>OX459048.1:26718002-29675473 GCA_949775005.1 Orthosia gothica
ATTCAACTAGTTCGTTGATTATCGGTGAACCGTCGAACCGTTCATTGTACGTCGACGGTCGAATTAACTAGTTCGTTCATTCAACGCCCATCGCTACGCGGCTGTCACACGCGTCCGATAATTTGTTGCCAGCTTTAAGGTGGGCACAAATTATCGGACGCGGCTGACGGACGCAACTTACAGCCGCGACTGATGTGTGCACAGTCGTTTGGGACGCGGCTTGCGTACGCGTCCGAGCGCTTATTCCATAGACAATATAGCTTATTCAACAAAGAGTATGTTTACTTAGAAATATGTCGAGTAGTAAAAGTAAGGACGCAATTCTCTGCCAGTGCTGCGAACTTAGTGCTTTCAGCGCCAGATCTAGCGCTTTTTTTGTTCAATAGCGCGTTGTAGCGCCTAGCGCTAAATCTAGCGCTTTTTAATTTATCCCTCGAGTTGGCAGCATTGATTCCTCGCTAACAATTTTGTACTTTTGTTCTATTGTTCGACAGTAATTAGTAACTTTCCGACCGTTATTCTGAGTTAGTTTTAGTAATTGTGCAGTGAGATGATAAAAAAATGAATGTACCCTTATAAAAAAAAAACTACAAACGTTTGAACATCCATATTCTCAAATTATTGGGCGTTTTGTTTGAATTTGGCGCCGCATAATGCGTTATTTTTACATTTAGCGCTTTCTAGCGCTTTTTTAAAGAGCTAACAGTGCGTTTTTGCTAAGACGAGTTGGCAGCACTGTTCTCTGCTGTGAACACAATCGACAAAGTTTTCTTCCATATTTAACCGACTTAACAAAAAGTAGGAGGTTCTATGCTCGACTTCATGTATGTTATTTTTTATTTATGATCACCGATATCGCTGTCACTTGCCAACCGGTTTTGAAAATTCTTTTTTTGTTTGAAAGAGTATGTTTCGAAATTGTAACCATTTTAATTTGCTGTAGATCTGATGAAGAACTTCGGAGATATACAACAGAATTCTTTAATAAATAACGGCAAATCATTTGGGATTGATGCAATTGCATGTCTGTTTATTGTTTATACCATTTCATAAAATAAAATCACGCCAATACGCTCTAAATGGTTACGCAGATCTCACATTTCACCGGTTATGTTCAAGTTTCATTTTATTTGGGTAATCTATTCTGGCGTTATAGGTTCCTTACTAAACAACTTGCCTATTTTAGGTAGGTACAACTAAAAAGGGAAAAATAAAAAAAACTTCACACCGACTTCCAAAATTAAAGTTATTTTTCACTTTGTAATTTTTTATTTGGAAGTCGGTAGTTTTTCTTTGCAAGTTTTTTTTATTTATAATTTCATACTCACGTGCAAGATATCGCGTAGTCTGAGTTGTTCAGTGGCCTTAGTGCGAGTTTTTACTCACGCGTGACTCACGCTCACTCGTGTTACGTAAACGATCTCTTATGTCAAAATGTATACAAAAAAAGAGGTTTCTCCTTACCGTCCCCAGACGGCGCTTATCCAGTTTCCATACAAATTGACGTTTACGTTAACGCGATTGACCGTGAGTAAAAACTCGCACTAAGGCCTCTGACGCTCGGACGCGTCCGCGGACGGTGTGCAAGGGGTACCCCTTGCACACCGTCCGCGGACGTTTTCGGCTGTCACAAACATCCAGCAAGCCAGATCTCTATCGGACGTCTGAGCGCTCAAGGTCACGTCCGCGACTTACGTCCGATAGTTTGCGCAATGTCATGTACATTCATTACACAGATACTCTATAAGCCGCGGCTGTCAGTCGCGTCCGTCAGCCACGTCCGATAATTTGTTCCCACCTTAATAGTAGTCTATAGGACAGCAGTTTTTGGCGGGATTTTTTCGAGTGAAGTTCAGCGGCTGTTAATGCAAATTGATTCGTATTGGATATGTGACATAAAATTGGTGTAGTTTTGTGTCTTCTCAACTATCTACGTAGCTGGACAATTTGTGAAATCATTGACAGAGGCGATCTCAGGATAGTAGAACGGAGAATTTTATTGTAGTAGGTACTGACTATATACATACACTGTGTATTCTTCATCGAAGATTGACTACCTGCGCAAAGCTTACTGGGAAGGCTGACTCGATACAATTTGCTGCCAAATACTCCGAAAACCATTAGAATCTTACATCCGAACACAGACTAAAATAAATATTTAAGTCGGGCTCCCATACAACAAACGTGATTATTTTTGCTGTTATTTGCGATAATGGTACGGAACACTTCGTGCGCGAGTCTGACTCGCACTTGGCCAGTTTTTTAGTTAAGTTCTGTGTGCCCAAAAACGTCCTCATCTATCTCGATCACTCAAAACTTAATTTTGAATAGCTCCATTTAAAAACCGGCCAAGTGTGAGTCAGACTCGTGCACGAAGGGTTCCGTACCATTATCGCAAAAAACGGCAAGAAAATCACGTTTGTTGTATGGGAACCCCACTTAAATATTTATTAACTGCCTAGCTATCACGGTTCATGAGATACAGCCTGATGACAGACAGACAGACGGACCACGGAGTCTTAGTAATAGGGTCCCGTTTTTATCCTTTGGGTACGGAACCCTAAAAATTAACATGAACTCTTTATCACTAGATGGCAAAGACAAAAGTACATCTTTGCATATGGCGTTATCTGTTAGTGCAAAAGTGAATACCGATGTTGAATTAGCGTCTTAAATATGTTCGGTCTGTTCTATGCAAGGTTTCTGTAGTACTGATATATGTCTATAAGGAAATATCTATAGCCTTCTCGGCTTCACTGGTATACAAGATGGCAAAGGCAAAAGTATATCTATCTCTTTTTGCTTATGACGTAATCTGTTAGTGCGAAAGTGAATACCGTTATTGAAGTCGCGTCTTAAATTTGTTCGGTCTACTCTATACACGGTCTCTGTAGTACTGATATATGTTTAAAACGAAGTATCTATAGTATGCTCAGTCAAACTGGTATAAAAGATGGCAAAGACAAAAGTATATCTATCTCTTTTTGCTTATGACGTTATCTGTTAGTGCGAAAGTGAATACCGATATTGAAGTCGCGTCTTAAATATGTTCGGTCTATTCTATACAATGTGACTGATATATGTCTATAACGAAGTATCTGTAGCATACTCAGTCAAACTGTTACAAAAGATGACAAAGATAAAAGTATATCCATATATTTTTGCATATGGCGTTATCTGTAAGGGCGAAAGTGAATACCGACATTGAAATGCGTCTTAAATTTGTTCGATCTATTTTATACATGGTCTATGTAGTACTGATATATATATATATTTATAAAGAAGTATTTATAGCATACTCGGTCACACTGGTACAAAAGTAGGCAAATAAAAAAAAATATCTATCTCTTTTTGCTTATGACGTTATCTGTTAGTGCGAAAGTGAATACCGATATTGAAGTTGCGTCTTAAATATGTTCGGTCTATTCTATACAAGGTCTCTGTAGTACTGATATATGTCTATAAATAAGTATCTATAGCATACTCGGCCACACTCGTAAAAAAGATGGCAAAGACAAAAGTATATCTATCTCTTTTTGCTTTTGACGTTATCTGTTAGAGCGAAAGTAAATACTGATATTGAATTGGCGTCTTAAATATGTTCGGTCTATTCTATACAATGTCTCTGTAGTACTGATATTTGTCTATAAATAAGTATATATAGCATACTCGGCCACACTGGTATACAAGATGGCAAAGACAAAAGTACATCTATCTCTTTTTGCTTATGACGTTATCTGTTAGTGCGAAAGTGAATACCGATATTGAAGTCGCGTCTTAAATATGTTCGGTCTATTCTATACAAGGTCTCTGTAGTACTGATATATGTCTATAAATAAGTATCTATAGCATACTCGGCCACACTCGTAAAAAAGATGGCAAAGACAAAAGTATATCTATCTCTTTTTGCTTAGAACGTTATCTGTTAGTGCGAAAGTGAATACCGATATTGAAGTCGCGTCTTAAATATGTTCGGTCTATTCTATACAAGGTCTCTGTAGTACTGATATATGTCTATAAATAAGTATCTATAGCATACTCGGCCACACTCGTAAAAAAGATGGCAAAGACAAAAGTATATCTATCTCTTTTTGCTTATGACGTTATCTGTTAGTGCGAAAGTGAATACCGATATTGAAGTCGCGTCTTAAATATGTTCGGTCTATCCTATACAAGGTGACTGATATATGTCTATAACGAAGTATCTGTAGCATACTCCGTCAAACTGTTACAAAAGATGACAAAGACAAAAGTATATCCATATATTTTTGCATATTATGCAAAAATATATTTCACTTTCGCACTAACAGATAACGCCATATTATGGCGTTATCTGTTAGTGCGAAAGTGAATACCGATATTGAAGTTGCGTCTTAAATATGTTCGGTCTATTCTATACAAGGTCTCTGTAGTACTGATATATGTCTATAAATAAGTATCTATAGCATACTCGGCCACACTCGTAAAAAAGATGGCAAAGATAAAAGTATATCTATCTCTTTTTGCTTTTGACGTTATCTGTTAGAGCGAAAATAAATACCGATATTGAATTGGCGTCTTAAAAATGTTCGGTCTATTCTATACAATGTCTCTGTAGTACTGCTATCTTTTATACTAGTGTGGCCGAGTATGCTAAATATACTTATTTATAGACATATATCAGTACTACAGAGACCTTGTATAGAATAGACCGAACATATTTAAGTCGCAACTTAAATATCGGTATTCACTTTCGCACTAACAGATAACGTCATAAGCAAAACGATATAGATATACTTTTGTCTTTGCCATCGTTTGTACCAGGTTGACTGAGTATGGTATAGATAGTTCTTTATAGACATACATATACAACAGTGGCACAGGTCTAGTACTGATATATGTCTAACAAGAAGTATCTATAGCAAACTTTGCAATCTTTTATACCCGTGTAGCCACAAACAAGTATAAAAGGTGGAAAAGACAGAAGTATATCTATCTCTTTTTGCTTATGACGTTATCTGTTAGTGCAAAAGTGAATACCAATGTTGAATTAGCGTCTTAAATATGTTCGGTCTGTTCTATGCAAGGTTTCTGTAGTACTGATATATGTCTATAAAGAAGTATCTATAGCCTTCTCGGCTTCACTGGTATACAAGATGGCAAAGGCAAAAGTATATCTATCTCTTTTTGCTTATGACGTAATCTGTTAGTGCGAAAGTGAATACCGATATTGAAGTCGCGTCTTAAATATGTTCGGTCTATTCTATACAAGGTCTCTGTAGTACTGATATATGTCTATAAATAAGTATCTATAGCATACTCGGCCACACTCGTAAAAAAGATGGCAAAGACAAAAGTATATCTATCTCTTTTTGCTTAGAACGTTATCTGTTAGTGCGAAAGTGAATACCGATATTGAAGTCGCGTCTTAAATTTGTTTGGTCTACTCTATACACGGTCTCTGTAGTACTGATATATGTTTAAAACGAAGTATCTATAGTATGCTCAGTCAAACTGGTATAAAAGATGGCAAAGACAAAAGTATATCTATCTCTTTTTGCTTATGACGTTATCTGTTAGTGCGAAAGTGAATACCGATATTGAAGTCGCGTCTTAAATATGTTCGGTCTATTTTATACATGGTCTATGTAGTACTGATATATATATATCTATAAAGTAGTATTTATAGCATACTCGGTCACACTGGTACAAAAGTAGGCAAATAAAAAAAAATATCTATCTCTTTTTGCTTATGACGTTATCTGTTAGTGCGAAAGTGAATACCGATATTGAAGTTGCGTCTTAAATATGTTCGGTATATTCTATACAAGGTGTCTGTAGTACTGATATATGTCTATAAATAAGTATCTATAGCATACTCGGCCACACTCGTAAAAAAGATGGCAAAGACAAAAGTATATCTATCTATTTTTGCTTTTGACGTTATCTGTTAGAGCGAAAGTATTATATCGATATTGAATTGGCGTCTTAAATATGTTCGGTCTATTCTATACAATGTCTCTGTAGTACTGATATTTGTCTATAAATAAGTATATATAGCATACTCGGCCACACTGGTATACAAGTGGGCAAAGACAAAAGTACATCTATCCCTTTTTGCTTATGACGTTATCTGTTAGTGCGAAAGTGAATACCGATATTGAAGTTGCATCTTAAATATGTTCGGTCTATTCTATACAAGGTCTCTGTAGTACTATGTCAATAAATAAGTATCTATAGCATACTCGGCCACACTCGTAAAAAAGATGGCAAAGACAAAAGTATATCTATCTCTTTTTGCTTTTGACGTTATCTGTTAGAGCGAAAGTAAATACCGATATTGAATTGGCGTCTTAAATATGTTCGGTCTATTCTATACAATGTCTCTGTAGTACTGATATTTGTCTATAAATAAGTATATATAGCATACTCGGCCACACTGGTATACAAGATGGCAAAGACAAAAGTACATCTATCTCTTTTTGCTTATGGCTGACATAAGGTCAAGGGTTACTCTAACTAATTGACTGAATACTTGATTACAATGTTAACCCTTATTTTCGGGATTAATTCCGGCAACACGTGGTGAGATTAGCTTAACCACTAGCCTTAAACCTTTATAACTTGGACACTTTTTGTACATCTTCACATTGTGGTCCCATTTCGCAATGCATTCTTGGCCGTTAATAGTAAATTTAACGTCTTTAGTGATCAGATTATTTGTAATCCCTTTTATTAGGTGAGTCGATCATTTGATGTGGAAGCTAGGGTCGGCTTGCTTATTATAGCTTCAATGTTGAGTTCTTTTCCTGAAATAAAATTAAAATATCTATATTTAGTTGAAGATCAAGTGATTGTGCTTACAGATCAAGAATAATATTAAAATATTGTCGATATTTATTATTTGCGACAAAAAAAACATTTTAACAAAAAAAAATAAACTGACTTTCAAAAAAAACACTGCAAAGCGAAAAATAACTTTCTTTTCCAAATTCGGTGTTTTTGATACATATCGTTTTCCGTTTTTCAACGGTTTTTTTGGAAGATGGTGTGAAAACTTTTAAAAATTTTCATTTTTTGGTTTTGGTACCACAAATTACCATAAAAACTATTTATATGCAAAGTTAATCTCATGACGATTCCAATAAGCCCAAACACGACTAGAATACATTTTTTTATTTCGGAGTTCCAGTGCCTACCTTCCGGCTTCAGATCTATTTCATCTATATATGTATCAATCGCTATATGTATGCCTATGATATTGGAGGTGTTCCCTCAATTTCCATGAGATCCCATCATCAGATCCTGATCTGATGACCATGGAACTACCAGGAAGTATCAAACAAAGGAAGAGTTTACCAAATCGATCCAGTCGTTTGAGAAATCGGGCAACATAAATAATAATTAAAAAACTCAAAAACCCAACTGCTTAAAGTGAACTAAAAAGACGTAAACAAGAAGAAAATAATGCTGTGCAGTCGGAGGATACATATTCGCGAGTTGGCTGACCAAAACCAGATGTTTTCCAATTTAAATGTAGCCAGTGACACTCGCAAGGTTAAGACAAATTGATTGACGTAAGAATCATCAAAATCGGTCAACGCGTTTGGTGTCTGGAACGCCACATAGGAACAAACATACATACATAGACTGATAAACACGTTACCCTCCTTCGGCAGTCGGGTAAAAAAGATTCCGACTTGAGAACCGCCTACCTTTTTTTGAAGTTGATTAATAAGTGCATTGATGAATATATATAAAGTTAACAATTACTAGTATTACCTTGGATATGTAGTGTTCAATTCCAATTTAGACAGTCCACCAGTCGGATACTTATGAATCTCTTCAAAATGTCTATGAAAGACATGTTTGTTGTCATAGATACAATGATGATCCAATAAAACTAATTCACCACCAATATCTAAAACCCCAACTTTTAAATTTCTCTTCACTTGTCTCTGGATTCAGAAACAGGTGTAGCGGCACATCTGAAAAACATAAAACAATTAGGTGTATAACTTAAATCAGTCACTGGAGGAACGAGGAAATATACCTTATTCAGCAAGAGCTTGAGACAAAGAACATAATAATCTCTTCGGATTAAGGATTATATAATTATACTATATTTTGACTAAGCATGATATTCATGACGTTAGTTTTCAAAATATTTTGTTTTGTTTTTCCCTTTGACTAATTAATACAGCCATATTTACATAGGTACTTTTAACTCTGATTTAATGTGATCAATGAGTCTTCAATCCACATGATCACTAATAGTTGCACTTGTGGGTAGCTAACTAATTTAACCTAACCTAGCTTTATCAATGCTGTGAAACTCTGTTATTGGCTTATAAGATAATTCTCATCATCTCGCTGTCACTGTGCAGTGTAAGCGCACAATAAGATGCTAGTAACTTTGACGCAAGTGCACAGGGCTGTTCATTGACAGTGCAATGAACAATATAACTCATGTAATTTAGTAATAAGCTGTTGAGTTTCCAAATAAATAAAACTTTTCTAAAGATTCATAAAAATAATTTCTGACAAAAAGAAATTGTGTTAAGCTAATCTAATTGCAACACTTATTTCCGAAGTAAGTTTTGATTTTTTCATAAGATAGTTTTGTATAAAAGAAAATATAGTAAGATTGCTACACTTGGTACACTTTTTCCCAAGCCAAGTAGAATGAGTTAGATTTATATAATACTAGTTGTGCCTGAGGCTTTGCTCCCGTCAACCCTACCTACAGTACCTACCTATTACCTACAATTATGTCAACCTACCTACAATAATTATGCCAAGTTAAACTACAGCACACCCAGATACACACCTGGAAGTGCTGTGGTTTAACTTGTTACAATTCAATCTATTTGGGAGACTGCGACAGCAGACAATTTATATTTAATATAAAAATGAATAAAGTGAGAAATAAGTTTTTGCACAAATTGCACCAGTGATAGAAAATCTTAAAGGAAACCGTCTGACCTGGTAATGTTCGTACGTCGTGTGATGAGGAGGGATGAAACGCATGTTACTAAAAGGGGTCAGCCAAAGAAAAGAGGGATAGACTGTGTGAGGAGTGATATGAAAGAAAAGGGAGTCCGTGATAGCGTGACGGGGGACAGGTCGGTATGGAAGAAGAAAACTTGTAGCGCCGACCACAAGTAACATAAAGGGCAGGAAAATATAAATAAATGATAGAAAATGATCAAGAACAGTCTCAATGCAGATATTTTTCTGCAATGCAGAAAGACAAACAAAATTAACTTACCGTCTTTACCAATCACAGTACATCCAGGTACACAGCAAGAATTTTGTGGCATAGTGTGGATTATGATAAAATATTTATATTATTTATATAAATGGCACTTGCGAAATAATGAGAACTTTATTGCAAAAAGAAAAAAAATACGCGCGGTTAGTTATACTCTCGTGCAGCGGCCATTTGTAATTTAGGTGTGCCCATATAAACAAAAGGTTTGCATTTTATTTTAACCAAAATATATCTTCTGCATTATTGTGCTGATAATAAAAACCTCATTATATTGTAATAATTTTTTTCTGTTATTTTCTATATTTACTTCAAGAATAACATGTGATTATAATTTTATTTTTTGATTTAGGTTTTTTTTATATCTGACAAAACTCCCAGCATCGGCGTAATATATTTAACTATGGCAACACCGCAATTTTGGTTCCGGTACCGGTTCATAGATGGTGCTGTTTTAAATCAAAAAACGGAATTGAAATTTTGTTCTAAGTTACCATAGCATGGATCAGTTCATTCAAAAATTTTGTAAACAAATCACGCTGAGGAGGTTAAAAAAAAGTTGATTATTTTTGAAAGAGAATGTAATTTACCAATAAATAACAATATTCGTTTGTTATTCGTGTTTTTGGGTATCAAAACATCTTAGCAAAATGACTGAGGATATAAGCGTTACGTTTATAATACCGAAAGATTGCCGAACTGAAAATGAATGTTCAGAGGACATGCTACTCGCTTTTGTCGTAAGTTAAAAACGAAAATTTATTTAATATCTGCCCTAAATATTATCTTAATCATGATAAAAGGCATGACAGGTTTAGATACTAAATAGTTTTAAAAGAGAACTAGATTTCGTAGTGGCATTGAAAGCATTGAAATGTTTCTTCCCAGCAGCAGCTGATTATAGCTTTAATCTTCATGATAAAATTTGACGACCAACCGATTTATATATCGCTGCCACTGACATTGATAACGTTACATTACACACTAATATTATAAAGGCGAAAGTCTGTGAGTGTGTTTATTATATGTTTGCTACTCTTTTACGCAATGACTACTGAACGGACCTGGATGAAATTTTGCACAGATATAATATAGTCTGGAATAACACATAGGCTACTTTTATCCCGGTATAAAGTATCCTTGGGATGTTAAAACACTTTTCACGTGGTCGAAGTTGCTGTCAGAAGCTGGCAGTAAATAAAACCTTGAAAAACTCTTAATTTAACACAAATAAACAAGATATCATTTTGCTTAACTACTGCTGACTCCTTTGAAACAGATTGGTCCAAACTGGAAAGAGAGAAGTGGAATGAGAGTAGAAAGACATTTGCCCTAGCTGACATAACAGGCATATAATTCATAAATTACCCATTGCTTCACTATCCACCGCAGTCAAAGCAGTGAGGTAGTATCTCAAAAAAACATCCAGTAGAATTCATCCATATATTGAAAAGTATGCTTGTAATGAACAATGTGTTTGTTTTATACTTGTAGACATGTGAACAGCACTGTGGTGGTGGTCTGCAAGCTCGCTGGGTACATGAGAGCAAGTGCACGAAGTTTGAGGGGCTTACGAAAAGAGATGTGTTTGTACTGACCGAGTTTAAAGGGGAACTCTATGAAAAGCTACAGGCTACAAAGTGTTTGTAAGTTTAACTATATTTGATGCAAGCATTTTGATAAAGAATATACCTACTTGATAATGTTAAGTTATTTTTATAAGCTTAGCTTCATTAAGTTGATTTTACTTCAATACAAATAGTTTTACACAAAAACAGCACTTATCAGTAGTACAGTAATAGTCTGTTACGAGTTCTACAACCCAAGATAGCAAAGAGACTAGAGAAGAGACTAGCAAAATGTGGGTGTGTGGGTGTTTACCTTCGGGGAATACAGGTGTGATGTTATGTATGTATGTTATGTGCAACCCAAGATCAATATCAGTGGCAGATCACATCTCTAGTATAAGGGCACGGTAATGTTATCTTTACAGTTTTCTATCTTCATACAAACGGGCGCAATGCATGTCATTCCAACGCGCCTCGTGTTCGGTTATACTCAGGACACAACAATTGTGAATGGTGTGATAATTTTGTAAGCAGTATGCGTGTGATTTGTGAATAAGTACAAGTGCTTACTTTTTATGTCAAAGAAATTATAAACTTTATTGTACTGTTTTTGGTTGCTTGAATTCTTCAATAAAGAGAAATAAAAAAAATAAACATGGAAACACCAAAAGTTAAGACTTTAAAATAATTTATTTATACTTGTAGGTAGTGTTACGTACCACGGGCTGTAGGTATTTATTTCAAGTTACTTTTAATTGTGTAAATTATCAAGTTATGTGCTAATAGTGAAGGCATTTACGATATACTTAAGTTAATAGTGGCTTTATACCGAAACAATTGTGTGTGATTAAAGTGTGGTCATGAACTCTAACATAACCTAAAAACTGTGTGTTTTTTTTATTTTTTATTATGCTCATGATGAGTAGTGATGATTGTGATGGTGGTGATAACGAGAGGGAGAATGTTAGGAATACAGAAACAATGACACAGGCTGAAATAAACCATATCATTTTGGGGTCGGATGTTGAAGATGAAATCTGTGATGCTGAGTACAATAAAGATGAAGGTGAAGGGATTATTCGTAAAAGGGCTAGACCTCCATCCAACGAAGGAGAGACAGAGGAGTGGATTACAGTCACAAGAGAGAAAAGACGAAATAGTAGAACTTCTGACAGCCTTGAGCAGGGGGAGCTATGTGAGGTTATGATTTCACACACAGAAAATCTGCCAAAACAAATTGGTATGGCTAAAGTTCTTAAGGAAACCGGTATTAAAGGGATTTTGAAGGTTACTTATAGGAGCCCTTACAAAGTTTTGTTGCGATTCAGCAATTATGAAAATTCCGTAGCGCTCATGGAGTCTCAGAGTATAAAAGAGAGAGGCTGGACTTGTAGAAGAATAGGAGAGATACCATACTCATATGGAATGGTGAGAGATGTAGAAATAGAGTTGACTGATGAGAATATTGCTAAGACACTAGAAAGCAGTGTGGAGATAATAAATGTTAAAAGATTACGGAAAAAAGATGAAGGAGGTAATTTTATAAATTGTGAAACTGTTCACATATGTTTTAAGGCTCCTGTCTGCCCGCCATATGTAATGGCATATGGATGTAGGATGAAGGTGGAGCCTTTCATTTTTCCTGTGACACAGTGCTCTAAATGCTGGCGGTATGGACATATGAGGAATTATTGTTCAAGGAAAACTCAAATGTGTCCTAAATGTGGGGGCGAACATGAAAATTGCGAAACAACCAAAATTAAGTGTGTTAATTGCAAGGGAAACCATATGTCACTAGTAAAAAGTCTTTGTCCGGCTTTCAGAAAAGAGAAGAACATTAGAGAAATTATGTCAAAAAAGAGCTGTACATACAAAATGGCACTAAAAGAAATTAGTGACACTATACAGGTGAGTGATGGGAGCTATAGAGGGATAAACAATATGATATCACAGGAGACACAAGAACCATGGGAGTCAGGAATAAATGAAATCAATGTTGGAAACACACAAGAAACTGGATATATTAGTTATGCAGGAGTGGTTAAAGCAAATGCAAAAACAGGACACAGGACTAATAATACTATAGAAGTTCTTAATTCAGACGAGCTTAATAATAAAAAAACAAAAGATAGGGGTAAAAATGTTTATGACAAGACACACCGTACAAACCATGAAGGAAAGCCGTATGAATGGATTTCAGGTTTTGAATGTGAGAGTAATAATACCCAAAAAGAGGACAGTAACAAAAGGGGAAAAAGGTTTGAAATACGAGTATTTATATCCACCTTAAAGCAGATTGCACTTTCAAATATGGAGCTAGAAAAGAAGTTTATTGCAGCATTAGAGTACACAGTTGGAGAGATTGTGTGTTGGTTTAAAGAGCAATTTACTATGGAATTTGTGTGGAAGCTACTAGGTGGTCTGCAACTATAATGGCTCAAAAGAAAAGTACTATCAATATTGCACAATGGAATGCTAACAGCTTAAAGAATAAAATTAGAAATATTACTTCAGCAGGAGAAAATACATATAGCACTAGTGAGTGAAACTTGGCTGTCAGAAGAAGATATAGTGAGGATAAGCGATTATAACATCATTAGGTCAGATAGAGAAGACGGATATGGAGGTGTATGTATTTTTTTTCATAAGACAATTAAAATAGCGCAAAGGAAATACACAATTGCAAATAATGTTATAGAAATCATAGGCACAGAAGTCCTCAATGTTCCAGGTTTATCCCACATCATTTACCTGTATTGCCCACCTGCGGTTAGTATAAGACAATCTGACTGGGAACAGCTTTTTAATTTATGCAACTCAAGAACCATATTGGCTGGGGATTTTAACGCACACCATACTCTGTGGTCGTATAAAACGGACACAAGAGGTGAAAAGGTCTATAAAGCCATGTTTGAAAATGACTATATGTGTCTAAACGATGGAAGACCTACAAGAATTAGAATGGTTGATAGACAATTACAGCAATCTGCTCCGGATATTACATTTGCTACTTGTGATGTAGCTGTCCAGATAACTTGGAATCCTTTGAATGAAGCCTTGGGAAGTGATCATGTTGTTATCAAATCTATGTTTGGCTATGATAAATCAAATTTACAAGAAAAGAAAAGAAATTACAGGGAGGCTAACTGGATGGCGTTTAGACAGAAAACTGAAGAAGAATTCTCATTTGTAGTGCCTATGGGTGATGTTCAATCTGACTATAATATGTTTGAAAACAAGTTAAATCAAGTGGCTGATCAAACTATTCCATGGATAAAAATGTGTCAGGATCCATGTGCTAAATTTACTCCCAAACCATACTGGAATTCAGAGGTCTCTAAAGCTGTTGCAAGTCGGCGATTAGCCCTTTCACATTTACGGCGTAATCCAACCCCAGATAATTATAACAAATACAAGGATGAAGTAATTCGTGCCAAAAAGGTAATTCAGAATTCCCGGCGTAAGAGTTGGTCAGAATTCTGTACAAGTATGGATACAGAGGCATCTTCTACAGTAATGTGGAAAAAGATGAAATGGATGAAAGGAATCAGGACCAGACAAACAGTAGAACCTTTAAAAGCTAAACAGTTATTGTACTCCTTGACTCCTGATACTGTTCGGGAATTACCACCAGAATTTAGGAATAAGGGTGATTGCACCCTAAGTAAAGAAATAACTATGTATGAATTGGAGAATTCTCTAAAACGTAAAAACACTGCTCCGGGGGCGGACAATGTCGCTTACTCAATGATTTGTAACCTTTCAAAGCCTGGAAAAGCATTTCTGGTATGTATTTATAATTCAGTATTAGAAACAGGAGTAGTACCAGAGCAGTGGCGCTATATTAGAATTGTACCAATACCAAAGCCTGGAAGAGATCCTAACACATTGTCATCTATTCGCCCAATCTCCCTAATGTCATGCTTGTGTAAAACCTTCCACTCTATTTTGTGTAAGAGATTGGAATGGTATGTTGAGAAAAATAATCTTTTATCTATATCTGCGATTGGCTTTAGGAGAGGTCATTCTACTTTGGATAACCTAACACGGCTTGTTACATATATACAGACAGGTTTTGCTAGAGGTACACCCACACTTGCTTGTTTTATTGATATAGACAGTGCCTACAACAATGTTAGTTTACCTGCTTTAGTTAGAAGTTTGGAAAATATTGGTGTAAGCCACAAAATTAATATATATTTGTGGAACTTTTTATCAGATAGGATTTGTCAAATTCTGTTGGATGAGAACAGTAGTGTAGTGTGTAGGCATACAAATAGGGGACTAGCCCAGGGTGACCCTTTGTCACCTTTGTTGTTTAACATTGTCACTATGAATATATGTAAAAACATTACAGATGTCAACATATCCCAATATGCCGATGATTTTGTTTTATATAAGTCTATAGAGACTGTCAATTCTGAGGCTGTTGTAAGGTGTTTTAGAGAGTCCTTACAGATTGTGATAGGATTGCTTGGAGAGGTGGGACTAACTATATCAGAATCTAAGACTAAGTTGTGTATGTTTAATAAAACTAGGAAGAAATACAATATTTCTATAGATGTAAATGCAATACCAATTAAGTTTTACAATAAAGTTAAATATCTAGGCCTGTGGTTGGATAACAAGCTACGGTGGGGGGCGCATGTTAATGAGACTTGTGAAAAAGCATACAAGTTCTTAAATATTTTGAAAACCTTAGCGGGAAAGTCGTGGGGAGTACATCCAAAGCATTTGCGCAGACTTTATATCTCACTGATTAGAAGTAGATTAGATTACGGTGGATTTCTATATGGCAATAGTGTCAAAAGTCATTTAGGAAAACTGAGGGTGTTGCAGAATAGAGCTCTTAGGATATGTGGTGGTTACATAAAAACTACACCAATCCATGTAATGGAGAGCGAAATGTGTCTGCCACCCCTTGATGTGAGAAGATTTTGGCTTGGTTGTAGATACTGGTTGCGGACAGTTTCACTCGCCAATGAAACTATAGATTTAATTGAGGATTTGGTTAGTTTAGAAGGATATTGGAGGGGAAAGACGGAACCAGTATTAATAGAGGTCCACAAGGCATTAGTTAATAAGGTTATATATAAGAGTTCCCAATTGGAGATGTTTTCTTTGGATACATGGATATCAAATATTAATGTTAAATCCAACATTCACGACTCTTGTGACAGCATGGATAAGCCGAAGCGGGGATATAATGTTTTAGATCTTAGGCAAAGGGTAGTGACTGAGATTCGACACAGATATATGGGATTCCATAAACTTTTTACGGATGGATCAAGGGGCCTGCGGGGGGTTGGGGCGGCATTCCTGGACCCACAACTGAATGTAAAGATGCAGCTCAGATTGCATGAGGATGTCTCTGTGATGAGAGCCGAGTTGACGGCAATCACGGAGGCATTATCTTATGCAAGTACTGTTGGGGAACAAAGGATAGTCATTTTATCAGACTCGAAAAGTGCCCTACAGCATTTGGCTCGGTGTGTCTCGGGTATCCGAGGTATGCCGATAGCCTATGACGCGCTGGGGCTATTGCACAGGTTACAGAATCGGAATGTCTGTGTCGAGTTTCAGTGGATACCGTCGCATATTGGCATACCTGAGAATGAGGTGGTAGATCAGCTGGCTGGAAACGCAGCAGACGACGGTGTGGATGATTTGAACTGGCCCTATAGTAGTGAAATAATTCCATATGCCAAAGGTCTGTGTAAAGGAAAGTGGGAAAAGGCCTTTAAGGAGTCCTCGCAGACTAAGGGTGCTTGGTACTACACCATGCAAGATGCACCAGGCTCAGTGCCCTGGTTCGAGTGTGCCAGCCTCTCTAGGGACACATTGGTTGCAGCCCTCAGGTTACGGGCTGGTCATGTTCCGCTGAACAGGTTTTGTTTTCTTATGGGCGTAATTTCGTCGCCATTCTGCGACCTGTGCCATAAGCCGGAGGATATAATGCACGTTTTGTTGGAATGTGATCGATATTGTGACCTGAGACTGAGGTTATTGTCGAATATAGATCTATTTAACGGGGGAAACAATGTGACGTTAGGCCGACCTTTGTCTAAAGAATGCATGAGTATCTATACCTTTTTGAAATTATGTATGAAAGAAAGGAATGAGAGATGAGAGACGGAAAAAGAAAGAAAGGAGAGGAGGAAGGAAAATATATATATATATATAGGTTGTGAGTAGATACTGGTAGTGTACCGGCTGCTAGCGGAATCGCTATGCAGCGTTACACTACTTTTGATTGTCCCTATGAGGCTGGCATAGTCACCCAGAGTGCACTGAAGCCTCAAAAAAAAAAAAAAATTGATTAAAAAAAAAAAAAAAAAAGGTTAGGGTCGAGTCACAATACCGTATAGATATCATTACCGTGATATGGAATGCCACATATAAGAAGCTACTGTAGTAAAAGAAATCATGCATGTGGCAAGTCTTATAGCATAGGGGGAGATCATATCCCATATATCTCATTACCACCCTGGAGCTGCTAATGAGTTACAGAAATAATGTGCCAACAATGGGCCCTATCCGACCAGAGCAGCATTATTATTTAAATTTTGATGCACATGCTAAGATAGGAACCGTTTTGGTCATGCATGGGGCATGCAATTATTTTTTTAATTACTTTTTTTTAGGGTTCCGTAATCAAAGGGTAAAAACGGGACCCTATTACTAAGACTCCACTGTCCGTCTGTCTGTCTATCACCAGGATGTATCTCATGTTGAAATTTTCACAGATGATGTATTTCTGTTGCCACTATAACAACAAATACTAAAACAGAATAAAATAAATATTTAAGTGGGGCTCTCATACAACAAACGTGATTTTCTTGCCGTTTTTTAGCGATAATGGTACGGAACTCTTCGTGCGCGAGTCCGACTCGCACTTGGCCGGTTTATGTGGGTGTCTAATAATTTTTGTTTCTTTCAAATGTTATATTCTGCAGTATTTTCATTATTCTAATTCAACTTCACTCCTCAGGTTGGTAGGTCCTCGATGTCTATCATGCTGCCTGACAGAAGGCACTCCAATACCATCAGGTCCACAGCCTGTCTTCACAATAGCTATGAAAAGCCTGGTGGTCACTGCAAGTGGATTGACGAAGGCACAGAAGGTACTTGAATAAGTTTCTGTATTTTGTAGGCACATCTTGAAATAGTAGAAGTTATCTCCAAGAAGATCTATGTTGTTTGTGGTTGTAATAACTTTGTTAACTTTATTTGGCTGATAACCTAGTGAGGGCCGTGGGAATCTCCTGAATGTGAGAAGCACAGCACCTATTGATATAGCGATGCTTCAGGGAGACTTATGTCCAGCAGTGTATGTTTTTAGGCTGAAATGATAATGATGGTTGAACTATATACAGGATGGGCCAGAAAGGCGTACGATTTTAAAAACACTCTTGCGTTTGAAGCTTTAGAGAAGCGACTGCGCGGGAGGCGGGGTTAAGTAGCTCGGTTCTCGGCAATTTAGTCGCGATGGATCACTTCACCGGAGCGCAACGTGCATTCTGCGTTAAACATTATTACAAGAATCGCGATTCGTGCGCTATTGTTCGGCGTGAGTTTGGATTACATGACCTAAATCAGTGTCCAAAGGAAAGTGTGATTCGATCGTGGGTCAGAAAGTTCGAAGCTACTGGTTCGACTCTCAAACAGAAGCCTGCGGAAAGCCTGCACGGAATTATCGGACCCTACTTATTCGAAAATCGACACCGCCAATCTGTCACTATAAACGCTGACCGATACATAGCCATTTAAGAGATGTTTTCTTTCCACAACTGCAACAATTTGAAGCCTATAATCGTGCGACATGGTTTCAACAAGATGACGCGACATGCTATACAGCTAATGCCTCTTTGGCGGTCATAAACGAGATGTTTGCTGAGAAACTGATATCGCGCCGAGGTGACATTGCATGGCCTCCTAGAAGTCCGAATCTAACGCCACTGGACTTTTTTTTGTGGGATACCTAAAAAGTAGAGTCTACTCCAATAACCCAGCCACGATTAACCAGTGGAAAACCAATATCCGGGCAGATATGGCAGCTATTCCCCGTGCAATGTGCCAGCGAGTTTTACTAATTTGAGGTTCAGATTCGAAGAGGTTGCAGCGCGATGGTGCACATTTGGATGACATTATTTTTAAGAAATGAATTGCCCAGATGTCAATTTTTATAGAAATAAAAATTTGTACGTGAATTGAACATAGTTTTTTTTTAATAATTTTTCAAATTCGCAATTCTTTCTGGCCCACCCTGTATAACCTTTTATGCATGTTAAGTTGTAGTTTTGCTTTCTTATTCACAACTTTAGACAACTATTAGCTCCTATAGAACACTAAATTTCAATCATATATTTTAAAAATGGTATTTTCTATAATTTTGTTCTCTTAAATTTTATTGTTATTTTGTTTTCAGGAGGAAATAAAGAGAAAAGTTCATTGGATGGGTGGCATATACAGCACAGTTCTAACAGATGACACGACACATTTGGTTTCAGATACTGTCCTATCTGATAAATATGTTGTAAGTACTTGTTTATAAGCCACTTTGGCCTCTAAGAGAAAACTTCATGACAAGTTGGAAAATTAAGCCATCCAGAAAATACTGAACAAATAGACCTTGCGCTCTTGGAGGTATTGTACAAAGTGTTAAGCGGACTGAAACTGAACTCGCGGCAAAAGAACTGCTGTTAAATATGATTAATCGTAAACATATATGGCAGTTGTTTTTTTCGCGATGTCTGAGGGCCCTGAATGCATCTGGTTTCTATTTATTTTGAGTAGTAAATAAATAAAAAGGCTTTTATTCTCTTCAATACTGTTCATAACATAACTTCACAACAGGAAATCTGTCTGATGATTTTATACTAACCTTGTTGATCACCTATTCACACTATTATTTCTTCCAGAAATCAATAGAAAAAGGAATACCCGTGATGGCTATGACCTGGATTGAGGCAGTCTGGGAGAAATCCCTCCAAATGAACGTCAGTGGGTCATCTCCAGACTTTCTTGTGCACCAACTGCCTCCCTTCACCAACCTTCAAGTAACCACTTCAGGGATCCCTAAGAAGGATAAACAGCTGATTATGAAGCTGGTTAATGAGAAAGGTGGGACTTTCTCTGGGGCTTTCCAGAGTGAGACTACTGATGTTGTGGTGTTGACCAAGTAAGTTCCTAGGCAAATATAGAGGGGGCGGGGGCGAACTTTGAGAACCTTGAGAACTGGAAAGAATGAGGAGACGCCTTTGCCCAGCAGTGGGACAACATATTCTAAATAAAATAAAAAATTCTTTGTTTGTAGTCGGTAATCTCTAAAAGTACTAATCCGATTACGAAAATTCTTTCTCTGATAGACATAGACACAGAGGGACTAGGATCTAATGTAGTGCGTAACCACCCTGAGTGTCATAATAGCACAGGCTGCTTTTTATACCGAAAATTTTAACGAGTCTTGTGGGTCACGAGAGCGAAGCTCAAGAATAAAGCTAGATTTGTAATAATTTAAGTATTTACCAAGTGTGTGTAAGTATAATCCATAGGCATGTGGTCAATGATTGAAGACTTGATATAAGCCCTTGAAGGGAAGGAAGTAATTTTTTTAGTGAAAATCACATTGTATATGGGATAGCAGATGTATGTGACTTGTATATATCTTTCCCATTTTTACAGTCGAACTATGATAGTTTTGTCACGTCAGGTTACGGAGGCAGAGGCCTTAGTGCGAGTTTTTATTCACGCTCAATCGCGTTAACGTAAACGATCTCTTATGTCAAAATGTATACAAAAAAAGAGGTTTCTCCTTACTGTCCCCAGATGGCGCTTATCCAGTTTCAATACAAATCGACGTTTACGTTTCACGAGTGAGCGTGAGTAAAAACTCGCACTAAGGCCTCAGTTCTGAAACAGTACTTTTTTCGATACTTATAGCCAAGTCCTTTTGAACAAAATCACAAAAAAATATCGCGTGACATGTTACACTGATTTTACTTGTTTTTTTTTTTTGATTTTACATACATCTTTAATTGTTATTTACTGATTTTATCAAGGAATTTATTTCTGACAAAAATTGTCACTTTTAAAGGTCTTTCTGATGAAATTTTAATCTTTTCAGGGAAGGTATCGGCAGTGAGAAGTACAAAGCTGCCCTAGAGTATGGCAAGGCGGTAGTCTTACCGTCATGGGTAAAGGATTCAGCAGCTAAGGGCGTAGCACTACCACTGGCTAAATATAGAGTCGCCGGCGCGTCCACTTCGTCACCTCTCGCTGAATCGCGCTTGCCTGATATGAGTAAGTTTTTATACGATTGGTGAGAAATTGAGCTTTAGGCCTTGTAATTGACTTTTATATTTGCTTTTTAATTGTATGTCGTACTTAATTTGTATCAAATTGAATGTTTAGTAATTAAATTTTATGACTAGCAATCAAATTGCATGTCCTAAATTGCGCTTTATTTCCATGCATTTAGTTTGAAATTAGAATGGACTAGGAAGCCGCCCGTGCTATGTCCGCGCCTGACTCCATTTCTATGTGGTCTGCGCCTTAATCATTAAAATACGCATAGAAGTAAAGTGAAATGGAATATCTTGTAATTTGCAGGTCTAAACTTCTCCCGTATAACAAACGTGAGACCGCCAAGTAATTTTGTAGACGAAACCGGATCGGCTGACGCAACTATGATGTCCGGTAAAATGAAGGTCGGTTACTTAATACTATGGTAACTAGAAGAAGGGTGATTTTACCTCAAAAGCGTGGTGTAAGGGTAGGAACAATGCTACTGCTATTGTTCCTACTCTACCGTGCTACTATACCGTTATCTCTACCCGTGTACACCAGGCTTAAGTTTCACACAATTCTAGCTAGTGGTGGAACCCTGTTTTTATTGAAAGTTTGGGTTTTACAAGCTATTATTTAGTTACTCACCTGTCCAGCAGCCTTTTTGCGTTATGAATTCGGCAAGGCAAAGGGCAAAGACTATGAAAAATCGAACACTTTACAACTTCAATTCATTACGCAATAAGACTGTGTCTTTAATAAATCATACAAATTATATCCCATCAAAAACATAACATGTAAATGTAACAATACAAGTCTCGCGCACAGTTCTTCTGCCTCAAAGAATAGTGAGATCGAATATAAAACCAAGTCGGATAGTTTATTCAGTAGGTACCTTATTAATTAGGTTACAAACAAATTAATTAACCGACTTGGTTTTAGTTTTAGGAGGGAAACATCGTAACATCGATAGCTCCATCGTCGACTTTGTCTCTGTCACCTCTGACCTAGAGTAGAGTCAAGACTTCAAGACCAAAACCACCAAAAACAAAAAATAAGGGTTGATATTATTGTGTTCTTCTTATGTAAAACCTGAATGGCCTTTGACCCATTTCCCAGTGTGCCAATGCAATTATTCACACCTTTGTTTGTGACAATGCAATTATTAAAATGATTTATAAGCTTGTTAAGTTTTTTTATAATTATGCTTGATAATAGTTTTAAAGTAGAGATGGTAATAATTTGCCTGTTTATTTCAGTTTACGCAAGATATGAAGAGAACGGACGTCTCCATAGACAAAGAAATATTGATGGCTTTTGAAAATTTAGACATGAGTCTCATCAAGAAGGCTGGACCTATATTTGATGGTTTTTTTGTGAGTATGATAATTTTTAAAGAGAAACAAGCATTTTTACTGTTTTTTTTTAATTTATATTGTATGGCATTTTATCTTTTAAACCCAAATCATAACCTGCACTTGTGTGTGTGTGTATTTGTTTTATACCAATTCCATACGATGTTGATTTACAGTAAACGGCAATTTTTGGGAAGGAAATATACTGGTTACAGATATATCTTAAAACTTTTGCCCATCTAACTTATGAAAATGCTCCCTCGCGCTTCCAAGCTTGCCTCAAATGACACCGTATTATCGTTTTCAAGCATGTTCATGATTTTTGCCGGCTAGTAATAAATAAACATCATTAATTTTTCGTCCACAGATCTGGGTGACAGGCCTCGAAGGCACAACCCGCGAGCGCGCCGCAGCGTGCATCTCCCGCTGCGGCGGTGTGCGGTACGACGCTCCAAACCCGCGCGTCACGCACGCCGTCGCCGCCAGCACTAGCGCCGCGCTCGCCGTGCAGAGGGAACTGCCCGCCGTGCCCGTACTGTCGCCGCTGTGGCTCGTGAGCAGCGTGCAGGCGGGCCTGGCGTTAGACGAGGCTCAGGTGACTGTTGTGTAGTAGCACTGTGCCAGTACAATACAGTACTGGCATGTAAGAGAACTGCCCTACCTAAAGTTTGTGAGGTTGTAGGGAGTAATCTCTGGATCTACAGAACCGATTTAGATGAAATTTTCATGGAGATAGTTTGAGATCCTGGGAAGGATATAGGATAGTTTTGATTCCTTTGGGATGATAAAAACTTTTACGGGCGAAGCCGCAGGCAGAAGCTAGTTTTATAGTCAATAATTGTCAAAGACACCAGCCTAAAGCTGGGCACAAATTATCGGACGTGGCTGACGGACGCGACTGACAGCCACAACTTACAGAATATCTGTGTAATGAATGAACATTACATTGTATAAACTATCGGACGTAATTCGCGGACGTGACCTTTGGCGTTCGGACGTCCGATAGAGATCTGGGTCGCTGAATGCTTGTGTCAGCCGAAAACGTCCGCGGACGGTGTGCACAGGGTGCGGGACGCGTCCCGGCGTCAGAACAACTCAGACTAGGCGAAATTTCGCACGTGCGTGCGAGGTTATATTCAGTCACATACACTATTCAAGTTCAAGTCATATTTCTACGTAAACACAATCTTCGTTGAATAAGTTATATTGTCTATGGAATAAGCGCTCGGACGCGTCCGCAAGCCGCGTCCCAAACGACTGTGCACACATATCAGTCGCGGCTGTAAGTCGCGTCCGTCAGCCGCGTCCGTTAATTTTTTCCCAGCTCAACGCCTCTAGGCGCCCTCACAAAGGTGACATTCAGAAAATTCTAAATATGAATAATTCTTTAAATCAGATCCAGCCATTAACAATTAATCAAGGGATCGCAGACTCCTTACATTTTTATGCTGACAAATATTATGCTTCAGTTCCTAATAGACATGAAGCCGGTCACGCCAGCCAAGTCGAGCGCTCGCAAGCCGCGGCTGGACGCAGCGTCTCCCATGAGCAAGCGCAACTTGGCGCTGCTGCGGCGAGGGCCTCTGGACTTGCCGCCGCCGACTCCTGAAGTTGAAGAAGAGCCCCAGGATGAGCTGGTCAATCATTATCTTAGCCGTAAGTATTTGCGTTTTGTTGTGAAGATGCTCCTTTTTTATCAACCTTTATTTTTCCACTGCTGGGCTAAGATCTCTCCCATTGCAACTTTTATCGGTTGGTTGCATTCAAGTTAAGTCAAGTCTTATAATCCCCGGCACGTAAGTTGGCAAGAGTCGTTAGATGCGCAGAAGTGGTTTTTAAGTTATCTTTGGTAGTGAAACGGGTCGCGGGGAACGTTTAGGACCGTTCCGAGCGCACGATTGGTTGGTCAGTTGCCACAAGGATCGACTGACCAATCGTGTCGCGTCCACGTTCCGTTCGCTCTATTTGGTGGTTGGTCAGTTCGCAGAATATGCGCGAACTTACCTCCACTACGCCAAAACCTTGCCAACTTACGTCCCGGGCTTTATACTAGATTAGGTAATATTAATTCGCAGTAGTTGCCATGGAGAGCCTCAGTAAAATGCTCGATGACCTTAGTAGAGCTTCCGAAAGAGTGGGTCTTAAAATGAACATGGACAAAACCAAGGTCATGGTGAACGCCCATGTAACACCCACTCCTATCAAGATTGGAGACTACACTCGAAGTTGTAGACGATTATGTTTACTTGGGACAAACGGTCCAGTTGGGTAGGTCCAACTTCGAGAAAGAGGTCAACCGTCGATTCCGACTCGGCTGGGCGGCGTTCGGGAAGTTGCGTGGTATCTTCTTGTCCAATTTACCGCAGTGTCTCAAGACAAAAGTCTATGACCAGTGTGTGTTGCCAGTGATCACCTATGGGACCGAGACGTGGTCGCTCACAATGGGCCTTATCAGAAAGCTTGAAGTCACCCAAAGGGCAATGGAGAGGGCTATGCTCGGAATTTCCTTGCGTGAACACGTCAGAAATGATGATATCCGCAGGAGAACCAAAGTTACCGACATAGCCCGAAGAATTGCCAAACTTAAGTGGCAATGGGCAGGGCACATTGCTCGCAGAACGGATGGCCGATGGGGCCGAAAAGTTCTGGAATGGCGACCGCGAACTGGAAGACGATACGTTGGAAGGCCTCCCACTAGGTGGACCGATGACCTGGTTAAGGTTGCGGGAAGGCGCTGGATGCGAGACGCACGGGATCGGTCAATGTGGCGACGCCTGGGGGAGGCCTATGTCCAGCAGTGGACGTCTTTCGGCTGTAATGATGAATGATGATGATGAGTTGCCCTTTCTTCCATTTTTGTGTTGTGTAGTTATAAACATAGATATTTATAGACGTACGTTCTTAATAAAAGATTAGAAAATAATGCGCCAGTCTAAATCTTAAATGTAGAAGTTATGTCCGAACCATTTACCCACTGATATATTTTCCAATCTTCAGAGCATGTAGAACCAGAGAGAGAAAAGACTCCAGAGCCTGCTCGTAACGTGACTGTGAACGTGGAAAATCAGCCTGACGTCACAGAAGATGCAGAGGATCCTACCGAGGAGATCGAACAGATATTTAGAGGTAAGTTCATTGTTTATATCACAGTAATGATAAAGAGAGAGTGCGAGAGAGGGATATATACAGAGAAGAAGGCGGAGAGATGGCGAAAGAATAAGATATATAGAGGGAGTGAGAAAGGGATAGGGCGAGGGTGAGGGAGAAGAATCCGGAATCCGTTCATAACGTGACCGTGAACTTGGAGAATCAGCCTGACGTCTTGGAAGATGCAGAATATCCCACCAAGGAGATCAAACAGATATTTAGAGGTAGGATCAATGTTATGTCACATTGATGATAAAGAGAGAGAGAGTTAGAGTGAAAGTGAGAGGGGAGCCAGTGAGATGTAGGGAGAGAGAGGATGGAAAGAGGCAGAGGGAGAGTGAGGTTTGATAGAGGGAATACCCTAGAGTCTTTTCGTAACGTTACCGTGAACGTGGAGAATCAGCTTGACGTCTCGGAAGATGCAGTAGATCTCACTTAAGAGATCGAACAGATATTTAGAGGTACCCTCACCACGGGATCCCAGCGCTAACAAAGAAAATATGGTTCAATTAAAATTATCACCAGATGGCGCGATATGCATCGATTTGTTATTGACTTGTGTGTGAAATTAACATTTTCTAGAATTTTTCATAAAAATTGTATGTTCTTGTTTAATCAAATCATCCTAAGCACAAAATTATGGAATATTGGGCTCTAAATACAAATTTCAAAGATTATTTGTACGGATCATTTAAAATTGATTCTAATAGATGGCGCGGTTTAATTTCTGAGACATTTCACTCGATTTTTTAATATTGTAACACATTTTGGTACAATGAAACTGTAATGTAGGTGCATAAAAGTACTATAAAACAAATCGTCACTGTATTTAAAGAAAAAGTAGTCACGAACCGAGTAAATCTTTTTGCTTGCAAGTCGCATCTAACACCATCTATAGCTGTGGAACGGAACCAAACGCGATCGAGGTACCTATAAAAATAATCAGCATAATCTGAGGAAAAACTTTAGTTACGTTGGCACGGTTTCTTTGCATGGGATGAGGCATCTGTATGTAGTATTATATTATTTACGCCCTCACTCACATAGCAGCAATTGTCGTCCAGACTGAATTTCGACCACGGCGGGCAATCTTTAACCGGAGTGAAAATCAGCAGGACCACGCAACTAGGTAGTCAGTCAACACAGCAATACGTTTATGTACTTATTGCTGTGTTGGCGATAAAGTATGGCTACTTTATCGCCCTTAATAATAAACGTGGATAAAATGGTAGCTTTACACCGACTTTATTAATAAGGAGGTTAGAGTACAGTTTTATTAATAATAAATTAAAAGACAATAAGGAGAGTACAGTTTTGTAACTGCTTGGGCTCTGGCGTCCTCTCTGTTTGAGAAAGAGGATCTACAATGTGGGAATTGGAGGTATCATAGCTTTAAATTTGTGATTTCTCAACTATACATTCAATAAATAACTTTTGCCTTTTTCTATCATAAGTTGTAAATTTTAACTGTAATCACAAGGTGAAATATTATTATTACCCATAATAGTTAAATGATGTAAAATAAATTACTCAAAAAAACAATATAAGTTGCATTATATTGTTTTTTAGGGTTCCGTACCCAAAGGGTAAAAACGGGACCCTATTACTAAGACTCCGCGGTCCGTCTGTCTGTCTGTCTGTCACCAGGCTGTATCTTAAGAACCGTGACAGCGAGACTGTTGAAATTTTCACAGATTATGTATTTCTGTTGCCGCTATAACAACAAATACTAAAAAAAGAATAAATTAAATATTTAAGTGGGGCTCCCATACAAAAAACGTGTTTTTTTGCCATTTTTTTTGGTAATGGTACGGAACCCTTCATGCGCGAGTCTGACTCGCACTTGGCCGGTTTTTTATGGTTATTTGACAGTAAAAACTTCTTGTACTCATTTGAATCACATCTCACTCACGAATATTTCCAGGCATAAAAATCGAAGTCCAAGGCCTAGATGACGACGCAATATGTGAGATAGGCGCCGAGATCTCGGCAGCGGGGGGCACACTGGCGGCTGCAGGCGCGGGTGGTACACACGTGTTGGTGCCGCTGGACTTTGATGAAGAGGAGCTTATGACTACGGGGGCTGAGGCGGTCACTGTGTTCTGGGTGGTGAGTAGAGAAGCATTTTAGTTTGGTCGTAGATCTTAAGATCGTCAATACCATTTCCAGATATGGGAGAAAGTCATGTGACGTGTTGTAATTGTTGTGAAAATGGGCATCAGTGTACCTGTCTGAAGTCAACCAATGGAAACCAGAACCATAATTCCTAACATAATAGAAATTACAGTGACATTGCAGTGATCAAAGTTTTCATAAGACAATGCTATATGTAAGTATAGCTTTGTTGCAATGCATGTGGCAGCGATATGTGAGATAGGTGCCGAGATATGTATAAAAGGTGCCGCGATACCAGGGGCACACACATGCGCCGCTGGACTTTGATGAAGAAGAGCTCATGACTAAGGGGACTGAGGTGTTGGGAATTCATCCCAACACTTCAGGCGGCCGGAGCGCGCCGTCTACGCTGCACACACATCTGCGTGAGACACACGGCATCGGTGTGTGAGTGCGCAGCGCGGCGGCGACGCGGCGCGGCTCGGCGAACACTCGCTACCACGGACTCCACCGCTACAGTCGACACCTCTTCCTAATCTCTCATTGTTTGTAAGGGACAGTTTACTGTACTTTAAATAATATAACGGCTTTGAAACCAACCGCCTTTTTATACAGTCCACTCATCTCTTCATCCACGAGCTAACAGAGGCGTCGACCTAATTGGCTACGATCGTACCAGCAAACGATGCGATTTCATCGCGCGATGATAATGTGTTTCTGTGAATTCGCATCGTTCCAATGCGGCCATCCGCGTTTGAATTTTCCAGTAGCTGCGCTGGTGTAGACTGAGGTCTTTAAAATGTAAAATTTCATAGTTTTTTGGTTTTAGCGCAAGTTTATTTTCACATTGTTTTTTATTGTTTTGAATATTTTCCAAATATGGTTGATTAATATTGGTGCGGGAATTACCAACCCCTGCTATAGAGTTTTATGTTTCGGAAAATGTTATGGTCCTTTTATTTCGAAACAACGAGAGAGTATGCCGTTCTTCGGAGCCCCCGAAGAACGGCATACTCGATTTTATATTTAATATGCAATAGGCATAAGAAATTAATATTAATTCAAACTTTGCTTTCGTGCGCGTTATAACAACGTTTAACAGCTATACTTATGGACGTTTTGGTGAAACCTTCAAAAGGCGCTTGGACTTTTAGGAAAAGCCCAGGGAGTGTGGACTTCTTACCTCACTAAAACCACCCCGGTGATTACCATCAGCACATGGAGGAGGCCTTGTTACCTCTAAAAAGACCAACCCGGAACCCCCTCTGTGCAACGCCTGTTAGGGCACATCCCTAGGGAGACTGAAAAAGCGTCTCCCCTGAGCCTCGCTGTGCACAGCAGCATGTGATCACGGTGCCACCGTCTTTCCTCGAGTCACTTGATGGGTGGACAGAGTCCCCAGTCTGAGCGCCTGCGACCCTAAGAGTCCCACCTGCTTATGATGCAAGCAGGGTTTCGGCGTTTTAGGTATCGGGGTGGTTGCCTCA
This sequence comes from Orthosia gothica, assembly GCA_949775005.1. Lineage (NCBI taxonomy): Eukaryota > Metazoa > Arthropoda > Insecta > Lepidoptera > Noctuidae > Orthosia > Orthosia gothica. Next base: position 26,747,212 of record OX459048.1, read on the forward strand.
CCGACGCCTTCTTCTTCTCCGAGTGGGATCGGTCCTCTCACGATCCATATTTATGGACCTTAGTCAACAGTGGCGCCAACTGGTGAGCAATAAAACGTTGCCCCAGGCGTCATCCTAATGGGAGCCCCCATTAGGATGACGCCTGACGCCTGGCGTCGATCAATGCCATCGATCAACGATCGATTGATTGGACTGGTAACAACTTTAGATGTTAGGACCATCGGCAGTCCATTAAGAACTTAGCCATAGAAACTTATCGCAATAGATGCCAGTGACAAGAAAGTGGTCAACATTTTTCTAATTCAAGTTTATGAAGCATAGTTATTGTAACGCAACTAGACGGGATATTTGATATAGGCACCGAGATATTGGCTAATATTTTAACGAGCAAATTTAAGGTGTAAGAAATTTTCGCTTGGTCTCTTCAGACCGCTTTAGAAAAACTTGTTTGTTTTACATTTTTATTATTTTACCTATTCCTCATTTACAGAAAGACTGCCTTTCCCAACAAGAGCTAGTCCCGATCCAGTACTACCACCGACCAGTGCGAGTGACGTACGCGCCTCCAGGCCCACTCACCGGAGTGGTGGCGAGCCTCAGCACCTACAGCGGCGTCGAGAGAGCCTTTCTCGATGAGTTGGCCAAACTGCTGGGAGCCACGTAAGTACCTGCAGCATTTATGTTAGGCTGAAAGACCAAAAACACTCATTGAGCAATAAAATTGCTCAGAAACCATTGTGGCTCTTTTCAAATGTCGTTAATAACGAATGTGGGGTCAATACCAAAATCAAAAATGGTGCCAAGGAAAATTTTACAACTTTTATCATGGGTGTCGTTTTTGCAATTTTGGGGTAGCCTATAACGAATATGGAGTCAAAACCAAAATCCAAGTTGGTGCCGATGAAAATTACCCAACTCTTCGTCATTTGGGTTTTTTTTCATGATTTTCCGGGATTCTAAAAACGATTTCTTAGAACGACGAAGGGCTCGAAGTGAAAATTAAAGATAGCTTCGACAAAAATTTACAAACTTTTCGTCATGGGTGTCGTTTTCATGGTTTTCGAGGACGCTAAAAACGATAATGGGCTCGAAATGAAAATTCAATTTGGCGCGCGCCGCCAGGAATTTAAAAAATAACATATTTGTTCTCCATTCCACAGCACACAACTCCGCTTCTGCAGACGAAACACAGCAAATGCCCTGGCCTCCACCCACTTAATATGCCCCACAGCCATCGGTGACAAATACTTGGGAGCCCTGAAGTGGGGCCTTCCCGCTGTGCAGGCGTCCTGGCTGCAGGAGTGTGTGAAGGAAGGCAGGAGAGTCAGCGAGAAGGGACATCTTGTTGGCGACACAAAAGGTACGTGCGGACTTGAAAATTTCTCACATTCATGACATGTCAATTGAGAAACGAGACAAATGAAGAGTATGAACCGTATATACGAAATTAGCCGCCGTAATGATACTATTTCCTCATCAAAACCACGTCTACGATGTTTCTTCAGCTTGTTTTATTGAATTAATCTGCATAGCCTTTTCCTAACTATGTTGGAGTTGGCTTCCAATCTAACCGGCTGCAGCAGAGTTCCAGTATTTTAGCTCTTCACAAGTAACTAGGTATAATAGTCACAGCGGATCTTTGTGACTCTGAAGTTTGGCTCTGCGAACCATGGCGTATGAAACAGTTTGTCATCGAGTATACAGCATAGAGCAAGCGAGATAGAACGATGCGACAAACATAAGCGAGTCAAAGAGAGTTCTTCAATGCTAGCTTTTACTTTAACATTGGCCCAAAAAGAGCCAACTTCAATGATACAAAGATCCACTGTGAGTATTTTAAAACTATTTTCCTTGGCTAGACGTATCAGATTTTATCTACCAACGGCTTAACGTGTTTTTCGAAACACGGTAGAGTAATCTCGGTATGCAATGGATGCTCACTTATCCACAGAACGACCTCGGCAAGCGTCGCTTAATATTGAAGATCGACCCTTGGATGGAACTTGGCATACTTATGTAACTTTGGCAACATTGAAATAATATGGTCCTATGGAGCTAGTCTCATGATGGACCCGGAAGTGGGCCATAGCAACTCCTGAACCAGACAATATAACACCATAGCGTTTGGGCTCATTGGATGTGTACCGACAAGTGAAAAATAAATTCCTAAATATGTAAATCAACTAAAATAATATTGAAAACGATCAAACTTTCAGCACCACCCTCACCGCAACCAGCAACAGAAGAACCAGAACCTATGGAGGTTCCCGAACCGGAGCCTGAACCGCAACCGGCCCCCGAACCACAAGACACAGACCTACAACCCAACATAACTGCAGATATCACTACTGATAAGGATAAGGAGAACGCCATGTTGCCTCCAGTGGTTACCGCTATACCGAGGCGTGGCTCCGTGCCTAGCAGCAGGGAGCAGACGCCTAAAGGGAAAGGTGGTATGCTAACTGCCTTGTTGTTTGTGTTTTATTTGTTATAAATATTTTTTTACACTTCTTGCTCGACAATTACCAATGGGGATACCAAATAATATCTATTTAGTCCATCAGTTAGATAACCTAAAAATATTGAACACGTTATCAATTGCCACGTATACAAAAAATTACGACGATACAGTGCGCTGAAATATCGTGTGATGGCACACATTTAATACTGACAAAGTGTCGTTACAAGCCCCCACTCCTGAATTTGATGCGGTTTATCTTTATACATTTTTAATAATTTGATAATCTCACTGACGGACTAAATAGAATTATCATTTTCTACCCAGGGAACATCCCTATTACATATCATGCAATCTCAACGTAAAGAAAAGCATTACCTCTTAGGGGAGGTAAAGTATGAAACGCCCAAGAGAGTAAAGTGATTTGAATTCGGAACGTCAAATTCGTCGCAAACTCGTAATTAAAAAAATCCCCATATGGCATTGTAAGATGTTTGTTCGAAAGACGAACTGGCCACAATAAACAGAACTAGAAAAAAAGAAGGCTCAATAACTTAATTAATGGAGTCCGGGCTTTTTATTGTCTCGCAGAAGGTGTGATAAGTAGAGTATCTGCGATAAAGACTGTCTTCGTCTTAGGCAGTTTGAACCCTTCGCTTCACTCAGGACTCTACATAACTCCTTCGCCAGCTGTATTCTCTTGGTGCATAATCTACTATTACATATGTATATGAGCTGCTTGCCATTTTCAGCAGAACCATTGCTAGTTTAATATAATTTGAAGTAAATCGATTGCTATTATAATTTATTTTCTACATGTTCCAGATGTGGACGAGATGTCGCCAGCATCCCGGTACATAGCGATGGCGCGCCAGGGTCTGCTAGGATGTGACTCGCAGGAGACTCCCAAACGTGTTGGTGACCTCAAGGACGATGCTAGGCAAGGTACTATAAGAATGTTGCGCCTGTTTTTTTGATTCGATGGTGATTTAACCACTCTGCTTGACATGATTTTGACACATGACATACCAGATAATATATTATTATATATTATTATTTACCGACGTAATCAATTACGCCATAAAACTCAGGAATTTACATGAACTTTCAACCGAATTTATTCATAAAAATAAGTTAACGCAGCTATTTTACACTGTTAATTTGTAAAAAAATATCCTTATTTACATGTTGAGGTCGGTTAAACCGCGTCAGTCTACTGCAAAATGTTTACAAACTACGAATTACTAGACCTTTCCAAACATAAACAACCTTTTCGCTTGCTGAAATTGTGTAAAAGGGCAAAATAAAGATATAATCGTTCTAATAGCTTTCTTATTTTTGTAATTTTTCATGCATAAATTCCTAAAAACACGAATAAATCTTGAATAAAATTACTATAAATTATATGCCAATAGTCTTGGCCGACTATAGGGTCTACCACATTTTTTTTTCCATGTTTATTTACAGTTCAAGTATTTTCTTAGTTCCCTAGGCAATCATCGAATTTCTGAATACAAACGAATGCTAATTTCCATGTCCATCAATTATTAGATTTATCGTGTATAATATTTTGAATTCAGAACTAATTTATTGTTGTTTTGTTTTGATTTCCGAAATAATAGAGCTGTAAAAATAACAGCTTTCCTTCCTTTTTTATAATAAATCCCATTATGTTAAAAGAGTATTAACAACTCCAAATACTTCCAAGTTGATTGAGGGTGTCCGGTCTGCACCACGTGCAAAGAGCAACTGATAGATATCCGACGACTGACGAAACACGAAGTTTGCCGAGGGACATTAAGAAAATATTTGTACTATAGGTACTTGTGATTGTTTTTATACTACCCTGTGCAGGCGCTTGCCTGAACTGATTTCTATGCATATTATGGTATCTTTATAATAACACTAGCTTAGATAACATAAGTTAGTATATTTGACTGGAATAGTCTGTTATATTAAATAACTCGTAACAACTACGGCACCCCTTACTATGCGCGATTCGATACGCACTTGACGGATGTTTTTCCTCTAGACAAACAAAATTACCTTGATCAAATTTTTATATATCTATACTCCATTTGAAATAACATTAGTCATGTTCCCAAATCTTTTTACAGTCCGTTCAACCGATTTTGAGTTCTATCCCGTAAACATAAGGATGACATAATAAGCATAAACCTATTACCAAAACCAACTGTTAACTACATTGCTACCATTTGTCGTATCACCAACGCAATAGAAGCCAATATCGGTTGAACGGGCTGTAAAATGGGCTAATTTAAACGAATAATGTTATCGCAAATGGAGTTTAGGTAATTTTGCATTCATTTATAGTATTTCTTCTATTTTCCAGGAGCTGAATGCGCAATGCGAACCCCGACATTAGAAGACGCACTATCGACCCCTAACCTGGCAACACTGAGCCCTACCACACGACGTCGCCTGCAGGCGGTGCGACGCGGAGAAATGCCTTCCGACCCCATACGAACACCCACCGACCCTTGTGAGTATTCATCATTCATCATCATTTTAGCCAAAAGATGTCCACTGCTGGATACAGGCCTCCCCCAAGTGCCGCTACACTGATCCCTGTGCGTTTCGCATCCATCGGATTCCCGCAGCCTTAATCAGCAGCCTAATTGCGAAAAGGTGGCATTTCACATCGCTATTATCGCGTATTTGTCTTATTCGCCCAAATAGGACGAAGCTGAAGTAGCTCTATTCGTCTATATTTGCCTATTCTCACGAACAAGACGAATACGCCAAATACCCGAACACCCGTATCCGCCCGGCTGTCGGTTTTTGCAACATATCAAAGGATTGCGAATATAGCGATTATGTTCGTTTACCGGACACACATCGCTCGCTCAGAAGTGTGCGGTGCGCGTCAGCGGCGGACGTGTATAAGTATTTATATAGTATAATGGGTTGGACAAATGAACTTGTTATATTTTTGGAATATTATCAAATGCATCCCCGCATATGGGACCCGCAACATGCCTCTCATAAAAACAGAAGTAAAGTTGCTGCAGTTATCACGTCCATCGTAAACTATAGCAAAAATATTCGTAATATTCGGCATATTTACTGCTCATGAACGATGTGTAGTCGGTGTATTCGTGTTATTCGCAATTCAACACGAATATAGCGAACAATATAGCGAACAAAGACGATAAAAAAAACGGAAACATCGAATAGCGATGTGAAGTGCCACCTTAAGGTCGTTTGTTCACGACGCGATACACGACACCGCAAATTTGGTCACTATTCAGAGCTCCATATATTTGTATGGACCGTTAGTTCATTGCAAGACATCGCACCACACGCGACACGATTTTTATACGGTTTTACTGCTATTTCGTCGCGGTGCTGATTTAGCGGCTGAACAAAACCGGTATGAGCTTGTTGACGACACAACACACCGCACCGCACGGCTCACGCGTGGTTCGTCACTCACGCGCTTATAAAACGAATGGACGACAGACCGTATGCAGTGTGTCGTGTGTTAAAAATCGTGACTGCAAATCGTGTTGTGCTTTATAATCATACTCAGTGAACAAACGGCCCCAGGTGTATTCGGCAAGGCAGAGGGTTTGATCGCCATCGACCGACCAATCACATAGACGGAAATCTAGATCCCGTCTTTCATCTCTCATGTGATTGGTCTATTAATAGATCGTCTTCGCAGCGTCTGCCGGTTTGTGTTCGCACCTTCAGAACTTTTCGCCCCATCGACCATCCGTTCTGCTAGCAATGTGCCTTGCCCACTGCCACTTTCATCATCATCATTATTTCAGCCGAAAGACGTCCACTGCTGGACATAGGCCTCCCCCAGGCGTCGTCACATTGACCGATCCCGTGCGTCTCGCATCCAGCGCTTTCCCGCAACCTTAACCAGGTCATCGGTCCACCTAGTGGGAGGTCTTCCAACGTATCGTCTTCCGGTTCGCGGTCGCCACTCCAGAACTTTTCGGCCCCATCGGCCATCCGTTCTGCGAGCAATGTGCCCTGCCCACTGCCACTTAAGTTTGGCAATTCTTCGGGCTATGTCGGTAACTTTGGTTCTCCTGCGGATATCATCATTTCTGACGTGATCACGCAAGGAAATTCCGAGCATAGCCCTCTCCATTGCCCTTTGGGTGACTTTCAACAAGCTTTCTGATAAGGCCCATTGTGAGCGACCACGTCTTGGTCCCATAGGTGATCACTGGCAACACACACTGGTCATAGACTTTTGTCTTGAGACACTGCGGTAAATTGGACGAGAAGATACCACGCAACTGCCCGCAACTGCCACTTTAGTTAGGCTTAATATAGACATAGAGGTATGCGGAACAAGGTGCAAAGTCCCGCATCCTCCATTGAAAAGGATCCTCTTACCAGACGGATGTTGTGTTGTGTCTGGTGGTCAGCGGCCCGATGTTGTTGTTGCGCCGTTGTATATGTTTAAATCGTGCGGAGATTTTGGATTAGATTAAGCGATGTTCATTTTTTGTGACATCATGTCTTTTTCGCAGTTCGTGTGTGGCGGTATAGATGCCGCTACACTTTTTTTTTTTAAACAGTTCCTATCTTCCAAGGACCTGTGCGTATAAACCCTTAGCGACCCTTTAGTATTTTAAAATTTTAATTAATTTGATAATGCGGCTTGCGGTAGGCCTGGTAGAAATCGTCACGTAACGAAAAAGTGTTATGCCTCCTCTCGAGACGTTCGGTTCCGTCAATCGCAATTCAGATATTATTGTCAAGCGCATGGCCACCATACTTAAATGTGACATGAAGAAGCTTTTTTTTGAAGATGATTGTGAGCTGGGTCATCCCCCGACTACATACTTTTTAAAAAAAATGCTTTCTTTATAAGACTCACATCAGACATCATCATTTCAGCCGAAAGACGTCCACTGCTTGACATAGACCTTTCCCAAGCGTCGCCGCACTGATCGGTCCTGTGTGTCTCGCATTATGTAAAAAAGTACTACTAACTAAATGGTCTGATCTCTTGATTATGATTTATGCAGAATGCATAATAATATATGGGCCAGAGTCGTCACACAGTGGGAGCCGGCAGACGGGCGTCGTCGGCGTCCCAGGAAACGCTGGGGTGAAGACTTAGATGTGTTTACGGTAGATCAGCCGGAGAAGGCGAAGAATCTGGTAGAGTGGAAGGCTATAGAGAAGACCTTTGCCCAGCAGTGTGACAATATAGGTTGACTCTATAAGAGAAAATATATAGAAGAAAGAAAAACTAAATTATATGTTATTCCCAGTCGACAGGAACCCGTCGACGCCGGATAGTGCGTTCGGCGCGGCGCTGCGGCCCGGCTCCGATCGCATGTCGCCGGATGCACGCAAGAGATTGTGGAAGTTCGTCGACGGACTGCCCAGCAAGCAGCCCGAGCCTGTCATACGGAACAAGCATACGGTGAGTGGGAAAATCGGACCCGCCATTCGCTGATGCAGCTAAAACGACATCTTTTTTATTTATTTTTATGATAGCCTTGCGTTTGACCACTATCTCGCCTGATGTTAAGCGATGATGTGGCCGACGCTTGTCTGGAAGTAACCTATTCACTTAAAATAGCTGGCTGCAAAATAATTCGGGATCTTTGCAAAGATGAGGCGGTACTTCACGCCTGAACAGCTGCTCAACTTATACAAACGCAAGTTCGGCCATGCCTGGAGTACTGCTATCACCTCTGCGACGGAACAGCCAAATACCAATTTGGTGCACTTGAGTCGATTGACAGATGGGCCAAGAAGCTGCTCAGCAGAGTTAAAGCTCTAGAGCCTTGAACATCGACACCGAGTTGCCAGTCTGTCAGTTTTTTATCGGTTACTTTTCAGTGTGCGATGGAACTTCTCAATTCGGTTGCGCCTAGCCCTTTCCATCATCGGACTACAAGACGTACGGCATTGCGCCATCGGTACATGGTGGACATCCCACCCATACACACAAAGCGTTTTGCGAATACTTTCATTGTGCGTACAGCTAAGGACTGGAATTCCCTGCCGGAGTCTTTGTTTCCTGATAGCTACAACCTGGGAGACTAAGTCAAGAATGAATAGGTTACTTCTAGACAAGCGTGCCTCATCGTCGACCACATCATCGCTTACCACCAGGTCAAATTTAAGCCTACCAATAATTAAAAAAAAGCAATGAATTTTTTAACTTTCAAAATGAAGGGGATTGTGACTATGAGACAATTACACTACTGGGGTGAAGATTTTTCTGTACTAAATAGTTCATTTACAAATAAATTGATGTCAGGATCCTAGAAACCTTATTTACTTAAAACACGTTACCTTTTTGCTTGCCAAGCAGCTCAATTTGAAGAGAATCGTAGTAAGTTATTTGTATGTATAATTTTACTAACGTAAAATATCTTGCTTTATTTGTTTTTCTTTCAATAATGAAACTTTATTTCTTTTTTAGCCGCTATCAGAGATCCGCAACAGATTCCTCGCGCAGTTCAACGGTGAAGCGCCTACGCCGCCTTCTGAACATACCGTAGCACCTAGAAAACTACAACTACAGGTAAATATAATGAAACAAGTTTCCGCCCGCGGTTTCGCCCGCGTTATCATTGTTTTCTTATCATAAGTGATCATTATACCTGGTTAAGACTGCCTGTCCACTTGCGCGGAGCGAAGAAGAGAGGTGTGGAGCCAACCAATCGAATTGCGTAAAAACGCCGCTCCGCTTTAGTAGACAGGGATTTCAAAACTAGTTTCAAAATTCATATATAATATATTTACGCGAAATGGAGCTGCGGGGTAGCGTAGAGGAGAAACGAGTGCAATCGAGCTCGGCGTATGAAAAAAACATAGTCCGCTACTCCGCTCTGCTACTCCGCACCGCATTTCTTTCTCTCTCTGCTCCGCTACCTAGCTCCGCGTCTATGGATAGATACAGTCCGCAACTCCGCTCCGCATATCCGCTCCGCTGCTTCAGGCAGCCTTATCGGGATGAAAAGTACAAAGACGCTATTCCAGACTATAGTGCCAAATTTCACCCAGATCCGTTCAGCCGTTCTGGTGTGATTGAGTGCCCTACACTACGTCCATCTAAAAACTGTGTCACGCAAAGTGTCAACTAGGCGTTTAAGACAGTTCTTTTAAATCATGCGTGAGAATTTGTCAGGTGGTGGTAATATAATCATCATCATCTTCCTGTCCTTATCCCATGTTACTTGAGGTCGACGCAACACATTTTCGTCTTCCATACCGTCCTGTCCCCTGTCACGCTAACACTGCAGACTACGTTTTCTTTCACAGTCCATCCATTTTATTTGGCCTTCCTCTCCCTCTTCATCATCTACCTAGCCTTTTCCCAATTATGTTGGGGTCGGCTTCCAGTCTAACCGGATTCAGCTGAGTACCAGTGTTTTACATGGAGCCTTCCTTCCTTCCTCTCCCTCTACATCCCTCCATAATTATGTATATTCATAACTCTTTTATTAACATAGGTTTTTTTTTTTTTTTTTTCCATGTGGCAGCCCGCGCTCTTTTTTAATGTGTTTATATTTTGTTTGTTTTTTTTTCTTAAAAATTACAATTGCTAGACTCCTACGTTGGACATTATTTTAGGCTTACTTAACTAACTTAAGTCTACGTGAGTTCATCCCTCAATAAATACTATATGTCGGAAACACGAGGGCTTCCTTCCATATACCCTCGTACTTGTGGGCTTATCGTGGGTTATGCATGCACGAGGCAGGTAACTTATGCCGTTTTAGAGATATTCCATTGTCCAATTCTAGTAGCAAGTTGACGCGCCAGTTTGAAATCACTTTCTCTAGTCTGATACTTTTAGACGCAACTCCACCGGCACCACTTATCACACGACGTAATCGCCATACGTCCCGCTCCAGTTCTCTCCACTCAAGTCCACCCCGCGCTGCCGCGCGCCTTCGCGTTTCCCTCCAAAATTGCCTGTCACTGTCACATGTCACTTTGCTCTAGGATTCAAATCCTTCACTCGAATTGGACACTGGAGAAAACTAAGTGTTACCAATCGAATAAAATCTAATTGAAATTTGAATCAGAGGCTAAATGTTGCCAATTAAACAAAACTGAACGATATTTCTTCGTTCCCAACTATTAATCATTTACCTTCCTCCGATACGGCCATCTTGACATTCAAACGGTCCCACGTTTGATGTAGAGCGATGAACAACATCGTTACTCAATTGTGATAAAAAACAAAAACCAAGAGAACAAAAAAAAAATTGAGTACCTAATAGGTTAAGTTCGGCCGCTCCTGACCAAATAAAAAAAAATAATTACGTGGTCGTGACATCTTCCACGTGAAACCTTCAATCAACACCTTATATTACCAGCCTACAACAAAAATCAAGTACTTCTTTACTCATGAAAACATAATTCTCATAGCTTTCACACTGTTCATTTGTTTTCTCCATGTAAATTTAGATCTCCACACCGTACAGCGTACACAACCATCGTCTTACTCTCGAAACAGATACCTCACCGTTTAGACAACCATATTAACACTAACACATTCTAAACGGTTACCGAAGCACCAGAGGTACCAGGTTCCCAACAGACGTCAAATCGGTCTCGAAGCACTAAGTGTGCCAGAAACCACTCAAACACCCAACACAACATACCATGCCACATACACCAAACAACGGGTCACCGAGGCCCCAGAGGGACCAGGCTCCCCCAGACACACAACAGGTTACCAAAGCCCCAGAGAGACTAGGCTCCCCCCAGACAACAGGTCACCAAAGCCCCAGAGGGACCAGGCTCCCCCAGACAACCGGTCCTCTCGAAGCAACAAGACTGCCAGATACCCATGCTACATACATTAAACAACAGGTCACCGAAGCCCCAGAGGGACTAGGCTCCCCCCCATACATATCCAGCAATGTTTCTTGGTCCCACAGCAATTGCTGTGCCTCCTGATGGTCAACCCTGTGACCATCCTGCAACCATAGTCATCCTGACCAGGCCTCGTAACCCATCTCGGTTACAGCAGTCATCTTTTGACCACTCACCAGCCCACTTTAGGCTACAGCAGTCATCTCTGACCACTCACCAGCCTATCTTAGGCTACAGCAGTCATCTCTGACCACTCACCAGCCGTTCTTAGGCTACAGCAGTCATCTCTGACCACTCACCAGCCTATCTTAGGCTACAGCAGTCATCTCTGACCACTCACCAGCCTATCAAAGGCTACAGCAGTCACCGCAGTGACTACTCTTCACCGCACAGTCAGTCCTTTGACCATGCACACGACCTCACCATTGCTAGATTGATTTGAATCAGTCTTCACCATAGTAAATTCAGTTACGTCAATGGGTACTTGATCTTTCAGATTTTCTCTAACTCATCATGAACCAAACAAAGCCTTTAATTCAACACATAATTGCCACCATTCAGAATTCCAATTCACTTCCAAACAGCACCTTTAAACCAAAATGAAATTTGTTATTTCAATCTTTACTCTCAGTATCAATCTTTATTCTGAATACAACGGCAACTTCACATTCAGGATTTCATACACAGCCAAAAGCATACTCAAGAACTCTATTCTATGTTCATGATTTCATACCCAACTCTCAGTACGATAGGTATAATAACTACAAACACCAAACATTACCAATTTTTGCAAACTAAAAATTAAATCATGCACCGCACATCACCGACTTTACACCTGTGTTAACATTATCTTATCCAACTTGAATGAAATAACACAAAATGACGTTAGGTATGTTCACAATGACCAGCACAGACTATTCAACTATTCAACAAGTTAGCACAGCCATTACTGACAGTATACTTTAAATTCCAAACTTATTATTCAAGTTAGGTAGGTACTAGACTTCCTACATGACACCACACAATTCACAAATACCTTTATTTTAAAGAGATGTTACAATTATTAAAATTTTTGAACAATGTTCAAGATTACCGAGGCCAAGCATCGTTGAACAACACAGAACAAGGAAACCATTCTTAGTTTCCTCCAAAAAAACAAAAACCCATGTACCAAGTATATCAAATAGAACCCAAGTATCTCATCCGTGGTCTACAATTCACAATAACTTAGCAAATACATTTGCTACACAGAATGCACAACTTAAACGCCGAATAATCTCTTGACTCCGTCATCTCTCTGAGCCACGAAACTGAGAAACCGTTCTATGTGAATTAAAATGTTGCCAATTGAACATCTATCTCATCCTCAGCCACGACTTGGAACAGTTATTGGCTCTCGAGCATCTCATAATACCTGAACACGTCTTCTCGACACCATCTAAATGTCTAGTTGCACTTGTCATTCACCGTAGTCAATTTAAATCATTTTTATTTGTAGGTATCATTAGAATGACATGTTATCAGTTGGTTAGTTCTCTACAATGCGTTATATAACAACTACAGACATTAACTTTACCTTTATTCAACCATTGGTAGCAACAAAACTAAACGCCAACTATCTAGGCTATAGTAACGTAAATCCTCGTGATGTTTGCAGGTTGTAAGATTGCAAATCGAGTCGAACAACAAACTATTTCACTAAACTTTAACACCGGTTTGAAAATAAACTTGATCACATTGCTCTTAACTGAAAGTTATTGCATGTCTTTGCAACAAAGCAAAAGTTAAAAGTCTAATCCTCACAGTGGCTCACACCTTGTAACGATTTATTAATAATCTAGTCTTTATCTAGTAACTTTTAAGTTAAAAATCATAAAGTTATTTGTTTTGTATCATCAAACTTTTTCGAATCGTTGACACTTGTCACTGTCTTTATGTCTTATAGAGATGAGCAAGGGATGACGTTCTGTTATCGATTAATCGACGAATCGATTTTAAGGACAAAAAAAAAACGTTTTTTTTTTTAATCGATATCCAGTACTGAATCGATCCAGCGAATCGATATTTCACACTAGAAAATCGAGATAAGATTTTTCTGTTTTGATATGAACCAAAATATCATTTAAAAAATAATTGAATGTATATCACAAACATAAGTGAATTCAACGTTAACAAAATAAATATTGTTCCCTTATACCTGATACTTTAATTTAGTTGTAAAAACAACTTCAATCGGTCAAAGATGCTAAAGATCGACTATTAATACGATTTTTCTTTTTGCGTTCCGTAACTGGATTCAAACTTGTATTGAAAATACCAACGCGAACAAAAAAATACACAAATTCCCTTGGAGATCAAATCAACAACAAACTCAGTGATAGTAATATTTACGGATAATCTGAAGTGACACCTATTAATGAAAAATGCATGGCTAAAATTCCTAGTGTTCAAACATATAAAAAAAAAATACGGATTGCTAATATCATTACTTCTCGATTGTCAGTACACTAACAACCTATTTATTATCTTATGCTTATGACAGCTCTAGTGGTCACAAAACCGTGTATTATTGTTCTCATAGAGAAAATAAAACTACGTTAATTGTTCTAACAACATAATAATGTAATGCAATCTCATTTCTTTGCGTTTCGTCCCCACGTTCCAATGCTCCGAGTACATTAGAAACATAAAATTGCGAAAATCGTTTTGTTGTTTATTTTGTTGGTGAATAAAAAAGATTAAATACTTGATGAAACAAAATATTTCAAAGCTCGAACAAAGCAAGGATATCAATAGATGGCGTGACATGGACTGACTTCTCATTCTGTCTATGTAAAAATGAATTGTTCATTTTTTAATTGATCATAAAAAAATTCATGCACCTATTCAATAAGTTATTTCAAGCAGCATATTACAGCTAATGGGGTCCCGAATCTTTCGATGATTATTGAAAGAAACAAAAAGTATCAACACCATAACACAGATAGCGCTGTTTGAATATTTTTTTTACTCTTTTTTTTGTAACTTACATGACACATTTCCATGAAACAAAATAATGCAATAGTTATAGATTGCAATGAATGCAAGAATTAATTGTAAAACTTAGGTAACTCCAAACCCAATACATACTTCGGCTGCCACAAAAATGCACAGCTGCACAGATTGTTGAATGCAGATCAATCAAAGTAACATACCTTAAGCCTGTACTCCCGGATGGGTCAGGCAGCAGTGCCGACCATGCTCACATGCATAAGTCCAGACTCCTAGCTGCTACCAGAAAATATTAAATGGATTGATCACCGCAGTGGCATGTATAACACCACTAAATTTCCTCTTTCATAGCGCTGTAGGCTGCAGGTTATGTGTTGCCTTTTGAAATGGAACCTGAGCTCCGCACTTGTATCACCACACACAGCTGGTCACAACAGGTCTTGTGGTATCCCCAGCAGCCATGTTGAAGGGCTCAGACGTCCATGCTATTTGTTGCATATTGTACGAATGCCTGAAAAATTCATGTCTATGAGCAAGTTTTCACACAAGCGTAATGTTTTGTTGAATCAAGTTGTAGCTTAAGGATGTTTGCTCTCTTGCACTGTATTTAAACAAGTTGTCTTATTCTCATGCGAGTTCCGCTGACAGTATGAAACTGGCTAAGTTTCTTTTAGCATCATAACGAAAATAGAAATTTATTTTAAATTTTAGCCACTTTATACCAAGAAGAACAATAGGTATTGTGGCTAAACTTCACAAGGCATTAGATAGGTACTAATTATTGTCAGAATACTCAAGTTTATACTTCCCTGCACATCTGTACACCACAGTTGCGTTTGCCCAGTAGGTATCTAGTCAGGATTGGGCATCCATGTCATCATTAACATTATCTGCAACCCGACTTCGCATGTTGTCTAGGATAGGCCACACTATTTGGTTGAATTCGGGCAACATGATATTCCTGTCTCTAGTAGCCGGCGAGTTGCAAAACGTCTCCATTAGGTAGGTACTTCGATGCCATTTTGTTGCGCACCAAAGAGAGCGCGCCAGCCATTACTCGTCTCATTTGATCTAGCATCGCCTTGTGCGTGCATTGGTTCATACTTCTGATGTCGGAAACACGAGGGCTTCCTTCCATATACCCTCGTACTTGTGGGCTTATCGTGGGTTATGCATGCACGAGGCAGGTAACTTATGCCGTTTTAGAGATATTCCATTGTCCAATTCTAGTAGCAAGTTGACGCGCCAGTTTGAAATCACTTTCTCTAGTCTGATACTTTTAGACGCAACTCCACCGGCACCACTTATCACACGACGTAATCGCCATACGTCCCGCTCCAGTTCTCTCCACTCAAGTCCACCCCGCGCTGCCGCGCGCCTTCGCGTTTCCCTCCAAAATTGCCTGTCACTGTCACATGTCACTTTGCTCTAGGATTCAAATCCTTCACTCGAATTGGACACTGGAGAAAACTAAGTGTTACCAATCGAATAAAATCTAATTGAAATTTGAATCAGAGGCTAAATGTTGCCAATTAAACAAAACTGAACGATATTTCTTCGTTCCCAACTATTAATCATTTACCTTCCTCCGATATATATATATATACACATACATATTACACACTGGCATTACAATTTTATGTTTCTATTTACTACTTATCTTAACTATTTTGTTTAGGCTGGCTGTTGTTGCTACCGTTGGTAATAGCCGTTGGTTAGTGTGTGTGTGTGTGTATCTTGTGTATCAGTCAATGGTGTGCTTGTTGTTTTTTGTGTTGTTGTGGTTGTTTTTGTGGTTGTGTATGTTCGAATGTGTGGTCGACTTCGCAAGGTTACGTCCGTTTTGTTAGCCTTTGCTGCGATTGTGGCGACTTTGCTCGCGAATGCCAAGAATGGAATCCTAGTAGCCGTTCTCCCCATGATGGTGTGGAGTGTGGACTGGCTAAACTGGGTTTCGAATTTTACTTCGAGCTCCATTCTGTCTTGGCTGAACCTTGGGCATTCGAAGAGCAAGTGCCAGACAGTCTCTTCGCAACTTGGGTCACAGACGCACGAGGGACTATCTTTGAGATGGAAGCGGTGGAGATATGCTCCATGAGAATCCGCCATGTCCTGTAAGGACTTGTACGTGGACCGGTGTGAGCACTGCGTCTCTGAGTGTCCTTTTCGCCGCTAGGACGTCTGGAAAGAACACTTTCGTAACCGATCCTGTACTCGAGGACTCGTATCGCGCTTGCCACTTCCTTATAGCTAGTTAACATAGGTTTCATCCCTCCTCCTCACATTATATTACTATTATTTATTTTCCAGGAACAATGCGAGACCCCACCATCTAAAGTGGCCAAGTTAACACCAGATCAGGTAAGAATTATAATAAAAAAGTGCTTTTTTGTGCTTTTTTTTAAGAAAAAGGTGACATCAACAATTATGTTCTAGAATTAATAATTCGAAGTCATGTGTCATTTACTAACCCGCACTGGGCCCGCGTTGTAGTTTATGGCCCATTCTCTCTCATAGAGACGAGCTCTGTGTCCCGGTAGTGAGGACTTTATAAGTTGTTATGTTGTTTGTTAATCTCGCAACTGATAGCAGCAAAATCAAATTACTTAGTGACCAATGTCATGGGGACTCAACTCCTACAAATTGAAATTAGTTGTAAAAAGATCCAACTTAACTCAAAAATTCATTTCCCTCACAGACCAGTTTGTTGACTAGTGTATTGTGTCAAGGATGCTTTAATGCCTTTTCACACGCCCCGGTTGCCGGGTAGCAGCTACCGAGTACCCGGCGGCGAAGTGTATGGCCATGTACGCCGATACGTGTGAAAACTAACATACGTGGCACTTACTACAATACACTTCACTTTAGTATCGTTAGAATTGTACACAATCCTGAGTAATAGAATAATACCAGGATGTTACTGCCCTATAGACCAGGGTAGAAGCCTTTAAAAAAAATAAAAAGTGAAAAAAATAATAGTAGGTTGAAACCCATTGGGAAAGAAGAAGAATATTATAAAAATGACAGGAAAAATAATTTACGGGCGATCTGAGGTCGGGAAGGGGAAGGGGGTGAGTTTTTAAGGGTGAAAAAGGTTTATCTCGATTTCCGGCAAAACTACAAGTCGTATGGAAAAAAGTTAAATGGCAAAGTTGTAGATAATAAAAAGATCTACTACTTTTGAATTGACACTTTTTCACATAACCTCAAAATGTATGTGAAAAATTCAAATAACCAAGTTTTTCGTTTTTAATTTTTATCTTTAACATTTTTTTATTGTTTTTCATATAGTTTGGTATAAACTTACCTTTTTATGTCCCAAACACACTGTTATTTTTTTTTATTTAAAATATTGATTTTTCTCCTTATTTTGATTTAATATCGAAAAAACTAGCCTAATTTTCAATCGAAAATTCTCCTGTCAAAATATCTGCTTTTTTTAAAAAGTCGGTGGGCTCTTTGTTCGTTGAAATCTCTACTTTCTGATGGTGTAAAAAAACATACATTAATATTGTAAAGAACAATGGCGAGATTTTAGCTGACTTGAATTTGAGCGTCTGAAAGTGAGTTATATACGAAAGACTTTCTATTAATTGTCGACATTTTTTAAATATATTATTGGGCTCGTTCAAAACGGATAAAAAAACATCATAATAAATAAAAAGTCATTTGATTTTTTTGTTAATTTCTTTAGCTTAGTGTTGCCATTATATATTTTATCTGCTAAGTGACAAGTAGTAACTATATTAATTAATAATATAATTAATGTATTTATTGCAGTAAATGAGTTAACAATACAGTACAGGTAGGTAAGAATATTGTAGTGTAGTAGAAATAAATGAATTACTTTTAATTAATGATTGGCAAAAAGACTAGTATCCAAGTTTAAAAAAATATAGCTTGGTTGTTGACGAGGACGACGACCTTTTGATAAACGACAAAGTCGCTTAGTTTAAATAAATATACTCTTTCCAAAGAGTATATTATACATTTCATGCTGAAATAACTAGGTAAAGGAAATGCTAATGCGAAATTCTCCTTTTACTTCCACGAAATTGAATAATATTACCTATTAAACACATTATTAAAAGATACCCAGACATAACCTACAAAAGTTTATGACTGAATATCTATTATTCTCGACATTCTCGAACAAAAATTCTTGCACAAACTAATTCAGAACATCACCCTGAGTTAAACCAGATATTTTTCATTTAAAGACGTAGGAATTTAATCTCAGCTAAAAAAATGTATGGGCACCTGCCATTGTTCTTTTCTCAGAAAATGCAAAAAATAAAGTTAATATTTATTAAGACATCTACAATATTTTGAGTAAATTGTAGAATCTTATTTAAATTATATGCATATATGCCTATTTATTGCTATTTTAAGATAACTGATATACCTGAGTGACCTACGGAAAATTTTAGCCCATCAAAAGGTATTTTATAGAGAAGTAGGGAAGGGACTAGGAGGGTCTGGGCCTTATTACCTGTTATTTCGTTTTTAAATTAAATTATATGTACCATAGTAATGTATATTTTTTATACACCATCAAAAAGAAGAGATTTCAACGAACAAAGAACCCACCGACTTTTTTAAAAAAGCAGATATTTTGACAGGAGAATTTTCGATTGAAAATTAGGGTAGTTTTTTCGATATTTAGTCAAAATAAGGAGAAAAATTAATATTTCAAATAAAAAAAATAACAGTGTGTTTGGGACATAAAAAGGTAAGTTTTTACCAAACTATGTGAAAATAAATTAAAAGTTGTCAAAGATAAAAAATTTAAAGCAAAAACTCGGTTATTTGAATTTTCCACATACATTTTGAGGTTATGTGAAAAAAGTGTCAATACAAAAGTTGTAGATCTTTTTATTATCTACAACTTTGTCATTTCACTTTTTTCCATAGGACTTGTAGTTTTGCCGGAAATCGAGATAAACCGTTTTCACCCTTAAAAACTCACCCCCTTCCCCTTCCCGACCTCAGATCGCCCGTAAATTATTTTTCCTTTAATTTTTGGTATATTCTCTTCCTTTTCCAATGGGTTTCATCCTACTATATTTTTTTTTCTTTTCAAAATTTATCGACCCTGGTCTACTACTGCAGGACAAAGGCCTCTTTTCATACACAGAAGCCGCACGAGCATTAGAGCTTGGCAAAATCGCACGAGACACTCCCATGGTCCGCGGTCGCGGGGGACTTAAGGCAGCAATGTTAAAAAGTGCGCGCGGGACGGGGGTCACCTGACGTTCGCGTCGACGCGACATCGTCCGTCACGTCATTGAGTATTAACGTCCCTCACCACCCGCACGGACCATGGGAGTGGCACGTAAGAATTTGCCAAGCTATAATCACCACACTTGCTCAAGACGGGTGTAGCTGTATAATGTATATTTAACTATATTTGTCATTAATATGCTAAGAAGACATTTCATTGGAAAGCCTCCCTCTGCTTACCGCTCGTTATTATAGATCACGGCTATCCTCAAAACATCAGTGTCAGATGTATGTGTATTTCATTTAAATGTATGTATCTAAATTGTCTCCTTACTCGTATTAGTTGGGAATGTCAGACAAGAATATTTTGTTGTTTCATACTTTTCAGTGTGTGATTTTGTGTAGTCGGGTTTGAAATTTTAAACTTATTTTTATAATTTTGCTGCTAACTAATTTTATGTTTCTCTTACAGAGTCCAGGAGGACTCAGCACCCCAGGCCCAGAAGATACTCCTAAGAGCGTATCATCAGCATCAATCCCAGCAGCTGTAGATGCACAACTACAGCGGCTAAATGCAGCTCTGACAGGCAGACTTAGCTCACAGCGCGCTAGACGCCCCAGGGATTCGATACCTGCTGTACCTGTGCCTCGTAAGTTACCTAGTAATACGTATTGTGTTAAAATTTATTGCCTAATTTTAAAATTAATTTATAATACGTTGTTCCAGTCCCAGATTCAGAGCCCGCACCGGAATCTCAGCCAAACACAGTGGGCTGGGACGACGCGACGCCTGCGCAGCAATCTGTGGAGCCCGAACCAGAGATGTCCATGCAGATGCAAGTCAAGAGGTTCATGCTGTCTTCTAATGTCGATGTGAGTATACTACATACATACATAAACTCACGCCTTTTTCCCATGGGGGTAGGCAGAAACTACAGAACGCCACCTGCTACGATCCTTACATACTTCTTTTGCTTCACACACATTCATACATCTAGTCATACACACACGCCGGTTATGGGTACTGCGCACTTGGCCTTTCTGAAGAACATCACCTATAAGGTCTATGTATGTCTTTCTAGGGCGTCCCCTCCCGGCGTTTCCATTCACGTCTGCCTTGTAAATACCTTTCGTTAGTCGACTTTCATTTATCCTCTCAACATGGCCAAACCATCTTAGCATACTCTTTTCAATTTTAGTCACTACATCTTCTTTTAAACCACAACGTTGTCTTATTACCTCATTCCTCAATCTATCATTTAAAGTTTAAAGTTAAACCACACATACTGCGCAAGGAGCGCATTTCTACTGCATTAATCCTACTTTCATGTCTTTTTAGCCATACCCAACCTTCACTTCCATACATAAGTGTAGGCACCAGCACGCTGTTGTGAACGGCGAGTCGAGCTTCCGGAGACATCGACTTGCCGGTCACAACCGCATGTATAGCACCATTCACTTTATTCCCTGCATTCACTCTCCTTTCCACATCATCTTCAATCTTTCCATCCCTTGTGAAACATACTTCCCAGATATACAAACTCGTTCACTTGCTCCACACTCTTATCATTTATTTTCACTTCACACTTCGATACATCGTCTTCTCTTTCAAAAACCATTACCTTAGTCCTTAGTGAGTATACTGTAGCTGCATTTTAGTAGTATCTTAGTCGAACACAGTAGGTTGGGATGATACGACTGTCTTTTTTTTAATCGTTTTTAGTTAGAGTGAACAGGCTTCTTCTGGGTAAGCTCACTCCATCGTAGACTCTGTCTCTGTCACCTCTGACCTAGACTAGAGTCAAGAGCAAACCCATCAAAAACAAAAAAAAAAAAAAAAAAACAGAATTGCGCTCCATTTTAAGGCGTGTTTGGACTTGGGCTCACGAAGCTTTTGTTCAGCGCGATAGTTATAAAACTTTATGAAAATAATTCCAAGGCAGACGTCTAAACACACCTTGGACATTCTACGACGACATAATAAATATAATCCTGTCGAATGTCAGCGCTCGAGGTTCATTTGTTTAACAGCTTCTAAAGTCTCCGCCAGATAACAAAAATAAAAGACATTGATCCGACTTGTACCAAAAAGTATAATTACGGAACTTGAAAACATCATTTTTGTTTATGGAGATATTTTGATAGTTTTGGTCTCAAATGAAACGGACATAATAGTTCCACGCTTATCATAGAACCATTATGTCTGTTAAAATCATGTAAATCAGTTCACGCGTTTAGGAGATATTAACTATTATTTATTTATTATTTTCAGCCTATTCTGTCCCACTGCAGGGCAAAGGCCTCCCCTTCTTCCTTCCAATCCTCTCGGTTTAGGGCTTATGGGTTTAGGGGTTTACTCATTAATGAAAATAATTTCAAGCCATGTCAACGCGTCAAGGACGCCCTTTTCCGCGATACATTTGTTTTTTTTATAATGAGTTCAAGTACGAGTGATGAAATAGAATTAACTTTGCCTGATATTAAATCTGAGGCAATCTTTGATTTGTTTATACTATTTCTCACATCTGTATTGAAAAACGTCGTGTGATACACGGGTGTGTAGGTTATTGCAAACTCGTCTCATTAAAAACCCTCGCCTTCGGCTCGGGCTTGTTAATGACAGCTCGTTTGCAATAACCTACTTTCCACCCTTGTATCACAATATACTATTAAAATTTTGTTATCTGGCAGAGACATTAACATATTTTTGTTTTGAGCTGGCTTTTCATTTGTTTATTTCAAACCTTCTTTGCTCTTCTATTTCAGAACCGCGACGAAATAATCTCAATGATAGCCCACCTGGGTGGCGAAGTATGCGAGGGGGCCGAATTAGACCCTGAAGCGACCCACCTGCTGTGCGCGGCGCCCGGGCGCAGTGAGAAGATGCTGGGCTCTATAGCGGCCGGTCGGTGGGTGTTGCACCCCGTCTATGTCGCCAAGAGTCGAGCGCACGGGAGCTTTCTACCGGTGTGTAGATAACTTGAATTATTCATTTCATACATTACTCAGTCCTCCAGACCAAAATATGGTGTCGGCACAGTAAAAATATATAAACAGTATGGAAACTACGCACCGACGAGACCCTTACGCAGCGTCTGCAGTGCTGTCAGTACCGAGCACCGCGACGCGATGAGCGGTCACGTAGGTTTGTGTGAGTGTGCCGTTTCGAGCGTTTGTAGGTGGTTTCCATACTGTTTGTATATTTATACTGTGGTCTCGGCGACCAATCTTAGCGAAGTCTTGCCATCTAGAAGATATTACAGTGCCCAAGTGCGCAAATACAGGTGCATTCTCTGCTCCTTCACTTCCATATTTCAATAGGACGACAATCGACTCGCGGAGCTCTATCAGGAGCAGGACCAACACTTGTCGTGCTTTCCGAGGCACCGATGATTTTAGCCAGCGTTGCTTAGCGTTGCCTTAAAGTTTATACGACTTTCGTTGACATGAAAGTAAACTGGCAGGAGTATGTCAAGCTGACTCAAATTTATCTCTGATTGTGGCCCATATGTTGTCCTTTCAAAATAGCGCGAGTTAGATAATGCTAATCCATGCGTCATGTTTGTGAACGGGCGCCCTCAAGTGGCGTCGACTGATTATAACTTAGCTGCATCAACCTGTCTTAATAATTGTATTTTTTGTTTACAGGAAGAAGAATATGAATGGGGCAACCCCATAGCTACTTGCTTACCTCCCCTCTCCGGCGCCGAGCGCATACTAGCCCGTGCAGCATATCGCTGGAGAGACGCGCGTGCAAGGGGAGCACCAGGACCTTTCACTGGCGTTGTAGCACTGTTACACGTGCCGCCGCCTCGGAGACGCCTGCTAGCGAGGCTGGTCACAGCGGGCGATGGAGTCGCGCCGGATGATGAGTAAGTAACACAATATATCACTGTTGTACGTAGTAGCACTGTTACACGTGCCGCCGCCTCGGAGACGCCTGCTAGCGAGGCTGGTCACAGCGGGCGATGGAGTCGCGCCGGATGATGAGTAAGTAACACAATATATCACTGTTGTACGTAGTAGCACTGTTACACGTGCCGCCGCCTCGGAGACGCCTGCTAGCGAGGCTGGTCACAGCGGGCGATGGAGTCGCGCCGGATGATGAGTAAGTAACACAATATATCACTGTTGTACGTAGTAGCACTGTTACACGTGCCGCCGCCTCGGAGACGCCTGCTAGCGAGGCTGGTCACAGCGGGCGATGGAGTCGCGCCGGATGATGAGTAAGTAACATAATATATCACTGTTGTACGTAGTAGCACTGTTACACGTGCCGCCGCCTCGGAGACGCCTGCTAGCGAGGCTGGTCACAGCGGGCGATAGAGTCGCGCCGGATGATGAGTAAGTAACATAATATGTCACTGTTGTACGTAGTAGCACTGTTACACGTGCCGCCGCCTCGGAGACGCCTGCTAGCGAGGCTGGTCACAGCGGGCGATAGAGTCGCGCCGGATGATGAGTAAGTAACATAATATGTCACTGTTGTACGTAGTAGCACTGTTACACGTGCCGCCGCCTCGGAGACGCCTGCTAGCGAGGCTGGTCACAGCGGGCGATGGAGTCGCGCCGGATGATGAGTAAGTAACACAATATATCACTGTTGTACGTAGTAGCACTGTTACACGTGCCGCCGCCTCGGAGACGCCTGCTAGCGAGGCTGGTCACAGCGGGCGATAGAGTCGCGCCGGATGATGAGTAAGTAACATAATATATCACTGTTGTACGTAGTAGCACTGTTACACGTGCCGCCGCCACGGAGACGCCTGCTAGCGAGGCTGGTCACAGCAGGCGATGGAGTCGCGCCGGATGATGAGTAAGTAACATAATATATCACTGTTGTACGTAGTAGCACTGTTACACGTGCCGCCGCCTCGGAGACGCCTGCTAGCGAGGCTGGTCACAGCGGGCGATAGAGTCGCGCCGGATGATGAGTAAGTAACATAATATATCACTGTTGTACGTAGTAGCACTGTTACACGTGCCGCCGCCTCGGAGACGCCTGCTAGCGAGGCTGGTCACAGCGGGCGATGGAGTCGCGCCGGATGATGAGTAAGTAACAGAATATATCACTGTTGTACGTAGTAGCACTGTTACACGTGCCGCCGCCTCGGAGAAGCATGCAATTATTGAAAATCAACTCTTAGAAAGTACTTCCCGCCCTTAACCTGGGCGAATTGTTTTATTGGTTATGAAAGTTAATCATTTTTCTATACTTTAGTTCTACAATTTGCAAGTCGTGGCAGTAATTGACTCTGCATTGGAACAGTTTAAATCCTAATATATTAATACTTTTATTTCTTTTGTCTCCGTTTTCGAATTTTACGTTAATCTACCAATGTTACTTTTTAAATGATTTATTTATCTCTATTTCAGACCGCCATACACGAACGACAACATAACAGTATGCTTCGCGGACATCAAACGCTACCCGTTATCAGACCGAGATAGTGCTTGGCTCATATCTAAGAGAATACCAGTATGTGCCCCTGTCTTACTAAGTTCATACCTCACTGATGAACCATCTCCGAAGCCTGAGGAACATTGCTTGCCGGTTTTTAGACCTTAAATTTAAGGAAAGAAAGTTTAAATTCGATCGACGTTAATACCAGTCTGCTAAGAGATACGGTTTGTCTAATTTTAGACTAAGAGTCTAAAATCATTCACGCAGTTCGTGGGTCTTATCTAAGAGAATACCCAAATGAGCTCCCGTTTAACTTAGTTCATAGCTTCGAAACCTGAGGATTTTAGTCGGAGCTGGATATACTGAACCGGATTTTGGAACTTAAATTTGTGCATTGAATGTCTAAAATCATCTTACACGGATCTTAACAGACAAAGACTGAGTATTGCGATATCTAAGGCCGAGTTTCCACATGCAAGTTGTATCACATTGCAGGCTACCGAGGTATAATCTGATCAACCGCTCGATGGTGCGTCGCAATGTAATTATAAGCTTGCATGTGTGTCGCTTGCTGGTGGAAATACGACCTAAGACCTAATCCGACGCTTGCTATGCTGGACATAAAACATCAGCTTTTGAGTCTAAAATCGAGTGAAACTTTACTACGATGGGAAAAATGTACCGCCTCTAAGAAACGCACATTTTTTACTATGATTTCTTGTATTAATATTAAACTATTTGCAATTTTACTATGTGAAAGTTGTGGAAAAAGAAGAAGGAATAAGAAAGAAGAATAAGGGAAATAAAAAAGCATAACTGATGTTTAATCGTTTCTTTATTCTATGATATTGGTTAATGTTATCGAATAAACCGTATAATAATTTTATATATTGTGTTTAATTTCGTAGACTAAACTGACAGCTGCCAATGACCTTATTTTTTTTAATGTTGCAAGCGCGTAGTATAGTGTTGTAGGTAAGGCCATAAATGATTCATCGAATCGAGGTGCCACGACTCCAAAATTTATTTTTTATCACATCTATTCAAAAAGAACTAGTTTATTCCTTGTAAACAGGGACCAAAATCTTTAATCCCTTAGGGACCAAAATAGATTTGAATTTGGAATGTGGATATTGTTAGTAAATATTCCAATCAGCAAAGAGATGAACAAACCATGCGGGAACAATGTATTGAATGTGACTGGCTGAAAAAATGCGAAAGCGCCAAATTAAAAAAAAATGTTGATGAAAAATAAACAACGCGCGAAATGAAATGCATTCTGCCTTCGTTCGCAGTTCTTTCAAATTCAGATTTTAGAATTATAAAAAATGAGCGCGTCTTCCTCAAATGAAAGTATTATAATCAAGTTTCTCAAAAACTACATCCTGAGACACCGTTTTCCGAGACTATTTCTAATTCCCAAGCTATAAATAAATCTACAACTGTAACGGATGACACTAATACAATTGTTACGATGCACTTCCAAAATTGTTAAATATAAACATTAGCCCCTAATTATTTTGTTATATGTCTTATGGTATTTAATTTTATGTAAATAATTAAACGTAACGTTCTTGTTCATAAGTTGCACTTACTTATTTTCTCATAGAGGGTGATAAAAAGTAGTGTCCACCTCGGGAGCAACGCTATTTTTCTCCAGCTCGAGTGACGTACTTTCGCTGCACTCAGGATGCTACTTTAGAACCCCTCGCTACGCTCGGGATTCTACTCTAGAATCCTTCGCTCAAAGAAACACTCTCGCCTTTAAAATAGTTGTTTGCTCCCTAGGTAAACAATCTACTATTTACGATCGATAGAATGAAGTCCGACATAAATGAGTAGAAATTAAATAAGGGCCGCTAGTTTCTTAACAAATGTCTAACTATTTTCAATCTACTTCGATTTCCGATCACTCAGGATACGACACTATTTTTATGTAACGATAAAATGGCAACCACACAAATGACAGTTTAGTCTACAAAATAAAAAAAAACTGAGATTTTTCGAATAATGGCGTTACATTCAAGTTTAAACTGAATTATTAAGAATTGATTATTTATGTTAATGTTGACTGAAGTGTGTTATTGTATAATATTAGTTATAACTGCATTATTTTTTGACAATAATTATTAAAAAATATTATAAATATTTAGTATTCTGTTTTTATTTTCGTGTATACAAATTGTCTTAAGCGTTTATATGACATGCAGGACATTGCAAGATTATACTGCCAACAAAATAATAATTCCTGCCCGCCTGAAATTCTAAATTTTTACTTCGGGAATGTACTGATAAGATAAAAGACAAGTAGTTTTTATCCATACCCCGGTCATGGTTTCATGTTCTAAATTTAATTCAAATGTATTCTGATAGCTGTTACCTGTTAAGGCATTATTGATCAACATCACAAACATACAGAGTTCAACATTTATGATAGTAGGATAGGATAACACTCGTATAGGGAAAAAAATAATGCTCACCAAAAACGGACAAACAATTTATTTATTTATACTTTTCAGTAATAAAACTAGTCGTATACCATGGTTATTATTCTTACAATATTAAATAACTTACAATAAAACAGTGAATTTACCAAACATTTAAATGTAAATGTAAGTCAAATATTAATTATTATTATTTTCAGTTTATTATACGACCTTTTAATTTTATTATTTTATGTAGGTACCTGTATGTTCATACAACTCCGTATTACATTTTAAGTAGTACAACTGGAGTAAGTGATATACTTATTTGTAAGTTTCATACTTAAGAGGAAACGGGGGTGGTCTTTTGTCCATACAAACGCTCTTGTCTGTTTTCTCTCTGGTTTATGAACTTAAAGCAATGATTTTTTACAGTAAAATAAATATCAACTTCTTCTATGTCCCTATGTTTTCCTTTTTGGTGATATATTATCCGTGTAAGAACTAGATCCCTCTCAAAATGCTCAAAATTGTCTGTATTGAGTCGCTGTCTTCAGAGCCTTAGTGTACAAATTTGACAACTATTAATGAAAAAAGGAAAACATAGGGACATAGTAAATATCCTTCTTATTCAGTTTATGAAATATCTTCTAAATCGGTCCAATATTGGAGGAGAAAACAGACGAGAGCCAAACCTCGAATTATGACTTTTTACTTAAGAAAATTTGTCGAATCTGCAGTTGTCCTTATCGCACGAATTTGTGGGCGGGGCGAGATGCAAGGGGTCTGAATAACACGTACACAGACGGAAAGGTGATGCGTAGTAGTTGAAAATAATATCGATATACTAGTGTTGTAAACAGTTATCGATAAACACATTTATATTGTTTACATGTGCTGTTCGTGAGAAATACAAATAGAAATATTAAAAAGTATTGGATACAAAATAAAATAAAGTGCATGTCTATAAATGTTTATTACAAAAAGTTTTCAATACAAAACAGTAAATTATATATCCGCAATCTCTAGATCGCCTACTAGGTACATCACATCAGCGAAATTAAACTTATTTCAACGTCAGCCGCACGGGTCAATCGATCAGGTTAAGCTTTGCTTGCCGTTGTTGGTCCGTGGATGGGTGACCATCTTTACATACCAAGACCCGTCCGTGTCTCGCCAAGCACGTTAAGCCGTTGGTCCCGGCTGTTATTTTCGGCTTTGACAGCCCGAAAGTCTGACCCGTTTTACCAAGGGGTTGCATATTACCCAGTAACTGGTTGTGGAGGTCAGATAGGCAGTCCATCCATCAAAATACTGGTATTCAGCTGCATCCGACTCTAACGTAGATGGGAAAAGGCTAGGCAGATTATGACGACGTGCTTTCTCTCACTGGTTTATTCTTTGGTATCCAACCGTCAATGATTTCTGGTAAAAGGCCTTAGGCTTGCCACTAATGTGGTAGAACTTTTCAAATCAAATCAAATCTATCGAACTTTTCTAATAATGGTTCCATTTTTATGCCATAATGCATCGTCCCTCTTAATATTTTGAAATAACAAATATAAAATATAAATAACAGAAATCTCGACGAGTTATGTGTAGTTACACATAACTCGTCGAGATTTCTGTTATTTATTAAGAGGGACGATGCATTATGGCATAAAAATGGAACCATTATTAGAAAAGTTAGCCTTGTACTTGGTAGAAGTAATTGTGATTCTGTTTTAATTGTAACATTTTGCCTTTAATCATACATAAATCTATTTCATCATCATCATCGTCATCATATCAGCCACTGCTGGACATAATCCTCCCCCAAGAGTCACCACATTGATCGGTCCCGTGCGTCTCGCATCCAGCGGATCCCCGGAACCTTCACCAAGTCATCGGTCCACCTGGTGGCCTTCCAATGCAACGTCTTCCCGGTTGCCACTCCAGATCCTTTCTGCCCCATTGGCCATCCGTTCTGCGAGCAATGTACCCTGCCCACTGTCACTTAAGTTTGGAAATTCTCGGGCTTGCCAAATTTTATTGCTCGGGCTATGTCGGTAACCCTGGTTCTCTTGCGGATTTCTACATTTCTGATTCGACCACGCAAGGAAACTTCATGCATAGCCCTCTCCATTGCCCTTTGGGTGACTGTAAGCTTTCTGGTGAGGCCCATAGTAAGCGACCATGTCTCAGAGCCATATGTCTGGCAACACACTCTGGTCATAGACTTTCGTCTTGAGACACTGTGGTAAGTTGGACGAGAAGATAACGCAACTTCCCGGACACTGCCCAGCCAAGTCGGATTCGACGGTTGACCTCTTTCTCGAAGTTGGCCCTACCCAACTGGATCGTTTGTCCCAGGTAGACATAGTCACCCACAACTTCGAGTGTAGAGTATCCGACCTTGATTGGAGTGAGTGTAACATGGACATTCAACATGACCTTGGTTTTGTGCATGTTCATCCTAAGACCCACTCTTTAGGAAGCTCTACTGAGGTCATCGAGCATTGTACTGAGGTCCTCCATAGTCTCAGCCATGACTACTATATCGTCGGCAAACCGAAGGTGAGTGATGTATTCGCCATTGACATTTATGCCTAGCCCTTTCCAGTCCAGAACCCTGAAGACATCCTCCAGTGCAGCGGTGAACAGTTTTGGAGATATTACGTCTCCCTGTATCACACCTCGCTGCATAAGGACGGGTTCCGAGGTCTGATCCTGAAGTCGAACTGACATGGTAGCGTTTTTATACAAACATTTCAACACTTCAATGTACCGGTAGTCAATTTGGTACCGTTGGAGAGACTGCAGTACAGCCCAAGTGTCGATCGAATCGAAGGCTTTCTCTTATTCCACAAACGCTAAACAGAGAGGCAGGTTGTACTCTTCGGTCTTCTGTATAACCTACCGCAGCGTATGTGTGTGGTCTACGGAGACGATTAGTGATGACCATAGAAAACAGCTCTAAATCCATTTATTTTTGATGAATTCCGTCTTCAGGTGACATACTTGCAATTTCATAAGGACAGTTTACCTCTATTATCGAGTCTTCACCTACCAGACCATCCGGGCTTGCCGCTAAAAAGGGTTTGTTTTCATCGATAAACATTCCACACTCAATACCTGTAGCCCCGTGTGCTTGATAAGTTGATCGATTGCTTCAGATTCCTTTTCCTTGCCATAATTGGTAGCCACAGTTCCTTTAAATTTGTTATATAATAACGTTTCTCATATTTTGCGACCCGATGTTTTCGGTCGCATCTTACATAGTCGCCCAAAATTCGATGCCGTAAGCCTCTTTAGTCTTTCAATTTCCCATAAGCTATTATCGCTTTGGCCCCCACTATTTTTCTTTGAACATCCTTAGTTGAGAGCAATCTTTCAAGAAATTTATTTTTCTTTTAATTTATATAAATCCAAACGCATCTTCTTCCAACTCTAAGCGACCGTAGTTTTAACAGGTTATGTAGTTATTTTTTTTTTGCTCGTTCCGTCTTTGGGATACGTCAGTTTCCTTTTTCGGTAAATCTCTGTGATTTTTTTCGAACGCTGCTTTTGTTCTATTTTTTTTTGTATATTGGCCCGGACTACAGCCCTGTATTTTTTTTTGAATGCATGCATGAATAGCCCTTCGCTATTCCATGAAGTTACTACTCCATAAGATCTTGTCTGATGTGATATGAGCCACTTCCTGCAAAGTTAATTCTTTTTCCGCCAAAAAATTTAGCAATTCTTTCTTTCTTTTCTTTTTTTTTTTAAAAAACGTTGCCCCACACTAGGAATAGCAATTACATTATTAAATTGCTCTACAGTATTATTAGTCACGTCCAAAAAAAGATTTTCTGCGTTTGCTGTTAAGAATAACAGATATTGTTGGATATCTGTCCACAATCCACAACAACAAAAGTAACGAGTGACTGGGGCGATTACAAGAAATGCGCGAGCCGCGGCCGGGAGCGTTTCGGAGGCACGCACACACTGTCAACTTACACACACATGGATAGGGCGGCCGGACGCCACGCGCTCGCAGTTCGCAGAGCGACAGCGATAGTTTTTTCAAATACCTATTTTTCAAAAGTCTCTCCGCCCGTATTTCCTCTTAAATGCTCGCGTTATCGTAAACGTCAATTTGTTTTGAAACTGGTTATGCGTCTTCTGCTCGCACTGCGTCCTGGGACCACGCCCGAACAGGTCAACTCGCACTGGGATGGTGTCGCGACGTAAGTCATTCACTGCTGCCTTTTCAAATATCTGGCACTGTTTCAGCTAATCGGTTAGGATGTATAGTGGGCATTTCAGTTTCTCAGGAACAGTTGTTCTTATATTTGATCAAGAGCATTCAGTAGCGGATCCAGGAGCGAAGCGGAGGGGTGATGGCAAGGGGCTCAAGCCTCCCCGCAAAAAAAGCATCTGAGTTCTTGCGTGACAAATCATTGATAATATTGTAATTAAAGTTATTTGCATGCATTACAGCTAAGGTATAATATATTGTCATCAATTATCCTTAACTTAATAAGTATTTTGTTTTACTTTGCTAAAACATACCCTTAGCGGGGTCAAGAACCTCTGAAACGACAATCTCGGATCCGCCAATGTTCGTTTTTTTCTTACATGTCATGTCATCTTACATTACATGTCATCATAACAAACCCATTTTAAGGAAATTACTTAAAATTATAACTTCTAACAAACTACTCATAATCACAATGCTTTGAAGAGCTATTATTTTCCTTAATTGAATAATTGGATTTACATTAAACTGATTGTTATAATTTAAAACTCAGCCCTATCCTTATCCGCTATAAATTGTTTACATAATATTAATTTATATTAACTATTAGAATAAAATAAATTTGTGCTATCTACTTAATAAAAGTGCCTAAAGATGTACTTAGAATGTAAACTTATTACAAACTTAATATGTATTCGTTGATTTACCAGAAGTTGCTTTATAAATGTATTTATATGGTCCAGATAAGGTTTCTTAAGAATGTAAGTATATTTGCCAGACTGTTCTGTCCCATTCCTAGGTAGGCCTTCCTCCACTTTTTCCACCTTTCGCTAGCCGACGCTTCGTCTTTCATGTTCTAGCAACAACTGTCTATTTAGTTCCTCCAACTTCTGAGAACAGGCTAGCTATAAAATATCTACTATTGGTTAGGTTATCGGTCATTCGCTTTGTTGTGTGTTTCCTATAATTGTTGATAATAGTAGTATTTGTTTTATTTTTACTGTTCACATTCATTCACTGGTCTCTATCTAAAATATTCCTTTCATCCACCTTGAATTGCTCACCAGCTTCAGGCACCTTTATCCTTCACCATTCTTCATCAAAATTTCTTCACCATCACCTTGATAGCCCTACTCTCATCCTTAGGATAGTTAAGTCCGGATTCAGCCAGTTCCTTCAACGTTATCGTAGCAATGGTCTCGAAGCCTGCTCTCGCTGCACTGATTTGCGAAGCCGGGCCGGTGAAAACTGTTGATGTGCCTTTAATGCCGTGGTGGAGGCTTAAGGCTTTCCTGTAACAAAATTGCTTGGTCAGTTATTTCGAAATAGAGTTGGAAGAAAAAGTTTCAAAGGTTGGATGGCAGATGGGTCACAGTCGTCTCGGAGTGGGAACCAGAAGACGGACGTCGTCGCCGAGGCCGAGAGCGGCCTAGGAAATGCTGGCGACTTAGTAGACGACTTAGTAGCAGTAGCGTTTACGGGAGATTGAACGAAGAAGGTGAAACACCGGGAAGACTGGAAGGTTTGCCCACCAGTGGGAAAATATAGGTTGATAAAAAAAGGTTTGTAGGTCACATGTTTTGGAGTTGATTTTGAAGGGCAAAGACATTGATTTATCAGTTATTCTGAAACTAATTTTGTGGGGCTAAGGGGTTGGTCATTTATTGGGGGACGGGACGGTATGGAAGAAGAAAACCTGTGGTGCCGACCCCAAGTAACATGGGACAAGGGCAGGAAGATGATGATGATTATTTAGAAATTGATTTTAATGTACGCATAGTGGCATTACTTTTAAATCTATTTATACACGTACACGTGCATTACTATGCTTAGTCACTTGCTAGCGCTTGTAATCACGGTTAAATGTTTAGTTACTATATACCTATGTAAGTACAACTTATATATCTTATTTAATACATTATGACTATAATCTTTATGCCTGTACATTAGTGACGTAGGTAATTCTTAGGTAAATTGCGTCACAACGCCTAGCCTCGATCAGTGATCTTCATTGAATGCGTTATAATCTAATGAAAATAATTTGCTGTTTTAGGCGAAGTTATTAATAATTACCACTGTTAGTATTAAACTATTGACTGAATGAAAATCTTGTTAGCAAGGGGCATGCCTAGACGATAATCAAAGCGTAGACGTATTTAGAGGTCAAATCAAATCTGTCAATCAATGGCTGAGACCGGCTCTTCACAAAAGGAAGCGAGCTATTTATTTTATTGGATAAGTTTACTAACGCTACCCATCTTACATTATACACACAGATACACTATACCAGGGATGGCGAACCTTTATTAGAAAACGTGCCATTTAAATTATATATTTTTTTTATATGACAATGAAGTGCCACCAAAGAATTTTGACTTTGTCATAATTGTCAAAAAATAATACTCTAAAGGCTATGAATTAATCCATTATTTATTTGCACCCAGAAATTCTTACGGCAATCCTAATATTTATTTACAGTTTTATGTTGTATTTAAATAAAAGTAGGAGTTGGTGTCATTTCTGCTGTTGCAAATTACCTAGATTCTAAATAACCTCATTTTAGCGTGCCCAAAATATTTTGTCATGTGCTGCCACAGGCACGCGTGCCATAGGTTCGCCATCCCTGCATAAAACATACTCTCGCTAATCAGCCAATATAATAAGATCGTGCTAACCTCCCATATTATTATTTGACTCTTTGGTGCTAACATTTGTTATGATGTACTAATTAGACAAACTTCTTGGCCGCCCTTTTTTTATTTATTTTGGGTGTGAAATCATCCAATGCCTTCTCCCGCTCTTCTTGTCAGACTTTTACTGACTAAAACCCACCCGTGTTCCTTCAGTTGCTTGTGCCAGGGCCGCGGTAACTCTTTTTCAAATTTATCCAGACGGGCATCGGCCCTCGCGAGCCCCGTCAGTTCTGCTGACATCTCTTTAAGGCGCGCGTGGAACACAACTCGCCGTCGACTCGAGCCTGGTCCTTATCGGACGGCGAGCTACCCATTACTCGCCGTCCGTAAGCCCGCGCCTACGGTGGCTGGGAATCGGCTTGCGACTCCCGACGCCCAGAGCGTGTCCTGCGGTGGGCAGGTGGCTTTGCGATGCGCAAGGCACGGGTCGGTGCTGTTTTTGTATGAGATTTACTACTGCGCAGCTAATGTAGCCAACTTCAGGGTGGCCAAGAAGTTTGGCGAGAACTATAGTAAAGTCTAACCCTCTTACAAATAAACGCAGAATAAAGTTATACCAGGTATAAACCTATGAAAATGTATGGGTATACCTTAGTTATACCTGGTATAACTTTATTCCGCGTTTATTAGTAAGAGGGTAAAAGTGGTAGAGAAGTAAATACTTAAGCAACTTCTGTGCCTTTCGTGGGACTCCTGGTATGGCAGATGGCTTCTGATATAGCATAAGCATAATAGATCTATGACTTCCCCTTTGTCAGGATACAGGGCTCCTCTCTGTGAGATGGATGATGTAAGCTCTGATGTAGCACGTGGGCCCAGTGCGGGTTGATGGATGTCACATCAGGATGTCTTCGAATTGTTCTTCTAGGTCATGGCGGTTTCCTCACGATGTTTAGAATTTAAATAAACCTGTACCGCTTTATATATACTAGCCTAGGTTAATGTAGCTAGTTTATTGTGAGAATGAAAGGAGTAGCTAGACAATGTAAACGTGAATGTTTGAATAATTAGGTATCTACTTTACCAGTCTAAACGCGTTCTATGTTCAAGTTCATGCGACAATCGACGCTTTTACAAGGTCTAACTATAAATTTTTATACGTTGCCATGTGCATGTTCTATCAATATAGTAGCTATGCGATAGTAGGTATAGTGACGCTAATGAAGATATGACTTCTTTATTTTTTACATTATCTGCCATTCACCGTTTTATATTAGAATTGTTTAATAAATCTTTGCAGACGCGTGTTGTTTGGACGCGTGTCTGTAAATAATCAAAAAGCATGTGACTATTATAAAAAGATTAGTTATTGTTCTGGAGAATTATAATATCAAACAACTGGTGCCAACGAACTTGATATTAAAACGGACACATTTATCAAACCGCGCAACCTTAAGTCTAACCGAAAATACAACTGCATTTTATTATTTGACTTGAAGTAAACAGCCTTACTTATATCAAATTTTCTTTGAAATGGTTATATTTCATAAAAATAAACCCGGTACTTTTGTAATCCTAATTTTACAAATCATCTACACTATGTTATACAAATATAATGCTTAAATATTCACATATAAAATTACTGGCTTCTGACAGCGGGTTCGCCCGCGTGAACAGTGTCATCATCCCAAGGGAATATTATACCAGGATAAAAAGGCCTATGCAAAGACCTTATACGTATTTCTCACTACGGCCTATGTGCTGTTTCAGACTATAATCTAACTCCGTGTCAAATTTCATAAAGATCTGCAGCCTAATTGTGTAAAAAAGTTGAATAAAGATTGAAACACATTGAATCTTTATTCAACTTTTTTGTGTATGTGTGTGTTTTTGGGAAAGAAACAGATTGTTTCCGTTGCCGAATTTACTTACACAATTAGGCTGCCGTTCAGCCGTTTCGGCGTGAAAGAGTAATTCGTGCCGTCAAGAGGTCTTGCTTCCATGCTGGTGCTAGGTCGAATCGTCGTCGGCCAGTCGAAAGCACGGCACCCGGGCCAAGCTCAAGTCTAATGAGTTCGTGCAATTCGCGAAGCAGGTGAATTCACTCAGAACCCTTCACACCACTCATCGACAATTTTTGATATGAGATTTCTGCCCGGTTGATGGCAATTAGCTCACCCTCTATTACATCATCTGCCTAGCCTTTTTCCCAAATTGTGTTGGGGTCGGCTTCCAGTCTTACCGGATTCAGCTGAGTACCAGTGTTTGCATGGAGCGACTGCCTATCTGAACTCCACAACCCAGTAACTGGGTAACCCGATACCCCTTGGCAAGATTGGTGTCAGATCTCAGGCTTCTGACTATCCGTAACGACTGTCAAAAAAGATCTTCAAATGTCAGCCGGGGCCAACGGCTTAACGTGCTTTCCGAGGCACGGAGGAAAATCGGTATGTTGAAATGGTCACCCATCCACGGACCGACCTCGTCAAGCGTTGCTTAACCTTGAAGATCCACCCGTGCGGCTGTTATTATTTAGCCACGAGCTCACCCTCTATTACATGAGACTAAAATATAACTGGCGAAATGTGGACCCTGGGCCTCTAATATAGATGCACCTGTGCCTCTTTAAACTTCCAACTCTTCAGAGAATACAGGCGTGATGTTATGGATGAAAATGGTATCATCATCATCAGCCTTTTAATGTTCCCACTACTGGAACAAAGCCCTCTCTCTGAGAGAGGGCATGGGCGTTAATCCACCATGCGCGCGGGCCCAATGCGTGTTGGTAGATGTCACATGTTTTCGATTTTTTGGTTCTAGGAGATACAGCATGCGTTTCCTCACGATGTTTTGAAATGGTAAAATATATTTATTTACAATAATTTTTTTTATTGGTATTTTGTA
Organism: Orthosia gothica; assembly: GCA_949775005.1. Taxonomy (NCBI): domain Eukaryota; kingdom Metazoa; phylum Arthropoda; class Insecta; order Lepidoptera; family Noctuidae; genus Orthosia; species Orthosia gothica. The sequence continues at coordinate 26,784,311 of OX459048.1, forward strand.
TGTGCACGTAGATAGCTCTGATAAACATATATTATAAGGGACTTATCTGATAACGCAGACACAAAGTGGACAAAAATAGTTGCAGTAGCGATAATAAGTCAAGCGATAAACCACGATGCGTTGGAAACAAAAACAGCTAAAATCTGATTACACATTGTACTGTCCCATCCGGACATCGTACTCAGAGATGCCCCAGACCCAGCAGTCGCATTTGCGGAACTCTAGATGAATGACGCAGTCGCACGAAACAGAAAAAAAGTTCCTAATGTTTTCTGAACTTTATGGGGTCGGCTTTGAGTCTAACCAGTTACATTATACATGGAGCGACTTTCTGTCTGACCGCCACAGTACACAACCTAGATATGTACTGGGTTACAGTTAGGAACCCATTAGTAAGACCTGAGGCTCTAGACAAGTGCCATTCTATCATTGAAAGCGTGGCGATAGCGATTGTCAAAAAGGCAAAATTGTATGGGATTGACAAGCGATGTCGAAAAATCACGTAATCAATCACTTACATTTTGACATTTCGATTATTGCCTTCGCTGACATCGAATTCCACTTTGACGTGTACGTCAAAGATCTATAAATGACAGCCGGGACCTGTAGAAGGCGTTCTTTTCTGTTCTGTGGCCGAGACCAACGGCGTAACGTGCTCCCAGAGGCAATGCATTCATAGGCAAACACGTAGACAATTATAAAATTTTATTTACCTCGCTGCCAATATCCGTGATCCAAGTTTCGCTCCTCGATACTCCCTGCTTACGACCAGACCGAGAGCATACAGTATAGTGTCCATCCCCAAATATTCGAAGGCGTCAACCTTTTCCTCTGCAATTTTCAAAGCTCCATACACGTTTTTCCAACTTTCACCTTCGATCTGAAAGAGAATTATCAAATAATGACTATAGAATTATTAAAAATGAATTAGGTTGCGAATGATGCTATATTACGCCAATATACTGCAGGTCAAGGAACAAGGAGGACTAATGACCATACAAAGATGGCGGGATGCTGGTAGCGCAGTGCTGCCAACTTAGCGCTTTCAGCGCCAGATGTAGCGCTTTTTTTGTTCAATAGCGTGTTCTAGCGCCTAGCGCTAAATCTAGCGCTTTTTGAAACTCTACTTTCTTTAAAAAATAGTAATCGCGCAAACTATCAACTTCGCAACGACGTGTTGAGGAAAATTTCATCCACAGATAAATATAAATTGAAGTCCAAACTGATCAAGATCAACCTTATTTCGGCGGCAGAAGCAATTGTAGTAGAATCAGACGATGATGAATTAATTTAATCCCTTTATTTTATAAAATAATTACGTTAACACGTTACTAATTTATTTTAATATTACTAAACAAGTACTTTATTGTATGTAACTCTTTTATAAGACATATTTTGATAAAAAACAAAAAATGCTTTTATACATTTAGTCTCAAACTATTGGGCGTTTTGTTTGAATTTGACGCCGAATTTGACCGATTTTTGGAGCGATTTTTTGACAGCGACCATTTAGCGCGTTCTAGCGCTTTTTCAAAGACCTAACACCGCGTTTTTGCTTAAACGAGTTGGCAGCACTGTCGTAGCGCCTAGTGCAGGATCAATCGTTGTCGCAATTCTTGGGGGACGCTATTGTAGGTATTAGACGTATTAAGCAAATAGTATATTATATTTTTAGAGTTCCGTACCGAAGTGTCCAAACGGAGCCCTAATGCTGATATTCACGTGTCCGTCTGTCTATCCGCGTCGTCTGTCACACATTTTTAACATCCAAACGGTTGTACTTTAGGGATAGTGAACATTAACAGGAAAAACGCTTACCACATCATCAGCCTTTTCTCCCTTACAAATTACAAGACACACGTTCAACGCAACCAGTTTGCTCTTGCCATTCTTCTCTGCGTAGCAGGCTAGTGACATCCTCTGTGACAGGTATCCTCGCCAGAAGTCTTCCATACTGCGCACGCTTAATGGTTCGGCGATTAGGTCTAAAATAAGTTTTTTTTATTGTTAAGAATTAGCAGAGAACTTGTTATTTTAAAAGTACCATGTAGGATTTGATTCCATTGCGAGTGTCGAAAATTTGCGGCAATTTGCGGCATAAACGGCTGTATCTTTTAATTGCGTTGACTTAGTTAGAGGTTTGATTTTTACAGATTTAAGGGCTGAGTATTTGATATAAATTCTGCTTGATACCTTCACGCGTTCCTGAGAAAAAGGGTCTTTACAGACAGACGGACGGACAACAAAGTGGTCCTTTAGGGGTTCCGTTTTTTCCTTTCGAGGTACGGAACCCTAAAAATTATATAATTTTGTCTCATCATTATCTAGCCCTGTATGGAAACAAAAAACGCATCTTTGGGCGGCAATAAATACCATAAGAAGACGGAAAATTGCAAAACAACCACCATACAGGGATAGATTAGTAGTTCAACAATGCAAATAATTTTATTTTGAAAATATACATTTAGTAGGTTTTTCATGATATGCAAACTGCCAAAGGTGTGTTTATTAAATTTCGCGCGCTCGTTTTCGTCCTAAATCATCATCCATTACGCTACAAATTTGCAAAAGTGCTAATTCGTACGCGAACTAGCTTCTTACTGCTCATCACAGCATCTATCTCTTTCGCACGTGTTGTCGGATGTGATAGCATGCATTTTAACCTTGTACAAAAAAGTTCGTGCCGTCGACTAGGCAACCTTAAGAAGGAACTGCTTGGGATTATTCTATTATTGCAAGAGTTCGGACTTGTGGTGAAATGATAAACTTCCACATCAGCGCAAAAAGGAATTCTCGTATTCAAGAAATATTTTGTAGCCTTGAGAATAATCTATTATTAAAATGAGTCGTTAAAATAACAAAGAATCTGCCTCTGAAAGCCAACGTTTCAAAATAGTTACTCATTAGAACACGGTAGTCAACCACGGTAGTGGGTAATTTAGTAAACAATGTAGCTAGTCATGTAAATGATATTACCGACTTCAAAAAAAAGGATGTAATCAATTTGACACGTATATATGTAATATTGTTGGCATTGCAAAATATTCACATATGTTTACATTGTATGGGCACCTAAACTCATTTCGGAAAGTGGTGTCTTTGGTAACTCTTAATTTTTTCGCCGAAACGAAAGCTATTTTTGCTCTTTTTTAAACTTTGGTTTTAGAAGTCGGTTATTTTTAACCGACTTTTCAAAACGGAGGAGGTTATTCAGATGTTTATATATTTTTATTATGTTTGTTCGGGCATAACTCCGTCATAATTATATACACATGTTTGCAAAATTATTTTTTTGTTCGAAAGAAGTTAAGATATTTTTACTTTGTAGTGTTTTTATTTGGAAGTCGATTGTATTTTTTGTAAAAAAAGCGTTTTCAACACCTTAATACTTTCCGAAACAAAATATTTTTCACAATTATTAATATTTAGCTTTAGAAGTCGGTTTATTTTTTGTGAAAAACTTTTTGTACCTTGATTTCTGCGTTGTCGTTGCTACATTGACGCATGTTGTTTGGCTTTTTAACTGAAAATTTAATGTCGTTGTAAAAGGTAATCGAGTCTATTGATATCTTAGAGCATCAGTATCCTCCTCATACCTGCTCACTCAATCCAATCAGCAGAAAGAGGTCTACTGCTGAACATAGATCTACTGTTGCAATGACGGTCCTCCAACGGAATCCTGCAGCGTTAACCAGGTTATCAAGCCACCCAATGAAAGACCTTCCAACACATTGTCTTCCGGTAATTTTTGCCAATTGCGATCATCAATACGTCCTCAAAAGGTTTGGGCAACATCGATAGTGTGGGATAGGAAGTAGAGATCGTATTCGGATCCCGTCCTACTTACATTTATAAATGTGCTCGTCTGTATGTTTGTTAATCAATCATGCCGCAACAGCTAAATTGATCTGAGTAAAATTTGGAAGAAGGATAAACCACGGCTAAGATTAGGACTGTGGATAGGTACTATCGCGGTAATTTATTTCCGTAAGCCACTGAAAAGGCTAGAAGTAATACAAAAATATGAATTAATGACTATACTTACTACTAAGAACGCACAACGCTTCATCAGGGCAGAGGTTTTCCACCAGGATCTTGATAGCCTCTTCATCATGTTCAGGCGGTAAGTCTCGTATTACCCATGTGGTGCCGTCGTTCTCCCACTTGTCCCAAACTCTTGGGCAGGACGAGTCCCAGACTCTTTTAAAGCCCATGGTTATACTGAGGAAGAAACAATTTTATAAAAGTTTTGTAAAGTCTGTTTTATAGGAATGCTTTAATAGTTTCAGATAAAACTCAGGCACTGTGATCGTTTCGTGAATTTTATAGCAGAAGCTATACCGCGATCTCGGAATGTCGCGAAAATAAAAAGTTTATCTGTCAAAAGCAGCAAAAATGGTTTTGTCTCCCATATTTAGTTTTGCGTTAATTTATTTATTTCAGTTAATATACTTTCTAAAATATCCATACACGGCCCTTAAATTAAATTAAAAATAATTTTATTCGTTACATCATTTAATTTTAGCACTTTTAATTAAAACACCTTTGGTATCCGTTTTGATCGGATACATCAATATTTTCATAATAGGTACACTCAAGTCGTGTAAATATGGACTCAGCTGCGGTTTATTCCGTCTTGTCTTATCTCAAGTAGCAACTACTGTTAATAATTATGCTATTAATAATTCGCGATTACACTACTACAATTTAAATTGACACTTCCTCACTATTATTATCATTGGCAAAAAAAAAATACCAGGCGATTTTCAACACTCAAAACAATTCAATATTTTTATTATTGCCACATAACAATATAAACTAAAGCAAACTTTAAAACTTACGTTAGCCTTTTATAGCGAAATAGTTTAAATCAGTCGTAAAAATCTAGATGCACTGGCCAGACGTTATATTCTAGACATTAGTCAGAGAAGACTGCTTATAGAGTCGGATAGCACACTCTGTAACTTGACCTAAAGTCTTGTTCACGCTGATATGATATTGATATTTGATAGATGTAGTCACTGATTGATGTATATACATCTATCAGTGACTACATCTATCAAATATCTAAATTTGGCAAAATAATATTTTCTTTCTTTCTTTATTATTTTTAATAGTGATTAGCATACTCTTAATACAAATTCTCTATAGAAAATAATTTATAAAAATAAAAACAAATAAATATTTATAAACCTGTATGTGTTTAGATGGATAGTAGCTAACAAAAGTGTAATAAAATAAAATTATTTTAAAAATATAGGTACCTACTTGATCAAATAATAGACACTTTATTCACTATTTCAATAAACGATACGTTAGCACTGTTCTAGCAGCTGATACACGACTGTGTGATAATATTTGCTTCCTGACGAGAGGTTTGCCTAGACCTAGATCGAGTGAGTAAGTGCTCTCCTTAGTGCCGGTGTCCACGAACCTTCATTTACGTTATAGTTCTCGCGGTGCAGATCTAGCGCCGGGTTCTCCGACATATTGTGTCTCGGGCTCGGTGATCGACGTTTCACAAACGTTCTGACTTCTAACTTGAGACCTTCAGACGTGATTGGAAATCATTTTTGCTAAAAATGTCATGAACCTTATAATAATAATGCTGCAAAATGTCTGATACAGCTCGTCGCCATTTTGCTGTAAACGGCTTTGATGAGTAAATAGTAGGTATGTAAAGAGATTATTTGTATCTTTATATCGTTATGTGTTTTTACATTATGCAGTAAATCGTTTACTTATCGTAAATAAAAATAGAATTTGATGTTTAAAGTCACCTTGAGCATAAAGAATCATCGCCGTGCAGATTATTTTGTTTGATTAGGTAATTTTGTCTGTACGTAAGGCTGGTCGCAATTCAAGAAAATACTTAAATCTTTATACATAAAACAAGGTCGAGTTAGTTACACCATTTATAACTCGAGAACGGCTGGATCGATGTACATAATTTTTATTTGGGTCGATTTATTTCCGTCCTGAATAACAGAATAATTATAACATCGGAATTTTTTCTTTTTTCTTTTGAAAATTTCTTTTCCCGTATGTTTTGCAAACACAGCACCATCTCTGATACATAAAAGAATACAGGGAAGGTCCAAAAACTAAAAAAAGGTATGTAGGGTAGGGTATTGCAGGTTTGTAGGGTAGGTAGACAGTTGACGAGAGCAAAGCCGAGGCCGCAGCTAGTTAAGTATGAAAATGTACCCAACATGACCATAAGCAGCAATACCAATACATATGTAGATTAACCAACAACAAAAAGTTGTGTTGAACCATGGACCTCGGCCTTTACTGCAGCGTTGTACTTTCCTAACCTTGGTTACGAACACATAGCATAAGACGAATGATTGAATATGTGAACAGGTTTCTGTTCTATTGGAGAGTTATTTCATTTAGTTTTTTTGCTTACAAATAACCAGATTAGTGTTAGTCATTTTTAGTTGGTTAACCTTGCTAAATAGATTAAGTATCTGACTATTTTTTTAACGAGAACTGGTTAAAAAAAATTAACAACAATCTATGAAAATAATTCCAGATGATGAATTATTCTTAAAAATACAAAAATTGAATTTATTTATGGTATAATCCTGGTCAAGGCTGCGGGAGCCGGGTGGATGCGAAACGCTCAGGACCGATCAGTTTGACGACGCTTGGGGTAGGCCTATGTCCAGCAGTGGACGTCTTGGCTGAAATGATGACGATGATGATGGTACAATCTAAATTTCATTTGGGATCATATTTTTTTAAATAATATGACCATCGTGATGTTAAACATAACTTCACGGTTGTTTTACCCTCTATACAACATAACATAACACAACAGAACATAGGTTAGGTTAGGTTAAAACGGGCTGGTTTGCGCAACTCCACGACCAAGCGCGTATTTTGTGTACGGGTGGGGAAAAAAAAAACAACAGAACATATAAAATATGTAAATCTCTTCTACAAAGTGTCTTATAAACTATAAACATTTATCATTATTTTACTTTAATGGTATGGTACCAATGTATCAAAGCTTAAAAGCAAAATTACGTAGCATTATAAAAAAATAATTAAACCGACTTCCATAACAAAACACTACAAAGCGAAAATAACTTCATTTCGAAAGTTAGTGTCAAAAAATGAAAAATAAATTAGTACCAAAAACACCGACTTTCGAAAAGAAAGTTACTTTCGCTACGTAGTGTTTTATTTTCGAAGATGTTTTTTTATTTTTATAAAAAATCATGTAATTACAAAAATATGGTTACATTATTCTTCTTGCTTCCATAACTAGCCCAGTAGAAACCACCACTAAAAAAACCGCCCAAGTGCGAGTCGGACTCGCGCACGAAGGATTCCGTACCATTATCGCATAAATGCGGCAAAAAAATGTAGTGTTTTTTTTTGTCCCCACATTTGTGCCCCACATAAATATTTATTTTATTATGTTTTTAGTATTTTTGTTGTTATAGCAGCAACAGAAATATATCATCTGTTAAAATTTCAACTGTCCTGCTATCACGGTTCATGAGATACAGCCTGGTAACAGACAGATAGACGGACAGTGGAGTCTTAGCAATAGGGTTTTTACCCTTTGGGTACGGAACCTTAAAAAGGTTAAAATTGCAAAGCATGTAGTTATGCATTTTTAGTATGTTGTATGGACCAGTTAAAGTAGTGCAAAATCCAAATTAGAAACAACGCAAAACGCGGCGCACCAGGCGCTTTTTGCTCTTTAACTCTTAAACTATGCGTTTTTCGACAAGCACAATTCCGTACTTCGTAATCACGTGACATTTCGTTATTGTTAGGATAATGTATTATGTATGTTTTGTTGATATTTACAGAATGTCGCTTGTCTGGAGGCTCTATTCAAGGTTATCCAAGAAGATGACAAGAATGAAGTGCATTGTGATATCATTATAGCAACAAGTTGCGTGTAAAGTGATTGCATTATATTTAAATGTAGGCGCTTTTTTGTGCACTAGTGCTTAGGTATCGCTCTCTTCTTTTACCCGTATCCACCCAATGTAGCTATAGTTGAGTCTTCTCCATTGCATGCCACTTGCCTGGTGGTCTTGTGCCTTCCGTATCCAACTCTTAGCTGCGACATTGGCCAGGCACCGTACTATGACGTGACAATATTACATGATTCTTTTTCGAAAATAGAGATAGTAACACATACATACATACACTCGCGTCTTTATCCATGGGGGTAGGCAGAAACTACAGAACGCCACCTGCTACGATCCTTATATGCTTATTTTGGATAAAAACATTCGTTCTATATTGCTCCGACTTTCTCTCTAAAATCTGAATCATAAAATCCACCCCTGGTCCACCCGTTTCGTGGTCTGACTTGATCTTACGGCCAACTCGCAGGGTTTCCACTACAATACCTTCCTTGCTATCTACCATCCGGTATGTGGCATAATTCATTATCATCATCAGCCTTTTTAATTTTCCCACTGCTGGGACACAAGCTTCTCTGTGAGAGGCCGTAATCCACCACTCGAGCCCAGTGCGGGTTGATGGATGTCACATGTCTTCAATTTTTTGGTTCTGGGACATGCTGGTTTCCTCACGATGTTTTCCGTCACGGTTTTAGAGCGGTGATGAAATAATACACAAAGTAAAATGGCATATGTGGTCTGAACATTTTTGCGCTACCCCGAGTTATATAAGCGTAACAAGGTTATTACACAATAACCATCATTGTAATTAGGTAATAAGATTACATTACGAGTAACTTCCTGGTACTGCGATAACAGGAAACATTAAGATTATAATAAACCATTGTTTATGTACTTAGCTTCTAAGATTCATTTATTAAATAAAGTTAGTCTTGAACTGCTCTTCAGGCGGAACACACCTATCGTTCCTTTTTAAAAAGCCTTTCGCCTCCGCCCACAACCTAACTGGCGCAGTCGGTACGTCGCGTTCTATCGGTTCCAGTGGAAGATTTCCGTAAACCTTGATTCCGTGGCGTGATCAAAGAACCTACCGTGGGCAACTAGCAGAAGCGGCAGGCAGCAGAAAATCCAGCAGCAGCAGCGTGAAGACGTTGAAGACTCATCTATCATCGAACAGCCTCTCATCGGCTATGCTCGTGGGGTAAGCATTGAATCTGATTATTCCCGAGACACCCTCCATTCTATTCCTGACACAGTAATTATAAGCAACTTTTGTGTGTTTCTAGTGTCTAGGTATCAGTATTTTCATTAATACATAATTTTTCGCTGTTTTTTCAATCCTTTGTTGCTATCTGACTCACCAAGATAAACATGGCTAATGATAAGAAAGCACTGGATGAAAAACCTACCACTGAGGAGAAGTCGATTCCCACCGACTACTCAACGTTCTCGAAACTGTTACCCTGTTACGATGGGAACAAGAGGACGTTAGCATTCTATATTGAAGGTGTAGAAAATGCTCTAAAATTAATTACTAACAAAGCCGACGGATGCATAGCGTGTCTTATTCGAAACAAACTGACAGGTAAAGCTGTCGAAGCGTTGTCAGAAAACCCAGGTACCGAAACATGGGAAGATATTAAAGGTGTTCTTCAAAAAAAATTTGGAGAATTCAGAACTGAGATTCAGTTAGTTCAGGAACTAATGCTAATTAAAAGAGAAAGTAATAGCATAGATGCGTTTGGAGACAGAATTAGATCCTTAATGTGTACGCTTATTTCAGCTAACCCTGAAAAACGTGACTATTACGAGCAAATGGCTCTGGAGACGTTTTTAGACAAATTAAACCCCATTACAGCCATTTTAATTAAACTTAAATACGTACAAAACCTAGATCAGGCCATCACAGTAGCCAAACAAGAAGAAATTAAACTAAGGGCTAGACGTAATGATCAAAATAAACCAAACATGTATAAAACAATGAACCCAAACAATAAACCAAACAAACCGGGTACATTCCAAAAGAAATTCCAAAACAAAGCTCCTAACAATATGGAACAGTCTAAAAAACTACATTTCCAAAATGAAGTTGACGAAAGTGAGGAAAACAACGAAACCTCGGAACAGGAAACGGAGGAAGTCTCCGAGGTAGTAGAGGACGAAAATTTTTTGTTGGACATAGAAAATCAGCTCGCAATATAGTTTTTATGAATAATATCCAAAACTACAATCGCCTTCCATATATTTACATTAGCGAATTAGGTGGCAGATTTCTACTAGACACAGGTGCCTCACAATCTCTCATCAACCCGCGAATTTTACAAAATTCAAAAGATATTGACATTTCTATTAAAAACGAAACACACTTCATTAAAACAGCCCATGCAACCTCTAAACACAAACAGGTGGCATATATTAAACTTCCGGAAAAACTATTCAATGAAGACATAACGCACAAGTTTCTGATTTTTAACTTCGACTCAGACTTTGTAGGACTACTAGGTTTAGATTTACTAGTCCCACTTAAATGCAAAATAGATATTAAAAATATGGTACTTCGCACAGATAAAGCTGTAATACCAATTAGAGACGACATTAAATCACACAGTAAAATAGGACCTAAATGCGAGCAAGTAATAAATCTACTATGTAACTATAAAGAAGGAGATTACTTTTCAGAAAAGAAAATAACTAAAAGCGGACTAATCTTCCCTTCGGCATTGATTAATGTAAAAAACGGAAACGCGTTGATGACGGTAATAAACACATCCAATAAAACCATTAACTTTAAAAATAGTTGTTTCTTAAACTTTCAACGGATAAACATAAAGAATAAAAATTCGCAACAAAAACAGGTAGACAATACTAAAGAGCTTGATAAAACCATAGATAAATTGCAGAAACAAAATTTAGAAAGATTACGAACCAGTCACATGAATTCTGAGGAAAATCGCGAAATAAAGAAACTATGTTACAACTACAGAGACATTTTCCATTGCGAAGAAATCCCATTAACATTCACACATGAAATCAAACATCAACTAAGATTAACAGACAACAAACCTATTTTCGTACGTAATTATAGACAGGCACCGAAACAAAAAGAGGAAATTAAAAAACAGATTAACCAACTTCTGGAAAATAATATCATACAGGAAAGCAACTCCCCTTGGTCATGTCCAGTACACATAGTCCCAAAGAAAGTGGATGCTTCAGGAGAACAAAAATATAGATTAGTCATAGATTATAGGAAATTAAATGATAAAACTGTAGAAGATAAGTATCCTCTTCCCAACATAGATGATATTTTAGATAAGTTAGGACGTGCCCAATATTTCACAACACTAGATTTAGCCTCAGGCTACCATCAAGTGGAAATGCATCCAGACGACGTCGAAAAAACTGCATTTTCTATAGACCGTGGACATTTCGAATTTCTCAGAATGCCATTTGGCTTAAAAAATGCACCAAGCACATTCCAAAGATTAATGGATTCAGTACTACGAGGACTAGACAATGTTCTAACATACCTCGACGATGTAATTATATATTCCACATCTTTACAAGAACACTTGGATAAATGCAAACAAGTATTCGACAGATTCAGATCACACAATCTCAAAATACAATTAAATAAATCAGAATTTTTACAGAAGCAGGTCAAGTTTTTAGGACACACGTTGACAGATAAAGGCCTTCAGCCAAACGAAGATAAAATTGCAGCCGTTAAAAAGTTTCCTTTACCAAAAACACAAAAAGAAATTAAATCGTTCTTAGGATTAGTAGGTTACTATAGGAAGTTCATCCAAGATTTCGCGAAGTTAACAAAACCTTTAACAAAATGTCTAAAAAAGGGCAGTAAAATAGCATTGACACCTGAGTACACACAAGCATTTGAAAAATGCAAAGAGGTACTGATTAATGCACCAATACTTCAATACCCAGATTTTGATAAACCTTTTATCCTCACTACGGACGCATCAGACGTAGCAATAGGCGCAGTATTATCTCAAGGACAAATAGGCTCGGATAAACCAGTAGCGTACGCCTCACGGACGCTATCGGACACAGAACAAAGATATTCCACAATAGAAAAAGAATTACTAAGCATCGTATGGGCCATTAAATATTTCCGCCCATATCTATATGGCAAACGATTTACTATATACACAGATCATCGTCCGCTTACGTGGATAATGTCTATTAAAGATCCGAATTCTAAACTCACACGCTGGCGCCTAAGGTTAGCAGAGTACAATTACGATGTACAATATAAAAAAGGAAAAGCCAATACAAATGCAGACGCACTCTCAAGAGTCCAAATAATTCATCATAATGAAGTTAGTGAAAACCCTCAACCTAGTACATCAAATGACAACGTAGATTTGACAGACGTAGATATCCGAACACTATTAGGTATACCTATTACCCCGGACAACATAAACCAATCACAAGATAATCAAGAACAAACAATACTAACACCTCAGATTTTGGACAATACTCAAAGAGGAACCGAAACAGACCCTACCATAGATAGTAATCAGGCAAATACAACAATAGACAAAATACCAGAAATAGACGATGCAATCGATAGACAACTAAAGCAATTCCATATTAGAAAAACACCAGGAGATACCTACAGAGTAGATGATAGGTCCAAAGGTAAAACAATAATCAAAGATGTCTGGATCCCAATCAATAACACGAGAGAACAAATTATACAATTTTTAAAAGAACACACTATCCCAGATAGAATTTTTCATTGTTTTTTCCATCACGTAGAATATTATCCACTGTTGTGCGAAGTATTCAAATCAATATTCAGCAATCGTGGACCAAAATTAATTCGATGCATGAATAGAGTAACACTCATAGAAAATATTTCCGAACAAACAGACTTAATAAGAAAATATCACGAAGGTAAAACCATACATAGAGGCATCCAAGAAACATACAAACACATACACAGAAATTACCATTGGCCTAATATGCTAGCGTCAATACAAAAGTTCATCAACAAATGTGACAGCTGCCTCAAAAGCAAATATGAAAGGAATCCCCTAAAGTTACCTTTGTCTTTAACTGACACACCACATAGACCAATGGAACACATGTTCATGGATCTTTACAGTAGTGGAGGTATAACCTTTCTAACAATAATAGACAATTTCACAAAATACGCACAAGCTATACCACTAAACGCCTCAAACAGCATACACATTGCCGAAGCTCTACTCAGCTTATTTTCAGTAGTAGGGGTACCCAAGAAAATCACAACAGACTCTGATACAAAATTCGACAACGAAGTTATTACAGAAATATGTGCAATGCATAACATACACATTCACTTCACAACACCATACAACCCGAATTCAAATTCCCCTATAGAAAGATTACATTCAACTTTAGCTGAAATTATTAGAGTACAAAGAATAACGGACAAAGACGACCCCACAAATCTGATGAAGTACGCTATGATAGCCTATAACAATACAATTCACTCCTCAACGGGATTCACACCCTTTGAACTACTTTATGGACACACTGACAGCAGAAACCCTCTAGAATTACACTGTCCTAAAGAATTCTACCAGGAATACGTAATTAAACACAAACAAATAATGGAAAATACACAAAAATTAATAAACAACAAACTAGCCAATGATAAGCAACAAATAATAAATAGATTCAACAAAGATAAAGAAACGGCGCAATTTAAAGTAGGAGACATCGTCTACAAACAAGTAGCAAAAACGGCCAGAAGCAACAAACTAGAACCCAAATATATAGGTCCATACACAATAGTTCGCTTACATCCGGAACAAATAGCAGAAATAGTAGGCAAACACGTGAACGCAAAAACAATCAGAGTTCACTACCGCTTACTAAGGCGTCCTGAAAATGTTCCAGGAACGCCATCGCCTGCGCCGCAGTGCTCCAGCTCGTCGCTGCCACAGCAGTCATACAGCCAATAGACAACCACAATGGGATTCTGGTACTAACAGAAGCCAAAGCCCAATACCAAGTAGACACATATCACCTAGCAGTAGTATACAATACAACTAAACTAAAGGAAGTTTTTTTAGACATTTGCAGTAACTACTACACATTTAAGTTAAAACAAAATAGATCCGCAGATATCACGGCTATTACTAAACAAATAGATTACCGTATAGATACGATAGAAAGTAAGCTACTTTATTTAGGATTAGAAACCATAGGCTTTAGATTAAAATATAGGTATAGACGTGGCCTTATAGATGGCTTAGGCACTGTAGTAAAAGCCATCACAGGTAACTTAGACCAGAACGACGCTACGAAATTTGAAAATGAAATTAGATCAATCCAATCATCACTTAACAATAATAGAATCAATCAGAAAAAGACGATAAGTATTATGCAGGAATTTATGAAAGAATATGAGAATAATCTTAGGAACATCAAAAATAACCAAATAGAAATATATAGAGCAATAGATAGATACTCAACTAAAGAATCTGAATTCGAAACTAGTTACCTAACAACGAACATCTTTAATAACATTGAAAACTCGCTCCAACAGCTTTACGATAGACTTACACATCTCGAAAAAATGCACCCTAGCATAATTGACCCCTCATACCTAATAGAGGAATTAAATAGCATCCAGAATGAAATCAGTGGAAATTTAGCTTTTGAACCAAACCTAAATAACATTCAATTATGGGAAAAAGCTATTACAGTAAAAGCATATAGTACCAATCAAACGATTAACTTCATACTAGACATACCAATAGTTGCAGAACAACCTTACAACCTTCTACACTTATATTCTATTCCTAATGATAATAACACAATCCTTATACCTAAAAATCCTTTCCTTATCTTGGGAAATAATGAGTTCGCCTATCCCCACGAGTCATGCACCAGCATAGCAGAAAACGAAGTCATCTGCAAGCACCTAGAATGGAACACTTTACTACATTCAAATGACTGCATAGCACAACTCATCCAACACCAAGAACCACACAACTGCACTTATGCAACTGCAACGTTCGAGAACAACATCATCCAGCAGATCAAGGACAATAGCTGGATAGTCATCATGAAGCAGGAGGAAGTCATCAAAACTATCTGCAGCAATGATGTACAATACCAACGCAACAAAGGCGTTTTCCTGATTACAACGGACAATAACTGCAAGGTACAAGTTATGGACAGAACACTGACAACGCACCAGCGATACATCAACATCAAGGAAACCATACCATTACCACGCGCACATGTGACACCGAAAGTGTTACCTATCAAGATAAAGCTAGAAGACATAGAGCTAGATAACTTGAGGAAAGCCATGCGACAATCAGAAGAGGTCGAGTCTTCAATAATAGATCCAGTAACCATATCAAGCACACCCAGTTGGTCATCGATATCCCTGTACATCATAGTACTGGCAACAGGAATTGGAGTAGCAGTCTACAAACTCTGGTGGATACCCAGGTCGGCGCACACCTTAGTACAGCAACAACCTGAAGCTGTTTCACTCCAACTTCAGTCGCAGCCTTCGGCGCGCCTCCATCTTAAGGGGGGAGGAGTTATATAAGCGTAACAAGGTTATTACACAATAACCATCATTGTAATTAGGTAATAAGATTACATTACGAGTAACTTCCTGGTACTGCGATAACAGGAAACATTAAGATTATAATAAACCATTGTTTATGTACTTAGCTTCTAAGATTCATTTATTAAATAAAGTTAGTCTTGAACTGCTCTTCAGGCGGAACACACCTATCGTTCCTTTTTAAAAAGCCTTTCGCCTCCGCCCACAACCTAACTCCCGGGGCATTATTTTTTAATTCTCATATCTGCAAAATTAAATGAAAAAGTACCCCATTATAATGATAAAATGTGACTTGGTTTTTCATCACAAATCCCGGGGCGTTTAATTAGTATGAATTTATAATGAAATCGGCAATTTAATAATTCAATTGTGAATCAAAAGTTGTGGATTAGCCTTATTAGGAAAAAACCTTCAACCACACTGTCTAAACTACGGCGTCATTTATGTGTCCAGGATTTCCAAGAAGTACAAATAAATGGAATGAAAACGAAATACCCAAACCTATACCCAAATAAAGTAAAAGTTTTTAGAACAAGTTAATAAGATATGTTTTGTAAGAAGTTATTTTTATTGATCAATTTCTGAGTTATTGGTAGAAAGATAGCAGTACAATGGAGTTTATAAAGTGCTGGCTCGTTCTTTGCGCAAAGAATCAGTATTGCCATTCAACGTGGCAATGCTGCCAGTCTTCTGGGCACGTTCCCGGATGACAGCGATGTGTAGTACTTTGACGCCTAAGTGTAATTTTCTTTTGTATATAGGGTAAGTAGTTAGGTTTAGTATAAGTTTGTATAGTTTACTTTTGTTTAGTGTTAGTTTAGTTTATTAATTATAGGTATTTAATAAGCTAATACAATCATTACTTTATTGGTTGAATTTGAAGGCATGGATAGAAAGTGTTGTTTAGGTATACAACTTGAAAAGGTAATTGTAGTCATCAATATTCAGAACCAGTTTTACTATGTGATTAGAACACGCGACAAAAACAAATCTGCGGATCATTACTGACGAGCTTTGCAAACATAAATGAATAAGGCAGCTGATTTTTTAGGGTTGCGTATGCGAAGGGTCCAAACGGAGTCCTATTGCTGTCACTCCACCGCCTGTCTGTCGTCTGTCACTCAATTTTGTTCGGCTGAATTTTTACCTTCCCCTATAAACTTGTAATTCAGTGATAATGTGTTGTTAACTTGGCCAGTTTTTTACATAACATCGCGCCTGTATTTATCGAAAGGTTAGGCAGGGGTGCATCTATACCTAGTGAATCCACCATTAGCCAGTTATGATTTTAAACCCCATGCAATAGGGGGTGAGCCTGTAGCCATCAACTGGGTACAAACCCAGACTCCAGGCTGCTACTGAGAAATGTCTAATGGAAAACCAACCATCCCATTCAATTCCTTTGCTCTGCCCTCGTAAAAATCTTCGTTGCACCAATAATCATCTTCTACAATGTCCCACTCACCGCTCTGGGTTTATCCACTCGTTCTTCTTTGTCCAGGGGATCTCCCTTTGGAATGAGCTCCCTCAGAATATCAGGTTGGCAACCAGTCGGTTCTCTTTCAAATTTGAGGCACGTGAGCACACGCGCAAGAAGTTTGCAGTAAGTACATAAAGTTTTTAATAAATTATAAATATAACATAAAACCCCATATATAACATAAAGTATAACACATTGTCCGACACGGGAATCAACAAAAAAAAAACAACTTAGGTCATAATTTAGTTTAATTGCTATAATTTATCATTTATCTTTGTTTACATTTTATTTTACTACATGACAAGTTAAGGTCGCGTGTTTTTTTATAATTTAAGGATAGATGCACACCGAACGAGAAGTAGAAATAGTAAAAATAAAAATTGCGGTTGAGATTCTCGGGGTCGAAGTGTTCTGGAGTGGTGACTGCATCCCAAATGACGCAGTGTTGGTAGGCCTTCTGTTAGATGGATGACTTCAAAAACGTTTTAGGCTGTGATGATGTTACTGAGAACACCGTGACATTTCCCAGTAGACAAGAAGACATATCGTCACTATGGTTATTTGGATACAATTCGGTGCCCACCCTCCAGTAGCCGCTTTTGACTCCCAAATTTTCCACCCATTTCTTTTAATTAGATAAACAATAATGCTCTGCAAATTGTGTGGTTTGCCGGAGTGCCTTAGCCTTTAAACTATTGGCGTTTTTTGCAATTCATTTTTGTGAATAGCATAATTAAAGATTTTTTTGTGTCTGAATTTGACAAGATAATCATCTGGATGGGACGAGCATCGGAATGATCCGAACCTGCCTGTTTGGCTCCTGTAACCCTGAATCTTATGGAAGATACTCGCAACGACGATTGGTTGTCGGAAATAGCAACCTCCAATTCCTGGAATCTCCCATCCAATGCCCCATTACCGTGCATATTACGAGTCAATTCGATTCAACGCTCGATAAATTGTGCTTTTGGAACAGGCCTTATGTACGAGTTCCTAAGCTTAACCAAATCTCGACTTGGTTTTAAAAAAAAATGTCGCGCCATTTGTGTGCCATGTGTTTTGCCTCTTAAATTATGTAATCATTCACAAAATATTTAGTGGCAAAAAGGTTAAAGAGATTGCAGTAAAGATTTGGCAAAAAAATATACACAATTTTGATAAAACATCGTTAAAAAACACATTCGCAAAAACATAGTCGTAATTATCGGTAGACTAGTAATGCAAGTTAAATTCATATAAAAAATTGTCTCTATAAGTACGAATCTCAGTAGATTGTCAATTAGTAGCCTCTTGAACTTGAACTGGATATCTTCAAAAATGTTGACAGTGATACTGGCTTGCGTCATTTTTGTGCTAGCCATCGCATATTTGAAAGGCAGATACAACCAGTATTATTGGCAGAAACGTGGTGTAGCTTTCTACGACAAACATAGGACCGGTGGTCCCTTGTGGCAATTCGCTACAGAAGACAAATCATTCTTCCAAGTTTTGAGTGAAATCTACTGGAGTTATGAAAAGGAGCCTGCCGTCGGTCTCGGCTCGTTCTGGGATCTAGGACTGTACGTGAGGGACCCCACCAACATCCAGCACATCACACAAGGTGACTTTCAAGCTTTTAATCACAGAGGGATTGCGTTTACCGATGAAGATATCTTGTCACAAAATGTTCTTATGTTACACGGCCCAAAATGGAAGCTCATCAGGCAGAAATTGACTCCACTTTTCACTAACGCCAAACTACGCAATATGTTTTACATTATTGACAAGAGTGCCCAGGATTTTGTGGAATTCTTAAGGGACAAACCAGAAAGATTGACGGGAGACACCCACGAATATTTGAGCCAGTTCTGCTCTGCTGCAGTTTCAGCCGCTGTATTTGGAATCGGAACCAAATCAATCTTTGATTCGCCATTCCGTCAGATAGCTAGAGAGGCTTTAGTTCCTACGTTCTGGACGAATATAAAGTTTACGCTAAGTGGAATCAGTGAAACAGTTTTTAAAGCTTTAAAACTGAAGTTGTTTCAAACTCAACAAGAGGAGTTTTTTATTGGAGCTATTAAACAAGTAATCAGACAACGTGAAAAAGAAAATGTGAAGAGACACGACTTCGCAGACATGTGTGTTGAACTTCAAAAGAATGGTACGATGGTAGACCCTGACACGGGACTGAGGTTAGAGCCAACAGATGAACTGTTGGCTGCTCAGGCTTTCTTCTTCTTTCTAGCCGGTATAGACCCCACAGCCGCCGGCATCTTTGGAGCTTTGATGGAAATGGGAAGAAACCCTGATGTCTTGAAGAGAGTCCACGAGGATGTAGACGCGCTTTTTGATAAATACAACGGTCAACTTACTTATGATTCCATCTATGAAATGAAGTATTTGGACAACGTGTTGAGTGAGAGTCTTCGGCTATATCCTCCGATTGCTTTCATAACCAGGCAGTGCATGAAGGATGCTATGTTGCCCGTGGGCAAAGTACCTGTTGAGAAAGGTGTGAGGATGTTTTTACCTATTATCGAACTGCATCACGACCCTAATTATTTCCCTAACCCAGAAATATTTGACCCTGAACGGTTTACAAGGGAAGGGGAAGTGAGTGATACGACATACATGCCATTTGGAAAAGGCAATAGATATTGTATCGGAGCCAGGTATGTTCGAGTGCAGATTCTGACCGCGATTATCCATCTTCTGAAACACTATACAGTACAGACGTATGTGCAGAAAGGAGGCTTAAAATATAAGAAGGAACATTTTCAAGTGAGACTCAAGAATGTAAACGTTGAATTTATGCCAAGGTGCCAGTGATATTTACAAGAGAATTTGGTTACTGGTCAAAATATTATGTTTTTGTTTTTGTATGTTTTGTCTTGATTATAGATAGGTACATTAACTTGTTATCCTTAGAGTGACGTTAACCTATATTCTAACCCTCTTACTAATAAACACGTGTTAGCTTCCTGAAAATTCATGTTCTAATTTAAAATAAATATTGCACATATGTTTAGTTATTTTGCGCTGTTTAAATAAAATAAGTCTTCAATTCTATTGAAATGTTTTGGTTGTTTCGGAAGTTTGTATTAAAACTAATATTAATTACTGTTAAATTAATACCATAAAACTTGTTGATTTTATGTGGATTTTCTGAATATGTTTACATTTTTAGTTTGTTATAATTTTTGATATATTTCATTGTAAGTAGCTCAATGCTGACTTCCGGACAAAATGTCGTGTTTATTTTCCATTGGCTGATGCTGGTCTTTTACATCGGCGTCAACGAGGAAAGGACAGCCAATCACAATCAATCATCATTGAGCTATAAAAGATTGTGGATCATGAGAGTCAGAAAAATTGGAGATGTTCTGTAAAGCCGATAACAAAGTATTACAATTATTTGATGAAGTACAGTCTTTGAATTCTTATATCTGGAAGTTTTTAACAAATCAGAAGCGGAATAGCACCAAGGAATTCTGGTGTATCGCTACCACCTTGGTGTGATCATACGCCCACAATAAGGTATATTAAAAGTCAATTTGATTATTTAATGTGAATTTTATTTGTGTCTATTTTCTTTTTCTGTATAGAATATCTATCTGTATAATATATGGCATGTACGGGTATGCATTTGTGCACGCATGTACATAATGTGTGCATGGGTGGCGTCCCGTCAATATGGACACACGACACATACTGTGACAGTTCGATTTCAATAAAAATAATGCCGTTAAATAGGTACGTTGTTTAGGTTTCTTATATTTTGAATAGTAATAGTCATGGTATTAGGAAAATACCAAATAACTAGACTAGATGCAGATATGATCAATGAAGCAAAAGCAGTATGTAAGGACTGTAGCCGGCTGCGTTCTGTTGCTTTTGCCTAACGCCAAGGTGAAAGATGTGTTTATGTACGTGTACCAAACAACAGTTATTCATTTTGAATTATTGTATACTTGTAAATTGAATTGAGAAATTGAGATAGCTTGAACTTTATGCCGCGTATAGACAATTTTGAAACAAAGAAGTAGGCACACAAAAGAAACCAGATACTCGTTGTTCAAATTATTCCAGATCATTGGACGCATGAAGATGCCTAACGATCAGTCCGAGAGAAGACGGAGGTCGGCAGGGAAGCATTCCAGTGTGGTGCTGGGACAATACTCGAGACGCAGCCGATCCCGGACTCGTGGTCGAGGCTCGGGGCAAAGTCGGCGCTCGTCAGCACTCCCCTCGCAGCGGTGGTCGAGGCTCGAAGCGAAGTCGGCGTTCGTCAGCAGCCCCTCCGCAGCAGTGTTCGAGGTTCGAGGCGGAGTCGGCGCTCGTCAGCACCCCCGCAGCAGTGGTCGTGACTCCGAGCGGTGCAGATCCAGAAGATCACCTTCAAGGGTGGTGTTGCAGGCAAGAAGGAGGAGGGAGGACGGTCATGACCCCTCATGACCTATCCTTATCATTAGAGGGCAACGGATTCACAGGTTACAGATACCTCGCGTAGAAAACATTAGACTAGAGATTTGCGAGTTTTATTTTAAGATCGCATAGTCCAGTTCGTTCTTAGAATAGAATAGAATAGTTCTTTATTTGCACAGAAAGTAGGTACAAGTTTATCATGTCAAGATGAAATTCAGTTAATAATTTGAAATAGGGGATACAATAAACAATGTGAATTTTAATAAAATGGGATTACAAATTCGTCATGTTTTAGGTCAATACAGTGAAACAATAAATAAATAAAAAATTATAAAGTATAAGTCAGGAAATCTGTCAATCTTGTACTAATGAAAGATTTCTGTATGTGAGCCCACTGCATTCATCTGCCGATATAGTAATAATTATTATTTACTCAAATGAATCAAAAAGTCTTTACAATCGATATAAGCTGTAAATTCACATACTTAAGAATGATTTGCGCATAATAATGTAGATCGAAAGTTTGATCCTAAATTGAAAACTACACAATGGTTACTTGGTTGAATAAAGTTAAAGAATGCTCAGAGATCTATGGGTGGGACAGTAAACAGATTGCCCACTACGTTCTACCTAAGCTAGTTGGTACTGTGAAAAAGTGGTAAAAAGCTAGCTAGCTTGGGACGAATGGGTTGAAACATAAATCTGCTTTTCCGTCTTACGAAACGTACATTTAATGTTTGTTAAATAACTATGTTTGGCGATGGTATAGAAGAGTATTATTAGGATAAGATAATAGCTTTGTATCGGGGTGGTATAGTAGGTGGGAACGCTATTGATTGCATTGTTTATGGAGTAGAGGATAGATTAGTTCGGCACGGGGCAGAGGCAATTTTGAGGAAGCTGAAAAATTGTTTGGTTATCTGAGGGATGTCAAATGTGACAGATTAGATAAGTTTTCGTACGTTAGAACGTTCAGTAAGTGAAATGCGTAAACTTGTAAAATTTATTTGGATAGACTCTTGAGGTGTTGTAACTGTCGCGAAACGAGTCATTTAGTATTAGCATGTAAAAAGCCTATCGTTAAGTGTAAACGCATTGGTCATGAAGATCCTAAATGCAGTAAGAGTGTTTGGGTAAGTGTGCCGAAGTTAAGACTTTATGACTGGTTAACAGCGCGGGCTAGAGACAAGACGACAAATTTATCAAGAGTATACATGTTAATAATGAACTTTTGATAGGGTGCGTAGATTTTGGTAGTCAGTGTACCTTGGTAAAAGAATCTGCTATGAAAGGAGTTGTTCCACGCAAAATGGATAGTAAATAATTTGCCTACTCTCAAAAGCTTTGGTAGTACAATCGTGAGCGTTTTAGGTAAAACTAAGATTTCGTTAGTGATTGATAACGTTAAGATTGGCGTTGAGATCAATGTCACTGAAATTTGTTCTCAGTTATGATATCTGTTGGATAGACTGCTACTGAGCAACCTCACATATGGGTGTTTAAATATTATACAAAATTTGATGACTTATGAGAGATACATAAGAGTGAAGTCATTAAGCGCGAGAAGGTTTATAAAGTAAATGAGGACGGAATAAGATACGTGGTGTTAAAGGGCTGTAGGTGGCAGGTTCTCCAGAAAAGTTGCGACGAAATAGGCCACGTTTGATAAAGCATTTGTTAAAATTAAACAACATTATTGGCTGCCTCGCATGCGAAAGTTTACCGAGAATTATATAAATTCGTGTTTGGATTTAGAATGTGCTCTCAATAAATTATCAGCGTGAAAGAAGTAAGGCCTCTGCAACCTATTCCTAAGAAAATTGCACTCTTTCACATCATACATATGAACCATGTCTGTACATTTGTAAAATCAAAAAGAAAGAATTCTTACATTTAGGTGATTGTAGAGTATTTTTATTTAAGGCGGTTAAGAGCCACTTGCGCGTTCCTGGTTTATCCTAAAAACCCCTTGTTAAGAACTAGTTCAGGGTTAATCAGATAAATCGTCTTGCTCCACCAAGACTTAGAAGTAAATCTAGAGTTAAACTTATAAATTTACTTAAATATTTAACCCGCCGTTGTAGGAGACTTAAGTCGCTAAGTCCTGGGTTAGTGTAAGAATTATCAGAATAGAACAAGTAACTTGAAAACATGATATTTTTTGTTTATATTTTAATGTGTTTGGTTTCAAATGAGAGGTAAGTATTAATGTAGAACTGTTTTGACCGTTTAAATAAATGAAAATTTTTATGCGGTGTACAATAAAGTTTATAATAAACTAGCTGACCCCCGCGGCTTCGCTCCCTTCAAAATTATCACTTGGGAATAATGTAGCTTTCCATAGCTGAAAGAATTTTTAAAATCGGTCCAATAGTTTCGGAGCCTATTCGGTACAAACATACAAACAAACAAAAAAATCTTTCCTCTTTTTAATATTGGTATAGATAAATCGGTCCACGCGTTAACGAGATATTCGTTAATCAGTGTAAGGGAAATGTTGTTTTCTGATGACAAAGAAAATGTTCTATGACATTTCTATATTTTGTGACTTTGTCACATAGAATTAAAATATCACCAGATGTGAAATTAGGGGCACGAAAACGCGATTGCTTCAGATTTCTTTCCTATTGAATAAAAAAAAAATATTTTGCCGAAAACAAATAAATTGTGATGACTAATGGCGTCGGTGAACGAATGATGCAATTTTTTATAAAATACGATTAAAATGAAATATCATCTTAAAATTCAAAGACCAGAAAGTATTACGTATCGTAGTGTAGTGAAATAAAAGGGGACACACATACAGTTTCGTTCATAGATTTATGCATTTGTTTTTGGTCAGATTATATTTCAGGGCCGTACAGAGTAACTAAAGTTTTGAACCACGACAGGTATTATGGTGGGTTGTAGATATTTACTAGAAAAGGGACGTCAAAGTATATAGGTGTATTTTCTGTTGATAAAATACATCCTTGCCTTTGTTTCAATAACAAAGATAGCGAATAGCCTACTAGCGAAACCGATGATGATTTAAATAATGATTTAGATAATTTATTTTGCAAATAATATTTATTTGTGTGTCTAGAAATTAATGAAGTACATATTTTATCATGCAGATTACTTTTTTTTGAGTAAAAATATTACATAACCATTTATGTAAAATAAATGTGATCAGATATCATACTAGATGGAGAATAATGTTTGAGTTTATCCAATTTTCATAATTAGCTAAATAGTATGAATTACACAAATTGTTGATCATGCTTAATTGATTGTTGTTGTTGTTAATTGTTGGTTGTTGTTGTTGTTGGTGTTTGTTTGTTGTTGTTGTTGAGCTATTATTCGCTATGAGCGACCAAGTTTTTTTAATGGTTAACCTACACTGCTATGAGCGTGTAGTTAACTATTATTTCGCTATGAGCGACCCTGTTTTTATGGTTATTCTACACTACTGCTATGAGCGTAAGGTGTAGATAACTATTATTCGCTATGAGCGACCAAGTTTTTATGGTTAACCTACACTGCTATGAGCGTGTAGTTAACTACTATTTCGCTATGAGCGACCCTATTTTTATGGTTATTCTACACTACTGCTATGAGCGTAAGGTGTAGATAACTATTATTCGCTATGAGCGACCAAGTTTTTTTTGGTTATTCTACACTGCTATGAGCATAAGGTGTTGATAACTACTATTCGCTATGAGCGACCATGTTTTTTTTAGTTCATCTATGATTCTATAAGTGTTGGTGTAGTTTTTCTTTTTTTAAATTAAACTGCTATGAGCGTGAAGGTAGATAACTACCTTTTAGTGCAATGTACAATTAAGTAGCTATGAGCGAACATAAGTTTTGAAGTGCAAAGTGCACAATCATTGAAATAAGTCTTATATTTTATGATTCTGAAAAATGCAGTTTTTGAAATACTCTATTATACACAATTCATGTAAACAGTACTTGATTTGTGTGTAGTTTCTATTAGTGAAATTTGTATTTTATAAAATACATTTTTGATTTCAATCACTCAGTTAAAATTGTTGTCTTGTGTTTATTTTTAATAAAATCAGAATTTACTTTGAAAAAATGTCATTCGCGGGGACGCGAAATTTATCAGGATGGACGAATGTTAGCTTCCTGAAAATTCATGTTCTAATTTAAAATAAATATTGCACATATGTTTAGTTATTTTGCGCTGTTTAAATAAAATAAGTCTTCAATTCTATTGAAATGTTTTGGTTGTTTCGGAAGTTTGTATTAAAACTAATATTAATTACTGTTAAATTAATACCATAAAACTTGTTGATTTTATGTGGATTTTCTGAATATGTTTACATTTTTAGTTTGTTATAATTTTTGATATATTTCATTGTAAGTAGCTCAATGCTGACTTCCGGACAAAATGTCGTGTTTATTTTCCATTGGCTGATGCTGGTCTTTTACATCGGCGTCAACGAGGAAAGGACAGCCAATCACAATCAATCATCATTGAGCTATAAAAGATTGTGGATCATGAGAGTCAGAAAAATTGGAGATGTTCTGTAAAGCCGATAACAAAGTATTACAATTATTTGATGAAGTACAGTCTTTGAATTCTTATATCTGGAAGTTTTTAACACACGGAATAAAGTTATACCAGGTATAACAAAGGTGTAACCATACATTTTCATAGGTTTATACTTGGTATAACTTTATTCCGCGTTTATTAGTAAGAGGGTTAGTCTATTTGATGGAAATCGACTCGATTCAGTCGAAGTGGCGTTGATAAGGGTAAAAAGCCCACGATTAAAGTCAATTTATTATAAACTTTACTGGCTATATCATCGTAGTACTAGTTGGGTTAGAGGACATGACTTGGAATATAGGCCTGAGGATTTAGTATAAATGTTACTCCTTTCTGGCTAAACAAAGTTGTCCTAGGCTAAACCGGCTTATCTTATTCGTATCAGAAATTAGAATATACAAGTTTAGCCTAGGAACGTCAACGTAAGTCACAATCTAGTTATGCAACTAAAAAGTTATAAATAAAAAACTTAAAAAAAAAAAAGAAATCATGGCGGAATTCCATGGGGACTTTATTTGTTCGTTTTGAACAGCAGCTTCGGGAAAAAAGTTATTTTGCATTTTGTCGTATTTTTATTTGAACGTTGGTTGTTATTTTAAGTTTTTTTGTTATTGTTATAATATGGACGAGTCATCAAACTATGCAAAATAACTTAAAATCAATAAGTATATATCGATATAAGATATATTGATCTTATTTCTGATACAATAACTTCAGTAGATTGAATGATTAAATTTATTCATAAATTCATGGCAATATTATGATAGTTCTAAATAGTCGGATAAGATGTAATTTATGTACTACTCAATCCTAATGTCACAGTTTATTTAAATTATGTACACATAATTATATTAATGATGAAATTTGATTATTAAGGAATCGAATAAAAGTTTACAAGTTGTAATTTAATCTATGAATAATTGATTAATATATGTCCATCACATTTACACATTAATAACTTATTAATAATAAGATGATCAAATCCGAGTGGAACTAGGAATAGCAAAAATAAACTTTACTCTGTCTGTCTGTTAAGAAACGAATGTTTTTGAAGAAGTTTCAAAGTGGCGCCACTGACAGAAAAGTTGAAAGGAAACCGTTTGTCATTGTATGGTCATGTGATGAGGAGGGATGAAACGCATGTTAGTAAAAGAGTTATGAATATAAACGGGGATGGCTGGAGAGGGCTAGCAAGGCCAAAGAAAAGATGGATGGATGTGTGATAAGTGATATGAAAGAAAAGGAAGTCAATGTTTGCTAGACGGGGGACAGGACGGTATGAAATAAGAAAACGTGTTGCGCTGATCCCAAGTGACATGGAATAAGGGCAGGAAGATGATGACTCTATATGCCTGTTTGTATGTTACCTTTATATGCTTAAACCGCTGAACCGATTTATATGAGAGGAGTATGAATATGGGTTCTCGTCACCGACATGCTAATGTGATCGCGTCATCGACATGCTAATCTGACGTGAAAACTTAAAACTTTGGAATACTAGGCCGCTAATAGTAAACAGGATGCGCAGGGGCCTAAGTTTTCACTGCTGTCGGCAGTCCCCATGCCTGCCAATTTATTTCAAGGTTATTTAGAAGTTTTGGCACAAATACGCAAAAAACTTACCGCCCATCATCTTCATCATTAGCCTTTTAACAGGTTCTCTGTCCACATAGCAGACACAATAGTTAAACAATCACAAATGCCAAAAGTGGGTCATGGGACTGTGAACCGGTTAATGTTCCCATTGCTGGGACATAGGCCTCTCTTTGAGAGAGAATGGGCCATAAACTAACACGCGGACCCAGTGTGGGACACACCACCCACACACACACATACGCAAGAGGTGTGCTCTTGCATATGTGTGTATTACACTAGCGAGTCCGAGGATACAGACTAGCTGCTTAGATAGGGACTCACTAGCAGTTATAGGTAGCTTAGGTACCCATTTAAGTAATATTGAAGCTAATTTGAAATTACAACTTTGTATCAGCTACCACCTGAATAATAAACTATTTCAATTTCTATTCTAGTTATCTATCTCAACCTTGACTTATCAGTATCACAGTGGCAAATTACAAGAGACTTTATTCAAACGTTTTCAGAAATTTACACCCAGGCGAAGATGGCAGGACGATCTTGACACCAAAAGAAAGGACTGGTCTACACTTGCCCAAAACTGGCAGAAATGGAAGGAAGAAAGGTAGGCCTTTGCCCTGCAGTGGGCCAATTCGGGCTGAAAATAATAATAAACATTAACATTTGGTGTCACATTTCAAGCTACATGTCTAACAAGGCCCTGCCAGTTCGTTTCGGCCCCTGGGACGCAATATATATCCGCAGGGCATTTTTGTGGCGAGCAGTGGCGTGGGCATGTGTTTTGTCTCCATATTCTGCAATAGTCCTGAACCAGCCGGGGATTGTCCTTGGGTGCTCTTGCGTAGAGATTAGTGCATACAGGAATAATCGCCGGTTGGTGCCACATTTCATCCTAAATGTCTAACAATGCCTCTGTGAGTTGGTTTCAGCACCTGGTACGCCTTTCAAGGGTTCGGGACCCTAGAGTCCCTAGGTCGATTGTCGAAATTATAAATGTTAAGGATTGTTTTGATTTGAATTCGATTGCTTTTTTTTTTCTTTTTGTTCGCCCTTCTCGGCCAGGCTAAGGTCTTGGACCATACCGCCTCGTCTTCAGTGCAATTTTAACATTCTTTAGTATGCATTAGAATACGGGTGTAACAGATTCTAATGGTTTTTGGAGTATTTGGCAGCAAATTGTATCGAGTCAGCCTTCCCAGTAAGCTTTGCGGAGGTAGTCAATACTACAATAAAATTCTCCGCTCCACTATCCTGAGATCGCTTCTGTCAATGATTTCACATATTGTCCAGTTGCGTAGAAAGTTGAGACACAAAACTACACCAATTTTATATCACAATATCCACTAGGAATCAATTTGCATATAATATTAACAGCCGCTGAACTTCACTCGAAAAAATCCCGCCAAAAACCTCTGAATTCGATTGCGCTTGGCATACATTATTGTTTTTTTTTCAGTCCGCTCAAAATAGACAATCAATCATTCAAGACCATTAAAGTTCTACCTATTTGCAATTGACTCCATAAAGGAAGAGTTCTCAATTCGACTGTATGTTTTGTATGTTTGTTACGCGATTACTTCGCCAATTATTATGAACTGATTTTGATAATTTTTTTTTTTTATATGGTGCTTCTCATGTGGTTCCGTTAAAATTTTATTAAGATCTGATGAATCGTTTTTAAGTTATTCTTAATAATGCGTATTTTTATGGAAATGTAAGGTACCAAAACTAAAAAGAGAAAATAAAAAACTTTCAATAACAAAAAAAAACCGGTCAAGTGCGAGTCGGACTCGCGCACCGAGGGTTCCGTACAAACAGCCACATTCACCAACATAGTTAGGTAACTAGGTCAACGGGAACTACCATATAGGTTTTCGACCCAAAACCTATAGGGTACTTCAGGTTGACCTAGAATTGTCAAAGTGTGTGCTTCTTCAAAGTGGGTGCTTCTCATGTGGTTCCGTTAAAATTTTATTAAGATCTGATGAATCGTTTTTAAGTTATTCTTAATAATGCGTATTTTTATGGAAATGTAAGGTACCAAAACTAAAAAGAGAAAATAAAAAACTTTCAATAACAAAAAAAAACCGGTCAAGTGCGAGTCGGACTCGCGCACCGAGGGTTCCGTACAAACAGCCACATTCACCAACATAGTTAGGTAACTAGGTCAACGGGAACTACCATATAGGTTTTCGACCCAAAACCTATAGGGTACTTCCGGTTGACCTAGAATTGTCAATTTTGGTTAAAAGCAAGGTCTTACAGCACAAGTGAAGGGAATATTCCGAAAAATAAAAAAGTTGATAATTAAGGTAAATTTTGGTACTTACAAGCTTTCGCGAAAATCACAATTTTCCATATCTTTTTATCGTGTTGACTTAGGACCTTGATTTTTATACACCTAATAGGGACTATAGAATTCATTATCTGGTATAAATTTTAACTTTCTAGATCCATCCGTTCCTGAGAAAATTGGTGGTGACACACGGACAGACGGACAAGAAAGTGATCTTAAAAGGGTTCCTTTTTTACCTTTTGAGGTATGGAACCCTAATTAAAACGACTTCCAAAACAAAACAATAAATAGCGAAAAATAACTTTCTTTTCGGAAATCGGTGTTAAAAAAAAATGGTACCAAAGGCACAGACAGAAAAGAAAACAATTTTTCGCTACGTAGTGTTTTAAGTCGGTTTAACGTTTATGTTAAAAAGTTTTTATTTAAATAAAACTTACCGGTCCGCTGAAAACACAAAAAAAAACATTTTTCCCGTAGTACATTATTACCTCAATGATTTTTCCAAAACTTTTCCCATTTTTAAAGGAGACTGTGACCTCTGAGTTTGTTTCGGCCTTTCTTCTCAGATTAGTCAGATAGGAAACGCCGACCTCATCTAGTTTTAAAAAATATGATTGACATGTCAAAGTGTTTGTACAAACCAACTTACAGAAATAAAAATCATTTATCATTTGAACGTGAATTTGTTTTTTGCAGAAGTGCTATCGATGGGGACATTTCTTTTCACATCGGCGTGTCCAACATTCGTACGAATTTTCAGCTCTATGCGAATTAATGTAACATTACCCCTATGTTTTAAGCTAACTTGACCGGACCAGAGATAATATACAATGCACCATGATGAAAAATCGATAGTATTTTTAGCATGACTGTACTTTGACAGAATGTCATTCTGCTAAGGATATTTTGATAGGTCATTTTGAGAATATATAGGACAATCTGCTCATAGGACGTGTTGCGAATAGGACCTTTTGATGCGCAGTCATATACTGGACTAATCGCTTTCGCTGATTGATGGCGACTTGTTTAGAGCCTCTCGTCCCAACCGTATGTTTACCATGATTAATCACCATGGCAACCTACAAGAGACAGCGCAATTTTTTTTTAGACTTATTGCAGTTACGAGTACCTTTAAACTTATTAACTTCAACATGACTGATTTTCCGACTGCCGAAGGAGGGTAATGTGTTTATCAGTCTATGTATGTATGTTTGTTCCTATATGGCGTTCCAGAGACCAAACGCGTTGACCGATTTTGATGATTCATACGTCAATCGATTCGTCTTTATCCTGCGAATGTCGTAGGCTACATTAAAATATTTTCCAATCCCATCGTGTAGGGTATCAAAATAAAGGGTTTTAAGAGGTGATTTCAAAAATATATAATACTTATATGTTTAAATGTAGATATCTAATTCGAAAAAAAACTTAACTAAAAAGTTATAAATAAAAAAAAGTTATGCAGCATGATTTTTCCTTGTTTACGACTTTTTAGTTCGCTTTTGAAGCAGTCGGGTTTTTTGATTTAACTTTTTTTTATAATAATGATAATAATACTAACTGTGTATTGTTTTTAAAGATTAATAAAACTTTAATTATTTTTAAGTCTATAGTTTTCTGTTTTATTTAGACAACTCTTCTAATAACAAAATACAATATAGTAATGCCAAATACCGAAACTCAAAACATTTACGGGTACCTACCTACTTAATTTAAACCATTCAAAGACAGTTTTGAATGTCAAGGTCGGTCAGTCAAAAAGAAAAAGCATCATGTTATAATACATTTGCAATTCTACTGGTTTCAATCGATGCCTTCTCTTGACAACAATATAGCCAAATCAATGAGATATCGCTCGCATCGCGAACCATCAGGAAGGTCGCTAAATGTTGCATCTTCGTAATTAATACATATGCAAACATTATGACACTATATCAATGCCATATTGCGTAAATATATGGATTCGTTTGCTTTATAAGCAAAAAATCTTATCAATAGACATCAGTTGACTTACAGATCTACTCTTCTAACTACAACAATAAAAAAACTAATCAACAAAAATGAAATTCGCTGTAAGTGATAATAACATTGCTTTGTTTTTTAATTGTGAAATTCTGGTGTTCAATACCCGGGTTTTGTTTTTACAAGCTTTTAATTAATCTGCCTTGTTATTCAGTATATGTATGGCTCAAATCTTGCAACTGGGTTTTGACACAGTAATCACCAAAGGATTGAGCAGAAATTTTGCATACTCGCTTGACTTGGATGACAATACACGTAAGGAACCTCAAAGTTTGTTAAAAAAAGTTTTTTTTTCATTTAGATTGTCTTCGCCGCCGTCTTGGCTGTGTCTGCTGCTCAGTTCCCTCGCAGTTTCGGCCAAACACCTCGCCCGGTGGCGACGCCTCCGCTCAGGCCAGTTACACCCAACCGCGCGGCCAGCAACGACCAGGCTGCCAACATCATCCGCTACGACAACACTGTCAACCCTGACGGCAGCTACCAATACGCGTAAGTACTTGCTTATCATATCTCTAAAACGGTGAAAAAAGCAAACATCGTGAGGAAACCGGAACGTCCTAGAACCAAAAGTTTTAAGACATGTGACATGCACTAACCCACGCCGTGGTGGAATACGGCACATTCTCTCTCACAGAGAGGAGGCCTGTGTCCCAGCAGTGGGAACATTAAAAGGAAGATGATGCTGATCTATACCTGCTAATCCTCCATTAATGCTGTTGTGATAATGCTGTTCTAAATTCAAAACCTTTTGATGCCACGGTAAGTGCAGTGGCCGAGCGATTGGCTGCTACGTTGCTTGTCGCGGGTTCGAACCCCGCACGGCACATATTTTTGTATTTTGTATGTCCCTAAGATACCTGGTCTGGTTCTTTATGTACGTGATTTTATAATTATGTCTGCAAACGCATCCACGATACAGGAGTAACGTCTAGTATGGACAACGTTTTTAATCACAAAATCTAAATGGGTAACAAGTAATATCGGTGGCAATGAGCTCGCCCCTGATTACATGGGACTTATACATTACTAGCGAAATGTGGGTGTACTATAAGCGCACCTCTGCACAACCCTTCGAAGCTTACAGGCGTGATGCTTTATTATTAACCTTAATGCCCTGCCTACACTGGCGGACAGGACGGCAGAGGATTTTATATTTATCAATCGAATTTAATAGTTATCCAATCGAAATAAGGTATATATTTCAATGCTCGCGCATCGCGGCGCAATTTCGCGCAAGCCAATATTGTCTCATGGCGGGGCAAAGATCTCCCCCATAGCCTGCCACTCTTCCCTTCCCTTTTACCTTCTCGATTCTACGTCAGGCGTGATATTTTGTAATGTTAATATCGCTAACTTTGCAGTGTGGAGCTCGACAACAGTATCGCCGCTCAGGCCCAGGGTACTATTCGTGACTTTGGTGGCAACCCCCCTGCAGCTGCCGTCGTCGTCAAGGGATCCTACTCCTGGACCGCCCCTGATGGTCAACAAGTTTCCATCCAATACGAAGCTGATGAGAACGGATTCAAGCCTTTTGTGAGTAACACAAAAATCTTAACTAATGTTACCCCTAAAGAGAACTAATAGCCTGTTTGCTCCTCCGTGTAGGGTATCTTAGGAACCACTACACCTATTTTTTTAGTACACCATTTAAAAGGTACGTTATTCCAGATAGGCTATAAATTATTATGATCTAGGCAAAGCTGGGCGGGCCACTAATAAATAATCTATCATCTGAAGAAGCATGACTTAGTACCACTTAAATTGACTGAACAACATTGATTAAAATCCAGATCTATTGATATCCGTTATCATTAAAACTGATATGATATTTTGATAAATTAACAAAACCTTCAAATTTGTTATGAAAATTAATCTGAAACATATCCTCACAGTGAGTACTCACTTGATTACTTTTTGAGGAACGTGTCAGTGGTATTTATGAACTGAAGAGATTATAAAACAGATGCAGGACAAAATACTACAAAAAAATAAAAAAAATAGACGAATATAAATAAATAGGTAATGAACTGCCATTGCGGTTGCAACATAATATAGAAATGTTAATGTTGTGAAGTGATTGTATTAATATTTAAGTTTGCATACCTATCTACTATTTTATGTATAAATATGCTAATTCAACGTCAGACTTATAACTTGCCTGTACTTTCACTTGATAAACTAAATCCTTTTATTTGTTTCCAGGGTGACGCCATCCCCACTCCCCACCCCATCCCTGAGGCCATCGCAAGGTCTCTAGAGTACCTCGCTAAGCTCCAGAAGAAGTAAACGATCAACTAAATTAGCTAATTCAAATCAAACTTTAGACTCTCATGGACTTTTGTAAATAGATAATATTAAATAGGTCAACACCTTAGGAGGCTCTCATTAAACAGCTGGATCCAGGACTTCAGAAAGCGCTACTTCTGGACAAAACTCTTATTGTTAGGAAATGCCTCTCTCTGAAGCCCCGACTGTAGCTTGGTTCCGATACCGGTGGGCTACTGTTTCTTTATATTTTTAAATGTTTTTGTGTAAATATATTTTTATTGTTAGGACATATTTAAAAATGTAACCAAATGTGTAAAAGAATGAATAAACGGAATAATAATTAAATAATTATATTTTTATTGAACTAAACCTGTGAACTAAACATTTTGTACAGTCAAAATATACTTACGAACAACGTTATGCAAAAATAATAAAAAAATACTAGAGAGTAACAATCGTGTCAGTAGTTTTCGTATTGAATTATGGTACAAAAGCAAATATTTGACTTGTGTGGTCCAATGGGTACCAGGATCCACAGACATGCCGCCAGTATAGTGTAACTGTTTACATCTGGCAATCCTAGATTGCGGATAACTGAGAGCCAACAACCATTTATTTTTCTTATTTTCTACATAATTTTCTATCAAATTACGTCGGATTCACTTAAAAATATATATCTCTAGGGTGCAATAAAACACATTAATAACAATATATCTAATAATTATCAATATATTAACAATATATCTAATTTTTGGGGGCCGAGTCACCCACGTCCGTAGGAGAGTACCCTTAGATTCCCTACACGTGGTCCCCGGGTGGTGCAAATCAGGTGACACAACTGGTGGTAGGCTTCGGCCGAAGGCTTGTGACCACCCACTGAGCAAAGACGTACCGCCAAGCGGCCTGGCCGTGTTCCGGATACGATGCTCAGTGTAGCCATCTAGAGGAGTTGGGTCGAGATAGCTGTTCCACTGCAAGCAGACCAGTCTGGCGCGCGCTGTTATGGGCGTATCGGGAGACTAGTCGCGGAGGGTAGCGGGATCCGAGGCACGGTGCACCGCTGGCCGACCGCAGGTAGTTGGGGGCCCAAGTAGTGTGCCAGCCACACATGAAAGGCTGCCCCGCCAACTGTCGAAAAATCCCGGAATGCACTATCGTGCTGGTTGGCGACCAGAAGGGAGGGCCCGATAGACATTCCGGGGGGGCTCGGGCGTCCCCGCAGTCTCCGGGCTAGTGCCCCAATGATGGTGTCCTTTCAGTGCGTGTCTGAAGGTTAGCAGCGTGGAACCTCGTCTCACTTCCTACTCCTCTCTTCCATTCACTCTTCTTCAAATCAAAATGCCAAGGATAAAAAATACAGGTTATAAACAGCGGCTGCACCCCCTCCCACACAAAGTGCACCTCACCAACATTAGAGGTCTGCACTCAAATCTCTCTGCAGTCCACTTTCACCTGGAGACTGAAAAACCAGCGCTGTTTTTCCTTACGGAGACGCAGATAGCAAGTCCGTCAGACGCGTCGTACCTATCTTACCCAGGGTTTACCCTGGAGCACAATTATAAACCGCGCGCGGGAGTGTGTATGTACGCCCGTGACGACACTTGCTATCGGCGTCTCCGTAACCTTGAGGACCCAAGATTTTCGACGCTGTGGGCTCTAGTGGACACAGGTCTGGATAAAATTATCTACGCCTGTGTCTACCGCTCGCACAGTGGAGATCAGGAGACAACCAGGCTCACAGAGTACCTCAGTGAGGCGGCTGATGCGGCACAGCAGCGGTACCCTTCCACCCAATTAGTGTTACTGGGGGACTTTAATGCCCACCACCAGGAGTGGCTCTTCCCATACCAGTGCACTGACCATGCTGGACGGGAGATGCGTAAGCTTGCGCTTGCGCTTAACCTTACCCAGCTGGTCCAGGGGGCAACGAGGGTGCCGGATGTTGATTCGCACACGGCCAATTGCTTGGACCTTCTGCTGACAACAGAGCCAGACCGATACTCTGTGTCGATAACTTCACCTTTGGGTAGTTCCGACCATTGTCTGGTGAAGTCTGTGTCAACAATGACTAATGTTGACCGGCCATGGTTTGGCGCTGAATGTCATCGCGCCGACGCGCTTAAACATGAGGCGTACCTGGCATGGGTTGACGCTCGTTCGCGCAAAGCGAGTGACGTGGGTCAAAGGAAGAAAGCCTATAACAGGGCTGCCAAGTCCTGCAAGAAGGTGTTGAGAAGGGCTCGGTTCGACCACATTGGCCGAATAGGGGCCAAACTTGCTTCTTACCCTGCAGGTAGTAAAGCGTTTTGGTCCCTGGCTAAGTCGGTCGAGTCCAACTTCAGCCGTCCCTCACTACCACCACTGCTGAAACCCGACGGGTCGCTGGCCCACTCTGCTGAGGAGAAGGCAAATTTATTTGCCTCTCTTTTTGCGGAATCTTCACGTCTGAACCCTGGTGACGCGCGGCCCCCTTCTTATCCTGATGGATGCGAGACGAGTATGTCGGACATTCGTATCCATCAAAAGGACGTCCGTAAGGCACTGCGCAACCTCGACGTGAACAAGGCTAGTGGCCCGGACGGAATACCAGCAATAGTTCTCAGAACCTGTGCGCCTGAACTGTCTCCGATCTTGACACGCCTATTCCGCCTTTCGTATGAGACTGGAAAAGTGCCGAATGCTTGGAAGCTAGCTAACGTACAGCCCGTGCCCAAGAAGGGTAGTCGAGCTGACCCGGCCAATTACAGACCCATCTCTGTAACGTCCATACTCTGTAAGAGTATGGAGCGTGTACTTAACACGAAGCTCCTGGCATACCTAGAAGCTAACGATATCCTTAGTGACCGCCAATACGGCTTTCGCCGAAATGGGTCTACTGGGGATCTTCTAGCGTATGCCATTCACATCTGGAGTGAGGCCATCGAGAGACACGGGGAAGCGCTTGCCGTCTCCCTCGACATCTCGAAGGCTTTTGATAGGGTCTGGCACGAAAGCCTTATTGGTAAGCTTCCTTCATTCGGTTTGCCCGGTGGTCTGTGTGATTGGATTGCAGACTTCCTGAGAGATCGGTCCATTCGAGTGGTTATCGATGGCTGCTCGTCGGACCAATTGGATATCAATGCCGGGGTCCCTCAGGGGTCGGTACTCTCAGCAACTTTATTCTTGCTGCATATTAACGATCTGCTTAAACCCGGCACCTTTGGGTATGCAGACGACAGCACTGTTGCTGAGAGATACTTGTCCAACGCTCGTGCTACCGGGCCTCAGATCCGGTCTCTCCGGGAGGCCATGGTGGAGCGCTTGAACCTGTCCTTGCAGGCAGTCTCCGAATGGGGCGATGCCAATCTGGTCAGGTTTAATGCCGCTAAAACCCAGGCGTGTCTTTTTTCCGCTAAAAAGAGCCAATTTTACCCAGATCCAGCTTTCCGAGATGCGACCGTGCCAATCACTGACCATCTTGGGCTTCTTGGCGTTACGTTGACATCTACTCTCAATTTTGGCCCTTACATTGAGGCAAAGGCTCAGCTGGCTGCCAAAAAGCTGGGGATCCTTGCAAAGGTGAGACGGTACTTCACGCCGGAACAGCTCCTCAACTTGTATCAAGCGCAAGTTCGATCATGCATGGAGTACTGTTCTCATCTCTGGGACGGATCAGCCAAATACCAGCTTGACGCACTAGAGTCGATCGAAAAGCGAGCCAAGAGGCTCATCGGCGATGAGGCGCTGGTCAAGTCAAAGCTCCAGAGTCTTGAACATCGTCGCCGAGTTGCCAGCCTGTCAGTTTTTTATCGGTTACATTTCGGGGAGTGTGCGATGGAATTGCACGATATAATTCCACCTAGCCCGTTCCATCATCGGACTACCAGACGTACGGCGATGCGCCATCGATACATGGTAGACATCCCACCCATACGCACAAAACGTTTTGGGAACACTTTTATTATGCGTACAGCTAAGGAGTGGAATTCCCTGCCGGAGTCTGTGTTTCCCGATAGCTACAATCTAGGGGTCTTTAAGTCAAGAGTGAATAGGTTATTTCTAGGCAAGCGTGTTTCACCGTCGACCACATCATCGCTTACCATCAGGTGAGATTGTGGTCAAGCGCGAGCCTATAGGTTATAAAAAAAAAAAAAAAAAAATTGCTGCTAGTTATTGCCAGGTAACCCTGAAGTAGTGATGGGTCAAGATAATATTCCCTCACGAAGAATTTAAGAGAATATACTCTGATCGATAATATTCTGCAATATTCTGAAATGTTCCTTTCGACGGAGAATTTACGAGAATTTAAAATTGGAAGTAAAATTGCTAAATTTTAATACAATATATTTGATTTCAAGGTCTAAAGCTCTTCTATCTTCTTTTGTGGTTATTTTGTACTTTGCTTGAAATAGGGTTTATGAGGTGTCAGAGTGGAAGTTTCTAATATATTTTTAGTTAAGAAATATTAGTTGCGAGCACAACAATGACATCAACTGAAAACATAGACGGATGGAAGTGTGTTCTTAACTTGGCAGAAAGATACAGGATTTCATTACAACTGTTCGAAAAAGTGTCTGAATATAAATGTCGCACTGGTTTATGGAGTAAAGAGTTTATTTGAGAAACAACTAAAAAAGTCAATCCAGTTGCGTGGTGGCAAACTTTATTTTCAAAAACTAAATTAAGTGCAACTGCTCTAAAAATTTTGATTGCTGCAGCAACTGCTGCTTCTGTGGAACGCTCTCCTTTCACATTTTCCAACATGCATACTAGCAGCTTTCATATAAGTCATCATCCTCATTATAATATCAGCAGAAAGACGTCCACTGCTTAACATAGGCCTCCGCAAGCGTCGTCACATTAGCCGATCCCGTGCGTCTCGCATACAGCGGATTGTCGCAACCTTAACCAGGTCATCGGTCCAGCTAGTGGGAGGCCTTCCAACACAGCGTTTTCGAATTCGCGGTCACCACTCCAAAACTTTTCGGCCCCATGGACCATCATTGAGTTCTGCGAGTAATGTGCCCTGCCTACTGCCCCTTAACTTTTGTTATTCTTCGGGCTTTGTCGTTCTTTCGACAGTTCTCCCCTTTGATATCCTCATCTCTGATGCAATCGCGCTCGGCAACTCCGAGCTTAGCCCTCTCTGTTGCCTTTTGGGTGAATTTAAGCTTTCTGATGAGGCCCATTGTGAGCGACCACGTCTCAGTTCAGATGGTCTAGAAACACACATTCATGCGACACTGTGGTACTTTAGACTCTTGTCTAGATACTACGCAACTTCACGAACGCTGCCCAGCCAGATTCGACGGTTGACCTCTCCTCTCGAAGTTAGACCTACCGAACTGGACCGATTTTGTCCAGACTTGAATTGCATTGTTCCGAATGGTGTCGAACGTAAAGCATGACCTGCATGTATCAACCATACAGTGATCTCCGATTGATTATGGCAAACTCCCATGAAAAGCACAACGAAAAAATGCCACCTAGTGCCCGGCAGCTTGTCTACCCTCGACTACGGTAGGACCTGGCAACATACAGCACGCGTACACTCCGGACCAACGAGAAGATCATCGAACTCGAAGAGGAATTGCTGCTTGAAAAGCTGATTATTTGTAATTCATAAAGTTTGTTTTAATACTAAGTTATAAATGAATTATCTTGGTGTACAAAAAATAATTAAGAAATACCTAGGCGACCGAGCTCTGCTGGGCTGAAAAGAGAGAAAACGACGTTTTCTAAAAATGAAACCTAGCTAGATCGATTTCAAACTAAATACATACATACATAAAATACTAAATACATACATACATACTAAATTTCATGAAAATCGTTGTAGCCGATACCGAGATTCAGATTATTTATATACATACCTACATATATACAAGAATTGCTCGTCAAAGGAATTAGATTAAGAGAAATCCTAATTTAACAATTTAGCTGACCGAGTACTTTTAACGAGAACTTTGCTGTTAAGTTCTCGAGAATATTCTTGTGGAAGAGAATTTATGAGAAATTTCTCGGAAATATTCTCGGGAATATTCTCGCTCAGGAGAATGAACTGAGAATTTAAGTTGTGGAGTAGATTATTGTGACGACAACTTCTTAAAAAGTTCAAGTGCACTCAAAACTATTACTCTTATAAAAAACTTTTTTGCAAAAAAATACTACCGACTTCCAAATAAAAAACTACAAAGTGAAAAATAATTTAATTTTTGGAAGTCGGTGTCTTTCTTTATTCCCATTTTTTTTGCGATAATGGACACCGACTTCCAAAAATTAAATTATTTTTCACTTTGTAGTTTTTTATTTGGAAGTCGGTAGTATTTTTTTGCAAAAAGGTTTTATTTTTCCCTTTTTAGTTGTACCTACCTAAAATAGGCAAGTTGTTTAGTGGTACTCTACAACGCCAGAATAGATCACCCGAATAACATGAAACTTGAAAATAACCAGTGAAATGAGAGATCTGCGTACCCCTTTAGTGCGTACTGGCGTGATGTTATGTTATGAAATGGTATATACAATAAACAGACATGCGATTACAGCAATTCCGAATGATTTGCCGTTATTTATTGAAGAGTTCTGTTGTATATCTCCGAAGTTCTTCATCAGATCTTCACCAAATTAAAATGGGACCAATTCCGAAACATACTCTTTCAAACAAAAAAAGAATTTTCAAAATCGGTCCACAATTGACGGAGATATCGGTGAACATACATAAAAAAAAAAAAAAAAAAAAAACATACAAGAAGTCGAACATAGAACCTCCTCCTTTTTGGTAAGTCGGTTAAAAATAAATCGATACAATAAAATCTGTAAAATTTTAAATTTAATTTTATTTCCCTTCTAACAGAATATTCTCGAGAACTTTACAGCAAAGTTCTCGCAAGGAGAATATTCTCGGGCATTTACCATCACTACCCTGAAGTAACCAATTCTACTATCATTCATGAAGATTAAGTTTTACCTGCAGATATAAGCGGTGGGATCTCGTACTATTACATTTAAACAAATAATATATAGTAGTCACAGCATCCGCTGTGACTACTATATATTAAAGTATAAGTCTGAAATTGGCCCTGCCAATCATTGCGCAAGAAATAGTTGGTCATTGAGTATACGGCATAGAATAAGCGAGATAAGACGATGCAAAAAACGTTAGCGAGTAAAAGAGATAGTGATATAATGCTATCTTCACCTTCAACATTGACACAAACATAGCTACTGTGCAGGGTCTTACAGCCAATTCAGAAACACAAAGATCCTTGGTGAGCATTATAAGAACTTACGACACGGTTGGCGCGGTGGTTGGACGATCGGCTGCCGCGCTACGTGTCGCGGGTTCGATTCCCGCATGAAAAAAATATTTGCAGACAGTTGTTCCGGTTTGGTTGTTTATGTATGTGAATTAATATGTATGTAAATACATCTACAATACAGGAGAAATTCCTAGTGTGGGCCAAAGTTTAATAAAATGTATTTACCGATTAAATATATACGTAGATAACGTGGTGACCCTAAAACTTTATGAGATTACGCGCCTTTTTACATGCTAAAAGTGGGGTATCTGTTTGTCTGTGTATCTATGTGTCTGTCTGTGGTATCATAGCTCAAACGATAGCGGTCGTTTTTTACTTATTCCGACGGCCGTGCAAATAGATCCTGATGCGTTTGACCTGTGAAAAAATTGTACGGTACGGTTTTTTTTTGTTACAAATTTATTGCTTACGAACGACTATTATAAAAAGACAAACAATAAAAACCAGAAAAGTTAAACAAAAAGTTTAAAGGAAAACATAGATAAAATAGGTATTACATTCGTCGACGCGATTGAGCGTGAGTAAAAACTCGCACTAAGGCCTCAGATTTATCCCTATGGCCTATAGGTAGGCGAATAAGGCCCGGTATCCACCAAAGCGGAGAGGAGAGGAGACGAGAGGAGATGTGTTTGAATAAAGCAATCCGATTTCGTGTTTTCCACATATCTTCTCCGCTTATCATGAATAAACTAATCCAATTTCGTTATTTCCACACCTTTTCTCCTCTCCGCTTTGGTGGATACCAGGCCACAGGCGGGCGGCATCAGCGCAGTGCGGCGGCTTGGCGTCGGAAACCCTATAGCGAAGTAAATGAGCGGACAAACGTTTTTTTTTTTTTTTTTTTTTTTTTGCTGACTTGCCTACAGGGTCAATTCTACCTTCTGTGCTTTAGAACAAAACGCGAAGGGTAGGTACCTTCGTGTGTGCTTTTATTGTTGATTCAATTAGATTGTTCGCTTACTACGGACGGAACGGTTATACTAATAGAAGCAAATCGTGAATCTAAACATTCCGATCGTGTCATATAACGTGACATCCGGTCAGGTCAATATTTGTCTGTAATATTTTCTTCGTATTAGTTTTTCTTGATGTCTCTAGCATTTTCCAAAATCTGTGAATTTAGTTAGCAAGTACTCTCGATCTGTATCTCAAATATCCATCTTGTACAAATTGTACATTGCCAGCAGGAAAACCTGTCTCATGTACCAGCATCTGATCCGGTTGCAGATAATCCGGCCACCGGCACGGCAGCGGCTACTCAGAACGTGTGCAAGGGCCCTTGTACCCTTACTCTGTACGTTATCATAAGTAAGATATGGGTCACTACGCTATCTGTGTAAATTACGTAATTAGCGAGAACGTCATAGTCGATAATGTGATGCCACTGCATATATTTCTGCTTAAGTTATATGAAAAACATATTTAATGTATTCACAATTAATTTATAGTACTTGGGCTTGGGTTAGCTATATTGATTTATGGCCCCCAAAACCCCCTGCATATTAAATTTCATGAAAATCGTTGAAGCCGTGTCCGAGATTCAGATTATATCTTGCTCGTTTAAAGGTATTAGATGGATTCTAAATAAATTGATTAAGAAACGTGCGGTAATCTTATTATCGTATTATAGATGTAAAACACCATATTATATAACCATAAATAAAGAAAGTGAGCGAAAACTATAAAAATAGTAACAGCCTAAGATCCCACTCCGAAATTGTGCTGCCTGCACTATTAGAGTTCAATAAAAATATAAGTAGTTAATTATTATTCCGTTTACTCATTCTTTTACACATTTGGTTACATTTTTAAATATTTATAAACAATATATTTACACAAAAAACATTTAAAAATATAAAGAAACAGTAGCCCATCGGTATCGGAACCAAGCTACAGTCGGGGCTTCAGAGAGAGGCATTTCCTAACAATAAGAGTTTTGTCCAGAAGTAGCGCTTTCTGAAGTCCTGGATCCAGCTGTCTAATGAGAGCCTCCTAAGGTGTTGACTTATTTAATATTATCTATTTACAAAAGTCCATGAGAGTCTAAAGTTTGATTTAAATTAGCTAATTTAGTTGATCGTTTACTTCTTCGGGAGCTTAGCGAGGTACTCCAGAGACCTTGCGATGGCCTCAGGGACGGGGTGGGGAGTGGGGATGGCGTCACCCTGGAAACAAATAAAAAGCATTTAGGTTATCAAGTGAAAGAACAGGCAAGTTATAAGTCTTAAGTTGTATTTATGAGCTCTCAGAAACAAACAGGCTATTAGCTCTCTTTAGGGGTAACATTAGTTAAGATTTTTGTGTTACTCACAAAAGGCTTGAATCCGTTCTCATCAGCTTCGTATTGGATGGAAACTTGTTGACCATCAGGGGCGGTCCAGGAGTAGGATCCCTTGACGACGACGGCAGCTACAGGGGGGTTGCCACCATAGACACTAATAGTACCCTGGGCCTGAGCGGCGATACCGTTGTCGAGCTCCACACTGCAAAGTTACCGATATTAACATTACAAAATATCACGCCTGACGTAGAATCGAGAAGAGTGGCAGGCTATGGGGGAGATCTTTGCCCCGCCATGAGACAATATTGGCTTGCGCGCACCGGCGGACGGGATGGCAGAGGATTTTAAATTTAGAAAATTGCGCCGCGATGCGCGAGTATTGAAATATATACCTTATTTCGATTGGATAACTATTCAATTCGATTGATAAATATAATATTCTCTGCCGTCCTGTCCGCCAGTGTAGGCAGGGCAT
Source organism: Orthosia gothica (assembly GCA_949775005.1). Taxonomy (NCBI): domain Eukaryota; kingdom Metazoa; phylum Arthropoda; class Insecta; order Lepidoptera; family Noctuidae; genus Orthosia; species Orthosia gothica. The sequence goes on from OX459048.1 coordinate 26,828,490, forward strand.
TAAGGTTGATAAAGCATCACGCCTGTAAGCTTCGAAGGGTTGTGCAGAGGTGCGCCTATACTACACCCACATTTCGCTAGTTATGTATAAGTCCCCTGTAATAAGGGGCGAGCTCATTGACACCGATATTACTTGTTACCTAATTAGTTTTTTTTAATAAAAACGTGGTCCATACTAGACGTTAATCCTGTATCGTGGATGCGTTTGCAGACATATAAACTTACGTACATAAAGAACCAGACCCGGATATCTTTGGGACATACAAATATTTGTGCCGTGCGGGGTTCGAACCCGCGACAAGCAGTAGCAGCCAATCGCTCGGCCACTGCACTTACCGTGGCATCAAATGGTTTTGCATTTAGAACAGGATTATCACAACAGCATTAATGGAGGACTAGCATAGCAACTATCTTCCTTTTAATGTTCCCACTGCTGGGACACAGGCCTCCTCTCTGTGAGAGAGAATGTGCCGTATTCCACCACGCGGGCCGGCGTGAGTTAGTGCATGTCACATGTCTTAAAAGGTTCTAGGTTCTTTTTGGTTCTAGGACGTTCCGGTTTCCTCACAATGTTTGCTTTTTGCACCGTTTTAGAGATATGATAAGCAGGTCCTTTTTTTTTTTTTTTTTTTTTTTTTTTTTTTTTTTTTTTTTTTTTTTTTTAAAACGTTGCCCCACACTAGGAATTTCTTCCTGTATCGTGGGTGCGTTTACAAACATATAAATTCACATACACAAACAGCCAGAGCCGGAACAACTATCTGTAGGTCATACAAATATTTGTTCCGTGCGGGAATCGAACCGCAGCGCAGCAGTCAATCGCTCAACCACTGCGCCAACCGTGCGCCCGATAGCTGCCGTCAGGGTTGACAGTGTTGTCATAGCGGAGGTTGTTGGCAGCCTGGTCGTTGCTGGCCGCGCGGTTGGGAGTAACTGGCCTGAGCGGAGCAGTCGCCACCGGGCGAGGTGTTTGGCCGAAACTGCGAGGGAACTGGGCAGCAGACACAGCCAAGACGGCGGCGAAGACAATCTAAATGAAAAAAAAAAACTTTTTTTAACAAGCTTTGAGGTTCCTTACCGTGTATTGTCATCTAAGCCAAACCAGTATGCAAATTTCTGCTCAATCCTTTGGTGATTACTGTTTCAAAACCCAGTTGCAAGATTTGAGCCATACAAATAATGAATAACAAGGCAGATTAATTAAAAGCTTGTAAAAACAAAACCCGGGTATTGAACACCAGAATTTCACAAAAAAAAACAATGCAATGTTATTATCACTTACAGCGAATTTCATTTTTGTTGAATAGTTTTTTTATAGTTGAGTAGATCTAAAGATCTGTAAGTCAACTGATGTCTATTGATAAGATTTTTTTGCTTATAAAGCAATCGAATCGATATATTTACGCAAGATGGCATTGATATAGTGTCATAATGTTTGCATATGTATTAATTACGAAGATGCAACATTTAGCGACCTTCCTGATGGTTAGCGATGCGAGCGATATCTCACCGATTAGGCTGTGTTAGAGAAAGCATCGATTGAAAGCACACTTTTTCAAATTTATCCGCGACCCTGATTGACCGACCTTGACATTCAAAACTGTCTTTAAATGGTTTAACTGAAGTAGATACCTATTCGTAAATGCTTTGAATTTCGGTATTTGGCATTATTTTAATTATTGTTTTTAACCGACTTACCAAAAAGGAGGAGGTTCTATGTTCGACTTCTTGTATGTTTTTTTTTTGTATGTTCTCCGATATCTCCGTCAATTGTGGACCGATTTAGAAAATTCTTTTTTTGTTTGAAAGAGTATGTTTCGAAATTGGTCCCATTTAATTTGGTGAAGATCTGATAAAAAACTACGGAGATATACAACAGAACTCTTCAATAAATGACGGCAAATCATTCGGGATTGCTGCAATCGCATGTGGGTTTATTGTTTATACCATTTCATAACATAACATCACGCCAGTACGCTCGAAAGGGGTAAGCAGATCTCTCATTTCACCGGTTATGTTCAAGTATCGTGTTATTCGAGTAATCTATTCTGGCGTTATAGGCACCTTACTAAACAACTTGCCTATTTTAGGTAGGTACAACTAAAAAGGGAAAAATAAAAAAACATTTTTGCAAAAAAATACTACCGACTTACAAACAAAAAACTACAAAGTGAAAAATAACTTAATTTTGGAAGTCGGTGTCCATATCGCAAAAAAATGGGAAAAAAAAACACCGACTTCCAAAAGTTATTGTTCACTTTGTAGTTTTTTGTTTGTAAGTCGGTAGTATTTTTTTGCAAAAATGTTTTTTTATATAGTATAGTTGTCTATATAAATATCAACTTTTAATGAACAGAAAAGCTGAAAAAATAAATTCACTTTTTAACCGACTTCCCAAAACGGAGGCGGTTATCAATTCGACTGTATTTTATATTTTTTTAATATTGGTAACCTCAGAACTTGTTACTGCGTGAACTGATTTTGATGATTGTTTTTTTTATTTGAAAGATAGTGCTTGTAATGTGGTCCTATTTAATTTTCATCAAGATCTGATGAAGAACTTTGGAGATATACATCAGAACTCTTCAATAAATGACGGCAAATTACTCGGGATAGCTGCAATCGCATTTCTGTTCACTGTTTACACTATTTCATAAAATAAGATCACACTAGTACGCTCTAAAGGGGTACGCAGGTTTAAACAGTACTTAGTCACAGATAATGTAATAATCCTTGGTATACTCTCATTCCACTGGTTTTGTTTATGTTTCATGTCATTGGGTTAATCTATTCTGGCTTCACTTTGGGCATTATTGCTACCTAGCCTATAATATAACTGGTCCATTATGTACTACAACTAAATGTGAAAAATAAAAAATTAAACTTTTTACAAAAAATACAACCGACTTTCAAATACAGACACTCCAAAGTGAAAAATAACTTCAATTTCGGAAGTCGGTGTCAAAAAACGAAGAAACGAAAACAAGAACACCGACTTCCGAAATGGAAGTTATTTTTCACTTTGGAATGGTTTTCATTTGGAATACGGTTGTATTTTTTGTAAAAAAAATAATAGAAAAGATCGTAATCACTATTTGAGTCAGACTAAATAGCTCTCATCTAGAGACAGAAGTCTAGTCATAGTTATTATTAATAGGTTTCTCGTGTTTTATTAGTATTTGTTATTTTATTTTATTTGTATATATGTAAGTATATACATTTTCGTATACAAGATGTTATTTTTAGATATTATTTTGAATCCTAAAACAAAATTGACCTATTTAACCCAAAGGTTGACTGGTAGAGAATGCCTTGTGGCATTAAGTGCGCCTATGTACCACAATTATACATGAAGTTTAAATAAATAAATAAATAAACTATTGACTTCAAAATAATTAAACTTTTATAAATCTTTAAAAACAATGTACAGTTAATATACAAAGTTAATTTGAAGTAATTAATCAGTCATGTTGAAGTTAATAATTAACAGGGTTTCAGTTAATTTAATTGCACCTTGTATTATTGTAATACGAAATATCTCACGGTCCATCGTCGTCAGTTGTTTCGTTTATTTGGGTAACAATCGCATCTAACCAAAACGCTATTATTTGTATATGTGGCTACTACCGTGCAAATCACAAACATGTGGTAATTATAATATTATTATTATAATGCGACAAAAAACATCATCGCATCGCATCATTGTGACCTTCGTTCTTAAAATAGAACAATTGCAGCGGACATGTTCAGACTTGTTTTCGAGCATTGAAACCTCCCTCGGCGCCTCATACCGTTGCTAGCAGCGACTTGAATAATTGCCGCCATGCGATTAACAGCCGAGCCCTAAGAATTGGATGATGACGGACCGCGAACCGGAAGACGCTGCGTTGGAAGGCCTCCCACAAGATGGACCAATGACTTGGTAAAGGTTGTGGGAATCCGCTAGATGCGAGACGCACGGGATCGATCAATGTGGCGATGCTTTGGGCCTTGGGGAGGCCTATGTTTAGCAGTAGACGTCTTCCGGCTGAAATGATGATGATGATGATTAACAGCCTTAAGTGTAAACTGTAAATGGACCACTGATTGATAGCCAAGATTCTAGTCTAGACAACAAGAATAAGCACAAATAGTGAGAAGTTAAACTCTACGAGTATTATTATAGATATCAAAGATGTTCGAAGGACAGTATGTTGTAATTATAATTAGAGTTCAAAGTATCAGTAGCAAAAAATTAGCGCTTCATGAAGAGAAGCTAGTTTGTCTCAATTATAATAATTAATATAATATGGTCTTTATTCCCAATCTTAAATAGCATGGTCTTACAAGTAAACTAAAACAACTAACGTCCTCCGAAGCAATAATTTGCTTGTTTGGCGCAGAAACTGTTTTTTTGTTTATTACGTGGAAACTACAAGGCCTAGAGATTTGAAAATTTTGCTGCGTATGGTAGCTATTAGGCCTTAATTTTTGAGCGATGCGCATAATCATATCTTCTTTCGTTCGATAGATATGACATGAGCAGCTTGGGTGACGTCACTCCAGCTTACAGATATTTGTCGGTTTAATAATTTTTAGAATATTTTGACCAGAGATTTGAAAATTTTGCTGCCAATGGCAGTTATTATGCCTTAATTATGCTTTAATACATAATCATACCTCCTTTTGTTCGGAATATATAACATGGCAGCTAGGGTGACGTCACTCTAGCTTACACACACGTTTTTTGATCGTAGTTTCAACACTTTTTAAGTATTGTCGTTCAGTTCTTTTCTTCCTTTTATTTATTTTTCTGACTATAGTCCTAAACCTGACCTCGTTGGTTTGCCTGTATTGAATGAGGAAGTTGGGGTGATTTCACTCCAGCCAACACATACTAAACGACTTATAATAAATAAATTTTTGTGGCAGCAAAATTAAGATTGGACACTTTGATTGCAACTATTATGCCTTAAATATCGGCATAGGTAGAATTACTCTACCACTTATGAGGAAGCTGGAGTTATGCACATTATCTACTAATATAAATAATGAATTTGAGACTGGTATTAAGATTGATTTGCGTTTCCGCAAAGGCCTGCCATAGAGTTGTCCACATGGTCATACAAATATTTGTTCCAAGCGGGAATCGAACCCACGACACGCTACGCAGCAGTCAATCGCTCAACCACTGCGCCAACCGTGCGCCCTTCTTTTCGCCGTTTACCGGATATCTTCGTCCCATCGTTGACTCTGCCTCCCTCCCTTTCTTTTATTTTGCCTTGGACAGCATTCGGTTCCGTGCTTTGCCCATTTTCCTATCTTACTCATCATTATGTTCTGTCCTATATTTAAGTGTTTTAATACAGTATCTTATGTCGTTGGTTTTCTGTTGTTTTCTTAATTTAATGTTTCTAGTTTTATTCTGTCCTTTATCTTGATGTTCAACACGATTCTCACCATACTTTGTTGGTAGGTTTCAAGTTTGTGCATTGTTTGTCTTAATTAGTAGAAACTAATTATTTCACTTAAAATAATGTGATTAATTGAGTTTAAGTTTAGTTAGTAAAACCCGTACGTTTTGTTTGACTCATTTTGTTTAAAATTCAAGATTTGCATTGCTAAAAACACGATGTATCGCTGACCAAGTTATTTTATTGTTTTAGCGCAACCTTGAATTTCTATGTTTGTTTCGAGTTTAACTAGCTTTTTTAAACTGATAGAATTTGTATAAATAAATATGTTGTTTTTTTACTAGGTAACTAGTGTTCTGAATACCTAAATACATAGTGGATTGGTCTACCTACTAAATTATTATAACAAAATATGAGTGTTCCTTTCTGTATATTACAGTGGTGTCCTATATATGGATGTGGGCATCAAATGTTTCACTGCCAACCTAAACCCAAACATAGAGATAGAACTCAAATTTCTCATGTTTCTGTGATTTGTAAAAAGTATGTTCTATTACACCGGTACCTATAGTACTCTCCAATCTTCTTGGCCGCTCTGAAATAATACATAAAAAATAAAAAAAAATTGTAGAACATAAACGTGAAAATATCAACTCGGTACATTTTCCTTACACTAAATCTACGGTAAGTATCTCTAAAATGCGTCGACCGATTTTCACAACTCAAACAGAAATATAAGTTTTACGCCTATTTCTGCCATTTAAGACTTAAATAATTAAAACATCTCCATAAACAAAAAATTATGTTAACAAGAAATTATGTTATTAGAATTACACAAAAATGACAACTTTGCTCAATAGTTCCCTTACAAAGAACAATGACAAAAGCCCATACGTTGTTTTAGCTAAGATTAAATGCCTACGTCTTTAGATGGAAAATATCTGGTTTAACTCAAGGTCATCTTCTGAATTAGTGCAAGATTTTTTGTTCGAGAATACCAAGAATATTAGACATTCAGTCGTCAACTTTTGTAGGTTATGTCTGTAAGGTAACTATTAATGTGTTTAATACGTAATGTAATTCAATTTCGAGGAAGTTAAGGGCAATATCGCATTACTATTTCGCAAATCTAGTTATTTCAGCATGAAATGTAAATTATACTCTTTGGAATGAGTATATTTATTTATAGTAAACGACATCAAAAGGTTCGTCAACAACCAATTTTTTTGACTTTGATACTAGTCTTTTTGCCTATCATTAATTGAACGTAATTAATTTATTACTACTACACTACATAAACTGTATTGTTAATTCATTAAACGCACCCACGATACAGGAAGATATTCCTAGTGTGGGTCAAAGTAAAAAAAAATATGTTTGCCCCCTATTAAATAGGACTTAAAAACATAATTGGCAAAACGCTTCTGTACAGGTGCTCCTCCGTCTAACCCTTCGGGGACTATAGGTGTGATCAAAATCAAAAAATCAAAATCAAAATCAATATTTTTTATTTCACATAGGCCTACATGGGCACTTATAAAACGTCGACAAAATGTGCACGGTTCGGGTTGGTCGATTCCTATGGATAAGAACCGGCAAGAAACTCCATGGTTACTCTTTTAAAAAAATTGTTTGGTTTTACAATATTTCCATGTTACAGCAGTACTTAGATGGGGGGACAACGCAGGCCCGACAATAAGTCGTAAAAAACTAAAACAAAAAATGATTATATAATAAATAAACAAAAGATTAAAAAAAAAAGAAGTAAATCTACATAAAATGTTAACAAATGTTAACAATCTAGAAATCTAGAAGGCCTATGATGTTATATTAAGTGGGAAGAGAATTTAACAATTCGCTTAAGGGATTTACCCAAAGCAAAATGGCCACGCCCATGGTATAGAAACCTAAAAAATTTATTTGGTGGGACAGGGGGCATGGTGCTCTATGAATGTCCAACTAATGACGCGAGGACTTGCATCTGGTGGTATAGCGGCAATGCCCTTACTTACTTTCTGTTACAGGGATCTCACAACAACTATGATCCAAGTGGGGCGGGAACAGAGAAAGGAGAATTATTCTTGCCTTGGCCTATAATTAGAAGACTGGTTGACTACGGCAACCAAGAAAATCTCGATTTGATACTTGGCTGCGATGCGAATGCACACCACGGAGGATTTGTTAAACTTTGTGTCAGCTAGCTTCTTTTCAAATTCTTATTGCAGGCAATAAACTTACTTTCGGGACCTCAGCGAGAACTGAAGTTATTGACCTGACACTGGCTTCAAACAGAGTCAGCACTAGATGAAGGAGAAACCCAAGGCATACAATTGGGACTCATACAGGAGGAAACTCAAAGTAAATGTAGGGAGCTCTATGGGTAAGCTTTATTCCATACTGGTATAGAATTTGAAGCGGACAGAATCTAGGTGAGCTCCATCGGTGCATGGGAAGATAATTGCCCAGAGTAAAAGGCTTAGAGGTTAAGGTTACTTGCTTAGAGTAAAGGAACCATGGTGGACTCCTGAACTAGCTAAAAGACGTCAGGAAACACGACCGGCCTTTAATGATGCAAAAGCCAAGAAAGATTTTTGTGGCTATTCTAGCATGCTGACGAGGCATAACAACGCGGTGCGCAAGGCCAAAAGAACTACTTGGCCCCCTAAATCCTCTGGTCCGGATGGCATCAACCCAATACTAATGCAAGAAGAGGCATCTGTTTTGATACCAAATTTGAGTAAGCTCTACAGAGCCTGCATAGCTTTTGGGTACGTACCCAAGGCATGGATGGACGTCAAAGTCACCTTTATACGAAAGGCTGGTAGACCGACTTACGAAGAAGCTAAAGCTTACAGGCCCATCAGTCTATCATCCTTTCTCTTAAAAGTTCTGGAGAAACTGGTAAACAGGTTCCTAAGAGAGGGACCACTTAATGAATATATAATAAACTACGGTGCGCCTACAGCCCTGGCAAATCTACGGAAACGGCATTGCACTATGTTGCGAGTCGAGCCGAGGCTGCCCTAGATGGACAAGATATTTGTGTCGGGGCTTTTCTCGACATAGAGGGAGACTTCGACAAGACAACATTAGAGTCCATACGCATTGCTGGATTGACTATATGCTGAGAAGCAGAATAGTCAGATCGGAACTGATGAAGAGACAGACTTAGCGCGAAAACAATAAGAGCTTGACCGCAAGGCGGAGTGCTGTCACCATTATTGTGGTGCTTGGTAGTAGACTCGCTACTTACCAAACTCAATACCAGACAATTCTACACAATAGGCTATGTAGATGACATAGCTAATATGGTTAATGGTCAATTTCCTAACATAGTCTCTGGATGATTACAACAGGCATTGAGGATGTCAGAGGACTGGTGTACAAAGAACCACCTCTCTAACAAACCAAGTAAGGCAGTCATTATCCCATTCACAGTGATAATACCTATTAACAAATACGGCAGCATAGTGTGGTGGCCAAGAACAAAACTTGCCTCGTGCATAGCGCCACTCACCAGGCTACAAAGAACAGTGTGTCTCGGCATCACGGGTGCTTTCAGGACAACACCTACGGCAGCGATTGAGAGATACCTCAATATCTCTACTCTGCATATGATGGTTAAACTCGAAGCAATGAAGACATTACATCGTCTTGCTGTTGCTGGACTTTACCTCTAAGCCAAAGACTAAGCATACAAAATTCGATAGAAATGAAGACCTGGATCAGGTAAAAAGCATGATATCCGATAAAATGCAAACTATGTTTGTGTTTGAAAGGTCTTTCAAGGTCCAAATCACAACAATAAAGCACTGGACGAAGAGACTCGATCCGGCAGAACAACATAGTCTGGTGTGGCACACGGATGGATCCAAAATGGAATTAGGTACAGGAGCGGGCATATACGCAAAAAGTTACAAATGTAGCAAAAGCTTAGGGAAGATGGCAACGGTATTCCAAGCAGAAACATATGCCATAATAACCTGTGCTCAAAATAATATAGATACAAGGATCCAGAGGTAAATCCATAAATATTCTTAGTGACTGTCAGGCAGCAATCAAAGCCATGGCATCCTACAAAGTGGACTCCAAACTTGTTCTGGATGCTATCCAAACCCTAAATAGGCTTGGGATGTATAACAGAATAAGACTGATGTGGGTCCCAGGGTACAAAGGAATCCATGGTAAAGAAGTGGCAGATGAACTGGCAAGAGAGGGCTCAGCAAATGATTTTGTGGGTCCAGAACCATATGTAGGCATTTCAACAAGTCTTGTAAAAACCACATTCAGGGAGATTGCAGATCACAGACAACAAACACATTGGCTGTCTAATACCGGTCTGTAACACTCCAAGAAATTCCTGGGCTCTACGCTCAAAGCACGGGAATGCATTTGGAATATGAGCAGGGGACAAATCCGCTTCCTGCTTGGGGCCTTTACTGGACACTTTGGAACCAACGACGCACGGTTGGCGCAGTGGTTGAGCGATTGACTGCTGCGCTGCGTGTCGCGGGTTCGATTCCCGCACGGAACAAATATTTGTATGACCTACAGATAGTTGTTCCGGCTCTGGGTGTTGTGTATGTGAGTTTATATGTTTGTAAACGCACCCACGATACAGGAAGAAATTCCTAGTGTGGGGCAACGTTTTTTTTAAAAACAAAAAACAAACAAACAACAAACAAAACAACAACGACATGCCAATGTGCAGGTTGTGTGGGGAACATACGAAACGCATGGAGCACCTTCTGTGCACATGCGATGCACTGGCTAGTAACCGAATGAGTCATAGTGGTTGGATTTCCAAAACCAGAAGACTATAGACTCATATCTCCTAGTCTCGTTGTAAAACTTATGAAAAAAGTTTTCAACGAGATTGGGGAGGAGTAGGTTATCTAGGCACCAAAGTAGATCCGAATGGGTTGAAGTGTCCGAGGTATTTCTCGGCCCCTGATAAGATAAGGTTTCTTTACGAATTGTTTTTATTTTGGTGTACAAAATCTATATACAGGGTGACTTGTAATTAGAGCACAACCTTGTAAGGGGATATAGTACAGGTCATTTGCAACAACTTTTGTAGGAACACTCATATGCAAAAGTGCACCAACATTGAGTTATAATTTTTTTCGTGTTATTTTGAAAAACTCTTATGGGGTAACCTTAAAAATTTAATAAATAAAAAACTTGACATAATTTTGTTAATTTTCTTTTTATTATTTAGTCTATAACGTTCCAGTTACATGTCAGCATCATCAAATGTACATTATTGACATTATTTTAGACACAGTGCTCCAAAATCCAAAAAACTTAAACAAATTTTACTGGCATTATTACACAAAACAGCCTGTTTAAAAAAAAAATCACTATGACACTTACTCTGCGTATTATTAAAAAAACATCTACATTTCATAAGCTTTCAAATGAGATATAAAACCCTAACATAGCTAGTCCAATAGGGAAGATATTCGCATAACAAAGGCGCACGGCCAAAAAAAGGTCTGTTTCTACTAAGCAGGTAAAAACAGCGTCCAGTCTCCCGGGCTCGTCGATAAACTCGGGAAAACACGCCTACATCAGGTAAACGGCGATTGGGGTATCTCTGTTGATATTCGCGCTGGGCAGCTAAAGCATTGCCTCTAGCTACGCCGTAAGTGTACAGAATATCGGCATATTCTTCATTCGTAAAATTTGCCCGTTGTCTTTGAGCCATAGTCCTTGATACGCGCCAAAACCACAGATGAGCATAACACACGGAAACCAGTTGAAAAGCCAAGTCATCAGGAGAGCAATCAATCACAAAAACAGTCACAAGCCGGGTCGTCAGAGATAAAACAAAACTGCAGAGCACACACAAAAGCATCCGATCGCAACGAATCACAAGGACGGACTAACCTAAACAACACAAAAGAGATTAAACAATGACCGGCTGTTTTTACCTGCTTAGTAGAAACAGACCTTTTTTTGGCCGTGCGCCTTTGTTATGCGAATATCTTCCCTATTGGACTAGCTATGTTAGGGTTTTATATCTCATTTGAAAGCTTATGAAATGTAGATGTTTTTTTAATAATACGCAGAGTAAGTGTCATAGTGATTTTTTTTTTAAACAGGCTGTTTTGTGTAATAATGCCAGTAAAATTTGTTTAAGTTTTTTGGATTTTGGAGCACTGTGTCTAAAATAATGTCAATAATGTACATTTGATGATGCTGACATGTAACTGGAACGTTATAGACTAAATAATAAAAAGAAAATTAACAAAATTATGTCAAGTTTTTTATTTATTAAATTTTTAAGGTTACCCCATAAGAGTTTTTCAAAATAACACGAAAAAAATTATAACTCAATGTTGGTGCACTTTTGCATATGAGTGTTCCTACAAAAGTTGTTGCAAATGACCTGTACTATATCCCCTTACAAGGTTGTGCTCTAATTACAAGTCACCCTGTATATAAAAGAAAGTCGTGTTAGTTACTTCACTTATAACTCAAGAACGGCTGAATCGATTTAGCTGAAAATTGGCAGGGAGGTAGCTTAGAACCAGGAGAAGGACATAGGGTAGGGTAGGGTAGGGTAGGGTAGGGTAGTGTAGGGTAGTGTAGGGTAGTGTAGTGTAGTGTAGGGTAGTGTAGTGTAGGGTAGGGTAGTGTAGGGTAGGGTAGTGTAGGGTAGTGTAGGGTCGGGTAGGGTAGGGTAGTGTAGGGTAGGGTAGTGTAGGGTAGCGTAGGGTAGTGTAGGGTAGCGTAGGGTAGTGTAGGGTCGGGTAGGTTAGGGTAGGGTAGGGTAGGGTAGTGTAGGGTAGGGTAGGGTAGAGTAGGGTAGGGTAGTGTAGGGTAGGGTAGGGTAGGATAGGGTAGTGTAGCGTAGGGTAGGGTAGTGTAGGGTCGGGTAGTGTAGTGTAGTGTAGGGTAGGGTAGGGTAGGGTAGGGTAGGGTAGGGTAGTGTAGGGTCGGGTAGGGTAGGGTAGTGTAGGGTCGGGTAGGTAGGGTAGATAAATGTTTGGTCTTTTTATGGCAAAACAAAGTTTGCTGGGTCAGCTAGTAAAGTATATATAAAGAAATAAATGTACCTATGCCCTTGCATAGGTACACCAATAAAAATTAAGTGAAGTATCATCCACTTTGAATTAGGCTTTGATGACAGTTTGCCTGGAGATACACTTAAGGCCAGATTTAGGATTTTATTATTGAATTTTTTAAACTAATAGTTGAACCATTTTTTAAGCTAACAATTGATGAAAAAACCAAATCATAACCAAATAAAATTTACTCAAATTTGAAAAAAAAAATTTTTTTTTTTTTTTACCATTTATTGGTTACTACCTATATTTAATTATTAGGTGGGTTAACTAAGGATTAAGAACTGGAACTTAATCAAAGTAAAACAACAAAATTTGGTATGTTCGTCTTTTTGTTTATTGACAATTAGATTATCTTTATTAAGTACACTACCTATACATTATAGAAAAGATAGGTGAAAGTAAAATTACATTGATCAAATTGAACTACTGAACATTAGTTAAATAAACTACTGCAGTAAAGGAATATGATGGATTTACAAACTATTAGTTCAAGATTGCGCAGGTCCATTAAATAATTAAGATTTAATATTACAAATCAAATTAATTTTGGTGAAATACCCTGCTGTTCAAAACGATTTTAAAAAGGCCTAAATCAGAATTACGTCTCTATCAACACTTCTTCGACATTTTAAAGTTCCAATTTAAAAAAACTCGCTTGTTTGTTCGTCTTCCTGGTAAGCACTGCACTTACAGGTTCCTAGGAACAAAGTCAATGTCAACGTTCTTCAATCTCACTTGAAACGGCTCCTTCTTATACTGCATGCCTCCTTTTTGCGTGTATGTTCGCACTGTAAAGTTTCTGAGCAGGTGGGTAATACAAGTTAGAAGCTGGATGCGAGCATATCTGGCGCCGATGCAAAGTCTGTAGCCTTTTCCAAACGGCATGTAAGCCGCGTCACTTACTGGCTCCTTTTCAAACCTTCCAGGATCGAATTTTTCCGGCTCAGGGAAGTATTTAGGGTCGTGATGCAGCTCCCAAATAGGTATAAATATCTTCACACCTTTCTTGACAAGCACATTACCTACTGGCAGTACGGAATCTTGAACACACTGCCTCGTCAAGAAACCAACTGGAGGATGCAGCCGTAGGCTCTCCTTGAAAACGCAATCCAAATACTTCATTTCAGATACAGAGTCATAGGTCAGTTGACCCTTGCATTTTTCAAATAGTGCGTCTACCTCTTCATGTACTCGTTTCAAGGCGTCAGGATTTCTCCCCAACTCCATTAAAATGCCAAACATTCCAGTGGCGGACGGATTAGCACCAGCTAGGAAGAAGAAGAAAGCTTGAGCAGCCAGCAGTTCATCTGTTGGCTCTAACTTCAACCCAGTTTCTGGGTCTACCATCGTTCCTCTCTGTTGAAGATCGATACAAAAGTCTACAAAGTCGTGTCTCTTCACGTTGTCTTGTACACGTTGTTTGATGACTTGTTTGATGGCTCCAATGAAAAACTTCTCTTGACCAGCGAACAACTTCAGTCTTAAAGCTTTAAAGACCGTGTCACTGACTCTTGCAATCGAAAACCTAAGATTCGTCCAGAAAGTGGTCATTAAGGCCTTCCTGGCCATTTCCCGGAATGGAGAATCAAAAATTGATTTTGTTACGATTCCAAATACAGCGGCAGCGATAGAAGCAATGCAGAAATTATTCAAGTTTTCGTAAGTGTCTCCCTTCAGTCTTTCTGGATTTTGCTTGAGGAATTCTACAAAATCTTGAGCGCTTTTGTCAATAATGTAGAACATATTCTTTAGTTTGGCAGTCGTGAAAATCGGAGTTAATTTTTGCCTGATCAGCTTCCACTTTGGGCCGTGCAGCAGAAGAACGTTATTGGCCAGGAGATCCTCTTCTACAAACGGAGATCCTCTGTGATTAAAGGACTGGAAGTCACCAGATGTGATATGCTGGATGTTGGTGAGATCCTTCACGTACAGTCCATGATCATCGAACGAGCCGAAACCGACAACAGGCTCCTTTTCAAATTTGCAGTAAATTTCGTTAAATATTTGAAATAATGGTCGATCTTCTGTAATGAATTGCCAAAAAGGTCCAAATGTCTTATGTTTTTTGTAAAAAGGTACGCCGAGTTTCTTCCAATAATACTCGTTATATCTGCCTTTTAAATATAGTAAGGCTAGAACTATAACAACACTAGTAAGTAGCACCGTGGCGAACATTTTGAAAGATGTCTTCTAGTTCAAGTTCAAGACTAGACTGATGGAGAGTCAATGGAGCTTCTGTTTATAAAGCGGTCAGTGTTCTCTTCTAATTTATAATTACAGTGATAAAATTATTAACACGAGAATCTTCTTTATCTATTCATTTTGTATCGTCCTTTTTTCCTGCTTAATCATTGCTGTTGCCAGACTTCTCCTAATTTTAGTCTTGGACATTTTCAGTTTTGAGTTGTAAACTTAAGGCAGCTAGCAACGGTGTTAGGTTTCATTGGAAGGGGCATTGCTTGATAGCAAATCTGAACTTGACGGTACGATTGTTATATTTGGCGGATGAAAATAGCAAAATTTCGACAAAAACATTGAAAACTATTATTGTGTTATTTTTATTAACTCACACATACATTTTGTTAATTTATTCTTATATAATTCACGTCGCATTAATAATTTAAATAAAATGTTCGGTCATCATTACTGTTGTAAGTGCAAGTGGTTTTTCTACTACGCACTCTTTGAGGATTGATCGTCTCCGTCTACTTTGACAACTGCATAGGAAGATAGAGAGCATGGAGGTTAGTTTAAAAGCCAAACCTTCTGAAATACCGAGTCAAATTTTAGAATAAGGCTCTCTGTACTTCTTTTTTAACCGACTTCAAAAAAAAGAGGGGTTTCAACCGTATGTTTGTTCACGCATTTCTCCGAAACTAATGATCGGATCATGATCATTCTTTTTTTTGGATTAAGTATCTCTCAACTTAGGTCATAGTGTAAGTTTTATCAAAATTGGTTAGTTAGTTCTCAAGATGTTTACCGAACTGTTTAGCGACAAACAGCACGAATGTGTAAATTGAGTTATTATGTGTATTTTGTCAATCCTTTAGGTACCTTACTATGGCCTTACTATAACTTGCTCAATTTGTAGTGATGGTGAACCAAAACTAAAAAGAAATAAATAAAACCTTTTTCGCAAAGCAAAGAACCGACTTCAAAAACAAAACACTAAAAAGTGCAAAAAAGCTTTCGTTTCGCAATTTGGTGTCGCAAAACGACAAAACATGAGGTTCGGAAGACACCGTAAAATATACAAACTGTATGGAAACTACCTACAAACGCTCGAAACGGCACACTCACACAAACATACGCATCGAAGATACGTCTGTGCGTTTGTCGACCATACAATCTGACACCAGCCTTGCCAAGAGGTATCGTGTTACCCAGACACTGGGTTGTAGAGGTCAGATAGGCAGTCAGTTTCATGTAAAATACTAGCACTCAGCTGAATACGGTTAGTTCGTTTGAAACAGTGGCAATTTTGGGTGCGGAATTACAAGAGTGCTTGTATTTTTGTTTTTTTTTTTGCACGTAAATAATACAGGCGAAAGTTTGTGAGTGTGTGTGTTTGTATGTTTGTTATTTCTTCACGCTTGAACGGCTGGACGGATCTGGATGAAATTTCAGGTCAAATTTCACAATTTATGGTCAGGAATAGCACATAAGATACTGTTTATCCCGGGAATATGTGCTCTCTGGATAATTTTCAACTTTCGAGCGGGCGAAGCCGCTGGCAGAAGCTAGTAGATTTATATTAATTATTTGGGGTATATACTCAGTTACGTTAGTTGGGCAAAATCTAGCCGGGCATTATATTGTGTAGTATCACGTACGCAATTTTGATTTATTTAAACTTCATGCATCTCAAAGGTACGAAGGCGGACTTATTGCATTCGGGAATTCTATACCAGTGAACCAAGAGTGGTGGAGAAATAACATGACAGGAAAAATAATGAAAAAGTAAATAATTTATTGAAGTATTCAATATTGTTTGCGTAGTATTAGCAAATACTTAATTTTATTGTATGTTTGCCTTACAGCATCCATAGGGTAATAAAGCTGGGGCAATCTATAGGGTATAATAAAAAGTTGATGGCACTTTAAGAGAGTGGTTCCCCGAGCTTCGTAATAAATGCCGAGAAAATCATAATTATTGAAATGCTATTTTTGTATGCTAATGCAGACAAAATTTATAAAGACGTCGAAGGAAATAATAGAAGCTTTATTATAACAGTTGTTTACTAAATTATAAAGGTTTTCTTATTTTTAACTGACTTTCCAAAAAGGAGGAGGTTCTTTGATCAACTAAGTTTTTTTTTGTGTCTGTTCACCGATTGCTCACATTTTTTTTTGGTTTGATAGCGTTTGTTCCCAAATTGGTTCCATTTCAATTTGGTGAAGATCTGATGAAGAACTTCGACGACATAACTCTTAAATAAATGACAGCAAATCAGATTGCTGCATTATCATGCCTTTTTATACCATTTCATAACATAACATCACGCCAGTACGTTCTAAAGGGGTACGCAGATGTGTATAGTTCCCCTTGAAACACTCTCATTACACCTTTTAGTTACTACCTGTTGTTTCTATGATCTGTGGGTACAAAAAATAAAACAGTGTAAAACAAAAAACTGTTTTTACAAAAAAAATACAACTGATTTCCAAATAAAAACACTACAAAGTGAAAAAATAACTTCTTTTTCGGCAGTCAGTGTCAAAAAACGAAGAAAAGAAAACATGGACACCGACTTCCGAAAAAGAAGTTATTTCACACTTTGTAGAGTTTATATTTGGAAATCGGTTATATCTTATTGTAAAAAAGTTTTTTAGCCTATAAACTCAGAAGTGCCAATAACTGGAGGGGTGCCAGCGATAGGTTGGTTTACCCTACTTCTACTCTTAAGCCAATTTGTTTGGTGTCGGTGCAACATCTCTTTTTCTTACATACATTTTTATATAGTTTATTTGGTCTTTCTCTACCCCTATAACCATCTCCATACTCAAAACTTTTCTCTGCATGAACAACAATTTCTACACAACATATATTTTTTTATTACTGCAGACAGGCAGGCAGGTGGTTTACTTTGTGTAAATTATTTCATCACTACTCTCTCTAAACGGTGAAGGAAAACATCGTAAAGAAACCGGTATGTCTGAGAACCAAAAAATCGAAGGCATGCCTTCGATTTTTTGAGATATACATCAACCAGCACTGGGCCCTCGTGGTTGATTACAGCCCATTCTCTCTCACAGAGAGGAGGCCCTGCAAGCAAAACGGACCAAATGGGAGTCTAAGAGCGGCAAAGGGGGTCCATCTATCTATCTTATCCAGATTACAATCTATCTCTGAGCCAAATTTCATCCAGTTTCGTTTAGTAGTTCTTGAGTGAAAGAGTAACAAACCTACAACACAACAAACACACTTATATTATTAGTAGGATAAACTTGCGTTTAACCACCATCTCACCGCCTGTTATGGAGCACGCTTGCCTACTAGTAACCACTAAAGACTACCGCTATATAAACTTTTAGCTACTGGTGCCACCGTTTTTTTTATTTTTCTTTCAGGTAAACCATCCAATGACTTTGCCTGCTCTGGGTGGAGCGGGATGGCGTGTCAGACTTTACTGACTAAGGGTCGTAGCTCATTTACACGACCCCGCCTGCACAGCATCGTCTCCAACGGAGATGACTGCTCGCTGTCCACGCGCCGACAGCTTGCTTGAAGCACGTTGCTAGCTTGTCGAAAAAGGAAGACGAAAGCGGTTGGCGCGTAGAAAAACAGTTGACTGCTAGCTGTAAGCGCGGGAACAGCTGGTTGCCTGCTAGCTGTCAGCGCGTGGACATCGAGCAGTCATCTCCTTTTGAGGCGGTGTTATGCGGGAGTAGTGTTGGAGCGGGGTGGTGTAAATGAGCTACGACCTTACGACCTTAAACCCACCCATGTTCCTTCAGTCGCTTGTGCCAGCGCTGCGGTAACGTTCTCTCAAATTTATCCGTAACCCAATACTTTGCCAGCCTGGGAATCGACTTAAAGACTACAACTACTTATACTTTTCGGTTACTGGTGCCACTTGCCTTATTATTATCAGGCTATAATGCTCCCTCTGCTGCGACACAGGCCTCCTCTTTGAGAGATAGAATGGACCATAATCTAGCAGGCGGGCTCGAATTGGGCGAGTTGGCAGATGTCACATGTCTTCGAATTTTTAGTTATGGACTTGCCAGTTTGCTCACGATGTTTTCCTTAACTGAGAGTAGTGGTAGTGAAATAAATTACGCAAATTAATGCGTCTGCCTGGGTTCGAACCTACGACCTACGACTTGTATACCAGGGCCGTACCCAGTGGGCCACTACTGCTCTTGGTGTCACTTGGAGCCGTAAATATTTATTATGACTATTTACAAATCCGAATGTTGATCTCGACAATCTCACAGTAACAATAGGAACTACGGACTGTAATTATTATTATTTATTGACAGTACGACGTTTGTGAAACATCGTTGCAACTGTTCTTTCATTGAAACAGGACACTGGTGTTTGTTGATGCTAAACCGTTGTTATGGTTGGTTCAACCAAGAGATCTCACAGTTATCGTGAGTACGTTAGTCAGTTTGACAAGTAACTCTGGCGATAGAAGATGGGGCAGATGAGGAAGACTCTTCTTATAGTGCTTGTTTTGGAAGTGTTGAAATGTGAGTACGATTTTTGTTTTGTTTAATCGTCTACTTTTAGAGTTGTTATTGATGTAATCCTTCAACCAGTTTGACTCAGTAGGTGGTTTCGTTTATACCAGCATCAGTGGCAATCATCAAGTCCTCAAAAGTGCAGATTTACGGGCACCTGGAGCACTCTTACAAGTTTTTAACCCCCGACGGAAAAGAGTAGTGTATAAGTTTAACGTGTATATCAGTGTCTTTGCACTGTTGTGGGGCATCATAGCTCCTAAACGGATGAACCAATTTTGATTTAGTTTTTTTTTGTTTGAAAGGTGACTTTATTGAGGATGGTCTTAGCTATATTTGATGAAAACCGGTTAAGCCGTTCAAAGTTATGTGCATTTTACTCTTAGAATCGGAATATTTCCGCAAGGTATCGTGTTAATTACATGTTTCGATGGATTGTCGATCGTAGCGAGTTTATTACTAGATATATTATGTAGTTTAAAGAGGTCTTTGTGTCAGCAGATTTTATAATTTTAAATTTTGCTTGTGTTTAATGTGATTTGAGACTCAGACAAAGTGTTATACTAGTAGTGAAGGCATTGGTCACGTGACAATTCGATAGCCCTTGATAATCCCATACAATTTTACAAGCTTTTATTTAACTTGCAATGTATGTGTGTAAGTTTTTTTCGGTCAAATCTTGCAACTGAATTTTAAAGCAGTTATCCTCCACCGATTAAGATCATAGACTATTCACTTGTATACAGAGAATTAAGATGAAACTTTGCATACATGTTTAGTTTGGATGACAATTCATGGTTAGATAAGTGGCGTCATTCTAAATCCAATATGGTGGATGGCCCAAGATGGTGGACTAGTTATTTTTGTGCATTGCCGTGATATGGGTATCAAATGAAAGGGTTTGCTGAGAAACATACGAAAACAGCATGTTTTAAAAAAGTAATTATTATGTATAATTTTATTTCCAATTGTTTTCGCGACGCTTTCGATGATAGAATGCCACTTGTTTAGAGCTTCTCATCGAGCTTGATGTTTATTCTTTGGTTATTATAATTGGACCTTCCGTATTCCAATATTATTTTTATAGGCTATTCTCACAATGTTATTTGTCTAGACTTTAGACAAAGTATAAGACTCTAGAACCGGATTTAATGATATTGAATGTGTATTATGTTACGAACTAATTACATAAACTAGTATCTAAGTTATTAGTAGGCTTTCCATTTAAACAAATGTTGGTTTTGATAGCAACTATTCAAAAGATAAAAGAAGAACTATCGGTCATCCAGGGGCGAGATGGGCAGACGATATTCTTGCCATCGTATCACAACACTTATCCAAGTAAGTTCGGTAAAATGTGTGCATACTGAGTGGCAACGTGAAACATTAACGGACTTATAAAACACAAACATGACGTGGAAATACTCCTTGATCTTGAGAAAATTGACGTGCTGCTTATATCTGAAGCTCACCTCTAGTCATATGTTTTCGATTAAGGACTATTGTACATACTCTACACAACATCCTGATGGAACAGCGCATGCAGGGACCGCAATCGTTATAAGAAAACACATACAGCATGAAGTTCTTCAGGTTCTTCATAAAACTGACCAATTACAAGCAACTTCTATACTTGTGCACGATAAGCAAGGTTCGCTAGTCCTATCAACGGTATACTGCCCACCCAGGCATGCAACAAAAGCAGAAAGATTCTCGGTCTACTTTGTATTTCTAGGACAAAGATTCTTATGTGGAGGAGACTGGAACGCTAAGGATACTAGTTGGGGTTCGCGACTGACTCTTCCCAGAGGAAAAGAGTTGAAAAAGAGTTCAAATGATGGTAATATATAAACCCTGAGCACAGCAGAACCTTCATACTGGCCGACAGATCCAAACAAAATACCTGGCCTGTTGGACTTCTTCGTATATAAGGGACTTTCCAACTTATATCTGGGTGTAGAAAGTTGCCAAGATTGTGGCTCTGATCACACCCCAGTGATAGCTACCATAAGCACTAATCTTATTGAAAGTCTGATGTGACATACTATATTGAGGACAACGTAAATTTGAAGGTAGCTCTGAAAACAAATGATGACATCGAAGAAGCTGCTGTCTCTATAACTCAGTTAATACAAACTGCAACATGGAAACGTACGCCAGAGACACATCGCCAATCAGGTAACAAAAATATCCCTAAAGAGATAAAAACGAAGGTAATAGAAAAAAGAAGGTTAAGAAGAGTTTGGCATAGCAGCTGGCATTCGTCTGACAAACGAGCTGTCAACAGGGCGGCTACTGCGCTTAAACAATACTTGAAGGAGATTGAGAATGAAACGCTGAAGAATAAACTAGAAAACTTGAATGCTTCAGCTAAGAACGAATACTCACTGTGGAAAACTGTAAAAAGTAATAAAACAGCACCCCAATTGGCCAACAACCACATTAAATTACAAAACAACACATGGGCTAAAAATGCCAGCTGAAGTTTTCTCTCCCAATAACTGAGATGCAGGTCCTAACAAAGAAATTGAAAAATATTTGCAAGCGGACCTACAACTTAGTCTCCCATTGCCTAGTTGCTCACCTCGAGAAGTTCAGAGGGGTATAAGAAAATTGGAACTTAGAAAAGCACCAGGTTTCTGCTTGATAACAGCAGATATACAACGGCAGCTTCAAAAAAAAAACCGTAGTCTTCATTACGCAGCTATTTAATGGTATTTTAAGAACATGATTTTACCCAAAAGTGTGGAAGATATCCGAAATGATCATGATTCCGATAGCGGGAAAGCCGCCACACAAAGTCGCGTCTTATAGGCCCATAAGTCCGTTGCCTATAGTCTCAAAATTATTTGAAAAGCTTCTATAGCGACGATTAAAGCAAATCCTGGAAGAGAACAACATAATACCACCACATCAGTTTGGATTGAGCGCCGGTCACTTAACTTTAGAACAAGTACACAGAGTCGTCAACTCCTTAATAGAATCACTCGAAAAGAAACATTACTGCTCTGCCGTGTTTCTTGACGTGTAGCAGGCTTTTGATAAGGTTTGGCATTGGGGATTACTGTTCAAAATGAAGAGCCAGCTTCCTCATAATTTATACTCCCTTTTGAAAACCTACTTGGTGATTAAGCTGTTTCGAGTAAGAGTGAACGACGAATATTCAAAATGCTATAACATAACAGCAGGTGTACCCCAAGGTTCGGTCCTGGGCACAATATTACATCTAATTTACCCACGACTGAACATGTGGTTTCCGGAACGTATGCAGATGACACTGCCGCCCTTGGCAGTGATAGGGATCCTCATGTGGTTTCTGCTACAAAAATCCAATGTGGATACTACAACGGTTTCAAAACAAATTCCTTGGAAACATATCAGACGCTCCTTGGTTCCTTAAAACTAGCGAACTGCACGAGCATTTACAAGTTACAACTGTGACAGAGGAAATATAGCTCAAAACAAGGAAATACAAATCCGTATAATGTCACACACCAACAGCCTAGCCACCGCTTTAAATGTACCACTGGACAACAGAAGGCTCAAGCGCCAATATATATGGGACCTTGTTGAATAAAGCAAGCAAGCAGTAAATAGGTGGTTTCTTCCGCTGGGAAGACGAACCTCACTCGACAACGACGCACACATCTGCTAATGGCTTCGAAAGCCGATCGCAAGATTAAAGAAAAAAAACTTGCCATCGTGGATTGAACATGCATGAGGCAGGCACAGGAATGGGGATGAATGTGGGGATTGGCACGAGTAGAGAGAGGCTTATAGTCAACAGTTGGTGAAGTCGGGCTGCGGATGATGATGAATTGCGGAGTCCATATATATAATACAACATTTTATTCTAAGAATATATTATTATCTTAAATCTAACGCTTAGCGTGCATTGCGGTTTTATCCGCACGGCTCTATGGAATTTTATGAAGCTGCACGCACTCGCGGTAAAAAACCGCGCGATAAAAAATCCGCAACAAATCTGTTTTTGCGACAGAATCCGACGCACCGCGGCGCGGATTATATATGACCAGATAGAAAGATACATAAATCGCGCGGTATTTTATCCGCAGCGCATGTTATTTATGATGCTGTACGCGGATAAAAAATCGCGCGGCTAAAAACCGCAATGGGTGCTATGCCTAATAGCTGGTTGACAAAAGCAGACCAACAACACAAAATAGAAACAGAATTCGGTCACCTACGTACTAACTGACTGTAGCAAATAAAGTTGAACCCAAAATAAGACGTAGTATTACAAGTAAATTACGAGGGGCAAACGAAGCCAAGTTCTTTGCTCCACCATTAAATATAGCCTAAAGAAATGTGACCAGAGTCGTGCCAACTAGCAGTGGCTTTTTTTTCTTTTTGGCATGTTCTGCACAGTTTGAAATATATGCTACAGTATGTTTGAGATTTTTATTTTCTTTGTTTAAAAATATAACTGGGATTAAGTGTTAGTTCTTGAAGTCTATATTATTTTGATTGAAAGGGTGCCGATGCAATTTCAGTTAAATATTACTTTTCACCTCTTCAGTGAAAATAACCAATTAAAAATATTTATATGAATTCTGTTTTATATACGGTTTTTGTTCTAATACGAGTCCTGCTTTGTTTCAGATACCCACACCCAATATCTCGCAATAGGATCGAGCCGCAAATTAACAAAGTCGGCGGCATGCGACACATCAGCAAAGACCACCTTAGTGGAACATTTCTTCAACATCATTTTCACAGAGTTTCATAACACGCCGCCAGTCTGCGTCTGCGTGCAAATGTGTCCTGATCAACCGACATACTGTTATCCCAATGGCTGCTTAAAGAGGGCAGAGGGGAACAAGAAAGTTGAAGTTCCACTACCCATCAATAAAATCAGTGAGAACACTAAACCAATCTTCTTTATTGACGAAAAGAATGATTTCATGAATGATTTTCTTACTAAGAATTATATTGATGATAATATACCGATTGTTGCTCCAAGTAAGTATACTGTTTTGTCTGTTTCGTATGCTGGTAGAAAGCCATGTGTAATGTTCGAACACTTTTTACTCGTTGCTGAGAGGAACAGCGAGTGCATTTCTTTACACACACACTTGAGCACTATACTCAATACTTTATTGCATTCCATATTTATTACATAGATGGTATAGACATGGTAAAAGATCAATATGGACCCCGTCGGGCACAATAATAATATATATAATATTATATCTCGCGTCGATGGCTGTTTTGTAAAGTCAGTACTTATTATAATTTTCTATATACTCATCAGAATATATCACATATAAAGTGATAAACTGTACACTCATTTTCATTCTGGTTTTAGTGCCTACACAATCTGAAAATTCTATGGGAACGAACATGCGCCCTGATCCATTTAAAGATAGATACAAAATTCTCTTCAAATATAAGAAAGCGCCAAAAGTAGAGTTGAAGTACAATCTTGGTGAACAGGTCAAGAACATGAAGTCAGACGTTTTGAAAAATGAAAACGTAGATGTATCGAATACAAGGTGGCCAATGAACAAATTCGACCGACGATTAAGTGTTGGCCATACTGGGCAACATAAACCTGAGGTTCAAAAAAGTTCACCTAACAATAGATACTTTGTATCTTTGTTCCCAGGTAAAGATACAAGCTACCCACCCAAATACTTCAAAAGAGAATTACCAAACAATAAGAATAGTGACGTCGATATCAAAGCGATTTATGTAGTTGGAAAAACTGAAAAAGATAATACTGCTTTCTCATTAGAAAAACTTATTGATAGCTTGATTGAAAGTAGTTTCGATAAGAATGTGAGCTCCCCTGATGCTGCTTCCGAGACTACAACCGTAGTCAATGATAATTCAGCTACAGACAATTCAAGCAAGCGTCCGATGAAGAATGAGACCAATATCATATCAATGAATTTCACTAATGAAAATGTCGATAAAAATAAATACTCAGATGATATTGTGATGAATAACTCGAAAAATTTCGGTGAAATGATCGCGACTTTATCTAAAAGGATAGAAATGCAGAATAATACCAGTTTAGAAATTATGAAGCGAATAACAGGGGACTATGAATTCGGATCGTTTAGTACCACATCTGAGAAACCCATAGAAACTACGGTAATAGCTGACAATGAAACGTCAACTACAAAATATACCACTTTGACAAACGTATATGATACTCCTACTAGGACGACGCGAAAAATCAGAAAAAGAATAGTGAGAAGACTCCAAAATAAAAATAACAAGTAATGCATAGCATATAGCATAAGAACATTATATATATTTTGTAAGTAAGATACTTGGCAACTATGTAATAAAATATATTTTTCCAACCAATTCATTTGTAAATTTTCCAATCCCAACTCAAAAGTAGTAATTGCCAATTATTGTAACTCCAAAAGGTTTTTCGCTTTTTCGTTAATAATGCTTGAGTTACAGATAATTGGTAGCTTCGTTATTTACACTTTCTTTGACATAAAGAACAAGCAAACCTTTAAAAGTAACTGAAATGATTTTATCTGGAGCGATTCTTAACAGATATAGTTTTTTTCCGCCACAATTTAATATTGGTAACGAAACATTTCCATGGGTAACGTGTTTTCCAATTACATGGCATAGTCAGCATAACAGACACAAAGAGAATACGTGATGTGTATTTAATACCTCTGCTGACTCTGCAACATATACCAAATACTATATGAGTACTTGTAGTAGCTGTATTTAAATTGGCTCAGAGTTTTCACCATGTTTTGACGATGGCACTTTTTATAGCCATATACGTACCTTATTTTTTCGAATCCATGGTCACTTGGGACTAGCAAATGTCCAAGTGAATCGCAACTTCAGTAGATCTGTAATACCTAGCTATTTATGAATCGATGTCAACCAAGCTTTTTAATTGTTGCCAGGTCTTTCAGCGTTTTTTTTTTCAGTTTGTTTTATTACCTTTTTGCCGTATAAGAAGTTGCTGATTTATCCTAACTTATTGTCTTAGACAATCATTTTTTTTATGGAATTCGATGGATAACGTTTAAAAATGCCCAACTTTAATATTATAAATAAATGAATGTGAGTATGTTTGTTACGTTTTCGAGTCTCTACTCTACTTATCGTCAGGGTACATTTCATCCAGAAAAAATACCGTTCCCGAGGGAAAATATTAAGCGAAGCCACGGGAAAAAGCTAGTACTTTTCATAAAAGAGTACTTTGACAAAACCACAGAGCAGTAAATTCCACACCATTGTGTGTTAAGAAACAAATGATGACCCTCAATTTACCCGGCGATCCTTTCAAATGTCACAGCTCAAAAAACTTATAACAACCGACATTGTTCGGAATTAATTCAAACCGTAAATTATACGCAATGAAAACTGTAATTTTGTTGGACGATACAGTAGAATTGAACCCAGAAAGGGTTGGACGTAATGGTGGAAAGCATCTGGGTCCGTTTCACGAAATGTGTCGAACACGGCTTGTGTAAGCGGCTGTTTCTCAACCTTTTTACTGTCTGTTCGGACGAGAGATTTTTGATCCTAAGAGGTAGACAATGTAAGATTCTATCAGTGAATCTAACGATTATTAAAATGGTCCAAATCTAAGGCATTGACATGCGCTGCCGAAATGTCAGATGAAAATTGACGACAACCGGTGAAACGAGTGTGTACTAGGCTAAACTGTACACATCTGCGTACCCCTTTATGATAAATAACACTTAAAATTTAAATCATATATATTTATTTTTGAAATATATTCATAACATGGATGATAGGAACTTGATTGGTCCTGTTTATATTTTTTTATCTGATTTTAGTGATTTCATTTTATTTGTTATTAATGATTAACTGTATATTTATTTATTTTACTGTATTGTACTGTACATTGTATTTGAATGATTTAATTTAATTTTAATATTTAATTTATTTTGTACTAGCTGACCCGGCAAACTTTGTTTTGCCATAAAAAGACCAAACATTTATCTACCCTACCCTACCCTACACTACCCTTCCCTACCCTACCCTACCCTACCCTACACTACCCTACCCTACCCTACCCTACCCGACCCTACACTACCCTACCCTACACTACCCTACCCACTGTGATAAATAGCACTTTTGCATATTGTATTTATAAACAGCACTTCTCGCACATTTGTAATTTTCTGTAACCTTGTATATTAGCACTTTTTGTCTTTTGACCCAAATTTTAAATAAATAAAGCTGCCTTTACATAATTAAAGAAAGTGGGAGTCCCACCCACCGTATACAAGAGATGTAAGCAAGAAGAACAACTAGTATGAAGAATGAAAGTACGAGAGGCATGAAAGAGGAATGTAATGAAAGGATTTGCACAGAATAGGCGCCAACTTTGTTGAGCGGGATTAGTATTATAAAAAAAAAAAAAACACTACCCTACCCTACACTACCCTACCCTACCCTAACCTACCCGAACCTACACTACCCTACAATACTCTACCCTACACTACCATACCCTACCCTACCCTACCCTACTCTACCCTACACTACCCTACCCTACCTATATAGCCTATGTCCTTTCCCAGGTCTCAAACTATCTTCATACCAACTTTCATCTAAATCGGTGCAGCAGTTTAAGCGTGAAAAGGTAACAGACAGACAGACAGACAGACAGACAGACAGAGTTACTTTCACATTTATAATATTAAGTATGGATTTGATTTATTTATTGGATTATTTATTTATTTAAACTTCATGTACAATAGTGATACATAGGCGGACTTAATGCAGCAAGGCATTCTCTACCAGTCAACTTTTGGGTTAAAAAGGACACAACAGTGGTAGGAGTGGGGTGGTGGTTTGTGTGATTTTCAATGCAATGGGTGAAATTATCAGAAAATGATTGAATTATTCTAACCCCCTGTTTCCCAGCTCTAAATTATCAAGCACGCGTTATCTGCTATGATTGGTTGAATAAATTTTCAACAGCCAATCACAGCAGATAATTTAGAGTTGGGAAACTGGGGGTTAATATTAGTAATCTTTAGATCAAAATTTAATATAAGTATGATTTAATACGAGCGCTTATCCCGACGACAAACTGTAACGCAGTTTAGTGGGTATAATTGAATGTGTAAAAGTGTTTGAGCCAAGATTTATTTTATTAATATTTATTATTATGTATATGAAGGTGTCCTGTGCTCACGCTTTCTGAAGAAGGAGTTCATCATATAGAGGCCTTCCTTCTCCATAAAACTGGCCAGTAGGTGACCCCGGTGGTTCCGACGTCCAACTCCAAATTGCCCCACTTGCAGCTCATCCTCGTCTCGTTTGCCCAGTTTTGCGTTGAAGTCCCCCATGACAACGGTGAAGTGAGTTTTGAAACCATGCATGGCTTTAGAGATATCCTCATACATGGTCTCTACCTCGTCGTCGGGGTGTGCCGAGGTTGGGGCGTAAACCTGTATGACCTTCAGCGAATATCTTGAGGATATTCTGAGTATAAGGTACGCCACCCTGGTCGACACACTCTCGATCTTCACCACGTTGTTCACAAGGGACTTGTGGACGATAAACCCGACACCACCCTGGGACTGCCGGTCACCCTCTCGGAAATAGAGCAGGTTACCGGATTTGAGGATTATCGTGTCCTCCCCCTCTCTTCGGACTTCAGATAATCCTATAATATTCCATCGTAACCTGCTCAATTCTTCCTCGAGTTCAGCTATCTTCTCGTCGGTCCGGAGTGTTCGCGTGTTGTACGTTGCCAGGTCCAGTCGTCGGTGTTTATTGGGGTAGCCGAGTCCACTCCGGGGATTCTTAGCACCCCTTGCCACACCATCGCCTCGACCGCTACCGTAGTCGAGGGTAGACGGGCTGCCGGGCACTCGGAGCCGTTTTTTAATTGTGCTATTCATGGTTTGGGGGGGTTTGCCTTAATCGCCACGCTTGGCAGGCGGGTTGGCGATCGCAGTTTGTTCTTAAAGTGCACAGAGAACGCTGCTGCCCATTCTCTGGTTTTTTCCTTAGTCGCCTCTTACGACACTCACGGGAAGATATGGGATGGTGAAATTCTTTACGTCCGTCACCATACGGTACAGCACAGGAAGTGGACATGGCAAAGCCCCGATGGTGGAACTAAAAACGAGATCGACTTCATCATGTCAACCAAGAAGCAAATGTTCAATGATGTCTCTGTGATCAATTCGGTGAAAACCGGGAGCGATCACCGTATGGTAAGAGGCACATTGAACATTCATATCAAGCTTGAAAGGTCTCGACTGATGAAGTCCACGCTCCGTCCAGCACAGATCCAGATCCAAAACCCCGAGAGCTTTCAGCTCGAACTCCAGAATCGTTTCGAGTGCCTAGGGAGCTCCGTGGACGAATACAGCGATGGGTTCGTGGAAGCTGTCCATACGGTCGGGTCTAAGTTTTTCAAGACCCGCCGAACATACAGAAATAAAAAGCTCTCTGATCCTACTCTTAAGCTAATGAAGGAGAGGCGTGAGATGATCCTGCAGTCTTCAGACGATGCGGTGAAATACCGGCAGCTAAATAGACGGATCTCAAAGTCCTTGGAAACCGACCTCCGCCGATTTAATACCGAAAGCATTAAAGATGCTATCGAGCGGAATAAGGGCTCCAAGGTCTTTGCAAGAGATCTGTCTATTGGGCAGAGCCTGCTCACAAAACTGAAGACCGATGATGGCAGGATTGTATCCGCCAAACCGGATCTTCTGAGGGAGATCGAGAGTTTCTATGGGCAGTTGTACACGTCAACCAGTAAACCCGTTGCGAATCTAGCAAACGACCCAAGAGCTAGATTGACCCGACACTATACCGAAGATATCCCGGACGTCAGCCTGTACGAGATTAGGATGGCTCTGAAACAGCTTAAAAACAACAAGGCGCCGGGTGACGACGGAACCACTGCTGAAGTCCTGAAGGCGGGTGGAAAACCGGTCCTTAAGGCCCTTCAGAAGCTGTTTGATTCCGTCATACTCGAGGGCAAAACGCCACAGGCTTGGTGCAGGGGTGTGGTGGTCCTCTTCTTCAAAAAGGGTGACAATGCCCGGCTGAAGAACTATAGGCCCATCTCACTTCTTAGCCATGTCTACAAGTTGTTTTCAAGAGTCATCACGAATCGTCTCGCGCGCAGGTTTGACGATTTCCAGCCTCCCGAACAAGCCGGATTCCGAAAAGGCTTTAGCACCGTAGACCACATACATACGCTGCGGCAGGTTATACAGAAGACCGAAGAGTATAACCTGCCTCTCTGCTTAGCGTTTGTGGACTACGAGAAAGCCTTCGATTCGATCGAGACTTGGGCTGTACTGCAGTCTCTCCAACGGTGCCAGATCGACTACCGGTACATTGAGGTATTGAAGTGTTTGTACAGAAACGCCACCATGTCAGTCCGTCTTCAGGATCAGACCTCGAAACCTATCCTTCTCCAGCGTGGCGTGAGACAGGGAGATGTCATTTCTCCGAAACTGTTCACTGCTGCGCTGGAGGATGTATTCAAGGTACTGGACTGGAGGGGCCTAGGCATCAATGTTAATGGCGAGTACATCACACACCTTCGGTTTGCCGACGATACAGTGGTCATGGCTGAGACCATGGAGAGCCTCAATACAATGCTCGATGAGCTCAGTAGAGCTTCCGAAAGAGTGGGTCTGAAAATGAACATGGACAAAACCAAGGTGATGTTGAATGCCCATGTTACACCCACTCCTATCAAGGTTAGAGACTCTACACTCGAAGTTGTGGACGACTATGTCTACCTGGGACAAACGATCCAGTTTGGGTAGGGCCAACTTCGAGAGAGAGATCAACCGTCGAATCCGACTCGGCTGGGCAGCGTTTGGGAAGTTGCGCGGTGTCTTCTCGTCCAATTTACCTTTAATTTTTTTAATTTACAGTGTCTCAAGACAAAAGTCTATGACCAGTGTGTGTTGCCAGTGATGACATATGGCTCTGAGACGTGGTCGCTCACAATGGGCCTCATCAGAAAGCTTACAGTCACTCAAAGGGCAATGGAGAGGGCTATGCTCGGCGTTTCCTTGCGTGATCGAATCAGAAATGTAGAGATCCGTAAGAGAACCAATGTTACCGACATAGCTCGAAGAATTGCCAAACTTAAGTGGCAGTGGGCAGGGCACATTGCTCGAAGATCGGATGGCCGATGGGGCAGGAAGGTTCTGGAGTGGCGACCGCGAACCGGAAGACGTTGCGTTGGAAGGCCTCCCACCAGGTGGACCGATGACCTGGTGAAGGTTGCGGGGATCCGCTGGATGCGAGACGCACGGGACCGGTCAATGTGGCGACGCTTGGGGGAGGCCTATGTCCAGCAGTGGACGTCTTTCGGCTGATATGATGATGATGATGATGATGACATGAAGGTGATGTTATGTAATGAAACGGTGTAAACAATAAAGAGACATGTGTTGTAATCCCGACAGAATTGCCGTCATTCGTCTTCGCATTGTTGAATTCTGTTGTATTTCTCCTGAGTTCTACATCAGATCTTCACCAACCTCCCCTATTTTGGCAAGTTGTCTCGTTTAAAGGTATTAGATAAAAAGAGTTTTCATCACCCGATAGTTATTATTTGTCCACAAAGATCCCTTTCAATCTCGGAAACTAAAATTCCCTTTGAACTTTGAGAGCCGCAGCAAATGACCTCGATTAGCGCTATTATGGCGTTATAAAAGTAGGATATTAACTGTAATAAGCTTTCATTGGTCTCTTTAAGATTATTAGCTCGATATAGTGTGCATTACTGTGTACGTACGTATTTTGTAGCATGATTGCATTTTGGATTAAGAGTTTTGCGAGCTGATGATGTTATTACTGAATCGAGGCTGCCCACAGAAATGTGACGCATACTTTACCTATTTATGTTTAAGATTTTCTTTGTTTTTGGTATGCGTCATACAGCTACAATACCACCGCACTATTCCCAAACTACTGCAACTCCTGAAAGCCAGAATCAACAGTGGCGACCGCCAGAAAAGCGGCGAGGCAATGAAGCTCGACGAAGTCTCGGAGAATGAATTTAACTGTCTTTGATCCCGCAGCTAGACGAGGTTGCAGCAGACCGACGAAAAGATGGTGGGACGCCTTGGATGACTGCCTCGAGAAATAGCAAGATGAAGCACAACACCGAGAGAAATGGAAGGAAATGGGTTGAGGCCTTTGCCCAGTAGTGGGATAATTAAGGGAAATAGAAAAAAACGTTACATCTGGCGCCAAACAAACACAAGAACGAAGTGTATTCGCCTTAATAGAGATAATAAGACAAATGCTATTGGACACATTGTTAGTAAAGACAATGTAATAGCGCGTCGCCGCTTATTATCCGCCGCCATCCTATTGATGAACCGTGGAAGAATGATAAAAAAATATATATTTGGCAAAAATAAATTTTTGTTATGATAAAAATAAATCATGGTAAATTATGTGTAAAACATTATTGATATGAAAAATAAATCTTTAGCTCTTCTTCTCAATCCGTTGCTTGTTTATTTTCCTTTATTTTATTTGACATCACTATTCTCAGTGGTCGCCTCTGCGGCTTAGGCATCACCTAAATCGCTTCACACGCTTCTATCGCGCATTTTGCGTCCAGTCCGGTCCACAACGTTGGGTAAAAATTTCTCTCTATCCCTTGCTTTGTCTCCCTTGCTTTTTTTTACCTTCCAATGGGATCCATTCTGATAAGAAGGTGGCTATAGCAACTCCTCAACAAGATAGCATCATCGTGTTAAGATTCTAGGATGTGTATTGATTATATTTAGTACTTTTAAGTTCAAAAATATTATTTAAAAATAAACCCTCATTATTTTGTCGACCCAACCCTCAACATTAAATCAAATAAACAATTCTTCTTCCATTGAATAAATTAATATAATTAGCACACCAATAATGTCGTTTAGAAACAAGTGTTAGAAAGTAGAACAATTTTCTTTGGAGTAAAGCGAGTGCCCAGGAACAAGTCGTAGAGTAGGGAGGGATGTAGTGATGAGCACGAGCGAGCGACGAAGCGGAAAGCGAGATAGTTTGGACAATTGTGGAATGCACAATTTTTATATAACAATTGACTGTTGATAGTGAATGTTTGCTTTAACACGATCAAGTAAATATAAAACTTTTCACTCGGACGACGTAAACGTAAATCTATATTGAAACTACCAAGCGCCGTCTGGTGACAGTGAGCGGAAACCCATTATTTTATACAAAATGCCTCATGGGAACGTAACAATAACTTGTATAAAGATTGCAATTTTCAGAACAGTGATATCTAAAGTTTATTATGTAGGTATGATACGAACAGACCTTATACAGGTTTTTTTTTGGTGCTTGTTTATATTATAACAATCTTGTAGGTATAATTAAAGTTTCTAACAGATAGATTTTGAGTAGATTATTGATACTTAAAGATTACGAAAGAGACACGGGTTTCTGCAAAATATGAGTGCTTTATTAGGTGAGATGAGAGTCAAATGAAAAATGTTTAAGAAAATTTGAGAGCTTTATTGCTAATAAACGCACTATCGTTGCGTAATTTTGGATTTATTCTTCGTTCGGCCCGAAATTTTGTCCCACATTCCAAAAAATTCTTAGTTCGTCCCACATCATCATTGAAGTACTGTTTCGTCCCATATTACAAGTACTTTAAAGGTACAGTCAATAAAAATAACACACACACATGCACACTGAAGCGTAAAATTAAAAAAAAACCTATTTTTTTTCGACTTATAATACATCGTACTTTAGAATAGTCAAAGAAAAATATGAATCTAGTTGCACATTAGCAAGCGTCAGTAGGTCTCTATGGAGAAGAATATGCAAGAAACTCCACGGACTCTCTTTTCCATCAGTTTATTATTTGGTTACATCATTCTTGTTGAAAAATACATGTGTGAGAACGATGTAAAAAGTCGTGCACGTAAAAGCATCACGAGTGAAATAAACAATAAAAAAATACAAAAAATAGGTAATTAAAAACTAGCCGAGGCAGCTAAGTTGAGTTGGCGAGTAAGCCAATCCCAACTGATGGCGCCCGTTTACGAACATGACGCATGAATTGGCACCACTCAGCTCAACCATCATGAAGGGAATTGAATAATCCAACACATGTGCCACCATCAGAGAAACAGTTGAGAGAGCATGACACAATCTCAACTGCCAGGGCACACACAAGTCAACGAATGACACATAAGTACAGTAAATCTTACAGTTGGTACATAGTACTCACACATATGCTGTGCAGTTATCACTAAACGAAATTGAGTTTATACAATAAAAATATATGCATACAGTCTTGAGCAGGTCCAACAATACTTCAAAACAATAATGTTCTACATGTCACTTGTATTTGCGCCCTAGTGGTTGTGGAGCAGGGCTATGATTGAGCCAAGCATTTTTATCTGCGATGTAAGCGCCCAACTTATAATATGCCTGCCTGCATAGTGTGCGTTTTATACAAGTTTTAAATTTCGTCTCATTCAGTTATAGAATGGGAGGAGGAATTTTATTGTAGCATTTTATACAGTACCCCATGAAAGAAGAGGCTACTTTAGCCAGTCTGAAACCTGGTTGAATTAATTGTTTCCTATTTCTACTAACGTAATTATGTCTGTCGCCGTTTTTACTAAAAAGTATTTTTTTTGTTTGTTTGTTTTATCTTGCGATCTGTCTTTCACTATGAGCAGATGAAATGGTTCGGATGGCGTGTTAGGCTCTACTCTCAGTGGGGTCTGCCCCATCTTTACAAAGTCACTCTTCTGGCTCACTGTTCTGGTCGAAAATATCCCGCCGCTTTTTTAATCGGCGGATGCTTTCTGGGATTGTAAGTTGTTCTGCGAGCATGTTCGGATAATTTAGCAGTCGGGATTTGTACTGGACGCCATGTGCATTTATCTCCTGATTGACCATAAGAATATTGAGGATTTCATGAATTTCTGTTGTTTTGATAAACCATGGTGGCGTTGGATATTTGTTTTAGTATATAATTTTGTGCCCGTTGCACTTTCATTATGTTGGAGGCGCTGGCTGATTTCCAAAGTTGGATGCCATATGTCCAGATTGGCTTCAGTATGGTCTTGTATATTAGAAGTTTGTTATCTATCACCAGTTTTGAGTTTTTTTTTAAGTAGCCAGAAAAGACACAGACATCCAACACCATTTAAAACTAAATGATTGGCAGTGAACCAATCTTGAACCTGCCGTAGGGAGTTATTTAAGCCGTCAACCTCACTGTTAAGTCTAATTATAAAATAAAATAAAGATGTGTCATCAGCAAATAATACCATGTTTTGTTTATTTTCCAACGACACGGAAGTTATATGCGTACTGAAGTGCAGCGATGAGTCCAGTATGACGCCCAAATATTTATCCTTAGCTATGACAAACTCGATCAATTCTCAATCTTTCTTTATACACATTTTAAACTGGTGACGAATGAGTACTAATATTGAATGCACCACTTTGCATCACAGGAGCTAGCGTGAAGCATGTTTAGCTGATAATGGAAAGTAATGCTATTGGCCAAATGAGTCAAAAAAAACAAAGGACGCAATATATAAAAGGGGTGGACCTTTTTTACCCGCTCTTTTAAACAGATTCCGGTGACTTCAGCTGTACCTATACGTGTAACTTGCTCACTAAGAGCGGCTAAAAAGTGTTATTATAATAATACGAGTACATTTTCCATCGCGGAGAAGACAGAGAGGAGCGGTGGTTTAAAATAGTTGATTGATGTTAAATATTTCAAAATACGTAACCCTTTTTAATAGCTGATTGTTCAAACAAGTAAGTTTGGTACATACACAAAAGATATGGGCCGTAGAAGGAATATAAAATAGGACGAAGCAGGCATAAAATAATTAAAATTATATTTTGGGACGAAGGAAGCATATAGTTTGGGACGAACCAGGATTTTGGCATTTGGGCCGAAAACCAGTGGGCCGAACGAAGAATAAATCTAATTTTGTAACGTAGCGCAATACATTTTTTTGCGTGAGATATGCACATGCATAGTGTGCTACCACGGGGAGATAGCGCGGTCATGTTGGATTCCAACCCACTAAAGCTCCACGGTGTCCTCCTGTGCCGCTTATATGGGCACGCGTTATGAATCCGCTGCGGCTGTCCGTCACCGGACCCTCCCTTGGAGCGTACCACCATCACCAGCGCACCAGAACACATTGCACGCCGTGTCCTCCTCAGGGACCAAACCAGCACATGGGTGCCAGACAACCCCGTGAATCCCTTGGTTCCCCTGTGACGGGTCAGGTCAGTATATCATTCAAACATACAGTCTGTTATATTTATAATATTAATCGGATGGGAAGGGATAGGATAAACAGGATTCATCTATGCTTCTTGAAATTCAATCTTCTATTTTCACATAGAAAACATCCCAGAAATGCATGTTTGGTCCATGTTGCGATGATTATCTTTTGTTTTGCTAGCAAATATTGCACCAAAGTGATGAGAGATAATTAAAACAAAACACTATACTAGCTATTTATCTAGTTTCTGCATAGTCACGATGAACATTTATATCACCTATAACAAACTAGCTTCTGCCAGTGGCTTCGCTCGTGTTAACGTAGGAAATAATCACAAGGGAAGGTTCCCGGGATAAAATTCAAGGTCCAATTGATGTCTTTAGCAAAATTTGTTAAAATAAGTTCAGCACTCAATCGGTTATGCACTCAGGTAGCTGCAAATACAACTTGGCACAATTGGAGTTTTACAGACACGTCTGATGCCATGTGTGTGCGGTGCTCCTGTCTTGAGCCGTGAGCCCGTTTGTTGGAGTGCTCCAAATGCCCGTACATCTGCACTTTTGAGGACTTGATGATCGCTACTGATGCCGTTATAAACGTGGACCCATACTGGGCCCAAACTGTCTTAAGGTTAAATCGCAATCGATTTGAAAAACTCAAAAGAAGTGAGGCATGAAAACAATATTCTATGTCCTTTTAAAAAGTCCAAACTATCTCTTTAGCAAACTTCATCCAAATTGGAAAATCAAAACAAACTGACAACTTTCGCATTTATAATATTTTATTTATTTATTTAACAATTTTCGTACACACACATAATACAAAGACAAGAAGAAGGAACAGAAAATAGGTACAGAGGTGATGCTCATTTCTAATGAAATCTCTTCCAGCATACCTGCGGATACCTAATATTATTGTGGATTTCATAATTTGATCTATATCATCATCAATATTATAAAGAGGAAAGATTTTTTTGTTTGTTTGTTTGTACTGAATAGGGTCCGAAACTACTGGAGCGATTTTAAAAATGATTTCCTGAATCATTGTGAGAATTTATTTATCTACATTCTTTAGTAGTGGGATTATATTCACCTACACAGTTGAATTGAATGCAACAAGGGATTCTCTACCAGTAAATATTTGTCTCAAAAAGACAATATGGTAGTACAAAGCAATTAACACGAAATTCAGTACATTGGTCTGGTTGGGAGTTTTAGATATAATTTTGATAAGTTGAATTGATAAATTGCGTTATAATTTATAGAACACAGAATGCACTTCATAAGGCTTTTTCGATCAAACGCGCAATTTTTTTTTATTCTTGCTATGGTCGCGCTTGACCACTATCTCACCTGATGATGTGGTCGACGGTGTATCACTAGAAGTAACCTATTCATGACTTTCGTCATTCATGATTCAAAATTGATTAGATATAAATATTGCTGTAGAGTTAGATCAATATTGAAGGTACAATCCGCGTATTTGCTTCGTCATAGTCACTTTAATATTCAACATATCTTATACCCGTGACATACCTATCATTAAGGAGTTCCAGTGGCCATCTGTGGTCTTCTTCATCAGTTCCACTTTACCAAATGATACTTTCTACCATAATAAAAATACCAAATTCGCTAAATGTTTGCCTAACTATAATATTTGAGGAGATCCTTCGATTTCCATGGGATCCCATCATCAGATTCTGACTTAGTGACAATGCACCTCGGGAGTATAGCCTTTGAAACGCAAAACGTTTTTCAACATCGGTTTACAATTGACGGAGAAATCGGTGAACACACATAAAAAAATATACATTCAGTCGGACATAGAACCTCTTCCTTTTCGGGAAATCCGTTAAAAACAGCCT
The DNA here is from genome assembly GCA_949775005.1 of Orthosia gothica. Classification (NCBI taxonomy): domain Eukaryota; kingdom Metazoa; phylum Arthropoda; class Insecta; order Lepidoptera; family Noctuidae; genus Orthosia; species Orthosia gothica. Next base: position 26,866,791 of record OX459048.1, read on the forward strand.
CACTAAAGGTGACCTAAAACTTTCATAAAAAAAAGTCATCTGTGCCTAAGTAAGACTTAGCCCGCTATTTCCCCCACAAGATCCACATCCCTAATTCATTCAAATAAAGAAAAAAACATCCAATTTGTACAGGAAACAAAGCTGGGCCATTCAGAAGAGTTTTTTCTATTAAGTTGAAAGGGATAAAGTTTTTCCATTCGACCTATTAAGCCGACGCGCGACGGCGAGACACTTCAGTTTGCACCGTATATTCTAATAATGTTCGGGTAATACTGTTTATCTACTAATAATGTAACTGCTTCAAATATGTTGCACTTTGTGGCCACTTTGTATAAGGTATATTTTTGTTTACAGGCGATTTTGTTTTTTTTTTATAATTAAGAATCATCGAACTCATCTAGGTGAAGTTTGATGTCCAATTATTCTATGTCTTGTCCGAAGATGATAACAGTTTATGGCCAGCAGCTGCAGATGCTGTCCGTCTTTTATTGCGACCATAGAGAGGGGTCTCTATGGTCGCAATAAAACGCAAAAAAAATAAACCGTGTAATTAATGGTGGGGACCATTAATTGCACGGTCACATGTTATTGCGTGATTTTGGGTAGACCAAATAAAAAAAAATACAAATATATTATTATTATATTTAATTTTTCCCTAGCGATTTTGACGATACGTTGTACAACAAGTTGTGTCATTTGACCCATCAAGCCGACGGTGGGACACTTCGGTTTGCATCGTACGTATATTCTAATAATGTTTGGGTAATACTGTTTATCCACCAATCATGTAGCTGGTTGAATTATGTTGCACTTTATAGGACTGCGTACATAAAGAAATTAAAAATATGACACAGAGCCATCTATCGCATACGGAGATCAACTGTTCGAGTATCTGAATTACGTGGGTTGTGATATTTTACTTCTTGAACACTTTATTCATATAACTTTTGATAGAGTGAACCGATTGCGATGAAACAAACTAATTAATACTTCAAGTTACAAAAATTCGTTTTTAAGTAAATAAGTTATCTAGATCGGTTTCGTACATTTAACGAGATGCGTGCACAACTAAACAGACAAAAAATCCAAAAATGCTGTCAATGGGTCCTGTTGTTTACCCTGTAACACCCTGGTTTTTGTTTTTGTAATATTTTCGATGTATTGAAACGACTTTTCTACAGATTTATTATATGTATTGATGATGATTAGTTTTAAGCGTGACAGATTTATAATACACTCACAAAACAAATTATGCAGATGATTTAACAACCGCAAAATAAAACGTATGTATACACGATAAGGACCTTAGTTACAAAAATAACCAATCTAAAAAAAAACAGAATCTCCTTACGTAACCACACTTGTAAAACCCATTAAGTTGGTCCCTAAATTGTGGCGGAACTTTTTGCGGCGGCCGAATTTTTGGCTAAACATCTTGATAACTCTTTTAGACGACCCAAAATGATTTAGGGTTGTTCCTTACTTCTTGTTCAGAGATAAAAACGAATGTTGCGTTTCAAATGGTTGTTTGGACCTAGATTTGGCTGGGTTTGTTCTAGTTCTTTTGTTTTTTAGGTATTGTGCTGGGACATTGTTTGGAAGAAACAATTGAAGTATGGTTTGATTTGAATGATTACTTATATGTCTTTAGCTGCTGTTTTATCCCCGTCATTTCACCCGAAATATGTCCACTGATGAACATTGGCGCCCACATCCACCCGTCCTGTGCGTCTCGCAATCAGAGGTAAAATTGTGTACCAAGCCTATATACGGTAGGTACTTTAACAGTGGCTTGAAACGAATTACAAAATAATAGTCGTAGTCGCAAGGCTTTATTACGTTTAATTGAATTTCTTTTTTTATTATGGCAAATTTCTCGCTTAGAGCCTGCCGGCCTCCAGATAATACGCACTGTTTTTTTTTTAAAGCCTATTCTAAATTCAAATGAGACTTCAAAAGCAGTCAGAGGTATATTCAGCCAGTCATCATTCTGTTATAAGGTTTATTAAGGCATGCGACCTTCACAGTTATAGCTGTATAAACCTAGGTAAATTTTGGTATATATGTTGGTATTTCATTAATACCTAATCTCTCACCAAAATCAGTAAAAGTTTTCTGATACGGATACCCCGATCCTGATCGAATCGGACATCTTAGCCGTCGGCAGTTTAATTGAATATTTAATGGATACAGCCGTCCTGTAATTTCACGGGTTGGATCAATCAATTAATCCCTCATTGGTAAATGGACCGCGAGGATCGATTGAGATTACGGTTTTTGTGTTAGTTAACGATTGATATTGGAATTGGGTAAGTTAGAAGTTTATTAGTTAGTGGGGTGAAGGCCAATGCCTGATTTGTATGTCCTGAAGAGGATAATTATAATAGATAAAGGTTGACGTCACTAAGCAAGTCGCCATTAAAGGGTCTCCAGACGGGTGTGACGTGATAATGTCCTATGGATTTCTAGAATAATTTGTTGTCGCAAAGTAGCGTCACCGTCGTGTCTGTCTGGTGTCTCTGTGATGATACTAGCTCAAAATCGGAGGATTTAATGCAAAATTATTTTGTTGTTTTGTTCTATCATTCAATTTTGAGCCAGTCAAAATCGTAGGATTAATAAAAATTGACGTAGTAAATAAGTAACCAGTTAACATATTATTTATTTATTATGTATTTTTTTATAAAGTCTGTCTTTTTAATATTAAGGCTTGTCATTTTAAAATAGAAATGGTAACATAGCCTTAGCTATCCGATTAATCTCACCAAAAATAAGCGAAACAATATTTATTTTTTGTATAATCATGAATAATCTTAAATTCTCTCTAAGGTAAAAATATTATGAAATTGGTAGAGAAGAAAATAAAATAAAATTTTGCGTAGGTAACCAGAGTAGCAGCAGATTAACAAAAATATTTTTTTTCGTTCTGAAGAAGAATTTCGGAATACTACGTGAAAAATCAGGCTCAATTGTGAGGAATTATCGTAAGCTTATATAGGCTTATATTAATGAACTAGCTTCCGCTCGCGGCTTCGCTCACTTGAAAAAGTTTTATTAACTCGTGGGATCAATGACACTAGCACATAAGCGGTTTATCCCGGTAGAATGTCACATTATACCGGGATAAATAGCTTATGTGCTAGTCAAGACTATAATCTATCTCTGTGTATCTTCATCCAGATCAGTTCATCCGTTCTGGCATGGTTGAGTACAAACCTCTATTTATCCGTCATTTATTCGTTATTTCTTTTTAGGATATCGCTGCACATGCTGAGACAGGAGCCTTTTTGGTCTCGCACGGGGTTTTTATTTTTTGTTATTGTTTAATTTTATGCATATTTATCGTGTCTCCTATGCGGGTCACAAATAATTATTTTTTCTTTTTTTCTTTCTATCCAAAGTTTCACATATTAATATTAGTAAGAAGACATAGGGTAGGTACGTATGTACAAAAATACAATATATAATGGACAGATATAGACTCCTTGAAGTTCTTTTGAATGTTTTCTGAAATATTTCAATAGTAATTTGTCCGATGTCTAGCCCATACGACATACGTATGTGGTACTAAAACTATCATAAGCAGGCCTTTCATTGTTTTGAAACTATGTACCTAGTATGCTATTTGCTAAGCTAGCTCACCTCAATAAAAAGTATTGCCATCGTCTACTGTACTAACACCATATCACCGAATGGTAAGGGTCGAAATCAGACATAATTATAAGACTTTTACTTGACATGAGGTCATTTTGACCTGTGCTAAGGTCTTGAGTCTTAAGACTTAGCATCCCACTAGTATTAGTGTTTTTATTTTATTTATTTGACTTTGACAATCTCGGGACCCTGGGGTCCCGGCCCTTTGAAAAGCGTGCGGGGTGCCGAACCCAACTCACAGAGGCCTTGTTAGGCATGTATCAGGAAATGTGACACCAACCGACGATTTTCCCTGAATGCACTGCGCAACTGCACCCAAGGGCAATCCCCGGTTGGTGCAGGACTATTGCAAAATATGGAGAAAAAATGCATTGGGCTATGGGTTTGTTAGATTTAGGGGATCGATTGCCTTAAACTATAGGAGGAGTACTGGCCCCTGCCTGACCACTGTTGAACTATACGGCTACAAAATGGCAGAAGGTGGCACTCTCAATTAATGGGCCCCCATAAAGGGTCGCTTGCACTTTAGTGACGAAGCGCCAAGGGGGCAACATACCCGAAAGTGCTTGAGGAGTGAAGAGGTATACCATGGTTATCAGGACAATCCCGGCAGAACGGTCAAGATCCCTACCAGAATCTTACTGGGTTATCTTCCTTCTTTCGAGCACGTTTGCACTGCCGAATCTCCACTCACGCCAGCCAATTAAAGCAAGAGAGAGGTAGGAGCTCTGTTCCCCGTCAGTGTTCACTCTGACCGGCCAATAAAGGCCAGCCGGACAAGAATGCTCCTGTAGATCTGATCCGTGGGGTCGCCACTGCCCACCAGCTCGCCACAAAGCTGCCCTACGGATTGTATCTCTCTTAGTCTGGCCCCTCACCTTAGGCATGTTGTGGTAAAGTAAAATCTACCGGCACAGACCTAGGTCTAGGGATCATTGAAGCGCGCAAGCCCCACCACGACGTCATCGTAGAGAAACTGCGGTTAGGTTTTTTTTTTATTAAGCTTACCAATAATTGTTAAGACTTAATTATACACTACAGCATATTACAATAAATTATACACTACAGTCGAGTGACCCAATTTATAACAGGTAAGGACCACATAATGTGCGTTTCAGGCATTCGTAAGCGGTGATATTAATTTTCAAAGAAGCATCGACCTGTTTGTTCGCCTGCAACAAAAAATTTCATAAAATTTTATTTATTAAAGGTGACATCAAAGTAAGTCGTTCATTGCCTCGGAATCCCTCAAAAACCACTGGATTTAAACTAAATCTTTTAATTTAAAGAAAGAAAACGTCTCGAATTTTCGGCGAAAAGTTTGACACGATGAAAACTCAATTTCTTTTGTAATTTGCGGATAATAAACAGATTGAATGAAGCTTCGGTTATTTTCGGGAAACTTCGGGCGAGATCGGCTTTTTGAGGAAGAAGGAAGTCGGCAAGCGATTGCTTTCAGGAGAGTTATGGGGTAATAAAATAGCAATGGTAGTTTTATGGTTTCTACTGTAACTAAGCAGTTTCTATCCATTGTCAAGGTCTATTGTGCTTATAGGCAATGAAAAAAAAGCTTACATTAATAAGTTTGTGGCGCAAAAATGTTACCCTACTTATTTATTTAATATTTTAAGCACACAAGAACACAGAGGCGGACTAGCTTTAGGCATTTTCTACCAGTCAACCTTTGGGTGATGCAGAGACAAATTGTTGTTTGGTGCAATAACGGTAATGAAATGGATTTAAATACATATACAAGACATAAATATAATCTATAAATAAATATAAATTAACTATACAATAAATACCTACTTATTACTAATAACAATATTATAAAGAGGAAACATTTTTTTGTTTGTTTGTTTGTACCGAATGGGCTCCGAAACTACTGGACCGATTTAAAAAATTCTTTCACCTATGGAGAGCTACATTATTCCCGAGTAACATATGCTATAATTTTGACGGGAGCGAAGCCGCGGGGTCAGCTAGTTAATATTGTAAATGTGAAAGTCTATAAATGTTTATTGATCAATCTCACATCAAAGGCTGAACTTTGGTTGAAACATGGCACACAGGTAGACCTTGGCCAGTGTGTTTTATCGGAACCTTTTCATTCTGGTGCTACGCTCTAGTGGGACAAAAAACACATTCACGTGAGCGAACCACTGCCAGTAGTATCCTATATTTTTCCAATTTCCCTTATTTTTAACCGACTTCCCAAAAAGGACGAGGTTATTAATTCGACTGGTTTTTTATTACGTGTGGTACCTCAGAACTTTTTACTAGATGAACCGATTTTGATGATTCTTTTTTATTTGAAAGCTGGTGCTTGACGTGTGGTCTCATAAAAATTGCATCATAGATATACATCAGAACTCTTCAATAAATGACGGCAAATCTCTCGGGATAGCTGCAATCGCATGTCTGTTTATTGTTTACACCATTTCATAACATAACATCACACTGGTACATTATGTACCACAACTAAAGAGAGAAAAATAAAAAACCTTTTTACAAAAAAAATACAACCGACTTCCAAATAGAAACACTACAAAGTGAAAAATATCTTCAATTTCGGAAGTCGGTATGTAAAAGATTATGTAGAAATCTAATGTATTTTTATTAATTGATATTTCTTTTATATATAAAGAGTAGACAGCTCTTAAAAACTGCACAAAAATGACTAGCGCGGCGTTTTGCTCGGGGAGGCGCCTTGGCTCGAGACGGAAATGATAGGAATGCCAAGCACTATTGAAATGTCACGTGAATCCTAACATTTTAGCATTTCGCTATCTTTGATAGAATAACGTTTTGTCTTTAGCCTACGGTCTAATTTTTTATGCGACAGTTTTTACTATAGTGAAATTTCAATTTGCCGAGAAAAGTTGTCAAGAGTGATATGCAATTTTTTGACCAACTAAAACTGGGTACCACCTCAACCAGATCATCATCATCAGTCTTTTAATGTGTCCATTGCTGGGACACAGGCCTCTTCTGTGTGAGAGGGAATGGGCCGTAATCCAACACACGGACCCAGTGCGGGTTGGTAGATATCACATGTCTTCGAATTTTTGGTTCTAGGGCATGCCAGTTTCCTCACGATATTTTCCTTTACCGTTTTGAGAGCAGTGGTGATGAAATAATTAACACAAAGTAAAAGCCTGTCAAGGTTCGAACCGTCGGCCTACAACTAGTAAGTCGCGGCTGTTACCACTGGGCCACCATTGCTTTCGTACGGTTAAAACTTAGTAAAGTTTCAATTTAATGAGAATTGTTGTAAACAATTTAAAGCATTGCAGTATTGCATTACTTAGAAAACAGCACATTTCAGTGATTTTCATCATTAACTTAATAAAACCTTGAACCATGAAAGCTAGGCTTAGACACATAGTAAGCACTAGTACTTAGACACATCCCACGTATGCTTTAATATTTAGTACTTATAACAACATACCTACGAATAACTAATCATAACACTAGAAACATTATCCTCTGTAGTCTACAATAATTCCCACAGAGTTGTAAAGCAAAATATATACCAACAACAATAGAGGGAATCATAAAAAAGCTAAACGTAGCAATATATTCGTCTCTCTCTCTCTTGTGAAATAATCTTTATTTTTTTCTATTATTCTTATGAATCAGAAAGAGTAACCCCTTGGATTTTCATTAACTGGTTGTTTTGCATTGTACTTTTCAGTCGGTTGTGGTATTTTTCAATTCATTCCTCTATGTCTCACCAGAGACAACTCTGAATAAAGTAACAAAGCGATCGTGAGGCCAATATATTTTTCAGTACTCTAAATGTTACAACCAATATTGTCAGAATTCGAGAAAAAGACTACTAGTCAGTATTTTGTCGCACTTTTCTGGTCGTTTTCAATTCACAACTCAACGCTCAATCCATTCTCTACGTCCATGGTAGACACTGGTTACTGGCAGACAAGACAACTGACTTTATATTAACCAACAACGTGTTCTTTGGTTTTCCTTGTGATTGGTTTAAATTAATCTGCTTAGCGGTATTTTACATGGTTTTCTATGATCATTATAACTCTACAATAATTTCTAACATCATAGTGTTGCGAAACTGCCAATTAACAGCGTACACTTATGTGGCGTAGAATTGACACCTCGATAACAAGGAGGTTGTTACTGTTGAATTATTATAGATCTTGAAGCTTTAGATTTGGCATTACAGTGTAATTTGAAGATAGTTTAGCGGCTTTGAGAGAACGTCTCATTATTATAGTGTAACTGTAGCTTTATGGCTTGTATTCACGAGAGGGTACGGTTCAAGTTGCTGAATACACGTGTCGCAAGACGATGTATCATGGTTTACTATTTCATATTCATTAGAATTAGAGAGTAAGCGATGGCTTGAAAATTTATGAAGAAAAAGTGATAAAATAACTGAGGAGCTTGTTTATGTGAAGCACAGCGCATGGCAGACCTTCACGCCGGTAGCGATTAGAAATGCCGTTGCTGGCTGACGTGGCGACAGATTGATATTATTCACTATGGATATGGGGACCTTCGAGCATAGCGACCCTGTTGCGGCGACTATAGATTTTTCAGGCACCTCAACTCTAAATCCTGTTGTAAGACACTTAAGGTAGACTTTTGAGTACAGCGACTTTGACGTTAACTGCGCTAAACACAAGTTTCGAATGTCATAACCATATACAGTAGGATTGTCACGGGTGATGCTCACTGTTACGCTTGTGGTATTGTTGCGTTGTGATACCAAACTTTAACTTTATAAATAGAGCTTCATTACAGATATTCTTTAATCCTACTTTAACGTAGCAACATACACATAAAAAAATCTATTAAAATAAAACAGAACAGTACCACTAAAAACAACAAATAGCCACGTTACAAAAGAACAAACAACATAATTCTAAAAGTAATCCCAACTTTTTAAAACACGTACAAACAGAAAATGCGACAGGAATTCGCAATTTAAACTACGTCCGAACTCATTTACAAATGGTCACCCTAGCTGGGACGTAAACTACATTCTTTAGCGCCAAGGAACAGCTTGTTCCAGCTCCGGGCACCATGATTTACATAAAAAGCGGACAGTCCACGTCCGACTCGCTCGTAATTGGACAATTTTGTTACTCCACTTTTTAATACTATGCGCTTTTGCAGTATTTGCTTGGTGGCACAGAGTAAGGAGGACCAGAAGTTTCAGTTTTGCGCAATCCCGACACCATAGAATGAACAAGCTAAAAACAAAAAAATCATTCATTGTTTTCTGACAGATACGCTGTCAAAATATTGATCACGAAGATGCAGGCACAGATAAACTTACAGGAACGTACAACAATCGTAATTTGGCGATATAGGTACCATTTGATACTCTACTGATTTTCTTCTAGTATTTACTAGCACAATTAGGCGTTAATTGCAATGACTGTTATCATGCAATAGTGTTTCCGACCAATAAGTTCATGTTCTCTATCGAGAAAATTGAATCCTGATCCTTTTTGCCGAAAACGTCACTGTATTCAAGTAAAAAACAATACATAAGAGTACATTATGCACCAAGGGAATAAAGCAGTACCCTATCTTACGTCACGGGCGGCGGCGGAGAGAGGGAGTTTTGTAGAGTCCTGAGTGAAGCTAGGGGTTCAAGCAGCCCAAGACGTAGACAGGCTTTATCACAAAGTGGCATACTCTACTTTTCACACCTTTTGCGAGACAATAAAAACCTACTCTATGTATTGATTTGAATATTGTGTTTGATGCTTATTGTAGATCTGAGCATTGAATAAATGCAACATAGGCTGCTTGACTTTCGAGTTTCTGCTTAATGTTGGAAATAAACTAAAAGGACGGCTTCCGAAATAAACTTGACTCCTAATTGTGTTGGTCTCCATTGAACAAAATCGTCATAGGCTTTTTAACCCCCGCCGGAAAAAGAGGGGTGTTATAAGTTTCACGTGTGTTGCTGTGTATCTGTGTATCTGTGTGTCTGTCTGTGGCATCATAGCGCCTAAACGGATGAACCGATTTCGATTTAGTTTTTTTGTTTGAAAGGTAATTTTGTCGAGAGTGTTCTTAGCTATGTTTGAATAAAATCGTTTTAGCCGTTCAAAAGTTATGGGCATTTTACTGTTTGAATCGGGGTGTTATCGCAAGATAAATGTGTCGGGGGTTTTTTAAATTGTGAAATTTTACTTGTTCGTATCTGTGTTCTGATTATTCCGGTAGTAGATTTATTAATAGGTAATCTCTAAAGCGCCAGTTTTGATAAACTCTGAAGTAGAATCACTATCGCTTGAAATTTTGTGTTAATCCGAATCTATCTTTATATAAAAGGCAATGTCCCGACTGACATATCAACACCCAGCCTGAACCACCAATTATAGTAGTTTGAAATTTTGATTTTATACTTTAGGTGTCATTTAAGAAATGATTTTTCGAAATTCATTCCCTAAAGAGGTAAAAAAGGGGATGCAAGTTTGTATTGTATTTTTATTTACTCTAAGACCGTCTGGACGCTCAGTTACATTTGCGAGAACTGACCAGGAGATCAGAATCCGGAGGTAAAAATAACCAGGGCTGGTATCGTATGAATGGTGACGCTCAAACTACCAAGAGAACAGAAACATAAGGAAAAAAAGTACTTGGAATAAATATATATTTATATGGAATCATGTGTGATAAAGACTCTCGAAATACCAGAAAATTGAATCATGAAGAAGTAAATCAAAAAACACAAAAACTTTATTAACCCGAGCGAAGCCGGGGCGGGCAGCTAGTATTGCAATTAAATTCACTTAAAATCACAGCATCAAACATAGTCTTTTGTTTCACATTCTTTCTCTCTCTTTCTTTCAGCTCTGCTTATGGTTCGATTTTCGAATCGGCCACCATTAACACGTATTTCTGTTAGTCCTAATTTCATTGATTTAGTAACATTGTATTGGCGTAATAGCTGTAGCGGTGTTATTTACATAATTGCGAATAAATAAATAAATATGGGCCATTTTTTTACTTAGGTTTTGCCACTAGTCTCCACACGAATTTAACGTTCCAAATTCAAATCACTTTACTCCCTTGGGAGTTTCATACAAACATAATGCTTTACTTTACGTGGAGATAGCTTGACATGTAATTGGACATTGTCGAGCAGGTGGTGAAAAACATTTTCGCAAGCTCAGTTTTACTCAATTTATCTCTTTAGATATTTCTAAGTTGCCCTTCTGCATTCCCCGTTTACAGTATTGGCATGTTAGAGTCCATTTGTTTACGCAACTGCCAGTGTTGTTTTAGCCAATCATTACATACACCAATAATTGGGAGTCCATGTTGCTTTTTGCACCAGTATTACAGATCACAAAGTGGATGTTTCAGTAATCATCAACGTGATTAATATTGATATATTTGGAGATTTTATTAGGGTTGCTATTGATATTAATTATAGGTATGTTGGTGTCAGTTATCTCAGGGAAAAGTAGTGTTTTCCTGTTACCTGTTCTGTTTTTCGGTAGTGATGTCTTGTTAGTTATGGTGAGTCGTAAAGAGTAGGTATTAAATTAAAGTGATTTCCTGGTCGTTTTTGCCAAGCCGTTTTTATTTTAAAATTTAGTTACCTTCCTAAACTTTCTTATGTTATGGGTTGATGTTTTCAATCGTCAAACTACTTTTACATGAACAAAAAGTATGGGTGGCTTGACCAATTATTTTTATATGTATAAAAGCAATTATCAATCTTAGCTCAGATACAACTCAGATGAACGAAACGAATGATGTTGGTATAATAAAACCAACAAGTGACTATTAGACAAATTTTATTTGACAAGTTGTTTGCCTACATTTTATGCTTTATTAAACAGCACCTTTCGTGAAATTGTTTTAAGTTTTACATTTCATGACGAATAAATAGCATAATAAGTTATAATTAACAGAGATTTACTCCATTCATAGCCTAACTACTAATCTGAGATTGTGTTTATTTAGGAAACGATGAAAATCGAAGTTCATCCAAGTGTTTTGATCGTTAGTTCAATGATCCGATACTTCTTTTACCGTCCCTTTTTAACAATTTGTAGCTTAGCAACGTGTTTCATTCTCACCACCAACTTCTGCCAATCACCGCCTTCGAAACTTAAATCGAATGAAATTGATTGATCATACTTTCGCACGTTTTTCCATGTTTAAAGTTGTCGAACTCTCAACTGCGGCTCAACTCAATGAATAAAAGAATTTCTTCTCAGAAACTTTACGTTGCTTTAGTTTTTCTTTTACTTGTATTTTTATTAAAAGGAATGTTCGTGTTCAGTGATTTTTTTTCTTTTGATTCTTTTCTGTTCTGCGAAATAAACGTTGCGTGAAAGAGAAAAACTTGTATCAAATTTTTCGGTGTAATTGGCTTAATATTAAATCTTACCTTAAATATTACTTTTGCAAGAATCATTATTGATTTCGTAGAAGAACCTTTTTGAACCTAACGGATAATACGATGACCTTGGAAATATAAATAAAATCTTAAGTCTTTAACAAATAAACATCCACTGAACACGGATTCACCGGAGTGGCAACAGCTAGAGGCGCCTATGCTTATAATATTTGTGCTAAAGTTTCGGCATTGGCAGAATTGTTACAGCTCGACAGATTCTTGAGACAAATGTTGAGTGATCCAATGAACCCGCTTGGTTTGTGTGGAAAATGTTGCCAGTCTGTATTCGTCTCTAGTGGCAGTCACCTAGGAGTTTTCGTGTTTTGCGTTAATATTATATATAACAGTCTAAATGCTCTAATCATACAATTCACTGTACCTATGTGTCGTCCGTTGAGTTTTGTGTGCCCGGGTAGTTGAGTGTATCATGCTCTCTCTAATATCTCTCTGATGGTGGCACATATGTTGGATCATTCGGTTTCCTTCATGATGGTTAAGCTGAGTGGTGCCGATGCATGCGTCATGTTCGTGAACGGGCGGCATCGGTTGGGATTGATCATAACTTAGGTGCCTCGGCCTAATATAGTATTTTTTAAATTGTTTGTTACTCTAGACGCTTTTACGTGCACAACACTTACATAGTTCTTTTTTTATCAATAAAGGGGTAGACCGATTTTGAGGATATTTTTTGTGAGTGTTTGCGTGGGTCTCTGGATGGTTTAGATTCACAGTTGGACTCGGTAGGTTGCGTTGCAATCAGTCTGTCGGGGCTGCTAGTTGGAAATAAAACCATTTCAGTTTTCTAATCATTGTCATATGCCTTTTACAAATTGTAGTAAACTGAGAGCATTCTACAAGAAATAAAAACCAGTACCTCCCTCTTTCATTTCAGTAACCAAACCTTTCTGAAACTTTCAAACCATTCTAGAACGCTTTCAAAGTATAGGAACGACGCGACGCGCCAACCGGCGCTCATTAAGAGGGAGGCACGTAGCACGCAGATTGCCTTAATGTCTCTATCGGAACAGTTGACTAGACCTTAACCTCAGGTGACGGGTTACAAAGATAGTTTATGGCACAACTTTGGTCTGGGTACGTGTACACAATGGCTGGAGTTGGCTGCAGTTTGAAGTTAGAGGTGTTGAAGAAGTTAGGACGTAATTTTTTTAACAGGGCTATTTTGCAATTTTTCTGCAACCGTAAAACCTTTAAAGTTTAAAGGATAAAAGGGGGCAATGCTAGTAATGAATAACCAACTTTGTGGACTTTCTGGAAGGACGAAGCCGATTAGGACTTTATACTCATACAATTGCTACATTGTCGCTATGTTTAATGTAATCTCAGAACCAGAGTAAAACTGCAGGAAAAAGCTTGCATTACATCCTATAATAATCTGTTATACGTAGTACGGACATACAAATTTCGCGATGTAACCATTGTTCTGTAACTACTAAGAATTTCTCACGTATCGTGGTGTGCATTCACAAACACGAAATCTCACATTTAAAAACACTCACATCCAACTATCCAGAGCAACAACTATCTGCGAACCGAACAAATATTTGCTCCAAACGGGATTGACACCGTTCCGCAATTCTCATAGAAGGCATTCACTCTGCCCAAACCATGCCGAGACAAAGCGTCATTTACGTAGCCTTTACCCAACACTGTATGTGGTCGGCTTCTACGAGCATATTCCAGGAAGTTTTAAGATCCGATCGTTGAATCGAAGAAAAAAACTCTCTAAAGCGCGCCTTTGGTGGTATGGTCATATTGAGAAGGCCCGAAGAATACATAAACTAAGTAAGTCCTCTTAATGAATTCAGGACCGAAGAAGATTCCTTTCCACTTGTATGTATGTAGTCAACAACGATCTGAAGCAAGCCTAAGTGAATGACTCGACGACCCAGAACTGAAACATCTGGCGAAGAATGACGAGAAGAGCTGATCCCTAATGAAATGGGATAAGGGTAAACAAAGAGAGAGGGTTGTGGTCGGCTTCTATCTAACTGGATGCAGATGAATAGTAGTATTTTATATGGACAGAGCAGTGGTGGCCGAGCGGTAACGGGCGCGACTTCCAAGTTGTAGTTGTCGTGGGTTTGAACCCAGGCAGGCGCTTTGCTTCGAGGAAATTGTTTACATCACCACTGCTCTCAAAACGGTGAGGGAAAACATCGTGAGGAAACCACCATGTCCAAGAACCATAAAAAATCGGTGTCATGTGACATCGTTTTGTGGATTAAGGCCCATACCCTCTCTCATAGAGAGATGCTGATGATGATGATGATGATATGGACCGACTAGTTCACAGTTGGTAACATTATATATAGTACCAAATAAACTGTACCTTTGTGCTTTTCTATCTGTTTATACATTTATTTTAGTATGTGCAAAACTAAATAAATAAACTAAGTAATAAATAAATAAAAATATCAAATTATTTTGTTTCACATAAACCTACATTTATAGTTTCTGACGTTTCATGAGTCACTAGTGATGAAACGTTTTACAAGTGATGGGTACTTTATGATACGTCAAATGCTATACTCCGTTTGAAATGACATTAGAAATTTAAGCAATCCCTTTTTACAGTTCGTTCAACCGATTTTCAGTTCTATTCCGTAACCATAAGGATGGCATAAAAACATAAATTAATCATGTTTTAACAACTAAAACCAACTATTTACTACAACCGCCATTTGTCACGTCACCAACGCAATTCAAGTCAAAATTGGTAAGTGCTGTAATATGGTATTTCATATGGAGTAAAGGTGGTGAACCTTTCCAATTCCAACAGGTCGATTCATATGGAGAAGAAATTCCACGGGTACCTCATTTTTAGGGTTCCGTACCCAAAGGGTAAAAACGGAACCCTATTACTGAGACTCCGCGGTCCGTCTGTCTGTCTGTCTGTCTGTCTGTCTGTCTGTCACCAGGCTGTATCTCATGAACCGTGATAGCTAGACAGTTGAAATTTTCACAGGTGATGTATATCTGTTGCCGCTACAACAACAAATACTAAAAACAAAATAAAATAAATATTTAAGGGGGGCTGCCATACAACAAACGTGATTTTTTTGGCGTTTTGTACGAAAATGGTACGGAACCCTTCGTGCGCGAGTCCGACTCGCACTTGGCCGGTTTTTTTTTTAGATACCCGCCGCCTTAAGTCCTGAAAATTATTCATAACTACAGTCAGGCCATTTTAATAGGTAACATTTGACGTCTGTCAGTTTAATGTTTAGAATGGTTTATTAGTGAAAACCAATCGTAAAATTACTCGTATCGGTCATTATTACAATAAATATGTAATCGTAATTGAAAAAAGTTAAGCAATTGTGCAGTTCTTATTTTATGGCCGCCGTTACAAGGTTACGTTATTGAATTTTGATGAATTTACAAATGTAAGCTATTAAAAAAGTACCTATGTATTGTTGGCCAGTATGGCTTGTACTATCAAAGTTTGGTTTAGCTACGCCTATACTTAGTGAGAAAAGGTTGTACTCATTAGCAAGCAGCCTGTACCCAGCACAGCTTGGTTTTATGTGTCTTGCCGTACAACTATCTTGCGCCAATTTATCGCCCCTTCGCTTGCCAGCCTTGAATAAAACTTTGCGTTTTATTTTTTTTTTTCTTCTTGCAATTTCTGCGCGCATTTTTTAGAAGGATGTGTAAGTAGAAGTAAGTAAAATTCTTGGCGTTTTTGCTGCAAATCTTTAGCAGCATTTTTTGTTTTCCTGGAATATTATATTTTGTGTAAATTATTATTAATGATTTTATTAATACGAGGATTACCAGACCATTTTAATTTGAACACTGAATTTTTTTGATTTTTAGGCTTAAAGGAAACATATTGTTTATTATTTACGATGTTTATAAAATATAAAATGAAGTATGTACAATTAAGTGTACACCACAAAATGGTATTAAAAAAACCAATACAGAAAGTCAAACAACATATTATTTATTTAAATTTTGCTTTTTTACTAGTAAAAAAGAAATTCGAGTGGGAAAACAAACTAAAATAAATTGCTTTATTTTATTTGATTCAGTACACAATAAATATACGCTTATAACCATTAAAAAGCTCCGAGTATCGACGCTGGAGTTATTTATTCAGCTCCAAATGGATTGAAAGTGATTGATGCGAACCGTCGCACTGTTGGTATAAAAGTTGCCATATATCACTTTATTGGCCATTGATGTTCAGCAGAGTCGGGTAAAGGGAGGTGTTGTGTTTTAGGTTGTTGGTCTTGTTGTAGGTGTTATTTGTCAGTCTCCTTGTTGTCTGATGAATCTAATATGTCCTACTCCTACATTCCTCCTGTTCCTTACATTTGTCTCGTATTGAGTCAATCTGGAAATCCCTAAACCGATTGCGGACCCAGGTTGACAGCTGTAGAAACAACCTGGCTAAATGGAGTATCATAGACCCATCCAAAACACAGTGCCAGTGTGGGGCCCCTTCGCAAGATATGGCCCACCTCCTTGTCTGCCCTTCATGCCCGACCACCTGCATCTTACGGGATTTGAACGTAGCAAATGACAGAGCTGTCCGATTAGCTACATACGGGTCAAACAAAATCTGAATGGTTTGAGTTTATCGATACAAAATAATAGGATTTATCTCGGTGTTGTAGTTTACTTCATCAACACTCGAGCAAACGATAAAAGAATATCCCAAAATAAAAGTATTGTACTGTTTAATCTGATTCATACTTTACTTGTGTGCCTAATTTCATCCAAATCCGTTGAAAGCGTGATTGACGAACAAACATACACAAGTGCTCTATTCGTACCTAATTTTCTATTGTTACAACGCTGCATATCAATCTCTCAGTACTATAAATCATTGATCCAAAACAGGAGCAGGTTAGGTAAACGTTATGATAAGCACTATACTAGTTACGGAATGTGAGGATAAAACGTATCCTATATTTTAAAACAGCTCATAATTTACTTACAAAGGCATTTTCATCCAAATCCATTGACCAGTTAAAGCATGATTGACAAAAAAGTATACAAAACTTCATAGAAAGCTTCCTATTGTTCCAACGCTCTATCTGAAACTCTAAGTACTAAAATTCATTGATCCAAACAGAAGCAGTTAGGTACGTTATGATAAGCACTAGTTTGGAACTATGCACGTGTCGGTCTAAGTTTCGGTCTAGTCAGCCGCAAGTCTTAGCTTTAGTTATTGTGGCTCGACGTACGAGTTCAACTATAAAGATATTTGTTGGAAATGCAGATCGTGGAGTTGTATGATATGATTCGGTAATGTGCGCTTTTGGTGCTGGGAGTTTCAGTCATGCCTGTCGTATACGCTACGGTCTATCTGTGGCGATTGCACCAAGCGCAAATACACACTTGTTCACGACAATATCTACCCCGCACCGATGGATAGTCTCCACTGAGATTGGCTGCCATGGCCGAAATTCGGTCTGCGGGACTATTGGTCTACCCGTGATGGAGTGCAGGTAGACCAGAACGTGGAATAGACTTGTGTAGTTCTTGAAACATCATCATCATCAGACTTTGAATGTTGCTGCTGCTGGGACTCAGGCGTCCTCTCATAGAGAGGGAGTGGACTATATAATCCACCACACAGGCCCAATGCGGATTGGTAGATGTCACATGTCTTCGAATTTTTGGTTCTATGACATGCCGGTTTCCTCACGTTATTTTCTTTCGCCATTTTTGAGAGCAGTGGTGATGCAACATACATTTTGTGGTCAACCAGCACAGATACTGTCTCTCCCGTGTGTGGTTTACATACAATCCGTAATAAAAATTACCCGGTAATGATATGGTATAAAAACAAAAATTAGTAGGTTTTTCATGTTTGCTGAAACATCAAAGGTCTTGGAAGAGATGTCACTTCATGTAAGGTCGCGAACAGGCATTACCCAGCTCGAAGCAACAACCTGAAAAAGACGGAAGGATAATGAGTTGAAATATATGTAAGTACTAGTTGGATCTGTTTAGTAACCGTGGTTACCTTAGTACCCTTGAAACTTAATGTGAAGGTCAGAATCACAGAAATGGAGGGTTCTTATCACGAGACTGCTATTAAGATTTAAAATACAATAACTCTTCGCTCGCTTCTGGCACAGAATAAATGAACTACAAATACTTCTGGTTCTCGTAAACATAATGAGAACTTTGATGCAAAACGACTAAACAAATGAATTGAAGGCCTACATGTTCCTTTCTCATTAATTATTACAATTACTTCTCTCTGTGTGCTTGTAACACATCCTTTATTGTAATTATAAACTCTTAATTAAGAGAAAACGTGTGTTCTGAGACGAAACTGTTTGTTAAGGAGCACAGACATAAATCTAACTAGATAACGCAAGTCCCTCCATCTGTATGAAAATTAGTTTTCATACAAATGGAGGGACTTGCGTTATCAGTACCATATTTCTACTAGAATAGAATGTTCCATGTCCAAGTCAAGTTTCCATAGTCTCAGTTAACTTTTTTTGTAGAGCTTTTTAGAGCTCAATAATATAATTAGACTTCACTAGATTCAAAGTCAAAATGTTTTATTTCAATTAGGCCATTAAGTGGCACTTTTGCACGTCAAAAATTTAAATTTAAAAGTAATAATAATTGGTTCTACCGTCCATTCGGATTATAGTTGATATCCGGTACTGAGAACGC
Source organism: Orthosia gothica (assembly GCA_949775005.1). NCBI lineage: Eukaryota > Metazoa > Arthropoda > Insecta > Lepidoptera > Noctuidae > Orthosia > Orthosia gothica. Next base: position 26,885,524 of record OX459048.1, read on the forward strand.
TAAATAAAACAGCTCGAAGAGAGTAAAAGAAAGAGCAACGCTTATACTTTTACTACTTTTTGCTTCACGCACATACAATCGCGTCATCTAGTTAGATGTATGTCTGTGTTAAGGACACAGTTATCTCAATTTTATCATAATGAGTGCTTCCTTTTGTCTTACTGTTAGGCATTGTAGGATGGTAAATATAGACTTTCGAAATGTTAGAATTTTGAAGAAGATTTTCGTATTCAAGTTGTATTTTCTTAGTAAATAGTTTCAACGATTAATTAGGAATGTTTTTGATATTAATGATGACAATAAGCAAGGTTTTAAATTATTCTTTCGAATGTTTTATTTATTTACTAGGTCTTGCCGAGGCTTTGTCTAGTGAAAGACGAATATTGTCATAGTTTTCGATGTACAATTTTATGTTGGTAGTACTATCATGGCTGAGACCATGGACGACCTCAGCATAATGCTCGATGACCTCAGTAGGGCTTCCGAAAGAGTGGGTCTTAGGATGAACATGGACAAAACCAAGGTGATGTTAAATGCCCATGTTACACCCACTCCTATCAGGGTTGGAGACTCTATACTCGACGTTGTTGTCGACTATGTCTGCCTAGGACAAACGATCCAGTTGGATAGGGCCAACTACGAAAAAGAGGTCAACCTTTGAATCCGACTCGGTTGGGCAGCGTTCGGGAAGTTGCGCGGTATCTTCTCGTCCATTTTACCACAGTGTCTCAAGACGAAAGTACCAGTGTGTGTTGCCAGTAATGACCTATGGCTCTGAGACGAGGTCGCTCACAATATGCCTCATCAGAAAGCTTACAGTCACCCAAAGGGCAATGGAGAGGGCAATGCTCGGAGTATCCTTGCGTGATCGAATCAGAAATGAAGAGATCCGCAAGAGAACCAGGATTACCGACATAGCCCGAAGAATTGCTAAACTTAAGTGGCAGTAGGCAGGGCACATTCTCGCAGAACAGATGGCCGATGGGGCAGAAAAGTTCTGGAGTGGCGACCGCGAACCAGCAGACGTTGCGTTCGAAGGTCTCACACCAGGTGGACCGATGACCTGGTGACGGTTGCGGTGTTCCACTGGATGCGGGATGCACGGGACTGGTCATTGTGGCGACGCTTGAGTGAGACCTATGTCCAGCAGTGGATGTCTTTCGGCTGAATGATGATGATGAGTACTACCACTAAGACAAAATAGTAGTAGTCTATCCGTGTAAATATCGTCCAAAGAGGTTTACTCGCCGAGGGTCGATTGATTATCAAACATCTTCTTCTTCTTTTCGATTCGATGGCACATTTAATTAGATTGCCTGGGCCCAGTAGGCGGCCACGCTTATTGCAGCGTCAGAAGCACCGTAAAGGTCTTCCAGGGTGCATGTGAAAGGACAGCCAGGACACTCCAGCAAGTGGGACATAGTCTGTACAGGGGCACCACACTCGCACCGAGTGAAACAAACGTCAAACATCTAAAATATAGACTTTAATAATAAGATTTAGTAGAAGTTCTGCCTTTACAGTCGTGTTTGAAGACGTCAGTCGAAAACATTTTTAAAAGGCGACACTACAATTCGCTAGTTATATTTAAACTGACAAATAAATTCTTAGAAAACAAATACTTCGAAAAGAAGTTAGTTCAAAACTTGTGCAAGTGTGTCGGTGCCTGGAGGAACTGCATCGCTAAACATTAGTCGAAGTGTCTGCGTAACCCCCGCCCTTAGTGTTCGTAGCTCGTAACAATGTACTACGGCGTAGCACGTCGTAGTCCGTTAAATGCTGATGGTGAAATATTTGCATGGAATGAACTGTAATGGCAATAATAGATTGTTTTTTTATACTAATCGCAGCATCTAATTATCATTTAAAATTCTTAATCAAATACTCTGAATGTTCGTGTAGAACAAACTACGTGCGTAGTGGAATATCGTTTAAGTTATTCGCCGATACATAACGTGATTAGTGACATTGTGAGCCAACATAAAAGCAAATTGATTTGTTTAACCTAGCCCAAATTGTACCCATGCAAATTATCTATCCCAACATATTTTTTATTGACAAGTATTTATTGAAATATTTATTTTACAAATAAATTACAATACAAAATAATATGTTACTACAGTCCAGTCAAATTATTTATTAGTTATCTAATAAAACAAGCTCATTAATCCGACGCGATATATTGCAATCCAAGTTTTCTTGGTTCGTCGGTTGCATCCACATCAGTCTTGTCTAGGTAGGGCTGCTCTATCGTCGAAGCAGAATAACTAGGCTATTGGTTTAAATTTATGTCTTGTTCCGCGAATGCACATAGTAGTGGCACGGATTATTGAGATAATGATTCCTGATCTTAGCCGACCCATCACTACGCTGAAGGACCTATTCCAGCGGTCAGCGATTGCAGCTCCAAGATGTTTTACGAAGGTAGACATTTGTTGAGCGAGGACTCCGTCAACGGATGTAGCAAGAGGGGTGATTGCCTTCATTGCCTTAAATATGTATCGCAAGTAGTTAATGACCTTTTTTCAAAAGTCGCCCTTGTTTTCACACAATTGCCCACCATTTTCAAGCGATAATAGTTAAAATAAAGTCTCATGAAAATTCCCAGCATAACATAAATAAAGCTGAAAATATGATACAGTGTTATGTAGCTACAGTCTGCCGTCCTATATCTAGAGTGTCATTATATGACATTTTACCGAGTTTGAGTTATTAATACTTCATTAATCGGCAAAAAATCCCCTATCGATCTTCCTACGCATTAATTTTCTACTAATAACAAATAGGTTCCGCATAAAAACCCTATGCGTAAAGCATTAGGTCCGTCATTGTACTTTTGTACTTGAAGTTTTAAATAAATACAAAATAACAAACGTCCCAAATTGCTATGTTAACAAACCTTTTTTGTAAACTAACAATATGCTAATTCGAAAGTACGCAATCAGATATATCTTTTGACACCGGAAACACTTGCATATGATTTGTAGTAACAGCTTCGTTTTTTATTATTTCGCGGCTTTTTGTTTTTTATCTATACCTCAAAATGTGTTTTTGCCAGATAGTGACAGTATAGCTATAGGGCGGCAGCATTGTAGCTGGAGTAAGCCTCTTTGGCGCAAAGTTTTTCAATTAAAAAGGTTTTGCTGCGACCACGGCGGACGATGTATGATACTGGCAACAGTTTTTGTTTTATAATAGTGTTATGGTTTGATGCTAGAAGTCTTGGTGTGAGGATTGCATTGTAAGGTGTAGGTAGTGTTATTAAGGTAGTGTCAACAAAATGATGCAGCGCTGACCATGAGCTATTTGGCTCCAAGGAAGATCACTTTTCAAGCAGTCTGATGCAGTTGATGGCAGTTATTTGACACTTGAGACACTTTGAAATAACAAAAAAGTTATAAAATTTGCTACCACTATAGCAATTCAAATTGCAGAAAGAAGCAATAAAAAAATAATTGATCCTTCTTATAAACCATTGCTTAAACATTCCATGTTTAAAATCTGTTCAAAAATTTCGCAAGAATAAAACAAATGTTAGGCGGAAATTTTCGCGGAGCATCGTCAAGGCTCGGCCTTCATCGCTCACCGTCGACACTGTCCCGAACGCATTCCACTTTGAATTGAGAACGTCCATGAATTGCCGTTTTCGTAGCTGCTCGGTTGAACAGGCATGTGCCACCAAAAAGGGTAGATTGAAAAATTTTCGCGCGTCCTACGTAATATGGAGAAGGATTCTTAAACCCTTGATGTGTTAGGGTCTGTAGGTATATGTTGATGTTGCAGTTTGGTAATTGAAGTTTGGATATATTAGAAAATAGCTTTTTAGCACTTAAATATTTTTGGTAGCATAGCGCCCATAGAAATATAAAATACAGATAGCGCCCTTATCATATTATTTTGAACCCAAAACGAGCCGAAATTAGAAGAATCAAATAATTCTCTATTAGGGTATTCTGCTATGTTTGAAAAATTACTTCAAAATGTTAATTTCCTTATAAAATCCACAAAAATAAAATATTTCGGCAAAATAAACACGTTTTCTTACCATACCACATTAAAATTTAAACATTTTTTATTACCGCGAAAACGCTGTCTGCCATTTTAGTGACGTAATACTGGTATGTAGGTAAAGAAAACAGTCGTGACGACCGGTAATAATAATTATTATCAGGAATAGTAATTATCTACCAAGAAAGCGATTGGCGTTGGTGGTCCATCGGTAGTCACGGGCATCATTTTTGATTGTTGATAGCTGTTTAGACTGAACTGATGTCATATAGGCAAAAACTATTAGTTGTCATCTGACAACTAATTGTAATAATTGCCTTTATGACGACACGCCATGGCGGCTCTTGTTTTAGGTCACGTGACATATAGGTAAAAAATATAGATTTTTTATATATTAAAACAATAATGTGGTTTTATGACAGAATAAACAATAATAAAAATATTTAAATATATTTCTTCATACATTTTATGACATTCATAATAAATTTTTCACTACCTAAAGTACACTATTACATCTTTGTAAGTTTTAGGCTAGTATTAATTTGAATACAAAACGCTTCATTTAGTAAAACAATAATTTAGTTTCAGTATTTTTTCTCACACATTTCCTATGCAAAATAGTATTTTATCCTAGTTTGTATATTATCTGATGTATATTATAATGAATCTAGTACCTATATTGTGTCTTTTAGTCTGTGTTAAATAAATGTTCTTCCTTTTTTATTTCAAAACAAAATCAGCACCATGACAAATTTGAAAATTAAATTACACCATTTTAAATAATTACACAACATAAATTATATAGTTATGGAATTTGGGGTACTTCATTAAAGCTGATAGCTTCTTACCTTTCCAACAAAAAACGGTCCATATTAGTTACTCGAGTATTCACCAAAACTAGACAAGAAATTAACTACACATCGAAATACAGAGAAATCAAACAAGGCGTTCCGCAAGGAACTGTTTTGGGCCCTCTGCAATTCATCATTTGTATAAATGACCTTCCAAAATTAACCAATCATCCCTCTATACTTTTTGCTGATGATAGAACTGCCGTTTTTACAAGTAATGATAAAGATAAAGAATAAAGAATATACAGGGATAAAGAATGCCTAGAACAAGATATAAATAGCACTCTAAGTGATATTATAAAATGGCTAACCGATAACAATTTGAAAATAAACTTTGAAAAAACTATATATATATATTTCGCAATCGTAAAGCCCAATTTACTGACATTAATATATATTATAGAGGGAACAAAGTAAATGAGATTAACTTAAAAATTCTAAAGCATGTCAATTGATTATAATTTGAATTGGAATACACATGTTGATACTTTAAATCACAAATTAAATAAGCAAGCATAAGCCCTAAATAAGTTAGCAAAAACGGTAAATACCGCTGCTGTACTTGCAGTATACCATGGCTACGTGGGATCCTTGATAAAGTATGGTATTATATTCTGGGGTCATTCCACCAATGAGGATATGGCATTCTAGTCGCACAAGCGGTGTATTAGGGGTATGTTTAATATAAACCAGACTACAGCTGCAGTCCATATTTTATCAAGCACAATATATTAATATTGCCGTCTGTCTACATTTATGAGGTTGCTAGCTTTGCAAAAACTAACAAAGATCCTTTTGATTAGTATAGAAGTAGGCGGCATAGTGATAAAATTCGTTTTAATCTTACAAGACAGCCTTCGGCATTCCAAAAGTATTTTCAGTATAGCGCCGCGTTTATACAATCACTTGTCAAAGTCCATATTAGAAACTCCATCCATCGATGAATTCAAAAATTAATTAAAAAGATTCCTGCTGTATAAATCTTATTATAGTATCTAGACACGCGGCAGCGTGTCAAGTCAAGTAAAAGCAAAAAAAAAACCTTACGACGCAGCAGCTGTGTGAAATATTACACGAACCATTTGGAGCCACTTTTGTCATCTTAATAACTCAAAATATTTTTAACATAAACACATGACATTTGGTTTATGTATTAAAAACCCTAAGATGATTCAGCATTACATAAAAGAGGATGTAAGGACAAATTGTGGATGTGACTAGTGCAATTATTTAATTATTAATATTATTACTTTGACATTTACTTTGACATTTTTAAAAAAATATAATTTATTAATGAATTAATGTTAATAAACAAATGAATTATTAATGAATTAATTCATTAATTTTATTCTCATTTAATACATGGCATTTAATTTTTAATTGATCTAATGACATTATTATTTGCATCATGATGGTGGTGTTTCATTATTATTTGCCGTTGTGAAATTACCAAATAATGCACGAATTTAATTATTACTATTTTAACATTTTTCATAATTTTATCTTCCAGCGGCATTATTGATAGCTTTATTTGTTATGTTTCATCTTTATTTGCCACGCGGTGAAATTAACAAAACAAAATAGATTGTGTTGTTATAATATATATAATAATTATAAATTATTGTCTGCAAGTAAATGTGTGTAATAAAGCTTGTGATTTGCATGACTCAAGGTGTAATATGGTTGGACTGTGCTATAATTTTAACATCTTTATATAATTACCCATATTAGCAAATAAATGATTATGAATTATGAATTACCATCCTAACAACTAGAAAGTTTCTCTCACTAACATTTCAAAACACACTTAGAAGTTTGAAATTAATTTTAAAAAAAACCTCAGCTTCGCCCACAAGAATTTCAATATAAACCCAGCGCCAGACGGAAACTATTTGAATAAAATCCCTTTTGTTGCGCGTAACGACACTGTCTCGGCCATACACAGAGTAGATAAGTGCAGAAGCTCCACATAATGAGCGGCCTGAAAATTATGTTTTCCTACTCCTCCGTTGTTCTTTTCTGATTCATTCCATGTTTCACAAATGATGTACATGATGAACTATTCGTGATTGGTTCACTTCACCGTAACTCGTAGAGCTTCATTGCCCCAGCATGGCACTTTTCTGGTAGTCGCCACTGTTGTGTCTGGCCTTCAGGAGTTGCAGTAATTGGCAATAGTCTGGCGGGATTGACATTGGTAGTTAAACGCTCTTCTCACTGCTGGACTTAGGCCCCCCCAAAGTGTACAGCGGATAGCAGCCCTGACCAGGCCAGCGGTCCATCTAGATAGACGCCATCCAACGCTGCTTCTTTCTTCGGGTACGCGGTCGTCACTCCAGAACTTTTCGACCCCATGGACCATTTATCCTGCGAGCTATGTGACCTGCCCACTGTCACATATGTTTGCCAAATTATCGGCCTATATCGGTAACTCTGGTTCTTCTGTGGATATTATGCTCAAAAACAAGTCACATATTTTCAGTTTGCACTAAAACTCCAAGTCATTCTGATGATCAGTTTCCATTTACTTACTCGTAACGTTGAGATTTGTGTGTTGCGCGTGTACGCCTTAGCGTATATATTCCCTAATTTTAACACAGTACTGGCCGTGCGCCCGCTCGGAACCAGAATATCAATATTGAACCTCCTTTTGGACAGCATCGTTTGCAAAATATTCTTTGATTTACATATGCTATTTCAGTTATGAAGAAATTCTAGCCATCTATTTTTCTGTGTAAAAATATTTTTAAACATCCAAGTCGTTATGGTGGAGTATCCAAAAGTAGTGGAAAAATATCATGTTGTTATTTTTTTTAATCGAAGCTATTATCTACACAAAAAATAACCATGTTTCACAAATTATGTACATGAATCAATAATAAATATATATATTTTTCAAACTTTTTAATTTACCCGTTACTAAGAAGTATGCTTTAGAAAGTAACGGTAAAGCACTAAAGCGTTGGAACGCCCTTAATTGGAAACTACTATCTGATAAACTTTGTGTGGTTTGAGAATTTAAGATCAAACTGTTTTTGTTAGCATGCGCCTATGTTCGCTAGTCGTATTGTACGTAACTTCTGCAGCAATCTATTAAGTGGCGGCATTGTCTCGGCAGTTACATGAAACTAGCTCGCTTGCGCGTGGAATACTAGAGAATTACCTTTATTACGCAACCGTGCGGTCTATGGGTATTTATTAGGTATTATTTACATTACTCTTTATGTTCAGTGGCTGCGAAACGGTAGCGAATATTAGTCGCAATGGATTTTGAAGTTCGGTTTAGAACTTTAGCCCTTTTTGCTCAGGTGGGGGAAATTTAAGTGGGTGTGTTTAATCTGTGTAGACTTTCAACTTTATCTGGTTTTGGAATAAATGCCGCCTAGTCTTGCCTATTTATAGCCAGTTTTGCTTGCGACTTTGAGTTTTAATAGGATTATAAAGACAATAATCACAATCTTTTCAAATTGTTATTATTAGCAAAGAGGGGATAAAGTTATTGTAATATCAGCATAGAGTACCTGCTGATATTACAATATGGTATGACAGGGTGGATTTTTAGATCGGTTAGACACCACCAATCCGCACTGGACCCACGTGATGGCATAAGACCCATTCGATCTCTCACAGAGAGGAGGCCTGTGTCCGCTGGGCTGACATTCCTTCTGCTGAGAAGGAATGTTAAATGCGCTTATGCAGTAAGTACAGGAGCCTTACTATGTATGACGTCACATACTATGATGGTTCCGATGTGACAGAGAGACAGAGCTATAGACGACGAATAACGATGTTCTTTTTACAACGGAATCATGATCGCATAATGGCACTTCGTTGTACGGCACATTAGCCGCTGTAGCTACAACAAAACATTCTTAGGCGATTTGCCGTGATTTTGTGTTAAGGTGTGTTTTTTTTAAGCATGCAATTTCTCATGGATGTCCTGTCCCGAAGAGGTCTGTCAGACTCTAACTGACTAAAATCACACGGTGTTCTGCTGTTACCTTTGGCCGGGGTACTGGAGTGCTTGCGCCTTTCGTCACGCTCCTCTGGCCAGCTATTGCCCCGCATGATGATCTACTGTCCCGTCACAAAAATCATCCTTGATAAACGTAGGTGCAATTGGAGAAAAGTTATTGATAGGTTGACGCTGATGATGATGACAAAATGCATTACCAAACAGACCGATCACATTAATAATAAATAACCGAATAAAATGCAAGTTGTATGCCGTTTACTCCTTAAATATTCATACCGGGGAATACGCGAAATGAATTCTGATTTATTCAGGAATATTATTTTATTACGAGCAACTGAAATACACAGTTATATTTCAGTTCCTGGTTTCTTTTTAAAGAGGTCAGTTGCTGTGGTGCTTAATCCAGAAATGCGATATGATTATGAATGGAATAATTGGAGCATACATTTTGAATTACTTGTTACAGTGGCGAAATGTTAGGTACTTATTCGTTAGCATGGGTTTTGAGCGTGAAAATTAATTACGTACAAGTCTCGATTAAGGGATGTTTGTTGGCTTGAGATGTGTTGGACTGTATTGATGATTTATAGTCGTATCTCGACCTTACTGTCTGGAGCCTAAAAAGCCCATGCCAGAAATACCAAAATGGCGTCATATCGCATAAGCCTTGCAAGTTCTTTAAATGTTTCGTAGCACATCAAATTAGGTCCTTACATATGAAATTGGCATTTTTTGTAAGGGACCACTTTGAAATGTGGTAACTACGGTTATAAGTTATAAGTTCAAACAAACTTTGTATTGCTTTTTGAAAATGTGTAATTCATTTGTTTCTCAGGGTTTTGTTTTTACTGTAATATGTCAAATAACTCCATAATCAAAATTGAGATAAATAATAGGTATTCTCAATAGCAGCGTCTAATCTCAACATTTGTGCGCGACAAATGGTTCGCTAATAATATACTCCTTACATTTTAGCATCTGGTTATGGTAGGTTATTCAATAAACTGACGCCCGCGGGAATGCTCATGTGCAAATCCATCTAGTGAATTTCTAATGGAGCCTACTAGAGTCCTTTAATTTTCCGACCTTTTCATAGAAAATTTGTAAACCTAGAACTTTCCGATTCTGAGAATGAAAGACAAACAAGTTTCCTGCAACAGCTTACTAGCATCGAGGTGTAAACATACCTCGATGCTAGTAAATAACAAGAAGTTGAGAAAGCTTGTGTAGTTTTAGATGTAGTTACACTTGTATGTCGCTGTCTTTTTACTGAGCGCCGATATTGCAGAACGTGACTTCATGCTTCGAAGCTTGTGTAATGGTTCGTACGTCAAGAGAAATGGTTGGAGTTGGTCTCTACTTACGATTTAGAGGAAGACTTATTTAAGTACTTATAAGACGAGTTGATGTAGTGGCAAATTAGCAGTAATTAAGGTCATAGCGGGGCTGAATGGTGCTGGGTCGCTGGCCATTGCTTGTAAAGGCTTTCCAAGACAGGTGCAACTCGAGGATGTGATAATGATGCGACAGTGCAACAACGCGTTTTCATAGAATCATTCAAATTATATCTCGTCGCGTCTGCCAGCGAATGTCTACTAGTTATTTTAAGAAATTACCAATATGGCTACTAAAACTAATTGGTTGCCCAACCATTTCGAAATACTTATACCTTGATAAGACGTTATCTACATTAATACAGTTGATATGCTAAACTCAATATTGAAAAACAGGCGTCAATATAACAGGATTACCGAGAGCGAAAAGAATCACTTGGGAGCCATGCATTTGTCGCTTCATTTCCCAGTTTTACTTATGCAAATAAGTTTCGACAGCGGACGAAAACCTGCTGAAATGAAAGCGTTTGTTTCGAGCACATAGGTGATGTGGAGTCGTTGTTGTCACTGAGATTTTTTGGTTTAAAAGTTTTTGGTCATTCTGGCCGTTTATCGAACTTATTTATTAATCTTATAAGTTCAACTAGTTATAGAAAATACTCATTCTGTTCAAATTTAAAGGACCATAACCATAATGCATAATATAATGTAAACAATATAATTATCACGGGAAATTTAAAAATATAATAAAATTTTCGGCCGTGTTGCAACGACCGTGGTTCCCGTGATAATTATATTGTTTTCAATTATGAAACGCGAAAGTTTTAAAGTTAATAATATAATGTATCTCTTAGTCATCATTCTTTTGTTCATGTACCAATTTATTTGGGGTCCGGCGCAATATTTGTTATTTCAATCAGTTAAGTAAAGGGTTTTTCAATTGGCGCGGGTAGATTATGGCGACCCGTGGCGGCCAATTTGTTGTGGTGACATTGGGTGTCATCTATCAAATCTTTTGTTTATTATTTAGTTACTTATGCCAAATCACCATGGCAAGTTACGCGATGGAAGGTTTAAATGAATAACTTCTGCATGAGCGATTTCTGCGTAAGGTTATTACTCGCAGGGGTGATGTGAATTGGCCACCAAAGCCATGTGATTTGACGCCGCTAGACTTTTGTTGTGGGGGTTTTTGAAGTCACAGGTCTATTCAAACAAACCACAATCGACCGATGCCCTAAAGGGGAACAAACACACACACACACACAGGCTATCGCTCAAATTCAGCCGGATCTATGCAGAAGAGTCATTGAAAATTAGACCACTCGGATCCGTGCCAATGTAAATAACCGAGGCGGGATTTTAACAATGTCATATTCCACACTTAATGACACAAGTGGGCATTTCAAATAAAAAATATTTTGTTAATACCTTACACATAGTTTGTTTTATTTCAACATCTGGGGGTCCCTTATTGAAAAACTCTTTATCAGTCTAATAACGAATTAATTATTTAAAAGTATACGGACAAAGGGTAGAAATATACTACAAATATGACTGACTAATTCCCACGACCTCACGATGCCGGCTTCTCGTGGTGCCGCGCCCGCTGCCGCCCGTTTTGCCGCCGCCTTCACAATCGACTGCTTCGCGTAAGCTAGATTTGCTAAACAAATTGAAAGACGTTTCTTTTGACAAGAGATGATTTTTAGGGTTCCGTACCCAAAGGGTTAAAACGGGACCCTATTACTGAGACTCCGCGGTCCGTCTGTCTGTCTGTCACCAGGCTGTATCTCATGAACCCTGATAGGTAGACAGTTGAAATTTTCACAGATGATGTATTTCTGTTGCCGCTATAACAACAAATACTAAAAACAGAATAAAATAAATATTTAAGTAGGGCTCCCATACAACAAACGTGTTTGTTTGCCGATTTTTGCGATAATGGTACGGAACCCTTCGTGCGCGAGTCCGACTCGCACTTGGCCGTTTTTTTTTTTAATTGTAAAGGAAAGGAGGTTATTGTCGGTTTGCCATAAAGTCGATACGTCACAGAAAAAAACATGTATGGGTGAGTTCAACTAAACAAAAGAGAACGGCTCATTCCCAGAGGTCCACGATTCTATTGTTCTCGAAAAAATTTAATTCATACTTTAATTCCCAACGGGTCCACGGCATTTTAAAATATAAAATATTTTCTTTCCCAACGGGTCCATGAGAATGTTTGGTACAGTCAGCCATAAAAGCTTAGCGAAGGGGTAAATGTTTATTATTTATATGAAATAAAAGACAGTGAATATAGATAACTAAGAACTTTAATATAACTAAGAGTCTGTATCAAATGAATGGTCATAACAATTAAAAAATCACAGTTTTTTGACAATAACAGTAAATAATTTTCATCTTAAACTAAAATAGACTTAAGTATTATAAAAATCACAGCTTCCGAATAAGTACAGGCATCTTAATCTTATACTAAAATAGATTTAAGTTTAATAAAAATCACAGTTGCAGAATTATCACAGTAAATCATCTTAATCTTATGATAAAATAGACAAGCATTATAAAAATCACAGCTTTCGAATAATTATAGGAATCTTAATCTTATACTAAAATAGATTTTAGCTTTATAAAAAATCAAGAAGAAGATTAATAAAAAACACATTTTCAAAATAATCGTAGTTATTAACTACCTATCTAAAAAATTGTTGCCAACTGATTAAGAGCATCGACGGTGCTTATTGATTTTCGTTTATGTTTTTCACAGATTATTTTAATTTTCAAATCTTTATTAATTGAGTGCCTGGTTCGGTTTTTTTTATTTATATGATATTTTTCAAAATATTCAGCTTGTTCCTCAAGCGTATGTAATAAATCAAGTAAGCGGGGCTTCCTATTCAATTTGCTGTTTAAGGTTTTGTGCCATGCCTCTACTAAATTTGTAGTTCGATGTCTTTCGCCTTCACAATCCCAAATAGAAATTGGTATTGAAGGGTTGGCCAGCCAAAAATCCACAAAATAATCGTTGAAACGCATAATTTTTTCGTTTTCTGGCGCTATTTCCATAATGGCTAACCAACCATCTTCGACATCATTCAATGGCAAATAAGCCAAAGCAGCACATCTGTTCACATGATCTTTTTCGTCTTTTGTAGAAATATTGAGTTTTTTGGCGTGTTTCTTTAAAGCCTGTTTAAAATGAAAATTACACCCTTTTATTTCAACCTCCGGTAAACATGTTTGGATGGAATTTATTACCGCTAATTCAAAATCCACAATGATTTTGCGTGGTTTCCAACCTGGTAAATTCACCTTGATTGAATTTAACAATATATTATAAGTCGTCTCCAGTTTATTTGGTAAAAGGGCAAATAAAACAGGCATTATATTTGTTTCACTCTCGTTGCTTCCAACATCAACATGCATCGAGTATAGTTGGTAAAATGGTGACGAACAACTATAAAATGTACCGTCCATTAAGAAGACGCTTCTCTCTTGGATTATTTGTCTACCAGCCGTTGAAGAGAAAATTAGTATACGGTCGTCCTCATTGTGATCATGCAACAAGAAGTGTCTGAAATTTGCAGGGATTTCCACCTCTTTCCTTAGCTTAAATGTTGTCTTTGTAACATCGAGACTTTTATTTCTATTTCTGTACAATGAGCTTTTGATACTATTAAATGAGGGAATGTCATCCACCAGGTTAAATCCCGCATCTACATATTGTTTTACTGCCTGTTGATAGACCTTTGTAACGGGTATATGACTGCTTGTAACATTTTTGTGACAATCTTTCATGAAACATTCAGAGGCAGCGACTGCATTTTTAGGCGAACAAGTGTGACGATCCTCACGTAGAATATTTTGTCCCAAAATTTTCAACTTTGCACCACAAGTTTTAGTGTGCTTACACTTCCACATTTGTGTTCCATCCTTCGAGGTGTGGTGAAGGAAATGGTTTCGATTGCCTCTAACGAGTTCTTTTTTATTATCTGAAACAAAAAAGATAATACTCTATATAAGGATCTAAAACAGCGACGTTGCCGCTTTGCATAACAACAGTTGTTGTTATGCAAAGCGGCAACGTCGCACTCACATTTTGAATGTAAACAATCGCGGCGGCGTGCGAAGTGGCAACCTCGCACTCGTAGAAGACATAGAGTTTCTAATTTGCAAGAAATTTCTTCGTAAATAAACCGCAAAAAATAATTTTATGATTCATATAACAGTTTTATAATAAATATAAGTAGGGGTTAAGTTTTTATGCTATTTCATTAACTCGTTGCGTCTTAACTAGTAAAAAAAAGAAAACAAGAAAAGTAATCTTTATAAGTTAAGTATTATTGGTAAATATACCAATCCTATAACTTTACAACCAAGCAGTGGCCACAACAACTACATGAACTTTTACAACAGGTATATAAAATGAATCTGTTTTAGTTTGTTCAAAAGTTTCTATCTATTGTTCTTATATTGTATAAAAAGAAACATTATCATCAATAACTAGGAATATTGTTAATATTTCTAATATTAGGAATTAAAATAAAAACTACTTACTGGGACCATCGATAAAAATGAACTCTGTGGGCACCCTAGGTCCAGCGCAAACGCCGTCATCTTGATTTGCACTCATATTTTAATATTATAGACACTCACTTCATAAAAATCCATGCATTCCACTTTGCATCAGGGATAATGCCCGCGCGGTCAAGTATTATTATCTATTCCGTACCGCTGCACTCTTGCAAGGTGAAAGATCAACTGATAAGAAATTGCATTATGTTGTCGGGTTGCCAGGTATAAAAAAAATGTTCGATCGTACACCACTTACATGGAAACCGAATGCCTGGGATATTTTTAAATACAAAATCGGAATTGTTTTCACTGACTGTACTTTGGATATATCTCGTGGACCCGTTGGGAATTCATGTAGGAACATTTAAAACGATATTATAATTTTTCATGGACCCGGTGGGAAAAGAAGAACAATAGAATCGTGGACCTCTGGGAATGAGCCGTTTTAATATTCTCTTTTACAAAATCTTTAAAATGAACACCACTCCACTTCCTCCCCTATTTTATGAAGGAAAACTTTTTGCAGATGCGAGAGCGTCGGGCTCTAATGACGGCGGGTCACCGGCCGCTCCAAATATCCCATAATGGACCATTGTGTGTACGCTGTTCAATGATGGATGGCCACAAATATTTTAAAAAGAGAATGCTTTTATTCTAGAAAGGATTTTGGGAGACGATCGCGTGGGAGAAGCTAATTTTTTTTGGTTTGGTGTGGACCACAATATGCTGATGCTGTGTATGTCCTCCTTTATTTAGTTTCGTATCTTCAAAAAGAATTTAAAAAAAATAGAGGGCCACCGGTATCAGGTGTCATGGGAACAGGGTCCAAGCTACCGCTGGTCACGGCTCCTAAATATACGCGCCGTGAGTATTCTGTATTATTATTATTTGGGAGAAGCCTATGTCCAGCAGTGTTTGTCTTTTAGCTGAAATGATGATGATGAGGATGACGTCAAATCTTCACCAAATTAAAATGGGACCAATTTGAGAACATACTCTTTCAAACAAAAAAAGTATTTTCAAAATCGGTCCACAATTGACGGAGATATCGGTGAAAAAAAACAAAAAAAAAAAAACAATGTCGAACATAGAACCTCCTCGTTTTTGGAAAGTCGGTTAAAAATATCTTTCCATAGCTGGGACTCGAACTCGCAACCTTAAGACGGTACCCTGACCAAAAAATCGGCATGAGATATGAGCATTCCTATTGGTCTAGCGGCACTGGTGGCGCATGAATTACAGTAGTGAATACGCCCAGATTTTAGAATAAAATCTTTATAAAATCGAATTTTGGTCTTTTGAAAAAAGTAAATCTACAAAAATGTTCGTTCTTAAATTGTCTATCCATTAGTGTTAGTAGAAAAAATAATTAATGAATACTTTACGAGGAGATGCATAATATCGATAATTTTTATGTTTTTTTGGAAGGAGATTAGTGAAATATATACAACATTTAAAAAAAAACTAAATCTACCATTTTAGAATCAATATTATGTAGAAATTTAATGTATTTTTATTAATTGTTATTTCTTTTTAAATAACGAGTAGATAGCTCCTAAAAACAGCACAAAAAACGGCTTGCGTCGCGTTTTGCTCGGGGTACCGCCTTAAGTGTAGTAGGCCACCACTTTTTATTAGGCTATTCAGACGGACAATAGCGACAGCAAAATTAAGAACCACATTGCACGCACGTCAACGTTATTATTGTCATTAGTAGTATGATTAGAGACCTAAAATCTCATAAAACGTATTTTTTTATTAGTCTTGTGCAGTAGGTCCCAAATTATTATTTTTACTTTAGCCACACTTGAAATAGCCCTTGAAGGTAATATTATGGTTGATTCGACAAAGGTAGTGGACCCCTGGTTCGCTGCGTTACCGCATGGGGGCGCGGCGGGTGGGTTTTAGGGACCCCAATACCTACCATTTTTAGGGTTCCGTAGCCGAATGGCAAAAAACGAAACCCTTATAGATTCGTCATGTCTGTCTGTCTGTCTGTCTGTCCGTCCGTATGTCACAGCCACTTTGTTCCGAAACTATAAGAACTATGCTGTTAAAACTTGGTGAGTAGATGTATTCTGTGAACCGCATTAAGATTTTCACACAAAAATAAAAATAAAACAATAAATTTTGGGGGTTCCCATACTTGAAACAAAAACTAAAAAATTTTTTTTTCATCAAACCCATACGTGTGGGGTATCTATGGATAGGTCTTCAAAAATGGTATAGAGGTTTCTAATATTTTTTTTTTCTAAATTGAATAGTTTGCGCGAGAGACTCTTCCAAAGTGGTAAAATGTGTGTCCCCCTCCCTGTAACTTCTAAAATAAGAGAATGATAAAACTAAAAAAAAATATATGATGGTTAGTATATGGCAGTTTACATTACTATGTAAACTGCCAGCGAAAATTGGTTTGAACGAGATCTGGTCAGTAGTTTTTTTTTAATACGTCATAAATCGTAAACCGCAATTTACCAAGTACGGAACCCTTCGTGCGCGAGTCCGACTCGCACTTGGCCGGTTTTTTTCTATGGTCATTCTTCCGCGAAAAGATAAACAGACAAAAACACCAAAATTGTTGGGAATTGGCTATTATTTTGGAACTATTTTCGACGTACAAAAACGACTTTTCTACTTTTACTTTTCTTTTCTTTTCTTTATTATATGTATTGATGTATAATTATGCTAAAATTATGAATAATAAGTGATGGGTTACCCAATCACTTACATTTTTATAATGTACTTCGAGTCGTTTGCATTGCTGATCGACAACATTTTCATTACCCGGCGTTCAAACGTTTACCTATATCTTTGTTTCTGCCCTATCCTATCCGTATTATATCCGTATATTGTGTTGTTATGTTACTAACAGTATAGTTTAGTTTAATCTTAAAATGTCACGTCCCAAGGCCCAGTAGTACAACAAAACATATAAATACATACTTAAAAACTGCATCAAACTATTCCAAAATTCATTCCGTATGATGTTCGCATACAAACAAACGTAAAAGATTAGCACGGGCGTCAAGCTCACAAAATTCCTTTTTTTACCTAGATTAATGAGAAATGAGAAAAACCCGATGTTTTCCACATAAAAATATCATATTCTGCAAAATCTAGCAACAAGTTTTTCCGTCCATAAAAATTGCGCAACGAGGTTCGCTTTTAAAACCTTTCAAAATGTGGCGTTCATTCATAATTGAGAGGAATATTTTAAAATATATCAACACTATGGTTATTTGCATGGTTTATTTGTAGAGAAAACTCCTATTAATTGAGTGTTAGTCGTTTTGAGGAATTTATTATAATAATGTTCTGTTTCTACTAGATCATAGTAATTATGGTTTGTAAGTCTACTAATACCTAATACAACCACCACGCTGCAGTGATAGATTCCTAGGTGATTTAGCTACTAAACAATATTTTTTTATTTTTATTAAAACAATAAAAAAACCCGACTGCTTGAAGAAGCGATCTAGTCGGAAGATACATATTTGCGAGCTGCTGACCAAAACCAGATGTATTCTCCGACTGCACAGCATGATTTTCATCTAGTTTACGTCTTTTTAGTTCGCTTCTTAAAGCAGTTAGGTTTTTTGAATTAACTTTTTTGATATATAACCTTTTAGTATTTTTTTTTTAAAGTTAGGTAATTTTAAACATCTAAGTGTTATATATTTTTGAAATCACCTTTGAGATGCCACACGATAGGCTTAGAAGATAGGGCCCCCACATATATGGCGCCCAAAAGCCGCCATTTTTCTATTTTCCAATTTGAATGTAGCTAGAAGGTTAATACGAATCGATTGACGTAAGTTTCATCAAAATCGGCCATCGCGTTTGATCTCTAGACCCCCGCATAGAAACAAACATACAAACATACAATCAATCTGCCTAGCCTTTTACAACTATATTGGGGTCCTCTTCCAGTCTTACCGGATTCAGCATAGATACATACATAGACTGATAAACAATTCACCCTCCTTCGGCAGTCCGGTAAAAACTCAACACTCCTGGTTAGTGGTGAGTATACACGGTGGTTTTTACTGAAATGTGAAAAAAGTGAAGTTCTATCCACGATAACGATTCTGGAAAAAGCAACATTTACGGCATTGCCAAAATGTATCCGTAAAACATATTTTGTGACTGCATAGTATGTCACTTAAGTACCAGGAGTCGTTGAGTGAGCAATATTTATTTTTCACATAACCATAATCAAACTAATATAAGATATTAAGTAGGCTTGAAAATTAATCCTACCAACCCTCCACCAGAAAACCAGCTCAAAGATAGGCTCACTCCAAAAATACAGAAGCACGTATCGGTAATTCGTCTTCGAGAGTATGTCGATTAGATTGAGGAAAGCAGGCTAATGTGTCCAATTCGGGCCCGATGGGGAAGCAATTTGTCTCTTTAAAACACTTGCAATTTTAAACCGGCTACGTGCTTTTGCTTTGTGTTGCTTTAGTGGGGTCTAGATTATCCTCCTGTCTGTTGTGTTAGTGTTTAAATATACGGCGGGGGTTACAACCTCAGCCTGTTTTAAGTACTGTGTAGTATATTTGCAGCAGAAGTAAGTTATTTGACGAAAATCAGCGCCGTTTTACGTATATGTGTATTTGTATAAAACAAGTACCAGGTATAATTTATACCTTAAATATTATGAGGTGCAGCAGCGGAGACAAAAAAAATATATAGGAATACCTTCGAAATTTCGTATGTCACCGCTAATTAATTTCATTACCATTGCACTCTAAACATTATAGGCTGATTATGCAATGCCGTTTTCTAGGTACGATGAGAGGATTTTTAGTGCAGCTAAGGAGTGGAATTCCCTGCCGGAGTCTGTGTTTCCCGATAGCTACAATCTAGGGGTCTTTAAGTCAAGAGTGAATAGGTTTTTTCTAGGCAAGCGTGCTTCACCGTCCACCACATCATCGCTTACCATCAGGTGAGATAGTGGTCAAGGCGCAAGCCAATAGACAATAAAAAAAAAAAGAAACTGAGTTCCACGATGTAGTCAATCATTATCACGCACGTAATTGGCAAGAGTTATTAGATGCGCAGAAGACGTTTTTTAGGTCTCTTTGGTAGTGAAGCGGGGCGCGAGGAACGTTCCGAGTGCGCGATTGCTTGGTCAGTTGGCTGGTCAGACTGACCAATCGCGTCGCGTCCACGTTCCGTTCACTCTATGTGGTGGTTGTTCAAATTATCCCCACTGCGCCAAAACCTTGCCATCTAACATGCCGGGGATTATATCTGTCTAGTATTTTCCCCACTATTAAGGCATTGGCGTCAAATCAGATGCGCCACTGCTGGAAATGAGGTCCTGGGTTCGATTCCCGGGTCAAGCAAAGTGTTATTGGGTTTTTCTATCTAGAATTTATTAGTAATGGCCTGGAATTTGGATTTTTGCCCGATTGATGGCAATAAGCTCGCATTTTATTACGTTGGACTTAAAAATAACTAACTGGCTAAATGTGAGTGTACTATAGATGCATCTCTGCCCAACCCTTTGGGGAATACTGGCGTGGTGTTATGTTATGTCCATCAATATTAAGTCAAAAATCAAAAACTTTTAACAAAAAAATGTAATCGACTTTCAAAACATAACATTATAAACCGAAAAATAACTTTCTTTTCCGTAGTCGGTATCTTTGGTACCAATTATTTTTCGTTTCTCGACACCGACTTCGGAAAATAATGTTGTTTTTCGTTGATATAATAAGCCTAAGCCCGTCTAGGATACATTGTTTGATAACGGAGTACCAGTGCCTATCTGCTGGTTTCATCATCCGGTCAGTTCGATGGTACCATTTTCATCAGTCCCATTTATTTATATGTATTTGCTTCATCATAGTCGCTTAACTACTACCCGTACCATACTTGTGACATAGTTATCATTTAGGAGTTCCAGTGGCCATCTGTGGTCTTTTTCTTCAGTTCCACTTCACCATTATGATACTTTCCGAGTGCAAATGCTTGCCATGTCGATGAAAATTCCAAAATCACTATATGTTTGTATGTTCCCAAGGGATAATTTTCGACAAACACGCGGGCGAAGCCGCTAGCATAAGCTAGTTATACATATATGCTGCCGGGTAACTTGGGCTCTAGACAAGTTGTAATGCCCTACAAGTGATTGATTGTCAAATGTCCAAATTGTTTGCGATTGACCTCGTAACATTTTCGTAATGCTTATCAATCTGATAAATTTTGGAGTGCTTTTCGACCTTTTGATATTGATGTCGCTGATAGAAAGTATCTTTGTCTAGGCCCTCTCAATGTAACATCAGATTAAGAGCCATCTCAATTCCTACAGTAGAAAAATGCAATCACTCAAAACAAAGCCGGGAAAGTCATATTTTCCATCTATCTGCTTCGTGAATCTTACATGTCAATGCCCACTGACAAACGTCAAACCCAACCTCAGTGACCGGATTTTCATATAAATTGTTTTGCATAGCTGCCGGAGATCCGACCAGTAAAACAACAGGCAAAATATGGAGACAAAGCCCTAAGTTACAGGATTATAGATAGAGGACAGAAGCACTAACCACAAAGATGAACTGTGCAAGTTTTATGAAAGGAACAGACCGATTCATAAATGGATGGTTTTGTTCGAATCAATACCAATATGGATTTTGTAGGCTAGGATATGATAGATGGATCCCGTTGCCACGTCTCTATAAGAGGGAATGGACCGTAATCCACCACGGGGGCCCAGTGCGGGTTGGTCAGTTGTCTTCGAATTTTTGGTTCTAAGACATGGCGGTTTTCTCACGATGTTTCTTTCACCGTTTTGAGAGCAGTGGTGATAAAATAATTGTGAAGCATCTGCCTGGGTTCGAACCACGACCTACAACTTGTAAGTCGCGGTCCTTACCACTAGGCCACCACTGTTCTTAAAACCTTTGTAGGCTATAAATACTAATAGTCCTCAATTAATTAGGCAGAGGTGTACTACGTGTGTGTACAACAGGTACTCCTCTCATTTACTAGTTATATGTATTAAAGTCCATCATGCGGGGGTGAGCCTAATTTCAATTCCGGGTCACTACTGAGAAATTCGAGATGGAGATGCTATTAATACTCTGACTCCAAATTCAGATTCGAAACAGTTCCAAGCCTAGTGTTTCGATCAAAATCTCTTACGATCCATTGGACGACGAATTTAAGAAAAATTGCGTCTACATGAAATCAAATGCCGAAGATCAGACACTATCAGACGTAAATTCTTTTTGCCCAACTTGTCCTTTATTTGTTTTATCCAACGGGAAGAAATTTCCATCTGTTCAAATGGGTGCCTCCGTTCGGAATTATTTTTCTGATTTCTGTTATTTCATCGTACGCCACTTGGGTTACAAAAAGTTTTTGGCTCAGAGCAATTTTGTTGAGCAGTTTTTCGGAAGGATTGCAAGAAGTTGCCTTTTCATATTTTGTTCGAGTTTCGTGGAATATTTTTATGTGATTCGGGAAATTGAAATGGTTTGTGATGGTTAAGAGTTTTTTGTCAATCTGTAAAGAGTGTTGTGACAGTTGTCCGTTTTCCCTATCTTTATATTCATTTTTATGGTACCAACAAAGTAACAACTAAATAATTTTTGAAAAACAGACACGGATTTTATTAGGGGTGTTATTCAGAACAGCGCAGTACTCATAATGGCCGAGCGTGTATAAATAGATGTATGAATTTAAATGAAGCAAAACAAGTATGTAAAGATCGTAACAGGTGGTAGTCTGTAGTTTTTCCTACCTGCTGTAGCATTACGTTTAGCTCCGGAGAGTTAAACGTAAGTCACGTTAATAAAAATAGATAAATATAAACTAAAATTAATAAAAAGGATATAGAAATATAAAAATAGGCCGGCTTCAGACGACGTCGGCAGCTATCCAGGAGCAGGTCGGGCAGGATGACGTGGCATGGAGTGTTGGGACGGCTGATGGTGCGCTACCAGCGCGCGCACACAAGCAGCAGGTCGGGCAGGATGATGAGTAGGCGCAGGAATCTGCGCGGGCTGAAACGGGCGCGCTGTGGCCGCGCGCGTCTCCGTATACCTGTCTGCCACAGCTCGTACTCCACGTGCAGTAGATAGGCAGCAAGGTGTGTCGGGGAATCGGATTGTGGCGTTTCACGCCGTAGATACGAAGGTATACGATATGCAGGATTCACACAAATGATACTCAGTATATCACACGCAATATGTATTATTGGAGCACTTTAGATAATATAATTATACATGAGTTGGTAACTCAGTTTTTAAGAGTTTTAGAATAGAAAATACACTTCATATCGTATATCAGACTCTTGGCGTTCAGCCCAGAACTAAGACTAAAAGAGCTGAAGCCCGTTTTTCATTCGTTCTCGCATGTCTTCTAAATTTCAAATTCAAATCTCAATAAGATCAGAACGAATAAAAACGGCTTTACAAAGGCGGGTCAGTATGCTCAAACCTTACAATAATGTACAACTAGCTTAAGGAAAGATCTAGGTAGTCCATGGTACCTATGGTAAGTCTATGGCTTTAAGAAAATAAAATAGACAGACAGATGTCATGTCAGATGAAAATGTCAGAGTATAAAAAATTCCGTAATTTTGCAAATAAGCAATACAAATTAAGTTAGAGAATATAAATAAACCAGAAATAACTAAAAATATGCTTTACAGGTAATAAGAATATCAAAGAATACTTATGAAAGAGTTACTAAAATTGATACAATATCAAAAGATATGAAGATGGTTTGTGGAGTGTTATGAAACGTAAGTAGATCTTGAATAAATACCACACTGCCATGGGCAAAAAAGGCGTTAGTTTATGTATGTGTGTATAAACAAATAAATACTAAATCTACCTGAAGCTGCTCTAAAGCTTTTTTTTATGCCTGGCAAAATATGCTCATGCATACTGCGCTACCACGGGGAGATAGCGCAGTTATCTGGGATACAACCCCAAGGCGTCCTCCTATGCCGCTTATGACGGGAACACGGACACAGATTTTTAACTTTTGAGGCTATACAAGTAAAATTTCAAAATTTAAAAACCCCCGACACATTTATCTTGCGAACACCCCGATTCAAACAGTAAACGCCCATAACTTTGAACGGCTGAACCGATTTTATTCAACAACAAAAAAAAACTAAATCAAAATCGGTTCATCCGTTCAGGCGATATGATGCCACAGACAGACACACAGATACACAGATACACTGAAACTTATAACACCCCTCTTTTTCCGGCGGGGGTTAATTAATATCTATCGACCTGTGTATGCGAATTTCCAAAACTATTCAAGTTATTGAAAATTCGTATACTCAGATCGATCGATATTTTTCATGAAAAGTTAAAAATCAACCAGATGTTTTGTTTTTTTGATGTTTCAACGGCATTTTAGTTATACCACGGCAGTATGTGTGTATAAAAAAACAATATTATAAAGGCGAAAATCTGTGAGTGTGTTTGATTGTTTGTTACTTCTTCACGCTCAAACGGCTAGACGGATCTTGATAAAATTTGGAACAGATATAGATTATAGTCAGATATAGCAAATAGGATACGTTTTATCCCGGGGATATGTTCCCTTGGGATAATTTTCGTCATAAACGCGGGTGAAGCCGCTAGCAAAAGCTAGTACTACTAGTACTATCCGCTGCGGACTAATACTAGTCGCGGACTACACATAAACAAACAAAAACTGTTCAAGAAAATGGTGTCCTAAAGTGTTGCACCGCCAAAATCAGAAAACATGCTCACAAACTCCTCATTATAATCTCACAAACCCGAAACCTCTAAGTCCCCTCTATTACTCCAACTAAGGCATCAAGTCTCACATATAGATGTAACAGGATATTACCCTAAATCCTCGCAGGGCCCATTAGACTGGACAAACGGGATTAATTAGAGATCCCACTTGGCAACTACCGACCTACTTAAACATAAGGCGGCTTCACAAATTGGTGGGCGTATCGATATCGGGGAAATGTAAGTGCTGGCTGGTTTCAACAGAATATTTTATGAATTGGTTGATATTTGACGTTTTCTTTTTGGTCTTGTTGGTAATTAAAATAATTTTAGAGTCATGGGCCCAAAGACCTTAGTAAGAAATACGTATAAGGTCTTTGCATCGGCCGTATAGAGATTTGGAAACCATGTTTTGCTGTTGGTCTTAGCTATCATTTGTAGATTTTTACAGTTGTTATGGGTAGTCAAAAGTCAGAGAATCTTACATGAATTTTGCCAAGACCGAGTAGCATTTAACAGTTTTGTTTTATAGGCGTTACTGGAAACGTTTACTGAATTTGATTTACAAGCGTTATTGGTGAAATTTGGATGAAGACAACTTTGTCTTCGGTGAAAACTATGCTTGATATTTTGTATGGATCTAGTTAGTTTTTACAGCTTACGATATCTTTAGTGATGCCTTTATTCAATTTTAATAAGTACTTCTTATGAAAAACTATTTGCTTAGATTTATCTAAGTGAATTGTAATCATGTCAACTTTGCAATCGTGTTGTAATTAATAACATAACTCTTTGATTACATCATGAGTTCTTTTTAATATCCCAACCTGATAAAACTGCCCCTTCAGCAAGCGACCGGACCGATACATTCACTGACTACATCTGCCACATTTCGTTTTAGTAAGGAAATAACTTTATAAATAATCGCACTAGGGTGTAATTGAAAAGCGAGTGAAATACGTCAGCGGTATGAAATATAAATAACCTTGGATCTGGGGAAGTGTAGACAGACAGAATACGGGATTTCAAAACTGCATGCATGGATGGTGAAGCCCTGTTTGGACGTGCTAGTTAACTGGCTTGATTAGAATATGATGGCAGTACAGCTACTCGTATGAAGGCTAAGATTCCCTTGATTAGCTGATTTTAAAATGAGAATCACGTCTAAACGGCTAGTCGTATTTTTTTGGTAAAATAATTTATGTCACATACGACCATTTTCTTAATAACTTCATCTATGAAAATTTAGAGTTTTATTCGTATAACATAGTGTAATTCATTTGTTATATTATGTCTAAAACTGACAAAACACGACAATCGCACCAAACCCCGCTGTGAATATTTTAATGAAATTGACACCATCTCAAACACAATTTAATTATCTACATTTTGATCTCAGCCTTTTTTGTTTTAAAGTCATATAATAATAAGGAAAGTACAAAAAAACTAGTAAATTTTGGGACGCGCGGGTGTGAAACGAGTGCGCGTTTTGTTCCCTCAAGGTCGTTGGTGTTAGTCGTCGTCTTAAGTTTATGTTTAAAGATTAAACACTGGTTACGAAAACATCAATAAACCTATCTCTTGATTTCTACAGCGAGACTAGTAGCAGCTTCGAGTCTAGAGGTATCGGGACACAAGAGCAAACAGCCGAGAAAAGGGGAAAGAGTGAAGGAAAGGAAAGAGATTTTGCCCAGTAGTGGGTTGATATGTGCTGATATAATTTAATAATATTTTTTTAGGCGACTAATGTCATAAGAGTAGATTATGCTTTTGTAATAGTTAAAGAGCCATGAACCAGCAGTATCTTACAATTAATTTCCTGTTTTCCAGAACAGGATTTGTTGTCTGATGCGGTATTCATTAATTATGTGAGTGACTCTTTTCTTTACTCCCAATTAAAATCATGCTTATTACAAATCCTGATTAACAACACTCGACTAAATGGACTTAAAAGTCTAGAAAAAATCAAATGCAGCACCATCTCGAACCGCGGGGAGCCCACGGGAAATGTGGTTTTATGCGGACGCTACACAAATAAACTGGTTTTGAGAAACCCTCCAAGTCAAGGCGAAACTTGTCGGCTACCTAAAATGGTTCGGAACTCAGTTCCGAAGTTCAGAGTTGCATTCTAACCGAACTTGGACTAAACGGTAATATTGATCTTTTGTACGGATGTGGAATAGTTAATTTCGGTTACGTGATCTTTGTGTTTTGAGTTAGTTGGAGTGGGAGTGGGGCAATGTAGGAGAAGTTGTGTTAGTGTGATTTTGTTCCGGTTTGGGAAATAAATCTCACAGTGTCCGTGGTTAGAGGTCGTGCTTTAAGGCTCGTTCATCTTTCCCGCAGACAAGCGTAACACAATTAAGCGACAAATAAGCAACAATACTGTTTAAAACTGTTCTCCGGCTCTTTTAATTTATATGAGAAATGGTTATTGTATCATTGTCGCGGCATGGCCCATGGCGTAGACATGTCTACGGGAACCTTTAGATGGAAGACGGAACTTTAGACGGAGATGCTCTTCAAAACTAGTAACTTTGCACTTATAATTTAGCTTAGTATGTGTGTATTTACAAACTATAATGAACTAGTAAAAGTGATTTAGTGTACGCATACAATGGAAAACAGACCCTCGAATTCAAGGGGACCAGAGCTCTCATCTGCCTCACCTGTGGCGGCGCCACCTGAGATCATCACCACGCCCGAAATTCAAAAATGGATGACTTCTATTGAGTTGCATCTGAATGAAGTCTGCTCTATTGCCGCGGATGGAAAACTCAATTCGGAGCAGAAAATGAAAATTTCAAACCTTTGCCGTAAAATAGGATCCGGTACCTCACAAATGGCAGTACTATACCAGTCGCTAAAGACTAGATCTCTTCTAACGCACAGTATGGTTGAATCCCTTACTGAAAAGCGAGGCCTGTCAGACCACATCATGGACCTCAAGAAGACGATACAGGACTCAGGTACTGCGGGAAATGTTTCTTTTTCCGAAATGGTAAAAAAGGGAGGAAATAACTTTGTGCGCCCCAATAATTTAAGCTCGGTTGCAATTTATCCTCAAGATAAATTGAAATCGAGTGACGAAACCAAAGACCTCGTGAAAAGGATCATACGCCCGGAGCAAATGAAACTGCATGTTCGAGGTGTCCGGAAAACAAAAAATGGAGGCGTAATTATCAGCACTGAGACCAAACATGACGCTGATAAAGTAAAGCAAGCAGTCCAGCTCTCTACTTCAGGACTTACCGCCAACGAACCCAGCAAGCGCAAACCCCGGATCGTGGTCTTAGGAGTGCCGACTTCCATGACTGAAAAAGAGGTCTTCAGGTGCATTTTTGAACAAAATGTAGCCGACAAGTTTGAAGACATATCTTTAGAATCCTTCCTGGCTTTGGTCAAATTAAGTCACAAATCTGGGAAGAGAGATTTGTCGACCTGCAACTACGTCATTGAAGTACCAGCTGATATACGTAAGGCCCTAATCGCTCAATCGAGACTTTTTATTAATTGGACGTCCTGTCCTGTCAGGGATTTTACACTGGTAACTCGGTGCTACAAGTGCCAACAGTATGGTCATGCAGCAAAAACGTGCAGAGAGGTCAACTCGACGTGTGGGCATTGTGGTGAAACAGGGCACTCGATGACAGAGTGCGCGAAGAAAGCTGATGTACCAAAATGTGCAACTTGCTCACGCTTTAAGAAGCCCAGCAATCATAAAACAGGAGATCCTGAGTGCCCTGCAAGGAAGATAGCGGAATTCAGATACATCAATTCTGTCGATTACGAGGGCGCCTAGAGCGTCACCCTCAAGGTCAGATTGCCGTGTTTTACATGTGATGCCGACTCAACAAGAACAGGCCACTGCACTGGCCTACTTTGCCAGGATTTGTTGCTGTCCCAGGAAATTTGCCGCCATGCGTACTGTGGCAAAATGGTTTGGAAACATTTTGCAATAGTGGTTAACCCAGCTCAAATATCTGCTGACGCTCAAAGTTCATTGTCCGTGTGTGTAAATAATTAAGTGCAAACAATTTTACGTAAACTAAGCTAAGTTAGGAATCATCTGTTTATGATTATTTTTAGATTTTAATTTTTCATCTGTTTTAGTAATTAAGATTAAATATAAATCAATATATCTGTCACTATTCTAATATTAAGAAAATATTGTAAAAAATCCTTGTCCTTACAATTATATTGTTTGAGCCCCTGCCGCCTGTGATACAGGATTACCTAGTACAGGCACCTAACATTGTTATACCTACTTTATATTTAAGACCTATTAGTATAGTTTACCAATTTGAAGTTTGAATAAAGATTTATTATTATTATTATTAAAACCGAATTTATTTAAGACTATCATATTTAACCCGGGTTCTGCATATACTTGCATTTGCGTTGTGATAGTTAAATTAACCTATACTTATAACCGCACTTGTGTTCCGCGGTAGTAATGTGTTCGCATGGTTATGAGACGAACATTTGTTCAAATGATTTAAACCCTTTCAAAACATCAACAGATTCAACCATATTTACCGGGTCCACGGACAGGCCATTTCTGTCACAAGATTGACTCATCTGTAGAAAGAGACAAAGCGAAGGTGTGACCTTTCTTTTATATTTAGGTCACTATGGTGGTAGTTATCATTGGTGAAGAAGGTGACATTGACAGCTTGTGATAGAATTCTAGAAAAAAACAACAACTGGTCGCACGATGATTTTGTCTCTGTCACACTCTTCGGACTGACTCTGGTGAAGTCTCGAATAGCAAATGAAAACCATTTGACAGCCGGGCACCATACGTAGAATTAGTCCCCATCTTAGATAAAGAACAGGTTCTTTTTCTAAGGTTCCCGTAGTCCGGTTCTATGTATGTCTATAGCTGGGTCTATTGTCGATCATTGCCGAGAGTGACACGAGTGATACAGTACCAACACATAAATAAAGTGGTCGCACTTCGTTTCAGAGCTTGTCGAGTCTGCGATCGTCGCACTGAACCGACTAAATTGGAGTGATGTGCTGTACAAATCTCGCTTGTAACATGTAAAAGGTGTGAATCGATTGTGACAAGCGGCACTGTTAACTGTTTACAATTGTATGAGCTGAAAACTGGTAATGGTAGTATTTAGTACCTAGTTGTAGGTCTCCTACCTACTCAAGAAGCTCTCTCCTTGTCAAGTAACGATCTCGGTTAGTACCACTAGCATATCGTTGAATTTCTTGTCCGTTTTTCTCCATAATAATCAACCTTTGCGAATGGTCAGTAGAATCAATGATTATTATTTTTTTACTTTAAATTGTTAACATTTTTGAATTATGATGTTTTATTTTAATTTAAAGGGCAATGCCCATTTTTGGCCACGAAACGCCCAACAATGTGTTTTAGTTAAAAAAAACGATTTTGTTTTATATTTATTAATCGCGGTATTCATTTAACGAAACAAGATTGCAACATTTTTGCAAAAAATAAAAGTACCGAAAAAATTAAATGAAATTATGTACATCCGGAATTCATTCGTTTGTGGATAAAATAAAAAGTGTTGCCAATTATTAATTTCATTCAAAATATAATGGATTATCTTTTATTCAATAGATTTTATGGTGTAATTATTATAATGCCAATATTATTAGTTTTTTTTATTATTATTACGATGTTATGATAATTAAACAAGCGAATTGCTAGTTAATATACCATAAATTCTTTAGATCATAACAAAAACGCTACTGCACAATTTAACTGACATTCTTTTATTTTTTCAGAATTATAAAAAAAAAAACATAATAATAATCTTAAGGGCGCTTTCATTACTTCGTTCGTTGATTAATTCGTGTATTACAAAAAATCGATATCGATTCATGGATTTTTATGTCTGTTAAGTGGCAACATCGAATCTGACATTATGACAGCACGGTTATCTGTCATATGTGTAAATCAGTAAATAACTAAATAATCACAACCCGTTTGCATTTGTATTATTTGGTTTGTTTTGTTTGTTGCTGGTAGAAGTGCAATTAAAAAGTATTGCTGCAATTGTATTCTCGGCCGTCGAACGGTAGGATGCGGTGCCCATATTATGACAGTAATATGGTATTTGGGTTGGGCACGGCATCAGGCTGATATTTTCCCTCCTGCTCAATTTCTGGATGATGTACTAATTGTTTATGATGCAAATGATGTATAAGATCATTAAATACATAATAGATCTAAAAAAACTGGATAATATATGTATGTATTATAGAAAAATGATTGTTAAAAAACAGTATTTGTGAAATAAAAGACCATTTAATATCTTAACAATCCGGACTTTTTTCTAAACCAATTCCTATACCATTTAATTCTTTAAATAGCATATTATCATTTACATCTGCTTTTATATGTGGGCACCCAGGGCCAAAGTGTCTATGGACTGTGGGCATTCCCCTTTAATTGTATCTTATTATAGTTTTAAATTGTGATGTTATATTTTGTTTTGGATTTATTTTCATTTTAGTTTATTTTGAAATGTGATTATAGTCTGTGCAAAGACTGAAAGTGAAACTATATATCCCTAGACTTCAATCTCTTTGCAGCTCTTAAATTGATAGATCTATAATTTTAACCTTTTGGGAAATGGAACTGGCATCCTTAACACAGGTTATTTTGTAACCTAGCTAGGATGTCTGTTGCGATTCTTATACTGAAATCAAAACCAAATTTACTGTTCATAGGATTGTTTATTTGTCTTTTTTCTTTTGTAATTTGATTGTTGGTTTTTATTGTGTGTTTAACTAATAAAGCATTATTATTATTATTCAAAAGTGTCACTTAATGGACTAAAAAAAAAAAATGATTTTGTCTTAACTTGCATAATACAGTTGGCCGCATCAAGTCAGAGGAAACCAAAACATGGTATAATGCCGTACTACTCTAGGCCAGTTCAAGATTTAAACGTTCCCACTGACTCAAACCTAAATTTGGACATGTATCTAGTTTCCTCGTCATCAATTGCAATTCAATCCGATACTGAGTTGTTACCTAAAAGGCATTTCGGCTGGACTGTACGTAACGGAGCACTGAGGGAAAAAGATGTTACCTATATGCAAAAAAATATTGTTTCATTTCGTTTATTTTCCCTATTCCATCGTATAAAACACCGAAATATAGGGGTTAAAAGTGGGTCAGTATATTTTGGTCTCCGATCAGCCGTTTATCGTAAAATTATGTCGAATCTGTTCCAAAACCGAATCGGGGCACCTTGACTTCACGTAATCTTTTGGTTGCTACCCCTAGAGCGGGTAGAGCAATCCAGTCGCTTTAATAAAGCATAGTCGGGTGACCGCGAGCCGTAGCGGCTGAAGCTGGTCGCCGCAGGGGACCAGCAAGCCGAAGCTACGGAGGTAAGGTGACGTAGATTTTTGCCATCTCACTTAATCCATTTGCCAATGGGTAGGGTAGGTAAGCCGCGTGGGACAGCTAGTTAACTATATAATTTCAGGTTTTCTCACGATGTTTTCCTTCAGCTCTGCCTGTTATGTCCAAGATAAACTTAGGAAGTACATATTATATATATTTTGAAAATGTCAAATTAGTACTTGCCTAGATTTGAACCCACGACCTCAAGCACGAGAGGCGAGGTCTTAGCCACTGGACCACCACTGGGTGAATAAATTACAATAATATTTATGTACGTACAAAGTTCCTTAACTTTGTTGAAACCGATGTGAGATGCATACTTGGAATCCCTCGAATGTTTGCTGATCAACTTCCGCAGAATTCCGAATTATTAATTTTGTTTACGTTTCGGTGTCAGCGAAGTATGATGGGTAATTTAGAAGTCTTGAGAGATAACTTTTGCTTTATTATGTTTATATTTTGGTAGAACAATATGACGGCAGAGGATAGGGTGATACACACACAAGGCGTGTTGTAATATTTGTTCTTTTGTTTTGTTTGTTGTTTTATTAAACCTTCAATTTGATATCCCAATGTATTGTCTAAAACGGCACTAAGAACTCTCGCTCAAACGCTCAAAGAACTGGAGGGAGCGCGTTCACCGCGCGACCGCGACACCACTTGTCTTGGATTTGTATGGGAGTGAGTTCGCGGACCGCGACGCACGACAGAAGACCGCTAGGCAGTCTCGCTCATGGACGAGTGAAGTCACGCGTCGCGCTCGAATTGTTCGAACATTTTGTCATTTAACAATTCAATAACCACTTTTGGTTGAGGTATATATTGAAAACAATATTTTTCGGCTTCTAGTTGTATAAAAAATGGTTGATTTCCAATATTTATTACTAATAATAATTATATTATCATACGGCCTCTTCTTCCGCCAATAGTAATTTGATAACTTGGCTTGCCATTGCAATGTGGAATAATAATTATCAACAATATAAGTAACTGATCTGAACGAGTAAAATCGAGAAGAGTTTGTGTGTGACACATTTCTCGGTCTCGCCCGCGAACACACCCCCTGAGAATGGGTCTAGCGACCAAGGCTGGGTAATACGGTCTCGGTCTCGCGTCGCGGTCGCGCGCTGAACTCACATCTTCAGGGACGTTCTTAATGGCGCGACACAGTTTAAATTGCGTTGATAGGGAATATCGCGCACGTAATTTCTGAGGCAATTTCAAGTGTAAATCTGTCAAATTGCATTGCATCATGTTTTATTGCTGGCAACAATAAAAAAACAATAAAACTGATTATTTGGTTTTCTGGTGTTTAAACGCCACTTTGGTCTAGTGGTTGCAAGTGCTACTGCTGAGCATGGGGTTCGATTCCGGGTCGGGCAAAGTGTTATTTTGGTTTTTCGAACTTGAATTTCTCAGTAGCAGCGCAAGTCTGTGCCCAGTTGATGGGAATAGGCTCGCCCACTAATATAAATACGGGACTAAAACATAGCTGGCGAAATGTGGGTGTAATAGGGTAAAACTCGGATAGTTGCCTCACTTTTTGAAATTACTTTATATCTCTCAGTACCAAAAGCAAGTTTTTTTTTTTGTGCAACGACTTTGATTTATTATCTTTAAATTTATGAAAGTGATAAACATTAGATATCTTTGATATTTTCAGAGTTTTGGCGATTTCACTGGACCATCTATCCCTTATAGGAGATAGTTGCTTAATCGATCTAAATTACGTTGAGAAAGAGGACACGCACTTAGCCGTTCCATGAAATCGCACAGAGACATGCAACACGGTCACATTATAGTAGTACCTAGTCAACCTAGTTATACAGTCTCTCGATAGATAAATAAAATAACATGTATTTCATCCGCGAAACTAGAGTAATTATTAATTACAATCAAGGCAACTATACCCTCGGGGCAACTATACCTCTGCGGCAACTATCCTGGTTTTACCATATATTTGAACCTCTGGGTAACCCTTCTTGGAATACAGGCGGGATGTTATTAGGTATGTTAGTTTCAATGATACTAGATCTACCTATCTTTGTCTAAAATCTTACAACAATATTCCCTTTCCCAAATATCCTTCAATACAAATATCCACGTCCCTTTCAATTCAAACTGATCTCAAGGAAGGATATTCGTCGGCAACATGTTCTTTATCTGTCTAATTTATTGGAAAGGATAACCATTAGTGTGTGGTATTGGCAGGCGGGTATTCAAGGGGAATTGACTTGAAAGGTTACGATTATATTGCCAGTTTATCCGAGTTCATATCTGCGTCTCGAGGTACGATTTTGATAGAATAGTGGGTGTTTGGATAATATAGATTGACAGTATAGATTCACAAACACGAATGTGTGTAATGGTTACTAGAAAGCGAGGTTTTTCTAAGCTGTTGTCAGCTTACTAATATTATAAATACGAAAGTTTGGATCTGTGTAAATTTGTTACTCAATCACCTCGGAACGGCTGAACGGATCTGGATGCAATTTGGCGTAGATGTAGATTATAGTCAGGAATAGCAAATAAGATACTTTTTTTTCGCGGGAATATGTTCCCTCGGGATAATTTTCGACATTCTCGTAGGCGAAGCCGCTGGCAGGAAAAACGTGTGCTTTCTGTATTACATCCATTATACACCAAAAGCTCTTTGGGGAATTCATTTCAGCCAAAAGACATGACTTAGATAGACACAGCGGTGCTCTAGCACCGCTGCATCAACCGAAAAGTAAATCTTAATAAAATACCTTGAAACAAAGTGATAATTTTGTTTTACAACAAAATACAACCGACTTCCAAATAAAAAAAACAATACAAAGTGAAATTAACTCCAATTTCGGAAGTCAATTGTATTTTTTTATAAAAAAAATCTTTTATTTTATCTTTTTAGTGGTACATAATGAACAAGTTCTATAGTAAGGTACCTATAATGCGCACAGTGATGCCAAAATAGTTTAAACGAATAACATGTAACTTGAACATAACCGGTGGAATAAGAGAGTATACCAGGATGAACTATACACATCTGCGTACCCGTTTAGAGCGTACTGGTGTAATTGTATGTTATGAAATGATGTAAACAATAAACAGACAAGCGATTGCAGCAATCCCGAACGATCTGTGGTAATTTATTGAAGAGTTCTGTTGTATATCGCCGAAGTTCTTCATCAGATCTTTGTTAGATTACTTAGATCAGTATTTTGCAAATCCGTTTATATATGACGGAGTTATGCAAATAAAAAAAACACATATATATATGTATATAACATCCGAACTGCGAACCTCCTCTTTTTTTGGCAGTCGGCTGAAAAATCAATTAAATAGACACGCTTCAAAAGCCTTCTAACTGGAGTCTTGCTTTTGCCTCATCATCATCATTAGACTTTTAAAATGCCCACTGCTGGGACACAGGCCTCTTCTCTGTGAGAGAGAGGATGAGCCTGAATCCACCACGCGGGCCCAGTGCGTATTGGTGGATGTCACATGTCTTCGAATATTTGGTTCTAGGACATAACGGTTTCCTCACTATGTTTTGCTTAACCGTTTTTAGAGCAGTGGTGACAAAATTATTTACACAAAGTAAAGCGCCTGCCAGGGTTTGAACCCACGACCTACGACACATAAGACGGAGCCGTTACCACTGGGCCACCACTGCTCACTTGCCTATCAATATAAATAATTCAGTCGGAAATATTTTAATTTCAAATTGTTGCTAGTATATTTCCCATAGTTCCGTTAACCGCCACTATATGGCTCAAGATGCTAAGTGCAAATTTTTCCTACCAGCTCAATCACTTTTTAGGTTCAAAATATTTTCCCATTACCATACAATAATTGAATTCCTTTACCACAAATACTAATACAACGTCAAATTCGAAACGTCTTTATCATACACAAAGCCACATCCAGCACCTGAAAGCCTAAATTCCCTGTAATTATTCACCGTACGAACAAGTACGGCGGCTGAATTTCAATAAGACATTGTGAGATTTCCCTTAGCCAAAGAATGGTGGTTATAATAAACATATTAATAGCAAGCGTGGTAAGCCTCGGGATTTGTGTGCTTGGAATGTTTCTTATTTGTTTGTTTACTTGTGTTTTGTCTGAGGAAATGTGAGATTGAGGTTTTCATTACGAAGTTTTTGATATCCTTATTAGTTTTTCATGACTGCACATAATCTGTTGAACAGACTAATGAGTGATGGGATACCTAATAACTTA
This sequence comes from Orthosia gothica, assembly GCA_949775005.1. Taxonomy (NCBI): domain Eukaryota; kingdom Metazoa; phylum Arthropoda; class Insecta; order Lepidoptera; family Noctuidae; genus Orthosia; species Orthosia gothica. The sequence goes on from OX459048.1 coordinate 26,921,628, forward strand.
CATTAATATAAATATGGTCCTTCGAGTCGTATGCGTTGCTGATCCACAACATTTTCATTACCCAGCGTTCAAACGTGTAACGTATATGGTCATTTTGTTTCTGCCTTATCCGTGGAATATAAACGTGATGTTTTGGTGTTATGTTACTAACAGTATAGTTAAGATTTTTAGTTTAATCTCAAAATGTCAAGTTCCAAGCCCCAGTAGTTTCGGCTATGCGTTGATATATCAGACAGATTCTCCTTTTATATACGTTGATAAGTTTCAGTGACAGTAAATACTTTTTCTTTTTAAAATTAATTTACTTTAATGAAATCTGTTTTTAGTAATAACATATCAAAGAAAACAACACATTACAATATAGATAAAAATAAATTAAACTTAGCTGTTCTCATTAAAAAGAACCATGAAATTAATTAAATGCAATCATGTTTTACAAAAAAGCGAATTGTAGCAACACAACAGTGTAGTTAGTAATGAGGCTGATCAGAGTTAACTGTAGCGCAGCGTCTACGTAGAATAGGCCACACAAACGTATCTTGCTAAACGATGCTCGATGCAAGCGCAGTACGTTCTTGCACAGTTTTTTCTGCTCACCTGTCAAGTATTTTAATTTTAAATGAGTTTTGATTCGAATATACGAGTAGTTGCAGTGCTATTGTATAAATATATCACCGTAAAAACATAGATAAACGGAGATCGAAGCGAACTATCATTTTACCTAAAAATATGGATTGATTGATAGCGATTTTGATTAAAACTAAAACTGCAACATTGAATTTTTCTCACCCTGTATCTCGACAACCAAAATTGATTGACAAAATCCATGTTAACGCGGGCGAAGCTGCTGGTAACAGCTAGTATAAAAATAAATCTGTTAGGACAGAAAATTACCTGAACAATTGGACATCAAAATCAATGCGCATGAATCTTGAACACTTTGCATAGCTATGTAGAATTTCTCACATTGCTTACAGAACATTGTCTGATATGATAAATCCTTCATAATCCAAAAAGAAGAAGCCAGCGCCCCAACAAGTGTCATATTCTGTCGAATAAAATTAGGTTGTTATAGAAGTGTGCTACCAAAATCACCATCTATATTTTTCACTTGTTAAATCTTGGCATCGGCGCTAAAAGTTTTCTTCTTCCATTCCAACAAGCGCTGTAGCTCTGTCTCGCATGCAAGTCCCAGCATTCCTTTTTTATTTATTCGTTTATCCTCGCACTGGAACGCCTTGTAGTAAATATGCCAATGTAGCGCGAGTGCTGGTGAATGCTGGGCGATGGCCGTTTTGCACGGGTGTGACGCATAATATTTTCCCTATTTGCTTTTTTTAATGGTCCTCTCAAGGTCATGGCTTCATGATCATGCCTGACGCAAATAAAATCTTTTTCTTTCTTTCATTCTTCCGCGTCAAGCGTCACACTGACATTTATTCTTAGTTTTTTTCATAACTTGCTTAATGCATGTGATGAATATTACTTAATTTTGCACTGTTACAAAATACTGGTTTACGGCAAAAACACACACTGTGCCAGCCACAAATAAATTGGGATTGTTAGGGCAGGAGAGTGATCGTTCTATTCTATGATACTCACTACGTCATTAATCACCAATCCTATTTTAAACGACTCGATACCCACTTGCACGTATAACAGCGCGTGAGTGAATATTTCCAAAATGTAGTAAAGTATCTGAAATCGTTGAAAATGTCATTTGAAAGCAATGCAATAAAAAAACACTATAAACACCACTCACACCGTTCACTGAATTATTAGGTACTTACGAAATGCTGAAAACAGTCTTTATGAATATTATAACAGTCTAATATATCAACGTAAGCCTGCAACACTCTATTACACACTTCTACGTTTGTATTTTCAATGTGCATACTCCAAAGAATAACTTTATGTTCCAATAATTTTAGTCCTCGAAGGGCATAAAGAAAATTAAAATCAAAAATAACCACAAGGTAACATAGGAATACTTCAATGTAAGGCAAATCGACCAGTTGGGTAAAAACTGTGAATATAGAGATATGAGCACACAAAGCCACGGCTACAGTAATCCAATTCCAAATGATGAACTGGTTAAAACTCGTTTCATTGTTGAGAAATCTGTGCACTCTTTGATAAGTTAGGACAAACTCAACAGATTTTTTGGATTTAATGACTCCAATTAAAAAATTAATAGTAAATCCAAAACTGTAGAACAAGGTGTCGTAAAACGAGGTGACATACAAGAAGTCGATAATCTTTCCGACAAAATCTTCGTTGACAGACAGCATAACCGTACGGAAGAAGAATGAAAGTATGATCACTAAAGTTGCAATCATTGAAACCAAAGTGGAGATTACACCGTTAGTAGTTATATGATTATTTTTAATGCAATATTTTGGACAGAACGTTATACATTGCATTAGATTCAAAGGAAACAGCATCAGCTGCACATCGTTGTCCACTGTATTGTATAAAATATCTTTTGAAGCAAATTTTTGTTCAATAACTTGAATTGTTTTCATTTTTACAAGCTAGCGGTAGACCTTTTAACTAAAGGGTGACACAAAACTGGATGGTAAATGTTTTAACTGCGCAGACAAAAGATCCTCATAAATATAGGTAATGTCGATGGAATCATTAATATACAGGGTGGAAAGTTGAATCGACCCTGAAGTGAAATTATCTTAAATATGAATAGAAGTGCGCATTTTTTTTTCGAAATATGCGATTATTATTTTTAAATGGAAGAAGAGGAAGAGCTCGCTTGGATTGAAAAATGATACAACTTAAATGCGTTAATACTTTCTGTATTCTAACACCATTTCATAGGGATCTATAAGGATATAAAACACTCTAAAAACATTGTATCTGAAATTGGAGGAATATGAAGGCAATCCAACTGATATGAAGACCAAAAAACAACATACCAAATAACCAGGTAAAAAATTGGCAACTTGGTTTAACATGGACTTTGTCATATTGAATTTTGAAAACGTTTTCTTTGATTAAATCCCACAATTGGTACCACGGCCTTCGACAGCCTATCCAGGATTACCTTATAGAAGACTTGAGAGGGAATCGACAGCAATGTAATGCCTCTCCAGTTATCGCAGCTACTGAGATCGCCTTTCTTGGCCACGGTAATTAGAGCCGGTCTCTTGTTCAAGTCAAAAGTAGCGTCAATATTTAGGGCTTGGCCTCCGGGTTCCGCTTCAACTTAACATCCTATATAGTTGATTAAATTACAAAACTCAAATACTAACTATAATTTTTATTGCCGAATTTTTCCCTATGTGTTTAATGAAAGTAAATAAGCAATCACTATTATTCAAAATATGACTGTTAAAACAAAGGAATATATTATTATTTATTATTAAAACTAATGAATCTTCACTTGCTGGAGTAATGTTAAATATATTATATAAAGTATGGTGTTTGTAAAAGTACCGAACTTGGATACCTTGTTCTTAGTTTCAAAGACCTTGTTCTTTGAAACTAAGATCTTTCGGCCCTAGTAATAAATTTCAATCAATCTGCCTGACCGTTTCCTAGGGACTGCCTATCTGACCTCCATAACCTAGTGACCGGGTTACACGATATCCCTTTTTCTGGCAGTACTGTTGTCATATTTCCTGGCTTCTGACTTACCGTAATGACAACCGGGATGCTGTGCAATGATAATAATTATAGTAATATTTACGCTTAATTTACAAAAAATGGATCTGTTTTTATATGCCACAAATTTAATAGAAACCCATTTAATCGACTTTAGCAACAGATTTCCCTAATGAAATCAACTTTTAATATTTATGACAAGCATGAACCGTTGTTAAGCGTCACCAGTCATTATAAGTACAACAGATTTGCGTACTGGGGAAATCTTCGTCAGCACACCGCATCGGTGACAAAGCACAAATTGAAATGATAGAAATAAATTTTATGACATTCATCGCTGGTTTTGTTCGAGCGTTGAAAATTTGTCCGGAAAAATCCAGCAATGGATCTCGTACTAAGCGAGGTACTGCTTTCAAAAATCAAGGTTGTTGATGCCGTGGTGAAAGGGGAGAAGTGTTTGCAAAGCAAGCTAAGCTGTCTAAGGAATTAGGAGCCTCTAAGTATTCACGGACGCTGAATAAGTGCGCGCTTTGATGTCTCACAAACTACTGTTTAGAGTATGGAGTACAGGTACTCAGGGTAATGGGTTAAGGATAATTATTTATTCATTTTTGTGATATGGGTAGAGCAAAAAATGGTCAATGCCGAAATATTGTAAATGGTGTGCTTTAGCAGAAGAGCTGCTTGTCACGTTCTCTCGTTGATCGTGCAAGCGAGCAGACGTGTCGCTTGTGCTGTGTAATTGCTTACCGATTTAAATAAATATACCTACCTACGTGTTAAGTGTGTGATTGCGACGGGAGAGATTTGAGGAGCAATAATGCCGAAGGCGCAACGAACTCCAATTAAACCTGTAGAGGCTGAGGAACCTCACTCTTCTGACAGGTCAACCGCCAAACAAACACCTAAATCGAACTGGGTTGGTACTCGACAGGGTAAGAAGAAACGCAACGAAGACTCAGATAGTGATTCTTCTGTCTCTCAAGAACCTAGACGACACAAAACCGCATGCTGTTCCCCTAATAGTCTGCATGTAACTCTCAGTGCTGTTCAAAAGGATATCAAAGCAATGAATTCTCTGTTGCATTCTTTAAAGGAAGACCAAGACTCGCGCTTTTTACTACTGCAGAAGGATGTGTCGGCTATTAAGTCAGAGATAGCAGACCTAAAAAAAACTAACATCGAGTTCGACAGGACACTGCAGTTTCTAAGCGCCAAGCATGATGAAATAGAGAAATTCAAAAAAGAAACCATGGAAGGGAGCAGGGCAATGGAAAATAGATACAAGGATTTGATACAGCGAAACATAAATTTAGATAAGTGCAACAAAGCGTTGGAGGAACGTATTGGATATATAGAACAAAAAGAATTAGCTAAAAATATTGAAATAATGAATTTGAAGGTGCAAGAAGGAGAAAAAACCGTTGAAGTGGTAAAAAAATGTGCCGATATTTTGAATTTGGATAAAACCGAAATCGAAAATGCATGGAGGGTAGGATCCGAAAAAAAAGAGAGCCGGCCTATAGTTGTGACGATGCGTACAAAAGCTGCAAGAGCGGAATGGCTTAAAAGTCGTAAATCGCCGCTCACAAACCATATGATATTACACAACAATGACACCTCCCGTATCTTCATAAATGAACATATAACTAGGCAAAACAGACAGCTATTTTGGACAACGAAGACTAAACTGAAAGACATTTATAAATATATATGGATCCAGGATGCCAAAATACTAATAAAAAAGAACGATAGCGAAAAAAAGATATATCATATTCGCAGTGAAGATGACATTGAAACATACGTGAATAACAAAATATAATCTAATACTACTTAGTAAATAAACAAAAAATTGTGTTATACGTATTGGATAACATCATGGCGGTAAACTTCGATTTACAATCACAACTGCAGGATATCGAATATATCAGATTCGCGGATATTAAAGAATGGTCTAACTACGTCATAACAAGTGAAACTAGGGTACAGATTATACACATTAACATATGTTCTATACGAAAGCATTTTAATCAGCTGATGGTACTTCTACAAAACGTTTTAGATAAGCTGGATGTCTTGTGTCTCACGGAAGTTAATATCAAACAGGATGAAGTATCCATGTACGCAATTGATGGCTTCAATACGTTTTCGCAAACCAGGGAAAAAAAACGAGGCGGAGGTATACTTGTATATGTGAAAAATAGTCTTCAGTTCAATCCACTGCAATCCTGTGATACCAAGACATTTGAGCTGATACATGGTCACCTGGCTAAGAATAATTATAACGCGTATCTCTTGGTTATCTACAGGCCGCCGCACACAAACAAACGCACTTTTTCCATAGAAGTGAAAAACATTATTGGAGAACTACCCGTGAACACTGATGTGATACTAGTTGGCGATTGTAACATTAACCTGTTAGAGAATGAACTGGATTCTTCAGCAAACATCTATTTGAATGTTTTAGCAGAATTAGGACTTCATTGTGGCATCCAAGACATAACGCGCGAGGCAGTTGTCGGTCAGAGGCGAGTGGCGTCATGCATCGACCACGTCTTCATGCGAAATGTCAGTGGCGGGGCGAGCGACGTACACGCATACACACTCACTAGCCGGGTAGCCGACCACTATGTAACGGGAATCTCAGCTGTTATTGATAAAGTAATAGACGTAACTTGTGAAGGTAGAACAAAATACGATAACAAAGCTATTAGAGATAAACTAAGTAGCATAGACTGGTCTGCGTTGTTACAGATACAGGAACCAAACGATTTGTACCTTAAAATGTCCGCGATTTTTGGCGATATTTATAACAGTTCTAAAATAGAAAACTCTGTGTGTCCCAAACGCAAAACGCAGCCGTGGGTTACTAATAAGCTGCGTATGCTTTTGGAAGATAAAGACACTCTATTTAAACAGTGGAAAAGCGATCCGAAAAATAATAATAAACGGCTTCAGTACACTAGGTGCAGAAACAGAACCCAGAAACTTATAAATATGGCCAAAAACAAAAGTAGGCGTGAAATTATAAATAGTTGTAAAGGGGATGTGAGAAAGATTTGGCCTAAGGGGATGTGGGTAATATAAACAACTGGCTTGGTAGGTCTAAAATGGGGGTAGATTCTGTAATAGAAAAACATTTGTTAAAAAGTGAATCCTTGCAAACTATCTGTAACAATTTTTGTGAAACCTTTACAAAAGAAGTCGACTTAATTAAACATAAATGTCAACAAAAATTTTTGGACAGAACAAGCTATGTTAATGACTGTAATGTAAGCTTTCGGTTTAAACAAGTGCTACCAAATGATGTAAAAAATGTTATAGACAAATTGGACTGCAACAAGTCGCCGGGGTCAGATGGTATTAGAATTATAGATCTTAAACAAATTAAAGAGCAAATAAGTCCAGTAATAGCTTATTTTATTAATATTAGTGTCAAAAAGTCTCAATATCCGGAGGAGCTTAAAAAATCCATTGTCAGGCCAATATACAAACAGGGATCTCATTGGGATTATAGCAATTATAGACCTATAGCAATTTTAAATACAATTAACAAAATAGTCGAAAAAATTATAGTTAAACAGGTTACTACTTTTCTAGAAAATAATAATATATTAAATGAGGTTCAACACGGTTTTAGGCATAATAGAAGTACTGCTTCTGCATTGGAAAAATTCACAGACGAAGTCAACAATCGTCTTGATGAAAAAAATATAGTTATGGTTATATTTATAGACTTCAAAAAAGCATTTGATACTCTGGACCACGACGGCTTGTTGCAGGCTATGGGTGAATGCGGTATAAGGGGCCCCATAAATGCATGGTTTGGGGAGTACCTAAAAAACCGATCACTCAGAGTGTGTGTTAGTGGAACCGAAAGTGTACGGGGAGACATCAAATTTGGTGTGCCGACCGGTTCAGTATACGGGCCACTAGGATACATAATGCATGTCAACTCTATGTCTAATGTATTGAAGAATTGTAAGGCATTTATGTATGCTGATGATACTTGCTTGGTTTATAGCCATAATAATATACAGCTCATACAGCAAGCAATGCAAAATGATTTTGACAATGTGGTTCAGTGGGCACATGATAATGGCATTATAATTAATAATAGCAAAACTAAATGTATGCTCATTCACTCGCCTTATCATAAAAATAAAAACAATCTGGCGGTAGAAGTGAAAGGCCACTCTTACGAATGTCTTCACAACAACAGGCAACACTGTCGCTGCGCATGTTTGGAGACAGTTACTTCTTTTAAGTACCTAGGACTAGTCATAGATAACACATTCACATGGAATCTGCATGTTGACAACGTTTGTAATAAACTACGCTCCATCCTGGGTAAATTAAAAAATCTTAAATATGTTGTCAGTAGGAGGGTACTGTATGTATTGTATTATGCTCTGGCGGACTCAATTGTTGATTACGGGTTGGGTGGATATGGTCTTACGTTCCCCACACACTTAAAAAAAATTAACATCTTGCAGACTAGGATACTTAAACTACTCGTAGACAAAAAAACCAAAGAAAGCCTCAATAAGAAATACGAAAGATTGTTCAAAATCTGTAAAGTCCTTCCAGTTCATGACAAAATAAAGTTGAACATTTTAGCAGAACAGTTTAATAGTGAATGTTACAAAGTGGAACGTGAGCATATGTACCCAACTCGTTTATCTAAACAAAAGTTGTTTGTTGTTCCCAAGGTCACTAACTATTATGGTAAACGCACAAGAAAGTATATAACGCCGATGTTGATGAATGAACTACCCTCAAAGTTGGTGTCGTGTAGTAGATCCAAATACCAACTTAGGAAAATATTAAAAAAACATTATCTGTCACTCTGTCCCTAGCCATGTTTTGTAACAGGCCTCGCATTGTGCGGCCTTGAGCAATACAAGTTGATCATGGGTGTGGAATGTGGGATTGTCTGATCCCGATGGAAGTTAATTTATTTTGCTTAACATAATTAGGTATTTAAGTTGTTGTTTAAACATTATTTGTAATGTATTGTGACACGAGAGCAACTGCCGACAAACTGTTTTACAGTTTGGCAGATTTTTTGAATGTTATAGTGTATGCATTTATATTGAATAAATAAATAAATAAAATAAAACGTTTATGCGGAAAACCGTTACCACTAAATTAAGGCATTTATTGACACCTATTTATGCTGCCAAACAGCATTGTTGTTGTTACCGACTTCAAATAAAGGAGGTAGTCAATTCGGCACGTATGTATGTAATTTTGTTGGCACTACACAATTTTCACATATTATGTTATTGTATGTGGGCTTCTAAGCATGTCTGCCAAATTTCATAAGTATATGTATTCGTATGTTTTTTTTTACTTGAGTTGGGTTTGCTCTTCACTCTAGTCTAGGTCAGAGGTAACAGAGACAGAGTCAACGATGGAGTGAGTTATGAATAAGTATGTATGTTTGTCTACGCATTTCTCCGAAACTATTAATGGGATCGTTTTGGATTGAGTATCTCTCAACTTTGGTAATAGTTTCATCAAAATCGGTCCAGCAGTTTTCAAGATATGGAGCATACAACCAAACTCCTTAGCGACATACAGCACGAATGTGTAAATTGAGTTATTATGGGTGTTTTTAACGGACTTTCCAAAAAGGTATTAGTTATTATGTTCGAGTTTATGTTTGTTTTTTTTTGTGTTTTCATCAATTTTTCTGTCAATTGTGGACCGATTATCAATTATTTTTAATCCCCGCCGGAAAAAGAGGGGTGTTATAAGTTTCACGTGTGTTGCTGTGTAACTGTGTATCTGTGTGTCTGTCTGTGGCATCATAGTGACTAAACGGTTGAACCGATTTTGTTTTTCTTTTTTGAATAGTGATTTTGTCGAGAGTGTTCTTAGCTATGTTTGAATAAAATCAGTTCAGCCGTTCAAAAGTTATGGTCGTTTTACTGTTTGAATCGGGGTGTTTTCACAAGATAAATGTGTCGGGGTTTTTTTAAATTTTGAAATTTTACGTATTTCGTTTGGTATAGTATGTTCCGAAATTGGTCCCATTTTAATTTGGTGAAGATTTGATGAAAAACTTCGGCGGTATACAACAGAACTCTTCAATAAATAACGGCAAATCTCTCGAGATTGCTGCAAATGCATGCCATTATTTATACCATTTCATAACATAACATCACGCCAGTATGTTCTAAAGGGGTACAGTTCACCTTGGTACACTCTCATTTCACCGGTTATGTTCAAGTTTCATGATATTCGGGTAATCTATTCTGACATAGTAGGTACCTTACTTACCTATTAGGTAGGTACAACTACAAAGTGAAAAATAACTTTCTTTTTGGAAGTTGGGACACCAACTTCCAAAAGAAAGTTACAATATAATACAAAAAATTGGTACCTACCAAAAACAAAAAGTTCCAAAAGAAAGTTATTTATCAGTTTGTAGTTTTTTATTTGGATGTCAGTAGTATTTTTTGTACAAAAGTTTTTTATGTCAATCCTTTAGGTACCGTACTATAGAAATTGCTAATTTTTGTTATGGTGTAGGTAAACTAAAAAGAGAGAAATTAAAACTTTTTACAAAAAAAAAATCGACTTCAAAAGCAAAACACTAAAAAGTGCAAAATATCTTTCGTTTCAGAAGTCGGTGTCAAAAAGTGATAAAAAGAAGAGGTACCAAAGACACCGACTTAAGTTATTTTGAGAGTTATTTTGCAGTTTTAAGTGTTTTGCTTTTGAAGTCGGTTTATTTATTTTTTTAAACTTTTCTGGTAGACAATAGTGAACACTGGTTTGTGCCTTCAGACTGGAGAATACCAATACTGTAGGGGATAATAATTAGGTTTAGAGCACGATTGCTTTAATTAAATATTGAATTTCCCCTGGTAGCTGAATCACTACATCACTACATACTAGTATTTATAAAAAAAGACCCCTGCCGCGTCTGTTTGTCTGTCTGTCCGCTAAAAACACAAAAAAAAACTGAATGTATTTTTATTCGGATTTCACCAAAAGTCAGAGTGAGGGAACGTTTAGGTTTATAATTTGTTGAGGTTTTGTGTAAATTTGTTGAAATATGAAAATAATTATTGAAAATGTCGGCAAAAGTCAAGCCGCCTGAGAGCTTTTATAGAAAACGCTACTTAATCCCTTTGAGATATAACAAAACAATGCACATAACAACTTCAGCAATAAAAAATAGTTTAAAAGTTCATCTCTAAATTCTTAATTCTTAAACGAGAGTTTTAATACGGGTTTTTGTCGTTTTATATCTCAGCTTCTTACATAAGTATTTGTATCTTTTCATGAAGCCCGTTTTAACCATAGCAAGGCGATTACAGAAGGCTGCCCAAACCACAAACACTGATGGTCTGACAAAGCAAGAGCCGTAATTCGTTAATTGAACGCAGTTAAATGTGCAACTAATTTGAATAAGCCTTGCGGTCGCTGTTACGTGTAGTCATAGACACTAATGGTGATAGTAAGCGTACTTAATTGGTGGAGCATTTGCCACAGGTTTCAGGCAGTGTCTATGGTAGAATTTCAATATTTATAATTTTGGTTGTTTTATTTTATTTACTTTTTGCCCCGGTCAGTTATAGACGTAGTAGAAGGCACAGATTGTTCGCCGTACCGGGGAGTCGAACCATCGCTCGAGCCCAGCCCCACTATCCAAGTTACAAATTTGTTACCATAAGTTACCTTCTATTTGTATGGTGTGACCACGTGACTTAACGTTTAGAAGTGTCATTCCCATACATTGATATGTTTTCTACTATAGTTATCGTATGTAGATTTTGGCTGCAGGTGCAGTCTCCCATCCCTCGTACACTCTCCGCGCTCAACGCTCTCTTGGATGCTAACACCGATTGTGATGTGTTCGCGAACGAATGGAAGAAGATCTGGAACGTATTTCGAGAGTATTGTGAGAAGAGCTGCCGTGTAAATATAGATATTATAATTGTTGTTGTTATTAAAATATAATGTATTTTTTATGCTTTTTTAACTAGTGTAATTGGCCTTTGGCCGTATTATGCTAAAGTAAATAAATAAAAAATCAATAATTTAATGAACTTTAAAAAAGTACGGAATCTTGTTTGTCGAAAAACGCATAGTTTATGACTTTTAGAGCAAAAAGTGAAAAAGTCCCAAAACTACGAATATTTTCGCGTGGTGCGTAGCGCAAATCCTAACTCGTCCAAACAACATACTAAAAATGCCGAACTACATCATCTTACCATTTTCAGTGCCGATTTCTACTGGGTTATATGCAGTGATGATAACCTCATCATTGTGACGTTGACAAAACAATTAATAGTGTTGTTGTTATAATCTGTCAGTTAAACATGGTTGTAATATGAATCACAAGATTAATTATTTATCGTGAATTGTGTTATATTCTTGGCCCAAAAACAAAGTGATTGTATTACTGATAATGATTAAAAAGAGATCAAAATGTTTGGGATTGCCCACATTACATTTTGTTAGCTTATATCAATCCCTTACATTTGGTACATTGTAGACAATCATGGGTGTACCCAGCATTTGTTTAGGGGTGGGGCAAAAGTAAGGAAACTCGAAAAATAGTAGGATACTTCAGACACGGACGACGCCTGTCGAGGATTCAGGAAAGCAAAACCACAAGTGCTTCTCGAACCAGTATGCAGATAAGCAAGTGATTTTTTTGCACTCATGTTAGTTTGTTCTCTTGAACACAAAATTTTTAGTTTTGAGTCTGGATGAGGGGAAGCTTGTGTTGTAAAGTAGGTAGTTCGCATTTCACTAATTTACACAGCTTAGAAATCCACATCATGCAAAAGAATATCGGACAAGTTATGCCTTGTGCGGACTACAAGGTATAATTTTGTATCCACATTCATTTTATCAAACTGTTATTAGAACCGTACTGCATTTACCTAAGTTACATATACAGATGACTTAACATTTCTAATTCCATATTACATACTGTAGCAAATGCAGCAATTCCGTCTGGAATTCTATCCAGCACTTAAGGGGAAGCAGCGTGCAGATAAAAGTAAATTAACGTGCATATTTCCCAGAGGAACGGCGGCCTTCATTGCGAGAAAGTAAAATTCTAGGATATTGTGGTGCTTGCAAACTATCTGCAGGCTTCTCATTACTATTGCAGTCTAGTTGTACCAAGCTTTGTTTTTTTATCTTTATTATCTTTGAGATTCTCGAGACAGGGACCTTTGAAAGGCGTACCAGTGGCTGAAACCAACTCGCAGAACTTGTTAGACATGTAAGATGAAATGTGCAAGCAACCAGTGATTATCCCTGTATGCACTAATCACTACGTAAGAGCACTCAAGGACAATCCCCGGCTGGTGAAAGAATATTGCAGAATATGGAGATAAAACACATTGGGCTATGGGTTTGGGAGGTTTCGTGGCCACTCTTGATCTACATGGTTATAAAATGGCAGTGGATGATTGCACACTTAATTAATGGATCCCCCATAAACAGTCGCTAGCATTTTAGTGACGTAGTGCCAAGGGAGCAATATATACGGAGGTGCTTGAGGAGTGGCCAGGTATGCCACGGCTATCAGTATAATCTTGGCAGTACGGTCAAGATCCCTAACATCATCTTACTTGGTTTATTATTATTAGTTATGTTGAACCGTGTGGGGTTGAAACATTAAAGCCATGAGGTCCATGTGGTCAGCGAGTTTTACAGGACATAGTCAAGTAGTTGTCGAGTCCTTACGTGACCAGATGACTGGTCTATTTTTAGGCCAACAATATTTAACGTGGCAATGCTGCTTTAGCATTATGCGCGCGTTTCCTATTGATAGCGACGTGTTTTTTTGTTATGCTCAATGTGTTCCACCCCAGGGGGTGACCATAAGCTTGCGTTATAACTTCTTGTAAGTTATGACGTAAGCTTATGGTCACCTTACGTTATAACTTAAGAGTAAGGTTATTTTGAGTGTTTGTAAAAGATAGATGTATATTATGGCTTGTATACAACTGTCGTTTACTCACACTCAAAATAACATTAATCTAAGGCCTTATGGTCACCCCCGTGTACCTATTTGTACATTTTACAATTGTATTGCAGATATACTTATTTTGATTCATCTTTTTATATTTCTGTCAACGTAAAATTAAACAGACGTCAAATAAAAACACTACAAAGTGAAATTAACTTTCTTTTCCGAAGACGGTATCTTTGGTACCTACCTATTGTTTCTCGTGTTTCGACACCAACTTCGAAAAAGAAAGTTATTTGTCGCTTTGTAGTGTTTTTTTTAAAGTCAGTTTTTTTCTAATTATTAAGTTTTATTTTTGGTACCTCTTTGCATAAAAATAATTTAAAGCCAAATTACATCTCATGACGATTCCAATAAGCTCAAACGCGATTAGAATACATTGTTTCATTTCAGTGTTCCAGTGCCTACCTTCCGGCTTCATCAACAGATCTGTTCAATGGTACCATTTTCATCAGTAGGTACTGTACGGTACCATTTATTTATAAGTATTTACTTCATCGTAGTGTGTAAACTTTTCTAGATATCTTATACCCATGACGTACTTAACTTTAAGGAGTTCCAATGGCCATCTGTGGTCTTCTTCATCAGTTCAACTTCACCAAATTATACTTTCTGATTGCATTGTTAATTAAATTCTAAAATCGCTATATGTATGCCTATAATATTTGAGGACTTCCATCGATTTCCATGGGATCTCATCATCAGATTCTGATTTGGTAAACATGGGACTTCCTCGGGCGTATGCCCTTTCAAACACAAAACGAATTTTCAAAATCGGTCTTCAAATGACGGAGAAATCGGTGATCATATTACATTAAATAATACATAGGTACAGTAGAACACAGAATATAATAGAAATATATTTATTTGACACAGATACAAAACAACAAAAACAAACATGTTGCAAAAGGCAAAATAGAAGTGCAAAGACAAATTGCGCTGAACGTGCCCATACTGAAAGGGTTACCAACTCGGCATTTGCTGGCCATCAGACACCCAGCGGTGGTACTCAGTTGGCACCCCGCAGCAACACACGGACAAACCTGCTCCTTTTTGGACAGTCGGTTAAAAAATAATAAGCTTGCAACCTCTCGCATTGAGACCAAGTTCTCAATATAATAAAACAATGTTTGTTTCAATTATTAACTTATGTGATATGGAGATCACCTTTTAAGCAAGAAGATGCTTGTGATAGGTGACTCCGCTTTTCCACTACAGAGTATGCAAATATACAGTGTATACAATTGTAAACAGGATAACAAAATAATAAAATATTCAAAATAATAACAGAAAATACAAAAGGGAGCGCGCTTGTGCGAATTGTGCGAGTAGGTTTTGAGTGTGTGTGTAATAGTGTGCGTGATAATGACTATTAAAACACGTATACGTACTAAAATATACGACGCATAGCATACGACGCGACGTTCTGTATTGTATACATACTAAAATACAATACAGACAATAAAATAAATGGTTAAAACTAGGTTCTGGATCTGTTCCTCAAGCCGAACTTATCCATATTTATTTTATTTTTTGCAGTTTTTTGGGTGCGAGCCTATAATATAACAAAACAGGAACTGATTCCGGACACAGCTCATTAAAATATAAACTTTGAATATATAATTAATGAAATTTTTTGCCTTGATCTAGAGATTCAATAAATGGATGAAATGTGTAGTTTTCGTATTTCTTACAAGGTGTTTTCCGCAACTTCAATCCCTTATGAACTTTGCATTATTGAGGGATGAGAGTAGCTTTTCGTACTAAATACGATTTTACAGCTTTAGATCAGTTAAAGAATTTCTTGTAATCGGCTCAGCACTTCCTTTTTAAAAATCGCGAAATATCTTTATAAACGACCAAAATAATTATACGCCATTTTCTTCTCAAACTAATCAACAATATTTACAACAGCCCTACATACTAGAACAGACTCAGAACTATTTCCATATCCACACGCATTGCTAATAAACTGGCTGGTGGCTAGACATTAGAAATGATAGGATAGCAATGATATTATGAACTTTATCGAATGCCAGCTCTTCCAGCTGTAGACGTGGAACTATGCCTTGGTAGATGTGTTTTAATGTGCTGCTCATTTGAATAAGCCTTATGTGGTATTACATGTGCTGATAGGAATATATTATGTATACACACTAATTCACTACACAGATAACACAGATATGTCGCTTCTTCCTCGTAGTCAAACTTTTTAGTCAAACTGGTTTGACCACGAGGAATTTTGTTTCCTCGTGGTCAAACTTCATTGACATTGCAATTTTTCAGCACGCTGTATGTTTATGTTCTGACTCTGTTTTTTAATAAGACCGCTTCGAAGGACATAGACTCCTTCAAAGCTTCCATTTCTTAAAAAAGTTCAATTAAGGAACTTTTGTTTTATTTCGCCGGAATCCTGAATTTGTCCTGATAGAGCATACTATTTCATGTTAAGAGAAAATGCGGTCGCAGACTTGCAACTGACTATCCTAAGTAAAAAGTCATAATTTGAGGTTTGGCTCTCACCTATTTCCTCCTTCAATATTGGACCAATTTAAAACATATTCCATAAAATGAAAAATAAAGATATGTAATTATATACTGTGCCCCTACGTATTCCTTTTTAATGATAATCTTTACAACAAATAACTACAATAAATAGTTTTATTTTCAGTAACTTTACAACTTCTACAATATATGGTTCATAGGGTCTCCTTTACGTATGAGAATAACCATTGCTAGGAGGCCCTGCTATTCTAAAACTAGTACATTATAGTATATAGGAGTGCACTAAGACCTTAAAAAAAATGCTCAAAATTGCTCTGTCAACAGATGCCTAGTGTAGAAATTTGACAACTATAATTGAAAAAGAAAAACATAGAAGCAAAACATATATCTTTTTTATTCAATTTATGGAATATTTTTAAAATTTGTCTAATACTGGAGGAGGAAATAGGCGAGCGCCAAACCTCGAATTACGACTTTTTACTTAGGAAATTCAGTCGGAGCTCAGCCCGCATTTTCTCTTAGAGAAAACATACAATGGCAAAAATCGAACACCTTTTATATCTACCCGCAGTAATCACTAAGATATAACATATAAATTAGCATTTTATCGCGAAAGGAGAGTGTCTTTCTTTAAAATAGGCACTGTGTTATAAATCTATCATTTAAACCATATTATATAAAGGTTTTATATAAAGTTTTAATTTGTTTCGACTGTTGCGGTTGCCACAGCCTTTAGCTGACTTATTATTGTTTAGAACTAAAACTAAGCTTTTTTAATATAGAACACAGTATCACACATTAAACTACAATAGCCATCAATCTATATTGCTATCCGAACACGTAATACCACCCCATGTGCATTTATATTAAGAGCAACACAAACGTCACCAGTTGACTTAGCGCGATTGGTCTAATTGCTCCCTATGCATGCACCTAACGTACCCGTTGCTTGGTCGCTCCCATCGCTCCGTCGGTCGTTGCGTCGATCCCGTTGCTCCGATCGCTCTGTTGCTCCATTGCTTAGCTAATACAATTTAGAGCGATTGCTCCTTAATCTGCTGTTTGTGGTTCGTGTTTGATTAGATGTATTTGTGAGATAGTGTGGGTAGAAAGTAAAGATATCGTATCCGTTTAAGTGGGTGATGGCCATTGATGTATTAAAAAGAGGAAGATACAGGACTGCTCACAACGCTTGGTCCTACTAATCTAAGTGAATGCCCGTAGCGGGTACTCAGTCGCGCACGGCACATTGTTGATCACACAGCTCATTCATTTCAGTGTTTTTATGTTTTTTTGCAATAAATATGCATCAAAATGACTTCTTGTGTAGCTAAACAGTGTTTAAATAATACCAGGAAGAAAAATAAGTCACACGGGATCACTTACCACTCGTAAGTACAGTTAAAAAGGTTAATTTGTTGAAAATTATAATAATATTTAAGGTTTGCTTCGCCATATTTGTGAGAGCGAGATAGATATTACAAACATTTGTAAGAGACCCGATACGCACATATTGCAATGTCATTTCATTCATAATAGTAAACATTCGGCCAACATTCGGCGGCTAGCGCGATTTCGCTTGCACTACAGCGCCGTCTCCTATCTCTGTCCTTGTCTATCGGTAACTGTAGGTTTGGGACTGGTAAAGACACTGAACACAGATGTGTGAGTTTCGGTGCATGTAGTCGTGCGCAGAGCCCAGGTTTTCTAATCGCAATGTTAGCGCGTAACGTATCTTCCTCTTTTTAATACATCAATGGTGATGGCTGGATTTATTTAACACTTCAGCAGAGTCTGAAAAAAATCGTTAATTTGTTAAACATTTATACAACCAATGTGTCGTATTTCTCCTTTCTATTCTTTGGATAGAACCCAGTATTTTTTTTATTTATTATTGGTACGCTTGCGTTTGACCACTATCTCACCTGATGGTAAGCGATGATGTGGTTGACAATGAGATTGCTATTGAAACTGAATAGGTTCTAGGGATTTTTAGGATGCAGCAGATGTCAACATTAGAACCTCTTCTTCATGCAATATGTATACAATTATTAATCATCATCTTCGAATTAGCAGAAAGTAATCCATTGCTGGACATAGATATTCCCTCAACATCACTACTGTACGTTCAATACTTATTTTCTTTTTAAAATCGATTCACAGTTTCTAACACAGTAACAGGCGGCTTGCAAAGTTCAGCTTTAAATTTCAAAGCCTGACATTGCAAATACACACGATTTTATCCCTTACACAAATAAAACGGCAGGTGTGTACTTTTTCTGTGTATTTTTGGACTGGGTTGTGTACAAAGGCTTAAGCTAGGTTTAAAGGTTTGGAAGAATCGGTGATTCGTGAATCAAAACAAATGCCTGTGAATCGTTGTGTGCGCTTAATATTGGTATCACTTTGAGCATCTTTGCGTTTTTGGTTTTGCCGATTGCGGCGAAAATTCTGTTATACTAATTTTTATAATAGGTACGCCTACTGAAAATTGCATTGAGAAAGTAGTAAAAATTTCCTGCGAGTATGATCTCAAAGATATAATAACTCGTTTCAATAAGGTGATCAAATAAAATATTGATTTTTGTAGAGGTTTCAAAATTGTTAGAAAGGAATTGAATCAGTAAAAAGAAATACTTTAATGTGTGTTAAAAATAGTTCTTACTTGTTCTCACAAGTAAGAACTTTTATTTCATGTTAAATAGTTTTGGAAGAATTAAAACATTCTTCGAAAACTATTTAACATGAATTAATATTAACACCGTTTTATAAACCCTATTAACTTTTATAATGTCCTATACTCTCCCAGCAAAAATCAGTACAACTCCGCAACATTTCATCCCGAAATCCGCAAATGAACTGCGTGACGTCATCTCCCCAACAGCGCCTAAATTGCCTCGTATGATTAACCGTAAGGATTGGCAAGACGAATGCTCGCCGAGCCCTGAAGACGAATCACCACTGCCACACTGTTTACCTTATTTGCATTTTGTGGTTTATTTCTGGGTTTATTGGTCCCGTCAGAGACGTTTAGAAAGTTTTGACCATTTCTGTCAAGATTGGTGTGAATTTGTTTGATAAATGCAGGATATTTTGCCCTTTGTGTTGGAATAAGACCTAAGAGAATTGTTGAAAGACTGATTAATAGCCAGTGGATTTAGGATTTCATTTCATAGTTTGTCAATAGTATTTTTTCTGGCGTCTCTGGTCCTTCTTTACTTTACGTGCCTGAAGCAAAAGTGTTCTCCATATTTTTGATCACTATCATTATCCTTAAAAGGTGCATATTGCTGTAAATAGCCCATCGTGAAACCATTTTTTTGTTATTCTCACCTAAAATCCAACCCATAACTTTGTTTCAAAAATGTCCCAAAAACTAGCAATGTTTTATCCAATCATCGGCTGCCTTGCTTTTTTCACCATGCTTGCGTTGGGTTCCAGTCTAATCAAATGCGGCTAAATTTATCGTGCCTTTCAATGAGATTTTACCAATAGAGATGTCATACTCATTATAAAGAAATAAAAACATGACGACATTTACGTACATAGGACCTATGGAACTTGGAACTTTATTTACTTTGTCACTGAATAGGTTAAAAGATCACATTGATATAAATAGGACCCCGTAGTCAGAACTAGATAAACATACTGTCCAAACGTACGTTCGTGTCGCGGCCAGACGCAAGACGTACTGAGTTCACTCAAGATGGTCAGCTTGTGTTTGTTTTGGCGCGCAGACGTCGCGTCGGTAAAACTTATCTACTTAATTATATCTATAACATCATTGATGGCTATTAGTATTTTCATATATAGGCAGTCACTCCATGTAGGTTGTGGATATCATAATAATCTCCACAGTTATCTAATTACTGGGTTTTGGAGGTTAGTTTATCAGTCACTATACGCGAAACCCCTCGGCAAGATTGGTGGTTAGACTTTATTTCTCAACAAAGCTAATTAAGAACTCGCTCTCAAAACTACTTCTCACCTATAATTACATTCTTAACATACATATGCATATAAGGTGCCGGTAACCCACCTCTTCATTGTACTTCGGGACGCACCGCTGCACAAGTTATTATTAAAGGCAAATTTAAATGCACCTCCTTGGGGCTCGGATGCGCTGCCGGCAATTAAACCTTAGTTATGACGTCGTGAGGAAACCTTGCAGGAGATATGTGTTGAAGTTTTGAGCTGCAACGTTTCTTATCTACTGGACTGGACTCCGAATCAGAAAAGAGTCAGAGGAATAAGACATGGTGTACCAATTTTTATATTTTGTGTAAGTTTTTATTGTTTTGTAACATTCGTTGGTGATCCTTAAATAAATAAGACCCATGAAGCTTTGGTAAGATTGTATCAAGGAAGATTCACGGAGTATAGGAAGAAATCATCTTGGCGAAGGAGAGCCAGAGAGAGAGAAATGGAAGAAGATTATTGAGGAGGCCAATACCCACAACGGATTGTATTGCCGAAGGAATAAAAGACGTTTCTTATCTGAATTCCATTTGGTAGCACCATCGTTATCAAAGCTTAGAGCATTTAACCTATGCTCTAAGTATCAAAGATCCATAGTCTTTGGTATGACGTTTGTAAGCCAACTGCTTGATTAAGATTTTCTTTCATTTAGTATGCAGGATGGTATTATGTTCCCCTTGTTGGGTTTTTTTGTAGTAAGAAGCGTCTGCAGCGCTTTAAAAAATAACAAGAGATGAAAATAAAAGATGGCATTAATTTGTTTTGTTGACTGCTGATACTTCAGCATTATTGAAAAGTCTTATAGCTGATATGCCATCAATTGCTGTAAAATATTTTTGATGTGAATGTTTCAGACATGTTTGCAATGCTTTTGGGCCACCTATGATAGAAATGCTTCTAAACATACTGGTTTAATATATTGCTTTCTCGTCCAATATGTCTTCCCGTATACTCACACCGGTCACCAACACCTCGTAATTCACGCTGTGCTTTCAACTACCCCCACTTTATTAATGTGAGGAACGAGTACTACCCTTATTTTACGCTATTAAGCGGTCACTTTATGATATAGACGTATTCTATAGTACAAAGGAAAGGGATAACATTAACAGGATGCATGAGGACAGTTGGGCCAGAATCATCATTCGATGGATACTTGAAGATGGAAATCGTATCCGAGACAGGCCTAAAAACGCTAGGGTGACTATTTGAAATTGGCTGGAGAAGACAGGGGCTAAAGTTAGCTGGGAAAATGAGAAAATGGGCAGACCATGGCCACGCAGTGGCAAAACATGGGCTAAGCATAAACCCTAACTATTCCACATAGAAAAAAATTACAATATGAAACTCATCGATGGTGTTGCTTACTATCAATAATTCCAGAGATTACCTGCCACAAACAAACAAGTAATCAAAGAAATTTACTTCCTTATTATATTAGTTTAGAACAATGCTTCTGAGATAAACTTCTCAGGTGAAGTTTGATTGTTCACAGAATAATGTTCGAATGGACTAAACTTGTTCAGGGTCCAATTAAGTTGGCGCTTGAAAGTGCCCGCTATACTGAGAAATCACTCGTTCCTAGAAGAATAAACTCATCGGGAGTTTCAATAGTCTTGGGTTTAATTTAAGACGTCATACCATATACTTTAGTTTCACAGACATTAAAACTTCGTTTTCCTTGCACTTTTAGTTATTGCCTTTTTTGGTGGCTATGAGCTCATCATGCTCATAAGGAAGAATGATGATGATGATGGAGAATATCTTCCTTACACACGTCTTCTATGTAAGGAAGCCATCATAATCATCTCCATTTCAGCCGAAATATGTCAACGCACGCTTAACATAGGCTTCTTTTCGCGTCTTAGTGGACGCCCGCAGCAAGTCAGTCACCAGGGGCATCGGTCCACCTCGTGGATTTTGCGGTCCCAGTCCAGAACCTTTCGGCCCCACTAACCATCTGTTCTGTGATTGTGCTCCACCCAGTATCACTAAATTTTATAAGTTATATTAGCAACCTCATCTACTTGGATATAAGTTAAATTTAAGGAAAAATATAAATCAGGAGAAATCAATTTGCCTAGCCTTTTGCCAGCTATATTGGAGTCGGCTTCCAGTCTAATTGGATGTAGGTATCTGATATATCTGATAATCAGATCAGTAGGTATTTTACATGGAGTAAGGCCGTTTATTCACGACGCGACAAACGACACGACAAAATGTGGTCATGATTAAGATTGTTCATTGCACGACACCGCACTACACGCGACACGATATGCAACGCGATGTCGGCTATTTCGTCGCAGTGACGATTTAGCGGCTGTACAAAACAGGTATGAGCTTGTTGTCGACACGACACACTGCACAGAACGGCTCAGGCGTTCGTCACTCACGCGCTTATATAACAATATAAGTGCACTGCAGTGCCGTTGCAGAATCGTGTATAGTGAACAATGTAACAATCGAATGCACGACAGATCGTCTGCAGTGTGTAGTGTGTCTAAAATGGTGACCGCAAATCGGGTCGTGCGGTGCCTCGTCAACAACCGACCTAACACGATACCCTGTTGCATAACAGGTGTCAGATTTCCTGACGTCTGACTACTATTCGTAACTGATTCGTAATGACTGTCAAAAATCTGCAAATGTCAGGCCGAAAAAAAAAAAAGACCAACATCCACGGACTAATCTCGGCCAGCGTTACTTACCTTGAAGATCGACCCATGAGGCTGTTTTTGTTAAGCCACGAGAACTAAAGGAAAATGATAACAAACCTAACAATAGGTTCATCAACGAATATTTGAAAAGCGCCATAATATCTCATTGGCTAACAAAGCACGGTTGACAAAATGGCGTCGATATTCAGGGCGCACGATTTGCATATGAACGGGTGAAACGTCAGTTTAATACCGAGCTAACTGTTTACACATGGGTTTGCGTTACGATGATAATTATTTTTAGCATTTTTTTGTTTTTAATGTCATTGTCATGTCAGGAGCTCGTGGCTAAATAATAACAGCCGCACTGGTCGATCATCAAGGGTAAGCAACGCTTGACGAGGTCGGTCCGTGGATGGGTGACCATTTCAACATGCTGAGTTGCCTCCGTGCCTCGGAAAGCACGTTAAGCCGTTGTTCCCGGCTGTCATTTGAATATCTTTGACAGTCGTTACGGGTTGTCAGAAGCCTGAGATCTGACACCAGTCTAGCCAAGAGGTATCGTGTTACCCAGTTACTGGGTGGTGGAGGTCAGATAGGCAGTCGCTCCATGTAAAGCACTGGTACTTAGCTAAATCTGGTTAGACTGGAAGTGGTCCCCAATGAAGTTCGGAAAAGGCTAGGCAGATTGATTGATTGTTTATTTTTTATGTCATGTAAAAAAATAATTAAAAAAACCCGACTGCCAGCATGTATCAACCAAAACTAGATGTATCATCCGAAGGCACAGCATGATTTTCTTCGTGTTTTCCTTTTTTTTTATTTGGCTTTTTAAGCAGTGGGGTTTTTTTATTATTTTTTTATTTTCAACTTTTTAATTATTTTTTTTAGAATTAGGTACAACTAAACAAATAAGTATTATATATTTTTGTAATCATCTCTTAAAACCCTTCATTTTGATACCCCACACGAAGGGTATGGAAGAAAAAAATAATTGGCCCCACCATATGGCGCCCAAAATCTGCCATTTGTCTATTTTGCAATTTTAAGACGAATCGATTGACCTAAGAATCATCAAAATCGGCCAACGCGTTTGGTCTCTAGAGCGCCATATAGGAACAAACATACATACATACTTACATACATAGAATGATAAACACTTTACCCTCCTTCGGCAGTCGGGTAAAAAGGTATTCGTTTAGGCAAGACTACTACAACGTGGCAATGCTGCCAGTCTTTTGGGCACAATACTATTGGCAATCGACGTGGAGGAGTTTTTCGACCCCATATTTTAGAATACAATTTTAGGCTTAAAAAAGTCGTTTTTGATTTAATTTATGTGTTGACCGCGAACCGGAGACGTTGCGTTGGATGGTCTCTCACTTGGTGGATCGATGACCTGGTTAAGGTTGCGGGGATCCGCTGGAAGCGAGACGCACGAGAGCGGTCAATGTGGTGACGCTTGGGGGACCCTATGTCCAGCAGTGGACGTCTTTCGGCTGATATGATGATGATATATTTTTGTTATTTATATCTATGCAAGAAAGAAATAAAGTCTCTACGTTTACATTAAAAATAAAGTTACTCTAGTAGCCGATCCTAGCATATTGGGAACAGGCTACGCAAATGATGATGTTGATGAAATGAGGGCATTTTGAAAGACACTTGATCGTCTGTTTGTTGGTGCCTTATTAAAAGTAAAAGTGAATTTCTTAAATGATTTTTTATTATTATTCAAATCTTAGTAAAAACCATAGGTTTAGTTTAATGTTGACTACCATAGTCATCAACTCTTTTGAGAATAACCTCTTCATCATTAGTCTACAGCAGTTCACTGCTGGATATAGGCCTCTTCAACTGCGCGCCATTTCCATCGGTTTTTGGCAACTCTCATCCAGCTGTTACCAGCCACCCTACGAAGATCGTCACTCCACCTAGCCTGAGGACGTCCTACCTTACGGTCTTATCTCTTCTTTAAAAAAAATCTGACAGTAATAAATTTTTCTCTGAACCTTTAAAAACCATGAAATAACACATCTGACGAACCCAATACTAAATCCTTTCTGACTTCAATAAATCATTTTTCATTTTCAGTCGTCCGTATATTGGATTCTTTTTCCCCAATCGACTATTAGGGATGTCTGAGCTGCTTGCATCTCGCTAAGCAGCTTATATGTAAGCTTTGTTTCTTTTAGTTTGAAAACGTTATTTTCTGTGGATTTTGTAATACTGACTGCTGTTTTAAGCCGTAGCCTTTTGGTACTCTCTGATGTCTTGCTCTTTATATCTTTGATAATATCAACCTGTATGTTTTTCAAGCCAAGATAAAGGCTGTTTCTTTAAAAGAGAAGAAACGAGCTCTCCTCTTGGTCACTTTCGGTTTCATCATCATCATTTGAGCCGAAAGATATCCACTGGCGGACATAGGTCTCCCCGAAGCGTCGCCACAATGATTGGTCCTGTGCATCTCGCATCCACCGGATACCCACAGCCTTAACCAGGTCGTCGGTCCATCTAGAAGGAGGCCTTCCAACGCAACGTCTGCCGGTTCGGTTAAGTGGTTTCAAATTGTAGGTAGAGTAACTACTTTTTAGTCAAACATAAGTGGAGGGGAAGATCAAAGCAGCGCTGAATGGACTGAGCGAAACATGATATAGCTAGTATGATTTTGCAATAAGGGTTATTACCGAGATGATGACAATAAAAGAAAGAAAGAGACACAAGAACACAAGAATAATTTGTGTAAAAAAAACATAAACCCGACACATGAAAAAGATGAAAATCATCCTATGCAGTCGGAGGACACATATTCGCGAGCTGGCTGACCACAATCATAATAGGTACCCTCCGACTGCATAGCATACTTTTCTTCTTGTTTACATATTTTTAGGTCGCTTCGTAAGCAGTCGGTTTTTTGTTTGCACCTTTTTGTTTAGTTGTTATCTTTTTTTTTCGAATTAGTTTTCATTTTAATATATAGGTAGCATAATCATATTTTTGTAATTACCTCTAAACCCTTCATTTTGTTACTCCACTCGATGGGTTTGTAAGATAAAAAACTTGGATCCCACAATATGGGGCCCAAAATTCGCCAAGTTTTTATGTCACTTATCTTAGAATTAGTGTCCGACCGAAACTGTATTTTTCGACCGAAACCAAATTTCGGAAACGGTCTCAGTTTCGGCCGAAACCGAAACTTCCTTACAAAGATCATGTTTTGAGGAAAAAATTAAGAAAACTTTATTATAATCAGTCTTAATTTTTTTATCTTTATTTCACATAGCCAGTCTTCGACATTTTCGCGTATGGTATGATAGTCAACATATCAAACACTCATTTAAGAAAAAAATATTCGCAAAAATACTCGCCTGGATAGTATTTAAAGGGCCGAACATGACCGATCACAGCGCGAGAACTCCCGAATGCAGTTTCGGTTTCGGTCGTAGTTTCGGCAGGTTTGTCGCCGAAACCGAAAATAAAACAAAAATCGACCGAAACTGCATGCCAAACTTTCGGTCGGACACTACTTAAAACACTTGGGAGGTCAAGATGTATCTAATGATGTCTTAATTATATAAATCCGTGTAGCGGTTTGATAGATATGAGGTAATTAGCGAGGATGGTTGTTATTATTACATTTTTAATGTACTATATATCTATAATAATGTACTATATATATATCAAATGTACTATAGTACATTTGAAATATTTATAAACAAAACAAGAAATAAGGTGAAACGGAAATTAATCAGATGTATGTCGTGATTATGGCTAGAAGGCTTCCACTCAGCATAGTGCTATGCTGTGGGGTACCCACAGCACGGCCAAGAAATAGAAAACGCACCGCCGCCGCCGCTTACGTACTTTGTGGCATGGCGCTGATTTTCAGTGGTCGCGTTTTTAGTGATAGAAAATAGTGCATAATTATAACTCCTTTGAAACAGGAAAAGAAACGCGCAAATATAGTAATATTGGCGCAATAATCTCTATTCTAGTGAGCATTGCTGAGTTCCGAATTGGAAAATTCTTGATTCCGGTAATGCTATACATAAACAGTCTTACTCATAATAATCTCTGAACTGTTAAGCAACCGATTATTTACATATAATTATTTTAAGAGAGATTGAATTAAGATTATGACTCGATGTATGAACGTGAAAGAAGCTAAAGAAATATGTAAGGATCGTAGCAACTGGCGTTCTGTAGTCTCTGCCTACGCCCATGGGTAATAGGCCTGTATGTATGTATGTATTAAGCTTAACAGATGCTAAACAGTTCAGAGTTCTTATGAATAAGAGCCAATATGTATACCTTTTGTAAACAGAAATGTATTACAAGTGCAAATCGATCCAATTGCATGTATTACGAATGTACTTGTAATTTCCTTACTAAAAATCTATACAGCTGAAAGACGTCCACTGCTGGGCATAGGCCTCCCCCAGGCGTCGTCACATTGACCGAATAAATTAATTAAATCGCCTATCGGTGTGCTACAAATTGAATTGCGACGAGACATCAGAAAGGTCTCTTAGGCAGTGATAACAATTGTATATAAAGCGGACCACCTGTTCTCAAACTTTTAACATTAAAATTGTTCTAAGATAATAAGAAAACAGCCCACAAACGTAATGGCATAAATATTTATCTTTTTTATCCTACAAGTAACTTTTATAAGTTTGGGCTTAAGTAAGTGGAATGTTATTCGATTCGCACATTGTTTATTCAAAAACTTTTATGATTAAGTCTCGGAATTGAATTTACCGAGAGCGGTAGGACGCGCTCAAGTGTTTTGGGACATACTGCTGCGAAAAATGACTGGGGATTTTTCTTTTGGTCTATTTTTGTGGTTGTTGTTTTGGTTGTTGTTGGTGTAGCACGTTAGTTGTGAACGTGAAACTTCTTTTTCGAACCCGATGTAAAGTTACTGTCACTGCAGCAGGACTGTTGGACTTTTGGAAGTGGCATAAAAATTCAACCCTAGTTTATACACCTACCTAAAAATGTTCGTTGTTGTTTGTCGGTAACTGAAAAGTATTAATTTGAGTTTGATAAACATCACTTGCTGAGACTGTGGCAATCCGGTTGATGCGAAAAGAAAAGGACCTATCAGTGTGGTCACTTGTGGGAGAGGCCTATGTCCAGCAGTGGACGTCTTTCGGCTGAAATGATGATGATGATACAACACTTTTATATTAAACAGCATAAACTTTTCAATGACGACAATTGTATTCCATCTTTGCATTCCATTTGAAAGTCTTAATAGTCATTGGTTGGACCAAAAAAAGTTTGCATCCTCTGTCACGTGTTAGATGAATCAACGAGTTACCTAGTTTAAACTCATAATTATCGTAGTATAAATAAGCGAAAAATAATAATTATGAACAAACGGGCATAAAAAGCGGGCCGGGAAGAACTCATTGGGCATAAAAAATCCGCATCACAGACAATGGTAAAAGTGCCCAAAACACTGGCAGCATTGTAACTTGAATGTAACAGCCCCATTTTTGAGAGAAGCTGAATTCAATAGTGACGATCAAAAAACCGCATGTATTCAGTGTCGAGCAATAGAAAAGCCGTACGTGAAGCAATCGATCATTCCAGTTAGTCATATACTACAGTCCTGCCATCCATCCTTCACGTCCATGTGTCCACGCACAACGTAGTAACTTGTTTATTGGTTCGAATTTGTCAATCCAATCGGTCGGTGTGTGTCAATAAAAAATATTTTCGTAATTCCGCGCCCATGCCGATGTTGTCCTAAAAAGTAATATAATATAAAAGGAAAATGTTTAAGGAAGTGAAGGATAAATATATAGGAAATTGCTTGTGTCAAGTTGTGAAAATAGTGTGTAAAATATCTGTTGTGGGCAGAATGATAGAGTGGGAGTTCATCTGCAGCATCACTCGGCTAGCGGGCATTTAATGTAAAATAAAGTAAGTATGGAGTATGTAACAGGGTAATAAAATAAAATGGCTACAAAAAAGCATGTGATCCTAAAAGTTCTAAAACAAAAGTGATAATATATTCAACAACAAGGAACGTAAGTTTGTGACATGCTATACTAACATTCATCACGAGCACTAAATGTATATGCAGGTATGAACATAAAATGCAATCTCAGATTACCGTTCCTACAAACGATTTAATACAAACTCATCCACAGTACATCCGCCCTTTTCCACTTCACAAAATTAATAGTAAATATCTACACACGAGTCAAATAACCCACTTTAAATAAACCCTAAACAAACGAAAACTTTCACAAAATAAAATTACCATCGCGACGCACAACTTATTACGCATCAAATTGAACAATTCAGCGTTACTCGAACTTCTTCCAATTTAGAACCCCGCGGGGTGACACAGCGGATACATAGAATTTTCCACTCAGTATACATGTCAAATGTCTTTGTGATTCTCAAAGTTTACCCCGTCGCAGTGACGGGGCGCAGAAATGATAAATGACAGCGGCTAATGAGAGCCCATCAGAAGTTACTGAATTATTTCAATGATGAAGCTGAATGTAGGGCAGGCTTGTGTACTTGAGTTGTGTTGTTATTTTATTTTTATGTAAGGGTTGAGTGTAAGGATGACCTTTTTATTCATTCTTACGTCAAAAATACACGCCTCCACATCTTTTCTCGTAAACTATAATGCATTATTCGTCTTTCATGGCATCTGCAATAACGGAAGTTGTTGATGATTCACAAACAACCAATTAGTTAGGTGTAAAGAAATAGTTTATAACCAAGTTTTCTCTCTACTGATAACAAATATCAACTGCTGAAGCAACTAACAATTTAACTGATTTAAAGACATTCCTGATGGCTTGACGCGATTCAATTTATATCACGCCGATAAGCGATTTTTATTAAGCGAAATCGCAAGTACGTTAACATTTTGAATTTTTCTCAGTTTGTTTTTAATCATGGTCTGGCAGTTTGAGTAATTTATGCGGCCTACCCAAATGTCCTTTCTTTGGTATTGTTCGTCGAATCATTGAGCTCCTATTCTGAGTTGAGCTGCTCGGTTACTGACAAATGCATGCACTGACTGGACGGGTCCACTCAATCTGGCTGGTTTTGGCCTTAAAACACCATTTCAGACATCAATCTACATGGTCTTCACATGATCTAACCCAGATTTTGTCTGGACTTTAAAAGAGACTGTGACCTCTGAGTTTTTTTTCGGCCTTTCTTCTCAGAGTAGTCTGACAGGGAACGCCGACCTCAAAAAGTTTAAAAAAATATGACCGGCATATAAAAGTGTTTGTACAAACCAACTTTCAGAAATAAAATCAGTTATCATTGCGCAATGCGATGAAATTCGATCGAATGCACTTGAAATTTTCTTATCATATACATACGCGATATCGCCTATCGACGCAATATAAATTTCGTAGCACCATCAAGTAGGTTACAAAGAAGCTGCCCCGCAATATTATAATACATACAGAACATACATACAGAAGCAGCAAAGCATTTTATTTATAATGTCTATATATTTGATACCAAGCCAAATTTATTCAAATGCCTTACATCTAGAACGTCCATTTTCAACGAAGCTTGGCCTTATCCTTTTGCTTGCAAACGAGAATAAAAATAGGCTTAAGCTAAGTTCACTTAGGGGCATAAAGAAGGAACTTAATGTGCCGAGACATAGATAAGTGTATATTAAGGAACTTTTTTGAATTTAACCATTTCCGTCTTTTTTCTATTTTTGGCAAATGCTTTGCTAAATATCGAAGCCTTATTAATGTCAACCATTTTTGTATATCCTATGACGCCAATAGTAAAAGATCAGACAAGGCTGATAGATGCTAGATAACAGGTTTTGTAATCAATAGATGACCTCTAAGTTAAAACCAGAGTGGTAGTTTTTTTTTAAAGAATTAAACAACCATTATCACAGGAAGATAGGATCATAGGATAACATCATCATCACAATAATTTCAGCCGAAAGACATTCACTGGTAAACATGGTCCTCCCCAAAGTATAGCCACTTTGACCGGTCCCGTGAGTTTCGCAACCAGCGGAAACAACAAGAAGGAGTCCAAATTATCACACCATCTTTTACAATAAAACAAAACACAATCTAATAAACATAACGCAAACTTCATCCATTATTTAAATCCAGTAATAATTCGAGAAAACCAATGTAACGCCATAATGGAATCACTCACGATTCATTCGAGAGACTCGGTCCCAAATAATTATGCTCCAAAGTACTGCGTCACAAGTTGTCTCAACTTTCGGGGCCGAACCGAGAAGTTTTTTATTTGCAAATCGCCAATCCGAAAGAAATTAACATTTTTTCTGACAGCCAACAAGGATTGCTTTCTTTTATTTCCGCGCTCTTTTGTTTACCGAAAATGAGGTTTTGGTTTTAGTTTTAATAATAAAGACTGTTTTTCAAACTTTATGTAAGAACAGGAAGGTTTTCGCGTTTTACAATTCAAGGGGACTCGTTGTACAGAAAGAAATCCTTTCTCTTTTTCTTGGGCCTTTTTTCGGAAACAGTTTTTGGTAGATTAAAATCAACCTAACCTTTCCAATCTATCTAGGTAACGATGTTAGGCATTAAGAAAACCAATAGAAGTGATATCGGCTTTCTGAATTTCCTTCAAGAATCTGGTCTCTAGGTTGTTAATACTCACATAGATTTTGGATACTGGATACTTATGTTAAATTAATGTCGATCCACGCTATTTTTCTTTAATTCTCTAAATTGCTATTAAATGATAAATGATTTTACTGCTGTAAGTTGGTTTGTACAATCACTTTTACATGTCGATCATATTTATTAAAACTAGATGAGGCAAAATAACCGTGCAGCTCAACTCAAAATTTAAGGAGCTCAACGATTCGACGATCAATACCAAATAAAGGACAAACGGGTAGGCCGCATAAACTACTCAAACTGCCAGACTATATATTGTCATTTATCTTTGATTATCTAATCAAATCTGAGGAGCTCGTGGCTAAATAATACTGTTATTTAGCCGTGTGGCTGTCCACACGGGTCGATCTTCAAGGTTAAGCAACGCTTGACGAGGTCGGTCCGTGGATGGGCACCATTTCAACATACCGAGTTTCCTCCGTGCCTCGGAAAGCATGATAAGCCGTTGATCCCGGCTGTTATTTGAAGATCTTTGACAGTCGTTACGAGTAGTCTGAAGCTTGAGATTTGACACCAGTCTTGCCAAGGGGTACCGTGTTACCTAGTTACTGGGTTGTGGAGGTCAGATAGGCAGTCGCTCCATGTAAAACACTAGTACTCAGCTGAATCCGGTAAGACTGGAAGCCGAACCCAACAAACAAATGGAAAAAGGCTAGGCAGATGATGATC
The DNA here is from genome assembly GCA_949775005.1 of Orthosia gothica. Classification (NCBI taxonomy): domain Eukaryota; kingdom Metazoa; phylum Arthropoda; class Insecta; order Lepidoptera; family Noctuidae; genus Orthosia; species Orthosia gothica. The sequence goes on from OX459048.1 coordinate 26,953,745, forward strand.
TTTGATTATCAAAATCACATCAGCTCTCTCACAGTTTTCTGAAGATATGAATCGTAGTCTAGACCAGGGTCATCAGGTGTTGGCGCTTTTCATTAATTATAAAAAGGCTTTTGAAACTTTGGACCACGAGGTGTTGTTGCAGGCCATGGATGAGTGTGCGATCAGAGGGCCCCCGAACAGGTGATTCCGGAATTACTTGAGTGGCAGAACCTTACAGACCTGCATTTCTGGCGTAACTAGTAAAGAAGTTGCGGTTAACATTGGCATTCCGACTGGTTCCGTATATGGACCGGTTGGCTGTATTATGCATGTCAATAGCGTCAGTAATGTAGTTGGGAAGTGTCGGGTTTATATGTATGCAGATGACATGTGCCTTATGTACTCCTCTAAGTCTATACAGGAGGTCCGGGCTGTGTTGCAAGCAGACTTCGACAATATTACCCGGGCACACGATAACTGTATCATACTAAACCTAAGCAAGACAAAAGTGATGCATGTGCACTCGCCGCACAACCTGGTGGCAAAAAAGGCCGATAGTAGGGAAATAGGTATCGTGGGCCACACATACGACTGCATGCACGTCGGATATGTCAACTGTGTCTGTCAGCAGCTGGAGTATGTCAGTAAGTTTAAATATCAAGGTCTGTGGGTAGACTGACACATGAACTGGAAGACACAGGTTGACACAGTGTGTACAAAGCTTAGGTCAGTGTTAAGTAAATTCTATATCCTGAAGGCACCTTTGAGTATGCAAACGCATCGTGTGATTTATTTCGCTCTCGCCGAGTCTCTGCTGAGCTATGGGTTAAATACTTATGGCCGTACATTCAAAACCTACCAGAACTGGTTAACCCTAAACTGAAGCTTGAGTGTAAAGAATATTATGATAGACTTTTTGTTGTATGTGAGGTGCTTCCCATACATGAGAAGGTCAAGTACTTGATGGTTCTGAAGCAGTTCTTTAACGACCAATTTAAAGTACAAGTGCAAAACCCAAAGGTTGACTGGTAGAAAATGCCTAAGGCATTAAGTCCACCTCTGTACATTTGTGTGCTTAAAGTATTAAATAAATAAATAAAACGCTTATAATACTAGGAGCGTTAGAGAACGTAAATTCGTTAGAGCACCAGTTAAAAATTACTATGGCAAAAGAACTAGTAAGTAGTTGACCCCTACAATTTTTAATAATATCGACTGGCTGAGAAAAGATACTAGTGGCATTAGTGAGCGAACACTAAAAAGAAAATTAAAAACTGAACTGCTTAATGACGTTGCAGCGACGTGCGGCAGTCATTGATAATATCAAGTTGTTAATTGTTGTCGCGTGTTGCGGTAGTGTCGTTGAGCATCTTTTTGCATTGTATTCTAAAACAGCATGCGCGGCGCGAGTCGTCGCCGGTGTGTGTGCCGACGGCGGCCCGCGCGGCTGCTGAAATGATAATTCTTACCGTGACCGTCTATTAATAGTTGTATCTACTTACTTAGATTTTTATAATTTATACCAAATGATCTTTAGACGAGCGCTAATCCTGCCGATAAACTGTCACGCGGTTTGGCAGATTTATGATGTATGTACAAATGTTTGGTCCAAAATAAAAGATTTATTTATTTATTATTTTATTTATTTACATCGATTCTCTATCTCAAAAACCATACAATGATTTACAAAGTAAAACAAAATAAATAAACACAATAAAAAAAACGCGAATTCGAATTAAACACTGTTGTTATTGCATAAATCCTATTTATACTTTTCATATAAAAAAGTTTGAGAATTTATGTTCTATTTTTTGTGTCGGCAACACTGAAGAGTCATTTGTTATACAATTACAAAGTTTGTAGTGGAACTGACAAGTTTGTTTGGTGAAATTGGATTATTAAGCGGTCGTTACTTTGATATTTTTTTTATTCCAACGCTTTTACAATTACCTTCAGCTTTTATTTGTAAATAGAATTTCATTATCTACCGTGAGCGCGTAAATTAATTCCCAGAATCGTGAAAAAGCTTTTTGTGTTGTTCAAAATTTGAAACGCGTTTTTGATAACACCAAATGGTTTCTGAGAAATAATTTTACACTGTTTATCTATACTTCTATGCTAATATTATAAAGAGGATAGATTTGTATTTTTGTATGTAACGAATGAACTTAAACACTACTTGACCTATTTCATAAATTCTTTCACCGTTGAGAAGCTACACTATTCCCGGATGACAAAGGTTACTTTTTATCCGTGTCCCGTGGGAATCCACGGGATCGGGCACTACACGGGTGAAACCGCGGGGCGTCTGCTAGTCCATAATACAAACAAAGTATAAATGAGTAGGTACCTACTACTTGTGCGCGGTTGATTTCAATAGGCTCGCCTCTGTGGTGAAATGTGGGTGTACTAGCTATATATATATAATATGTATTTACGCTTCGGGAAACATAGACGTGATAATAATAAATAAATTTATTCAAATCAATAAAATCATGTTAACATAAATCAATTGAATCATTTGAGGGTTATAATTAGTTAATAAAACAGATAGGTGTTGCGACCAGCACCCTTGCTAAGTTATAAAATAACTCGTATTAAGGGCAGTGGTACAAGCCACTACACAAAAATTTAACCTTTTAATAAATTCAAGGTAGAGCAAGCGTTTGTTGAGATAAAGTTAACAAGCAGAGTTACAAATAAATTTAGAAATTAAATGAAATCAAAAAATAAATTAGTATAAATCAAATCAAATATTAAATCAACTCAAAAATGAAATAAAATCAAAAACAAAATAAAAATTAAATACATAAATTGTTTAATTTAGCATCAGAGTCAAAAGAGTGTGTGGTGAGTGTGTACGATTGTGTGTGGGTTTGTGTATTGTGATTGTGTGCAAGATGTGATGTGTTATGTTTTCGGTGGAAAGGTTTAGTAGGGATTATTGAGGTTTAGTAGGGTGATGTATTACGTGTGAACAAATGACTACTTAATGGCATACTTTACGACGAATGCCTATCCATCTCTACATTTGACAACTCCAAAACATAATTTTTGATCAACTTCTACTTTAAAATCGTATATTGATTTAATAAACGTTTGTTGTATTAAATCAACTTTTCGCAAACGCCATTTCTACAAACTAAAGAACTCCTTCCCATTCAGAAGTCAAACAAAATGGATGAAAAAAAATGTTCCAGCGTCCTACGTTCTACTAGGTTTTCAGGCAAGCGGGAGCGTCGACTTCCGATCCCACCGACGTCACATCCGCAGCGCCCCCTCGCGGCTGAGCCTTTGTTGACTGAAAATTGTAAAATGCATGTAAATAATAAATCCTTTTGATAAAATGAATTGTTTTTCCATGCTTTTCAGAGAACGAAATGTGACGGTATTTTGTTGATTTTCCATTTTCAAATTGGATTTTCGTTTTTTACTGTTTGTTGTGTGTTTTGTGACGAGCATGTCTTTAACTTCCTATGGGATGGATGAGGTTTATTATGGTGTATGTGAGCCCAGAGGAAGATGCCTGTTCATGCTTGCTTTGAAGACTTATGGTATGGCATTTAGACAGTTTGGTATGTTATGTGTTAATCTCTTTTTAACCGACTTCCAAAAAAAGGAGGAGGTTCTATGTTCGACTTTATGTTTGTTTTTTTTTTTTTTTTTTTTTTGTGTATGTTCACCGATATCTCTGTCAATTGTGGACCGATTTTGAAAATTCTTTTTTTGTTTGAAAGAGTATGTTTCGAAATTGGTCCCATTTTAATTTGGTGATGGTCTGATGAAGAACTTCGGAGATGCACAACAGAACTTTTCAATAAATAACGGCAAAACTCTCGGGATTGCTGCAATCGCATGTCTGTTTGTTGTTTATACCATTTCATAACATAACATCACGCCAGCACGCTCTAAAGGGGTACACAGATCTCTCATTTCACCGGTTTTGTTCAAGTTTCATATTATTCGGTTAATCTATTCTGGAGTTATAGGGACCTTAATAAACAACTTGCTATTAGGTAGGTAAAACTAAAAAGGGAAAAATAAAAAAACTTTTTTTCAAAAAAATTCTACCGACTTCCAAATGAAAAACTACAAAGTGAAAAATAACTTAACTTTTGGAAGTCGGTGTCCATATCCGCAAAAAATGGTACCTACGAAAGACACCGACTTCCAAAAGTTAAGTTATTTTTCACTTTGTAGTTTTTCATTTGGAAGTCGGTAGAATTTTTTTGCAAAAAAGTTTTTTTTTGCTTTAAAATCATGACATAAATAAATCTAAATTAATATTCTGACAGAAACCAGTTCACTCATATGAATTAAAACAGTTCATTCAATATGGCCCCGTTTTCCGACAGAAAAACATAAAAACTTATACCATACCTTTATGTTCCAATTCCTTACCCTTTTATTAATCCAATACCAACATGAAAAACCTCAACACTTTCGGTAACAGCCGACCCACCAACAAGGCAAACCGTATATCCTTAAAATTGCAAAGAAAAGAAAAGAAAATACCTCTTTCTCAGGTAACCAGAAGCCTTCCAAGAACGTATGGTCATAACGTCCAATAAAGTTTATCGCGGCTTCGAATGGGCCGACAATGAAAGCCGTGGCCGGTCCGGAGCCGGACCGTGGCTATAAAAACTAGCCGTAACCCTCGCTCGTCCGGTTTACTTCACAAACGTGGTTAAATAATGGAAGGTTGTTGTGGCAAGGGGTGGCACGTGAAATTATGTGATGGAAAAGATTGAACAAATGCCTTGACTTTATAACCAAAGCCGCAAGGTTGCCTGCTTGTCGGTCTTATAAAGACTGTACTTCGGTGACTGTGCTCAAAAACTCCACGACCTCATCCCACCAGCCCCCTTCTACCATCGGACATCTAGACGCACTGCAAGTTACCATCCTTACCTTTTTGCCATAACACCAATTCGCACCAAGCGCATCCAAACATCCTTTATAATGCGCACAGCGAATGAATGGAACTCACGGCCTGCGTCTGTGTTTCCGAACGCATTCGACCCAAATCTCTTCAAAATTAGAGTGAACTTCTTCTAGGTAAGCTCACTCCATCGTCGACTCTGTCTCTGCCACCTCTGCCCTACCCTAGAGTCAAGAGCAAACAAAAACCAAAAAAAAACTGGTGCAAATTTTCCAGAACAACATCGGTACGAAATGAAACTTATTGCTATTTGATACAAAGGTAAACACAATCATCATCATTATCATCAGCCTATAGCATTCCAGTGAAGAGCCAAAGACTCGACCCGCGGCCTTCAACATCCAATTGCTACCCTGCAAAGTTTAAAGCTTAGATTCGCTTAAGCAAATCAGTCCATAGCTTTGGACAAAGTTACATTGTATAAGCGATAACAATTGTAAAACAGTTCAAAATATGTGGCCGTGACATTTCAGTAGCGCAAGTCAAACTCATGCATTTCGAACTTTATGACAATTATAGCTGAAAAAATACGTACGTGCCACTCCCATGATCCACGGGCGACGGCTGACGTAAGGCAGCGGGGGTGGTAAAACGTGCGTGCGGGACGGGGTCACCTGAACTGTCACTGGTTAGTAACATTCCCCGCCACCCGCGCGGACCATGGGAGTGTTACGTACGAATTGGCCAAGCTATAATTTGTTTGCACTGAAAGAATGACACTTTGGGCGGGAATACTCAATTCAGAATTGAGTAATTGGTGTTAAACGTAATTCAATTCTAAACTTTGACAGGTTTTCAGGCTAAACAAATTTGTCAAAAACTCAATTTTAAATAATTAATAGAAATTGGGGGTTTATATAGATCCTCATAATATCAAAAGTTCGAATAGTCCACTTAATTTAGAAGCATTTAGAACGGCTTAACGTGCTTTCCGAGGCACGGAGGAAACTCGGTATGTTGAAATGGTCACCCATCCACGGACCGACCCCGGAAAGCGTTGCTTAACATCGATCGACCCGTGTGGCTGTTATTATTTAGCCACGAGCCCCTCGTTCTCACCTATGTACTGCAAATTAAAACAATTGCCAACACTTTTAACCGTTGAATCGTATTCCTTCCTTTATTTCCTACAACCCTACAATCATAACGCTTGCTAGAATAACAATAGAGCATAGAGAATGGACCTTCAACCGTCCACTGTATGACATTGTCGAGAATTTTATGTGTTGACTGTAACTTGGTTACGACTCTGTGACATTTCCTTATGAGTAAGCTGAGATGGTTTGCTTCCTTTATCTTTTAAATTACATTCATAGCTGTGAGTTTTATCATCTGTTTGATCCAGATAACCATTCTCATACATTTTGTTAAGATACTTGTTTAGTTATCGGGGTAAGACTAAAGAAACGATCTGTTACTGTAAAAGCCCGAACCACAGTAAAACCTATGATTTGATAAAATATTCGGACTTGCAATGATACGGTGTATCTTAGGATTTTCCTCAGAGACTTGTAAATGTTAAAAAATTATGTCAACCGAAATGATGAAATAAATTGATGAAAAAAAAATGTGATTTTGACTTGACTTCGTCAAAAAAGAAATTGTCTAACAAACATAATACCTACTTTGGTAAAGATAATCAATTAATCCGTAATTCCATCATCATCATTAGACTATTAATGTTCCCACTGCTGGGACACAGGCCTCCTCTCTGTGAGAGGGAATGGTCCGTAATCCACCACGCGGGCCCAGTGCGGGTTAGTGGATGTCACATGTCATTTATTTGGTTCTAGGACATGCCGGTTTCCTCACAATGTTTTCCTTCACCGTTTTGAGAGTAGTGGTGATAAATAATTTACACAAAGTAAAGCGCCTGCCTGGGATCAAACCCGCGACCTACAACTTGTAAGTCGCGGCCGATACCACTGAGCCACCACTGCTCTCTCGGCGTGATGTATTAGGTGGAAATATGGAAAGGACCTTTGCGAGCACCATTTAATCTTATGTCAAGTTAGTGTGATTGTTTCACTTCAATCTTCCTCTAGTGACAAAACCACCGTTAATCTTGCATTATAATTGGTTTTATTAATGAGCTTTATTGAAATGTTGATTTACAATAATAGTACATTACTGCCGCGGTCTATAATGACTACTTTGCTGGTCGCGTGAAAAATCGCATATGAAAAATTTGTGCAGTAGAAAATCATTAGGAAATCTAAATCTTTATCCGAAAATGTTTTTCTTTTCAATAATACAGCAGTCAAACACCGCATTAGAATTATCGCAAACTATTACTAATATCAAACCGGGAATGTCGGTGTTGAATTTTAGTAACTGTACTTTTCATAATTTTCATTTTAATTAAAATTCTAGTTAATTAATATTTTTTATTTAAATTACTTGCTGGTTATATTTAGATTAGGTACTTGCATTTTTGAGTAAAGCACTATACAAACCTTGGCCCACAATGACTGCTTCGCTGGTCACGCTATGATTGCCTCGAGCTAGCCTAGCTACGCTCTAGGCCTTTCAGCTTGGCCATCATTGCAGCCCTTGCTGTCCTCGCTGTAAAGGCCTCGACCTACGGTCTCGGCCTTTATCTCAGCTCGTCCATCAAGTGCTGCACGCTGACCGCGCTGTGTCGGCCTGGAGCTGCGCTACGCTGTGCTGTCAGCCATAAACAGCGCGACCAGCAAAGTAGTCATTATAGACCGCGGCAGTAATGTACTATATATGTTATTATGCTTTTTGATCCTACCTCCTCACCAAATGAAAAATCTAGATACATCCAGATAAAACCGTCTATCGACAATAAAATCTAATCCCGAGAATGGGGCAACATTTTCCAAAGTTTGTTATAGAGCATCCAATCTCATAAGACGTTTCTTTCTTAGAATTATAATGAAAAGTCTCGTGATCTTGAAGGTTTATCCAGACTAATATTATAAATGCGAAAGTAACTCTGTTCGTTTGTTACCTTTTCACTACTAAACGCCAGAACCGATTTAGATGGTAAATGGTATGCATATATTTTGAGAGAAAGCTTGTGGCTAAATAATAACAGCCGCAATCTTCAAGGTTAAGCAACGCTTGACGAGTTCAGTCCGTGGATCATACCGAGATTCTTCCGTGCCTTGGTAAGCACTTTAACTCGTTGTTGGTCCCACATGTCATTTACACATCTTTGACAATCGTTACGGATAGTGAAAAGCCAGGGCTGACACCAGTCTTAAGATCCTGGGTTGTAGAAGTAAGTTAGGCAGTTGCGCCATGTAAAATACTGTTACTCAGTTGCATCCAGTTAGACTGGAAGCCGACCCCAACATAGTTGAGAAAAGGCTAGGCAGATTGAAGATAATTTGAGAGCCTGCAAAGCACATAGGATAGTTTTTACCCCAGTAATGTGTTCCCTAGGGAATAATTTTTGGATTAATCCTTTTCTGTCCAGGCTACTCGTCTGTGGAATGCATTGCCAGAGCCAATCAAACGTGATCAATCGTTGCCTGTGTTCAAAAGACTCGTAAAGGAACATTACCTGTCGGTGTGGATAAATCATTTACTGTCCAGGCTACTCGTCTGTGGAATGCATTGCCAGATCCAATCAATCGTGCTCAATCGTTGCCTGTGTTCAAAAGACTCGTACTCTCTTCTTTTTACTGTTTCACTGTGATTGTCGTCATTTATTTTTATTGCTATTAAATTTGGTTTATAACCAAATTCAAAAAGGAGGCGGTTATTAATTCATATGTAATTTAATTTATTTAAGTATTATTAGATAGCATAATTATGTATTTATCTGTGTACCTATAATAACAAATAAATAAATAAAACACTTTTTACGCGGGCGAAGCCGTGAAAGAAGCTAGTTCTGGATTAAGTTCGCTCAGCTTAAGCGATGCGCGTTCAAAGAAAATTAACATACAGATAGTTTGAAAGACGTGGTATTCGTCGAGCTCTTAGATTGAGTTATTTTTTAAAGATCTAGATAATATGAGACTGATTAGAAATTAATTTTGAGAAAAGAAGTTTAAAATTCTAAGAAAAATGTTATATGAAATCTGTCTCAAGGCTCTTGAAGTCAAACTTTAGGTAACATTGCAACAACGATGCGACAACGCGTTTTCATAGAAATTTCTCTCAGATAATATTAAATTACTAGAACAATTTTTATGACAAAGTTTGTCACAGAGTTCTTTTATGCCTGAGAATGAACCTTTATAGGTATAGTTGACGCAAATTTCGACTGCTGAGGTCCTGAATTCGTTAAGGTCGGAGAAATATTACCAAACTAGATGCAGCCCGCGGCTCCACCCGCGTAAAATAAGTATTAGATACTATAGCCTTTGGGTAGTTCTGATTTATATGCTGTACTGTAAAGTAAAGTTTCATCAAAATCGGTTCAGTAGTTTTTGCGTGAAAGAGTTACAAACATCAATCCGCTCTCACAAACTTTCGCGTAACTGTAGGATTAGCACTGGTGGCCCAGTGGTAACAGCCGCGACTTACAAGTTGTAGGTCGTGGGTAAGAACCCAGGCAGGCGATTTACTTTGTGTAAATTATTTCATCACCAAAGCTGTGAAACGGTGAAGGAAAACATCGTGAGGTAATCGACATGTCCTAAAACCAAAAATTTGAAGACATTGTGACTCATCATCGCACTGGGCTCGAGTGGTGGATTACGGCCCATTCCTTCTCACAGGCAGAAGGCAGCGGGAACATTAAAAGGCTGATGATGATGACTCATTAGAAACAAATGATGATCAAATCAGAAACGAAGATATATATTTCTAATTTGATAGGATAACACGTGATCGATGTAGCCGAAAAGTTCTGGCGTGGCGTCCGCGTACCTACCGAAAGACGAAGGGCTGGAAGGCCTCCCACTAGGTGAACCGATGACCTGGTTAAGGCTGATGAGGATGACTCATTTGTTTCCTTGCATTTGTTCTCTGAATTATTGCATATTTAATGACAATAACCCTCTATTGAATGTTTTTAACTTCTTTATTCAAAACCTTAATCTGATTGACACCTGAACCTCTAAAAACATTAGTTAGAAGATATTTCCCAAGAAAATGCTAACTAGTTGAGACGTCTAAAATATAATCTAATATTGTTATAATAACAGTCCAGCGCAGACGTCTGCCTGAACACAGGTTTGTCTGGCGCGATCGCGACTCGATCCATCCCAATTCCATTTGGAGATCAAATACTATCTCCAGTTTTCGTTGTAAAGTTATAGGGTGTAACATTTCTGAGGTCTAATTTTTCGTTTTGTATTGGTTTTTGAAATCGGTTTTTGTGGAATAAGAATAGCTTGTGTATCAAATAATATCTTGTATGGTAGAATATTAAACTGATTGGAAAACAACTAAGTTATATTCTATCAGCGATAATAATTGTCAAAATGTCAAAATGATTGAAGGATTAAATTAGGGATATTAACTGAAAAATAGTATTTTGTCCGTCAGGCAGATTAATAAAAAATATTGGACAGATATTTTTTCTTTAGACTCCTAAAAATAAAGTGACGACGTTACAATGCGTTGAAATATCGTGTGACGTCACGCCGTTAGTACACTTTATACTGACATAGTGACGTCACAGGCCCCTCTCTCCTGATCATTGATGCCCTTTGTCTTTGTTTTTAATTTGGTAAAGGAAAAAGTACATGTCCAATATTATTTAATTATCTCAATGACGGACTAAATAAGTATAGGTAATTATCATTTTCTGCCCAGGAAATATTTCATGTAATGAATCGCAAACATATTGGACTTTTGCCAATAGTTATATCGCCGTTAGGATATTATTTTATCTAAATTCCAAATCAACTAAAAGTAATCGGCTTATGCTATTTGTCACAAAAGCAAGTATATTACTGATGCAGAGCCAACGAAAGAAAAGAGTTTAATGGGTTACAAGATCTTAGAAGAATAATACCGATCACACTCATATTTTAAACTGGAACACAACGTGGTATGGTTAGTTCTGTCTTTAATTTGTCAAACCATTGTAATCAAAGTGCATGTTCAGTAAAAATCACTTCAATTTTACAAGGTACAAATATCTTACTTAAAGTAAAGTCAAATTCTTTATTCCAATTAAGCAATTAAGCGGCACTTTTAAAGGTTACAAATTAAAATTTAAAAGTTATAATAAAAGTTATAATAATTCTACCGTAAATTCGGTAATGTAGTTGTTATGGAGAAGAACGAACAAGGAACTCCATACATACTCTTTAAAAAAAGTTTTTACAATATTTTCATACATACATTATTCATATAAGTGAGGACGATGCACCCAGAATAACACTACTATACTACGTATAGGTATAAAGTATTACAAGCATCAACAGGTAAATTCGTTCATTTGATAAATAGGAACACGGTTCTCACATACTTACTTTTGACCACGTAGACTATAGAAACTATTAAACAAATTAGAGAAGTATGGTATAAGAGGCAATATTTTAAATCTTATTGAATCTTACTTACACAATAGAAAGCAGATTTTAGAAATAACACAAATATGCTCACGCACTGGAAATGAAAGAAGATACCGATCTAGTAGTAGCATAGTTAAATACGGAGTCCCAAAGGGCAGTGTGTTAGGGCCTCCACTATTTTTAACATATATAAATTATATACCTTTGGCAATAAAGTATCCTATGGTACTATTTGCTGACGACAGCACGGTAGTAATAAAATGTGACGATCCTAAGACATACGAATTCAATTAAAATATGACATTAAACAAAATAATTACTTTGCTAAATAATAATAATCTAGTCATAAATCTAGAAAAGTCTAAAATAATTTATTTTTATCAAAGAATTCCTAATATAAACGTTGACATTAACTATTTGGGGACCAAAATAGAGTCGGCAACTGTGACTAGATTCTTTGGTGTTATTATAGATAATAACTTTTCCTGGAAACCGCAAACAGACGATATTTGTAAAAAACTTCATAAATTTGCATATGCCCTCTATAAATTGGCTAAAATTGTAAACATAGTATCTCTTATAATGGCCTACCATGGTTATGTTGCATCCGCACTAAGATATGGCATAATATATTGGGCCAATTCAGTTAATAAAGAGTATGTTTTCCAAGCCCAAAAAAAAAAACATCAGAGCTATGCGTGGTTTACAGATTACTGACAGTTGTCAACCTCTATTTAAAAGCCTCAAAATCCTAACCTTGCCTTCTCTGTATATTTATGAAGTAAATATATTTGTCAAAACAAACACCACTCTATATGAAATAGCTTTTAAAAGTCATTACAGGAAACTCCGTAATAAAAATAAGTAATAGCTTAAAGTACCTTGTGCTGGCACGGCTTTAATGAGTAAAAGTAAAAAGCTTCTTCTGTATGGCCCAGAGAATATTTAATAAGTTGCCCTGCTCAATAAAAATTCTCAATTTAGTCAATTTCAAGCATAAATTACGTAATATATTAATACAGAAATATTACTATTATCTTAGTGACTATTTTAATGACAGTTCTTTGACATAATAATATTTGTATACCCATAGCATGCCCCATGAAAAATATGTATAATGATGACTTTGCAATTCTGTGAACAATATCACTTTTAAACTTTTCTGTTGTACGCCACATGGCAAAACATCTAAAACTGTTTTTTATTGTAATATCTTGCACACTGCTGTAACCTAATTATGTTTACAAATAAAGACTAATTGATTGATTGATTACAAATATTGCAAACATAGGTAAAAGGTATCTTGTGTCAATACCTATAATTATGTGAAAAGCAACTTAGCACTTGCAGTACAAGTGGGAAGATAACATTCTACGGACACGCGTTAAAAGACAATTTGGCACTAGACAAACGATAACGATGATCAATAAGCTCAAAATGTAAGATATTTGCATTCGCTACCGAAATATCACGTGGTCACCCCTTCATATTTTCACTTTTTTTAAGTCGATATCGCTGATACAATGAACAAACAAAGACAAAGCAAAGAGAAAAGCAAAAGCAAAGCAAAGAGATTATCTTCATCAAACAAACAGAGCTAAAATGCCTGTTTATAAGTTCAGATTTGAAAACGATACAATTGCACAATCTTTCAATTTGAATCTCCTATCTAAACACTATCCGATAATCAATAGGAACCTCCCTAACTGAAATCCATAACCCCAATTTACAACTCGATATAAAAATTACGAGCCACCCTGTAAGCGAAGCACCTGCGCTGGGATCACGTTCTTATTAATTCCACAGAATAGAAATTGGATTCCCTTATTGGAGCAACGATTATTCCAATGGTTTCCATTCCCATTCGCGCGTCGTCGCATAATTTATTCCAAGTATAATTGAAGAGGGATCCGCTGCGTTTTCGTCAATAACTTTGATTATAATCTTTTGGGAATTAGCTTCTTTGATGGGTTATAAAATAGTCTGTGAAATCTATGATTGGATATATATTTCTTGTTTCAACTTATGGGTAATTCTTAAGGATAGCCTTCAAAGTCATCTCGTCCTTCTATAAAAATGTAAAATGAGGAGTAGCCTTAACCTGGCAATATCTGCATATTGCCGGGTAAAATATTAAATATTATGTTTGACCCAGAAGTCAGCTACGGTAACATCATTCGGTGACGCAGTCGTAAGGTCCACGCACGTGCAGGGACACCTGCACCTGGACCTTATGACTGTACATGACCACCTGTACGTGTGTCAACACGAACAGGTGGATTGTGGCTCACTCCAAGCAATGGGTCATGGTCTGCGGAGAGATGGCGCACAAGCGCTGAAAATTAAAGCCATCCGAGAACCTCCATTTGTGGAGGTCCCATGCATCTAAGACACTTTTTTGGTCAAAGGAGACGGATTTTTGGTGTCTGGCTATCTTCAGCTATTTTTAAAGTTTGTTTTTAAAGATTAAAACATCTAGCAAAGTTACAAACAAATATTATAAAACTTAGACCATTTTACAAAAAGTAAAGAGTTTATTTTCATCTTCGTCACGACGACACCTTTTAAGTATCATAAAAACTGCCCATGTGTCATCTTGCTTATAATTATGTAAGAACATCTACAGCAGGTCCACTGTCAGGGCCCTTTTGGTGGCATGAAACGAAAGGCTTCGGACAAAACTTTTCCCCGTAAGAACTAATTAACAAATAGCTAAATTATTGTTTCTAGATTTTGAGCGCTCAATGCAAATCATCACATAGGGCTTTACATTACGGTCACACACCGAACAAGTCAAAAAGTAGTAAGATGACACTGATGCTTTGGAATGTCTCCCACAAGGTCAACCGATGTCTTGGTGGGAGCTGCGAGAGTCAGCTGGATGCAAAAAGGACAAGAAAGTGATGGACCTTCCTGGTGGCGCGACGCAATTAAATTTGCTTACAAGTATTTTCTAAGCAAATTTGTGTGATATAAATCGAATTGCGATGAACCTTGTGAAAGGTCGCTAAGAATACACAGTCAATAGAAAATACTTATCGATGTGGTAATCTTTGAGGTAGCCGTGTATCCAGCAGTGGACGTCTTTCGCCCAAAATGATGACGGCATGTTTTAAAAGTAAAACGTATCATCATTATTTCTAGCCTGGTTTCAAAGAGCAGACTCGAGGGGAGTCTGAGGAGGACTAGAGTTTCTGTTTCTACTGTCGTGTGGTCCAAACTTCTCAGATTTGATCTCAGTTCAATACTAATGAGGCAGCCTTGGCACCTCGATAGGATACAATGGCATAGGGATTTCTGATATTATATAATCTGATATATAATATTTCTATAGGGATTTCTGATATTATATCCCATCAAAAGGCATTGCCTTTAGGTGTGGAATTGTTAGGATTGGAGAATAAAGTTATTTTTATTTACGGTTGAATAGTCATGTGTAATCGGAAATATCAGTGTTTAAAGTATTGTTTGGAGGGCCCGTGATATATTTTCACCTTGTAATCGTTCACATCTCTTACTCATAGTCTAGCGACGTAAAAATGCGGAAGACATGGCAACTATAGGTCACAGCTGAAATGTTAAGGCCGTTGCATGTTAAGAAATAGTCGACCGAGATTAACAGTACCTAATGCATATAAAAAAAAATCGGCCAAGTGCGAGTCGGACTCGCGCATGAAGGGTTCCGTACCATTATTGCAAAAACACACTTAAATATTTACTTTATTCTGTTTTTAGTATTTGTTGTTATAGCGACAGCAGGAATACACTATCTGTGAAAATTTCAACTGCCTAGCTAACACGGTTCATGAGATACAGCCTGGGTCCCGTTTTTAGCCTTTGGGTACGGAACCCTAAAACAGGACTTGGTGCAGCTAAACACTCAAACTAAATAATTATGTTGCTAGGTTTAAAATACTTGCCCTATAGGTTCAATCAAATCAGACTAACTGTTTCATCAATATTTCACCTACTTAAAACTTCGTTTATTATTTGATGAAACATCAAAGCCTATCACGAAATAATTACAGACCTCTTTGAAAATATTAAACATCCATTCCACTGGCTAATACACGGCTGATTAATCCACGAATGTACTGAGGCGTGATAATACTTACTCAGTTTAAAAATACACTTGTACAAATTATTAACGCTTGAGCGATACGAGTTCAAAGGAGAACAGCATTAATGCATATGAGAAATAATTTAGCAGGCTTCTTTTAGCACCAGACTAAAGGCCTTATCTAGAGAGAACTCACGATGAATGAGGCGAGAGCGGGCGCGGTGGCGGAAAAGTTTAAGGTATATATAAGGTATATTTATTTATTTATCATCGCAAATCGATTTATTTATCACCCACAGTCGTCTGCCGCTCCTCTTAGTAAACACGGTACGAAACGACGAAACAGGAATGACTTACAGTGTCGGTATGCTAGTACTAATAGTTTTAATAGTTCCTACTCGCAAACGTTGGGACTAGAGTGCTTAAATGATGTGAATGTGGTTCAAGCTAGTGGCAAGAAACCCAAGTTCTCGTTAGGTCTATTTTATCAAAACGTTAGAGGACTACGCACTAAGTTAAAGGCGTTTTATAATGGTATTTTAGGGTCTATGTTTGATCTGGTAGCCATAACCGAGACTGGTATTAATGATTCAATACATGATGGTGAACTGGCTCCGAGCGGATACACAATACTAAGATGTGACCGCGAGGATGGCCGTAAACACGGGGGGGTCATGCTGGCCGCCACTCCACACGGTGCGCTCGATTTACGCAGAGTACCATTGCCTGATAACGCTAGCTTGAGCCACCACCCGTTCGAAATCGTGTGTGCGACGGTATACCGTCAAAATGTTTTATTGTTTTTATGTTGTGTTGCATACATTCCACCTAAAACTATTGAACGGGAATATATGTTTATGTTCCATTTACTGGAGCAGTTATATGTTCGTTATGATAATGTTGTTTTAGTAGCTGATTTAAATATGTATTCAGCAAACATAGATATACAATGTTATTATGAATACTTTGTCACCTTCTGTGGGTTTCGCCAAAGTAACAATATACTAAATTGTAACAATCGCACGCTCGATGTTGTCCTAACTACTTTCCCCGAAGATGATATTGTCGTATCCGAGGAACGAGAGGAATGTTTGTCATGCATAGACCCGCAGCATCCACCGCTACGAGTAAGCATAAGTAGGTCGCGAGAACTGAGGTCGCGAGTGACTTCTAGCCCTAGTGGCCCTGTACCACAGGCTTCCACCACCCTTCCGAGATGGAATTATAGAAAGGCGGACTTCCATTCTTTGTATTTGGGACTTGCAGAGGCAGACTTGGAGCGCCCTGTATGAAACGAGTAATGCCGACGAAGCATATAGGATATTTTATGACATAGTTTATAGGATTTTGGATAATAGCACTCCAAGAAAGAGCTCCAAGCGTGATTGTTTTCATTATCACTACCCTGAATGGTTCACTGCTGACATAATTGGTTATATTAAACAGAAGGCTTTTTGGCACAAATCTTATAAGAAGACTCGTTAGGTCAGCGATTATGATAACTTTTCTCACTATCGTTCTATTGTCAAAGTTAAAATCAGTACCGCATACCATGATTATCAGAGCCGTACTGAGCAACAATTTGTGAAGGAACCGAGGTCTTTTTGGGGTTTTGTTGGTAGCAAGCGTTCGAAACGTAGTAAACCGAAGATAGTTAGGAATGGTGAACCGTTGCCAGAGCATGAGTGCGCCCAGGCGTTTGCTGATTACTTCCACTCGGTCTATGGGACGCTGGCGCCTCGATTAGATGCGGCTGCCGCTGGACAGGTGGCGCCCGAGCGCGGCGCCCGGGTTCACGTGGGACAGCTGTCTCTCGGAGAGGTGGGTACCGCGCTTGCGCGCCTCAAGCCCAAACGTTCGGTTGGACCGGACGGGGTGCCACCCTTCATTGTTAGGGATTGCAGGACAGTAATGGCCCGGCCGCTCATGCATTTATTTAATATATTCTTACGAGAATGCTCGTATCCCGACGGCTGGAAATTGACTAGGGTTACTCCGGTACCGAAGGGTACACCAAGCTCGGATGTCAGCGGATATAGACCTGTAGCTGTACTTTCAGTGTTTGCTAAAGTCTTCGAGACCGCGTTGTGTTCTTGCATCCACTCGCAAGTAGCATCACAGCTCAACGACGCGCAGCATGGTTTCCGTGCGGGCCGCAGCACGAATTCCAACTTAATGTGTTTTTTAAACCAGGCCGCCACAGTGCTGGACTCGGAGACAGGTGGACAACTGGTCGTCGCTTACTTCGACTTCAGGAAGGCATTTGATAGTGTGGACAATGACATCCTTTTAAATAAATTTGCGAGGGTTGGTTTTACCCCAGCCCTCCTAGAGTTCTTTGCTAGCTACTTGGGTAACCGTAAGCAAATTGTGGAATACGCAGGTTACACCTCGGACTCGTATTTCACCCTTACGGGGGTTAGCCAGGGGACAAATTTGGGACCCTTAGAATTTATTTTAATGATTAACGATCTTCCAGAAGTCATTAAAGACGCTAGTTGGAAACTAGTGCTATCATCTGGAATCCTTATGAAACGAAGTATTCTACGATGGTGGAAAAAATGCAAAACAAATTTACCCGATACCTTTACATGAGGCAATTTGGTATTTACCCTTTCTACCCGCTTATGTATCCAACCCTCTTTGTTATAGGGATGGTTGGGTACTATAGGTTGGAGGTAAGGCGCAACCTCGCCCTTGTAAAATATGTTTTCATGGTTTTTCGTGGTATGCTAAATAATCCACAAATATTAGAAACGTTGGGATTGCTCGTTCCAAACAGGAGGCTACGGTTAGGACCGAGGGAGGGGCTGTTTAGAGTTCCGTCAACTCGCACTAACGTGTTAAAGTTTGCACCAGTGACTCGAGCAGTTAGGATACTGAATAGCATCTCTCTGCGTTTGGACATATTTTCTTGCTCTTTGGCGGAATTCCAGAGGGTGACACTTAGTGTGTTGTCCACTGTGTAACTTGTGCCTCTACCTTGACCTGTTACTGGGACTGGCAAACTTGTTTGTATGACTACGTTTGTTAGCTTGGGTCTTACTTGTAAAAATAAATGTACGTGTTAATAATAATAATAAATAAATAAATAAATAAATCATCACGTACATTTATTTTCACGGCTAAGACCCAAATTAATAACACACACAGCACATACACACACATACATACATACATTCCCAGCATACATCAACATCATACATACATTGCCAGTTGGCTATTATAGTCCCAGTAACGTGTCTAGGTAGTGGCACAAGTTACACAGTGGACAACACACTAAGTGACACCCTCTGGAATTCCACCAAATAGCAAGAAAATATGTCCAAACGCAGAGAGACGCTATTCAGAGACAGTGCACTACAAGTTGTTGTAGTGGGCAGTCGAAGCTAGACGCTCAGGGTAAAATTACGGTCATACACAGCGAATACTCGCTACGTATAACACTCGTAGCGAAAATTCGCTGCCTGTCCATCATCACACACGGTGAGTTCTATATGAGATGGTCGACAGTAGCACAGGCGCGAAGCTTGGAGTGGCGCACTGAGCGGGATTCGCTGTGTGTGAATGTAGCTTAAAACTTAAAACGATCTCTATGTTCTATGTTCTATGTTATGGGGGTTTGGTTTCCGCACTTAGTCCTTTAGCTGGACCATTGTGCGTGGGCCATGGCGGCCGTTGGGTGGATTATTCCAGCCAGCCCACCTCCCTCCAGAAGCTGATTAGGGCTCCTGGTTTTCCTAGAACGTCCGTGTAAGTTCTGGGCGACCCGAGGGTTTGTGTTCTTATATTGGTGACCCCTGTGCATTCGAAGAGAACGTGCGTGACGGTTTCCTCAGTCTCCATGCATGCCCTGCACAGAGGACTGTCCGTTATGCCTATTGTGTGGAAGTGTTTGTTAAGTGAGCAGTGTCCTGTGATGGTCCCCGTCATCAGGCGCAGGCTATTCCTGTCCAGGCGTAGTAAACGTCTGGTAAGTCTACTATCCAAAGAGGGCAGAGCTTCTTTGGACTGCCTACAGCCTGGTGCCGAGGTCCACCAGTTCTCTGCCTGTGTCTGGGTGAATTCCTGTAGCCACCTGCGTATTTGGTTGAAGGGGATGGGTACAACAGGCTCGGGTCCATAGACCGCCGTGCTAGATCCGCGTCTCGCAAGCTCGTCAGCCGCGTCATTACCCAGCGATCCACTGTGTCCCTTTATCCATTGCAGTGTTATCGTGTTACGACTAGATACAGTTATTTGTTCTAGTGCGTTGTGGCATTCTAGTATTAGTTTTGATGTAATATATTTTTTCCGTAAAGATTGGAGGACTGAAGCGCTGTCGGAGAGTATGCGTATGCGAGTGTCCGTAACCCTCCTGGCTTCTAAGGCATGGACCGCTAGTATAATGCCCACACACTCCGCCTGATAGACGGTGTTGAACCCTCCTAGCCGTCTGGATATGTTTATATTTAGGTCGTGTGAGAAGACTCCGACTCCGGTACCGGAGTTCGTCTTCGATCCGTCGGTGTATACTCTCATCTCTTTCGAGCCTGAGTAGTCACATCGTTCTTCTGTAAGTATTATGTTGTAGTGCCTATGAAAGTGGTGTGTTTTTGGGGCTTTGTCGCATGGTGACGCTAACATAGGTTTTCGCTTGATCGCGTCCTCCTTAATGCGTGTGTGCTTAACTCTGGAGTCTTTATTTAGGGTACCTGATAGATGGAGTCTAAAAGCAGCCAGGGCTGCCTCCTCCCGCACGATAAGATGCAGAGGTGGCAATCCCAGCATTGCCTGTAGGGCGGCCGTGGGCGTAGTTCTCATACTGCTAGTTATTGCAATGCAAGCAAACCGCTGCAGTTTTTCTAGATCTTTTTGTGCTGTACTGAGGTCTGTCCTGGGCCACCAGACCAACGAGCCGTATGTAATGATTGGTCGGATGACTGTGGTGTATAGCCAGTGGGTGACCATGGGGCTGATCCCCCAATTCCTGCCCAGCAGTCTCTTACACTGCCACAGGGATATGCTGGCTTTTGTGGTGATATAGTTCATGTGTTTCGCCCAGTTCAATTGTTTGTCCAAATAGATTCCCAGGTACTTGGTTTCAGTTGAAAGGCTTAGGGTTGTTCCAAAGAATTTTGGTAGTTGCATTGTCATTGGTTTCCTCTTTTTTGTGAAGAGGATTAGTTCCGTTTTTGTGGGGTTCACTGAGAGTTGGTGCTCACTGCACCATTTCTCTACCAGTTTTAGGGCTTGACGCATGAGATTGCATAGGGTGTTTTCATGGGTTCCATTTATTATTATTGTTATATCATCCGCGTAGCCGACAGTGAAATAACCTTTGTCGTTGAGTGTTTTGATGAGGCTGTCCGCTACCAGGTTCCACAGGAGTGGCGAAAGGACGCCCCCCTGTGGACAGCCCTTCGCGACGACGGCCCTTGTGGTGTTGTTAACCGTGACTTGGACCGCTCGCAGTTTGAGCATGTTGGTGATCCAGCCTCCTAGGGTCGGGTCTATGCTATGTCTGTCGAGGGCCGTGTTTATGCTGTTGAACGTGGTCTTATCGAAAGCGCCCTCAATATCAATGAAGGCAGCCAGTGCTGAGCATTTATGGTCCACTGCGCATTCAATTTTGGAGACCACGTTGTGCAACGCGGATTCTGTTGATTTGCCTGTGGAGTACGCATGCTGTTGTTTGTGAAGTGGTTTTACCCGGAGAGGCCCATCGCGAATGTGCCTATCACAAAGTCTTTCGAGGGTTTTCAGTAAGAAGGATGTGAGGCTTATAGGTCTATATGCCTTGGGTTGTGTGTAATCAGTTTTTCCAGGTTTGGGTATGAAGGTGACTTTTACCTCTCGCCATGCAAGAGGTATGTACCTAAGTGCTATGCTGGCCCGATAAATCTCCAACAGCCATGGTGTTAGATGATCTATCCCCCACTGCAGCAGGGCTGGGAAGATGCCATCCAGCCCTGCCGACTTGAAGGGTTGAAATGTGTTGATAGCCCATTTTATCCGGTCTACTGTTACTATATTTTGGGCTCTTGACCAATCTTGGTCCGTTGGAGTCCATTCGGTGTCAGTTTCCCACATCCTGTCCTCCAGGATTTGGCAGTCCGGGAAATGAGTTTCGAGGAGGACCTTGCTGGTCTCGTGATCATTTTGTGTGTATGAGTTGTCGGGTTTTTTCAGCGTGCCGAGGGTTCGGTCCTGATCGGTTGATAGTATCTTCCGTACCCTGGCGGCTTCATTATTAGTCTCAATGGATTCACAGAATTTCTGCCATGCCATCCTCCTGGCGGTTCTTATCTGTTTTTTGTATGCATATTGGGTGTCTTTGTATAACTCCCAGTCTTCCGGGAGTCTCGTGTTTTTTGCTCTGTTAAATTGCTTACGTAGCGTTTCTCTGAGTTTACCAAGTTCAGCGTTCCACCAGGGGTTCCTTTCGTTCCTGCTCTGTGGCGCTCTTGATTTACAGCATGCGTGGTAAGCTTCAATTAGGTATTTGGATAGTTGTGTTACGGTGTATTCTAATTGTGCTTGGTCCCTAATGGTTACCAGTGCTAGGTGTCCGGCTAAAAGCGAGGCCAGAAGGTTTTTATACCCGGGCACATTGGTGCGCCTCGGGTTTCGCCTCGGTGCGGGTTTTTTGGTGTTTGTAGTTAGTGTAAAGCGGATCCTTCTGTGGTCTGAGCAAGAAGGCTCGTCCGATACGTGCCAGTTTGTGATGAGGCTTGTCGCGTTTTCTGTAGCGAGTGTTAGCTCTATGATTGTTTGTCCACGGACCGTGACCCAGGTGGGTTCTGAGCCGCGATTAACAATGTTAAGATTAGTGGAGAATAAAAAGGTGGATAGTACCTCTCCTCTGGAGTTCGGTGTGTCGCTGCCCCAGAGCGGGTGATGAGCGTTAGAGTCAGTGCAGATGATCAGGTCCAAACCGGCGCGCTCACAGTGCTGCACCAGGTCGGCCAACTCCTTTGGCGGGCAGTCTGTGTCCTCGCCTGGCATGTATGCCGAGGCTAGTACAACATCCGGAACGCTACCTTCAGTTTGGAGCCTGACAGCTGTCAGGTCTCTGGAACAAAATTGGGTCAGTGGCGTAAAGGGAATTTCTTTGGGTATGTAGATGCAGGTTCTTGGCTTATCTAAGCCCTGTGTGTCGAGAATTATCTTACCTCCGATGTTACCGAGGCCACATATTCTGTTGTTCCTGATCCACGGCTCTTGAATCAGTGCGATAGTTCGGTGCTTTACCTCCAGTGCCCTGCGTAAGCTAGCCGTGGCAGTCTGGCTATGCTGGAGGTTTGTTTGGATGATGTTGAGGGGTGTTGATGGAGGTGGAGTGGATTTAGTCGTGGACGGATCCATCGGATTAGCCTTCCATCTCCACCTCCCGGTATTGCTCATCGTCGTGTGTGTCCCCCGGCGACGATGCAAGAAGCTGCTCGTTCCAGCCGGGTGATGCGGGTAGTGTTGGTTCGGCGACATCGGCCATTGCCGCTCGGGCCATCTCCTCCTCGAGTTGGACAATGTCCGTGTCGCTCGTCTGTGTCGTCGTCGGCTCTGTCGCCTTTGTGTCAGTGCTGTCGGTCTGGGTGTCGGGGGGGCGGGTCGTGGGCCAGAAGCGCACGTATATCGACCCTAGTAGGTACGATATCCGTCGCTCCCGCCCCAGGACCCTTTCGGCTTCCTCCGGTGGCAGCCCCAGGGTCAAGTATGTCCCGTATCGGTCGCCACCGATGGCAGTCGCCCTATATAGTGACCACCTCGCGATGTTGTACCAGGTATTCTGACGCATCAGAATACCGTGGAGTCTGCCCACATCACCTCTGTAGTGAGGGACGAAGAGAGAGGCTCGGACACGGGTGGGCACGTCAGTCTGTCTCAGTACCGTCAGCGTCTGGTCGTTATCGGGGAGTTTTATTTGGGGCACGTTTTGGGTCAGCCAGGTCAGGGCGTTCTCGTCTTCGCACCATATCTGCACCGTGCCATCCGCTATCCGTGGATATCCGCGGAAGGCCGGGAGTGGTGTCGACGGGTCCGCGTCCATGAGTCTGTCTTCTAGGGCGGTCTTAATGTGTTCGGCCTCCTCCCTAGTTAGCTCTCTACTGGGGTGGGGAAGGCAGATTGCTACCGCCAGCCGCGCAGGAATGTCCTTTGTGGCCCGCGCGTAGGTTCTCTGCCCCCCCTGTGCGGAGTGTGTTCTTACGCGCTTGGCGTTCCCCTGGAGCGTACTGGGTGAGGCCGTGTCGTCGGGGCGCGTCCTCTTCTCCGTCTTCCCCGTCCCGCTTGGTGCAGGATTCGGGTTTGCGGTGCCTGCCTCGGCGTTGGATGCTAGCAACGCCCGGCGTGAGGCATGGGAGCGCTTGCCCCTGCGTTTAGGTCTGGTGTGCGTTCTGTCGGTGTCTTGGGGTCGGGCGGCGGCCCCGGCAGGTGTTTTCGCTTGCGGCGGCTCTTCGCGCTGGGTTGCCCCTTCGCGTATCTGCCCCCGCTCGCTTGGGTCCGCGTCCGGCCGCTTTCCGCGCTGGGTTTCCCCTGCACGTACTTGCAGCTGGTCGCGTGGCCCCGCGTCCGGCCGTTTGTCGCGCTGGGTTTCCCCTTCGCGTGCTTGCGGCCGGTCGCGTGGCCCCGCGTTCGGCCCCTTTCCGCGCTGGGTTGCCCCTGCGCGTACTCGTGGCTGAACGCGTACCCACCCTTCAAAGTCAAAGTCAAAGTCAAAGTCAAAGTCAAATATATTTATTCAATTAGGCCAATAAACGGCACTTTTGAACGTCACATAAATTAAAATTAAAAATTAAAAGTAATAAAAAAAAAATTTAAAAGTAATAAAAAAAAAAAAAAACATAGATAAAAAAAAAAAAAAAAAAAAAATGATTCTACCGTGCATTCGGAAAGTAGATTGATATGGAGAAGAACGCACAAGAAACTCCATACTTACTCTTTTAAAAAAAAAAAATTGGTGTTTTACAATATTAACATACGTACATACATTAATATATGTGAGGACGATGCACCCAGAATAGCTCTACACGCAGGTATAAAGTATTAAAAAGCATTAACAGGAAAATTAATTAATTTGATAAGTAGGAACATGGTTCTCACATACTTACAAATATTACAAACATAGGTAAAATACCTAATTCAACAACAACGGAACAGTGTGTGAGTCAATTTCCTAAAAAAAAAAAAAAAAAAAAAATACAATGAATACAATAACTATGAATGGGAATATAAATTAACAAATTTGATTTTGTCTACACCAAAGATTGCCCTATGGAGCAGGACCAGCATGTTTCCAAGCATTCTTATCTTGAATATAATCATCTAATTTGTAATATGCTTGTTTACAAAGGGTGCTTTTAACTAAAGTTTTAAATTCAAAAGGGTGCTTTTAACTAAAGTTTTTCCTTCAGCGTCCGATTGCGCTTCGCGCTGGCTATTGCCTTCGCGAGAACTACGCTCTCGGTCGCCTACTTCTTTTACTCGGGCTGGGATTTTTCCGCGCTTTTCCAGGCGTACTTCATCGTCTACAGCCGTGAGAGTACTGCCAGGTCTGTCGTCCTTCCTCGTGTCAGTCTTATCGTGTTGGTCAGTGTCTACTTAAAACGATCTCGATCTCGTCTGTTTTGTCACGTTGCGCTCGGAACTCGCCATAGTCTGCAATATGGATGGACGCAAACAGCAGTTTCATAAGGTTTAGAACCACGCGCCCGCCTCAGCACCCGCGCATGCTACTCACCCTGGCCCCTTATGTAATTTGAATGGACGGATGGGCAATTCGAACTATTTTACATGTCTAGCGTGACCATTCGTCCGAAGTTCGTCTGGCACTCGATTTGACTGCGTCCCTATTCTGAAAGTTGAAATATTTATGCTGTCCATACTCAAAGGTGTCGAACCGATGACAACGTCCCAAAAATATCTCGCATACAAAATAAAACCAAGGTGTCCAGAGTAAGACAATTTATTACATAAAGTATAGCGGAGGTAATGCAATACAGAAAAATCTTAACACCGCGATGTACAAAGGGGTCGTCACGGAACAACGCCATCTGTTATTCAATAGCGGTACTACAAATGTTGACCTTTGTTTATGATTTGTAAATAATGATGGTTTAAACAGATTAGACATTCCGCCCACCATGGACGGCTCTGTCCATCAACCTTAACATGACCATATAAACTTAAATTAATGATTGTTTAACAATCCACTGTAATTATGATAAACCTAGGGCCTTATCTCTACGATACAAGTTCATGCCTTATGTAAATAAAAACTAAACAACGGTGAAACAAGTAAAATATACAAGTTCATTCATGTAACTTCAAAAAACAGTGTAAATGGTGTAAATAAAACAGTATATAAATTTCATCAATAAGATGGTAAATAACTAAATGTTCACCGGTAAAATAATTAGTTTAGATACAGGTCTTTTAATTTCATTATTTTTACACCTTATGGTTACAACGCGAGTAATGTTGTCCAAACCTGGATGTTTACGTGTAATAACCCCGTATAACCATCTAGCGGGCGGAAGGCCATCCTCTTTCACCAGAACCACGTCTCCAATCTCAGGTTCAGGCTTACAATCTGTCCACTTATATCTATGCTGCAATTGAGTTAAGTACTCTAATGACCACCTACGCCAGAAATTCTGAAGCATTTTTTGCGTAAGATGCCACCGCTTCAGATTACTGATGGATGAATTTTCATAATTTGCATCAGGTACAGTTACCAGAGGTTCACCCACGAGAAAGTGCCCAGGCGTCAAAGGACACGAGTCCTCTGGATTGTTAGAAAGCTGGGAGATAGGCCTCGAATTAAGGCAGGCTTCAATTTGAGCCAACACAGTTGTCATTTCTTCAAATGTCAATGTACTGCTGCCTATAATTCTTTTTAAATGGTGCTTCGTGGACTTGACACCAGCCTCCCACAATCCTCCAAAATTTGGAGCATGGGGAGGTATGAAATGCCAAGTCGTACCATTCATAGATAGGAATTCAGCTATTTCCGAAGCTACCATAGACCTTTGAGCGTTGAATAACCGTCGCAATTCCTTTGCACTACCAACAAATGTAGTCCCATTATCACTCCACAAGTCCAATACTCGGCCACGTCTGGCTACAAAACGCTTAAAAGACGCAAGAAAACTCTGAGAAGTCATGTCACTGACAACCTCAAGATGAATAGCTCGAGTAGCCATGCAAACAAACAAGCATATATACCCCTTAGTGGAGTGATGACCACGACCTTTAGAGGTTCGGATGCTGATTGGACCTGCGTAATCTACGCCACTGCATTGGAAGGGCTTCTGTGCAGACACTCTGGCCTTCGGTAATTGGCCCATCATTTGCTGGTGTGTTTGTGTTGAATGTCGAATACAAGTTACACACTTATGAACATATTGCCTAACGAGAGTCTTTGCATTGAGTATCCAGTATTTGGATCTTAAATAATTAAGCATCAATTGCGGCCCGCCATGCAATGTTCTCTCGTGAGCCTCCGCAATCAAAAGAGTAGTAAGGTGTGATTTGTGAGGGATTAAGATGGGGTGCTTCATATTCTCATCAATAGAAGCCCGGTGCAAGCGACCGCCAACTCTTAATATCCCGTCGTCGTCAAGAAAGGGACTCAACGAGGTAAGTCTACTACCCTTATTTAATTTACAGCCTTTTTTCACAGATTCTATTTCATGACTAAAGGACTGGAGTTGGCAGAGTTTGATGCAGGTAAGTACAGCTTCATTTAATTCCTTTGTAGTCAGCCAAGTAGTTATTTTATTTTTATTATGTTTAAATTCTTTTATTCGTAGAAATCTTCTACAGTAAGCTATTACTCTTATTAACCTACCGAACTTAGAAAATCTAGTAAATAGACTATCATCACATTCTACCGCAGTTGCATGACACTTTGTTTTTATCTTTCTTTCTTCTAGCGTAGTTACTTGTATATTATTATGCCCTCTATTATAGTCTATTTTTTCATTCTTTAACCATACTGGGCCTTTTTTCCAGAGTTGCATATCGTTTAAATCAGAAGGGCTTGCTCCCCGAGATGCGCAATCCGCTGGATTTTCCGACGACGACACATGTGACCACTGACTTCTATCCATAATGGTAAGAATTTCGGAAACGCGATTCGCGATAAAAGTTTTCCACCGGCTAGGGTGGCTACTTAACCACGCCAATACGACGGATGAGTCTGTCCACGCATATAAGTGCTGTTTGGGAACCTCTAGAGTTGAAGCGACTTCTTGAAGAAGCTTTGCGACTAAGACAGCTCCACAAAGCTCTAATCGCGGGATTGATACCTGCTTAACAGGAGCAACCTTAGTTTTTGAAGTCACCAAGGTTGTGTGAATATGTCCATTTCTATCAATGATGCGGACGTATACCACCGCGGCGTATGCTACATTGGATGCATCTGAAAAGCCGTGCAATTCTAGAACCCTGTCGTCCTTGCTAGAGTTGATCCAACGAGGCAGACGAAACTTAATAAGGTTACAAAGGTTCTTCCGGAAGTCAAGCCACTCTGTCAGCAATGGCGCAGGTAGTTCTGCGTCCCATTCGATCCCAGTCATCCATATTCGTTGAATAAACACCTTTGCAGTGATGATTGTCGGTGCTAACCAACCAAGGAGATCGAATAGTCGCGCTATGTCCGAAATAACCTTACGCTTTGTCACTGGTAAATCCAGATCATTAAGTTGAATAGTGTAAACGAACTCGTCATTGTCTCTGTCCCACGTTAAACCCAATATTTTTGAAATTGCATCTGTTTTTAGTTCCATGTTCCCTTGTGTTTGTGATATTTGCTTACCGCCATCAATTATTCGTAACACTTCTCTGTTGTTACTAGCCCACTTTTGGAGCTGGAAACCTCCACGTTTAAGCAACTCCGATGTCTGCTTATATATTTCTACTCCTTCCTCTATGGTTTGACATCCCGTCATCAAATCGTCCATATAAAAATCAGAAACAACACGGTTCTTTGCTGAAGGAAATTCAGCGCCTTCATCCTGAGCTAACTGTTGTAACGATCTTACTGCTAGGTAAGGCGCCGATGATGTTCCAAATGTTACTCGCAAATGACGTAACACCTGAATTTCGTCATCTGGATTTTCACGCCATAATATCCGTTGAAAATCTGTGTGATCACTGCATACCTTAATCTGTCTGTACATCTTGACGATGTCCGCTACCAGACAGATAGGTTCACAACGCCAACGCATGATAATATGACGAAGCTCAGGTTGGAGAGGAGGCCCCACCATTAAATCGTGATTAAGAGAAACCCCGTTACTACCTATACATGATGCATCAAACACGATGCGCAACTTTGTTGTACTTTTTTCGTTACGGATGACGGCATGATGAGGTAAGTACACAGAACCTTATTTGTCCCTATCCTGTACTATATCCATATGATTAAGAGCTATATACTCATTTAGAACAGCTGTATACTGAGCCTTAAAATCGGGATTCCTTAGAAATCGCTTTTCTAAGGATAAAAAACGTTTAAGAGCGATGTCTTTCGATCCACCATATTTGCAAGCAGGATCGCTTGACCTAAAGGGCATATTAACAATATAGCGACCAGATTCGTCTCGTTTAGTCGTGGCCTTAAATATATCTTCGCACCTTTGTTCTTCTGGAGTCAAGTAAATCTTATCGTAATCGCCCTTGGGCTCAGATTCTAGTTCCCAAAATTTTTTAAGGACTGTATTTGTATTCTCGTCTGTATGAGTAGAATGCAATGTCACTACGGTATTGTGGCATGTCTCGCTTTGGTTGATTTTACCTACTTGACCAGACAAGATCCATCCTAGTCTAGTATTTTGTGCAATGAGCCAACCAGGTGAACCTCTGATTAAACCTTCTAACAAAATCTGGCCATAAACTTCGGCACCTAGAAGCAAATCAATCTTGTTCGGAGTATCGAACGAAGGATCTGCTAAAGCCAAAGACGAGATGGTGGTCAAAACGTTTGCCACAACCTTCCTTTCCGGTAAAATAGTCGTTAGTTTCCTTAAAACATAAGCTTTAACCGTGATATTAAAACTAGGGTCGACGCGTGATTTAACCTTAATGAGAACCATCGAATTTAATGAAATCATTGATGGGCCTTGATCACAACCTATACCTGAAATCGAACCTTTAGTTGGTATTCTTTTGAGACCTAAGAGCTGGACTGCGGACTCCGTTACAAAGGAAGCCTGAGACCCCTGGTCTAACAAGGATCTTAATTCTATAGCAGTACCGCTCTTTGATTCCGCTGCAATTAGCGCAGTGGCCAATAATATTTGGCTATGACTATTAGCAAAACAACTAACAACATTAGTGGAATTACTCTGGATTGAAGTGGTACCAGCAGACGCGCTGCTTTCTGTACCTTGATCAGTTTTGTTACTATCACCAACTGATTTGGAGAAATTCTTGAGATGAAGAAGACTATGATGTTTCTTTTTACAAATATGACACCTGGTGGATTGGCGGCATGCATATACGGAGTGATTTACCCCTAGACAGTTATAGCATAAACCATTTGTTTGGACAAAATTACGACGCTTATCTATATCGAGACTTGCGAACTTTTTACAATTAGCAAGCTTGTGATTATCTTGACAACAAATACACAATGTAGTTGACACATGAAGCGATTTGACAGGCACATTACGATTGAACTGATGACGTTGACCTTTGTTGTCTAAAAATTCTAAGGATCGAAATCTTTGTTCAAGGAAAGATTTGAACTGATTCATTGTGGGCAAGTCGTCTGAACAATCACTTATTTTTATTTCCCATTGTTTACGTGACTCAGTGTCTAGTTTTAAACTCAATACATAGATAACTATAATATCCCAATACTCAACCATTATGCCTAAATTTTCCAAAGCATGTAAACATTCGTTAGAAGTATCCAACAATTCCTTAACTGCGCTGGAGGATTCAGATACAATATTTTTTTGACTCATAAAGCGTTTTATTATACAATTCGCTAAATATTTTTTATTATTATATCGATTCTCTAATTTAGTCCAACATGTTGCATAATTACTACTAGTAATAGGAATGTGCCGTAAAAGACCTTCAGCTTCTCCTGACAAATGTGATTTCAAATAATGTAGTTTTTGAACATCGTCGAGTAGGTTATTATTGTGTATTAAGGATTTAAACAAATCTCTAAAACTAATCCACTCTGAATAACTTCCGGTAAACATAGGCAATTCAATCTTTGGCAATTTTACAGAACATATATCTTTAGAACTCTTCGCAGAAGATTCAGATACCTTACCTAAATTATCCGAACAAACAATTATCTTCAATGCTTCTCTCAACTCAGTTTTATAATCAGTAAATAATTCTTCCGTGGTCTCATATACGTCTTTTATGTAATAATCCGATTTTTCAAATTCAATAGACTTAACTGATGATACAATTTTCATATGAGTTTCAGAAAACGCTGACCAGTTAGCTTCTAAATTTTCTAATCTAGTTTCTATGTATGAGCTGGTTATTCGCTCCTTAGGTGATTTCTTAAAGTTAGACCTTGCTTTACTGATAGTAGAATGTAAATTAAACTGTAAATTACTCAAAGCTTCCATATTTAATTATAGATAAAGTCTTTTAAATAAACTGTTCTGGAACTTCTGGATCGCTGTGCTAAGTTCGTGGACAACACGTAAAAAATCACAAGTCTTTGAACTTAATACATTTCGCTGCAAAATCGGGCATAGGTTTCCCGTAGTTCACTTTTTATTGAAATTATTCTAAGTCCATGCACACGGTAAAGTTTCTAAGTCCAAATTGTTAATTAAATAGACTAAGTTAATAAGGTCTAAATTTGCTTGTAATTGTTAAGTCTCAAAGTATTAATAAATTTAGTCACTGATATTTAAAGTACTCACAGATTATCTTCGTATCACATCACTGTCACTCACATTTACGTAGCTCGCCGCAATGATATGCGGGGTACTCTCCCTCCCGCACCGCAGCTACTGCTCACGCCAACTCGATAGCACCAGCGCTGACCGTTGTGTACTCTTTGTACATATACGCTTAAGCGCCACCTTGTACGGTCCGCTGATGCTGCTCGCCACTGGCCGCGCTGACGTAACACTTGCAGCAGATTGACCGTTCAACCTGACTCCACCGCAACAATGACAATGCACACCAATCCTTCTTCCGGTTACGAAGGACCAATTTGTACAACGTCCCAAAAATATCTCGCATACAAAATAAAACCAAGGTGTCCAGAGTAAGACAATTTATTACATAAAGTATAGCGGAGGTAATGCAATACAGAAAAATCTTAACACCGCGATGTACAAAGGGGTCGTCACGGAACAACGCCATCTGTTATTCAATAGCGGTACTACAAATGTTGACCTTTGTTTATGATTTGTAAATAATGATGGTTTAAACAGATTAGACAGATTGAAAGGGTATTCGCGTAACGGATTGTTCTCGAAACGTATTTTCCTGATCTCACTCCGCTTGTTTCATATTTAGTTTATTTTGGTTCTTAGTATAGCAGATTTTAAAGAGCGACAGTCATCCATCTTCCACCAAAATAAACACATGAATAAACTCGTTTATGTCAGAATAAAAATGTTTAATACTTAACTAGATAGCGCAGGCAGATTAATCACCGTCATCATCATATCAACCGAAAGACGTCCACTGCTGAATATAGGCCCCCTCCCTCCCCCAGGCGACACAATATTGACCGGTCCCGTGCGTCTCGCATCTAGATGATTCCCGCAACATTCACCAGGTCATTGGTCCACCTGCTAGTAAGTTCGTTCATCTCAAAATAAAAATATTCAATACTCAACTAGATAGAGTGTAAATATTAAACCCTACCCTATAAAATACAACATCAAAACTCATTATTAACAATATCAAACCAGATTAAACACACCAGATTATCGTGTTGACCGCTAATATATCTTTAAGTAGACAGAATGGAAGCAAAGAAAACAATTTATATGTTGTGTGAGGTGAATAAAACATCAGTTACGGAGAAATATTACACATATAGCCAGATTAATGGTGCTAAGAGAAGACGGCCATATTGGGCCGGGAGCGTGGAACAAATATAATTGGTTAATGTACCTCTAATGAGATAAAAGGGCTTATGGCTTTTGTATATGCCATGAATAGCAGCAAGTTAGGGCGTTATAATAATGGGGTTGGTATTATTTTGGTAAGTTAAGGTGGTATTTGAACTGTTGGAAGACAATAGTAAGATTAGCAACTTTTGTAAAGATTTTGACAAGAAAGAAAGGTTTGGAAATTTTGTAATAATGTAGTTGGTCCAATTGTTTAAGTACCTATAAGGCTATAATTACAGGTATTTCAAAATGAGGCACTAATAATGTATTAAAGAATGCAAATTTTAGTCAACTGACGAAACTTTGTTGTTAAAATTTTGTTGTGCACTTGGATGTACTATCCTCATAATATCAAATTTCTTTTCATATATGCAAATTTCTTTATGCAACTGAGGTTTACTGTAAGAGAACCCAATCGCTTTTGTACATAAGATGTCCAGTGTTTGTCTATATTTTTTTGGGTACATAAAACAATAAGAATATACTTTGTATAGAAAAGCCAATTATATTTTGGTAATTGCCTATTACTTTCTTGGAAAAAGTTGTTCATTTAAATGGGCAGAAATAGTTTTTTAAAGTACGATCATACATTAATGCTACACCCACATAATCAGATGGTTCGCTTTAAGAAAATACGAAACTCTCACTCTTTTAATTAGATTGAATTATAATCTGATCTTAATCATTAAACTAAGCTCGCTATTGTAAAATTTACTTATTTAAGCTATAAACTTAAAGTAGAATTTATATACTAGACCGAGTGATCGTTGAGCGAAACAATTTAGTCAACGTTAGTCTTACTTGCATCCAGACTCCCGGTCTAAACTTATGCAGTCGTGACACGTGGTGTATACCAACCGATTTAGAACATGGCGGCCGATAGGAGTTATTATGAAGTATTATTTTTTATCCGTCATGACATACGACGCTTTACGCCGGGTGTAATGTGCCTTTGAGCTATACATAGGAGAATGTCAAGAAGGAAAGAAAATTTGATATGACGCAGTGGTGTTTGCCGATCATGTTTTTGTGGTAATGGAGGTAGAAAATGTGTTTTGCAAAATGTAAAAAAATGCGAATTCCATTCCATGCAAAAAATGGATTCAATATACGATTTCAATTACTATTTCAAAACGTTTTGCAATTTTTTCCGTTGTTAAGCAGGAAATGCAGACTATGCACAGAGAGACAGAAAGATGGGCAGATGAAATTGTTGCCATCGCGGGTAAGACCTGGATGAGATGGGAACAGAAGTGACAGCAACGGTACAAGAAGAGACAGGGTTATGCTCAGCGGCGGGTGAAGTCAGGCTGTAGTTGATAAGTAGGTGTTAAATAAATGAAATTAGTCTTTTTAACCAACTTCAAAAAAGGAAGAGATTCTCAATTCGCCAGAATCTTTTTTGTTTATGTATGTTCCCCGATTACACAAAGACGCCTGGACCGATTTGAAAATTTCTCCTTTTGTTTAAAAGGAGAATGTCACTTTCCAGGTGGTCCCATGGTCAGGTTCTGGTGATGGACTCCCATGGCAATCGAGGGAACTCCTCAAATATTATAGGCATACATATAGCGATTTTGGCATTGTCATCAACAATGTTTCTTTTCAGAAGTCGCTGTCTTTGGTACCTATTGTTTTTCATTTCTTAAAAAGAAAGTTATTTTTCGCTTTGTAGTGTTTTGTTTTGGAAGTCGGTTTGAATTTTTCGTTGAGTTTTTTTTTTAATAAAAGCACTGCCATGCAATCTCTAACGAAGGATAAAATCTTGTGATGTATTCCCTGAAAGGTGAGGTTGCGGTGTACCAACATATATAAAGGTGTACCTATAGCCCCATAGACCCATAGTATCCTTTAAATTTTATAAAAGGTGAAGTTGTTGATCAATCGAGCAGAAATTCATACTCCAGGCTGGTAATGAAAATTCCGGAAATTGAAGACAGGACCTCATGCACAGCAATAGCACTTGCCACCATTTAAAGATAAAACACTTCATAAGCAAACCAGCACAAAGAAAACGATTATGAAGTTTTTTTTATCCTCATGATGGGCGGGCCAATATAGGCTGTTATCCCTTAGTGATCTCCGGGCTGTTACTGAGAAATTTGAAATTAAAAAAAGACCCAATAACATTGCTCGAGTCTGAAAACGAAACCAGGACCTCATACTCATTCTGCAGTAGCTTTTGCCACCACTAGACAAACGCCTCAGACATAAAATATTCATAATCTAAAACGCCCCATACCCAAACCACCACAAAGAAAATTATTATGAAGTATTATTTTTTATCCTCCATGATAGACGGGGTATTATGGCACAGAGCAATATAGGCCAACAGTCGCTCAGTGATTTTTTACTTTCATGGGAGCATTTTGTACGGGGGCCATGTTGTGTGTATGGGGTTTTTGACTGTCAGAGCGCCCGCCATTTGTTGTTGAGGGCCTGTAAATGGCTTAAATGTTTCGCTATATTTTGCGCTATTGAAGCAGGGTTTTTGGTTGGAGCTGCGGGTATGAATAATACATTGTATGTAGTTAGTTGTTTGTATATAATTTAGCAAAATGTTTTGTGTTAAATTATAACATAAAACATTTTGTTGCATGCGAACACAAAACAACAACAATTGTGCTGTATGTGTATATTCTTGTGTGAATGGCATATATGTTGTTTATGGAAATAGAATTTTATTTTTGACAGTAAGTCAGCATACAGTCATCATTTGGTGATTTTTTATAATGCCAATTAAGGTCAAACATGCTGATTTCAGTATAGAATAGAACCTTCATTTGCAAATGGCTATGAGATAAATATTATGTATCTCTTAGTAAACTGGCCACGTTTAAATAAGAGAGAGTGAAACAGTCTGTAATAAGTTCAGTTAAATTAAGAAAATGTTGACTACTCTCCTCATAGACTCTCCTCTAGTAATTAAAAGATACCGTTTCATTTAAGCAGGTTAAGATTTCTTTCGACAAAATAATTTTGCATATTAAAATACCCACCAAAATTTAAACGAACCCTTATAAAGTAAACACCCTTTTACAATTAATCATGAGTAAAACCTCGTATTAATAAAGAAGAAACCCACTCACAAGTTAAAAGCCGACGAAACTTCGTCTGAACCACGCTCAAAATATCTGAACTCAAACCGAAAACTCATCAAATCTTGACGTATTTAAGGCTGATATAAAAAATTTCGACAAAAGCGGAGTCGCCGGTAAACTTTCACAATTAAGCCGTGGTATCGTACCGTTCGACTTTGGTGAGCGAATTTATTAAAACCTTGCTCGCGATATTTTGTTTCAGCTTTGGGATCCTTTGGGTAGGGACTATTTAAGTTTTGAAGACCTCGGTAACAACGGATTATACGTAGATATAGAAGAGGCATTACTAAGGTTAAAATACTACACGTGTTTGAAAATCTAATAAGATGAATCTAATTATGGTCGATAACTCCTGGTACAGGTACAGGTTTAACAGAAATTTTAGTTACAAGTGAATGATTAGTAGTTTTAGGATAAACCTTTGAGTAACCTAACGATAAGAAACATGATTTTCTTTCAAAAAGCGACCTCATTAAAACGTACCATAGCATATTTTTGGTGCTCCACAAAAATATCAAAGCCCTTTTATAAAGTTTCGAATATAATAAAAATCAGAACCATACATAGCGAGAGGGGTCCCTCAAGGCACCATCTTTGTTCCTCGCCTAACTTCGACGGTAAACAATGAGCTCCTAATTAATTTCGTCTTTGAAGGTGTGTGTAAGACTCACAACTTCTAAATATTATATTAATTTCTCGAATTTTACTTTAACACGGGAAATTAAATTTACGAAAACACGTTAGTATTATCAGTTAGGAAGTATGTAGGTATGTTCTATTTCTTGTGAGTTGTTTGAACGTATTTTGAATAGGGTGTGATTGGAAGGAACGTGTATGTAGTCATTGTATTTACCAGAAGCAGTGTTTTTCCTTTAATTCGTTTTTAGTCAGTTAGCCTGATATTAATTACTTTAAAATTACGTTGTTTTGAAGACAAGAAAACTAGTTTTTCTTGTCTTGTGACATCTTGGTTTTTCTAACCTGAAAAATGAATTATGTTGCAGTTTTCACCACAATTTCGGGCATATATTCGGGAAGGTTTTTTTACATATTTTTTAAATTAATATAAACGAGATTTTCTTATGGAAATCTTTTGTAAATATCACCACATCAGGTACGTTCTTTTGCATTGCATCATCTAAAATATTTACCATAGTCATTATCGGTGATCAACAAAAAACTTCTAACGAAAAACATAAAATTAATAAGTCTCTTGAGAATCTTTTAGACCTTAGAAGTCTCCAATTAAAGTCAAAAGGAACACAATTTAAATTAAGAAAAAAACGGCATACTTTAGACTGGATCTTAGTATCTCCTTGTAAACGATATCGTAGACCTGAACTAAGAAAGTTTAACGAAGAAAATTGCTGAAATTTGAGGGCACGTAATAATTTTAAGTTGATTAAGAAAAAAAACAAAAGCGGTAAAAAATAATTGTTCAAAGGCGAGATAAAATTTTACTTAGACAAAATATGATACTGTAGTATCCAAAATTTGAGGGACTACTAATAAATAACCATGTTTTTTATAAAAGATAATAAACCTGTAAATTTTTAGGAAATTAAGAAACTTATAGTTAAACTGTAAACAAAAAAAAAACTTCTCACTATATAAGTGAGAAATCTATTTCATCCCGAATATCGTGACAGAATCTAGAACACTAACCGAAAACAAAACAATCTTAGACCTCCAAAGATCTTTACTCAAACAAAAAACAACAGGGGGGTGACCATAAGCTCTTAGAGTAAGGTTATTTTGAGTGTGTGTATATGACGTGTATACATCTGTCACTTACTTGATCTCAAAATAACCTTACTCTAAGAGCTTGTGGTCACCCCCCACATCACTTCCTTAAAACCAACTCCATTTATAGAAAAAACAAGTCACAGTCGTCATTACAATATTAATTTACAAAAATAATCTTCTTTTTTCAATTCCGGATGGTTTCTGCGGATAATACGCAATCAGCGAAACAATTAAAGCCTGGCCGAAAAGGTCGGGGCTTTTATTTTTTCCAACCCTTTTACCTGATCCCCGGCTAATAAATCCGTTGAGAAAATTTTGGACACAAGTGATAAGAGGAGCGAAAGTTAGTGTTCCGTTAAATTGATGGTTGATTTTCTTGTTCTTCTAAGCGTGTCGATAACAAACAGACTAGTTTACCTCACTGCGAGAGTGTAATGTTTTTCGAGCTTTTCTATAAGCATGTCCATTTCAATAGCATGCTCTCGAGCCCTATTGGCTTGACGGATTATGACATATGAGGTGTCGTTGAATTTGTCTCAATTGTGGGAGTGATTTAGGCCATACATTTTTCGTCGTCATTACAATATGGGCACCAAATGAAAGCTACTAAATAGAACATTCCAAATATATATATATCGTAACACTTTTGTGTTACTATTATGGCACAAATTCAAGATAAGTATAACTTTTAAAACAAAATAAATAATCTTTTACCACATAACTTATTTGGGCAACTGGTTCATTAATAAAAATGAAAAATCTGAAATAAAACGATTATTATAAAATTAAAAAAACCCGACTGCTAATAACTAATAAACTGAAAAGAGAAAAACAAGTACTAGGTATATTTTATATGAGGTTTTTAAACAAAAAATAGAGAAAAACTTACCAAAACTTAGTTTGTCACAGCTCTGGCAGCACCTCATAATATTAAATGTATAAATAATACCTGTGTACCTGTGTGTGGGCAGGGCACATTGCTCGCAGAACGGATGGCCGATGGGGCATAAAAGTTCTGGAGTGGCGACCGCGAACCGGAAGACGATGCGTTGGAAGGCCTCCCACCAGGTGGACCGATGACCTGGTGAAGGTTGCGGGGATTCGCTGGATGCGGGACGCACGGGACCGGTCAATGTGGCGACACTTGGGGGAGGCCTATGTCCAGCAGTGGACGTCTTTCGGCTGATATGATGATGATGATGATAAAATAATACCTAGTTCTTGTTTTTCTCTTTTCAATTAATTATTTTTTACATTCGTGTTTTTTTATTTAAATACCTTGCCAGGCCCAGCCTCGGCAACATCCTCCACTGATGCAGTCATAAGGTACTCACTTGATCAGTTTAATATAAATAAGCATATGGACTGGAAGGAGAAGTATTGGTCGTCCAGCGGCGAGATGGGCAGATGACATTGTTGCCATTGCGGGTAGAACCTGGATGAGGTTGGCACGGGAACGTGGTGATTGGTACAAGAAGAGAGAGGCCTATGCTCAGCAGTGGGCGAAGTCGGGCTATGGATGATGATGATGATGAAGCATATGGACAAAAGCGGGTTTGATTTGGAACTCATTTCCCAGAAGATTAGATTACTTGTCATCAAACATCTGCCTTTGACGGATTGTATCAATAAATAAGATCGAAGTTAGTAATTACTTAAGAGCTTGTTTAATTAACATTACAAATATGTAGATATTGAAATTGTTTGGGCAACTTCACCGAACCAAATTGTTTACAATATTGCAATTAACTATTACATAGAATTTAGATTGTAACTTATCAATTTGATCGTGAGTTGTTTTCGTATATATAGCAATGTTATTTTGATATATTAGAAGCATTTTTAAATTTTATTAGTACTGTTGTGTCTTTAAAAACAAATTGTTTCTTTCCAAGTTCGTTGAGTTAGTATTATGTACCGAATGTCTCTAAGTTAAGTGTTATGTTTTTATTATGATTGATGGGTTTGTGTTTTTAACTACAATCACAACTGATGGTACGCGATGATGTGGTCGACGACGGAGCACTTTTGCCTTGAAGTATTCGAGATTACTTCACGATAAGTCACTCTTGACTGAAAGGGATTGCTGTTTTTACCCGACTGCCAAGGAAGGGTAATGTATTTATCAGTCTATGTATGTATGTATATATGTTTTGCGAATCTTACATGTTCGTAAATTTCTTTGTTACCTCGTAACGTCTAAATGGCTGGATGAATTCGAACAATTAAGTAAGGTATCGTAATACTAGTCTTATTTTTTATTTATCATGCGAGGTAACGAAAATGAAGGGGTTTTCAGAGGTGATTACAAAAAAAAATATCACCTAAATGTTTAAAAGTAATTTGAAAATCATTATAACTAAAAAGTTAATAAAATAAAAAAATCCAACTGCTTAGGCGAACTAAAAAGATGTGAACAAAAATTAAATTATGCTGTGCAGTCGTAGGATATTTAATTTTATAGTTTTGGCCAGCCAGCTCGCGAATATGTGCGCTTTTTATTTCGCCTAAGTAGCTGGGTTTTTTGATTTTATTAACTTATTTTTACTAAAAACAATACAATTATAACGCAAACAAATAATATCAAACCGCTAATCAAAAATACTTGTGCCACAAAAAATGGAAGGAAACGCCGACAAAGCGATATAAATGTTTTATTGTACTTTTGTAACTGAATTGCATATCAGGCTACGTGTTTTATTAATAACGACGGGCCCAGTGCTGGGCGTGGGCTTATGTCGGCGGATTTGTGTGTGTATCGGTATTAATTCCTGTGGAATAATGAAATGGGAGGACTTGTAAGTATTGTTTGAGGTTTGTACTGTAAATTGAAGGGATGATTTTGCATTGTCAGCTTAGGCAGATGTTATCATAATGCGATTTTACTTTGCTTGAATTCACACGAATCCTGGGTTGATGGTTATTTTGTTATTTATGAGTAGTAATAAGAATATTGTATGTAAAAAGTGTCTCCAAAAGTATTTAAGAAATAATGAGATTTTTGTTTTTGCCCGAAATCTATCAAAAATTAAATCTAGTTTGTCGGTTGCAGCGACGAATTTTTATGATGTTTGTTTTTTTTTTGTGTTTTTATTAAGTTTCAATTGCTACTGACCTACCCTGAAGTACAATTCTTGCTAACATACATTTTTAGTTTTACTATTACTATTATTTATTGTATAAAGATAATTCTATTCTATTGTAAAGAAAAACAAAGTCCATCTCAGGCTTGTTTTTCTTTTACAGAGCAGGGCTTTTCTTCTAGCAGATTTCTATTAGTCGTCACTTCAACTTAGCGGTCGCTA
The DNA here is from genome assembly GCA_949775005.1 of Orthosia gothica. Taxonomy (NCBI): domain Eukaryota; kingdom Metazoa; phylum Arthropoda; class Insecta; order Lepidoptera; family Noctuidae; genus Orthosia; species Orthosia gothica. The sequence goes on from OX459048.1 coordinate 26,994,423, forward strand.
CCCATGTTATCTATCACACAATCATCGGTTTCTTTAAAAGCTATTTTAAGTAGAATATCCGATTGTGGATGTTCGCTGGGGCTGAAAAGATTAGTAGTGGTGACCGCGTAACGGATGACGCTGGGTTGGTAGGCCTCCCTCTAGCTGGGACGATGACATGGTTAAGGTAACGGGATTCCGCTGGATGTGAGACGCACAGGACCTATCGATTTGGAGCCACTTGGGGAAGACCTATGTCCAGCAATGGACATTTTTCAGCTAAAATGATGATGATGATGACTCGATTGTGATATTTTGTAAAAAACTGGGTGTGGTAAATCATTTACTGACTGACTTATTTATACCATCGAAATACCTTATAAGTTGTTTAAACCAGCTCCTTCTAACCACGTCACGAAGGCAACATCTCAGAGATCCTAACATCGTCGTAATGTTCGAGATTTTCCGCGGCTTTATCATGCAGCCCGGCCTTAAGTGTGAGACGGCGTACATATAAATTTTGTTTATCACTAATAGGCGAGACTGGGACGTCCACAGAATATAAATATGGCCACTCTATTGTCGCTAAAGCTGGTAAGAAGTATGGCTGCGGCTTTGTGAATTTGGATGTGGGCTTTGTGGTGTTTATTTTGAGTGATGGGTGTATTTTTATAATAGATTTTTTTACTGAAGGGATTATTTGATGCATGAAAATGTTTGGTAATTACTAGTTGGAAATCAACAGTCAAAATGACCTGCACTTTCTATGATTGAACGAGGGCAACACAAAGCTATGTCCAGGTGGCCACATTCTGGAGTGGCGCGAGGAGGCGGAGTGGCGCAAGGAGGCCAAATGCCGGGGCGAAACTCCGTTACCGCGACAAATCGCGGCTCGGCGGACAGAGCTCCGGCAGGATCTCATGGTGACATGGAGTGGGCGATTGTCGCAACCCAGCGCTGGGCACGCCACAATTGCGGCGGTAAGGCCCCTCTTTGAGGAGTGGCTAGAGAGGCGTCACGGCGTCCTCACCTTCCGCCTGACGCAGGTCCACACCAGACACGGCTGTTTTGGGAGGTTCCTGTTCAGGATTAGGCGGGAGGAAACGCCCGGGTGTCACCATTGTGTGGACCGCCCAGAGGACACGGTGGAGCATACGGTGGAGATCTGCCCCGCTTGGGCGGAGCGCCGCCGTGTCCTCGTGGAGGCGATTGGCGGTGGCGACCTCTCGCGCCCGGCCCTGGTCCAGGCCATGGTACGGAGCGAGAGGGCATGGGAAGCTGTCTCCTCCTTCTGCGAAGCAGTAATGCTCGCAAAGGAGGAGGCGGAACGCGTGAGGGAGACGCAAAGGAGACGCCCTCACGCCCCTAGCCTCCGCAGGAGACGCCCCGGGCGTAGGGAGTCGCAAGCCGATTCCCGGCCACCGTAGGCACGGGCTTGCGGACGGCAAGTTATGGGTAGCTTACCGTCCGATAAGGACCAAGCCCGAGTTTACGGCGCGTAGTGTTCCACGCTCGCCTCAAAGAGATGTCAGCAAAAGTGACGGGGCCTGATAGGACCGATGCCTGTCTGGGTCGCGGATAAATTTGAAAAAGAGTTACCGCGGCCCTGGCGCAAGCAACTGAAGGAACACGGGTGGGTTTTAGTTAGTAAAAGTCTGACACGCCCTCCCGCTTCACCCAGAGCGGGAGAAGTCATTGGATGATTTCCCATCCAAAAAAAAAAAAAGAAAAAAAGGTGGCCACATTCTGGTCCGACAAAATGTTAGTCCAGTCGACATGCAAAGAAGAAGACATTTAAATGCACTTCGAAGGGTAATTTAGAAAATATTCTCATTCACTTTTATACTTAAAAGATGTTTTGGGAATACTTTCAACATGGGTACAGCTTTAGAGTGGCGTTACCTGTCATTGTTTCTTGATAGCTATTAAAGCTTGGCAAATTCAAACGTGACACACCCAAGGTTCGCGCGGGTGGAGGGGGACGTTACTAGCCAATTAAGTGACGGCGCGATGACACGACGACATTCCCGTCATCTACCCCCCGACCCGCGCGCACCTTTTACAACCTCGCTGCCTTACGTTCCCCGCGCCCACGGGCCATGCGATTGTCACGTACGAATTTGCCATGCTCTAGTAAACTGGAAGTCTTGTCAAGAGTGAATAGGTTATTCTACCATGCTAATTTGTCAAACACAACATCGCTAACCAGCAGGCGAGATAGGAGTGAAATGAAAATCCAATAACATTAAAAAAAATATACATTTGCAAACAAAACATGGCAATTAGGATTGCCCAGCTTTAATCTAAAAATAAGAGACTTTTACGACACAAACGATTAGACACAAGGATTTTCGGTAATATACCAAATTGTCTAGATTCAAATATATCATAAAACCAAGCTGAGTAGGTGAGTCTTTAAATCTAGCTGCCAGCTTTTAGAGTAAAAATCCTCCCAAAAAGCCTACTTTGCCCTTAACACTAAAATAAAACAGACCTTTTGCCGAAAAAACTGCTTACATTAAGGCCTTAACTTGTACTTAAAAGGTCATTAACTAATTTAAAGGTAGTCTTTAAAGTTATAAACTTTTTAGTACCTTTGACGTTATTTTTTTCATGATGTCTTTTTACGACGTCGTTCGAGAACCTTCCCTTTGTAGGTTTATTTAATTATGTTTTATTTATTTTAGCAATTACCTAATTATGGGGGCTGTTAGCTTCATGGGGAGTTATTTGCCATAATGTTTTAGTTGGTGTCTAAAAAGTGTTTTTTGAAGTCAGTTGACAGAAGCGAAAATTGACATGATTGAAGTCTAAGTTTTGGACATCTTTATCGAAATATATCTACGTACGTGTGGGGAAGCGCTGTCCATCATCACCATCATATTCGCCGATAGACGTCCACTGCTGGACATAGGCCTCCCCCAACCGTCGCCACATTGACCGGTCCCGTGCGTCTCGCAACCAGTGGATCCCCGAAACCTTCACCAGGTCATCGGTCCACCTGGTGGTGGGAGGCCTTCCAACGCAACGTCTTCCAGTTCCGAGTGCTGTCCAAATCTTCATCGAAGATTATGAGGCGATAATTTATAAGAATCAAATGGTTACCATCAAACGGTTTGCGAAATAATTTTGGTAAACTCCCAAACAAAATACCCAACTTACCCAGGTTCATTTTCCACTTAGATATTACGTTAAGTATAATTTCATGGACAATCTCCTCAGAAGATAACCTTGAACTCAATTTCGGCGAACATAAACGATTATCAAAAATCCCTTTCATCTTTATGCGAACACAAGGACCAAAGGTGTGCCTAACAAGAGAAAAAGGACCAAAACTTTACAACGATGGTCTCATTAATAGTTTTCCGAGAGAGAATTAAATAACGTCTCCGAAACGAACCCGTTTACTGAGTAAAGTTTTAACAAAGTTTTGTATAAAAGTAATTTTGAAGTGAGGTTTTAGTTCTTAAACCCCTTAGTGGTATTAACGGGTAGTTTATGTGTATGCTTTAATAGTCCGGTCGGTTAATTTTCTGTTTTAAGTGTCTTTTTTCGCAACTTTTTGTATCATCCACACAGATGTGTTTAATCCATACTAATATTATAAATGTGAAAATAACTCTGTCTGATAAATAAACAGTATCATAGCTTTATAACAATAAATAAGCTGGGTATGTGTACACCATTTATAATATTTCACCTCTCAAAAGCAGATGTGTGAACCAAATATTCGTAATCACGGCGATGTAATTGGAAAATAATAATTAATTCGTACTTGTCATTGGCTTGCCTGACATAATCGTTGTGTTTAACCTTTGCTATTGAACGTAATGGATTATTGGAAACTTATATGGTTATAATACCAATTTCATTATGTAATAAACGTTTTACCACATAATAGAATAGCACAGAAGATCAACTTTTTGCTACGAGCGAAAATATACGCACACATAGCCATGCTTCACGTACTGCGAGTGCATGCGCACTCGCGACTGGCATTTGTTTGATATCGCCGTACGCACGCGTCTATGTGTGCGGGCGTCTGGTCTCAGTATAGTGGGGTCCAGTGAAAGCTTTCGCTTAATCTAAAGCGCCTCACTTTGCTTAGTGTACATTATTTCATTAACGAAACACCGATGACGAACAACGATGAACATCTTGGCGAAACTTGAAAGAACTAACACAAAAATTTCAAAGGCATTTGGATTCTATGGTTTTTGGCATCTGCGCACTGCTTTCGTTTTACACTCACATAGCAGAGGCATTTGTCCCAGCAGTGGGCATATTATGCTATTGAGCTGACCTTCTGTACCTATCCAATATTTTGCTTTACTCCAGCAAAGTACGCTAATTGAAATCCATTAGGCTACCACGCGGTGTGTTTAAAATTGAGGTGATTTTGATAAAACGGATCACGGATCTGTTTGTGTGTCGCGATAAGTGATCTGCAAGGTTATTGTTAATTGGTTGGTTATAATACCATTATGTGTTGTGGTTCTGGCCATAAAGGGCACCAGGTGTAGCCAAATTTGGTACTAAAACTCGGTACATCGACTAGACTATCTGTCGAATGTCTGCCCAACGGTCTGTAAGATGATATTTTGAACCGTATAAAGTGCAATTTTGATTGCATGGTATCCTTACCTAGCAGCCTAGATTAAAGATTTTCACCCTTATGGCTATTGCTGAGGCTCTGTAAAGCACGCCAAATTATAGTTGTGTGTGATTGTTTCCAGGGGGCGCGCTTGCGATTCGTCCTTATGTACATACTCCCAAACTCTTCAAACTTCCTTCTTCTTTTTCGTGTGATGATGTGGCCACCTCCGGTGTCAGAGTTCATTAAACAGCCTTGGCTATTTTTAACTTACATTAACTATTATAATCCAGGTTTCCTCACGATGTTTTTACTTCACCTCTGCCTATGATGTCCAAGAGAAAGTACATACCTATGAATTTGAAAAAGTCACATTGGTACTCCCGGATTTGAACCCACGACTTCAAGCTCGAGAGGCGAGGTCTCAGCCGTTCATTAATTGAGTCAACTCATCACCTTTCCCTATTTTTAACCCCCGCCGGAAAAAGAGGGGTGTTATAAGTTTCACGTGTGTTGCTGTGTATCTGTGTATCTGTGTATCTGTGTTTATGTCTATATGTGTCTGTCTGTCTGTGGCATCATAGCGCCTAAACGGATGAACCGATTTCGATTTAGTTTTATTTTGTTTGTATGGTAATTTTGTCGGGAGTGTTCTTAGCTATGTTTGAATAAAATCGGTTCAGCCGTTCAAATGTGTCGGGGGTTTTTAAATTTTGAAATTTTACTTGTATTATTCATGTGCGTTTTACCAGCGGTGAGTGCAGAATAGGCGGCGAAACCGCAGTGCGTGCGAAGCCTTAGCCACCAGGATTAAGTTATTTGTGTGGTAAATTTAAGTTTTTATGCCCTTAATTTCACATCTGGTGATATTTTACATCTATGTGATACAGTCACAAAATATAGACATGTCATAGAAAATTGTCTTCGTCATCATCAGCAAACAACATTTTCCTTACACTGATTAGCGACTATCTTTTGAATGCGTGGTCCGATTTACATTATTTAAACGGATAAAATGTTTCTACCACCTTTCATTTGAAACCAAAATTATTAAAATATATCCAAGTTTTCAACTTACGTAAATTATTTTGGCATATCTTACAATAACCCAGGACAGTTAAGTTGCCAAAACTTAACTCTGCCAAATCGACGGGTTAAATATTTAAGAAAATTTATAAGTTCAACTCTAGATTTACCTCTTACTCTTGGTAGTGCAAGTTGATTTATTTGATTTACACTTAGCTTGCTGTTAACACCCGGGTTCTTGTTTAGGTTAACCCAGCACCGCGCAAGTGGCCCGACTCTTTTTCAATAAAGACTCCTTTATCTGAAAAACACTTAACCTGGCGTTTTTCTCCGTCATACGAGTACCAATAAACGTTGGTACGGGTACCTAGCTAGAAGATTATAAAAGGTTAACGTTCAAAATGTTTATAGATGCTCTATAAAGGAGCAGGTAACGTTAACACAAGTAATTGACCCGGTTTTTCGGATCGTTACGTTTTTTTCTGAACTTAACCGGCATTTTTCTGTATCTTAATCATAATTGTGGAAAAAAATGATGTATTACATATAAATCAATAAAAACGTAAATAACTGTAGATCAATGTTGTGAAAGTTTGTGGGCTATTTTGCGTTTATTTTGAGGTTATGTTTTGAATGTTGTTTTCTTTGGCCCAGGAGCTAAGACTTCGCCTCGTGTGCTTGAGATCGTGGATTCAAATCCAGGCTAGTACGAATGTGACTTTATCTAATTCATTAAGTACTTTCTAAGTTTATCATGGACTAATGTCCAACTTATGGTGCAGGAAAACACCGTGAGGAAATCTGGACTTCTAGTTAATATAAGTTTGAAATCACCAACCCATCTTCGCCAATTCTTCGAGCAAGCATAGTGAGCAATGCTCGTGCCTTCTCTGTATGAGAAGAGGCCTTTGCCCTGAAGTGGGACAGTTACAGACTGGTATTACTTTGAAAAAAATACTATAGTAACACAGAAATTGCTAGAAGTTAGAATTGTGAAAATCTAAGAAGTCGGATTAGACAGCTAAAAAAAATACGGAAAGTGAAACTTGATGCTTACGAATTATAATCGTTTTTTATTTCAGAAAGAAAGAAAGAAAAATATTTATTTGTGACCCGCACATGTTTGTATTTCACATCATTGTTTAATTTGATGCATATTTCTCGTGTCTCCTACACGAGAAATATGCATAAAATTAAACAATATTAAAAAATAATACCCCGTGCGAGACCCAAAAGGCTCCTATCACAGCATGTGCAGCGATATCCAAAAAAGAAAATAACGCTGTACTGATATTCTGATAGGACCCACTGTTGATGCCACGGGCACACTTACGGAAACGGAAAATACTTAAATAATAAAATAAAATAATATGATACTCGTTTTTATAGTGTATGGGTAATTAATAAGGACTATGAATTCGAAACGTCATCGGAATTCTTAGATTGTATCGATTAAAGTTAGGTACGACGAAACTTTCCAACAAAATTATTATCTTGATAGTGTTTTCAGAGGCATAGAAATATAATACAGTTTTGTTTTCTAGATCCGATATGATATCCCTTAGGACTGCCTCTAAGAAATGGGTTACCTACTATATAATTGAACGAGATATTGGAAGTTTTTTTCTAGATAATATAATACATAGTCAATTTTCCTTGAGTACTTTTTGTTATACACTTACTTTGTTTTGGCTTTATGAATCAGCAAGTGAGTTGTTTCTAACAGGCACTTTTCTTCGAGTTCGACCAGGGGGGTAACCACAAGCTCTTAGAGTAAGGTTATTTTGAGATCGAGTAAGTGACAAATGTATACAAGTCAGATACATCTGTGCCTTACTCGATCTCAAAATAACCTTACTCTAAGAGCTTGTGGTCACCCCCCTGTTCTTCTTATATTTTTTATAACCACTCAACGGCGCTACTCTACAACTTGCAGCTATAATACTCGAAAACCGGCATAAGTAAATAGTAGTCGAAAATACAACAAGAATTATATAGTAAAGACAGAAAGGACCACGCAGTTGTCTGACGGCACAATATTGTCATTGTTGGTAAAACATAGGCCGTATATGAATAGGTATTATTTATGGAATCATCAAGACGAAGACCATTTATTCTGTGACGAAGATGACCGAAGTGAACACGCCACGCGGTGCGATCGACTATCTTCGGCAGCGGTCGTGTGCGCGAATCATTACCTACAAATGCCTTGTTTCTTGAATGGCGAACGCTTTAATTTTTACCCAACTGCAAGGAATGGTTTATGTTATTAAATATATTGCTGACTTCTAAGATACAGGCATTCCCTAGCCAAAGAAGTCAGGGTTCCATCATTTGTATTTCGCCTTTTCGTGTATTTCTTATTTATAAACAATGTTATAAACAATAGCTTATTGGCCAGTAAGCAGTGAATAAGTGTAATGACCATGCCCTCCTCATTAAATATCAGAATAAACCTTTGAACAAACAGTGACAAAGTTTCTGTCTGACAGACACTTAAAAGGGTGCTATCACTATTACCACTGCAAACTAATCTCCATAAATATCTAAACAGAAATTGGTGTTCGGAATTCAAATATCAAACACTCGATTTCAATTGGCAAAGCCGGAGCATTCATTATTCAGCTCCTTAATGCTTCGCTAATACTCGAACTGTAAAAGCGAAACACGACTTATCCAGCATTTTACCCCACTTTAGGAGTGCCAAAAAGAATAAAATGGAATAAAACGTTTATACAGGCAGGTTTTAGAAGGTTAAAAGATGTAAGTGCGAGGCTTTTTTTACTTTTTAGAGGTTTTTTGTCTCGGGATTTTTTAAATTAATTTTAGAAAAAAAGAATTTTCAAAATCGGTCCACAATTGACGGAGATATCGGTGAACATACACAAAAAAAAAAAAAACAATCATAAAGTCGAACCTCCTCCTTTTTGGAAAGTCGGTAAAAAAATGGGTATAACTTTTGAACGGTTGAACCGATTTTCATCAAACATAGCTGAGAACACTTTCGCGAAAAAGTAATTCAAAATAGATTAATCTGTTTAGGAGCTAGGATGCGATAGACAAGCACACTTATATTGTACACAGATACACCAATACAAACTTCAAACCAATAACACCTCTATTTTCCGTACGACCCATATCATTATCATTTTAGGCGAAATACGTTTAAAGCTAGACATCGGCCCCGCCCAAGGCCTGTGTCTAATATCATACTACACTTCTATAGATGATTTTGTTTTCAGAATCATTTTCATCACAAGTAAAATTAAAATGTAAGCTTTTTAAACTATATATTTTATCTAGTAGTAAAACACGCTTCGATCAACTATCTATCGAACACGTATTTATGACACGATGTCTTGCGAAAATACCCCGATTCAAACAGTAAAACTCCCATATCTTTTAAACAGCTCAACCGATTTTCATCAAACATAGCTAAGAACACTCTTCATAATGTCACCATTTAAACAAAATGAATCAAAATCGGTTCATCTGTTTAGAAGCTATGATGCCACAGATAGATACACAGATACATATATAAACACACAGATACATACGACAAACTTATAACACCCCTCTTTTTCAGTCGGGGATTAAAAAGACAAAGCGTCCCAAGCCTTCTGTCCCTTCCTGTTTGACTCCACAACGGTGAAAGCAAGTTCGGTTCCGTGTTATCCATTCATGAATTGCTTAGCCTATCTAGTACTAATGGACTTTTCGTTTCACCAGTGTCCTCTCTATGTGCTTGAAAGATTCAGTTTTTGCATTGACTATTGTAATAAGTGGCTTTCTGTCCTACTTTTTTAGTCGTATTTTTATTTTGTAGTGCCTATTAATGTTTTCTTTCTATTATTTTTCACGTTCCTAAATGGAAAAGCTTTTTCACAATTTTGTGACTATGTTTACCTTTTAGTGGGTTCATAGCTTTTAGCATAGTACTCGTATATCAATGTAGTATGGCTACTTTTAAAAGAGTATGTTACTTCTGAAAATTAAAAAAAAAATGTTTAAAAGGCATAACAACTATCTTCAGTAAAAATATTTAGCTGTTATTTAAGAGCACCATCTTAAGTTATGTTTTGACGACCCCTGAATTAATGTTGATTCAATAAAAATACATGAATTCCAAGAACCAAAAAAGAAAGTTGTGAAACCTTTCATGTAGATGTCCCTTATTGTAACGCCTCTTGAATTGAAACTTTTAGGTTTGGATTCGATAATGGAACATGGTGTTCCATTATCGAATCCAAACCTAAAAGTTTAACCCTACAATTCCCACGTAACCAAACAAAATAATTTGTTAATACTGTACCCACTTTATTTCCGCAACCTACCTGCTGGAAAATAAAACCAGCAAAGATACAGCCATATACAAGCCCTCGTTGTTGTAAAAATACGTGATACGGGCTCGCGCGGGCTTAGTTCCAAGCAGAGGCTAGGTACGTTAGGGGTCTCCGAGGCCCCCTAAAGCTAAAATAGTGAAGATAGAAGATCCGACCATGATGTTAGGTAAACAGTATATAACGCTGCCGTTCTCAAGCTATAGTGCCATTATCTGACAAAATCATATTTTGAGGTATAAACGAAAACCAAAGTACAGCAATATAACAAAAATCGATGCTGTTTATCAACTACAAGCTGTCCCATGCGTCTTTGCCGTTAACTGAGTACTTACCTACCCATCTACCCTACCTACCCTACCCTATCTACCCTACATACATGATTGTTACGTCACTTAAACCGTTTACGCAGCGCACGCAACGGAAGCTCTCACAAAGGAATATTTTTTCTGTTTTTGCAACATTTTTCATTTATGCCCCACTACTATTGGTTGTAGCGTGATATTATATAGCCTTTAACCTTCATCGATAAATGGACTATCCAACACAAAAAAAAAATTCAATTTCAACCAGTAGTTCCTGAAAATAGCGCGTGCAAACAAGCAAACAAACTCTTCAGATTTTTATTATAAGTGTAGATGAGAGATGCCAGTGTCAAAATATAGATCTAATCGCGCACTGATGAATAGGCACATTGTTAGTTTAGATCAACGACTTAATCTCATCACAAATAAGTTTTGTAAACATAGCAATTTGGCGTTTATATTTTTTAATCCATAATCATACCTATGCACCATATCTATTCGTAGTAGAAAAGTATTGCTAAGGCAGATCGACAGAGATTTTTTTGCTGATTACGATGGCATGAAAACAACTAAAATCGGCCAATTGTTGGATAGTGGCATTTCATCTTAAGGATGATAGAACGCTACTTCAAAATTTTCTCGATCTTTCTTATAATGTAAAGGTCGGACTATTTCTGGTTGTTGGTTTAGAAAATTAAACTGTAGAAGCTTTTGTTGACTTGTGCCTATGGAGGGCGAGGTTTGAGTAGGTTCTGGCGTTAATTAAAATTATTGGGTAGTCAATTTTAAGTGGGTTTTGAAATTGATGAATTCTTTGATCTTGACTTTTTCTATGATCTTGTAACTATTTTTGTGCCAACATTAGGTTTCGTATTTTTTTAGATGGTCTGTTGTTGGTTCTTTGTTTGACTAATTTTGTGTTTTATGAAAACCTCTCGATTTGCTCTCAAATATATAGACTGAATGAAAAAATATATTTCAGCATTACATTTTGTACCTAGCTAGGTAGGCAAAACTAGTTAAAAACATCAAATGATAAGTGATCAAACCACTTTGATGTTTTATTTTATTTATTTTATCTCAAACATTACCCACCAATATAAACATATATACAAATCGTTACATCCAGCATTTTTCACCCATGCACCATATACACTACAAATACTGGAAAATAAATAGTGCTCGTTCGCGCAGTAATTAGGTTAGACGGATAAATTGGCGCCCCGGGTGTTATATGCCCGGCTAACGAACGGACCAACCGGGTATATACAGGGGCTAATCAGTATGCCCAAGTACCGGGTAACATTGACCTTGCATTTGAGGGTTAAATCGACTTTTTTTGGTCATTACTGTTTGCTTTTATTGGATTACCTGGGTAGGTAGGTACTTGGGTAATTGTCGCTTAGTATTATTGGGTCGTTTTTCGGGTAGCTGACGGAGACTTATATCCAGTTAATTGCTGTTTTTTTAACTATCTTGGCTGTAGTCTGGAACTGTATTCCAGACTAGCAGACTAGGGCAGCAGACTTCTGCTGTGCCCTATAACTTTATGAAGTGCAGCACATCATACACTGAAAACACCGACTTGTTCATTAGCGCACGTTAAGGCGTTGAAGACTAAAATGCATTCATATTTTCTAGAAACTGATCGAGACACTTACGTAGTCATTAATATGCACGACCCATATTCCTAGTTTGTTTGAAGGAGTTTCACTAGACTCAGTTGCTAGCGATTGCGCCTAATAAATCATACCTGCTTCCGAAAAAAGCCGGTCACTATATAAAGTAAGTAAGTCTAAATCTTAGCAAATTCTGCTAGGCTTAGATACTGTTTTGCGTTTACTGACCACCACTTGTAAGATGCAGGTTGGAACCAGGTACCTGCAAAATGTACTGTGTTGCCAAATGTTCGGCCGCCGAATATTCGGCGCTTCGACCGAGAGCCTAGCCGAATGTTTGGTATGTACGGTAAAATCACTATTCGTGGCATCCCTAAAAATAATCCTTCATGGCAATATTATAACTGTAACTGACAATTTAATAGAGTCGAATGGAGGAAATTACTTAGAATAAGTACAAGTGTTAAACTTGTTTAAATACACCTGAACAAGTCAAGTGCAGTCTTCGTGTCTTGGAAAGGTTTAATTAGTTTTTAACATGGGCTAAGGGGCAGGAAGAGAATGATTTATATGAAAATTAAATGCAGAAGCTCAGTCTGCCCTATAACTCTACACACTTACACTGAAAACACCGTCGTGTTCATAAGCGCACGTTAAGTCGTTGAAGACTAAAATGCATTTTACGACATTTTCTAGAAACTGCTCAAGACACTTACGTAGTCATTAATATGCACGGCCCATATTCATAGTCGGCCGAGAACCTAGCCGAATGTTCGGTATGTACCTACTGTAAAATCACTATTCGTGGCATCCCTAAAAATAATCCTTCATGTCAATAACTAACACAACTAAACCAACACATAACTATAACTGTCAATTTAATAGAGTCGAATGGAGGCAATTACTTAGAATCAGTACAGGTATAAAATTTGACCAAATATACCTGCACAAGTCAAGTGCAGTCCCTATCAAATCCACCTGAAGAATTCCAAGACCAATAAAAACCTTTCCAAGTCGCGATAGATTCCCCACAAGCGTTCGACTCCATGAAGCATGACCCCTGCGACACCCAGATAAACATACAACCGTCTATCATTCCGTTTGTGGCTGCCAGCCAAAAAGTATCGCGCACAAACTCGGTCGGTTGCCCAACTACCCAGTGTTTTTCTGGGAATTTACAATTTCACACACGGCGGCACACTGTACCCTAATCTGCGGAGACTTGGGCCTTAGATAGGATCTTGATTAATTTGTGGAACGCCCACAGTTAATTACGACATTAAGGATACAATTTTTTTTGTGTTTATGTATTGAAAGTTTTTTAACTTCGAAGGCTACTATATCTGCAACAAATAGGAATACATTTTTTAAAGATTAGATTCCACAGAGCACAGGGACGACACGTGGCTGCTTCATGCTACATTACTTATACTTTCCAAAAACATCAAGTATGTCATTGACAGACGAAATGAAAGATAATGCAAATAAGAATAATAATTTTTCATAAAAGAAACTTTTTATTTAATCCTGACCAGCACTTTGCCCGCTACTTCGTCCGTGTGGATATTGTGCTTATGTCTGCAAAATTCCCACTCTTGATCTAGGTCTCGCTTTAGTGATGGAGGAAGTAGGTCGAAGGAGGCAGTGAGCTCAGAACATGTCAGTTTACTCTTGTTTTGAAAGGTGCAGGTCTTAGATGGTGGTGGTAGGGACACAGATGCAAGCCAACGAGATGGCTTTGACTGGGGTTCCATGACAGTTAAAATGCGCTCCTCTCTCGAGACGAATTGTATTAATATGTACCTGCTTTCACTGGACATTGCCCATTGCGGCTATTGCATGCTCTGTAGTAGTTTCATATATCGGTTTAAAATTTATTCTTAAAAAGTTTATAAAAAATATTTTTTTCCGATATCGACACCATTAAGCAGCAATGCCCGTAAACTCTTTATTTTGTTCTGTTCTGTTCTGTTGATAAGGACGACTTAATTGAGATCTGTCGATCCCGTTACCATCTGAAATTAAGACAATAAACCACCCTAACTAATCCTATCATAAATTTTAGATAGCTACATCAAGACGAGAAACTTACAAATCAACACAGTCTAGGTACGTTATGTGACACACATAAATCGACCTCAATCCCACACAGTTTGGTAGACCTAACAACATAATATCACGCCAGTATTCCCCAAACGGAGCAGAATTGTTTCTATAATAATAATACCAACCTGAAAGTGTCCCACTGCAAAGCAAAGGCTTCTACTCATACAGAGAAGGCATGAGCACACTTGCTCAAGGCGTGTTGGCGATTTCATACTTATAACTATAAATCCATGTTTCTTCACGAGGTTTTTCTTCACCGTTTTGAGAGCAGTGGTGATTAAATAATTTACACAAAGTAAAGTGCCTGTATTTGGTTTTGAATTCATGACCTGCAACTGTTAGTCGTGTCCGTTACCACTGGGCTACCATTACTGTTCCTACGAGATATTCAGGAGAATCTACTGGTATTTTAAACAGTGTGCAAATTGCGATTTTATTAAAGCAATTATATGGGAGTTGAATAAAACTGGCGAACTGTGTTTGTACTAGTTGGACCTCTGCATCCCTTCAAGAAATATCTACAAGCGTGATGTTATGTTATCAATTTATTCTGTTTTTTGGAAGTCGATCACAATCGATACTGTATTGGCTATTAGTGGTGTAATAATGTGGTCGGTGACGCGAGTCGTAGTCGCTTGTGTGGGTGGTTTGTGTTTACGTTTGGTTAGCGTTTATGTTTTGTTTTTGTATGAGTTAAATAATGCTATACGTATGGTTGGGGCTGAACGAACTTTGTGTTATGTTAGGCAAGGTTTGAGTCCAATTTATGTGTTGTGTATAAACTAAGTTTGCGAAAACTTATGGTAATGTTAAAGGATGGATGACTTCAGGGAATTCTATATTAACAGCACATTCTGTATCATATTGACGTTACGCCAATATAAATTTGTCCCATATTTGTCTTCAAGAATGATTGCCTGCTTTAGCTATTCATCCTCACAAGTCTACTACATTATCAGCAGAATAATCATCCTTATCAACAGAACAGAACAGAACAAAATAAAGAGTTTACGGGCATTGCTGCTTAATGGTATCGATATCGGAAAAAAATATTTTTTATAAACTTTTTAAGAATAAATTTTAAACCGATATATGAAACTACTACAGAGCATGCAATAGCCGCAATGGGCAATGTCCAGTGAAAGCAGGTACATATTAATACGATTAATGGTCATTATTGCCTATGGACTCTGGATCTGGAGTACTAATGAATGACATAAAAAATCCCCCTTTATCATCTTATGATGAAAAAGACCTTAACTTAACTTATTTATTTCATAAAAAAGTGGTACAGTCTGTTACAAAGTAGGATGACAATTTAGGAATAGTTTACATCTATGATGAGTAGGTAACAATACAATTACACAATCTGATGTCCTAGCTAGGTTACTTAGTAGCCTGTATTAAGGACAAACCTCATCATTATCATTACTATTATCACTATCATTCACCATTCATCGCGATTCTTAACAGCTCTCATCTGGAAGACACCAGCCATCCTGCGAAGATGATTAATCAATCGTACATTAAAATTGTTACTGTTAATTTCGTAATGATCCACGACACTTGAATTGTTTCTCTGAGACTCTTTGATTTGCAAATCTTCGATTCCTTAGCGTTTTTCTAGTGGTCGCCACTGCTGATTCTAGCTTTGAGGAAACTCCTGACGCCACAGTACTTAGGAATAGTGAGGCAAAATTGACCCAAAACTTACTACATCAAACCCGGATCAATACGTCAGTGGATATTCATGATCCGGGTCTGCATCGTGTCACCGGTTCAGAGGATTACTCGGGTAACGCACGGAGTGATGAGATTATAGGACATGATCGCTGTCACCATCGCGAGGGGAATTTTAGGAGTGAAGTGGACTGACACAAGTATTGGGCAACATGGCTGATAATGTAGTAGACTTGTGAGGATGAATAGCTAAAGCAGGCAATCATTCTTGAAGACAAATATGGGACAAATTTATATTGGCGTAACGTCAATATGATACAGAATGTGCTGTTAATATAGAATTCCCTGAAGTCATCCATCCTTTAACATTACCATAAGTTTTCGCAAACTTAGTTTATACACAACACATAAATTGGACTCAAACCTTGCCTAACATAACACAAAGTTCGTTCAGCCCCAACCATACGTATAGCATTATTTAACTCATACAAAAACAAAACATAAACGCTAACCAAACGTAAACACAAACCACCCACACAAGCGACTACGACTCGCGTCACCGACCACATTATTACACCACTAATAGCCAATACAGTATCGATTGTGATCGACTTCCAAAAAACAGAATAAATTGATAACATAACATCACGCTTGTAGATATTTCTTGAAGGGATGCAGAGGTCCAACTAGTACAAACACAGTTCGCCAGTTTTATTCAACTCCCATATAATTGCTTTAATAAAATCGCAATTTGCACACTGTTTAAAATACCAGTAGATTCTCCTGAATATCTCGTAGGAACAGTAATGGTGGCCCAGTGGTAACGGACACGACTAACAGTTGCAGGTCATGAATTCAAAACCAAATACAGGCACTTTACTTTGTGTAAATTATTTAATCACCACTGCTCTCAAAACGGTGAAGAAAAACCTCGTGAAGAAACATGGATTTATAGTTATAAGTATGAAATCGCCAACACGCCTTGAGCAAGTGTGCTCATGCCTTCTCTGTATGAGAAGAAGCCTTTGCTTTGCAGTGGGACACTTTCAGGTTGGTATTATTATTATAGAAACAATTCTGCTCCGTTTGGGGAATACTGGCGTGATATTATGTTGTTAGGTCTACCAAACTGTGTGGGATACCACCTTTACTACAAGATTTTGAGAAGATGTTCCTCAAAATAAACACAGTTCAGAACAAAATTAATAATCCTAATATTGTTACAAGAAGCCGCCATATACGACAAAACAAACAAAATTAATGTTCGAAAGACTTTAAGATTTGATAGGTACAGAATTATGGTAACTTGCTAAGTTATTTAATTATTTCAATAAAAAGCTTAGGTTAAGAAGTTTTAGAAGTTTTGTAATGTTGAAGTTAAGTAGAAGTTTTATAAGGTGATATGTCAGTTGAGTGATGGTTGGAGGTTGAGAGCGAAGACGAATACATCCTGTATTAAATTATTTTATAAAGATTTTTATTGTGACCACTTTTCCTTTCGGTACCTTTAATGAGTGGCGGTGGTAAATGGTTTATTAAGAACTGGATTATAGGCCTTTTCAGTGAAAAAAAGTGCAGTTTACTAATTTTATGTTAATTGCAACTGTTCACTGCACTTTGAACAATCTCAGAATTGAGAGAGATTTGATACTGAATTACAGAAGTATTAAATTTGATCGCAAGCTGTCAATACAAAAAGGCGATTATTAGGTAATATTGTGTGGAACTTTATGTCAGCGTCAGTAGACTTGTGCAAACAGGCATCTTCTGGGTTCGCTCTTTCCATTCGAGCCCTATTTTTTTAAATAAGTGCATTTGAAAAACAGCGAGCGCTTTGAAAACGACATAAAGCGTATGGATCGCGCGATGATTGCTGTTTTTAACCCCCGCCGGAAAATGAGGGGTGTTATAAGTTTGACGTGTGTTGCCGTGTATCTGTGTGTCTGTCTGTGGCATCATAGGGCCTAAACGGATAAAACGATTTTGATTTGGTTTTTTTTTTGTTTGAAAGATGATTTTGTCGAGAGTGTTCTTAGCTATGTATGAATAAAATCGGTTCAGCCGTTCAAAAGATATGGGCGTTTTACTGTTTGAATCGGGGTGTTTTCGCAAGATATTGTGCCATAATTACGTGTTCAATAGATTGCCGATCGAAGCGTATCTACTATGTACTAGATAAATTATGTAGCATGAAATAAAGATGTGTCGGGGGTTTTTTTTAGTTTTGAAATTTTACTTGTTTACCTAATACGCCTGCCGGTCAAAAACGGGTTTTTTGTGAAATTTAAAAAATACCAGTGTTTGAGTCCCTACCTGTGAGTTGAGTTACACCCTAAAAGGGTTATGTAGAAAGGCCTTGATTTATTTTGAAGATTTCTGTGGAAAAAAGTGTGGACACAGGATAGTGGTCCCTCCCTACTATCTATAATGGCCTACATTCAGAATTGATTGTAAGCAACATTCAATCTTGCAAAACAATGATGACAATGCATTTTTCTGAGGAACCACACAAAGATCATAAAGATTTCTGCTGTTATCATCATCACACACATAATCAGCCTATAAATGTTCCCACTGCTGGGACATAGGCCTCCTCTCTGTGAAAGACAATGGGTATGGGTATGGGTGGGAATGGGTATGGGTTATGTAAAGGTATAATTTATTCTATAGTTATTATTTTTTATCACCCATCTTTAATAATAATAAAAACAGAAGAGTTAAGTATGTTTTTTTGTTAAATACAAGTCTAGACAAGTTTCGACGAAATGATTCGTTGAGTAAAGTTCATTCAAATAATAAGGTTAGACAATAATTTCTTTGTCAGTGCTGATAGTGGTCTAAATAACGGTATTTATATACGTGTACCGTCATTGCGATATCAATATTTAGTAGTTAGTAGGTACTGTTGTACAATATGACAGCAATATTTTACTCATGATATATATTGACCAATTTGTCTTCTCATGAGAGTAGCAAAGCAGGGCCCAGTGGTAACAGCCCACTTTTAACTTTGATAATTCTCGTCACAGCGACCAACTTGTAGTGAGATAGTAATTGCGTAGTGGAAACAGTCAGCGTTAAATTATTTATAAATGTATCTCTTTTACTGATACGGGATCTATATCTTTTGTTCATTTCTTCAGCGAGAAAAAGTCGGACTAATCGCTTCATCGGCGGCGGTGGGACAAGTGCCTTACGGTAATCTTGTCGCTGTGGAAATACAGTAGCCCTTTGAAAGCATTGTCACTTGTTTAGGCCTATTTAAGATGCAACACGTTGACCTACTAAATATTATTATTTCGATAGGTGAAAACTCTTATCATTAATTCCTTCAACATCATAATGTTCTAGAACCAAAATACCGAACACACGTGAGATCTACCAACCCGCACTGGGTCTGTGTTCCAGCAGTCGGAACATTAAAAGGATGAAGATGATATTCCTTCAATATTGTTAGTGTCTGTAAGAAAATTTATTGAAAGACTCTTAAGAACAACTGGTGTTTACCTTTTACAGTAATTTTACATGAATGGTTTGTCCACAATTACAAGTTATAAAGGAAAATAGTTTTTATTATGAGGAAAACTATGTTTCATTTCTTGACATACCGCGAAATAGTGATAACGGCACATAAATACATAAGATTTTTCCTGTTTTTATTAATTTTCCGGCATTAATTAAAATTCCTAGACAATTTGAAATATGCGCGATATTAGAGGCAATATGCTGAAAACTATTGCAATAACAAATTGTCTGAATAATGCCTATTACCGCGAATAATGCCTATAAAATATTAGGCCGGATAATAAAAAGATGTGTTTTTTTTTGTACCTAATGTCGACTTTGATTTTGATATAGAATAGGTAAGTACGATTACTATTTAAGCAACACAATCGATGGAGTCCCGTTGGGCGGGTACCTATTTCTATCTTCAGGGTCTAAAGTAACCTTACATGAAGGAGATGACGGGTAAAGTAACCTAACATCCCTTTCGAACCTAACTTATCCGTGTCGGGGTGCTCTAAACTTTTCGGCCTCATCGAGCATCCGTTCTGTGAGAAATGTGCCGTGCCAACTGCCACTTAAGTTTCGCAATTGTTCGGGCTATGTCGGTATGTTTGGTCCTCCTGCTAGGCCCAAACCAAGACTTGGGGCTAAATCTCGAGGCTCGATGTGTTCTCGATCTTGTAGAAATCGGAGTTCTCTCCCCACTATATTATTAGGTTATTAGGTCTATGTAGGTAGTCGCGCTTGTGACATACAGAAGGTTGTAAACCCTTCGACAGCTATTATATTAGCTATTTTCTCTACTTCTAGACTATTATATTGTAAAGCTAATTGCAGTGTAGCTTTTCTAAAACTACAAAACTACTAGTTAATAGCTCTCAAAAACAAAATAGCTCTCCAAACATAAGGGTATTCAAATCTCAATCGTAATTATTATATTTTCAACGACACGACATTGAAAATTGTAGCTAGAGGAATGAAAACAAACAATAAGAAAGGCACAAGAAAATCTTAATAATATTTATTCAAAAATATATCAATAATACAAAATAATAATAAAAAATACTTTCGCAGATCACATTTATTTTATCTCCTCATGGAGATAAATTAAATGTGATCTGCGAAAGTCATGTAAATGCTTATGCATTAGAGATGTGAAAATAAGAAATATTTATTTTATTAATCACAAATAAAATAACTCTTCAGAGGTAACTTACAGATTACGTCTAAGTGAATGTTGACTTAAAATAGCTAATAACCTAAATTGAATTAGATAACAACAATTTAATCATACACGAATGTGTATCTTGCTGTATAGCAATGACCATGGCTTTAAAGACAGAATAATATTGAGTCAAGAGGAGAGTTTTATTGTTAGGAGGCTTTAGAACAAGTAAAATTTCACAATTTAAAAAACCCCCGACGCATTTATCTTGCGAAAACACCCCGATTCAAACAGTAAAATGCCCATAACTTTTGAACGGCTGAACCAATTTTATTCAAACATAGCTAAGAACATTCTCGACAAAATTACGTTTCAAACAAAAAAAACTAAATTGAAATCGGTTCATCCGTTTAGGCGCTATGATGCCACAGACAGACACACAGATACACAGATACACAGATACACAGCAACACACGTGAAACTTATAACACCCCTTCTTTTTCCGGCGGGGGTTAAAAACTTATAACACCCCTTCTTTTTCCGGCGGGGGTTAAAAATGACATTCTATAGGTAAGCGATAGCGACTGTCAATAAATCAATGAAAATGTAAGGGATAAATATGTCATGCAACATGGTCCCTTAGATTTCAATAGAAATAAATAAATAGAATTAATAAAGTAAAATTTCAAAATTTAAAACCACCGACACATTTATCTTGCGAAAACACCCCGATTTAAACAGTAAAACACCCATAACTTTTGAACGGCTGAACCGATTTAATTCAAACATAGCTAAGAACACTCTCGACAAAATCACCTTTCAAACAAAAAACACTAAATCAAAATCGGTTCATCCGTTTAGACGCTATGATGCCACAGACAGACACACAGATACACAGCAACACACGTGAAACTTATAATACCCCTCTTTTTCCGGCGGGGGTTAAAAATACGGTCGTCCGAACGTTTGCATTGCTTACTCTTGCGTGTACGCATTGACTACACAGAGACATGGCATTTTTAATGTCTCGTGCACACGACCGCTCCCGAATATAACCGACTGGGTAGCGATTAAGCTTCTGTCTAGTATGATGTAAGTATGACCAAATTGTGACGTTAGAAAACCGCGCGGTCAGCCCAGTTCTTACTATACATATCAGTCAAAGCCAGTCGATTGCCGATTGAATCTTCATTTTGCCTAAAGCTTGTGAACTTTTGCCTTAAATACCTAATGATTTTTAAACAGAAACAGACATAATATATCACTTAGATTTTTCAATAGTCTGAAATTGTCTAAATGGTGGATTGACAGCTTTTGTATAGAATATATTTTTCAAACGGCCATTTTTATTCGTGGGTTAAAAGTTAATAGACTATTGAAAAATCGGCCCATAAAAAACAAAACATAAGATAAAATTCTTATAAAACATTATATATCACATACTTAAAATGTTTTCTGATCATTTCTTATTGATAAATAACATGTATACATAGATAGATTTGGTTAAGTTACTCATATAAATCATGTCCGAGATTAACACTTAGGACATTTTAATACGGGCACATACATTATGCTTATAGTTTCCCTACGATGCGAATGGAACCACAGGCAATAATAAGTCAAATTATAAAACTTATCTTGACTTACTCTCTTAACTTCAAGTCATAATGAGCTGTAGGGCTCCGCAGACCAAATGGGCTTTTTTCAAAGGTTGGAGTACAGTTCTGTTCCACCAAAGTGAAGCGATGTAACAGCCAAGCTAGCCCGACCTTTACTTGCAGGCGAGCGAACCGAGCACCTGAAAATAAATTGAAATAAATATGAATAATCATAATCAGCCTATAATGTGCCCTCTGCTGGGACACAGACCTTCTTTCTGTGAGAAGGAATGGGCAATAATCTACCACGTGGACCAGTGCCGCAATATGACTTGGAATTGTTATTTCTAGTACATGTCGGTTTCTTACGATGTTTTCCTTCACCGATTTGAGAGCAGTGGTGATAAAATATATTTCACAATGTAATGCGCCTGGCTCCGTTTGATACATAGAAATATTTAAAAAAAGGTTCGAACCCACCACCTAAGACTCCAAAGACGGGGCCGTAACGACTGGGCCAAAGATAAAGATATAGTTTGCATTATCTGATTAACTCATTCGATAAATTATAATCGTAACCCCCCTGTTCCTTTAGGCAACTGAGGCACAATTGAGCTGACTTGTAACAGTAATTCCTTGGGCCTGGATGGAGCTAAGATAAGTTTCATCTCTTAATGAGATTCATAATTATGATTAATGTTAATATTATCATCATAAATATTTGTTTCGAGATGCCAAAGACAGTTTTGGTATTTATTAATCTTATCTGACTACTAATCTAGACCATGATAAAAAAAACTAATTGGTGTAAATTAGTTTCAATTGTTTTCAATCTGTAAACACGCCAATGTTTTTGAACAAAGTAACAAAATCATATTATCAATAACCCAAAAGTAATTAAGATAACATACCAATACAAATACGGTTTCCTTCACCAAACGGTAAATAAACATAATTATTTCTTTTAGAATCGTTTTCTGATGAAAACCTTTCCGGGTCAAATACATCAGGGTTTGGGTAGTATTTTTCATCCCTGTGAAGGGCAAAAACTGGTAACATTACAACATTATCCTTTTTTATTTTTACTCCAGAAGGTAGATAAGTATCTTTTGAACATAATCTCTGTATGATTCCGATTGGGGGAAACTTTCTCATTGCTTCGTTAACTACTTTGTCCAAGTAGTGCATTTTGTCGACGTCATCGTAAGTCAGTTTTTCATCACCATTAACTTCAAAGGCCTTATCTATTTCTTCGTGCAATTTCGCTAATATTTTTGGGTTGTTTGACAGTTCTAGTAAAGTGTAATGCATTGTGTTAGCTGAAGTGTCGGCACCAGCAATGAAGAAGAAGAATGCTTGGGCAGCCAGGATCTCATCAGTAGGATATATCTCATAACCTGATTGAGAGTCCGACATCATTCCAAGTCCTTGAAGATCCAAACAAAGGTCTATAAAATCGTGTCTCCTGCTGCGGTCACGTCTTCTGCTTTGTAAAACTTCTTTAACTGCGCCCACAAAGAATTTTTCAAACTCTCCAAAAATTTTCAGATGTAACAGTTTGTAAAGAGAAGGGAATACATTTGCCACTAAGATTACAATATTTTGTTTTACTGATGGTTCTAGGGTTTTCCATGCCATATCTAAGAAGGGCGAGTCCATAGTGTTCTTAGTGTGAGTATCTATGCCAAACACAGCTGCACCAATGGCTGATGTAGTGTATGTGTACAGAACGTTGAATGGTTTTTTCCGCATATGCGGATTATCTTCAATCATATCCGCAAAATCTCTGCCACATTTGTCTAAGATATAGAACATATTCTTAAGTTTGGCACTCGTGAAAATAGGACTAAGCCTCTGTCTTAATATTTTCCATCTGTAAAAATTGTTGATGAATAAAAGATTATCAGCTAAGAGATCGTTTGGGTTTGATATTATACCACGGCTATGGAAGCTTTGGAAATCACCAGCTAGCACTGCTTGGATATCTTCAGGGTTCTTCACGATCAGCGTAGGAATGAATGCTGAGGTCATCGCAACGTAAGGTTCATCGTAATCATTGTAAATCTTCTTCACAATTTCTGGTATCGACTCTTTGCCGAACATAAACTTTAACATTAAATCACTATGTTGCACTATATTTTGCTTCTTCCAGTAATTTCGGTTTGATGACTTAAAATAGAACAATACTATGCACAACACTGCCGTTATTAACAATATTATGAACAACATCGTGAACAAGATGCGCGCTCACGAGGGTCACAAAGCCGACTGATAGTGGCGTACTCTGTGCCTATATTTAATCACACTTATGTACAAATGAATCGAGTGCTATTTATTCTTCTTAATCTACATTTGTTTTACGTTTAATTTATTAATGTTTCTGGTTTAACTTAGTTAATGATTACTTGTTATCTAAGTACTTACAACGATTGGTAATGTTACCCTAATTATGTAGCCTATTCATAAACGGCTATGGAATTTTCTAATATGACCAAGTGACGATAGGACTTTGAACAAAATATTTGTGTTTACTTTTGTATATCACGTTTGAGTACATTAAACCGGTAAAAGATATGACATAATACCTTCTCAATGTCAGGTGGTAAGTGGTCATTTTCGGGCCTCTACGATGAGATTCGTCCGGTCAATCACGTTGGCAACTAACAACATATGTTTTTATTACAACGCAAAAACATAATAAAGCAAAAAAATTTTGCTTTTGGTTATGTTTGGTTTAAATATTTTAGATATTGTGTTACTTTAAAGTTAACAAATAAAGATCCTGGTTTAGAAAACAAGGCTTTTTATTTATATATTTATTCCTAAGGGAGGAAGTCACGATTTGATGCTCATCGTCAAAGTCAAAATCATTTATTTCAATTAAGCCACTAAGCGACACTTTTGGCACTAAAAAACATTCATTTATGTTTTGATGTGCAACTAGACTCGTATAATAGTGAGTCTTACAAATTGGATGAAATTGATGTCAAGGTAAATGACGCCGTCGATAAAAATAGACGACAAACTGATTCATGAGACAGAATATACAATAACAAAGTATTTATCAATATGATCCTTGTTGAAAGTGGATAAAGGAGATAAATCATGTTGAGAAAGGAGATTTCTATAAAGGACTTAAGTGTCTTGACTTAGCCCACGAGGTTATCGACATATAGGATACTTGTACTTGTCGACATGTAAGACATACAGTATTTATGTTAAAAAGTAACGGCCACTTTTCTAATGATAAATCATAAATGATTTCATTTCTGTAAGTTGGTTTCTACAAACACTTTTAAATGTCGATTATATTTTTTTAAACTAGACGAGGTCGGCGTTTCCTATCTGACTACTCTGAGAAGAAAGGCCGAAACAAACTCAGAGACCATAGTCTCTTTTAAAGGCCAGACAAAATCTTGGTTATATCACGTGAAGACCATGTAGTCTGATGTCTGAAATGGTCTTTTGAGGAAAGAACCAGCCAGATTAAGGGGACCTGTCCAGTCAGTGCACTCATTTGTCAATAACCGTGCAGCTCAACTCAGAATTTAAGGAGCTCAACGATTCGACGAACAATACCAAAAAAGGACATTCAGGTAGGCCGCATAAACTACTCAAACTGCCAGACCATGATTAAAAACTAACTAAGATATTATACATATTCTTGTCATTGCAAGATAGCTAAAAAAAATACAATGTTCACAGTGCAAATTATAAAAAATCTAATTTTATTGGAGCAGCTCAATCCCAAGCCTTTTTGTCCTCAATGTAATCTTTAATGGTATAATACGCTTTTTGTATCTTACCGTAATCTTTAATTTTATAACAGCTAAGAACCCTGATGAACACCTAAATAGATTGATGCTGAAGTTAGACATAAGCATAGAAGTATAGGTCTTATACGGAAAGGAGTACTATTAAACTCGGATGAGTGTATTTTCTCTGGCGTTCTGAGAAATCTTTGAAACCGATCTCAAATATTTTGGTATAAAAGCAAGATTGATGAATGATAAAAGTAAAGGAAAAAAAATGTTTTTTTTGTTATAATTTTTTTACGACATACCTAGTAGAAACGCTTCGATTAACACACACGTAATTATGACACGATATTTTGCGGAAAAACCTAGATTCAGAGAATAAAATGCACATAACTTTTGAATAGCTGCAACGATTTTCACCAAACATAGCTAAAACACTGTCAAGAAAGACACCTTTCAAACAAAAAAACTAAATCATAATCGGTTTATGCGTTTAGGAGCTATAATGCAGCAGACAGACACACACATACACAGTTACACATGTCAAATTTATAACACATCTCATTTCCGTCGGGGTTTAAAATTGGTCGTTCTTTAACTGCTATTTCTGATGCAAGACCAATGAAAAATAAATCCTCAGTTTAATAAGAATTAAATTAGTTGGCAAATTTTATCAACTACTTTAATATAATTGATAATATCGTCATCATTAATTCATTGACGGAGTTTACAATAGCTGATGCTATTAGGAGCTATATCCTTAGCTAAATATTAATTAATTAGATTTTGTCAATCGGTTATCACTACTTATTTGTACAGCAAACTTGAGTGGCAGTGGCACATTGCTCGCAGAACGGTTGGCCGATGGGGCAGAAAGGTTCTGGAGTAGCGAACGCGAACGTCTTCCACGTTGCGTTGGATGGCCTCCCACCAGTTGGACCGATGACCTAGTGAAGGTCCAAGTGGCGACGCTTGGGGTAGGCCTATGTCCAGCAGTGGACGTCTTTCGGCTGACATGATGATGATTTGTGTAGAATTTTTACTTCTTTGTTTGAGACACAAGTTAATTTAGATTAGATTTAAAAAAAATAAGGTATTTGTGTTCAACCGTAATCATGAGCGCAGCTAGGTAATATCAAGGAAAATAAGAATAACTTTGTATTGATTATTTACCTATTAATTTCAGTATTATTATCATATCATATCAGTGACCTTTAGTACCTGGCAGTCAAAGACAAAGTTCTGATGGAGATGTAGGGAATGACTAATAACCATTATAAAAAAAACCGGCCAAGTGCGAGTCGGACTCGCGCACGAAGGTTTCCCTACCGTTATCGCAAAAAACGGCAATAAACCACGTTTATTGTACAGAAGCCCCACTTAAATATTTATTTTATTCTGTTTTTAGTATTTGTAGTTATAGCGGCAACAGAAAAACATCATCAGTGAAAAATTCAATTATCTAGCTATCACCGTTCATGAGATACAGCCTGGTGACAGACATACAGACAGACAGACGAGTATTAGCAATAGGGTCCCGTTTTTACCCTTTGGACCATAAACCAACAAAACCATAAAAACCATACAAAGACATTTTTGAATTTTTGTCAATAAATAAGGACGGTGACCCTGTTCATTAATGATTTTTTATTCTGTATCAATCAACAGAAGAATAAATAAGGACGGTGACCCTGTTCATTAATGATCTTTACAATGCATGTCCTCGAAAAGAGCGGTTTTCCAAGCAACCAAACTGTGCGGAAAGTGTCACTTTTTTTCACTAGTGCTTTTTACTTTCCTGTATTTTTTTAATTTTTGACTCAAACGTCAGCCCGACGCATAGAGTTTTTATTATTTGAGAAAAGTTTTAAAAATTAGTTATGTACAGATTATCATTCATATAAAAGGTAAAATAAAACTATTACTTTATTTTAGGCGTTTTTAATTTCTCTAGATTTAGATTTTGATCAATAAATTAATTTTACATATTCATTAAATATGTTTGGCAGAACGTATATTTTGCTCGTGCCTTATTGCGTTACGATGTGACAGCTATTCGCACATGCGCAGTAGATATACCCGAGGAACTATTAGTTAATCTGTGGATATGATGAACGCGCTTGAATAAGCCCGCCATATTATTAATTTCATTTTATTAATTTATTTATTTCCTCGCACAATGCATAGTCAAATGTTGTATGATACACGTACGTAAGATAATTTCCGACTCGTGTCGATTTATCCACTCACTCGCTTTGCTCGCTCGTGTATAAAAATGCCACTCATCGGAAATCACCTAACTTCCGCACTTGTAGCATAAATAACTATTTATTCTGTATCAATCAACAGAAGAAAGGCTCGTGCTGGTGTTGCTATCAATCTTCTTGGTATTACTTTAAGGATCAATTTTAATCCACGCTGGTGCACTCTGAAAGGCTATTCCTAAAATTCCTTCCGCTTAAATTACGACTGAGCATCAAGAAAAATAAAATCGTGGGAAAACGCCTTGCTGGAAACCCCTTTAAATATAGCGCCAGAAAAAACAATCTCCAATTAAGTTTATTTCCAAAAATAATACACGAACTCCAACAAAAATATAAGTACGGAAACCAATTTGATTGGAGTATAAAAAGTTCTTTTTGTTGTACAACTTAGCTTGGCTTCGTTCCAGCCAAGTTTCATGTTACATTTTTATCTCCATACAACTTTCATTTAATCTGTTTGGGCTTAAAATTTCAACGTTCAGATGTAAGTGGCTTATTTAATGTATTTTCATGCTTATAAGCTTGCAGGATAAAAGGCATAACGTGTGGCTTAAAAGAGAAGATTCTATTTTAAGGTACTCGTTACGGACAACTTTAAACGGGAAAGTACTACTACGCCAAACAGAATTGTTGTGATTTTTGTTATGCTCGTAACTTAGGATCTTTCCATCTTAAGATCTTTTCCTTATTAAATATTGGGTTAGCCATATATTTAAAAAAAATGTTTACTCTGATTTCGGTTTGCAAACGGCCTTGCAGTGATGTGGACCACTGCAAGACCGTTTGGCGTTTGACGTAAAGAATAGAACTATCCCATTTCTTTTCGTAGGTATCATAAGAGGCGATTATGGGACTTATCAAAGAATGGGCAGCAGCATTATCTGTGCATTGTAACAACCAAGCAAACCAGCCTACCAATGATGGCGAAAAAACCCCCTAAATTATTGCCACAGCAAAAAATGGCTTCTAGTGCTCAGCAGGACTTCTAAGCTTAACTAAGGTAGCGGTAACAATTACTTTTTTGGGGGAGGACTACTCGTATGTGAGCAATGAACGTGTTTCGAAAAAAATAATGATCACTGAAAAGTATCACCAGGAATACTATTCTAAACTAATATTACAATGATTTGGAACGGGAGGAAGAAAAGTAGGCCTTCGCCCTGCAGTGGGACAGAACAGGCTGAAAATTAATCACACTATATCACACTGACATTATAGAGAGGAAAGTTTTTGAGTGTTCTTGTAAGTTTGTTACTCTTTCACGCAAAAACTCCCTGACGGATCTAAATGAAATTTGACACAGAGATGGATTATTATCTGGAATATATACACATAGGTTACTTTTTATGCCGGGAATATGTTCCCTTTGCATAATTTTCTATATAACTACACGCGGGCGAAGCTGCTGACAGAAGGTAGTAATAAATAAATATGACTTTTAGAAAATCGTCATAGCTGATGGAAAGTCACTTTTGTAATTTTGTTCGAGAGCATCAGGCATTTTTTTCACAAAACAATCACTCAAAAGCAAAGACAATAAAAGCCATTCGTAATAGTGACCACAGAATCTCCGAATGACGTCTGAAAGTAATATGTGTCTCTCCTGAAGAGGGTTGTGTGCTACACTTTTGTTGGCAGCTGATTTTCATTACTGTCGACTTGAACACCTGTCTGGCTTAGACGTAGCTTTGTCGTTATGCTTTCGGCTTTAGGATGCGTGTACAATATGGCTGTGGGTATACCACGCATTTGTTTTTTGGTCAAAGAAGTATGTAGGTATGCATGTAATATTACGTGATCAATCCTTTAGATTTTAGACTTTCGACCATCGCCATCAACTCGACTAACTACAAAATTAACTGTTCTCGCATCACAAATTAAACGGAAATCAAGTGATGTGATTGGCTGTTGATAATTTTATTATTTAAACCAATAGAGATGTTTCCTGGCCAGAAAAAAGGATAATTCTGCTTAGTCCGTCAGTGAGATTATCAAATAATATTGGACCAGTATTTTATTAATAAAAATTGACAAAGATAAACCGCATCAAAGTTCAGGAGTGGGGGCTTGTCACATTACTTTGTCAGTATAAAGCATAGTACACCGTGACGTCACACGATGTTTCATCGCACAGTATCGTCGTAATTTTTTGGTTACGTCGCAAAAGTAAAAATACTTGTCCAACATTTTTAGGTTATCTTACTGACGGCGTTATAATATTTTTTTAGTCATCTACCCTATTAAAGCATATTTGATAACTTGTGACATATTTTGTAAATATTAGGCGATTATTTCGGCAGATTTTGTTTTTTTGCCATCAAGTGTCGCACGAACAACAATTAATATTAGGTGAATTCTTTTTTAAGTAGGTCAATTTCGGTGACCCATTTTGTTGTAGTAAAACTATTATATTTGCATCGGCGCCCTGCTAAAGTTTATAATAAAGAAATCGAAGAATCTTAATACAGTATACCTATTATTTTGTACAGCTGTCCAATCTAGATTACCAAGTATTTCAGGACAGTTAAAGTTTGTATTGAGGTAAGAATTTCCTGGAAATACCTCCTTTAGAACCGGGAAGTACTAAGTACTCATGCTAGGCCCAAATAAATATGTTTTTATTCATTTCTTCTTTATGGTTTGGTCATGTAGACAGGATGAATGAAAGGCGACTAATAAAGGGAGAAAACATCCTAGAAGGACATAAACGGATCTTATCGGTGATGTTCTTCAGAAAGGCCAGGTGCGCAGTACTCATAACTGGCATGAGTGTATGTCTCACGAAGATGCATGAACGTGGATGAAGCAAAAGGAATATGTAAGGATCAAGTCAGGTGAGCATCCACGTATAATGTAACAGATTGAATTTGAACATAAGTTATTGATTCATCAGTAAATATGTCGGTATACCAATTGATTACAATATACCCGGTCAATCACTCCCTAAGACATCCTTGCTTTCAATCAAATAATATAATGTACGTCAGTCCACATCATGAAACGCCAGTCAAATACCTAACCCATGTCAAAATAGTATTATCTTATTCAAAGTTTGATGCCGTCAAAGATAACAAAACATTATGCTTGCATTAATAGATGGAGTAGGCAGAGTTGAGCTTGTTGGCCTACAATGTGGGCGTGCTGGGATTTAGACCACCTGGTGCTGGTGCTTTAGAACCTTTTCCATCTATATCAGCTTCAAGACTAACCAGATGTAGTTGGATACTAGCACTTTACTTGAGGTAACCGCATGTAACTTCACAGCCCAGAAATAGCACCAATAAGATTCATGATTGAGATAAAATCTTTAACCCATCACTCGATTCCATACTCCGACTCGGGTTTGTGGACATAACATTACTGATTTCTGATAGTTTGCAACATCACACTGCTGGACAAAGGCCTCTCTCCATGACTGCCAGCTACCATGATGACCACTTTTCAGGATGTATTGTTTTGTTACGGTAGGTGGCATACGACCACGGTTATCCGGAATATTTTGTACATAACAATATCAGATGAGAATATTTTCTGGTTTCATGTTTTTAGAGCGTGATTTTTCAGTAGTCGGTTTTAGTTTTGGAACTTATTTTTTATTTAAAGTGTTTTTTATTTTTGCTAAGCCACATCACATTTTCTTAATTTAGGGATTGTTGTTTTTAATGTATCTTGATAATGCAAGTTACAAGAGTGGCCTTGGCGACGCCGTAGTTGGGTAGAAAAATATTTTTCATGACTTCGACGGGATATACCTCGAAACAATATGTATGACAAAAATATAATGTAAAAACCCTAGTTTCATTTTAATATTCCTGTTCAATGATACCACACATGATGGGGTGGGGCGAAAAATGTTTTTTTGTTTTTGTCCTCGTGCCACTAGAGTCTATAAATATAATATATATATATATATATATATGTATTTATTTTATATACAAATAGTACACCAAAGACTACTAGTCTACTACTACTAGTCTACAATGCTGTCTTTCGTTTCATTTTTAAAATCCATCCAAAGGTTGTCTTGAAAAGATCACTTTTAGCGATAAGGCCGCCCATTGTATCACCCAGTGCAATGTTTTCTTTATCTATACTTTTTGTAACTCATATGGTGTACATAATAATAAATATTCTAGAGGGAGCCGTATTCAATTGAATGTGACGTCACATAGTTTTCTTAGTTTTTATATTTCACCAGCGAACAAACAAGACGCTTCCAACGACACCTCATTTGTCAAATTATAATAAGTAGTTTAGAAGTTATGAAGGAACAGATGAACATATATACACACACATACCATTTGAAAATATAACCGGTTATATATAAAATATGCCGGTTTCCTTACGATGTTTTGCTTCTTTGTTTTGAAATAATCATAGTTATGTACTACCGATGCTAGTATGACATAAAAAAGTTCTAGAACTTAACC
Organism: Orthosia gothica; assembly: GCA_949775005.1. NCBI lineage: Eukaryota > Metazoa > Arthropoda > Insecta > Lepidoptera > Noctuidae > Orthosia > Orthosia gothica. Next base: position 27,026,794 of record OX459048.1, read on the forward strand.
AATCTAGTCTACGCCTAAGGAAAAGATATTTTTAGTGTTTGCCCCGGTGCCAAAGTTACACAATATTCTTTGTTTGTCTAGCTGGTGTGTTTTCGTTCTTTTTGTAGCCAATAAAAAGACAAGTGACGTACAGTGACTTGGGTCTGGGAATGTACTCCACTTTAGTATTGAAGTGTGGAGTAAGTAAAAGTGGTTTTTCGGTGTTTAAGTTTGCTCTTTATAGGTGATGTTGTGGATTTGGTGACAGACATGTAGTTTTGTAGGTTACTTAGTTATTACGTTTACTTAGTCAGGTCTAGAATAAATATTTGTTCAGTAGTAGATGTGATCTTTAGCGAGAGAAGCTCGAGCCTCCTGTCCTTTTCATCACGCCATCGGAAAGCTTTTCACCTGGGCACGCGATGCCTTGACTGACCTAGAAAATCCTAAATAGCCCTCGCACTCGGGTCGGCCGCAGCAAAGACAACCGCCATAGTTTGGAGTTCTCGCACTCGGGTCAGCCGCAGCAAAGACAACCTCCATAGTTTGGGGTTCTCACACTCGGGTCAGCCGCAGCAAGGACAACCTCCATAGTTTGGGGTTCTCGCACTCGGGTCGGCCGCAGCAAAGACAACCTCCATAGTTTGGGGTTCTCTCACTCGGGTCAGCCGCAGCAAAGACAACCTCCATAGTTTGGGGTTCTCGCACTCGGGTCGGCCGCAGCAAAGCCAACCTCCATAGTTTGGGGTTCTCGCACTCGGGTCAGCCGCAGCAAAGACAACCTCCATAGTTTGGGGTTCTCACACTCGGGTCAGCCGCAGCAAAGACAACCTCCATAGTTTGGGGTTCTCGCACTCGGGTCAGCCGCAGCAAAGATAACCTTCATAGTTTTGGGTTCTCGCACTCGGGTCGGCCGCAGCAAAGACAACCGCCACAGTTGGGGGTTCTCGGATGGTTCCGATGTCCATTGCTTGTGCGGCGTTTCTCCGCAGAACATAGCCCTCGTTTGTCCTGCACTCGACACTCTAAGAAGAAGAAGAAATACGGTTAGAATTATCTGTTTTATAAGAACGGTGAGAGTGTTTTCAAGAAATTAGATTATTGTGTTTTATAACAGTGTATGTTTAATGAGGTTATAAATTACTTTAATATTTTTTTATGTATTGTCAATGGTACGAGTATAAGTTACGCACACGTTATTTGAAACATTAAATAAACATCAATTTTAAATAATAACAAGGAATACCGTAAAAAAACAAGCTCGAGAGAAAACGATTTCAGTTGCCTTCACGTTAATATCATTTTCCACGAAATTCTAATAACATGAAAAATAAAAATCACGAAATACGGGTACCTACATACCCTCCTTACGAACGACCGTATTGAATATGAAATGATAATTTTCTATTTTCTAGTCGTGTCCCGTACAAACTCTTGGGAATTAAATGTGTCAATATTCATACGGGGGAGTTTTTTCTTTGGAAGATTTCGCTCTATGGTATGGAAGTATGGATAAGAGAAGGTATTGAGAAAACAAGTATTTTATTTTTTTATTTAGGCTCGCGTTTGACCTCTATCTTGCCTGGTCGACGATGAAGCACGCTTGCCTAGAAAAACCTATTCGCTCTTGGCATAAAGACCCCTAGGTTGTAGCTATCAGCAAACAAAGACTCCGGGCAGATATTTTCATTCCTTAGCTGTACTGTACGTATAATGAAAGTATTTGCAAAACGCTTTGTGCATATGGGTAGGATGTCTACAATGTACCTATGGCGCATTGCCGTACATCTTGTAGTCCGATTATGAAAAAGGCTAGGCAGAATAAAATTGTGCAGTTCCATCGCACACTCTTCGAAATGTCACCGATTAAAAGCCGGCAGGCTGGCGGTTCAGCGTCGATGTTCAAGGCTTTGGAGCTTCGTCTCGACCAGTGCATCATTGCCGATACGCCTCTTGGCCCGTTTGTCAATCCACTCAGGTACTTCTATATTCTACGTCCCTTTTTCTACTCGAATCAATCAAATTTACAGTTATAGTATGTTTTTTCTTGATATGAGACATAGTTTTTCGGTGTCATGGCCACTAAGGCTTTGGCCTAATTAGTGCGTTGCGTTGCGTCGTCGGAACGGATTAACGTAACGCATTGTATACCACACCTGCGTTGTGACGAAGCACGACGTTGCAACGCAAGAGGGCAAAGCATGTCGTCGCAGCGAAGCGTCTCAGAGTGGATTTCAGATTCGACAATGGATCGGAACAAACACCTTACGTGAAACGTCGCTTGTGCCTATAATTGACATGTCACTAAAATATATGTAAAACGACGCAGTGTTGAACCTGCGACGACGCAACGCAACCCACTAATGAGGCCTCAACGTTAGTCGATTGGAATGGAGGAAGTTTCCATTAAAGAGAGAATTATAGGTCTTAGTGCACCGAAGTGTAAACTTTTGTCAGATTTCTGACAACATTATTCACAATATGAGAAAAATATTAGTTGTAATAAAAATACTTCAGCTCTTAATAAAATCAAGTTGGGTAACATAATTCTTGTATCAGGATATCAATGTACGTATGGATCGCGGATGAATTTGAAAGAGAGTTACCGCGGCCCTGGCATAAGCAACTGAAGGAACACGGGTAGGTTTTAGTCAGTAAAAGTCTGACACACCCTCTTGCTTAACCCTGAGCGGGGGAAGAGATTGGATGATTTCCCAACACAAAAAAGAAAGGTTATCAATATATTGATTAACCCATTGATATTTAATGCGAGACGTACAAGAAAAATAGATTTGCCGACATTTGGGGGAGGTCTAAGTCCAAGGCCATGCAGTGGACGTCTATCGGCTAAAATGGTGATGGTAATGCATACTACTATTTCTTTGGTTCTGATAATTAAATTAAGATTGAATAAAAATACCTTTATAGATACCTAGTTACATAGGTTTGATTTGGATTGATCTTCAATAGTAAAAAGAGATGTCGTAAAGTATATTTCTTCAGTAGGTATAAAATTAGCTTTCCGTTAGTTCTCAGAAACATCTTATTCATACTCAAGGATATTTCCAGAATCGCCGAAGCGCACATAAATATTTGTGCCCCGGGACAGTGTGTGTTTTTAGTTTGTTTTCTCATGTTTTGCTAGCTTTGAATAATTATTTATGAAGTCCTCTGTTTCTGCGGGGCTTGCTTCTTTGTTTTATGGCTTGTAAAGCATAGTATATGTTTTTAACTAGCTGTGTAGATGTCATAATGGAAATCCACGATTGTTTTCTTCATTTTGGCAGTTTGTACTATTAAAATGGGCTTGCTTGGGATTTGCATTTTTCACTGCAATGGCATGTCTGCAAAGACCCGCTCCTTGGTGATTTGGTGACTTTGTAGGCAGAAAAATTAAACTTTCGTGTGTCTAAACATGGTTCCATGTCCAAACCTTACGAACTTTTTAAATGCGATTTTGTTAATTAAACCTCGAGTTTTTGGGACTATCTCGTGATGGGTGCGACATTTGACGGCACACGATGACATGACGGTAATTATTAAGAGCGCGGGCTTTACACACGAAAGATTAAAATCTTTTTCGACCGTGGCCAACGGTAACAGTCGAAATTAATGAATTAGTTATTTTAATTGTTCCGTATGTGAAGTCCATTTAGTACAGATGGATCCGACCTCCATGTAAGGCGATCGGAATCACCTGTCTTCAAATAAAGTATTAAATTGAGATTTGTATGGCTATATGATGGATGAAAAAGGTGCCTGATGATAATGTTAAAGCAAGAAATTACATCAAAGAAAAACTGCTCTCGAACATGGATATTTTACATAGAAAAATTTAGAATTCTGTTGACTTAGCCACTACCTAAAAGAGTGGAATTTCCTGCCGGAGTCTGAGCCCTGGTTGATATTTACCCTGGGTGTCTTTCAGTTAAGAGTGAACAATTTACTACTGACAACTGCAAGCGTGTTCAATTGACTAGAAAACCTTCAACTGGTGGTAAGCCACCTGGTGGGATTTGTATTGAACGTAGTTGAAATAACTACTTATAAATAGTAAACAAAACAGCTAACTTTCGATTCATAAGGGCTTATTATTTGTTATAATTATTTAGATTAATTTGATCAAAACTAACCATCTCATTTCAAGTCCACTATTATTAATGAAAAATTAATAGCATTCGTTTAAAATTATAACTTCTATTATTAATTTAATTAACAGTACATTATTCAGACTTGTAATTAAAAACTAATACTATTAGTGCAGCAAACGTTCTACAAATTGAACGAATTGTATCGATACACGAAAATGCTATATATTAATTTAATGAAAATCTGTCAGTATTAAAGCACCCCGTACTTCATGTTTAGTTTACATTAAATTTTGTTTAATTTGGCTTCGATTTATATTGGACAGGTTAGTATAATTAGTTATTTGCGCGATACAGTTTACGGATAGTTTTAATTTGTGATTGAATTATTTTGTAGCGGTAAAATTGATATAATAAGTAATATGGAAACACGTATTAAATGGGTATTTGAAATGAAAGAGGGCATTTTCTATTTATACGAATTAAATAGGTTTCATGGTCCGGTCAAAATATACATTCACCGTTGCATAAATTCCAAAACAAAACACAAAAAAAATTTGCTCATATCTCTGAAACTAATGATTATTAGTGAATCTTATGCAAGACTTTTTTGTGCGAAATTGAACAAGGAAAAAACTTGCTCTGAGCACAAATTGCAGTAAAAGCATAACTATCCGAGAATAAAGCAAAAAATAGATTTTAGGCCTTTTGACACGGTTTTTTATTTTGCACACTTAGTATCGATGAGGACTTTTCACAATTCTATTATAATGGTTTTTCTAACGTTCATGTAAATTTTCAACTTCTGTGGCATTTATGCAAGGGTATTTATCGGACTATCAGAAGTTTTTTGTATTGCTTGACATCAAAGCCAGCAACAAATTACGAATCCCATTTTTAATAAAAACCCATCTTAACATCTTCTGATTTTGTGGATCTTTAACTGTCACTTTTACATCACAAATTTTGTAAAAAGTTGGAAACCTTGTCATTACCAACAGCCTTTCAGATCACATCAACCCAATCCCCCCCCAATCTTTAAATAACTTGTCAGCTTTTACATTTTTACCATAAAATGTAAAAATGTAATGTCTTTTTATCAATGAGATTTTACTATCTAGAAAGTACACCAACATAGCTGTTTTTGATTGCCGATTAACTTTAAAGTACCACTGTATAGAAACATAAAAGCAATAGGAACTGCTAGGACACTGCTCTAGCAATATTAGTTTTTAATAAAGAGTTAGGAAGCGAACGATTACAGCATCCTGCTACACTACTGTTATTGGGAAAATTCAGTGTATTATGTTACAGCTGGCAACGAAATAATAATGGTTTTACTATGTCATTTTATTTTGAACGGGGAGATCATCAATTTATTAAACTTGTGTACAAGGTACATACCTAACTAATTTCATACTTAACTAAACTGTCCTAACTTTTACTAAACCTAACCGTAAACGTACATATCTACAAAAGCAAGGTAAGTACACCCAGGCGTCGCAGTTCTCCTCCACATCATCATCATTATCATTCATCTGAAAACGTATCCAGAAGACTAGTAAGTAGCATTGCAATGTAGAATGGCAATACTGATCCTTTGGGCAAAGAACGAGCCAGTCCTCTGATCATTTTCCTAATTTAGTTAGCCAGTTTTACCAAACGGCTGTTTTCAGCTGAAAGTAACGAAGCCAGGCCATTTTTCAAATGTAGGATTGCTGGCGCTATTTATAAATTAATTGAACTATGTGCTGAAGAACTAACTGAAGTGAGCTCAAATCTCACAGTAGCAGCCCGGAGTTTGCACTTTACTAACTATAGAAATAGCTAATATTGCCTGGTAATGAAGAAGCTTGGGGAGCTCTTGAACTCTGTCCTATTCCTTGGGAGAACTCCAGTGGCGTGGCAGAAGAGCGTGGTCGTTCTTTTCTTCAAAAAGGGTGACAAGACCCTTTTGAAGAATTACAGACCCATTTCGCTTCTTATTCACTTTTATAAGTTGTTATCGAGAGTCGTCACGAATCGTTTAGTGCGAAGTCTCGACGAGTTTCTGTACCGGAGCAGGCCGGGTTCCGAGGAAGATACAACACCATAGACCACATCCACACAGTGCGGCAAATTATACAAAAGTCCGAAAAGTATAATCGGCCCCTGTGTTTTGCTTTTGTGGACTATGAGAAGGCTTTTGACTCCATCGAGACCTGGTCTGTTTTGGAGTCTATGCAGCGATGCCAAGTTGACTGGCAATACATCTAAGTGCTGAGATGTCTTTATGAAAACACTACAGTGACCATCCAAAGTCAGGACCGGCAAACTAGACATATCTCACTGCATCGAGGGGTTAGAAAAGGGGACATAATTTCCCCGAAATTATTTAGTAACGCGATGGAGGATATGTTTAAGACGCTGGACTGGGAAAGACGCGGCATTAATATAAACAGTGAGTACATCTCACACTTGAGATTTGCGGATGACATCGTCATAATGGCCGAGTCGCTACACGACTTGCAGTAGATGTTGGATGGCTTAGTTAATTCTTCTGTACGCATCGGTCTTCGGATGAACTTGGACAAAACCCAGGTTATGTTCAATTCACACGTCACTCTGGGATCGATTGTGGTCAATGGCGGTGCTCTCAAAGTTGTTCGAGAATACGTTTACCTCGGAAAACTCTGCAGTTTGGTAAGAAAAACTTTGAGAAGGAGGCTAGTAGTAGAATACAGCTGGGCTGGGCGGCGTTTGCAAAACTTCGTTGAGTCTTCTCGTCGCGTATCCCACAAAGCCTGAAGACTAAAGTCTTCAACCAATGCGTCCTACCTGTTATGACCTACGGTGCCGAGTCGTGGACACTCACAATACGGCTGGTTCATCAGTTCAAAGATGCTCAGCGAGCTATAGAATGGGCTATGCTCGTAGTCTCTTTAAGGGATCGAATCCGAAACGAGGTGATCTGGCAGAGAACCAAAGTTGTCGACATATCTCACAATAAAGTAAACTGAAATGGCAATGGGCCGGCCATATAAGTCTTAGAACGGATGACCGTTGGGGTAAACGTGTTCTTGAGTGGAGACCGCGAACTGGTAAACGTAAGGTAGGACGCTCGCAGGCTGCTGCAGGGTGGCTGGTAGCAGCTGCATGACAGTTGCCGAAAATCTAACCAAATGGCGTGCATTTGGAGAGGCCTATATCCAGCTGTGGACTGCTATAGGCCGATGATGATGATAGACTAATTGAATATTATGGAAATAACTGACTATATTAGAAATAACTAGTAAAATGTGGGTGTATTATGGTGCAGCACATCTGCCTAACCATCGGGGAATATAGGCGTGTTGTTATGTGAAATAGAGAAAAAATAGTATATTATGCAACTAGTGAATAAAAGACGGATTTAAAGCGAGGGCCATAGATGAATCACGAGCAAGTGAAGGATTCTAACGACTGAATCACGACCGTAGGGAGTGATTCATGATGATTGAATCACGAGCATAGCGAGTGATTCAAGTGTTAGAATCATAAGCGACGCGAGTGATTCATGGCCCTCGATATAAATCCGTTTTATTCAAGAGTTGCATACTATATTTTATACCATGACTTCGAGAAAAAGAAAGATCTAAGCGAAAAGCACAAGGAATATTACAAGTAATAAATAAATGGTTTATTTCCTTCAAAATTTATAAAAAATGTGAAACTCTGACCCCTGACCTAGGTATCAGCACCTGTGTTTCAGGGGCCAGTGTCCACCTCCGTTACGTTACATAATTATAATTAATTAAACACCATTGCAATTAATATTAGAATTACAATCCAAATAAATATCCTACACTAAAATCAAAATCATTATTAAAATCCTAAATATTAAAAAAACACAAAATTTAAATCGAGGGAGTTTAAATGTCGAATATTCTCTGCACAAGAAGTTTGTATCGAGTATTTTTTGCGCAAGGAGGCGCAAGGAGGTTACATAGCATTGAGATGGACGTCTAATACATTGGTGTGTTCCAAATTCAAACTAAAAAATAATTAATAATTAAAAAATATTTTATACCATTCCCCCTCTAAAAAGCTTATTTTATTCACTGAAAACAGTGAATAAAAAGCACTTTTAATCACTGTTTTGGAGTTTGAATTTGGAACACACCAATGTATTAGACGTCCATCTCAATGCTATGTAACCTCCTTGCGCAAAAAATACTCGAGACTTCTTGTGCAGAGAATATTCCACTTTCCAATTCCTTTTTCAATTTTAATTTTGTGTTTTTTTAATATTTAGGATTTTAATAATGATTTTGATTTTAGTCTAGGATATTTATTGAATACTTATTTGGATTGTAATTCTAATATTAATTGCAATGGTGTTTAAATAACTAAAATTATTCAAAGTAACGGTGGTGGTCACTGGCCCATGAAACACAGGTAACAGCACCTAGCTCAGGGCTCAGGGTTTCACATTTTTTGTAAATTTTGAAGGAAATAAACCATTTATTTATTACTCGTAATATTCCTTGTGCTTTTCGCTTAGATCATGGGGTCATGGTATAAAATATAGTATGCAACTCTTGAATAAAACGGATTTATATCGAGGGCCATGAATCACTCGCGTCGCTCATGATTCTAACACTTGAATCACTCGCTATGCTCGTGATTCAATCATCATGAATCACTCCCTACGGTCGTGATTCAGTCGTTAGAATCCTTTACTTGCTCGTGATTCATCTATGGCCCTCGCTTTAAATCCGTCTTTTATTCACTAGTTGCATAATATACTATTATTTGCACACGATGCTTAACTGTTTGGCGACTATTATACATCGTAGGAAAAAAATCGTGTGTCAAACGAAACAGGGCGATAGTTGAAGTTAGATGATATAAAGCCCCGTATTATTAAACTTGATCATCGATTAATACTATCATTAGGCAAAGACGTAGACTGCTGGACTTAGGTCCACCAAGAGTCACCAAAGTGATCGGTCCTGTACGTCTCGCATCCACCGTAATCGATCAAAACATTATCAATGAGGTAATGTCTCGAGGAACAGAGTGACAATAGAGAAGAAAAGAGAGAGTGAGTGAGAGAAAAGAAAACCGAAAACATAAGCTACATTTAATAATTCAAAACACTCCCCTCCATCACACCCCTAATCAAACTCTAAAACTAATAAGCTAAAAAAATGTTAAGTACCCGGACAAATTACAATAACTTGAAGTTGAGCGTTTGGCTGAGTACCAGGAAGACAGAACTATCGGTACACTTGCGCTAAGTGTGGCCCGCACTTAGACGCGGTACAATTTATGTGTTACTTAGCAAACTGGATGGCCAAGTTGGAGTGCGGCCCTGAAACTAGCGGGGAAGAGAGCTGAGAAAATAAATTTGATACAAGTTTTTTTTACAATTAGGTTGCTTTTTTACGCCAGACGAAAAAAGAGGGATTTTATAAGTTTGACGTGTGTACGTGTGTGTTTGTGAGTCCGTCTGTGTCATCACAGCTCCTAAAAGGATAAACCAATTCTGATTCCGTTTATTTTTGTTTGAAATGTGAATTTATCGAGAGTGTTCTTAGCTACGTTTAATGAAAATCGGTTCAGCCGTTCAAAAGTTATGGGCGTTTTACTGTTTGGGTCGGGGTGTTTTCGCAAGATATCTTGTTATAATTTACGTGTTCTATAGATTGTCGATCGTAGCATCTTCTTCTAAATAAATTATTTAGCGTGAAATAGAAATGCGTAGGGTGTTTTTTTTAATGGTACTCGTAATTAATAGTAGCAACATGGTGAAAATAAAAGATGCATATATTGGTAATCTGAGAACTTGCTTTCTCTATTGTATGTTCCAATCCTCCAAAACAAAGTATTTCAAGACCATTGACAAGTATTTTTTTTATAAAACATCCTCAAACAATATCGCTTTGTTTTTCAATGCTATGACACGTCCAATTTGTCTAAGTAACGGACATAATCTGACCCCACACACAAAAATAAATCAAAAATAAAAATGTCGACCAAGGTGTGTCTGACTCGCGCAATAGTGTTCTGTACCACTGAAACCAAATATTTAGTTTGCAAAGATAGTTGCTACCATGTCATTGCTTCAGCCCATACTACCCCACAGCTGGGAAATGGCCTCCTTCTACTCTTTCCACTTTTCTCGGCTGATTGACGTTGTGAGGCAATCCCTTATGAAGCTGTGTATTTCGTCTCGCCATATTTATTTTATTCATGCCGTCACTTTCGGCAACCATTCAGATGATAGAACATTTAGAAGATGTGCCCATAGTTATAATATAGAATATATGCATATGCGGGCAGATGGCGTAGGTACGTTTAATAATAATTATGGCACAGTGAGCACCTTTTGTCTACGTACCCAAAAATATAACTTTTACTTCCCTTTGCCGCTGTTTTCATGGCTCTTACCCAAGTGTTATCAGATGGAAAAATAACATCGAAACTTTTAGCGACCAGCCGTTAAAGTGCTTGGTTTGTGACCAGTGCACAGAGACTTGGTCGTCGTTGAGTCGCGGGAATGACAGACACGGCTCACATAATTGAGAGGCAAAGGCAATAGTGCTGGTTTTGGGTGTTTTAAAAAATATCAATCAATCGTTGTGAAACAAAATAAAATAAATATCGCCGATCGATCGCGAGGAAGGGGAAGACCGCTCGCCACATGGTGGTCAAACATGCAGAAAGAGGTCCGGAAAGAGAACCTGAGCACTCAGACAACCCAGAATAGAGCTCTCTTACAAGGATACCCGACCCCAGCTGACGAATTGAGACTGAGCTCGCGGGAGCAGATTAATTGTGTCGCTTATTGGAAAACATACAGTGGCTGGTAAGTGAGAGAGCTTGGCCAGTGAAGCTTGTGGTGCAATGAGTGACATTTGTAGAATGTGAATCGCTTATTGGAAGTCATACAGTGGCTGGCATGTGAGAGAGTTTGGCCAGTGAAGCTTGCGGTGCAATGAGTGGCATTTGTAGAATGTGAGTCACTTATTGGAAGTCGTACAGTGGCTGGCAAGTGAGACAGTTTGGCCATTGAAGCTTGCGGTGTAATGAGTGGCATATGTAGAATGTGAGTCACTTATTGGAAGTCGTACAGTGGCTGGCAAGTGAGACAGTTGGGCCAGTGAAGCTTGCGGTGCAATGAGTGGCATATGTAGAATGTGAGTCACTTATTGGAAGTCGTACAGTGGCTGGCAAGTGAGACAGTTTGGCAAGTGAAGCTTGCGGTGCAATGAGTGGCATGTGTAGAATGTGAGTCACTTATTGGAAGTCGAACAGTGGCTGGCAAGTGCGACAGTTTGGCCAGTGAAGCTTGCGGTGCAATGCAACCTGGAAACATGATGATGATGGGGAGTCCCTTTGCCGCACTTAGACACTCATTCCGTAAGTTATGAGTGAGGGTTATGGCTATCAATGCAGCCTAGCTTCCCCCAAAAGCACAGCAGCTCCCTAGGAGCTTCATACATTCGCGGAGCGACCTCATTGTTCTGAGGATTTCTTCTCGTTAAGAAGCCACGGCCACGCATTGCAGGATGACGTGGGTGGCTAATTCCTCGGTATCAAGGCAGCCCCTGCATAGCGGGCTGTTTGTGGCGCCTATATTAAAAAGATGTTTATGATCATTTTAAGATTACTTCTACACGTTTGGACGTGGATATACTCTCCAACCTGGAACCATCTAACTGTAACAGGGAAATGATCATGATAGTATTACAAATGCGAAAGAAATGTTGTCTGTCTGTTTGTTATCTTTTCACGTTTTAGCAGCTGTAAGGATTTGATTGAAACTTGGCACAGAAGTAGAGCAGGTCCTGGATTAAGATATCAGAAAACTTTTTATCCCGCGATTAATTGGCACGCAGGTGAAGCCGCTGGCATAAACTATTATATCAATAAATAACACTATAAATTTTTAAGCTCTGAAAATGGCAACGCATAGATTTGCTATGCCACTTACATTTCAGATGTCCATAGGCGGCGGTAAACATTTCACAAGTGGTAGGCTCTCGACTTCTTTGCGTAAAAAGGTACAAAATAAACAATATCCTCACAGAAAACTCAAACTAGAGCCTATAATATCTTCGCCCTCATCACTCACATGGGACACAGCCTCATCTCGGAGCCTACGTCGGCTTTGTTTGTTTCCCTTTGATGTCGGCGGTGCGTGCGATTTGCTTCTCCTACTTAATTAGATGTGTCTTTGAGTTTCCTCTTTTTGTGCCACTAATGGTTATTGGGCTGCTTGAAGAAATTGTGTGGAAGGCCTTTTGTACGTCTTTTGGTTAGACCTTTAGTAGGACTTTGCGAGTTAAAGTCAAATAGGGAATTTACAGTAAGAAATTGTCCATTGAAATATTCCTTGTTATGTTGTTGTAGTCAGAAATGGAAATTGTGGTTGGTAAATTTATGGCCCTATATTTTATTTACCTTCATTTTTGGTAGTGATTTAGAGCGGTTTCGCACTGCATCCAGTACGAGTTCGGATCTAGTACTTAAGAGCGGTTTCGCACTTTCGCATTGCATCTGATCCGAGTACGAAACCACTCTTCACTGTCATTGCAGTTACTGAAGCGCCTAAACAAAGTATAATTCTATCGGCGATGACGGTTGTCAAAAACATATATTATGCGATACATTTTGAGACGAAGCAACATTATACCAGCGTTAATGTCAAAAAGTGCAAAATGCATGTGATTGACATGCGCTAACGAAATTGCGCTTGTTCAATAGATTTTTAAAAACCGTTGCCGCTTAGGTACACTGTCTCTTTGCCTATTAGCCCAGCAAGGCCTAAATCGTCAGTTATTCCTGTGATCAACGCGCCCACCAAAACAATATAATAGGGTAGTTGACAAAAAATATCTATTTAGTCCGTCAGTTAGATAACCTAAAAATATTGGACACGTATTTTTTCTGCGTTGAAATATCGTGTCACGTGACGGTGTGCTACACTTTGTACTGAATTTTGATGCGCTTTTTTTTTCTCTTTTTTGTCAGTTTTTATTTTTATTTGATAAACCAACAAGTAAAATTTCAAAATTTAAAAAAACCCCGATACATTTATCTTGCGAAAACACCCCGATTCAAACAGTAAAACGCACATAACTTTTGAACAGCTGAACCGATAATATTCAAACATAGCTAAGAACACTCTCGACAAAATTACCTTTCAAACAAAATAAACTAAATTAAAATCGGTTCATCCGTTTAGGCGCCATGATGCCACAGACAGCCACACAGATACACAGATACACCGATACACAGGTACACAACAACACACGTGAAACTTATAACACCCTTCTTTTTCAGGCGGGGGTTAATTAAAAATACGGTTTCAATATTATTTCTCACTGACGGACTAAAAAGAATTATTAATTTTCTAACCAGGAAACATACATACAAAGACTTAAATCCACAGCTCACCAATTTAAAATCTTCTAAGAATTAGTACCGTTTACATTACCTAACATTCCACACTTCTTGCTCTAGAATTCCAAATATCCTGAGAACCATTATACCATAAATCACTAGCACCAACATTCTGCATTCGAACAAACATCTGTAGATCATGCGGATACTCCCGTTTAACTGAACCTGAAGTTAAAACCGAGACTTATGCATACTAAGTTATGGAATTTTCGAAGTTGAGCTTGAAATGAAATTTAAAATGTTCGTTTACCTTAATGTTTCTGTTAACTCCTTGAGTGACCGAAACGTAGATTCACGCGAGGCACAATGGATTTTTAATTGTTTCAGTAATTACGACATTCAAGTATCCATAATTTAATTTGTGTGGCATTTCCAAGCCCTGTATTGTAAGTCATTTCCTCAATTAAAATCAATTAAACTCACATTTTATTTATGGTAATTAATATTTATCTTTTGAATACAAAAAGTACTTTCAATTATATATTTTACAAGCTGTTTTAGTTTAGTGTCTATAATCAAACATTGCAAGTTATTTACTTGACGCACTTCCCCGTGTTTGATCCATTTTTTTTTTTGGTTTTACAATTCAAAAGTACGTGGTTTAGTTGAAATAAACTATTTTTATTTGATTTGATGAAATTTTGCACATACGTTTGTTACCGTGACAATGCATTTTAAATATAAAAACTTGTTAAAACCATTTTTAAAGTAGATATGTACTTGTTCTTATTAACATTAATTGAGTAAAATGAAGTGGAGAAAGTTTCATTCAAAAAGACTTGAATATAGACCGAAGGAATATTACATGGCCAAATAATTTTACTGCCTCTCATCACATTATCATCTTAAAATTTCCAATCCTTATGTAATTTAGTAACCCAATACAAGAGAATTTCGCTGCCGAAATCTCTGATTACCTCACACCATGTGCGTTACTTATTCCTTTAATACCCGAGTGCGAAATCGTATCGTCTTTTGTTTCGCATCGAAAACTGTTTCTTTGAGAATATTCAGCGCTCAAAGAGCTTGGCAAATTAGATTGCTCTGGCATGGGAGGTGTAGAGATATACGCTTGATTAAAGGAGCTGAACTGAGTTTATGTTTGCTATCATTAATTAGGTGCTGTTTTATGCATTTTAGATATAAGAACTTTACCTTTGGTAATTATCTATGAAAATCTCGGTATTCAATTATCATGGTTCCTTTGTGAGACAGTGACGGAGTTATACACGACCAATAGCACTATCTCATAGTTACATGGGCATTGACACGTCGTAGCAAGGCACCTGTTTAGCACCTCATTAACAGATTTTTTTGAATTCTTGAGAATTTGAATTTAGAACCACTTAAACAGTACCGATTTTTTTTTAAATAAGTATAATTTTAATAGGTGAGGAGGTTTATGAAATTACAATCTTAAGCTAATTTTTTTTTTGAATTGACGTACAAAGAAGTAGGTCACTTTTTTTTGGTTCAGTATAAATTTTTGATCGTGTAACATGTGTGACCCCGTGACCCCAAAAGAGTCCGTTCGTTCATAAAAAAAATTTAGAGATTCCTCAAGGGACTGCAGTTATATTGAGATGAGGTTCGCTATTTCACATCAGTGGGATAGAATCGTAGTTACAATAATTTTTAAAAAATACCTGCGGGTTATATTTACAAGTTTTTAACATACGCTAGGATATGCGTATTTATCCCATTGGAAAATTTTGCAAAGACAAAGGTGAAATAAATGAATATTTAAGCATAACTTTTCTCAACAATCACGGAACTTAGAAGCTATAAACATCAACAGCGTCCTCGAAAAGCGAAAACAATTATTTGAAAGAAGTCTTCGAACTCCACTTGAACGTACCATTTATATTAACAGTTGACCAATAGTTGAAGTGTATTTCATGAATCAGAAGTCGGTATAAACAGTCACCGTTTGAACTATTTGAATTGGATCTGACGCAGAATGTCCCATTTCGTATGAAATATGGAACGTTGTAACCGTCAAACGACGAGTTTACATTCAGGAATTCTCAACTGCGGTGGTTTTGACAATTACAATTGTTAGATTTTGGTGCAACTGTAATTCCCATTTTAAGCTGTGCTCACATGCCATTACCTCCCCACATTCTAGAACTGAATGATACAAAATTTAAAACTTGTGTAAAACGAAAACTATGCAGGCAGGCATAATTATTATAAGTTGGGGGATTACATCGCTGATAAAAATGCTTGGCTCAATGCTAGTCCTGCTCCATAACCACTAGGGCGCAAAAACAAGTGATAAGCAGAACATTATTGTTTTGAAGTATTTTTGGACCTGCTGAAGATGAATATATTTGTATAAACTCAATTTATTTTAGAATTATATAACTGCAAAGCGCATGTGTTAGATTGTGCTAGATTTATTTACAATTCGTACATAGTAATGTACGAACTGTAATTCTACCATTTACTGTCCCTCTATGTCGTTCGTTGACTTGTGTGTGCTCTGGCAGCTGGAAGTGTATCATACTCTCTCTAATGTCTCTAATGGTCGTACATGTGTTGGATCATTCGGTTCCGTTCATGATGGTCAAGCTGAGTGGTCCCAATCCATGCGTCATGTTCGTGAACGGGCGCCATCAGTTGGGATTGGTCATAAATTAGCTGACTAGGCCTGTTTTTAATTACGTATAAATTGTATTTTTTCTCTAGGCGCTTTTAGGTGCATGTCTTTTAACATCGCTCTCACATAAATATTTTTTTCCAACAAAAGTGATATAATCAAATAATTGTAATAAAACTGATGGAAAAGAGTGTGCGTAAGAGTTTCTTGCACATTTTTCTCCATACCATCCACCTACAAACGCTTGCGAATGTGCAAGTAGATTCATATCTTGTTTGACAATTCTAAAGTATCTACCCTATATACGTATATAAGATTTAGTGGTAATAAAAATATTTTCATTTTCATTTTTGACAGTCGCGCTTGACTTAGATAAACCCATGCGATAATCATTTTTCATATAAACTTTTCTACGGATGATATATCCGATGTCGGTTTCTAACATCAATTCCCCATTTTTAGACGGCTTATGACCCATTCCCAATTTTTTGTGGGTGAATGTTTTTAGGGTTCCGTACCCAAAGGATAAAATCAGGTCCCTATTACTAAGACTCCACTGTCCGTCTGTCTGTCTGTCACTAGACTGTATCTCATGAACCGCGATAGCTAGAAAGTTGACACTTTCACAGATGATGTATTTCAGTTGCCGCTATAACAACAAATATTAAAAATATGGCCGGTTTTTTATTTATATTGTCCTACTGCTAAGTAAAGATCTCCCCTATAGTATTAAAGATCTCCCCTATAGTATTAAAGATCTCCCCTATAGTATTAATGATCTCCCCTATAGTATTAAAGATCTCCCCTATAGTATTAAAGATCTCCCCTATAGTATTAAAGATCTCCCCTATAGTATTAAAGATCTCCCCTATAGTATTAAAGATCTCTCCTATTTAAATGGTCGACCGTTTAAATAAAGACACCGGTGCCCACTCTGAGCGAGGGAACAGGCCGTAATCCACCACGTAGACCAAATGCGGATTGATGGATGTCACACGTCTTTGAATTTTTAATTCTAGGAAACTTTGGTGGCCTCACGATATTTTCCCTCACAGTTCTAAAAAAATAATTCATCGATCATAATTATTTACGAAACGCATTAAAACACAAACCGATCCTTTGATTTCCAATCGAATACACCAAAACAAAAATCGGCGAATCTCTAATTGCTTCAAAGCGGATTATTTTATTTATTTAAACACACTCAGCCCTCTGCTTGCGTATTGATGGTCCTCTTCGAAGAACAATGCAAAGTTAGCAATACGTTGCAACCAACCCTTGTTACAACACACCCAAGGTTCACTTCACTTCGTCTTATTGTTACTGCTGTATTGGCACACGTCTCTTGAATAGATTTATATTCAATTTAACTTTTCGCTGTTAGGTTTCCATTGGTTACAATAAATAAGCCGGTGATAGGTCGGGCCGTTGTTACGGATGTTAAAAGGTGTTAGTTTGCGTCAGTGGATGCGTATATATGGACCGGGCATTACTTTATTGGCACTTACGTCCTGTTTTGGGTAGCTTACATATTTATGTACTTACAAATACCTTTTTTTTAGGGTTCCGTGTGTAAAGGTGAAAGCTAGCTTTGGCTTGGTAATAATAAGTTTGCTTTGTATTAACAAGCCTAAACTGGCTTATCTATCTGTTTGTTACCTATAGGTACATACCTATCTTATTAACAGTAAGAGGTGGTCAGCGTAAATTTTGACGCATAATACGTTCTGTTATTTATGTCTCTATTATTATAAATATTAAAATAATGCAGACTATACTATGACAGTTTTCGTGATAGGCCCAGCACACACCACGATTTTAATTCTTGCGACATGATTTTATAATCGCGCTCTAAAATATTGCAGAAAATACAGTGCACGTCATTGTCATTGATCAGTCTCACCATGGATTCGGTGTAATTCCATTCAATACAGTTCACTTTCGCGATAATCACGTCAAAAGCAAACACAGCAAATATGACAGATATCAATTTTTAAATCGCTGCGTTTTATTACTCGTATGCGACTCAAGTGCTTGCACTGTCGTACTAACACATAGGTTGCATTCCTGCGACAAAATTATCTCAAGAAAAATCGTAGTGCGTGCTAGGCCTTACGGAACCCTTTCTACACGCGTTCGATATCTAGTATGTTATTTTTTGTATCTGATAAAATGTTACTAAAGCACCTTACCTTTTTATGGTACTTAGGTACCGAAAGTAGGCGACGAAGGGTTTATATCGGGTGAAGGTATCCATTACTCCAGATAAACATTAGGACACGATACTGAAATAAAATGGATCATGTCTGGAATAAAATATGACGTGTTTCTATCGACGTTGAATAAAAATAAGTGGGTATAAAATGTTAAGGACAATTTTATACTTAAAAGTAATCTTGAGAACTCACTGGGTAAGCAGCTCTGCTGGCGTTCTTGCTAAAGGTCTAGTCTAATATTAATATCAATCTATTAGTTTACCAGTCTTTTTACCAACTATGTTGGGATCAGCTTCCACTGCTTGCAAATGTTAATCTGATCTCCTAGTAACGGGTAAACGCGATTCTTCTCGGAAAAACTTGTCATCAGATGTTGGACTTCTGACTACGCGTAATGACTGTCAACGATCTACAAATGACCGCCGAGATCAACAGTTAAAACTTTTTTATATAGCACTGAGAGGTT
The DNA here is from genome assembly GCA_949775005.1 of Orthosia gothica. Taxonomy (NCBI): domain Eukaryota; kingdom Metazoa; phylum Arthropoda; class Insecta; order Lepidoptera; family Noctuidae; genus Orthosia; species Orthosia gothica. The sequence continues at coordinate 27,045,577 of OX459048.1, forward strand.
TCAATATATTGGGGATGGTCCCCAATCCACGGAACCCCAACAAGCATTACTTAAGGTACCTCTAGTCGACTGCACGAACTTTTTTGTGCGTGGGGTTAAAATGGATGATATCTCATCCGAAAACACGTGCGAAAGTGATAGATTCTGTGATGAGCAGTCAGAAGCTAGTTCGCGTACGAACACACACGTCTCCAAATTTGTAGCGAAATGGATGATGATGTAGGACGAAAACGAGTGCGCGAAATTTTATAAACAGACCCTTGGGAATATGAAAATCATAGAAAAACCGCTAAATGTATCAATTCAAAATAAAATTACTTGCTACTAATCTAACATCAGAAATAAAATCATTTATCCTTGCATGATGACTGTTTCTTCTTATAGTATTATCAACGAGGGCAACCTTAACCCTAAAGATCAACCCGTGCGGCTGGTATACTTAGCCGCGAGCCTCTCCCGAAAGTATATTTGTGGTTAATACAACAAAAAGTAGGCAATCGCCGTATTTTAGCACAAAAAAATATACATTATCTAATCTAACAATCCAGACAATATCTGAGCCATCTGTACAATTCAAAGCTTTATAAAACAGAACGAACCGGGGAACAACTTTGAATTAACCTCAGAACAATGCCAAATGTACATCAAAGGGAATCAATCGAAAACATTTGTATAAATCGTTCGCGTATTTGTTTGATGGAAATGTTAGTAACTGTTCTAAATTAATTGATTGCGATCGAAAGTTGAGCTTTGAGACCTAGAATAATTAATTTCCCAGATATAATCCAATTTAAATGGCGCATATTTGTTGAGTCCCTACTCACCAAATATATTAACAACCGACTAATTTGGTGATTTTGATGACAGATGCAATTAATCAACATCATCAGCCTTATAATATTCCCACTGCTGGGACACAGGCCTCCTCTGAGAGGGAAAGGGCTTCAATCCACCACGCGGGCTCAGTGCGGATTGGTGGATGTCACATGTCTTCAGATTTTTTTTTCGGATATGCCGGTTTCCTCACCGTTTTTAGAACAGTGGTGATGAAATAATTTACTCAAAGTAAAATGCACACCTGGTTTTGAACCCACGCTCTACGTAAGTCAAGGCCGTTACCATTAAGCCACCACTGCCTTCTACTCCACTACAGCTGCAATGGGCACTTAGCGTAAGTTTTGAATCATCTATTCGTCGACCAACTTGGCTATATTGTCGCACTGCAGGGCAAAAACCTCCTTTCTTCTTTGCCACACTCCCCCTTATCCTTTTGACTGATAACAAAAATAAACCTGATTTCACATGTTTTTTTTTATTAGTATAGCTTAGTAAAGTTTAAGAAGTGAATCGATGGCTTTGTTGAGAGCTGTGGGGGTCAACTGGATGCGAGAAGCACAAGTTCGGTTGATGTGGTGACACTTGGAAGAGGTCTGTGTTCTGACCAGCAGTTGACGACGCTTGTTGTAACTTTAAAATGTCATGAAAGTGGTTCCGACTTTCATCCCACATCTTAAACTTGATCGGGTTCTATATCTGGCAGTTCTTCGCATCGTCAACTTTGCCTTTAAAACTGAAAATTGATTGCGCCTATTATAACGAGTGTTGGCCATTCAGCCAATACTTGAGTATTCTTCATTATTGATGGTTTATAAATCCTAGTTTAGAACCACTAACCCCGCTACAAGAACTAGTCTGAAAATAAATTTCTCACAGTACAGTAGCATACTCTTACGAGGCTCCCGGAAAAAGGTACGAAGTGACAGTCACATTGTCACCACGCGGGCTCAGTGCGGATTGGTGGATGTCACATGTCTTCAGATTTTTATTTTTCGGATATGCTTTTTTGGATATGGTTTCCTCACCGTTTTTAGAACAGTGGTGATGAAATAATTTACTCAAAGTAAAATGCACGCCTGGTTTCGAACCCACGCTCTACGTAAGTCAAGGCCGTTACCATTAAGCCACCACTGCCTTCTACTCCACTACAGCTGCAATGGGCACTTAGCGTAAGTTTTGAATCATCTATTCGTCGACCAACTTGGCTATATTGTCGTACTGCAGGGCAAAAACCTCCTTTCTTCTTTGCCACACTCCCCCTTATCCTTTTGACTGATAACAAAAATAAACCTGGTTGCACATGTTATTTTTTATTAGTATAGCTTAGTAAAGTTTACAGCTATCATCCATGATGAGACCTATAAATAATTTACAGCTATTTAATGACCCGTAGAGTAAGATGAGACATTATATCTCAAGCTAGACGCTTCAGGAACAGCTATACTGCCCCAATGCCCTCGAATTTGAGCTATTATAGGTAGGTAGTCCCAATGCCATTATACCGAATAATTATAATTACTGAAACAATAGATCTGATATAGCAATGTTGTGAATCAATTAAATTGATAGTGTTGGTCTTAATTGTTCTGTTTGAGTTGAAACAATTGGGTGGTTAGAAATTAATGTAAAACACGGTTTTCATTAAAGGCCTCCCAAGAAGTGAATCGATGGCTTTGTTGAGAGCTGTGGGGGTCAACTGGATGCGAGAAGCACAAGTTCGGTCGATGTTGTGACACTACGAAGAGTCTTGTGTTCTGACCAGCAGATGACGACGCTTGTTGTAAGTTTAAAATGTCATAAAAGTGGTTCCGTCTTTCATCCCACATCCTAAACGTGAGTTAACGGGTTCAATATCTATCGGTTCTTTGCATCGTAGACTTTGCCTTTTAAACTGAAAATTGATTGCGCCTACCATAACGAGTGTTGGCGATTCAGCCATTGCTTACGTTTCTTCATTATTGGTGGTTTATAGTTCCTAGTTTAGAACCACTAACCGCAATACAAGAACTAGTCTGTAAATATTTTTTCACAGCACACCGCACAACAGCATACTTTTACGTAACGAGGTTCCCGGCAACAGGTACAAAGTGACAATGTGACACACATTTTTCATAGAACTATGTAACTACTGTCGCATTGTCGCCCCGGTCCTGTCTGCACGAGCCTCAATTCTAATTCCTGGTCTCAGACTAGGACAATGTATACAATATCTGTATGCTAATCCGCCACATTTAAGCCCGAAATTTTAAACCATTTCTACTCTAAGCACCTAAATATTCAACGCAATTTGAATAATATCTTTGTTCCGAAATTATCTACAATACTACCATTATAGAACGTTAATTTCTCGTATGGTATACAAACCGGGAGTCAAACTTCGGCAGCCACAGCTGCTGCACCAAGATTCTGATGCTAATGAACCAACTGAAGTTATACCATAAAAGCATATCAAGATATTTGCATTTTGAGTAGGTTTCTTCCGCTAGGTATGGAGGCTCCCATCGGAAGTTATACTTTGAAGTGTGTCGTAAAATGGGACGGTTATGTTATGACTACGTAATGTTTAAAAAAATGACTGTCAACTTAAGAAGGTACCTGAGCCTCTAAGCAAAGTGATTTTCTATCAGAGATTAAGATTGTAGGTACTTAGGTATTTGTATAAACGTCTATATGGATAATATCCATTCTTATACCCTTTCAGTTTTCTTTTAGGCTGTTTAGGCTACAATTCTCTCGAGGTTAGAAGGAAAAATTACCAAATCATAAATATGTTTAAAATCTATCACGGGTAAAACTGACGGTAAAACTGATGCTCTTGAAATGCACGACGAACTATCCCACCATTTTGCTCCGTCCAATTATAGACGAAGTATTAGGCACAGATTGTTCGCCTTACCGGGGATTCGAACCGTCGCTCGAGCCCAGTCTCACATCCCTCGTATACTCTCCACGCTCAACGGTCTCTTTTAATGCAAAACCCGCGGGCTTATTACTCAAAGAACAGCAAGTAGCAATTATTGTACAATTATTGCGCGATAAATTTAGTTACCTGGCTACTGAGGCCTTTAAGTCAAGTCATTTTTAACAGAAGCTATTTTATCTTTCCGATTATTTATAAAATGTTTAGTTTGATGAATTAACCAGCTTATGAAAGAGCAACACTTCGTGGAGGCTGTTTTTTTACAATAGTACATTTGATTACTATTTAGCTCTAATATTCCGATAAATTAATATTCGCAGATATAAACTGTTTGTGTAAAGTAAATATGGCAGTGAAAATTGGATAATTTCATTTTATTTACATAATATAATAATTGATTTGAAAAAAAGGATGACTAAAATGTCAATGTGTAAAATCCATTAATATTTCTTCGAATTGCCGATTTTTATAAGAAATCGAATCGATAACGTTTTAGGACATCACTAAAGAGACTAGAATAGATTTTTCTAATTTACTTTATACATTGGCAGAATTCGACATCGTTGCTTGCCATATAAAATAAAGAATATAATAGAAGATACATATTGCGAACTTATCACATTCTAATGTGTTTATAAGTATTTAGTAGTAAACATATATATGCTTCGCTGAGGTAGCCAACAATACAGTATGAAAAATCCTCCACTTTACTGAGATCACGTCTGTTTCAGTGATTCAACAAATAGTCCAGTTGCGTAGCCATTAGAGACACAAAACAACGCCAATTTGTCATTACAATATTCACTAGGAAGTTGTTATTTCAATATTTACTTGTATATTATTATTCTTATTTGCGGATAGTTAAAGTAGCCACAAAATAACACGAAAAAAACCGCCAAAAACTCAAAAACTTCTGTACCTACTCAGCCGTCAGCGAGCGATTGGCAATCGACCAACAACAAGGGAAAAAGTTATCGCAATTTGACAGCCACATTTGCTCGCCGATGGCTGTCGCTCTGCTGTCAAAAACCATACATAATACGAAATGATCGCGATCACCTTGCGATAAATGCACGTTTCTGTTAGCAGATTTTTATTGTTAGCAGTGCTGTCGAAAAATTATTATGGTGTGGCTATAGCTTATATATAATGCGTATTTGCGATTGCAGAGCAATTATTTCGCAAAAATGAGCCTTAATTTTTTTTGACGTAAAGCGCTAATCGCGCGATGATTGTACAATCTCTGCGCAAATATTGCTAATAGCTGTTTCATACGTAATAAGCCAGCCGATTTTGATGCGTTAGCATGGAATGTCGAATGGAAGATCTTGTCTGTATGTCTGGAGAGAGAGTATTGTGAGACCGGCGGGTGACTACCGTGTGTATTATTATCATTGTTCTTATATTTTAATGTTTTATTTTTAAACATGTCTTTAACGGGTACACTATCTAAATACGAAAAACTTTATTCCGTCAGTCACAAATACGAATTTCAAAATACAGATTTTCATAATTCCGAATGGTTCTAAACTCCGAATATAACAACTCCGAATTCCTCCAAACTCCGGTTTAGTTTTCTTAATTAATAAGTTATAACACATACCTATTTTGTTACGCGTGAAAGTTTTTTGGGAAGATTTAATTTCGTTTTTGGTTATTATCTTATTTTTAGAATAGGTTTTTGTCGGTTTAGTTGGCTTCATAATAATATTTCTTAATACTTCTTAATACACTAACTGTAAGTTGTATTTTTTTTTTTTTTATAGTGTTCCGTACCTCGAAAGGAAAAAACCAAAACCCACTTGGCTCTTGGCACTTATTAAATGTGCATTATAGCAACCCTGCACAGTTCTATAACAGTTTGGTAAGTAGGTAGGTAGGCACTAAAAAGGTACAGATGAAAGCGGAACAGATTCATCCTGTATCCCGTACTAATTTAAACTGTACTACGGTGGTTTATATCTATCCACATTTAAATCTCGTAACACTCCAGACTTTCTGGTCTGAAAAGAGTCAAAAAGAGAAAGAACTGTGGTTCAATTGGGAACGGCCTTCGTTCTGCAGAGGCGCGATAAGCTAAGTTTTTTGATCAAAAGTTTTCAAAAGGTTCTCGAAACTTAACGAATTCATTTGTTTTTTGACTTATCGGTGACTTCACCGCGTTCTTTGTGACCGCAGTTTTCTTATTCCATGTTTTTGAGAGCAAGTAACAAAATGGACAGTTTTGGTTGGAATACAGTGCAATCATTTATGTATTAATTTAACATCAATCATTTATGAATGGCACGCTTGAAGCAATAGCTGAGCGATGACTATTTGTAAGTACGTGAGGACCATGTTCCTATTTATCAAGTAAAGGAATTTACCTGTTAATGCTTGTAATTCTCTCATACCTATATGTAGTATAGTAGTGCTGGGTACATCGTCCTCACGTATACGAATTTATTAATGTATGTACCTATATAAATATTGTGTAAAACTTTTCTTTAAAAGAGTAAGTATGGAGTTTCTTGTGCGTTCTTCTCCATAACAACCTACATTTCCGAATGCACGGTAGAATCAATTTTTATTAAATGTAAATTTTAACGTTCAAAAGTGCCACATAATGGCCTACTTGAAATAAACACATTTGACTTTGACTTTGACTTTGACTTTGATGGGCTTCTGCGCTGCATGTCGCGGGTTCGATTCCCGCACAGATCTAATAATTGTATGGCCTACAGATAGTTGTTCCGAGTCAGTTCAGCTAAAAGTTAGTATAGCAAAATCAGCCTTTAATACTTTGCAAATTAACCCTTTCACACTGTCAAAGACAAAATTGCAAAGATTCTAACATTATCGTCTTCCATTCATCAGCAAACAAGTCCAATCCAGGGTTGGTCTAGCATATTGATTACTTCTAGACAAAGGTAAGGCTAACCATCGGGTGAATTAGTGGTCAAACTCTCTCTCTGTCTCTTTGCGTAGCCTTATTCCGTTTATTTTTTATGAGTTACTAGCTGACCCCCGCGGCTTCGCTCCCGGCAAAATTATAGCCTATGTTACTCGGGAATAATATAGCTTTGCAAAGGTGAAAGAATTGTTTAAATCGATCCAGCCATCTCAGAGATTAGCCGGAACAAACAGACAGACAGACAAAAATTTAAAAAAAATGTTATTTTGGCATATGTACCGTATATATAATTCATATACATGTAGTAAAAAACGGTTATTTCAATATTACAAACAGACACTGCAATTTTATTATATGTATAGATTACAAGCCCAAAAGTTTGACAGTCTTTGTTTGTTACGTAGTAGTAGTTGTAGAAGAACTTTTAGATGACCTCCCATCTAAAAGTTCTTCTACAATTTGGTAACATGGAGCTGACTCGTACATATCATAATATCAGTCTACGTACTTGTCAACTGCATATTCCGCATTGTGTGCTATTAAACTTACTGCCAGCTTCTAGTTTAACAAGGTCCGGATAAACTGAATCTATTTGCGTTAGAGCTGAGTTTTTGTCTGAGTTTCCTTGAAACTTTAGTTCTTTGCCTCTGGGAAAACAAAACAAGAGACAGAAAGACAGCCTTGCAAAAATGCTTACTATTTATCTTGTTGGTCGTTGCAATTTGTAGTATTTAAAGCTGCATTTATAGTAAGAGATTCCGTTTGGAATTTTTAATTTTAACCTCCGATGGATAAAGAGGGTAAGTTTGACGTGTGATCTGTGTGTCTGTCTGTGGCACCATAACTCCTAAACGAATTAACCGCTTTTGATTTAGTTATTTTTTTGTTTGAAAAGTGAGTGAGTTTGTCGAGAGTGTTTATTCTTTGAATCGGAGTTTTCACAAGATATCGTGTCATACTTACGTGTTTCGTTACATTGTCGACTGAAGCGTGTCTTCTAAAAGGTTGTTCTTTAAAATTGTTGTACAAAAAGCAAGAAATAAAACCGAAATTCTAATTTAATTTTTATTTCATTCATCCACTCAAAAACCTCTAAATAATAAGCCTCGTACCAGCGTCGGAGGACCGCTAAGAAATTATATTATTAAAAAATTGTTTGCTGTAGAGGCAGATATTATGCAAAGTTTGCGCTATGCGTCAAGGGTTCTAGTCAAGTCAAACAAAATTTTGTATGACTTTTTGGTAGTTCTTCCAATTCTGAGTGCTTGTGCATATGAGGGTTTTTGTCCTAAAATAAACCAAATACTAGCGTTGCGACATCTATAGTATAGTTGACGCAACAGAGAGACATGGTCATTATTGGCAGACAGATTTATCCATCGTCATTTTACATTATGTGCAGAAAAGGGCACATTGCTACCCATCTTTTTCTCTTAAGAATCTGAATAAAAAGAGCCGTTTCAAAAAACTATATCAAGTCCGCTGTTTGCCCTAAAAAGCAAAGAAAGAAAAATATATTTCTCCGCCAGAAAAGCCGCACAAACGAGAGAGAGACGAGCGGTTTCCTGTATCCAATAATCATCATTTCAGCAATAAATGAATGGAACTCACTACCTGCGTCTGTTTTTCCGAACGCATTCAACCCGAATCTCTACAAAGTTAGAGTGAACAGGCTTCTTCTGGGTAAGCTCACTCCATCGTAGACTCTGTCTCTGTCACCTCTGACTTAGACTAGAGTCAAGAGCAAACCCATAAAAAAAAAGCTGACATATGTCCACTGCTGGACAAAAGGCGTCGCCACATCGTCCGGTCATATTTGGCCCCATCGATCCACATTGTGAGAGCGTATCTAACGCTGCATCAAGAATTTCATACACATTGCACATTTCAAACCATGTAAAAACATTACTTCAAGCGAAATTCTCCTCATTTCAAAACAAGCACAAACATCTTACGCGACTGCAAAAGATCGTACAAACATTCCCTCTATACGCGATTCAGCAAAAACATGGCGCCGCTTCAACTCTCAAGTTAATTGGACGCTGTTTACGCAGAACTAATTAATACATTATCGTTAGAGGACAGCTTCTATCTGCTTTTAAGAAGGGGAAAAGGGGAACAATGATTGAGAACCCGCTGATTGGAAGTTATTCGGGGAAGGAGGACTTTTCGGGAACACTTCACGGTGTAAGCCTTTTAGACAGTCAAATTTTGGGAGTGATATTGATCCTGTTGTATGGTTTTTGAAACGATATTGGCCTCAGTTTAAAGAGGATGATCAATGAAAATTGTCGTTGTGATTTTAAATTTTAAAACACAATCGTTTAAGTTGAGTTGTGATTTGAAGTGATAATAAGTGACATTTGGTCAGTAATAACGATTGTCAAAAAGTCCTTAAATGTGTAGTGAAATATCACATGAGGCAAGCTCTAGACAAGTGGCATTTGATGTCAGCAAGGGCGATAGTCGAAAAGTTAAAATGTAAAGGATTGATCACGTGATTTTTCGATACCGCTTGTCAATCCCACACAATTTTGCCTTTTCAACAATCACTATCGCCACGCTTTCGATGGTAGAATTTCACTTGTCTAGGGCCTATTTCATTCTACCAGCGAAAGCGTTGCCATAGAGATTGAAAAAAAATCGCAAATGTATGAAAATGCCAAGCACTATCGCAATGTCACTTATCAATGCCTTATTTTTCTACCATAGCCATCGCTGATAAAATAACATTATTTCTAGAGCCTATGGCCAATCATATTCTATGACAATCCTCAAAGAAAATAGAGTAACATTATTTCCCTGATTTTTACAATTCGGTGGAAAATATCTTTCAGCTTCAGAAGAAAATTGGGCTAGACTTTATTTCAAGACTTAGACAAAGGCCGGAGCCGCAATCTTAGGCTATTTCTTCAAGACTAAGGATTCATTTAACGAACGAACACTGCAATATCTTACCCAATATGAAAGCAAAAGAAAAGAAAATCAATTCCTTCTAACAGTCCTTAGTAACTATAAAGGAAAAAAAAAAGGAAAAGTCTCATTTAGGCCTGAAACGACAATTCCTTATTTACTTTGTGAAGAATACGCCAGCCACATACTTCAGGCATATTGTTATTAAAGACGGCATGCCTAAAGACTTAAAGATCTATTAAGACTCCCACAGACAGACGCAACGGGACAATGTGACAATTTGTTTTTATACAAATCCTTCTACAGGTTATTATCTGTTACTGGGTTGTGGAGGTCAGTTAGGCAGTCGCTTCATACAAAACACTGGTACTCAGCTGCATAAGGCCAGACTGTAAACTGACCCTAACATAGTTGGGCAGGGGCAGACAGTCTTTTTTTTTTGTTCTTGGTATATATCGGACCAGTATATCGCACAAGAACATTTTTTTGTTGTTGTAAGTATATATCGAACCAGTTTATCCCATACGTGTTTTTTTTGTTCGATATATTTATCGAACCAGTTTATCCCACACGTGTTTGTTTTTAACCGACTTCACAAAATGGAGGAGGTTATCAATTCGACTGTATTTTTTTTATTTGTTTTATCTCAGAACTTGTTACTTTCGACCAGTAACAAGTTATGAGGATTTTGATGATTCTTTTTTTATTTGAAAGCGGGTGCTTGTCATGTGGTCCCCTTTAATTTTTTATCAAGATCTGATGAAGAACTTCGGAGAACAGAACTCTTCAATAAATAACGGCAAATCACTCGGGATAGCTGCAATCGCATTTCTGTTTATTGTTTACACCATTTCATAACAAAACATCACACTAGTACGCTCAAAATGGGTACGCAGGTGTAAACAATTCACCTTGGTATACTCTTATTCCACCGGTTTTGTTTAAGTTTCATGTTATTGGGTTAATCTATTCTGGCTTCACTTTGGCCATTATTGGTACCTAGCCTATATAACTGGTCATTATGTATTATTATGTACCACAACTAAAAATGGCAATGTAGTGGACTGTATTGTTGGTTCGGTTGGAGACTCGTTGAGGAAATGAAAATACTATCGTGATTCGTATCTTCAATTTATTCCTTACTTGTTACTCCTTGTAGAGTGGAAGACCGACTGTGTCTCTGCTTACAAGCGGGCCGGCTTTTATACAAAAACCGCTCGGCGAGAACAATGGCGCCCCTACTTTGCAACTGTATTCAAGCATGGCACCACAGAAATGCCGATTTTATAAAACTTATCTTACTTAAATATACACAAGTTATACATTTCCTTAATCTACATACTTAATTCTACATAGGAAAAATATAAAAGGTGTACAAAGGTCAACACAAAAATCTTAATCTAGATTCCTCCTTACTCCAAGTATTAAACTATGACAATATACATAATCTTATCTAATTAGCTACCTTTTCTCTAAATCTTATGTATATTTCAAGTTTTATTATACTACTACTACTACTCTAAAATTCACATGGCCCATACATGTGTCATTTTACACACGTGGTCAAACACGTGGACGTGTTCATTTATTTTTGTAACAAAGAAGAAAACTGCGAGACAATCCCAACTAACTATCTACCTTTTCTCTAGTTCTTATACACATTACAAGTGTAGATAGCTTTACTCACATGGCACCTACGTCAATCCTACTTTAAATATTCACATGTTAATTTCTAAGTTACAAGAAAGCTAAGAGACAATGCTTACGGTACATTGTGTCCGGCCCAACCAGGCCACACAATGGGACATTACAAGGGACGGAGTTCGTCTTATTTTCTCACGCCGCTTCGCGGCAGATGGCCATACTTTCATACAAATTTTAATTACGGTCGAGGAATATTAGTCGGGCCCGGAACATTAAGCATTGATTTTAAATAACATTTTATAACATTGAAAAAGGCCGACAGAAGGTCTATATTGCAGTCATTCATAGACCCGCTAAGAACCCAAGAAATGTGCAGTAATAAAAAAAAGCTATTAACGAATTTAGCGTGGGAAGTGTCCATTTCTTAAAATTACCACGTGAGCTCGCCGACGTTAACAGTTCTCCCCCCGGCGCAGCTCGCGTAGCCTCCTTCGTTGACACGACGACGAGCTTGCTCACGGGGCGTCGAAAGGTGCCAGTCCTGGTGCGCACCTCGACGACTCTGATGCCGCCATCCTGTCCACGATGCGTGCGCTCGACGATTCCCATCGGCCATGTGTTCCGTGGCTCGCCGCAAGGTACCCGTGTTGGCAGATAATTGCGTAGCCACCGTCGCCAGCTTGCATGGCTCGCACGTCCTCATACTTCGAGAAGCGGGCTGGGTTCGGTAGCCAGCTGTCTCGCTCCGTTTCTTTCCTTGTGTGAAGGACCTCCTCGTTCTCTGGTTCCTCCGTCGACGGCGTGGGCCACTGCTCTTCTGGCAGGAGCAAGAAGTCCGGCCCCCGAAACCATCTATCCGTGGCGCAGATGGGCGTGTCGACGAGTCGAGTGGCGTCGTCCGCTACGTTGCACGCAGTAGGCAGCCAACGCCACTCTTCTTTCTGGGTCAACTCTGCGATCTCTCCCAGCCGATGCGCGACGAATGGCGTGTAGCGTCGTACGTCGTTATGGATCCAGTGCACCACGGTAGATGAATCGGTCCAGTAGGTCGTCTGGCCGATATCGACGCGGTGCTCCCTCCTTATCGTCTCGGCGAGTCTTGCCCCGATCACTGCGGCTTGTAGCTCCAGGCGCGGTATAGTTTGCGCCCGACGAGGCGCCACCTTAGCTTTGGCGGCCACCAACACGACGTTCAGGCTCCCATCGACGTTTTTTATTCGCCAATAGGCCACGGCTGCGTAGGCTTGCTCGCTGGCGTCGCAAAGTACGTGTAAGTCGACGCGCTCATACTTTTGCGTCACGTAACAGCGCGGTAGTCGCAGCTGAGCGAGTTCTGTCAGGCGAGCGAGCCAGGAGGCGAAGAGCTCGTTCTCTTCCTCGGGGATTTGCTCGTCCCACGTCGTCTGAAGGCGCCACAAGCTCTGCAGTATGATCTTCGATCGTATTGTGTAGTGGCTCAGCAACCCAAGCGGGTCGTATATGGACATCACGGCGCTGAGGGCTTCACGCTTAGTCGGGGCGCGCGTTCTCGTTCTTACTTCAGCGGGGACTCGGTTCATGGATGTGTTGAACCCCAGCTCATCGCGCTCCGCATCCCAATGCAGCCCCAGGATCTTGCTCTCAGGCTGCTCACCTCCCAACTGTGTAGGAGAGGTGGCGTGTAGCTCGGTGGGCACGTCGCATAGCACCGTCTCGTCGCTGGAGCTCCAACCTCGCAGCGTGAACCCTGCATGCGCGTGCACTGCCCTCGTTTCCTCGACTGCTCTCCGTGCTTCTTCGGCGTCTTCATAGCTGGCCACCAAATCGTCCATATAGTGACTTCCTTTGATGGCCTCCAGCGCCCGCGGGTACTCCTGCCCATGTACGTCTGCGTTGTAGTTGCGTACGTAATGGGCCATGTACGGGGAGCTCGCGGCGCCGAATATCATACTGGTCATCTTGTATTTCCTCGGAGGCTCTTGTCGGTCGTCACCTCTCCACAGGAACTGTTGCGCTGGTTGGTCCTCCGGCCTTATCCTGATCCTCAGGAACATCTCCTGCACGTCTGCTGTAATCGCTACCGCCTTTTCTCGGAACCTAAACAGGATTCCTGGTAGCGACAGCAGTAGGTCGGGTCCCTCCAACAGTTCGTCGTTTAGGCAGACACCGTTGCTCTTCGCTGCTGCGTCGAACACTAGCCTATGTTTGCCGGGCTTGTTCGGGTTCTGCACGGCGAAATGTGGCAGATACCAACAGATGGCACTCGCTCGCTCCGACCCGTCGCATGGCGTCGCGTACCCCTTGTCCAATAGGTTGTTAACCTGCTTGGAGTACTCGGCCGCGAACTGTGGGTCGGCGTCCATCTTCTGCTCGATCTTCTTCAGCCGGCGGAACGCTTGATTGTAGCTAGGCGGCATAGTGACCTCGTCTCGTCGCCATGGCAGCCCAACCTCGTACCCGGTGTCAATCTTCCTGATTGTCCTCCCGACTATGTCGATAGCCCGTTGATCGCTCGCCTTGACTCTCGGCTTGCCTTGTATGCCGAGCGCGTCGATCCTGAAGTGGCCTTCGACTAGGTCGTGGAGTTCCTGGCTGCATGCACCCTTTGTTCGGTCGGGCTCGTACACATGCAGCACGTTCCCTTCTTTAACGATGGTCTCGCGTGGTGCGGTTCCGTGCACCACCCATCCTAGTTGCGTTCTTGATGCTGCCGGTTGGTTAGGGCCGCCGATTCGGAGCTCGCGGGACACTATGCACTCCCAGTGGTCTGTACCCACTAGAAGCCCGGGGCGCGCCAGTTCGTAGCACACCTCTTCTGGTGTCAGGTCCCTCAGGTGCTCGTAGTCCAGCAGCGTGTCGGGAATAGACTGCTGGTGCAGCCGGAGATCCTTCATGGTCCTCGCTCTGACCTTGTAGCTCTCGTCACTCTTCAGTCCCTTCACGTTGATGTTTACGGTTTGGCTGCCCATATCTCGCAGCGACATGTTGACCCCGCTCAGGTGGAGCGGCCGTGATGGCCCTTCTGCCCCGATGCTCGCCGCCAGTTCTTCGTCCACTAGCGTGATCGTGGCCCCTTCGTCTAGGAGCGCGTAGGTCTTGACCTCCCCCCGTGGTCCGGACACGATGACAGGGCACATCTTGAGCAAGACTGCCCGTGGCCCAGTAGCAGGTCGGGTAGCCACGGACAGGACCGCTTCCTCCTTTGGTGGTTCAGCCTTCACCGTGTCTTCGGTCTGCGCTTCGCGTACCGCTTGATGGAGTGTCGCATGATGCGGGCGGCGACATTGATCCACGCCGCACAGCTGCGCCTTGCAGCTTATGCGCCTGTGTTGCTTCCGGGCACATTTGAAGCAAATCCTATTGGATTTCAGGAAGCTCCATCGCTGCTCTACCGTAAGCGCCTTGTACCGCGGACACCGCGTCAATACGTGGGCTTGCTCGCACTTGGGGCACTTGTCCTTTTCTTCTTCCCTTCCTTCGGTTGTAGTGAATACGCTCGCCTTCTTCTTGAGTGTCACGATGGGTCGAGTTTCCTTTCTCGGTGCGGCGGCGCTTGTAGACGGAGCGTACGTATATCGTAACGCTCGGTCCGCCTCTCGCATCAGAAACCGTGACATCACGACGATTTCCGGATCCGCTGTCCCTTCTTGATCGTAGGCGTAGTCACACCAGCGGGATCGGAGATGCGGGCTGAGCTTGTCCAGTACTTCTCGGGTCATAAAAGGGTTGAACAAGTAACCTCTTCGATCGATTGTTTGCAGCACGCAAATGATGTTTTGTAGCTTGACTGCGAAACTGTTGAGTTCTGTGGCCGATGTACCAGGTTTCGGAAGCTTCTTGAGGTCATCCAGTGCCCGGTCGATGATGACTTCCGGTCGTCCGAAGCACTGCTCAAGGGTCTTCATAATGACGCCTGGATCAGTGGCCATATGTAGAAGGGCGGCCACGGCGTCTCTTGCTTCTCCTTTGAGGCAGCTTCTCAGCCTTTGTACGTTCTCGGCTGCTGTAACCTGGTACATATCTGTCGAATCTCGTACAGCCGCCTTGAATGGCAGCCACTCGTTGGCCGCTCCGGAGAATGTAGGTAGCTCCGTGTGCCTAGGCCTAGGTCGGGCCATCTTCTCTAGCGTTGCTGCCAAGTGCTCGATGCTGTCCTTCGGTCTTGTGGGGGTCGGCGATCTCGTTCTAGATGCGAAGCGTAGCTGTTTGGATTCTCTTGGTCCCTCCTCCCCCCGTGAGTTGAGGGGATTCGTCCTTAGCCATTCATCCACCATTCGATGAGGCTCTTCGCGTGGACGAGAGGGCTCTTGTTCCTCTTGTACGCTTTCTTCATCGTTGATCGCTGACACCTCCACTGCTAGTCTCTTCTTGACTAGCTCTTCTTCCAGTGCCAGTTGCTGGGTCCGGATAGCTGCTAGCTTCTCTGCAGCCTCCAGTTCCGCCATCCGTAGCCTTGTTGTGACGCTTGTCGTGGACCGTTGCGACCTCATTGTCCTGGTCGGTGACGTCATTCGCTGTCGGATCGCGGTGTTTGTCGTCTGTGCACTGGAAGGCCCCGCTGCGCTGTTGTGTGCTGTTCTCGAGACTGGTGATGCTGGTGGGTCCGGTGAGAGTCTTCTTCTTCGCTCCCGTTCGATCAGCTCCGCTTCCTGGCGGCGCGCCTCCTGTTCTTGGATGCGTAGCTGTTCTTCCATCTCGGTTGCGTCTCCCTGGCTCCTTGTGAACACCATCTTGAGTCGTTCAGCACGTTCGGTTTAGCACGGCGGGTTAGTACCTCTTCGGTTCGGTACTATGGGTGAAACCGGTCGGCTCGGTTCGGTGAGCCGGTCGGGTTCGGTTGGGATTAAGCTGGTCAGATTCAAGACCGGTTAGGTTCGAAACCGGTCCTGTTCCGTACAGCTTTGTTCTTACCGCAGATCTTCTTACTTCGTCTGCAGCTCGGTGACAGCCGGGTTCCTTTCTTCGCTCTTGCTGCAGATCTTCGTACTTGGTCTGCAGCTCGGTGTTCTGGTTGCAGCGGGTTCGTCGTTCTTGTATCCGCTGCTTGATGGACCAGCCTGTATTGGGCCTGGTTGCCACGGGTTCTTCGTTCTTGAAACCGTAGCTCGCTGGACCAGGCTGAAGTGGACTGGTTGCCGCGGATTCTTCTTGTATCCGTTGCTTGTAGAACCAGACTGAAGTTGACTGGTTGCCGCAGGTTCTTGGATCTTGTATCCGGCTTTCGAAGGACCAGACTGTAGTGGACTGTATTGTTGGTTCGGTTGGAGACTCGTTGAGGAAATGAAAATACTATCGTGATTCGTATCTTCAATTTATTCCTTACTTGTTACTCCTTGTAGAGTGGAAGACCGACTGTGTCTCTGCTTACAAGCGGGCCGGCTTTTATACAAAAACCGCTCGGCGAGAACAATGGCGCCCCTACTTTGCAACTGTATTCAAGCATGGCACCACAGAAATGCCGATTTTATAAAACTTATCTTACTTAAATATACACAAGTTATACATTTCCTTAATCTACATACTTAATTCTACATAGGAAAAATATAAAAGGTGTACAAAGGTCAACACAAAAATCTTAATCTAGATTCCTCCTTACTCCAAGTATTAAACTATGACAATATACATAATCTTATCTAATTAGCTACCTTTTCTCTAAATCTTATGTATATTTCAAGTTTTATTATACTACTACTACTACTCTAAAATTCACATGGCCCATACATGTGTCATTTTACACACGTGGTCAAACACGTGGACGTGTTCATTTATTTTTGTAACAAAGAAGAAAACTGCGAGACAATCCCAACTAACTATCTACCTTTTCTCTAGTTCTTATACACATTACAAGTGTAGATAGCTTTACTCACATGGCACCTACGTCAATCCTACTTTAAATATTCACATGTTAATTTCTAAGTTACAAGAAAGCTAAGAGACAATGCTTACGGTACATTGTGTCCGGCCCAACCAGGCCACACAATGGGACATTACAAGGGACGGAGTTCGTCTTATTTTCTCACGCCGCTTCGCGGCAGATGGCCATACTTTCATACAAATTTTAATTACGGTCGAGGAATATTAGTCGGGCCCGGAACATTAAGCATTGATTTTAAATAACATTTTATAACATTGAAAAAGGCCGACAGAAGGTCTATATTGCAGTCATTCATAGACCCGCTAAGAACCCAAGAAATGTGCAGTAATAAAAAAAAGCTATTAACGAATTTAGCGTGGGAAGTGTCCATTTCTTAAAATTACCACGTGAGCTCGCCGACGTTAACAGGCAATATAAAAAAACTTTTTACAATAAATACAACCGACTTCCAAATAAAAACACTACAAAGTGAAAAATAACTTAAATTTCGGTAGATCGTGTCAAAAAACGAATAAACGAAAACAGAACACCAACTTCCGAAATTTAAATAGTTTTTCACTTTGTAGTGTTTTTATTTGGAAGTCGTTGTATTTTTAACCGACTTACCAAAAAGGAGGAGGTTATCAATTCGACTGTATTTTTTTTTGTTTGTTACCTCAGAACTTGTTTAACAATAAGCGATGCCACCTTTTTACTGATGATAGCATGGAAACCATCTGTACCCGATTAGGCAAACATCCCTGAGGCACTACAGAAACGAGGGCAGCTTCAACATCGGTAGCGTCCCCCGCGAACAGTTGAAACACAGACTTGCCGTGTAAAGGCCTTGACAATACGCTTTAAACAAGGTTATTTTGACCTGATCGGTAAAACGAAAAAATCTGCGTGCTAACATGTTCCCGCGGACCACCTACGCCCTGCGCTCCCTCTCCACGTCATCATCGTCCTTAAGGTCGTCGACAAGTATATGGCCCAGATACTTAAACTTGGTCACCTGCTTTATATTAGCGCCGTTCAAAGTAATTGAAGAAATGGTGTCAGGGCACTTGCCGGCGGCCCTAAAGATCATGAACTAGGTTTCCCTTACATTATATATAAGACCATGTAATGCAGCGTATTTCTCACAAACTTTCAGCATCTCCCTGATAGACCTCGCAGTCGGGCCCAGCTACACCATATCATTCGCGTAGCTGATGTTGTTCACACAAACACCTCCCACACGGCAACCGACATGCATGCCGCTGAGTTCGACTATGTGGTAATTTACATACAATTTAAACAGCTTTGGAGAGGACAACCTCCTCTGTCTCACTGCGTACTCTAACCTGTATGACTCTGAGAGGCAATTTGATCACCTAACATAATTAGTCTGATTCGAGTACCAGTATTGAAATATTTTCAATAGTTCCGCCGGCATACCCCTGTCCTCCATCTTTCTCCAAAGTACTTCATACGAAACGAGATTAAATGCCTTGGAGCGATACAAAAAACAGGCGTATAGACACCAGTCTTCCGTTCAGCGTAGTATTGGACAGTATGCTTAAGAACCAGAATCGCGCTTTCAGTTGACAATCCAGGATCTAAACCTGAACTGTGCGTCATGTATGTTTACATACTTATCCATACAAGACTTAAGCACACTATCCAACAGTTTTGCTACAGTTGTTGCGAGAGAGATCGGGCGATTTATCCCACACGTGTATTTTTTTGTTCTAAGGATATATGAAACAAGTTTTGGATACACATGCATATTCTTGTTCTTAGTATACATCGAACCAGTTAACCCCGTACGTGCAGGAATATAAAACGAATACAACTCTATTATAGATTAGCTCTCTATTAGGAATAATATATATAATATCTTTAAGAATTTTCGTAATAGGAACGATTACATTTAATTTTAACATTTTGAATGATCCGTTAGGTTGTAAACTTGTCTACGAATTTTCTACTCGCTTGTTCAGGAAACGTGACTTAACGTTGATATGATGTCATTCCCACACATTTAATGTTCGAATAGCGTTAATGATTGCAGATTGTCAACTTGGCTAATCCTACAGTCATCATCATCATCATCATCAGTCTTTTTAATGTTCCCACTGCTGAGACACAGGCCTCCTCTCTGTGAGACGGGATGGGCCTTAATCCACCACGCGGGCCCAGTGCGGGTTAGTGCAGCCTGCAGTACTTCTAGAGATTACCTCCTACAACAAACAAACATACAAATCATGTAAATGTTACTCGTATATAATATAAGCTTAGGCTATTATGAAATCGCGGTATCTTTTCACTGTCGCATTGTAGTGTCACACTTGTCTGCGGGAGTCTTTAAGGCCCTTACTTCGTTTTAGTGCCGTAAAATGGTCACTTTCTTAAGCATACTCCTTTGTAACAGCTGAGTTAAAAGGTTTGAAAACAAAACATTTATTATTTATTTACGACAATTATTTGTCAAACAAGGTTTTTCGTATGACTTATATTATTACTTTAAAACTATTTTAAAACATGATATTTGTACTCTAGATTTGCCTACTCCTCCTAAACGACTTAGATGTTTAAATATAATATATTATTACACAGCAAAAATGATGGTTACAAGTTCTTTTTAACCTAAATCTTGACTTAAGATCCTATGTGGATGTGGTATCCTATAATAAACGACAGAGCAATGCGTGCCCGCGTCTACATATTATTATGTGTCACCCACAGCGGTGACTGGACGTATCCATGTAGAGCTCTGTGCCTACTGATAATTTGAGTGTTTTATTATAAACCCCAACCCCTAATTAGTGAACACCACATATAGGACATAGGATCTTAAGTCAAGATTTAGGTTAAAAAGAACTTGTAACCATCATTTTAGCTGGGGCAGAGGGCTTCCACAGTAGTCCTCCATCGAAACCGGTCTTGAGCTTCGCGCTTCACCTCGCTCCACGCCATTCCAATGCTTGTTGCTTCAGCTAATACGGTACGTCGCCAAAATTGACGGGGACGGCCTCGCTTCCTTTTTCCTTGAGGATTCCAATCTAAGGCCTGTTTAGGAATGTGATCGGTATCCCTCCGGAGCGTGTGACCAATCCAACTCCATTTACGCCGCTTGATCTGTCGGTCGATCGGGGTCTCGTTGCATCTCTCCAACAGCTCTACATTAGAGATGATCTCGGGCCAGTAAATTCCGAGGATGCGACGAAGACATCGGTTGACAAAGACCTGGATTTGGCGCGAGATGTCCTTTGTTACCTTCCACGTGTCGCACCCGTAGAGCAGCACGGATTTGACATTGGACCCTAAGATTTTGAGTTTAACCTACATAGGACATGTAAATTAGAAAAAAAATGCAAACAGAACTGTCTAAAATGAGGTCCAATATTGTTATTCTGGCACTTAGAAGGCGCACGGCCCGTATTGGGAAATATATACGCCTTAAGGCGGTACCCCGAGCAAAACGCCGCGCTAGCCGTTTCTCGTGCTGATTTTACGAGCTATCTACTCGTTATTTAAAAAGAAATATCAACTAATAAAAATACATTAAATTTTTTGATATTATTGATTCTAAAATGGTAGTTGTACTTATTTTTTAAAGGGGTATATTTTTCACTAATCTCCTTCCAACAAAACCATAAAATTAGAAATAATTATTGATAGCATGCATCTCCTCGTCAAGTGTTCATTAATTATTTTTTGTACTAACACTAATGGATAGACAATTTAATAACGGACATTTTTGTAGTTATAATTTTTTCAAAAGCCTAAAATTCGATTTTATAAAGATTTTATTCTAAAATCAGAGCATATTCACTACTGTAATTCATGCGCCACCAGTGCCGCTAGGCCAATAGGAAGTGTCATATCTCATGCTGATTTTTTGGTCAGGGTACCGCCTTAAGATTTCGTCGTTAAAACGAAGCAGCCTAACTCCTTAATTGCTACGAAACCAAATTCTTATCTCGTTGGATCTTTGTAAAAAGTTATTTGAGAAAGTGGCTTGGATGGCTTTGTAAAAGGTTCTAGACGGGGCCTCTGATAAGACGTGAACTTTTCGTGTATCTTTTGATCAGTTTCAGCATAAGTTTGTGGGACTTTTTGACTGATGAGTACGAAGATATGGTTTGGGGTGACGCAGTAAACCATTTTTTTTCTGTCAACCGTTTTCTGTAAATTTGTTCATGAGTGCATGCTTTAACTGTACTATCTAATAATAGTTTATTTCAGTTTTATTTTTAGCAAGATGTATTTTTCTAACAGAGATCAAACAAAGAAGTTATCCCAGTAAAAATATAGTAATTACAGAAAAAGAGAATCGTTGGTGTCTGTACTAATGAAAATCATTGTGTCACAGGTACCAGCGCCAGTTGCCAGCTGCACTAGTATGTGTGTCCTAAAATATCTTTTAAACAAGAAAATATTATATAGACATTTATAAGTTGTTTGCTACTCGAATAGATGGTCTGTTTTCACAGGATGTCTGTCAAGTGTTATCTATTATGTTTGACGGATGGACGGTTCAATGTTTCAAATGTTTGAATTATCTTCTTTGGTCTATATTTCTAATCAATTTGAAGGCATATCCATTTGACTCAGTTGCCATGAACAAAATCCTTGATCAATTTCAATAATTAACAAACTATTACTGAAAATTTTATCTCTATCAGATTCGAAGTGGAGTTGGTTCAAAGGCACGTTTAGTACGTTTAGTTCCATAGATGCAGCTAATCATGTAATACATTAATATATGCATGCAAAAATATAAGTTTTTTAATAAGTTTATCAATAAATATACTAAAATAGAATACTAATAGTGAAAACAGAATCACAATTGATCAAAAACGATTGAGATTATAACGATTTTAAACACATATACGTACCCCGTACTATGACATGTCAAAACTATCATCGTTCATGGTAAAAAAAGTGACAGATTTATACAATTCATATACATCTGTCCCTTTCGCACACTCAAAATAACCTTATTCTAAGAGCCTGTTCCTCTCGAAGTGTGTAGGTATACTAGACTTTGACGTAAAGTCTATATTTGACTTCACATTCTAATTTTAATACAGAAAGAAACAAAACTAGTTTATTTGGCACACACAGATACACACAATGTAGGTACAAATAAAAAGTAACTTAATTTTAAAACAATTACATACATAGTGTGCCCCACGGCTGCGCCAAAAAGGTCCAGTTCAGCAAAATGCCAGACAACTGGGATTTGCCTGACGTTGGTTAATATCAACTTTAAAGCCTTTTAAATTCGTCGCTGATGATGATATTTAAAAGATTTCTTTATCAGAGTTAATACGTATTTAGTTTAGCAACTTAACTGGCTCTTGTATGCCTTTTCACCACGACGAGATCAATTATATTGTTGAAGCCAACCCACGAAATAACAAAAAAAAATTTTTAACAAAACCTAGAGCTAACTTCACAAATAACTTTTTACGTTTCAGGATAAAATAGGTGTCCCTGTAGTACCTTAGAATATTTCGGTTCAACAAATATATTCGCCGCACCCTGGATTATTTTGAGCCAAACTTAGACTGCCGCAAAGTAGGCCTACAGATCACCTCATTGTGCCCTCGTCAGGAGAGTTATGAAGCCATGTATAAACTACGAAAGATCACTTATTTCTGTGGCAAGCTGGAAATATACGAACATATATTTTTGGCGTGGCTGAGCATAAATATGAAGAACTTATAGGGTGCGTTACATGAAATAAATAAGCTTGATATATTATGTAGGCTTAGACGTAGCGGGTTGGAGGTTTCGCAACAGTGTGTGACTTTTAAACTTGAAACGAACGAAATAGACTTTTAAATATCATGTCAATTACATAATGTTTAGTGTATAAGTGCTGACGTAAGTTAGGTGACGGAAAACACTGTCCAAAAATTGGTACTATGTAAATAACCTTCGGCTTTCGCAAGACTGTCACGATTGTGTAAAAAGATTTACAGGATCCAATACAGAATTCTACGCAGACGAAGTCGTGGGTTGTAATTATAAAAGTCCTAAGTACATAAAAAACTCAGTATGTTAACAATAAGAAGCTAATAGGAACCAAATTATAATATGGCTAATAGGGTAGGTAGGTTTCGTGACTGTGTGTGTGTCTTGACTTATTTATAGTCATGTAGTATAAGTTTTTGCTCCATTGGTGAAATTGCGGCAAGGCATTCCAGTGCGATGATAAATAAATAAACTATGAATATAACTGTAAATTTTCATCAAAATCCGTTTAGTATTTTTTGAGTAAGAGTAAAAACCATCCATACCATAGAAAATTTTCTAGACATTTTTATACTCAACCAACAAGTCTCGCAAATCCAAACGCTTCCATTTTACACCAGTCCTACACAAAACTTTCCCAGTATCCTGGACCCGGTACAGTAAGCCAGTTATTTCGGTGTCGTCGGCTCGCGATCGGCCGGTAATGCCCACAATATCCTACTGTTCTTATGATCCCGAGATCAGTCAAAGTGCCAAGGCAATCCTTTAAAATGAAAAGGCATATCTACACATACAAAGTAGTAATGAGAACAACATGGAACAGATTAATAAATCAGTAATAATTCTGTTGATTGGCAAATTATGAATTCATAGATGATGAAGAATCACTTGAATTAGCTAATAGGATCTGGTCCAAGCTACGTTCGCAGTTGATAGTGTGTCATGCTCTCTCTAATGTCTCTCTGATGGTGGCACATGTGTTAGATCATTCGGTTCCCTTCATGGTGGTTGAGCTGAGTGGTGCCGATCCATGTGTCATGTTCGTGAACGGGCGCCATCAGTTGGGATTGGTCATAACTTAGCTGCCTCCGCCTGTTTTTAATTACCTATTTATTGTATTTTTAATTGTTTGTTTTACTGTAGAAGCTTTTAAGTGCGTTACTTTTTTTTTTTACTCCGTTCTCACATATATGTATTTTTTTTTCAACAATATAATGTAACCAAATACTTGTAGTACTTAGTGTGGAGTTTCTTGTCCATTCTTCTCCACAACAAGCTACATTTCCGAATGGACGGTAGAATCAATTAGTATTAGTTTATTTTTTTTATTTTTTTTGACGTTCGAAAGTTCCGCTTAATGGCCTAATTGAATAAATACGTGTACATTTTGATTTTGATTGATTTTGATTTTGTTCTCTTGGTGATCAAACCTTAAGCGATTATTACCATATTGTAATTAATTTACACCTTCATCATAGAAAAATCACATGTTAAATCATAAAATTGCCTACAAACTACCTTGTCTTACAAAACCAAACAAACGCCTGGAATTTTACACCAATCTTACCTCAACACAATATTTGCCACTATCCCAAACCCCGGTACAGTAAGCCCGTTATTTCGTTGTCGTCGGCTCGTGGCCGGCCGGTAATGCCCACAATATCCTACTGTTTATGTGATCCCGCGATCAGTCAAGGTGCCAAGAATAGCCTTTAGGGAATTTATTTTGCGAATAGTACTTTTGAAGGAGTTCCAATGAGCGAAGATGTTTGTTATTTAGTTTGACAAAATGTGGTTTTAGGAATAACGGTGAAACTGTTTTCGGTGATTGATGGACGGAAGCTATTTTAAAACTGTTTATTTTTGGTGGAAGAACTTAAAGGTTATAAAAGTATCCTCAGCCAATAATAGATTACTTTATACAAGTTCAATAGAAAGAAAAATAATTTGTTCCACTAGAATTGACGCACAAACTTAACAAATCCATACTAATATAAGTAATGCTGTTTATTTGTTTGTTACCGTTTAAACCGCTGAACCAATTTTCATGATATTTCGTATGGAGATAGTTTGAGACAGAGTCGATCGAAAAGCGGGCCAGGAGGCTCATCGGCGATGAAGCACTGGTTAAGTCAAAGCTCCAGAGCCTTGAACACCGTCGCCGAGTTGCCAGCTTGTCGGTTTTTTATCGGTTACATTTCAAGGAGTGTGCGATGGAATTGCATGATCTAACTCCGCCCAGCCCGTTTCATCATCGGACTACCAGACGTACGGCGAAGCGCCATCGGTACATGGTAGACATCCCACCCATACGCACTAATGGTTTTGAGAATACTTTTATTATGCGTACAGCTAAGGAGTGGAATTCCCTGCCGGAGTCTGTGTTTCCCGATAGCTACAATCTAGGGGTCTTTAAGTCAAGAGTGAATAGGTTACTTCTAGGCAAGCGTGCTCCACCGTCGACCACATCATCGCTTACCATCAGGTGAGATAGTGGTCAAGCGCGAGCCTATAATGAATAAAAAAAAAAAAACATTTGTTAGGAAATGTATATATTACCGAAACATTAAAAAGTTTTTAACCTTTAGTTGAATTAACTACGGATTAAAAAACTGGCCGTAAAAAATTTATGAAAAGTTTGTCTACCACACACGAAAACGTTCATAACATGAAATGTGAGTAAATATTCTTCTCTGTATTCACTCGCAAACGTACATAACTTTCAGCCTAAGTGCCTATTACTGATGAAAACGTCTATACAATTCCCTTTAGGTCTTGATTGAGCAATGTATCTTGGCAGTAAAGTGCCTAATACCGTCTTCGAGAGAGCCAAAACCTAATACCGTGTTCTTGTACACGTCATTCAATGTCGATATGAACGTTACTAGGGGACTATGTAACAGACAGCTAAAATATCTATTGGGATATTTTTGAGGTAAGTTTTTTCGATCAATTTCAGAGTCTATTAACGAGCATTGCTTGCTGCTATGATTCTTGTCGAAACTAGGTGATCATATGATTCTGAAAGAAAGACTTATTTTTAACACATTATAAAATATCACTTACTATGCCTCGGGTTAAGTTGCGAATTATTATGATTACCACGAAATTAAATAGTTCTGGTAATATCTCCACATAACACCATTTGTCCAAAAGCTTTTCCAGGAGGCACCAATTATTCTGCCGTACCTCACTGCGATTTTTAGTGTCGAGCACTGCAGGCTGGCGCCAGTTCTCATTCGTTAAGGAGAGCGGGGTGAGTCCCTTGTCCACCGCAACTACATCTCGATGCAAACCCACGTCGGCGTGTAGGAAATATTCCCTAAGATTGTATATCTATTTATTAGTTTATTTAATGGTTGAATGACTAGAGAGAGAAAGCAAGAAGTATAGATTTCCAAATAATTTTACTTCAAATCGCTGAATAACATCAATGTTTAAAACCACCATCACATTTAGCATGTGTGTGTGTGTGAGTGATTATCGATAATCAATCAATTTGCCTGCCCTTTTCCCAACTCTATCGGAGTCGGCATCCTAAAATCATGATATTTAGTTTTCCATACCCAAAGGGTAAAAACGGGATCCTATTACTAAGACTCCGTGATCCATCTGTATGTCTGTCACCAGGCTGTATCTCATGAACTGTCATAGCTAGACAGTTGAAATTTTCACAGATGATGTATTGCTATTGCCGCTATAACAACAAATAATAAAAACAAAAAAAAAAATAGGTTGGGCTCCCATACAACAAACGTGTTTTTTTTGCCGGTTTTTGCGATAATGGTACGGAACCCTTCGTGCGCGAGTCTGGTTGTTTTTACTCCTCACTGTCCAAATCTATTATTATAGCAAAATGTCATTAGCAACTCGATCATAACCTCAAAATCGAGGGTTCGTACTGTTGTGGTGAAGTAACTCAAACACAAACAGAGGTGGTATGTTTCAACATGACTATTAATTATGCCTTGAAGCTCGTAGATTGTTTATATTTTGATGGAGTTAGTTCGACGAATTGTTTGTTATGTTGGTAATTTGTGTAAAAGTGAAATAATGCACGTGTAAAATATACATATAGTGTGGAACATTCAGATCCTTTTTCAGGAGGCTAAAGTACACTACACTAAAGGAAGGGAGCAACATGCACGCAAAGAAAATCTATCATGGGGTCACCGTTTTAGAAATTTACAAGAGGCCCTAGACAAGTGACATTCTATCATCGAAAACGAGTGTCAAAAAGGCAAAATTGTATGGGATTGACAAGCGATATCGAGAAATCACGTGATCAATCACTTACATTTTAACATTACGACTATCGCCTTAACTGAGGTCAAATACCACTTGTCTAGAGCTTCAGGAGGATTGACAATACTTAGCTTAAGCCAGAAAACAGAGAACGAAATTTCGACTATATCAACAGAATTTTACGTATTTTTCAGCGTAAACTTTACCATTTCTCCTTATAATAATGACTTCCCCAACAATTGTCACAAATAATTTAACTTTACTGTCGTCTTCGTTATTAAATAATCCCAGTATATTTACAAAACTGCGTTGAAATAGAATAAATTATGCAATTTTCTTTACACCTTCCTTCCGCGGTGTGCTGGAGTGCAATCTAATTATGTGAAGCAACTCGCCGCTTGCGGGCGCAATCTACTATTGTGGATGTTGACTTGTGGTGGATATGGTGTATCATACCAATATATTATAGGATAAACTAGTTATTTTGTCAATATTCATTCCTTTTATCATTTATTTTATTTATTATATACTTTATTGTACACCAAGATAAAAACATTACATACGGAAACCTTAAAATAACAAAAATATACAACAGGCGGCCTTATCGCGATCTGCGATCTCTTCCAGGCAACCCTGAATGGAGAGAGATAGCCTGGACACGACATGGGGTTGCACTTGGTGCAATATTAAAATTAAATAATAAGTTACAAACAGAAGCACTAAATATAAAATAGATACATAAATACATACAGACATTTATAAAAATACATGCAAGAAAACAATACAGCTCCAACAAGAACATGATTACAGTGACAGGTAGTCCTCTTTTACCAGTCTTTTAAAGATCGGTAGTGATTGCGCGCGTTTTATTGTCACAGGCAATGCATTCTATAGACGAGCGGTCTGGACAGTAAATGATTTGTCTAGGAAGATAGTGGAAATCATTGATCAACACAGTACAATAAAGTAAGTGTGACTGTTCCTAAATTACACCAGGCTGATACGATTTTGTTTTTTCTAAATTGTCCTACATTTAGACTTAATGGTCGGCCCCTCCCTTAGGGGAGGAACATTGCTTCTCCATCCGCACTGCCCTGTAAGATTCGTACCTGACTGAGCATCTTCCCACCGATTATAAGTAAATTCCAAATTATGATTTTGTTTTGTTTTAGACTTTACAGTTATGAAAATAACTTGGAAGTGGTTTAGAAAGATAAAATATAACTGAAAGATATAACCTAAATTATGGTCATTAACTAAAGCTTGTGTGCCGTTCACACTACTGTAATAGGCTTTAGGTCAATCATAACTCATATCTGCACTTATAACACTTAAAGCAACACTTCCTTCAAGTGACGCAAGCGGTTTTTCAGCGGCACACGTCGGCAACATGCTCATATGAGTTATAACTGTTTCAACAACCCTAAGAGTTCTCTCAAACTGTAAAACGCGACGAAGCAACTTTCCTTGCGTCAAACGATCGACCGTCCTTGTCCAGCAACGGAGTGGCTAGTTCCAGCGGCATTACGTCGACTTCATACTGATAAGGAGCATGGTCCCTAACAGTCCTTAGACCAGGGACTGAAAGCGGTTACGGTTAAAGGTTAATATACCTCAAAAAAATATCAGTACTGGTTTGAAATAAAGGTTGAGCTATACCGATACCTTTATAAATAAAGGTTGCAAAATTGTTATTTAACCTTTAAACGATTTAGATACCGAAAAACATGCGAGACGGCGGGGCGCGGGTGCGAACACGTTAGAACTGTATACCTACAATGTTTGCTGAACCTACTCTTTTACTGAACTCTTTGTTCGTTGCCGACTGTGTGCCGAGCGATTACATTTTTATTTTGTCGACCGCTGATACTTTGATAGTTCATCAACGTAAATCAGCGTCGGACTGGGACCCAAAAAATACCGGGACTTTTTTTAAACTGCGGCCTACTCTAGGCAAAGGCAAAAAATAGGGGTGAATGTAATAATTATTGGAGGCTATGTGAGTTAAATTGAATTATTATTTACTTATGAGTAGGTACACACTTTACTGACATGAAATCAATTAATCTGCCTAGCCTTGTTCCCAACTAAATGTTGGGATCTTCTTTCAGTCTAACTGGATACAGCTGAGTACCAGTACTTAACATGAAAGGACTGCCTATCTGACATCAACAACCCAGTAACTGCATGGGGAATACGATACCCTTATATCAAGACTGGTGCCAGATTATCTGGCATCTGACCACCGATCTGATCTGTCCGCTGAATGCAAGATGTACGGAACCGGTCAATGTGGCATAAACGCTTGGGGGAGCCTATGTCCGGCAGTGGACCGGAGTGGACAGTCTAAAGGAGCGTCCTCACTGGGAGCATTTGTTCGTGAGCATTTGTAAACAAGCAGTCGTAGGCGAGCAACAAATGCTTCCCAGTGAGCTCAGCATTCGCGTTCGAGCAAAACTATGAACGTTCGAGTCAAACATTCCCTTGCGAGCTTGGAGCATTCGAATACGATCTCGTTAAATGTAATTCATTTCAAAATGTCAAATAGAGCGGTTGTGGCTGCCAAAGACCTTATACTTCTTACTACGAAATACGTATAAGGTCTTTTGTGGCTGCAGTATTTTTGTTTTTTATTGACCTCAAAAGTCACAAACACTTAAGATCAAGAAACTGTTCCATATATATAAGTGGCCAGTAATATTCGTTCATACATACTCATTCATTTCATCATCTGAGTACTCGAGCGTTTTATTTGCGTCGAGAGAGAGTAGAGCATTTCGAGCGCCTGCAAGTCCGTCGCGGTGAAAAGGCAGTGGGTGTTTTGCATAGACTGCTACTCAACTTCGCGGAACCATGGGAAGAAGATCGCCGCCTCTACGCGGTGTCGTGCGATCGATGGTCCTTAATGGGTCGCCTGTTTGGTCAAGCAGACTATCAGGCGTCCAATGCTGCAGGACTAAAAAGCCTGCAGCGGAAAATGGTCATTCGTATCGCACGAAGTTACGGAACGATATCCTTTGAGGCGGCAACACTCCTGGCACGCTTTCCTCTGTTAGATATTCTAGCGGATATGAAAGCGAGGGTTTACAACCAAATTCGTGTCATCCACCAGAATGGTGATAGCGTTCCAGAAATCGCTGTGTTCAGGCAGAAGCGGCAGGAACGGCGACACGCGCTCGAGCGGTGGCGCGAGCGGCTACAGCAGCCGCAATTTTCACACAAGCGCATTGTCGAAGCCGTCCTGCCGCACTTCGAAGCATGGCTGAATAGATAAGAGCGCATGACCTAGAGGCTCATTCAGGTACTAGGCGGGCCCTTGAGCGGGGCCAGTATCCTACTTTGTGGTAATCTGGTCGTCTGGTCCTGCTCAGGAAAGCGGGGCGCCCTGCGGACTGGCCGTCCGCGTACCGGGCCATAGTGCTGCTAGACGAGCTGGGTAAGCTGTTCGAGCGGATTATCGCGGCCCGCCGCATCAGCCACTTGTACAGAGAGAGGCCGGATTTGGACGAAAGCCAGTTCGGTTTTCGGCATGGGCGCTCCACCATCCACGAAATATCGCAGGTGAGAGTCCTGGCGGAGGAAGCGGTGTCCTGGGATGGGGTGATGTTGGCGGTGTCCTTGGACATTCCCAACGCCTTCAACACCCTGCCCTTTTGTGTTGTGTTCGGAAGGCACTGCGGTATCATCGGGTGCCACCCTACCTCCGCTGCATCGTCGGGGCTTATTTGGCGGAGAGGTGTTTCACCAACGTGGGATGTGATGGCGTCGGAAACCAGCACTGCATGTCGTGCGGTGTTCCACAAGAATCCGTCTTGAGCCCGCCTCTGTGGAACATCGGATACGACTGGGTGCTGAGGGGCAAACTCCAACCGGGCGTGGACCTGACGATACGCTGGTCACTGCCGAGGGAGTTTGTACAGGGAGGCAGCGTTGCTGGCGACGGCTGTGGTCTCATAGGTGGTGAGCCGCATACGTTGCCGTATCGTGCGATTGATTCCCTGTATGGGGCCCCGATCTGGGCGACAGACCTGACGGCCGGCAGCATTGCTGTTTTGCGGAAGCCGCAGAGTCAGAGCCGACAGAGTCATCAGGGGGTATCGCACGATCTCCAACGAGGCGGCTTGTGTACTAAATTCTGAATTCCCGCCTTGGGATCTGGAGGCGAAGGTTCTCGCGTCACTGTATTGGTGGCACACAGCAAGCGCGGGCGCGGGGCGAAGGGCCAATGCAGTTACATATGGAGTTGCGTCGGTCTCAGCTTTGCGAGGTCCTGGTGGCGGAATTCCGCCAGGGACAGGCTTACACACCCTACTGCCGGCCTCGTTACCATCGAGGTGGTCCGGCCTGTGCTCGAGCGCTGGCTCAGGAGGAGGCACGGCTCCTGACGTTTCGGATGACGCAGGTGCTCTCGGGGCATGGTTGCTTCGGGAAAACATCATAAACAGGGAGCCAGACACCCGGTGTTACCACTGCGTCGACTGCCGGGAGGACACGGCGCGGCATACGCAGGCAGAGTGTGCAGAGGGTGGACAACACCCTCTTCCAGCCCCCTAAATGAGTCCCGATGTAGTGGTGCGTAGTGTTCCGCGCCCCGCTTAAACGTCGCGGGGGTCATCCAACACCTCACTCCCCCCACAACCCGAGGTCGTGGCCCGCAGAGGTGGGCCGGCACTAGCCTGGGGTCGCGGACTCCTGGGTCGCGCGTGCTCAGACTGGGTATTCTGTCCACCCACCAAGTGATCCAGGAAAGACGGTGGCACAGTGACCACGTGCTGCCGTGCACAGCGAGGCTCAGGGGAGACGCTCTTTCAGTCTCCTCACAAATGTGTGACAAAAAAAGACGGGGCAGAGGGGTCCACAAATATCCACCATTGCGATTGAATTTGAGCTGCACGCTTCTTGATTATTTATTGTACACCAAAAAACAACATTAAATACATGTGTTAATACTCTCGCTCCACGTCATTCCAATGGTCGTCGCTTTTGCCAACATGGTGCGACGCCAGGTTTGACGGGGACGGCCACGCTTTCTTTTCTCTTGGGGATGTCAGTCCAAAGTTTGTTTGGGTATGTGATCGAGACCACTTTGGAGCTTGTGGCCAATCTATCTCCACTTGCGACGCTTGATCTAGCGGTCGATCGGGCTCTCGTGGCTTTTGGCTTTTTTTCCAAAAAAGAGGAGGTTATCAAGTCGACTGTATTTTTTTTTTTTTTTTTTTTGTTACCTCAGAACTTTTTACTGGGTGGACGGATTTCGATGTTTTTTTTTTTATTTGAAATCTGGAGCTTGTCATGTGGTCCCATTTAAATTTCATCAATATCTGATGAAGAACTTTGGAGATATACATCGGAACTCTTCAATAAATGACTGCAAATCACTCGAGATAGCTGCAATCGCATGTCTGTTTATTGTTTTTACCATTTCATAACATAACATCACACTGGTACGTTCTAAAGAGGGTACGCAGGTGTGAACAGTTAACCCTGGTATACTCTCATTCCACCGGTTTTGTTTAAGTTTCATGTTATTGGGATAATCAATTCTGGCTTCACTTTGGACATTATAGGTACCTAACCTATAGAACTGGTCCATTATGTACCACAACTAAAAAGTGAAAAATAAAAAAAAACTTTTTACAAAAAATACAACCGTCTTCCAAATAAAAACACTACAAAGTGAAAAATAAATTTAATTTCGGAAGTCGGTGTCAAAAAACGAAGAAACGAAAACAGGAACACCGACTTCCGAAATTGAATTTATTTTTCACTTTGTAGTGTTTTTATTTGGAAGTCGGTTGTATTTTTTGTAAAAAGTTTTTTTTTTCTCCAAAAGCTCTACGTTCGAGATAGTCGCGGGCCAGTAAATTCCGAGAATGCGACCATGCGACGAAGACAGTGGTTGACGAAAACTTTGAATTGGCGTTAGATGTTTTGTTTTGTATCCTTTGTGACCTTCCACGTTTCGCACCCATAGAGCAGCACTCAATCGGTTGCGCATCCAGCTACGCCCAGCTTGGCGTGTACTGAAACGGAACGTTTATTAACTTTTTTTCGCGAAAGTAACGGAATTTATCTACTGGGTTTTCTTAATTTACTTTTTAAATGGATAAATAAAATATTTCACTATGACAATTTTCTTCATCACTGCCCGCGAATGTAATTTCGTGCATAGCGTGACTTTTTAGTAGGTATTTATATAGGTTGATATAGGTAGGTATAGCGGAACTAACCCAAAATACACATGCCTGTTTCTGGCATAAATATGTGCATGTAGCTTGCAAGCCAATATGACATTAAACAATCAGAGGTTATTATGGCACATGGCATGCAAGCTATTAGCACACTTTTATACAAGTTACAGGCATGTGTATTTTTGCCCTATCATGTTTGCCAATATTGTAATGTTGCTAAATGAACATATTAGAGTGAAGTAGGTAGTGTAGGTTTTTAACTAATATGCATTTTGGAAAATCGCAGAGAAACAAAACGAAAGAAAGCAGAAAACGTAAGAAAACCTTAGGTAGGCACTCGGCTTAGTCCGGCCACAGTCGTGTCCTTCCGATGGGAAATAAAAACCAATACCGACTAAGTTACAATAACACGACACCGAGTGGCGAGCGGTGCGTCAAAGAAAACCCCTATTTATTAAGGTTTAGGTACTGGTACCGATACATTTATAAAGGTTAAGGTATTGCTACCGAAATATACCGGTATGCATTTCCAATTTCAAAATTCGGCTACTGAAAAAAAATTACGATATCAAAATATTTCGGTAACCCTTGTTTAACGGTATGACGTCATACCGAAATTTAAAGGTACCTTAATTTTTGGGTAATTCAGTCCCTGCCTTAGACTGTATAACATGAGATAGATATGTTCACCCAACTCAAAGGAAGTACACCCTTGATACAACAAGTACTTCTGCAGGACACGGTGCTTGTATCTGACCGAATAGTGGTCGCAGATAGTGAATATAAATTTAAGAATTAATACAAATATTAGTAGCTAACATGGCTGAGAGTCTTAGCTCGAGAAGTAACTGGATTTGATATATCAACTGTCATATAACCTACAGACAGCCCAAGCTCTCAACCCTTCACGGCTTCCTAGTGTTTGGCCTGGAGAGAAGAAACAGTGCAAGAAACTCCCCAGAAACACGTTTCTCTCTGTTTAGTCATAACAACTTTAGACAACTGGCTTTGCCCGCTCCCCGTTCTGGTGATTGCGTATAGTTAAGACAATATCAACCCAGGATAATTAGAACAATGAAAACTCACTCAGTCGCTCCATTATACAAACTCACACTATCACATCTACATTAGTCTAAATATATTTAACTTAATAAATAACATTTGTTTCCCTACAAGCTGCATCGGCACATGGCTCATTGCCCCTTCGGTATTCACCAAGTCTCTTAACTCAACTTGCCTGTTTTTCTACTGTCGCCTAATAAGGTTCCAAACTTCGGCCGTTCTGTTTCTTGGTCCCTAGACAAGCCCCGTTTGACAACCTGTGTGACAGAATATGACAGACAGACAGACGGACGGACACGTGAGTGACAACAATAAGGCTCCGTTTGAACCCTTCGGGTACAGAACTCTAAAAAGATCACCGATCAAAAAAAACACTATTAAATCAAAAGAAAGAACATTACTTGATAATGCCTGGAATTTCCTAACGATAAAAAAAATATTGATTCAGATCTAAGCTAAAGTATGGATTTCTCTAGTAACGTTAATAATTACAGATGCGTCCAAAATCAATATTTTATACTGCGTTCTGATAAGGAAATTTCATAAAATATATATACTTCCCCAGCTTTTAAAAATAATCTGAAGATATCTATTATACATTAACAATGTACTACATTTTGGTGACAGTCTCATCTTGGGACGAAATTCTGTTTTTTCTTAGTCCAATATGACCATGATCTTTTCAAGAACGTGTCACGTTTAGGTACATTTCGTGAGAGAGAAGAAAGATATAACTCCTTCCAGATCTCGTACTAAATCATTTTAGGGTTCCGTATCCAAAGGGTAAAAAAGGGACCCTATTACTAGGACTCCACGATCCGTCTGTCGTCTGTCTGTTCGTCTGTCACCAGGCTGTATCTCATGAACCGTGATAGCTAGACAGTTGAAATTTTCACAGATGATGTATTTCTGTTGCCGCTATAACAACAAATACTAAAAACAGAATAAAATAAATATTTATTTCCCATACAACAAACGTGATTTTTTGACGTTTTTTGCGATAATGGTACGGAACCCATCCTGCGCGAGTCCGACTCGCACTTGGCCCTTTTTTATTTTATTATTTATTTCTTAAGACATTTTACTTCTATCACATGTGCAGTGCTGCACGAGCAATCTTTTAATGTCTTTAATGTGAGTCGGTGCCCGTAACTGGCTTTCAGAGTTCTACTGAGTTACTTTGGTTTCTCTTCTTTGAAATTCTTGTAAAAATACCTACCACATCCAAGAATGTTTTCGTTGGTCCACGCTGATTTCACAACCACGAGTCGCAATACGAATAAAAAAAGTTGTTTTTTTATTACAACGGCGCTTGTTGGTTCAATTTTGAAATTCAATTTAGATTTAACTTAAAGCTAAAATGTCTTCTGTAGTCCTCGAACAGTGTTGTACCTAATCGACTGTGTAAGTGCATCAGCCTTGCCTTTTCTATCAAAGGAGTTGAGTTTTGGTTTTGGGTATAGGACTTAGCTTACTGACTTTCGTCAGTAAGTTATTATGTTTTTTGGTGAAAAATATCCTGGCAAGTGCTTTGGAATGCTACTCCGATTTTTTGTCATGGGAGCTGAAGAAATGATTTGGCTAGAAAGGGATGCTAGAGGTACTGAAATGATGACTTATAGATAAGTTCGGATGAAGACGTTTATGTTGCATCGACGATTGGCGTGGGCGTACATGCGTTGGTGTGGGCGCACGATTGGCGCAGTGGTTGAGCGATTGACTGTAGCGTTGCGTGTCGCGAGTTGATGCCCGCAAGGAACAAATACAGCCTATTATCTCTCTCAAAGAGATGGGGCCTGTATACTAGTAGTAGGAACGATATAGGAAGATTGTGTATTATCATCAGCCCAGCATTTTACCAGCTAAATTGCCGTCAGCTTCCAATTACCGAATGCACCATTAAACATCAGAAATGATTTACATAATTAAATAGTAGTAATGGACCTAATGCAATCATATACCAAGAATCTGGTATGAGGGTTCAGCATTATTAATTCTTAAATGTGATTGAAATCAGATATTTCCCGTGAAGCGATCGCCCTGGTTTCTGGGAATATCGATATCATTACATATCGGTCCGGTTAATTCATTTTCTGAGTTGTGACTACCCGTATGACCTGCATCAATATAATTCATTGATGTGTATGTAGGTAATGTGATAACCCGTGAGGCTATCTATTAAATAATATACGATATTGCAACTTATATGTATGTACAACTGATATATATACTGGGTGGAATTTTGTAATGCCCCCTGAAGGGAAAGTACTCTTAATACTGTAGATAGAATTTTTACTCAAAGAAAACATTCCTTTATTTTTGAAAAGAAAGAAAACTGCATTCAAAGATTTTCGAAAATTCGTTTTCTACACCAGGGAATCGAACCGACTAAAGTCATTAAAAATACTCCGTGTACCTTTATTGCATCGATCGTTAGGGTCAATTATAAGGATGAAATCTCTCTTACAAACTTGATAAATTAAATTAAAGGAAAACCAATTTTTTTTATTAGACTGATTCGGAAGGAAAACCATTTTTTTTTATTAGGATCACTAACAAGCACGATTTATATGATTAAATAAAAAACAATAAGAACTAAACACTTTTAAAGAAGTCAGCATTCAGCCGAGTGCGTGCCGAATAGGTTTTAGTGGTAAATGGGTCAAATGAGAACTCTTTATAAAGAATATTAAAGTCCTTACTCGCTCGCACCATGTATGAATTTCGCCTGTAGTTGGAATAAGAAAAAGGAATGGAGATAGGCGGATTAAATCTAACCGATCTCCTGGGGACATTGAAGCGAAGCTTATGCAGGAGATCAGGACAATTAATCTCGTTATAAATAATTTTCAAAAGAAAGGTGCAATCTGCAAGTCGACGACGATTTATAAGTGGTTGCAAATGAAATTTCTTGCAAATATTTAAGTAATTATCAGAATGGTACGGTATATGCAGCCGAAAACATAGAATGCGTATAAATCTTTTTTGTATATTTTCAATACGATCAATGTATTTGCCATAACAAGGGTTCCAAATTTGTGATGCATATTCGAGGTGACTTCTCACAAAAGAGCAATAAAGAATCTTAAGGGTTTTGGCTCTCTTGAAACACCCTGCGAGTCTCATAACAAAACCCAGTGACCTCGAAGCTTTGGCTACTATTTGCTCAATGTGCACGTTGAATAGAAGTTTGGAATCATGATATACACCTAGGTCGCGTACACCATCGCATCTCTGCAATAGCTGCCCTTTAAGATTAAAAGTTGTTTTTAAGATTCCTAACCATTTACTATAATATTTTCAATTATTTTCAAATCTTCTTCTTGCGCTCTCAGGCGCCCTAAGAATTGTTCACTATTGCATAATTCTATTAAATACAAATGATTCTTTATAGTTCACTCAGCCTATGCAACCTCATTACAGTTCCTACTTACTATAACACTTTTTCATAATTATCTGGTGGTTAGGTTAAAATAAAATAATATCTTTGAAATAATGGAAAGTCAAAGTACAATCCAAGTTTGCACTTAGTATGAGAATGATAAGACAACATTGTCAAAACATTGACATACTACTATTACTATGACATATTACTATTAAATAGATTTTACTGTATGAACTTTAAACGATCATCAAAAAACTACTTATCATCTGGCTTCACTTACCTTTTCTAACTTTGTTGGGCTTGCCTTCCGGTAGGCAGCTGAATAGCGAATATCCTCCAGAATTAAGAAGCGCTTACCTAAAGAAAAGGCTTCTAGACAAGTGACAATCTATCAACGAAACCTTCGCGATAGCGATTGTCAAGTCAACATTTATGAGATTACCAAGTCCGAATAGATTGGGAGTCCTAAGTGAGTGTTTGTTAGACACAAACACTCACTTGGGACTCTCAATCTTTTGTATTATACTTACACATAATTATACATACTTTGACCCACCTTCTGTGTTTATTCTATTTTGTTTATTATTTATATATCCTATTTTATTTAATTATTTAGGTATTTTTGTTTCCGTAAATGTGTCCGTGGCATCAACAGTGGGCCTTTTCAGAATGTCAGCGCATCGCCATTTCCTTTTTGGATATCGCTACACATGCTGAGCCGTTTTGGCCCCGCACGTGGTTTTTATTTTTATTATCGTTTAATTTTATGCTTATTTCTCGTGTCTCCTGTGCGGATCACAAGTAAATATTTTTGCTTTCTTTCTTTCTTTTCTTTCTATAGAAAAGTCACGTGGTTAATCTCTTACATATTAGCATTTTGACAATCGCCTTCGATGATAGAAACTTATCTAGAGACCCAGGTAAGTAATTCTGAAAGAGTTCCGAGTGCTCTTGATCAAATTTTTTGCCTCATCGGTTTCCGACCAAAACCGAAAAAAAACTATGGATTTGGTTATTCTGATTACAAAAATACTACAAATGACCGCATTTCCAAATGTGTAAAAAAATACCGAGATGTTTCATAGAAATCTGTCTGATTTTTTTTAATGTAGTTGAGCGATAGATGTTGGATACCGATTACAAAATTTTCAGACACCATTAGCGCCACACATACCCAGGATACAATTTGAGTAAATTAATAATGGGGCAAAAAACAAACCCATAGCAAACCATCTGAAAAACATTCTTTTTTTAAGTGAACGTTGGTTAGTTTATGAGAAAAAATAAATAATGATAATAGAATGTTACTTTGTCTTAAAGTCTCTGAACTCCAAAACCCAATAGCAAGACCACCCCCTCATTTTATTAAAAAAGAACCGTCCAGACGCATTATTAAAGAACAGTTTAATAGATTTAATTTCCCTAAGAGTCCACAAGAAATCCTTCTCCAATTTACAGCCAGGCATTTGTAGAACCAGTAATTCTTTTCATTTCGTTAAAAGTGTTTCGTCATTTCGGTGTTAGATACGAGCAATACCGGACGAAATTTAATAAATTCTCCTTCGTTGACAGTGAAGAAATAAATGACATTTAATGACAATAATAATGTATATTGAAAAATGAAGAGAGTAATGATATTCAGATTTTCTTTTTGTGGCCAGAGATTGAGGTGTCTTACTGTGTCTGTGTTGGTAGCCTTGATAAATCTTTTGTTGTTGTGATGGAAACGTCAAGGATAGTAGAAATATAAATGTTATTTATCTTGACTTTTATTAGATTTTGGAGGTTGTTAAAGTAGAGGAACTATTTGAGAGCCGTCTCAGATGGTATGTTTATGAGAAGCCAAGAGACGAGGAACATATAGTGAAGAAAGCATTGCAACTATCTGAACATAAGAGAGGTAGGGTTCTACTTCTAGCTACGTGGTAGACTAGCATGACGAAACTCTTATTGAAAGAAGAACAAAAGAAGGACAACCCAGGGTGGACCTAACCCCACCTAATATGGGATAGTGCTAGGAATATGAAGACATGACAAATGAAACCAGAAGATGACAACATCGGCTTAACATAACATACAACAGAGGCTCCAGATAAGTGGCATTCGATGTAACCGAAGGCGATAGTGGAAATGTCAAAATGTAAGGGATTGATCACGTGATTTTTCAATATCGCTTGTCAATCCCATACAATTTTGACTTTTTGGCAATCGCTATCGCCACGTTTTCGATGATAGAGTGTCACTTGTGTGGTGTTACCTCACCAATTGATCGATAATTCAGCCAACATAAATCGACACTTCCTACTACATTGGATCAATTCCATTGAACGTTGATCGATAATAGTGTAGTAACACAATAAAATAACTATTCCTATGAGAGCCTGCGTGTCTACAACGCGCATTCTACTAAACGTGTGTGCAATCAACTAGATTAAAACTTGACCCTAAGCTTATTCTTTGACATACATTTTAATGCAATTATTTCGAATTTTGTTTAAAAAAAAACTTGTTATTTGTTTGATAAGACTCAACAGAAACACAATGAACATAATGGTTAAAATTGCACCAGCCTGTACTGACTCAGTATATTAGGTATTCAAAACGTCTTAAGTGCACCATGAGTGGTATAGGAAAACAAATTTAATATTTAGATGTTTTTAAACTATATCAGCTGAACGGGTCAAAAAAAACCAAACAGCTCATCATACTCGTACTGTACTTTTTAGATAGGTATGTAACTATGTGCCTAAATAAAAATTACGTGTGCGGAAATGGGAACTCCTAGGAAACCATTTAAAACTCAAGACGAAACTTCTCTAACAGTAAATAACGGTTTGAATCTGTAGCAAAAATGCTGCACAATGTCAGAGCACCCGTGTTTTAAACTAGCTGAACAAATTATATTTTCATTAAGTTTGCTGCGAACATTTTTCTCAATGTTTAGGGTAAAATAAGATTTACCTTGGTCTCTATGCATTTTTGTGGCGACATTTTTGGCCTCGTTAGGCCACTATGCGCGGTTTTGTAAAACCTTGGCGTTGTTAGCTTTCAGAGTTCGTTAGAAGATTTTTGTGTGACATTTTATTTTGAACATGAATATTTTATAGAGGGAGTTAGTTATGTTAGGTGGGTTACCGTAGTTACTGCGTTACAGTAAAATCTATC
The DNA here is from genome assembly GCA_949775005.1 of Orthosia gothica. Lineage (NCBI taxonomy): Eukaryota > Metazoa > Arthropoda > Insecta > Lepidoptera > Noctuidae > Orthosia > Orthosia gothica. The sequence goes on from OX459048.1 coordinate 27,086,416, forward strand.
CTATCTTTTTGATCTTTGTAAAATATGCATTCATTCTAATAAACTATTACATTGAATAATAAAAAAAACCTTTCAAAAATACTCCAAATTAGATAATAATATATTGGTTTCACTTTAGTATAGTTTTACCTTTCAACAATATCGAATGGCATACATTCAAGAAACACAACACAAGCGAGCTCCGGTGTCAAAGTAATAGCAAAACTAACCTAGAAGAACGTGCCTAAACATAACTAGACGACTTAACTAAGTGAACGCTAACAGCTGTCAAGTCGAGACGTGTTCCTGGTGGGGTTATAGAACAGATAAGTGCGGAAGGCTGGTTCCATTTAACGAGCGAAAACCACACACTCACCACCACTGGAACGAAAACTGTCGCAAATGAATTTGATAAATTCTATGTATGGATATTTTTTTTAAAAGCGTCTTTCCATCCAAATGTTTTCAGGTAGATATCGCTGTCAGCGATAAGACCGCCTTTGTAACCATGGTATTAAGTTGTTATAAATGATAAATGATTTTATTTCTGTAAGTTGGCTTGTACAAACACTTTTATATGTCGATCATATTTTTTTTAAACTAGATGTAAGAATGTGTTTAAGAACAATGGCCTCAGCGGGTGATCATAGAGTAAGCGTATTAGCGAACGCGACTGGCATTTGTTTTGAAGCGTGTACATTTTAGCTCTTTATTATGGAGCCGTCCCTCTGTTTCTACCTGTCTACTCTGTGGTCGGGTTGTGTTCTAAGTAAGAGTAGCGACCATTCCTGATTGGTTGTAATCTTGGCGTATGTGTGGATGGATGTGTCTAAAATATTGTATGGAAATAGGTTATAGTGAGTTATTGTTAACTCGTGCTAATTTGTTACTGTTTTCCGGGCAACTTTTGAACAGATTTTGTCGCTTTATTTTTCTAACCATGATTTAATTATGGCATTTAAATTTAGGTTTTGTTGAGGGTTTTCATTAATGTTGTATTTGTTGACTCCGTTGACTTGTAATTTCCAATTCTTTTAGTTATTTTGTCGTTTTCAGGTGCCCATTTAAAGTCAGCAAATATTGAAAAAAGAAAGAGGTGCACCCAGTTGGAACGGAGTACGATTAATAAAATTTACAGTCTTTCAGTTTCATAAAATATGACGAAACTGAAATAACAACAACACAGCTAATGCTCAGTGTAAACACACAATAACGGCTGCCAGCGTAGGTACTGTATGTGTCTAGTCAGCACGCTCTCGTACGTCTTCAGTTTTCTTCGTGCGCCTCCGGCTCTCTCCTCAGCGTCTCCCTTTCTTGCGGTTTTCGCTTGTACATAAAGCAGCAGAGAATCCTCACCCCTGGAATTGTATAAAAAGCGACATCTATGGACAGGAGGATATACTACGATATAGACGAGATAGTCTAACGGATGGTATTTAAAAGTACTTCAATTTATTCCCATTTCATTTACCTAATTTTGCCTGTGTTCCACCAAATATACTGAATGTGCACCAAAATATGTTCATATAAGTCGATGTAGCCCCGCTGCGCGGGGCTCCTATTACTGTCTGCAGGGTCAAAAGTAACCTAACACGAACGAGATGACGGGAGCTGAGTTCGCTCGCTTTGCTCGCTCACTTCAGCTCCCGTCATCTCGTTCGAACCTAACCTGTCCGTGTCGGGGTGCCCTAAGTTCACGAGCTCGCTTCGCTCGCTCTTGGACTGATTCTTTGACTATAATTTATTCTTAGATCAACTAATATTTGGTGCACGATCAGTATTTTAGATGTACCTTTAGATTTTTGGTGAACACAAAAATATTATCCTATTCTAACTAGAAAAAAAAAAACTGTCGGCGCCTATGCAAGCGACCGCTAGGTAATATCCATGGCATCCTACCTATTGATAAATCGCACATCCAGAACAACAACACCTATCAACGAATAGCTAAAGATTTTCCGCATATGCCACAAAGACAGGCGTATCTACAAAATTGTCCAAAAGATGGTACGCTAACTCTCTAGTGGTGACGACGCACTGCCAAAGTAATACCGTCAACACAAAACTATTTCTAGTTGCAACTTGTCTGCCTTAGGAACAGCACGCAGATCCTTCACGCAACAGTGAAATATTTTGTGATAATGCGGTGTTGTTGAATGTAGAACGAAAATTACGCCGAATTATTTAGTATTGATGCAGTTTTTGCGACTGTGTTTATACTACGTGTTTGATACTATTTCGAAATAGTACTCTGTTGTTGACAAAGGTATGTATTTTGTTTTGTATTATTTCAAAATGGTTTAGTATTTTTCGTAAAAGGTATAAATCTGTGAAATGATGCACTTATTGATGGTAGAAATAGATTATGGTCCTAATTTTTGTTGAAAATCATAAAAACATACTGTTATATACAAATGATTGTAATTTACATTATAAATTAAGAGAAATTTATTTACCATTTTCTTTTTCGTTTATTTAAAGAAGATTAATATTTTTTTTAGATAATGCACTATTGTTGAATTCATTAAATTTGTAATAGTTATTTGGCAGGTGATAAGGGGTCGTGGTCTATTGTTGCTTAAAAAGGCAATGGAAGCAGTCACAAAAGACACCAGACATTCTATTGAATAAAGCGTGGAAAAGGATGTCAAAAATACAACCGTTGCAGCATCACCACTGAGATGACAACAGTGGCAGCATCAGCCGAGTAAGTATCAGATAAATTTGCGCGGGCGAGTCATTTCTCCGAAACTGTTCACTTTTTCATTGGACTTCAAGGTTCTGGACTGAAAAGGGCTAGACATCAATTTTAAACGTGAGTACATCACTCAAATTCGCTTTGCTGACGATAGGTATAGTGGTCATGGCTGAGACCATGTAGAAAACCTGAAAACCTGAAACCATGAAAAAAAATTACTAACCGAAACTTATTGTCCAGCCAGGCTAAGATTTGCAACCATTGCATTTTTGTTTAATAATAAATAAATAAAAAAATAAAATGTAAATGAAATGGGATCAAAATTAGAAGTTATAGAAATTAAGGTTACCCTCTCCTATATAAGTATAGGAGCTTCAGTTAAGTTTTTATAGTTAATTGTTTTCTGAAAATTTTCAAGATATGTAAATTGTTGGTTCTCTTTTGAAATATTCTAAACCTGTATCAGTTATTTCAGTAAATAAATATTTGTTAATTTAAATTGGGTTACTACATTAATTAATACCATAAGAATAATAAATAATACTGTTCTATTTTTTTTTGTTCCCGATACTGGTGGGCTACTATTTTTTATATTTTTAAATATTTTTGTTTTTTTGTTTTTGTTTTATAAAAATATTTAAAAATGTAACAAATAAGAAAGAAATTAAGTAAAGGACATAATAAATAATACATAAGTAATTTGCCTTTATTTGGACAGACCGCCTTTTATTAATTTTTATTTATATGATACATATTTCTCCTCAACCCGCTACACCCCTCTATAGCCATACAGTGCTGCCTAAATAGGCTGATGTTGGTTAGCGCATGGCAATTTTGTAACAATAACGTACACAATAATTATTAAATGGACATATAGCACGCATATTTGTGGAATTGAAGTCAAAATATACGGAAAACTAACTTCATTGTGGTCACAGAGATGGCGCGCACGCGGCGCACGGAAAAGTCGTAGTATATCCTCCTGCCTATAGATGTCGCTTTTCATACACTTCTAGGGGGTGAGGTTTCTCTGCGGCTGTATGTGACTTTGGTGACTCTTGGCGTAGACCTTTGTCCAGCAGTGGACGTCTAATGCCTAACGATATTAAATCGATGATGTGAAATATTATTTTGTCAAGTTTAATAAAACGGGGATGGCAAAATTGGTGGATTTAATGAAACAGGGCGATAGTTGGGGTTACTAGCAGTAGGGACCTACTAAAGAAACCATTTTATTTATTTATAAACTTTTCTCTTTCACATAACATCACGCCTATATTCCTCTAAGGTTAGGCAGATGTGCTGCATATACACTCACATTTCGCCAGTTATTTCTAATATAGTCAGGTATTTCTATAATAGTCACTTATTTCTATAACAGTCAGTTATTTCTGCAATAGTCAGTTATTTTTATAATTAGTCAAGTGAAAACACCGGGCTGCTACTGTGAGATTCGAGCTCACTTCAATAGTTGTTAATAGGAAACATGTAAAGAAAAAAGCATCTCAGGCTCATAGTTCAATTGATTTATAAATAACGCCTGTAATCCTGCATTTGAAAAACGGCTTGGCTTCTTAACTTTCAGCTGAAAACAGCCGTTTGGTAAAACTGGCAAAATAAATTAGAAAATTGATCAGATGATTGACTCGTTCTTTTTCCAAAGAATCAGCATTGCCATTCTAATTAACGTTGCAATGCTACAAGTCTTCTGGGCACGTTTTTGAATGAAAGTGATGTGGAGAAGAACTGCGACGGCTGGGTGTACTTACCTTGGTTTTATAAATATGTACGTGGTTAGGTTTAGTAAAAGTTAGGACTGTTTAGTATAATTAGTTAAGTATGTACAAAAGTTAAATAAAAAGGTGATGATCTCCCCGTTCAACATAAAATAAAATAAGAAAACCATTATTATTTCGTTTCCAGCTGTAACATACACTGAGTTTTCCCAATAACAGTAGTGTAGCAGGATGCTGCAATCGTTCACTTCCTAACTCTTTATTAAAAACTAATATTGCTAGTGCAGTGTCCTAGCAGTTCCTATAGCTTTTATGTGTCTATAAAGTGGTATTTTAAAGTTAATCGGAAATCGAAAACCGCTATGTTGGTGTACTTTCTAAATAGTAAAATCTCATTGATAAAAAGAAATTACATTTATTATTTATTACAAAAACGAACTAGTTATTTAAAGAGTGGAGGTGGCTGTGTCTCGCTAAGATCTGCGAATAGCTGATGATGATGTGATCTGAAAGGCTGTTGGTAATGACAAGGTATCCAAATTTTTACAAAATTTGTGATGTAAAAGAGACAGTTACAGAACCACAAAAATCAGAAGATTTTTAAGATGGGTTTTTATTAAAAATGGGGCTCGTAATTAGTTGCTGGCTTTGATGTCAAGCAAAATAAAAAACTTTCTGATAGTCCGGTCAAGTTAGCCCGAAAAATAGGAGTACCCTTCCATACATTCCAAAGAAGCTAAAACAAATACATGAACGTAAGTGTTAGCTGCCTGAAAATTCATGTTCTAATTTAAAATAAATGTTGCACATATGTTTAGTTATTTTGCGCTGTTTAAATAACATAAGTCTTGAATTCTATTGAAATATTTTGGTTGTTTCTGAAGTTTGTATTAAAACGAATATTAATTACTGTTAAATTTATACCATAAAACAGGTTGATTTTATGTGGACTTTCTAAATATGTTTACATTTTTAGTTTGTTATAATTTTTGATATTTTTCATTGTAGCTCAGTGCTGAGTTCCGGACAAAATGTCGTGTTTATTTTCCATTGGCTGATGCTGGTCTTTTTCCTCGGTGTCAACGAGGAAAAGACAGCCAATCAAAATCAATCATCATTGAGCTATAAAAGATTGTGGATCATGAGAGTCAGAAAAATTGGAGATGTTCTGTAAAGCCGATAACAGAGTGTTACAATTATTTGATGAAGTACAGTCTTTGAATTCTTATATCTGGAAGTTTTAACATAAGGGATACCATTATAATGAAATTGTCAAAAGTCCTCATCGATACCATGTGTGCAAAATAAAAAGGGTCAAAGGGCATAAAAATCAATGTTTTGCTTTATTCTCGGAAAGTTATGATTTTACTAATATTTGTGCTCTCAGCAAGTTTGTTCCTTGTTCAATTGTGCACACAAAAGTCCTACTTGACTTAAGATCCTATAACCCTACCTGGGGCAGAGGGCTTCCATAGTAGTCCTCTATCGAGACGGGTCTTGAGCTTTGCGCTTCACCTCGTTCCACGTCATTCCAATGCTCGTCGCTTCAGCCAATACGTACGTCGCCAGGATTGACGGGGACGGCCTCGCTTCCTTTTTCCTTAAGGATTCCAATCCAAGGCCTGTTTAGAAATGTGATCGCAATCCCTCCGGAGAGTGTGACCAATCCAACTCCATTTACGCCACTTGATCGGGCGGTCGATCGGAGTCTCGTTGCATCTCACAACAGGTCTACATTAGAGATGATCTCGGGCCAGTAAATTCCGACAATGTGACGAAGACATCGGTTGACGAAGACCTGGATTTGGCGCGAGATGTCCTTTGTTACCTTCCACGTTTCTTTAAAACTCGTAGAGCACCACGACCACGGATTTGACATTGAACCCGAAGATTTTGAGTTTAACCCTTTGGGTCAGTTTCCGCGATTGCCACATAGGTCTCAGCTGTGCGAAGGTAGCTCGTGCTTTGGCGATCCGTGAAGTGATATCCTCTTCAGTTACTCCAGTCTCTGACACGACGCTCCCGAGGTTCGTGAATTTGTGGACGCGTTCAACAACCTCTGTGCCGATTAACATCGGTGTAGAATTCTTCACACCTGTACGCATCTTTTTCATCAGTTTTCACCGCCTCTTGGCGCAGGTCGTTCAGTTTTGCTTGCATGTCGGCGTGTGTATGAATCAGCAGGCATAGATCATCGGCATAGTCCAGGTCTTCCAAGACGTAGGTCGATCCCTACTCTATCCCGTGACGCCTGCTATCGTATTTACGATGGAATCATGTTGCGCATTTGCGCAACATGATTCCATCGAGAATGATTATAAAAAGGAGGGGCGAAAGAAGACAGCCCTAACGAACACCAGCGCGCACTGCGATGTCCTCCGAAATGAGGCCTTCGTTGCAGTAATATTTTCTGTAAATACTCTCCAACAGGCGGACTATTTTTGACGGCACTCCAATGTCCAACAGGCGGGACCAGATGCTGGACCACTTCAACGTATCAAAGGCCTTTTCGAAGTCGACAAAAGTAAGATAAATTTCCCTTTGCCATTCTGATGGCTGCTCCAGAATGATACGAAGAGTGTTGATGTGGTCCGTGCAAAAGCGGCTCGAACGGAAACCCGCCTGCTCTCCACGCAGAAGAGGCTCAACGGCCCTGGACAGCCTATCAAGGATTATTTTACAGAAGACCTTAGAGAAAGTCGACAGCAACTTAATGCCTCTCCAGTTATCGCAACAACTGAGGTCACCTTTCTTGGGCACGGTAATTAAAAGTCCCTTATTCCAGTCGTTTACGCTTCAGTGCACTAAGACCTATAATTCTCTCTTTTATGGAATCTTCCTCCATTCCAATCGACTTAGGTTGAGGCTTCATTAATGGATTGCGTTGCGTCGTCGATGTACGGCAATGCGCCATAGGAACAAGGTAGACATCCTACCCATATGCACAAAGCGTTTTGCAAATACTTTCATTGTGCGTACAGTACAGCTAAGGAATGAAAATCCCTGCCCGGAGTCTTTGTTTCCTGATAGCTACAACCTAGGGGTCTTAATGTCAAGAGTGAATAGGTTTTTTCTAGGCAAGCGTGCTTCATCGTCGACCAGGCAAGATGGAAGTCAAACGCGAGCTAAAATAGAAAAATAAAATACTTGTTTTCTCAATACCTTATCATAATTGATACATTTAATTCACAAGATTTTGTACGGGACAAGACTAGAAAATAGAAGATTATATTTATTATTTCATACTACCTGTTACCCGCAGCTTCGCCAGCGTTAATATAGATTTTGTCAATCGTGTGGTTATCGACAAACAGGGTGAGAAATATCCAACGTTGCAGTTTTAGTTTTAATCAAAATCGGCCCCTTGACACCTTTGATTGTTTTGTGCTATCCTTCATAGTGATGATTTAGCCATCCAAGACCACTTGGAAAACTTAGCCTGTATATGTACAGGAAGTATTAACGTAAAACCGATTAACTTATTTCATTGAAACTTTGGTCAATACAGGTAAAGGTTACAAAAGGAAACAAATAAACTACAGAGTCATAGGTTCTGGTTTGCTGCGAATTGAAGATACAACTCTATCATATTTTTTATATTCAGTTACCTACTTGAAATTGCTTAATTACGCCGTTAATCATGGGGGTACAACATTTAGGACGCTGCTATATATAGTATTCAGTCAATTAGTTTTATAACTTATTTTTAATAAACAAATATTTGAAGACATATTGTGACGGCCAACTAATGATCAATGGTCAACATAAGCCATGGAACTCTAAAGCCTTTGTCCAGCAGTGTGATGATGCAAACTATCAGAAATCAGTAATGTTATGTCCACAAACCCGAATTGAAAAGAAATTTATTTATTTGCAAGAATATAGGTACTTACATAACAACATGGTAAAATAATTTTAATCTCACTATATTCGACTTATCAGTCGTGCAAATATTTCAAGTAGGTACATATAGGTTGTATCATGAAATTACATCAATGTCACTGATAATTAGTCATACACATCATATCATAATAAAATTAACAGTCATGCTTCATTAACATTAATTAGGCACATTATATTATAAACTATATTAAATTAAATTATTAGATTATATGTCACAGTAGACAGTTCAACAATTTATTGAATGATTTTATAAATAACTAGCTGACCCCCGCAACTTCGCTCCCGTCAACTGGCTTATGGCTACCTAAGTCTATCTGTCACCAGGCTGTATCTCATGAACCGTGATGGCTAGATAGTTGAAATTTTCACTGATGTTGTGTATCTGTTGCAGCTATAAAAAAAATACTAAAATCAGAATAAAATAAATATTTAAGTGGGGCTCCCATACAATAAACGTGATTGTTTGCCGTTTTTTCCCCTTCTACCCTTCGTGTGCGAGTCCGACTCGCACTTGGCCGGTTTTTATCCAATAATGATTAGTCATTCCCTACTTCACCTTCAGTACTTTGTCTCTGACTGGCAGGTATTAATGGTGATTCAGTGGTCAGTGATTATTTTAATTAGTATTATCATATCAGTGACTCACTTTGTAATTAACAGGTAAAGAATTAATACAAAGAAATTCTTTACTTATTTTCCTTGATATATCTAGCTGCGCTCATAATTACGCTTGAACACAAATACCTTATCTTTTTTATTCCAAATGTAGTAGTGTGCATATAAGTAGGTTAATATTTAGCTAATAATATAGCGCCTAATAGAATCAGCTATTGTAATGTCCGTTAAAGTATTAATTATGATCACATTATCAATAATATTTATTTGATAAAAATTATCCAGTAAATTTATCTTTCATTGGTCTTTCATCAGAAATACCTGTTAAAGAACGACCAATTTTAAACCCCCGACGGCAAAGAGAGGTATTATAAATTTGACGTTGTGGTATTCTGATTTACAGATCCACATCTTTTAGTATATTTACGTTTTATTACACTATACAAACCACACCATTTTTATATCTTTTGATATTGTATCAACTCATTTGACTCATTTTTATGTATTCTTTGAGACTGTTAACACCAGAAAAGCATATTTTTAGTTATCTCTGATTGATTTAGTATCGACAACGTTATTTATATAGCTAATTTGAAGTCTGTCCAGTTTTATTTTCTTAAGCTAAAGACATAACATACCATGGACTAGACTTTCTTTAAGCTTGTTGTACAACATAATAAGGGCAGCGGCAGACTTCCCCCTCTGTAAAAACTTTTTATATTCGTTCTGGTCTTGATTTCTTAATTGGCTTTGATTCTGGACTGAACGCTGAAAGGCTGTTTCCTACTTAGTATTACCAAGAGTATTTTCTAATCTGCAAACTCTTTAAACTCTAATATTCAGTATGTGAATGTGGTTAAAAGTATCTAGAAACATTATAAATAAATAGCATTTGGACTAAGTGTACTGTTACATCTAAATAAAATCGATGTGCCAGTCCGGTACGTGGTGCAAGAGCTGCATCAGACAATTCTATAGCGACGCGCACGGCCACAGCACGCCGATTTGACCGTCTGCCTGAGACGCCACAGCCCAGCTCATACTGAAACCTTGATGTTTGCCTGCCTGTTCTACTTGACAACTGGCTTATTTGGCTAACTGGCCATTTTGCATGCGTGGTGCCTGCTCCACGTGGTGCATTCCACGAAGAAGAATTCCTTGAACAGCTCCTGACCGTCGGTTGCCTGCTTACCTGTCGTCCACTAGCAACTAACGTCGTGTGAAGCCAGCCCTTAGTATTTTAATTCTAAATATCCCTTTTCTAAGTTTATTTATTAATAACTCTTTTATTTTAATAACACCGCTTACGTTAAGTCTAACTGAGCTTAACGTATTGTTACAACGTGTGTAACTCTGTATTTGTATGTCTATCTATTCCATCATAGCTCCTAAACGGATAAACCCATTTTGATTTCGTTTTTTTTTTGGTTGAAAGGTATTTTTCTTTAGCTATGTTTGGTGAAAATCATTTCAGCCGTTAAAAAGTTATGTGCATTTTATTCTCTAAATATCGTGTTATAATTAAGTGTTCCGATCTTAGAGCATTTAACCTGCTCTAAGGTTCCGATAGATTGTCAATCGAAGCGTTTCTACTAGATTTAGAGATTAAAAAAATTAAATTTTAAATTTTTATTTTTACTTTTATCATTGACAATCTTGCTTTTATACCAAAATATTTGAGATTGGCTTCAAAGATTTCTTAAAATAGGATTGTCTGTATCAAGACCAACTAAAAATCTATAATATAAGACTTTTATGCGTATGTCTAACTTCAGCATCGAACTATTTAGGTGTTCATCAGGGTTCTTAGCTATTAGAAAAGTGGTCGTTACTTTTTAACACAAAGACTGTAAGTTTTACATGTCGACAAGTACAAGTATCCTACATGTCGATAACCTTGTCAAGACACTTAAGTACTTTGTAAACGTCTCCTTTCACAACATTATTTATCCCCTTTATCCACTTCCAACATGGATCATATTGATAAATACTTTGTTATTGTATATTTTGTCTCATGAATCACTTTGTCGTCTATTTTCAGTGGTCGAACATGAACACTGTTAAAACTCGAAATAACATCTCTTCACTGGAGAACAGTCGATCCTATTGAAATAAAATGGAAGCGATTCACCGAGTATTCCATTCCAAACATGTGCGCTCTTGACCAGCTGTTGTCATAACGTTCGGCTGCCACCTGCAAACTGCTAGCCTGCCGTCGGTCTTAACCTCTCAGATGTTGACACGTCAACCTTCGCGCTCAGCATCTGAATCGCTAGCCTGCAGCAGAGACTTAAGGCTGCGACACAATATGTTATCTGATACATGAAAAACATTACGAGAGTATATATGTTCACACGATTATCTTAACCATACATCTTATCCATTTAATATCACGAACACTACAACCCTAGTGAATCTGTCAAGTTTAGCTGTCAATTTTCCAAACGGCGGGAGTGGCCCTTCTGTATACTTACTATTTTGTGGTAAGAGTTATCGAATGTTAGCTAGCGTAACGATCGTTAGCTATGTCGAGACTGCAGGCCCTGGTAGGGTTTACCATCTTTAAGAAGTATATATGCTTCTCAAACTTAGTTAACTCTCACTACATAAAACTATCACGCGACAAAACTATTTTTTTTTTTTTTGATTTATTTTAACTTTCATACTGAAGTGTGAGGTAGGTTCGTCACTTTCACTATATCGTTCTAACTTCCAAACAATAATAGTCAGCCAAGGCCAGTTAAAGGTCAAAGGCCAGTGATAGTAGAATAATAACTCTTCAACAACACCAAAACTTGACCATCGATAACTAACATGAAATTATAAGCTGACACGGGCCACCCAGACTATCCACAGACCGCCATACTGTACACAAAACCAGAATTTTGAATGAGGAAATCTCTTGGCCATAGTCATAACAAAATGAAAACGACTCACCAGATTGGCATAAAGATCAGTGTGTATAGATCTTTCCACACGTCTATACGCTACTCCTTTACCGGTCCAGATCTTTAGTTGTTGCTAGCGTCCTTACTGCTCAACTCCGGACTGGTTCTTCATTATTCAATACTGAGGGTAGTCGCAGAAAACTCGACGATTCTTTAAATCAGTCCCACGTTGTTCCTGGATAAACAACACCGTAATTTTTTGCAAGAATGTAACCGCCATTTTTACTAGCATTGTTTTACGTGTGATCTCAATAGCACGACTGAATCCTAATTCTGATTTCGCATCAAGGCTGGCCAATAGATGCAAACCATCGGGAAGTCAGGACGTATTTCTTTTAGGTTAAGACATCGTGTGTGGGCAGGTCGTTGGGTAGAATCGTGAAAATGAAATCACACAAATTATTCGATACACTGAGTTTATTCAAAGACTCACAACTCACAGTTACAATCTTGCTTACCAATATTACGGATCGACAGTGATTCTACGACGTCTTAGCTTTAAGGCTGTCAGTACTCAACTGCCATATTCTGCTGTCCCCACCATGCAAGTGATTAGAAAAAACGCTCCAAGGCTTAGTTGTTGTTGCCTTGCCTCTAGATGTCGTGCTTGCGATTTGTTTTGTCGTCCATACTATTGACTAAACCCGACATATAGATCTCCGTTCAGAAAATAGGCTTTATAGCCTTGTTTTCTGAACAGGAAACTTTATTTGTTAACTTTAAAGTAACACAATTTCTAAAATATTTAAACCAAACCTAACCAAAAACTAAGGAATTAGATCTAAAGTGACTGTGTTTGCTTGAAAGTCGACGAATCGTACGAATCTCATCGTAGAGGGAAAATGAACGTTTATATACCAACTGACATTGAGAACGTATTATGGCATATCTTTTACCAGTTTAATGTACTCAATATAGTATATCCATACTAATATTATAAATGCGAAAGTAACTCTGTCTGTCTGTCTGTTACCTTTTCACGCTGAAACCGCTGAACTGATTTTGATGAAAGTTGGTATGGAGATAGTTTGAGACCCAGGAAAGAACATAGGCTACTTTGACCCTACCCTACACTACCCTACCCTAACCTACCCGACCCTACACTACCCTACAATACTCTACCCTACACTACCATACCCTACCCTACACTACCCTCCCTACCCTACCTATATAGCCTATGTCCTTTCCTAGGTCTCAAACTATCTTCATACCAACATTGATCTAAATCGGTGCAGCGGTTTAAGCGTGAAAAAGTTACAGACAGACAGACAGACAGACAGAGTTACTTTCACATTTATGATATTAGTATGGATATTCGTATGCATATAAAAATGTAATAAATATTTTTTTTTTTAAATATACGAAATTACTCAATTTTCAAAGTCTGATTGTTTGCAATAATTCACTTTTTCCAATAAAGATTAGTTCTGAAATTTAAACGTTTTTTTTTTTATCTAAAACGTTTGTTCATGACATAACTCAGCTTCAAAACTAAAGTTATATCATCAACATCGTGAAAATTTAGTTTGTAACACTTAACTTACTATATATTTGCAAGATCAATGTGACATGTGTTCCCCTTTATCTTAAATAAACCCAATTTCTTGCTAAACTTCTAAATTACCAGTATTTTGATAAGTTTTCACATAGTTTTTTTACAAGAAATCGTAGATTTACTGTAAAAAAATATTCCTTTCGACGCAAATATTTTTTGAAAGTTGAAAAACGCTCTCCTCTAAAATTGCAGTTTTCCAGATACCACATTATTGAAGCAAAGAGGCGAAACGTAGATTAAGAAGAACAAATAGCACTCGATTAATTTGTACATGTGTGAATAAATATAGGCACAGAGTACCGTTACTATCAATCAGTCGGCTTTGTGACCTTCGTGAGCGCGCACCTTGTTCACGATGTTGTTTCTAATATTGTTAATAACGGCAGTTTTGTGCATAGTAGTCTTCTATTTTAAGTCATCAAACAGGAATTACTGGAAGAAGCACAATATAGTGCAACATAGTGATCTTATGTTTAAGTTTATGTTCGGCAAAGAGTCGATACCAGAAATTGTGAAGAAGATCTACAATGAATCCGACGAACCTTACGTTGGGACGACCTCAGCATTCATTCCTATGCTCATCGTTAAGAACCCTGAAGATATCCAAGCCGTGATGGCTGGTGACTTTCAAAGTTTCCATGGTCGTGGTATATTAACAAACCCAAACGACCTCTTAGCCGATAATCTTTTATTCATCGACAATTTTCACAGATGGAAAATGTTAAGACAGAGGCTTAGTCCTATTTTCACGAGTGCCAAACTTAAGAATATGTTCTATATCTTAGACAAATGTGGTCGGGATTTTGTGGATATGATTGAAGATAATCCTCATATGCGGGAAAAACCATTCAACGTTATGTACACATACACTACATCAGCCATTGGCGCAGCAGTGTTTGGCATAGATACTCATACTAAGAACACTATGGACTCACCCTTCTTAGATATGGCATGGAAAACCTTAGAACCATCAGTTAAGGAAAATATCGTAGTCTTAGTGGCAAATGTGTTTCCTTCTCTTTACAAACTGTTACAACTGAAACTTTTCGGAGAGTATGAACAATTCTTTTTGGGCGCTGTTAAAGAGGTTTTACAAAGCAGAAGACGTGACCGCAGCAGGCGACACGATTTTATAGACCTTTGTTTGGATCTTCAAGGACTTGGAATGATGTCGGACTCTCAATCAGGTTATGAGATATATCCTACTGATGAGATCCTGGCTGCCCAAGCATTCTTCTTCTTCGTTGCTGGCGCCGACACTTCAGCTAACACAATGCATTACACTTTACTAGAATTGTCAAACAATCCAAAAATCTTAGCGAAATTGCACGAAGAAATAGACAAGGCCTTTGAAGTGAATGGTGATGAAAAACTGACTTACGATGACGTCGACAAAATGCACTACTTGGACAAAGTAGTTAACGAAGCAATGAGAAAGTTTCCCCCAATCGGAATCATACAGAGATTATGTTCAAAAGATACGCATCTGCCGTCTGGAGTAAAGATAAAAAAAGATAATGTTATAATGTTACCAATTTTTGCCCTTCACAGGGATGAAAAATACTACCCCAACCCTGATGTATTTGACCCGGAAAGATTTTCATCAGAAAACGATTCTAAAAGAAATAATTACGTTTATTTACCGTTTGGTGAAGGAAACCGTATTTGTATTGGTAAGTAAACTTGATTATTTTTGGTTACCAGTATAAATGATGATTTATGTTACTTTGTTCAAAAACATAGTTTTTTTTTTTATCGTGGTCTAGATTAGTAGTAAGATAAGATTAATAAATACCAAATCTGTCTTTGGCATCTCGAAATAAATAATTATGATTATGATATTACCGTTAATCATAATTATGAATCTCGTTAAGAGATAAAACTTATCTTAGCTCAATCCAGGCCTAAGGAATTACTGTTACAATTCAACTCAATTGTGCCTGCAATGTGCCTCAGTTGCCTAAAGGAACAGGGGGGCTATGATTATAATTTATCGAATGAGTTAATCAGATAATGCAAACTATATCTTTATCTTTGGCCCAGTCGTTACGGCCCCATCTTTGGAGTCTTAGGTTGTGGGTTCGAACCATTTAAAAAATATTTCTATGGATCAAACGCAGGCAGGAGCATATCTTTGTAAAATAGATTTCATCACTACTGCTCTCGAATCAGTGAAATAAATTATCGTGAGGAAACCAACATGTCCTAGAACAAAAAAATCGAAGACATATTTAACATTATCAACCCGTACTGGACCCGCGTGGTGGATTATTGCCCATTCCCTCTCACAGAGAGAAGGTCTGTGTCCCAGCAGAGGGCACATTATAGGCTGATTATGATTATTAATATTTATTTCAATTTATTTTCAGGTGCTCGGTTCGCTCGCCTGCAAGTTAAGGTTGGGCTAGCTTGGCTGTTACGTCGCTTCACTTTGGTAGAACAGAACTGTACTCCAACCTTTGAAAAAAGCTCATTTGGTCTGCGAAGCCCTACAGCCCATTATGACTTGAAGTTAAGAGAGTAGCTCACGATTAGCTTTATAATTTAAATTACTATTGCCTGTGGTTCCATTCACATCGTAGGGAAACTATAATTATAATAAATGTATGTATTAAAATGTCTCTTGTGTTAATCTCGGACATGATTTATCACACGTATCACACGATATTATGTCTGTTTCTATTTAAGACTCTTTAGATATTCAGTTAAAAATCCATAAGCTCTAGAATGAAGATTAAATCGGCAATCATCTGGCTTTGACTGACGTGTATAGTAAGGACTGAGATGACCGCGCGTTTTTCTGACGTCACAATTTGGTCATACGTAGGTCATACTAAACAGAAGCTTAATCCCTTCCCTATTTTATCTTTGCAGCGGTCGAGTGCACGAGACATTTAAAAATTCCATGTTTCTGTGTAGTGAAGGCGTACACGCAAGCGTATGCAATGCAAACGTTCGGACGGCCGTATCTTTGCTTTTGAAATCTATGGGATCGCCCCTTACATTTTCATTGATTTATCGACAGTCACTGTTGCTTATAGAATGCCATTTTTCTAGAGCCTACTAACAATAAAACTCTTCTTTTGACGGAATATTGTTATGTCTATAAAGTCATGTTTATTGCTATACAACAAGCTACACATACGTGTATGATTTAATTTTTGTTATCTAGTTCAATTTAGGTTCTTAGCTATTTGAATTCAATATTTACTCAGACTAAATCTGTAAGGTAGGTACCTCTGAAGAGTTATTTTATTTATAATATTTTTTATTTTGATATCTCCAATGGTCATGGTTATGGAGTTAGAATAAATGTGGTCTACGGAAGTTATTTTTTAGTATTATTTTGTATATTTGATATTTTTTTAATAAAGATTATTATGGTTTTCTTGTGCCTTTCTTATTCTTTATTTTCATTCCTCTAACTATATTTTTCATTGTCGTCACGTTGAAAATAATAATAATAGTTACGATTTAAATTTGAATACCCTTATATAGCTAGAAGTTTAGTAGTTTTAGAAAAGCTACACTGCAATTAGCTTTACAAGGTTAAACAATGGCAATATAATAGTCTAGAAGTAGAGTAAATAGCTAATATAATAACTTTCGATGGGTTTAAACTCTTCTGGATGTCACAAGCGCGACTACCTACATTGACCTAATAAGATAGTGGGGTGGGTACTCCAGTTTCTACAAGATTGAGAAAAGATCGAGCCTCAAGATTTAGCCCCAATTCTTGATTTGGGCCTAGGATATGGTAAAAATCTTGCCTAGTACCTAACAGACGAGGTTATCCGCAGGAGGAACAAAGTTACTGATAAAGCCCATAACAATTGCGAATCTTAAGTGGCAGTGGGCAGGGCACATTTCTCGCAGAACGGATGGTCGATGGGGCCGAAAAGTTAAGAGTACCCCGACATGGATAGGTTAGGTTCGAAAGGGATTTTACCCGTCATCTACTTCATTTTAGGTTACTTTAGACCCTCAAGACGGCAATAGGAACCCACCCAGCTCCGGGCTCCGTCGATTTAGTTGCTTAAATAGTAATCGTGCTTACCTATTCAATATTAAAATCAAAATTAAAATAATAAAAAAATCACATCTTTTTATTACCCGGCCGAATATTTTATGGGCCATTATTCAGAATGCCCTGTAAATTTTGTTATTTCAATAGTTTTTAGCATATTGCCTCTAATATCGCACATTTTCAAATTGTCTGGGCATTTTGTCCATGCCCAAAGGTCCTACCTAAGGTTAACCTTCTCTACCATCACATGGTCCGTCTCTGGTGGGTCCAACCAGCTGTGGAGTGCCAATTCAAGGTGTACACAAAATGACATTATGTTCTAGTACAGCCAGCACTTCAAGATAAATTACTAGTTCACAAATATCATGATGTCAGTTTCTGCCAGCGGCTTTGCCCGCCTCAGAGTTGGCCAAGAGGAACGTACACTCCCGAAACAAAAATCTTATTTTCTAATCCAGAACATAGTTTTCCCGTGATCGCCAAGATTCTTCCAGATCCATTCAGCTTAGTTAAGGCGTGTAAAGGTAGGCAGACTACCTTTATTTTAAAGAGATGTTACAATTATTAAAACTTTTGAACAATATTCAAGATTACGGAAGCCAAGCATCTTTGAATAACACAGAACAAGGAAACCATTCCTAGATTCCACAAAAAATAACTCATGTATCAAGTAAATCAAATAAAACCCAAGTGTCCCATTCATGGTCCACAATAAAAAAAAAACAGAACGAAATTTCAACTTAAGAGCCAAATCAACTCTTGACTCCGTCTTCTCTCTGACCCACGAAACTGAGAAACTGATCTATGTAAATTAAAATGTTGCCAATTGAACATCTTGTCTTCAGCCACCACTTCAACAGTTATTGGCCCTCGGTCATCTCATAATACCTGAATACGTCTTCTAGACACCATCTAAATGTCTAGTTGCACTTTAGCTTCGCCATAGTCAACTTAAATATTTTTATTTGTAGGTAGGTATCGTTAGAATATCATGTTATCAGTTGGTTAGTTCTCTATAATGCGATATATTACAACTACAGACATTAACTTTACTTTTATCCAACCGTTCCTAACAACAAAACTAAACGCCAACTGTCTAGGCTATAGTAACGTTAATTCTCTTGATAGGCGTATTTGCAGGTTGTTAGATTGCAAATCGAGTCGACTAGTAAACTATTTCACTAAACTTTAACACCAGTTTGAAAATAATCTTGATCACATAACTCTTAACTGAAAGTTATCGCAAGTCTTTGGGACAAAGCAAAAATTAAAAGTGACTCACACCTTGCAACGATTTATTAATAATTTAGTCTTTATTTAGTAACTTATAAGATAGTAAATCATATCATAGTGACTCAACAACTTGCAACGATTTATTAATAATCAAGTCTTTATTTAGTAACTTATAAGATAATAAACCAAATCACAGTGACTCACATCTTGCAACGATTTATTAATAACCTAGTCTTTATCTAGTAATTTATAAAATAACTAGCTGTTACCCGCAGCTTCGCCCGCGTTATTATAGATTTTGTCAATCAATTCTGGTCGTCGACATACAGGCTGAGAAAAATTCAATGTTGCAGTTTTATTTTTAATCAAAATCGTTTTATTTTTTATCAAAATCGTTCCCTTGACTCCGTTAATTGTTTTACGCTATTCTTCATATTGATTATTTGGCCATCCACGCCCACTTGGAAAACTCAGCCTGTACCTTAGCATTAACGTAAAGACGATTAACTTGTTTAATTGAAGACGTTAGTCAACCAGGTAGATTTAGGTTAAATAGTTACAAAAGGAAACAAATAAACTACAGACTCATAGGTTCTGCTTTGCTTCAAATTGAAGATACCACTCTCATAAATTGCTTATATAGTTAATTGATATTCCTTAATTATGGCATTAATTATGGGTATAACGGACGCTACTATATACTATGTTGTCATTTGATGCTAATATTATACATACATATTCTAGGCCCTGGACATACGCGAACATAAGCAGCTACATGTAGCTGGCCGTGGGTAAAGAATGGCTTTTCCAAATGCACCCCTGCTGCCCTTTAGCTTTGTTTATAGTAATAGCAAAACTAAGTTTGATTAGAAATTGAAATGATCGGTCAGTGGGGATTATTTGGATTCGACGTATACACACTTTCTCCTTTTCTCTTACTTTTTAATATATTGGCACCAATTATATTTTGCCCATATTAGAAATACGAAGCCTCATCCCATTAGATAATCTTAATAAATATGTAAATCTCAATCATTTGCTATCAAAAACATGCCTGTAAAGTTTCAACCAAATCGGAAGCCGCAACATAAAGTTTCATACAAAGTTCAGCTGCCCCATTTACCCTTTTAAAATTCAAATTTATTTTATTGGTTTTTCGGTAGTATCCCCAAAATACTATTTAGGGAATGAACAATATTTTTGAAGTATTTCACTGCACATAGCTTATTTTTATGATGTAGGGGAGCACAAAAGAGGTATTTTTGGATATTCAATCTTTAAAAAGGTTAAAAGAGAGTCATTTATTTGTATGAAAAATCTTTATCCTTTTGCAAATAATAAATTGACATCATTCAATTTGCAAAATTTCCCCCAGAAGATGATTTAGGAGTGTCAACGGATTATTGAAGAATCTTACAGCAATAAGACGAACTCTACCTCCGTTTGGAACTACTGAACTGGGCCGTTTATCTCAGGCCAAAAAAAAAACGAAACACAACAAAAAGTGTAAGGCCAAACAAAAGTAGGTGATTTTATGAGTTGTGAGAGACGTTTTAGTGTCGATAATTTACGCAGCCTTCGTTTTCATACTAAAGTAATTTTTGCACCACACGAAACTATGTGATAGTCGGCCAGTCTTGGACTCTTCGGATTCAGCAGACTTGTGGCCCTCGCCAGAACATCAGTGCAACTTGTGCGAGGCCTTGCAATGTTGCATCTTCCAGTAACGACCTCGCCACTTCAGAACCTTTCAGTCCCATAGGCCATCTGTTCAGCGAACAATCTGGTCTGCTTAATGCAACCAAAGTTTGGTGATTCTTGTGGCTATTTCGATTACCTCAGTTTTTCTGTCCGTGGTTCCGAGAATGACCGATTTTCATGAGAATGGGTGCTACATGGGTATTTAAAATGACGTAAGTTTTATCCATATTTATCGTAAGACTCGTACGGAAGCTCAACTGCACTGTCTTCTTCATAGTATTAGATGGTGAGTGGTGTACTCGCTGTGGATCTTATTGTAAAGCCTCATGACTGAAATTTTGATCGAATGACCGGTGTGACTGTTATTTACCCACGAGCGTTTTATTTACCTAAAAGTTATCGGGCACTTCATTAATGTTTCGTAAATCCTAACTTAAACCGTATATATCTAGGATACCCCATTAATTATTGATTTAACAATAGCTATATTTTTGGTCACCTTCAGTAATTGCAATTTAATAATAAAATCATCTGTACTTAGTTGAATAAAATACGAAATAATGCGAAAGGACTCGCGGGGAGTGCTAGTTATTATTAAAACTTTTATTTCAGACAAAGTCCATAGGATTAGTAACACTTAATTAATGAATAAAAAAAAAATATCTATAAATAATATAAGAAAAAACCGGCCAAGTGTGAGTCGGACTCGCGCACGAAGGGTTCCGTACTTGGTAAATTGCGGTTTACGATTTATGACGTATTAAAAAAAACTGCTTACTGGATCTCTTTCAAACCAATTTTCGGTGGAAGTTTACATGGTAATGTACAGCATATATATTTTTTAGTTTTATCATTCTCTTATTTTCGAAGTTACAGGGGAAGGGGGGTGGACAAATATTTTACCAGTTTGCAAGTGTCTCTCGCGCATTCTATATAGTTTAGAAAAAAATGATAGTAGAAACCTCAATATCATTTTTAATTACCTGTCCATAAATACCCCACACGTATGCGTTTGATGAAAAAATATTTTTTTTAGTTTCAGTTTCAAGTATGGGAACCCCCAAATTTTTTTGTTTTTTTTTTCTATTTTCGTGTTAAAATCTTAATGCGGTTCACAGAAAACATCTACTTACCAAAGACAGACAGACAGACAGACTTGACGAATCTATAAGGGTTCCGTTTTTTGCCATTTGGCTACGGGACCCTAAAAAGTATAATATCAATTTTATTATTTTTTTAGTTAATGAAATCTTGTACGATAATAATAAGAAGGCAAAATACCTAATTGTGATAAAACCATGAATTACCTAAGTATGATAAATTGATCAAAACAAAATTATATTTATAGATTTATAATAACTTTATCGTTGTCAAAGATTGCTTACCTAGGTGATACAGATAAAAATAATTTCATCTAATATTAAAAAAATCTGTATGTTTGGATATTTTGTTATTGTGCTTTTAGTGGGCTCAATCCATAGCGAATTTTTTTTTATAAATACACACGTACACAGGTACCTATACCATAGCTGTTTATATAATCTGAGCTACACAGGTTTTTAATCCAGTTAATACACTTCCGTGAGATAATTTTCGACTTTAAGTCGTAATTTCTCACGTCGCAGGCGAAGCTTGCAAAAGCTAGTAATAAAATAAATATTTATTATTAAACAGTTTATTTTAAAACGTGGTATAATAAACCTAAAGCATAAAGTCCGCCTTTGTACTTGTGCGTAAAGTTTTAATAAATAAATAAAGAGCAATTTTTTTTAATATTGAAAGTAAACCTATGGACATGACAAGATCATCACCAGCCTCATAATGTCGCCACTGCTGGGACACAGGCCGCATCTCTGTTACAGAGGGAATGGGCCTACATCCACCATGCGGGCCCAGTGCGGATATCACATGTCTTCGAACTAGGACATGCATGTTTCCTCACTATGTTTTCCATCACGTTTTTTAGAACAGTGGTGTTGAAATAATTTACACAAAGTAAAGTGCCTGCGGCGAGAGAGGGAAATGGAATGAATGGGGAGCCTTTACCCAGGAGTGGGACTATAGGCTAAGAAAAAAAACGCGAATGCCTGGGTTCGAAACCAAGACTGACGTAACGAAACGGTAAAAGACGGCTGTTACCACTTGGCCACTACTTTATCATGATAAAAATATTCATTCACAACAGTACGTCCTTTAAATATTGATATCTCAATGACTGTACAAGTATATAAATAGCGTTGTTTTTACCATTATCAGCATTGATAAGTAAATTATTGTGAAACCTTATTATCTCAATGAACTTTACTCAACCAATCATTTTGTCGAAACTTGTCTAGACTTGTATAAAACACATACCTATTTAACTCTATTTCTATTATTATTAAATATGGGTGATAAAAAGTGATAACTATAGAATAAATTATACATTTACATAACAGCAGAAATCTTTATGATCTTTGTGTGATTCCTAACTTGTTGCAACCTGTTAAAGAGATTTAAGAAAAGCGCATTGCCATCGCTACAAGATTGAATATTACTTACATTCAGTTCTGAATGTAGGCTATTATAGATAGTAGTGAGGGACCACTATCTTTTGTCCACACTTTTTTCCACAGAATTCTTCAAAATAAATCAAGGTCTTTCTACATAACCCTTATTGGGGTGTAATTCAACTCAAAGGTAGATTTTAGAGGAGTGTACCTCATTGTTGCGAAGTTCATTACCGCGATGTACGTTACTGCGAAAGTTTACTATCGCAACGTTCATTGTTGCGAAAGTTCTTTACTGCGATGTAAGTTACTGCGAAAGTTTACCATTGCGACGAACGTTGCCGCGATATAAATATATTTAAATATTATATTGTTGGACATGACTAACAAATGAGCAAAAATTGTAAGCAAATTTAATTATAATTGAACCAAAAGATAATAATAATAAAATAAACATAAACAAAATTCGTGTATCTTTCTAATTCGACTTATTAATATTCATATTCTTTATTGTTCACAAAAAAAACATATACAAACACAGAAGGACAACTTTTGTAAAAAGGCTAAACCAATAATTGGGTTATCTGACAGCAAATAAAATGTGCAGTGACGCAATACATAAATTCTTCAAACGCTTGATTTTAATAAGAAGACCTCAGTCGCATCAAGGATGCAGACATCGGCATAGTCAAGAAGAGGAATAAGAAGAGACTGAGCAAGAGTTACTTTAGTTGAGAAAGGCAAGAACTTCTGGAGACGCTTCAGAGATCATCACATCAGCATAGTCAAGAAGAGGAATAAGAAGAGACTGAGCAAGAGTTACTTTAGTTAAGAAAAGCAAGAACTTCTGGAGACGCTTCAGAGATCAAAACGAGCAAAACACCGTCCTGCTTACTTCAGCAATGTGAACATTCCAAGATAGGTTGCAGTCTAAAAATCAACAAAAACAAAATTCATATATGTGCATTATAAGGATATTACACACTAGTGCATTATAAGGATATTACACACTAGATACTTAATCTACCTACATAAATAACACCTACAACCTTCATCAATGCTAATTATGTTTTTTATGTAGCATAGGTACGCAAATCCACCCGTACAATCTTCAATAAGCATGTCATTCTTGCGTGACAAGTGACTTTTCAGTTTATTTAAATATTTGATTGTGCTTTGTTTTCGCTTTTTAATTACAGCTCTTACTCTTTCAACGTCGTAATATGTGTCGTTTTGTTCAATTCTTCAAATGTTTTATATATGTTACGTTTTTTTTCGGTTCAGAAGATTTTTCCATTTGTTATGACAACTTCATTGCAGAGCTGCTACTGCCCTTCTGGCTTGGCAACTGAAGCTTAATACATAATAATTGCCTTGATACAGGATCCTTATTTGTACAAAGGGACTATAAAAAGCTTAGGTGGGACAGGGGGCATTGTGTTCTATGACTGTCCAACTAATGACGCAAGGACTTGCATCTATATAAGGGGCGGTATAGAGGCAATGCCCGTACGTACTTTCTGTTACAGGGATCTCACAACAACTCTGATCCAAGTGGGGACGGGAACAGAGGAAAAGAAAATTATCCTTACCTCTGCCTATCTCCCATATGAACAAAAGGAACTCGACCTGGTACTTGGCTGCGATGTGAATGCGAATGAACACCACGTCGTTTAGGGCAGTTCAGATGTCAACAAACGAGAAGAGGATTTGTTGGACTTTGTGGTAAGCTCTTCTTTACAAATTCTTAACGCATGCAAGAAACCTACTTTCAGGACCTCTGCAAGAACTGAAGTTGTTGACGTAACACTGGCTTCAAACAGGGCCAGCGCTCATATCGAAAATTGGCATGCATCGGATGAAATCTCTCTGTCTGACCATAATTATATATGCTTTAGGTTTAGGACGGCGGGAGAAGCTGAAACTAGACGAAGGGGAAACCCAAGGCCCGAGACCTCAAAGTTAACCTAGGGAGCCCTAAAGGTAAGCTTAATTCCATACTGGATATAGAATTTGAAGCGGACAGAATCAAGGCGGGCACCATCGGTGCATGAGAAGATAATTGCCTAGAGAAAAAGGCCTTTTGCAAAATGGTAGCATGGTAGACTCTTGAACTAGCTAATATACGTCAGGAAACACGACAGACCTTTAATGATGCAAAAGCCAGTATAGATTTTTCTGGCTATCATAGCATGCTAACGAGATAAAACACTCAAAGCCAAAAGAACTAATTGAATGGGTATCTCGCGGAAACTGGACAGGACACTCTGGGCGTGATGTCTCACTTTCCAGAATTTATACTGCGCGACAGCGATAAAGAGGAACGAATCACAAGGGATGAGCTCACAAGGCACACGTCCAAAAATAATTTGGCTCACGGCAAAGAAAGTGGTAGATGAAAAAACTTTTTTGCAAAAAAATACTACCGACTTCCAAATGAAAAACTACAAAGTGAAAAATAACTTAACTTTTGGAAGTCGGTGTCTTACGTAGGTACCATTTTTTTGCGATATGGACACCGACTTCCAAAAGTTAAGTTATTTTTCACTTTGTAGTTTTTCATTTGGAAGTCGGTAGTATTTTTTTGCAAAAAAGTTTTTTATTTTTCCCTTTTTAGTTTTACCTACCCAATAGCAAGTTGTTTATTAAGGTCCCTATAACTCCAGAACAGATGAACCGAATAATATGAAACTTGAACATAACCGGTGAAATGAGAGATCTGTGTACCCCTTTAGAGCGTACTGGCGTGATGTTATGTTATGAAATGGTATAAACAACAAACAGACATGCGATTGCAGCAATCCCGAGAGTTTTGCCGTTATTTATTGAAGAGTTCTGTTGTGTATTAAAATGGGACCAATTTCGAAACATACTCTTTCAAACAAAAAAAGAATTTTCAAAATCGGTCCACAATTGACAGAGATATCGATCAACATACACAAAAAAAAAAAACAAACATAAAGTCGAACATAGAACCTCCTCCTTTTTTTGTAAGTCGGTTAAAAATAAGCTGAAGCTTGCCATAGCGGGTTTTCAGCCTTTCCAATCCACTGGTCCGGATGGCATCTACCCAATACTATTGCAAAAATCTGTTTTGATACCCCATTTGAGTAAGCTCTATAGTGCCTGCATAGCCTTGCATATCTTCCCTTGGGTGTCGTAAGAGGTGACTAAGGGAAACACCAGAGAATGGGCAGCAGCGTTTTCTGTGCACTTTAAGAACAAACTGCGATTGAACCAACTTGCCTGCCAAGCGTGGCGATTACGGCAAACCCCCCCAAACCATCAATAGCTCAATTAAAAAACGGCCCCGAGTGCCTGGCATCCAGTCTACCCTCGACTACGGTAGCGGTCGAGGCGATGGCGTGGCAAGGAGTGCAAAGAATCCCCGGAGTGGACGCGGCTACCCCAATAAACACCGACGACTGGACCTGGCAACGTATAACACGCGAACACTCCAGACCGACGAGAAGATAGCCGAACTCGAGGAAGAATTGAGCAGGTTACGATGTAGTATTATAGGGTTATCTGAAGTATAAAGAGAGGAGGAGGACATGATAATCCTCAAATCCGCTAACCTGCTCTATTTCCGACAGGGTGACCGGCAGTCCCAGGGTGGTGTCGGGTTTATCGTCCATAACTCCCTTGTTAACCACGTGGTAAAGATCGTGAGTGTGTCGACCAGCCACCCTGGTACCTTATACTCCAAGATTTTCGTTGAAGATCATACAGATTTACGCCCCAACCTCGGCACACCGCGACGACGAGTTAGAGACCATGCATGAGGATAATCGCTGCTGCTTCTGCGGCGGCTGGAAATCGTCAAACCTGCGCTCGTGAAGATTCGTAATGACTCTTAAAAACAACTTGTAGACATGGCTAAGAAGTGAGATGGGCCTATAGTTCTTCAGCCGGGCATGATTCTTATGGATTATGGATTTGCTCATTTGTTAGTCATGTCCAACACTATAATATTTCCATTATCACCAGTATCAGCAACCCTCCTAGATGAACTAAATCGCAATAGCGTGTTATCGAAACTGCAATTGTCACAGTAAAGAACTTTCGCGACAACGTACGTCGCAATGGTAAACTTCACAGCAACGTACATTGCGGTAATGAACTTCGTAACAATGGGATACACTCAAAAAAACCAGACAAGTGCGGGTCGGACTCGAGTATGAATGGTTCCGTACCATTATCACAAAATAAGGGCGAGCCTCATTTAAATATTTTTGTATTTTTTTGACAAAAAAAAAAAAAAAAAAAAAAAAAAAAGACAAAAGACAAAAAAAAAGAAAAACACAACCTAGTGACAGACGGACAGACAGACAGACGGACCGCGGAGTCTTAGTAATAGAGTCCCGTTTTTGCCCTTTGGGCGCGCCATCCGCGGTCGATATGCTTTATGTCGTTTGCTAAGCGCCCGCTGTTTTAAAAAAGCACTTTAAAAAAAACAGGTCTTGAATGGAAAGAGCGAACCCAGAAGATGCCTGTTTGCTCAAAGGGTTATAGATTTTAGGAAACACAGAGGCCAACATAAAGTGCCACACATTGTTACCTAGTATTCATCTTTTTGTATTTTACAGGCTGTGATCAATTTTAATAATTAATTTCCGATCAATACTGAGATTATTCAGAGTTCAATGAACAGTTGCAAATTCTCACTAATTTCGAAGATTGAGCAGGTATTATGTCTTCATACAAGTTAACATTGCAGGAATTATACATACGGATAGGTTTTGATGATGTGCGCGTTATTAACCTCTGATCTTTTAAATCTATCTTGGACTCCCATTTAGTTAGCAAATCTAAACCAATTAAACCGTCAAAGTATTCATGGAAACGATATAAATAACTTGATAAACTCTGGATCGTTCAATTTCGCGAAACAAGGTTAACTTATAAAATAATTATTTCTACTAACCGCGTGTACATTGGTAACTTCAAACGGGTCGTAATTTAAGGGAAAATTTGGAAAATATTTTTCTACAGCTTCCGGACTTATAAAGGACTGTTTCGCACCGGTGTCAATTAGTATTTTTTAAGGTGGTTCTGATATAAGTATGTACGGCAACTGACGTTGAGTTTGGAGATTTAATTCTACTTTAGCTTTTTTTATTTCTGTGCCTCCTGAAAATCCTGACTTATCTGACATGGACCTGCCTGGCGTTCAGTTGAACCTGTAATATTTCCTTGAACATTTACATCGTTCAAAGTGGTATAATGTTTGCACTCTAATGTAGCGAACGGGCTATAATCATAATAAGTGTCATTGTAATTAAAACAGGCCGGCTCGTAATATAACTCCATCGGGTAATATGAGTCGTCGTATGATGACGTACACTCATTCATGTTCATTTCATGATTTTTAAAGTAATTAGTTGGTGGCGGATTACCTGAATTCTACCAATTATGAACAGATAGCATGGGTCTAGGTGTAAATTGCTGTACACAACTTGTTAAATACAGGCCTGCGGATAACAAAGCCAAGAGCCGAACATTGGGGCCCATAGAAATATTGCGACTCTTGGATCTTACCAGGGCTGTACCCGCGAAACTGTGATACACAGCAGCGGTAGCTAGGGGTCTGTTATTTATGGTAAATACTAGTTCCTGTCTGACAGGTGAGAAGTGGGACAACTACGATGGCAACTGTGGAACTCACAAACAATACTCAAGTTTGATTCCCGCGGTAATCTTCTGTTCTCGCTCAATCCCGTGCCTGGCTGAGGGTTTTAGGGATAAGATAGACAAAATATATAATAATGGAGGACAGTGATGGGATGAGGGACACAGACGCGTTCTGAGCCGGGTTCCAGCTACCAGCACGCGTTCCCGGCAAAGGCACTTCACTGCGGGCGAAATATACACCAAAACGACTGCACGGGCGAAGCACTACCTCAACCGCGAATGGCGGCCGCGATTACAAATCAAGATGGGTGGATTATTCCACAATTACGATATAACCCAACGAGAACCCGGCATCGCGTTGCACGCCATCACACATTTTCTAGACAAGTTTGTAGCGTCACCTCAACTGTAACTTTACAACTCAAGCCAAAGCTGTCAAATCGAATGACAACCAGCTTACATAGTGTTGCAACAAATAACAAACAGAGGAACGAAACGCATTCATTCCGAACACAACTGAGGCATATTATTATATTTATTTTCCATAGGTTTAGAACCTTGATTTTTTTTTTTGTGCCGGAATGTTTCTGGGTGGCAAACGGAATATGTAACTTTGAGCGTTATATGTTTCAAGCAGCGCACGGAATATTTGATATGTTCGATTAGGCATGCGATGTTGGAGCTGCTGATTAATAAAGTTGGGTTTGAACCTAAATGGTTGTGGTGGTGGTAGTTGGTTGGGTCTAATTCCTATGGGATTGGGCCAGTTGGGAATTGGTACTGCAAAATTGTTACTACGTAGAGGAACTGGGTCGATGTTTGCGTGGGGTATTACTAGGTTTGAATTATTTTGTGTAGTGGGTTTTGAAAACTCACTACGTTCCTGTAAAAACATAACGTTAAGTTCTTCCTGTACATATTCAAGAGCCTTTTCGATAGTATCGGGACGCTTGCATCTTATGTAGGATCCTAATGGATCCTTTAAACCTTTTACAAAAGCTTGTATAGTAACTTTTTATACCGTGTTCGTTTCGCTTCCACCGTGGTAGTAATTGACTCGTGTATAGGGACACGAAAAAAGTATCGATACTTTGTGGTATTGAGTACATTTCCATTCAATACCGATACTTTTAGAAAGAAAGAAAGAAAAATATTTATTTGAGACCCGCACAGGAGACACGAGAATTATAAGCATACAATTAAACAATAATAAAATAAAAAACCCCGTGCGAGACCAAAAAGGCTTCCATCTCAGCATGTGCAGCGATACTTTTTAACCCCCGCCGGAAAAAGAGGGGTGTTATAAGTTTCACGTGTGTTGCTGTGTATCTGTGTGTCTGTCTGTGGCATCATAGCGCCTACACGGATGAATCGATTTCAATTTAGTTTTTTTTGTTTGAAAGGTAATTTTGTCGAGAGTGTTCTTAGTTATGTTTGAATAAAATCGGTTCAGCCGTTCAAAAGTTATGGGCATTTTACTGTTTGAATCGGGGTGTTTTCGCAAGATAAATGTGTCGGGGGTTTTTAAAATTGTGAAATTTTACTTGTGTACTCGATACTTTGCATTCGATACTTTTACTCAATAAGTACTTTTTGGCAGGTATCGTATCTAATAAGAAATTAAGTTTTAAATGGGTAATCTTAGAAATTACCCATTTAAAACTAGTTCACTCGTTAAATTTTCTAAAGCAGGAAGTACAATCACAAAATCTGAAACCGCTTATCTCCAAAACGGCACAGTAAACTTCTATTTTAAAGTGATTGTACGGAGGAGGAATGGGAACTTTAATTTATATGCCTAAAGTACTAAATAATTTCATTTTGTTTATTTATTTTTTAATTTTTGTTTTTACAGTTGTCTTTTTTTATTATTGTATTAAATTTGTGTACCAAAATACCATTTGTTTTTTCATGTCCTTCCCTACTGAAGTTAAACTGACGTTATTTACTGACTGATATTGGCCTATGCTTTATGCACATTAGGGGCTCTAAGAAAAGTACTCGATACCTTGAAGTATCAATACTTTTATGAGTAGGTTTTTTTTCGATTCTACTCATAAGAACAGTATCGATACTTTTTAATTAGTGTAATGTTACATACGTCATCATTGACCAAAGAACTGAACAAAGTTTGGCATTCCTCGTAGAATTCCTAAAGCGTCTTATTTCCCTGTGTAGCTAAAAAAAGGTCTCTGAAAAATTATTGACAAAGGATGTTTTAATCCCTAGCCAACTATCGGGTATGCCGTTGGAATTGATGGTACAAGCGGCAGAGCCTGTTATTTTATTTAAGATGCCATTTAATAGGCAAAAGTTGTTTAACTCGCTACCTGGGGTATTGCTAACATACTTAGTTACAATTTCATCGCATATTCTGACAAACCTAGTCAAAATATTTGGGTTCCCATCGAACTCCGGCACCATACTACTAATTTAACTACCACTATTTAAATCTCTACTGTTATCTATAGCACTCCAGCAGGCTGTACAAGATGCAGCCCGCATCTCGTACGGCTCGCTGGAGTGCTGGGAATTGGAACTTCTCGGGTGGAAAATCTTGGAAGTCGGGTGTTACTAGGACTAAGAAGGAAGCAACACAGGAACAATTCAAGTGTACTCACAAATTTTTCATCTCTGGTTCTCTCGTGAATTGAAGTCTGGATTCTCCTTCCGGAACTGCAGCTGGACCGTAGATTCGGATATTCGGCACCGGGGCTTGATAGCCACTTAAGCGATTCGCGTAAGTGGATTTCGATATTAGAGATCCCTAAAGCTTGCAAACCAGCCCGCGAATATCTTACCGGCTGCGCCAAGTACGTTAGCTGCAATCGGAGAATTTAAATGAAAACAAAAATGAATATACTTAATTTATTTTAAAATAAAAGAATTAAATTAATTATCGCTAAAATTAGTCTAAGTGCCTATTTGAAGTATGAATATGGAATGGAATTTCACAGAATTACAATAATTGGCAAAACTAGGTCCGTGCGTCACAAAGTGCTATCTCAGCTCGCGTTTCCGTCGTTCGTTAAATTTGCAGCGTAAGGTTGTATAATAAAAGTGTTGAGTGCTGCGTTGGCGATTCCCCTTATACAGCTGCGCGTAGGAAACCTGTCCCAGCTAAATGCCAGTGTTATCAATTTTTAATCCACCGTATGTATGTCAAACGTGTTTTAAGTAAAGCTTGAGCATTAACGGTACGCTTAACTCCTTAAGTATTTTGAGCGTGATTTTGAACATGTTTGCTTATTTAAATATATTTGCATATTAATTAATGATCGTATATATACGGGGCAAGTCCGACAAAGAAGTGCTTGAAATTCATGTTTGTGATGCAGTAAAATGATTATATTTATTTTTGCAATATTTCAATGTTAGTAGTTGGTATTCTTAGTTGCATAATTTTTACATATTTACGAAGAAAAACATCTTTAATGTTTTGGAGAAAACTTTTAAAAGGTACGATTTATTTCGAAATAAAAATCAATTACATGGCTTAGTTAAGTTTTGGTAAGGATTTATAGGGCTATAATTTCCGAAAACCAATAAATACATAAATTCTTTTTATCAACCAACAGCGTTCATCTAAAATTTAATATTTCCAATTTACAAACTGTAAAAATTTCATACAAACTTTCAACCCTTTTTACCCCTTTAGGGGTGGAATTTGCGAAAACCAATAAATATATAATTTCTTTTTATCAACCAACAGCGTAAATTTAAAATTTCACGTGGCTAACTTACAAACTGTAGAAATTTCATACAAACTATCAACCCCCTTTTACCCCCTTACGAGTGGAATTTCCAAAAATCCTTTTTTAGTGCGCACTTGAGAAAACTCCCTGACAAATTTCATCTTTGCACGTCAAGCTGTTTTCGATATTTCGTGATGAGTGAGTGACCTTTCGCTTTTACATATATAGATAGGTAGTGTGATAAGTATATTTCAGAAAAGCACTACAGGGGTATTGGCGCATTGCTTACCCTTTCTAAAGTCGGCTGCTGTCCTATAGCATTTAAAGCTCTGGTAAACGAAAGAGACGTGCAAATTGACCAACAACAAAATTTCGACAGGCACATATCCAGTGAAATCGTTCGTACAAAACAGGCTGCGTCCACACTCATCTATCAAAGCCGGCTCGTAATGTACGCTGCTCATTAATAAGTCCAATCGGGTGTGTTTTCCGCCTTCGCTGGATAGTGGACATGTTACTGGACGTGACAGCTGACGGCCGATTGGTGAATAGCGTGGCGTAGCTAGTTTATTAGATTTTTTGTGGTCTGTGTTGATATCTATTTCGTATCTCTACCGTACCTTTTTTTTTGTTTTCGGGAGGAAACCTTTAATAGGCGCCAGGAATTTTACGGAAAGACCTGGGAGTGTGAGATTTCTACCTCAGACAGTTCAGTTTTCTTCTGATTTTAGTATTTGTTGTTATAGCGGCAACAGAAATACATTATCCGTGAAAATTTCAACTGTCTAGCTATCACTGTTTATGAAATACAGCCTGGTGATAGACAGACAGACAGACGGACTGCAGATTCTTAGTAATAGGGTCCTGTTTTTACCCTTTGCGTACAACCCTAACAAATGAACGACATACGTTATTTTCTTATGATTTAATTCTTCGTACATAACGGCCCAGTGGTTTAAGTCTCGTCTTAATGCTTGAGGTTGTGGGTTCGGATTTGGGCAACTAGATTGCAATGTGAATTTTTCAATTCGTTTCGTACTACTTTATCTTGAACATGACTGACAACGGTAAAGAATAACATCGTGAGGAAACCGGGATAAAGATATAAGCTTGAAGTAAAAGAGTTGATCAAAGATCGTGCCTTCTCTGAATGAGAAGAGACCTTTGTCCTCCAGTGGGACGGTTAAAGGCTGGTAATATTATCACCATTTGGTACATAATTTGCCAATATGGTCTAGTCAGCAAGATTGGAAGAAAGTACTGCACTTAAAATTCAAACCATATTTTAAATTATTCAACAATAATGACCTTTATTGTATAGTGCATTAAGTAGTGCCAAATAATATATTAAAACCACATTTGGCACAGCAGCCCTGGATTAAAAGGTGATAAAACCACAGTATGTACCGACAGCTTGCCAACCAAACCTATCTGCGAATAATCGTTTGTAGCGGTGAAATGCATGGTTACGGAATGTTTTTTTTATTTATAGTGTTGTTTATGGAAACAGCCTTCATGTCACCCAGTTACTGGGTTGTGGCGATAACTAGAACATAATACTGGTACTTACCTGCATTTAGCAAGGCTTAATTGTTGTTTAATTTTCACCTTCCTTAGATTATTCATGATTGTTTTTAGTTTTAAAACAGCTCTCATATGAAATGACGGAATCATAGGATTGGCAGTCTTATGTTTTCAAAAATGCATAACTATTCTGCTTTTGTTAAGAGCTTTTCTCAATGTATATTATTTTTAGGGTTCCGTACCCAAAGGGTAAAAACGGAACCCTATTACTGAGACTCCGCGGTCCGTCTGTCTGTCTGTCTGTCTGTCTGTCTGTCTGTCTGTCACCAGGCTGTATCTCATGAACCGTGATAGCTAGACAGTTGAAATTTTCACAGGTGATGTATATCTATTGCCGCTACAACAACAAATACTAAAAACAAAATAAAATAAATATTTAAGGGGGGCTTCCATACAACAACGTGATTTTGTTGCCGTTTTTTACGAAAATGGTACGGAACCCTTCGTGCGCGAGTCCGACTCGCACTTGGCCGGTTTTTTAGTTTAGTAAACAGATGCAGCTACTACTGAAGCCCTGATGCAGCTAAATGGAGTCGCGGCAGACCAAGGAAAAGATGGTGGGGCGCTTTGATGGCTTCCTCAAGAATAGATATGTTTCCTGGGTAGAAAAAATATAATTCTATTTAGTCCGCAAGCGGGATTATTAAATAACACGTATTTTTTGCTTTACCAAATTAATAAAAACTAACAAAGATAAAGTGCATCAGAGTTCAGGAGTGCGGGCTTGTGACGTCACTATGTCAGTATAAAGTCTACTAACGATATTTCAACGCATAATATCGTCCTACTATTTTGTTTACAATTCAATAAATAACGGGTCCAATA
This sequence comes from Orthosia gothica, assembly GCA_949775005.1. NCBI lineage: Eukaryota > Metazoa > Arthropoda > Insecta > Lepidoptera > Noctuidae > Orthosia > Orthosia gothica. The sequence goes on from OX459048.1 coordinate 27,121,038, forward strand.
TTTTTTATTAAACTACCTGACGGGCAAAAAACAAATTTTCAGTTAACACTCCTATTGACGAGATGAAGCAAAAAAACCGAGAAAAATTGAAGGAATTGGGGAGGTATTTGAACAGGAGATGAACATTATGGAAAATAATGTACCTAATAGATATATTTTTCATAACCGAATCTTTTTCAGACTTTATCGAGAACAACGTCTTAGACCTTGTCCATAAGATAATTAGACAAAGGGGCTACAGCAGTTTAAACCATGTAATTAAGAATTAATGAAATAAGCTTGTATATTCTTACCCTCTTCCTAATAAACACGGAATAAAGTTATACCAGGTATAACACAGGTATACCCATACATTTTCATAGGTTTATACTTGGTATAACTTTATACCGCGTTTATTAGTAAGAGGGTAAATCATTTAATTATCCAGATTCTGATTTGAAACTAAACTCGCAGCCCATTATCATTAACACTTACACTTCGCTAACAATTCCAAACAATCGAGTCAAACGCAAACCAAGCAAGTCAATACAGTAATATTATTCCGCAAACAGAGGTGAGCGCGTTAGTGGGAATGCACACGTGTGCTAAGAATATGAAGACGTAAAATGGTTTAAAGTGTGCAAATAGGTAATTATCCTGTTTCGACCTAACTTTCGTATATCCATAAAAATGTCTCGTTTCTTTATTGGTGGCAAGAGTGGTCGTGGATTCGATCATTTAAGGGAAAAAGTGATATTGGCTTTTTCCTTAAGCTAAGGATATCTTCACTTTAAAACTGAATTTGGGACTAGTTAGAGGGAAAACCTTGAAAGATATCTTAACGTAACTGCTGAAATAATGATTGTTATTCTACTAGACATCTGGAGAAAACAAACTTGATGTTATATTAACTTTTTCTCAAATTGTGTAATTTCTCTCATTTTTTTTCTGCATGTTGATTGCTTAATTGATAAGGTTGGGCCAGGTAATGAAATCAGGACTTGACAGTCATGCTTGCAACAACGACTGAACCAAAAGAAGCAGTTATAAAATTAATGTTTTTATTTTTCTTTCGAAACACACATCTTGATTAATTACTAGACAACAAATTAAGAGACAGCGTTCTTAAACGCGTAATTGTTAGAAATTACACGTGTCACGTGCCTGTTAGTTGCACAGCCGTAAGACGTTCTCAACTTAGTGCAACGCTCAAAGACTTGCGTGCGCGGTGTGAGTTATAAGCTTGTAGCGTTTTAACATAAACGTCTTATAATTATAAATAACACGTGTCATGTGGCCGTTAGGTGCACAGCCGTGAGACTTTCTCAACGTAGTGCAACACTCAAATACTTGTGTTCGCGGTGGGGTTTTGGGAAACTGATCCGGATCCGTTTAGTAGTTTTTGCGTGAATTAGTAACAAACATACACATACACTTTTGCCTTATAAAATTAGTGTGATATATGGAAGAAGGATTTTTTTTTCGTGTTTGTAGACCAGTGCTACTGATTACAGATTATTAGCGTGTGATTAAATAGATTTATGTCTAGTAGTGAACAAAGCAGAACGAAAGAATCGACGAAAACACATAAATAAAATCGCTTCTCTGGCATCACTTGTACCACAGCCAAACAAAGGTCCCAGGTATACACAAACTGTCACAGCAGGGCGGAATCTGCATCTCCCTGCTCATTACTACATTACATAATGAGGTTTGTATACCGTGTAGCCTAACCTTTATGAAATATTCACATCGCTCACGTCCCAAAATGAATCTAATTACCAACACAAAGGGTTCACAATCGTTTGTGTATAACCCGTGCAAATGCGAGTCAGCCTCATTGAACATAAGCTGTTTTAGTTAATTGTACCTACAGACAGTGGAAAGGTTTAGTGTTGTATGAAATTTTATTACCTGTGCTTGTAAATAAGGCTTTATGGCTGCTATTATTTGCATGTTAACTAAGAGGAATTGAGCAGGTAAGCTTGGGTTCTGATGGTGTAAGTCAGTTTTTGGTGTTCAAAATTGCAAATGATTTATGAAAGGGCTAAATGGCCTGACAAAAATCTTTACGACATGAGATGGAGAGTCATGTATTCCGCGTTATTTTCAGCCGGTTTTATTCTGAATCCTAGATTACACAATCTGGTAAGTGAAAAGAGAATACTTACTTATGTAGATCTGGTGGGTACCATAAGCTCTTAGAGTAAGGTTATTTTGAGATCGCGTAAGTGACAGATGTATACAAGTCATATACATCTGTCCCTTACACACACTCAAAATAAACTTACTGGGGGGGGGGGGTCCCTGGAACCATGGTTCTATCCATTGTGCGTAAGGGACCCTGTAATCTTTATTGTTTATTCTTTTAGCACATGTACGCTGAGTTATAAACTACAACATAAAAATTAAAAATCAATCAATCATAAAATTAAATTACCCTATTAGCATAATTACTGTTGTACAAGAAGAAATGGTGATACCAGAACATTAAGTATGATCTGCAGGCTTATTACGTATTTTTGCAAGAGCAAAACGATAGCGATTTATGTGCAATAATTACTCTTCAATACAAAAGTTTTAGAGTTGTTAGGGGTATTTTTTTTAATAAGTGCATTTGACTAAGAGCGAGCGATTAGCAAACGATTATGTAAGACTTACCATACCTACACCGCAGGTAATTCCGACTTTTATGACATAAAGCGTTTGATCGCTATCGTTTTGCTCTTGCAAAAGATACGTAATAAGCCTGCCGATCTACCAATAGCAAATGTTTAATGGACTTGCCTGATGGCGAGACGCAATTTTAATTGCGACGATAGGCGATATTAAACAATAATTTAAAAAAAAGTGCAAAGCATCGCATTTATTAATTTACTAGCTTCTGCGAGCGGCTTCGCCCGCGTCTGTTTTTTCTCTATCTCTGTGTCAAATTTCATCCAGATCCTTTCAGCCGTTTTATCGTGATTGAGTAACAAACATACACACAACTTTCACATTTATAATATTAGTAAGATATAATATAATTAGTAAGATAATCTTGAAACAACAAACTGTATCAATCAATCATAGACACCCCCTTAAAGTAGACGCTCTACACAATACACAACGTTATGAAATGGTGCCAACACGACACCTAATATCGTGTTGGTATGAACTGATCTAGATAAGCAAATGCCTTTTAGTTACAACAATACCTAACTATGACCGTGTGAAACTGGCCTTATTACACCAATGATTTAAAGCAATGGTCATAACCTGCTAACTGCATGCGGTAAACACGGTACGGTTATTCCTGTGGAAAAAGTTAGCGTTATTATTTTGCAGGAAATGAAATCCCTTTTGTACAAAATTTTATTAAAATAAATTTTGGTAATTAGGCAAGAAAATAGATCTAACTTAACACAAACTAACCCATGGTATTAAGCACAGTCATTACTCGTATTTATTTATTTATTAGTATACCCTCGCACTGGAACAATTAAACCAATGGAGCACAATTCATTATTTGGCGTGCGCTGAGAAAACTATTGATGATAGATAAAAATTATTTGGTAGGTAGGGTAGGGTAGTTAGGGTAAGTGGAGTAGGTAGGGTAGGCAGGGTAGGCAGGGTAGGCAGGGTAGGCAGGGTAGGCAGGGTAGGCAGGGTAGGCAGGGTAGGCAGGGTGGGCAGGGTAGGCAGGGTAGGCAGAATAGGCAGGGCAGGCAGGGTAAGCAAGGTAGGCAACGGGTAGGCAGGGTAAGCAAGGTAGGCAGGGTAGGCTGTGTAGGCAGGGCAGGCAGGGTAGACTGGATAGGCAGGGTAGCCAGTTGAAGAGAACAAAGCCACACGGGTCAGCTAGTCTTATAATAAACTCACTATAAGTCCAGATTTCCCCAAGAAGTTTTCCTTCACCGATTTCGCTGACATCGGTGAAGGAAAACTGTCCAAGATAAACTTAGAAAGTACATATGAATTGCAAAAGTCACATTGGTACTTGTCCAGATTCGAACCCACGAGTCCTCAAACACGAGAGGTGAGGTCTTCTTAGCCACTGTTTTCTTCTTGTTGTTCGTCGTCATATCGATGATTTTACTATAAGAGTGCGCGCATGTTAAGTCTGCGCGCGGCCAAAAACGGAACTAATCGTTTGGCATTTATGTCAGGTGTCAAGAGAGTGTGTTGTATTCCGTGTTTTTATTCGTTTCCGCAGTAAATAATCGCGATCATTATGCTAAAAGTAATTTAAAGTGATGGCAGGGATGTTTTCTTCAAGTGCACAAGACAATAACGGGCCAAAGGTACCGTATTACAATGATAGAGCCCGCGTTGCTTATTTGACAGGTAACACTTAGGGATACCACAATACAAAAAAATCCCTAAATTTTCGTACTACCGGTGCCCGACAGTATTGGTTTTTGGGTGGTACATAAATATACCGGCGGGACAGGACCGGCATCATGTAATTTAATGCATCATCGTTATTTTGTTTCAGGCGTTTCTGAACGCACCGTCACCCAAATAACTCAAGAGGGTTATGTGGCAGCAGCTTCTTCAAAAATTGTATTGAAATTGAAGGTATTAGCCACTGCAGGACCATTGTTAGACCAAATTTAACAGTAGGTAACACTACTAAGTATTCAATAAAAGATTTACAATAATTTCATGAAGCTTCTTTCATCATATCCTATGCAAGTAGAAAAAGCTAGTAATTAATTATGCCTAACTTAAATTACTTTTAAGTTTCGAGAGAAAAAGACAATTGATTATATGTAGGAAAAAAGATTAGTTATGCTGGCAACATTAAGCATGCCACCCGTCGCGCGCAGACTTATCGTGCGAGCACTCTATAGACGTTTTGACCAGAAATCAGCCACGTCAACAGCGTTTTCATTTGCCTCTCAAAGGTCCTTCAGGGTGCAGGTGTTGTTGTAAAGAGAGTAAGATAGGAGGTGAGGAACTGTTTGGGACGTAGATCCGCAATCGGACTACGCGTCATTGGAGTAAACCCCATCGAAGTTGAGCTTGCAGCAACCCACTTTGCTTCGGCGTCGGTTTAAGAATTTCCAGGTGAGCCATGGAAGTTGGTTGCCTGCAGGGATCTTTTCTGCAGGCTCAAGTCAGTCGGAGGAGGGTGTTTGAGACACAGTCTCTTCTTTGTCTTACTTGACCTACTGTCATTAATTGGTTTAGTTAACATCAGTAAGTAAATGTATTGGCTAATATTACATCATTTCATACTCGTACAACCTTTTTCCAAGGCTATCGTGGCCCACTTTTTTCACTAGAGCTGTGCATTTTTTCTGGTTAATAATATCTACGGAACTCAGCAGTGGTGCAGCTATCTATTGTTGATAGAATTTTCGTAATCGTATCAGCGCTCCCAGATAACCCTGCAGCATAATTGCGTAAGTGAATTAAAATTAAAAAGAACGCTGGTGACGAAACCTTTAAACAAATGACTTTTGTATTGCGTAATACAATCAAAGGGGGTCATGGAAAGGATATGTGAGTTCTACTCATAGAGTGGAGGAAGTACCCTTTCTAAATTATTTACGCAATACCAAAAACATATAAAGGAAATGAGACTTACTCTTTCATGGAGTTGTTCTCTTTGCCCTGCCGTACTTACTTACGCAATTAGGCTGTAAATCCTTCGCCAACGTGTAAACAAGCAAATCATCAACAAAAAATTACATTTAACTCATATCACTGATTGTCATACGCAAATTTTCATACCAGAAAAATGCCCAGCTCCTGTGGAAGAGACCATTAAAAAAAAATTGTGCTAGTTTTTTAACCGACTTTCCAAAAAAGAGGAGGTTCTCAATTCGACTGTATTTTTTTTTTTTTTTATGTTTGTTACCTCAGAACTTTTCACTGGGTGAACCGATTTCGATGATTCTTTTTTTATTTGAAAGCTGGTGCTTGTCATGTGGTCCCATTTAAATTTTATGAAGATCTGATGAAGAACTTTGGAGATATACATCAGAACTCTTCAATAAATGACGGCAAATCACTCGGGATAGCTGCAATCGCATGTCTGTTTATTGTTTTTACCATTACATAACATCACACTAGTACGCTCTAAAGCAGTACGCAGGTGTGAACAGTTAACCCTGGTATACTCTCATTCCACCGGTTTTGTTTAAGATTCATGTTATTGTGATAATCAATTCTGGCTTCACTTTGGGCATTATAGGTACCTAACCTATAGAACTATAGAACTGGTCCATTATGTAACACAACTAAAAAGTGAAAAATAAAAAAAACTTTTTACAAAAAAATACCACCGACTTCCAAATAAAAACACTACAAAGTAAAAAATAAATTCAATTTCGGAAGTCGGTGTCAAAAAACGAAGAAACGAAAACAGGAACACCGACTTCCGAAATTGAATTTATTTTTTACTTTGTAGTGTTTTTATTTGGAAGTCGGTGGTATTTTTTTGTAAAAAGTTTTTTTTGTTCAAAATATTTAAGCTTATATTTTAGCTTTATAAGCTTTCAGAATGCACGTATCATCATCGCATTAAATGTGCTAGCATAGATAAACGATACACCTATAAGTAGCTCATAGGTCAGTCATGCGGGCTATTGCCAATTTATCAGATCGTATGGATCAAGGCCGCAACAGCTATCAAGTACCTATAAGCTACAACAGCTATAAATATCGATGGAGGCTTGGAGCTTGAATTTGTTAACTATTAGATAGTCTTTATGTGCATTAAATTATACAAATTTGCCCATTTTGGGCATGTTTTCTCTATACCGTGCCTGCGGGTCTATTCCCAAAGCACGAACTCCATAGTTTCGGCCTTCGTTACGGGCATTTCCTTCTCCATATAACCTATAGATGGATGTTTCGTTCAGGGCTCGAACTAAAAATGAAAGACCACAATTTGACAGTTGTACCTACTCCCGATGTGTTTTTACCCGTCCGAAAAATTTAACCTAACACTTGTTTTATTTACTCCAAAGTTTCGGAGTACTTTCGGGCGGGGCCCGTAATATAGTTGACAGATATTGGGAGTAGTTTAAAAATGATAGATAATGTTATTTAAAGCCGTTATAAAAATAATAACCAGATTGGTAGTAAAACTAACTGCCCACTCCTAATAATAAAGTCCTTTAGATATTTCCATTTAAAGAACAGTCCGTTACAGGAAGATGATGAGAGATTATTGAAGCTTCCTCAAAGACATATAACAAATGTCGGGCTCATAAAACCAGCAGCCTTATTGCTTAATGAATTCGGGAAGGCAAAGAGAATGAAGAATCGACCAATCACATAGACGATAGTACACATCGCGTCTTTCATCTCGCATGTGGTTGTTTGATTTTTTATACTCTTTGCCCTTTACCTTGCCGAATTTATTACGCAATAAGGCAGCAGCTCTGCTACCATATTTACTGGTCAAATCTATTTTAGAACTGCAAAAACATTAGACTCATCTAACGAAATCAGAATCACATTGAATTGTGAAAACTGTTGACTTTATCCTTGTTACAGGTTTTCAAAGTGAGATCATTTACCGTTAAACCCGCGTCTGTTAATTGGACACTAACTGTACCGAGAATGGACGTAATTACAACTGTTTCAAAGTCTAAAACAAAAATTAGTTAAGTTACAGCCACAAGAACTTGGATTAATTCGAAATTAGTAATGTATTGTATTAGTTCTTGATCTTAGTGCTAAGCTCAGTTTGAACTTTTGCTGTCAAAGTAAATTGTTGATTGTTCGATAAGGACCTTAACCCTAGAACCCTACTCGGGGTTGCACAGATTTAACTTGCCGCGTATTTAACCTGGGTCATGCGCTACAGATTGGTCTGTGCCGTGGCGACAACAGCATGGTCTAGACGCGTACACGTGCATTTTTTATGAATTAATAAATGGAATTCGTATCAACTCATGGGTTCTGTATAAATGCTCAAAAGCAGTATCGTGGTGGCCCAGTGGCTGAAACCTCGGCTGTCGTACTTGAGGTCGTGGGTACAAATTCGGGTAAGTACCAATGTGCCTTTTCAAATTCATATGTACTTTCTAAGTTTATCTTGGACATCACAGGCAACGGTGAAGGAAAACATCGTGAGGAAACCTGGACTTATATAGTTTATATCTGAAATAGCCAAGTCAGAGACCTGTGGGGTTCTCAGAGGCAGCTTATTCAACTCTGACACGAAAAACAACCACATCCACACATGAAAAAGAAAGAAAGAAAGCTCAAAAGCAAATAATAAGCCTGACATAAAGTATCATAGCAGTTTTCTCAGAGAATTGGGACTTAATCTCATACACAAATATTTGATGGAACGCCTACAATGGCCGACTTTGAGGAGGGATATAAAAAAAGTTTTCGGCGATCCTTAAGAACCCGTGCCTGTCGATCATCCTGGGTCTGAATGCACTCACAGGAGCGTTGTTGTTTCAGGGATCGGAAGAGCAAGTACAGGTGAAATATCAATTTGTTTGGAACACCAAGTCAAAGTATGCCAAAAGTGCTTAAATTGATTTAGTTATTATATATACTAATCTATACTTCTATACTAATATTATAAAGAGCAAAGATTTGTATTTTTGTATGTTTGTATGTAACGAATAAACTTTAAAACTACTGGACCGATTTCAAAAAATCTTTCACCGTTAGGAAGCTACACTATCCTCGGGTGACACAGGCTTTTTATCCCTGTATTCCAAGGGAAAACGGTAACTACGTGGGTGAAACCGCGAGGCGTCCGCTTGTTTATAATATAAATATAATTTTCTAAAACTGTTTTAATTGACATAGTTTAATTATTATTTAATTTTGTGGTCCCCTAGCACCCCGAACACGGAATACGCTAGACAGTGTAGGGTTCTAGGGTTATTATTGTTGAATGAAGCGATATTAGAAGCTACATCGCTTTAATAATATTACGCCATACAGCAAAAGAAATACGAAACGAGATAAGATCCTTGTTTCTCTTTCAGAATGTATAAAATGTGAAGTATTTTTTTTTGCTTCTGCCACACGATTTCTTGCAACTACGATACCTGAAAGCCAGAATCAACAGTGGCATCCACCATAGAGTAAGGGAACGAAGTTCCACTATGTCACGGGGAAACGATCCCACCACGAAGAAATCTACGATTCCGCTACGAAATTAATCAGAAAATAACAGCGGAGTTATAAATTTTCACTGTACTTTTTTTAGTTCAGAAAACTTAATTTCAAAATTACGAGTACATAAAATATGTAATTTTTCCGGCCACATTGAAAATATTAGATATTTTATCATCATTAACATATGCCTGCTCTTACGCCGAGTTACTTGATCGGCGCAACACGTTTTCTTCTTCGATTCTCCCCTTTTAACCGTCACGCTATCATCAGTATTTTAGGGCTCTTTCAATTTAGACGTTTGGTGTCGGACTGCTGCGCCGCCGCAGTGGTGCCGGTGTCGTGCTGCACAACAACCTGTACATTTTTTCCATACAATGTTTGCACTCACATACTCGTCCAGCTGTCGAGCGTGCGCGGCACCGGCACCACACTGCGCTCTTGGTGTATAAATTTTATAAAAAATTAACTGGTCGTGTGCAGTACGACACTCGTACCGCTGCGGCACCGCAGCAATCCGACAGCGAACGTCTAAATTGAAAGAACCGTAGTGGTCTCTATCCTCAATCAACATGGTGCGTCTTATGCTGTCTGGCAAAATGGAGGGCAAAAGACCTAGAGGTCGAATCCTCACACGGTGGTCGATTCAAATATCAGAGAAAGAATATCCAGCGTCGCACTCCACGAGGCTGCTGGTCGTAACAGATGGAGAAAACTGTTGATAACTTGACGGTCGCGATTATCAGCAATGAGAGAGCGATTAACATACATACATAAACTCACGCTTTTTCTCATGGGAGTAGGCAGAAACTACAGAACGCCACCTGCTACGATCCATACATATAACTCCTGTTGCGTCCATTTACGCTGATATCTAGTCATAAGCGCATGTCGGTAATGAGTACTGCGCTCCTAGCCATTCTGACGATCAATACCAAAGAAGAAAAAGAGCGATTAAGAAGAGAGAAGTCCTCAATCAATAAATCGGCACAAATCCACTCATTTACAAACCAATTTAGCCTCACAATTTGCCCCAAACCCAGCTCCAAATTAAAAAACTGACCAAAAATAGTCTTAATTGTCGAAAATCCCTTCAAAGCTGTGCCTTAACAAACTTCGATCATTATTAGGTGCGCTAACGAAGTGGCCAGCTAGCTCATCCAATTATACGCTGATCCCGCCGGGTATAACTAACATAATTTGTGTTATGCTGAGCTAGCTAACTTTTCAGTGGTACTGTTGGATGAGTTTTAATTATGACGCTTAGCTTTTGATGTGGTTGTCTGGTTCCTGTATAACAATCTGGCTCGACTGATGTAGTCGAGCTGTTTTTCATAGTATTGAACAGTGCTCTACTTTGAACTAATCCTATCCTATTTCAAATGTGTAGTTAGGTCTAAGCTTATCATATTTTAGTGTTTGTAATGTGTGGGAAATGTTAGTACATTTGTCCATTAACCACGCATCAAAGGCTGAATGAATTTGGATGAAAACACGGGTAGACCATAGCTTAGATTAGGATAATAGGAACATATTATCCCGCATGCGGCAGTATGTTCCTGGGATAAATGTTTCCGCGAGAAATCGTGGGAACATTTCTCTTAATCTACCATTGTTAAGATGACGATTAAAGTTTATAGATTTATAAATAAATTTTTTCGTGTCTGTTTTTTTTGAATGTCCAAGCTTCTATGACGTTTTATAAATCATTCAGAATTTTTTTCTATAGTATCCTGGCTTCAAGATTTCTGTTCCCGGTCCATGCAATAGGCTCGTTCGATGAAACGTGGCTGCACTTTACAGATACAACTCTGCTTAACCCTTTGGGGAATACAAATAATAATATGATATTATGGTTTATCCTTGTTGCGCCATTCACCAATCCTATGCCAAACGAAACAATTTTATTCCCAGCACGTATCTTAAACATATCTTGATATCCCTTACAAACTAGTGCCCTCTATTATGATAATCATGTCACTATAAATACAATAAGGTAAACATAAAAAATAATTCAGTACGTCGTTACACCGCTAGATGGCGTTATAAATAAAGGAATATCGACACTATTTTTCAGGGGAAAGGCCCCGTTAAAATATTTAGCGACCATTATTCGGTTCTGAAAAATGTCTGTCCCTTCCGTGTCCGTACTTTGTATGCAAATATGAAGACTGGGTTAGGTTGAGAATATACGGGAAGGTTATCTGTGTGGGTACGCTGATGAAAAACGATGGAATCGGTAACAAAAGTTTATACATTCGTAAGGCTGAAAAAAAACTGACAGGCGTCTTCCTTAGCGTCTAGCTAGAGCCTAGCGCGCCACCAGACCTGGTACACTCTGGGACACTCACGAAGTTGCGTAGCGTGGCTGAAAATGAACTTACCTACCTTTAAAAGATCTTCCCTGTCATTACTGTACTTCACAATCATATACAATATTACCTATTGCTTCAGTTGTTCAGGAGCGTGAATTAAATATTCTAAAGTTTAATAAAATTAAAATATGCAACATCTTATACCCAGCAAAGAGGTTTAGTTTAATATCACAGATGATTAAAACATATAAATTAAACATCATAATTTATATTTTTGAGATGATATTTATGAAATATTCGAAGTAGACAAATATTATAATATATATATAGTTTAACCCTAAGAAAATTCTGATTTGCGTTAAAAGTTCTAAGAAAAATCTTTTAACTGAAAATTCATTATTGTTGATTTTCATCATACCTAATCACTAAGACAATATCAATGTAGAACGCTATTCAATCGTGTTGTTTTCGTAAAAAAATATAATGGAGAAGGCTGTAACAATATTATAAAATACTTGGTTATGGCAGGCGTCTCGAAAGTTATATTGTTACTTAAACAAGAGAACTATGTAGTATTAAACAGTAATTAGTCTCAAAGTAAATGTTGCTTTTACTGGTATGATACAGACATCAGTTAGCATTAAAGGATGTTTGTAAAATAACCCACAATTTTGTTTTTGCCATAATTACTTTCTTGCCACTTAAAAAAAAACAATCATCAGTTTTAAACAAAACTGGATTAATAAATAATATTTTTCTAAAACCATCAAAGCAAACTTGTATCGTGGGGAATGCATAAACGGCTTCATAAGTGGTATTTTATATAAAATAATCAAAACAGATAGTTACAGCAACAATCAATGGGTAGAAAGTATACAGTTTTTATTAGGTTTGTCGTAAAATCTGCACTAAAATTTTTAAACCCATGCCTCTCAAACTAGGTTATAACCTGTATTTTGAGAAACAGTGAACGGTCACAACAAAATGCATATACTATACTGTTACAACAATTCATGAACAGTGTCGTTCTACCGACACAAAAGTTTATGTGATTCTGACATAGTTATTAAATATGTGTGTGTTTGCATGTAGTGGAAGGTGAGCATGTTTGATAAGGTTGCGTGCGCGCATGATTAAATGTGTGTATGTTATCGAAATCGGGGTGCGTGTCAGATAAGGTGATGTACATACATCAGAAGGACTATGCCTACACAGAGTCTCTACTTACATAAGTAGGGACTCCGTGTAGGCACAGTCCCTCTTTAGTAGCCACTCTGTTACTTTCGTTTTTTCCGCGTGGGTCTATAGTTTTAGGGCATTTAAATCCTTATTAATTTTATTGTAAATATAATTACAAAGTGTATAAAATCGATGCTTTGCGAAAGTGGTTTTATGTTGAGATCCAGTGATGAGTTGTAGTCGCTTATTTGGATAAATAGATTGCTTAAAAGAGATTTATTATAAGAGTTTTAACTCTACATAGTTTTATAGTATTAGATATTTCTTGTTTCAGATTTGTTTCCAATTTTAAGTCAAATCACATAAAATAATTGCAGCTCTAGTATAATTTTCTTAATTACATCTGATAAACACAGTCGAGATGTGAGTCTCTGCCTTCTCATTCAAAGAATACGAAAATCAATCTATACAAAATTATTTTTCTATTTTTAATGTTACCGTGAATATTTGATTCTTTATTTCTCATTATTATTTGATAAAAACATAACTGGCGATACGTGGGTGTACTATATACGAGACCTCTGTCAATCCCTAAAGGCAATACATTCGAAACAAGATGTTATTTTACGAAATTACAATATTTCCATGCTGTAAAAACAGTTGCCGCCCACTACCTACCCCCGTATGTTTAACATAGGGACTATTGTCATGCGTTTTACGTAACACGTCAAGAAAGGATTACAATAGTGTGCGTGATAGATAATACTTTGATCTTTTAAGGTGTTTACATAATATACCTTAGGGTTTTATTCCTGAAACATATCTTGCTGGCCCTTTTTCGACTATTCTATAAAAAGTCATGATTTATATTTAGTCAAGAAACGGTAGTGTTGTTCGTAAACAAAATATTTCGTCGCACTGTCTTACTAGCACCAATGTTTAATATAATAAATAACGCAATAATATTTTTTTTGTAAAATCTGAATATAATTTTGCCTTTACACGAACCCCGGTTGGTGGAGGTCAAATATAACTGAATTTTTAGTTATATGTCATGCATAGTATCCTCACTACGTTACCTATCACCGTTTTGAGAGCAGCGGTAGTGAAAAGCATCATTTTTAAAAAGCATGACCTGGATTTGAACAGACGATCTACAATTATATATCTCGGTTAGTTGGAGCAATTGGAGTCCTCACCAATGCCCATCTACTGCAGATGCGGTGCGGTGCGATGCAACAACGAAATGGTGAATGGCTCAGCCCAGATGGACCAAAACCAATCAATCTTCTGATGAAGTGAAATGCATACCGACTACGTATTATTGAATAAATTTTCCATTCACAGTCTCAATAAAATCTAGCCAATACTCTACTGGCACCCATTATTTTCCAAGCAACGAGTAGATAAGTATTTTTTATACAGAGTGGATGCCGAATAACAGGAACCGGCGAAGCGGTAGGCCCAGAAAGAGATGGCGTCATAAATTAGACGTCTATCTGACCGACTGACCAGATATAGGTAGAGATAGGGAAAAATGGAAAGACAGAAGGAGGCCTTTGCCCTACAGTGGGACATAACAGGCTCATAATATTAATAATAATAGAGAGTGGAAAAAAATGGACTTATGTATTTTTTTATTTTAAAAAGTGACGTACTAGTCGTAGCACGTTGCCTTACTACTACGTCGCGTACTTAGGTATTACCTATATTTAGGGTTCCGAAAGGAAAAAACCGAACCCTTATAGGATGACTTTGTTGTCCGTCCGTCCGTCTGTCTGGCTGTCAAGAAATTTTTCTCAGGAACGCGAGTTCCTGAGAAAAATTTGGAGGTATCAAGCTGTTATTTTTATCAAATACTCATGTCTAATGTCCCTTTTAGCTGTGAAAAAACTTCGCCAACGCAATCAAAAGATACAGCCGTTGATGCCGCAAATTTCCGCAAATTTTCGACACTCGCAAGGGAATCAAAACCTACAGGGTACTTCCCGTGAACTCAGAATCTTGAAATTTGGTACTAAGCAACGTCCTATAACACAGATAAAGGAATAATTGCGAAAACCGTAAATTTTTGGTTTCATCATATAAATTATTTATCATCGTTTAAAATTATTAAGAAAATATTTTTAATAATTTTAAACTAACTACCCCTTTCCTCATGAACGCGTAGAGGTATTAAATTGAAATTCATATTAAATACTCAGGTCTATAATACATTTAAGCTGAGGCTTATAAGGAACCCTCAGTGAGCGAGTCTGACTTACACTTGGCCGGTTTTTTTTTGCCATACGAGCAATTAATTTACACCGTTTCATTTTAAGGCTAAGTGCAGATTGCCGCGATACGATGGCTTCTTGCACTGTACAACATAGAATTCGCGTGAGAAGAGTTCGTGTGAACGGTCACTAGGAATTATTAAATATAATAATATACATTTTCCTATCACAATGCTTTAACTCAAAGCAGCATTTTAAGTGCATGCAACATTTCTCAGAGACATTCACAAATTACCTTTTGTCTGTAGGTAACTGGAATCACTTTTGATTTGTGTTTTACACGCGAACCGATATCACTACAATGTGAAATTAGCCTTACTATGGGGTCCCACCGCTAACAAAGAAAATTTTGTTTAAATAAATGCCACCAGATGGTGCGATATATAACAAATAGATGCTGATTTGTTATTCAAAATGCAGATTTGTTGTGTGTTAAATTCACGATTTCTAGAATTGATTATAAAAAAAATATTTTCTTGTTTAATCAACTTACCTAAGCACAAAATCATGGAATAATGGGTTCCTAATTCACATTTCAAAGATTATTTGAACGAATCATTTAAAACTGATTCCAATAGATGGCGCGGTTTTTAATTTCTGAGGCATCACTCGATTTTTTAAGTTTGTATCGTACCATATTTTGATACAATAAAAATTTAAAAACGTGCAAAAACAATACTATATAAAACAAATCGTCACTGTATTAAAAATAAAAATTTAGTCACTAACCGAGAAAACCCCTTTACTTGCAAGTCTCTGCTAACACCATCGGTAACCGTGGAATGGAACCGAACGCGATCGAAGTACTTAAGCTTAGCACGCACTGCGATTTTTGTTCACGCGATTTTTTTTCCGCCCATTCTGTGATCTATGGAATTGTATGAAGCTGCACGAAGAAAAAAAAAAATAGTATTAAAAAATACGCGCGAATAAAAATCGCAATGTGTGTTAAGCCTTATAAAAATAATCAGATGACAAACGCAGGTGTGACGTACGGCTCGGTTTCTTCGTATGAGATGATGCATCTGTATGCTAGTATTATATTATCTGTGGCCTAACATAAAATATCTCAACTAAGATTTGGTGTCGCCTTCTAGTCTTACCGGATGCATCCGAGTACCAGACTGCCAGTATTTTACATGGCGCGACTGTCTATCTGACCTCTACAATCCAGTAACAGGTTAATACTATACTCCTTGGGCCTGGTGGCAGATTTCTTGAATATCTGACTATCCGTAACGACGGTCAAAGATCTACAAATGCCAGCTGGAACTGAAAGATTAACGTGTTTTTAAAGGCACTGAGGAATCTTGGCTAGTTCAGATGGTAACCCATGATCGGATCTTGAAGATCGACCCGTGCGTCTTTTATTACTAGGCCAGGAGCTCCTCTTAAAGGTAAACGCGCACCTAGACGCAACGCAGGAGCCGCACGGGCCGCGGTGCCGTATTCATCGCATTTTCTCAAACCTCCGCGGAATTCGCGCCGCATCGTAGCCACTTCTGTACATCTTTATCATCATCATCATCAGCCTTTTAATGATCCCACTGCTGGAACACAGGCCTCCTCTCTGTAAGAGGGAATGGGCCGTAATCCAGCACGCGGGCCCAGTGCGGGTTTGGTGGATGTCACATGCCTTTGAATTTTGGTTCTGGGACATTCTGGTTTCCTCCCGACGTTTTCTTTCAACGTTTTGAGAGTAGTTGGGATGAAATAATTTACACAAAGTAAAACGTCTACCTGGGTTCGAACTCAGGATTTAAACTTTTAAGTCGCAGCCGCTAACACTGGGCCACCACTACTCGTACATCTTATTTTATCAATATTTTCTATACGGATACGGATGAAGTATCCACACCGGCCGAACCGTACTCGCTGTAAGTATCAAACGCACCGATTCTGATGACGTCAATCGCACGCGCTGGTGGAATCCGTATACCTACAGCATTTTGCTGAAATGCGGTTCGTGCGGCGTGGATAAGTACGCCAGGCTGCAAACTATTTAATATACAGACTTATAAAATGCGATAAAAATGCTTTAGCATAGACTAGACTAGACTTTAGATAGACTTTTAATCTTGGCAAAACCTACAGTTCTTATTCAATAAGCCTCGGAAAGGATGCCGCAGGAAATACATAATACTGTTATGAAAATGTGTTGTAATACCTTGTTTACGACTTCGTCTGATGTTTCTGTATTATGGTATGACGTGAAACAAAATAATAGCTAGCTTCTATTCTTTATATTTTTGCAGCATTTTTGTACCATTATATGTGGAATCAGGTGGCTTTTAAAAGTATCTCGGGGAGGTCTTAACAGTTTCATGTACGATGTAGGGTTTCTTGTTAAACATACACAAATAAAGAAGGACAACTTATGTACAAAAGCGAGCTTAATCCATAATTGGGTTCTCTTACAGACAACCTCAACTATATATAGGCCGCGAACAAAGAAAAAGTATGGCAAACTGCAAAAACAGAGTGCATTGATACAAGACTATTTACAATAACAGGCACAGACACACGAACATGCATTGACACGGCAATAGTAAAGGTGCCCGCAGGTAGGTGCGACGCGACAATACGACACCAGCAAAATGTAATCTAGAAATAAAAAGGTCTACGAAAAAGTACAATGTGCCACATCGTAGACGTATTGTCGCACCGTCCTGTCTGTACATTAAAAAAAAATATGTGGAAAACGTTAACAATTTTTGGCATTTTTTGGTAAGTATCGAAGAACGATTCTGGGTTTTGATACTACAAAAGACAATACAAAGTATTTTATACTTAGGGTTCCGTAACTTAAGTGCGAACAGACTCTTCATAAAAACTTTTGAAGTTTAAATTTTGATGGAGTTGACTTTTAGTAATTTCTTGTTTTTCTTATGAACTTTGTTATACAAAACTAACGCCAAAGTAAACAGAACTGGGACACCTCTGCCTCTGCCTTTGGGGAATACAATCGCAATGTAGTTTTACCGTTATCCAACATACTAGACAAATTTTTTGAATGAGACTACATAAACACATTTTTTTGAATTTCCATTCTTATTTCATACTGCTGGGCATTTGCTCTACATTTTTCAGTTCTCTTTATCGTTGGCTTTCTTCGGCATTTCCATCATGAACGAGTCCAAATTGTCACAGTTTTAAGGCCTACCTAGGTGCCGACGAAACTTCAGCCTTATGTGATGGCACTTCGCAATTTAAATTGCGTCGATAGGAGATATTGCGCACGTATTTTCTAAGAACATTTCAAATGCTAATCGGTCGGATTGCATCACATTGCGTCCATACTAACGAACTAGCATTTTTACTTAGCAAAACTTGCTTATTGGTCTGATATAAACCGAAATACGTCGAGTTATTAGGAAGGTCGCTTTGCATAAAAATATTTCGTACATTGCTGGATTCAAATTTTCAGCTCAGAAGCAAAACACTCAACTAATCAAACAAGCCAGCCAATATGTAATTTGTGTAATTGCTGCAAGGCGTTTCGGTATCTGGATAAACGAATAAATAAATAAATGTGGGAAAACTATCAAAATAAACCGGTGTGGGAAGATTGCCTCAAATAGCCAGCCTGTAGCTACGCCCACTCCTTTCAGTAAACAGCGTGAAGCTAAGATTAAAATGGCGGCGTAAACACGCGCGGCTTGCGTGGTTGGCGGTAATATACGACGGTCAGCTTATGTGGCCTCACTTTACACCGTAGCGTAACTTTAGGAGAAGCATTTTTATTTATACTATACCACGGGGTCCCAGCGTGCAGCGCTAAGAAAGTTTTTTCATATAAATCTCACTAGATGGCGCGAAATGCACTAAATTGTTATTGAAATACATATAGGTAAAATTAAAATTTTCGAAATTAAAATAATTGTTTAACTGGGCTCTTAATTCACATTTCAAAGATTATTTGATCGGATCATTTAAAATTGATGCCAATAGATAGCGTGGTTTTAAATGTCTGAGGCATTCCACTCGATTGTTAAAATTTGTATTGTAACACATTTTGGTGCAATGAAACTGTAAAAAAGTGCAAAAAAATACTATAAAACCAATCTTCAATGTATTTAAAGAATGAAATATTCATGCACCTTTTACTTGCAATTCGCTGCTAACACCATCTATGTTAGTATGACATGGAACGGAACCGAACGCTAACGATGTACAAAAAATAATCGGTTCAATCAGACGAAAAACGCTAGTTACGTCGGCGCGGTTTCTTTGTATGGGATGAGGCAACTGTATGATAGCATTATCTGTAACTATACTTTTGAACCAATGAAGTTTATTCTTGCGTTTCTTTTGGTATTCGATAGTACAATCTTGGGTATCTAATTTTTTTTTTGTTTTTTTGTCATATATTTTTTTGTTTTTCATTTGTGTCTCCTGTGCAAGTCACAAGTAAATATATTTTATTTCTTTTAATATCATCATAAAATCGATCGATGTGGCAGCGCTTGGGAGATCCATCATCATTATGCCTAGAAGGTGGACCTCCTTTAGCTTTAATGTTCTGGATGGTGAACACTTTGATAAGCTCTTTGATAAGCAAAAGTTAAGGCTTCATTGCCTCGTCGCTTTTCTGGTGGACGCCACTGTTGATTCTGGCTTTCAGGAGTTGCAGTGGCTTGGGAATAGTGCGGTGGGATGGTCCCAAAAAAAAAAAAACAAAAGTTAATATGTCTGGTCGCTCTTTTCCAATGTGGTTTCAATAAGATATACGACGACAGTAAATATATAAAATTATGAATATTTTGCAGCTTATGCCAGTACGTGTTGATATTGAAAACTTGCTGTCCAAATTCTTGACCCTAATTAAAATTCTTGAATACAAAGCGATCATCGCGCGAACACGCGACCGCTGCGTTCATTTGTATGACAAAAATCGAAAAACGCCATCTGTCGGTGCGATGACGCTTTCGTGTTTGCCATAGAAATTAACGCGATTTTCGCGTGTCGTTTTATTAGGACAGCGCCTAATACTCGTATCCCTGACTGTTATGTCGGCTGCACACTCAAACGCGAGAGCCCGAGGAAACGCTGTATATTGAGTTTTTAAACAAAATACTTCATGGTTGAACTCAGTACTGAGAGCAATGTGTATCATCCTCACTGGCTGTCGCGCGAGAGTGTACAGCCGGCATTACAATTATATGTACGTGTAACTGGTTGATTTGACAGCCTAGTCGCTTCGTGATTTATTCAAATGTTCAGACCATATAGTCATAACTACCTACAGAGTTCGGCCATAAAATTACAGCTCTAGCATGATCACTTTCACCACGGTGTGTAAGCAGTCCGTTAATCTGACGTCGCAACGTTTTTCCAATAGCTTACATTCATGTCGGATGGCTATGAGAACTTATAGACACATGTAACATTGTAGGGGAAAAGGTTTAAAATAAATAGGTTACCTCTATTAAATTGTAGTAAAATATATGGCGTACCTATCTTATCTTGTAGGTAACCCACAACTATGTTAGAGGTATCTATTGAATTGATGAGATGGTGAGACTGAGTTATCAATTAAAAGGAAATAATCCAAGTTATGTTGCTTGTGCTATCATGGGGGAGAGGGTTGACATAATCGCCACGCTCAGCAGGCGGGTTGTTGATCAGCGATCAGGCAGTATGGTTGTTATAAATGCACAGAGAACTCTGCTGCCCATTCTCTGGTTTGTCCCTTAGTCGCTTCTTATATTAGTGTGTTTTTAGGTAGGTATTATAGTAAGGTTATGGTGACTCAAAACACTACCTACGGCATACATTGTTTTACAATATAAGAATTTAAAATCGATATTTCATACAAATTAACAAAATTTCTAAATTTACAATACAATATTTTTTTATAATAAACATTTAGAATAGAATATTTGTTATAAAAGTATAAAGAATTCAATTAATAAGTCAAATTTTTAATTAACAAGCATAAATTATTATTTGATCGATGATTATTTCCAAAGACTTTTAAATTAAATAATCCATGTTGTTTTAAATTTTCATAAATATTTATGGAAATAATCCATATTATTACTATAGAAGTTATCCCAATAAACAAATTGACTTCTATTTGTCGCATGTCAGGTAATTTTAAAATGTGATGACTAAAAGAACCACCGAAAGTGTTCCACGAGACACCAGACGAAATCATGTAGGCGAAAATGGTAGGACAAACTCGACTTCTAGCAAAAAGACTGGCACGCCGGACTGATCAGCAGAAAACAGAATATCATCCAGATGAAGGCATTTGCCCTGCTGTAGAAAAAAAAGGCCAGTTAGATTAGGAAACGAAAGTGGTAACCATTTAGCTCACAACAAATACAATATTGTCACTCTTTGATTAAGAACTACGAAAACTGTAAACAACTCTAACGATACCTTCAAAACATACAACAAAGAACTGACATTTCTATGACAAAACGACTTCTCGACGTCTTTGCAATTTCAAAACTATGTATAATGGTTCACAGACACAGACTTCATTTCTCGCAACTGTACATACCGGGGCTTGTTTTGCAAATAAATGGCTTTGACT
This sequence comes from Orthosia gothica, assembly GCA_949775005.1. Classification (NCBI taxonomy): domain Eukaryota; kingdom Metazoa; phylum Arthropoda; class Insecta; order Lepidoptera; family Noctuidae; genus Orthosia; species Orthosia gothica. The sequence goes on from OX459048.1 coordinate 27,142,415, forward strand.
TTGTAATTATTTTCGTGGAATTTTGTCCAAATTAGTGACAGTCGAGATTCTGTTTCCTTACACAATTTTGATTGTAGTTAAAGTTTTAGAAAACGTAGTATTGTTGAAGAGGCTTCTGAGGCCTTAATCTGACGTATCAAAACTATCATGATTTCACAGTGAGAGAGATACGGAGATACATAAAGGATAAATAACTGAAATTTCAAAAGCTCATTTACCTATAAATGTTTACTCATTTAAAATAAAACTGTTCGCTCCGTCACTTGCCACTAAGATTTCATTGGTTCGGAGTCACCCAGTCGACACCGGTTATCGCTGAAAACCAGCGCTGTGGCTCTGTCTCGCACACGAGTCCCAGCATTATGCTGAGCGATGACCGTTTTGCGTAGTTGTGACGCATACTTTGTAATGATTGTATTTAAGTTTTTTTTTAATTTTTTTGGTATGCATCGTGCCTGGCGCAAATAAACGATTTTTCTTTCTTTCTTTTCTTTTCTTTCACTATTTATTTTTAACAGCGGATTCATGATGGCAATGACACGTTAGAATACGTTGGTGTGAAAAACTACTTTGATGAGAATGTAGGACTTATTTTTACTATGCTTGGAATTTGCTCTCGAATCGACTTCTGACGAACAGATTTATTATTTCTATAAAACTTTCTTGTAACCGATCATGTGTTCTCAATCAACCAATTTCGACGAAGAACTTAAGATTTGAAGTCTTACGAATACAGTATTATTGGTTTTGCCACATAAAATTTCTTAGAAGCATTGAAATAGCAATTGTGCCCAAATGATGGCAATGGATTCGTTTCCTGTTTCATGGGACTAAAACATACACAACACGTGGCGACACTTGAGTGAGGCTTTGGTTCAGACGTCCGTATTTCGGCTGATGATAAGCAATCATAGGTGCCTTTGTTAAAGCTTATTACTGTCTGAAAATCTGCCAGCTCAACTGAAAAATCAATGACGTAAAATCCGTAGTAGAACTACAAACTACAACGAGCGCCAGTTACAAGTTTCAGTTGATTCACAAGCGGTCACCCGTTCATTCAATGTTCACGGTTGAGTGCGTCGCTCGCCCCAATGCTCGCCGACTTGTTGATACATCGTCGGTTTTAACTCGCTCGTAAATAGTCGAGTAGGTTAGCTAGGTTGCCGGTTTGAACGATCATGATTGAGTGGCGTTTGGCGTGACTGCCAATTGTTTTAGACGTGGATTGAAGTATTCATTCAGCAAAAAAATATAAAGCGAAGAAATGATAGACAGTGTGAAAGATGATAGGGCTAGTTGAAAGGAGGTGACTGACTCCTGATTTCCGAATTGAGAAAGGAGAAGACATGCAGTACCAGTCATAAATACACTGAGAAAAAGGCAAGAGAATTATGATGATCAGTGATAGCTAAATAACTCAAAATTTTGGACTATCGCAGTCCGCTGCCTGATGTAGGTATTTCCAATTGGTGGCAATAAGCGTTCTTCCGCCTACCGCAAAGAGTCTATCTAAGTCTTCTTGGTTCATCTATTTATCAGAGAATGACCTCTGGAAGGCTTTGGAGAAAATATTAGCCTACTAGTATTAGCCTTATTAGTATACTTGGTAGCGTGACTTACTGCTTCTTCCGTAGAAACCCTTCTAATGCTGCTCTTCTATTTTAAAATACGTACTAATAGTGTTTCTACGGAAATTTAGTGGTTCTTAATAACCACTCACCTGAAACAATACAAAAAAAATCATCCATATGTTATAATACACGAAAACAGACATAAAACACTGGCAGTTGATTCGATAACCTCTTCCATCTCCGAACTCGGTCTCAAACAGATAAAAGTTGAAGAATATTGAAAATCTGTAAACTCACACACTATGCAATCGCTTGGATGTCGGCTACACGTTCCGATATACATTGAACTGTTATGGACGTGACCAGACTGCCTGCGATGCGCAGCACTGATTCTACAGGAGTAGCGTTTGATGCTTTCTATCGATCATATGGAGTACTAGATTTTACCAGCGATTTCAACCGCGTGAAAGTCGGTAATCGTCCCAAAGAAATATATTCCTGGGATAAAAAGTGTCCATGACCTTATCCAGGACATAGTCAATATTCCTTTAAACGTGTTTAGCCGTTATACGTCAAAGGTATCAAATAGAAAGACAGACAGAGTTTCTTTCGAATAACCGTGTTTGAATATTAATCACTTCAAAAGATGAAAATGTACTTATAACGGTGGTTCTTCAAGTTGCGACCAGCCTGGCGGTGATGCGGAGCACTGATTTTATAGGAGCAGCTTTTGATGCTATACATCGCTTATAGAAAAGGTCATCAGAAATGGTGCAGTTAAAATTTGTATTTGCCTTTGGCATCGCATCTGTTTTCTCTGAATGGGCTCTAGAGCAGGGGTCACCAAATAGCGAACTGGACTGCCGATCTGTTATAACTGTGGACCTTAAGTAAACAGAGGCCTTAGTGCGAGTTTTTAGTCACGCTCAATTGCATTAACGTAAACGTTAATTTGTATTGAAATTGGATAAGCGCCGTCTATGGACGGTAAGGAGAAACCATTCTTTTGTATAAAATTTTGACATAAGAGATCGTTTAAGTTACCACGAGTACGGGAGTACGTTATAAAACTCGCACTAAGGCCTCAGTACAATATAAATTATTTGTTTTCACGCCGCGTATTTTAAGGGGGGCTTCCATAAAGCTAAAGGGGGAGCCCTTTAGCTTTATGGAAACCTCCTTAAAATATCTAATAATATTTTTTGAAATTTTTCATTGCTTTGTTTCAAGGTGCTTATACTGTGAAAATTTTAAGACTGTAGCTCCAGCCGTTTGGCTGTAAAACCTGTGTGACAGACAGACACGTTAGTGACGGCAATAGTGCTCCGTTTGGACCCTTCCCGTATAGAACCCTAAAAGCGGACCCCAATTGAAAACAATTGGTGACTCCTAGGCTAGAGCACCAAGAGGTGTGTAGTACACACACACCCTCTTATTGATATTATTATATCGAAATAAATTCATTGTAGTATTTCACACCTGTATTTTCCAAAGGATTCGGCAGAGTTGTACTTATATTGCACCAACATTTCACCAGTTAAGTTTAATATGGTTCCTTGTAATATGGGGCGAGCCTATTGCCGTCAACCAGAAACAAATCTTGACTTAGGGCTACTAGAAATTCGAGATGTAAAAACATGATAATACTTTGTCAAAGTCAGCAATTGAAACTGGCAGACCTCATTCTGGCAGCGCTTGCCATCACTGGACCAAAAAGGCTGAACGAAGAATAACCTCCTTTTTTAGGGTCCCGTACCCAAAGGGTACAAAAGGACCCTATTACTAAGACTCTACTGTCCGTCTGTCTGTCTGTCACCAAGCTGTATCTCATGAACCGTTATAGCAAGATAGTTGAAATTTTCACAGATGATGTATTTCTGTTGCCGCTATAACAACAAATACCAAAAACAGTTAAATCAAATATTTAAGTGGTGCTCCCATACAACAATCGTGATATTTTTGCTATTTTTTGCGATAATGGTTCGGAACCCTTCGTGCGCGAGTCTGACTCGCACTTGGCGGTTTTTTATAAAACAACTAGCTTCTGCCGGCGGCTTCGTCCGCGTGAAAAGTGTTTTCTTATGCCAAGGGAACATAATACTGGGATGAAAACCTATGTGCTATTCCAGACTATAATCTATGTCTGTACCAAATTTCATCTAGATACGTTTAGCCGTTTTAGCGTGGTTGAGTAACAAACGTACATCAATTAAAACTTTCGCATTTATAATATTGGTAAGAAGTAAGATATGTATAAAGACGGCATGAAACTCTACCTACTACCTATACGTCAAAAAACAACACACTTATATCTAAATCCTAACGGATACATTGTCTGGGAAAAGCAAAGGGTTATTTCGTATCCCTAACGGCTAAATCCACACTGTGACCGTCCTAAGAACATAAGGAGGCTTCGGATCGCCGATGGAACGCACCGATGCCCGTGTAACTTTGTAAAGATGTCCCGGGGGTAACAAAGTCCTGTTATATTATGTTAACCTATGGTTGATATTTCTGGTATTACATGGCAGAGTTACTTATAGCGGCATAAAGCATATTATTATTATTATATACTTTATTGTACACCACTAAAACATACAGGACAAACATTTACAAAAAACAAGTGTACAATGGGCGGTCTTATCGCACTAGGCAATCTCTTACAGACAACCTTTGGATGGACTGAACCAGAGGAGATGCATTTAGGGCTGTCAGTGTACCAAATATCATTAATAATATATCATACACATAATAAAATAAAATACATGTATACAATTCATAATAGACTAATAAATATCAAGTATATAACAGAGAAAGGAAAATAATACAAATTAGAGTGAAAGGTAATGCTCCTTTACCATTTTTTTTTTTGTTATTATAGAGTTTTCCGTGTTATTAATATTATAAATTTAATAGTCTTTGTGTTTGCCATTGAATCACACCTCAATGGCTAGACGAATGAAACTTGGTACACGAGTAGAGCGTGCACAGGATTAGGACTTAAGATCTATAGGGTTTTTATATTGTCAATCTCTGTACACGTGCGCCCTATGGGTTAGTTATACAAAAAGCTCATACAATGCTCTGCGAGTCCAATACAACAACGTTTTCAAGGTAATGTTGGTGCGTCTGCGATTTTGCAGTGCATCGGGTATGTTTGCGGAGTCAGGCGTGCCAGGCTTTTACGCCATTATGCGGACTCGGTTTGCTTCTCAGATGCGGTGAGTGCGCGATAGCTCCAACAGCCTTGTTGCTGTATGATGTGGACTTATTACTATTATACGAGTATTATTAACTCTCACGCAAGCAAAGCTGTGAGCTGGATTATGAAGGTTAGATTCATTTTAAAAGCCAACCCTAACATAGCTCAGAAAAGTCCTGCATGGTTAGTGTTGATGTCTTGGATGTGAACCATGTCTTTGATACTGCAGTCGAAAAAAAAACAAAGCATTAAAATTCAAAAACAAACAAAAAAAGAAGCATTTCAACATAGTTGTCAATATTAACAGACAAAATAAATTTGCTCAGTAATAAAATACCTTCAAAAACATGATATTTCCTGTACGAGTACTCAACATTACAAAATTATGTTCAGCATATAACATGCGTTTTAAATGTATTCGCTTTTGACTACATACTCGTGTTTCATCGCACACTGCCGTCCTTTATCTAGAGTGCCATTAACTGACAATTGGTCAGTTTTAGTTTTTTGATGCTATCGTAATCAGCAAAAATTATCTGTCGATTAGTAGGAAAATACCTTTTTTTTTTGTTTACGGGGAGAAATCTTCAAAAGGTACCTGAACTTTTGGGGTAAAGACCAGGGAGTGTGAGTTTTTTACTTTACTAAAACTTCCCCGGTGATCACCATCAGCACGTAGAAAAGGCCCCGTTAACTCTCAAAAGACCACCCTGAAGCCCCCACTGTGGAAAGACTGATATGTCATGTGCCTTACCAGTCTTTCCACAGTGGGGGTAGATCAGTTTCCCTGGGGAGACTGATCTACTTTTTCTCTACTACGAGTATCAATAGATTCCGGCTAAAATAATTTACAAATTGCTATGTTTACAAACCTATTTATGATCAAATTATATCATTGAATTAAACTAACTTTTATTGAAAGTGCGCAATTAAATCTATTTTCGTACATCGAAAACTCTCGCGTATTATTTATAGTTGATAAGCAGTATCAAGTTTTATTACATACATACATACATAAACTCACGCCTTTTTCCCATGCGGGTAGGCAAAAACTACAGAACGCCACCTGCTACGATCCCTACATGCTTTTTTTGCTTCACACACATTCATACATCTAGTCATACACACACGCCGGTTATGGGTACTGCGCACTTGGCCTTTCTGAAGAACATCGCCTATAAGGTCTAAATATGTCTTTCTAGGGCGTCCCCTCCCGGATTATTTCACAGTTTTTTTGGATTTTAGTCTATTACTCAAAAAATTGTATTTTGTCAGATAGCGACAGTCTAGCTTTATGATGGCAGCATGGCTCTCTCTGCAAAATGTAGTATCAAAGCTAATTGGCAAAACCTCTTGTTGCTACAATATGTTCTGCGAAAATTTACTGAAAATAGTAGAAAAGCTGACGTTTATGCATTGTATTGGTTGTACTGAGAGTTTGTAGTTTGTGAACTAGATACTGTAGTTGTCCTGTGGAAAGTAGCACGACATTTTTAGGAGCGGGGCAGTTTTTAACACATGCTATGGACTTATATGTGACCATTTACAGTGAAATGAGTATTTTCTAACTAAATCTAAGGATTTTTTCACTTTTGATATCATCATCATTACTTCAGCCGAAAGAGTCTGCTGAACATAGATCTCCCTTAAGTATCGCCACATTGGTCCCGTGCGTCTCGCATCCAGCGATTTCCCACAGCCTTAACCATCATGAGTCATCAGTCAAACTAGTGGGAGGCATTTCAAAACAAAGTCCACCGGTTCGCGGTCGTCACACCAAAACTTTTCGGCCCCATCACCATCCGTTCTTCAAGCAATGTGCCCTGCCCAACGCCACTTCAGTTTCGCAATTCTTCGGGCTTTGTCGGTTTTCATTTTCATATCTGATGCGTTCACGCAATGAATCTGAGAGCATAGGCTTCTCCATTGGCCTTTGGGTGACTGATGTCGCGCCGCCGCCTACGTACTTTATGCTGATGCCTTATTTTTATAAATTTTATTTTCCTTTATTCTTCGCTATATCAATGCATCTAATTTCGTATTTTTATAAGAAACCCATAATCTACATCAATGAGCTCACAATAACGTAATTGGGCAAAAGTCGAGCTAATCCTTGACGTTGCTATCAAAAATTGTGTAAGAATTCAACCGTGAAATGTTCAGTACGTCGGCAATAATAGGACATGCCTACTCCAAGCGATCCATATTGTATGAATATTGTCTTATATTTATATAATATCTGGTATATACTCGTTGAATGTGTGGAGTTATGTGAACTATGTGGTGCGAGGGAATTTGATGCAGGCATGTGAAGAGAATTCATAAGTGATCGTGCAATTATATAGGTCTGTTTGACTGTGGTCATTAGTTGATAAGTTAGACAAGACTTTCGAAGATGTATATTTGGTAATTCATCATTGATCTGTACTTTGTTCAATGTATATCAATCGTATTCTATGGCAGTAAAATAATGATGTTAAAAGTACTGTAGCTTTCTATCAGTGAAAGTATTGTTGTGATCTTAAAAACAAATAAATAGTTTATAACTTTAGTGTAAATTTAGCTTAAGGGCAACGCAATAGGTCTCGTCATTAAAAACTGGTTTCAATATAAGAACCTACTAACGAACGATGTCCTAGTCTCTTGTATTTACTTTACACAGCTACAAAAGGTCCCAAAAAGGCCTATACATGAAAGATAGCGATACCGCACATTGCCTTCAAATCAAAACCCGACTATCTAACACCCTAAAATAAAAATAAATGTAGGCAGTTATTCGGCCAGCGGCGTAAAGTTACATGAACAGAATTGCCAATAAAAAGTCCAATTATCGAGCCTCAGAGATCGCAACTTGTTGCGGTGTAAGAGCCAATTTTGAAATCATATAGACTGTGTTAAGGGTATGGCTGGGTGGAAGATATTTTGTCTTTCGTTATAAAAAAAAAATCGGACCAAATGGTACCTAATCCACGTCACCAGTCGATTCAGTAATTTGACTTGAAATTAACTTGTTTAAACATATCATGAGAAGAAATCAATCTGCCTAGCCTAGCTAGCACAAGCCAGTAACTGGGTAACACGTTACATCTAGGCGCGACCGGTGTCAGACCATCAGACTTTATACTACCCGCAACGACTGTCAAAGTTTGAAAATTGACAGCAGTGACGAACGGTCTCTTGGAATTGCCACCGTGGGACGGAGCATGGATAGGGTTCTTGTTAATATTAGGTAACTGACAGAAAATCGTTCAGAAACTGACCTCGGTGAGTGTAACTCAATCTTTGTCCGACTTATGCGACTCTTTAGAGAGAAAGAAAAAAAATAACATAGATTTATTTGGCGCGCACACACACACACAGTACAAAAAGTAAGTCTTTAAAATTACATGATCTGTGCCTCACGGCTGCGTTGATAAGGTCCATTTCAGTAATGTTGCAAGTTAGAAACTATTTGACGCTGGTCTTACAATAGCTACGAGCCTTCCAAGTAAAATACCATTACAAGGATAATTTGCCGCGTATCGTAGGCAAGTATCGCACTGGAAAACCAGTTGAGGCAGATCTTCCGCTTCAGATGCAACGCTGATGCTGACCACGATACTCAGACATGAGAGACCGACCGAGAGAGAGAGTCAAGTTAAGTAGTTTTCTTATTATATTCAGAGGCTAACTTTATTACTCTATATTGTACTTCTTAGAGTCAGGTAGTAAAACCTTCCCCTTATGTGACGAACTATTTCCATTCAGTTTGGATAGGCGAACGAGCCTCGATCGCCGTAACGATTTCACTATATTGGTGCTTTTCCGGCCCAAAATGTCTATCGAAAGTAAATAGACTAGCTATCAGTGTATCTGAGTCGTATCCATGCCAATTGCGCTTGTCTACATAATATGATATATTCGGTAAGCTTAACATGGTCGAAATGTTTCATCAGAAAATGAAAATGTGTAACAGAATCAATTTAATTCCTGAAAAGGGGTCATTGTATTCATTATAATTGAAGAAATTTTAGTACGGGCCCAAACACAAAATCGCGAAAAAAGATACTACTGCCAGGTGTTATTTATTTTTTTGAACAATTGTTAGTTCTCAAATCGACATGTATATTTTTTTATGTATGACCACGCATTACTTTTTATAGAGTAGTCCGAACGCAATTTTTTTATATTGGACAGAGTTTTTCTCAAAGATGTAAATGATATCCAGCCCCAAAGTAGAATAAAAAGGATTTATTGTTAAAATGCCCACAAAATTTTCAAATGTGAACCGTTTACATTGCAATTAAGTAAACTAAAAAGCGAAAAAAACCTTTTTATCAAAAAAGGTATTTTTTTGCTTTTTTTCATTTAGCCTGGGTTGTCCCACTGTTGTCAAAGGCCTCCCCAACATTATTCCAGCCACTCTGGTAACTCTGTCCATGCTCATACAGGCTCACATATTCAGCAGTAACGGTGCATACACATACTATAATATTGGACACTTTTTGCTTTATCAATTATTTAAAATAAAAAAGATAAAGCACATCAAAGTTCAGGAATGGGGTCTTGTGACGTCATTTGTCAGTGTAAATTGTAGCAAAGCATGACGTCACACGATATTTCAACGCACTGTACTGTACCGTCGTAATTTTCTGTTTACGTGGCAAAAGAAAAATACGTGTCAAATATTTTTAGGTAATCTAACTGAACGTATGCACCATTGCAGCTGAATATGTGATCCTGTATGAGTATGCCCCTCACGAGTCAAACTAGTAATTTTAAAGAATACTAAAAATGAAATCTAGCCACAAATACTAGGATTCCATAAGATATTAGCAGACTTATAGATACGGAACTATCAGCCGACCTTTTTCCAAGATGGCGGAAAATTTCGTCCTCAAATAAGTCGTATTTCCCGACAACACGTTTCGAAATCTGATAGCATACACCACAGAGCAATGAGACGCCTGACCGATGCTAGAGACGGAATTTTCAAAACTTTCCATACAAGCGTGTCGACGACCTCGTCTCTCGTGCTTGAGGTTGAGAGTTCAAATCCGGGCAAGTACCAATTTGACTATTTCAAATTCATATGTACTTTCTAAGTTTATCTTGGAAATCACTCGGTGAAGGAAAACACCGTGAAGGAAAACACCGTGTGAAAACCTGGAGTTATACTAATGTAAGTCCGAAATAGCCAAATCAGAGGCCTGTGGGGTTCCCAGAGGCAGCTTAATTAACTCTGACACCAGAGGTGACCACATCCTTACATGAAAAGAAGAAGACTCATAGAAGTTGACGGTCCTGTGACAATTCTGTGTATGGCTATTACAGCCGAAACTTGTGGTTAGCGCACATAGCATGGACTCGAATATAGGTCTCTGTTCGCTCGTACGAATTATAACAGGCACACGAGACGATCTTCAAGGTTAAGCCATACTTGCCGAGGCTATTTCATGAATGGGTAACATCCATTACATTCCTATACTTGGAAACCACGTTGGTGCCAGCTGTCATATTTTGTAGATCTTTGACAGTTGTAACGGATAGTAAGAAGCCACAAATCTGAGAGATGTTTTGCTAAGGGATGTCGTGTTACCCAGTTATTGGGTTGTGGAGGTTAGATGAGGAGGGCTGTTGCTTCATGTAAAATGCTGGTATTCGTCTGCATCCGGTTGATGGATAACCGAACCCAAACTTTTTGGTAAACAGTCAGACTGATTGTACTACTCCAAGGTTCAATTTATCTCTATATCAGAATTCATCAACATTGGTTCAGCTGTCTAGGCGTAAAAACGGAACAAACAAACAGGCAGATATACTTTTGCATTTATAATAATAAAAGTATGTATTTGTTTATTTATATAGCCGTGTAGTTCAACAGTGGTCAGGCAGGGGCCAGTACTCCTCCTATAGTTTTAGGCAATCGATCCACTAAACCTACCAAACCCATAGCCCAATGTATTTTTCCCCATATTTTGCAATAGTCCTGCACCAACCGGGTATTACCCGTGGGTGTACTTGCGCAATGCATACTGGGATAATCGTCTGTTGGTGTCACATTTCCTGATAAATGCCTAACAAGGACTCTGCGAGTTGGCTTCGGCCCCTCACACTCCTTTCAAAGGACCGGGACCCCAGGGTCCCGTATATATTAGGTGATTTCGTCTGTAGACAATGCCGGGAAGAGGTGGTTTCATGCTCTGTGGCATCGACCGATAGATTGATTGTTCGTATACGGTAACTGTATCTGTCCTAGAAATAGTTCGAAGGACAGTCCCAATCCCAAGGATTAGGGAACCTCTAATGTGGTATGTATGTAGTGGGGTGTGAAGAGATTTGAGTACTCTGCGGAGTCATTCGAGTATAGTAAATATTGGTGTTTACTTCTGTTGCTATAGAAACGGATTCATTTCGTTCAAAGAAACTGGTTGTTTGGTATTTTTGCCGGCTGTGTAAAACGACCACTAGGATAGTTGCATCAGGGGCACAGTTGCCCCTATTGTAATTACTCAAGTTTCGCGGATGAATCGCATGCTATTTTATTAATCTATCGAAACTTTCTTCAACTATCACTTACGTTGACCGTGTCTCATGTCTCTATGCCATTGTATGGGAACGCAAAATGCAATCAGATTTGAGTGATATATACTCGGCTGCTCTTGTAATACTATTTTGTTCAGAAGTGTTTCTTGGCGGGATAGATGTCCTAAAATATAAAGGTCGAGTTCGGTCCGTGGATGGGTAAACATTTCAACATACCGAGTTTCCTCCGTGCCTCGGAAAACAAGTTAAGCCGTTGGTCGCGGCTGTCATTTGAAGATCTTTGACAGTCGTTACGAGAAGACAGAAGCTTGAGATCTGACACCAGTCTAGCGAAGGGGTACCGCTGTTACCCGGTTACTGAGTTGTGGAGATCAGATAAGCAGTCGCTCCATGTAAAACACTGGTACTCAGCTGAATCCGGTTGGACTGGAAGTTGACCCTAACATAGTTGGGAAAAGGCAAGGCAGATGATGATAAATTTGTAGATAAAAAAAGCACCACATACTGGCCGTATTACAAATAAAATATTTTGCTTTTTCTACTAAGAGATAAAGAGTAATTTCGTAAAGAGTGGCAACTATCCGGCCCTAGATATATGTTCGTATACTAGTTAATGGTTCTGTATGTATGTGATACCTACTTAATGTGATGTCTGATATTTAAATAAAATGTGGTTTTAGTATAGTTTGAAATCTAAGTTACAAAAACAACATAATGTTTTTAAATAATTTTAGGCAAGTGTGCTTGGATGACCACCGCATTATCGCTTCTTTATAAAAAAACCGGCCCAGTGCGTGGCGGACTTTGCACATTTAGGGTTCTGTACTTTAGAAAAATCTGAATATATTAATTATATTGGTATTTATTAGTAAAATATACGTAATAATAAACATTATCATCCAATTTCAAGTTTATAGGTTAATGGTAAGTTAAAAAAATCTTCGGCACAAAATTGTGTGACAGGCGACGGACAGACAAACAGACAGACGGACACGTGAGTGGCAGCAATAGGGCTCCGTTTGTCCCTTTGGGTACGGAACACTAAAAAAGCAAAAGAAAATAATTGTTATCCATAAGACTTGACAAACATTATGAATAGGTGTATCAGTCACATTTAAAAGGTAATTAGGTAGAATATAATATGACTTAAATGTCTACTAACTAACAGTTATTTTCCATTTCGTAGGATTCGAATTCTGAGCATACAGACCTTCAGCATTTACAAAAACAAGATATTATGTTGCCAGGCGGTAAACCTACATAAAACAAAGGCAGGTAACTTTTTATAACGCTATGATCTATATTTTATCAAACTCCATCAAAAGCTATAAACTTTGAACAGAACAAAGAAAATATTATGAAAGACCTTGTGAGTTAGAACTAACAAAAAACTAATATAAGTGAAGGAAACCAATAAATCAATCATCCGTGTCTACAGCCAAAAGTTTTGTGAAGAAAAAATGTTCTTATATTCGTAGATTGTTATTTGACATTGTACTGAGAAGTATTATTTAGGGTTCCGTACCCGAAGAGTCCAAACGGAGCTCTACTGTTGTCACTCACGTGTCCGTCTGTCTGTCCGTTGCGCGTCGTTTGTCACATGGGTTACATATGGGCCAAACAGTTGGACTTTAAATTACCACAGTAATCAGCATCTTATTGACCCCATAAGCCATATAAATTGTCAAAAAATATTTTGAAATGTTTTTAAGGGGGCCCCTATACAGCTAAAGGGGGGCGGAAAGCAAACCCTACCCCATCGAATGGGATATCGTTGTTTAGAGTAGATAAATACTGTATCTTTTGTTTTAAAAAATATTTGAAAGAGAAGCCACCAAAGTCAGATTAATTTACAAAATTTTGTTACGATTTTTTAACTTGAAATCAGATGATAATGTTTATTATTACGTATATTTTATTAACAAAAACCAATATATTGATAAATCAGAAATATTTCTTGAAATTTTCACATTTTTTCCTAAAACAACCAATTTAATTTTGCGGCTTGGTACGGAACCCTACACGTGCGAAGTCAGAAATTGCCAGATACGCACTTGGCCGGGTTTTTTGAATAGTGACGTGTCTGTAGGCAAAATGTGTTCTCAAAATTGCCTAACTTTATGTCATGCATCCAATAAATGAAAATACAGTTTTTGACTTCAGCGCAATCTTAGGGTTCGACAGATAACCACATTTGTTCAGGTCAGGCATTAGCTGGGAATTTTGATGAAACTGTTACCTTTCACTATATTTTTTATTCTTCTCCTTTCTCTGTTATATATTTGACTAGCACATCACCCGCGACTTTGTTCGCGTGATCCGTATTTCATCCTATAGATGAACTTTTAGTTTCACTCACTTAAATATTGAATTTCCAAAAAGCCCTTCTTAGTGCATTTACATCATAAAATAAGCCTTTTACAGTAAAATTTTCAAAAATCTGTAACACCCCCTAAATCGTCTTCTAGGAGTTGTTTTGAAAAACTAATAATAAACCTCTTTACTATTTACTTAGTTCAGTATTAATGCCAAGTTACAAATATATAAGCCTAAAAAATTGCCAACTTTTTACCTACGTAAGGGGTAGAATTTTCAAAAATCAATAAATACATGAATTCTTTTTATCAACCAAAAGCGTAAATCTGTAATTGCACGTGTCACACTTAAAAGCGTAGAAGTTTCACAAAAACTTTCAACCCCCTTTTTACCCTACTGGTGTAATTTCCAAAAATCCTTTCTTAGTGCGCACTTACGTCACTTGAGGACCGTCCCTACCAAAATTTCATCTTTATACGTCAAGCGGTTTTTGATATTTCGTGATGAGTGAGCTTTTGCTTTTATATATATAGATAGAAGATATCTATTAGTATATTTCATTGGAACAATAATCTAATAACAAAATCATGTAGAGGTTTCTGTACGAGGCAAACTGTGTAGGATCCAATTCGGCGCGACTTAAACCAACTTCTGTGACGGGTTCGTTACGTGTCGATGTTCTAACATCGGTCGGATGAGGGTCCGCTGTTCGATGGCACGAGAATCACAATGAAATTAGAAGTAAAAGTTAGTTAATTAGTTCAGAGATAGAAGTTGGTTTTGAGGTCTCACAGAAAAAGTAATTCTTTAAAATGCCTGCGTTATATTCTTCAGTTAAAGAAATAATCAAAATTAAGGTTTTCAATATTTTTGTAAGCCTATAATTTAGTACCTTCAAAAAGGCTACAGACAGAGAAAATAATACGACGACCATTTTTCGAAAGATATTTTTCGGATTAAGTATTCGTAGAGCAATTTATCGCAACTATCTACCGGAACATTAATTCCATATTTTCTTTTTTCAGACAAAATATTCTGTAACCAGTTATCCTACATTTATGATATTAGTCAACAACTTTCAACCCGGTGAAATACACGTACATTACGAAAATATTTCCCCCCTAGCAAACCCCCTAGCTGCCTAGTCAATTTCGTCATCGGACTACATAATTGGATACCCCAACCATACTCAATACACGCTTATGGTATTACGGAAAGGCGTACAGCTATGGGGGGTGTTATGCCCTGCCGGAGTATATGTTGACTGATACCTACAATCTGGTGGTCTTTAATTCAAGAGTGAATAGTTTAATTCTAGGCACGCGTGTGTCATGTCGATCATATCACCAGTTACCAATTTCGGATGAGATAGTGATCAAACACGAACATATCATCACAAATAAACCATCCCAACAGAAAACAATGAAAACCAACCCCAACACCTGCTTGCATCAGGAAATGGTATCCGATAGTATCTGCGCCATGTTACCGCCCGGATTTATCTCCTTGTGGCGTTCACTCGTCTGGCTGATTGAGGATCGAAGTCATGGCTTAGTAAGGGAAATTTGGATAAATACGGAAATTGGAAACTGTCGCTTGAAACTGATAATGATGATGAAGACTTGATGCTAAAAGAAGGAGACGGACAAAATAACGCATATATTCTCCAACGGGTTGGACTCTTTGGTAAACTCACATTTCACTAGTTATGTCTAATGGGGGCTACCGCGTATGAATTCGTTGCTAGAGACGCTGGTGTAGCGTAAGGTCTCAAACTCTCGATATATCAATCTCCACTGTTTGTGTTGTGAGTGGGCAGGTTTTTTCCTAAATATATTATTGTTGTGAATATTTTATTGTAATGCCATAATTTTTTTATGAAAAGTATCTTTCCTTCCGTGGGGCAGGGACCTGGTGATTTGTAATACAGGTATTTTATGCCTAACTCAGACACCAGCTCCACACATTGCTAATTACACATATAATATGTAAAACCTAGAATAAGCTTGTCATTGTGAGGAGAAATAAATACATTTTATTATTATTATAAATTTATTATTTTGCGATACTTCAGATTTACTATGGCAAATATGAGTAACGGGTCAATGAACGTCAGTGCTTTAAGGTATTAAATATGCTTTAAATGTAAACTTGGTTTTTACGCCCGCGCGCCGCCGCTTACGTACTTTGTGCCCGTAGTAGGTACGTAACAAACTTTGACAGCTTCTGGACCTTAGTCAACGTTCCATGTTTAAACTGACTTTAATTAGTGAACGGGCGCCATCAGTTGGGATTGGTCATAACTATGCTGCCTCGGCCTTTAATTGTATTTTTTTAAATGGTTTTTTACTCTAGAAGCTTTTACGTGCACGTTTTTTTACATTTTTCTCACATATATGTATTTTTCAACAAGAATGATGAACGTAATTAAAACTGATGGAAAAAAGTGTCCGAGGATTTTCTTGTAAATTCTTCGCCAGTGAGACCTACTGACGCTTGCGAATTTGCAACTAGAGTCACCTTTTTTTTTGTTTGACTATTCAAAAGTACCTCTAAGGTTTATTTGAAATCAACTATCAATTAAATTATAATTTTGAGTTGATCCTCATTGGGGGTGAAATTATAGCCACCAACCTGGTGGAAAGCCGGGTGAAAATGGTTTCACAAGCGTAGTTCCCGTTCCCGTGGGAATACAGGCATAAAAAGTAGCCCGTGTCACCCGGGGATAGTGTAGCTTCCCAATTTCACGAAAAAAGATCTTTGTCAATAAGAGCAGATGCTGATGAGACGCAGTGATTCAGCAAAAGAAGAAAGTTGAAAGATAAGAAATGGCAACGACTAGTTCTACGGTTGAAGCGTCGAGCGGAATCCTAAAGAATTTCGGAAAACGCTTCTACTTTGGGGTAACCCACACTGCACCTTCAAGAAAGTGATTGCTACTCGAGAGCCCTTAAAATATTTCTTACGAACAAAGCAACAAATAAAATCTAGGCAATAACTAAGACCTAGACTAGACTGAGATTCTAGACTGAATAGATCACGTAAAAGTAAGCTGTTACGTGTTCTATTCAGCGAGGCTAAAAAGATAATAATTTATAGTATCGTCCAGACAGACAACATTTAATTTAGCCTTTATGTATAATACTGATAATAAACACATTACCCTCCTTCGGCAGTCGGGTAAAAAGGCGGCTTTTATGCCACACAAGGTATTCTCTGCGAGTGAAACTTTAGGTTTAAATAACAATTACTTTGATAGGAGTACAAAATAATAAACAACAACAATATAAACAAACAAACAGGCGACTGGGCCTCAGTTCTGGTGTCTCCGTGAGGCCATGGTGGAGCACTTGAGCTTGTCCCTGGAGGCACTCTCCGAATGGGGTGATGCCAATCTGGTCAAGTTCAATTACGCTATAACACAGGCGAGTCTTTTCTCCGCTGAACAGAGCCAATTTCACCAGGCTCCATCTTTCCGAGGTGAAACCGTACCGGTAACGGACCATCTTGAGCTTCTTGGCGTAACGTTGACATCGACACAAAATTTTGACCCATACACTTAGCCAGTTGAGCTTTTACCTCAAAGGCTCAACTGGCTGCCAAAAAGTTGGTGAGACGGTACATCACGCCAAAACAGCTGCTTAAGTTCTATCAAGCGCAGTTTCGATCTTGCATGAAATACTGTTCTCATCTCTGGGAGGAACTGCCAAACACCAGCTTAATGCACATAAGTCGATCGAAAAACGGGCCAAGAGGCTCATCAGCAATGAGGCACTGGTCGAGTCAAAGCCTTGAACATCGTCGCCGAGTTGCCAGCTTAACGGTTTTTTATCGTATACATTTCGGGAAGTGTGCGATGGAATTGCATGATCTAATTCCGCCTAGCCCGTTTCTTTATCGGACTACCAGACGTACGGCGATGCGCCATCGGTACATGGTGGATATTCCACCTATACCCACTAAAGGTTTTGGAAATACTTTAATTAAGTCAATGTTTCCAGTTGTAGTAAGGAGTCTGTGTTTCCAGTTAGCTACAACATCGGGGTCTTTAAGTCAAGAGTAAATATGTTAGTTCTAGACAAGCGTGTTACACCGTCGACCATCATCACTTACCATTAGGTGAGATAGTGGTCAAGCGCAAGCCTATCTACAATAAAAAAATTAAAAAGGGAATTATTAGTCATAAAATGTATCTATATCTATCGCCCAAACTAAAGGGCGTGAACCAACGACAGTACAGCTATCAAACAATTTGTTATTAATTTACTAACTGTGCCAAATCAAACAGTTTAAAATCGTTTACTGACGCCGCACAACATTCATGTTTCCACAACCAATAACAATTTGCCTGATATTCTATCAATGAACTATTTGAAGTGGCAATAACATAAACAATATCATCAATCAATACACATAATATAATAAATCTGTAGATAAGTTGGCAATTAACCATTGGTATACTTGCAAGGTAGTCGCATTGTTACCAAGTCAGATTCTGAAATCGAGGGAACTCCTCAAATTGTATAGGCGATTATATAGCGATTTAAGTATTTTCATCAACATGGCAAGCATTTGCGTTTAGATAGTATACTTCTTCATTTATACATTCAAGTATACTTCTTCATAAATATACTTCATTTGGTGAAGTGGAACGAAGTCTTTTCGGCAGTCGGTGTCAAAAACGAAAAGAAATAGGTACCAAAGACACCGATTTCCGAAAAGAAAGTTATTTTTCACATTGTAGTGTTTTTTGTTTTGGATGTTAGTTTAGTTTGTAGGTTAAAATGTTTTATTTTTATCTTTGGTTCAGTTTTGGTACTTTATATTACCACTAGCTGTAACCCGCAGAACTTCGCCCGCGTTAATACAGATTTTTCAATCAATTTTGGTTCGAGAAAAATCCGAAGTTGCAGTTATAGTTTTAATCAAAATCGGCCCCGTGAATCATTTGATTGATTGCGTGTGTTGTGATATTTTACTTCTTGAACACTTTAAATTCATCTAACTTTTATTAGAGTGGACCGATTGCGATGAAACAAAAACTAAGTAAACTTCAAGTTACGCACAATTTTTATGTACAAAAATTGTACATTGGTTTCGAAAATTTTACGTGATGCGTGCACAACTAAACAGACAAACTGACAAAAATCCAAAAATGCTCAAAATGGGTACTTTTGAATTAACACCACCGAAGTTCAGAATAATTGCACAAAGTGCTTTGGAGAACATTCAACAAAAGTCAAAAAGTCGCTACATACATACGACGGATTTATTGCGTAGAGAGAAGAGAAAAAGCAAATAGTTTTTCAGAAAATGTTATGTTGGCATACTTCACCGAACTCTCAGCAAAATTAAAAACTTCTACGTTATGGTCGAGGTTTTCGATGTTAAAAAGTATGCTGAAAATAAGGAACAACGTGGATATAAGCGAATACCCAAAACTAAATGCTTTCTTAAAACGACAATCAGACGGTTTTACAACTAAATAGTCGAAAATATTAACATCACATGAAGTGGAAAGGTTTTTGAACGAAGCTCCCGATGATCGTTATTTAGCCACAAACGTAATTTATTAATAAATACTTATATTTTTCTTCAGTAATCAGTTTACGAAATCGCAAAATACAGTCAATATATTATTTAAAAAATATTAACCAAATCCCTTTTTTTGTAGGTTGTGCTGATTTTTGGCGTTTTTGGAGCTTGCCGCAGAGAAGAGTTAGCCAATATTACTATAAAAGATATTGAAGCCCATGGAAAAACGCATAATCAAGATTCCGAATACAAAAAATAAGATACCGAGAAACTTTGTTGTTGAGGGAGATTTTCTTAATATAGTGCAAAAATATATGAATCAGCGGTCCCAAAAAGCAAAAAACGACCGTTTTTTTCAAAATTATCAAAAACAAATTTGGTAATATGCCAAAAGAAATAGCTACGTTTCTTGGTCTGCCGGATGCTGAGTATTATATTGGGCAGAGCTTCAGGAGGACTTCTGCTACATTATTGGCAGATTCAGGCGCCAATTTGACGTCCTCAAAGCGACTTCATTAAACAACAAACTATAAAATGGAAAAAAATCACACCATTCATTAATTTAAAGTCCAGTCCGTCTCCTTCACATGACAATACTGAAGAGGACGTTCGACGATAATTAATCAGATCCAATTCCATCAACTAGCAAACGCCATTGTATAACACCTTTGACAAATATACATGAACAATCATACGAAATTAATAATAGTTTGTCTCAAACAGTAAATATGCAACCTAAAACTTCCCCAGTTAGTATAAAAAACTGTACCAATTTCAATGTATATGTGAATTATAACTTTTGAATTATAAAAATGATTGGTTAGTTGAGTTTATTGTGTTTTTATTATTTTATTAAATTGCTTTTTTTTCCAATTGTAGATATTAAAAATAGTTGTTCAGTACACGTGCGGAACCGTCATTGCAACTTGTTCCGACTATCAACCCTCACCTTCGGTTGCGCCTCAGCTCGGGTAGACAATTGTCGGAACTCTTTGCAATGACAGGCTTTCCGCACTCGTAAATAAATATACTAATTTAATACAGTTGTTAAACATGGCGTACTTTCAGAGCATTGTTTCAGAGGCTACAATTATGATTCGAAAATTAAATATTTTGCATAGGCATCTTTCTGTTAAGCGGTTGTGACTTTTCTTTACGAGCTCGATCATTACTTTTTAAGCTTTTGCAGTTGAGTTTTAAATTTATAAGTCAATTTATAAAAGTTTAGTAGCAAGGAGTTTTCATACGTAGAATAAAATGGTATATTTTTTTTTTTTTTTTTTTAAAAACGTTGCCCCACTCTAGGAATTTCTTCCTGTATCGTGGGTGCGTTTAAAAACATATAAACTCACATACACAACACCCAGAGCCGGAACAACTATCTGTAGGTCATACAAATATTTGTTCCGTGCGGGAATCGAACCCGACACACGCAGCGCAGCAGTCAATCGCTCAACCACAGCGCCAACCGTGCGCCCATATATTTTATAAAAGGAAAAATGAATGATTCCGTACGTTTAAGCATTGAATTCTCAAAAGTCTTTTAAATGGTTGTTTAACATATTTAATAACCTGTTTTAATTTTATTATTTTCACATCAACATTTGTCAAAAATCGATTAGGCTGTATAGGCTGCATTAGTTGTAAAAAAAAATTCGTTTGCAAAAATGCGCCATTTTCTGTAAATTTTATTTTTTTGTGAATCTAATTCTATTCTTTGATTTGTTTTTACTATTTCCCACAACTCTATTGAAAAACGTCGTGTGATACACGGGTGTGTAGTGTGAGGACTCACCACTTGAGAAGGCAACCTACTTGCCTATTAAAACACTGGCAATATTTATTACTTGAAAGATGTATGAATTTCGAACAGAGAATAGCTGTACATGTTTTTTGTTAAGTTTGAATGTGACAGAATTGGATTGAAGCCGTCCAAAGGCAGGCGTATTGTAATTTCTTACTAAATATATAAAAATATAAAGTTATTTCTACATTTAATTGTAGCTCTCCCTGTCTACCCACTTACAGTAGGTTATTGCAAACGAGCTGTCATTAACAAGCCCGAGTCGAAGGCGAGGGTTTTTAATGACACGAGTTTACTACGTACCTATTTTCCATTCTTGTATCACAATGTACTATTTTAAATCAGTTCATAATTAATGTCGTAGTAATTGCTGAACAAACACAAAAAAATAAAACTAACTTATAGTCGAACATAGAACCTTATATCTATCTTCTAACATATTCCTTCTCCTCTTTGCAAAGTCGGTTGAAAATGAAATCAGGCATAACCATCTAGATTATTTGAGCCGGTAGTCATTTACTGCAAACCACAGCTGGACATAAACCTCCCGTAAGTGTTGTTACACTACCTGGTTCTTCACTTTCTACATCCTGTGGACCCTCGCGGCCCGCAGATCAGTACTTACGACGAATTGGAGTGTAAGCTCTTGAAGTTTTTCCATCTTCTTGACATTTTTGACAGAGCGGTCGTGATCACCAGGTAGTGACTTCTTTAGACGCAGATGTAACACTGATAATGTGACCCAAATAAATAGTGGGACACCTTCCAACAATGCGTCTGACGTCTTCTTCTTCAAACATACATTCAAATAACTTTACCTCTTAAAATATTCGTTTACGTGATCTGAAGTGTTAACACTCAACTATACATGCGGCACACAAAAGCAAAATTTCGAACTACCATAAGTTTTTGACATATAACCTACATACATAGCGGTACGCGTGTCATTTGCGATAATGTCACCAAATTAAACCGCTAATAAATCATTGGCATTAAGGGGCATCATCGTCATTGGTTTAAATGATAGTCGTCCACTGCTGAAGATGTGCCTCCCCTAAGCGCCGCCATTTCCACGCTTCCTTCACCCATGTCATCGGGTTATTGCAAAAAACGGCAGTTTTTAATAAATCTCGCAAGATTGTAAACTTTTTCTTCTCAGTAAGACACGGATATTTTATAAGAAACATATATATGATGGGATTTTGAATCATTGTTAAAATGACCACATGATTCACAATATGTCGAGTGTTTGTTATTTCGTGAGATTTATTACAAACGTACGGTTTTTGCAAAAATCGGGTAGCATAATATAAACAAACAAAACTTCTTAATAAT
Organism: Orthosia gothica; assembly: GCA_949775005.1. NCBI lineage: Eukaryota > Metazoa > Arthropoda > Insecta > Lepidoptera > Noctuidae > Orthosia > Orthosia gothica. The sequence continues at coordinate 27,164,703 of OX459048.1, forward strand.
ACTAGCAGGATCAGTCAACAATCAACTCTTAAACGCACACACAAGAGCAAAATTTTCGAACTACCAAAAGCCTTTGACAGCTAATAACCTATCATCGCTACACAGCGGTACGCGTGTCATTTGCGATAGTGACGTCACAAAGTTAAACCGCTAATAAATCATTAGCATAAAGGAGCATCTGTTATTAACGAGCGTATGATTTCCCCGTTTTATCAAATAATTTGTGGATATACCCGTTTGACAGGTTTGATTTCATTACGATACTGCCATGCCATTTAATTTGGATGCAGCCTGATTAAATTTTGAAGCGAGGAACGGGTGGATTTGTATAGTGGTGGGATAAAAAGTGTTGGTGATATAGCATATAGTGTAGTTATAGTTTGTGTTGAATTTGGTGATCTCGTTAAGGTTGTTAGTGTATAGAGTAATATTATTGGCACTATGATTGAGGATCTCTGAGGCTGAGACCTATCCTAAAGGATAGGTACAAACCAAAACCAAGGATTAAACTTGATTACTGAAAGTTTTTGATATTGTATACGAAAATCTGTATATTCGGATGCTTGTTAATCAATCTCTCCTTAAATCCTGATCGGCTTTAATCAAAATAAGGCACGTTTTTTATCCTTGCAGTACGTTTTCGTACGTGGTAACGTGGTAAGTGTTTACATTCGAAGGTAAAAAGTCAACGCTAAGACTTTCGTGCTCATGGAATAGTGCTATGTTTTGGCGAACAATTAGGCAATAAACAATTAAAATAAGATTTTTTTGTTTGCTAGTGTAACGTTACGCGAATAAAGATTATTAAAAATCAAAAAATCAACAGTACGTTTCTATATAATAATTTTTAGACGCTAGTAAAAGCTAGAAAGATAATATCTGAGATCCTAGTATTCCACATTGTTTGGCTGCAATTCAAGATAAACGAAGAAACTGTATATCAATCTGTCGAGCCTTTTCCCAACTATAATCATATGAAATCTGACCGATTTCAGTTTCACCAAATGCAGCTGGGTACCAGTATTTAAATGCAGCGACTGGCTATCTGACCTCCATTTTATTATCTGACTCACTGAAAAGTTACATATCTACATAGGTACTTACATACATTACATATATACAATATACAGTACATACTCACGTTTTTATCCCTTGGTGACAGGCAGCAACTCTATAACGCCACCTGCTACAATGCATGCTGCTATAGGTACCCCGCGGCACAGCATTATGCTGAGTTGAAGCCTTCGTGCCACAGTCCCGACATGAATCTGTTTTTATATAATTATTCAACAATCTTACCAGGTACTCAAATTTGTTTCTTTTTTTAATCTTACCGTTATAGCGGTTTAAGAAACCTCTTCATCCTTGTGTGTGTATTATAAAAAGTGGACTGTATTTGAAGGGTTCTGGCAATAGTGCGTTGAAAATAAGCGGGAAAATATTCACGGATCAATTCGGGCGATCTAGTATGGGAATGAGGGCAGTAGTACGCCTTACCTTGTGGTGGTCGATGCTAGCCCACGTGTGGCGGCGAGCTGGTGTTCTTCAACTCCAAAATGGCGACTACGACTTTCTGGTCATTCAGGATCCACACACTTCACACAATTGTTTTTATATTAAGTTATTATTAAGTTACATATAGTGTCGCACGTAAGAGACTAATGTAATTATTATGAATTTGAATTTATTTGATGTGTTGATGTTGTATTTATTTGTTTGTATTTATCCATTAATGATTTTGTATTTTTTATTGAATAATTTGAAGATGTTCTCTGATATGGGTTTAAGACCTGAAATAAATGAATTTTATTTATTTATTTATTTATATCCGCGAGGCGGGTTATTGACACGGTTCACAAGGTTCTCTGCAATCTAACTAATTAGATGCATCAGTCTCCAGCCATGTGATGGCTTTGAAAGCTGGCGGTTGAGACACGAGGCCCGTTCACGTGGAAGTTTCGGTTCGTTCTGGCGACCCGTCATCAAGGCGTACATAAAGGGAAAATGAATGAGGAAGGTACGATATAATTAGGAAATCGATCGCCCGCGAAATCTTAAATGCCTTTGTCTATATATTCGGTCATTGATTTATGACATTTACAAGAGATGGCGCTACCACTTACTTTTCTTTACTAACATAATTTAAGTACTTGCTAAAGAAAAAAATGTACGTCGTTCTTGTGGCAACTGAACACTTTTTCTTTCTTTGTTTCTATAGGTACCTTTGTTGCTTCATGTACGTTTATACATCTAGGCGTGCACGCACGCCAGTTACGAGTACTGCGCACCAGGCCTTTTTGAAGAACATCACCAATAAGATCCGAGTGGGCCCTTCTAGAGCGTTTCCACTCACGTCTGCCTTGTTAAGGCTGAAATGCCTTTAGCTATTTACAAGATCTTTATTTCCATCTTAGAAAAAATAACCAAATATCTTGTTCCAACATGCCTTGTTCCACCAACAACCATATAACGAAGTTCCTATGTATCCTGAACCCGAAACCCAAAATCCCGCGAATGGAAACATAGGTGAACTACCTACATAAATATCCTGGTAGTAGCTTACGGCATTGCAGCTTAATTCAATGATACCCAAGGGGCAGCAACTAACACTGTTTGCTAGGAGAAAGTAAATATTTTAACTCCAACTAAGGAGGTGGTTGTTTCCGAAATTATACATGGTAGGGTGTTTGAGTTATAAATGTTGTATGGTAGTTGGAAGATGTATTATTGAAACTGAGTTCACTTTCGCACTTTTGGTGGACGGGCAATACACGGGCAAAGAACCCCGTGCGAGAGCGAAAATGCTCGTATCGCAACAACCGTCGGAAAAGTGTTCGATTGACACTTTTCTATAAAATAGTACCTACGTTTTTTTTTGTATTAGTTCGATATTTCAAATTTGGAGTGCAGTTTTTTTACAGATGGCCAGTCTGTTTTGAAACTACCTTTATTGAGTGATGGATGATATTCTCGTTTACCGAACAATAATATCATCTATCAGTTTCAATGTTTATTTTGAACCCCCGCCGGAAAAAGAGGGGTGTTATAAGTTTCACGTGTGTTGCTGTGTATCTGTGTGTCTGTGTATCTGTGTGTCTGTCTGTGGCATCATAGCGCCTAAACGGATGAACCGATTTCTATTTAGTTTTTTTTTGTTTGAAAGGTAATTTTGTCGAAAGTGTTCTTAGCTATGTTTGAATAAAATCGGTTCAGCCGTTCAAAAGTTATGGGCATTTTACTGTTTGAATCGGGGTGTTTTCGCAAGATAAATGTGTCGGGGGTTTTTAAATTTTACTTGTTAATAATTTATTTTTTTGTTATTCAGGGGACGTTATGTTGATCTTGTGTACGTTAGTGTAAATAAATGTTGATCATGAGCTCCTGGTTAGCTTTGATACGTTGAAGTGGTCTAGTATCTGATACCGCCTACTGGACATTGGAGTGCCGCCGAAAATAGTCCGTCTGTTGCAGTGTATTTACAAGAATTACTCCTGTAAGGTTACCCATGACGGCCTCATATCGGATGACGTAACAGTACACGCGGGTGTCCACCAAGGCTGTCTCCTGTCACCAAGGCTCTTCCTAGTTGTTCTTGACGGAATTATGATTCGCATCTATGATAAGATTAGCCAACGTATTGGAAGACTTGGATTACGCCAGATATTTTCTGTCCCATCGGCCATCCGTTCTGCGAGCAAAGTGCCTTGCACACTGTGCTATGTCAGTAACCCTGGTTTTCTTGCGGATCTCTACATTTTTGATTCGATCATGCATGGAAACGTTGAGCATAGCCCTCTCCATTGCCCTTTGGGTGACTAAGCTTTCTGATGAGGCCCATTGAGTGACAAAGTCTCAGAGCCATAAGTTATCACTGGCAACACTCGCACTCGCACTTTCGTCTTGAGACACTGTGGTAAGTTGGACGGTTTAACCTGAACCGTAATAATTTCTTATGTTTATATAAACACACATAGCTTCCTAAATGATCAGTTTACTATGAAGTTCGTAAACTAATCCTTCGTAGCCTTGGAAAAGTGTTATGTCTAGGCCTGAATTAGATAAAAAATCAATAAGTCCTTCTAAGTTGTAACCTAGTGAAAGGCTGATATATCAAGGCCTATCTTATCATAATAATATTATTATTTTATTTAATAGACGTTTTTCCTAGACTCTTGTCTTTATTATGCACTAGCATCTGCCAGCGGCTTCGCCTGCGTGATGGTCGAAAATTATCCCAAGGGAACGTATTGCCGGGATAAAAGATATTATATGCATGATAAAGATATATTGCATGTGCTAGTTTCGTCTTAATACTATAATTTATCTCTGTACCAAATTTCATGCAGCATCTATTCAGCAGTTTTTTTGTGAAAGAGTAACAAACATCCATCCAACCTCCGGGTATATTATTACATTCAAATGTCCTATAGACAAACTCTGACGCAGCTTTGATGGCTGACAGGGATGTAGTAGATGCCCACGTTGTTCCTATGACTTCGCTTCTGTGGCACACCTATACCAGAAAGTGTTTTTAGTTTTGAATTTTAGTAGCCTATATGCAACCTTATTGTAGTTTTTAATAAATTAAATTATTTACGTAATCGGATCAATACTGCCAGAAATTACGTTTTGCCACACCTTCAAACAACGATACATTAATACATATAAATACATCTATTAATTTCTGGAAAATAACAATAAAAATCACTGAAAAAGAATTCATTAAGACAACAAATGGATAGCAAAAGTAGATTAATCCACGAAATACCTTTCTAGAATCAATCCGACTGCCACGAAAACCAATAACGAACCCAAACTAAAAGATACCACACAACAATCTCCCAAAACACTGTCCGCCGCAATCCTAAAAATATATCTTCAACAAAACTACTTATCCCTAACGGAAGTTTCTATCGAGGAAACAATCTGGGCAGACCTCTTGCTATGTGACGTCACGTCAAAACGTCGCCCGTCAGTCCAGGCTAGACGAAGGACCGAAATATCGGGTAATAGATACATCGGGCTAGAAGATTTTGTTACTAACAGAGTACAGTCGGCAGAATAACATGAAATACGTTGAAAAAATCACGTGGCTAAGTAATTACGGCCGCACGGCAGGCTTATTACGCACGACAGTTTTGTTTGCAAAATATTCTTTGATTTACTTATGCTATGTCAGTTATGAAGAAATTCTAGCCGTCAATTTTCCTGTTTAAAAATATTTTTAAATATCCAAGTCGTTTTGGAGGAGTATCCACTGTAGCGAAAACATATCTATTGTTAATCATTAAAAAAATAAAAATGTTACACGAAAAAAACATGTTTCACAAATAATGTACATGACCCAATACTAAATAATAAAAATAACCTTTTAATCTAGCCGTTACCAAGGAGTATGCTTTAGAAAGTAACTATTTTACGGCACTAACGTAGTGGAAAGCCCTTAACCAGTTACTGCTGGGTTGTAGAGGCCGGCTAAGCAGTCACTTTATGTAAATTACTGGTATTCAATGCGCTTAGTTTGGAACCCGATGAGGGAAAAGGCTTTCCCAAGCTGGGAAAAGACTTTGCAAATTAATTGATGTAGCAAAATTCATACAAGCTTTTGAACAAAAGACACGTGCCGCACAATTTGATTTCAGAGCACAAAACTCCTAAAATAAACAAAAATTATTTTCATTCAGCTGTCCGGTTGATTTTTCTTTTGTTGACGGTACAGGTTACATAGTGAGGTTGTGTTAGTGGTTTGTATTTCTGTAGCAAACAGGAATAGGTGTTGTGTGGATATGAGATGTTGGGTTAGAAAATCCTGGGGGATGAATTACTTAACTGTATATAGGTACTATTCCTAGATATCTACATAGGTACTCGTTCTACCTGCTATGAAAGGAAAAGCTTTATACAATTCGTAACATTTAGAAATCATGTTTATGTATCGATACAAATATTATAGCAGAAAACATTATTAAGAGCAGTGGTCGCCCAGTGGTATTGGCCGTGACTTAGAAGTTGGCGTTTTGTTTTGTGTAAATTATTTCATCACCACTGCACTCAAAACGGTGAAGGTAAACATTGTGAGGAAACCGGCATGTCTCAGAACCAAAAATTCGAAGACATGACACATCCAACAACCCACACTGGGCCCGCGTGGTGGGTTACAGCCCATTGCCTGTCACAGAGAGGAGGCCTGTGTTCCAGCAGTGGGAACATCACAAGGCTGATGATGATAATGATGACGACAAATATTACAAAGAAGTAAAACTGTTTGTTTAATCAGTCCATTTTTAGCTTTGAAACGGTTCTGTTACTTATGTCCCCACAACATTTTAGTGTAAGGCCCAGCGGCTTATGCCTCGTCTCTCGTGCTTGATTGTAGGTTTAAATCCGGGCAAGTACCAATGTGAGTTTTTCCATTCATATTGTACTTTCTAATTTTATCTTGGACATTGCTGAAAATGTTGAAAAAAATTCTGATGTAACCTGAACTCAGTTACAATGTTGAAAAAAATTCTGATGTAACCTGAACTCAGTTACAATGTTGAAAAAAATTTTGATGTAACCTGAACTCAGTTACAATGTTGAAAAAAAATTCTGATGTAACCTGAACTCAGTTACAATGTTGAAAAAAAATTCTGATGTAACCTGAACTTTTTTGAATTGAAATGAATTAGCTTCTGCCAGAGGCTTCGCCCGTGTGAAAAGTGTTTTTTCATTTCAAGGGAACATTATACCGGGATAAAAGTGTTCATAAATTATTAATAATAAAAATAATAATAAGCCGTTTATTCCATTTTCACAGTTACATTTCAAATGCTGTTAGTTGGTTACTTAAGTTTAAGTTAGTGCTACAGGTATAATTAATAATAATAATGTATTTCATGCATAATCACAGAAATTAAACAATGAAGAAAAATAAATAATAATATAAACAATGTTTCACGTGTTTTTAGATTGTCGTTAATAAGTTAACTAACCATAATCAATTAAAATTGGTTTTTAGATTTTAAATTATTCAATTCTAAATTAAAATCAATGATTAGGTGTCATAAATTCTAATATTCTCTTCGTAGTCGTATCGATAATTCCAAATTAAATGTAGTTTAATCAGAATTCAGAAATAAAAAAAATTGGTAAAAGCAATGCAAAAATTGGTAACTAAAATGTAATTCTTATAATAATAATTTAAATTCACAAAATTAGAAGCTTTCACTAATGCTTTTTAGTAATTTTGTATCCCCAAAACTTTATTACACTTTTAGCCAGAAAAAGTGTTCGGACTAAAGAAGATTATAATAATCCCTGTACGAACGTAATATAGACCAAAACGTTGGCTAATGACAAGGGTACGACAATGACAAATTGGATTTACGGACACAATGTACTTATAGGAACAACTAATTAATAGGTACAAGTGGCTGGTCTAGCTTACAATACCAGACAAACCTAGTTACTAAATCCATTTACCTCGACATTTTGGTTAGGAAACATTAATTTTATTCCTACTTGTGAGGCTTGTCTCGCGAGTTTCGATGCGAGAAAAAGGACATTATTGATGTCGTCTTTTTAAATAAACTGTGATTAGTATTTTTTTTGAATAACAGAATCGATAATTCGTAGTTTAGCTGAGCTACAGTGAGGTTTCGATGTCCAAAAAAAAGGGCCGGCAGATATCTTATGAAGAAGGTTTTTTCCTCATAGATATTATTTAATTAACTTACAAGTCCTATTTAGGTAGGTAGGTGTCATACGATTGTTTTTGCGCTTTTTCGTACACTGATTTATATTTTCCTATGTACGTATGCAGTGAAGTACATAATTTGGTAAACTAGATTTCTCTCGCCGTCTTAGAGGAAAATTTTCTTTACAAAAAATTCAAGAGCACATACTTAATGAAGGTACACAAAAAAATCTACGAAAAAACGCCCCAAAAATGGGACTGTCTTAAAAGCAAACCCATTTTACACTGAATAAAAAATAAACCGTCCATTCCAAGATATTTCTCACAAAGAAATCTTAAAGGAACCTTAGCACAATGCTAAGTTATGAAGTCCCTCTATTTAAAGCTAACGTTTCTATTATTTATCGCGGCCCGTTATCTTTTGAATTAATTCGGGGACCCACTTACTTTGGCCAGAAGTGGACTTTATCAGGCCCGAATTTAAGTAAATTTGTTATTTTATGAGAGATTGCTTCTTTGGTTTTTTTTTAATGTTTATTTCGTTACTAGCTCTCACTCGCGACTTCGTCTGCTTAGCTCTATTAGATACATCGAATAGCGAAATAATATTGTAGGTGTGTGGAGGAACTTACTTGAGGAATTATTAGTTCACCGTATAATCTTCCTCCCCTTTAGCTCTAGAAACAAAGTTTGCGTTAAAACCCTGACCAAAAAATCGGCATGAGATATGAGCGTTCCTATTGGTCTAGCGGCACTGGTGGCGCATGAATTACAGTAGTGACGCCCAGATTTTAGAAAAAAATCTTTATAAAATCTAATTATTGTCTTTTGAAAAAATAATTCTACAAAAATGTTCTTTATTAAATTATCTATCCATTAGTGTTAGTAAAAATAATAATCAATGAACACTTTACGAGGAGATGCATAATATCAATAATTATTTCTCATTTTTATGTTTTTTTGAAAGTAGATTAGTGAAATATATACAACATTAAAAAAAATACTAAATCTACCATTTTAGAATCAATATTATGTAGAAATTTAATGTATTTTTATTAATTGATATTTCTTTTTAAATAACGAGTAGATAGCTCCTAAAAACAGCACAAAAAACGAATACGTGAATACCGCGAATCCGTCGCTGTGCGTTTATGCCATCTCATTTTTCACTTGGAGCTTCCGCGAGTCGTGCTTGTAGACGAAGTGAATGTCACCGATTTTAAATATAACGACCACGTGAGTTAATATGACGCATAATACTCTTGCTGTTACTGACCTACTTTTATGTAACTACTCAGCCAACGCTGTTTCTGACTGACTTTTATGTAACTATATGTTCATAATAAATACTAAAATTCAAATAGCATTTATAACTTATATAACTCATATTATAATTTTTGAGAATATCAGATATCGGTTTGTTTATCTTGCTCACTAGCATAGGCCCCCTCAGACCCTTCCACAGTACACGATCTTGTGCTTTTCTTCTCCACACAGCGCCTGCTGTCGATCTGAGATCATCTTCCCATCTACGCACTGGTCTTCACCGTTTCCTCATCCCCTCTCTCGGGTACCATTCAGTAACATCTTTGACCCACTTCTCTATATATAAGATATGCTAATTATTTATTTTACAATACGAAATGTCTAATTATAATAGTAAAAATAAGTTTTATAATGAAAGAAAGAATGTTCATAATTTAGCTAAGGTTAGTTTTTTTTTATTTTTTATAAATCAATAATCTGTAGTATTTTTCATTTGTACTTATCTGTATTTAATTATATAATAACTTATGGTTTCTTAAAATTAATAAATAAACCTCGAAATACAGCTAAAAATAACACATGATTAAATTTACGCATGATTATCTTTTAAGTAAATCACAATATGATCATCTTTCTAGAATTAATGATGATTTCCGGGCTAAAAACTATTCTATGTCCTCTCCAGGGTCTCAAACTATCTCCATACAAAATTTCATCTTAATCTGTTAAGTGGTATAAGCTTGAAAATTTAACAGACAGACAGACAATCAGAGATTATTAGTATGGATTGCTATATTTGTTTCGTTTCTCTGTTTATTTCGTAATGACTGTTATCTGAGTTTCTAGAGCCTAAAATTATGCTTTGTTGTGAGTCAGAATAATTGAAGGTGTTCAAGATACTTATTATATTTTGATTTATTTGTACAGTTTGACTAATGCCTTATAATTTATTCGAATTTAGGAATTACTTTGGTTATATAATAACTAGGCTACTTTAATAATTATTTACTACAGATAAAAACAGACAGTATTGAAGGCAAAGACATAAACATTTTATAACCTACTTCCTTTCCAGTTCCTTCTTTCCTATTCTACTAATATTATGAATGTTGTTGTATGTCGGCAACTCCGGGCGAGCACGGCCTCTTTGTTAGACTTGAGTCTCAGTAGGCCGTGCTCGCACCGCAGCAGCAGTTATGTTGGCAGGTAAACCATGACCTGGATTAGAACATTGGATACTTGCCCTTTTTGATAAATGCCCTTGCGATAACAATATGAATATGCATTCTATCTTTTATAAAAAAGGAGCGCGCTAGCTGACCAAAACCATATGAATAATCCGACTGCACAGCCTGATTTTCTTCTTGTTTACATCTTTTTAGTTCACTTTTTAAGGGCCTACAACTACATACCCTTTAGTGTTGTAAAACGGTATGTGTCTAAAGCATACTCCTTAGTAACGGCTAGGTAAGAAGGTTTGAAAAAAAAAATTGAATCATGTACATAATTTTGAACACGAGGTGTTTTCGTGTAACTAATAGTTTTTCTTTAAAAAAATAATTATCCACACGATATTTTTTCGCAACTTTTGGAAACTCCTCCAAAACGACTTGATGTCTAAAAATATTTTTACACAGGAAAATTGATGGCTGGAATTTCCTTCCGCATAACTTATATAGCATATGTAAATCAAATAATATTTTGCAAACAAAACTGTTCAAAAGGAGGTTCAATATTGATATTATGGCATCGAGTGGGTGCACGGCCAGTACTGCGTTAACATTGGGGCGTATGCAGTCAGGTTATGGATTTTTTAAATTTCCGTTATTTATTCACAACTTATCGTTTTTATGCCAAACTAGCTGTGCCCGCGGCTTCGCTTTCGTCAACAGCCTACCCTACTTACCTACCTTCCTACGCCTTACCTACCCAACCTACGCCTCACCTACCCTACCTGCCTACCCTACTTACCCAACCTAAGCCTTAACTAACCTACCTACCTACCTACCCTACTTACCCAACCTACGCCTTACTTACCCTACTTACCCAAACTACGCCTTACCTACCTTATCTACCTACCTACCCAACTTACCTACCTGCACAGAACATTATTTAATCTAGGGAGAAAAATATCGACTTCTTACAAAAAAACCGGATAAGTGTCATTAAGAATCAGACTCGTGCACCAAGGGTTCCGTACCATTATCGCAAAATACGGCAAAAAAATCACTTTTGTTGTATGGGAGCCCCACTTAAATATTTATTTTATTCTGTTTTTAGTTCTGCCGCGGAGAACATTATCACCGCGATTCAGACAATGATGTCAAATGCACAACGCCGTCTATCGAATACGGAGTTCAACTGTCCGAGTATCTGAATTGCGTGTGTCACCGTCACAGAACATATTATTATATGCCCTCGTTCAGAGACATGGCGTGTGTTGTGATATTTTACTTCTTGAGCACTTTAAATTCATCTAACTTTTGATAGAGTGAACCGATTGATGAAACAAAAACTAAGTTATACGTCAAGTTACGCATAATGTTTATATATAAAAGTATTCTACATTGGCTTCGTACAATTTACGTGATGCATGCACAAATAAACAGACAAACAGATAAACGGATAAACAGATAAACAAATAAACAAACAAAAAGACAAAAATTTCAAAAATGCTGGAAATGGGTTCCTTTTACACCCTGGCTATTTTTTATTTTAATATTTTCAATTTACAAAAACGACTTTTCTACAGATTTATTTTATGTATTGATTATTTTTAAACATACTTAGAAGTGGTACATATTTTTGTAAGAACCTTTAAAAGCCCCTTCATTTTGATACCTCATTAAATTTTTCCCCGGTGAGAAACCGCGGGTAGAATCAACTAGCTGCCACCCTATAATTAATTAAAAATATCACATTAGTCTTGTAGTTGATGATTCTAAAATACTATACCTTTGCAAAGACTAATCTCAACCAACATACCGAACCCCCTCTAATAAGACATAGTTCTGACCACCCAACCTGCGCTATCCCACATCAGGTCTACCACAAACTCCCCAAGATAGTTATAAACACCAATTATAGGCAGGCAGATCTAATTCCAACGCAGTACTAATTACGGGGCCATATTCAGCTCAGTTATCAGGAGTGAGCAGCGCGTTCAACCGTGTATACTTAGCTTAATAAAGTTGTATATACATACGTGAGATCATGATTCGGTGTGATTGGTGGGGCGAAAAATAAATTGTATTTACTGTGTGCTTATTTTACTTATTACCCGACTGCCGAAGGAGGGTAATGTGTTTATCAGTCTATGTATGTATGTATGATTGTTCCTGTGACGTTCCAGAGACCAAACGCATTGGCCTTATTTGATGATTCGTACGTCAATAGATTAGTCTTAATTTTGCGAGTGTCACTGGCTACATTAAAATTGGAAAATGGCGGCTTTTGGGCGCCATATTGTGGCAGCCCAATATTTTTTTCTTCCAATCCCATCGTGTGGGGTATAAAAAAAGGGTTTTAAAGGCGTTTAGATGTAACTAATTTGAAAAAAGTTAACTAAAAAGCGTTAAATAAAAAAAAACAAAATATCTAAAAACCCGACTACTTAAAAAGCGAACTAAAAATACATAAACAAGAAAAATATCATGCTGTGCAGTCGGAGGATACATTCGGGTTTGGTGAGCCAGCTCGCGAATATGTCTGTGTGGTATGTAGTGTATTATTAGGCATATATTTAGGTAAAAGGATCATGAGTGAAGAAACTAATATTATAAAGGAATAATATATAAGGGGTATATTATTTATCTTTGTAAAGGTAATCAAAAAAAAAATATAAATCTCGAAGTATTGTTATTTGATTACAAAAATTCTTTCTCTGATTTAAAGCTACACTATCGCTAACTTTCAAAGGCTATAAAAAATGTTATGTGTGTTAGGTCTCGGAGTGAGGCCGCGAGAAAAAGCTGCCATATTCAGCTCAGTTATCAGGTGACAGCATCGCCTTCGACCGTGTGTACATAGATTTGTATATGAGCTGATTTGATTGGTGAATCGAATGACGAATTGCGGTGATGTTTTTTGTAGGTTAAACTTTGTTTTAAGCTATGAAACGGTATTTCATAATTCTTAAGTCTAGAAAAATAAGAAAACTTAGGCCCTAGACAAATGACATTCTATCATCGAAAGTGTGGCTTTAGCAATAGCCAAAAACTATAAGGGATTGACAAGCGATATCGAAAAGTCACGTGATCAATCACTTAAATTTTTATTATATTTAGACTATCGCCTTCGGTGACATCGAATGCTACTTGTCTAGAGCCTCTTGTTAGCCCAGTAGAAATCGACATTGACTTACTTGACTTGACTTAAGATCCTATGACCCCTAGCTGGGGCAGAGGGCGTCCACAGTAGTCCTCCATCGAGACCGGTCTTGAGCTTCGCGCTTCACCTCGCTCCACGCCATTCCGATACTCGTCGCTTCAGCCAATATGGTTTGTCGCCAGGTTTGACGGGGACGGCCTCGCTTCCTTTTTCCTTAAGGATTCCAATCTAAGGCCTGTTTAGGAATGTGATCGGAATTCCTCCGGAGCGTGTGACCAATCCAACACCATTTACGCCGCTTGATCTGGCGGTCGATCGGGGTCTCGTGGCATCTCTCCAACACCTCTACATTAGAGATGATCTCGGGCCAGTAAATTCCGAGGATGCGACGAAGACATCGGTTGACGAAGACCTGGATTTGGCGCGAGATCAAAATCAAAATCAATTTTTTTATTTCATATAGGCCTACATGGGCACTTATAAAACGTCGACAATGTGCACGGTTCGGGTTGGTCGTTTTCTATGGAGAAGAACCGGCAAGAAACTCCATGGTTACTCTTTTAAAAAAATGGTTTGGTTTTACAATATTTAGATGTCCTTTGTTACCTTCCACGTTTCGCACCCGTAGAGCAGCACGGATTTGACATTGGACCCGAAGATTTTGAGTTTAACCCTTCGGGTCAGTTTCCGCGATTGCCACACAGGTCTCAGCTGTGCAAAGGTTGCTCGCGCTTTGGCAATCCGTGAAGTGATGTCCTCTTCAGTTCCTCCAGTCTCTGACACGACGCTCCCGAGGTACGTGAATTTGTGGACGCGTTCCACAAGCTCTGTGCCGATTAACATCGGAGACGAATTCTTCACACCTGTACGCATCTCCTGGGTCTTCCGGATGTTAATTTTGAGCCCAGTTTCGCTTGCATGTCGGCATGAGTGTGACTCAGCAGGCATAGATCATCAGCATAGTCCAGGTCTTCCAAGACGTTGGTCAATCCCCACTCTATCCCGCGATGCCTGCTTTCGTTAATGCGCGACATGACTCCGTCGAGAACGATTATAAAAAGGAGGGGCGAAAGAAGACAGCCCTGGCGGACACCAGTGTGCACTGCGATGTCCTCCGAAATGAGGCCTTCGTGAGTCACCTTACAGGAATATTTCTTATAAATGCCCTCCAACAGGCGGACTATTTTTGGCGGCACTCCTATGTCTAACAGGTGGGACCAGATGCTGGACCACTTCAGCGTATCAAAGGCCTTTTCGAAGTCGACAAAAGTGAGATAAATTTCCCTTTGCCATTCTGCTGCCTGCTCGAGAATGATACGCCTGCTCCCCGCGCAGTAGAGGCTCAACGGCCTTCGACAGCCTATCAAGTAGTACCTTACAGAAGACCTTTGAGGGAGTCGACAGCAACGTAATGCCCCTCCAGTTATCGCAACTGCTGAGATCACCTTTCTTGGGCACGGTAATTAAAAGTCCCTTGTTCCAGTCATCCGGGAGTTCTTCAGCAGTCCATATCCTTGCAATTAAAGGCGTCAGCACGTCGACGGCGGATGCTAAGTCGGCTTGTAACATTTCCGCAGTTATCAGGTCGAGTCCAGGTGCTTTGCCTGCCTTCAAAGAGAGGATCGCTTCAGTCACTTCAGAGGCTGACGGTGGTTCCGTGTCGATGTCAAGAGGTCGAGGTGGAGTAGAACCTCCCTGCAGCAAGTCAGGCGTCAGAGATGCCGACAATCGGAAGACCTCCTCAAAGTGCTGGCGCCAGCGCTGCAGCCGACCCTCCGACGTCACAATAAGCTGCCCCTCTCTGGATTTAAGCGGTTTCTTCTTCGTGAGCCTTCTGTTTCCTGCCAAGGTCTTAGTGGCTTTATACAGCTCTTTCAAGTTGCCAGTGTTCGCAGCCTGTTGAGCACGATCAGCAATATCATCAGCCCAACGCCTTCTGTCTGCACGCGTACTGCGATAAATCGCCTTGCGCTTCTGGCGGTATTGGGCATTGAGCTCGGCTCGTTCGGCATCATTACGCGTCTCAAGCAGTTTGAGGTGCAACTTCCTTCTATCCTCAATGAGGCTCCACGTGTGAAGTGGCATCCAGTCCTCGCGCGCATTAGTTGATCTATGCCCAAGGACCACGGAGCTGGTTTCTGTATAGGCATTTCTAATACGGCTCCACTCCTCGTCCACTGAGTCCGCAGCATCGTTCAGTCCAGAAAACCGATTGCGTAGCTCAAGCCGAAACGCCTTACGGGTGTCCAAATTAAAGAGTTTACTCACATCGTACCTTGAACAATAGAAATCGACATTAAACAAGTAAAATTTCAAAATTTAAAAAACCCCCGGCACATTTATCTTGCGAAAACACCCCGATTCAAACAGTAAAACGCCCATAACTTTTGAATGGCTGAACCGATTTTATTCAAACATAGCTAAGAACACTCTCGCCAAATTCACCTTTCAAACAAAAAAAAACTAAATTAAAATCGGTTCATCCGTTTAGGCGCTATGATGCCACAGACAGACACACAGATACACAGATACACAGCAACACACGTGAAACTTATAACACCCCCTCTTTTTCCGGCGGGGGTTAAATAGAAAAGCTTGATATAGTGCTGACTTTTTAGTACAGTATTAGTATGTTGTAGGGGCCGGCGGTAGTGTTAATCCAAATTTGCAACTTCGAAAAACATGCTCTGCAACTGACAAAAGTCATAAACTATGCGTTTTTTAACCCCCGCCGGAAAAAGAGGGGTGTTATAAGTTTCACGTGTGTTGCTGTGTATCTGTGTGTCTGTCTGTGGGATCATAGCGCCTACACGGATTAACCGATTTTGATTTAGTTTTTTTTGTTTGTAAGGTGATTTTGTCGAGAGTATTCTTAGCTATGTTTGAATAAAATCGATTAAGCGTTTCAAAAGTTATGGGTGTTTTACTGTTTGAATCGGTGTGTTTTCGAAAGATAAATGTGTCGGATGTGTGTGTTTTTAAATTTTGAAATTTTACTTGTACTATCGACAAACATAATTCCGTTCTTTATTAAAGTTAATTAAATTTGCAACAATTTAAGCACAACCGATTTGATTTGCGTCGATAGGCAATATCGACGAAAGTATTTTCTACGAAATTTTCAAGTGAAATCGGTCGAATTGCATCCATGTTATGACTTTAAAAGTCATAGCAAATGTAATCTATTCTGACATAATAGGTACCTTACTGTAAAACTAGCCTGTTAGGTACAGCAACTAAAATTGAAAAAAAAACTTATTACAAAAAAATACAACCAAATTCCAAATAAAACACTACAAAGTTAAAAATACCTTCTATTTCGGAAATCGGTGTTCCTGTTTTCTTTCTTTGGTTTTTGACACCGAGTACCGAAAAATAAGTTATTTTTCTCTTTGTAATCAAAGTCGGTTGTATTTTTTTAAGTTTTTTAACTAGCTTTTCTGTTATAAGGGATTGCACGGTGAACTAATAAACATATTTCATCATGAAGCGGGACTTCAGTAAAATTCTTCTAATTTCCAGCTTCGACCGAAACTATATTTTAATCAAATTAAAAAAAAACACAACAAAAAGCAATTTTTCACAAACCCTTAATGAAAAAAGATTGCCTCACTTAATAAAAGCTTTAAAGAATAATGTGGTATAATCAATGTGATTTTAATCTACACTTAGGAAAGGCATTAAAAAATACGTCTTTTACCCAAAACGGCTATTTAAAACAATCACTGTGAACCCTCGTCCGAGCCAATGGATGACCTTGTTCCGTTACGCCGAATTGAACTTTATGTTCTTAGAAATAGGAAAGTTAATCGAAATGCGATTAGGTCGATAATTGGCAGCACGAGTGATGTTTTTCAGGGGTTTTTGTTTGAGATACATCGGTTTAATTTTCTTATCTTGTTGTGAAAAGAATAGCTATGAAACATTTAATTTAGTTAGCTCATAAACTTTAAATAATTTTAAATTATTAATGCCAAAATAGATAGGGAGTATTTATGTTCTATGCGCTGGAGCAAAAAATAAAGATAAACAAACCATAGAAAAGTTTTAAGAGTGTCTTCTTTGCTGTCACTAAAATACAAAAAATATCATGAGAAGATGTTTATTTCATACAACAACCAAAAACACACATACACAAATAATGTCAAAAATTTAAATTATTGTTTTCCCAATTGTATTTTACAACAATATCAACATTGGTATTACCAAAATCAATTTTTTTGTTACCGAAATTAAAAAACATCGCGAAAGCCGGAGTTCGGAGCTGTTATGATAATTATTCCAATATATTGATAAATCAGAATTTTCTTTGAAATTCCCTCATTTTTTTACAACTAATTAAATTTTGCAGGTTCGTACGGAACTCTAAATGTGTGAAGTCCGACACGCACTTGGCCGGTTTATTTTTATTTTTGGTTCCAGCAAATAGAGAATAGGTATAGTAACGCTCAATCAATCTGCCTAACCAGAACATGGTTCGACTGCCTATCTGACCTCCACATCCCAGTAACAGGGAATCATCCAAACCACTTGGTAAGGCTGGTGACAGATTTTCTGTATTTTAACATAGCCACACTAATACTTATTAATCGACTAGCTTTTGATAATTCCCGCGAGGGAACATATTCCCGGGATAGAAAGTATCGTATGTTCTATTCCGCACTAATCTATCTCTATGTCAAATTTCATCCAGATCCATTCAGCCGTTTGAGCGTGAAGAAGTAACAAACACACTAGTAGGATATTTTTTGCTTGCACGTCATAAATTTCTGTAAAGTCCTTCATGCTAATTAATCTTGCGCACAAATATCATTATATTTACATACAAAACCGGCTGTGTTTAACGGTTTTGAGGCAGAATAATTTTCTAAGTTTGGTTTGTAACCATTGAGGTAATAATGTTTGTAACAAGCATTTTGTAGCTTGTTTCCAGTTATGCACAAAATAATCATTCCGAATTTTATCGGATCCACGCAGAAAAAAAACTCAGAGTGGAACAGAAATATCGAATGCCACCTTCACAAGCGTCTTATAGTTTGTTAATTCGTTGCTTACGAATTCTATCAAATCTTCCGTAGACCAATTGGTCTATGGGGAAAATGACATGTTTCCATCGTCCAATTACCAACTGGGCTATGGAGAACACTGGACGTAAACCAAAACTATGTACGAAAAAAACTATGTTAACTATGTTACTTTGTTTTGTTGTTATTCTTTCTATGTTATTTTTAACTACTACCTAACTATGTTCTACAGTTCTTAAGTACATACAAACGGCTCCTTGTTCATGACTTCTCTTGATGATTTTTTATGGAAGGTCAAAATTTACAGTTCATAGTTTAAGATATTTGAGTACGTAACAACAGTCTTATGCCATTTATTGGGCCCAAATCCAAACTCCAGATGGTGAACCTTGCATGAGTATTTTCACAATGAAGTCCTATGATATCAGAACTAGTGTGAATAATTTAGTACCAGTCTCTCAGCAGTCACTATACCAATTTTCCATTTTTACATTACCTACTGTACTTAAACAGCTCGTATTTTTTTTTGTCTTAAAATTAACAAACGGAAACAGGAACACCGGCTGCCGAAATTGAAATTATTTTTACTCGTCTTTTTTATTAGAAAGTTGTATTTTTTTGTGCAAAATATTTTTTTTTTCACTTATTGATTGACCTACGTAGTGGGCAAGTTCTATCATAAGATACCTATAATGCCCAAAGTTGTGCCAGAATAGATTACTCGAATAACTTGAAACCTTAACATAAAATAATTATCGTTGAAATGAGAGTGTACCAGGGTAAACTGCATAAATCAGGGTATCCTTTGGAGCGCACCGGGCGTGATGTTATGTTATGAAATAGTGTTAACAATGCAGCAATTCTGAGAGATTTGCCGTCATTTATTGAAGAGTTTTGTTTTATATCTCCTAAGTTCTTCATCAGATCTTTTCAGATTTATATGTTACCAATTCGGGAAACCCGGTCGGTAAATCGGTAAACATACATAAAAATAAAATAAAAAGATACATATAGTCGAACATGGAACCACCACATTTTTGGAAAGTTGGTTAAAAAAGTTACTCTGTCTGTGTGTTACCTTTTCTCATATCAAGGGCTGAATGGATTTGGATGAAGCTTGGCGCACTGATAGACCATGTCCTACAGGACATAGGATATTTTTTGTTGTTCCGAGAGTATTTTTCTTTGGGATAATAGCCAATTACCACCTGGTAAAAGCTGCTAGCGGCAGTCAGTTAAGGAATAAAGGACAAAGTAAGGTTCCAAACTTCCAAGTGAACCTTCTAAGTTGTCTAGCCAATGCCTTACAAAAGCGGGATGCCCTCTAGTTAGAAGAGCGCCTTTAATTTAATGGAAACGCGCCAAAGTCATCGGCAATTCTGATGTAAGTTTAAACTGGGCCTGGCACTGTAACGTAGTATTGAAAATGATCTATTGTAATTACAGTTGACGGCATGTGAGGCGAGACAAGTGATCTTTGTGTGTGACGAGCTATCGTTTTGGGCAAAAAATTCGTGCTAGTGCTTTTACTTTCTGGTATTGGTTAACATTGTATTTTAGCCTCATCCAGTAAGACGTTATGCTTATGTATGTGGTTTCTGCTAAAAACAACAATTGATTCAACTGGATGACTTAGTATTGCTTAGCAAAGGCGTTTTACAGCGACATCTAATTTGTGAAAATGTGTAGGTACATTGCGTAATGTTACCTAAATCAGCTTATCGAATAGTAACGATTTATAGGTAGATACAATTACGTGTCATTACGATTTTATTGTAAAAAAATAACGTTTGAACATAATATGCATTTTTTCCTTTTTTTACCGCACGTATTTTAAACATATATGAAGGTTACGTGGGATATGGATTTCTATTGGTTTTATTAAGGCACAGATATCCGTCGTCAACCGACGTCTCAACGGCTAGTCGTAATTTTTTGGAAAAATATATCTTACTTAAACCATTTTTTTATAATATTATCTGAGAAAATTTTGAATCTTATTCTTATAACATGGTGTAATTAATTTGTAAAGTTAAGTCTAAAACGGACAAAAACACGAAAATCGAATCAAAACCGCTGAGTGTATTTTAATGTAATCTACACCATCTCAAAGACAATTCAATTATCTACATTTTGATTTGAGCCTTGTTTTTAAAGTCAAAGAATAGTAAGCAAAACACTACTAAATTTTGGGTCGCGCGGGTGTGAAACGATCTAACCTAACCTAACCTAACTATATGACGCTCTTATTAAATAAATTCTGCTGTTTTCAGGATGGTTCTAACACTTTATGTATTGTTCCACCTTTCACGCTTTATTTAATTTAATCAGATAGGTATCTTAACAAAACTTTCCCCCCCATTAATTCAACACACGCAAGGCCCTTGTCAGACATTAATATCGGTAAGCAGCAACTTGTATTCAGAGGAGAATACGCTAATTGCAAACTAATCAGTCCTGAGCCTCGTCGGCAAACATCAGTACAACACTATGCTAATACATTACCTGGGTAATACGATAGCTCTAAGTTAATTGGTTTTAGTAATTACTAGAGTCCTTGGAGACGCAAGTTTTCCTCTCCAAGGTCTCAAAAACTTAATTTAAATTGTAATAGATCTCTATCTGGTATAAAAGCACTTTTTTCATAAACATATAATCAACCACGAAAGATATCTACTGCTCAGCACAACATTTAAACTCAAAGGAAATATTTTAATGCAACTATTAACGGATACTTTTGAACTGTCAAGGAGTCGGTCAGTTAGTGAGAAAGGTGGGACCTACTTGGCCTTTCCACTATTCTAAAACTTAGACCTCTATGAAGAATAACAGGCAAGGCATCACAGATCAGATTACAATTCCTTCATCGGATTACAAGACGTACGACGATGCGCCAACGGTACATTGTGGGCATCCCACCCGTGCTCTTAATGTTTTGAGAATACCTTCATTATTAATTCTCTACTGGGATTTGTGTTAGTTCTAGGCAAGCGTGGTTCACTGTCGACCGCATCATCGGTCACCTTCAGAGGCCTTTGTGCGATTTTTTTAAAGTACTCACTCGTGATAACGTAAACGATCTCTTATGTCAAAATGTAAACAAAAAAAGAGGTTTCTCCTTACCGTCCCCAGACGGCGCTTATCCAATTTCAATACAAATTAACGTTTACGTTGACGCGAAAAACTCTGATAAATATAATAATATATAATAATAGATGAAAATCTGTGATATAGTGATCAAGCGCGAGTATATGAATAAAAAAAAAACGATTGTCAATAACTGCTAAAACGAAAATGATATCAAAAGGGAACTACTGATATGGCTTAGTGAGATCACGTTTCGGCTTATCCTTTTGGTAAAACTTGACTCGGTTACACTCTTGAGAATCCACGTGCAGAGGTTTAGCCTAGTTTCTTCCCTAAATACGCCGTATCAATTTGCACATACTCTATAATAATTTCAATTAAGGTCTGTTACCCAGTGACTAGGAGACTACGGGTTGGTACTTAATCTCTAGACAAACTAAATATTAAACATATAGTTTCTTTTTTGTTAAAAGTTATATTCATTCTAGTGCCACCTATGATTCAGCCCGTGTTAATCTGCGGCCATAATTGATAATCTTACTAACTCCGATTTAGTAAAATCGGAGTTAGTAAGATTATCAAGGGTGGAGTTCAATTGGTTCAAATAAATGTGCCACAGTATGGACAAGTTCTTACAGCGATGACGTCATTGCTAGCTACTCAACCATCCAACTATATACGGTGTCTGATGTCAAGCGAGCAAGTCGACCCTCACACGTAATTAACTGAGCCAAATTGGCTATACTATGCGGTCTTAAAGTGACAAAGAGTACTGTGATTATTATATTCAATTATGATGGTGTATGTTGTATGTGTTTGTGGGTGAATGAGCTATGTGGTTTTGGTTGTTTACACCTATTAATAGTTGGTATTTATTTATGCTACAAGTGCGGAAGGTAGGTGATTTCCGATGAGTGGCATTTTTATTCACGAGCGAGCGAAGTGAGTGGGTGGATAAATCGACACGAGTCGGAAATCATCTTACGTACGTGTATCATACAAAATTTTACTATGCATTGTGCGAGGAAATTAATAAAATGGCGGGCTTATTCAAGCGCGTTCAGCATATCCACAGATTAACTAATAGTTCCTTGGGCAATTCGGGCATATCTACTGCGCATGTGCAAATAGCTGTCACATCGTAACGCAATAAGGCACGAGCAAAATATACGTTCTGCCAAACATATTTAATGAATATTTAAAATTAATTTATTGATCCAAATCTAAATCTAGAGTAATTAAAAACGCCTAAAATGAAGTATTAGTTTTATTTTACCTTTTATGTGAATGATAATCTGTACATAACTAATTTGTAAAACTTTTCTCAATTAATAAAAACTCTATGCATCGGGCTGACGTTGGAGTTAAAATTAAAAAAATACAGCAGAGTAAAAAGCACTAGTGAAAAAAAGTGACACTTTCCGCACAGTTTGGCTGCTTGGAAAACGGTCTTTTCGAGGACATGCATTGTAAATACTTTTTCATTGATATATATCATTGCGTTTTGGTCTTGATATATAATTTTTCATTGAATTGCAAGCGCTACTGCTGAGACTGTAATGTTTTTGGGGTTCCGTACCCGAAGAGCCCAAACGGAGCCCTATTGTTGTGACTCAAGTGCCCTTTCTGTCCGTCTGCGCGTGGTCTGTCAGTAAAATTTGTTACGTATAATATTATAATTTCACATTGAAATTGAAATATTGAAATATATAAAAAACTTGAAATTTGGCGATAATGTTTATTATTACGCATATTTTATTAACAAATACCAATATATTTTACATTTGGTATGGAACCATAAATGTGCGAAGTCCGACAAACACTTGGTCGGTTTTAAGGTTCCGTACCCGAAGTGTCCAAACGGAGCCCTATTGCTGTCACTCACGTGTTGATAGACGGACAGAGAGACCTCTGTCCGTCTCTCAGTCGTCTATCAAACATTTTGTTCCGATGTTTTTTTTTAATTTCCCATTGACCTATGATCTTGAAATATGATGATGTTCATTATTATAGTCCCCAGCATGTAACATGGCAAGTCTTTTTGCGTAATGGGGGTAAGTTCGCGCATCACTATGCGAACTGACCAACCACCATATAGGACGAACGAAACGTGGACGCGATGCGATTAATTAGTCGATCCTTGTGTCCACTGACGGTTGGTCAGTGGACACAAGGATCGCAATCGCGCGCTCAGAACGATAATAAACGTTCCTCCCGTCCTGTTTGGTTACCAAAGAGACCTAAAAAACGACTTTTACCAAGTTGCGTGCTGGCAATTATACGTATATTTTACTAACAAATACCAATATATTGATAAACTGGAACGGAACCCTAAATGTGCGAAGACCGACACGCACTTTTTCGGTTTTTTTATTCGTATTGCTTTTCTTTTGTTTTCTTTTAAAGGTTGTTGATGGTCGTATAATAGAATAAGCCGTTATTAACAAACTCAAATGGTTTAAATTAACAACAAATCTCATTATTCTACGAAATCGACACAGATTTTTTTGCTTTCGCATAGGCTTCTCCCAGGCTTTTTCAATGTACCATAGTTATACTCCTGCGGTGACTTAAATCGTCGCTCCATCTTCAAAGAGTAGGCTCTGACAGAGTGAGGTAGGCCTCACTCTGTCACGAAGTCATTTTAATATCACAATAATTGGTGAGGATCGTAAACCAATGCACAAACAGACCTTAGGATGCCCATATTTATTACCTCCCCATAAATTAATGAAGGTAATTTTAATTTAGTTTTTGGACCTTCAAACTAAGAACATCGGCGGGGTTATTACGTAAGGAACAGCAAGTAGCAATAATTGTACAATTATTGCGTGATCGCGCATTTAGTGACCTGGCTACTGAGGCCTTTAAGTCGTCTTTTTTTTGACAGTCACTTTTAACAGAGGCTATTTTATCTGTCCGATGATTTATAAAATGTATCGTTTGATGAATTAACCAGCTTATGAAAGAGCAACAATTCGTGGAGGCTGTTCTTTACAATAGTCAATTTGATTACTATTTAGCTCCAATATTCCGACAAATTAATATTCGCAGATGAAAAGTATTTGTGTAAAGTAAATATGGCAGTGAAAATTTGATATTTGCATTTTATTTACTCAATGTGTAAAATCAATTAAAATTTCTTCGAATTGTCGATTGTTTTAAGAAATCGAATCGATAACGCATTAGAACATCACTTAATAGACTACATTATCTTAGACATTGGCAGAATAGTCGACATCGGTGTTAGCCATCTAAAAAAATAAAATAATAGGAGATACTTATTGCGGACTTATCACATTCTCATGTATTTGTAAGTATTTAGTAGTAAACATATAAGCTTCGCTGAGGTAGCCAACACTACAGTATAAAACAATTCTCCACTTTACCGTGATCACTTCTGTTTCAATGATTCAACAAATAGTCCAGTTGCGTAGACATTAGAGACTCAAAACAACACCAATTTGTCATTTACATTTACAATATTTACTAGGAATTTGTTATTTCAATATTTATTTTTATATAATTTTTCTAATTTGCGGATAATTAAAGTAGCCACAAAATAACACACAAAAAAAGCCGCCAAAAACTCAAAAACTTCTGTACCTACTCAGCCATCAGCGAGCTATTGGCAATCGACCAA
Source organism: Orthosia gothica (assembly GCA_949775005.1). Classification (NCBI taxonomy): domain Eukaryota; kingdom Metazoa; phylum Arthropoda; class Insecta; order Lepidoptera; family Noctuidae; genus Orthosia; species Orthosia gothica. Next base: position 27,189,730 of record OX459048.1, read on the forward strand.
CAACAAGGGAAAAAGTAATCGCAATTTGACAGCCACATTTGCTCGCCGATCGCTGTCGCTCTGCTGTCAAAAACCATACGTAATACGAAATTATCGCGATCATCTTGCGATAAATGCACATTTCAGTTAACAGATTTTTATTGTTAGCAGTGCTGTCGTAAAATTATTATGGTGTGGCTTTAGCTCATATTATAATGCGGATTTGCGATTGAAGAGCAATTATTTTACAAAAATAAGCCTTCCAATTTTTTGACATAAAGCGGTATTCGCGCGATGATTGTACAACCTCTGCGCAAATATTGTTAATTGCTGTTTCATACGTAATAAGACTGCGGGTTTTCTGCATTTGTTCCATCAAGTGAATACTGGTTACGTTCCAGTCATCATTGCATCACTAATACTCTCTGAAACACAGTAGTTGCACACAATTGTGTTCAAACTTTGCCCAATTCCGAGGAGCACAGCAATACCAAAGCAAAACCATCCGTAATTCGGTTCAAACAGCTTAGCATGGCCGTTTGTAAGAACGCTCTAAATTGAAACCTCGTTGCAGATAATCAGCCAGTTGTTAGGATTAACTACTATCGCGATGATTGCCATTGGCTAGTGGAATCGTTTGCAGTTTAATCTATTCAAAGCTCTAGAGATTTGATAGAGTGTTGTTATTTCTATCATTCTGATGACCAAGCTCCATCTGAATGACCATTCTGATGTGTTGACGTTGTGACTGTTCCTAAATGACCCTAGGCTGATAAAAATTTCATTTTTCCTAAAATTTCCTAGATTTAGTGTTAATGTCGGCCCTTTTATAAAAGGGGTGAAGCGCCCCTCCATTCCGCGCTGCACAATGAATTTCGTCACCTGGCTTGGTCAATTCTCTTCCGACAAGTGAATTCCAAATTATGTTTTTGTTTTGTTTTGGAATTCACAGTTATAAAATTATAACTTGGAAGTGGTTTAGAAGGATAAAATATAACTAAGGGGATATAAACTAAATTGTTATAATTAACTAACGCTTGTGTGAGAAACTCTATACACTAATGTATAGAGTATTTAAATCAAAGACCGAATAATGTTCGCGGATAATGAATTTATATTCATGAATTACTACAAATACAAATAACTAAATTAGCAGAGAGTTTAACTGAGGAAGTAACTGGAGTTGATAATATCAACTCACCTACAGACAGCCCCCAAAAGCGCCCATCCCGCCATCATTTCGTAGTGTAATAGCTGGTAAGAAGAAATGATGAAAACAAACTTCCAGCACACATTTCTGTCTGATAGCCTTAAGGGCTAAATAAGTAAAACAATAGTGAAATATGAAGTTAATTAGACAAAGGGATTGCAAAGTGCATTATTTACCTAACGAAAGGGAGTTAGTAGGATCGCTACGCTTGCGTTGATAAATAAGTTTATTTGAATTACGTTAATGAGTCAATTGGCAATAGTGTAGATTCCCACCCAAGTGACGTGAGATTGCCTTTCAAAAGCACACACGTCGTATACGTGTACTGCAGGGCCTGGAATGCGCGTCCTAGGAAGGATTTGCGGCGGTCAATACAGTACATGTTTCCCTAAACTTAAACATGTCTTACACAATCATAAGACAAGGACGGTTTTGTGCCTAAGTGTCCTGCCATTGAGCGAGACATGCTTCCAGAATTACTGGACGCGCACTATAATAAATAGTTCACCCTCGACCTAACACCCTTTACTAAAACAATACAAAACTAGCAAGCGTACCGTAGACTCAGTCTGAAACAGGTTTACTACAATTGCCTTGTTATACGTTGAAATGGAATAATTCGCCACTTCACACTTTTTTAAACTTCCCAATTTCGAGGATGCTCCAGTGTAAATAACAGCCATGCGTCGTCAACAGCGGGGTCTTCCACTGGACTTCCATCTTGTCTCGGCAAATATTATTTTTTATTCAGATATTGGCCCGAAAGCCTGGTGCGATTTAACAAGACACGACACTAACATTCATTAAATAGATCATATCCCAGTTTGTGAAATTCAGCGATGACTACCCCCTTAAGTTTATAAGTGTACATACAACATGGCAATGCAATGAGACCGTAGTCAGACCTTCTATAGGAAGCAGTATTTAACAACTAACATTTGGTTGTCCTACGTTCTTAATTGAGCCTTACAGCCTATTTTATGCAACGGAGAGTATTAGCGGTTCCGCCTTCCATGTATGTAATGTCAGTTAAAAGTCAATAATAGTCCATAATCAAATGAGTCATTGTGTAGTGTATAAATAATGAATTAGGGCATGTAACGTGTGACGAAAGGCTTCGCCGTTTCCCTAAACCAAATATTAGTCACAAATATCTGCCAAAGGGTGGATTCAGGAAGTAAATACAAGGGTTCGCCACGCTAGAATAAATAGTACATTAGTCAATTATCCCTACCTATGTAATACAAAGATTAAAAACTTACCCCATTCATACTGGCACTCACTCACACCATATTAATGCGAATAGACAAAATTATAATTAACTTAATAATTAAACTCGTTAACACGATACGTTATAACGACGCGACTTTTCCTATTCCGATTCGAGCCTAGTATTCGACCAGTACCGACTTCTTTCGATCTCTCCAAATCAATCCGTGGTCTCTGCCCGTCTAAAGTCAAGTGCCCCACTCTCGCCTCTACAAGCCCGTCGCCCATCTACCAATCTCCTTTTCAGTTCAGTTTTTTGTGCATCGCTTAATTGTTTTGGGTCTGGTTCGTGTTAGAAATCAGATATTCCAAAACTCTTTAGAATATTACTTTTGTCTTGACAGCTTTTACTTTGAAAGGCAATTTATGAGCATCTTGAAAAGGTTGGGTTCGTGTTCCATAGTTTATGACATAGCCTGTCAAACCCAAAGGTCCGCATCTCAATGTGTTCAACACATCTGGCCGGCCATGCGTAGTTTTAAAATGTTAAAATATAGAGATAAATGACATGTAGTCACAACGTGATTCGATTTATACCATAATCATTCATATCACACCGATCAGTACGTTTACATGCATTCAATTCGATGCAATTCGACCGATTTTCACTTGAAATTTTCTTTAAATTACGTCGCACCATCGTTAAGGTCCCTTATATAATTATGTTGTTTGCTATGATGCTAGCGGAATTGTAACACAGGTAGGAAGATGTATCTCAAACCTCGCAAAATGGGGCTACCTAAACGGAACAGCAGCACGGTGTGCATGTGGTGCTGAGTCCTGTGCTCTGTGCCCTAAAAAGTGCAAACAAGATGACTTATGCCCTGCCACCGACAATGCCGTGGAAGTGGCTAAGTAAGCCAAACGAATAAGAACGACTGTTGTGGCAGCGACACGAAAAAGAAGTTAGCTGAATAATTAATTACAAACTTATCAAAAGCCTGTTTATTTAATATCATTTATCTCACGGGTTTTTCATTCCTCATGTTTTTTTGTAACACTGGGCTTCGGGGGAACTTGTTCCGTAATTTATATTTAAAAGAAACCGGGGGTATTTCTGGAAAAGAATCATCAACGCATCACAAAAAGTCAAGTTTTGAGATTCGTTGTTGAAAATTCATACAGCCTATAATAGCCTGTAGTGCATAGTGCTTTTGAAATGTCACATTTATTTTGCTACAGTTTTTTTCCCAGAAACTAGACCTTGTTCATAAAGAAAGAATAATAATTAAGGATCATCATTCAGGGATCCATAGGTTAGGGATGTAATATGCTTGCTCAGGATTTGACTCATTCGTCATCTTTTTGTTTCAACTAAACATGCATTACTAGCCCTTCGATCAATATGTAGATACCACACAGGTATAGCAGATTGTTAGTAATGGCCACGGCCACCTTTGAAGATTTCTCAGTCACAGTATGCGATTGGACTGTTGCCAAAAACGGCAATAGATTTGTCTCGATCACAGCCATGGTGTTATTTATCGTAGTTCGCAAACTGAGTTACATTTTATTTTCAGGAAAACATACAAATTCATGGCTATCCTAAATTGATTCCGAGTTATCAGCGAGAATGTTGAGCTTATAATAAATTTGGGTGCCGTTTAAATCACAACAGATTTCGGAAGCATCATGACGTTTGGTGCAATTCATTAAATGGACCAATGTGTCCGAATGTGCTTGATATATGACCAAAGGACTGTATTGCGTGTGGTCCTGGTGAAGGAAAACAGCGGTGGCATAAAGGTAATTACTATTTAGTTTTCAGTACATCGAAAATTTGGGCCAATGAAAACAGCTGGACGCAGACCTCAGGGAACCAAGAAGTATGACAGAAGAAAGGGTAGACCTGCGGGCACATGCTGAATGGCATTTCGGGTGATTTCGAGCTTAAATGAGGATGATGAAGTTAATATTATTGTATTTAAATTGTAATGTGTTACCAGTTTTAGTCCGCGCTGAGAACTTGTGCTTCGTAGAACGAATGTTGATAGCACTGTTATTCAGATTCCAATTTAATATGACGTGAATACAAAACAATCAAAATCAATTTCACTTCAAGTGCCCCATAAAAATTACTTTTATGGTAGATGCACCGCATCTTTCACAATACCTTATTTACTAAACCAAATACAAAATTGAAAAGGTTTTTATCATCCAAAGGGCACATTATAATCTATCTATGTGTTATTCCAGACTAAATTCTATCTCTGTGTCAAATTTCATCCAGATTCGTTCAACCATTCTGGTGGGACTTAGGTACTATGGCTTACCGTGTCTTTTTAGCCACGGAGGATGTTGGGTACGATGCTTAACCTTGAAGACCACCCCAGAGGCTGTTATCATAAAGCCACGAGCACCTGCCAAGCTAGTCTGATCTTCTGTTACTTTACGTGTCGGTTCAACTCAAACTTTGTCCAACCAGAATCTGGATATGGAACCTAAATCTATTGTTGGCTACATAGGTGTATTCTACATCGATGTTGGCTTCGTTAAACTCGTGGAAGCTGCAGGCAGCTATTTTGATGAAAACAATAAAACATGAATCACTAGTGTTCAACATAACACCATAATGCCCAACTTGTACCAACAATCACGTAGTGATTTGTAGCGGGAACGCACCGTGATCGCTTGATTCACTCGCGCCTGTTAATTATTAAAAGCAATTACTGAATAGCGTACTTTGTTTTATTTGCCAATTGTTTTCCCAACGTTTATTGTTGCTGGTTCAAATAGAAAGGCATGCGGTATTGTTTGGTGCTAAGGATAAAACGTGTGGGTTTTTTGTTACTTTGTGAGTTTGTTCGGCGTGTTTTTACTAAATTGATCCGTAGGTCCATTGTTGAATTGTGATGCTCCTGAGAAATGGATTTTATTGTCTCTGTATATGTGTGTATGCTACTAGTAAGAAGGGATAAACTAAAATTGCCAGCGGAACAGGTTTATTGACGGTTAATAAGCTAAAAAAGTGTGTTTGCTCATGTTTGGATGTTTGATGGTCTATTTATTGATCAACAAACCCCCAAAAATACCTTTATTAATCTGTATTATGCAAATAAATAATTTACGTTGGTAATCCATAAACTGGATAGCATAATGTAATAACTTCAGCGACTGCCCGCTAGCAATAGCTAGTTATGCTACATCCCTTAATCATCATATTTTGAGAACCAGCCTACAACATCTGACACACAAGGACATCAGCAAGTTTCCCAAAACCGTCGAATTTTCACTTTCAGGCCTAAAACATGACAAGTGATGTACATCACTTAGAAATCAAACATACCCAAGCTAAATTCAAATAAACCTAGCAAATACAGTGTCAGTAGAAACAGATTATACTATGATGTGGTAAAATGATACTGGTTCCATTGTGGGAAAGAATGAGCTACAGGACAAATAGCACTATTTCTTTTTAGATCGGAATTGCGGTTACATTATCTTGACTCATGGTTACATTTGAAGCTAGTGCTTAAGTGTTGAAGCCACACGGGTATCTTGAAGCTGTACCTTCAAGGTTAAATTATGCTTGCCGAGGATGGATGACTACTGACCAATCATTACTTACCTAGAAGAGTCTATATCAGTTCAGTACTAGGGAATGCCTAGCGATTCGTTGGTTCAATCAATCTGTCTTGTCCCAACTATGTTGGGGTCGGCTGCCAGTCTAACCAGATTCAGCTGAGTACCAGTGTTTTATATGGAGCGATTGCCTATTTGACCTCCACAATCCAGACAAACTGGGTAACACGATACCCCGTGGCAAGAATGGTGTCAGATCACAGAATTCTGACTACCCGTATCGACTGTTAAAGATCTCCAAATGGCAGCTGGAACGAACTGCTTAACGTGCTCTCTGAGGCACGGAGGAAACGGAGTTATTCGTTGGTTCGATAACAGGAAAAGGCTAGCCAGATTCAAAAATAATTACTTTGACACAGTACGGCCCCGGAATCGCGCACAGTACCCATTTCCTTTGCAATGTAGATAAGTTCGCAGAAAGAATTATGTAAACCAGCTATATATGACTGGCATGAAAATTTAAACGTACAAATGTTTTTTAAGTGGGTGATGAATTTTAAAGCGTCCGTGAGCTCTTTTACGTTGGGAAGTGGGACTCAAGTTTTGATACACCTAAGTAGTAAAAAGCCATTCGTCTAGAGGCTTGCGAAACACGTGAAATTATGCCTTGTCTCATACGGTTTCTTTTGTTTCGATTGGTTAGCTTTTGCTTTAGTTACAAGCGATTTATCAATAGTCAGATATCTTTTTTCTAAGGAATTAAATAGGTGCAGATACCACCATACATATATTTTAGCTAACAGCTATAGGACTGTTGAAAAATCAGCCCTTAGTCGGCCAGCTTGAAGAAGCCCTAGACAAGTGACATTCTATCATCGAAAGCGTGGCGATAGCGATTGTCAAAAAGGCAAAATTGTATGGAATTGACAAGCGATATCGAAAAATTACGTGATCAATCACTTATATCTTGATATTTCGACGATCGCTTTTGCTGACATCGAATATCGCATAACTAGAGCCTCCGAAGCTCTTCTATCATCGAAAGCGTGGCGATAGCGATTGTCAAAAAGGCAAAATTGTATGGAATTGACAAGCGATATCGAAAAATTACGTGATCAATCACTTATATCTTGATATTTCGACGATCGCTTTTGCTGACATCAAATATCGCATAACTAGAGCCTCCGAAGCTCTTAGTCGGTAGGTGTTGAGGTGTGTGATAGTATAAAAGTTATCAATATTGGTTTCAAACATTTTACGTGGTGCTTGCACAACTAAACAGTTATAGAGACAAAAATTCCAAAAATGATCGCAATGGTTTCTGTTTATCCTTTAACACCCTGGCTATTTTTTGTTAAAAACTGCGATTTATAAAAAAACTACTTTTATAAAGATTTATTATTTACTAGCGTGTCCGCGGCTTCGCTCTTATCAACAGTCTACCCTACTTACCTACTTAACTTAATATCTACCCTACCTACCTACCAATTTTTTTTCTAAGATCTATCTTTCGCGGGGTATCTGAACACCGCCATTCATTTGACGCAAAATGCACAACGCCATCTATCGAATATGGAGTTCAACTGTCCGAGTATCTGAATTGCGTTGGTTGTGATATTTTATTACTTGAACACTTCAAATTCATCTACCTTTTGATAGAGCAAACCGATTGCGATGAAACAAAAAAAAAGTAATACTTCAAGTTACGCACAATTTTTATGTACAAAAGTTATCTACATTGGTTTCGTGATGATTGCGCAACTAAACAGAAACAGACAAAAAATCCAAAAATGCTGGAAATGGGTTCTGTTGGTTATCCTTTAACATCCTGATATTTTTTTTGTTAATTTTTTCGATGTACAAAAAGGAATTTTCTACAGAAGATGATGAAGTATTATGTATTAGGTTAGGTATATTTTTTTTATTGTCTTGCTTTACGGAAGTTACAGGTAATTAAAAAAATGTTATCTCTTGTTGCGTTATAGAAGAATTCAAACAAACAAAAAATAATATAGGTTATAATTGTTCTCTGACATATTATGTAAGTAAGTACTTGTACGTATTTGAATAAAATATTCACAAATCGCACGCTTACTGCTTACAAAACCATCACACCGTTCGTTCGTCACTGCGGCGCGTCCGCGACTGGTAGTATATTGAGTGCGTGCTGAGCTCGAGACACGTGGTCATGACTCGCGTTCCGACCGTTTGTATGAAGATAGAATACTGTATAGATATTTTTACCGTGCCCACGAGCCCTTTATTTAGCTAAGACTTATCGGACCCGTTATTAAAGTTTCGTAAATTCTAACTTAAACCGTAGATATCAACGCTATCCCATATTATTGATTTAACAATAGCTTATTTTTGGTCGCCTTCACTAACTGCACATAATACAGTCAACTGTGCTTAGTTTAATAAAATACGAAATCATGCGAACGAAGTCGCGGGTGGAATGCTAGTCTGTCATAATTAGAGAAACAATAGAACAAGTAAAATTTCAAAATTTCAAAAACCCCCGACACATTTATCTTGCGAAAACATCCCGATTGAAACAGTAAAACGCCCATAACTTTTAAACAGCTGAACCGATTTTATTCAAACATAGCTAAGAAAACTCTCGACAAAATCACCTTTCACACAAAAAAAAATTAATTAAATCGGTTCATCCGTCTAGGCGCTATGATGCCTCAGACAGACACACAAATACACAGCAACACACGTCAAACTTATAACACCCCCCCCTCTTTTTTCGGCGGGGGTTAAAAACAATAGGCAAACGCTTGATTCAGAGGCCCTATACAAGTGACATGTTATGATCGAAAGCATGGCGATAGCAATTGTCTAAAAGGCATTTTTTTGGGATTTACAAACGATATCGATAAATATCGTGATCAATCCATTAAATTTTGATATTTCGACGATCGCCTTCGGTGACATTGAATGCCACTTGTCTAGAGCCTCGCATCTGTAGCCAATTTGACAGTCTACAATCGATAACGCTAGTAGAAAACGAACCAATGTATGGGAATGACACATCTGAATGTTAAATAGTCACACCATACAAATAGAAGGCGTTAACGATTGTAGAAAGAGATTCGATACGAAACGTTTGTAACTTGGCTAGGGAGGCTTGTGTCGTGACAGTTGTGGGGCTAAGGTACATCTCTGCTTAACCCTTCGAGAAACACAGACGCGATATTCTGTTGTACGCATGTTTACGTATTGAAACATTAATTTGGTCATTCAGTGGCCGTCAAATAGGCGCCGCAATGCTTAAACGTCTATACGCGACCTGTTTACGTAACCAACCACTTGCTAGTTATTTGCTTTAAATCTGTCGTATAAGCATAGTTATAGTTAATGTAACATCAGTATGTTGATACAGGCTGTGGTTTGACTACAATATGAGCATTGGCTCAAGGTTTGATAATATACGTAAAGCATATTACTAAACGGGTAGTGGTGGCCCAGTGGTACCGGCCGCGAATTACAAATTGTAGGTCGTGGGTTCGAGCCCAGGTAGGCGCTTCCATCATCACCATTTCAGCCGAAAGACGTCCACTGCTGGACATAGGCCTACCCCAGGCATCGCCACATTGACCGATCCCGTCCGTCTCGCATCCAGCGCCTTCCGGCAACCTTTACAGGCAGGCGCTTTATTTTGTGTAAATTAATTCTTCACCACTGCTCAAAACGGTGAAGGAAAACATCGCGAGGAAAGCGACATTTCCTATAAACAAAAATTGAAGACATGTGACATCCCCCAACCCGCACTGGGCCAGCGTGGTGGATTACGGCCCATTCCCTCTCACCGAGAAGAAGCCTGTGTCCCAATAGTGGTAATATTAATAGGCTGATGATGTGATGATATTACTAAACTACGTACATATACGTCTTTCCAAAAACAAGAGAAAATGTACCCCATGGCTGCGCCGAAAAGGTCCAGTTCAGCTAAATTCCAGACAACTACTACAAAGATGCCTGACGCTGGTTTTCAACTGAACCTAGCGCTAACGGAAGGATTGGCTATTCAAAACTCATTCAGTCCATCACAACATAACGCGCGTTTGACAATTTGCCACAATAATTTTGAGATAATTTTCTTTCTCAAATTACACCCTTGTGCATGTCATAGTTATGTCATCGGATAATTGTAGATCTCGTTAGTTTATGGACTATCTCGAGAATCGATAAACTATGATTTGAATATTTTGCACGAACAACCAAAATCACAAACCATCAACATCTGACATCCATTTAATTTTCAACTTTATGGCATTTAGATAGAGATAACGTGACTAAAGTAAGTAAGTACTTTTTGTGCATGTACTAACGAGCGATGGCTATGGGTTTTAGGGTTCCGTACCCAAAGGGTAAAAACGGGGCCCTATTACTAAGACTCCGCGGTCCGTCTGTCTGTCTGTCTGTCACCAGGCTGTATCTCATGAACCGTGATAGTTAGGCAGTTGAAATTTTCACAGATGATGTATTTCTGTTGCCGCTATAACAACAAATACTAAAAACAGAATAAAATAAATATTTAAGTGGGGCTCCCTTAGAACAAACGTGATTTTTTTTGCCGTTTTTTGCGATAATGGTACGGAACCCTTCGTGCGCGAGTCCGACTCGCACTTGGCCGGTTTTTTAATTTCACTGTTACACCAAAACGGATAGATTGTAGACTGGTGCACTGATTGACCGTATTATTCTATTCAAAAAGTTCATTTCACAATTTATCGAGAGTTTTTAATCTCTCTAGATTATTCACTAACTTACAATGCTACTACTTTTATTAATGTATATGTACTCATGTACCTAAATATTGTAAAAATCTTTTTTTTTTTTTTTTTTAAAGAGTAAGTATGGAGTTTCTTGTGCATTCTTCTCCATAACAAGCTACTTTCCGAATGCACGGTAGAATCATTTTTTTTTTAAAAGAGTAAGTATGGAGTTTCTTGTGCATTCTTCTCCATAACAAGCTACTTTCCGAATGCACGGTAGAATCAACTTTTATTCCATGTAAATTTAAAAAGTATGGAGTTTCTTGTGCATTCTTCTCCATAACTAGCTACTTTCCGAATGCACGGTAGAATCAACTTGTATTCCATTTAAATTTAAATTGTGACATTCAAAAGTGCCGCTTGGTGGCCCAGTTGAAATAATATCTTTTGTCTTTTGTCTTGTCTTTGTCTTACAAGAGTTTGCAATAATCTGGTGACAGATACAAGTATCCACAGATCCCCACACGTAAGCGTTTATTGAAAAAAAAAATGAGGTTCCGTTCTTAGTATGGGGAAGCCCCAAAATTTATTGTTTTTTTTCTATTTTTATGTAAAAATCTTAATGCGGTTCACAGAATACATCTACTTACCAAGTTTCAACAGCATAGTTCTTATAGTTTCGGAAAAAAGTGGCTGTGACATACGGACGGACAGACAGACAGACAGACATGACGAATCCATAAGGGTTTCGGTTTTTGCCATTTGGCTACGGAACCCTAGAAACTCCTATTTTCACAGTATATGGCACATAATAAATAGATTTATGTTCTGCAGACTAAAAGGGTATTATGAACTGAATTCAATTAAACCGCAAACCATAAAAATATAAAATTCACAGCATAATCAAAAGCTAAGTAAATAACTTTGCGGCGACTTTGATTAATATTATTTGATTTTTCATATTTACACGGCTCGTTTACTCTAGAATTAAAACTAAAGCTGGTACTACTCTAATTTTGTGAATAGTTTATTATTAATCCATTCGAGAGTAATTTCATTATCCAATATAATGTTTAAACCCAACAATAGAATCAGTGGTTATGAAATTTTAAAATATTTTTAGAGTCACTTTAAGGTTTTGCTAGATTGAGAGCAGTTATTTGAATAATTTAGTACAGAATGAAACATGAGGACCTCGTGGCTACATATTAAGACGACGACAGCCGCCAACCACCTTTAGGGAACAAAACATGCACTCGTTTCATACCCGCGCGACCTTATATTCAGTAGTTTTTATACGTCCTTTATTATTTTAAGACTTTAAAAAAAACTTTAGATCAAAGTGTAGATTATGAAATTGTCTTTGAGGTGGAGAATTTTTTTTTTAAATACGCCGGGCGGTTTTTGTGCGATTGTCGCTTTTTTGTCCGTGTTAGTTACATAACTTTAGAAATTCATTACAATATGTTATACGAATAAAACTCATAATTTGCCTCGATCAAATTATTAAGAAAGCCGTTTAGAAGTGATTCTTATTTTAAAATCAGCTACTCAGGCGTATCTGCACCTTAAGAGTCGTATGGATCGCTTGTCGAGGTTGTTTCGTGGATGTATAACCATTCTTTACAAACCTGGTTTCCTGGTGCCTCGGGCAGTCCGATAAACTATTGGTCCTTGGTGTCATTTGTATATCTTTGTCAGAAAGTCAGTCGGGTATCTGACACCAGTTTTGTCAAGATGTACTGTAAGAAAGAAGAAAGAAAGAAAAATGTGTTTGTTGGCATTAAAAACAAAAACACCTTAAAATTAAAGAAAGTAAATAATTAAAACTTTGAATGCCAAAAGGGCCTCAGCTCAGCATAATGCCAGATACAGGGTATATATTACGCTGATTATCAGCTGCAGCTCACGAGTGCCATACGCTCGAAAACATCAACACACATTTATAATATAGGTACATATTTTTAAAACCACCTAAAATAAAATTTTGCGACTTTTAATAATAACATAACAAAAATTAAAGTTCTATGTGCCCATTAACAAAAGAGATCAAATAAAATCAGTATTTGTATTACGTCATTAAAGCGGGGGCAGGTCGCTGAACTAAAATAAAAAGACAATTATAAAAGCAAAAATTATAAAATCGATCATTGTAAAAAATTGACGGGTTTTTTTACTGTGTTACCCAGTTACTGGGTTGAGGAGGTCAGACAGGCAGTCACTCCATGTAAAACACTGGTATCTAGCTGAATCTAGACAAAGTCAGAGGCAAAGCTCAAGAGCCTTGAACATCGTCGCCGAGTTGCCAGCTTGTCTGTTTTTATCGGTTACATTTCGGGGAGTGTGCGATAGGATTGCATGATCTAATTCCGCCAAGCCCGTTTCAACATCGTACTTCCAGACTACGGCGATGCGCCGTCGATACATGGTAGACATCCCACCCATACGTAGTAAACGTTTTGGGAATACTTTTATTATGCGAACTGTTCAGAAGGATCATTCCCTGCCGGAGTCTGTGTTACCCAATAGCTACAATCTAAGGGACTTTAAGTCAAGAGTGAATAGGTTACTTCTAGGCAAGCGTGCTTCACCTTCGACTACATCAACGCTCATCGTCCGGTGAAATAGTGGTCCAGCGCGAGGCTTTTAAAAAAAAATATAATTGGTTTGAATGATAGCTAACCCCAAAATAGTTGAGAAAAGGTTAGGCAGATTGAGTATGTAAAATTATATCCCCTTAAAAATACTTGAAAATGAATATAACCACTTCTCATAATCAATACATAATCATCAACCAAGAGAGAGGAGAACTAACAGAACCCATTTCCAGCATTTTTGGAATTTTTGACTTTTTGACTGTTTGGGAGCTAGTGGCTAAATAATAACAGCCGGGTCGGGTCGATCTTCTAGGTTAAGCAACGCTTGACGAGGTCGATCTATGGCTGGGTGACCATTTTAACATACCGAGTTTCCTCCGTGCTTCGGAAAGCACGTTAAGCCGTTGGTCCCGGCTGTCATTTGAAGATCTTTGACAGTCGTTACGGGTAGTCAGAAATCTGAGATCTGACACCAGTCTTACCAAGAGGTGTCGTGTGTCGTGTTACCAGTTACTGGGTTGTGGAGGTCAGATAGGCAGTCGCTTCATGTAAAACACTGGTATTCAGCGGAATCCGGTAATACTGGAAGCCGACCCCAACACTAATTGGGAAAAAGGCTAGGCAGATGATGATGATGATGTCCGTTTGTCTGTTTGTCTAGTTTGTTTGTCTGTTTGTCTGTTTGCCTGTTTGTATGTTTGTCTGTTTGTCTGTTTGTCTGTTTGTCTGTTTGTCTGTTTGTCTGTTTGTCTGTTTGTCTGTTTGTCTGTTTGTCTGTTTGTCTGTTTGTCTGTTTGTCTGTTTGTCTGTTTGTCTGTTTGTCTGTTTGTCTGTTTGTCTGTTTGTCTGTTTGTCTGTTTGTCTGTTTGTCTGTTTGTCTGTTTGTCTGTTTGTCTGTTTGTCTGTTTGTCTGTTTGTCTGTTTGTCTGTTTGTCTGTTTGTCTGTTTGTCTGTTTGTCTGTTTGTCTGTTTGTCTGTTTGTCTGTTTGTCTGTTTGTCTGTTTGTCTGTTTGTCTGTTTGTCTGTTTGTCTGTTTGTCTGTTTGTCTGTTTGTCTGTTTGTCTGTTTGTCTGTTTGTCTGTTTGTCTGTTTGTCTGTTTGTCTGTTTGTCTGTTTGTCTGTTTGTCTGTTTGTCTGTTTGTCTGTTTGTCTGTTTGTCTGTTTGTCTGTTTGTCTGTTTGTCTGTTTGTCTGTTTGTCTGTTTGTCTGTTTGTCTGTTTGTCTGTTTGTCTGTTTGTCTGTTTGTCTGTTTGTCTGTTTGTCTGTTTGTCTGTTTGTCTTTTGTCTGTTTGTCTGTTTGTCTGTTTGTCTGTTTGTCTGTTTGTCTGTTTGTCTGTTTGTCTGTTTGTCTGTTTGTCTGTTTGTCTGTTTGTCTGTTTGTCTGTTTGTCTGTTTGTCTGTTTGTATGTTTGTCTGTTTGTCTGTTTGTCTGTTTGTCTGTTTGTCTGTTTGTCTGTTTGTCTGTTTGTCTGTTTGTCTGTTTGTCTGTTTGTCTGTTAGTCTGTTTGTCTGTTTGTAGTACTTGTCTGTTTGTTGTTTGTCTGTTTGTCGGTTTGTCTGTTTGTAATTTTTGTTTGAAAGAGTATGTGCCCAAATTGGTCCCATTTTAATATGGTAAAGATCTGATTTAGAAGTTCGGCGATATACAATAGTACTCTTCAATAAATGACGGCACATCTCTCGGGATTGCTGCAATCGCACGTCTGTTTATTGTTAATTTATTTATTTTATTTATTTAGGTAACCAACAGCGATACTTAAAAATATTTTACAAAATATACGTATTACAATTTTTAAGGCCAATTATAGGTTTCCTAACTGGGATAAATGTATAAAACATGCGAACGAACTAATGCTACAAATTTAAATTAAAAGATGCAATGCCATCAAAATTTACATAAGGTTAAGTTAAATCACAATATTGAAATGGTTAAATAAAAATGGTTGAATAACAGAAGACAGGAGAACATAAAATATCGGTTGACTGTTAATATTCAATAGATGGCGTTGTGCATTTGAAGTCATTGACGGAATGGCAGTCCAATGACCCTAAAAAAAATTTGGTAGGTTGGGTTGTTAATTAAGTAAGTAGGACCGATAGGGTATGTTAGGCAGTTAACGGAAGCGAGCAAAGATATTACATAATATAACTCCTACAGTCCTTTTCCATTATCACTAAATTTAAAACTCCAAATAAAAGCTCTTTGAAACTCGATCCATGTATTTACAAGTACTTTTGAACAAAAATTTAACCACAAATGAACCTATTTTAAATGGAGTAGGCTATATACTAGAAAATGGTACAGTTATTTGGACAGTGCGTGGGTATGAAGTGATGCTTATATGTTTCGCCTACGCTTTCTGCTTGATTCGTACAAAAAACAGGCCAAGTGCGTGTCGCAATTCGCACATTTAGGATTCCGTACCAAACCGCAAAAACAAGTTGATTTAAATAGGAACATTTTTGAAATTTCAATGAAAATTCAGATTTATCAATATATTGGTATTTGTTAGTAAAATTACCGCAATACTTAATACACTTTAGCACCAAATATGAGGTCTATGGAAAGTCAAAAATTTCAATGAAACAATTTTTTTTTTTAAAAGCCGACTTTGGTGGCTTCTCAAACATATGTTTTAAAAAAAAATACAGCATTTATCTGCTCAACGAGTTCTTATATGGAAGAATTAAAAAAGAAATATATGGCTAAATATAATATATGGCTAGGGCTCCGTTTGGACCCTTCGGGTAATGAACCCTAAAAACTGGCTTTGGCCAGCGGCTTCACCCATATGAAACGTCAAAAGTTTACCAAGGGAACGTAATCCCGGGATAAAAAGTAACCCATATACTTTTCCAAGGTCAAGTCTATCCCTATCATCTATACGAAAATTAATCAAAATTGGTTTGCCAGTTTTTAGGTGTGAAGCGTAACAAACTTGCAGACAAACAGAGTAAGAAATATTTAGTATTTATATAATAGTTCTCCGGTACCTAATGTTTACCAGTGTACTTAGGTTAACATATACGTTAATAGCCTGGAGCTGAAATAGGTTACTTTCTAAATAATTTTGTTTTTTGTGTGTATTTTATTTACAAAGGTACTAAACAAAATTCAGAGGTAAATAAAATTATTCCAGGCAACTAGGCAAGAGATGATATTTCATGATGTAATGTAGGTACCTAGATTTAAGAAAAACACTTTTAACCTAGACATTTTAACAACAGTAATGTAATGCTCTGTGTATTTCGATAACCACACTACGATCGCCAACTGACAAGCAAAACGTGGAGATTATGGCAAAAAGGGAGGGCGGGGTGGGGAGGGGGGTACAGATGTGACACTTGGGGGAGACCTACCTAGGTTCAGCAATATTACAGCATAGGACGTCTTTAAGCTGAATTGATGATGAGAGCTATTCACAAAGGGCCTCGTTCAAGTTACTACAGTGATACCTTTTTCTGCTGGTAGGTACACAGAATTTTTTACATGAGATACAACAGCTTCTTTGGGGTGGAAACGGACTTGGGAAGTTTTTGATTTGCAGATGTCTGTACTACTTTACCATCAGACAGGCAGTCTTGTTGCCGCCCAATAACATAAAAAACGGTCAAGTACGAGTTGAACTCGTGCGATGAGGTTTCCGTACCTACCCATTATACCGCCATAATAAAAGTCCATTTTAAAGATAAAGGAAAATTTAGATTTTAGCAAAAACTTGTAAGTACCAAAATATACCTTAATTTTCAAGTTTTTTTTATTTTTTGGAATTTTTTCCTTATTTGTGCTGTGTGCCAAATTTCGTGATTCTAGAAACCTATATGGTAGTTCCCGTTGTGGAAACTACCATACAGGTTTTCGACCCAAAATCTATAGGGTTAAAAACAAGGTTACAGCACAAGTAAAAGGAAAATATAGAAAATAAAAAAGGTTGAAAATTAAGGAAAATTTTGGTACTTGCAAGTTTTCGCTAAAATCAAAATTTGCCTACATCTATTTATCGTGTTGACTCAGGATCTTGATTTTTATACAGCTAATAGGGACTATAGACTGCTACCTTGCTAGGTCCAACCATTTCTGAGAAAATCGGTGGTGACACACGGACAGACGGACAGACGGGCAAGAGAGTGATCTTATAAGAGTGCTTTTTTTACCTCTGACGTACGAAACCCTAAAGACATTAATTATTCGGTTTAGTTCTTGCCAAACTTCTTGACCGCCCTGAAGTTTGCTTCCGATGCGCAAGGCACGGATTGGTGCTGTTTTTGTATGAGATTAAATACTGCCTTGCCATTGTAGCCAACTTCAGGGTGGTCAAGATGTTTGCCGAAAACTATATTTAGTGTACTGATTAATATTTTAGCATATGGAACAGTAGGTATGGCCTTGAAAATACAATTATCAAATAAAGAATGAAATGAATTTAGCCACAGTTCCTGAAACACCCAAAAATACCAAAAAAACCGGCCAAGTGAGATTCGGACTCACGCACGCTGGGTTCCGTACCATTATCGCAAAACAGCAAAAAAAAAACACGTTTGTGTATGGGAGCCCCACTTAAATATTTATTTTATTCTATTTTTATTATTTGTTTGTTATAGTGGCAACAGAAATACTTTATCTATGAAAATTTCAACTATCTAGCTATCACGGTTCATGAGATACAGCCTGGTGACAGACGGACACACAGGCAGAAAGACGGACCGCGGAGTCTTAGTAATAGGCCCGCGTTTTTACCCTTTGGGTACGGAACCCTAAAAATGTTAATGGTTTAAAACCATAGCGTGTACCTAACGACTGCACCAAATAGTTCCATTTCAACAGTAATGCAAGACAGACTGATGTTGTCTCACACTTTACTCAATGGACAAAACTACATATAAACCGGAATGTTAGCAATTACCGGAATTAAATTTACCGGAATGTTAAACTTACAACGGCTACAACTAACAAACTTGTACTAACATCATTGTCAATTAGTTTCTAGTACGCACTAATGGCGTAGGATCAATGTTATTTGACTTCAGCCACTTCGAAGCAACTTTTGATAGTCAACGTGATCGCTTTTAGAGAGTCTGCGAGAAGTAAATGGTTTGACTTCTATATTTACTTTTGAGGGCTTTAACAGGGATATTGTACAAGGTATTTTTTTGAGTTTCTTTTTGTCACGAAATGAATACGATTTGTTCAAATTCATTATTGTTCTCTAAACTAATTATGTACTATAAGGGTCGAAAGTGCAGTAACACTCTACCAAAACAGCAACGGCATTTTTTTTGTAGGCAGCAGAATTTCTACTTTTCGCGGTTAGTAGGAATAATTTATACTTTAATTTCTATAAAAATATTAAATCAGTTGTGGATAATTTAACTTCTTCTTCAAAAACTAGCCATTTGAGTTTTGGGAGAGTATGACTGTACTATTGACCCTTGAGTGTACCTACAGGTGCCAGCAGAGTGGAGCCTCCTTTCCTGCCCAGCATGCAAAACCACCTGCACCTCCCACGACTTAAACGAGGCCAGCAAAGACCTACCGGAGTAGAAGATCCATTGATAAACGCATTTCGAGGAGACAAAAACCAAAAAAACATTGATGACATATTGTTAAGTTATAAAGTAAAAAAAAATGGTTAATTCTTAAAGCATCTTTTTTATTTAAAACAGGCGTCTTCATACCAGTCTGGGAAGCCTTTATTCAAGCTCTAAGTACCTTATCATTTTCCGTAAGATAACATTGTCAACGAATATGAAAATTTTAACAACTTAAACAACGTTTTAAAATTCAGCACAGCTGTTGGTTGTATACTTGAAAAACGCTGGTGAAATGATATCAAAATTCACTTAAACTTTGATCAACAGATGCAGCGGAAATCCTAGCCAAAACCCGATTTAGAACAGTCTCAAATTAAAAATATTATGAAGGAATAACCAAGCTGGGTCTTTTGTTTACGGTAAAAACTTGGTGAAAGTGAATACATTTTTAAATATAAAACTAGTTTCTGACAGCGGCTCTACCCGTAGTTAATAAAAAAACTATCCCAAGCGAGCATACTCCCGCAATAAAACGTATCGAGAGTTAAAGTCTTATGTCCTAATCCAGAGGCTCCAGTCACGTAGCATTCAATGATAGCGAAGGCGATAGTCAAATGGGGATGAGTTTTGAGAGAGATGGGTGATTTTTCTATATCGCTTGTCAACCCCATACAATTTTGCCTTTTTGACAATCGCTATCGCCACGTTTTCGATGATAGAATGTCACTTGTCTAGGGCCTCAGGACACCCATGTCCTATTATCTTCCAAGTCTTTAAATCACCATTTTTATCATGAGCTTGTACGTGTACCTTAGAATTAATAAGTACTTTAGGTGTTGGTTTTCTTCTTCTTTTCGAGTCGATGGAATACTTTTCAAATATTTTGGGCCCAGTAGGTGGCCACACCGATTGAAGAAAGAAAGAAGAAAGAATGAAAAATATTTATTTGTGACCCGCACAGGAGACACGAGAAATAAGCATACAATTAAATAATAATAATATAAACAAAAACGCCGTGCGAGACCAAAAAGGCTCCTATCTCAGCGAGAGTATCTCCTATTGCGACTTCAGACGTGGTTAGCATAAGGCCACCAAAGTGCAAGAGTATGGGCACTTGGGGCACTGTAGCATGTGTGTGACTTTATAGTTCAACTTGTCTCCCACGCTTTTTTTACAATAAAATGCTTTTTTTGCCAATCATACTATTCGTGGCGACGCCTAGGGAAGGCCTATGCCCAGCAGTGGACTTCTTTCAGCTGAAACGAAGTTTTTTTTTTTGATAGGTTTGCTCTTGACTGTAGTCTAGGTCAGAGGTGACAGAGACAGAGTCTACGATGGAGTGAGCTTACCCAGAAGAAGCCTGTTCATTGATGATGATGATGGTGATACTATTGTTAATTTAAATTTGTTGAAAGTTATTTTGTACTCTTTGGTTTGGTTTTCTGTTGAAGCATGTTTTTTTTTTGTTTTAACTATTATTTATAATTTTACAGTCTGTTTTTTTTTTGTATTTTTGCAATGAAATGAATATTTAATTTTGAAAGCAATATATTATTTTAATTATTGTGAATTTGAAGACGATGTGGGTCATTCTTTTTTATGTTTTTTTATTTTAATTTTATTCAGTTGGTTTTAATCATGGTTTCACAGTTTGAGTATTTTTGCGGCCTAACCATACGTCCTTTCTTTGGTATTGTTCGTCGAATCGTTGAACTCCTTAAATTCTGAGCTAAGTTTGCATCAACTGATTGGACTGGTCCACTTAATCTGGCTGGTTATCTCCTCAAAATACCATTTCAGACACCAATCTACATGGTCTTCACATGATCTAACCAAGATTATGTCTGGGCATAAAAGAAACGTGACCTCTGAGTTTGTTTCGGCCTTTCTTCTCAGAGTAGTCAGATAGGAAACGCCGCCATCATCCAGTTTAAAAAAATATAATCGACATGCAAACGTATTTGTAAAAACCAACTTACAGAAATAAAATTATTTATCATTTATAAATGCTTATTCTAGGAAAGTATCTGTATTCACGGAGGCGACCAAATTAATATATATTTTTATACGTACACATAAACCAGATCATTTACTATGTTATGTCTTTCAGCAGCACCTTAATCCGTACCGTATTACTACTAAAACGTATTCAACCGACTGAAACGGGCTAGCAACGGAAAAACATTAGCTCATACTAACAGAAACACTTTATTAACGGGTTTCCATTGGATTTGCGTGGATTTGTACTGGATTTTAAACCAATTGTTAATACTGGAACATAGTGCTATTTGTTAGTAACTTGTCTATGAATATTACATTGGTTGAGCAACATGCAATTTTTAGCCCAGTTTTGGTATTGAATCTTTCCATCAGGTTCGTATAAACTGCATGTTGTCGAAAGCTGGTTGTAAAACAAGAGTGAAGCGGTAGCTGTACGCAATATGCCAGAAGTGTGCCTTTAACTTTTTTGGACGTTTAATAAAAATTTTGTCAAATCGCTTCGATAGAAAGCCGCCCGTTTGCCATGTGATTTTATTAACATACATACATACATACATAAACTCACGCCTTTTTTCCATGGGGGTAGGCAGAAACTACAGAACGCCACCTGCTACGATCCTTACATACTTCTTTTGCTTCACACACATTCATACATCTAGTCATACACACACGCCGGTTATGGGTACTGCGCACTTGGCCTTTCTGAAGGACATCACCTATTAGGTCTATATATGTCTTTCTAGGGCGTCCCCTCCCGGCATTTCCATTCACGACTGCCTTGTTAATATCTTTCGTTAGTCGCCTTTCATTCATCCTCTCAACATGGCCAAACCATCTTAACATACTCTTTGATTTTATTAAATATCAAAGAAAACTTACATTAAATACAAAACATGGCTAGGCATTTATCCTAAATAAATAAACTATAATTAAAGCCCTCTAGCGTGTGTGTCTTTCATATTTTTCGTGAAGCGCTTCCACAATACTGAGCGATTTTAAATAAAATAAATATCATTTCGATCCAAAGAAAGAATGGAAAAAGGAGGAAGGGAATGAAAGTGATGGTGGATTAAAATTAATGTATATACACTATTTACATTATAAATCATTGCCTAAACCATGTCTTATTGGTGGTAAAATATGATTGTAATGACACTGATTTTATTAAGTTTTAATGCATTAACATTACTTAAATACATTATAAATTTGATTCAATTCACATAGAAGCATAATCATAAACATCGCAGTAAATAAATATAATACTATTTCCATTTTTGCACCACACTTTTAATAATTAATATCCGACTAATGAATGAATAACATCATTCGCCATTCGCATTTATGCTGGCTGATATTTCTTTAGAAATGTAAGCATCACCTTTGTACCTACTTTATTTCCTTATCATTTTCTTTCATTGTATGTGTGTACATTAATTATTATTAACTAGCTGCCACCCGCGGCTCCGCGTGTTATTTATACTTCTCCCAAACATCATCATCATCATCATATCAGCCGAAAGACGTCCACTGACTGGACATAGGCCTCTTCCAAGGGTCGCCACATTGACCGGTCCTGTGCGTCCCGCATCCTTTTCCACCGCATTTTTTCGCCAAATATCTTTTAAAAGCTTCCGTTAGCGGCTTTGTCCGCTTAGCCTTTATGCTATTCCAGAGTATAATCTATGTCTGTGCCAAATTTTATCCAGAGCCGTCCAGCCGTTTGAGCGTGAAGAAGTGACACACATACAAACACACACACAGACTCACAAGCTTCCACCTTTATATTATTAGTGTGATAGTAGTAGGATGACATAAATAAAGCATTTATTTGAAAACATACACATATCTTTTTGGTGATATTTTACAGGAAGGTCCGGGGGTAACCATAAGCTCTTAAAGCAAGGTTATTTTGAGAGTGCGTAAGGGACAGATGTATGTGATTTGTATACATCCGTCCCTTTTTCACAGTCGTTCCATGATCATTTTGACACGTCAGGGCGCACTACCTTGCGTGCTTGTTTAGATGAAATAAATTATTTACTTATTTTTTAAATGAATCAAAAGGTATGTACGGATGGTAATAGATGACGTTCTGTACTTTCTACATACCGCCATGGGGAAAAGGCGTCAGTTTATATAGGTGTGTTATGTTATTTGTAAATAAGAAAGAACAAAACTTCTTCAATCTCTCCTCAAAATCAATTTTCAATCTCCTCACAAACCTCACCTGCAGATCTAATAAACGCAAACCGTGAAAATAAGTTACAGTATCAAAAGAAACAATCGTACGGCTTAAAGAAAACCCATAATCACACGCACACACCCGCAACTTTCTCTCACACACACATGCACACTCCTTTGTGTGCACACACGACAATAGGTGTCCCACACTCGGAAATTCTTACAATTTCGATTCAATTTAGATTTCTTGCTGGCGCCTTTACAGGGTGTCCTGTTTAGAAATCGAATTTCAGTTTCGTGTGAAGTTGGTGTGGAGTGCTCTTGGATTTTATTTCTTTATATTTTGTTTGGTGTATTGTGTAGAGTAAGTACTTAAACTACATAGGGTATGTTTTTAAATAATGGGCTTCTAGCCATGATTTTAAAATAGTGATAATCATCGCTGACTGGATTGGCCCGCATTAGTAGAAAACATAACTATGTAGTGACTAAAATTGAAAAGAGTATGTTAAGATGGTTTGGCCATGTTGAGAGGAAGAATGAAAGGCGACTAACGAAATGTATTTACAAGGCAGACGTGAATGGAAACGCCGGGAGGGATGCCCTAGAAAGACATACATAGACCTTATAGGTGATGCTCTTCAGAAAGGCCAGATGCGCAGTACCCATAACCGACGTGTGTGTATGACTAGATATATGAATGTGTGTGAAGCAAAAGAAGTATGTAAGGATCGTAGCAGTTGGCGTTCTGTAGTTTCTGCCTACCCCCATGGGAAATAGGCGTGAGTTTATGTATGTATGCATAATTATGTACAAATTGGCGAAAAAGGGCTTTGCCGAGAAATGGGGCATTAAAGGCTAGTTAGATTAGACTAGACAATCATCATCTGCTCAAGATTTTCCAACTTTAACTGTATAGTCCTGTAGTGAGACTAACGCAATTTTTTTGCATGTAAGTATGTGTGTTCTGGCCAAATCTTGCAACTGAATTTTAAAGCAGTTATCCTCCACCGATTAAGATGAAATTTTGCATACACGTTTAGTTTGCATGACAATGCATGGTTAGCTAAGTGACTTCATTCTAAATCCAATAACGCAAACGACCCAAGATGGCGGACTAGTTATTTTTTGTAAACTGCCATGATATGGATATTAAATGCAAGGGTTATCTAAGAAGAATACGAAAGAAGCTTGTTTTAAAAAAAAACGATCAGGTGTGAGTCGGACTCGCTTATAAAGGGTTCCGTACCATTACGGCAATAAACGGCAAAACAATCACGTTTATTGTATGGAACCCCCCCACCTTAATATTTATTTTAAACTGTTTTTAGTATGTGTTGTTACAGCAGCAACCGAAATACATCATCTGTGAAAATTTCAACTGTCTAGCTATCACGGTTCATGAGATACATCCTGGTGACAGACAGACAGGCAGACGGACCGCGGTGTCTTAGTAAAGGGTCCCGTTTTTATTTTTTTGGGTATTGAGTACGGAACATTAAAAAGATTTTAATTAATAATTTCATAACTTGTTAAGATAAATGGCTTCGGGTTAATTCAAATATATGCCATGTCATTTACCTACCAATCCAACGCATTTTCCACTGGGCTGTCGCCGTTTTCTAATTTAACTACAAATTCATAATTTTATTTGTCTAATTAATCATCAAAAACAACAGAATTATGTAATTTATTACAGTTTGCACCTGGACACGCAAATTTTACAAAACACGATTGCTAACTAATCTTTTCTTATCATTAAACGTCCCTACTGGAAACAAAACGCCTAATTTTATGTTCTTAAACACGCGATATGATGTTTAAATGTTAATTAAATGAATAATATTCACACTTTGTTGTACACTATCGTAAACTTATCTTATACCGCAAACCATCACGCCTCAGCGGCCAAAGCCGCAGCATTGTCAAAACATTCCATGCAAACCATTTTTTTTTTCATTCTCTTCAAAGTTAGTGTGAACAGGCTTCTTCTGGGTAAGCTCACTCCATCGAAGACTCTGTCTCTGTCATCTCTGACCTAGACTAGAGTCAAGAGCAAACCCATCAAAAAAAAAAATACAAACTTGTATCGTGACATCTTCTGCTTCTTCTAAGCGTTTTCATTGCAAAAATATTAGGGGTTAAAGTATGAAATTGCCGATTTGTGCTGAAAAATTGAAATTAGTTTTTTTTTAATATAACATATATATTTAATCAAAATAATTACCATTATTATCTATACATTGCTGCCATTTAATAGGAAGGTCATTTATGTCTTTGCGATAGAACTCTGGTGATCTAGCTTCGACAACCTGTGTGTAAGCATTTTGTACTGCCTCCTGGGAATAAAACTTTTATCACGTAGAAAATTGTCCAAATCACGAAAAAAATGGTAGTCCGTTGGAGCAAGGTCTGGCAAATACGGAGAGTGACGAATGGTTTCTAATTGCAGTTCCTGTAGAGTTAAAACGGTTTCTCGTGATGTGTGAGGTCTCGCGTTATCATGGAACAATAATAATAAAGATCGATTCATGAGTCGGGGCTGTTTCACTGCTAGTTTTGCTATCATTGTTCGGAGTTCGCCACAGTAGACATCTGCCGTAATTGCTTGACCAGATCGGAGAAAGCTACAGTGAATAACACCATGATGAAACCACCAAACAGTTACCATTACCTTTTTATTCGTATAAGCTTTTCTTTAGGACACTGTTGCTGCGTTTGACCTGGTGTCAGACATTGCATTTTTCGCTTACGGTTATCGTAAAGAATTCACTTTTCATCACATGTAACAATTCGAGGAATATTGGATTCCTTCATTTCTGTATCGATTCAACAAGGCAACACAAGTTTCAACACGCGTTTCTTTCTGCAGATCAGTCAAATCATGACACACCCATTTTTTTTTTTTTATTCTATTGAATTGACGCAAATGAGTAAATATTGTTGGTCCTTACCAACAATATTGACTCATTGACTTACGTTAAACCATACCGCTAATTCCTGGGTAGTTTGGCTCAGATCGGCTTCCACCATCGGTTTCAATTCATTGTTATTCACCTGTGTGGGCGGTCTTCCACGTGGTTCGTTCTTCAAATCAAAGTTTCCATCACGAAAGCGTTTAAACCAAAATCGCACGGTCCGTTCATTAGCAGTCCCCTCTCCAAACGCAACATTGATATTGCGAGCTGATTCTGCCGCGTTAGTTCCGCGTCGGAACTCGTATTCAAAAATCACTCGAATTTTCGAAGGATCCATCTTTCTTGTCTAAGCTGATTAAAAAAACAATTGATAGTCGATAATCGAATAATGCACATTTTTTAAAAGAAGTACTTCATAGGTACCATATGAAAAAGTTTCACTCAAAAATCTCAAACCATGAAGCTTCTATGTCAATTCGAAGTAACTTTGACCCTTTGTTTTAAGTATTATGTTTGGAGTGATTCGCTGACGCAGACATAAGGTTTTCACAAATGAATGTACAGGTGACATGGCATGCGGTACAGGATGAGAGAGGGCCATGGTCTGTGGGAGAGGACGCCAAGTCCCAGTTTTTATCAGAACCATTTTGGTTAAATTTTAATATGTTAACCATTGGTCTCAAATTTCGATTAAATGCGTTTTTTCATTAATTTTAGCCTCACAAACTCATTATTTTGTCATCTGTTAGACCATAATCATCATCATTTTAGTCGAAAGACATCCACTGCTGCAGAAAGGTCTGTTAGACCAACAATTGATTAATAAACGCGTTTTACCGAAAATAAACCATTGGTTAGCATATTTAACAGTTGGTTGAGTTAACTGCTGATTATAAAACTGGGACATCGTTTTCTCATAAGATAGCCCGTGACAACTCTGACTATAGTTATGACAGTCAAAACCTATGTTCAGCGCTCTGCACACGACTGTCCTTGCTGGTGCAGTAATTTTGTAGTATAGTATGTTATGTTTTTATGTTTAAATTATTATACACACTGAAAATTTACAGCCTTATCAGATATATTTTCATAATAAAAATGTTAAATTCACTGACAGACAACGCATAGCCTAAACTACTAGGTCCAAAATTATGAAATTTTGCACACAAGCTCCTTATACAACGTAAAATAACTACAAAAAAATGATTTTTAAATATTCCTTCAACGTTTTCATTTTACGGTTTGTTCGAAAGTTCGGCATTTTTCAATGGGAAATCCCATCAGGCAGATAAATTGTATCTTATTTAATAAGTAGCAAACTCGCACCAAGTGCATATTATGTTTCAATCCCATTAATGAGTTAATATAGTAACTTCGCAAAGAAGCACCCTGTACGTCACCTGTCCCCAGAGATAAAGTTGAGTGTTTCCCACATCGAAGGTGTCGAATACTCGACTGAAATGATCTAAAGACGGGATTCATCAACCTTTTGTACTTTTCAACAATGAACTTCCAACCTTATTGTCTTGGAGATAAAGTTTTATATTACGCGTCAATTATTTGAAGAATTTTCAAGTTCTGATCTACGAACGAAGTGTTAATTATGAGAGCTTTAAAACTGAAGCCTGTTTGAAAATTTTGCTTCTTCTTGAAGTTTGTAATTTGGAGGCTATTTTGAGATGTATTTAATGAAAACTTACTCTCCAGCAATGAGAAAACATCGCTTTCCTACCAATTTTTTTTTTAGCAAAAGATGCGACTGCGGGTTAAAGTCACTCCTGTCTGCTGATAAAAATACATTCTGATCACAATGCTTTTTTAAATAATACGGCAAGGATAATTGAATAACCTTTGTCCACCGTACTTGTGACTAGCATCTTATAAACTAACTAAGTTACCTCCAAGTGACCATAAAACGTCCACCCGGCACATTCTGAACGGCACGGCCTCTGACAATGCTGGCTGGATAATCTTTCAGACAGGTGGGACAGTTCTCAGTCTCGAGAAAAGAAAAAATAGTAATTTAAATTGTTTGCATTTCGAAGGTTCGTGATATCAGCCAGTCATTCAGGTAATTGTAGACAGTTGAATATGGAATGTTCGTAATGCTGTTCTTTTAAAACGAAAATTAAATCGAAATGATGATAGTAAACGAAAATTTAAACGACGATGGAACACGCTTGTTAAGAACTAACCTTTTCACTCTTGACTCCAAGTATTAGTTGTCAGAGGCCCTTAGAAAATGATATTCTAGCAACGAAACTGTCACCATAGCGATGGTTAAAAGACAAAAAAATATTGGAATGCCATATTTTGGCATTTTGAACATTGGCATCACTGATATAATTACAATTTATCTACAGTCTGTGGAAATACAGACCACTCCTCAGCTGTACACACAATGTTATAAAATGTACTGATACTCGTATTATCCGTGTGGTTATGTTATTGGGGACAGCGTTACATCCCCTGTCATGTGCGGATTATCTTGTTTGTTATGTGGATGTCAGGTGGGCAGGTGGATCACAATTGGTTGGATCACAGCTGAGATTGGCAGGTACCTACATGTATTGTGGTGTTGGCTTTTGTACGTGTATCTATTGGAATTTGAGTAACTGTGTTGTAGAGGTTATATAGGGAGTTGCTCTGTGTGAAATACTGGTATTTAGAATTTCAGTATTCTTCTCGTGTCAATGATTCCATGTTCAATTCTAATCTATATATTGTGCTTTGACCAGAACACAGCCATGTCGACAGGTTCTAGCGCTGGCCTCGCAGAGGTCTTTAACAGTACAGGTGTTTATGCACTAGGAGCAGGTCAGGACACCAGACCCGTATTAATTTGCTGTAATATTTAAAAATTGAATTTTACTAAACTTGGGTGTGATTTTTGGGTAAGATTGTTGGAACCGGCCCCAACATTGCATTGGAAAAAGGCTAGGCAGATGATACAATTTTTATCTTTGACAATTATTTTATGATATGTCCAATTGTATCATGGTCAACGTTTTAACTGTCCCGTGGTCATAAATCTGCTAAACGGCTAATGTTTTACAATACATGGATTCTGAAACAAATATTATCGATGATACGACAAGTGATGCGATTGGCTACGATAATTCATTGAAATAATCACAGCTGCTAGGTAGATGTGGTTGATATTTTTTGTGTAAATTTTCGTTTCAAAATCGGGCGATACTATCTGGTTTGTGCTTCAGGCATAGTGAGAGTGTTTAAAGAAGCTGTTGACTGACCCTTGTTGTCTCTGTTCTAACGCCTCTTAAGTTGGAAGTAAACCAAACACCTGTCCAGTGTAAGCTATACGATACAAACTATAAAAAATATTATTTTTATCCGCGGAGGTCGGCCACATCTGGTCACGTCGTATCCGCCCTAGTATCCGCTTTAATTTCCGAACGGCATTTAACGGGATTTCGTGCTCTAACGACTGGTAGGGATGTGGTGATGTCGATTGTTTAGTGTCGATAAAATTTGTGTTTGTTTACACGGTTGTAGTGTTTAATTCTTTTGGTATTCGATCTATACTGATTGTGATGCGTATAGCAATTGAATAGGTCTTGAAGATAAAGTAAGTGGAAGTCTGCCACAAGATACCGCTTTTAGTAAATTATAATTTTCTTTGATGTTTCAGTTATCACAGGCGAAAATCCTACGAGTATTAACGTCATTCATTATCTTACTGCCCTTGTCCCATACTACTTGGGATCAGCGAACCACGTCTTCTTCTTCGACTCCATCCTGTCGACCGTCACGCTATCACTGAGTACCGTTTCTATCATATGTCACTCCTCAGACAGACTCAGATTAGAATTATCCAAAAAGGTTTTTTATGGAATTAATTAATTATATTATTGGATCCATATCGTTATATTAAAAATAAAAAAATAATAATAGGTAATATCGATACCTCAGACATCAGTACATCCTTAACGTTCACGGAACAAAATGAGACCAACGAAAAAGTTACAGAACAGAAGCGTATTATAATTTAATTGCCTTCTTTAATTACGTATCGACGTAAATCTCTTTTAATTCTAACTTAATTAGCAAACGAAGTGGAACTTTTTTATAGAAGGAAAACGGGCAGATGTTCTATAAGTATACTTAATTGGACATTATAAAAGTTTTGAAGGATCACTTTGAGACTTAGCTTTGAGACGTCAGCTCTGGGGAAATGATTCTTTATTAGTTAGTCCTAGGAAACTGGCTGTCGAGAGCGGATAGACAGTCTCTTCATAAAATACGAGTAGGTATTCAGGTTAGACTTCTAGTGAACTCTTCAGTTTAGTTTCCACGGGCTGGTGTCCGCAACTCCACGACCAAGCGCGTATTTTGCGTATGGGTGGGATTAAATTTCTTCATCCGATCCACCCCAGCTCCTCGAGGAAGGCCAGCAGCACCTTGGTGTTGCTGACTATCTCCTGTAGGGTAACTGGGTCAACGAAGTATTTGGCGCTGTAACTGGCAGTTACAGTGCAACTTAGGAGCAGGTGTGCTGCTGGCTCATCTGCCACCATGCATGCCCTGCAGAGTGGACTGTCCGTGATTCCTATGACAAAAAGTTGCTTAAAGGTCCCGTGTCCAGTTGTTACGGCTGTGACTGCAGGCAACTGTGGCTTAGTTAGTCGTAGGCACTTCTTCGTGAACCAGCCGTCGATGAAGGGCAGTGATTCCTTGGCCTGCCTGTACTCCCTAAGGTCAATCCAAAGCTTATTGTGTTGATCTTTAGTGTGTTTCCTTACCAGACTGCGTAGGTAAACGAAAGGTGGCACGATGGGCTCCGGTCCCACCGGTGCTTTATTAGAACTCCTTCGGGTGAGCTCGTCTGCAGCATCGTTCCCTCGGGAATCGCTGTGTCCTTTGATCTATTCAATGGTTACTTTATTGTGCAAACCAACCTGGTTCACATACCTTTGGTAAATGGCTAGGCGATTAATAACAAGATCTATGGAACCTGATCATTGTTTTTATTTACGCAATACGTGGGATAGTTTATTTTTTATTTTTTATTATTGGGCAGACGTCTATGAGTACCTGCAGTCTATGTAATTATCGTATTTCAAGACTGCTTTTGGTTGCTCATTTGTACTGATACTGGCTGAAATAAAAATTTTTTGTTTTATTTTTTTGTGGAAATGCAGAACGTAAGAAAAAACAATATTTGTGACCCGCACAGGAGACACGAGATAAGCAAAAACACAAAAAAAATACAAAAATAAAAAACCTCGTGCGAGACCAAAAAAACAATGTTGATATGCGTCTATGTCTTGTAGTGGCTATTGAGGACGAAAAAGGTACTGGGTTGTGCAGGGGGAGATCTGAAAAGAAAATAGGTTGCGTGAGCAATTTTCAATCATGATAAAGAACTATTTACTCACATTATTACGCATCGGTTGGTTTAATCTGATTGGTATTAAAACACTTAAAGTGTTGGGTAAAATAAAAGTTCTACATTGATTTTTTGTTAGCTTTTTATTTGTTTGGTTTTTTATAGGAAGTTTTTACGAATTTATACTAGAAGCCTTAGACAAAGTAAAATTCTATGAGCGATTAAGGTTGTCAAAGTGTGCATATATATATGTTTGGCATTGACCTATATACTCCATTTGAGATTTGAATTTGAATTTTTGAATTTTGAATAATCCTATTTTACAGCCCGTTCAACCGATTATGACTTCTATTGCGTTGGTGATTAAACAGTTGGCAGCTGTATTAAACAGTTAGTTTTGGTAACAGGTTTATGCTTTTCATACCATCCTTATATTTACGGGATGGAACTCAAAATCGGTTGAACGGAATGTAAAAAGGGGTATTAAAAATGTCTAATTTTATTTCAAATGGAGTATAGTAACATTTCAGTCAATCTTATTTCTATTTTTGACTTTTTGACAGTCGTTGTCACATAATGTCTTTTTTGTCAAGCCCCTAGTAGCTGAGTGCAGGTCAGCTAAATAGAAACTCTTTGTATAGCCGAGTAGAGTTATTATCTAATTCTACCAACATAGATAAAAGTTTAGCCTCATTTTAGCGATGACCGGTTTCCAGTCGAAAATTCTATATGCACGCCATTGTGTTTTAATATTTTGCAGGCGTGACTTGCTACATATTATGTTTACAATCGATCCTAAAATTGAAAATGTGGTTAGAATTTGGGGTTTCTACATAACATCACGCTTGTTTTCACCGAATGATAAGGCAGATATGTAGCTTTATTCATCCACCTTTCGTCAGTAATGTTTCAGTCCCATGTAATAATAGAGGGTGAGTCTATTGCCTTGAACCGGTCACTAATCCAGACTCCGCACTTCATTATATTTTTAATCAAGCTTTTTTCGTATTCATCTTAGCAAACCCTGTCATTTGATATCCATATCATAGCAGTGCACAAAAAATAACTAGTCCGCCATCTTGGGCCGTCCGCCATATTGGATTTAGAATGACTTAACTTTGCTAATCATGCATTGTCATCCAAACTAAACGTGATGGAAAAATCATATTAATCGGTGAGGATAACCGCTTTAAAATACAGTTGCAAGATTTGACCCGAAAACACATAGGTACATTGCTAGATAAATAAAAGCTTGTAAAATGCGACCACTAGAGGCTGGCCTCGAACTATGAAGTGCCAATGCCATCATAACTCCATTGTCAAAAAATGACAGTGCTATTGTTCTTGTATGTCTCCGTCTTTATTAATTACCGGAATCATGATGGTATTAGGACGTCATTGTGTTTGTCTATAAATCCATGATTCTCAAGACGCCTCATAGAATAATGGTTCGTTTACCAGGCAATGAAAACACAACATAAATCAAAAGTAACGAAAAATGCAGATACGATAAGTATACGGATTCGTGAACAGGCCCGCGGAATTATGATGAATGTTATAGTTGCGTGTGTCGGACTTAGAAGGGGCTTAGGACTGGCTGGAGAAATAGGGTGTATTATTTGGGTTATTAGTTGAAAATTGCCATAAATCATATTATATTTTAATGACTAAATGAACTATACATTTATCATAAAAATCAGGATATTGAAATTAATAACCATACCCTCATTTAGCCAGTTATGGTTAAGTCCGCATGTAATAGATTTACTTGGTTTAAACTCCTATGTGCCCGAGATGGGTCAGAGGCCGTCTACAGAAGTCCTCCATCGTGAACGGTTTTGAGCTTCACGCTTCACATCGCTCCACGTCATTCCAATGCTTACCGCTTCTGCCAAAACGGTGGGACGCCAAGTTTGTCCAAAGCTAGTTTGGGTATGTGATCGGGACACTTCGGAGCATGTTGCCGACCGATCTTCACTTGCAACGCTTGATCTAGAGGTCGATCGGGCTCTCATGGCATTTCTCCAAACGCGTTGGAGATGGTCTCGGGCCAGTAAATTCCGAAAATGTGACGAATACAGGCGGTTGTCGAAGACTCGGATTTGGCGTGAGATGTCCTTTGCGTGTTATAGGGGGCGAGCTTATTGACTATTTCCCTATGTTCTAGATTGACTACTGCCTAACCTTTCGGGGTTTAAAGGCGTGATGTTATGCTATGTTGTTAAATGAATAAGATGAGCTGTAATTCAGTATGATAAATATTAAGTATATTTAGCCAAGCCCCCGACAATCCATAAAACCGTACAAGTGGAATAACGTACTACTACATAAAAAGCATAATGTGTGTACACGTGCAAATGTGTGCGTGAACTATGTAGTTTACTGCCTGGTTGACTGTCTCAACGCAAGCGACGATAAATTGGCGGGGCGGTGAGTATCGCTTATTCTGTGAAAATAGTACATACACATACGTATACATACATAAACTTACGCCTTTTTACCATGGGGGCAGGCAGAAACTGCAGAATGCCACCTGCTACGATCCTTACATACTTCTTTTGCTTCACACACATTCATACATCTAGTCATACACACACGCCGGTTATGGGTACTGTGCACTATGCTTTTCTAACGAACATCACCTGTAAGGTCTATGTATGTCTTTCCAGGGCGTCCCCTCCCAGCGTTTCCATTCACGTCTGCCTTGTAAATACATTTCGTTAGTCGCCTTTCATTCATTCTCTTAACATGGCCATACCATCTTAACATACTCTTTTAAATTTTAGTCACTACATCTTCTTTTAAACCACAACGTTGTCATATTGCCTCATTCCACAATCTATCATTTAAAGTTACACCATACATAGTCCGCAAGGAGCGCATTTCTACTGCATTAATCCTACTTCCATGTCTTTTTTGTCATACCCAACCTTCATTTCCATACATAAGTGTAGGCACCAGCACGCTGTTGTGAACGGCGAGTTAGTATTCTTGGATTTAACTACCGTGCTTGGCAGCCCATGGACAAATAAGAAATAAAATCAAAAATTAAGAATCAGTCTTTAATATTATTAAATTATTTCACAAAAAAGCCACTCAAACCATTAATCACTATTATCTTTAAATATTTATTCAAGCACTAGACATGATTACTATTTTTCTGATAAAAAAACTTAGCTTTTAATCTGACTATTAATAACTTCCAAAATAGAAGTCTAGGTAATTAATGTTAGTCTAATCTGACCTATATTCATTTTCAGGTGGGCTTTCAGGGATGACTCTTAGACTTAACTTCAAGCCCTTTTGTTCATTTATTTAAGGAGATCTAATCTCGGCTCTCACTTTGAATAACTCAGAAATTTTTGTTTAGAAAAGAGATTCGTTACGCTCTTTAAAAAGTTACATAGAAAATGTCTGGTGTAACTTATTTTTCTATCATAAAATTGTATGACTTATTTAACAGAAATGTAAATTCAAATTTTTGTTTGTTTGTTCGTGTAAAATGTAATCGAAAAGAATGAGAATTGATTTTTGATATTTCATTGATCTGTTTTTTTTTTGTTCATACTTATTATTGCTGAATACCATAGGCTACTTTTGTATCCTAAAAAGAGGCATGTTCGAGTGAGATTACCTTAGGTTAGTTGAGCTACCTTAGTAACATTTTTATATTTTTAGAATACTCTTTTATGGTCTTCATTGCAATGTATATTTTTACCACATAATAAGAGTCACAACTTATGGTAACACATAATCTCCATGCCAAGCAACATATCTACTATCACAAAATTCTAACAGAACCCTCTTGCCGGAATTAACAGATTGACAGCACATATTAAATTTAATACAGCACAATTTACGAGCAACCCTACGCCGGGGCTCAGAAGAAAATATATTATTTGTAACATAATATTAATTACAGCAACTGTTCTACCTGAAATTATTACAGCCTAAGTAGAAAATTAATTATTGTAATAGCACAGGCCGCCACGTAATGCAGATTTTGACAGGTTAGGTTGGCTACACACGCGATCGTACCAACATAATAAGGTGCTCTTCCGAGCAAAGCTGCTCCGGCGGATCAGACACTATTATACTAGAAACTCTCAGAAAGAAGTTTATACACGTCGCTTACGCGTTCGCTGCGTTCGAATCAGTGTTTAGACTAAAACGCGTAAGCGACGCCAGCGCTTAGGACCTTCTTTCGGCGATTTTCAGTGTCGTGGCGTCAATGACGCCCGATCCGCTTTACTCGTAAGTCTACCTACTGATATAAGAACAATTTGTCGGCATTTTGTGTTCAAGCGATTCAGGTTACCTGTATGGGTATGTTGGTAGTGTACGTGGGACACTCAGAAAGTTTTGCGAAACTAAAAAAAATTGTTCTATACGTACATATATTTTTATTAAATCTTTTCAAAGTACTTTCCACCAGCCTCTATACAAAGATTCATGCGCCTAAACCAGTTTTCAAAACACTTTTTCCAGTCCGCCGCAGACACCTCGTTTACAGCCTGCTCGAACGCAGCCAGCGCATCTTCCGGCGACGAAAATTGTATCCCTTTGAGCTGATTTTTTATTTTTGGGAATAAAAAGAAGTCACACGGTGCTAGATCAGGGCTGTAAGGAGGGTGACCCAGGAGTTTGACTGGCGTGCTGTCCAGGAAGTCCCTCGTTTTGAGTGCGGTGTGCGCAGGTGCATTGTCGTGGTGGAGCAGTAGCCCGCGGAGCCCTGTGTTTGGTCGCTTGTTGCTTATAACAGAGAAAACTTCTGGCAAACATTTGGTAGTATACCATTCGGCATTAATGCTTCTTTGATCCCGTAAGGGAATTGATACCAAGTGGCCAGTCAAATTAAAAAAGCTAGCGATCAAAATCTTACCCCCGCTTCTAGATCGCTTCACTTTGGTAGGCGTTGGCTCATTTTGAAACACCCAAACAGTTGACTGGCGCTTGGTTTCTGGGTCGTATTGATAAATCCAGGACTCATCACCTGTAACGATGTCGTAAACACGCCGAGACGAGCCTGCTTCAAATTTGTTAAGCATATCACGGCACCATTCCACCCGGGCCTGCTTCTGAGCATCGGTGAGGTTGTGCGGCACCCAGCGTGATACTATCCTCCTCACGCGAAGATGGCTGTGTAGAATCTCGTGAACGCTTCCCGATCCAATCTTCAATATGTGTTGAATCTCCTGATATGTAATTCGCCTATTTTCTTGGATTAAATTTTTCACTGCTAGCACGTTTTCTTCGGTAACAGCCGTCAAAGGGCGACCGCTTCTTTCGTCATCCCCCAAAGTTGGTCGACCGCGCTTGAATTCGTTATACCAACGATACACGGTTGCCTTGGAAGGGCCTTCATCCATGAATGCCATTTGAAGTCTATCGTACGATTCATCCGGTTTCAGGCGACACTTGAAATCGTATAAAATCATAGCTCTAAAATGTTCCCGGCGCAGATCCATATTTCAGTGAGACACAATACTTTGAATTAACTCGCAAAAAATGTGGAGGGAAATTTTGAAATTGGAACTTACTTATTTTTACTTATAAATAATCATATTTTCGAAAAACATTATAACTGGCCAGTCTCCCATATATAAAAACTTTTTTTCGCAATACTTTCTGAGGGGCCTGGTATTATGATAATGAGTTCCAAGTTCGAAGTAGTATTTTGTATGTAACAACTTGTTACGTTAACTGGTTTGGTTAATGTCTGAGGTTAAACGATTTACTGCAACGCCGCATTGGCAATCTTTGGTTTATGGTGAAAAAATCCAGGCTGGCTTATCGATTTCACATAATTTATTTTTAATGGCCTCCTTTGCGCTCAAGAAGAGAAAACGGTGCTACATTTCAGTTACCGTTTTATATTTTATTTTTTCTTTATTTTATTTATTTAAAAAAAAAAAAAAACGTTGTCCCACACTAGGAATTTCTTCCTGTATCGTGGGTGCGTTTACAAACATATAAACTCACATACACAACACCCAGAGCCGGAACAACTATCTGTAGGTCATACAAATATTTGTTCCGCGCGGGAATCGAACCCGCGACACGCAGCGCAGCAGTCAATCGCTCAACCACTGCGCCAACCGTGCGCCCAAAGCTATTTTAAGGTCGGTAAAAGTGTTAAATGATTGTGTGTTTCATTCGTGTTTGGTATAAAAGTATATGTAATTCATAATCTTGTATTTTATTTGTTTAACACATTTTAGTATGCTATCCTGGATCTTGTACTAATAAATCCTGAATCTCAAAAGCTAGACTTCTCAATATACAAGGCGGCATATAGGTACTATTATTTGCCACAAACTTACATTCAACACACAATTTCATGCTTAACAACATTCCATACTAGATTATGTTTTTGCTGAAACGTAAAAACGTAGCGTGTGTAACAAACCTTAGTCATAATAATATTCGTGAAATGCACGCATGGTCGTGCATACCTTCGCGTGAATGATTAAGGGTTAAATGAATTTAAAGTGCAACATTAACTAAATCGCGCCAGTCTTTTTTTCGACTTTGATTTTCATGCAGACTTTTTTGAATTAAAATCTTCTTTCGCGTTAGATGATTTTTGGTAGGTAAAAAATGTATGGAATCGCGCCAGCGACACGCTAATATCGCCAGTAAAAACTTAGAAGTTTGAAATAACTGGCCGCTAATAAACACCGCGCCGCGGTCTTTTCCAAGATACAAACATGTCTCAGTTTGGGAGTCGTTGTTTCAATTTAAAATGACCCTGTACATCTTCCTTTTCATCTCACTAAAATAGATATAAATGTTGTTTCTTGTAACGTTCTTGTACTTTTTGGAGAGTAAAAAATATTTATTTATTTATCTGTAGAGATATTGTCTAAGGATATATCTGTAAACTAATAACTTCGTACTAGTTGGTAGGCGCTGCACGAGCGACGGCTCGTGCAGCGCCTTGATAAAAGTTACTGTGATAAGTCATCGTTCTTACCGGACAGGCCGGAGAAGGCAGGAGACAAAGATGTCTAAATAATAACAGCCACACTGGTCAATCTTTGAGGTTAAGCAACGCTTGCCGAGGTCCGTGGCAGAGTGACACCAGTGTTGCTAGATACCGTGTTACCCAGTTATCGTTTTGTGGAGATCACATACCCTGCTGGACCCGTTATTTTTGCCGAGATAAAAAGTAGCCTATGTTACTCCGGAATAATGTAGCTTTAAATAGTTGAAAGAGATTTTAAAATCGGTCCAATAGTTTCGGAGCTTATTCGGTACAAACAAACAAAAAAATCATTCCTCTTTATAATAATTGCTACCCGGCTGCATCCCTCTTTATAATAATTGCTACCCGGCTGCAAGGAAAGGGTTAAGTTTATCGCGCGTATCTTGTATGTATGTAATATTCATTATTACCTTGTATCTATCAAACCATTTGACTGATTTTTATAATTAAGACATCGTTTGATAGGTCTTGGCCACCCAAGTGTTCTTAGATAAGTACCGTTAAAAAAATAGGAACATGGCGGATTTTGGGCGCCATATTGTAGTGAAACCCATCAAAATGAAGGCTTTATATAAGTGATTACAAAAAATATACCACTTATACGTATGTTTAAAAGCCATTCGAAAAAAAAATATAACTCAAAAGTTGTAAATAAAAAAGTTAATAAAATCAAAAAACCCGACTGCAAAGATGTAAGCAACAAAAAAATCATGCTGTGCAGTCGGAGGATATTTATATTATATATAAATATCCTCCGACCTAATCCTAATATATATGATATTTATTTTTTATTTATATCAGCCAGCTCGCTAATATGTATCCTCCGACTGCACAGCACAATTTTTTCTTGTTTTATATTTGCAGTCGGGTTTTTTAATTTTCATACTAGCTTTTACCCGCAGATTCACCCGCGTTAACATAGATATTGTCAATCAATTGTGGTTATCGACAAACAGGGTGAGAAATATCCAATGTTGCAGTTTTAGTTTTAATCAAAATCGGCTCCTGGACTCCTTTCATTTATTTATTTATTTACACTTTATTGTACACCAAGAGAAAAATAATTAAAAAAGACATCTTATAACTAAAACAAACATACAACAGGCGGCCTTATCGCGATTCGCGATAAGGCCGCCTGTTGAAAAGAGACAGCCTGGAAAGAGACAGCCTGGATACAATATGGGGTTGCACTTGGAGAAAAAAAAAAAAGATATTAATAAAGTAGGTACTAAACACAAAAAATAATAATAGATACATAAATACATACATACAACTAATATACAGACAAGAAAACAATTCAGCTTATATAAGATTATGATCACAGTAACAAGT
Organism: Orthosia gothica; assembly: GCA_949775005.1. Taxonomy (NCBI): domain Eukaryota; kingdom Metazoa; phylum Arthropoda; class Insecta; order Lepidoptera; family Noctuidae; genus Orthosia; species Orthosia gothica. The sequence goes on from OX459048.1 coordinate 27,229,333, forward strand.
AGTGCTCCTTCACAAGTCGCTTAAAAACAGGCAGTGATTGCGCACGCTTTATAGTCACAGGCAATGCATTCCATAGACGAGTGGCTTCATTGTTTTGTGTTATACTTCATAGTGACGATTTGGCCATCCAAGTCCACTCGGAAAACTCAGCTTGTATAGGTACAGGATGCATTAACGTAAAAACGATTAACTTATTTAATTGAAAACTTTGGTCAATATAGTTAAAGGTTAAATAGTTACAAAAGGAAACAAATAAACTATAGAGTCATAGGTTCTGCTTTGCTGCGAATTGAAGAAACTAGTCTGTCATAATTTTTATCTACAGTTATTTGACATTCCTTAATTATGCCGTTAATTATGGATACAACATTTTAGGACGCTGCTATGTACTATGTTGTATATCCTTTCATTTGGTGCTAACACATACACATTCTGGGCCCTGGACATACGCGAACATGAGCAGCTACATGTAGTTGGCTGTAGGTAAAACATGGCTTTTCCAAATTCACCCCTGCTACTCTTGAGCTTTGTTAATAGTAATAGCAAAACTAAGTTTGATTGGAAACTAAAGTTTTTTTAATTGAACTGATAGTACAGTGGGGACTATTGGAAATCGACGTATGAACACGCTTTCCCCTTTTCTCATACCTTTTAATATATTGTCACCTTTTATATTTTACCCTTATTGCGTAAAAAGAAGCCTCATCCCATTACATAATGTAAATAAATATGCAGATCTCAACCAGTTGTTATCATAAACATGCCTGCAAAGTTTCAACCAAATCGGAAAGCGCAATTAAAAGTTTCATACAAAGATCAGCTTTTTCCATTTCATCAGCATCATCATCATTTCAGCCGAAAGATGACCACTGCTAGACAAAGGCCTCCCCCAAACATCGCCACATTGACCCATTTCCCATTTACCTCCTTTAAATTCGTATTTGCAAAAATATTATCTTAACTAACGTTTACTATCTTTATACTACCACCTGCCAAAATTCAACTTCATGAAGAAAATTTCTACATCTTATCTTTACAACCCCAACCCCCTTTTACGGGTAATTAAAACAAACAATACACTTTAATTATTTGTAACAGAAGTATTGCCGCAAAGTTTGAAGCGAATCGATCCCCATGATAAGAAATTTCATACAAAACTAACCCCCTTCGATTTTTATGCACAAAGAAGTAGCCTATGTCCTTTTCAGGGTCTCAAACTATCTCTATACCAAATGTCATCTTCATCGGTTCATTATAAGAAGAAGTTGTATGTAAAATTAACCCTCTCCCCATTTCTCCCCATTCGTGTTTTATGCAAAAAGAAGTAGCCTTTGTCCTTATCAGGGTCTTAAAGTATCTCCATACTAAATTTCATCTACATCGGTACATAATAAGAAAAGGTGAACCATCTCACCTTTTCTTATTATGTACCGATGTAGACCGCGCTTGACCACCAGGTCAAGCGCGAGCCTATTAATAATAATAATAATAAAAAAAGGTTGCATGGTAAGAAGTTACAAACAAAATTAACCCTCCCCCCTTTTCTCCCCTTCGTGTTATATGAAAAAAAAGTAGCCTATGTCCTTGCCCGGGTCTCAAACTATCTCCGCACCCACTTTCATCTAAATCGTTTCAGCGGTTTAAGCCATAATAAGAAATTTCATACAAAACTAATCCCTTCCATTTCTACCCCTTCAATTTTTGTGCACAAAGAAGAAGCCTATGTCCTGTTCAGGGTCTCAAACTATATCCGTACCAAATTTCATCTAAATCAGTTGATAATAAGAAGAAGTTGCATGATAATAAGTTACATACAAAATGAAGCCTCCCCCCATTTCATTTCATTTTCTTATTAAGAAAGAGTTGCATGATAAAAAGTAACATGCAAAATTAATCCTTCCTCCTTTTCTTCCCCTCAGAGTTTCATGAAAAAAAAAGTTGCCTATATTCTTTCCCGGGTCTCTTACTATCTCCATACCAACTTTTATCTAAATCGTTTTAGCGGTTTAAGCCATAGTAAGAAGTTTCATACAAAACTACCCCAGCCCCCACTTCTCCCCCTTAGTGTTTTATTTCAATAAAAGTAGCCGATGTCCTTTCCTAGGTCTCAAACTATCTCCATAACAACTTTCATTTAAATCGGTTCAGCGGTTTAAGCATGTAAAGGTAACAGACAGACAGACAGACAGAGTTACTTTCGCATTTATAATATTAGTATAGAGTATCGATTTGTAGTTCACAGCGTCTGGTTAGACTAGAAGTCGAACGCAACATACCTATTTGAGAACAAGGCAGATGACGATGAAGCGGTAGGTAGAAACGGTTAATGTAGTCCGAAGTTTGTCTGTTCAATATATAGTAACAAGAGGTTCGACCCCTATTACATGGAACTTATTACCGTTATAACATAACTGCTAAATTGAAGTTTCTAGGTATAATTTCACCCTTGCCTACACCCCCTCTGAGATTACTGTACAGGCATATAATAATTTCAAACTGCCTCGTTGATCTTGTAGTCTAGTCTACTATTTAGTTAAAACCTGGGTTCAATTCCCGGGTCAGGCAGAGTGTTACAGAGGTTTTTCCATCTGGGTTTTCTTCGCAGCAGTCCGGAGACTAAATTTGTGCCCAATTGATTGGAATATGTTTGCTCCTTGCTTGCTGATTTCTCAGGACTAACTAAGGATAATTTCTTACCACTTTTTTTACCACTGGACTTATCCCAGTTGGAAATTACCTTTTGTGTCTGTTGGCCTTGCTTGTTCTGTCTCGTGCTTGATATAGAGGGAAGTTGAAATGATGTTTTTTTTACTTCTCCTCCGTTATTCTTTTCTGATTAATTTCATTGCGGGATCCAAAACAGTTAACTTCATTTGCCGAACTTCGTCGTGCTTCATTGCCTCAGCGCTTTTCTGGTGGTTGCCACTGTTGATTCTGGCTTTCAGTAGTTGCAGTGGTTTGGGAATAGTTCGGTGGGTTTGTGCCCCTTGCTTGCCTTTCGCTTGTTATGTTTCAGTTCTATGTGAACATGCGAAATGTGGGTTTACCTACTATAATTATACCTCTACTTACCCTTTCGGAGGTATTATAGTCATTTATGAAATGCCTGTACAAAGCAAACGGTTTCAGAGATTTTTTTTCGTCTGTGCGAACAAAATGTTTAAAATTAGGTATTTCGCCGCAGGCACAAGTTATATTTATTTTCCTTCTACATACTACAATGCTATACATCTCAAGTGTCCTCTAATGTGTAACTATCCTACATATATTAACCCTCTCACGTACACTATGAAGCGAAGTGGCCGCCGGCGCAAATTTTGTGTGAAATAAGCTTAACATTCCTCTATCTTCATATGGAACGAGGATTTAGAAATGAGGTATTGCCTTAAGTTTTCCGTGTGTCATTACTTCCCGAATTTGATCGTTACTGGCGACAATATCGGATAGTGTTATAATCAGCGTGTTTATTTTATCAAAATCAACAGGTTTGATTCCTGGCTTAGAATATTGGATATTCAAAAATCCCATAATGCATTTTTATTTTTCATCAATACGGCCCCGAGACTCCTTTCAGTGTTTATAGCTTTTTCTCATAGTTTAGAATTTGGCCCACTTACCTGTCTCTACCAATATTATAAAGAGGAAAGATTTTTTTGTTTGTTTGTTTGTTTGTACCGAATAGGCTCCGAAACTACTTGACTGATTTAAAAATATCTTTCACCTATGGAAAGCTACATTATTCCCGAGTAACAGAGGCTATAATTTTGACGGGAGCGAAGCCGCGGGGGTCAGCTAGTCTATACTATATAATATTATAAAGAGGAAAGGTTTGATTTTTTGTTTGTTTGTTTGTTTGTATGAATTGAATAGGCTCCGAAACTACTTGGCAGATTTGAAAAATTCTTTCACTGTTGGATAGTCCATTTATCGAGGAAGGTTATAGGCTATATAACATCACGCTACGACCAATAGGAGCGGAGCATAAATGAAAAATGTTACAAAAACGGGAAAAAATATTCCTTTTTGAGAGCTTCCATTGCGTGCGCTGCGTAAATGGTTTAAGTTACGCAAATATCATGTATGATGGAATTGTTTCTCTTTAAAAGTTCTAAAAAAAAGTCCGTGACACCATATGTCTATCTTTTAAGGTGGACTCACAATAGCAAATTTTATGTTCTAAATTTTAATTAGATCAACGCTGCCGGTAGAAACAAAAGTTGGTTGCATTCGTATAGTAGTATATATATTATTTCTTATTCAAATAAATAGTTCAACAAGTTGGTAGGTAGATAGGGTAGGGTAGGTAGGGTAGGGTAGGTAGGGTAGGGTAGGTAGGGTAGGGTAGTGTAGGGTAGGGTAGGGTAGTGTAGGGTAGGGTAGTGTAGGGTAGGGTAGTGTAGGGTAGGGTAGTGTAGGGTAGTGTAGGGTTGGGTAGGGTAGGGTAGTGTAGGGTAGGGTAGGGTAGGGTAGGGTAGGGTAGTGTAGGGTCGGGTAGGGTAGTGTAGGGTCGGGTAGGGTAGGGTAGTGTAGTGTAGGGTAGGGTAGTGTAGGGTAGTGTAGGGTAGTGTAGGGTCGGGTAGGGTAGGGTAGGGTAGGGTAGGCAGGTTAGGCAGGGTAGACAGGGTAGGCAAGGTAGGCAGGGTAGCCAGTTGACGGGAGCGAAGCCCCGCGGGTCAGCTAGTTATCAATAATTTTATATTTTTTTCGACATTCCCGTGACTCACATTAATGTGATCAGTGCCATAATAAATCAGTATATCAATACATCACATTAAATTTCGTTTGTGTACGCCAGCCATGGGTATGGTTTCTATACTAAAATCCTCAATGACCTTTGGGTGTACTATGGGTGCTAGGACTCTCCTCCTCCTAGGACTTCGGGGAATATATAATATAAAGAGGAAAGGTTTGATTTTTTGTTTGTTTGTTTGTTTGTATGAATTGAATAGGCTCCGAAACTACTTGGCAGATTTGAAAAATTCTTTCACTGTTGGATAGTCCATTTATCGAGGAAGGTTATAGGCTATATAACATCACGCTACGACCAATAGGAGCGGAGCATAAATGAAAAATGTTACAAAAACGGGAAAAAATATTCCTTTTTGAGAGCTTCCATTGCGTGCGCTGCGTAAATGGTTTAAGTTACGCAAATATCATGTATGATGGAATTGTTTCTCTTTAAAAGTTCTAAAAAAAAGTCCGTGACACCATATGTCTATCTTTTAAGGTGGACTCACAATAGCAAATTTTATGTTCTAAATTTTAATTAGATCAACGCTGCCGGTAGAAACAAAAGTTGGTTGCATTCGTATAGTAGTATATATATTATTTCTTATTCAAATAAATAGTTCAACAAGTTGGTAGGTAGATAGGGTAGGGTAGGTAGGGTAGGGTAGGTAGGGTAGGGTAGGTAGGGTAGGGTAGTGTAGGGTAGGGTAGGGTAGTGTAGGGTAGGGTAGTGTAGGGTAGGGTAGTGTAGGGTAGGGTAGTGTAGGGTAGTGTAGGGTTGGGTAGGGTAGGGTAGTGTAGGGTAGGGTAGGGTAGGGTAGGGTAGGGTAGTGTAGGGTCGGGTAGGGTAGTGTAGGGTCGGGTAGGGTAGGGTAGTGTAGTGTAGGGTAGGGTAGTGTAGGGTAGTGTAGGGTAGTGTAGGGTAGTGTAGGGTCGGGTAGGGTAGGGTAGGGTAGGGTAGGCAGGTTAGGCAGGGTAGACAGGGTAGGCAAGGTAGGCAGGGTAGCCAGTTGACGGGAGCGAAGCCCCGCGGGTCAGCTAGTTATCAATAATTTTATATTTTTTTCGACATTCCCGTGACTCACATTAATGTGATCAGTGCCATAATAAATCAGTATATCAATACATCACATTAAATTTCGTTTGTGTACGCCAGCCATGGGTATGGTTTCTATACTAAAATCCTCAATGACCTTTGGGTGTACTATGGGTGCTAGGACTCTCCTCCTCCTAGGACTTCGGGGAATATAGGCGTGATGTTATATTATGTTACAATTTTTTCCCAGGTATTGAAATTAGGACCTCACTCAAATCCTAGTACAGTAGTCCTAGTATAGTAGTATAAACTCGAGCCGTGCAGTATAATTTTTAGGAAACTGCGAATTACGCACATTAATCAGAGTCGTAACGCAATCGCTCCGCCTCGGGGCCCTCACGATCCGCGGTGCAATGCGTGGTCAGCTTGCAATTCCCGTGCTTACGGCTCATCGTCTGATCTGGCGCCAGCCAGGTCAACCAGCGGTCGGCGAGCCGTAAGCGTGGCGTCGCCTAGCCGTAACCGAGTCGTCGTACCGGCGGTGCTGGTCCGCATTTGTTACGTATTTTCATAAGGTTGACGCCTGTTTGATGGCGAAGCGAAAGGCGATACGGTTATTATCCCTTTCCAAGTTGATAAGTATGCTATGAGTCTCTGTGTGCGATAGCCAGACCAAAAAATCAAATTGATATATTCACTTAATCCCTCGTTTATACAGAACAGTATGTATGTAACAGTATAATGTATGTTCATTATAAATATTGAATCAGTTTCATTAATTAATCGCCTTTCCGCAGTGCAGCTAAGAGAATATGAGGCATCATTCATAATTAAACTGCTTAACTTGCAAAGTGGATTCATTTTGTTAATATTATAAACGGCACGATGTTTGGTTATGTAGCTTGTCGTTCGAGATAATGTGGTTGATAATAATTTAATAGTGATAATGCCTGTTTAAAACAAATATTATTACTTAGTACAATATTTTATCAACATCATTTTCTCGTGAAACGTAAAGGAAGAGGGGATGGGAGAACCTTTACCCAGGAGTGAAACTGTGTAGGTTATTTAAAAAAGAAAAAAAGCTTTTATTAAACAACAATAATAAAGGGAATTTACAAGACAGCTGAACGGAACTCAAAAAGTAAAAAGTATATATTATACGGATATAACTCGTGCCGATCTTGAAAAAAATCAGCTGGTTAATATAAGCAACCAGTCTTATTGTATGGCCAACGGTGCATGAATGTGTCGAAGCAAAAAGATCCTGAATTTTGTATTGGTTATTCCGTCTACCCATCCAATGCCTACTATGTCTACCCGCGCTATGTCGTTTGTCTATGGTTTCGACAAATGATCATTGAGCAACGCGGACGACGGTTTCTAGGTCTACCTACATTTAATATGTTTTATTTATATATTTGTATTATAATTACACATACTTTGACCCACCTTCAATGTTTTATGGTATTTTGTTTGTTATTTATATATTCTTCTATTTTATTTTATTATATAAGTCCCGTTTCCGTAAGTGTGTCCGTGGCATCAACAGTAGGCCCTATAAGAATATCAGCGCAGTTTTATTACCTTTTTGGATATCGCTGTACATGCTGAGATAGGAACCTTTTTGGTCTCGCACAGAGTTTTTTTATTTTATTATTGTTTAATTGTATGCTTATTCCTCATGTCTCCTGTGCGGGTCACAAATAAATATTTCTCTTTCTTTTCTTTCTTTCTATAAAAAAAGAACGCGAGTTAATATTTTTAATTATTTTTTGTAATATTAAATGTATGTTTTTTTGCTTATTTTCACTATACCATCTCCTTACACAAATAATTTCAAATGTTTAACATACTTGTTACACACCAAAATCCAACATAAAAACCCTTGTATCATACCTACCCACCCAATCTGTCCCGAAATCCTAAGAAATCCCGTCCCGAAACTCACGCTTTTCACCGTAAAGTGACATCTTAAAGTATGTTTATGGCCCGTTCCGAAGCTTCTAAAGATGGCGTAAAAGCAGTATTAGATACACTGTAAATAAATTCACTCTCACGGTAATAAAATGTTCGCCTCGCACCGGATAAGTGTTGTTCCTATGTTGGGGAACAGGTTTGTGTCCTGAGACGTAAAATTTTGAATGAGATTTTATTGAGGAGACAATAGTGGAGCGTGAAGCAAAGCTGTGAAAGATTTTGAGTGGGTACTGATTTGAGTGAACAATGTAATTCTTTGCAATTGTATTTGCTCAGATCAGGTCCCAGTACCACCACTCGATAGCGTAAGATATATTTATTACTTGATATAAAAATCAATGTTCAATCTATGTTCTAATGAAGGTATACATCGATTCATTGGTGAGAAATTGTTGTAGAATACGGGCCTAAGACGGTAAGTTTTTGATGATGGTTTGCATTGCTGTTTTCCTTGCTATAACCATAAAAGGTTTGAGTACCAGCACAAACATACTCATCAAACAACAGTGCACATTATAGGCTGATTATAAATTGCAAGCTTCTGTATAAACAGTACTAGATTTTTCACACAGTTTGTTCCCGTGGTATATCTTAAAGAACCCGTATTTTATCGGAATAAAAAACGATCTTAATTATAACCTATCCGTACTTCTTCTTCTTTTCGTGTGAGGATGTGGTCACCTCTAGCGTCAGAGTTAATGTAGCATCTTCTGGGAACCCCACATTCCTTTGAATTGGCTATTTCAGTCTTACTTTAACTATATAAGTCCAGAACTCGCATTAAGGCTGTGCGAGTTTTGTTTCACCCTGAATCGCGTTAAGGTAAACGTCAGTTTTTTTTTAAACTGGATAAGCGCCGTCTGGTGACGGTAAAGAGAAACGTCTTTTTTGTTAACATTTTGACATAAGAGATCATTTACGTTGTCACGATCGTGTACGTTAAAAAACTTGGAAAAAGCACACAGGTTTCCTCACGATGTTTTCCTACACTGTCGCCTGTGATTTCCAAGATAAACTTAGAAAATACATTATGGATTTGAACCCATGACCTCAAACACAACAGGCGAGATCTTAGCTACTGGGCCACCACGACACCTATCCGTAAGTGAACCCATCCGTACTTATAATATTATTAAAAGAAAATTAACGTAAAATTAACTCTCTCTGTCTATCAGTTTTCTTTTGACGTCATAATATGAATTTAGATGAAACTTGGCACATGAGTAAACCATGTCACAGATAATATAATACTAGCATACAGATGCCTCATCTCATACAAAGAAACCGTGCCCACGTAACTAGCGTTTTTCATCTGATTATACCGACTAGTTTTTGTACACCGATCGCGTTCGGTTCCACTCGTTCCACTAGAATCCCCTATATAATAATAATAAAATATAATATAATAATTATATAATATAATCCCCTATCCCCTATATCCCCTATCCGTTCCACGGCGATAGATAGATCACCATCTATATCAGTGGGAAGGAACGAAAAATTATCAGGAATCAGTTTAGAACGTCGGCACGGTTTCTTTGTATGGGATGACACACCACTGACCATGTCCAGGATTAGAACATAGTCTCGGGATAAAAGTATCCTATTGTGTAGGACAATTTTCCCTTGGGATAATTTTTGACATTGACGCGGACGAAGCCTCAGGCAGAAGCCAGTTTTATTTTCCTTCTACATACAACAATGCTATACATATCAAGTGTCCTCTAATGTGTAACTGTCCTACATCTCTTAACCCTCTCACGTACGTATGAAGCGAAGTGGCCGCCGGCGCAAATATTGTGTGAAATAAGCTTTATATTCCGCTATCTTCATATAGAACGAGGTTTGCTCTCTAAAGTACGTCAATATTTTGATTTTACAGAGCTTTTAAAGAGTTTGGGCAATAAATATTACGAGGAATTGTTGAGAAGGTCTGAATGAAGTTAAGATCAACAAAATATTTGTATAAAAGAAGAATCTTGAATCATTTAATTTATTGGGAATAACATGGTAAATAATGTAATAAGTAATGAGGGATTCTGAATAAATATGTAGATTTGTTTTACTTACCTTCTTTGGAAAAGTAATAAACTTTGTCTTAAGTTAGTTATATAAGTACCTAAGTATCTAATGTAAGATTTATTACCCATTAGCACGTATGTGTCGTTTCATATAAATACACCTACGTATTTTCACATTACCACACACAAATACACATAGCACACACACACACCAATCATAAACCACATAACACAACAAATAAAGAATATAATGAAAATAAAAACTCGTTTCATGCGCTACGTAGTGCTACGAAATGCTACGAAGTGCTACGATATCGTAGCCTCGTAGACAATTTGTAGACGCTGCTACGAGCATTTACTTTAAAGCTCCACTGAATACAAAGCTTACCGACAAAAACATGTACAATGATATGATATAGGCGACTGCAGTCTTTACGACTGATGCTGAAGTCGAGTAGAAGTATTTTTATTTTAGTTTAAACACCAGTTGAAAGTAACGTTCAGTTATATGTGGCATCGTAATTTTTGGTGTGTATAATTTTTCCATATAGTGCAAATGTTGCAATCGAAGGATGCAAAGGCAACAAACTATAATAATTTCTACCAATTTGATTGCTTAGTGGATATCGTTACAGATGTTTCGTTGATGAAAGTCCTGAAGATTGTACGATGGTTTTGATGCTTTACTTTTTACATGCTGCAATGGAGGCTTTCAATCTGAGATATGTATGCACTTTAATATCAGCTAAATTTATGTTATTACATTGCACAGAAGATGCTTGTCAAAAACGGAGTAATAGGTTGTGAACATGCCACATCGCCTTGCTGACAACATCACCTGTTAGGAAGGTATATGTCCCGGAGCGGACGTCACTCAGCTAAAATTATGTTGATGATGATTTCATTTTACGTGTGAATAAGTAAATAATAATACAAAAATAGGGCCCCAAGACTTCCTATTTTTGTATCAATAGAAGTGAAAGCATGAAACACCATAGACGCCGATTTCAATAATCCATACGTTTTGCCCCTACCAAAAATTCACTCGAGGCAAAAAATAAAAGTCATCTCTGCAAAAACTTTTTATTAATATACACTCCATTTGACATCACAATAAGTTATAACATACCAAAGCATATTACGATATTCGATGCAATGATGCACATAATACCACTGTTCTCGAGGTGCGGTTATACCGGCAGGCTTATTACGTATCTTTTGCAAGAGTTAAATAATAGCGATTTTTGCGCAATAATTGCTCTTCCAAACAGAAGTTTTAGAGTTGTTGGCGGGTTTTTTTTTAAATAAGTGCATTTGACAAACAGCGAGCGATTGGCAAACGATTGTGTAGGACCTACCATACCTACACTGCAGGTAATGCCGACTTTTATGACATAAAAAGTTTGATCGCTATAGTTTTCTCTTGCAAAAGATACGTAACAATCCTGCCGGTTATACCCAGGTAGAGTATTATACCCGTACGGCGTACCTACCTGGCTATTTATCATCCCGGCGTATTCACCTATATATCTAGGTATGTGTAGGATCGTAAGGCGGACTGCAAACATGTTTCATGTGTTTGCTAAGGTCTGTGGGAATAGTTGGAGCTGTCTTCGTTCGTTATTTAAACATTTGGAATACGAACGTTCAATACTTAGTGAAGATAATTAATTACCTATATTAAGTTTAACAAATAAAAATTGTTATTTTGCTATTCATTTACGTAAAATTAAACCACACCTAAGATAAGTAATATTGCATATAAAAACTGACTGACTGATTCGTTTTCCTATATAATAATATAGGTAAACGAAACAGTCAGTCAGTATGTATCAGTCAGGATGTGTAAAAATGCCTTGGAACCTTTCATTATTATTTTCATCAGTTTTTATACTAAAATTCTTCTATAAAATTGTCATACAATTATTATCACATAGGCGAGTCGTCCTTTACTTAGAATGTCAGAATATTGTTCTCTTCGGAGACAGTATTCTTGTTTTGTTGTCTGGGCATGTTGAGCTCTCGTTCATTATCGGTTGCAGGATGCGCGTCTAGATGCCAATTTCTGTAATGCTACTTTCGTATCAAACTCATGCCTTTGTTATACATGTTGATAATGAAAAACTGAGTATATTGTTTATTAAATTGTTAATAATTTTGAATTGTATTACTTAATATTACTTTTGTAATGTAAGTTATTTTTTTTATTTTATTGTAAGGATTGCTAGCTTGATGATTTAGTGACGTGTACGACACATTGCTCGGGCTAAGCAAGTCACCGGGAAGAGTGGAAGGTTACCGAGGATATCTATACCCAGCAGTAGATTGGATAAAAGCACATACACAACATAGGAACATTCGTAAATATCAACGCGATCTTTCCTTTTCAATGAAAATTATCCTTCCACTATGCGCCAGATTTGATAATTAATTGAATGCTTACTACTACTCCTTTCAGTTTATTATCTAGAATTATCCGTGTAATTTTAGTGTGGTATCTTTTCATATCAATGTCTTGTCATATCTAACTATGCACACAATACCACAAACACAAACAAACAAATACGTCACGCCGTGACACTACACCTCACATTCGTCCACGGTTCCTATCGTCCCGTCCACCATACCCCTAGGTACCTAGGAGCAACCCTTTTGCCTTACCCTCGTCAAAACAAGCACACTGACGTGGACATGTCGCATCTTGTTCAGCGGCGAAATTGTTACAGGAAATAGAGTGGACCAGTTTTGTTACGCGTGCGTTCAGCGACTTAAAAGGTTTGACAACCTTGAATTTTCGAAGGTAAATGGGTGTTTCTTTCAGACTATTTTGTAAAGAATAATAAGGTCGTAAGAGAAGCTCAAGGCTAGTAGAGCAAAGTTATAACCGTCGACAGGTTCGATCTTCAAGGTCAAGCAAAGCTTGCCAAGGTCATTCCGTGGATGGGTCCAAGGAGGCTCCTTCACGACTTGGAAAACATGTTAAGCCGTTGGAAGTGGGGTAGTGAGAAGCCCATAACATATAACACTAGAGGTTTAAGACAAGTGACCTTCAATCAAAGAAATCGTCTCGATAACGAGTAGTATAATGTCAAGATTGTATGGGATTGCCAAGTTGTCAAAATGTTACGTGATAAATCAAATACATTTTAGCATTTCGACAATTATCATCGTTGTTAGTTGATGACACTTTTTTCCAGACAAAGTGTCCTTGGAAAACTCACCTTGTATGCCAAGCATTGCTTTTCGGGATGTATTTTAGGCCAGATCCACACTTCCCTTACCCAATAACTGTAGAATGGCGGAACGGACGAGTCGCGCTGATTTAGTGATACCTTCATCCAATATTGTGCGGTTTTAGATTTATTGGAAGAAGAACTGTGTATGTTTGAGTTACACACTTTGACATTACTGAGTTATACTGAAGAACACTTTCTAATGCTTCGAAACTTTTGTCATTACTACCTCCTGCCCCATGAATTGTAGGACTGAAGATGAAAGATTTTTTTATTAGGACATAAAGCAAACATACAGCGATTTTGGTATTTTCATTAACATGGCAACGCTTTGCACTCGGAAAGAATCATTTGGTGAAATGGAACTGATGAAACTCCTTAATGCTAGCATAAGTATGTCACGGTTATAAGATAATAATATCTTGAATGGTTAACCGACTATGATGAAGCAAACACGTAGAAAGAAATGGTACTGATGAAAATAGTACCATGGAAATGATCTGATGATGAAGCCAGAAGGTAGGCACTGAAACTCCTTAGTAAATCAAAATAACCTGGTCTTGTTGATCCAGTGGCTATCTGTGGTTGTCTGTTTTACTTCACCGTGTAGTGAACACTTCAAACACTTTATGTTCGCAAATGACTGCATTATTTCTGAAAATACCAAAATCGCTAAATGTATGGGTGCCTAAAATATTTGAAGAGATTCCTCGATTTCTCCTAGATCCCATCATCAGATTCTGACCTGATGACGGTTTGACCACCTGGGAAGTATAATCTTTCAAACAAAAGAAGATTTTTTTAAATCAGTCCGGACGTCTTTGAGTAATCGGCAGGCTCATTACGTATCTTTTGCAAGAGCAAAACGTTAGCGATTTTTGCGCAATAATTGCTCTTCCATACAGAAGTTTTAGAGTTGTTGGCGGTTTTTAGGGTTCCGTAGCTAAATGGCAAAAAACGGAACCCTTATAGATTCGTCATGTCTGTCTGTCTGTCTGTCCGTCCGTATGTCACACCCACTTTTTTCCGAAACTATAAGAACTACGCTGTTGAAACTTGGTAATAAGACGTATTCTGTGAACCGCATTAAGATTTTCACACAAAAATTGAACAAAAACAATAAATTTTGGGGGTTCCCATACTTGAAACTGAAACTAAAAATTTCTTCGTTTTTCATCAAACCCATATGTGTGGGATATTTATGGATAGGTCTTCAAAAATGATGTTTAGGTTTCTAATATCATTTTTTTCTAAACTGAATAGTTTGACACTTCCAAAGTGGTAAAATGAGTCCCCCCCCCCTGGAACTTCTAAAATAAGGGAATGATAAAACTAAAAAAATATATGATGTACATTATCATGTAAACTTCCACCGAAAATTAGTTTGAACGAGATATAGTAAGTACTTTTTTTTAATACGTCATAAATCGTAAACCGCAATTTACCAAGTACGGAACCGTTCGTGCGCGAGTCCGACTCGCACTTGGCCGGTTTTGATTTAAATAATTGCATTAGACAAACATCGAGCGATTAGCAAACGATTGTGTAGGACCTACCATACCTACACTGCAGGTAATTCCGACTTTTATGACATAAAGCGTTTGATCGCTATCGTTTAACTCTTGCAAAAGATACGTAATAACCCCGCGGGTAACATAAATAAAATATAGATTTCTTCTAGGCAAGCGTGCTTCATCGTCAACCAGATCATCGCTTACCAACAGGTGAGATAATGGTCAAGCGCAAGCCTATCAAAAGTAAAAAAAAAACTTGTCGACGAATTGAGAACCTCCTCCTCTTTTGGAGTTGGTTAAAAATAATGTAAGATTGTGAGTTCGAACCTCATCTCCTTGTTGACTTGAACTCACTCTATCGAAAATGCGAGACTCTTTTGTGCTTATTTATCTACTGCTACTCATATGATTATATCTAAACACATTATTTTATAACCTCTGTAGTCATTCTGCTCAATTTAGAAAAGGTTGCCGAAAAAAAAAACGGTACTAAATTTATTTATTTATTGCATGATTGCTCAAGAAAAATAACATAACCAAACAGAAGGTTTTGAAACCACGATGTGGTCACGACCCAAAACATTGGGGCTTTGACACAAAGAGGAAGAGGATGTCTGCTCAAAAGGCGATATTAACAGCCAGTATTTTACAATAATATTTTATCAATACTTTAATAACAATATTTAAAAGAAAGTTTAAAACTTTGCACTAATAAGCAGTCACACATTATTGCGACGTAAGCCTTGTCAACTCTGGATATGAAAGCAAAGATATCCGCTACAAATAATATACGAGAGAGAATTAATGTTTACTACATAGTTGGAAGAAAGGGGCTGTTGCAGTATAAATAAGCATACGAAAGTGGTAAAATGTTGGTTTGTTTATTTGTAAAGGGGAACTGGTTTACTGCCGTAATTACCGAAAGAATTAAAAAGCCATTGTATTTCGCTTGGATCCACGTTTGGGGCACTCAAGGGTTTAATATCTGGATGTTTGTAGGTACCTTATTATAAAAAAAAATATAATAGAAAGCTAAGTTTTTGTTATGTGTCAGGCCAGGCTACATTTATCCCGGTAAATACATAGTTTCAGTTTAAACCCTGTGGTTTATGTCAAAACTATGGGGTTAATCCACAGGAACAACACTGTGGGCAAAAGTTAGTTTGTTTATAAATGATTGTAAAGGGTTAACTCTGGATATCCGATTATAAAAATCATTCACTGACAGAACATTACTATAATAATAATAATAAATAAATTGTTTGTTCGTACAAAAAAAGGTTATAATACTCACAACGGATCTTTGTGTCTCTGAATTGGCAGCAAGACCCCGCGCAGTAGCTATTTTCGTGTCAATGTTGAAGGTGAAGATAGCATTGTATAACTGTCTCTTTCACTCGCTTGAGCTTGCGTTTGTCGGACCGTCCTATCTCGCTCACTCTTTTCTCTCTAGTTGACTCGATGACAAACTGTTTCTTGCGCAATGGTTGGCAGGGCCAATTTCAGAGACGCAAAGATCTGTTATTACTATTATACAATAATTAGTTTTCACATAAGTATACAGCTATATTGTAGGAACTACATTGTAACCATTGGTTAATCAACCCTGCATCACAAACTAGGGTAACCTGTATCTTGAGAGACAGTATAAATCTATTGCTGACTGTTATAGGTTTTTCATCGTCGTCGTGGTTTCGATTTCCGTACGGAACAAATATTTGTTCTCCGCGAAAATAATAGTTAGGACGGATCTAGTTGTATGTGTGTTTAAATATTTGTAAACGTACCCACGATACAGGCGAAATTCCTAGTGTGCGGCAAAGTTTAAAAAAACCAGCCAAGTGCGAGTCGGACTCGCGCAAGAAGTATTCCGTACCATTATCGCTGAAACCGGCAAACAAATCACGTTTGTTGTATGGGAGCCCCACTTTAATATTTATTTTATTATATTTTTAGTATTTTTTGTTATAGCGTCAATAGAAATACATCATCTGTGAAAATTTCAACTGTCTAGCTATCACGGTACATGAGATACAGCCTGGTGACAGACAGACTGATAGACCGACAGACAGACTGATACACAGACAGACAGACAGACAAACTGATAGACAGACATACACATAGACAAACTGACTGTGGAGGCTTAGTAATAGGGTCCCGTTTTTACCCTTTGGGTACGGAACCATAAAAAAAGACCTGGGTTAGTGTCCATGTGAGCGAAGTCACGGGAAACAGCTAGTATTTAACACATAGTTAGAACAAAGGGGCTGTCGCGGTATAAATAATTATAATATTAATGAAGTTTGTAACGTTCAGAGCTTCGCACGAGTGACGTCATGTTCACGTGTAGCAAAATTATTAGGTACTCGAAAGTTTGTTAAAAGGTTTCTTTGAAGCATTGTTCTAAGTTGTGACATTAGAAGGAATTGTTAATATGGCATAAACAGTCTTAAAAGTTTAAATATTACCTTTTGCTAAAGAAATTCTGTATTTAGATTGTTGTTGGTGTGAGGGCTATGATTTTAACAGGTTTTAACATCTTTGCTCGGCAGTATTTGGCAAAGTGGACTAAAAACTCTCTTGAGTTAAAAATTACCCGAGATTCTAGAGAACTGACTGGTATTTAATCTAGCTTATTATATACGTTTGTGCAGAACGTAAGGATAATAGGTACCTAAAGGAAACGGTTGGTTAGGTATGCCACGCCTTTGACCAAGGCACGAAGTTTCCAATTAAAATAGTATAAGAAATCATAATTGTGAATACCTGCTTGATACATAAGCCACACATACAAACCAAAAAAATATTTGCTGTCGCGCTGTTAGACGACAAGCGAATCATCTCTTTCTTTGATCAAAATAAAATATTCTAGCGGACCATGCAAAATAGAATAACGGAATGTAAAAGTCAAAAACACCATCAGTGC
This sequence comes from Orthosia gothica, assembly GCA_949775005.1. NCBI lineage: Eukaryota > Metazoa > Arthropoda > Insecta > Lepidoptera > Noctuidae > Orthosia > Orthosia gothica. The sequence continues at coordinate 27,246,771 of OX459048.1, forward strand.
CGATGCTCTCATCGGGGTCGGGATATCGGGAGGTCGACGGGGTTAGGGGTCAATGACTAAGTTCAAACCGCGGGGAACTTCATTTCAAGTAAAAACTGGCATGTACTCCTTTTGTGGGCTTTTGAATTATAAATAATACGTGACAAAGTTATAATTGATCTTTTGATCATCAAAATAATCAGTAATTTTTAATAACCATAATGTTTTATAATTGTCTTCATTACAATATTTTTGTTTGGTTTTGTTATTTTAAGTGAAATATTAAAAGTAGACGCAAGTTTAAGGTCATTCGTTTGAAAGAAAACTTTGAACTTTGCTGCACAAGATTCTTCACAAGTTCTTATTCGTATGATATCTGTTATAATAGACGCCTTATTTCCTCTCATCATCATCAGCCTCTTTTAATGTTCCCACTGCTGGGACTTAGACCTCCTCTCTGTGAGAGGGAATGGGACGTAATCCACCACGTGCCCTGTGCGGGTTGGTGGATGTCAATTATCTTTGAAAGTTTTTTCCTAGGACATGACCTACATATTGCAGTCCTTGCACTATATCGGTCTTTGCAAGGTCCATTTTAGTGTTTTTTTTTGCCATTGAAACCGTAAATCTTTCCATGAAAAAAAAATTGTCCCATGACTCTCACTCTTTCAAACTATTTTATCTCAATAATAATATTAATTTAAATTCAGGAGTGGATACATAACGAGAAGAAAATACTTGCAAACGCAAACAGGTACAAGATTTTTTCCCCTTATCCTGTACTAAGCAGCAAAGCTTGAAACCACTTATTTACTTGTAATAGTGGTAGTTATAAATCTTGCAGAGTTAGGTACGGGACGCTGTGTGCTCGTGCATTTGTCAGGGACAGTCCCTTGTCGCTTCGGGGTATGTCCGAGCAACTTAAATTAATAATACATCTTCTATTTCAGGTTACCTTATGTTCTTAGTAAAGTTTAAGTGAAAGCTATGGTGAATTAGGGAAGATCAAGAAAGTCTGATTTTTTTTTAAGGCTTTGAGCTTCTAGCCACAGTCCTAAAATGGGCTAAAATAAATGAATATAAAATGAACTACACATAGATCACAAAGATACATCAAATAACTGATTGATACAATAAAATACACTTCCAAGACTACATAGAGGTAGCTTATTTTATCTAGAGGCTCTGGAGTGGCGGGTATATATCGGAAGATACAGCAATGGACCTGGTAAAGACTACGGGATTCCTCTGGATGCGACAACGACAGGACCGATCGATGCGGCGATATTTGCGGGAGGCCTTTGTCCAGCAGTGGACGACTATCAGCTGTTATGATATTGATGTGTTATCTTTTATTCGTTCGGATAGAATTGGTGTCTAATATTTTTTGTATAAAGAACGATTTAAAATAAATCACGAATCATGAATACCTATATAAGTATTAATTAATAAATTTGGTTCATTGGCTCTAAATTTAATGATCCTTGTTCCTACGATCAAATTATAATTACTTACTTAAAATAAACATCTAATGAGTAGGTGCGTTACTCGATGCATAATTATATCTTCAACTTAATATTAAAAGGTACCAACGTGTTCTATTTATAAATGAACTTTCGGCATCACATTGAATTCAAAGGAAGTGTGTGGGTTTATGAAGAGCGTGGGTGTGATAATTATTACCTAATGAATTAAATTTCTTACACACTTAATTATAGATTTTTGAAATATCAACTTCAAAGAAGAATTGTCAAACTTAAGTGGTAGTGAGAAGTCACATTCCTAGCAGAATGGATAACGACGGAACTGAAATTTTCTGGGGACATACTCTCACTTATCAAAACTATAATGGTTCTACTGTGAGAATGAGACGGAGTTATACTGGATGAAGAGTATAACTTATCTTTTTTGACATCGAAATGATGATGGCATTGAAACGATATAATAGGTACGGCCCTGAAGTGGCGATTGCGTGGCGGCAGACGAACTTTTGAAAGGCCTCCCACAAAGTGGACCGATGACCTAATGATGGCCGCAGGAGTCCATCGAATGTGTGAAGCAAAAAGAAAGAAAAAAGCAAACAAGCCGGTCGATGTGTCGGTCTCTGAAAATAGTCTATGCCGTGGTCGTTTTTGACTGATTCAATAAGTTTATTTTTATTTTTTATTAACGATATGCTCTCATTCGATCACGATCTCGCCTGATGGTAAGCGATGATGTGGTCGACGGTGAAACACTATTCACTCTTGACTTACAAACTCCTAGGTTGTAGCTATCAGGAAACAAAGACTTCGGCAAGGCATTCCAATCTTTAGCTGTGCGCACAATGAAAGCATTCGCAAAATGATTTGTGCGTATGGGTATGATGTCTTCCATGTACCGATGGCGCATTGCCTTACGTCTTGTAGTCCAGTGATGGAAAGGGATAGGCGGAGTCAAATTGTGCAGTTCCATCGCACACTCCACGAAATAAAACGGATAAAAAACCAACAGGCTGGCAACTCGACGTCGATGGTCGATGCTCTGGATCTTTGACTCAACCGTAGCATCGTCGACAATGATAATACAGAAAAAGGATTTTTAGATTCAATCAAATCCTGCCGCTACTAACAAAGAGCATACATGCCATTTAAAGGACATATCTAACACCAGTCACTTACAGCCAGTTAAGTTACAATTCCAAGATAAAATACTTGTACAAAAGTTCGGTTCTTTCAACATTTGTGCTGATTGTGCACGTGACGCCAGAAGTTCAAATGCTTTCATTGTAGAGACGTTTGGCCATTTGCCAAAAAATCTTCTCAATTCAAAAGAGAGAAAATTATTCCGAATTCAAATTGTCAATTCCAATCATTGATGGTCTCTTTGTGGCCAGGATTGTAGGTCGATATTTGAATAGGGTTAATTTTTTCTTGTTCCCGTATTGGTAATGAGTTCGATTATGAAAAGATTTTACTTACAACAATGATGTTCTATTTAACAGATATGTTATGAGCGCGCGCATTGTGAATACTCGAATACGTCACAATTGTGACGTATAGTCTTTAGTTTATGTCACGCATGCGATACGCTTTGTTGAAACAAAAACAAAATTAAAAAAAAAGAAATCGTGTGTATTTAGAAAGTGTACCAATTATGATACCAAAGTACATAAAACAGAAGGGATCTCATACCATATGTAAGTACGCAATACACCTCAATTTACTAATTTACTTTTTTTTTCCCCAATATTCTGATATTTGGAGGTAAGAAAAAGAAAAAAAAATTGTGGTCAGAATAATGTTTTTTTACACACAAGTGACAAACACTAGCTGTCTCTTTTTTTTCTTGTTGGTTTTATCAAGCCATCCCTTTCGACTTGTAGTGAAATGTCATATGAATGAAAAGTGTGTCTGTGTGCTGTCGCTGCTGCGCAGAATACTTTTTTCGTTTGTTTTTTGAGTGTATAAAGTATCTGTTTATTAAAATATCATTGAATTACAATGTGTAGTAGCTTATAGCTTTATTTCAGGGCCAAAGTTTTATTTGAAGATGTTCAGAGATTGCTCAAAGTTTGAATCAAATCAATCATTGATATATAGAACTAGTTTTTTCGGATTTATATTTTAAAACCTATAGGAACCTTGTATTTTACCAAAGTGTGTGTCAGTGAAATAATCTTTATAATTGAATTAGTTCTTTTAGTCATTACATAATATTCAATTATGTTAAAACCCATCACTGTTATGGAACCAGAACAGAGATATGAATGACTAGTTGCCTAGATCTTCGCCCGTGTGTAAAGTGTTTTATTATCCCAAGGAGGGGATAAAACGTAGCCTATGTGCTATTCCAGACTATAAACTATCTCTGTGCTAAATTTCATCCAGATGCGTTTAACCGTTCTGGCTAGATTGAATATCAAAATTCCATCGGTCTAAACTTTTGCATTCAAATATTAGTTATGTAGTAGAATAAGTTACCTTATATAAATATTTAGCCTTTTTGTCATGTTTCACAGATGAAACCAAACCTTCTAGAATTTCAACCCGTAGTTCATACTGCTACATGTCGATAGTGTAACAAAAGTGACCCCATATTTTACAATACCACTCAATACACACCCTCATCAATGGTGTGAACATTGTTGTAGAATAAGGACACCACCATAGTGTACGTGTGTGGAATGTAAGAAGACGTATTTTGTTTTATTTTTGAAAGTGCTGTTCATTTGATGACAATGCAGAATAATGTATGCGGTATTTCTTCTTTTGTGTTCGTGAGAAAATAAGATGAATGGAAATAGGGGTTGATGTTGAATGGTATTTTAGCGATATTGTGGTTTTTGTGTGCCAAACATTTGATTAGATTAGAAAGAAATTTGAGTAGACCAAGACTTTGAATTCTCTCTCAATTCCAGAGCCCTGTTGTGCAATGTTAATATTTGTGCTAATAATAATAAGGTCACGAATTGCGTGCTATCAGGAGCTCAGTATCCGAAATAGGACAAAATATTTCATATCTCATACCAAAACCCTACTCAAATTAAAAGTCAATTCATTTGTTTTTGTTGTCTGACAAAAACAAATAAATTGACTTTTGATTTGAGTCAACGGTTGAACGGTGTGAATTGCCAAAGTGATGTCCAAACCACTTCGATATTCCACCAACCAAGCCATCTCTCGGCATCCACAGGATCCAAACCTCTTGTTTTATTCTATTCCTACCTACAAAATCTGTAGCAAACAGCTTCCGAATTTCCGGGGCTTGTTGTTCACTCGGGCCAAATAAATCCCTCTCTCGTGTAAGCCTTCATTCGTCACACAGACCCCTGTCATTTGTGCTGGTATCGCTTCGCACTAGGGCAGTACGTGCCCAAAATATAGAAGCCGTTATCTGAATCGGGCACTTGATTATTGTGTTTCTGTGTTGTCGAGGTCAGTTTGAAGTGTTACTAGTAGGTATGTTAGTTTAGTAGTGATGTATGAAGATTGGAATAGAACTCCTACTTTAACCTATTTCTTACTACAGTTAAAATAATAAGCAGTTCTATGTTTGGATGTCGATAAATCAGTCACTTCTTAAATGCTGAATGGAGTTGGATGAAGCTGCGACAATATGTTGCTTAACCTGCTTAAGCTTATTAATGTTCTACCTGCTGGGACACAAGTCATGAGACAGGTGAGAGGAGATGGACCGTAATCCACCACGCAGGCCCAGTGCGGGTTGGTGGATGTCACTTGTCTTCGAATTTTCGGTTCTAGGACATGCCGAGTTCCTCACGATGTTTTCCTTCAACGTGTTTGAGAGAAGTGGTGATGAAATAATTTCCACAAAGTAAAGCGCCTGCCTGAGTTTGCTACCACTGCTCTCATAAGCTCTTAGAGCAAGGTTATTTTGAGTATGCGTATGGGACAGATTTATATGGCTTGTATCAATCTGTCCCCTTTTTACAGTCAAACTATGATAGTTTTGACACGTCAGGGTACGGAGGCTGCAGTACAAAACTTATTTTTGATTTGTAGAAGATAATATGATTTTCGGTTTAATTCTAGTGTACGACTTATGCGATACCTCTATAGCAAACATTAAACACTGAGACTATTGGATAGTAAACACTGTAGCAGTCAAAAACTGATCTCTAATTATTTTAATGTAAGTCAGTCTTTAAAGTGTTATATCATGCCTCACATTTAAAAAACGAATAAAGTAATGTATGCTGCAAGTTTTAATGAAACACTATAAAACAAAAAATATTGATATTTTACTCTAGCTGCTAACAATAAAAGACAAGTGACTATATTAAACACAATACTCACAACAAAAAGAAGACAAAACTATTCTTTCTATTTATCTCAACACATGTTGGTACAAATATACAAACAATGTTTGCCCAACACACGAGTTGCTGGGCAAACCTTGCAATAACGCAACTTAGGAAATAGAGCGTAATCAATTTGCCAGGGTACAGAAAGTAAACGTCACAGGGTCAGTGGGCAAGGGTCACTATTTTTGGGAAACAGGAAAATAAAACATGGCGGCGAACTGTCCATTCAACTGTCAGTTTGGGCTTTTATATTTTATTCTTTTGTTATGGATTGACTGGTTCAAGAATTAAGTGAAGCGAATAGCGTAGAGTTTTGCTTTTTAGCCGCGTTGATCGATTTTTGGTAGGAGCAAAGCTTTTGGGTTCACGTCACTTACTTGCTAATGCGCCAGTGAAAATACTTTTTTTTAATTTGAAATATTGCAGTGGAAAAGCCAGTAGGAGACGCCTAAGAAAGAAAAACACCAACTTTCATACCTTAATAACCAAGATGAGGTGCGTAGAACTCATAGGCTGTCAAAAATATCAAGAGAACGAACAAAAAATGATCCGGAAAATACTACTGCTTTTTGAAATAACTTTGATAAAGTTTAGGTGTGTTCTCCTACAGCTCATATTTGGGTATATAAAAGGGTTATTTTTTAATTATTTCTGTTACCAGTTCCGTGTGTACTAATGCTCAATATTTGAGCACTCTATTTCGGGGCAAGTTTAGGTTTCACAAGCAATTTGGGTCGCAGGTTTTTCATGACTTTTTGGGCGCCTGCGAGCTTGGCTGCAATGCTTTTTGTGTAATTTAAGTGCAATCAAAACATTTACTATGACTCGGAAATTGTATTTAAGGAATAACCATATTTACCGTTAAAGCAGACACTATCCTATGTTACTGCCAACCGCACATTAATTATCGATGTGTCACTAGGATTTTCCTAATTATGATGGGATAAGGTTCCAGTCTAATCGGATTCAGCTGAGTACGAGTATTTTATATGGGGCGACAGCTTTTTTGATCTCAACAACCCAGTAACTGGATAACACAAAACTCCTTGGCAAGACTGGTGTCAGATTGCTTGCCGAGGCACGGAGGAGTTTCGGTAAGCAATGGTATAAATTTGGGCGCACGGTTGGCGCCTGACTGCTGCGCTGCGTGTCACGGGTTCGATTCCCGCACGGAACAAATATTTGTATGACCTACAAATAGTTGTTCGGTTTCTGGGTGTTGTGTATGTGAGTTTATAAATTTGCAAACTCACCCACGATACAGAAAGAATTTCCTAGTGTGGGACAACGTTTCTTAAAACAAAAAAAATCTTTTTTGCAAAAAAATACTACCGACTTCCAAATGAAAAACTACAAAGTGAAAAATAACTTAACTTTTGGAAGTCGGTGTCTTTCGTAGGTACCATTTTTTGCGATATGGACACCGACTTCCAAAAGTTAAGTTATTTTTCACTTTGTAGTTTTTCATTTGGAAGTCGGTAGTATTTTTTTGCAAAAAAGATTTTTATTTTGCCCTTTTTAGTTGGACCTACCTAAAATAGGCAAGTTGTTTAGTAAGGTACCTATAACGCTAGAATAGATCACCCGAATAACATGATACTTGAACATAACCAGTGAAATGAGAGATCTGCGTACCCCCATAAAAAGAAACATTCAAGCAAATTGAGAACCTCTTTATTTTTTAAGTCAGTTAAAATACAGGAAGTAATCAATTTAAAATATTGTTGAAGTCCAGAATACTTCTTTGAGCCACTTCTGGAATGCGATAGAAATAATTTGGCCTGTTTGCTTCCTGTTATTTAGGTAGAGGGAAATAATTTATATTTACTTAATTGCTATTCAAGTCTAATTAGAAATTAGAATGTGGTGGTGGCCCAGTGATTAAGAACTTGCCTGTTGTGCTTGAAGTCGTGGGTTCGAGTCCGGGCAAGTACCAATGTGACTTTTCAATTCATATCTACTTTCTTAGTTTATCTTGGACATCGCTGACAACGGTGAAGGAAAACATCGTGTGGAAACCTGGACTTATAGTGACTTTATTATAAGTTTGTGCTCCATTGTCGTAATTGCTGCAAGGCGTTCCAGTGCGAGGATAAACTAATAAATCAATAAATTAATAAAATTAGTGATTATGAAACAGTAGCTCATGTCTAACTTTAATAGTAAATTATTTTCGGCAACAAATTTCCGTGTGTTCAAGCGTTTTTGCTATTCCTATTATTGTAATCAAATATAACAGCTCACTATGTTAGGACCCATTAATATAAATGATAATTTTTATCCGTGGTGCTAGGCAACTGGGCTTATCCCAGTTGTGCCTATTGGTCTTGTTCGTTCTGTCTCCTGCTTGGTATGGAGGTAACTGGAAATCAGTATATTTAAGTATTTTTTTCTAGTCCTCCGTTATTATTTTCTGATTAATTTCGTTGCGGGATCCAAGACTTTTAAATTCATTCTCCGGGAGTTCTTCGAGCTTCATTGCCTCGGTGCTTGATTGTCCCGAAAAAAGAAAGTAGCTCATGTCTAAGTAATAATAGCCTCACGGTTAGAACATCAGTTAGTAGTGTTAAGCAACGCTTGCCAAGATAGGTCTAGGATGGGCATATCCATTTTTTTAACCGAATTACCAAAAAGGAGGAGGTTCTATGTTCGACTTCTTGTATGTTTTTTTTTTTTTTTTTTTTATGTGTGTTCACCGATATCTCCGTCAATTGTGGACCGATTTTAAAAATTCTTTTTTCGTTTGAAAGAGTATGTTTCGAAATTGGTCCCATTTTAATTTGGTGAAGATCTGATGAATAAATTCGGAGATATACAACAGAACTCTTCAATAAATAACGGCAAATCATTCGGAATTGCTGCAATCGCATGTCTGTATATTGTATATACCATTTCGTAACATAACATCACGCCAGTACGTACTAAAGGGGTACGCAGATCTCTCATTTCACTGGTTATGTTCAAGTATCATGTTATTCGGGTGATCTATTCTAGCGTTATAGGTACCTTACTAAACAACTTGCCTATTTTAGGTAGGTCCAACTAAAAAGGGCAAAATAAAAATCTTTTTTGCAAAAAAATACTACCGACTTCCAAATGAAAAACTACAAAGTGAAAAATAACTTAACTTTTGGAAGTCGGTGTCTTTCGTAGGTACCATTTTTTGCGATATGGACACCGACTTCCAAAAGTTAAGTTATTTTTCACTTTGTAGTTTTTCATTTGGAAGTCGGTAGTATTTTTTTGCAAAAAAGATTTTTATTTTGCCCTTTTTAGTTGGACCTACCTAAAATAGGCAAGTTGTTTAGTAAGGTACCTATAACGCTAGAATAGATCACCCGAATAACATGATACTTGAACATAACCAGTGAAATGAGAGATCTGCGTACCCCTTTAGTACGTACTGGCGTGATGTTATGTTACGAAATGGTATATACAATATACAGACATGCGATTGCAGCAATTCCGAATGATTTGCCGTTATTTATTGAAGAGTTCTGTTGTATATCTCCGAATTTATTCATCAGATCTTCACCAAATTAAAATGGGACCAATTTCGAAACATACTCTTTCAAACGAAAAAAGAATTTTTAAAATCGGTCCACAATTGACGGAGATATCGGTGAACACACATAAAAAAAAAAAAAAAAAAAAACATACAAGAAGTCGAACATAGAACCTCCTCCTTTTTGGTAATTCGGTTAAAAAAATGGATATGCCCATCCTAGACCTATCTTGGCAAGCGTTGCTTAACACTACTAACTGATGTTCTAACCGTGAGGCTATTATTACTTAGACATGAGCTACTTTCTTTTTTCGGGACAATCAAGCACCGAGGCAATGAAGCTCGAAGAACTCCCGGAGAATGAATTTAAAAGTCTTGGATCCCGCAACGAAATTAATCAGAAAATAATAACGGAGGACTAGAAAAAAATACTTAAATATACTGATTTCCAGTTACCTCCATACCAAGCAGGAGACAGAACGAACAAGACCAATAGGCACAACTGGGATAAGCCCAGTTGCCTAGCACCACGGATAAAAATTATCATTTATATTAATGGGTCCTAACATAGTGAGCTGTTATATTTGATTACAATAATAGGAATAGCAAAAACGCTTGAACACACGGAAATTTGTTGCCGAAAATAATTTACTATTAAAGTTAGACATGAGCTACTGTTTCATAATCACTAATTTTATATAATTTATTGATTTATTAGTTTATCCTCGCACTGGAACGCCTTGCAGCAATTACGACAATGGAGCACAAACTTATAATAAAGTCACTATAAGTCCAGGTTTCCACACGATGTTTTCCTTCACCGTTGTCAGCGATGTCCAAGATAAACTAAGAAAGTAGATATGAATTGAAAAGTCACATTGGTACTTGCCCGGACTCGAACCCACGACTTCAAGCACAACAGGCAAGTTCTTAATCACTGGGCCACCACCACATTCTAATTTCTAATTAGACTTGAATAGCAATTAAGTAAATATAAATTATTTCCCTCTACCTAAATAACAGGAAGCAAACAGGCCAAATTATTTCTATCGCATTCCAGAAGTGGCTCAAAGAAGTATTCTGGACTTCAACAATATTTTAAATTGATTACTTCCTGTATTTTAACTGACTTAAAAAATAAAGAGGTTCTCAATTTGCTTGAATGTTTCTTTTTATGGATATTTGATCTGTGATATCTTCGCCAATTTTAATCGGATTTTGATGTATTTTTTGGACAGTATCTAAACGAGCGAAAATAAAATTCTTATTACTAATTAAACAGTGGGCGAAAACAAATGTTTAAAACAGCGACATGAAAATAAAATTTTGTTGACGGTTTCTCTTTTTCTGTCTGCAGGGTCTAAAGTAATTTAACTCGAAGGAGATGACGCGAGCTAAGTTCGCACACTTTGCTCGCTCGCTTGAGCTCCTGTCATCCCCTTCGAACACGAATACCCGGTAAAAATTGGCTGAGACAATAAACAAATGATCAATTAACCATTTCAAGCACATTGTTAGGTATTCTCCACCTCCATTCTATTATTCGTCTCAGTAGTCATCATCAATTCACCTTCAATAACAAACTATTAAATATCAACTTAAACACACAATTATCAACATAAAAACACAATTTAATTTCACATCCATTTAAAGCCTCCCTTTTGTTCGTACCATCTGTATTTAAGCTATATATTAGTAGTAGCGATTAAATTGTCATTGGCGATAAATATGTACTGTGTTTAAACATTTTCAACTAACCCTAACTACCCTAATTGGTATCATAATTAGCTAAACAGCATGCAATGTGAGACAAAAGCTTTCCAATATGAAAATAATATGTAATTGCGTCGTTGTATTTAATAGAAGGTGTTGTATTTTCGTTTTGTTGCATGTAAATCGTTTTTGTTTTGCAAATTCATTCAATTTGATATATATTCATGCATGTTTGATAATGATTATGAATAATTAAAAGTATGTTCGGTGATCAGTTTTTATAGTTTACTTAAAATCATATAAAAATATTAATCAACTTTAGTTGTGGCATTATTTTGTGTAAATTATTTCATCACCACTAACACTAACGGTAAAGGAAAACATCGTATGGAAACCGGCATGTCCTAGAACCAAAAAATCTAAGACTAGTTGAAGTGGATTAAGGCCCATTCCCTGTCAAAGAGAGGATGCCTAAATCCCAGCAGTGGGATCGTTAACAGACTATATAACAGGCATATAGCCTGGCACTAGTGGTCATTGACATCTACATTTAAATACGTACATAAAATAAAACAGAATTAAGACGACAAGTTAATCAAAATTTAACGTAATATTAAGTGCTCAAAATTTTTTGCTAATCATGATAAGCGATACTTTGGTCATTGTACGGATATCTGTAAAGAGATATTAGCAAAAGGGTAATAACACTTTTGCCGTGCTAAACCAAAACAGCTATTCTACAAAATATGGAAAAAAAACCTGGTTTATAAATGAAATAAAATACGTTTATTTGTTCACACACCTGAATGCACAAATGACATACATAATTTTTGGACAAGGAGGTGTTAAAAATAATTTATGTATTTGTCCTGCCACAGTAGGTGGCAACATATTAGTATGTATAATAATAGTTACTATTAAAACTGCTAATTAGTTTTATTTAAATTCCGTAAGGTCTAAATTACTTCGTGAATTTCCCGAACCAGCTTTCAGAAAAAACTTGCCTGTATCTTGTGTATATCTACTTTTATTCACTAATCGAATTAACTAACAAAACAGGTATACCTGCAAATTAATTATATCAATACATTTTTAAATCAATTTAATAAGACACTCAACACCAGAATAGGGACACACATTTAATTAATTCCGTAAAATTGGACCTCGGTGATCGATCCTAATAATATTTCATGTTTTAAAGTAAAGTTCAATTAAGATCAAAATTCACAGATTTTCATCAATCAATATTATAGAATAACTTTCTAAATAATAAACAGAGCAGTAATATACTGATCAAAGAAGAGAGCAAGATAATCTTTGCGCAGTTGAAGCAATGGTTTGATCAGTAAAGTAAAACTGAAGTAATTCTACGTAATAATAACAACTGTAGCCAAGTTGAAAATCTACAATCGGTAACGCTAGTAAAAAACGAATCAATTTATGGGAAATACATAGCTGAACGTTAAGTCACGTGGTCAGACCATACACATAGAAGGCGTTAACGATTGTAGAAAGAGATTCGATACGAAAAGTTTGTAACTTGGCTATGATAATACCAGGCTGTTACTGTCTCACTGCAGGGCAAAGTCTTCTTCTCATACAGAGAAGGCACGAGCACTAATCACCACCCTCGCTTAACAAAGGTTAGTAATTGCGGACTTACTCCACTTCTGTTTTAGTATCTTTTTATATCACTTTAGTTTCTCATTTGTCTTGGACATACGCAGAATGTTTAAAAATAAATAATGACTTCGGGATTTTCTTTTGAATTTTTACTAACTAAATATGACGAAGGCTCTATAGCCTTAGGTATATGTGATGCAATTTGAAGATTTGGTAAAACAATCAGGGATTTTGGATGTAGAATATCATATCTACTAACTAGTCATCTCTTTACATTTCACTATATCGTGAAAATAGTAAACAACTGAAAATAATATAAATGAATATAATATTTAAAAAAAAACTAGACTATACTTCATAAAAGATATATTGATCTCAGCGACAGCTGTCAGTATCAATACAGTAACAATAGCGCTTGACAGGCTAATAATACCGTAACAATAATGTATACGTCAGTTTGACATATGTCGGAGAGATCGAGCTATCTTTTATGAAGTATACGGCCTTTTTTAGGAATTTTCTTTATAGTTTTCTCAATTCAGTTTTCTTTCGCTTTTGAACTTTGAACTCGCGCCTGAAATAGAATTCTTTCAAAAATCATAGGATTCATGACTTGCATTTGATATTGTTTAACTAGGCCAACAAATTTAACTATAAAACATTTTCAGAAATGTAACTACCCAATACCAAAACCTAAAAGCTTTTAAGGCCTCTAAAACGGAATGTTGCAAACAATAAATAGTGCATTTAAATCACAACACTAAACATCTACTTCCAGCATGAAAGTGCCGCATATTTCATGAGTTGTTGCAGCCTATTCTGCTCACCTCGTAAAATAACATAGTCGTGAACATAAAACAACAATGGAATTACCGAGGAGGATTTTTAAACGCCCATAAAATATGTTCGGAACTGATAAAGTGGAATCTAAAAGTTATAAGGGTAATATATTGAATTCCTTTTAATATGAGCCTCTGTTACACCGTAGGCGTGTAAATAACTCCAACCATCTTCATTGGATGTGGGAGTCCGGCGGAAACGCACAGTACGGTACAGTGTGGCGACGCTTAGGGATGACTATGTCCAGCAGTGGATTTCTTATGGCTGAAATGATGATGATCTTTATTGTAATTTATGAGAATAAAATCGTTACTTATGGGGGGCTCGTGGCTAAAATCTAACAAGAAATAGGTGAATTACTCGATCGAATCAAGTCACGCTTGTTGAAAGTTGATACGAGGATAATGTAACCATCCTCCATGCCTTGGAAAGCACGTTGAGTTGCTGGTTCTAGTGGTCATTAGTTCTGTGATAATCGTTACCGAAACTCTGGCAACCAGTCTAACTAGAAGTAAAAAAGTTTGGAAGCCAGTCAAACCAAAGGAAGGTATCGTGATATCAGTTATTAATGGGTTGAGGAGGTCAGTCGCTTCATGTTTACGAAACCTTTTCATAAAAAATAAACCGGAAGTTTTTATTTTAATCTTTTTCGTGTAAGTACCTCATATTACCATGAAAATCATTAATAGCCAGAGTAAAACTCATTTCAATTTGAATAAGCCCAAACAAGACTAGAATACATTGTTTTATTACGGAGTAACAGTGCTTATCATCCGGTATCATCATCAGATCAATTCGATAGTACCATTTATTTATATGTATTTGCTTCAACATAGTCGCTTAACTATTCGAGATATCTTATACCCATGACTTATTAAGGAGTTGCAGTGGCCATCAATGGTCACCAAACAAGTACAAGCAAGCACTAGCCAAATACTAGCTCACCAAATGATACCTACTTTCTAAATGCAAATGCTTGCCATGTTATTCAAAATGCCAAAATCACTATAAGTCTGCCTATAATATTTGAGGAGATCTCTCGATTTAGATGGGATCCCATTACAAGATTCTGGGTAGTTACAATGGGACCAACTCCAGAGTATACCCTTTAAAACAAAAACTATATTTTACAAATCCGATTATATATGAAGGATATAGCACAAACAAACAAAAAAAAATACAAAAATATAGAAACAGCCGACCTTCTCCTTTTTGGGAAGTCGGACCAAAATACTGGAGTGCAGTTGCTTCAACACAAAAAAGTTTCTAATTTACTGAAATAAATATTATATGACACCGGTTTCAACTAAAAAAGCCTAGTTTAAACAAGTTGTAACAAAACTTTGCCCTGCAGCTTTTACTTGTAACTTTAATTCTCGTACCTTTTGTGCCACGTAACATATACGACACTGAACGGTGTAACGGATCCCCGACATTGTCTCCACGAGATTTAAAATCACTTTTGTTGAATTTCCTCATCTCACATGGCTATTCACAGATCCATACGTAATAGTATTTGTAGTAAGAGTAATAGATTTTCTTTGTTAAACGTAGATCGTATTAGGTAGGATAGCAGGAATTGTTCGCTGATAACTTCTGAATTCTTTCGATCTACTGATATTATTCCTTTGTCATTTTATTTCTATATTAATTCTTTTTCTTTCTAATTTAAGGCCTCTCGAGGCGAGGTTAAGTCGATTAAGGGAAATAAAAAGAATACTGGGGCAAATACGTCTTCCTAATAATATAATATGCCTTCTCAATCTAGTGAAACCTAGGGATAGGTTATTATGCGTCGTTAGAAAATCTGTTTTTAATTGTGTGAGGTTGTATTATTTTATTTATTTGTTATGGACAATTACTGATAATTAATTCCATCGCAAACTTATGTAAAAATATGCAATATTAGAATAGCTATAACATTATTAGGAAAACATCCTAAACGAAACAATACAATTTTGATGTATTATGGGCTCCAAGTTATGCCTAACAATTGTATGGTGAGTTTGATCCCAAAAGCATAATATTTTTCAGGCATATTTATGAGCATAATTCAGCACTCTTTATGGTACGAAGTAAGTGTAGCTTATGGTACCAAGGACCGTCCCACAGCCTCCCATGGGGGTCGTTGCCAACTAAATGATGGTAGAAGGGATGGCCAGTAGAAACTAGGTAATGACATAGAATAGGAAATTTGGATAGCAGTGACACTAATGTACAGTTACGAACAGAAAGGATATAAAGAAAAAAAGACTCTCTTTAAGGCAAGAGACTTTTTGATAACTTTACATTCAATTGTGTGTCCGGTAACTTTTAATCGATTTTTCAAGCACTTCCTGGCATCCAATTAAGCTGAAACTTGGCGAACTTATGTAACTATGGAAACATTGAAATAATGTGATACTATGGAGCATGTTTCATGATGGAGCCGGAGGGTGGCCATATCAACTCCTCAACCAGATAACATAGCACCATCGTGTTAGGTCTCATTGGATATGTATTGACAAGCGTGTTACATTTCGAACTTTATAGTAAGTCAATTAAAGCTTGTTTTAAAAATATTTTTACTTTTTATGGTTACGTAAATAGTGTAATTTTTCCTAATAATTGTCAAAAACATAACTTTTGTCTGCACCAGTGCTTTCAGAAAACTGCGTGTGGAAACCACAAATCACTGGAGCACTGGGGCCCCGTAGTAGATTGTGACCCATCACCTCTCACAGAGAAGGGGGTCTTTGTCCCAGCAGAACGTTTAAGGCTGATTATGCAACTGATGATGCAATCCTGACTGAGTGAAAAGAGTCTTACGATTCTCAACTGCAAGCATTCTGAATGCGTATGAAAAGAGATTGTCGCTTCTGTTCATCCTTCTTCTATGTTAATGCGTTTATATTGCCAAACTAGGCCGTCAGTGATGTATGGCATACCTGGCACGTTGGTCTAACTATTGGTCATTTATTTAATTGATTGGACTATTGTGCATAGTAAATGTAGATGGAATTCACAGGTATTTACCCAACTGCCCTAGAAGGAGCTACAAAGGATAATATTTTAATTTTGATATTTTTACTAAATAGATATAAACCACCAATCCGCAGTGGGCCTGCGCGTTGGATTAAGGCCCATTCCCTTTCTTACAGGGAGGAGGCGTATCCCAGCAGTGGGCACATTAAAAGGCTGATAATGATGGTTTTAACCAATGGTTAAATATCGTGGCTTACAATAACAGTCGCACGGGTTGATCTTCAAGGTTAGGTTAAAATGAATTGGCATACACAGCAAGACTCCTCCGTGCCTCAGAAAGCATAACGGATTTTTTGACTTTGGACTACTTGTAATAACCTTCGAAGATGTAGAAATGAGAGCTGGGACCAATGATCTATTATCCTTATCGATGCACGGAAGAGTCTCTGTACCATGCCACGGACCACGGCAGGCGTAGCTCTTATAGTACTTTCCCAGAAGAAGCCTAGTACAAAGATCTTTACTTTCTTCACTATGGTTGTAACTTCAGGGTATTCAAAAGAGAGTTCTTTATTCTTTGTAGGCTTTTTATCCAAAGCCCTTAAAACTTTGTTTGAAATAAAGAAAAGTGCAGAAGAAATAAAAAGTGAAACAATTCAAGAAACAACTAACAGTCATTTTGACCGAATGCCTGATCTCTCCTAGAGAGTAATACAATCGTCTCGAGCGCTACGTTCAAATCTCTGCATGAAGGGTCTCGCAGACAGGCACGACGAACGTGATAATATGACAATGATGCGACAACCGTCCGTGCCCACTATCTTAACCTATTGCCCTACTAATAATATAAATGCGAATGTCTGTATGTTTAGATGCTACGTTGTTCGGATGTTTGTAAATCAATAACACCTAAACACAGAAGTATTAAGGCTTGGGTTTTTCATCATCATGATCTGGATTAATTAGGAAACTTTTTTATCTCGGTAGTACCTATGTTCTTTTAAAGATAATAAAATAATTTTCTCGTAGGTGCAGCTGCAGACATGCACTAGTCTGTATGGATATTGATTATTATAATATACGCAGAACAAATTCTATAAACAAAAATCTAGTCTCATCGGCGATTCTACGTAGAACCAAAAAGTAATTTTATTATAACAAAGGAATCGTATAAGTTTCATTTCGCATAGCTATTTGCAGTATTGTGAAAACCTGTTACCCAAAATGCGAATTTTAATAAAAATGTATCGGGTTATTCGGTTTGAGAGCTGAAAACAAGGGAAAAGGTAGAGAAGGGTGTTTATTATTGTGTTATTCGATATTATTTATTAATATTATTTTTTTATAATATCGTCGATTTCGTCGATCAAGTGATTACAAGTAATTCGGTCGATTCTGTGGACATCACACCGTGATGACTGGTGAAGTGAACTCTGAATCCAACTGACAGCGCTAGGGATTGACAAATCACTTATATACGTATACACACTTATATACAACGCACATCTACATGAGAATATACTGGGTTCGAGTACCGCATCCCGAAAAGTGATAGCAGATTTCCATCTGGTTTGTAAGCCCCGACGGAAAATGAGATGCATTCTAAGTTTGACGTGTGTACCTGTGTGTTTGTGTATTTGTATATCTGTCTGTTGCATCATAGCTCCTAAACAGATGAACCGATTTTGATTTAGTTTTTAGTTTGAAAGGTGACTTCATTGAAATTGTTCTTAGCTATGATTGATGCAAATCGGTTCAGCCGTTCATAATTACGGGCGTTTAATTGTTTGAAACGTGCTGTTTTCGCAAGATCGTGTCATAATTAAGTGTTCAATAGATTGTCGATCGAAGCGTGTCTACTACTAGATAAATTATGTAGCATGAAATAAAATTTTGGCGGGGGTTTATATTTTATTACGTCTCGAGAGAATAGGTTACTTCTCGGCAGACATGAAACATCATTGGGAGCATCTTCACTTATTTTCAGATGAGATAGTGGTCAAAAATAAGCAAAAAAAAAACAAATTCACCAGACAATATCAGTGGAATACTCGTAGAAAGAATACACATAGTTGCCACTTCCTTCTTTATGAAGCCGGACATACAGTACTGCCTGTTTTTCAAAAACAATATTACAAAAAAAACTGCCACAGTTCATTTAAAAATACTATTACCAAACATTTCACGTAACACTTTTAATTCCCGAATAATAACCGGCTTAAACCGTATGAACGAACAATGAAAATTTAAAAAATCTGGCTACACTACTACCAGTATATCCATTCTGGCAGCTTTCCAAAAAGTGCTGCAAAGATAATCTTGAAAATTTAGCCATTCGTTTAGGAGTTGCCGAATGGAAGTCACGTCGTATGGGCGGCGTGATGTGCATTCCAGGTAGCCTGGTCTGGGAAGCTACCCAAATGTAGGATACCTAGGGAATTGATTGAGTGTTCAGTCCTGGATTGGGTCTTGATTGCCGGGAAATGGCTTGTTTTCTCTGATGGCAAACTTGTTTTTCGATTCTTGTTGTGTTTTATCATAGGTTAAGTAAAGACTATTTTATTAGTTAAGGGTAGGGCCCTCATGGGAAAATATTGAACTATCAGTGTCTTGTTTTGACAAAGAGATGTCTCGGTTCTTATGCATTGTGTAGATATTGATTTATTCAATAAACGGTTTGGTGAAATCTGTTTATACACTTTGAATTAAAGAAAGAATGTGGAAAGTGTAAAGAAGGAATATGCCCCGTCTCAATCTGTGCAAAACGTATTTTGGCATTCTTGTTATTTAAATCAAAACACAAAATACACAAATTCACGCATACTTTCGTAATAAACCCCTCACAGCATACGTAAAAAAAACCATTCATCGATTCAACTGATCGGTCCGGTCTCGCCGCCATTTTAGGGTTCCGCACATTAAAAGAATTTACAGGTAAATTTTTGAAGGGTATTCGATACGCAGAACCATGTAATTTGGATGATTGATAAAATATCGGGTTGCCCGAATAATTGCTCGGATTTTTCGGTACAATTATTTTTCGATCGCATGTGTGTTTTGTTATGAAGTATTTTTGGTATGTTTGAAATAGATTATCAGTTGATTGCTTTTTCTATTGATACTGAATCAAATTTTTGGTTACATTTAATCGTGATTGTAATGGAAATTGGATAAGAATAACACTGTGTGTTTCTTTATTGTTAAAGGTTATTCATGTATGTTTCAAGGTTATATAACTAGTTCTATTGAGTATCTATAAAAGTAATCACAGTTATAGAGTGTCTCAAACACTAAAATATAGTAGGCGTAACAAATTAAAGTATTAAATTTCTCATAATTAAGACTTTAATTAAATATAATGTATAACTTGTAATTAATACTGGTACTCAGCTGGATCCGGTTAGACATTCATTACAAGGCGAGGCACCTTCGAAACCATTAAACACCCACGTCTGGTTTCAGAAATATGAAATTAATTTGTAGAGGTAGTAGAATTAGTTTGACTTTTTAAAATCACTCGATGTCTTTAAGGTAATCGTTCTCTCACTACCCTTACCATTCTTGTCATCAGAGCCCTTAGACAAGTGATATTCGATCATCGAAAGCGTGGCGATAGCGATTGTCAAAAAGGCAAAATTGTGTGGGATTCACAAGCGATATAGAAAAATCACGTGATCAATCACTTACAATTTGACATTTCAACTATCGCCTTCACTTACCTCGAGTGATACTTGTCTAAGCCTCAGAAAGCGCTTATCATATTACAATTAAAATTAACGTTACATTAATGCGATCGAGTACGTTTAAAACTCGCACTAAGTCCACATATCGTATTTAGTTGCAGAAATAGTAAGTAGAGTGAAATTAATCTACAGAAACCATACTCACACCAATTCTACTGGCACCAACTGAATATTTTCCGAGCAAAAATCATCGGAAAAAAAAAACAAATCTCACAAAACAGCCCGCCTCGCTCTGTGCAGTCGACAAATCAACGACGCATGACGACACGCAGTCATTTGGGAAACAAACGTTGCGACAGAAAAACTCATCCCGAAAATGTTTCCCATAGTTTACTACTCAGTTGTACATGCAGCGAAATAGTTTTGTGAGTAGGATGTTTGCATCGAGTACGTCACGATTGCCCCAAGTACACTTAACCGAAGAACGGTCGCTTAAATGATCGTTTGCCCGAAGATCTGCTGGTCGATTGAACGATTGCCCGAAGGACGGCTCTTTGTCTAATGTCTGAGTATGCAGACAATTTTCGTAGACAACACGATATGAAATTTTAGGTAGGTACTAGTCAGCAGAAAATAAGTTCAGTCTGTGTTTTTCAAGTTATTGCCTAGGAGTCTTCAAGTTACGAGTGAATTGATAAATTTTTGGCTATTTCTGGAATGAAGATTATCGCGAAGAATATCGACAAATTGTCAAACGTGCAGAGCTTCTGTGATAGGTTGATTGAATTTTTAATGGCCAATGGATCATTACTAAAATGAAGTTGGCTTATTCGTCTACAAGCTTACACTTAAGTGCATATTTTGAAGTAAACTGAAATACACGATTTAAAATAAACCGGCCAAGTGCGTGTCAGACTTCACACATTTAGGGTTCCGTATCAATCCACATAATTAAGTTGATTTATCAATTTATTGGTATTTGCAAGTAAAATTATCGTAATAATAAACATTAACACCACATTTTGAGTTCATAGGTCAAAACGTGAAGTTAATAAACTCTTTGGAACAAAGGTTTGTAAAAAGCGCTGACTTTGGTGTTTTCTCATTCCTTTGTTATACAATATATTCTAAAACAAAAAATGCAGTATTTATCTACTCAACTAGTTCTAAACAATGATAATCCGATGGGGTAGATCAAAAACTTTTTATCACGCCCACCGACCGTTGGCATGTATGGGAGCCCCCCTTAAAAACATTAAACATAATTTTTGACAATTTGTATGGCTTTGGGTCATCACGATGCTCATCCTGTGAAAATTTTAACAGTTGGAGCTACGGTCATACCCTCTTACTAATAAACACGGAATAAAGTTATACCAGGTATAACTAAGGTATACCCATATATTTTCATAGGTTTATACCTGGTATAACTTTATTTTGAGTTTATTTGTAAGAGGGTTAAAATTTAAGTCGGTTGACAGACATCGGACAGACGGACGCACACGTGAGTGACAGCAATAGGGTTCTTTTAGACACTTCGGGTAAGGAACCCTAAAACGATCGTAAGTGTTATGTAAACGGACCCCTTCTAATAAACTCAGGTGACCGAAAAAAGTTGTCACATTTAAAAGCCTGCACACTTTTCTCTCTTGCCGACTGTACACCCCGTAAACGGGTCCCAAAAAAGACCCAGTTGTTCAGAAACTTTACCTTCAGTACATCGCAAGCGGCGTACGTTTGAGAACAAAATGCACTTCGACGGTATCCTTTTTTCGATTTAGGCACGTAGTTTTCGGCAGCTTTGTAAGTTTGCGAGGGGAGGACTTATTTCCGAGGATGATATGAAGTGTGGAGTGTGTTTTCCTGTAGAAAATGTAGCGTGTAGTGCGTTTTTTAGTGAAGTTGTCTGAGAGGCGATTTATGTTTATGAATTGTATTTTACAATAGTGTTCTCTATTTAAAAATGATATTATTTTATTGGAATACACTTAAAAATAACTTAGTGAATTATATTATTTATTTCTCTTATTTTTGTTGTAAGTAAATTAGTTCCGAATATTACCTGTTCTACCACTATAATATTTGTAAAAGTATGTGATTATGGATGGGTGGATGAATGTTTATTACTATTTTGATTTAACTTTACAGTAATATCTAGACATAGAGTATATTATGTTGCAGCTCAGTTTAACTCCATTACTCGAGACGCGTGTCGGCTAACACCGTACTGTTCAGACAGGCTGATATACTGAGGGATCGTTATATTTTTGAAGAGGATATATTTTTAGTTTCAAAGAAACTAAACCTTTTCAGGATACTATAACGTATATTTAAACGCTAGTTGTCATCATCATCATTATATCAGCCGAAAGACGTCCACTGCTGGACATGGCCTCCCCCAAGCGTCGCCACAGTAACCGGTCCCGTGCGTCCCTCTTCCAGCGGATCCCCACAATCTTCACCAGGTCATCGGTCCACCTGGTGGAAGACGTCAACGTCTTGCAGTTCGCGGTCGCCACTCCAAAACTTTTCTTCCTCATCGGCCATCCGTTCTGCGAGGAATGTGCCACTTATATGCTAGATGGCATATTAAAGCTATATTTAGGTATCTCAATAAAAACACAAGTTAAAATTTGGCATAAGCATAATCAGTCTATAATGTTCGTACTGCTGGGACACAGGCTTCCTCTCTGTGAGGGAAAGGATTAACATTTAGGGCCATGTCGTTTAATACCTACTATTTAGAGTTTTGTGATTACAGTGGATTTTAGTCTAAAGCCCACATAGGAGAATTATTCAGGGCCCAACCCACCGACATCGGCCGTTTGGAAGTCTTTTTTTCTATCATAACGTCTCACTACAGATATGTACGTTCCTCGATAATCACACCGTTGGGATAGCCAGGCAAATTTCAAAATTAATAATTTAACTATCTGGCTGGCTGATATTGTATCTAGTACAGTATGTTGCAGATAAACGGGAATCTCTATTAACACTTGTCTCAGTCTGCCACCAATACTCAAGACGCCTGCTGTTTGACACCGTACTGTTCAGACAGGCTGACATACCGACGGATTGTTCGGAGAACCGATATTATATTTTGTAAAAGTTAAACAATACCATTTTGAGCTGAAGTTGTTGTATTTTTAACGCACATTTGATGAAATAATATAATATTCCAGTCAGTACCTTTATAATACTGTTGGCATAAATAAAAATGTTTACGACTCGTATATATTTAAACAGACAATTATTGTTAGTATCGTTCAGATTTCAGTAACCATGATAGAGGTTTTTATTTAAAACTAATAAAGCAGCGTTCAGTCAAGAGTAATGTGCCATAATCAACAGAGTTAAATGTTTAGGGCGTCATCATCATCATTTAGCCGAAAGACGGCCACTGCTGGATATAGATCTTCCCCAAGTGTCGCCTCATCGACCTATCATGTATGTCTTGCATGCAGCAGATTCCCCCAGCCTTTAAGAAGCCTTCTAACACTGCGTCTTCCAGTATGCTATTGCCACTCCATAATTTCTTGAAATTCAGAGAGGAATGTGTCCCATTTCCATTCAAGTTTGGCAGTTTTTGCTTTTGCCGATCTTGTCTTTCACCAAGTAGATCGAAATCATATTGATTAATAACACGTTTTAAAAACGAAACTTGGGTAGACCCCAATAAGCTGCCCAAACTCCAACCCAGTATCCCTCGACATCTAAACTCTAAGAAACTATCAAAGTTTCCGATGCAGTTGACTCCGTAACTTAGGTAACTTGATAAATAACTGTATAATACTTAGCAGCCGAGTGTTCAAGTAACTTGGTGATGGTCAGTTTGTCTTACACCTTATGGGCCTTAAATAGGAGTGTTTGAGTTGCCTCGTGTCAAAATTGTGATAAAGTTTTTGGTGCTTTGTGACTTAATTGGTGTTTATAGTTTAAACAGTTAAAGTTAAATCCAGAACCAGTTGGCGATATAATACTAGTGAAAGAGGATGACATGCCTCCCGGCAAGTGCTTATTGGGCAGAGTTGAGCAAAAGCATGGTGGACCTGACGGAATTATTCGGGTAGTGACTTTACGCACGAAGGCTTCAAATGTTAAAAGGCCGATATCCAAATTATGTGTATTGTCAGTTGTAAAGTAACCAATTATTAATGTAAGTTTAATTAAGGTTTCATGTTAGTTGTATTTAATTATCAGATTGGTTGATAAAATTTAAATTGTTTAACATTTCCTACTATTTTGTAGCCTACGTAGATACATATTTACTACCAAAGACATATGTGCAGTTTAATGCTATTGTTGTTTGTTTTGGCTTTGACCCTTTATTGTTGGCATGGTGGGCGGCCGTTAATAAGGATATTCTGCATTGTGTCCTGGGCGGTATGTTCAGGTCATATCGCCATCACTTTTAATGTAAACGAAGTTTAACTCTTAATTCCCTAGATGGCGTTGGCGTCAAAATAGCGTTTTATTACCATCATTTAGCTTAGCAATTTTGTAGTGTTATTTTTTGTGTGTATGAGCAGTACTAATAATAAACATTGTGATTCGGTACATAATAATATACGTGATTAGTTCAGTGTTTAATTTAAATACCCCATCTCCAAGTCGACCCAGGGCTTATTCATGGTCCTTCGAGCCGGTTCTGAAAACAAGTCTCAGTTGCTGTCTTAACTATGTCCTGGCTGTCCATTCACTTGCACCCTGGAAGACCTGTACAATGCTTCTGACGCTGCAATAGTCGTAGCCGCCTAATGGTCCGAGATAATCTAATTAAATGTGCCATCGAATCGATAAAAAGAAAAAGCAGTTAAAGAATCTCTCAGTAATCTTATTCGCCGACATCGTACCTACCTTTTTGCTCATGTTTATGTCTCCTGTGTCAGTCACAAATATTTTCTTTCTTGGTCGAGAAACATGATATTTTGAACAAGAGTAAACAAGGAAGTGCCTTATATGGAAGAAAATTAATCGCTAAAAAGGAAAACAATGTAGATTAAACATTTTAAATACTCGTATGTATGAAAATACAAGTATTTACAAACAGACCAGATTAAATATCAGCAAAATAATGATATTTTGAAAGAAAGAAAGAAAAATATTTATTTGCGACCCGCACAGGAGACACGAGAAAATAAGCATACACTTAAACAATAATAAAATAAAAAACCCTGTGCGAGACCAAAAAGGCTCCTATCTCAGCATGTGCAGCGATATCCAAAAATGTAATAACGCTGCGCTGATATTCTGATAGGGCCTACTGTTCGAAATCCGAAATTTTCTAAAAAAGTACAATACCATTTATGGGTTAAGTTCGCCTTTGTATGTAAATTATCCTTTTGTATTTTGTATAGGTACAATTTAGAAAATATGAAAAATTCTTGTAAAAGACAAGGCAGCTTCTTCTGTCCTTAAGAGTTAAAAGAAAATCAAAAATTCTTAGCTAGAAACACAACATTAGCACCATTAGTGCTTATATCACTATAAAAATGAAACAACATACATATACACATATTTCAAGCCATGAATCACACACTAGAGGCGAAGAAATCTAGTTACATTAAGAGAGTAGGTACTAAAAACAAATGACGTCGACCATAATCCCTTTGTGTGTATGACAGATGTATGAGCATGGTTTCAGTGTAATGAGACATACGGCAGGAAGATTTAGTAATAGTGGTCGTTAGGAAAGACGGCGGTAATCTTTTGTTACGCTGAAGGAAAATTATTTGGAGGTTGTATTTTCCTGCCTAAGGAAATTGTGTTATTATCTACAGCTCAGCTATGGAAAGAAGTATATTAAAACTGAGAAAAAAAAACATAAGTGAATATATAAGAAATAAAACAAGATTACTGAAGCTCTGCATTGTGCGCTTTAAGCTCATGTAGAAATGAGACGGATACCTGCCCTCCTAGCCAAGTTACAAACGTTTCGTATCAAAACTGTTTTACAATCGTTAACGCCTTCTATTTGTATGGTATGAACACGTGACTTAACGTTCAGATGTGTCATTCCCATACATTGATTCGTTTTCTACTAGCGTTATCGATTGTAGATTGTCAACTTGGCTACAGGTGCTAGCCCTTCACAATGACAAGAGATGGACCATAGAGGCAACTCGGTGGACAGGACAAGAGATGACAAGGGAGGCATAAATAACGCTGGACAGGTGACATCATAAGTACTGCGAGAAAACATTGGGTAAAAGAAGCTGAAGATAGCGATATATGGAAGAATCTGAACAAATGAGGCCTATACCAGAGAAGGTATAGGCTTCCTATCCCTAATAATTAAATTAGTCATGTAGGAGACTAGATTAGATACGTAAAAAATAGAAAACAGAAAGTAGTAAGTTAGTGTTATATATATATATAATATTTAAGTGATAGTGTTATGATATGATATATTAAATAAAAATATTGTTTATTAAGGATAAGAAATAAATGGCTTTTTTATTTTCACTTATTTTTTACTTCAGCTCAGCTTACTACAACAGTGATATTTTTTAAGTGATGTAACATGTAGGAAGGGAAGTATTGGAGTATTGTATGCCTTTGCAATGCAATACCCTGCTGTCAGTCACCCATTGCAAATTTTAAATCGCTCATATTGGTTGTGAAGGAAATTCTTTATAGTATTTGGCTGAACAAACATTAAATACGATTTTTTTCTATGTGTGAGTGCTGGAAGACGCACTGAAAGCCTTCTAAAAACTGAACTAATTATCTGGTGAGGATCGCGGATGTTCACGGCATCCAAGAAGCGCAGGGGCGGAACGGCACTTAGGGGAAGTCTATGGCGAGCATTAGACGCATTTCGTCAAACAATTATTTATACAGTATTAACCAGCAGTCTCAAGGCTTATTTTAAATACTTTATAACGAAATGCGTCTTAAAATACACGGCGAAAGTCAAAGTGTCATCAAACCTTATTCATTCAAAGACAACCACCATTCATTCAACCAACCGATCCATTCATTCACCGACCAATAACCTTAAAAGTAAATAAATTACACTCATTGCAAGCAGACCACATTCAAATTAATTTCAAACAATTCTGAACAAAACAATAAATTAAATGGCGTCGGACTTAAATGAGCTGACCGCAAACATTAAATGCTTAGCTAACTTGTAGTTACGACTGTTGTTAGTGTTACCAATGATCGTGATTGGAATGTTGGGTGTTACTAAATATACAGTACATGTTTATCAGGCTCTTTAATACTGAATATTTAGGTGAACCTTGTAGCTAATTACCCGCCTTGCTGAGATCGGTCCGTGAATGTGTGACCATCTTAACGTCCCGAAATTTCTCCATGCCTCGGCAAGCACTTTAACTCGTTGGTCAATTTTACAACTTTGACAACTACTACATAAATAGTCAGAAGGCAAGAAATGTGACACCAGTCTTGCCAATGGGGTATCATATTAACCAGTTAATGGGATGTGGAGGTAAGATAGACAGTAGCGTCATCAAAAATTCTGATGAGTATTTATTATGTACTCAATGTAAGTAGGTTAGCAGGTTATCACACACTAGGTATCAGCTGTTACCTATCTGGGGACACGGTAGTGTCTCCACCAAGACGAGCCGAGCGAAGCGCAAGGGCTCAACCTAAATTTTCTCAAAGCACTTCGTCGTTTTTTTAAACCTTCATAACTTGGGTTTGAATTATACCAGATAAACAAAATTCTCGGCATATGATAAATATATAAAGTTTCAATTACATGGAATTCCCTAATGGAGTCTGCGGTTCCCGATAGATACAATCTAGGAGTCTTAAGTCAAGAGTGAATAGGTTACTTCTAGGTAAGCGTGCTCCGCCGTCGACCACATCATCGCTTACCATCAGGCTCTCCTGATGGTAAGCGATGATGTGGTCGTCGTTGTGGTGTGGTTTATTATAAGCTCGCGTTTGACCACTATCTCAATAGTGGTCAAACGCGAGCCTATAATAAATAAATAAAATAATAATAAATACATAGCTCTTATATTATATTTTATTGATATCTAAAAAATACCGATTTCATTACTGACTCACTTACTCAATCACTTACTGATGATCATCAAAATTGTCAGGGTACTTCCTAATGTCCAAAAGTAGAAATTTGGTATGTTAGCTCGTATTAGTACACAAACAACAAAACAATTATAAAACTTGGAACTTTAATCCCCCAACCCCATAAACTAATTTGTATGAGACTGCCGCCGCAAATTTGGATGCTAGAGGCCTGAAATTTGATAAGGGAGTCCCCATATTAATTTTCAGGCCTCTAGCATCCATCCTTGTTATAAATAATAAAACACATATTGCAGGATTTTTAGTAAATCATACACACCTTTCAAATTAGAGGATGTTTTTTTTACAAAATACTAATAACTTCACAAACTTTACAACTTAGTCAAAATATGTGGCTTGGCCGATTCGCTACCGTCAATGGGCGTAAGGTGAAAATTTTATTCACTGTTCATTTTCTGTTATACAATAGATCTTGTAGTAACGAAACATGGCGACGCGCGACGGGGAGTTACGGTTACAAAATACGTAAAACCTACGCGACTTCTAGTAACGAGGTATGTGACGGTAGCGAATCAGCCAAGCCACATATTTTAACTAAGGTGTAGAGTTTGTGAAGTTAGGTCTTGTAGAGTTAGGGCGTGCAGAGTTAAAAGCTTGGCTCTACATGAGATCTGATAACTTTTTAACAATGCGAGCCATATGGTCTCGTCTGGGCAACATTTTACATAAAAATGTTTTTGGTGGAATACAATTTTTCTTAATCTATTTAGACAAAGAGCATGCCCAAGATGCTGCTTAACACCTTTATCTCTACACCGTGATAACTTAAAACACAGGTACCCATAGTACTTCCTTCAATAAAAGAGTCTTTTATAAACAATCCTCTCCGGGGACCAGTCTAGGAAAAGGCGAGATGAAGATTATATTCAATGTACTCTCAAAGAAACTTGAAAAAGCCGTCTCTCTCAAGTTTTAAAACGACCTTGTAAGATATCTTACGTCTAGGTAATTTAAATTAAAACACTTTCTTGCTCAAGACTTTTACACAAAGATAAGAGCAAAAGGCCAACTCAATATGGCGAGTGAAAACAGGCGTACGCACACATAGACGCGTACGCACACTGATATTAAAGAAACGCCCGGTCGCGAGTGCGCTTGCACTCGATGTGCGCGAACGATGTATACAGACAACATAACTAAGTACCCGAAATGTCAAAGTCACTCTATCGTTTCGGTAGCGTCGTGCGGGTAGGCGGGAGTGCGGTGCTCAATTGTTGACCTAGTAGAATGTATGCGTGCGTTTACGCTTACGTACGGCGCAGCGGTCACAAACAAATGCCAATCATGAGTACGCTTGCACTCACTGTAAGTGAAGCGAGTCTCTGTGTGCGTGCATTTATGTTACGAACAGTCATATCACAATCCAATGCCGGTCACGAGTACGCTTGCACTCACTGTACGTGAAGCTTGACAGAACTTTTATAAATTTCTATTTTGTGGTTCTAGTGCTACAGAACACACGTAGTGCTGCTACGAAATTAAGTATCTTTGGCGTAGCACGCTTGTAGCGTTGAAATTAGTTTTAACTGTTACCTAAAGTTTGTTTCAGTGAGGTTTTCAATGAAAATTGGATAAAATAATCTGTGGTCGTCATTGGTTTATGTTTGAGTCAGTTATAGACCAGGGTCGATAATTTTAGAAACTAAAAAAAATAATAGTAGGATGAAACCCACTGTCAAATCAAAACTGAAAAATAATTTACGGGCGATCTGAGGTCGGGAAGTGGAGGGGGTTAGTTTTTAAGGGTAAAAACGGTTAATTCGATTGCCGGCAAAACTACAAGTACTATGGCAAAAAAAAAAACAAATGGCAAAGTTGTAGGCAATAACAAGATCTACAACTTTTGTATTTAAATTGTTTACACATAACCTCCAAATTTATGTGAAAAATTCAAATAACCAGGTTTTTGATTTTAGTTTTTAACCGCCTCGACAATGCGTACACCCACCGGGGGGGATGAATTCTTTACCTGGAGGAACAATATTTTTTGTTATAAAATATACAAAGTCTTGTTTACCTGTTGCGGTTTTATCATCCTACGACATTAAAATAATCAGCTACCACCAAGAAACACACTTCCAAAAATAGAACAAGTATTTCAAACCAGATGCAAGACGTCCTCACAAGCGCTATTGCATAAAATATTTAAAGACCGTACCGAAGTCACTTGACGACACACACCTACCTACTTACTCGTATATTATAGTCTAAGGGCCAACCGCTAAAAGTTGCAAGTAGATTTGTAGGTGTACAAAAGGATAAAAGAAATTGCCAACTATCAGTTAGCAACAATCTGTGGGTTGCCAGTTTACTTGTATAATTGCCAACCCGGTGAACTGAGAGCTGGCTGTTATTGCATACTTACCCGCGACACATGAGAAATGCTTAGTGTAAACCAAAATGTAAATGTAATGGTAAAGGAACATTTCCTTTCTCTATAACTATTCTTCTTCTTTCTTTGTTTTATATTTGATTATGTATATTACCAATTTTTACCAATTTTATTAATGTTATTGATGTTATGTACCTACTCATTTACTTGTATTAATAATTAGCGCTTATAAATATGTAAGTTAGCTTATTAGATTCTTCACAATTGTAAATGTGGTGTTTGCCTCTAAGTAATTGTTGCACTTTAAGATTACTTTAGGCATGTATTTTTTGTTATAATTAAGTGTAAACAATTGTTGGTAAAACTAATAAAATAAATAAAATTTAATAAAAATTAGTATATTATTTTGTAGTCATCATCATCATCAGCTTTTTGATGTTCCCACTGCTGGGACAACAACCTACTATCTGTGAGAATAGGCCGTAAACCACCACGCAGACCCAGTGCGGGTTCTTCTTCCTTCTCTGTTATATATTTGATTATTAGTATATTATTTTGTAGTCATCATCATCATCAGCTTTTTAATGTTCCCACTGCTGGAACAAAAACCTACTATCTGTGGGAAAATAGGTCGTAAACCACCACGCGGGTCCAGTGCGGGTTCTTCTTCTTTCTCTGTTATATATTTGGTTATTAGTATATTGTTTTGTAGTCATCATCA
Organism: Orthosia gothica; assembly: GCA_949775005.1. Lineage (NCBI taxonomy): Eukaryota > Metazoa > Arthropoda > Insecta > Lepidoptera > Noctuidae > Orthosia > Orthosia gothica. The sequence goes on from OX459048.1 coordinate 27,278,022, forward strand.
TCATCAGCTTTTTAATGTTCCCACTGCTGGAATAAAAACCTACTATCTGTGAGAAAATAGGCCGTAAACCACCACGCGGGTCCAGTGCGGGTTCTTCTTCTTTCTCTGTTATATATTTGATTATTAGTATATTATTTTGTAGTCATCATCATCATCATCAGCTTTTTAATGTTTCCACTGCTGGAACAAAAACCTACTATCTGTGGGAAAATAGGCCGTAAACCACCACGCGGCTCCAGTGCGGGTTCTTCTTCTTTCTCTGTTATATATTTGGTTATTAGTATATTGTTTTGTTGTCATCATCAACATCAGCTTTTTAATGTTCACACTGCTGGAACAAAAACCTACTATCTGTGAGAAAATAGGCCGTAAACTACCACGCGGGTCCAGTGCGGGTTCTTCTTCTTTCTCTGTTATATATTTGGTTATTAGTATATTGTTTTGTTGTCATCATCAACATCAGCTTTTTAATGTTCACACTGCTGGAACAAAAACCTACTATCTGTGAGAAAATAGGCCGTAAACCACCACGCGGGTCCAGTGCGGGTTCTTCTTCTTTCTCTGTTATATATTTGATTATTAGTATATTGTTTTGTAGTCGGCATCATCATCAGCTTTTTAATTTTCCCACTGCTGGGACAAAGACCTACTATCTATGAGAGAGAATAGGCCGTAAACCACCACGTGGGTCCAGCGCAAGTTCTTCTTCTTTCTCTGTTATATATTTGATTATTAGTATATTGTTTTGTAGTCAGCATCATCATCAGCTTTTTAATGTTCCCACTGCTGGGACATAGACCTACTCTCTGTGAGAGAGAATAGGCCGTAAACCACCACGTAAAGCACCCAGTGCGGGTTGGTGGGTTATTTTCTAGTGTAGGTATATATTTTATGTTAGTATGTATCTTAATTATATTGTTTAAAATATTTTACAATGCATGTTCTCGAAAAGAGCGGTTTTCCAAGCAGCCAAACTGTGCGGAAAGTGTCACTTTTTTCACTAGTGCTTTTTACTTTCCTGTATTTTTTTATTTTTTAACTCCAACGATTTCATTTTTTAACGAGTTAGTTAACTTCAACGAGTTTTTATTATTTGAGAAAAGTTTTAAAAATTAGTTATTTACAGATTATCATTCATATAAAAGGTAAAATTAAACTAATACTTTATTTTAGGCGTTTTTAATTACTCTAGATTTAGATTTTGATCAATAAATTAATTTTAAATATTCATGAAATATGTTTGGCAGAACGTATATTTTGCTCGTGCCTTATTGCTTTACGATGTGACAGCTATTCGCACATGCGCAGTAGATATGCTCGAGGAACTATTAGTTAATCTGTGGATATGCTGAACGCGCTTGAATAAGCCCGCCATTTTATTAATTTCATTTTATTAATTTATTTATTTCCTCGCACAATGCATAGTAAAATGTTTTATGATACACGTACGTAAGATGATTTCCGACTTGTGTCGATTTATCCACTCATCGGAAATCACCTCCCTTCCGCACTTGTAGCATAAATAACTATTTGTACACTGATAGCTCTATGTCTATCTCCTCTCGTTCTGAGGTTCTCCTCTTCCTGAGCGATAAAAATGCCCATTATACACTTATCTTTATAAATGTTTGTCTTATGATTTGGAATTCGATTTTTGAATTACTGAGGACATGTTGAGAGGATGAATAAAAGGCGATTAATGAAAGGTATTTACAAGGCCGACGTGAATGGAAACGCCGCCGGGACGGGAAACCTTAGAAAGACATACATAGACCTTATTGGTGATGTTCCTCAGAAAGGCCCATTGCGCAGTACTCATAACCGGCGTGCCTGTATGACTAGATGAATGAACGTGAGTGAAGCAAAATAAATATGTAAGGATCGCAGCAGGTGGCATTCTGCAGTTTTGCCCGACTCCTATGCTCCTATGGGAATAAGGCGTGAGTTTATGAATGTACGTATGTATGTTTTTACAGCTATTAAATATAATTTATGCACAAGAATAAAGATGAGCATCTTTTATTTATTTATTATTATAGATAGGTTCACGCTTGACCTCTATCTCACCTGATGGTAAGCGATGATGTGGTAAAGGGTGTAGCGCATGAGCTTCACCGCGCCGGTATTGAAATTTGCAGTTCACTTTCCAGACATTATGGACAATACTACAGTGATTACGTTAACATAATATTATATAGCTTTAAAAGCAAAATAACATTTTATAACAGACAAAGTGAGTGTTGTGTGTGGTGTGCTTATGTTGAATGTGTTTGAGTAAGTGTTGTGTCTTGTGTTCGGTGTGTTTAAGAGTTTAACTTTATCTTAATGTTTTAAGAAGTTCTTCTTTATTCTCGTAATCGCAAGTAATTAGGAAGTTCAATAGTTTTGTTTTTGCATTCACTTTTACAGTTATTATTTAAGTGGTGTACAATCAAATAATATTTACGGCTAGATATTGACAGGCAACCCTGACATAATCTATTCTTCTATCAAGTAACTTTCATAAAATTTTAATTAATCAAAAACAAATGACTGCATATTTTTGCGGTGGGATCTCGTACTATAGCTAGAAGACTACAAGCAAGAACGTATACCGTGCATCTAATAATGGAGTATCTTGCCGACGACTAGCTAACTTTCCTTTGCATCGTGAATATTTTGCCTTAATGAATGTAACAGAAGCTGAATATTGTAAACAGTTGTTTATGCCTTTTTTGTCAACGATAATCCGTGTCATTCATCCACTTTTTTATGCATTTTTAAAAGCTTGAAGTGAAAGGATGGCATGGAGATGAATAAGATATTAAAATTCGTTTATTTTGTGTAATGATATTATTAAGTTGTGAAAAGGACCCACGGAAAGTACTTTTTATCCGCTAGCAACACCAAAAACGTTTGAAACACTGCTGTCACGGGTGCCGTCAAAATTATAGCCTATGTTACTCGGGCATAATGTAGCTTGCCTAGTGAATAGGTAAAGAAGAATAGATGTAAGATGTGTTTAGATCGGTCCAGTAGTTTTGGGAGCCTATTCGGTACAAACAAAAAAATCTTTCCTCTTTATAATGTTGGTATAGAAATGTCACGGAACAGTAGGCGTTTCGAACCGACATACTATCGAACTAATTAATTACCGAACTAATGAGCTATCGCTGTAGGGTTTTTCGAAACAGGATATTTCGCACAAAGGTTACATCGCACCAATAAAGCATCGATGGAATAAAACATCGCACAACTGAATTATCGACACACCGTGTTCGATATAATAAAAATCGAATTATCAACTTTCGAAATCAAGTAGGGAACCCGCTGTCACGGGGCACAGTATTTCAACTGCAGTTGATTTCTACACTGCTGGGACACAGGCCTCCTCGTTGTGAGAGGGACAGGAGCCGCTTTCCACCACGCGGGCCCAGTGTGACTTGATGGGTGTCACATGTCTTCAAATTTTTGGTGCGACATGCGACGATTTTCATACGATGTTTTCCTCCACCGTTTTGACAGCAGTCATGTGCAGTCAGACTATTCTTATACAGGGTAGAGTAGGTAGGGTAGGATAGGTAGGGTATGGTAGGGTTGGGTAGGAAGGGTTCCCTTAAAACTTCCCTATATTCCCTCATGTATCAGAGATGGTGATGTGCTCGTAAAACGGCAGGTAGGGTAGAAAGGGTAGGTTAGTGTAGGTAAGGTATGGTATGTAGGGTAGGGCAAGGTAGGTAGGGTAGAGTAGGTAGGGTAGGGTTGGGTAGGAAGGGTTCCTTTAAACCTTTCCTGTATTCCGAAATGCATCAGAGATGGCGCTGTGTTCGCAAAAAGTATGGGAAAATTAATTTAAAAAAATATATTTTTCATAAATTTTTCCGATATTAAATAGTTATTCTGTAATTCGCGATGAAGATACGTCAAACCAACGAAAAAATATGTAAATCGCTCCAAACGTTCTCGAGTTATAAATGGTGTAACAACCCGACTTTGTTTTATACATAAAGATGACAGCCGGCACCAACAGCTTAACATGCTTTACGGGGCACGGAGTACTCGTATTCTCAGTAAGAAAAGATGGTCACCCATCTGCGAACCGATCTCGGCAAGCTTTGCTTAACGTTGAAGATCCACCCGTGCGGTTGTTATCATTTAGCTACGATCTCTTCACACCCTTAAGAGGGGACTCTAGTGAGACTTTCTCCATACAAACACATTCTGCTGTTTTCTTCGTGGATAATGTCTCTAGAGCAATGATTTTTTCCATAAAATCTAGGTCTAATTAATACGTGCCTGTATCATTTCCTTTTTTCCAAAACATAATCACAAAAAGAAATATGACAATCCAAAAATCCGACAAAAATGCCTGTTTTTACCGCCATGTTCAGAAGACTTTCAGACAAAATTTATAAGTTTTTAACAAATAAAGAAATGATAGGAGCATAGATATACTTTTCCTCTAAATTTTGATACAAGAATTTTTTTATATCAGACCAGTTTTCATGAAGAAAACAGCAGAATACGAAGCGTCTTTTAGTCAAAGTTTTTGTAGGTAAAATCAGCCTGAGCTGCAGTTGTCCCTTTCGCACTTTACGGGGTGAGGTTGGAGGTGACGCGACGGCAATAGTTTCTTCAAATACCTATTTTTCAAATTCCTGCTGACCAGAGTCCGCTCTTAACACTACAATAACTTCAGCCACTTACAACTCTATCTACCCCTGATGGTACAAGATGTAACAAATTGCACTAATTCCAGTGAGGTTCGGCGCAACCGCCCATTACGATGAGATGTGTATAAGAGAGCGCATTTGTCAAACTGTACTCATGGAAGATGGTGTTTTATGATTTTTTTGGTTTTCTACTTAACGACGATTACCGTTCAGATTTGTGTTATTTGTAAGTTGACATATATTTTTTTTTAGTTTCGTAAATAAATTCAATTGCTTTCATATTCTTTCAGATGATTATCGTGCAAAAAATACATTATTTTTACTTTTTTTTATCACATATTTGCCAGCCAGCCATAATAACATCAGAATTGTTGATAAAGGATAAGACACGACGTGGGCACAGGTAAAAACGGCAAGATGAAATAGTTGGCTGCGTGAAAGATTGGATCGCAATATAAAATTGCAGCCGTGGATGGAAAGGATGAAAGAAGAAGTTTAGTGACATATGTAAGCAAGAAAAGGCGGAAAATAAAAACATAAAAGTAATGATAAAAACTTTTTAACAAAAATGTCTAACCAACTTCCAAAATAAAATACTAAAAGCGAAAAATAATTTTCTTTTTCTAAGTTGGTGACCTTGGTACCTAATGTTTTCCGTTATTCGACACCGACTCCGGGAAAGAAAGTTATTTTGCGCTTTGTAGTATTTTGTTTTGGAAGTCGGTTTGTTTTTTTTGTTAGAATGTTTTTTATTTATCTCTTTTTAGTTTTGGTAGGTTCCTCCAAAATTCCATGCAAATCATTTATTGGAAAAGTAAATCTCATGACGATTCCAATAAGCCCAAACATGACACAGGACAGGATCTAGTTTAGTTTAGTTTATTTTAGTTTATTTCGGAGTTCCAGTGCCTACCTTCCGGGTTCATCATCAGATCAGTTCGAGGTTAGCATTTTCATCAGTACCATTTATTTATAAGTGTTTGCTTCATCATAGTCGGTTAGCTATTCGATATATCTTATACCCGTGACATACTTAGTATTATGGAGTTCTGTGGCCATCTGTAGTCTTCTTCATCACTTCCATTTCACCAAATGGCACTTTCTGAGTGTAAATGATTGCATTGTTGATAAAAATACCAAAATCGCTATAAGTATATGCCTATAATATTTGAGGAGTTCCCTCGATTTCTCTGGGATGCCATTATCAGGTCCTGATTTCCTTATCATGGTCCTACCCTTGGGATATCTCTTTTCCAGCAAAAACAGAGTCATCAAAATCTATTCTTAAACGAAGAAGTTATCTGCGAACACACATAATATATATATATATGTCACGTCGAAGTACCTATGAATCGTAGAATCGCCATCTTTAATTCCAATGTCTAGAGGCAATTCCTTTATTCTTGACTGGAGCGGGTTACTTCAATAACACACAACACTGGATTGAAACTCAAGAGTGTTTATTTGATTTAGTTACAGGCACTTTGAGTTTTCAAATGAACTTGAAGCTAAAACCACATCGCGTGGCTTGCTAGATCGCTAAGCCCTTGTCGATCGCTGGAGGAGATCTAGCAAGAAACTCCAGGACACTCTTTTTAAATGTTTTTATAGATTACACAATCACTTTATGACAATTAATTAGGTTTTCAAACATCTATTCGATTACATTTATTAATCAGTTCTTATTTTTCACACATAGTCCGCGCGACGCGCGTTCTAAGTGGGCGGAACTTCCATATTGTTTTTGTTTAGACACTAATTACTTGGATAGTTGAGTAAAGTTAGCAAACAATACTAAAATGCCGATCAGTTAATTATTTTAACATTAAACAACCTCAATACTCACAAATACAAAGTGGTTTGTAGTTTATTATTGAAATAGTCATCTAATAACAAAACTATTCAAGTTTCCGGTGATCTAACAATCTTACTAATTAGAAAGTTTCTCATTATTACATAGCTGTGTAAAATAGTCTTATGACTTCTTAGTATTTAATCATTTACTCAAATTTGTTTAGTTCTCGTATTAAATTATTAAATCTGGTTATTGGTCATAGAAATTATAACATCCGCCATTGTTTGACAACTTAATAAGAATAACATAATGAAACACATTTACTTCGTCAAATGTGCAATAGTTAAAATGAGAACAAATCCAAAAGTCCTACAATAAGTGTTCCTGTTTAATTTAAACATCTCGTATTAATTAAACATTGAAATTAGCATATGAATTATGAATCAATACTGATTCCACAGTGAGCCAATAGATGGCGCTGAACTCAAAACCCAACTTAAATAGACATAGACACTTAAAACGATTAGTTAGGATAATAAATTAGCAAATTCACGCCTACGCGGCGACACGGCCATTGTGATCGGAGGCTCGTGCTCTGGGCCTTCCGGTGTCCTCAGTCTCTGTGTTTCTTGGTTGTTATCTGTAATAGCGGAGAAATATTTGTCGGCAGATTATTGTTGTTTATCATTCTACAGTATTAATTAAGTTTAGAATCTGATAACAACTGATTTTATTTATCATTGACAGCTTGTAATAAATCTAAGCTGAGTATGCCTTATTTTGGAAATATTGAATGTATTTTTACACCCACAGCTATATGCTTTAGGTATTCTACTTGCTATATGGTAAAGACCAATGTTGTTAGGAAACAACTAACTGCTACATGTCATGTCAATGAAGGCATACAATTTCTATTTCAGATTTTTGACATGGAATAATCAGTTGCTAGCTTATTTAGTCCAATTTGAATCTTGTTTGCAGAATGTTATTGTTTGTATTATCTTACAATATTCATTGATTTGTAATAGGTAATAGTCAGTTTAAGTTATCAATTTATCACTGAATACTTATGAAATTAGGTAACTATTAAGTTTATCTCAAATGAAAATATTTGATGCATTAATGAGCACATACCTACTTATAAGAAGGCTTACATAGCAGCCTTGTATTTGGTAAGTATAGTGTAGGTAGTGTAGGAGTATTGTGATCAGCTGTTTTTTGTTTAGTTTCATTCTCACGGGACGGTAATGCTCTGTGATAGACACAAAGTCTTTGATTTGACAGGATTTAAGGATAGGATCAGGAACACCGCTCTGTGATAGACACAAAGTCTTTGATTTGACAGGATTAAAGGTTAAGGAGTTTAGGATCATTGCTCCGTGACAGGCACGAAGTCTTTGATTTGACAGGATATAAGGAACCAGGCTCTGGGTGGTCTTGTACACCATGGACCCAGCAGGATAACATGAGATATTGTTCATTAGCGGCCTCCACGCCTAACCAATGGATATTAAATCTTTATTAGTTGCTTCCACAGCAAACCAATAGATTGTGTGTTGTATTATCACTATTAGTTTCCTCCACGGATTACTAACAGACAGCTTATTGTGTTATCATTATTAGTTGCTTCCACAGCATACCAACAGTATAGTTTATTGTGTTATCATTATTAGTTGCTTCCACAGCATACCAACAAGATAGTTGTGTTATCATTATTACTTGATTCCACAGCATACCAATAGGATAGTTTGTTGTGTTATCAATCTTAGTTGCTTCCACAGCATAATAAGATAGTTTATTGTGTTCTCATTATTACCTCAAATCCATCTCCATGGATGCTGATAGTTTGGTGTTGATATAACCTATTATTTTATTAAGTGCCTCCAGAGCTATAGGTTATTGGACATCTCAATAATTAGAGCTTGTTTTATTATTCATTTTTATAATTGACTAAATATGACAATAGAATAGCATAAACTGAAACGAGTTACAAAAACATAATAATAACAGTAGTCCTCCTGACTGTTGAGCCATCTGCATAAGGAGGTACTATGGTGCACAAGGCCAATGGCTCAACATGCTTTTTGAAGCATGGGGGTTCACCAATTTCAAAACTCTGGGCTGCTACAGAGGAATCCCTATTGGAAAAACCCCATAAACAAATTTTGCCCAACCTAGGAATTGAACCCAGGAATAATAATTTAAAAGTACTATGTTGCATGGTAGTATCATGCACAAGCGTCATGTAGTTATTCGACATGGCTATTGTGTTGAGCCTTCTGATACAACAACACCGTATCAGTTAGCGAGGTGAGTAGAAGATAGTTTGAAAACTTCTCACCTTTTACTTTAGTTATGTTGGGCTGGAAGTCATTTTTCAGCTGACCTCTATTTGGTGGCTTGTATGTATGTTGGTAGCTTCTAAGGTCCTGACCCGGCGACACGGTCACTTGCAAACCAGGTATTTTTAGTTTTGTTTCCACATCCTTGATAATACTTGACTATGTAGGTAACCATTTTGATTTTTGATATGACACAGGAATCTGGAAAGTGAGAAGGTATACAGATAAATAATAATAAAAGAAAAGATGATCCTATTAATATTTAAATAAGTAGGAGTTAGTACTGATAACAATTAAATTATGTTATTGTTTTGAAATAGTAAGTGAGTAATTCAAAGTTAACTAGAATCTGATGACACTGAAATGAATAACTATGAAGATTGCTGCATTACTTATGACGGTGTTTGCACTAGCTAAAGATTAATGTTAAAACATGTTGAAAACTACTTTTAATGATGCATGTTTGCATACCACACACGCAACAACCTATTTACACACCTATTACAAACCTATTTCATTACAAAACATTTATGTGTGAACAAGTTTGAATACAAGCTAGGTAAAAAGTTGCAAAAAGAAAAGAAAGTTATTGAATGCTAAAAGTGACAAATTATCAAAAAACAAACCTGTCTTTTGATTGTTTTTATTCTGTGCAAGTGCATCCAATAACAAGCTTTGAAATCTGTCAGAAATTACTAATCTATTTACACTCATGTACCATAACAAGTAAAATTCAACTAAACCCATTGTGAGATTTAATTCATTAGGAAGGTTCTCAAATATTGAATGATTAAATAAACTTTATTATAACAAACTTAACTTGAACAAGCATAAATCTTAGAGCTTATAAAAGGCCCCATCAGTATCCAACTGACAGTCTGAACCAAGAATGTAGGGTCAGACAATTTTTTAATTAGATTTAACTTATAGCGCTATCACTGTCAAGAACCCCATAGCCAAAACAAATCTACCAGATCATGTAGACAGATAAGATGGAACACAGTAATCACATTAGATTCACTCAAATATGTCTTACATACACAGGACCATTAATTTACCAAAAATCACAAGGTCCATACATAATAGGTTACTCACACATACTAAGCGTACCTACTTGTAAATTAAAAGTTACCAGGTGGCTATCAGCTTATGACTATTTATTATTATATTATGATTATGCATGAACTGAAGCTCTGCTGATACTTACCCTGATTATAAAGTTTGTAATGACTCACCCAGGTGTATCACAACCCTTTCACCCATTCATACAAATACATTTATATTAGATGCATACTCACTCTACAAAAACCTCTAGATAATATTTTAAATATTGTTTAGTCTTGTAACCAAACAATTATTCTCACCCCAGCTACTTAAATGCAAATCGTTGTAAGTATTTTCTTGAGCACACTATAATTTTATTTTTATTTGTTGTGCTTTTCATGTTTAAGGAATGTGTTAATACATTTTCTTATCTTACTTTACTTTAAAAAAAGTATGACATGCAACGGGTTCCACATTATTCAATAATAAACCCCGTTTGGTAGTCGGGTAAAAACAATAAATTGCAAAAATGCCAATTAGTGCGTCAACATGAATATGTCATGGCACTTTCTGCCAAATGTTTACTACTTCTGTTGCACATACATTCTGTAACTTACTTAACTTATTTACCTACTAAACTTTTGTTTTAGCTACCTAAATGTAATGAATGCTATAAAAATAAGTTGTTACTTTTTGTCCGGTACAAAACTCAACGTAGGTACTTTGAATTGTTTAACATTCATACACTCACACCTTGTCCCCATGGGGATAGGCAGCAACCACAGATTGCCACTTGCTACGATCCTTACATACTCCTCAAATAAAATAAAATTTCTCAAATAACTGAGCCATTGCAATTCTTAAGACAAAAGAACCATATTTAAACAATAACATTGAGTTCCTAGTCAGCTGTCTTATTTTATGGAGTAATTTAAGCCGTTTCATTCATTTTAATTCCACAAATTGCCACACAAACAACAGCAGGGACCACTCAGTCAGTAAGGGGTATTGTGTTACCCAGTTACTGGGTTTTGGTTGCTCCATGTAAAGCACTGGTACTCAGCTGAATCCAGTTAGAATGGAAGCTGTCCCGGACTTGGTTGGGAAAAGACTAGGCAGATTGATTAAAATTGTCACACAAAAGGTCACTGACCTTGCCTTGTATGATGAAAATAATTAAGAATGTTAAGTTACATAAATAAAAAAAACAGAATACTCCCCTCAACCATGATGGAATCTATCAATGGACAGATCAAGTTGTTCGCTTAGCTGCTTCGGTCATTCTGTGCTGTATAAAGTTTTGGCCACAATGGTGTAGGACAGCATCCATGCCACTAGTCAGTAGCTTCTTCTGTCGTTTCAATAGAGTTCAGATCGTTCACGTAAAAATATTCCAGTTATTGGACATCGCTGTCTTAGCGATGTCCAGACAGTTCGCCTATGTCTGGACATCGCTTACTCTTGGAAATTATCATAGGAAAATCTTTTGCCATACCCTCGGCGCTGGCGATGTTGTACAAAATTCTTCGGATGGCTTTCATAGCATGGGCAGAAGGCGATAGTGGGAGCTGAGCCCAATTCTGATGTCACGTCGAAGTACCTATGAATCGTAGAATCGCCATCTTTAATTCCAATGTCTAGAGGCAATTCCTTTATTCTTGACTGGAGCGGGTTACTTCAATAACACACAACACTGGATTGAAACTCAAGAGTGTTTATTTGATTTAGTTACAGGCACTTTGAGTTTTCAAATGAACTTGAAGCTAAAACCACATCGCGTGGCTTGCTAGATCGCTAAGCCCTTGTCGATCGCTGGAGGAGATCTAGCAAGAAACTCCAGGACACTCTTTTTAAATGTTTTTATAGATTACACAATCACTTTATGACAATTAATTAGGTTTTCAAACATCTATTCGATTACATTTATTAATCAGTTCTTATTTTTCACACATAGTCCGCGCGACGCGCGTTCTAAGTGGGCGGAACTTCCATATTGTTTTTGTTTAGACACTAATTACTTGGATAGTTGAGTAAAGTTAGCAAACAATACTAAAATGCCGATCAGTTAATTATTTTAACATTAAACAACCTCAATACTCACAAATACAAAGTGGTTTGTAGTTTATTATTGAAATAGTCATCTAATAACAAAACTATTCAAGTTTCCGGTGATCTAACAATCTTACTAATTAGAAAGTTTCTCATTATTACATAGCTGTGTAAAATAGTCTTATGACTTCTTAGTATTTAATCATTTACTCAAATTTGTTTAGTTCTCGTATTAAATTATTAAATCTGGTTATTGGTCATAGAAATTATAACATCCGCCATTGTTTGACAACTTAATAAGAATAACATAATGAAACACATTTACTTCGTCAAATGTGCAATAGTTAAAATGAGAACAAATCCAAAAGTCCTACAATAAGTGTTCCTGTTTAATTTAAACATCTCGTATTAATTAAACATTGAAATTAGCATATGAATTATGAATCAATACTGATTCCACAGTGAGCCAATAGATGGCGCTGAACTCAAAACCCAACTTAAATAGACATAGACACTTAAAACGATTAGTTAGGATAATAAATTAGCAAATTCACGCCTACGCGGCGACATATATATATATATATATATATATGTACGGTCGAATTCAGAAACCTCCTCCTATTTTTTTAAGTCGGTTTATAAGACCCATACTTCCTTAATCTCGTAATACAAGTGTCACCAATGAAGCGCCTGCGATTGTGGCTTTGACTGACAACCATATATTAATTTAATCACCTACAATTCTGCTCACATCAGAGCAAATTAGCTGATACAAATTGCAGTCATAACTGTGTGGTTGAGAGGAAAGCTGCGGTTTCACTTTGTAATGTGTAGTTGGAACGTATTTGTCAAGCTAGATACATATTCGTTACAATTAAAGGATGTTAATGGGGTTACACTCTTCGCGCTGTAGAATGGTGCGGGTGACAGTTTCAATAATATTTTTACGCATATACATATACGCATTTTTTTGTAGTTTAACGTCATATCATAGTTATACCATATACCATAGTTGCCTATATGACGTTAAACTAAAAAAAAATCGTAAATGTATATGCGTAAAAATGTTATTGAAACTGTCACCCGCAGCTTTCTACAGCGCAAAGAGTATAGTAATGTTTTGTGGATATGAAAACTTCTGCACCCGCATTCCCGTATACAAATTATGATGTTTTGTATGAAAGCAACATTAAATTAAATAAAGATAATTGGACACTGGTTTTTTTATTGGTTTCACCTGCTTTGCAGTACTTGCAGTAGCAAGTTATTCTATAGAAGCATTAATTAATTTTGTGGTTAGACTAGCTTCTGTTAGCAGCTACGTGAAAATATCTGCCAGGATAAAAAGTAATTTGCCAGAACATGGTCTGCTCGAGTGCCAAGTTTTATGTAAGGATAATTAATAATTAATTGATTTTATATAAGCTCAACAGCTGAACGGATGTTTAACCGTTGAGCTGTGATTGATTAACTAACATATGATACAATAGGAAGTAAGGGGCTAATATATGTTTTTGTTTAAATAAACTAACTACCTTTGTCTCTGTATTATTTACCACAGTCGTTATCCGCTTTGAGTAATGTCAGTGCAATGATTGTTAACACTTAACAAAAACCGGGCTAGGTACAAATTGCACTCATTTGAGTGCGGTTAAGAGGAGCACCAGCTATAACATTGTAATGGGGCGCGCGAATGAATAAAACATTCTTTTTTTTTAAACAAGTTAACCAATGAAAAGTTTATTATTTGTTTTGGTTTGAATTCTATTTACTTACTGCGTTTTAAATTGAATGTACCAAAGCCAATTCAAAACGACCTACATGGGCATTTATAAAACGTCGATAAAAAGTTTAAGATTACTAGGTTTACTCTGGGACGGATCTACTAAATACCAGCTTGTTGCGCTTGGGTCGATTGACAAACGGGTCAAGAGGCTTATAGGCAACGATGCACTGGTCGAGTCTAAGCTCTAGAGACTTGAACACCAAGTTGCCAGCCTGTCAGTTTTTTATCAGTTACATTTTGGAAAGTGTGCGATGGAACTGCACAATTTGACTGCACTTAGCCCTTAACCCCTACAAGACATAAGGCAATACGTCATAGATACATGGTAGACAACCCACCCATATGCACAAAGCGTTTTGCAAATACTTTCATTGTGCGTTCAGCTAAGACATGGAATTCCTTGCCGAAGTCTTTGTTTCCTGATAACTACAACCTAAGGGTCTTTACGAATCCGACTCGGATGGGCAGCGTTCGGGCAGTTACGTGGTATTCTCGTCCAACTTACCACAGAGTCTCAAGTTGAAAGTCTATGACCAGTGTGTGTTACGAGTGATGACCTATGGCTCTCAGACGTGGTCGCTCACAATGGGCCTCATCAGAACCTAGAGGCCTATGTCCAGCAGTGGACGCATCTTTCGGCTGATATGATGAAGGGTCTTTAAGTCAAGAGTGAATAGGTTACTTCTAGGCAAGCACGCTTCACCGTCGAACACATCATCGCTTACCATCAGACGAGATAGTGCTCAAACTAGACAAAAAAAAATAAATAATACCATGGTGTATCGGCATATTGCTTATTCACCACACAATGTTATATTTAGTCGAAACGTACAAATAAACGCACGCTTCTGAAACTTTATAAAGTCAAACCATTTTGGCCATTATTGGGAGTCGTTTCTCATCGTCACTTTGTGAAAACCTTCTGGATAGATTGAAGGCAGATTCAAACTTATACCTGTGACAATCTGAGAAGTCAGATTTGACAGCTATAAGAATACCAACTTAATAATAATTAAACTTGATGCTTACGAATTATACTCGTTGTTATAGTTTATGGGGTAATATAGTAGGTAATTAAGTAGGATTATGAATTTGATTTTTCAATTTCTTACGTACAAAAATATCGCGGCATGTAAAATGAGAATCGTCATCGGACTATAAATGGAAGACTATAACTTGCTAATCTGTCTAACTAACAAGTAAAATTTCAAAATTTAAAAAACCCCCGACTCATGTATCTTGTGTAAACGGGATCCTGCCGTTTTGCCGAAAAGATTTTGACAAAATTTCTTTACCCAAACAAATTTTAGCAACCTTTTTTTATACCATTGCAATATTTCGAATGATTTTAGTACGCATATTTTTATTTGGTAAAATTTTTACTTGGCTAAATATTACCAAGTATAATGTCATTATGGCATTTGGTCTGTAATTAAATGATTTATTACAGCGAACAATCTTCAGACAATAAACGTTTAGTGAAATAATTTGTAAAGACAAAAAATATTCAGGCAAAAATAAGAAGTTTTGGGCATTATTTAATTAAAAATGCAATTTCATTTTAATATAATCATTTGTTTAATGCAAAATATTTTAACATTACAATTTTAAATTTTTTGCAATGGAAGTTAGCAATTTTATTTCGGAGTATTTAGACTGCAGTTGCAGAATTCGATTAATTCTTTCAATTTGTCTGAAACAAGTCAAATTTATGGTTACTTGATATTAGTTTATTTATGGAAATAGTAAGAGTAGGTTAATTATAAAAAAATGGTTAGGTTAAAACTGCGACCTCCTACGCACGAGCCGAGCGAGCGAAGCGAGCGGTGCCACGGCAGCGGCCGGCGAGTGCCAGAAAATACTTGCATTAATAGAAAAAAAGAGATTGTTTTTAGTTGGTTACCCGGAACTGAACTATTTAGATTAGGATAATTACTTATTTAAAAAAAAATTGTTGAACGACTACATTAAATAAAAAATATATAAAAAAGAAAAGTATAAATATTTGGCTTATTTGATTTTGCTTAAAAACTGATATTCTAACTGAATTGACTAAATAAAAAATGTTAAAAATACTAGTTGGTAAACAATTACTAGTTCAAACGTTCATTACCCAAACATTAGGTTTGCGTTACAATTTTTTGTGAATAGATTTTTTGCTAAGTAATAATTTGGCAAATGAAATTATGCGAAAATTTTTTTGGGAAGTGAAAATTTCACAATTTCCTTTCGGTCAAACAAGGGAGACCCTGTGTAAACACCCCGATTCAAACAGTAAAACGCGCATAACTTTTGAACGGTTAAACCGATTTTATTCAAACATAGCTATGAACACTCGACAAAATCGCCTTTCAAACAAAAAAAACTAAATCATAATTTGTTTATCCGCTTAGGCGCTATAATGCCACAGACAGACACACAGATACACACGTGAAACTTATAACACCTCTCTTTTTCTGGCGGGGGTTAAAAACAGCGACACTAAAGGCGAACAACAAACTATAACATAAGCCTCTGTTGTTATGTTTTAGCCTTCCATCAGCCAATATAATTTAAGCCACTTACAATCCTGCTCACCCCATCACCAAAAAGCAGCGACAAATTGCACTCATTCAAGTGCGGTTAAGAGCAGCGCTATACATAGAGGTGTACGCCATAACATTGTAATGTGCGGTGCGAACGCATTTGTCAAACACGATGGGCGAGGTTATCGTTGAGTGGCGCAAAAATGGAACGTTATTTTGTATGTTTATGTTTTTAGGTGTGTGGGGAACGGCGGAGTTTTTGTAGGTGCTGGTACATGTAGGTAATTACACAATACTAAACGTTGCATTTAGGACCTGTATCTTAAAAACAGAGTCAAAATCATGTATCATAAGGAAACACTGACTGAATTGTATGGAACAGCAAAAGTTAGTAGTAATAATGTATTTTTTTTATACTAGCAAGCTCTTGAACTGGTTTTTGCTAGACAGCTTAAAAATCATGTGAGCAAACCCAGACTGAAAGGTATGAGACAACTGAAATAAACTACTGTGGTAATTTTTGAACTTCGTGATTAGCTAGATCATCTTGATCTCGCATGATGGAAATCGATGAAGGAGACCATGGAACGAGCGAGCCCAAAAGATGTCTAATATACACGCTATTGCTTTGAATGATGATGGGTCATAGGTGGTAGGAAATATAGACGCTAGCCGGAGCTCCTCAAGAGCCCCAAAAGTGCATATTTCTGTACGCTGCAGAAACGTGGACGTTGCAGGAGATGGAAAGAAAAAAGATAGACTCTCAGGAAGTGTGATGCTGAAGAAGAATGCTCGGATTATCGTGGACCGAGGGTGTCCGGGTTCCGCACAAATGTCTCGATACTCCAAGAACTCCACATCAAGCAGTGTCTGTCCGCAATAGTACAGTCCCGAATACTCCCATTCTTCGGACATGTTTCTAGGCGAGATAGTCAGTCCATAGAGCGGTTAGCCGCCCAAAGAAAAGTGGAAGGCACTAGACCGCGTGGAACCCATGCCTTGGACTGACCAGATCAAGTCTGCAGAGGGCGGTTCCGTGCACGAATGTACCCGGATGATTTCTAATCGGGAAGAGTGGCGAGAAGCCTTTTTGGTCTCGCACGGGGTTTTTATTTTATTATAGTTTAATTGTATGCATAAATTATTTCTCGTTTCTCCTGTGCGAGTCACAAATAAATATTTTTCTTTCCTTCTTTTCTTTTCTACATTGTGAGACGCATTATATCTGCCGCAAATAGTAACAAAACTTGTGATGACCACGACCGCTCTGTTAAGAGCGTATCGACTAAGGCCTGATTTCACCAATGAAACTAATCGAGATTAGTTCAACTAAACTCAGTTATGCAAATATAGCGTTCTGATTGGTTGAGAACACTGAGAAACTACCAATCAGAACGCTATATTTGCATAAACTTAATCGCGAAAAGTTTCATTGGTGAAATCGGCCCTAAGAAGAGAAGCAGAGAGCCTCACACTTTGGCTGTGCGCTCAATACATGTGAAGGAAAAGCGCTTTGACTAGGCGGGATATCAATGTTTATTTGTTAATAGCTATTGCTCGCTACTTCGCCCGCGTGTGTGCGGATTATTATCCCACAGGAACGTACTACCGGGATAAAAACTAGCGTATGTGCTATTCCAGACTATTATCTATCTCCGTGTTTACATGCTTGCATTTTCAGCCGTTCTGGCGTGATTCAGTAACAAACATTTATCAATCCAAACTTGCCCATTTTTAATATTTGTAGAAAGCAAGGTGAAATTATAAAAAACTAACTACATGTTCAAAGCTACTAATTAGAATTCATTTTGTTATAAATTTTTGTGGCCAGCTTTATTTTACTACCGGGAGATTACACGTCATAGCAATTAAAACAACACTTTCGCGCAAAAACAATAGAAGGAAAATATAATTACGTACAAAGCAGTCATACTCGTAACTCCAAACATGTTATTCTACACAAAGATTAGACAGCAAACCTTTATATAAAATTAACGTACCGCTGTAAAATGTAAAATTTAATCCTCCAAGCTGGATTAAGTCGTACATATGAAACAACAATGTCGAAATGGGAATCCGGAGATGTGAGAGCAAAATCTGGACAAAAAGTGCTCGGGTTTAGCAGTCATTGGCTGGAAATAATAACAAAATTATTAGAATATTGATCGTGATCGAGGAATCTTTCTCATGTTTTTTAATTTGCTTGTACGCGGTACTTAAAACTTTTTTAAAACAAAAATCAATGTACTTCGAAGTACGGAAAGACTTTAGTTTTGAAAATAGAAGACATTTTTTTATTTTCCAAAGAAGACGCATTGGTTTTGTTTCATTTCATGCCAATCACATCCGAAACTAAAGTTGTTTTGTAAGTACCTACTATTCTTGTGTTATCAAGTCTTTTTTTTAAACCTTATGCGTCAATCGAATCTAACAAACAACACGATGGGACTGAATATAAACAAAAGGCTATCGTCAATAAATGACATACAATACAAAACACAAAAAAGCTCGTTACAACAAAAACTGTCCTCTTTACTTACCAAACAAACACAAAATACCACGACATTTGCATCTTGACTAAGTTTTCCTCAATACTTAACTCCAACAAGATTCATACACTTACTTCCTCAATCAAATCTGATGGCCTTTTACATATACACAGATTACCCAATCGCATTCACTCAAGTTAGGGATGGTCAACCTTTGGTAACATTACCATAAGTAATACGATATAGTAAACGGATAAAGTCTCCATTTAGTAAACATAAATGTTTTTAGTTTAAATGGACGATAACCGGAATAGTTTCAGTCCTGCATTAGAATAATGATTTGGTAAATTGAAATGTTTTTTTTGAATGCAATCATTTAATTTTGAACATAATACTGAAAATATAAAACTATGAAAACTCCAATCACGAAGTTGTAAATAATAATAGGTACAAAAAAAACTCATAATTAAACAAAGTGAAAATTCCAAACATTAAATATCTTGAAACAACACCACAAAAATTATTTCAGAATAGTTAATTTGTACTGACAATTTTTTTCGCAACATCTAAGTTAGCTCTCAAATACAAAAGTATTGCATTTCCATAAGTGCTTACATATTTGAACAATTAGTTCATCCTTCTTTAATACCTCTTATAGCCAACACAAAAAAGATTGACCACCCCTGTAAGACGTTAGGTATACAAACAAAAAAAAATCTCCCATACTAATACTCCTAAAAGAAATTGGGTCAATGCTCACATTTGGTCAGACACACGCGATTCCCTACTAATGCTGACATTATGCTGATTGCCTGCTCTTTCTACGCTGAATAAAAACTTAGTATTTCTAAAGGAATATATTTTGTGAGGTAAAAAGAACCGTTTTTGTAACAGCTGTTGCCTTGGGGTTCTGTGTTATTGGGTCCTTTTTAGGTCATGCATACTCTTTTTTAGATTCTTTATTTTTTACTTGAAACTTTTAGTACCGAAAAAAAAAACCGAATAATTGCGAGACGGACTTGCGTCCGTATGTTTATTCTGTTTTTAGTATTTGTTGCTATAATGGCAACAGAAATACATCATCATCTGCCTAGCCTTTGCCCAACTATGTTGGGGTCGGCTTCCAGTCTAACCGGATTCAGCTGAGTACCAGTGTTTTACATGGAGCGACTGCCTATCTGACCTCCACAACTCAGTAACTAGGTAACACGGTTCCCCTTAGCTAGACTGCTCTCTCATGCAGATCTCAAGCTTCTGACTACACGTAACGACTGTCAAAGATCTTCAAATGGCAGCCGGGACCAACGGCTTAACGTGCTTTTCCGAGGCACGCAGAAAACTCGGTATGTTGAAATGGTCACCCATCCAGGGACCGACCTCGTCAAGCGTTGCTTAACCTTGAAGATCGACCCGTGCGGCTGTTATTATTTAGCCACGAGCTCCTGAAATACATCATGTGTGAAAATTTCAACTGTCTGGCTATCACGGTTCATGAGATACGGCCTGGTGACCGACAGACAGACAGACAGACGGACAGTGGAGTCTTAGTAATAGGGTATCGTTTTTACTCTTTGGGTACGGAACCCTAAAAATATCTGTAAAACGTCAGTCGCTTGTAGTTTGTGGATGATAGCCATTACTGAAAAAGAGTCTTTACATTTCAGGTACCTAATGAAAGACAGTGCCAGAAAAAGGTGGTGAAGGTCAGGATACGTATTGTAAGTGTTAATACAGGATAAGAACTTGAGTAGTAAGCCTTCGTCCAGTAGCGCGATGTTTTATTTATTATTATTTTATTTTCAGCCTGTCCTGTCTGACTGCAGAGCAAAGGCATTCTTCCTTCCAATCACGGGAACTTTAAGGCCAATAAAAATAACCTGATGACTGCGAGCGCTGCTGCTGCAGTGATGAGCAGGTTACTGCTGCAAATATGCATCTAAAGTCACCGGTCCTTCTATTAGTTTACAGTCATACAACTGCAACAAGCCATTCTGCGAAAATCGTTGGTCCATTTAACCTGAAGTCATCCTATATTATGTTGCATGTATTATTTTAGTAAATTAGTGTGAAATAGTTAATTTGACATGTTATTACATCACCATCATCTTATCAGCCTAAAAACGTCCACTGCTGGCCAAAGGCTTCCTCCAAGCGATGCCATATTGATCGGTCCAGTGCGTCTCGCATCCAGCGCATCCCCGCAACCTTCACCAGGTGATCGGCCGACATAGTGGGCGGCCTTCTAACAACGCAACGTCTTCCTGTTCACGGTCACCACTCCAAAACCTTTCTGCCCCATCGGCCATCCGTTCTGCGGGCCATGTGCCCTGCCCACTGCTACTTAAGTACATCACTGTATATCTTTCATATAATATTAACATTAGAATATTACTTCCTATTCAATAATAACGAATGGAGCTCGCCTACACGACAAAAAGTAATCAAAGTTGATTACTTAGCCAATACCAATTTACCAATCACGACCAAAATAAATGTAATGGACACACAATAATAAAATTTATTTTGTAACAGGGACTTTAGGAACGTGAAATACTTTTATTTTAATGTTTTTTTGGGTAATTTTCCTTATCTTGTCATTAGGTAACGTACATACAAAAATCCAGGGTCTTTATTCTGGAGTTACGACCGCGAACCTGAAGATGCTGCGTTGAATAGCCTCCCTTTAGGAGGAGCAATGACCTGGTGAAGGTTCCTGAATGCCTAACGCATGGGTCTGGTCAATGTGGTGACACTTGGGAGAGGTCTATGTTCAGCAGTGGACGTCTTTTGGCTAGAATGATGATGATGATATAAATTTTATTAGATCTGATAAAATAATCATATTTACAGTTTTTTGGAAATACACAAAGACACCATGAACAAGCAAAATAGTTTAAAAAACCGACCAAGTGCGAGTCGGACTCGCGCACGAAGGGTTCCGTACCATTACTGCAAAAAACGGCAAAAAAATCACGTTTTTTGTATGGGAGCCCCACTTAAATATTTATTTTATTCTGTTTTTAGTATTTGCTGTTATAGCAGCAACAAAAATACATAATCTGTGAAAATTTCAACAGTCTAGCTGTTACAGTTCATGAGATACAGCCTGGTGACAGACAGGCAGACAGACAGACGGACCGCGGAGTCTTAGTAATTGGGTCCCGTTTTTACCCTTTTTTTTTAGTTTCTTCTTAGCGGATTCTTTTATTTTTAGCCTATGTTACCCGGACCATAATAACGAATCGATTGACACCTTATTCACCAAAATCTGATGTATGGTTTAGGCGCTACGGAGGAACATGCGTAAATACAAACAGTTATATAGACTGCTAAAGTCATAACGCTTCCTTTTGGTTTCGCCGTAGTCAGCTAATAAATACTCTTTCGATTAAACGTATGAATTAAATGAAAGTTATTTTTGCAGCTTTCGTGTTTTTTTATTGGAAGTCAGTTTATTTTTGTGATTTTTTAAATTATTTCCTTATAAATCACTACTGTTTTATGTACTTGATCGACCCTCCACGGGATTGTAGCGAGCATAATTTTACGGTGTAGAGAGAAAAATAAACAAAATAGTTACTGAAGTTAATATCCATGCACGTAATACGACTTTTATAAGACGCAGGTATTCAGTGGACAGATTGCCGTTTGCAGGTCGTCAAAAGGATTCCAGCTCAAGCCGAGTGTAATAAAATTGAACAAAATGTCGTACAACATACGCTTGAAATGATAAAATGAGAATATGTGGCTCCTTGTCAAAGAACGTCCAGTCTACCACCTTACTTCTGTGCTCTATCTATTCTATACAATAAATTAAATAGAAATGTCTGCTAGTAATATCAAAATAACAACTATAAACGGCTAATCTCCGAAGTGACTTGATCGATTTTGACAGGACCTTCACTGGCATTTAGCTGATGTTGTAAGGACTAACTAAGGCTTCTTTATTTTAAGAAATATAAAAAAAATATAAATAACGCGGACGAAGTCGCGGGCAACAGCTAGTCTTTAACAATATATTAAATACGCATTCCTGAATTCCAGTTTCACTTAACGAAATAATGTACAGATTGAATTTATCGAAATTCTGTTATTACGAGGCTGTATTTTGAAGGTATTTGGCGATCACCATTTTTCATAAACGGTCTAGACAAAGCGACATTATATCAGCGACCATCATTATTACAATTAAAAGAAGTCCACTGCTGGACTTATCGCCCTCCGCAATTTTCACCATATCTAATGATCTTTTGCATCTCGTAAGCAGAACATTTCCACAGTCTTCACCAGGTCATCGGTCCATTTACCTACGCTGCCTCTTTCGGTACGTAGTTGCCACTCTAGGATTTTTCGAGCAATAAGAATTTCAAAAATCGCTTTCCCTCTTGTAGCATGTCACTTTGTTAAGATCTTGAGGATTGTTGGAAATCAGAACTTACGTTCGAAATTTCAAATACAAATTTCATTACAACTGCTTCGGTGCACACGGTGAAGGAAACCGGCACGTTCTAGAACAAAAAAATCGAAGACATGTGACATCTACCAAAACGCACTGGGCCCGCGTGTTAGTTTATGGCCTGTCCTCTCACAGAGAGGAGGCCTGTGTCCCAGCAGTGGCAAAATTATAAGCCGAAAATTAACCTATTAGCCTAATCTTCTCAAATAATAAAATCAATATCCCAAATTCCCAAACTCTCTTCAAGAATATGTAATCGAGACCTAACCTTAGATGTTTTTGGGACAACGATATTAAATATCAGTGATCAATGTGTTGATAAGTGCTCGTTAAATATGGATTTATTGGTTAATTAATTAGCGTAACATCATCTTCGTTTATGAAACCTCTCAGAGATACACAAAGTATCTCTGAGAGGATGCTGTTGGTTCAAGCGATTTTGGTGAGTCAAGTGGTAAGACTGTTTTGCATGGCTTGTTATGTTTTGCTCCAGGTAATCAAGATCCAAGATGTCATTGAAATAACGTTAGGGGTCATTGTACTTGTTATTATTAACGGATTTTATTACAGAAAATTGATAATAAATAAAATACATAAGTTCAGTACATTTCATCAAGTTATACAAACATATCTTTGGCAGTTGATTTTTATTCATGACTTCTATATTTGTCTACAGTAACAATAGTTCCTAATGATGAGTTTACTCTTTTTAGGGTTCCGTACCCGAAGCCCTATTGCTGTCGCTCACGTGTCCGTCTGTCTGTCTGTCCGTTTGTCTGTCTGTCACACAGGTTTTACAGCCAAACGGTTGGAGCTACAGTCTTCAAATTTCCACAGTACAAGCATCGTGTTAACCCAAAGCGACACAGGTAGTAAACAAATATTTAAAATATTTTTAAGAGGCTCCCATACAGAAAAAGGGGGTGCGAATAATAAAAAATCACAGTTCCTATCGAAAGGGGTGTCATTATTTAGAACTCCTTGAGAAGTTCTAAACAACGATACCGATACCGACCCTTAGTTATATATCTATATAATGTATTTTTTGTTTTAAAATATATTGCATGGAAAGAAATTTGTATTTATTTCGTCGTACTAAATATAATTTTATTCAGTTATCTAAATTAAAACATACCTATATATACACTTAAATAAGAACAAAATAAAACTACGAACGCGAATAAAAGGGCAGGGGTCATAGGGCGTCATAAAATTCGTCCACATCGCTGTCAACGTGAAAAGTGCCCAGAACGCTGGCAGCATTGCCACGTTGGATGGCAATGCTGATTCTCAGGCCATGGAAAAGCCCAGCCCTCTGGTCACGTGAAGAGTCGACTAACCGTTTGCTTACGTCTCAAAATACTCGAAGAGCACTCGGACCCCATGGACCTAATGTTTCAACCCCAAAAGGATCGAATATATAACTTCCAATAAGGTTGTTGTATTTGCGCCGTTTGAGGTTTTCTGCACCAGCAGCAGCTGCCCCAGCACAGCCCGCCGTGCTAAGAAGAAAGGGTGTCGACACATGTTGCATCCCACACCAAAGGCCTACCCACCTTCCAAGGCATTATGGTCATCCCGTCTGGTCTCTTCCCACCGTCGCGCGCCAAGCCATTGGGTTCTAAAACAGCTGGAACCCCGGCGGTGACAAGAGCCCGACGTATGACGTCATTAATGCTGGCGTGCCGTGCTAACCGACCAGCGCTTCTACTGCAGGATAGGCCATGCTGTCCGAGGCGGTCGACTGCTTCACCACATTGACAACGATGTGGAGCTCCGCTAAAAGTAAAAAAAATAAAGTAAAAATAATTACAAAATTTGGTCCGAAGATTTTTTTTACTGGCCACTGACATATGAACATCATTGATGATAATGTTTATTGTACGTTTTTTTTTTAAATACCAAATATTAAAAAATCTGATTTTCTTTGAAATATCCAAATTGTTCCTATTAAAACCAACTAGTTTTTTTTTGTGGTTAGGTACGGAACCCGAAATATGCGAAGTCTGACACGCGCTTGTCTGGTTTTTCTGGAATAGCGTCATTGTAGTTACACCCTGTGTAGGTTAAGTTTTCGTTAAAGTCGTGACAATCTAAGAAGTCGGATTTGACAGCTATAAAAATACGTTTTATGTTTAACTTTATGCTTACGAAAGTTACTCGTTGTTGTAATGTATGCATAACATATAGTAATTAATTAGGATTATAAATTAGATTTTCCGTTTCGTTCATACAAAGTTATAGCGGCATGTAAAATGTGAAACTTCATCGGACTTCATATTGTCATGATTATAGGTATAGTTGATTTGAAGTAGTAGGTAATGGTTATATTTTATTCATAGACAATATAAAATGTATATATAGGGTAGCAGAAATGGATAACCCATTTCTGCTACCCTATATATGGGTGTCTTATAAATACGCATGGAACAATGTTGAGAAGGAAAATCTTTTGCCCTATATGAATACAGCAGGCGATCTAAAGGCAGATCTTAGATATAAATTGTTCTTTTATTTTTAATTCAAATTGCACAAATTGATTTTTCTGATTAAGGCAACCTTAATCAGAAAAATCAGAATCAGAAATTTCATTTGTAACTTGTTACTCCAATTTATTATTAAAGTTCAATGCTCTTATTAATATAATAGAAATCAATCCAATCCGAGGCTTTTCTTCTCAGTTTATTCACCGTTTCAGTCCATGAGAGCTCTTATAATCAACTTCAGCAGTACGACGTGAAGTAGCGACTGTAAAAGCAATTATATAATTTTTATTATACTGTTTTTTTATTTAATCCGTATTTATATTCAAACCATACACAGATTTTTATCACATTCTCTTTATATTCTAAAATTCTCGCCGTCTTTTCTCTTACCTCTATTTTCCTAACAATTTTCCAACCTTTGCAGTAAACATTCTCGTAACTCCTCTCCATCATAATAATGCTGAAAATATTCTAACTTGAAGCTGAAAATGTGAACGGGTAAGCGATCGCATGTACCAGGCGCTCAGAAATAGCTGGCAGCAAGCGTTTAGTCGTCGCTCTAAATTCCTGAAGGCCGCACTATGTTAGCACCATACCGAGTTTGTCACACCGAAGTGTAATGTAGGGTCAGGTAAAAATAAAAATTAATAATTTGTGATATCGCAGCTAATCTAATCAACTGTGCAAGCTTGGTTCCTCAACAAAATTTTATTATAGTTATTTTCATGGTCTTTGGGTCGCAATAATTATTATCTGATACGGGGGTCTTGCACTATGTGACCATACATAGGATCACCATGACAGAATCATCATCATGATATTTTTTATTAAAAACGAAATGATTCATTTG
This sequence comes from Orthosia gothica, assembly GCA_949775005.1. Lineage (NCBI taxonomy): Eukaryota > Metazoa > Arthropoda > Insecta > Lepidoptera > Noctuidae > Orthosia > Orthosia gothica. The sequence continues at coordinate 27,304,496 of OX459048.1, forward strand.
AAATCATATGTTTATATATTGATTAAATATGAATCGTAGATACAGACTATGGGGGTTATAGTGTACCCCAAAAGTGCGCGTGTCAAAACAGGCATGACCTTTTATGACATGTCTCAGCGTTAAATTTATGTAATTTCTTTTGATACGAAAATATTCCTGCATGTACCGTAGATGTAACGAAACACAATTATTTTTATGTTCATCCTGCTTCCGTCTATAATATTATTGCTTATCATTAATATTATAATAATATTACTCAATGAAACCGGAATGGCTGCACGGATCTGAATGAAATTTGGCACAGATACAGATCTTTAGTAGTTCTTTTGACATAATTTTGAAATTAACGCGGGCAGCAATTAGTTTTCACTGTTATTTAACTAAATATTCTAATTATCTATTCACTTGCTCTAACCCACATACCAAAACTAGTGCGACAAAATGCAAATCCCTGCCACAGTACTGCATGAAACCATCCAGCACAGTTTGTGTGCTCGTCCATCCGGCGCACATTGAAAGCATTTTCATTTATTGCTATCTTTTGACGAACACCATTCCGTGTACCGTCACTTGTCTGTCCCATCACACAATAGTTTTCTAGTTTAGTTTTAAATATGGAACAGGTAAACAGATTTTAAATATGGAACTGGTGTACAATTTTTAATGGCTGATGGAAAGTTGGTTTGTTTTGATAGTGTGGTGAGTTGGTCGTTTGTAGAGAATTTATTTGTGTACTATTTTTGTAGAACATTTTTAGATGTGTCATGTAATTTTCGTTAGAGTGGTTCTGTGAGGTACTTTAAATAGATTGTGTTATGTTTTTTTCGGATGTCCAAAAGGACGGTAATTAATAGGCAAAGATAAGATTTAAGCAACGAACGATGTACGTTTTGACCACAGATATAAATCTAACTAGATGACACGATTGTATGTACCTCGCGTGTCAAAAAAAGACCAGGTTACACGGATCAATAATTGTACTTCGAGCTGTTTCATTTAGCATTATCGTCACCGGACATCCACCGAAATCTAGAAAAATATCTTTTATTCCATATTGAGGTGTATAAACTATAATGGTAAAAAGTTGGCCGAGGCAATGCAAATATTTTCTTTCATCGGTAAGTTAATTTGTTCTTATAATTGTGTGTGAAAAACTGGCAGACGTAGTTTTCACTCAGATGGAGGGACTTGCGTTATCTAGTTACATTTATGTCTGTGGTTTTGTATTGTTTGATTTTGAAATAATAATTTTGCATAGAGTTGTTATTAAATTATTTATATTTGCATAGTAATACAGCATTACTGATAACTTATTTTCCTTGAGCAAACGTCATTGAGAAAGTGTCTTTGAACTGCATTGGGGCAGTAACAGGCCAATATTATGAAATATAAACTATAAGTATGTATAAAATATTTAAATGCAATACAATTAATTTAGGGGAATTTTTAACTGCACCTCTATTTAGAAATTTAAGCAAACAAAATATCTCCACTAATAACCTACTGCAAAACAATATTACTCACCGTAAAACAAAAATACTGATTTGCACACAAATTATTCAATTAAATATAAAATAAATGTGAATTAGTCCAAGAGCGAGCGAAGCGAGCTCGGGAGCTTAGGGCACCCCGACACGGATAGGTTAGGTTCGAAGGAGATGACGGGAGCTGAAGTGAGCGAGCAAAGCGAGCGAACTCAGCTCCCGTCATCTCCTTCATGTTAGGTTACTTTAGACTCTGCAGACAGAAATAGGAGCCCTGCGCAGCGGGGCTCCGTCGACTTTGTTTCGTTTCCCCCCCTCCCTTAAAACTTAAATATTTTGTTGCACTCGAAGAATTATTAGATTTACTTTTAGTTAACAGATAGTTATTCAGTAAAACAGTTAAGCTTTAAAGATCTAGCAGTATAGTATAATTATTATTCATTTATTTGATGAGCAAATTTAGTGTGCAATTCAGTATTTTTGGTAGTAATTTCGAATATTTTGATTGAAAAAAGGGGAATTACAGTTAAAGTATTAAATACCACCCATTAATTTATCCATAATAGATTAGTAAATTCCTTTGATCAAATAACTGTGTACACCACAATACAATTGAACCCAACAGTTTCAGCCATGAAAACTATCCACAAATGTTTTCCAATTTCACTAAAAGCTTTCGATTCAGTGTTACGATGTGGCTTACAAAATAATTTCCATTTATGGCAAGCGTTGTTACACTACGGTGTAAATGAGCTCAAAAATTGCCGGCTTTTTCACACTAAAATTTCGAAAATTTAGATCTTCCTTCGTCGGGGATTGAAGAAAAATCTAGCTTCGATGAGTTTTGCATTGCAGCAGTACAGAACTTTGATATATGTGATTTTCTATGGCAATGGTCAACATCAATGTTGTATATTAAACCAGGAGAAATTGATAAAAACTTCACACACAAAAAGTGATAAAAAGAGACTGCAGGTTTAAGGCAACTGTTTTGGTTAGCATATTTAACTATTGGTTGAGTTAACTACGGATCAAAAAAAAATTTACTTACTTTACTTTCCATTATCAACTTATTAACAAGATCGTTTGTCTTTTTGAGCAGTGTCATTGAAAAAGTATTAGTCGTGTAGAATGTACATATGGTCCCAGTAGGAAGATGTTGTTCTGTCCTATAGTCCTGTTAGTAATACTACTTTGACCAATAAATTGTTACTTTAGTCAATTAAATTTTACCATTTACCCCTGGCTAATAAGTCTTTGAAATTAATCAAATTCTTGAAAAGTACCAATCCCTAGTACACGTTGATTGACAACATGAAAATGTCTTAAACGTGTCTGGAATCCATACTCATCTTGAATTTCTAGACGAAATGGCACTATGAGTAGTCTTGACAAATGCGTACCGTACTTGGTATGAAATGCTTTCTAATTGGTTCAATCAAACGCCTGACGTTTGGGAGCTTTAGCTTTCGAACGATTTTTGGTTCAATAATTCTGGTCTGCTTTAATAATAGTTCAATTTGCAGTTTAACTGAATGATTGGTTTCTATATTAATTACGTTTGATGATTGACGTGCAATTACGCAAAGACTTATGAATGATGTTTTATCATTGTAGAAATTCCTTCAATGTCATTAATTTTTTGATCACTTAATCAAGCCTATGTACTTGGATTACAGACTGAAATTGACGGAGGGTTACGTAATACAAACAAATATCATCCCATTTCTGTGCACTAGTTTAAGCGTACATTCAACATTACAAAAAAATTATTACAGACATAATGTGCATTCTTCACCCTTGTTCAATTTTGACCGAAACATCTGCCCACAAAGAACTTCCTGTATTATTCTAAAGGCTAATCTACTTAATGGATTTTGATGAAACTCTTCCGTAATATAGCTAATGCGTCGGAATAACACATAGTCAATTATTAATATTTTTAAGTAGTACTAATTTCACGCGGGCGAAACTGGAACGAAATAACATTTTTTAAACTTTGCCCCACTCTAGGAATTGCTTCCTGTATCGTGGGTGCGTTTACAAACATATAAACTCATATATTCAACACCCAGACCCGAAACAACTATCTGTAGGTCAGACAAATATTTGTTCCATGCGGGAATTGAACCCGCAACACGCAGCGCAGCAGTCAATTGCTCAACCACTGCGCCGAACGTGCGTCCTAGAATAAAGAATTGCAGCTACATAGAAATTATCTTAATTAAATCTTGCTATTTGATTCATTAATTAAATATTACTGAAACTACTGAAAGGATACAGTTACCAGGTATAATTAAATTTTCAAATCTAATTTGTATATTTAATTCCGGTACGAGTAGAGTGCAAATGAATTTGGGTTTACAGTTATCATTCGGTATAACTACTAAGCGTGGTCGTTTGAAATTGTTCCTGAAAACGCTTTACTATTCTGGTTTAATATTAATCAGTGTAATATGTGGTGGATTTCAGTACGATATTGCTAGTTATTTCTATAAGCGAACCACTGGTTGATCTTCTAAATATTAATTCGGTATATTCCGTACTGTCGTACGTTTAATTATAATTATGTAGGTAAGTTTATTACGAAGGCAATGGCAGTTTGCAGACGACATTACTGCTGCTGCTGCTGCATGTAGCCAAAGTGGCTAGAAACTGGATGAGGATGGCCCAGGAGCGTAGGGATTGGGACTAGAATAGAAAGGCCTAGTCTCAACAGTGGGTAAAGTCGGGGTACCGTATGGATGGTCATGATGATGAAGTAGGTCATGAAAAAATAAGCTTTCAAAACCTTTTTAGGATATGATGCGAAATAAAAAAAAACAGGCCATAATCCAACACGCGGGCCCGGTGCGTGTTGGATTATGTCGTTGTGGATGTCACATGTCTTCGAATTTTTGGTTCTAGGACATGCCGGTTTTTTCACGATGTTGTCCTTCACCAAAGAAAAGCGCCTGGCTGGGTTCGAACCCACGACCTATAACATGTAAGTCTCGGCCAGTGGGTCACCGCTGCCTGCTCTCGGACATGATGCGAATTCTAGTCATTACATACTTACTTGCTGACTGCTTAGTCTTTTAAGTATAGCATGAGCTATTTTTAAGGGTATCCTGATATGACACATAAAACTAAATGTCCACATTTCGCTCATCCATTATATATTAAGGAATAAAATACCTTTCATGACATAAGATACCAATATCATTAGTATCCAGACAGACTGTTCCAATCCTTGAGGTCCTTTTTGATCAATAAATATTTATCCTATTTAACTTAACCTTTGGTCCTTTCTGATCAATAATACCCGTATAGGCACGTGCCAGACAAAGGTCAAGGTCAAACCCAGCTTAAAATATAATGTCGCATGTTAATCCGAATCTAGACGAAACCCTACTCCTGAACTTGTAGCCAATAAGTAATTGACTTGATAGAATGTATTATACGGAGAATATTAGAGAAACTACGCACTGTAGTTTAAATTCATATGTTCATAATAATTTATTATGTTATTTTTCTGTCGCTAAAAGATTAGCCTCATCATCAATTTTGGTAGTTGATTAATTGGTAATGCAGTTTTACAAATGTGTTATTTTTGGTTCCCCCTTAAGGTCTTTCTGCGGACCTATGGTTTGGACAATTTCAACTGAAACTTAAATAAAAGAGCTCCATACTGGGTCATAGAAAACGCCTTCATACAGTAATTTTGAGATTCTAAGGTTAACATTCTAACGGATTCTTGTCTAAATAAGGGACCTTACCGATGGCGTGATGCAATTTAAATTGCGTCGATAAATAATAGTACTTATTATACGGTTGAATTGCATCTCATTGCCTCAAGTATTGTTTTTGGCTAGAGTTTATCGATTGAGTGTATTTTTAACCGACATCCTAAAAAGGAAGAGGTTCTATGTTCAACATTTTTTCTGTTTTTTTGTGTAGGTATGTTCACCGATATCTCCATCAATTGTGGACCGATTTTGAAAATTATTTTTTGTTTGAATTTGTATGTTTCGAAATTGGTCCCATTTTAATTTAGATCTGATGAAGAACTTCGAAGATATACAACGGAACTCTTCAATAAATAACGGCAAACCTCTCGGGATTGCTGCAATCGCAATTCTGTTTATTGTTTACACCATTTCATAACATAGCATCACGCCAGTACGCTCTTGAACATAACCGGTGAAATGATGATCTCTCGTTTCACCGGTTATGTTCGAGTTTCATGATATACAGGAAATTTAATCTGGCGTTATAGGTACAAACAAACAACTTGCCAACAAACAACTTGCCTATTAGGTATTACAACTCAAAAGTGAAAAAAAAAAAGGATTTTTTGCAATAAAAAAATTGCCGACTTCCAAATTAAAAACTACAGTGTAAAATTACTTTATTTTTGGAAATCGGTGTCTTTTGTAGGTACCATTTTTTTACGTTGTGGACACCGACTCCAAAAATAAAGTTATTTTCACTGTAGTTTTTATTTTGGAAGTCGGTAGTATTTTTATCATCATGCTAACAACTAACAATTTAAGTAGAAATTGCTAAAATCAACAAACGTAACTAAATAAAAAAATTGCCCCTCGCCTCGACAACGCGGGAACCCATATAATATATTAAGTTATCCACTGTCAAAAATCTGCTATTTTGCAGCATGATAGCATGATTGTCTGTCAACGTGTTAGACATATTCTTAGCACAATCATTCGCAGAACTCTCAACTTCTTTCTCTTTTATTTGTCATGTTGAATATTGTATAGTTACGATATCACAAAAGATGCCACTGTTTTCCAATGTCGTTCCGAAAGCTATTAACAATAGTACTTATAAACAATCTTGCTTCCCAAAGAACAAGTTCCATTAGCTTCTAAAACCATCCAACAAATCATTCATAATTACCAATAACACTGACAATAGCCAGTGTAAAAAGATCCCTTGTATCGCCTTACCAATTACGTAGAGGAAAACTGTCTCAAAAATAATAACAAGTGAAGAACAGTCGGATATACGACGCTCGCCAAAAGGAAGATATTAAAACGGGACCCTTGGCCTTTTATTGTCACATGTTAGAGATAAGGGTGGCTATAAGCGGACGGCTAGAGGCTCTAGAAAAAGAGACAGAGATTGTTTTAGAGAACAAAATGTATGACATTGACATCATCATAATGATCATTTCAGAAAGACTTCCACTGCTACGAACATACACATAGATCTTCCTCAAGTGTTTACACATTGACCAGTCCCTAACCTCTCGCATGCAGCGGATTCCTTGAGATTGACATACGCCACCTAAAGGTTTCTCATTGCTGACAGCTTGAGACTAGTACCTTAGATGACGGCAACAGGCGTTGATTGCTGTTGAAGATATTATTAATAGATTCGTTCATGTTGACGGCCAGTTAGTTCTGTTCAAAATAAAAAAAAATATCTCTATATATTTTTTTTATTGCTTTTAGGCAGTCACAAAAGATTTTGTCATTTGCTTTGGATGTATTTCTATTTCCTAGTGTGGATACTATAAGACGCTGGGAAGCTTGATGTAAGGGTGTAAAATATTTTGACGACGCGATGCTAAATTACGCTTATATAGGTGTCGTAAACATGATTGACTGTGCCGACGCTTACTTTACTGCAGCAATAATGGTGCAGCTGCATTCTTCCAGGAGTCCCGCATCCAATCGCATTATCTATTTATGATTAGTTAAGGGTTTTTTTTCTTTTTGAGGAGCTCGTGGCTAAATAATAACAGCCGCACGGGTCGATCTTCAAGGTTAAGCAACGCTTGATGAGGTGGATCCGTGGATGGGTGACCATTTCAACATACCGAGTTTACTCCGTGCCTCGGAAAGCACGCTAAGCCGTTGGTCCCGGCTGTCATTTAAAGTTTTTTGACAGTCGTTACGAGTAGTCAGAAGCTTAAGATCTGTCACCAGTCTAGCCAAGGGGTATCGTGTTACCAAGTTACTGGGTCGTGGAGGTCAGATAGGCAGTCGCTCCATGTAAAACACACAGCTGAAGCCGGTTAGACTGGAAGCCAACCCCAACATAATTGGGAAAAGGTCAAGCAGATAGATATAAGGGTTGTTTTTCTTGCTGAAGTTGTTCAATTGTGTTCACTTCAAACTGTGTGGCAAATGACTCATTTGACCATTATCAGCCGTTTTTATACCCTCCTAGGGTGGTGCAATTAATTGGCTCCTGTAATGCTTATTTTAAAACAACGGCTTTTTAAGGCTCGTGCTATCTTTTGTTAATTAAAAGTTCATTAAACATACTTTCAGTAGATACCAATATTAACTGGGTTTAATGGCTGGACAGACTTGAATGCTATTTTCGGTGAGGTGCTATTTTTGTGACGTTGAGTGAAAATCGAGCAAGTGTGACCGACCTACGAGAAGGGTACTCTTTCATTCTTGTACAGTTTTTGGGCGTGTGAAAGAACATGGAAGGTTTCTTTTAATATGTGACGTCTTAATCTTGGTTTGAGATTATTGTAGATGTTTTGATATGTACGGCATTGTATTGGTTGAACTTGATAAAAGATTTTATTGAAGATTTATTGAAGGTTGAAAATTGACGACTTCTAAAGTTAAAGTTGAAAACCTGCAATTGAATTGAAGCTTATGAATTACATTTCGTAAGTATCGGTACAAATTTTTGGTGATTTTTTGTCTGTTTCCAAAAATTTGATTTTGTATAAATTGCGAAAGAGATATGCAAAAAATAAATGGTATCCAATTAAGATTCCAAACATACAACTAAGTATGCTATAGTTTGGCAGTGATTTCCCTACCTAATGGTGTTCTTTGATCTTGGATTAGGAGACAATGTCTTAAAGAAAGATCACAGATACAGTAAGGCTTATTTTTTTAAACGAAAATTAGCTAAAATGTATGTGATAAATTGTGGGTAAGCTAGATAGGTTAAATTTATTTACTCAGTCAATCGTATCACTTGTCGTTAAATTTTTGACGCGTCGATAATTGTTTGCCAGAAATCGCATGTAGGGTCTACAACAAAACACAATGGTTTGAATATAATTAATTAACACTCAAATCGGACAGTAAACGGTGATCACCTAACTGAGGTCTACTGGAAAAAATACACCCACTCTAAAGTTATATGGATATAAATATGAATATGTCCCATAAAACATGACACCAATAACTCCGAGTTAGCCACTTCGAATCTTTGCTATAAATCTGCCACGCTGATGGCATGCGGTTGCTCCTAAATTATGATTGCGGTCCACGGAGGATTAATTTCACGTTTAAAAATTTGATCCTGCGTTAAAAAGTAGATCCTGTTTGTTATATTTATTAATTTGATAGAAAAACTCGTGATTATTGTTCGACATAGCTTTGTGTAAATTATTTCATTACCACTGGTCCCAACTAAACGGGTGAGGCATCCTCTTTTCGTATCCCATAAAACAGGGTGTTTTTAAACTAATGATACCAAGATACTAATAATATCAGGGTCACTGTCTGAAATTTTATTTTTTTACTATTTGATCGTGGCTGTCTCTAAGCGTCCTATAGACAAACTAATCTATTGTCTGCCGAAATGCGTGGCGTGTAACCCAACAAGAATTTCTGTGTTACGGCGGGCGACGTCTCCATTTTCGGTGTTGTGGCGCCGCAACGCGGTTATGTGCATAGGCCCTAAGCACACAGGTCTAGCTGCTTTTTACGCAGTGGTAACCGGGGATTGGTAAACCTGTGTATCACCCTGGTCGACTAAACCGCATATCCTCATGACGTAATGCAATATTATGTAAATTTAAATAAAGTCTGACCGATATAGATTAACGTTTCTTACGATGAGTTTTGGGCGCACGGTTGGCGCAGTGGTTGAACGATTGACTGCTGCGCTGCGTGTCGCGGGTTCGATTCCCGCACGGAACAAGTATTTGTATGACCTACAGATAGTTGTTCCGGCTCTGGGTGTTGTGTATGTTAGTTTATATGTTTGTAAACGCACCCACGATACAGGAAGAAATCCCTAGTGTGGGGCAACAGCTTTTATTAAGAAAAAAAAAAGTTTTAGAGTTGTTATATTCGCGTCTAATTATCCTCTTATCTTTTTTTGTATTTCTAATTGAGCTTGTTACGTTTCTTAATCTCCAACTCAATTTCAAGGTATTATAATATTTCAAGGAATGACGGTGATGATTGATGAAAAGTGCTTTTCTTATTTTGCTTAACTAAGTGATGCGCCCTAGTCTTGCCATAAATATAGAAACTGTAACGATTATTTTTATATCAAAGCGACATCTTGTGTCAAAGATGAGAACCAGCTTGGCATGGGTGTGTCACCAGTTGATCGTTGCGTGACACTGGAGGGCGATGCTATCTTGAGTTTTATTTAATGATATTATAATATAATAATTTGTGTGTATCAAATTAATTCAACAAACACACAATTCAACACTAAAATAATAAATGATTAACTTCTTTAAAATATCTCATTTTCATATTCATAAAGAAAAACCAGACATAGACTTAGACATGTCAAGTCTATTGGTTAATCTTCAGTGTCTATTACTGACAAGAATGACATTTCTTTTTCATTGGATTTACTGAGCGAATACACCTGTAAACTTTTCATCCCAATAAGAGCTCACAAAAAGTTAATAAAATGACTCGTAGGCGGCAGGGTACAAGCCCCAAATATAAATAAAGAATGTGTCATCATTCGCTTTAAGTATAATGTTGAATTTAACTAAATTTACATACTTGTGAAAACATGTGCGTGTGTGATGCTCATTATGCATTTCTTCTCCTTGGCAGGGCACTCTAGGATTAATTTTATTATTATATAAATACATAAGAAAATGGTCAACTACAACTACATATATGACTACAGTTCCTGAAGAAAACAGCAGTTGAACTCCAGCATTTGGTTCCGAATACAAATGGCATTTTAGCTTGCACGAGGCTTGATTATAGCTTCTCAGGCGAATGATACTGCTTGAGACTACATACCTCCGGTATTGGAAATAATGGGTAAATTGTATCCTATATAAAAGTAAGTTTCATTGTACTTGTTTAACCTCAAGAAATTGTGATGACGGATTGTATGTTCAAGAATTAAATTAGTTGACCAAACTGTGTGACTTTTACTTCAGTCAACTTCATGCGAAACCATACCCTACATAGTCTCATGCTGATCACCTACCCTTGAGCTAGTTGGTGAGTAAGGCAAGAAAAATACTTTCTTACAAAAAAAAGCATTTTTTTTCCCATTGCAAATAACATTTATTACTATTAAAATGTGTTCGTTTATTACATAAATATAAAACAATTTAAAATATAAAAAGTTTATTCGAAGTGGTATCCATTGGCTGCAACACAGTCCTTTAAACGTTGAGGCCAGTTATCAATAGAAGCACGCACTCTTTCCATGGGAAAATTTTTGACTGCCAATCGTATGGATTGTTTTAGGGACTCCAAATTATCATGGCGTTTAGAGCAAGCCGTGCTCTCTAAAACTGACCATAAATCATAATCCAGCGGATTAAGATCGGGGCTAAACGACGGCCAGTCTTCAGCTCTGATGAAGTTGGACACGCTTGATTCCAACCAAGACTGCGAGGACCGAGCTTTGTGACCCGGCGCCGAGTCTTGCTGGAAGGACCATTCTTGGTTATTGAAGATGGTGTTGTTAAGGGGCTTAACTACCGTCTCAAGAATGGTATCTTGATACACTTGTGCCGATGTTTTGATACCTTTTTCACAAAAATATGGCTCAGTCACTCCTTCATAGCTAACACCCCACCAAACGATCACTGAAGTCGGATAATGCCCACGTTGCACTCTGTTGACTAATTAGGAAGCTTCCTTAGAGCTTTGAGCATAAATACGGTAATTTTGTTTGTTAAAAATGTTGCTCAATTGTAAAAAAAATCTCATCCGTTAACAATTTTTTTCTGTCACCACCCTTTGCGTATCGCTTCAGTAGTTGTTTCGATTTAACCACCCTATTCATTTTTAAATTATCATTTAAGAAATGACCAGTACGTCTCTTATAGGCTGCAAGTTTTTTGAAACAACAAAAAATCATATAAAAATGACAGATTCTAAATTCAAATGTAATATTTTGTTTATTTTTAATTCTAACAGTATTTATGGCAAGACTACGTATAGGCATAGCTTAATATTCCCTTTTCTCGGTCATATAACTTCCAGTTGAAGGGTAACTCCTCTTTTTACGAAAGTGACGGTGACCGTAAAAATGAATGATTTACGAACTGTGAAGCTATAGGCAGAAAATGATGGGTTAAGTAGATGCCGAAATGTGTTAAGAACTCCATACACCATGGGATATGAGGCGTGATGCTGAAAAACCGACGCACCTTTGTTTTCTTTGCTCAGCTGCGTTTTGCAAATCGAACGTGAAAAACCGTACAAGAAGAGAGAATCGGCCACACTCAATAAGCCTTTTCTAAACGGGATCAAAATTCCAACTAAATTCTGTGTTGAATTTTAATTCAACACAGAATTTTAAACGTTGCCGATCGTTGGGCGATAAAAGGTCCTTTGGACTTATGAAACAGAAACTGAAGACAAAATAACATTCTACCAGCGCTGACTTTTGTTAAAAAGAAATGTATTGAAATCTGTTACCGACACGTCACGTAGTATATCTCAAACATTACGAACATAGATTTACTAGAATGTCACTTTCTCTATAATAGACCTATAAAATTCCAGTTTGGAAGTCATGCAGTGGTTATAAATAAAGGTAGTCTCATATAGTTCTCAACAAAGCCATCCCGTCCCTACTGATGGCCGTCTAAAGCATTACTCAGACGAGCAAATTACTGTGAACACAAGTTCCTTGCGTTGTTATTCAAAACGATGTATGGGAGACTCATTTACAACAATGAACGACTTTAAGCTGAAATGTATTGAAGAACTTCAAGTAATCCTAAGATTGTTTCACAATACAATGACAAAACCGTCCTTGAATTTATTTAAAATGAGACAAAACGCTCACAATTCACCCGAATATCGACTCTAAGCCAACCACTTAAGATCGTTAGCTCGTGTTATTTAGAGGATATCCTGAAATTCCGCGCATACTCCTTGATCCAGATAATTCTCAAAACTTATCCGAAGTCAGATTAAGGGAGGCGAGAATTCGAAATTCTTAGTGTGGTAGCAGAACAAGGCTTGGGCGTATTTTACACTAGAGAAAAGCGAGCTGAGCGAAAACGTGACTTTTATAACCCTCATTCGATACCCAACCATATCATCCAGAAAACAGATTCCTAAGTTGAATGCAGATTGGTTTAAATATTCTTATAGGATATTGAAGCAAACGCCAGATACCACGAGTTCGGCCTCGGATTTTAATTTGAAACAGTAATTACGAGTATTTAAAGTTTATAGGAGTTATGACTTTTATGCTGCTGTTAGAAAATGAGCGGCTTTCAACTGTAAAACGGTTACTTTCTAAAGCATATTCCTTTATTCCTTAGTAACGCTTACGTTAAAGAGGTTTTAAAAAACATATATATTTATTATTGATTCATGTGCATTATTTATGAAACATGGTAATTTCGTGTAACTAATAGTTTTGCTTTAATTTTTTTTTAACAAAACGATGTTTTTTCGGATACTCCTTCAAAACGACTTGGATGATTAAAAATATTTTTACACAGAAACATTGATTGCTAGAATTTCTTATAACTATCTTCTAATCTTTTGCAAACAAAACTGCCTAAAAGGCGGTTCAATTTGATATTCTGGCTCCAATCGGGGGCACGGCCAGTAATGCCGAATAAAATACAAAAAACTTTCTTACAAATAACTACCGGTTTTTTTACTAGCTCTTTTACATGCATTTATGAAAATGTCCTTGTCAATTTCTTTTCAATTTAGAATAGGCTCGCGCTTGAACATTATCTCACCTGATGGTAAGCTATGATGTGGTCGACGGTGAAGCACGCTTGCCTAGAAGTAACCTATTCACCCTTGACTTAAAATACCCCTAGATTGTAGATATCGGGAAACACAGACTCCGGCATGGAATTGCACTCCTTAGCTGTACGCATAATAAAAGTAATTTCAAAAAGTTTAGTGCGTATGGGTGGGATGCCCACCACGTACCGATGGTGCATCGCCGTGCGTCTGGTAGTCCGATAATGAAACGGGCTGGGCGGTATCAGATCATGCAATTCCATCGCACACTCCCCAAAACGTAACCGATAAAAAACCAACAAGCTGGCAACTCGGCGACTATGTTCAAGGTTCTGGAGCTTTGACTTAACCAGTGCCTCATTGCCGATGAGCCTCTTGGCCCACTTTTCGATCGACTCTAGTGCATCAAGCTGGTATTTGGCAGATCCATCCCAGAGATGAGAACAGTTCTCCATGCATGATCGAACTTGCGCTTCTTGTTCATTGTTAGTATGTGTGGGTTAAATCTTGCAACTGAATGTTAAAACAGTTATCATCAACCAATTGGGCTCATATTTTGTATACACGTTTGGTTTGAATGACAATGCATGAACGTTTTTTTTTTTGATGCTGGCCTTAGGATGAACACATTGTTGTTAATGTTAATTTAATATTCATTTAGTTTGCATGCACAGTGAACATACACCAAATACTCATTTTATAACATGGCATGGTGTCTTTCAAAAACAAAAAAAGCCCTTATTCTTTTGTCTTTTCGCTCCGCTCTCGCTGTTGTGTACTCCACTTAAAACACCCAACAATCTGAAAACTATTAAGGTTTATTACTGAATTAAGTTTTTGAAAGTTTTCATGAGGCTCAATGCGTGTGAAGTGGGAGGGTTTGCGGAAATACCGCGTTAAGCGTCAGGCGAAAAGTGGATGGGAGGAGATGAGAAGAATTTAAAGTATGCATTTGGTGTTACGATGAACCAATTATTACCGATAGATGTGGCAAATCTTGGGAGTGGCTTATGTTCAGTTATGTTTCGGCTGAAATGATTATGAAGTAGTACCAGTTAAAATGGGGAGTACGTGCAAAAGAAGGCGTTGGTCAAACTATCCCTTCTATGCCTACCTTTCGGCTATTCCAGATGTTCTCACCCGACAATCGATTCTGACACCTTTCTTATGACGTCTGCTTAAAGGTTTTGATAGGGACGGAATCTATTTCTTAGCCGTCAAAACTGTGAAAAGACACGTACCCTTCCCAAGTAGCATCGAACGGATACACTAACACCTTACTGATGCGATGTTGGTTTTGTGACAATCTCCTGCCGTGAATATGGCCCCATCGTTTACGCGATGTAAACAAAACGTCAACTAATCTGTCATCCTTATATCCTTACATAGTATAAAACAAAGTCGCTTCCCGCTGTCTGTCTGTCCCTATGTATGCTTAGATATTTAAAACAACGCAACGTATTTTGATGCGGTTTTTTTATAAATAAAGTGATTCAAGAGGAAGGTTTATATGTATAATAAACGCGGGCGAAACCGCTGGCAGAAGCTAGTCAAACATAATATTATAATATACCACAATTTTGAAACAATTTCTTTAGTTTTCCTGATAACCTGGTCACCATTACCTGAATATTTTACACATCAATTTTATGCTTACAATATAATGAAAAAAAAAACCTATAAAGCCCACCCATTCTGGATTAAACATAACCCATTACTCGTTGCTTATACAAAACTGGAACGCAGAATCCCTATACCCGGTGGACCTATCAATTTTACGATTGTACGTAAACGGTAGCGCGCAGTTTACGATTCACGTTCCGACTTACGTATATGTACAGTCTTAAACAAAGATGGATGTCACCTGCTTTGTTAGGAGATGGGAGAAGGAAATTAAGTGGGGATTGCTTCGAGAGTTTAAAATTTTATGCTGGTGTGTATTTTTAAATTGGCTTTGTAAATAATATGGCGTCACGAGAGTATTAACTGAAGGAGTTCAGCCATAATATACGGAAACAATACAGGTGCGGTAGTGAGAGATTTGTATGTAGTGCATTTTGCGACTGTCTGTAATTAAATACTAAAAGGAGAATTTCAACACAATAATTAACTCATTCCATTCCATTAAAGTTCTATTTGACATACAAAGTTGTCGTCAGCTGATCAAAATTTGTATAAAAGAGAGAGTATTTTTGTATAAAATTGTTTATTTAAATCGGCAGTAGCAGTTTTTAAAATATGTTCGTACCTTTTAGTTACATGTACACACATCAAAAGTGTATAGAGATCAAGTACATTTTAGAGTATAGCCGCAATTGAGCATTATTATTTCAATTAAATCAATATGGAGCGACGACATAGTTTGACACGAAAAGAGACGATGAGAGCGAAGACAGAAGTGTCGCAAGGAGGTTCCAGGCAACGTACTGTGGCTGTGGCTCTTGGCACTACACAGAGCATCATGAGCCGCCTCTGGACACGCTATCGTAAAACAGGCAGCGTAGTCGAGCGAGCGTTTGTAATTTTGCCAGAAAGTTCATTCATGTGGAGGGTGAACAATGATAGTTTGGGCCGGTATTTGGATCGGTGGAATAACGGATCTCATTTGGTTCAAGGGCATCCTCAATGCTCAGATTTATGGCGAGAGGATTGTTTTACACGTGATCCCTTTGCGACGCCAGTTGGGTGATTCGTTTTGACAAATGGACGACAATGCACGTCCAAACACTGCTAAAGTCGTAACACGCACTCTTGTCCATGCTCGCATCAACTTTCTGCCGTGGCCTGCTCAATTGCCAGACCTCAACCCCAATTGAGCAAGCATGGGATATGCTCCAAAGAAGAGCTCTGCCGAGTATGGATGCGCGTGCATATCCCACAACAACTATTTGACTTGTTAGAAAGAACGTGGGCGGCCATTCCTCAATGAGATTTTGAAGATTGTGTGATTCGTGGCCATAGTGGCCACACAGAATATTCTTCTTTTTATCTTTTAAATAAAAAAATAAAATCATATATTTGCATTTTTCGGGTTTCGTATCCAAAGGGTAAAAACGGGACCCTATTACCTACTAAGACTCCACTGTAGGTCTGTCTGTCACCAGGTTGTATCTCATGAATTGTGATAGCCAGACAGTTGAAACTTTCTTATGTGATGTCTTTCTGTTGCCGCTATAAAAACAAATACTAAAACTAGCATAAAATAAATATTTAAGTGGGGCTTCCATACAACAAATGTGTTTATTTTCCGTTTTTTTACGGTCATGGTATAAAACCCTTGGTGCGCGTGTCCAACTCGCACTTGGCCGGTATTTTGCCATTTAATTGACGACATTAACTTAGGTAGATTACTCACTATATGGAAACATTGCAATTTTATGAATTTATACAAAATTTAGGGATAAATTGTTCTCGTAAAATAAGAAGCCAGTCTGCAAGACTAGCTTAGTAAATATTAATTCGATTTTTTTTTATAGTTAAAATGTACAGGATCCCAAACACTTTTGATGTGTGTAGTTATAGCTAATTATTATTATTATTTACTGTGTACATTTTTATAAACATAAATAAATAATTCACTAAAACTTACTAAGTATACTTTAACAATGTTCTAAAATAAAATATAAAATAAACACAGCTGGACAGACAGATGGCCAGACAGACGAACAGACAGACGAACAGACAGATGGACAGACAGACGGACATACAGAAGGACGGGCAGAAAGACAGACAGACAGACGAACAGACCGACGGACGGACAGAAAGACAGACAGACAGACGGACAGACAACAGACTGACAGACAGACGGACAGACAGAGGGTTCAGGTACGGAACCCTAAAAATTTAAAAACTTGTGACGGTGTTTGTTAGTCTCTCACACAAACATTACTGAACGGATTTTGATGAAACTTTACAGTAATCCTAATAATCACACTATTATTAAAAAGGTTAAAGTTTGTGAGTGTGTGTGTGTTTGTTTGTTACTCTCTTACGCAAAAACTACTGAACGGATCTGGATGAAATTTGTCACAGAGATAGATTATAGTCTGGAATAGCACGTGGGATAACCCGGATATCCCGGGCATATGTTTCCTTGGGATAATTTTTGACATTCACGCGCACGAAGCCGCTGGCAGAAGCTAATCTATATATATAAAAGAAAGTCGTGTTAGTTACTTCACTTATAACTCAAGAACGGCTGAATCGATTTAGCTGAAAATTGGCAGGGAGGTAGCTTAGAACCAGGAGAAGGACATAGGGTAGGGTAGGGTAGGGTAGGGTAGGGTAGGGTAGGGTAGGGTAGTGTAGGGTAGTGTAGGGTAGTGTAGTGTAGTGTAGGGTAGTGTAGTGTAGGGTAGGGTAGTGTAGGGTAGGGTAGTGTAGGGTAGTGTAGGGTCGGGTAGGGTAGGGTAGTGTAGGGTAGGGTAGTGTAGGGTAGCGTAGGGTAGTGTAGGGTAGCGTAGGGTAGTGTAGGGTCGGGTAGGTTAGGGTAGGGTAGGGTAGGGTAGTGTAGGGTAGGGTAGGGTAGAGTAGGGTAGGGTAGTGTAGGGTAGGGTAGGGTAGGGTAGGGTAGGGTAGAGTAGGGTAGGGTAGGGTAGTGTAGGGTCGGGTAGGGTAGTGTAGGGTAGGGTAGGGTAGGGTAGTGTAGGGTAGGGTAGGGTAGTGTAGGGTCGGGTAGGGTAGGGTAGTGTAGGGTCGGGTAGGTAGGGTAGATAAATGTTTGGTCTTTTTATGGCAAAACAAAGTTTGCTGGGTCAGCTAGTTTAGAATAAATATCAGATTAACAATAGACTATAATTTATGAAGATTACAAGTGGGCGGAGCCGCAGTGGGCAGCTTGTTTTAATATAAAACTAAGAACTGAATACGAATTATAACAAACGTGTTGTTTTTTTTTTGAGTTTTGGCGGTACCGTGATGGCGTCTATGTTGCTTCTTTGTTTTATTTTCCTAAAATTGTGTTTAACTGAATATTAATAGTGTAAAAATGGTGGTGTTTTGTTCTAATAATATTAGTGAACGTGCACGAGTGTTGTGGGAAAGTGAAACACAGCGGTAGAACATGAGTTTGTTCATGTCGTGGACAAAACTCCGTGGAGGCTTCAATAAAGTTACCGCCATTTTATTGGGGCCTAACTATTATATACGTGGGACACTCAGAAAGTTTTGCGAAACTAAAAAAAATTGTTCTATACGTACATATATTTTTATTAAATCTTTTCAAAGTACTTTCCACCAGCCTCTATACAAAGATTCATGCGCCTAAACCAGTTTTCAAAACACTTTTTCCAGTCCGCCGCAGACACCTCGTTTACAGCCTGCTCGGACGCAGCCAGCGCATCTTCCGGCGACGAAAATTGTATCCCTTTGAGCTGATTTTTTATTTTTGGGAATAAAAAGAAGTCACACGGTGCTAGATCAGGGCTGTAAGGAGGGTGACCCAGGAGTTTGACTGGCGTGCTGTCCAGGAAGTCCCTCGTTTTGAGTGCGGTGTGCGCAGGTGCATTGTCGTGGTGGAGCAGTAGCCCGCGGAGCCCTGTGTTTGGTCGCTTGTTGCTTATAACAGAGAAAACTTCTGGCAAACATTTGGTAGTATACCATTCGGCATTAATGCTTCTTTGATCCCGTAAGGGAATTGACACCAAGTGGCCAGTCAAATTAAAAAAGCTAGCGATCAAAATCTTACCCCCGCTTCTAGATCGCTTCACTTTGGTAGGCGTTGGCTCATTTTGAAACACCCAAACAGTCGACTGGCGCTTGGTTTCTGGGTCGTATTGATAAATCCAGGACTCATCACCTGTAACGATGTCGTAAACACGCCGAGACGAGCCTGCTTCAAATTTGTTAAGCATATCACGGCACCATTCCACCCGGGCCTGCTTCTGAGCATCGGTGAGGTTGTGCGGCACCCAGCGTGATACTATCCTCCTCACGCGAAGATGGCTGTGTAGAATCTCGTGAACGCTTCCCGATCCAATCTTCAATATGTGTTGAATCTCCTGATATGTAATTCGCCTATTGTCTTGGATTAAATTTTTCACTGCTAGCACGTTTTCTTCGGTAACAGCCGTCAAAGGGCGACCGCTTCTTTCGTCATCCCCCAAAGTTGGTCGACCGCGCTTGAATTCGTTATACCAACGATACACGGTTGCCTTGGAAGGGCCTTCATCCATGAATGCCATTTGAAGTCTATCGTACGATTCATCCGGTTTCAGGCGACACTTGAAATCGTATACAATCATAGCTCTAAAATGTTCCCGGCGCAGATCCATATTTCAGTGAGACACAATACTTTGAATTAACTCGCAAAAAATGTGGAGGGAAATTTTGAAATTGGAACTTACTTATTTTTACTTATAAATAATCATATTTTCGAAAAACATTATAACTGGCCAGTCTCCCATATATAAAAACTTTTTTTCGCAATACTTTCTGAGGGGCCTGGTATTAGTCTAAAAACTAAAGAAACTAGAACTTCTAAACTTGACACTGGCTAAATACACAAAACGTGCGAAGCCAAAACAAAAAAAAAAAAAAAAAAGCAAACATGTTAAGAATACAACCAAAAACAATAACCGATCATCATTTGCAGATTGTTTCCACAAAATTAGTCTCGGTAAACATACACGATATTTTATTCCCGAATCAGCATGAAAAAAAAACAACAGTTGGTACCTACGTGCTCTTTATAGGCATATGACACTATACTACAATGTAGCAAGTACGCAATAAAAAACTTTTATTTACCGACGCCATATTGTGCCGAATAAAACACGACGGGTAAAGTCAGGCAGTAAAATAAATTTTGTGAAAGTATTTTTACTGAATGAAAAATATTATAAGAGTATTTTTGGTAATGAACATCGGAACAATTGTTGGTGTGGGATATTGTAATTGGAGATATTTTTCACACTAATAACTTATGATACTATTTTCTTTGAAAGCCATTCATAGCGATGCCGGCTTAGGAACTTTATAAGTCACATTCTATCAACGAAATTGCTCGATAGTAATGGTGAAATGTCAAAAATGTCACATGATCGATTCCTTACATTCTGACATTTCGACCATCCCCGTAGATGTCATCGCCTCTATTGAAAGTAAAACTCATGATAGTGGATGACTCACCAAAACCAGCAGTAAAACCTGAGGCTCTACACTAGTGACATTCTTTTAACTAAAACTTTGCAATAGCAATTGAAAAAACCGGCCAAGGGTTCCGTACCATTATCGCAAAAAAAACGGCAAAAAAATGACGTTTGTTGTAAGGAAAGCCCCACTTAAATATTTATATTATTCTGTTTTTAGTCATTATGTTTTATGTCATAGCGGCAATAGAAATAAATCATCTGAGAAAATTTCAACTGTCTAGCTATTACGGTTCATGAGATACAGCCTGGTGACAGACAGATAGACTGACAGTCAGACAGACGGACCGCGGTGTCTTAGTAATAGGGTCCTGGTTTTACCCTTTGGGTACGGAACCCCAAAAAAAAGTCGAATATGTGACCAGCGATCGAAATTTCACGTGATGGTGAAAACGACAATTTCAACCATTGCCATCCCTTATGGAATAACACTGCCTATACCCTCTGGTTATGAATAATATATCACTAAAGGAGTCTAAATCGTAAATCTCCTCTATATTTGGTTACAATTTAGAAGTCTAGCACTGAACCTATAGGAAAACAGTACCTCATTGAATTCTACGGTGAGAATGCACGACTTCAAAATTTGCTTCGATTAAATTATTCACCTAACAATACGGATGCGGTGACTGACGATCGAGACGAATGAGGTTGTGAGCTCAAACCTCCTTTGAGTTGAGTGGTGAAACTCCATACAAAGGTATTGAGCTTAGTAAGGACACATAATAGGGAGAAACAGAAATTCTACTGCATATAGTAAGCAAAAATAGACGCACGCACACATAGACGCGCACGTACGGCGACATCAAATAAATGCCGGTCGCGAGTGCGCTTGCACTCGCTGAACTTACGTGAAGCGTGTCTGTGTGTGCGTTATTTTCGCTCGTTGTATTAAGTCGGCCTTTTGAACTTGTCTATTATATGGCAGGGGTTAACGGGAATATTATTCATGTGCAGAGCACTGGAAATGCTGTGAATTCGGTCCTGGATGGTGTGGATTCAATTGTGATTTTGTATAGTGTTAGGCCACCTTCTTCCTTTCTGAGAATCATGTGAAGTGACTGGGAAATTCATGTTAAGCACACGTGATATCTAAACATATTATTATATTAATTGCCATTTTGCGTATTTAGCAAGTTTTTCTCTAGCCTAATCTACTAAGAATATTTGGTTTAGTTGCATCTTTTTTTTATTGTAATTATGTTCATTTCTTCAGCCTGAATAATATTTCGTAATATTCAACAAGCTGTTATAAAGATGGAGACCAATATCGTTATATTTTTGTATTAAAATAATCCATTAATCTGGAATGTAAAGTCCTCCTAATTCAGGCTGATAAAATTAGTTATAAATTAAAATAAACAAGCTTCTTAGTTACCAATTTCATCCAAGCCAAACTTTTCCAAATCAATCGTTAGGAGGTATCTGTTGTGATATACTTGTGTGCGTACTTTGTGATTCTTAATTTATAGAAAGGGTTATCTTCAAATTTATGAAAGATTATTTCCAGAGATAATGATGGGATTTCTTTGATATTGGCAATTTTGCGGACTTGTACCTTTTGGGACATCTATATATATATATATAGGGGATAGTTGCCTAATCCATATATTTAAATTACATTTATGATAAATTCGCCATCGATAAAGAGGACTCTTATTCCGCAAAAACTTTGAAGGTATTATATTAGCCGTCCCATGACGTCCATGCAATCGCACAGAGAAATGCAACAAGGTCAACATAATGATAGTTGTAGAGTCTCTTGATATATAAATAAAATAACATGTGTTTTGATCGTGAAACTAGAGTTTCTACAATCGAGGCAACTATACCCCTGGGGCAACTACTCGTATCTTGGTTTTACCTTAAGTCACAACATAATCAACATAACAACCAGCCTATATTACCCAAATGGTTAGGCGGAGGTGTACCTATAGTACAGCTTCATTTCGCCAAATTATGTTTACCTAAGTCCAATGTAATATGTGGCAAGCCTATTGCCATCAACACACAAGCCAAGACAAAACCAGAACACAAGCACAAGTCCACACTCCAGGCTGCTGAACCCAAAAACGCTTTAGAATCACCCGAGAATCGACCACTTTTTTAACTTGGAGAAATGCTCATGCATACTGCGCCACCACGGGGTGATAGCGTAGTTATGTGGGACTTAAACCCACTAAAACTCCATGGTGTCCTCCTGTGCCGCTTACGGTGAGTACACGGACACGCGTTAGAACTTACCGCGAACCCACCGCGGCTTTCCGTCACCGAAAGCTCCTCTGGGGAGTACCTCCCATCAACGGCGCACCAGAAACCACTGTACTCCGTGACCACCCCAGCGACCAAACCAGCACCTGGGCGCCAGATGACCATGTATGGCACCCTTGGTCCCCTTGAGATGGGTCAAGTTCAATGGCCCCGCCACCTACCATTTTTCGGTCGCAGGGGGCAGGGAGAGCGGCCAACGCTATACCGACACTCCTCCTCCCATGCGGCCCCACCGCGTCCGCCATCAGACGGTATTGAACCCAGGACCTCAAACAACCACTAGATTAACGAGGCAGATCACAACCAGCTACTTGAACCTCATGTAAAAGTAGGTAATTGCCAACCCAAATAAATACAAACTATAAATAGTTCTTCACCTACCCTAATCTAAAGGTAAACTGAACTCGGTCAGTAAGCAAACATGTACTCGGTAATGAAGTAATTACTCGTAAACTAGTCGTTTAAGAAAGTTATAACCAGTACCAAGCCTTCCTATAGCTATAGTGTCACTACATTACATTTTTACGATTTTGTTTTTATTTTTTAAATTATATTTTACTTTCACCTGTCCCGGTGTTTGTAATCAAATCTTGCATGTTAAATTTTACCCACTTCCTAGTGTCCGATTGAGTTGAAATTTTGCAAACACTTTTTTTTTCGTGACAATGCAATTTTAAATTATTATAGCTGTTAACAGCTTGAGTAAAAAAAAGTTTTTTTATTTTTTTAGCTTGTTTATTTTCACCTGTCAAAGTGTCTGTAGTAAAATTCTTGCCAGTAAAATTATTTTCACTTTTATTATTAGTGAAAATGCAATTTTTTTTAAAAAAAAGCTTGTTTAAAAACTCTTTTTTATTATTTTAAGCTCGTTTACCTGTCAAAGTGTCTGTAATCAAATACAGAGACTTTGACAAAAAAAACTGTGGACACTAAAGAAAATAGCGGTTTTAGGGTTTGAATAATAACAGCTTAATTGCCCTTTGTTTTATATATCGAAAGCTTCGCTTTTATTTTTAGTGGCTATGCATTTTTTTAACATAAAAGCTTGTTTTTTTACATGAATACTTGTTAATAAGTACCTTAGTAATCATCAAAAAAAAGCTAAATAAAAAATAAAAATCTGGCTACTTAAGAAGCGAACTAAAAACATATAAACAAGTAGAAAATCATGCTGTGCAGTCGGAAGACATATATTTGCGAGCTGGCTGACCACCTGATCCCCCGAATGCACACCATTATTTTCTACTTGTTTACATCTTTTTAGTTCATTTCCTTAGCAGTCGGGTTTTTGATTTGTAAATTTACTTTTTTTTACGACTTTTCAGTTATATTTTTTTCGAATAACTTTTAAACATACAGGTGGTATATGTTTTTGTAACCACCTCTTAAAACCCTTCATTTTGATACCCCACTCGATAGAAAAGGCAAAAAAAAATTACAACCTCCACAATATGGCGCCACATTTTTTTTTAACTTCACTTATCTAAGAACACTTGGGCAGTGAAGACTTAGATATGTGGTAATACATTTTTTTACAAACATACATACAAGATATGCGCGGCAAACATAACCCTTTCCTTGCAGTTGGGTGAAAAATCTCTATAGATCCGTCTAAGCAGATTTTTTTCCCTATAAAATAAAAAAGCCCCAAATTGCTATGTTTACAAACCTATTTTGATAAGATTATGTAATTGGTTTAAACTAACAATGTATCAATTCAAATATGCACAGCCAGATCTATTTTTGACATAGGGAAAGCCCGCAGATTTATAGTTGATAAACCTTATCGATTTTTATTATTTCGCGATTCTTTTTTTGTCTATAACTCAAATTATGATTTTGTAAGATAGTGACACTCTAGCTTTAGGACAGCAGTACCGGAGTATGAACTAAAACTTTTAGAGTTTGCAACATCGATTAAAGTTAGCTGCCTTGTTCAGGAAATATTTTCTGAGGCGTGAAAACTTGCTAGAAGATTGTTTAGGTGGGAATTTCTTGGGAGTTCTTAACTGTGGGTATTAAGGAGTTGAAATTTAATTGAGTTAGTTAAATAGTCAAAAGCTTATTAAGGTGCTTTTGGTAACTGTGGATCTTGGTAAAGTATGAATCAATCATCGCTTTTACCCGACTGCCGAAGGAGGGTAATGTGTTTATCAGTCTTTGTATGTATGTATATATGTATGTATGTTTGTTCCTATATGGCGTTCCAGACACCAAACGCTTTGGCCGATTTTGATGATTCATACGTCAATCGATTTGTCTTAACCCTGCGAGTGTCATAGGCTACATTAAAATTGGACAATAGAAAAATGGCGGATTTTGGGTGCCATATTGTGGGGTCCCAAATTTTTTTTTTTTCCAAACCCATCGTGTGGGGTATCAAAATAAAGGGTTTTAAGAGGTGATTTTATGTTGCAGTCGGAGGATACATACGCGCGAGCTGGCTGACCAAAACCAGATGTATCTTCCTCCTGAACAGCATGATTTTTCCCTTGTTTACGACTTTTTAGTTCGCTTTTGAAGCGGGTTTTTTGATTTTTTGATTTAACTTTTTTTTTAAGTGAATACTTCTTTAGCCCCGTTGTGATTGACAAACACATACATCTACAGGATTTAACCTATAAGAGAATGTATCAATCCTACCGAAGTTGTGCAGTGTACAGTGCACATAATGTGTTTTTATTTTGCCAAAAATCCTTTTAAACGAGGCGTCGTTTAAAATGTTTTTTTAAAGAGGATATTTCGTTTCATCAAGTTTCAAATCACAACGGGGCTAAAATATTTGTCACTTTAAAAATATTAAATCTTAAATAATATGTTTATACTACACCTGCTCGGAAAGTACCTTGATACTTTATCAAATTTACGGTAGAAAGTACGTCATTGCATATCGAATAAATATGCGGCGAGAAAACGCATCTGAGCGGGAGAGAAAAGTGTATGAAAATCCATTTCTTACGTGGTTTTTCTTTTTTAATTTTGGGTAAGACTATGCGCTGGTAACCTAAATATCAAAAGCCAAAAAGTTTTTACAGTGAGTTTTTATCTCCAAGTTCGCAAAATGACACTGGCCACTAGCTGTGTGTTGGATGGTGTCAAACAATTTGAAAAAAGAACATGTGAAATTTGCAGACGCCATTGGCGCCATTTTCAATTTGTGTGTTGTTTGAGGATTCAGTTTTCGTAGAAAAGTAAATTCCTCGTAGGTGTAGTATAAAGCACTATGTATCACTCGAGAGAAAGTGCGATTCCCGATCTCGGGTGTTTTAAAGCCCTCGCCTACGGCTCGGGCTTCAAACAACACCCTCGACGGTAATCGGTCACTTTCTCCTCTCGGTGAACAATGTACTATTGTTAAACGTAATCTCTAGAATTACTGATCAGATTTTGTCAATTATTTCACTGACAGAAAACTATTCTTTATTTGACTATTAGAAACATGTTACTTTTTATTCTAGAAAGTGCATGCAACCGGTGGGATAGGGCAAACCAGTGGAGATAGAAGACTATTCTAGAAATAAATAAATAAGTGAGAAAATTAGATCATTATATAATTAGAACTTTTTTGTGTTCAAAGACGTCAATATCAACACTGGCAGAGTTATACGAAAATAGAATTCCTTAGAACTGTAACAAAACTCAAAAAATTCAATACTCCCTAACAAACCAATCAAAACTTCGAATCCAAGATTCAAAAGCAACATAAAAAAGGGAAAACCCGAACAGAAATGTCATAACACCAAAATTTTATGTAAACCAAGATACAGCGGGAGAACTTGTACCGGTGTCGTTAAAAAGTTGTTGCAAGAGTTTCGTCCCGAGAGGAATAACAGTAATATACGTAACGTTACGTTTCTAACTTCTAACTGTTCGGTTTAGCGGGTGTTTGGTTTGTTACAGACCTGTTTCTGGGAAAGAATTGATAAGCCTATTAGAGGTGCTTGGCAGATGTGATATTTTGATGTTTGTGAAGTTTTGGTATTCTTGTACGAAAGCGTGTTTTTTTTTAAATCTGCCTAGTCTATTTCTAACTATGTCAGGTTCGGCTTCCAGTCTAACCTGATGCAGTCAAGTACCAGTATTTTCATAAAGTGTCTGCCCATCTGACCTCCTTAACTCCATTGCTGGGTAACATGATTTTATGGCTTCTGACTACCGTAAAGACTGTCAAAAAGGTACTCGTACAAATGACAGCCAGGACAAACAGATTAACGTGCATTCCGAAGAACGGAAGATCTCGGTATACAATGGATGTTTTCTTTCACCGTTTTTAGGGGAGTGCTGATGAAATAATTAATACAAAGTAAGGTTTCTGCCTGGGTTCGAACCACGATACGTAAATCGGGACGTTACCACTAGGAAATCACTGTTCTTTCCAAATCATATTTCCTTGATTTTCCAGTTGCATTTGCAGTAATAACTTCAGTATTCTTTTTAGAGTCGTGGAAGCGAGGCATTGTTACATTATGAGTAACCCGCCGGTTATTGAATTGTTTTCAACAGAAGTTCAGCGTCGTTTCCTCTAGTTTGGTTGTCGCCTTTTTGAAATGGGTTTTGCTGTATAATTTTGGTATTTGAAATTTATTTGATTTGTTTTTACTGCAGGTGGAAATAGTTTATTTTTATTAATTTATGAATTCTTGATTTAAAGTACCGTAATATGCCATCACACCTATTTAAGTTTCACCATCATGGTGAAAAGATTACAAACAAGCTCTTTTCATGCACTCCATGAACCTTTAGGGCCTTTGGTGAGCGATAAGAGATGAAAAAAGACAGTAGAAGAAGTGTCTGTTTGGCACCGACACGCTAAGAACAAGATCACATCTGTTTTCCTCCAAGAGTATTTCGAGTAGTTATGTATAATTATTTCTATTTTGTAGCTTTTAAATATTTCTACGAGCGATGTGCCCTACCTACTGTCACTTAATTTTGGCAATTCTTCTGGTTATGTCGGTAACCCTCGGCCGCGTACTGGAAGACGTTACGTTGGAAGGCCTCCCTCTAGGTAGAGCGATGACCTGATCAAGGCTGTGGGAAACCGTCGCATGCAAAACGCACAGGACTAGTTAGTGTGGTGACCCATGGGGGAGGCCTACGTCAAGCAGTGAACGTCTTTCGGCTGAAATGATCATGATGATGATTTGATATTTCTAGATAATTTATATTTACCGCTTTGAAAGCATTCGCGAAAAAGATTGAAAATACGACAATATCTACAACAATTTTCAATTTATTACGTTTAACGTTTTCATAACGACCACAAAAAGGCCTTTTCAAAACTAATAACAGAAGTATGGCAGTTAACATTTCTTTAAAGTGACCCATTTCTCCAATGAGAAAACGACTATGAAGGGGGATTTGCGAAATATGCTCCCTTAAAAATTTATTTCTAATTTGAGTCTCAAGGTCATGAGTCGTCACAAAGACTTTAAAAGAGACTGTTCCCTCCGAATTTGTTTTGGCCTTTCTTCTCAGAGTAGTCAGGAAACGCCTACCTCATTTAGTTTTTTTAAATATGAGCGATATGTAAAAGTGTTTGTACAAACCAACTTACAGAAATAAAATCATTTATCAAGGAAAATTTTTATGTTATAAATCTTTATACTGTTCTCTTTCAAAGGACCCAGATTAATATTTTGCGAAGTCTTTTACGTCCTGGGCCCATTTGGTTACCGCAAAGATCTGAAAGTTCAAAATGTGTATGTTGCTGGAATTGACAAGCGCTAGGGTATGAACTGTTGGAATTTGTAGTGGTCACTTCCTTAAATTCTGACTATTTTTACGATATCGTTATTAGAATACCACTTCACACATCTAGAGCCTCTTTTCTGTCTTGAAAGTTGATACCCAGTTGCCTATGATAGGAAAAGTCCTATGCAGTAATAAAATTCAGGGTCTATTTATAATACCTAAACAAAATGGCATGATTCTGGCGCAGCATATGAGAAATAAGAAAACAGAATTCTATATCGTCTTTTACTGTTCAATGTTCAATTTCACTTATAACATCTCTACCTAAGCCAGCTCATGATACAAGGATGAAAGCATTATGCATGTATCTAAATCCCTACTGAACCTAAACACAACACAACAAGCGCCAACAGGGCTGGTAATCCGAAGGTTATGAGAGCACTATTACAGCATATGTAGACACAGGGAATCCGCAATTGGCAAGCCGATGCAACCGACATCCCTATTCAGTGACCAGGAATTTACATAGCGTTTGTGAAGCTTAGGGCTGTGCCTGCTTCTTTTTGTAGAAAAACGACCGTTTTGGAGGTAGAATCGGTTTTGTTGGTGGGTAGTTGAATTTTGATGGAGAAAATACAGATGCCGATCGTAACTGTGAGATTCAAGCATATCAATTTCAATTCGGATTTTCCCTGTGTCTCGTACAACGGTTAGATATGGCTTTTTGTCTTTAACTGTTATTTTCTGATTTTTGTTCTGTAGTTTCCAAATACTTGAATTATTTCGCCGAGATCTCTCAAGTTTACTCTCCCAGTGGTTTTTTTTTCTATCATGACCGTGTAGATTCTAGCTAACATAAATTAAATTGGTAAGAATAGAGTGGTGGGTTAATCATGGGTTACTCGTGCATTTTCGGCAGGATTATCACCAAGGTTCTTACTACTTCAAGTGTTCGCCAAGAATCTTTTGACACCTATCAACCGGAACGACCTAAAAATATCGTTCCTCGAATTCCCAACCGATTTTTATGAAATCACAATAAGCTTTACTACCATTTCTTTCTGAATTCCGTTTATTATTCAATACACGTCATATTTACGTGGCATTAAAATTGGTGCTGGTCTTTCAAAAAAAGGATTGCGGTCTCCTCCTGGCTGAGCAGTTGAGCACGTTGCGACTAGGAATTGAATGTTATTCAGACTTTCATTTGCTGGTAGAGTATCCTTTTAAATTTATAATAAGTTATATTCAAGAGGTAATCTGTGGAACTAGATACTGGATTTTTTTGTAATAGAAAGGTATTGCTGAGTTCCATTGGCTATTTTTATCTTTATATATATGGTTGCAAGCGCTCCTGCTACACATAAGGTCCTGAGTTAGAAGCCCGTGTCGGGCAGTGTTATTGTGTTTTTTCATCAGGAATTATTCAATAGCTTTTTGGAATCTGGATTTGTGCCCGGTTGATGGCAATAGGCTTGGCTTGGCTTTACTTAATAATTCCTGGAAACACACGGTTGGCACAGTGGTTGAGCGATTGACTGCTGCGTTGCGTGTTGCGGGTTCGATTCCCGCACGGAACAAATATTTGTCTTACCTACAGATAGTTGTTCCGGCTTTGGGAGTTTGTGTATGTGAGTTTATATGTTTGTAAACGTGCGTTTACAAACATATAAACTCACATACACAAACTCTCTCCACGTTATAGGAAGAAATTTCTAGTGTGGGGCAACGTTTATTTTTTGAAACGATGTAGTAGTGCTATAGGTGCACCTCTTTGAAACCCTCCGGGTAACACAGGCGTGATGGTATTTTATTTATTATTTATTTATTATATACTTTATTGTACACCAAAATAATAACATTACATGATACGGAAAACTACAACAGGCGACCTTATCGCGACCTGCGATCTCTTCCAGGCAACCCTAAATGGAGAGAGATAGCATGGACACGGCATGGGGTTGCACTTGGTGTAATATTAAAATTTAATAATAGGTTATAACAGAAGCACTAAATATAAAATACTAAAATAGATACATAAATACATACAAGCATTTATAAATATACAGGCAAGAAAACAATACAGCTCCAACAAGAACATGATTACAGTGACAGGTAGTGCTCTTTTACCAGTCTTTTAAAGATCGGTAGTGATTGCGCGCGTTTTATTGTCACAGGCAATGCATTCCATAGACGAGCGGCCTGGACAGTAAATGATTTGTCTAGGAAGATAGTGGAATGCATTGGCATTTGAAGTTTCATGCTATCCGATGACCTAAGAACCTTCGTGTGCGAGTCACATAAAAAGTGAAATCGGTTTTTGAGGTATGTTATTAAAAAAGGTAAAGTTTCTATTTTTATGCACCTGCCATATTATCTCTCCACCACCCTTAGTTGGCTGGTAGAGAATGCCTGAAGCGTTAAGTCCGCCTATGTACCTACCTGTAAGTTGCATGAAGTTTTAATATATCTATCTATATGCGTTTACATTAAAATTAACCACTATTTCTCCTGGTCATGCTATAACCTGAGAACGGCTTTTCCAATTTCGCTAATTCTTTTTTGTTGTGTTTCTTACTGTTAGGAGAAGGTTATTAGATAGAAAAAATAAAGAAAAAAATAGTTTGTAGGTAGGGTAGGTATGTAGGTACGGTAGGTATGTAGGTAGGATAGGTAGGGTAGGGTAGGTAGGATAGGGTAGGTAAGGAAGGGCAGGGTAGGTAGGTAGGGTAGAGTAGGTAATGTAGGGCAGGGTAAGTAGATTAGGGTAGGGCAGATGAGATGTCAGCAAAAGTGACGGGGCCTAATAGGGCCGATGCCTGTCTGGGTCGCGAATAAATTTGAAAGTGAGTTACCGCGGCCCTGGCTTGAGCAACTGAAGGAACACGGGTGGGTTTTAGTCAGTAAAAGTCTGACACGCCCTCCCGCTGCACCGAGCGGGAGAAGTCATTGGATGATTGCCCACCCAAAAATAAAAATAAAAAAACATTAGGGTAGATAGGTAAGGTAGGGTAGGCAGTTGACGGGGGCGAAGCTGCGGGCACAGCTAGTAAATAAATAAATAAAGTTGTTTTTGTAGAAATAATCTCTCGAAGTACGTACTCCGGCTTTTTAACGCTATTGGTACTATCTATCACTGAGTTCCATTGGATATTTTTAACCTTCTTCGTCCAAACACCTTAAAGCTGGGTATCGACATTGCGAGGATGCCTCGCGAGGCTACTTATCTGATGCCCGGATTGAGCAGGCTGTCGATAGGTAGCCTTGCGGTGCGCTCAGCATTCGTCTACACAGTCAACACGAGCTACGCCGAGCATACGAGGCGTCAGGTATACGTTTGCCCATGGCTCTTCTCCGTCTTACATGACGCGAGCGCGCGACGCAATACATATGGGTCCCTTGCAACTAAGCTGCTTACACTGAGCGCCATTTGAGCACCGCCAAATTACCGATTGTGAGTCGGATCATTCATCATTGCGGCAACGTTAAAATTGGCTCGCGAGGCAAACTGGTCTCTACTCCGCGAGGCATGCCTCACAAGGCAGCCTCGCAATGACGATTGCTGGCGTTAGAGTTAAGAATGGGGTCGGGTCTCTTTGTACGACTGCACCAGAAAGCTTTGTTCTTGGTTGTCTGTCTGTCTGTCTGTCTTGAGTGCTCATGCCCTTCCGGACCTCTTTCTGTATACCTGACAATCAGGTTGTGGGCGGGGCCAAATTATAGGCCATAGGCTTTTTAAAAAGTAGCCTTTCCTGAGGGGTAGGTCACGGAAACGAACCTGCGGGAAAAAGCTAGGTGGTTATCAATAACGGCGTTTTTTTTTTTATAATTTATCATCATCATCATCATCATTTTAACCGAAAGACGTCCATTACCCAACACAGGTCATCCCCAACTGTCGCCGCATCAAACGGTCCTAAGCGTCTTTCATTCAGCAGATTTCCAGTTCATCGGTCCACCTAGAGTGAAGCCTATATTAAACGAGGATTACATCATTGCCAGAAAACTACAGGACCTGAATGCTCATCTTACCTTATTCCTAAAACCAATTTAACAAAGATAGCTCCACGGTATCGTCCCAATTAAACATTATACCTATAGATTCCATACCATTATCTAATCCAATTGATCGCTTATCTACATTGGGCCGCAAGGGAATTATGTGTACTGTAGTCATGATGAATGATAATGATAGCCTCTGGCTGCAAACCTTAGAGTAGTTACGTCCAAAGCGACGCAATTTGATTATGCTTTCATGATGGCAATCTTGGCGTATCAGTTATAAGGAAACAGACTGTTATTAATTCATGATTGCGATAAGCGGTATCTGAAATATTTTGCCTCTAGTAAAGATTAGAGACAAAATATTATGCGTTACAGTTAATAACTTTTGGTCCCATAATGATGTTCGTGTGAACTAAACAAAAGAACAAAATATACAATTGACAAACAGACAACAATTACTAATAATAACAGACTAATAATAACTGCCAATTAAGATCTGAGATGGTTTCCAAGAAACGCTTCAGAAATATTTATTAAAAGAATAATTCTGAGATCGTCCTTTCAAATTGTTTTATATCTAAGAGACTGTTTTAGGTCGAATTTTTTGTAATTCATAATTGGCAAACACGAGAATTTCAAACATCTTTATTTCTCTAAATGGCCTTAGTTTGAGCACTTGTTGATCTATAATTTATAAAATAAAACCTAAAACGTTACCAAATAAGATCACATTCATTAGGAAATTCTATGTAAAAAAGCACTGAAGGTTTATAAACATTGAAACAAGCTAACATCAAATAGATTATTATCTTATAATGTTCAGGCAAGGCAATTATCGTTTCATTACTAAGCTTTGAATATTAATTGCACATCAAGATTTGGCAAGGTAGTAGGTAGGTACTTGAAAGTTTAAACTTTAGTGAAATTAAAATAACTTGAAAATGTAGTTAAAACTGGTGAACAATAAATCTTTATTCTTTATTGTACAACAAGACATTTCATTTTAACAACTTCATAGTAAAATTCATGTACAAAGGCGAGCTTAACTCCAAATGGAATTTTCTTCCAGCAAACCTTTGAGTGATAGAGATCATAATAGAGGGCAGTAATCCAGTGTACAATATATATACCTATAAAGAAGATGAAACTATTTACATAATAATAAATTATATTCATCCTAATTTAGTTTTTTTTTCTAACCTACAAAAATACTCTATCACTAGTGCCAAGAATTCAGTACAATCACGTACCAATATTGGGCGTCAAAATTCTTTGATGCGCGGTCTCAAACGGCTGAGCATTAACATTAGAGACGTGACCTACCCGACTATGAATAAATCAGACTTGTGCTATGTTAATGTGTACTCTACTGTGGTTTGAGATATTAAGGGCAAAGGGAGCTTAGGAGACGAACGTACTTGTAGATGTACAGGTAAGGATGATAGAGGATACGGCGATAAATAATCCGGTATGTATTCAACTTGGTTTCTAGGTTTAATAACCTAATTATATATATATGTTATATTATATTGGTCATATACGGATTTTGATTGATATTATTTGCCATAATGTGAAACATAAAATTCACCAGAACATAGGCGCCGATTCCCTTGAGTTAAAATGAGAATCACGTCTAAACGGCTCGTCGTAATTTTTTGGAAAAAATATATGTTATATTAGACCATTTTTTTAATAATTTGATCTGAGCAAAATTTGAGTTCTATTCGTATAACATAGTGTAATTAATTTGTAAAGTTATGTCTAAAACGGACAAAAACACGACAGTAACACCAAAACCGCTAAGCGATTTTAATGAAATCGACACCATCTTAAAGACAATTTTATTATCTACATTTTGATCTGAAGCTTTTTTTTTAATGTCATAGAATAATATGGCAAGTACAAAAAACTACTAAATTTTGGGTCGCGCGTGTGTGAAACGTGGGCGCGTTTTGTTCCCTCAAGGTCGTTGGCGTTAGTCGTCGTCTTAAAACCGACCAAATGCGTGTCGGACTTCGCACATTTAGGGTCCCGTACCAAACCGCAAAAACAAGTCGGTTTTAATAGGAAAAATTTAATATTTCTATTTTATTGATGTATTGGTATATGTTAGTAAAATATACGTAATAATAAACATTATCACCAAATTTGAAGTTCATAGGTCAATGGGCAGTTAAAAATTTCATCGAAATATTTTTTTTATAAAGGA
This sequence comes from Orthosia gothica, assembly GCA_949775005.1. Taxonomy (NCBI): domain Eukaryota; kingdom Metazoa; phylum Arthropoda; class Insecta; order Lepidoptera; family Noctuidae; genus Orthosia; species Orthosia gothica. The sequence continues at coordinate 27,339,234 of OX459048.1, forward strand.
CTGACTTTAATGGCTTCTTATTTCGTGTGTTCTCCAATATTTGTTTAAACTAAAAATACAATATGTATATACTTAACTAGTTCTAAACAACGATACCTCACTCGATGGGGTACCTCAAAAGCTTTTTAGGGGCCCCCTTAAGCTGGTGTATGGGAGCCACCTTAACAACATTTAAAAATATTTTTTGTAATACTGTAAATTTTAAGACAATTTGAAGACTGTAGCCTCAACTATTTAGCTGTAAAACCTGCGTGACAGACGACAGACAGACAGACGGACACGCGAGTGACAGCAATAGGGCTCCGTTTGGACCATTTATGTACGGAACCCTAAAAAGATAAAAAAGACTCAGTGCGTAGTACGCATTACTGGCGTGCATGTATGATCCTTATCGAATCAAAGGGATTAAGAATTGTAGCAGATGGCGTTATCTTGTTTTCTCTTCCTCATAGGAAAAAGGCGTGAATGTTTATATTTCAACAGGAATGAGACTACATATTAGTCTTGGTTGAAGTGTCTATTAAATACACCTTGTTTGTTTCATTTAATAACTGAAATTAGCTATTTTATACATCAAAGAACAATATTTGCACTTTCCAGGACAAATATTGTTTATTAAGAGAGATTATAACAGCATTGTTAGAAACAGTTAATTGCAATTAGCTTGTTCCCAATTCATGGAACTCATAACTTACCTGGCAAATGTTTCTTTGATTGGTGGTTGGACCCGCGCCTTACTGAGAATACAGACCCGATGATAACCATCTAAGTAACTACTTCCAGGAACCCGAAAACACATTTTCCTTCAAAATAACAGCAACAAACTAGAAATCTGAATCAGAGTTTTAACCGTTACCGCTCGGCTTCTACAGCTCCAACGGAACCCCAAAAAACTCGAATTAACATCATTTGCCTGCCTTTGTTCCATGTTTCTTTAGGTCGGCGCAACACGTTTTCTTCTTCTGCTAAATATAGTCGTCGGCCTGTACACCCTTAACTTTAAACAGGCCATTGGTCCACCTAGTGGGAGACCTTACAAAGCTGCATCATCTTCTATCTTTTCGCCCCATCGACCATCAGTTCTGCGAGCAATATGCCCTGCCCCCTACCACTTAAGTTTAGCAATGTTTGAGGCTATGTTGGTAAAATTTGAAATAAACCGCAAAAAGCTATCGATATCGCCAAAACTCTAACAGAACCACGAAAAGCCAAGAAATAGACACACTACATTATTCGCATCACATACGATACTGATTCGCCGTGGGCCCGTTACGCGCATGATTTGTACCGGGATGCAGGAGACAGTCATTTGCATACCAAATACCGCTGGATAGAGGATTTCATTGGGTTAGAATTTCAATGGCTATGGATTTTGTGAAATATCTTGAATTGTGTTGATAGAATCTTTTTTTTTATGCATCATGGGGGTTTGATTCTGTGACATGCAATTTTCTTAATATCTGTATGTCCCAACTCATTGTATCTCTTTCATACTGTTATACGTATGTTCTATTTATTATGTCTAACCACTGCAATCTCTGTTAGAATCAATAGTGGCGTTCACCAGTTAAACGCCGAGGCATGACGCTCAACGAGTCCCGGCGATACAATTCTACTGCTGAGATCCCGTAATGAAATTAATCAGAAACGAATAGTAGAAGAAAACAAAAAAACTTAATTTTCATTTACCGCCACCTCATGCAGGAGACAAAACATGGTCAGGCCACCATTCGCGCAGCGAAGTTTCCAATTATCCACCGGTTTTAGAATCACAAGTAAAATACTATAGCAATATTCCACAGTGATTCTAAACGTAGTTTTTTTAATAAGTTTGTTCACACAATCTCTACGTTCTTTACGTAACCAGAGCACATCAATGACCTGAATAAAACTAATTTCAGAGGCGTAATTTGGATCACACTCGCTCAAATGAACAGCAGCGAAATTGCCACCTAATTTTACGTCGTTACTCTGACATTTTACTTATTTTTAGGTCTCCTCGGCATTTACGAAATATGACAAGCGACTAATGCCTACTTAACAAAAATATGAAACATTTTTACTCCAAAGTAACTCAGTTTCATAATAAAATGAGTAAGATGTCGGCAAAATTTAGGCCCATTTTTTATTTATTAAGAATCTTCATGTGTTCATATACGAGGAAAACATGATTTTATTTTGAATTCATATCTTCAAGCTATGCTAGCTATATAATTATATCCCAATATAAATGTTAAGGGCTCAGCAACGTAATGTAATAAAAGAATTTTGTTATTTCAAGAACGGTTGTCGTGAGTAGAAAAATTGTCCTTATTTTATTTGCAGTCGTTGCTTTTGCGTTGGTATGTCAGAATAACATAATTTGTTGAATAAACATGCTTAAATATTTTGTAATTGTAATAAAAAGCAAGAAGTAAATTTAAAGCATTTGAACTTATAAAGCTGAAAAAGTTACACATTTTGCATGATGTTCTTTACATTTATTAACCGACTTACCAAAAAGGAGGAGGTTCTATGTTCGACTTCTTGTTGGTTTTTTATTTTTTTGTTGTTTATTTTTTTTTTTTTTTTATTTATGTTCACCGATATCTCCGTCAATTGTGGACCGATTTTGAAAATTCTTTTTTTGTTTGAAAGAATATGTTTCGAAATTGGTCCCATTTTAATTTGGTGAAGATCTTATGATATACTTCAGAGGTATACAACAGAACCCTTCAATAAATAACGGAAAATCATTCGGAATTGCTGCAATCGCATATCTGTTTATTGTATATACCATTTCATAACATAACATCACGCCAATACGCACTAAAGGGGTACGCAGATCTCTCATTTCACCGGTTATGTTCAAGTTTCATGTTATTCGGGTAATCAATTCTGGCGTTATAGGTACCTACCTTACTAAACAACTTGCCTATTTTAGGTAGGTACAACTAAAAAGGGAAAAATAAAAAAACTTTTTTGCAAAAAAATACTACCGACTTCCAAATAAAAAACTACAAAGTGAAAAATAACTTTAATTTTGGAAGTCGGGGTCCATATCGCAAACAAAATGGGAAAAAACAAAGACACCGACTTCCAAAATTAAAGTTATTTTTCACTTTGTTGTTTTTATTTGGAAGTCGGTAGTATTTTTGTGCAAAAAAGGTTTTTTATACTTACGTTTTGGGTAGAATCGTCCGATATTGAATGATGGTGTCTTTTGTTAACTTGTTCAACGCTTGATGCAGAAAAAAAGACTTACTATTATTTTTCTTCATGGCGATGGTGCTTATAGATTTGATTGGGCCAGTACTTTCGCACTTCCACGGCCGCTTCGGCCGGAGGTTTGACAGGTCAGATATACCATTGAACCGGTTCTTCCTCCCGCTTCCTGTTGTACCTCATCTCTGACCGCCGATGGCTTGGACCCTCTCCTACAACGATAACGTAACCGGTTGTCCGAAAGTAACCAAGTCTGTTTGTGTGTTACGCTTTTATGTCTAAACCGCTGAACAAATTTTGATGAATTTTGATAAAGAGATACATTAGACCACGAAAAAAGAAACACGTCCTGTAGTTGTACTTAGAGTAAGATCCTAAGGCTTACTTCCAAGCAGAGCAGCTACAGCGACACTGAAATTCGCGGCAAGAAGGTCCTAAGCACCCGAAGTAAATGTCGCTTATACGTGCAAGTCTTTGATTGCGGTGGCCGAGGCACTGCCACACGGGCAAATCCGCTAAAAGAAGCCAGTTTTAAATATTTTTCAGGAAATATAGCTTAAATAGTCTACACTACATAAAAAAACTAGTGAACTAGATCCTATAAAGCATATCCGTCGTAAGAGCGTAGCACACGTCATTGAAGCGTGCAATGCTTGCATGTTGCGAGTAATGTGAGGACGTGCCTCCCGCGTAACTGCGACGTAGGCTTAGGGATGGGTAAATTAACGAAATGTATCGATAAATATTGAATCGATTTTTTTGAAGTATCAATTCTATACACTCGCCTCTTTCCCTAGGGGATTGGAAGAAACTACAGAACGCTACCAACTAAGATTTTTACATACTCAATATGCTTCGTGCTCATACATCCGTCAACATTAATTCGTCCGTTCATCGTTTGTTCATGTTTTTGTACTCATTTATGTGTGAGTATGTGTGTTCGTTGTATATCATTTTATTGCTAGAAATAACGATATAACGATAATATTGGTATAAGCAGAAAAAAATAAACGCGTTTACAATCACCTTTGTTTAACGCAGTCAGAATACTGGATACTTATGAAATTAGATTACACACCGAGCTTTACATACAATCACACGAAAATGATACTAAATAAAACAAGTAATTAGTAAATATATTTGTTTTAATAACACTTTTCATTATATAACTAATGAGCCCAAACAAAAATTAATGAGTTAAATTAAGTAATTCATGTTAACGAGTTACTATGGCTACCTACCGGTTGCATCATGAGACCAGCTCCATAGGGCCATATTATTTCAAAGTTTACAAGTTACATACTCGTAAGTACGTAATAAGTTACGTAAGTTTCAACTTAATCGGATGCCAGAAAGTGCTTGAAAAATATATATAATGGCCGAACACACTGACGAAAGCAAAGTTGTAGAAAATAATGATGTTTTATTAAACTTCGATTATTATTTTATGAAAAATATCGATATTTTAAGTTATTTAGAACAAGCCTAATGTATACTGCTCGAAGCTCATTGTCGAATAGCTGCACACGCGTACGCCATTGTCTCAGCGGATTGCGTGTCAGGACGGATACATCGCTAAAGGGGGTTGATGCTGCGTTTTTTTATGGAACTGCCTTATAAGATGGCAAATAAGCATATTATTATATACCCCACCGACTACTACCAAGCAATTGCACGACCGCGTGTTAATATCTTGTGAATTTGAATTTTATTTATTAAAGCTTTGCCAGTTGCCTACCCTACCCTACTTACATACCCAGTTACCTACCTAACTACCTATTTTTTTTTCTAGGGTCACTTAAGAGAACCCTAGAAAATAGTTCGTTGTGTTGGTGTTACGACACCGCCATTCAGGAAATGAAATTCAAATTCAACATCAATCGCTGCCTCCTCAAAATCCATAAGAAAATCCAAACTCCTTATAAACGGTGAATCAATAAGCAATCGCAATAAAAATACAAATTGTTGGAAAAACACTACAATGAATAAGCATTATTTAATTACAGATGCAAACACATCAACTGTTAAGACGTATGCACTGGGCGTACAAAGTTTGGGTCCTATACCCGACGGCAGAATGCCTATCTTTTTAACCAAAAGAAGCCCAGTGTTGAACACAGGCTCCCCCCAATTATCGCCATAACGCCCGGTCCTGTGCGTCTTGTATTCAGTGGATCCCCGCAGCCATAGACAGGCCAATGGTCCACCTAGTGTGGTCTTGTAACGCTGCGTCTTCTGGTACATGGACACCTATTCAGAACTTTTCGACCCCATCGACCATCCGTTCTGCGAGCAATGCCACTCGACAGCTTTTTGTGAGGAACTTTCTGTAAAGAAGGCTCACACAAAATAACACTTTATGCAGAATCAAACACACCACTGCATTATTCCAAAACATTCTCCTCTCATATTAACACTTTTGTAGTGTTTCCCTATCCTTCACCACAAAAATAACAACAAAAATCCAGACCAAAAAGCAACCGACGCGGCCTATTTACACACACCAAGCGATACCATTGTGAAAATTGTACGATCTCCACAATCGCGAAGTTTCAACAAAAGAGAACAAGAGGAACAGGCGAATGACAGAACAAACTTGTCCGTTCAACTAAATGCGCGAATCCTTCTAAAAGTTGTGCATTATCATAATGTCGGGGGATGTTAACTACAGGGTGGGTTTGGTTGCTTGGTTGGGTTTAAATATGGTTGTGTTGGGTGTCGGTTTTTAAAGCTAGTTTTCTTTACATACATAGTCAGTAGCTTTACTCCTCTTTTTTTTTTTTTTTTTTTGTGTGGGAAATCATCCAATGACTTCTCCCGCTCTGGGTGAAGCGGGAGGGCGTGTCGGACTTTTACTGACTAAAACCCACCCGTGTTCCTACAGTTGCTTGCGCCAGGGCCGCGGTAACTCTTTTTCAAATTTATCCGCGACCCAGACAGGCATCGGTCCTATCAGGCCCCGTCACTTTTGCTGACATCACTTTGAGGCGCGCGTGGAACACTACGCGCCGGCCACTGGCCGGGCTCGCGTGGCCACTAAACTCGGGCTTGGTCCTTATCGGACGGTAAGCTACCCATAACTTGCCGTCCGCAAGCCCGTGCCTACGGTGGCCGGGAATCGGCTTGCGACTCCCGACGCCCGGGGCGTCTCCTGCGGTGGCTAGGGGCGTGAGGGCGTCTCCTTTGCGTCTCCCTCACGCGTTCCGCCTCCTCCTTTGCGAGCATTACTGCTTCGCAGAAGGAGAGCTATACTCCTCTGCTGTTCTTATAGTTAGGGTCAACACTAGCGGTGTAGCACGCTCAAGCAAGTGCACAATTGAATCGTTTCGTTTCGTTTTTTATTGACTCGGCGATTTACTGGTGGTTGCAACTGTTGATTCTGGCTTTCAGGAGTAGATCTGAATGAAAATAGAGTGGTGGCCGTGTTCAAAACAAGTAATGGTCCAGTCACGATGATTCTGCTGCCAATGGTCAAAATAAATGTATTTGTAACAGATTTATCGGAAAATCGGTTGGAGCTACTAGCTTTTAAAGTTTCGTAAATGATGACCATTTACGAAGGTTTTAAAAAATATATTTGATTTTGGCTTTAAGTTTTTCTTGGAGGCCGTGGCTACGTCTGTGCTTCACAATCACACATAAATGAATCTTGGCAATGCATTTTTTTTTCCTGGCGGCGATAGACTACGTTTCGTACTCTGCTGATTTTGTTCACGTTTAGCACACATCATTAATTCTAGTTTTAATTTTCATCACCTGTTTCGACAGGACATCTTCTGATATGAAGAGCCTGGCATAAAAAAATCCATAAGCCGTTGTGACTCTAGTGTATGAACTCAAATATTTATTGTTTTCAAGCCATCCTGTATCATAATATCCGGAAGCCTAGTGACCTTTGTCAGACTCTTGATGACGTAATGAGCTGTATTGTTCTAAAATTGTTTAAAACTTATTATTTTGTGTAGGGCCTCTTTACTGAGAAGTTGTTGAGAGTTTTTGGGTTTTAAGATCAACCATGTTTGCTTTTGTTGTTCTTAAAATAGATATATTTAATGAAATTATGGAGTCTTCATCTCAAGTAAGGCTTTGCCAGCAGCCTCGCCCTCTTGTTACTCAAAATATATCTCACTCAAAAGTACTCACGAAATAAAAAAGAATCCACTGTCCTAATTCAGGCCAATGATTACTAATGTTCCAAGTTTTATGTATTTTTACGAATTTGTGGATTGAATGATTAACAAACCACATTTCCAATGGAAGTAGTGTTTCACTATTGGGCAACGTTTGTGTCCACTCTTTCCACATTTCATGAGACCGCACTTCCTCCTCTTATCCCATCCTAAAATACGACTTTTTATTTGAGAAATATGCAATTGCATATTTAACACAAAATAGTTTCTCTGAATACCTCTAACCATGTCTTACTAACTGCACATTTCTACCTAACGCTTCAAGGAATACAGGCGTGGTGATGCTTTGTGTTTTAGACTCAAAAGTGATTGACTTTGAACTGGTGCTTTGTATAGTGCTATGAATGTGTTGGAAATCGTGGCTTTTTTGTGTTTGCGTTCTTTATAATATACCGACAGCATGCCTGTTATCTCAGAAGGATTGGACAGAAGTGCTTCTATCTGACTTCCATAAGGGTAAAAGGATAACTCTTGGCAAAACGGGTGTCAGTTTTTATGGCTTCTGACTATTTATTTAATTAACCTTTATGCAATTTGTGCATAAAGCTTATATGCAAAGCAAAGATGGACTTAGGCATTTTCTACCAATAGACAGTAGAGAAAACAAGACAGGTGCAAAAAAAGAACAATAAATATAAAATTTGATGCATACAATGTTATAGGTAAACCGAAACCAGCAAATCAATTTTGTGAGGATTCTCCAAACGTCGTCAAAACTACGTCTTGCAAATTTGATCACGTGCCTTTAATTTGAAAGAGAACCAACTGGTTGCCATCTTGATGTTCTGAGTGAGCGCATTTTAAAGGGTGATCGCCTGGACAAAGAAGGATAAGTGGATAAACCCAGAGTGGTAAGAGTGAAATTCTAGAAGACGATTATTGGTGGCGCGAAGATTCGTACTGTGGGCAAAGCAAAGGTATGGAACATGAGAACTTAGAAAGAAGGAGAAATACGTAACGAAAAACTATCCGTTACGGCTGTCAAAGATCTTCAAATGACAGCCGGGACTAACGTGCTTTCGAAAGGATAGAGGAATCTCCGTTTGTAATGGATGGTTACCCATCCTCAGACCAACCTCAACAAGCGTAGCTCAAACCTGAAGATCGATCCATACCGCTGTTATCACCACGAGCTCCACAATTTGTAACCAGTAGTAAGAGAGGCAATAAATTTATCAGCATACTGCTGTTCATGATTTTTTTTATAAAATTATTTAAAAGCAAGTGGACCATCTTAATATAATATTATAAATTTTGGATGTATGGATGGATGTTTGTTTCTTACTCAATCACGCCAGAACAGCGGAACGGGTCTGGAGGAAATTTGGCACAGAGATAGATATTATAATCGCACAGACAAAACCTTCAGTTTCCCCAAAACGGTCGCCGAAACGTAGCCAGGATACGGACGCTGGGTAATCTTCATCGGCCCATAGAGAGCCCGATTGAAGTGCCCGTGTAGCCCGTTGCCATGCCATGTATTATTATTATTAAATACTTTAAAGTAAAAAAAGTACAGTGTACAATGGCTTATCGCATAGGGCAATCTCTTACAGACAACCTTTATAGTCTGTTTATCCCGGTAAAATGTTTCCTTAGGATGATAAGACACTTTTCACGCGGGCGGAGCCGCTGGTAGAAGCTAGTTTTTTATACATTCCAAAGACTAACCAACTTTCTTCAAAAATAATTCGAGACTCTTTCACAAAAATAAAACTAAAAGCCAGCGACCCACAGACGATATAATATTTTATTAATATCGAAAATATTCGATACGACATAGTACACAATTTTGAGGGGACCATATTGCAAGAAACTACACATCAAATAATCGTAAAATGAAATCAGGCGGAATAAATAACTTTTGATCAGATATTTTTATGACGATATTTTACTATTATGGCATAGTTTTGTACTGCGCATGTACACGATATATATGAAATGTTGGATTTAGCTCCTATTTTTTTTCTTATATCGTCGGGCTAGAAACCTTCGCTGTTGAACCTTCTTCATGTGCATCATTGTGTATGGTTGCGTACCTTCTGGCTGGCGAGTTTGCTGATAACAAACACTATGACAAGAACCCACGAAAGTTACACAAGACTCCTATCTCATAGCATACTCTCTCTTTCAAGGATACTTGCCCAAAGATGAAACGTTTTGATTATTTTGCTGAAATTGGGACGTAAATAAAACAATGGGTACGGTCTTCTTTAGTAAAAAGAGGATCTTGAAAGAAGAAGAACTTGAGAGAAGCTTGAACCTACAAGCTTTATAAACATACTTACTTTACAAATACTGAGAGGTCTCTGGCTAGAGAAAAGCATGCCAAAATAATCTGTACCACTATCCCAAATGCAACCAGAAGAGAACTAAATTAAAAACCACATACTTGATTTGGTCGGGCCATGAGGCCTGGTTCGAAACGGAGCGGGAAAAGAATGTCTGGAAGGACTTAGGGGAGGCAGTTTTCCAGCAGTGGGATGGAAAAGGCTTGAAGAAAAAGATACATATTACCTACTACAGATTATAACAATTCATATGTTATAAATTCGTCCTAAAATAAAGATCACATTTCTCTTTGATTCCTAAACTCCAAACATGAAACAAGGAATTCTAAACAGCATTATCGTTTCCAAGAACTCCGTAATCATTCAACTTTTACAACTTAAGTAGGTAAGCACTTATAAAGGACATAGGAACGACATAAAATAATCATATGTTATATTCGTGATGTAGGTTGATGCTACGTAACGTCCATATTTACTTGGTAGAGATTATATGGTTTTGAATAGATAGGACAGTTGAGATATGGATAGATATTTTTGAATAATATTTGTGTTATTTTCAGTCGGGTTTATACTTATGATTCAGATATATATAATGCGGCCAAATGAGGAGTATGTGATAAAAGAAGTGATGAGTTTGATTTTGCTTAAAGGAAAGAAGTTTGGATTGAGTAAAATACGTTATTTTTATTATGGCTAGTAGGCCGGATATTTCCATACCTTTAAGGTTACACTAGTCGATCATTCATCCATACAAACGTAGTCTGGCTATTACTCCATTGTTATTAATACTAGAATGCCACAACGCACTAGATCAAATAACTGTATCTAGTCATAACACGGTAACACTGCAATGGATAAAGGGACACAGCGGATCGCTGGGCAACGACTCGGCTGACGAGCTTGCGAGACGCGGATCTAGCACGGTGGTCTATGGACCCGAACCTGTTGTACCCATCCTTTTCAATCAAAGGCAGGTGGCTACAGGAATTCACCCAGACACAGGCGGAAAACTGGTGGACCTCGGCACCAGGCTGTAGGCAGTCCAAAGAAGCTCTGCCATCTTTTGACAGTAGGCTTACCAGAAGGTTGCTACGCCTGGACAGGAATGGCCTGCGCCTGATGACGGGGACCATCACGGGACACTGCTCACTTAACAAACACTTCCACACAATAGGCATAACGGACAGTCCCCATGTGCAGGGCATGCATGGATACTGAGGAAACCGTTGCGCACGTTCTCTTTGAATGCACAGGGGTCACCCAGATAAGAACACAAACCCTCGGTTCACCCAGAACTTACACGGACGTTCTAAGAAAACCAGGAGCCCTAATTAGATTCTGGAGGGAGGTGGGCTGGCTGGAATAATCCTCCCAGCGGCCGCCATGGCCCACGCACAATGGTCCAGCTGAAGGACTAAGTGCGGAAACCAAACCCCATAACATAGAACATACTCCATAGTTTGACGATGTACGTTCAAAATAATAAATTATATCAATTTATCTTATCTTTATCTAGCCCTGTATAGAGACAAAAAAGGTAAAAATAATAATATTTGAAAGTTATGAGCGTCGAAAGTTTGAAATTTCAACGCTAATTTTAACGCATTTTTGGGCGGTAATAAATACCATAAGAAGAAGGAAAATTGCAAAACGGCCACCATACAGGGATAAATTAGTAGTTCAACAATGCAAATAATTTTATTTTGAGAATAAACATTTTGTCGTTTTTAATGATATCTAGACTCCCAAAGGTCTGCTTATAAAATTTCGCGCGCTCGTTTTCGTCCTAAATCATCATCCATTTCGCTACAAACTTGCAAAAGTGGTAATATATAATACGCGAACTAGCTTCTTACTGCTCATCACAGCATCTATCTCTTTCGCACGTGTTGTCGCATGAGATAGCATGCATTTTAAACCTGCGCACAAAAAAGTTAGTGCCGTCGACTCAACCTTAATAATGCGATGGTATGATACTAAGGAATCGAACTAGTGAATCAGAAAAAAAGTCCTTCCACCGTCGGTTTCTGTTCCTTCTTCTTGTCTTTGTATTATGTGTGTGTATATGAGCTATTTAATAAATTAATAAAAGTTAATAGAGATGTTATGGACACTTACGCTTACTTTTCACAAATTCCTGTTAGATTAAATTCATAAACTAGATACAAATGTCAGTTCTTAACGTTAATCTATGTTCACACCTTCTATAGATTATATCTAAGGTATCGCCACTCGCTATGATTGCAATCGCGTTCACATGTAACTGTTGGCGTGTGTCCAGTAATTTTGCATTTAGCTGATTTTCTTGTATTCGGTACACAACACTTAAATCAATACAAGGATTTGTAGTTACGACCAGTGTAATTTCTGTAGCAGCGGGCCTAGCCAAGTAACAAACGTTTCGTTTCGAATATCTTTATACAATCGTTAACGCCTTCTATTCGTTTGGTCTGACCACGTGACTTGACGTTCAGAAGAGTCATTCCCATAATTGATTGTTTAGCCTAGAAACCTAGACTTATATAATTAATGTAAGTCTGAAATAGCCAAGTCAGAGGTCTGTGGGGTTCCAGAGGCTTAATTAACTCTGGCACCAAAGGTGGTCACATCCCCACACGAAAGAAAGAAGAAGATTGATTCGTTTTATAATAGCGTTATCGATTGTCAACTTGGCTATAGGTGCAGTTTGTACTTCATTAAGGTGTAGATACACCTCAGTAGCTGATTTTAAAATAAGAATAACGTCCAAACGGCTAGTCTTAATTTTTTGCCAAAAAGTATATGTTACATTTAACCGTTGTCTTAATAATTTGATCAACGAAAATTTTGAGTTTTATTCGTATAACATAGTGTAATTAATATGTAAAGTTATATATCTGAAACGGACAACAGAACGACAATATGCGATTGACAATCCATCCAACCGCTGGGCGTATTTTGATGAAATTTTCACCATCTCAAAAACAATTGAATTATCTACATTTTGATCTAAAGCTTTATTTTAGAATCATATAATTATTGTAGGGAGAGAAAAGTCTACCGAAATTTTGGGTCGCGCGAGTGTGAAACGAGTGCGCGTTTGTTCCTTCAAGGTCGTTGGTGACTGTCGTCGTCTTAGGTCAAAATGGGTTATATACATTAGTTAGGAAAACATATAATACGCAGATGGATTGAAAGGTTTACCATATTTTTGATGACGATACATTTATTAACTGCCTCAGTGGTAGTGATAGCAAGCGGTACTGCTGCGCAAGAGGTCCTGGATTCTATTGCCGGATAGGGCAATGTATTATTGGGTATTTCCACCTGGAATTTCTCGATATGTGGATGTAGGTAGTATTGCTGCAACACTGCCTTCAGGGGGGTGACCATAAGCTCTAAGAGTAAGGTTATTTTGATTGTATGTAAGGGACAGTTGTATATGATGTATACATCTGTCACTTACGCACACTCAAAATAAGCTGACTTTAAGAGCTTATGGTCACCTCCCTGGAAATACAGTTGTAATTTTTTCTGGGGGGTAACCACAAGCTCTTAGAGTAAGGTTATTTTGAGATCGAGTAAGTGACAGATGTATACAAGTCAGATAAACTCTGTCCCTTACTCGATCTCAAAATAACCTTACTCTAAGAGCTTGTGGTCACCCTCCTGTTCCAGCTATTTAAAATAATAAAGTCGATCATCCATTTCATAGCCCTAATTTTTATACAAGCTTGTGAGATTTCAATGAACTGTCTCCTCTGCCAATTAATCTATGTCAGTACCTCCGTTAGATTATTTGACGAATGGCTTCTCAGCTTGCTTTGATTGCCTTCACAATTCTCTTTTGGCATCTGTCCAGTGTTCTAAGACGGCCTTATTCGTTTGATTGCTAAGCTCATATCCGATTACTGATAACTTGTATGCAAGTACGTTTGTATTTCTGGAGTCAGCAGTAGTATATGAGTCAGTGTTTACTGGAACCGTTTCTGTGACGGAAAGCTTGTGGTTGTAAAGATCAATAGATATAATATTAGTGGTCAAGACTTAAGTTTCGCAGTCAGTTCTATGAGAGGTAACCGTTCATTTCGAATAAAAACCCTATCAATAAGTCAATCCTATTACGAATACCCATGATAGTCTGTACCACTACTAAACTTACTAACCTAATGATTTCTGATAAGCCTCGTATTAAGTAGACAACAAAAATGTCCTACAGTAACGGACTTTTCTCATGGCGAGACGCAATTTAAATTGGTTAGTAAGGCGAATTCATAACAAATAACTAAGAAAATTTCTAGTGCAAATCGGTCGAATTGCATCGCATCGCGTTCATGTGCACGTATTGCAATTTCTCTTAGTAAAAGTCCTTTGTCGTTGTGATAGTAAATCAAATCGATACGAGTCATCAGAAAGGCTATGAATAAAACTATGACTATGGCTTAGGTAATAAAACGTCCATGATTTATTTATTAAAACTTCATGCAACATGCAGGTCCATAAACGGACTTAATTCTTATTCTGATTTCTGATAAACTTCGTATTGAATAGAGAGAAAATGTCCAGCAGCAACAACAGTGCGTAGTGCCCTTGGAAATATCTGTGCACAAAATCAGCCCACAAACCGAGTTTGTGAAAATATCGTATGTCAAGTGAATTTGATGCTCCAGAATATCGATATAAAAACAATTGACTTAGATATCTGATAGTCGTTACGGGTTGTCAGAAGCCTGAAAATGTGATACCAGTGCTTGCAAAGGGATATCGTGTTACCCAATTATTGGGTTGTGGAGGTCACATAGGCATTCGCTCTCTATGTAAAATATTGATATTAAGTCGCGACCTCAACATAGTTTGGAAAAGGTCGGATCGATTTTTTTTACTGTCTTAAGTCTTGCGTTTGACCACTATCTCAACTAATGGTACAACAATGATGTGTACGGTCGTGTGACGGTGAATCACGCATTCCAAGAAGTAATCTATTCACTCTTGATTTAAAAACCCCAGATTGTAGTAGATATAAGGATACACGAACCTCGTCAGAGAATATCACTCCTTGGCTGTACGCACAACAAAAGTATTGATATTAAAACAAATGCTTAGACACACTTCCTAAACAGACTCATCGTTGCAAATAATCATGAGTGTGTATATCTTATATATAAATCCCAAAATATTCTATATCCAGATATTTTTATTGCCTTCTTCAAGTATCGCAACTTGGGTATCATTCGCAGTTTTCTTTTGGCATGAACCCAACGTTTTTAGATCCCCATATTTTGTTTGATTGCTTAGCTCATTTTCGATAACGGATAACTTCTCAGTTTATGCCAAGGAAGCACAATTTCAGATTCTGTTTAGGAAGTTGATGGAGGACTTACTAATTTAAGAGGATCTGCCGGCTAAATTTAGTACCGTGGATGGCCATCAGTTGTCCTACTTTCTGTCTGTCTTTATGTTTGTTTTGTAAGGCAGAATTGTTTGCTTTATTCACCGAATAATCTAGCAGTAGGTAATTGGTATGAGACTGAATAGGTATGGTTTCGCATGATGTTGATGTAAGTAATAGGTCACACAGTTGGTCAACTAGTTTAATCTTCACAAATAGAGTCCATCACTGAAGTTTCTTGAGTATTATTAAACAAGCACAACGTACATTAAGTGGGATAAATTTTCCCTTAGTATTCAACACTGGAGATAGGCTATCTCAAACAGTATCGCTCAGCCTGTGCAGCTGTGTCCAAACATCGTGGAGATCAAGATGTCATGAGTATTCGGTACTTGCTACTGAAGTTGCAGGATGTAGATTTTATGCTTAGTTGACCATATTTATATGTTTATTAATAAAATTATTCTAAGGAGCCCTGCCAAGAAGAAAAATTCATGCTAAGCTTTACAACGCACATTTTTCACATGAGTGAATTTTTAGATAAATCAAACTAATACTTACAGTGCCTTCTAAACCATTGATTCACTAGAATATTTCATCTTTATTCTATCCACCTTTGATCCTCGTGTCATCATCAGGCTTTGCTAAGTTTTCTTTAGGGTATTACAAATTAGATGCTACCGATTTCAGATGCAGAATCCAAAAAGAAATGTCATCCTTGCGAAACATAGACATTGAGCAATCATAGATAAGTAGATGCATTATATTCATGATTTACTTTAAGTAACCAATTCTAATAAAAGATTTGATATTTTTGTTTATAAATTGATTTGTGCGTTTATTGTATTACCCACAATTCATATATGTCGCATCAGGCTGGCCGATAGAAGCAAACCATCGGGAATTCAGGATGTTTTACCTTTAATACATCGTGTGTGGGTAGGTCAGTGGGTACAATAGTAAAAATGAAATCGCACAAGTTATTCGATACATTGGGTTTATTCAAATAGTTGTGACTATACTACTTCACAGTAACAATCCTGCTTACTAATATTATGGATCGACGACTGATTCTACGACGTGTTAGCTCCAAAGCTGTTAGTACTCAACAGCTATATTCTGCTGTCCCCACCACGCTAGTGGTTAGGAAAAGTGCACCAATGCGTAGTTGTTTTTGTTTTTGCCGCCAGATGGCGTACTTGCGATTTGTTTTTACGTCCGTACTATTGACTAAACCTGACATAATATATATCTTTAAAACAATTTATTTAGTCTTATCAGACACTAACGCCATCTGACCGAAGAGTTGTAAAATAGTGACACACCTATTAGA
Organism: Orthosia gothica; assembly: GCA_949775005.1. Lineage (NCBI taxonomy): Eukaryota > Metazoa > Arthropoda > Insecta > Lepidoptera > Noctuidae > Orthosia > Orthosia gothica. The sequence goes on from OX459048.1 coordinate 27,355,620, forward strand.
TTCTCATCTTTGGCAGCAGAAGTCTCTAGTGACTTAAAAATCAAGTGAAACGTTTTATGATCGTTACAGTTTAAGCTATTGTGGTAGCCCAGTGCCTAAGACCTCGACTCTCTTTCTTGAGGTCGTGAGTCCAAATCTAAGTACCAACGTGAATTTTGCAAATCAAAGATCTAAATAAGTTTATCTTGGACATTGCTGATATCGGTGAAGGAATACATCGCGAGGAAACCTGGACTTACAGTTAAATATTTTAGCATGAAATTTTCTCTGTATAGGCACAGATAATATAATACTAGAATACAGATGCCTCACCCCATACAAAGAAACCGTGCCGACCTAATAAGCGTTTTTCCTCCGTTAAACTGATTATTGTTTGGACAACGATCGCGTTTTTTTCCGTTCCACGGTGATAGATAGATGGTGTTAGCACGATGGTGACGATTTGTTTTATAGTATTTTTACGCATGTTTTTACAGTTTTATTGCACCAAAATGTGTTACAATACAAATTGCAATAATAATTGATTACAATGTTAATCTTTGAAATGTGAATTAAGAGCCCAATATTCCAAAATGTTGTGTTTAGGAGATTTCATTTAACAAGAACATACAATATTATATTCAATTCCAGAAAATTTTAATTTCACACTCAATTAAATATCAAATTGGTGCATATCACGCTATCTAGTGAAACCAATTTTTGTTCTTAGCGCTGGGACCCCGTGGTCTAGGTCTAGGCACGGCTAGTACCTAGACCTAGACCACGGGGTGACACCTAGTCAATTAACCAATAATATATGTACATTTTTCACTGTAAGTGAAGTTATTACAATCAACTTGATGGCTCATAGCAACTCAGTGCTGTGCAAAAGGCTTATCGGCATAGTTTTACCCTTCCATTTATTTTTTCTCGAGGCCTTCTTCAAATCAAGGCATATTTCCTAAAGCTAAGCTAAACCGCTGACATTTTAAGTAGCCAAATTTCTAAACTGTATTTCTTACATGTATTCCTCCAGAACATTCTCTCAAAATTATTTAATTTAATTTTGTGAGCATAGGCTATACACCATCGTTGTCTATGCCCTTTGAATTGTCTACGGCCATCATTAATAAACCAGTGTGTCTCATACGTAATACGGCGTATGATCAACACGTAGATAGATAGATAAATCATTTATTTAGTGCACACAAAAGACACAACACAACACACAAAATCTTAATTAAATATAATACAATTTACTTGTTTGTTTAAAAACAAGGTGCCAACATAAAAATAAAAAGGAAACCATACTGACAGAAATAAAAGTAAAAGTGAAACCAGTAACATCACAGTAACATTAGGTATGACAATCAAAACACAGTGCGGTGTGCGTCTCATGGTTGCACCAAATGGGAGTCCAGCTCAGCACGTGTCAGGCAAATATACCTGACGCTGATCACCCGGATCCAAACTTAACATAAAACTGTTTTAAAATGAAATCCTGATTGTTCAATGAATTAATTGTTAGGTTTGACTTATTAGTCAACGAAATTTCCCTATTCAATATTTAAATAGGTATAGTATTAAAGTAGACTAAGACTCAATTTAGTCATAAAATTTATCTTAAAAGCTCGAAAATTTCTTGACCGGAATGATTCAAACACAAATTTGTAAATAAGCCAAAATCTATTTTCACTTGCTTTTAGAAACTTAGTTCCTTTAAAAGTTACTTCAAAAATCCAGTTTACAATTTGATTTTCAGGTCAAATCGAGTCAACACCAAAAATTAATTAGTACCAGTACTGATGAAAACGATTTAAATATTTTAACCCTTATATCGATTATTATAAGGCCCTAAAGACTCAGATTATGAAATGTTTATTTTGAAATGTTTTAGTGTTTTTAACTAGTTTTATTTCATGTAACATGAAAATATAATTATATGATTTATTTCTTATTTACTTTTTAAGATATATTTATTTTCCATTAACGTCGTGGTGGCCCAGTGGCTAAGACCTCGCCTCGCGTACTTGAGGTCGTGGTTTCATATCCGGGCAAGTACCAATGTGACTTTTATAAAATCATATTTACTTTCTTAGTTTATCTTGGACGTCACAGGCAATGGTAAAGGAAACATCATGAGGAAACCTGGTCTTATATAGTTAATGTAAGTCTGAAACAGCCAAATCAGGCCTGTGGGGTTTCCAGAGGTGGCTTAATTAACTCTGACACCAGAGGTGGCCAAAACCTCACACGAAAAGAAAAAGAAGAAGATTACATTTCTGCGTACATTTAAAGTACTATATTTTTTAGGGTTCCGAAGCCAACAAGGAACCCTTACAGTTTCGCTGTGTCCGTCTTTCCGTCCGCAGCTTAGCTCAGAGACTCTTAGTACTAGAAAGCTATAATTTAGCATGAAAGTTCCGACAAAGTGATACAATAAAACAATGAAAAAAAAACCGGTACCTCCTATAGACGTTAGTGGGTATGTAATTTTTAATATGTTTATTACAAACGCTTGCCTTTACCCGCGGTGGTACTCAAATAGATAACAATTTTCTAACTTCACTTTAGAAGTTAGATTTTATCACTCTTTCTTCACTCTATCGTCTGTGACGACTTTCGACACTGTGAGCAGCTGAAACCATTTTAATGTTCATGAAAACTCTCTTCTTAGTGCGCATTACTATTCAACTACGGAACCCTATTAATGCGCGTGGCCCAACTCGCACTTGGCCGGTATTTTTGTAGTCTGAAGTCTATTTTGTTATGCAAAGATGTACCCCATAATTTTGTCAGAAATTGGTCTAAATCTTCGTCACACCATCGTTTTTAGGCCTGCCCCCGGTGATGTTGCCCTTATTACCTACTGTGTGACGATCTTGGCCCATCTATCTCCATGCTTTTCGCCATCTATCTGCATTCTTAGGCAAGAAATGCTCCAAGAACTAAAAACTGCAAGCCTTGAGCTTGCACTAACTGTAAATCAGACAGAATAAAATACCAAAGACCACTACAGAAATGGGTCAAAATCGATTAAGGCGAAAAATACCTAATGACAGAAAAATCGTTGCCAATCCAGAGTTTCCTCTTATTAGATAAGCTGTCTTTACCATAATCCTAAACAAAATATAACTTATCTTCACAAAGTGTAGATAATTATGATTAGCTAAAAGCAAAACTGTTCCGAACTTGATCAGATTAGTTCCATCCAAGTTGTCGAGTACCAACTTCTACATTAGATCTTTCCGCATTAATGTTTGTGTAGTTTTGCGGGAAAATCTTAGAAAACATTAATGTGTTTAGTTTTTAAGATTTTTGTTTTATTTATTATTTACTTGTTATGATAAATGATAATGATAAATGATTTTATTTCTGTAAGTTGGTTTGTACAAACGCTTTTACGCTTTTACATGTGATGTTAATTTAGAAGTTGTAGTGGCTAATAATCAAGTACTAATTGTATTTTCAGTAAGTATCATCATCTTATTTCGCACGGCATATTGTATTGTTCCAAGCTTTTCTATTATTCATAATCGCAGAAATCCCTTTCTAGCTAGATCCTTTTTAGCACAATTCATTCATCTTCTTTCAGCCTGCTGCTAAAAAACTTTGCTTAAAATTTTACTCAGTCCTCCGCATAACTTATCTAAACCATGACCACCTAGGATTAATTTGCTTAACAGTAAAATGTTATTTGATAAAGTTCTTTTAATTATAGTCGAACTAGAACCTAGATACAAGTTGACAAGCAGCGAGAAGCGAGTGTGTAGTTCCGAAAGTTTTGTCGCGCGGCTATTATCGAGTGTTTTTGTGCGACAGGCGATTACTCGCACCACTCGCTCGGGCGGTCAGTCCTGCACGAGTTGGTTGGTTGGTCTCTCGGCGTGAGCTCTAACCACCAAGCGAGCATTGCCGAGCGAGTATCGCTAAGCGAGTATTATCTTTGATAGCTCTTGTCGCTGTGACAATTTTGTGGTGAGCCACAAGCTCGCCGGCAATGTAAACAGCTAGCTATCAACTATTACTACTTGTACTATTATTTATTCTGTGCTATTACTATATGTGTCCTTTTCATTGACACGGGCTCTTATATGTTTTGTATGTTTCTTCATCGAGAAAATAGTCGATAGCTAATCGCTTACTCGTCGGCGGCAGATCAAATGCCAAATCCCAGCATAAACCACAAAACCATTACTCCCCAAGAGATTTGAAAAGAATACTAAAATAATCTGAATACGCTCACTCAAGTTTTGCATAGCTAAAAGGCTTTAAAACAATATATCTGCCCATTAGTCTCTGAATGCCGTGAAAGCGGAAGAAGAGAAAAAAATAAAAACGTTTTTACGTTCAACCTGAGTGTTGGATTGTGATCGATTCGGCAGTCAGTACAAAAATGTATTGGGTTTTCTGTCAGTTTGTATGGATTTGGTATTTATTACGTTTTATCTGCTAGTGTGTTTGATACTCGATAAGTTTGTGTGTGTCTTTGAGGTTGAGTGGTTGGCTAGGTGTCATAACCTTTGTAGGTACAGAACAATCTTCTTGGAAGACTATATTTATCTTTTTGAATTATTTAGTCTTGATTCACAGATGTCAATCGATCTTTTAAAAATAAAAGTAAGAAAAGTGTTTTGGACCAACAGATGTTAGATAATAGTACTAGTTATACCAGAAATCGCATAAACCCTATCCAAAAACTCAAGAAATTAACGTGGATAAATCTCTCACAAAAACCTACAGTAGAATAAAAAACCTCAAAAAAATAAGAAATAAAAATCCTCTCCTCTACTAAAGCTACCAGCAACATATTTTTAACTCATCATTAACAATTCTACGTAAAACCAGCGAAAAGCTAATACATCTCCCGTAAACAGGCAACTTCACATGACCTCGCATTTAAATTCATGCAAATAATGGTACCCACCACAGCATAGACGAAAAAATAATACTTCGTGCAGATGCGAAACTCCTGATTTGTAAGCATTGTAATACGCTACCCAAGCGTTGGATTGCATTTAACCAGAAACCGATGTCTGAAACCAACATCAATACAAAAATTGTCAACTACCTTGACTGCCTCGTTAATCTAGCGTAGCGGTTGCAAGTGCTATTGCTGAGCACGAGGTCTTGGGTTTGATTCTCTGGCTGGGCAAAGTTTTTTGTCCATCTGGAGTATATCAGTAGAAGCTTTTTTTTTTTGGTTTTTCTTTAATCATTCAATTACTTCTCCCGGTCAGGGTTAAGCGGGCGAGCGTGTCAGGCTTTTACTGACTAATACCCACCCAGTTGTTTATGCCAGGGCCGCGGTAACACTTTTCAAATTTATCCGCGACCAACAGCTTGAAGCCTGAACTTATAATAATGATAGGCTCGCCCCCTATTCTCGCCACATAACTGGCAAAATGTGAATGTACCAACGGTGCAACTCTGCTTAACTCCTCGGAGAGTACAAGCACGATGTTATGTATGCATGCCAACTGCAGCTACGATTAGCTTACAGAATAATGCATAGCAATTTGGTTAATTTGATTTGCGTCAAACTTTAAGTCGCCAATTTTCAAACCAGAAACCTACATAACACCAAAATAAATATTGTTAAATACTCCTAATAAATTGAAGGAAGGAAAGAGAGTACAGATGCCTATGTCTAGTACGGGACGACTTTCTACTGAACTAACGTTGTTTGCTTGATCATCGGCTATTGTTACCCAACTGCCCCAGACGATGACTCTGCCAATTGGTTTAACCTTTTCGGACATATTAGGCTCACAATATTGGGCCGAGACAAGGAAAACACACTCAAGGAAAAGCACCAGCAAGATAGTTAAACTAAATTATGAAGACTATTGAAGGCATCCTATACCAAACAGTCAACACTGCAGAAGACCGCATAACTTGGAGACGTATATGTGGTCATGATCCTCAGCTAAATGCTGGGAACGACGATGAAGCAAAGGCTCTAGAAGGAGAGTTACGTTTCTCGAGGGTATGTATCTTTGGCAATCTTATTTTAACTTAAACCAGTGTCGTTTCGCTTCTGTACGTTTTAATTTATTCTATGGCCACAGCAACAGAACCGAATCAAAAATGTTATGTTCATTTGATAATAATTATGTTGAAACTGGAGACTTCGCACGGCTTGCGGTAAGCGTAATGAATTTATACAGAAATGATTTTGGTTGAAAATGAATTTTATGGTGAGAGAATCGGAGTAAAGAATGGCAAATTGTTTAAATGATGTTCCTTTTTAATGACATGATTTAAGTTATTCTTGTAACACTAAAATTTTGTTTACAATCAACATCATCAATAGAATCATTTCAGACGAAAGATGTTCACTGCTGAACATAGGTCTCCCCCAAGTGTCACCACATCGACCGGTCCCGTGCGTATTGCATCCACCGGAATTGCGAAACCTTAACTAAGTCATCGGCCCACTTAGGGAGAGGCCTGCCAACGCAGCCATACAACAATAAGTAGAAGATGGAAGTCTAGATTTTCTGAACATGTTTTCCTTCACTGTATTTAAATATCAAGATGTAATAGTCTCTAATAGTCTCAGTGGAGATTTTTACAGAGAAAATTAATAATGATAGCAACAACTTGGTGAATGATGTTATCAGACAAGAAAGCCCTGATGTACGAAGTAACTAGTTTTGTTGCTTGTTATAAAAAAAAAGTTAAATAAAAAAATCAAAAAGCCCGACTGCTTCAAAAGCGAACTAAAAAGTCGTAGTCGTCGCACAGCATGATTTTGTCCTAGTTTACGACTTTTTAGTTCGCTTTTGAAGCAGTCGGGTTTATTGTTTTTTTTTATTTAACTCTTTTTAGTTATTTTTTTCGAATTTGGTACATTTAAACATATAATTGATTAGTGATACCCCAAACGACGGGATTGGAAGAAAAAAATAATTGGGCCCCCACAATATTGCGCCCAAAAGCACCAATGACACTCGCAGGGTTAAGACGAATCGATTGACGTCCGAATGATCAAAATCGGCCAACGCGTTTGGTCTCTGGAACGCCATATAGAAACAAACATACATACATACTTACATACATACATACATAGACTGATAAACACATTACCCTTCTTCAGCAGTCGGGTAAAAATGCTAGTTACGTCGGCACGGTTTCTTTGTATGGGATGAGGCATCTGTATCTGTGGCTAGTCCCAATTATTATTTTCAGTGTTGACTCGTTTTCAAAGGGCACAGACGGTCAATTTGTTATGCAAAAACTGTGCTAAGGAATTGGTCCTGCTTATTTCACTGTGTCCAATTTGTATGGGTAATATGAATATAATATGCAACTTATTCCAAAAAAATGTTAATCAAATTCCGGAAACCAGAACCGCGAGCATAACCTAACAAGTGATAAAACAAGAAATTGAAGCCAGGAGTTTTAGTACCCCATAACACCTTGAATGCCCCGTTTTTTTTATTTGCGAACAGTGAATAGAACGATTTGGTCCTGTCTTTTAGGGATGTAGGTACAGCATGATAGTATTATATTATCTGTGGTACAGCATCATTTTTACAAAAAAAAAACAGCCAAGCTCCAGACAAAGTGTCACACTAGTGATGGCGATTGTGATAATGCCAAAACTAAAGGGATTGATCACGACAGCGCTTGACAATTTTACAAGCCTTTTACAAGATTTTATTTAACTTCCAATGTATATAAGTGTGTTCGGGTCAAATCATACAACTTAATTTTAAAGCAGGTATCCTTAATTGAATAAGATGAAAATTTGCATATACGTTTAGTTTTGATGACAATGCATGGTACTGATACGAATATGGCGGACGGCCCAAGTTAGCGGACTAGTTATTAATTGTTTACTGCCATAATATGGGTAACAAATTAAAGGATTTGCTGAGAAGAAAACGAAAAAAGCTTGTTTAAAAAAAATTTTTTTAATGAATAATTTTTATCTACAATTTAGATACATATATAGGATATTCGAATTTGAATATAGGAAAAAACATTTTAACAAAAAAAATTAACCGACTTCTAAAGCAAAACACTACAAAGCGAAAATATACGGTGTTTTCTGAAGTCGGTGTCTTTGTGTACTTATTGTTTTTCGTTTTTCACTTTCCAGTGGTTTGCTTTAGAACTCAGTTTATTTTTTATGTTAAAAAGTTTTATATTTTATTTTATTACTAGCTGTTACCCGCAGCTTCGCCCGCGTTAATATAGATATTGTCAATCAATTGTGGTTGTCGACATACAGGGTAAGAAATATCCAATGTTGCAGTTTTAGTTTTAATCAAAATCGGCCCCTTGACTCCTTTGAGTGTTTTGTGCTATTCTTCATAGTGATGATTTGGCCATCCACGCCCACTTGGAAAACTGAGCATGCATAGGTACAGGCATTATTAACGTAAAAAACCGGCCAAATGCAAGTCGCACTCGTGCACGTAGGGTTCCGTGCCATTACCGCAAAAAACGGCAAAAAAATCACGTTTCTTGTATGGGAGCCACACTTAAATATTTATTTTATTCTGTTTTTAGCATTTGTTGTTGTAGCGTCAACAGAAATACATAATTTGTGAAAATTTTTAGAAACTGTCTAGCTATCACGGTTCATGAGATACAGCCTGGTGACAGACAGACAGACGGACCGCGGGGTCTTAGTAATAGGGTCCCGTTTTTACCCTTTGGGTACGAAACCCTAAAAACGATTAACTTATTTAATTGATCACGTTGATCAATACAGGTAAAGGTTAAATAGTTACAAAAGGAAACAAATAAACTACAGAGTCATAAATTCTGCTTTGCTGCAAATTGAAGAAACCACTCATAATTTTTTTCTCTACAGTTAATTGTCATTCCTTAATTATGCCGTTAATCATAATCATACAATGATCAGCTTTTCTATTTCATCATCGTCATCATATCAGTCGAAAGACGTCCACTGCTGGACATAAGTCTCCCCCAAGCATCGCCACATTGACCCATTTCCCATTTACCCCCTTATAATTCGAATTTATATAAATGCTTTCTTAACTATCGTTTACTATCTTTATACTACCACCTGCCAAAATTCAGCCTCATGAAGAAAATGTGTACATCTTATCTTTACAACCTCAAACCCTTTTTAGGGGTAATTAAAACAAACAATAATAATAATAATAATAATAATCTTTATTCATATAAAAACAGATTGCAGTACATGTAACAGTTTTACAAAGTGGGTAGTTATAAATATCTGACAATCAAGTGGGTGACGTGCTGTCCTCCTTGCTAGGCTATGAAATAGCCTGTATTAAGGAGCAATACACTACATACACTTTAATTATTTGTTATGGAAGTATTTCCGCAAAGTTTGCGAGTTGATACCCATAATAAGAAAATTCATACAAAACTAAACCCCTCCCATTTCTACCTCTTCGATTTTTATGCACAAAGAAGTAGCCTCTGTCCTTTTCAGGGTCTCAAACTATCTCCATACCAAATTGCATCTAAATCGGTTCGTAATAAGAAAATGTTGCATGATATGAAGTTACAAACAAAATTAACCCTCTCCCCATTTCTCCCCCTTCGTGTTATGCAAAAAGAAGTAGCCTATATCCTTATCATGGTCTCAAACTATCCCCATACCAAATTTCGTAATAAGGAGTTGCATGATAAAAAGTTGCAAACAATATTAATCCTCCCCTTTTCTCCCACTTCGTGTTTAATGAAAAAAAAAGTAGCCTATGTCCTTTCCCGGGTTCCAAACTACCTCCATACCAACTTTCATCTAAATCGGTACAGCGGTTTAAGCCATAATAAGAAATTTCATACAAAACTATCCGCTCCCATTTCTATCCTTTCGATTTTTATGCACAAAGAAGTAGCCTATGTCCTTTTCAGTGTCTCCAACTATCGCCATACCAAATTTCATCTAAATCGGTTCATATGAAGAAGTTGCATAATAAGAAGTTACTTACAAAGTTAAGCCTCTCTCTTATTTCTCCCCCTTCGTACTTTATGCAAAAATAAGTAGCTTATGTCCTTCTCAGGGTTTCAAAGTATCTCCATACCAAACTTCATCTAAATCGGTTCGTAATAAGAAAAAGTTGCATGAAAAGAATTTACAAACAAAATTAACCCTCTCACCATTTCTCCCCCTTCGTGTTTTATGCAAAAAAAGGAGCCTATGTCCTTTCCCGGGTTCCAAACTATGTTCATACCAACTTTCATCTAAATCGGTTCAGCGATTTAAGCCATAATAAGACGTGTTAATACAAATCTACCCCAACCCCCATTTCTTAAAGCTTAAAGCTTGTTTAAAAAACTGTTTTTTTTATTGGCAAAAATATTGACATTAAACCAATTGCTATCGAGACGTTTTCGCTGTCACTTATCTAAAGCCTCTGAAAAACTTTATGCATTTTTTTGTAGGTTTTAAAATAGTTGAGTTACAGTAAACATTAGCCCACATGGCAGTGGCAGAGACATACGAGCATAAACTTGAAATTGCAAATTATGTAAGTAAACCTTCGTAGCATGAATGGATCTTCTCTAATTTAGAGCCGATTATTCTTTTTACAAGCTTTTATTTGTCCCGGTGTCTGTAATCAAATCTTGCAAGTTAAATTTTACCCATTTCCCGGTGTTGAATTGAGCTGTAATTTTGCACACACGTTTCATTCTCATGACAATACAATTTTGTTTGTAAAGCTTGTTTTAAATGAAAACTTGTTTTATGTAAAATAGCTTGTTAGACATTCGATACTACTCCGTTATAATCTTATAAAGGGCGGATGTTAATGCGAAGGTATAATTCTTTTCAGAAGTTCCGCATTAGTGTAGGTGCAAACAATCCCTACAGTTCAGATACAACCCTACTGTCCAACATTCCTACATGGATTTGTAAATGAAGTTGTAACTTGTTGTTATGGCATTTGGCCCTACAGTTTATGTGGCTTCTAGGCGTAGGTGGAGTATTTCTGTGATTACTAAGGCAACATAAAATGTAGGTGTAAAACTAGGAATTATGTTATTGGTGGAGTAAGGCTGGCTTATGAGGGCAAGGGCCTTAACTGCTAGATATGGTGTAGTTTGGAAATTGTTTGCTTGTGGTTACTAAACCGTGTGATACTGTAAAGGTAGTACTGGACATGGACGGGAAAAAACAACTATTTTTTTTTACTTATTTATCGTGGTGTCCAGTAGCTAAAGCCACACTCCAAGATAGGTTTTTTGGTTAACTCTAACCTAGGAATCAAAATATCCACGAATTTTTAAGTCCATTAACGTCACCAGGATCTTATTAAGCGCGCTGTATGGTTTAAAAAAATTTACAAGCCTTACATATTGACAATTATTTGTTGTGTGTACTGTACTCATGTTAGAGCAAATAAATGATTACTTACTTACTTATTAATTATCCATCGCCTATTTTCCGATATGAAATTAACTGCCATAGCAATGAAACCTGACCTATATATGTATTTGGCAAAATTAATTTCTTGCTCTTTCCACTCCCCTTACAAGATTAGTGACGGCATTTTAATTCCCCCTAATTTTAACATGAGTTCTGAGAAACAGATGGGCGGACTCCCCTTCAAACATGAAATAATTTGCAATTTTGTACATCTCTGAAAAAAGTCCTAATAATTAATTGAGTTACATCACAGAGAAAGATTAACTTCTGTATGAAAATGTAAGGGAGAATATTAATTTTGTAGCTAACTTTGTGTTCGTGTGAGTTATGTTTTAGAAAGTACACACGAGTTTGCTAGAAGTCTTGTATAACAAATAAAGGAGGTTTAATCGCCTTTCGACTCGCCTTAAAATTATTATTCAAAAGCTTATCTATAGTGACCCACTGAAGTTCAAAGATTGCCCAATCCTTTTATTTTTTTCTCTGACTTAAGCAATGCGAGCGCAACCCTGATGTAGACGGTTAGTCCCGCTATGCTCTAGTCCCGCTATCTCGACACGATAAATACCTACTAAAAAGTGCCACTATGCACGAAATTCTTCAATTCTACGTAAACAATAAAAGGTACAGTTGAAAAGAAAAGTATTTTAATTCAATTAAATTGAGCAGGAAGCTGAAAAATATTGAAATTAAACTAAAAAAAGAAAATCGTAGTTCGAAATATTTTTAGGTTTAGTTTCTCTTTTACGGAAATACGTTTCGTTTTTCACAGTTCAATGGAATGGATGGAAACTTGGTTTTTAAAATGACTAACACGACGTGTTGAGTGGCGGCGAGGCGAGTGTGCGTTAATTCAATATTTTTTTTGGGCGCAAGTAACAGCATTTATAAACTAGTTTTCTTAATTTACTTTTTAAATCTATACTAATAAGAGGTGTCTCAGAATGTTTTTCGTTTTTGATACTTAAAAAAAAGGTACTAGAATTAGTTAAAACTCAGTTTAATTACTGTTGAATTAATGAGCAGTATTGTAATTTTATTTGTAAAAAACGAAATTAAGTAAATTCGCACCCTCCTCGTCCTGACACTCGTTTGGCCTGCAACTAAAATTTTCATTATTTGTTTCGTCTGTGAGTCTTTGCTTGCTTTTAAACATTCAGGTTGGGTGGCACTAGTTTGTAAACTTAACTTTTTAAGCAGCTCTATAGGAGAACATCAGCAAGCGTTTAATCTGGGCTATTTGGGCTGCCATATCACGTCAAGGAATAGTCGGTCCCTCACTTTTTGGCGTGTGATTTAAGATTTTAGTTCCAGGAAAATTGAGTGTCAGGAAGTCAAGGATGCACATTTACTTATTATTGTTTTTAATAAACAAAATTGGAAAACTGCTCGTTAATTAAACAGTAAATAAAGCGAGTTTTAACTTATTCTATTACCTTTTTTTTAAGTATCAAAAACGAAAAACATTCTGAGACACCCTATTATAAAGCTGAAGAGTTTGTTTGTTTGTTTGAACGCGCTAATCTCAGGAACTACTGGTTGGAATTGAAAAATTCTTTTTGTGTTGGATAGTCCATTTATCGAGGAAGGTTATAGGCTATATAACATCACGCTACGACCAATAGGAGCGGAGCATAAATGAAAAATGTTACAAAAACGGGCAAAAATATTCCTTTTTGAGAGCTTCCATTGCGTGCGCTGCGTAAATGGTTTAAGTTACGCAAATATCATGTATGATGGATACTTATATATATTATAATATTATAAAGCTGAAGAGTTTGTTTGTTTGTTTGTTTGTTTGAACGCGCTAATCTCAGGAACTACTGTTTGGAATTGAAAAATTCTTTTTGTGTTGGATAGTCCATTTATCGAGGAAGGTTATAGGCTATATAACATCACGCTACGACCAAAAGGAGCGGAGCATAAATGAAAAATGTTACAAAACCGGGCAACAATATTCCTTTTTGAGAGCTTCCATTGCGTGCGCTGCGTAAATGGTTTAAGTTACGCAAATATCATGTACTAGCTGACCCAGCAAACTTTGTTTTGCCATAAAAAGACCAAACATTTATCTACCCTACCTACCCTACCTTACACTACCTACCCTACCCTACCCTACACTACCCTACCCGACCCTACCCTACCCTACCCTACCCTACCCTACCCTACCCTACCCTACACTACACTACCCTACCCTACCCTACCCTACCCTACCCTACCCTACCCTACCCTACACTACCCTACCCGACCCTACACTACCATCAACGCTGCCGGTAGAAACAAAAGTTGGTTGCATTCGTATAGTAGTATATTATTTCTTATTCAAATAAATAGTTCAACAAGTTGGTAGGTAGATAGGGTATGGTAGGTAGGGTAGGGTAGGTAGGGCAGGATAGGGTAGGGTAGGGTAGGGTAGGGTAGTGTAGGGTAGGGTAGGGTATGTAGTGTAAGGTAGGGTAGGTAGGGTAGATAAATGTTTGGTCTCTTTAAGGCAAAACAAAGTTTGCTGGGTCAGCTAGTGGTTAAATAAAATATTACACTGTAACACTTTTCTTTAACACTGCCGGCAAATGTGATGTCGAGCATAGCGGAACTTTTTAGTACTTATTATTCGAGTCGAGCATAGCGTGACTAACTGGATGTAGGTGTCCAAAAATCATCATCGTCCTTTTAACAATCCCACTGCTAGGACACAGACTGCCTCTCTTTTAGATAGAGTCCAATTATTATAATTAGTATCACCACTTTCTTGTAGGCCTGCCTAGGTACCAATACCAACTTATGAAATTATAATAAAACAGTCTTTATTCTAGTACATCAAACTTTTGTACTAGAAACAAATCTAGTGTTGTATTATTTTTCTTGAAGCTGATTTTCTAATAACTAAAGCTTGCTATAAAAATTATACATAACTAATTGTCAAAAAGCAAAACTGTTTAGTTGCAAGCAAGGACAGAGTTTGCAAAGCCCTATTTTTAGGGTTCCGTACCCGAAGGCTCCAAATGAAGCCCTATTGCTGCTACTCACGTGTCTGTCTGTCTGTCCGTCGTCCGTCACACAGGTTTTACAGCCAAACGGCTGTAGCTACAGTCTTCACAATTGCCAAAGAAATGACAAAAAAAAGGAAAAAAAAATTCATTAATTACGTTTGCAAATTGCCTCGTTGATCTATTGTTTGCAATCGCTAATACCTGAGCAAGAGGTTTTGGGCTCGATTCCCGTGTCGGGAAAAGTGTTACTGGGTGTTTCCAACTGGAATTTATGAGAAGCAGCTCGGAGTCAAGAGTTGTGCCCGGTCAATGACAACAGGCTCACCTCCTATTACATGGAAATTAAACATAACTCTGCACCTCTGCCCCTTTGGAAAATACAGCCATAATGTTATGTAAGGTCAAATCCAAATAATTTTATCTCAATCTCAGATTATCTGCAGATAGCTTTTTATCTTGCAGAGTTTACATTTTTTGTTAAAACCTCTCGTGTATCAGGGTTATTCACCGCAGCTAAAATTTTACCTGCGGTTTTATAAAATTTTCTTATTGAAACGGTCAGAATGAATTTTGTACAAAGTTACTGAACTCTGAATATTATTATTATACCTTAAGTAATGAGAAAATTAGTTTGTGTATTTACTTAAACATAAAATATTAAAATGAGAAATGTAATTTATTTGGGGACTAGTTTCTGCCAGCGGCTTCGCCCGCGTGAATGTCGAAAATTAACCCGAGGGAACATATTCCTGGTATAAAAAGTATTCTATTTGCTATTCCTGACTATAATCTATCTTTGTGGCAAATTTCGTCCTGATCCGTCCAGCCGTTTGAGCGTGAAGAAGTAACAAACATACAGCACACATACACACTCACAAACTTTCGCCTTAATAATATTACTAGTAATGTCATTATGTCGTTAATTCATCTTTGTTCTTATTGTATTACATTTTAAATATTTCTCAAAAAAAAAAAAAAAAAAAATTACGCTCACCGGTATCGGGATCAGGAAGCTCCAGAGAGAGGAACCTCCTAACAATACGAGCCATGTCCAGTAGTACTGGTTTCTGGATCAGGGCCTTGACCCAGCCGCCTAACGAGAGCTTTGCCTGAGGTGTTGGTTGAGGCTCGTGGCTATTAAGTCATTGGCTCTTACGACTATCCGATCCGATCCGATAGTCCACATCCCACATGTCGACAACCTCGCGAGCCAAGTCAAGCTAATTGATTGGCTTATCTTTCTCAGCTTTCCCGAGGGACGGTTATGACAACAATCATTGCATGCCTCTCGATTCGGTCCACCACCACAATATCAGGCTTATTGGCTACAATTGTCCCTGGCTGTGATAGATGATAGACCGATCTTAGTACAATGTGATATTGTTGGACACATACCTATAGTACGGACCTCTGATCCTGCAAGAGGGTAGGTATTTCAGAGCAAGTTTCTGATGGATAATCCTGGCTACAAGGTGGTACATATGCAAGTACTCTTCTTTGCCTAGACGAGAACAACCAGAGATAATATTGCGGATATATTCACCTGGACGGTGAAATGTCCGACAGATGTCAACCGTGCCACCATATATATATTATGTATTTTTTTACTATCTCGGAACCCTAGGTTCCCGGTCCTTTGAAAGGCGTGCGAGGAGCCGAAGCCAACTCTCAGAGGCCTTTTTAGGCATGTTTCAGATAATGTGACACCAACCGACGATTACCCCTGTAAGCACTACGCAACTGCACCCAAGGTCAATCCCCGGTTGGTGCAGGACTATTGCAGAACATTGAGAAAAAATGTTTTGGGCTATGGATTCGGTAGGTTTAGTGGATCGATAGCATAAAACTATAGGAGGATTTCTGGACCCTGCCTGCCCACTGTTGAACTACACGGCCATAAAAGGGCGGGGGTGACTTGCACACTCAATTAATGGGTCCCCTCAAAAGGGTCTCTAGCACTATAGTGATGTACCGCCAAGGGGGCAACATATCCGGAGGTGTTTGAGGAGTTGAGACGTATACCACGGCTACCAGGACAATACCGGCAGTACGATCAAGCTCCCTACCAGCATCTTACTGGGGTTCCTTCCTCCGAGCACGTTTGCTCTTGTAAATGTACTCTTAAGCCAGCCAATTAAGCCAAGTGAGGGGTAAGAGCTCTGGTGCCCGTCAGTTTTCACTCTGACCGGCCAATAAAGGCAAGCTAGAGATGAGAACAAGACTTCTCCCTGGAGATCAGGTGTGTCGCCACTGCCTGCCAGCTCGCCACAAAGCTGCCCTCACCCTAGGCATGTTGCGGCAAAGTAGAATCTACCGGCACAGACCTAGGGATCACTGATGCGCGCAAGCCCCACCACGACGTCAACGTAGAGATACTGTGATGGGGATAATATACATATATATAATTATAAACATATAAATTCAAATTCAAATTAAATTTATTGTATCCATAATGTACACATAGGTGGTAAATATAAGTTACAGAAACAAATATGGACCCTGTCGGGCACAGCGACATTCTAGATACAGTCAGTGTCTAGGAGAGAGGAATAGCGTTCAATATTATTACAAATTAAAATATTTTACTTTTCTATTAACATTTCATTTTATTTTATTTTATCTATTCCCTTTCTATTTGTTTTTATTTTGTTTAATGTACTAATATGTAAATCTTTTTATTTTCAATTTTCTTTTAATCTTTAGTTTTTAAATTTTTATTTCTTTTCAAATTTCAAATTTTATGTTATAGTGTGATTAGAAACAGATACAATGAAAAACAGCACGTCTGTGAAGCACTTTAACCTTGAGCTGGCCTAGCGAAGTAAGGAATTTCATTATAACACAAGGCCAGCTGCTTACGCCGGTTTTGTTACCATTGACGCATGACCTAAAGTACTGTATTTGCCTTTGTTTTACAGCGATGTTTATGAGGGTCTATTGGCGTGGTAGCTTTTGTACGACTGATCCTTACCTTCGATCGAGAGCATAGCGAGATAAGTTTACAAAGAATAAAAAAGAACACTATTTTCATCACCCTAATACGATATTATAATTATGTCATACGTCATATATGTTATAACAGGCAGCTATCTACCTTAATGTCCTTCATATTTAAACATACATTGATGTACATTATAAACGAGATGTTTAACAACGCAGGGTAGTTAATATTTATACTGTCCCCGATGTTTCAGTAAGTTACAAGCCTGAATAAATATATTAAGCCCGTTATGCATAAAGTTTAAAATTACCTGTTTATTTTTGTCTTATAATTGAGTTGGCGACGCTACTTTGTTGCTTACATTATGTCCTTTTGAGTATTGCATGTGGCGATGAATTAAATATAATATTATGCACAAGCTTAGGCCCCGCGGTTTGGTTCCTATAGCCTGTTTCAAAGAAACCTGCGTTTGTGTTTTCGGAAACACGTGTTTGGAGTGCGTTCGGACGCATACAACCCGAATCTCTTCAAAGTTAGAGTGAACAGGCTTCTCTTCTGAGTAAGCTCACTCTATAGTCGACTTTGTCTCTGACACCTCTGACCTAGACTAGAGTCAAGAGCAAACCCAAAATAAATAAAAAAAGAATCCGCGCATTATTCACATTAAAAGCCTACGGGCCAATTTCTGAATTGAGTATTTCATGTTAAGAACGTGTCAAAGTTTGACAGCTTTTCAAGTTTAAGTAAAGTTTGACAAATACTCAACTTCAAATGCTCAATTCAGAAATCGGGAGTAAGGCGATAATATAACTTTCAATCAGTAGCAGATTTTTACAAATATATAAAAAATAATTTCATCTCTTTGCTTTATATGTTTAGATTATTTTAAAGACAAAAAAACTAAAATCAAATACCTATGAGTTATGAAATCCATTATTGAATTATGCGCTAGTTAATCTCAATGCCACCAATCTGCAAAACTCGTTGTTCCACCTTGCCTATACTAATGTCCACCCTTTCCATGTGTTGATGGTCACCATCGGAATGGTTTTAGTAAGGTAAAAATCTAACAATCCTGGATATTTTCTCCGTAAGTCCAGGCGTCTATTGAAGCACAGACAAAAAAGGTATCTTTAGATTAGATCTCTCACAAAAGCCACAAACAACACCCTTTTACTAAAACAAGTGGCGCTAGATTACCAGTTACAATGGGCTAGTGAAATGACATTGGATAGTCAGAAGTACTCTAGATTCTCTTTCAACTTGACCCTATAGAACATAGCCTATATTCCACAAAATTCTCTAAAAATAAAAGCCTACGTTTCGCTTTCAAGTCTCTAATTAGCCTGCTACTTAAGCCATACTTTTTTTTCATTGGCAAACAGTCTCGACCACAGAGCAAGGAATGAGAGTGACTATACTTAATAAAAGATAGCTTGATCTCTGCGATATATTATGTCAAACTGACGTATATGTTATTGTCACGTAATTGTAAGCCTGTCAAGCGCTATTGCTACTGTATTGATACTGACAGCTGTTGCAGAGATCACAATATCTTTTATGAAGTGTAGATACATTATTACTTGCACGGGGGTACTTGTACACTCAAAGTTTTTAGAATAGGCCAGCTACTCTTTGGGAATCTGTAGATGTGTAATAAATTCATACGTCATGCACTTTTACAAATGAAGGAAAGAGGCATTCTTTTTATGATCCCTGAAGACGCCGTGGCTGCGTTTGAAACAAGCATGGAAGAAATCTCTAAAGAAGGACTTTTATTGTGACCTCCGTAATATAAGTTCGCCTGTTTGCGCTTTTCATGTGTGATAGCCGTAGTAAAAAAATCGTAATTAGTCGTCAACGTCTATGAGGCAACGGTGACACTCACTGACATGCTTCCTTTGGATCAAAGTATGTACTGTCACAATATTGTGACCGTAGAAGCAAAGTGACACGTCGGTCTAAACATGGACCTACATTGTAAATTGACTCCTTTATCCAAAGCATACGGTCTAGTCGAAGCAGAAGTAAAATTCTGTAGGCTCTGCATGACTTTATACGTCCAGTCGATTAAATGCGCGCGTCTTTTGTTTATTGTGCATTACGTGATGGAGATAATTATACTATGTACATTTTTAAACCGACGCGTGGCTTTTCTTCGACTCTGTCTTGAGTGTACTTTGACCCTTTGTATGGAAAGTTATGACAGTGCCGTCTCTAACAGTGGCCGGCAAGATGTCTCGTTACTCTGTGGTCTTGAAGAAAAATGTTACCGAGATTCAGCCTTCGAGGTATACAAAAAATATCTTGTCATGCTGTGCAAGTTTTAAGAGTTCCTAAGAGAAAACGGAGCGTTTTGATGTCGCAAAGTTTTTGAGACATTTTCATTTTGTTAGTGAAATACTGAGCTGAAAGTTTGTGAATCTTATGTTTATTTTTTTGCGTTGAATCTTCTATTTAAACTGCTTTAGGCATATGAGTATATTATTATTGTATTTTTTTATATTTTGATGACGATGTGATATATTTTGCCATTATATCTATAGGCTATCGAATTGGACAAGTTTTCTATATCCAATTGGATTTGTTTGTGATGATGTGATTTGTGACCACTCTTGTTACAAATTATATTTAGTAAGTTTAGTCAGTAATGGGAAGACAATATCCAAACAGTTCTCAATTTGACTGTATGTTTCTAACGCGATTGCTCCGCCAATCAAGAACCGATTTTGATGCTTCCGATTCTTTTTTATTTGAAAGGGGTTGCTTCTCATGTGGTTCCATTTAAATGATCAAGATCTGACGACAAGTTTTTAAGTTATCCTTAATAACGCGTATTTTCATGGTAATACCGAAACAAATAGCGAAAAAAAAATTTTTGTATCAAAAAAATTATACCGAATTCCAAAACAATAAACTACACTACATAAACTATTTGTCGTGTTTTGTTTTGGCAGTCGGTTTAATCCTTTTGATAAAAAGTTTTTGTGTTACATCAGCACAGTCATAGAAATGTATCTGGTGAGCTCTAATTTTAACTACTACTGGTCTTTTGTTGCAGTACGTACTTACCTATAAATTTGTCATTAGCTTTCTCGTACACCGAACACAGTCAGCAAAGAGCATATCAATATCAACCTACCCATCATACCTACATTCATCAGCAAACACCAAACGGAACCAAATGTATGATAACGTCGGACGACTCGCTAATATCGTACAAACAAGTCGCTAATATCGTACGTGAGTCGTGCGCCGTGCCTGTGACGAATACCCGACACGTTAGACACGTTAAGTGCTGAAATGACTCTTGTAGTCGCTTTCATATTTGTAGGGCTGGCGCGAAGGAGTATTAGCGTTCTTGGTCTTGGGCTTTGAACTTATCAAAATTTTTGAAAGCTTAAAACTATAATTAATTGTTTTCTGGTGATTCGATGGAGGTCTGTAGATTCGCATCCTGTCAATTATGGATTTGTTTTATTCATTCACAGAAAATGCTCATGCTGACTGTCTCGTCGGTCATACTATTGGTCATGAGGTTCTAGGCATGGTTGCCGGTTCGGGAAAAGTGTTATTGGATTGCCCATTTTGGATTAATTAGTAGCCGTAGTTAGTAGTTGGATTAGTGCCTAGTTGCTTTGAAGATCTGCCACAAGGAATACCGATGACCTAGTGATGGCGGAGGGAGCCCCCTGGATGCAACAAGCATATTACCATTTGATTTGGTCACACTCGGGTGATATAGTGTGATAACATGTATATGACATGACATCTGCCGGGGATAATGATGATAACTGTGCTGGAAATGCAATCACTTCTTCAAACGTAGATGTTTATAAAGCTCTGTGTTAAAGTAATTTTACCTTACACCTCTTTTCCTAATCTTCACGGCTCCACGAGTTCCAATCCACCTAATAATCCCTTCACACCGTTTGCGAAGCCGCGTTCACATAAATAATAACAAACATAATTGCTTTTATATGATAATACTGTTGGTTTATTACTTCCTTCCTTGGCAGACGGCTGTAACAGCGGCAATTATAGCAGGCCGCCAACGTGTCTGCAAGTCGTCTTATTACGATTTGTCTGTATCAGCGTTATACGTTTCATTTGCAGGGATAATATTGTTGTTTTGGTGAAGGTGTTCTTTTGTTTTTCTTTAAGGAGGGAAAATGGAAGAGCTTGATAGTTGCATGAATATGGTGCTCTGTTTGTAATGTGACGGCTGTTGTTTAGATAGTACTAATAGAGATATGCAAGAGCAGTTGTAACTCAGGCTTAGGCTCTGTGGGAAACTTCGAACCCAGGCAGGCCCTTTGTGTAAATTATTTAATCACCATAGACTGCTCGCAAAACAGCGAAGGAAAATATCGTGAGGAAACCGACATGTCCTACAACCAAAAAAGACACGTGACATCCACCAACCCACACTGTACCCGCGTGGTGGATTCCGGCTCATTTCCTCTCACAGAAAGGAGACCTGTGTCCCAGCAGTGGGAACACTAAAAGGCTTATGATGTTGAATAGAGAAGTATGGCAGAAGACATGTTGCGCCGTCCTTATATAAATAAGGATAGCGGCAAAATACTGGTAAACACATCGGCATAAATCATTTTTGAAGGATTATATGTTATGGAGCACATATTTCGATATCTAGAATAAATAGATGATGATCGTCATCATCAGTCTACAGCAGTCTACTGTTAGACATAGGCTTCTCTAATTTTTCGCTATCTGCTACTTGCAAACCTGCGAAGATCATCGTTCCACCTAGCTAGAATGAGGGCGTCATTAAAGTTCAGGTAAACGGCGTAAACTCACTAGGGTCTGAAATGACAATGGGCGTTCCTCAAGGCTTTATATTGGGTCCATTCCTCTTTTTAGTTTACATTAACGATTTGCCCCAATTATTACAAAATCAACCGAAGATCGTGTTTTTTGCTGATGACACATCTTTGATATTTAAAATAGATCGACGATCACAAAATCTTGATGATGTGAATAAGTCTAGTCATCAGGTCCAAACTTGGTTCACGGCAAACAATTTGGTACTAAATGAAAAAAAAACCAAATGTATTAGATTCACATTGCCGAATGTTAGAAGTAGCGAATGTGACATCATATTGAATGGAGAAAAGCTGGACTATGTAAATCAAACAGTTTTCCTAGGAATCACTCTAGGTGACAAATTACAATGGGGGCCTCACATAACATCTCTGGCAGGACGGCTGAGCTCAGCCGCTTATGCTGTTAGAAAGATAAGACAGTTAACGGATGTAGAAACCGCGCGTTTGGTCTATTTTAGTTAATTTCACAGCATTATGTCATACGGTATTTTACTGTGGGGTCGGGCGGCTGACATTGAATCAATATTTATATTGCAAAAGAGAGCTGTCAGAGCCATATATAAGTTAAGTCACCGAGAATCTCTTAGGGAGCTATTTAAAAAGATTAATATTATGACAGTTTCTTGCCAATTCATTTATGAAAATATTATGTATGTAAGGAAAAATTTAAATCTCTTTAGTAAAGTTAGTGATAGACACAATTGTAATACCAGAAATAAAGATAAGTTAGATGAACCATCATATAAATTAGCTAAAGTACACACATCTTTCATGGGGTACTGTGTTAAATTCTATAACAAAATACCTTGTGAGATATTAAAGTTAAATGAAAGAAAATTTAAAACAATAGTTAAAAGCACACTTTGTAAACAAGCATATTACAAATTAGATGATTATATTCACGATAAGAATGCTTGGAAACATGCTGGTCCTGCTCCATCAAAATTGCAATGAAAACATATTATGAAAGCTATAGGCTAATATGATATTGAAACAAACTAAAAAAATACTATAACTCTTTTAAAATTATTACCATGTATAAAATACTTATGTAAAAGTGATAATCATAATTATTGTTTAATGCATGAAAAAAAGGCAGAAATTTAATTTTATAAATTAAGCAGTAAAAAATAAATAATAATATAATCTTTGGTGTGGACAAAATCAAAATGGTTAATTTGTATTATATTCATAATTAAAGTAACGCTTTATTTTTATTTTTTCTTTGTTTTTTTGTTTAAAAAAAATTGACTCGCACACTGTTCTGTTGTTGTTTAATTAGTTAATGTACCTATATTTGCACTATTTGTAAGTAGGTGAGGACCATGTTCCTATTTATCAAGTAAAGGAATTTACCTGTTAATGCTTGTAATTCTCTCATACCTATATGTAGTATAGTAGTGCTGGGTACATCGTCCTCACGTATACGAATTTATTAATGTATGTACCTATATAAATATTGTATAAAACTATTTTTTTAAAGAGTAAGTATGGAGTTTCTTGTGCGTTCTTCTCCATAACAAACTACATTTCCGAATGCACGGTAGAATCAATTTTTATTAAATGTAAATTTTAACGTTCAAAAGTGCCACATAATGGCCTACTTGAAATAAACACATTTGACTTTGACTTTGACATTGCTTACTTATACCAGTTCGCGGTCTCCACTCTAGAACATGTATACCCCAACAGTCATCGGTTCTACGGCTAGTATTGACGGACACATTACCACTTTAGCTTGATTTTTCTGTGACTTATATCGAAAACTTTGATTCTCTGGCTCCCTCAGTTAGAGAGACTTTGCCATGCCTCACTGAGTGACCTTAAATTAAATAGATCTATTGGATAAAATGATTATTATAAGGGAAACTCTTCAAAATACCTACAACCAATTATGCCTTGATTCCAAAAAGCACTTTCGCCAAAACAATACCGCTATCCGAAACCATTTCCATCGAGGGCCTTACAAGGGACCTATCGTACCTTCCAGGAATATTTAACAGTATAAACTAACTTGATACTGAATTAAAACTTTTTTTAAGAGCGAACACTGGCTGTTAGAGACGCTAGAGCTCGTTGATTCGTATAATTGGATGACTTTATTGGTTACTGGCTTTAGGTGTGTTTCAATGACGGTGCATAAATGGAAATTGCGTTGAAGACTTGTTAAGTTTATCTCTTGTTATTGAATTAGCTTCCTATTGTTTTGATTGTGATTTTCAGAACGGCTGGCAGAAATACATGCAAGATTTTTCTCTAGTGATTATTCACACTGTTTTGTTTGGGATATAGGTTACGCTACTGCTAAGTATGAGGTCCTAGGTTTGTAACCGGGAACGTGAAAAGCTTTATTAGGTTTTTTCATCAAGAATTTTTGAGTAGTATCTCCAGTAGAGTCTGTATTAATTATTGGATTTATTTGGGTTATTACATTATTAAGGTTTTATTGCCATCAACCGAGAACAAATTTGGCAATAAACAATTACAATGGCAATAAAACCCTCTATTACTTCGGATTTGTTTTTACGTGTTAACTTTTAGGAAAGAAGGAAGACGTCTTATATATTATTGTTTGTGAAAATTTGCTTTTTGTGATAAGATTTTATTTCAAAAATATTTTTGTTTGATCTCCATATCCTACAATTTAATTTCTTCACTTATTTCTGCTACTTGCATAACCCAAGTGCAGTAATCCTTTCTTGGCCAACCCTACCCGATGTTGCATACGCTGTGGCGATGGCAAGAGCCCTTCAGTTTGCCCGAGGGCCCCGTAATTTGGGTCAGCGGACGCAAAAGTTTCAGTCTAGCAAAATTTTTAATTTGATTAGACTTCATTTCTGGTGCTTTGACATCGTTTCGTGCTTATTTGGGAGCTGTTATTCTAGCTTTGGTTTAAAAAGATTTGTAGCTTTGTGGAGTGGAGAGGACATAATTAAACGAAAAACCATATTAGGCCCTAGTAAGTTAAGTTACTGGAACATTTATATTCTCTTATAGGTACTAGATTTTGTCGCGTATACTCCCGTGGCTTACTCCACAAGAGCTGCGTATTTTTCTAGGATAAAAACTCAGTGTCAGTGTTGTTTTTTAGTTGCTTTACAAGAATTTCGTATCTAATCTAACTTATCAAAATTTCGACGCATTATCATTTACAAACAAATTAAGGAACAAATAGAACTTGGCCGAGTGTGCCATTATATCCAACAACTTGCACAGTTTAGGACTAGGTAACTAAGGGATCTTCCAGATGTTGTAACGCAGTTTAAATTGCTTTGAGATGCGACGTAGTTCCTAAGAAAATTTCAAGTGTAAATAGGTAGAATTGCATTTGCATAACATCCATGTGAATATTCTTGAAATTTCGCTTATTGAAAATTGCTTTTCGGTGTGCCTTAAATCGAATCGCATCGAGCTATCAAAACGGTCGCTAAGAATCGGGTATATCTACATTTTAAGCAGTTGAACAATGTGAACATTACGTCACCATTCTTTTAAAGATTAATAAAGATAAGTTTGAAAATCATAACTCTTTATAAACGGCGACAGTTTACTAGCCTATCACTTAACGACTGTGACCCATTTCCTTTAGAGCTATCCTATACTGCAGATTTTTATCGGCCATTAAAATCTTCAATGTGGCACTATATGGGGAACACCGTATAACTTGCTTATTAAAAGTGGTGATAGTGTGAAGAGATTTTGTGTTTCTAATAATTTTCTCTACAAAAAATATTCAGTTTTCATCAAACCTACTCGTAAATACACAAACTTTTGCCTTTTTTACCCGACTGCCGAAGGAGGGTAATGTGTTTATCAGTCTATGTATGTATGTACGTAAGTATGTATGTATGTTTGTTCCTATATGGCGTTCTAGATATATAGTGGGGGCCCAAAATTTTATTTTCTTCCAAACCCATCGTGTGGGGTATCAAAATAAAAGGGTTTTAAGAGGTGATTGCAAAAATATAAAACGCTTATATGTTTAAATATACCTCATTCGAAAAAAAATAACAAAAAAGTTATAAATAAAAAAAGTTAAATCAAAAAGTCAAAAAACTCGACTGCTTAAAAAGCGAACTAAAAAGACATAAACAAGAAGAATCTAAATTTTCTTCTTGTTTATGTCTTTTTTTTCTTAAACTTTTTTTTCTGTTTGAGCCATATTACGCCATCTGCTACGATTCTTACTTACTCCTTTAGGTTTGGTTACACTCATACGTCTGGTCACGCACACCGGTTGGTACTACAAACCTGACCTCAAACATTGTTGTGTAAAATCAATTAAATTATTCGTATGTTCGTACGTTCTACAGTCACCACAGGGTTTGACTTAGATAAGCGAGATGAAGAGTATTGTGAAATTCTACAATATTATTTATTAACTTAGTAAGTCTTGGTAACCCTTACTTATGGCAAAGGGAAACATCGTGTGGAAACCTTGACCTGAAACCTGAAATCCTCAATAGGTAGAACAATACGAGATACTCTTCTTTTGACGAAAAACCCAGTCAGCTGAGTGACAGTTTCAAGTAGGGTTATTATTACTTTAGTAGTAGTTATATACCAAGAGAATTTGACCGTTTGACCAAGTAGTTTACTTTGAGTTAATGTCATATGTCCTCCAGATGAGGTAGAGGGCGTCCACAGTAGTTCCCCATTGTGTTCGGTCTGTAGCTTCACGCTTTACCTGGCTCCATATTATCGCGATTCAGCCTATTGGCAAGTGCGTTGCCAGGTTTAACGGGCACAGCAACACTTTCGTTTCCCTAGGGGATTCTAGACCATAGCTTACTTGGGTATGTGATCGGGACCTCTTGGGAGCTTGTGGGCAATCCATCTCCACTTGCGACGCTTGATCTGGTGGTCAATCGGGCTCTTGTAGCAGTTTGATCAAGTAAATTAATAGGCCAAGTGATCTTCTTTAGGTAAAAAAAAGTGAAATCAAAAAATCAAAAAACCCGACTGCTTCAAAAGCGAACTAAAAAGACGTAAACAAGGAAAAAATCATGCTGTGCAGTCGGAGGATACATATTCGCGGGCTGGCTGACCAAAATCTGGTGTATCCTCCGCCTGCACAGCATGATTTTTTCCTTGTTTACGTCTTTTTAGTTCGCTTTTGAAGCAGTCGGGTTTTTTGATTTTTTGATTTAACTTTTTTTATTTATAAGTTTTTAGTTAAGTTTTTTTCGAATTAGATACATTTAAACATATAAGTGTCATATATTTTTGAAATCAACTCTTAAAACCCTTTATTTTGATACCCCACACACTGGTTTTGGAAGAAAAAAAAAATTTGGGAACCCACAATATGGCGCCCAAAATCCGCCATTTTTCTATTGTCCAATTTTAACGTAGCCTATGACACTCGCAGGGTTAAGACGAATCGATTGACGTACGAATCATCAAAATCGGCCAACGCGTTTAGTCTCTGGAACGCCACATAGGAACAAACATACATACATACATACATACATACATATATACATACATACATACATAGACTGATAAACACATTACCCTCCTTCGGCAGTCGGGTAAAAATGAGACGTTAATTTCATAATCACTAATCATTTGGCCACTTGTGGTGATTATCATGCTGAATAAACGTCAGAGTACAACATTGAAAGGATAATCAAATGCATTCTTCGCGGTAGTATTACCGCAATCACCACTTCTTTTACCAAGAGAGGTGATGATAAGTTATAATTCCGCACAAGTTTTAAGTAAAATCCATGAGAAAATACTTTATACGAGACTTTGCAAGCTACTAAAGACGACAGCCCATCAATATCTGCCACGTAGGACTCTTGAACTTGAGTATCTCGGCAGGCCGTGTGACCTAAATGTATCATCAGATAAATCTCCCATGTGCTACCTTACCTCACTTCGTAATTAATTCAAAAAAATCAAAAAACCCGACTGCTTCAAAAGCGAACTAAAAAGTCGTAAACAAGGAAAAAATCATGCTGTGCAGTCGGAGGATACATATTCGCGGGCTGGCTGACCAAAATCTGGTGTATCCTCCGCCTGCACAGCATGATTTTTTCCTTGTTTACGACTTTTTAGTTCGCTTTTGAAGCAGTCGGGTTTTTTGATTTTTTTGAATAAAGTTTTTTTATTTATAACTTTTTAGTTAGTTTTTTTCGAATTAGATACATTTAAACATATAAGTGTTATATATATTTGAAATCACCTCTTAAAACTCTTTATTTTGATACCACACACGATGGGTTTGGAAGAAAAAAAAAATTTGGGCCCCCACAATATGGCACCCAAAAGCCGCCATTTTTCTATTATCCAATTTTAATGTAGCCTATGACACTCGCAGGATTAAGACGCATCGTTTGACGTATGAATCATCAAAATCGGCCAACGCGTTTGGTCTCTGGAACGCCACATAGGAACAAACATACATACATACTTACATACATACATACATAGACTGATAAACACATTACCCTCCTTCTGCAGTCGGGTAAAAAGTAGTCCGTATGACCTAAATTTCCTCTCATCAACAAAATGTACTAGCCCTTCTCGCGTCGTCATGCAAAAAATTAACACCACATCTCACATAACGTTATAAAAATAAAAAGGAGAAAATGAAGCTGCCATATTTCACGCCCCTAAAACCATAGTAGGTATATCGCTACACCTATGTATGTGAACCATGAAAAAGATGCGACGCGATAACTTCGTCAAAGGTGACTCTTTATGTAGATACGTAGGTATCCTTTGCAGCTAAAAAGCATCAGAGTGCCTTTCAAAGAAAATGGCTATTCGCTTTTAGTCGTGCCTCTTGGCGACCTTTTACGCTCATTTTTACAACAGTTAGTAAATGTTCCAACTAATGTTTTTTGGGCTTTTTCAAAGTGCTTTCCAGTTTGTTGGGCCACGTTTGGATTTTGTGTTATTGTGAATGGTTGTTTGGGGTAGGTAGAAACCACGTGGCGGTTTTTATTACATTTTCTTTCCTTCTTCTTGATATTATGTTATCCACACCTAAGTACTGACTTAAGTGATATAATAATAAAGAATCATTGCGATATTACTGTCATGTTTTCATTAGTGTTTTCAACTTTTTTTTTAAATCATTGTCTGTCAGTATCCAAAATAGACTGAAAATATCTTCATCAAAATCAGCTAATACATACATAATTCCTTTATATTTTGTTTCTTACTGGAACTGCAATTTCTCAGTATTAACCCGGCGTCTATATTTATGATCGGTTGATGTCAATTGGATCGTCAACTACACATACAGGTGAGATATTAAACCATATGTTTTAAACATTTTAATTTATCTAAAAATTAACTTACACAAGGTTCGTAAAACAATTTTATTATCAACTTCAACCCAGCGTCATAAAGATACAAACTGCAAGATGCACAAAATTTTACATCTAATCTATGTTGTAAACCTACCATGTATATGTATATTTTGCTGAAAACTATCAAACTCAGACTAGACTTTTACTTCAATTTTGAGACTGGCATCTGTGACGATGTTACCATAATCGACTTTTAAGCTCGTAAAGTTGTACCTAAACTTTCGTGTCTGTGGTCGGATTTTTGGACCTTTAATACTGTGCGTCTCGTCGTTACGAGTAGTCAGAAGCTTGAGTCTGACACATGTCTAGCCAAGGGGTACCGTGTTACCCAGTTACTGGGTTGTGGAGGTCAGATAGGCAGTCGCTCCGTGTAAAACACTGGTACTCAGCTGAATCTGGATAGACTGGAAACCGACCCCAACATAGTTGGCAAAAGGCTAGGCAGATGATGATGAATACTGTGCGACTAAAGTACAAGTCTTAGGTTAAATAACCATGTTTCTTAATCAATCACGCGTGACCAGCTGATCAGATTTGAATTAAACTTGGCACAAGGTTAGTCAATGACTTTTAATGATTAGGACATACAATACTTGTTATCACGGTAGTGCTAGTTTACCAATAACATTTTCAAACAGAATGGAAGATTCTATCCACATTAAAAAGTTGTGTATAATTTAGTGATCAACGAGTATCTGAAATAATTGACATGTTTAGTTTTACACTTTTAGTTTATAAAAAGATATTTTTTATTGGCATAGATTGTTTTGTTTTTGTGATTGTAAAAAAATAGTATATAATAAATTCATAATTTAATTTGTATATTTAATTAAGATATATTATAATATAAGTATTTTGGCGTATAAAAGTTGAGATATTTTTAAAGTTTTCATTTCAGAGGTACTGCAAAAACGCACAGTCACAGTCTTTAGACAGACAGTTTGGTTTTTAGTCTTAGAAATTCGCATTTATTGTCCTACAATATTATAATTGAATAATTTATTGTATTTTTAGGAAATCAATATTATATAACAATTAAATTAAGTAAATAAGAAATAATGATTAAATGAAATGTTTTTTAAATAATTTTTCATGATTGACTATTTTTATTTTCATTCATTTGTCGTATTCTGTTTTCTGTTGTAATTTGTGTTTAACCTAATATGGAAGACGTTGGTGCCTGTGATACAATGATTTCCATTAGTAACCAACGATTCTCTTTTTCTGTGACATTCTGATGAAACTGTTCTCACTTTCTGATCGTGTATTGTATTTTTTTCTGAATAAGCGATTATTGTATTGTATTATTATACATTTACATTTTTTATGGCTGCGTTTAGATGTTAGATCTGTATTTGGCGTTTTTTTTTACAAATATTTGGTGAAAACAATGTAAAGTAATATTACAGAGTTACAAAACTTTTTGTATCTTTTAAAGTACTGATCTGATTTCGGAAACACTTTCACGGATTAGAAAGCTCGATCGCTCCCTTAATAACATGGGATCCACGGAAGCAAACCGAGGCGGGCGGACCAAGCTAAATAAAAAACACACAAACACACATAAATTCGTATGTAGACAACAATAGACAAAAATCAAATGTCACTCAAACAACTCACCCTTATTACTTAATCACCAATCCCATCAATGCTTTGCCTCAAACCCGCAACATACTTATTCCATTAGCATTGAACCTTGAACATTTAGTATTGAACAAATCATAAAACAAATGAACGCCATATCTTTATGAGTTTGAGCGTGAAAACCACCCGGGTTCACGGACGGTCAATGATCGATTGAGTGTGATGCGGTCAAAGGTTTCGTAATGTTTCTCATGCAATACGGGTTTTATTTTTTTGTTTGGATTTAGGTCGTTTTGGAGCAGACTGCTAAAGCGTTTTGATTTAGGTTTTCATTGTTTAGGTATTTTTTCTCGAATTGGGACGTATTTGATTTGACATGGTTGAGGAGCAGACTGCTTAATTTTAGGTAACACCTGCACTAAACTTTGGTATAGTAAGGTCAGGGTGGACCGCGCGGTTTTCAGACGCCGACATTAGGTCATACTATAACGAAGCGAACTCGCCACGTTATCGGTTATCTTCAGGAGCGATCGTGTGTGTGAGATAAATCTCCTGTTTCTCGTATTAATTAGCAATCGTTAAGACGGTTGTATTTTTCGAACGGCTTTCAACAGTTCGAGGTTTTCAATTCGACTGTATGTTTTGTATGTTTGTTACGCGATAACTTCGCCAATTATGAACCGATTTTGATTATTATTTTTTTATTTGAAAGCTGTTGCTTTTCATGCGTTGTTGTTTGTTTTTGTTCTATTTAAATTTGATCACGGTCTAATAAAAAATAGGGTACAATATTTTTAAGCCCAACTCAGGTAACTTTTTGTCTACTTTGAATTTACTAAGTGACCAAGACGTCGTTGCAAGTATACTTGCACAGGCAATTTAGTAGTTGTCAAGGAGGATAGGATGCTGTAAAAATCACGAGAATTCCTCCATGCTGCAATTAGTTGAGTATCGTTACCACAGAAGTATACTTCTGCGCACAAACATGGACGGATGAAACCGCATAATAGATGAACGACGTGAAATCGAGTGTACCTGTGAAAAACAGATCAAAATAAAATATGTAATATATATCGGAGGAAGGTAAATGATTAATAGTTGGGAACGAAGAAATATCGCTTGTAAACTTATTAATTCAGTTTTATTTAATTGGCAACATTTAGCTTCTGATTCAAATTTCAATTAGATTTTATTCGATTGACAACACTTTATTTTCCTTATGTCACAAAACTTGAATTCGATTGGATGTTCAAAGCGGTGGTTTTGCCGGATGTGTGCTTGAGCCAATAATAAAGCGGCGAGCGCCATACTTGGCGCTCTGAGTGGTTTCTCCCGCGATTGTTGTGCTGGAGTTAAAAAGAAAACGCGGGGACAAGCGTTTGGTGGTTGAAAAGAGTAAGGAGGTATTCTAAAGTGGCGTGTATAAACTTGATAAAAAGTGGTTTTGTTGAAAGAAAGTGAAACGATTGGTGGCCGAATCCACTGCTTCGTTGTTGGATCAAGGACTATCTCTGAAACGGCATAAGTTACCTGCTTTGTGCGCGCATTACCCACGATAAGCCCACAACTTTGAGGGTATATGGAAGGAAGCCCTCGTGTTGCCGACATATATATATATAACCAAATCTATGATCATTAAACAGTTTTAACTGTAGGTATTACGTTCTATATTAAAGCTTTTTTTATTCTCATTGATCGAGGTTTAACGTGAAAATAATGTTATGTCCGAGTCTGGTACAATTGAGTTATCAGAGGATTTGGGACGCTCTACAATTTATATCAGGGTATAAAGTTTTTAAAAGCCAATTTTTTTTATAACCTAAAGTAATTGGAAATGACGCAGCTGTAGGCGATATTGTGGAGCAATTTAGGGATAGTGGCTCTAGTAGAATGATTTGAGCAAAAAAAAAATAGTTATCTATACCAATATTATAAAGAGGAAAGATTTTTTTGTTTGTTTGTTTGTGTCGAATAGGCTCCGAAACTACTGGACCGATTTAAAAAAATATTTTACCTAGGGAAAGTTACATTACTCCTGAGTAACATAGGCTATAATTTTGAACGAAGCGAAGCCGCGGGGGTCAGCTAGTCTTATATAATATACATACCAATTTGATATTCTTCTTTATCTTTAACGGTTGCGACGATTTATAAATAACAACTGGTAAGTATTTGAAGTTCCATTACAACTTTAGACTCAAAGAAAAGGCACATTCCCATCGCTTGCCACTCTCCAAACTAAAGCAGATCTGGTAAGTGTTTGTAGTTCCATTACGACTATAGACTCAAAGTTTTGGGCGCACGGTTGGCGCAGTGGTTGAGTGATTAACTGCTGCGCTGCGTGTCGCAGGTTCGATGCCCGCACGGAACAAATATTCGTATGTCCTACAGATAGTTGTTCCGGCTCTGGGTGTCTGTGTATGTGATTTCATATTTTTGTCAATTCACCCACGATACAGGAAGAAATTCCTAGTGTAGGCCAAAGTTTTCTTTAAATAAAAAAAATAAAAAGTGACGGTACGTTTCCCCACACTCCACACTGCAACACGGCAGTCCTTCTTGGCACATTTAGGTAAGCTTACTCTTGCAAGTCAGCGACTGTTCAGAATGTGCTGTACTAGTAAACTTTCTACTGTGACTGTACTCAGTCAAGAGTCAAAAGTGGGGTCTCAATTACTTAAAGCTAAGGTGTGGTTTACGACTAGTTTTATCTATGGTATCATAAGTTCGAAAAATATTTGCCCGTATTTCATTTCACCTAAAACTTTTCAACTATTATTACTTTCGTTTTTTTTACTTCATCGAAGTCACGTCTGCCACTGTCTCAGTTGACCTATTATCAATACGATTTTTTTCGTTACTCCGACGTTCCATTTATTCGAAAACTTTTTACTAGTTTTAGTATTTATATTTTATACGCATATCAAAATACTAAGTCAGAGAGAATGAAAAAGAAATTGACGACGGAGCACCGCTGCGGGCTCCTTTTTCTGTTTGCAGGGTCTAAAGTAACCTAACATGATGGAGATGACGGAAGCTGAGTTCGATCACTTCGCTCGCTTACTTCAGCTCCCGTCATCCCCTTCGAACCTAACCTGTCCGTGTCGGGGGGCCCTAAATTGCCGAGCTCGCTTCACTCACTCTTGGACTAATTCAAGACTGCGTGATCTGAAAATATGTCAAACAATGCATATAGCAAAAAAGACGTCGGTCAATAGTTTTCAGTAAAAAGAAATTCGAACAAAAATAATTCGGAATAGTGATCGGTTCACTTTATCTATATTAGTGTTGTGAATCATTATAGCCTCCTGTACAAATAAATTTAAGAGCGGTGGGTGGTTGTGTCTGCACCTTAACTTTACTAAAGCATAGACAAGTAGGAATATTTCAACTTAGCTTTTATAAAACCATGAAACTGAAGGCTGTACAAAATGAAACAATATTAAGAAGTTTTTCTCACGAATTTTATTCTGTCTTATTTTTTTAAATTTTGATACTTGTCATAAGATTTCATAGTAACGGTTAGATAACTTGTTATCTTATAAATTCCCAACATATTATGATAATTACCAAGTTAATAATTATATGATCTTTACACAAAAAATGGAGGAAAACATTTGATACAAAACTTACTTTAACAGAAAATGTGACACAGAAACTTTGCCCATTTCGATGTGGTTTCCGAACTTAGTGGATCATAGTAGACAGTATTTTATTTACATTAAAAATAATCGAAATAAAAAACTACAAAATGTACCTAATAACAAATCAATATTACTAATGCCTTTTTTACCAACTCAGCAAAAAAAAACTGAACTTCAATATTATTTACATACAACAACTATGACATAAAAATCGTGATCATCTCACTTCGTAATAGGCAAAGAGCTAGTTACACACAACACAAACCTGATATTATAGTACAACAGTCATACATCATAAAAGATACATCAATATAAAATTGTACGGAACACGAGTAAAAACAACACGACCATATTGAGAACATGTGACACAGATTTATCTAAATATTTTTCCGATAAAAATTTAACGTTAGACATTGTTATTTGGAATATTTTAGGAACAAAACCTGCGAACCTTATTTTTAGATATTTGTTGGTAACGACGGTAGTCGAGTTGATTAAATTGAGTACGCGGTTGGTATTTTGTTACAATTTTTTTAATGGTTGAAAAATAGGTATTTTTTATGATTTGACTAACTTTCAGATTTTATATTTTTTATGTTTTGAAAGCTCATTTTCCCATAGCGTGCTACACTTAATATATTTTTTTGAGATTTTTGCTGTTTGAAACTGATTTCTGAGCCGCTTATAACGGAAAAGTCTTACAAAGTCCTGTAAACACATTATGCAAGCCCTCCACACTATAGCAGAATTAATTAATTTCTGGTTCTCTAATTAATAGTGACGACCACCAGAAAAGCAGCGACTCAGTGAAGTTCGACGAGTCCCGAAGAAATAATTCAAATGTCTTGGATCCCGCAACGAAATCAATCAGAAAAGAAGAGCGGAGTAAAACCAAAATAACTATATGCATAGTACGTATTTTGCTAGTGAGATTTTACATCCCGGTAGAGGTAAAAATACTTGCAAATTTATCTAGTAGGTAATCGCCTAGTTTTCCCTAAAGTAATCTCAGTTTACAAGCTCCGAGAAATTAAATAGGGATTTTACTGTATACAACCCGGTACCTAGCAGCTATTGCTTCAGTATTTCCGAGGCTTTCTATCCATTGTGAATTGTCAATCAAAACCATTTTGTAACGGTCATCTGTCCATTCATCCGAATCGGATTAAAACAATGGTAATTTCTATTGTGTCTGCTTATTGACAGTTGAAGGTATATATACTGGGTAATCGATTATGTTGTTCATCGATTGTCACAAATACAGTATGTCTACTTCATCTTTAGGACGTTTTATTTTTTTTACTGATATTATCACATGTTTTTTTTACACTGAGAAAGCGCTGTATGTGAAGATACATATGGCTTAATTAATGAAATTTCTCCTCCAACATATTTTTTTCAAAATAAACAGCCTAAAACTAATATCAACCTTGTTACGAAACACACACATTTAACAAAAGCTGAACTAACAAACTTTTATTACAAAGCCACATTTTACAACTATGACAAAACAGTAGTTCAACCAAAAATTGGTCATGCGTGAGTCCTAAATCACCCCGATATATGTAACGTGTAGAGTCGACCTCGGTACCTCGCCCCAGCGCCCATTCACCGAACCCCAGCTAGTTTATAGCTAGATTTCCTGACCTCATAAACTCAGCGTGTTGATATTAAAGCCTCTCTGATTCGCAGTGCGAAATATTTAGCTCTTTTTTCATATACATATTTTTTCACACACACTTTTTTTTCACTGATCTGGGGGTATATGAAAATGTGCGCTGTTTTTGATAAAAATGCCGGGTTGCTAATATTCGTGTTAAGCCTGCGTGCTCTAATTTGGTTGTGATAGGAAATTGGACGCATTTTTCATGAAGAGTTAAATTACTTTTGCTTTGGTAAAAGCAGGGCTATTTGTACTTCTACTCTGATTTAAATTTGTTTTCATGTTTCATTCAGGTTTATTTTAGCCAGCTTGTTCACCAACGGCAAAATAATTTTGAGATTCGTAATCAAAATTGTCAATTGACTTTATACGCGATGAGAATGTCAAACAAGCAAAGAAAAAAGATTTAGAAACTTATTCGTAAACCTTAGGAGACGAATTATAAGCCCTCAAACATATTTTCACTACAACCTAAGCTAAAAAATTCCTCGACAGTGATCAATCACATGGGTGAGAGACGTTTCTAAGTTTAAAATCACGAAACAATCCCGCGTTCGTGACCCTAATCCTATCGACACAAAAAACGTAATCCCTGTACGCACCCAGAATCCCGAAACGAAAATATTTCAATACAGAAAAGCCCATTACAATTTCGTCGGCCGCTGCACACGGCAGAAACAAAATGGCTACAAACTCCCCAACTCGCCATGAACACGGTTTTATTGATGACAATACTGATTGTTTTTCCCTTTTGACGATTTTCTTTTTTATTTTAATACGTTTGGAGGACATTTTAATCATGTATTGTTTGAGTTTTTTAAAGAGGATTGCGTAAAAGTACCCGTATCTATAAATCACGATTTTACCCTTTATGTTCACGATAAGTAGAAACAGTTTATTTATGCATGAAAGGTAAAAGTGTACTGTTTGTTTTAAGCACTGCTTTGTCTGATTGGCTTTGAGGGTTCTAATGTTTTGTAACAATAAAATGGAAGGCAACTTTACAAAAGTGTTATTTATTTTCCATTTAATATTAATGTTGAAGGGTTGTTTCAGTGCTTTTGTGTGTAGTCAGACTTTCAAAGTTTTGGTTTTGACCTAGATTTAGTAAATTAAGTAGTCTAGGACAGTGTTATATGAAAAAAGATAATTACCACGAGCTCGAATTGAGATGAGTAACTACTGGGTACTTGTTTCTGAATCTAGGGTATATTGGCAATAAAGTCCAAAAAAATACCAAATATGATAGGTCGGTAATCTCTGTGTAGTATTTTTTAATAATAAATTCGAGACTTTATTGCGAATACCCTAGTTTTAGACTTTTATATTTATACATAAAACATTCCCAGATAAATAAAAATTATACCAAAAGTCCATTACATGAATTTATTTCATTTTTCAAATGCTCAATTTAATACTCGCTCAGGTTAACCGTGTAAATGAAACAAATTACGTTTTTGTTCCAGAAAGTTCCAAGCACGTACTTAGACGGAAAAATAAAGATAATTCGCCTCCTTAAAAACTTTCTAATGCCGACATTTTAGCATTTCCAAGTAATTCTTTGCAACAAAGAAGTTAATGATCTGTGTCACATGCCTCTTCGAACTGAAAATCTCTTATTTTAAGTATACAGTCTTTAAGATTCTAATTTATTTACAATAATAGTCATTTTCAATGACAGTACTAAGTGAAGTAACAATATGTCTGTTATTTTTGCTGCTTGATTTGATTGACTCATGACACAATTCATTCGAGTTACATTCACAATTTACACTGGTTATAATGAGGTTGCCGAGTTTATTTTTATCAAATGACCTCCTTCTGTCATCCATTTTGAATGGCGATGATATTACAATTATAATATTTACATGATCAACGAAAATTTCAAAATATACAGATTCATATTTTGTTACGATTTCTGAAAAATTGGATTATCGTTTTAAAAATGACAATTTATTCAGAAACCTATGTAATTACAAATACACCTATGAATACTTAAAACGTTACCTGTATTACATATTACATTAGTTTAACATCGTATATACACTGCGTTAGTTCGATATTTACAACCATGGCTTGTCCCGTGACACACACTGAATGTTTTCACCGTCACTTTACACATAATTGTAAATATCTTCCATGTCTCATACGTTCATCTCCGACATCGCTGCTTGAGGGACCCTAGACTGCGAGAAGTGCTGAGAAGGGGGCGACGACGGAGGGGGCAGCACAGACCCATTCCCCGGCCCTTGAGACTGCCCCGTCTGAGCTTGCACGTCAGGCAAATTCCCCGAACTGCTCATAAAAGTCGCGTTCTTCGGTAGGGTCATACAATTCGACGCGTTACATATCTGATTCTGCTGATAACTGAACCCCACTTTTCTCGGCAAAGTCGTACATTGTCCCCTATTTGTTGGCGGACTCGATTTCTGCGACAAATTCGACATTTGTATCCCCGTGTGACAAACGTTCGGGCAGTTCGCTGTAGTGAAGTGGGGAACTCGATTTGTCATTGCGATTATCGCGTTTTTGTCCTGATGATCGATGTCGACAATCGTGCTCGAGCTTTGCGAGTGTCCGACGAAGTAATGGGGATGCTTCGACGATACGCTATCAAACGTTGAGTTATGGTTCCTTTTCTGTTGCTGCTGAAGTGCTTTTACTTGGAGTCTAGTTTTATCTCTTTGGTAATAAACGCCGGCGAATATAAGAACGTTAAGAATTAGTAGAGAGCATCCTATAGCTATGGTTACACTTAGGGCTGTAGAGTAGGCGGTGTAACCTGCCACTTCTAAATTGGATACGTCTTGTGTGTGCGTGTTGTTTGGAACTTGGCTCTGTGTGACGGCGGACCCTGGCCGGGCGGACATCACACTAATGCACGTCGTGACGTAAGTATCCATTGTAGTGGAGGGTATATCTAATGTGAGGTTGTAGGTCGGTTTGCGGTACAGCTCCATCGTGGGATCGAAATAGTTGGCGCGTGTGAGAGGGTCCGGCCTGACCAGTCCGTCGTACAACTCAGGGTCATTGTGGTTTCTAAAAAGGTTGTGCTTCGCAACCACGTCTTTCATCCCTGCGCGGTGAATTTCCGGAATCAACCGTAGCCACACAGACAGCTGATGAGCTCTATAATGGTTTTTCATCCGCGGTTTCATGCCTGCAATGGAATTTTTGATTATGTAACACGTAAAAGAATTTGTAGGGAGAAAATTGAGGTGCGAATAAATGAAAAGTCGGCGTAATTAACTTTCGAAATTGATATTACCGGTGTTGGTGAGGTGAGCGAGATTAAATTTTATCTTTTGTAGATTAATGTGGGGATAAGGTTCTGTTATTAGATTTTTAAATAAGGACGTTCATTGGGATATGAACTTGTTTCAAAACGGCCTCGTTAAGTACCTAAGCAAATTAGATTTTAAGCGTTTAAAATTTAATATCTTGTTGTAATATGCAAAGTTTTATTGAACTCATTGTAATTTTTTTGACACATTGATAGTAGGTCTACCACCACTCAAATGACGTCATGCTTCAGATTTGTAAAACATAATTCTGTTTTCTGCTTACCGATTTCCAAATACTTCTGGTACAACGTATCATACTCGTCCCACAGTATACTCTTGTATTTATTCCTTTCTCTTGATATTGGCAGCACGGATTCTTGACGGTGAACTTCATTCGGGTTTCTAGAGAAACAACGGAAAATCGGGTTATTGAACTGTCATAGTTGTAAACGACAACGGCTTTCGTGGTAATTTTAGAAATGGACACTGCCCACGCTAAATTCCTTAATTGCTTTTTATTACTGCACATTTCTTGGGTTCTTAGCGGGTCTATGAATGACTGCAATATAGACCTTCTGTCGGCCTTTTTCAATGTTATAAAATGTTATTTAAAATCAATGCTTAATGTTCCGGGCCCGACTAATATTCCTCGACCGTAATTAAAATTTGTATGAAAGTATGGCCATCTGCCACGAAGCGGCGTGAGAAAATAAGACGAACTCCGTCCCT
The DNA here is from genome assembly GCA_949775005.1 of Orthosia gothica. Lineage (NCBI taxonomy): Eukaryota > Metazoa > Arthropoda > Insecta > Lepidoptera > Noctuidae > Orthosia > Orthosia gothica. The sequence goes on from OX459048.1 coordinate 27,395,992, forward strand.
TGTAATGTCCCATTGTGTGGCCTGGTTGGGCCGGACACAATGTACCGTAAGCATTGTCTCTTAGCTTTCTTGTAACTTAGAAATTAACATGTGAATATTTAAAGTAGGATTGACGTAGATGCCATGTGAGTAAAGCTATCTACACTTGTAATGTGTATAAGAACTAGAGAAAAGATAGATAGTTAGTTGGGATTGTCTCGCAGTTTTCTTCTTTGTTACAAAAATAAAGGAACACGTCCACGTGTTTGACCACGTGTGTAAAATGACACATGTATGGGCCATGTGAATTTTAGAGTAGTAGTTATAGTATAATAAAACTTGAAATATACATAAGATTTAGAGAAAAGGTAGCTAATTAGATAAGATTATGTATATTGTCATAGTTTAATACTTGGAGTAAGGAGGAATCTAGATTAAGACTTTTGTGTTGACCTTTGTATACCTTTTATATTTTTCCTATGTAGAATTAAGTATGTAGATTAAGGAAATGTATAACTTGTGTATATTAAGTAAGATAAGTTTTATAAAATCGGCATTTCTGTGGTGCCATGCTTGAATACGGTTGAAAAGTAGGGGCGCCATTGTTCTCGCCGAGCGGTTTTGTATAAAAGCCGGCCCGCTTGTAGGCAGAGACACAGTCGGTCTTCCACTCTACAAGGAGTAACAAGTAAGGAATAAATTGAAGATACGAATCACGATAGTATTTTCATTTCCTCAACGAGACTCCAACCAAACAACCAATACAGTCCACTTCAGTCTGGTCCTTCGAAAGCCGGATACGAGAACGAAGAATCCGCGGCAACCAGTCCACTTCAGTCTGGTTCTACGAGCAACGGATACAAGAAGAATCCGCGGCAACCAGTCCACTTCAGCCTGGTCCAGCGAGCTACGGTTTCAAGAACGAAGAACCCGTGGCAACCAGGCCCAATACAGGCTGGTCCATCAAGCAGCGGATACAAGAACGACGAACCCGCTGCAACCAGAACACCGAGCTGCAGACCAAGTACGAAGATCTGCAGCAAGAGCGAAGAAAGGAACCCGGCTGTCACCGAGCTGCAGACGAAGTAAGAAGATCTGCGGTAAGAACAAAGCTGTACGGAACAGGAACGGTTTCGAACCTAACCGGTCTTGAACCTGACCAGCTTAATCCCAACCGAACCCGACCGGCTCACCGAACCGAGCCGACCGGTTTCACTCATAGTACCGACCCGAAGAGGTACCAACCCGTCGTGCTACACCGAACGTGCTGAACGACTCAAGATGGTGTTCACAAGGAGCCAGGGAGACGCAACCGAGATGGAAGAACAGCTACGCATCCAAGAACAGAAAGCGCGACGCGTCCAAGAACAGGAGGCGCGCCGCCAGGAAGCGGAGCTGATCGAACGGGAGCGAAGAAGAAGACTCTCACCGGACCCACCAGCATCACCAGTCTCAAGAACAGCACACAACAGCGCAGCGGGGCCTTCCAGTGCACAGACGACAAACACCGCGATCCGACAGCGAATGACGTCACCGACCAGAACAATGAGGTCGCAACGGTCAACGACAAGCGTCACAACAAGGCTACGGATGGCGGAACTGGAGGCTGCAGAGAAGCTAGCAGCCATCAGGACCCAGCAACTGGCACTGGAAGAAGAGCTAGTCAAGAAGAGACTAGCAGTGGAGGTGTCAGCGATCAACGATGAAGAAAGCGTACAAGAGGAACAAGAGCCCTCTCGTCCACGCGAAGAGCCTCATCGAATGGTGGATGAATGGCTGAGGACGAATCCCCTCAACTCACGGGGGGAGGAGGGACCAAGAGAATCCAAAAAGCTACGCTTCGCATCTAGAACGAGATCGCCGACCCCCACAAGAGCGAAGGACAGCATCGAGCACTTGGCAGCAACGCTAGAGAAGATGGCCCGACCTAGGCCTAGGCACACGGAGCTACCTACATTCTCCGGAGCGGCCAACGAGTGGCTGCCATTCAAGGCGGCTGTACGAGATTCGACAGACATGTACCAGGTTACAGCAGCCGAGAACGTACAAAGGCTAAGAAGCTGCCTCAAAGGAGAAGCAAGAGACGCCGTGGCCGCCCTTCTACATACGGCCACTGATCCAGGCGTCATTATGAAGACCCTTGAGCAGTGCTTCGGACGACCGGAAGTCATCATCGACCGGGCACTGGATGACCTCAAGAAGCTTCCGAAACCTGGTACATCGGCCACAGAACTCAACAGTTTCGCTGTCAAGCTACAAAACATCATTTGCGTGCTGCAAACAATCGATCGAAGAGGTTACTTGTTCAACCCTTTTATGACCCGGGAAGTACTGGACAAGCTCAGCCCGCATCTCCGATCCCGCTGGTGTGACTACGCCTACGATCAAGAAGGGACGGCAGATCCGGAAATCGTCGTGATGTCACGGTTTCTAATGCGAGAGGCGGACCGAGCGTTACGATATACGTACGCTCCGTCTACAAGCGCCGCCGCACCGAGAAAGGAAACTCGACCCATCGTGACACTCAAGAAGAAGGCGAGCGTGTTCACTACAACCGAAGGAAGGGAAGAAGAAAAGGACAAGTCCTGAAATCCAATAGGATTTGCTTCAAATGCGCCCAGAAGCAACACAGGCGCATAAGCTGCAAGGCGCAGCTGTGCGGCGTGGATCATTGTCGCCGCCCGCATCATGCGACGCTCCATCAAGCGGTACGCGAAGCGCAGACCGAAGACACGGGAAAGGCTGAACCACCGAAGGAGGAAGCGGTCCTGTCCATGGCTACCCGACCGGCTACTGGACCACGGGCAGTCTTGCTCAAGATGTGCCCTGTCATCGTGTCCGGACCACGGGGGGAGGTCAAGACCTACGCGCTCCTAGACGAAGGGGCCACGATCACGCTAGTGGACGAAGAACTGGCGGCGAGCGTCGGGGCAGAAGGGCCATCACGGCCGCTCCACCTGAGCGGGGTCAACATGTCGCTGCGAGATATGGGCAGCCAAACAGTAAACATCAACGTGAAGGGACTGAAGAGTGACGAGAGCTACAAGGTCAGAGCGAGGACCATGAAGGATCTCCGGCTGCACCAGCAGTCAATTCCCGACACGTTGCTGGACTACGAGCACCTGAGGGACCTGACACCAGAAGAGGTGTGCTACGAACTGGCGCGCCCCGGGCTTCTAGTGGGTACAGACCACTGGGAGTGCATAGTGTCCCGCGAGCTCCGTATCGGCGGCCCTAACCAACCGGCAGCATCAAGAACGCAATTAGGATGGGTGGTGCACGGAACCGCACCACGCAAGACCATCGTTAAAGAAGGGAACGTGCTGCATGTGTACGAGCCCGACCGAACAAAGGGTGCATGCAGCCTCCAGGAACTCCACGACCTAGTCGAAGGCCACTTCAGGATCGACGCGCTCGGCATACAAGGCAAGCCGAGAGTCAAGGCGAGCGATCAACGGGCCATCGACATAGTCGGGAGGACAATCAGGAAGATTGACACCGGGTACGAGGTTGGGCTGCCATGGCGACGAGACGAGGTCACTATGCCGCCTAGCTACAATCAAGCGTTCTGCCGGCTGAAGAAGATCGAGCAGAAGATGGACGCCGACCCACAGTTCGCGGCCGAGTACTCCAAGCAGGTTAACAACCTATTGGACAAGGGGTACGCAACGCCATGCGACGGGTCGGAGCGAGCGAGTGCCATCTGTTGGTATCTGCCACATTTCGCCGTGCAGAACCCGAACAAGCCCGGCAAACATAGGCTAGTGTTCGACGCAGCAGCGAAGAGCAACGGCGTCTGCCTAAACGACGAACTGTTGGAGGGACCCGACCTACTGCTGTCGCTACCAGGAATCCTGTTTAGGTTCCGAGAAAAGGCGGTAGCGATTACAGCAGACGTGCAGGAGATGTTCCTGAGGATCAGGATAAGGCCGGAGGACCAACCAGCGCAACAGTTCCTGTGGAGAGGTGACGACCGACAAGAGCCTCCGAGGAAATACAAGATGACCAGTATGATATTCGGCGCCGCGAGCTCCCCGTACATGGCCCATTACGTACGCAACTACAACGCAGACGTACATGGGCAGGAGTACCCGCGGGCGCTGGAGGCCATCAAAGGAAGTCACTATATGGACGATTTGGTGGCCAGCTATGAAGACGCCGAAGAAGCACGGAGAGCAGTCGAGGAAACGAGGGCAGTGCACGCGCACGCAGGGTTCACGCTGCGAGGTTGGAGCTCCAGCAACGAGACGGTGCTATGCGACGTGCCCACCGAGCTACACGCCACCTCTCCTACACAATTGGGAGGTGAGCAGCCTGAGAGCAAGATCCTGGGGCTGCATTGGGACGCGGAGCGCGATGAGCTGGGGTTCAACACATCCATGAACCGAGTCCCGGCTGAAGTAAGAACGAGAACGCGCGCCCCGACTAAGCGTGAAGCCCTCAGCGCCGTGATGTCCATATACGACCCGCTTGGGTTGCTGAGCCACTACACAATACGATCGAAGATCATACTGCAGAGCTTGTGGCGCCTTCAGACGACGTGGGACGAGCAAATCCCCGAGGAAGAGAACGAGCTCTTCGCCTCCTGGCTCGCTCGCCTGACAGAACTCGCTCAGCTGCGACTACCGCGCTGTTACGTGACGCAAAAGTATGAACGCGTCGACTTACACGTACTTTGCGACGCCAGCGAGCAAGCCTACGCAGCCGTGGCCTATTGGCGAATAAGAAACGTCGATGGGAGCCTGAACGTCGTGTTGGTGGCCGCCAAAGCTAAGGTGGCGCCTCGTCGGGCGCAAACTATACCACGCCTGGAGCTACAAGCCGCAGTGATCGGGGCAAGACTCGCCGAGACGATAAGGAGGGAGCACCGCGTCGATATCGGCCAGACGACCTACTGGACCGATTCATCTACCGTGGTGCACTGGATCCATAACGACGTACGACGCTACACGCCATTCGTCGCGCATCGGCTGGGAGAGATCGCAGAGTTGACCCAGAAAGAAGAGTGGCGTTGGCTGCCTACTGCGTGCAACGTAGCGGATGACGCCACTCGACTCGTCGACACGCCCATCTGCACCACGGATAGATGGTTTCGGGGGCCGGACTTCTTGCTCCTGCCAGAAGAACAGTGGCCCACGACGTCGACGGATGAACCAGAGAACGAGGAAGTCCTTCACACGAGTGAAGAAACTGAGCGAGACAGCTGGCTACCGAACCCGGCCCGCTTCTCAAAGTATGAGGTATTGGTGAGAGCCACCGCTCAAGCGATCGCTTTCACTGATATCTGTCGACGAAGAGCGACAAGGATGGAGTATCGTCATATCCAGCGCGCCGAGGCTGAACTGATCAAACAGGCACAAGAGGACAGCTTCGGGGAAGATATGAAGAAGATCCGGTCCGCTCGCCCGCTCACGAGGGCGAGTCGATTGTACAGGCTGGATCCAGTGCTGGATGACGGTGTCTTAAGGGTGAGGGGCCGGATCGAGGCCTCTCCCGCACCGACCGAGATGAAGCGGCCTATTATACTCGACGGCCGCCATCAGCTGACTAAGCTCCTCGTGTTGCGGGAGCACTGCGCTGCGGGCCACGCCAATAGGGAGCGTGTGACGAACGACCTACGACAGCGGTACTGGGTCATTCACTTGCGACCCACGGTACGCGCTGTCGAGAGGAGCTGCGCCTTCTGCAAGACGAGGCGGGCGATGCCGCAAACACCAGCTACAGGAGACCTGCCACAAGCCCGCCTTGACCCTTTTCACCGCCCGTTCACCAACTGTGGGGTGGACTATTTCGGGCCAATAATGGTCAAGGTAGGACGCCGCCGAGAGAAGAGGTGGGGCGCACTCTTTACGTGCCTCACTTCCCGCGCCGTGCACATCGAGCTTGTCGCTTCACTCTCCACCGACTCAGCAATCATGGCGCTGAGACGAATGGCCGCGCGCAGGGGCTGGCCGAGGGTGATGTACTCCGACAACGCGACTAATTTCCGCGGAGCCGACCAGGAGCTACGCCACGCCTACGCCGAGTGGATACCTGCCCTGCGAGATGAGGGGCTACTGCATCGCTTGGAGTGGCGCTTCATCCCTCCCGGCGCGCCCAACCAAGGCGGTGCGTGGGAACGTATGGTGCGCTCCGTGAAGACGGCACTCAGCGTGACCCTGCGAGAGAAGGCGCCGGCGGAAGAAGTACTGAGGACTCTGCTCACTGAGGCTGAGTTCTCAATCAATGCGCGACCGCTGACACACGTCAGTGTGGATCCCAGCGACCCCGAGGCCCTAACCCCCAACCACTTCTTGTTGGGGTCGTCCAAGGGGCTGCCGACGACAGGACCCTGCGAAGAGGATGACCGGAGGACTTGGCGAGCTAGTCAGGCGCTAGCTGACCACTTCTGGCGACGATGGCTACGCGAGTACCTGCCCACGTTGGTTCCTCGCGGCGAGCCACGGAACGACGTGCGACCCATGCAAGCCGGCGACGTGGTCCTCGTGGTCCACAACACGCTGCCACGGAACACATGGCCGATGGGAATCGTCGAGCGCACGCATCGCGGACCGGATGGCGGCATCAGAGTCGTCGAGGTGCGCACCAGGACCGGCACCTTTCGACGCCCCGTGAGCAAGCTCGTCGTCGTGTCAACGAAGTAGGCTACGCGAGCTGCGCCGGGGGGAGAACTGTAAACGACAACGGCTTTCGTGGTAATTTTAGAAATGGACACTGCCCACGCTAAATTCCTTAATTGCTTTTTATTACTGCACATTTCTTGGGTTCTTAGCGGGTCTATGAATGACTGCAATATAGACCTTCTGTCGGCCTTTTTCAATGTTATAAAATGTTATTTAAAATCAATGCTTAATGTTCCGGGCCCGACTAATATTCCTCGACCGTAATTAAAATTTGTATGAAAGTATGGCCATCTGCCACGAAGCGGCGTGAGAAAATAAGACGAACTCCGTCCCTTGTAATGTCCCATTGTGTGGCCTGGTTGGGCCGGACACAATGTACCGTAAGCATTGTCTCTTAGCTTTCTTGTAACTTAGAAATTAACATGTGAATATTTAAAGTAGGATTGACGTAGATGCCATGTGAGTAAAGCTATCTACACTTGTAATGTGTATAAGAACTAGAGAAAAGATAGATAGTTAGTTGGGATTGTCTCGCAGTTTTCTTCTTTGTTACAAAAATAAAGGAACACGTCCACGTGTTTGACCACGTGTGTAAAATGACACATGTATGGGCCATGTGAATTTTAGAGTAGTAGTTATAGTATAATAAAACTTGAAATATACATAAGATTTAGAGAAAAGGTAGCTAATTAGATAAGATTATGTATATTGTCATAGTTTAATACTTGGAGTAAGGAGGAATCTAGATTAAGACTTTTGTGTTGACCTTTGTATACCTTTTATATTTTTCCTATGTAGAATTAAGTATGTAGATTAAGGAAATGTATAACTTGTGTATATTAAGTAAGATAAGTTTTATAAAATCGGCATTTCTGTGGTGCCATGCTTGAATACGGTTGAAAAGTAGGGGCGCCATTGTTCTCGCCGAGCGGTTTTGTATAAAAGCCGGCCCGCTTGTAGGCAGAGACACAGTCGGTCTTCCACTCTACAAGGAGTAACAAGTAAGGAATAAATTGAAGATACGAATCACGATAGTATTTTCATTTCCTCAACGAGTCTCCAACCGAACCAACAATACAGTCCACTTCAATAGTTATGATTTAATTTGAAATTCTTAATTCAAATTATACTAACAACCTTATTTCTAAAAATCTTGACACTACGTAGCGATTGCTTAGTGCATTCAAATTTTCTATAGAGAAATTAAATTTGAAATCTGCTAATCCTAAGCTATCTTACTTTATATTTAAGATATGTTATTCCTTTCTCAAAATGGTAATGGTGGTGATATGGTTGGTGGTGGTGGTATGGTATGGTGGTTTTCTCTATAATATTGTCATATTTATAACCACGAACTCAAAGAAAATTCCTGTTACTATTTAATTTACCGTTTGTAAAATTTTAAGCGTCAGTTAATTTTAAAACAGACCATTTTAATGAAATGGTAAACATTGAAGAGTATCTTAAAATGAGAGCAAATTTACAGAGCTATCTCACTAAACAGCCTTTTAATGAAATTCAACGTTCAATAACCGTTAACCTTGACGTTATTCACAACGACTGGCTAATCCTAGCTATCGTGTTTATTAACTTTATTTATTATTCAAAAATAAACTTTAAGCGAAGCGTACAAGTTTTAAAATTGAAACAACTGAACGTCTGTCTCAAAATAGTTACGAACTGTACAATTATTTCAAACTTTTGTTGACGAGTAGTTGAGAAAATTTACAGTTATTTCAATTAAATTGGAAACAAACAAATTGTACTGGCTGAAAAGTTTTTAGTTGGAAAATGTTTGGGAAAACGCCGAAATATACTCAGTGAGGCTTATAATAGCATTCTCGTTAAACCATTAATAATTTATGTTGAGTTTTTGTTCACAATTTGTTCAAAGTTACTTTCTAAGTAGGTAATAAATATAATAGGTATATGGTTGAGAGCTATATAAAATAATTTTATTATTTTGCCGGAAAATGACAATGTGCGATCGATCTATATTCAAACAAATCACACTAACATTGTAAAGGCGAAAGTTTCTGAGTGTGTATGTTTGTTACTTCTTCACGCCAGAACGGCTGAACGGATCTGGATGAAATTTGCTACAGATATAGATTATTCAGGAGTTCATGGGATACTTTTATACCGGGTATATGTTCCCTTGGGATAATTTTCGCCATCCAAGTGGGCGTTGCCGCTGGCAGAAGCAAAAATCTTATAAATGCTGACTTGTCATTGTCAATGTATTTTACGACATGGAACAAAAATCTATCCACAATTCCTGATATTCCTTTTCGACAGTTCCACATTTGCTCATAGCTTTCCATAACCATACCGACTAAAATCACAACTCATAGGACCGCTATGCAAAAATAAATGGCTGCAATTTTTTTTATAAGTACACGTGCCGCTTATACCTACATATATGGTTAGTTAAACTCCTATTTACAGGAGGTACTCGTGTGTTACAACTCACCGATATTATTCACACAAATATGACTGAGTAACGAACGAAACTTTGTTTAAAGCCTCATGTATCGTTATTTATGACCCGTTACTGTACTAAACATACGTACAAAGTATGCGTATTCACACTCGTGCGTAATTTGAATATACCCTACTGTGATTTAAAATCGGGAATCTCTTCACTCGTGCGCAATAGATTTCTACTGAGATTTAAAAAGAGAATCGTACAAATATGACCATCAGTGTACCACATAGATATGGCCGTTGTCTAATACACACGTGCAAACTATGTATATTTAGACCTAAGCCAACCGCGTTTAAGATGTCTTTTGCAGTATTTGTAGCCAAACGATATTAAAAAAGACTTCCACAGATATGACTAAGTAACGAACGAATAAATCATTATTTATGGCCCGTTACTGTACTAAACATATGTACAAAACTACGCATATTTACACGTAGGTCAAAGAACACGTTTTTAATCTGTTTACTTTTGCGTACAATTATTACCATAGACTTTATCTAACACCTACAAAATATTTTATGTCTTTTTTAAGAATTCTTTCTCCACTCCAATTGACTCGGGGACCAACACAACGTAAAAAGCCTCGAATAATGTAAAAAAAATACTAAGTTGTAAATATCAATTTGACTGAGTCGAGTGGAAGAAATTACTTAGAATAATAGGGTAACTACGTCATGTATCATTACTTACGACCTTTACTGTACGTAAATACACGCAAATTTACACCTAGGTCACAGGAAAATATTACTTAGTCTCCTATTTACTGAACTAGAGAAAATAATGGCACAGTGTTTTGTTTTATTTCTCTTGATTTATGTGCTGTCGTGAGGAATAATGTTTAGGCTTAAGTGGTGCGACGGATATGAATTTGTGACACACGCAATTCTGATTTACGTGAAATAGGCTGGAGGTGTTTATTGATTTACTTTGAGTAAACATTTAACATCCAGTTCAGTTTTCACTTTTTCATGAATAAAAATGAAATTTAGGATTTGGTTTCAGCCTTTGCTACTAAATTAACTTAGTCCAAGACTGGTTTAGATTTAATCAAAATATTTGATGGAATTTCGTTGAATATAATATCATTATCATCACATAACACTATATCACGCTAATACTATAAAGGTGAAAGTTTGTGAGTGTGTTTGTATGTTTGACGCAAATTTGGCCCAGATATAGATTATAGTCTGGAATAGCACTTAATAGTTATTTATGCTACAAGTGCGGAAGGTAGGTGATTTCCGATGAGTGGCATTTTTATTCACGAGCGAGTGAAGCGAGTGAGTGGATAAATCGACATGAGTCGGAAATCATCTTACGTACGTGTACCATACAACATTTTACTATGCATTGTGCGAGGAAATAAATAAATTAATAAAATGAAATTAATAAAATTGCGGGCTTAATCAAGCGCGTTCAGCATATCCACAGATTAACTAATAGTTCCTCGGGCATATTTACTGCGCATGTGCGAATAGCTGTCACATCGTAACGCAATAAGGCACGAGCAAAATATACATTCTGCCAAACATATTTAATGAATATTTAAAATTAATTTATTGATCAAAATGTAAATCTAAAATCTAAAAACGCCTAAAATAAAGTATTAGTTTTATTTTACCTTTTATATGAATGATATTCAGTACATAACTAATTTTTAAAACTTTTCTTAAATAATAAAAACTCTATGCGTCGGGCTGACGTTGGAGTTAAAAATTAAAAAAGTACAGGAAAGTAAAAAGCACTAGTGAAAAAAATTGACACTTTCCGCACAGTTTGGCTGCTTGGAAAACCGCTCTTTTCGAGGACATGCATTGTAAAATACTTTTTAACCCGGGAATATGTTTCTTTGGGATAATTTTCGGCATTCACGCGGGCGAAGCCGCTGGCAAAAGCTAGTTTGATCAATAATGGAGAAAATGTAGTGCTACGATACGATACGAGAAAACTACCATATTTGACGCCACAATTACTTAACAGTATTCCTACCCCTATGTAATGTTCTAATGCCAAATGGATAGTTATTCTCTTAGTATCGAAAAAAACTATTCGCATGGATTATTTAAATACGGCAAAAATATTATTAACCTAAAAGAAAATACAGTTGAATACAGTTCAACCCTTAACTGCCACAATGTGGTTGCATCAACTACTTAGCACTGACCGCTGTGAGTGACAGTCAATTAACTGCATTCCTGTCCACTACATATCTACTCAGTGTATTACTTATCTAGGTAAGTAAGAGATTAATCAAGTATCTATTAATTGCTTAAATTTCTTAGTAAATAAACTTATCAATAGTAATGAGTGAATTCAAAGTAATACTTCGATAATTCTCTTAAGCGATACAATCGCAGAGGATGAATATAATAAAATTCGGAAATAACAAATGCCGATCGTTGAAATAAAAGCCTGTGAAGTGTATGTTACCGGATTATTGCAGACACCTTATAATGTTTAGTGAACAGATAATTTGAAATTCGAAATATCCCATCTAAATTCGATAGTTATATAGTTTGATATATATAGTCTTATTCTGCAGAAATACTTTACAATCTAACGCAGTCTATTATGGTATATTACGGTTTATGCAATTATCAAGTGAAATATTATAATCACAGAGCTCAGAACTATAGAAGCCATCATTAAAAATATTCATGAACACTCTATTACGGAGAGCATAAGTTCTGGATGTCACCGCCATAGTCAGAACTGCTACGAACCGTCAATTTGTATGAGTTAACAGTGACACCTACTGATAGTTTTTTATTTTTTGATCAGTTTGTCCGGAAAGTTTACAGTGCGATCACAAGAAGTGGCCTCCAAGGCGTTTCGATGCTCTGTGTTATTTCCACAAATACTTCTCAGCATAAATAACTATATGGAACATTAAAACGGACCTCAAACATACAAATTCACACAATGTTCAACAAACTCACCCGGTCCTCGCAAAATTAGCCATATAAAGTATGAATGCCTCCGACAATGCCACTTCAGACTTCGTATAGTTTCGAGGGAAATGGCCGAGCCCCTCGACTAATGGGGCCCCGAATAAGTACGGGAGCTCTTCTCCGTGAACTGATCCCATCCGCTGCAATAGAAGGAGGTATTAGTACTACAATTTATTGGGTTGAAGGAAGATTCAAGTTTGGAATTGAAAAGATGAAAAATTAAATTCTTTTAGAAAAAAATAAAATAAATAAATTAAATTCGAGCTAATATGTGGGCTGAATGGGTATTAAAATGGTCCATAAGAAGATCTGAAAATAAACGATAATTTAATTTAAAAATATATTTCGTGTTTAATTGCAAGCTTTATCTTTATTTCGTTTTTAATTAAATAGTTCATTAAATAAGTTTTAAGCATTCAATGATATGTGATGATTGATTTAGTTTGATCATAGCGAGCAATGATTTACTTAATCTCAAAATTGTACAAAAGTCAAAAAACGACGCCATGCAAATATATGAACTATCAATGAGGTAACTAAATCATCTATCAGATTGACCCATGAATGAACCCGTACAGTAAAAGGCAAAACTATGATAACACTTAGCTGAGTTCAAAAGCAAGTTTCTCGTAGAGTTTATATGTTTTTCAATAATATTCACAAAAGTACGTATGCGAAGCTATTTGCCAAACACATAATAACTTCAAAACTTTAAGAGAAAATCGCAATTGAATTTTTAGAAGCGTTACCTAATTTCTGCCCTTGACCGTACAAGAAAAAGTAAAACAAAGACGAAATAGATCGCAAAAATTTTATAAAAATATTCTAACCCTCACCTGAGGATAATCCCCATCCTTTGTCTGGTAATCGAACACGTAGAAGAAGGTTCTGGGTGAGGTGTCAGGGGAACTGAGGAAATCTCCTGTCTGGACCAGTGGCGCCACGTATTGTGCGTCGGAGAGAGCCAATACTGCTGCGTCTCGTGTATTTATTGGATGCTAAAACAAAAGAGAATAAATTGAAACTAGCGTGGTAGTGATAGCGTAACGACTGACAACACGCTATGGAAAGATAAAACGTGTTGCGCCGACCCCAAGTAAGGATAAGAGCAAGAAGATGTTGAGACAGACCATGTTATGGTGGCAAAATAACTTGGATGTATACAATGAGAGCTGATTCGATACAATATAGGAGAACAGTACTTAGAAGGGCTTGGGCAAGACATTATTTGCAGAGAAAAGCTTTAATAAAAAAATAGGCAACCGACCAATCTTTGTTTGATGTGAAAGAAGCAATAAACGTAACGTAATACTTGTAGTGATCACTGAATTGAAATAATAACATTAATCTTCAATTCTATAACCTTTTCATCCTTTGTTCAGTTCAGAATGTACTGGTATAGAATTCTAACTAAATATCATACCAAGAACATGCCCAAAAATCAACATAACGACCTCAAATAAGTATGTTATGTAATTCCACAAAATTCTCTTTGTTTCTTATACGTTAACAAGTCTCCTTTAGTAGAATGGTTACTTAGACAAGCTTTTAAACAAGATTAGCCTTTCTAGCGCAGCTATCCTAGAAATAAAGGCTAACGAAACTTAAACAATGAACATATCTTACAAACGTGATGTGTGTATGAAAGTGGGTCTGAAATTACATTCACTCGAGTAATTCAGGACTGCACTATGAGCAAAGTACGAACCGTTTTATAGTCTGGTTAAATCTTAACCACTTTGGTCGGAGTTAAAATCAATATTGACGAGGTCCTTTATTAAAATTCCATTGTAATTCCCAAGCTAAATGTTTGTAAGTCCATCATGAACAGGGTTCGATTAGCGGTCAACCCACCACTTGTGCTATATTTATAATTCACTAGCTTCTGCTCGCGGCTTTACCCGCGTTAAAAGTGTTTTATCTTCTTATCCCAAGGGAACATTATACAGGGATGAAAAGTAGCATTTGTGTTATGCCAGATTATTATCTATTTCTGTGCCAAATATTATCCAGATTCGTTCAGCCGTTATAGCGTGATTGCTTAACATACACATCCATCTAAACTTTCACAATTATAGTATTAGTAAGATTCACTCGTTATAACATAGTTATGTTGGATGATTTCCAATCTGGTTATTACTGAGTGGGACGGTAACCGGTTGACAGTTTGAAAAAAGGAGATCTAACATTAAAAGGTCCAATATAAACTATTTTTAGTTCCAATATAGTTTGTTTACTTGAAGTTCACTTTAATTCGTGAGAAACCTAACGATATTCATGGAGGAATAGTTACAAATCTATTTTAGAAACAACCAGACAAATCAAATCAAACAGTTGTAGTGAAGCAGACTGAATAACACCAAAATTGGAACATTAAAATCAGTATTATGCTTTGGGTAAAATTGATGCTCTGCTAAAACTTAGAATGAATATAACCGTAAAAGTAATAAACAATGCAGCTTTCAAATTTCATGAAACCAACAATGTTAAAGGAAAGCATGCAAATGAAACCACAGTAACACGAGCAGAAGAATCCCAACGAACAATAACAGACGAAAATCATAATGAAAATGAAACACCATAAATCGTGCGTATTCAGCAAACTATTCAAAACTTATCCTATAAAATATATCCGGGACACCCAATACGAAGTCGCTTGAACTGGGAAACAGTGGGAATTTGGCAGTGGCAGGAATTTAGAGGCAAGTGCCAAACGTGCCTTTTGGTGGCACTGCCAAGTCATCATGTCATAAGCGTGTGTCGCCTAAACGTGGAGATGTGGGTCAAGTTGATTCTACTTTGGGTAATGTTTCATGGAGTTGGTTGGCTTTTGACGAAAATATACGAGAAGGGTCCGTATTATGTGAATTGAATATTTTTATACTGAATTCATCATCTCGGTTATTTTGATTCTGTATGTGTTGTTCTTATTTTTTAAGTTATTTTCTTTCGACTTCTATTATTAACAAGTCTCCGTACTGTAGTAATTGTTTAAATGTCTTTTGTTTGTCTGTTTTTTTGTTTTGTTTTTATTCTGTCTTTATGTTGAACCCTCATTTTCATCTATTTATTCGTAAAAATAGTACCAAACTTAATTATCAAACCTTGTTGCTATATATACGTACATAAACGTGGTATCTACAGCAGTCACATTCACAATTAATTGACCAATAATGACAATGAACAAGTAATAAAGTCCGTGGTGAATAAATTATTGAACCAATAAATAATTATAATTACCTGAACTGTCCTCTCCCAGTCTGTATACTCGTTCACTATTGTGAAGAATATTTCACTTAAATGATATGTGTATGCGTTTCTGACGTAGGTCCTGCAAGCAAAAAGGTGTTTAGTGTTCGAAAAAGTTGTTAATAAAGCAAATGATTAAATTATATTTCTTAATTCATACAACAATTATGGACGGTTAAGCCTACCAATGGATGCTATAGGCTTAACCTGCTTGCCGAGGCACATGGCTATAACACCGCTAACGTTCAAACTTTGTCAGCCATTGAAAAATTTCGAATAGACAATTCTATGAACACTTTGCTCGAACCCAGAACACAACGCTGAGCAGCTACGTTTGCGACCGGGAATTTGATGAGGCAGCTTCTGTATTTTTTCATTACAATGTTTTACACAAATTACTTATATAATAATAATGACCTGCCAAAGGCAATTTTCTCAGAAAATGGCTTACGTAATTCTCGGTTCCTAAATTACCTACGTAAACAATTCTAATGAATTTTCCGTCCTCCTACTTATTTCTAAGCAATCCAGAGTTAAGCCTAAATGGTCAGTAAATACGAAATGTCGAAAAAAGAAAATCTTTTTCAAGATCTTGTGATTTTGTACCAGTTATCGACTAAACATACCTGAAGTAAACAGTTATTACATTGAAATGATCGCCTTTGAGGACTGTGCTTGTGGGGACTTGACGGGAATGGACCAATAACCTGTCACGATCCATTCTTATTACTGACCCTTACACTAATAATATCCAACTGTTCGGTGCTTTTGTGGAATATATTTTATGAAATAAAGTATTATAATTCTGTTTAATTATTTTTTTTGTTATTATCAATAGGCTCGCACTTTATCACTATATCACCTGATGGTACGCGATGATTTGATCGACGGTGATGCACGCTTGCCTAGAAGTAACCTATTTACTCTTGACCTAAAGACCTCCACCGGCAGGGAATCCCACTCCTTAGCTGTACGCGCAATGAAAGTATTCACAAAACGTGCGTATGGGTGGGATTTCTACCATGTAACGATTGAGCATCGCCGTACATCTTGTAGACCGATGATGGAACAGGCTAGGCGGAATTAGATTATGTTATTGCATCGCACACTCCCCGAAATTCAACCGATAAAAAACAACCAACAAGATGGCAACTCGGCGTCGATGTTCAAGTTTCTGGAGCTTTGATTCGACCAGCGCCTACTTGCCGATGAGCTTCTTGACCGGTTTTTCGATCGACTCAAGTGCATCAAGGTGGTATTTGGCAGATTAACAGTTTGATTTACAGTAATAATACTTAAAAACCAGAATTAATAAGGACCGTTTGCCCATCCTGTTTTATCTAAGTAACGCCGAGTTAGAACATAACCCGGGCAATGTATGACATTTTTAGGGTTCCGTAGCCAAATGGCAAAATACGGCACCCTTATAGATTCGTCATGTCTGTCTGTCTGTCTGTCCGTCCGTATGTCACAGCCACTTTTCTCCGAAACTATAAGAACTATGCTGTTGAAACTTGGTAAGTAGATGTATTCTGTGAACCGCAATAAGATTTTTACACAAAAATAGACAAAAAACAATAAATTTTGGGGGCTCCCATACTTGAAACTGAAACTAAAAAAAAATTTTTTTATCAAACCCATACGTGTAGGGTATCTATAAATAGGTCTTCAAAAATGATATTGAGGTTTCTAATATCATTCTTTTCTAAACTGAATAGTTTGCGCGAGAGACACTTCCAAAGTGGTAAAATGTGTGTCCACCCCCCTGTAACTTCTAAAATAAGAGAATGATAAAACTAAAAAAAATATAGTATGTACATTACCATGTAAACTTCCAACGAAAATTGGTTTGAACGAGATCTAGTAAGCTGTTTTTTTTGATACGTCATAAATCGTAAACCGCAATTTACTGAGTACGGAACCCTTCGTGCGCGAGTCCGACTCGCACTTGGCCGGTTTTTTCTTATTTAATCTCGTGTTAGCAACTAACTCTGAGATAAGTTTTTAGCGGAAATGGGCCTAAGAGCACATTTTTTTGCAATGTCACTAAACGAATGAGAACAAGCGAACAACATACGAAGGTGATAAATTTTCAAAGCGTAAATTGTCAAGTGTGAGGCTAATACAAATAAAAACGAATAAAGAAAAAATGATATGGAAAATATTGTAACGTTTTCAAAATAATTTAATTCATCATACTGACACGCCACACAAGTTCGCATCAAAAGACTTTTTTTAAATAAAAACCCGTTGTAGGCTTTTGCATCGAATAAGCCCGTAATTGGTGTCTGAAAAAAAATGCAAAGAGAACTCATATGGCGTGACATGCACATTAAAATGAGGATTTATAATGCTCGTATATTTTTTTTAATAAATCTAGGCTGCGGCGAATGGTTCGGGCAATTATTTATACGATTCCGATATTCTGTTTCGTTAGAGGTGTTATTGTTGTGAGAATGAGGATTTATTGTATGGATACAAACTATCTAGGTTTATTTTTGTTATACGTATAGCCTTTTCTTCTTGAAGTCTTTACTTTAAATTTTTCTGCCTTGAGAGATTCTTTTTTAGGGTTCCGTAGCCAAATGGCAAAAAGCGGAACCCTTAAAGATTCGTCATGTCTGTCTGTCTGTCTGTCTGTCTGTCCGTCCGTATGTCACAGCAACTTTTTTCCGAAACTATAAGAACTATGCTGTTGAAGCTTGGTGAGTAGATGTATTCTGTGAACCGCATTAAGATTTTCACACAAAAATAAAAATAAAACAATAAATTTTGGGGGTTCCCATACTTGAAACTAAAACTAAAAATATTTTTTTTCAACAAACCCATACGTGTGGGGTATCTATGGATAGGACTTCAAAAATGATATAGAGGTTTCTAATATAATTTTATTCTAAACTGGATAGTTTGCGCTAGAGACTCTTCCAAAGTGGTAAAATGTGTGTCCCCCCCCCCCTGTAACTTCTAAAATAAGAGATTGATGAAACTAAAAAAAATATATGAAGTACATTACTATGTAAATTGCCAGCGAAAATTGGTTTGAAC
Organism: Orthosia gothica; assembly: GCA_949775005.1. Classification (NCBI taxonomy): domain Eukaryota; kingdom Metazoa; phylum Arthropoda; class Insecta; order Lepidoptera; family Noctuidae; genus Orthosia; species Orthosia gothica. The sequence continues at coordinate 27,414,327 of OX459048.1, forward strand.
GAGATCTAGTCAGTAGTTTTTTTTTAATACGTCATAAATCGTAAACCGCAATTCACCAAGTACGGAACCCTTCGTGCGCGAGTCCGACTCGCACTTGTTTTATTATTTAGAAATCACCAAACATTTTATTATTATTTACCGTCAAAGTTAAAAATATAAAAAAAATAAACTTAAAACCTGCATTTTTTTTATATTTACCTAAAGGTTCCTTTATTATTCAATATAATGTTTTGCTCCATTCTTAGAATTCAAATACTATTTTAAAGCTTCCTTATTGGAAGTTTGTACTAATTCTACAATTCTTTTTGTTTATTACTGATTAAATATTTAACACTGGGCATAGACTCTTTACAGACCCTCTTCAATCAAATTCCAGATAACAAATATACTGGAATCAAATAAAGTATTATTATATTTGTCTATCTATACTATTGAATTCTACGAAAAAATATTTCACCTTCAGTATCCAATACGTTTGATTACAGCCATTCAAGGAGACGCCCTATGACCGTAGTTCAAACACCAATTTGCTGAATAAACATCGACCTCACCTTATTATTCTATCCCTTCTTTCGCCTTCGAATCCATTTTGTATATCCTGAGCCGAAAATTTCCACAGGGCTTCACTGGTGACAACTCCAAAGAGGAGATCGTACTTGTTTTGACCACCTCTTATCCCGAACATTCTTTCTCCACTTCTTTTATCAGCTTTTACGTTGTTTACTCCTGATACGCTTGAGAAACCTTGTAGGTCATTTGGTATGAAGAATGTTAGAAGTTCTTTTGCATAGTCAGTTTTGACTACAACCCCATCGACTGACGGGCCAAATGCTGTCAAGTAACTTGGTGTGCTAATCTCTGCAGACATAAGCTCGTCAAGCGGAACTTCTCTAAGGCAGTCTACTATGAGCTCGTGGTCTTTGACGATGTCTTCTGGAAGCGTGCAGTTAGACTGTTTTGCCAATTGGACGGAAAAGCTGACAGGGTCTTCGACTAATGCCCATGAGCTTAGTGCTGATCCTGATAAGAGGATCGAGCGGTGGAATAGACCTGCAACAAATTTATACATTAGTATAACTGCCTTCTTAATCAAATCAATCTCCCTAGCCTTTTCCCAACTATATTGGAGTCGGTTTGCAGTTTAACCGTGTGCAGCTAGATATATGTAGTTTACATAGAGCGACTGCCTATCTTATTTCTAACTTTTCATACAATTTAATTAAGAATACAGTTAGATCATTTCAAATCAGGACAATTTAAAATATCCCGGTGACTTATCATATTGTTTTTTTTACTCTGTGTGCCAGGTATAATACTACCAATAAGTAAATGCAAAATATACATTTACAACTATAGCATATAGGAAAGCAGGTGCAAAATATTTGCAACGCAATAGCAAAGTACGCTGCAATCAAGTCGTTATCTACAAACTTATTTTTCTCATCTTCACGTTACTAAGTTCCGTAATATCTTCAGTTGTAAAATGAAGTTTCAAGAATATTAAAAATGCTGAGAGAGCTAAATTTTAACTACCTGGAGATTTAATTAGAACATCGTTTAGTTTACATTTACCTGATCTTTATAACGGTCTACTGTTTTATTGCAAGAAAGAAGGTAAACGCTGACGTCTATTGCTGTTATCCCCGTATTTTTATTAAAACTTTTATAATCCCTGATCTTTGTCAGTCCCTTTCTATCACTATCATAAATATCCTTCGCAAAGGCCTTTCCTACTTTCCAAAATAGCAATATTGATCCAAATCGGCTATTTCATTGAAATTTCTAGTTTGCACGTCGGAATAAATTTGAAATCCCCAAAAGAGATAATTGAGGGAATAAATTTCAGGTTCAATTTTGCCGAATTTGTACATGGCAAAGCGTCTGATCATTACTTCGGGAAAATATGCACTTTACACTACGTTTGAATGAACTAAATCGACTACCGATTTGGAATCAGAAACGATATTTGCCTTTTGGAAACGAATTTCTGTCATCATTTTACTGAAAAAACTAGATATATGTTTTCTGTGTCATGTGGATTGTTAAAACCGGGGTATGAAACTATTTGAGAGCTCTTTATAAGTTCGAAAAGTGGAAACTGTTTATTGGAGCACCCATCACTTACTATTGGTATTTAAGTTTTTATTCTTACCACAGAAAAATAAACGGAATATATAGGATCTTTTTTGCATAGCGTTTGATACGACGTGTTTCATATTGGTATGTTTTGCCAATTTTACGGTTTGTAGAGTAGTGAATGCGTCATTCTTTTTATTATTTTTTCGCTTCGATTTTCAATTATAAATTCCTAACCAACGTTTTGGATTTTGTGACTAGTTACTTTGTACGATGCAACGAGTTTGCTGTGTGAAAAATGCACGAAACTGCAATCGTGAAAATCGTTACCAATACCACCAGTGACTAAAATAAAAATGTTAACCTTTTTATTTAAGGAAGGAAAAATAAATAAGCATCAAATTCGTGAATTGAACACACTGGAAAGATATACACCGATTTTATCTTATGTCCTTCAAAAAGGTTAGGTACACACAACCGGTGCGGGTGTAAGGTATAAGATATGTATGTATTTTGTGAAGGACGTTGCTATATAGCGTTATTCTGGTACTTTCTGTGACTGTGAAAATTTTGTGAATTTATGTAGGCATATAAAACCTATGAATATTATTATTTACTGAGTTTTTTAGTGTGCTGTGAAACACCCAGACCAGCATAATTATGACCGGTGGATGGTGGCTGTATGTATGTGGGCTGGTGACGATTGAATAAATATACCTCTTTCGGTTGATGGTAGAAAACATATTTATCTCATTTAAAGCATTCAAAAAAACCTCTTTTAAATGGCTTAGCAACGTCTTTATAGTACCACTAGTACTGCAGTCTAGGAGGTGGTGACGATCAATCATCGGCATTTTACTTACCAGGCATAACAGTAGGAGAAATCATGAGGAAATTAATACAGGCAGCTCCGGATCCGTGACCAAGCATGGTAACGTTACCAGCATCACCACCAAACAGCGCGATGTTCTGTTGCACCCAATGCAAGGCTGCTATCTGATCCATCAGTCCGTAGTTTGCAACCCGGGCTTTTAGATGCGGTATCGGGTTTGCGTTTAGAAAACCTGTTAGAGAAATGAGAGGAGTTAGAGCTGTAAATTGGGAATTGATTTACGTATTTTATGTGCTGACTTTAATGTCTGTTTACAGAGATTAAGATTTTTTGTTGACTTTTGGATATTTAGTCAAATTTGTTGAAAATTAACCTTAACATCAAGCAAAAGTTAAGGCAAACTTAATATCGAAAATAAAAATGTTGAACCTGTAAACCAAATATCAATTGAAGATTAACCTGAAGTTTCATACATACCACATAGAATTGATCAATATGAAACATTTAATCTATTTCATAAATCATTATCTAAGGGTAAGAACCTAATTATCGTTGATTCCCAAATTACAGTAGGTATTAGACAGAGCAAATAGACGTTAATAACGCTTGCGTTAGATTTTCTCTTGGTAATCCTAATTCAAGGTTTTGTTAATTTACTGTAAGTATAGATAAAGGGTAAGTCTGCTAACAATAAAACAATCTCGTCTTTCTCTTTGATTATAACTTGAAAGCTTCCATTATAATAACCCAGAGTAGGCTGGTTTCTTTTAAAACTATTTATTATCCTTATTTTGTGTGCCTTCGTCTATTTAGTATTTCTTTCTTGTATTTTATCGTAATTATGGCGATCTATAGTGTGACAAGAGAAAAAATATCTAATTTATTTATGTCGTTTTGGTATATTATGTTAAAATGGAAACAAAAACTGACCATATGAACTACAACACAAATTGAAGAACCATCATAAAAGTATTGAAAACTTCAAACATGGCAAAAATCATTTGCAGATAGCCACACAAATCAAAAATAATTCACACAGAATTAGAAATAAAGTTCATAATTCAATGAGGCAATTGGTTCGGAAACTTCCATGAGTAATGTTTAATTAGGTAGAGTGGTACGTGACGAAAGTAAGAGTTCTGAGCTAGTCAAATATAATTAGGTTGTATGAGGACAGAACTACTTAATGGCTTTGAGGAAATATATACAGTTTTTGATGAAATAGAATCAGTAAATAAGAGTTAGTTAATAGGGAATGTTAGACCAGAGTCTTTAGTTAAGGAATTCATTATGAGAGACCTTGGTATGAATTAATGTAATTAAGTCATTTTACTTTTGATTAAACATCAAAGGTGAATATTATTTTGATAAGGGTATTACGTATTTCGTTTTGGAAAAAGAGATGTATAAAAAAATTATATTAAAAACATTAGTCAAGTTTAGGAAGAATTTTCGCTTAATTTTCTTAAAAAAAAACAAAATGTAATCATAATAAACCCTCCCAAGAACCGTTTACGGGAGACTTGCTGGAAAAGGCAAAACACCAGGAAGATAAAAAGGCTGTGTGGTTGTCCTTTGTCCAGCAGTGGTAGATTCAGAGCTACTTGTCAATTATATAATTTATACTATGACGGGAGAACATAAAAATATCATCAATCACGTTTAAGAACTACTCACCCAAAATGCCAAGCCTGTAGTTAATGGTGATGACAACTATACCACCATAGCTGGCCAGAACAGAGCCGTCGTACACATTCCCTGAGTTCCACTCAAAGGATTCGCCATGGATGAAGATAACCACAGGATACTTAGCTTGTAATGTAGGTCCGACTGAAACAAATAAACTAAATCAGTATTTCATTCATATTACACAATCACCATACAAATACTCCATATTTCCGTTTTTTTCCGTCTTTCCTGTTAACTTCTGACCACAATCTTTCTAAGATTTCTATTGCTATATTTCTCTAAGGAAATGGTCGAGAAAAACATCACATAACAACTGTCTTTCCTAGAACTAAAATTTCGAAGGCATGAGTCATCTACCAACCCGCAATGGGCCCGTATGGTGGGATGACGCACCATTTTCTCTCAAAGTGTGGAGGCTTGAGTCCCAGCAGAGTGAATATTATAGGGTTATTATGTAATGATTATGACCTATGGATCTCAAGCACTTTTCCATTATTTTTAAGCAACAATACTTGTCGAGTTTCTAACAAACTAGGGGTTTTATTAATCTAATAAAATAAATCAACAGCAGCTAATTTATTAGAAACTGTTACAAACAAGGCAATAATAAATCAATCAACCATCAGCCACCATGGTAGGAAAGCAACAAAATTCAAATCGTTTCTCAAAAGCTGATCGTTCGACTTTTCCGCTACTTTTGTTTATGTTATCAAGTTCTCGCATGAAGGGCCGTTGTATACGGTAGATAAAGTCAGAACATTGGATATGTGCCAACGGATATGAATTATATTTTTATCATTGAATAACTATGAATATACATACACATTGATTTCCGGATAAATGATTTGTATGGCTAGTGTTGATAAATGGATGCATTTTGTACTTAGTTCAGATTTTACATTTTACTTTTGTTTCAGTAGAAACAAATTATGAGAAACATGTTTCAGGCAGTCCTTGATGACGCACTGTGTGAAATAATAATCGTAAATAAATAATAAAGTATACCCAGTTACTCGGTTGTGGAGATAAGCAGTGACGCCGTGTAAAATACTGGTACTTATCTGTATTTAGATAGTTGATTGATTGTTAAAATGATAAATCAAATCCATAGCGTCAATGCATAAACTTATCCCTCTCAAAAAAACAAAAATCCTTGTATGTGTCATGATTATCCGAGTGGTTTACCGAAAATAGAATGCCATCTAACCTCTACTCCACTTAAGGAAACAAATTATCATAGTATGAATAGAAATACGTTGCATTATTCATTATTGCATAACTTTGCCATTCTATCTACAACCAAGGCTAAACATTCACCCAACTCCCTAAGAGAATTCAATTTGGTTAGTTTCAGAACGTCTGATATAGCCAAGCATTTTTCATATTAGTATAATATTCCATCTAAAGCCTAACTTCGCCCACTGCTCATGGCCTGTCTTTTCTTGTGCCAATCACCACTCTACTGCGTCAATCTTATCCAGGTTTTACCCGCGAGTCCAACCATGTTATCTGCTTATCTCGCTGCCGAACGACCAATGACTACTACGACGATATAATATTATTAAAACAAAATTTGATACAATCTCCGCTTCCCTCACGCTCCAAACTGCAGCTCTAACTTTAAACGAAATCACAAATCGCAATGTATTTCCAACTCTAGTAATATTATACTGAGGAACGGTATCAATTCGAGTTCCTCCCAGAAATATCTCGTGTCGGATTCTCGAATAACTAGTATTTTCGTATCGAATTCACAAGTCACTGGAGTAATAACATCGATAACGTTTCGCTGTAATGGTCATGCCACGGCTGCGGATTTACAAGGTACGGAATTTATTTTATCGTGTTTAGTATTAATAAAATTGAGGAATGTAATGTGGGTTGCTGGTAACTTGAGGTTAATGGTATCGATAGTGAATTTGATCGATAAATTTTCAAACAATGATAAAGAAGTTGCTAAACATTTTAGAGTGCCCCAAGTGCATACATCTACACTTTAGAAGACTTTATGAACGCTACTGACACCGCAATTAACTTGGCTACCTAATGGGCCCAGAATATTAAAAGAGGTTTCCATCAACTCGGAAAGAAGAAAATCGAGGAAGTAGCAACAAGATCTTAGCCTAAGGACGTATATAATTGTAGGGACTAGTAGTAAAGAAGTGAAGCCTTAACAAAGTAGGATAATTCAAACAAGTGTTGAAAATGATGGCTTACAGAAAAATAACAATTAAAATAATACTGGTAAACAAGCAACAATTAATACTTTATTATTAGCATCAGACTGGACTTAAAAGAAATTTAGAGAAATACCTAATAATTTGAAACACCATACTGAGCCGATTGTTGAAAAAGGCAAATTAGTAATTAAAAACCTAGTAAAGTTAAGGATAAAGTACTTAATTAAAGTAAGCAAATGTATTTTGAAAGGAATCCGAATCAATTTATTTAGCCTAACCACTTTAACAAATTCAAAATGGTTGATAAAATATTAATTGTTAGAAATGTCTTTAGAAAGTTGTTGTTTAAGTAGAAAATAAGTAATTGAAATGTTATAAATAAGAAAAATACTAAAACATTTTCTTTGTACCACTTAGAATAATGTAGAGTGGATACCGAGAAATGTCTATTGCTAGACAAAGTGGTTCAATACTGCTTCGGTAACTGAAAATTAATATATTTTAGTTCCAATATTGATTAGTTCAAGCACTTTTCAGAAATGAAATATTATTTATCATCTTCAGCCTTATGATGTTTCCACTGCTGGGATACAGGCATCTTCTCTGTGAGAGAGGCCTTAATCTACCACGCGGGCCCAGTGCGAGTTGGTGAATGTCACACGTCTTCAAAATTCTGGTTCTAGGATATGCCGGTTTTCTCACTATGTTTTCCTTCACCGTTTTAAGAGCAGTGGTAATGAAATAATTTACACAAAGTAAAGCGATTGCCTGAGTTCGAACTCACGACAGTTACGTAAGTTGGGGCCGTTACCACTGCTCTTAATATTGCAATATTATCAGTTTTAATTAATTCCATGATTATAATAATAGTAACATGGATAATAATAATTATTTTTGCAATTATAAAAGTAAATATATTAATACATACTTATATATATTTCTAATTATACTGATATTCAAGTCTTTATCGACGAATAAATTCTTCACAGTCAAATTAAGGTTGCACAAAGAAATATCTTTACTCATCGAAACACTAATGCACGAAATAAACATGAACACAACACGAATATATTTTATATTTCCCCAATTTCAATGGCCCAAATTCCTTCTACCTCCATACAAATTATTACATCTCCGGAAAACAAGCCAATGGTGCTATTTATTTCAAGATTCCTCTTCAAACCGTACCCACGCATACCTACCTTCTATATAAAGGCAATCGTGAATGAATATAGAGAGCTCGGGTAAAAATATTCGAGTTTAAAATAACATTATGCTCGTTTCACCCACTCCAAAGGTTATGGAATGCATTCAATTCTGGAATACATTAGTATAAGGTATTCAGTCGACATATTCAATGGAAAGAATTTGCATTTCGCTTCCCAATATGTCGGGCACATTGCTTCAATGAAAATGTTCTGAAGAAATATTTATTTTGAATTGACTTTGCAGTGAACTTCAAACTTTGAAGCCCATGTGATTTTTCAAAAGCGAAATTATAATTCAAGTAAATATTTTTGGTATGTTTATTTATTACTTAAGTGAATTTTGACACTTAAGACACGTTTAAATTGTGTGAAGATAATAAACTCGTGAGTTGATAATAAACTGTTTGTCAGATTTGATTTCTATTTATTGAATCTTTATGTCATTATATCAAAATTAAATCGTATAAGGTAATTTTTAAAGGAGCATTTCAATGCTCAAAATTCAAACATTAAAAAAAATACCGATATTTTGTTGTTTCTTTGTCAGTCTATTTCCATTTACAGACACGTCTTACCAAACGAAAACAAATTGTCGTTCCCAATTCCTGATTCTACATCGGAGACACAAACCTATGGAAAGTATTTGCCTAGCACCGTGTCTTGTACATCCGCATCGCCTTGTCTCCCAAGAAATATATTGTACAAACATTTGCTCTGCATCCACCGAAGTGACGTCAGTACTCTTTGAAAGGGGGTGTAATAAATTTTTCAAACGTGGTGGGTATGCTATGTTTGGGCTTTTGTCTTGGTTGTCAAAAGAGCAGTAAATCTAAGAGGTTGAAAAAGGATAATGTAATAATCTAGTATGATCTAGAATGTGAGGAGTTATAACTGTTTAATTTTATCATTTGATAATTCTGATTTCAATTAAACTTAACATTAACATCAATGATGCAAAATACTATGATTTTAAGTTAGAGTGTGAAATCTATACGTTTTCTATTATGTAAGAAGATCTTCATAAAATACGTATACAGAACACGATATACCAATAAAATCATACTGTAACGGTGACCGACCTCGAAGCTTGAGCTAGAAGCACGCATGTTATGAGGTCACACACTCTTGAGGTTACTTTTTAGTAAAATATCTCAGATCTATAAACTTGAATACATAAAATATTACTTACTTTCCATTTTATATTCGAGCAATATTTCAGAAAGTTAAAATATGGAATTTGAGATAAGTTTTCGAAATTAATTTGAATACCAGCTTTTGATGGTGGCACAACGACTGCTCATAACCATAAAGTTAAACAATTTGTTATTTAACTGGCAGATAACGGAAGATAATGAACATTTGCGACAGTCTGGCATTAAATTGCTGAGCATTTTCCTTCAGTTTGAAGTAATAGACCCAATGTAGGAATAGGTATTTTCCCACGATCTGGTTTAATAGGAAAAAAATTGGATACTACAATCAAGTGCTGAGAAAGAGAAATCCTTGAAACCAGAAAACTTGGAAAAAAAGTTGAAAAAATAAATAAAGTGCATGACGAGATAGAAGAAGCAACTAGAAGATTTAATTTGTTCTACGTTCAAACATGTTTAGACAGCTAGTAAAAAGAAACCTACATAGAACAGTCAGAAATTTTATCTAACCAAGAAAGAAACAAGCTAGAAGGTGTCACAATTTCATTCATCTAATTTATTCGTTGACATAACAAAACATCACGCCTGCATTCCCAAAGGCTTATGCACAGGTGTAATCATAGTACACCTAAATTTTGCTAGCTATGTTTAACTCCCATTTAATAGGGTGTGAACCTAATCAAATAATCAAAACATATAATTCAACAATAAGGTTTTTTTTAAATACCTGATGAACCCGCTCTTGACATCGATCTCGCTTGATGGTAAAGGATGAATAAGGACGATGATGAAACGAGCGAGCCCTAAAAATGTCTTCTCTTACTTTGAAGTAGTGATAAGGAATACAGACACAAATAAGCTACATAAATATAAGTAAAATTGATCTTCTAGTTTAGTTCCATGTCAAACTTTTAGGTACCTAATTTCTTGGACGTGCACATTGCAACTTTATAAATAAAATAACAATAGAGTTTAAAACTTCAACTTTCATAAAGTGCATGAAGAGATAGAAGTTTTTAACTTCAGTGGATAAAAATAGCTTATTTCATCGGCACACTTTACAAAACGTGTTTTATCCTCTTTATGAAAACTAAAAGTTAGAATAGCGGCCGGCATTGTTCATTTTGTTATTATCTTCGGTATTTTAATACTTGAACATTCATTCTTCTCCGAGAATTGTTTGGGTGTATTAATTTCGCAGTTTTAGTAAGCTTGTAGACTGCAATTTTTCATCACTAAATTAAGAACTAAACTTTTGTTTCAACTATATTTGATATTACTATAATCTTCACTTAAAAGTCAGTGGTTGTAATTGTGATCAAAAACTTCTTCGTCAAAATTTTAAAGTACGGTACTGTAAAATGACTAGAGTAGCTTGTCGTTGTCGTATTTTTCTGCATGTGTAATTTCATGTATGTGTTGTATTCCGTTTTCAGAATCCACTCTTATCCGATACATAAAGCGAAGCTTAGATACATTATTAGCCAACAGTGAATACTTGTAGTTTAAAAGACGTATCAGTTGCAAGTTTCAAATGTCAACCGAGTGGTATAGGATAAACTGTAGAACTTGTATGACATATAATTTATCATTTTCTGTTTCTAAATTAACAGATTTTGAGTAAATTCTAACTCATAGTTGTTTAAAACTATAACTTAGTATAAGCCGTTTTTCTGTACTTATATCGTTTTATTTTGGCTATATTGTATTTGTACGAAATTCACTAACAAGATTATACGTTTCCCGGATTTGGAGGATATAAAATTATACTCAGTTTTATTGCTTCTGTATATTCTTGAATGTAATAAGGAAAACAGAACACAGACATATAATAAAAAGAAAACAAACGTACCCAACACGATGATATGAACACAAAGGAAAGTGATTGAAGAAATGATATAAATATTAAAGGAGGTAAAGATATCCCAAAAATAAAACGAAATATAATCCCGTAAAAACAATTCGATGTTGATGAAGCTATAAGAGACTCTAAGTAAGAAAGTAAGAAGCAATTTTTAATCCAGAAATAGAAATGCTAATGTACAGGAAAGAAAATAGAATCTAAAATTACACACTAAACATTTTTACGACGAGAGATAGTACAAACCAGAACCGTTTACAGCTTTTTATCATAGCCCGCAGTTGTAAATATTAACTGTGGGGAAATGTGGCCTGTGGTGGTCGTAAACGATGGGTTAGCAACCCTTTCCCTACAACTAAGTATCCATACACGACAAGCTAATATATTGGGTTGAATATCTTATAAGACCAATCTTAATAGTTAACAAGCCAGTTTAATATTACATTATTTGAACCTGTAGTCACAATTACCAATGATGCGCAATGTGGTCATGTAGATGAAGTGAAAACCAGATATGGAAGTGCATGGAGATTATTACAAAAAGAATTTACTAGCTGCCACCCGCGGCTTCGCCTGAGTTGTATTAGTATTTCTTCTTTAAAAATTATAGCCGATGTGTTATTTTGATGTATCAATTATATTTCGGTAAGGTTTCAACAAAAGCCGTTCAGTAGTTTTTGCGTGAAAGAATAACAAACATCCATCCATCCTCACAAACTTTCACGTTTATAATAGTACAGTAGGATTATATAGGTGATAGATATTACAGTAACATGAATCGGATGCAAATTACATTCTAGTTATTCAAAAATCTTTTTGTCTTGTCGTCTTTTGTTTATCTGTCAAAACTCGTGTCTCAGTCCTGTCCAGTGTCCAGTACATGTTGTGTATTAAAAAGTTCTTTGCCTAGAAATGAAATGATCGGATGCTCAAATTATTGCCATTATCGTCATACTTGTAAAATGTAACAAAAGAGACTCAACGATCTCACAGTTAAACTGCGTAAGCAGTTTTGTGGGGCAATGTATTAGTAATAAGGAATTTTTAATTTTAATAATAAAACATTCATTCATAATCATTATTACTATGAGACCATAAATGTGAATCGCTGAGCATTGGCTTAAATTATAAACCACAGCAATTAACGATTTTGGTAGGATATTGGTATAATTAATGCGCATGGCTGCGTACGACAATTTAATTAAATTGATCATTTTCAATTTATTTGCAGTTCGGGGTTGTTCCCCAACTTTTATATTTTGAGGTCATGCTTAGTGTTAGAACTAAGATAAATAGGACACACTATTACACAAATGGATATATTAAGTAACAAGTACATAAGACGAAGTCTGAAAATGAGACCGGTGACTGAAAAGTTGTGAGGAAATTGGTTGTTGTGATCCATACCACAACAGTCAATTTCCTCACAACTTTTCCATCATGTTATAGTTGCCTAATTTAGGAAAGGGTGTCTCAAGACCCATTTTATATTTTTTGTACTGATTTTTGTTTATAAAATTTAAGTATGTAAGACAACTCTGTATGCCATGTCCAAATTACTTGTTGTAAAAATAATTATTATGATATTATGTTATGAGGATGCAAATATGAATGTGTATGGTACGTGAAATTGATAAGGAAATGGAAGAGAATGGGGAAGAGAAACCAAGAAAACGATCGATGTATCGTTTGATAATGATAAGTTCGAGAAAGAAGATGACCATTGAAATGACGGAGAATAGTGATGTTCGGTGAAGAATAGGCATGTAATGATTCAAATTAATTGGGAATGTGCAGTTGATGAATTTTTGGTATGCGTCTTATTTGACTCAAATAAAAACATTTATTTCTTTACTTTTCTTTTATCAAGATAAAAAAACCGTTATTATAGTATTCATTCATAACAAAATATGCCAAACCTTTTAAAACTCCATCACAGTCATTACCCTACTTCCATTCTTTTTTATATTACATTCCTTCAGTCACAACCTCCATATTTGTTCCGAATCTTTTATCAATATCCACAAAAGCACAATCCGGTCTGACGTTAATAATTTCTTCACAAATACTTGGTTCACAATCTTGCGCGTCTCACGTGCCTATTGTTACAGACGAACAAAAGACTATAGTAACAAAACTATCCAGATGAAAGAGGGGACAAACCATTGCAAACTGTGATTAAAATGTTCGAGTAAAACTTGAGCCGCCGTTTCGTTGAGGATGGTTATTAATGCAAAATGGTCTTAATTTGTAAGAATGGATGGTTTATTTTGAATGTTGAATAATCAAAAATATGGTAATACCCTCATTTTTCAGATTTATGACTTTATTTGATTACCGACTGTGCCAGTTTGTTTGAAGAAAATTTTTAAGAGTTAGCGACGTTCCTAATAGCTTGATGTATTTGATTTATATCACACAATTAAGCAACTTTTACCAAGCTAGATTGCAAGTACGTTCAAATGGAAACATTGGGAAGCAATTCGATAAAAAAAAACTTTTTTTTTTAATACTTGCGCTATGTCGTCGATCGACGCAATTTATCCTTATTATATTAAGATCCCTTACGCTTGGTTTGTATCTGTTCATATTACAAAAATGTAGCTTATGTAAGCATTGCTTGATTATGTATGTGGCCATGTGGTCCATATTAAAATAAAATAATGAAAGGATGCTCATGTATCCTATTTAAAATTGTATTCTATGAAACATAAAGCCTAAATTGTCCCAATAATTCAAAGAGCGTTTGAATACAGAAATGCCATTAAAATGGTCCCTGCAATTCAATTTAAAATAACCCGTGAGTCACATTACAAAGTCATTGAATGCAACAATATCGCGAAATCTTTCAAAATACCGCGAATCCAGTTTGCGAATAAATTACATGGAAATATGAAGCATTTTCTTTTAAAACGTAACTCTATGTAATTGCATTTTTGTCTGCCATACCGACGAAATTCGTTGAATCAAACAGTAATTGAATGCTCGCTATTTGTAAAGATATGTATTCACAAAACAACTTTTATTTTTCAAGGATGAGATTTTCATATTGACTGGTTTGTCTAGTCTTTGCAAGCGCTACTGCTGAGGAAGAGATCTTTGGATGGCTACCCGAGTCAGGCAAAGAGTTTTTGGGTTTTTCCATCTGAAAATTTTCAGTAACCGCCCGGAGTCGGAACTTTGTGCCCAGTTGAAGGCAATAGGCTTGCCCCCTCTTACATGAGACTTAAAATCATTAAAAATAAGTTCAAAAACTAAAACCCAACTACTGAAACATCACGGTATAAAAAAGTATAAAACAAGAAAATATTCTCGTCTGAAATTGTTATGAACAAACTATTTTTGATATGTATCGGGTATTAAATAAACCACTTACATGTAGTCAACTTACGGTAACAAAACAAAACATTCAGCAAAGCAAGTCTTTCACTTTATAATCCCTATTCAATGATACCACATGATGGGATGGGGCGACTATTTTTTTTTGTGCTTGACTTCGTGCCCTCTAGAGGGCGCCATATTCAATTTAATGTGACGCCACATAGCTAAGACCAGCGGACAAACAAGACGCTTCTTAGAGTACACACACGTATCGGTCAAAAACATAACCCTCCCTTTTGCTTCGCCGTAGTCGGGTAATAATCGGCGAAATAATGGTGTACTATAAGTACTCTTCTACCTTACCCTTCGAGGAATATAGGTATGATATTCTGTCTGTATTTACTGAAGGACTTTAATATAATAAGTATGATTTGCATATTTCACCGCTTATGTTTAACAATTCCTATTGCGTTTCTGATTTGTGTCTTCACTATTATTCAGTTTGATTGTATCGGGGACTTTAAATCATTCATGACTGAATTCGTTAATCTGATTGAGAACGTGGTTTGGTTCTGTACATTCTACGTGAACTATTTCACTGATAGGAGGAATATTGTTCTAGTATTACGTTAGGTATTTCATTCTCAGAATATTAATTCCAAGTGGTCATAACATAACGTTACGCCAGTATTCCCCAAAAAGTTAGGCAAAGTAGCACCTTAGTACACCCACATTCAACAATCAACCAACAGGGCACGAATCCAGACTCTGGGTTGTTTTTGAAAAATACCAGAATGAAAAGGCCAACAAAACTTTTCCAAACTCGTGTTTCGAATCCAGAACTTCGTGCTCAGCAGTAGCGCTTGTAGCCGCAAGACTAACGAGGAAACTAGAAGATCATGTTGTAACTGCATTGATAGGCATTATTCACAGAAAAATGTTAGGTACTACAATGTATATAGTAATTATGCGTACAGCTAAAGGAGTGGAATTCCCTACCAGAATCGTTGTTTTTGATAGCTACAATCTGGTGGTATTTAAGTCAAGTATAAATAGATTAATTCTAGGCAAGCGTGCTTCACCGTATATCACATCATCATTACCATCAGGTGAGATACTGGTCAAATACGACCCTAACAGTAAAAATAATGTTGTAAAGGGAACTATCGAAATTTTCATCCAACATAATGGTTCTAATATTGTATTAACTGCCATCGTTTATCCTACATCAATAAGGAAAACGTGAGGTATAATTGTGCATCAGCAGAACTTGCTACACCAAAAATATTTCATATCAAACGCCAATAAAAGAATAACAGAACCATTACGGTTTAGGGCGAAAAATTTCCGATAGCGCCATGTAGTCTTACGAAAGCCGAAATACATTTTCCCATGTACAACACCATGATTACAGGCCTCACAAAATGGGAACACACGATGACTGTAGCGGTGGCGGTAGCGGGCCCGGAGAAAGCGCGGTTAATCGGGCAAAGTTCGGCAGTTGACCACTGTCTATTGTTATATCATGTGGACACAGGGTAAAATGATAATCAATTGCTTGCACTATGGATATAGTGACTGAACAAGATAAAAGGTTTAATTGAAGTAAATGAAACCATAGAAAATCGCGGCTGAAATTACTAAACAACATCATACCTACAGCTGGAAATCATGGTCTATGTCATTGCCCATAAGTAGTATGATACAGGCTGACAGTTACTGGCTGACAGTTAATTGGTCCTTAAATAAAATTTGTAATGGACAATTAAAATTCATTTATTAGTTCACTTCGCACTGGAAAAATTTGCAGCAATTATCGAGCATTAACTAATATTAAAATAAAATATGAAGTCCATGTTTCCTCACGAAGTTTTCCTTCACCGTTTCAGCGATGCACAAGATAAACTTCGAAAGCACCCGAATGACCCGTTTCAGTTTTATAGTTACTTCCGTTTGTATATTTTTGATATGTCATACCGCCTTAGGACTCGCGTAGTCTCCTCACTCTGAACAAGGCCATAGAGGTTTGTATCTGGGCAACTATGCGTAAGGATCGAGGCGGCTTACATTTGGGTGCAATGAACCGATGTATGGGTGCAATGCGCGGAAACTGATTTATGACCCTCCGTGAATTCGTGATTAGTTTCGCTGGATAATCCCGAAGATCAGATTTTAGAAGATGGACGGTTTATATCTTGAGGGATTTTGATAGAAATAAGTTTAAAGATGAGACATGGTATGCTAATAAACTAAAATAAGAATAAAAATAGTCGATAAATTATTGAAGATTCTAATATTTGTCACAGTCTATTTTTCATGACCGAAATTTATTTTAAAGGCAAAATTAAGACGTTGTAAATTAAAATAGTTTCAAATGTATAGGCTTGGCAAGCGTTGCCGAAATGTCTCGAGATCAATCAAATATTTTGTAGCCTTTATGCTTAAGGATTAATAAAGAGCTTTTTACCCGACTGCCGAATGAGGGTAATGTGTTCATCAGTCTATGTATGTATGTATGTTTTTTCCTATATGGCGTTCTACAGACCAAACGCATTTGCCGATTTTGATGGTTCTGACGTCAATCGATTCGTTTTAAACTTGCATGTGTCACTGCCTACATTAAAATTGGAAAATAAAAAAATGGCGGCTTTTGGGCGCCATATTGCCCAAATTTTTTTTTCTGCCATACCCATCGTGTGGGGTATCGAAATAAAGGTATTTAAGAGGTGATTTCAAAAATATATAACAATTATATGTATTAAATAAGTGTTATGTATATAATAAATATTAAATATAATAAAGTTTAAATGTACCTAATTAGAAAAAAAAATAACATAAAGGTTATAAATAAAAAAATAAAAATCCCGACTGCTTAAAAAGCGAACTAAAGAGACGTAAACAAGAAGAATATCATGCTGTGCAGTCGGTGAATACATATTCGCTGACTGGCTGACCAAAATCTGGAGTATCCTCCGCCTGAACAGCATGATTTTCTTCTTGTTTACGTCTTTTTAGCTCGCTTTTTTTTGTCGGGTTTTTTGATTTTTTGTTTTAATTTTTTTTTGTTTTAGATAGGTACCTGAAATGATTTTTTAAGTCGGTGAACGACACGGAGACTATGTACTACTTTTGTCTTGATATTTCAGTATGAATGCGGTGCCCCCGTGCAGAACACATATTCTGGAGCATCCCATATATCTGCACTTTAAACGACCTAATAAAGGCCACTGACACCGTGATTAACGTGGCTACATACAGAGCCCATAATATTTAAAGAGTTTTCCATCAACTTTAAAAGAAGAAGAAAGACAGTTTACAGTTCACTCAACCGTAATTATTGATTCGCAGTGTTGAACTTCCATCCCTATTGTACGTAAAACTTCGATCAACAATAAAACATTTAGTGTTGATACGGTTGGCACTTCTGGGACAATTTGAAAATAGAACTGAATGAAAATGGAGAAAATTTTAATTCAATTCTGTGTGAATCTGAAACTCATTCAGGTAGCATCACGATTATATTACTAGAAAGGATAGGTAGAGGTGCATCTATAGTACATTCACTTTTCGCCAGTTATGTTTAGGTCCCATGTATGTATGACGAGCCTATTGCCAGCAACTCTGCATAAATTTAGACTTCTGACTGCTACTAAGAAACTCCAGATCGAAAAACCCAATAAAGGTGCGAGTACAGCCCGCAACCGAAACGCGAAACCGAGAAACGTGATCAGCACCGTGCCTCGTTCGCACGTCACGGTCTCGGTATCTTCGCGCGCGATACCGAGACATGTGTCAAACAAATTTTACTCGATTTTGACTCTATTTTATTCGTTATATTCAGTTATATTGTTGAAATTTATCATTCCACAATGCAATGGAAAACAAAGTTATCAAATTACTATTGGCGGAAGAAGAATTCGATGATATTATTATTATAAAAATAAGCTAAGATTGGCTATCAACGAATTATAAACAGCTAAAGGCCAATAATATCTATTCATTTAATTATTTGGCCATCCAACAATTGTATATACTGATATATTTAAATTTCAAGATTTTTATATCTAAGGTTAGTATTACAATTTAAAGGTTAGCACCGCAAGCCCCTTAAAATAATAGACTTAAAAATCAAATTATTATCTAAAGGAAAATTGATGTCAGCTTAACAATCAAAATTAAAAGCCAAGTCAAAATAAAAAAAATATAAATCAATAAAATTACAATTAAAATAGACAATTACAGTTAAATTAAATCAATAAAATTAACTGACAAAATAATACAAATTAAAATTCATAATAAAAATAACAAAAAATCAAAATATACATTAAAAAGGTAAAAATAACTAAAATGTATACGAATCAAAAGGAAATAGAGATAGAAAGGAATAACAATATTAAACAGTATTAAAAGTTATTCTTGGAACCTGTCAAATAATTCAAAATGCACGTCTACAAGATCGCTGTAGCCATTTAACTGTTTACTGAGACATTAAAAATATAGTTGGGAAAAGGCTAGGCAGATTGATTGATTGATTGATTGGGGTATGAAATCCAGTTCATTATCAAAAATAACACCTGGATCCCTGATCTGATTCACCTCTTGGATTACATCAGAGCCCACATGATACACACTAGCTGTTATTGTTTTTTTACGGGTGTACTTCACATGGTAACATTATTTGACGTTTAATGTCATTTCGTTCTCGCTACACCATTGAATTAACGAGTCGACATCGCTCTGCAGTAGTTCAGTATCATCGCTAGACTCAACTATCCTGGTGAAGTTGAGATCGTCTGCGTACATATAGCATTCTGAGAATTTGAGGCGGTGTGGGATATCGTTAGCCAATTTATTAAAAAGAATCGGACCGACATGCGAGCCTTGAGGCACCCCCGAAGTGGTCCTATAAGTAAAACCATTGACTGCATAAAAGAATCGGTTTACTAGATATGATTTTAGCCAGATATAGAGTGAGCCAGTTATTCCGTAGGCAGAGAGCTTTGAAGTATATGGTGAGGAACGCAATCAAAGGCTTTAATTAAGTCTGTGTAAATGACGTCAACTTGCTTGCCACAGTCGATGTCATCCGTTAACATTTCTGAGAAAGTGGCTAGGTTTGTGCTATTTGACCTAGAAGCCACGAAACCATGTTGGGAGTCACTCAAATAGAGTTTAAAGTGCGACTGGAGATAGGGACAAATAAGGATCACGAAAACCTTAGCGAAAGTTGATAAAATAGAGATGTGCCTGTAGTTCCCGGTATTGTCCTACTCATCACTTTTATAAATCAGCACAACTTTCGCTTTTTTCCAGTAGTCTGAAAATACAACCGAGCTGAGAGACTTATTTTTCGTAAATAATGGGGACACCAATGGGTGGCGCATTTGGAAATAAAAATTGGCGGAATACCATCAGTCCCAGCGCCTTTACGAATATCCAACCCATAAGTTTGTTGAAAACGCTATCGTTTTCAATATGGTTGAATCAAAAAATGGTTATTTAATTGTTACAAAACGTAGTTCGGACGTTTTGAGCGCCTCGCGAGACACCACTCGTCTGTGAGCGAGACCGGTTAGCGTTCTTCTGCCACGTGTCGGGGTCACGCGGTGAACTCGCACCTTTATACTGCCCGACCCGGGAATCGAAGCCAGGACTTCATACTCAGTAGTAGCGCTTCCAACCACCCATAGTCTAGGTCCTAGACCAACGAGGCAGTTATTTGAAAATAAAACTTGATGGAAACGGTAAAAACTTTTTATGAAACTCTGTGTAGATCAGTTTAATATTGAAACTAATTTCAATATTCAGTTTCGGAGTGATAAATTAATAAAATCCTGTACAGATTAAATTATAGTGATTTTGATTAGCTTTGAGCTTGATAACTAATTTCGAATATACTGATGTATTTGAATCAGCGTTGTATTAGATTTTCATTAATATCGGATGTGCTTTTGAGTGGTTTTGTGAATGAAACTGATTATGATTAAAACTAGTGCAAAATAGTATTTCGAAATATGCAAACTAAACTGGGGACAAACGGCTCTAAACAAAATGAAATTCTATATCACTCTGTTTAGAGACCAGGTTCATGAAATCGATAAGGAATTATTAATGATAACCAAGAATTGTATTAATGTAGGTAAGAGCCAACATTCCTTTAGGATAACTTCGTCTCTACATAGTTTAAGACAAGGTCGCTGTCTGCATGTCTGATTCTTCACTTAATTCCTTTAATCCACGCAACGGATTTTGATACGGCTTCACTAGTAGAAAGAACGATAAATGAGAAAGTATTTTGTATATAATTTACCTCACGCGAAGCCGAAATCCGTCATTTCCTTTTTGTTTTTTTTTTTGAAGTATATTTCCTACAAAAAAAAAACAAAAAGGAAATACAGAAGGATGCCTTCAATTACTAAAAATAAGTTTTTTTTTAGTTCAAATTACATACAGGTCTCGAAAAATAAAATAAAATCCGCCAGCCCAATTTGCCAGACTTCATTGCCAGCATAAAGATCTCTAGAATCAAATACCAATCTTAAATTATCTCAGACGTTACGAAAAAGGCTTTTGTCTACAGGATTACGTAAGCAATAAAGGGGAAATTGGGTCAAAACAGGGAGGAACGCGTGTTGAGTACTAAACACTCTGCTTTTGGTCGCATCCCTATGCCCACATAAGGATGACAAAGCATTAACACAGATGCAGACTGAATCATAATCAAGCGAAATTACACAAACACATTCATATGTTTACATTACAAACATATGAATGTGTTCTGAAAGACTGTTATGGCGACTATTGAAGATTTTTCTTTTGCAGAAATTGCGGAGGAGATAATTTGATGTGATATTTTCTGTTTACGTCACCTTATTTCTTTATTAAATAGCTTAATTTTTTTTGTCTAGGTTTAATTTTTCGTAATGTAGACTTCATAACACCACGCCGGTATTACTCAAAGGGAAGAAGAGGTGTGTCCCTAGTTTACACAGTCTCAACAGTTTTATTTATGTCCTACGTAACTGGGGGCGAGCAACAACAGGGCACTAATCAAGACTGCAGGCTACTTCTGAGAGATATTCTAGTAAAAAAAAACAATATCACTTTTCCCAACACGGAAGTCGAGCATAGCAAGCTTGCAATCACTAAACTAACGAGTTAGCCTTTACATCAATCGTATTATTTTTGTAAAACGAAGCTCTTGAATACCTCGCATATTTTGACAGAAACTTTCTCAGAAAATATCCGAAAAATGCAAAAAAAAATCTCATAAGAATCTAAGACTATAACTATAGATGTGACGAATTGCCCGATCACCAACAAGCTACCACGTAAAAGTGTTAATTCACTGCACGTTCTTAGAAGTAGCCCACTTTAATCTAGAAATGGAGGGCAACTGTAACAGAACACATCGGCCACTTACCTTCTTGTGCCATTTGTTAAAGTCAACTAAGGTAAAGTGGTTGTGCTCTTTGAGAAAGCATGAGCATTTCATCATTTGCCCCTTGTGTCGTTTTGAACTCTGGTAGGAATAGGTACCTAATTTGTAACTGGATTGCCTAGTCAGTATCAATATTGAATCAAGACTTTCGCAGACAGGTGCTAGCAACAATATGACAACGGTACGACGTATGACTTTTAACCCGACTCTCTAAAGAGGGTAATGTGTTGATCAATCCATTGTTTGTTACTATATTGCATCTTAGAGACCAGAGTTTCACTGGCTACATTAAAATGGCCAAAAATCATGCTATGCAGTCAGAAGATTCATAATTATGGTTGTTGCATAGCAGACAAAAGATGTGTGACATCAGATAAGTAAGAAAAGTCTTTTAGAAAGACAACATACCTAAATTTTCTTCTCAGAAGACATTCCCAGACGGAACATCGACAAGAAATAGAAATTCAATATTTACATTCGATCTATAAAGACTTTCTAGCGATACAGTTCGAGCCATTTCCAACAGTAAGAGCTAGAAATGCAACCGGCAAAGAAAATATTACTTTTCCTTCTAAAGGAAGTCCTTTACGAAGTTAGTTCTGCGTTTGACCTGGCACCAAAGGATTGACGACAAATACGTCTGGGAATCTATCAATAGATATTTTAAACTGGATTTTGCTGGAGGCTTCGCCCGCATAAAAATCGAAAATGTATCGCACTGAGACGTACTACTAGCACAAATATACGTAGATTCCTCTGTCCAAATTCAGGCTATGGTCCCAATTTCGTACAAATCTTATCAACTTCTATAATAATAATAATATTTTATTTACGAAAAATTACAAGAAAACATGTGGATATGTTACAAATAATAGGTAGAAAATTACTATGACACAATATTGTATGTTGCAAAATATGTACTTAATAGATTAACCCTGCCTCTTAAACTAGGATAACCTGTATCTTAAGAGACAGTGTTCGGCCATGAGATTCTATTCTGATAATGTGATTGATTTACAAACATAGTTTTATAGTAGGGTGATTCCTCACAAAAAATATTTCCGTATCTAGCCTCAAGGGACCCAGTTGCCGATGTTGTAATGCGATGCCGTAAACCCGGATAAAATTGGGAAAAATAAGCAAAATGAAACCGCCTATGGACGTCTCGTAGATCCGGTTCGTCTGTCAGGAAAAACTTTAACCTTTGGGCACAGATAAGCTTTTGATCTAAAGGTTACAGGTACAAGATGGAAGATTTTGATAATATAAAGATAATTCAGAAAGCGTCATAAGTAATCAAAATTTTGGAAATTAGATATTTGTATTCTTCGAATTTTTTATAATATCGGTTGCTACGATATCCAGAAATAGCTTTAATTTAAAACAAAAATTTTAACAGAAATAAGTATTGATAGTCTTAAAATACGAACTTTATCTACAATCCATAATTTAATTTACTGTAGGTACCATACATATTGGTTTATTGGCTTTCCAATTAATTAATTTTACAAGGATTTTTTTTATTATTCACGTTATCAAATTAATTACTATATATTTAAAAGTAAATTTTAATTGTATCGCGCCATTAAGATGGTGTACTTTGCAATGTTAGCCTTCTTAAGTCGCCATAGTAGGTAGTCTATTGCGGGCATGTGCGTCGGTCAGTAATTTTCATTTCAGCATAACCGTTTTATTAAACAGTCGTAAATCATTATCATTTCAGTCGAAAGATGTCTACTGCTGAATCTAAACCTCCTCCAAGAGTTGAAACATCGATCGGTCATATGCTTCTCCCATCCAGCAGCCATACAAGCTTTGTCCTAATTTTATTGTAATGTCTTATTTTAAAATTGGGTCAAAAGACGCTTTTTCTTTATTCCTTTTATATTTTCTTCACCTTTTTCACATTCAATTTATTTTCGTTTTTAAGTCCTTCGTCATGACATCGCTATTTTCATTATGCATGAATGGGAAAATACAATGTTCTTATAAAAACAAAAATAAATGTTTTCTTTTAAAGAGTTTTCTTTTGTGATTTTATATTTTTGTTTTCTTTAACAATGAAATAATACATATTTTTCCTTATTATTGCTATATTTCGGATATTGTATAATAATTGTAATTTCCCTAAACTAGGTATTCATGTAACAGGGGTTCTGTTACATGAATACCTAGTTTAGGGAAATTATATACACTATTTTAACCTTTGTTTTTTGTTTTTTTTTTCGCATTTTTATTTAGTTTTTGTATCGATGTACTGTTTAATAATATTTCAAAATACATTGAAAAACAGCAGTTTTTAAGTTGTTATTGTGGTTAAAGCTCTAGCTAATGTTTTCTCTATTTAAATAACACATGTAATATGGATTGTAACTCACAAAGAGAAACAAAATTTTACATATGAAATGCCCTTCGTGAGGCCCTTTAATTTTTAACATGGTTTTCACCCATAGATATAATTTAACTTTTATACACAGGGGTAGCATGGAAAGGAATAATAAAAAGCAAGAATTACTGTTATATTCAAAGCAATTATCCTACCTTTTGTGTCGGGGCTCAGATCGTTTTAACCTAACTTATGATCGAAAAGCACACAATGCTTTTATTTATTTGAGGGCACTGAACATATAGGAACTTGTTTTGGTAAAATTATGAAAGAAAAAAAATTATTCTTTCAGAAAAAAATCTGGATATTTTTCATTGCACTGCTCGCAGGGTAAAGTTTAAAACCTAAACACACAAAAACCTACATAAAATTACAAACTAAATTTTTTATGATATTTATTTGTTGGTGTTATAATATTAAGTCACCAAAGTTGATTTAACTTAACAGGGTCATTTAGACATTATCCTGTTAGGGTTAAGACGTATTTGTAATTCTGTGTATACATTTAGTACAAAAAGTAAAGAAACCAATCTTACAATCAAGGGACCAGTTTCTGAATTGAGTATCTGGAGTTAAGAATATTTCAAGCCCTACATTAATGCCAAAGTTTAACAGGACTCCGCTTAAGTTGAAAATGAAAAAATGTTCAACATGAAATTCTTAATTCAGAAATAAATAAATAAGGGATGATGGGCTTACCTTGCACAGGCGTATAGATGTTCATATAAAGACAGTCTTCACTCTGGTTTTTAAGCCGTGGCAGCAATCTCCTCAGGTACTCCAGTCTGCCTTTGGGCATCCTCTCCAAAGCCAGGGTCTCGTTTGAAATATCTGGCAGTCTTTGAGGACAGACTGGACCCATTTGGTCCACAGTCTTCACGTCGTCCCACGGGGCTGGCGCTCGAGTTGGTGCAAATCTAGAGGGAAATTATTGGATCAAAAGTTGGTTCACATGTTTAAATATGGAATGGGGATATGGAAAATTAAACAACATATCCTAAGGAATTTTTTAAGCATAAATGTGGATGGTTATAAGGGTTGAGGAAGATCAAAGAAAATATCCTAAATAAATTGGTATGAGAACAGAAGGATGATGATATTTTCTAATGGTTTCTTATTGCATAATACCTCTGGTACTATTATATTAGCACACAGTTGCCTCATCCCATACACAGAAACTGTGCCTTCGTAACTAGCGTTTCTCGATGGACTATGCGGACTATTTACTAAAAGTACATCGATGGCGTTCGGTTCCGTTCCACCGTTATAGATGGTCTTAGCAACGACTTGCAAATAAAAGGGTTTAACTCAGTCCGTGATTATTTTTTTAATTAAATACAGTTTAATTGTTCCTAAATTTATTAAAATACAAATTAAAAAAAATCTATTGGCACGCCTAAGAAATTTAAAACCGCGCCATCTATTGCAATAAATTTTATATGATTCGTTCAAATAATCTTTGTTATGTGAATTAAGAGCCAATATTTCAAAATGATGTGCTTAGGAGAGTAGATTAAACAAGAACATACAATTATTATGGACAATTCAAAAAAACGTTAACTATACACACATTACAATAACGAATCGATGCATATCGCGTCATTTAGTGATATTTATTTGAACTTACTTCTTTATTTATATAATAAGTTTCTGTTAAATATTTATTGAATTTATGACATTTAAATAAGTATCAACAAGTTCATTGGATTATTTTTAAGAGAACAGAAGCGTTAAATTAACGTAAATATGAGAAGTTTTGAGTTAATTATGTCCATAAATTAATAGACCACAACGCCGGATTCATAATTACTCAATTTATAAAATTATATTGTACCCAAACTTCCACATAATAAAGGATGCTGTCTATTTAACGTCATACTAACTAATGAATTTATAACGGGGTTACAATATGAACTATTTATTTACCACAATGGTGTTTTATTTACGTACATTACCTATGTTTTTTACCAAATAAAACGGCTAAGCTAAAACAATCCTTATAACAGCGAGTCAATGCAATAAGTTGATTTTAAAACAATAGGTACTACTGAACCGCTAAGCAATCATCACGTATTTATTAAGTAAATCATAATTCTATACTTTGATTAATTCGAGACTGTTGGTTCCAGTCGGTCGAATCATTCCAGATAGAGTACAGGTACAGTTAAGTGTTATCATAATTATTTACTAGCTTCTCATCACGTATTTATTAAGCTAATCATAATTCTATACTTTGATTAATTCGAGACTGTTGGTTCCAGTCGGTCGAATCATTCCAGATAGAGTACAGGTACAGTTAAGTGTTATCATAATTATTTACTAGCTTCTCATCACGTATTTATTAAGCTAATCATAATTCTATACTTTGATTAATTCGAGACTGTTGGTTCCAGTCGGTTGATTTATTCCAGATAGAGTACAGGTACAGTTAAGTGTTATCATAATTATTTACTAGCTTCTCATCACGTATTTATTAAGCTAATCATAATTCTATACTTTGATTAATTCGAGACTGTTGGTTCCAGTCGGTTGATTTATTCCAGATAGAGTACAGGTACAGTTAAGTGTTATCATAATTATTTACTAGCTTCTCATCACGTATTTATTAAGCTAATCATAATTCTATACTTTGATTAATTCGAGACTGTTGGTTCCAGTCGGTTGATTTATTCCAGATAGAGTACAGGTACAGTTAAGTGTTATCATAATTATTTACTAGCTTCTGACGGCGGCTTTGCCCGCGTGAATGTTGAAAATATCCCAAGGGAACATATTCCTGGGATAAAAAGTATTCTATGTGCTATTCCAGACTGGTCTATCTTTGTGCCAAATGTCTAGATCCGTTTAGTAGTTTTTGCTTGAAAGAGTAACAAATAAACAAACACACTCACAAACTCTCGTGATCTCAACGAGTAATGACATCAGAGATTCCGTGTCATTTTTGTCACATAACTCACAGCGTCTAAGTTGTTCGATCACCACATGTACACTTAAAAATGTACTACCAAAATATATTTTTTACTATAGACGTGGTTTATCAATTGAATGTGAAACTCAACTTTGTAGCATCTACATAAAGTACTTTCATCTTTACATGATATTTTCATATTGAATGAAATTCATGATGATTTAAAAGATGATATTAATGCGATGTCATTAAAATGATAATATCTCACTTCCGATCCAATGTAAATAATTGACCCGATACTGTATTTCCAATCATTGTTACAAAATAACCTATATGATATTATAATTATGTCGTTCAACATAAATTATTGTACGGAAGCTTGTAAGTATTAATATTCAAGTAGCATCATACCAGTTCGTAGTGAAAATTCGATGTTATTAAAGAGAGTGAAAAAGATGTAAAATTAAAATAACATTTAGAACCTGACCCAGTTTTTTTTCTTTCTTTCATAAGAAACTAGTCGACGTACTACGATACAAAAATGAAATGTTACTGGAATTAGATTTACGTAAAAAATATTATTGAAAACAAAACCTAACCGAAACAAAAACAATATTTTCTTCATGTCATGAAACGTTGGACTTAGTTGTGCTTGTGGTGACATATTTACCGCCACAAATTAACTACAAAAATAGACATGAATTCTTTGAAAATCTATATCAAGCAAGGGGTTAGTCGCGAATTGAGTTAATTCAACCGCCCGACAACAACCACGGGGCTGTTGCTCACCACACAATTACTCGTGTGTTCGGGCAATCCTCCTCTTTCTATGGGGGAACATACTTCACGCCATGTTCTTTACATCTCTGTACGCTTCATGGTGAACCAGAAATATAATTTCCTCATGACTTATTTCAATCAAAAGCTATAATTATGTCATTTACCATGACAAAACAAAAACCACAGCACGTTTTTGTTTTCAAAGTAATTGAAAAGTCTCAGCACAGTCTCACTCCGTTAATGAGTTCTCTGTTTTGACTTTGTCCCCGAAAGCTGCACCTGAAAGTAGGAGCTGTTTCCTCAAATTATTTTCCACTAATTGGACGTTCAAAGTTTATTTTGAAATAGCTGTGATTTTATAAAGCACGTTTTCATCAGGAATACCTGGAAAAATTCTTTATGTGATAAAATATAAAATAATATTTTAAGGGAGGAATGTTAAAATTTTTGTTTCTATGTTTGAAAAAGGTAATTTCTGGAAGTGCGGTAACACACACTCAATAAATAGTAATGTATTTCATTTTATCCAGTGTACAATTTTTATCGTGTTGATTACGTCGTCGAGCAGATGAATATTTAAACACATGAAACAATGGGTCAGGTATTTCCTTAGGTTGTGATAGAAAATACGATTTACATCTCTCATGTTCGGTAAGTGGGTTCTTATTACCTCCAAATGGGGCTTGTAGGTGACTAATTAGTGCTCTAGGGTAATAATGTAGCTAGAAAAGCCCTAGGGCGGTAAGTAATTAAAAAAAACACTTCTTTCTTTCAAAAAGTTCACGTACATCTCACCATCATACTGGCAATAGACATCATGCATTTAGCCTAATGACCAAAGAGGTCGCTTTGCTATTCAGCCTTGTCTTCGTGTGAGTATAATAGTCATCAATTTTAAATATCGAACGGCGAAGCTCAATTTAGTTCATGAAAAAAAATAATTAAAATGTTTTATTCTTGTAATGCCAGTTTTTTTCTACTTACGTCACAATCGAGATGTAAAGCAGAATAAGGCAATAGGACCAATTGCACCCTCGAACTTTAGGTGCCCTCGCTGCGCTCGTGCGCTTCACAAATATCTCGGACTGCAATTGATGCCTTACAGCCTTTGGCTACTAATCTACTATTAATATTATACTAATTGGGATGCCTTTTACGAAAATTCTTCCACTGAAAGAAAACCCAGCGTCAAATGCTTTATTTTCATCATTATGGACAGTTCATGTGGCTACGGGAGCAAAACCGTGGAAAAAGTTAGTACATGATGAAAATAAAACAAGCCGCTAAAATAACGTCAAGAGATATTATAAAAAAACCCACGTTTTTCGTCAATTTCATCGGAACATTTTTGTTGCTCATTAATAATGATTCGTAAAAGTTCTTTTCTGGTAAAATGTTCGCTCATTTTTATTATACTAACATTAAAGTTTGCTTTTTCTGATATTTTTTTTGTGTTTGCTATGTCTAAAGGTCTGGTTTTATATAACTGGGTTTATATCTGATACAGTAATTACATTAGCGGGACTACAAAATTCTAGATTTGCTTTATGTATATTATATCTATGAGCCAAATTTCGTATAAATAATATATATTGCTGCTCTCATTTACATCTTCACAGTCCCCACTAAAATTGTTACAAACAACTTTAAAACTACTATCTCCTGACACACATTGTAAATTTATTTACCACACAACACAGCAAAATTGCAATAACATTTCTCTACGAGTTGTGATGATTACAAAGCGACAGTGTAAGTTTAACTATTCTAACTTCAGTAACAACTGAAATAATATTCTAAACTTGTCTCGTTTCAACATAAGAGCTATTACAGTCCTTACTCTCACGTCTCCACAAATAAATTCGTTCTAAGAAAACGATCCGTACATTCGACATTTCCACTTTTGCGTCACGTCGGAAGCTAGCCAAGCGTTTAATAAGATGTAGTTGACCGACTATAAAATGGAGGACATACCTGTTTGACCCCGTTGGTGGTGTAGCATACGGAACCCCGAGGTACGCCTCGACAGGCTTCAAGTACTTGTGTTGATCCATTGGCAATATCACACCTTGGAGCTTCCCGTATCGAGTTCCAATCACCCTTGTTCTTAGCATAGAATTCCTGCCACCGAAACCGTTGCAATCTGAGTTCTCTGTCATTAATAAGATGAACAATATCACTAATTTTAACCTCTCTTGCAGTCCCAATTTCAAAACAAATCTCTTTTTCTGTTCAGTTATCTTTCGGTAGTGTATCTTTACTATTTGAGAAACTATTTCAATGTTAACCATATACTGTTTTATTGAATTGCAAATATGTAGTGGCAGTTTATGGGTGTCCATTTTCAGTGAATATCACCTTTGTACACCCATTTCTTTATTATGTTTCCCTTTTATTTTCTTCTGAATTCATTTGATTTGTTGTTACGACATCTTCGGTCAGGGTTTATTTTGTTGGCACGACATTACCGCAGCCATTTTGGGATCTGAAACAAAGGAGATTGTTGTTATTCACCCAATCCAGAAGAATTTTAGTCTGCGAAGGCTTCTTCTAATTTAGTTAATACACTTACAACTATAATATTAATTATGGTTACTCGGTTTTTTATTAATTATGTTATTATAGATTTAATTAAAACAGATTTACTATCAATTTTGCACAAACCAACGACGTGCTAATATTCAGATGAAACGAATTTGATAGATGAAAATAAAAGTAAATATTTTTACAACAGTAAAACGATTGTTTTTGCTCTTATATCGTTTTTCACCCTTTCGTTTTTGCTGCAAAATTACCAATCTTATTTTCTTTGTCTATATTGTTCAGATTGTAGGTACCCTCATTTTAAAATGGCTTCTATAACTGTGATGTGTTCATTTTTAAACGCGTAACGCTTATAACCTACACACTGTTTAGATCAAATCAAGGCATTAACAGGACTCCCTGTGACATTTTTTTTTGCCCGTTTTTTTGCTCATGCATACTGCGCTACCACGGGGAGAGAGCGTAGTTATGTGGGACTCCAACCAACTAAAACTCGACCTGTCTTCCTGTGCCACTTACGGCGGGAATACGGGCACGCGTTAGCACTCACTGCGAACCCGCCGCGGCTTTTTATCACTGGACTCTCCTCTGGGGGATATCCTACCATCACCGGTGCAACAAAACACATTGCGACCCCTCCACGGCCTCCAACCCTCAGCCACATCACCAACATCGCGGCCCTCCTCAGTTGCGATGTCGCCTCTGTTACCAAGCGGCACCACAACCTACTTGTTGGCTGCTACGTCATCAGTTTAATCGGCAAAAGCCCTGACGGGCGGCCCCTTCTCGGTTTCCTCTTCGCTTCACCGTGGGTGACCAAGCCACGGCTACTGAGCCCCCTCCCGCCTCGACAATGCGGGGACCCACCGAGTAGTCCCTGTGACTGCTATGCGAATAGCCAAAGTCTTAAAAATTGGGTGCAGCTTGACAGTGAATCAAAAAATTCCGTAAAAGCTTTTCAGGACGGACACGACCTTCACCGATGAAGAAAACGAATAAGAAGATGAACAGTACTAAGATCTCAAATAGGGCTAACAACTTAGGTAGTGTAATAGACGGCTATACCTCAACAAAAAGACTTGGCACAAAATCTTGGACATATATTTCTCTAAGACTTGATAGCTCATAACTTGATTATTCTTATAGAAGTATTCAGACTCGTAGGCGAAGTACTTAACAAAGTTCTGTTTTTCTAGCCAAATGAAAATATTTTCATTGCGAAAACTTAGTTTAATTTACTTTATTTAATTTGTATTCATTAGTATTTTTCTTTGCTGCTGAATTTTTGTGATTCTGAGAATTATCTACCAAGACCCTTGTTAGACATTTCGGGAGATTCATTTGTATTAATAAAATCTTTTATTAATTTCTGTTTAAAATGAAAACTAATAATAATAAGAAAAAAAACTTTATTTGCGCCAGGTACGATGCATACCAAAAACAAAAACTTAAATACACATAGGGAAAGTATAGCGTCATAATCTAGGAAATCGCACATCGTTCAGCATAATGCTGCAAAGCAGAGATACATCGCTGATTTTCAGCGGAAGCCGGTTCTGACAGGATGGTGCCGAACCGGAACAGAATAAACATAGACAAAACAATAATACAAATTGAGTATAAACGGAGCCCAATTAATTAAAAACCTAATAACCATACAAATATAAAAGTAATTAGTTTATCCAGGATAAAATAAACAACATCAAAAAGAGGCTGATTAAATTCCACGGCACGGCGTTAAAATGAGTAAAAAATCCGCGTTGTCGTTACATGGTGATGATATTTGACCGTTTTCATCCGCGTAGACTCGGATAACCTTTGCCCCTACGTCTCGTTAATATGAATTAATAATACCGTCCGGGCAAAAGCGTACCGTCCAACTATATGTACCCAGATATTGAACACAAAAAAGGTCTGATTTTTCCGGGTTACCGCAAGATTCCTCACAGTACATTTGTTTGGAAAACATAATTCATTAACGTTGCTTTTGTGTTCGTCTGCTGTCTACAGGGTGGGAATTAATTTTTCAACTGTGAAAAATGTGTTAAGTAACCTTTTCATGTGTAAATGGGCGTACAAATTGTTTTGTTTGTGTATAATTGGTGTGATGTCAGAATGCAGACTTTGTATTCGTAGAACAATTGGGTGAGTCACGGGACATGATGTTTGGAGTTTTCTTTGTGGATGAATTAACATGCTGTTTGCGGGATTACGTTTCTTTTCCCTTTTTGCAGTGGAAATTATGGTGTTTCGTATGATGTTTTTACTAATGCTGGGAGCATTATCCCTCTGGTTAAAAGCTACATAAAACGTTAAAAAAAACTCAAGTTTCAAATTCTGTGGACCCCAATGGTACTTAAAGAAATATTAATTCAACCAAGGCTAAGGATATGTTGTTCTATGCCACCAAATCAGATAAAAAAATATAAGAACATGTATCTTCTGCTTTCGTTCTATGCCGAAAATTCCATTTATAAAGTTACACCACTCCCCCGATTTACTATTTACGTCAAGCCGAGCCGTTAACAAACAATTTTCACGCTTCCCACTTCAGGCCAATTCAACAAAAACTATAAAACACCGGTGCCCAAGCATCGTTTGACAAAAACGATAGTTTCAATATCAAAAGCACTTAAGCGCTAAAAACTGGCTCCCACAAAGCTGAATAACAAAGTACTGCAGATACCGTATTTTCTATAGTAAAGCGATTCAGCGCTATAAAGCTCGCACTTGATTAGATGTCTTTATTTTCCCATTAGTATTCATCACCTTTAATGGTATGTTTTTATTGATTTATTGCGAACGCTCGCAACGAATATAGAAAGAGTCATTTGTCATCTTTTTTAATGTCTCCCGAGGTTGAATCGATAGGATGCTGCAGTTTGTATGCAGATTTTTACGTATCTGGGGCATATCCCGGTTTTAGCAATGGATTTATGGGATCTAGGCTGGAATAGGAAGAGCCAATTAGCTTTGCGTCTGGGATTTGTTGTGATCGGAGGGATAGCTTTTGACCCTTTGGATGATATAACATTGCCTTTTGCAACATGTTGATTAAGACTTATTGGAATTACGAACTAATTGGGTCGGTAGCGTTAGGGCTGCGTCGGTTTGGCACTGTATACTGAGATACAGGTTTTTACCTAGTTCGATTGCAAATGCTCCTACATTGTATTGAACTTATAATATATTGCTAGTTTTTAAATTGTTATTTTTTGTAAAATCTTTTTTGGGTAAATAAATTAAATTATTAAAATAAATGATAACCGTTGCTTTTTACGTTGTAAATGCCCAGACTATATTTTGTTAATGATTACCATCGATACTGATAAATGTCTTGCCATTTATGTCTTCTTTATGTTTCACAAAATCTTCACATTTTAAATCAAATACGCTAACTACATTACATCCCATATCGATTCATACATCAGCGTTTTATTTATTCAAACAAACTGTATCAGTATTTGAAAAATGATGTCTTCAAAGGCCCGTGACGTCATCGGATCATAAAATATTAACCCAAGGGTATAGGCTCGATGAAAAGTACCGTTATCCATCACGTTAATATTTTAGTTATCTTGAAATTGTAGCACGTACGGATTTTGAATGTAATTTGTTCCCATGTACGTAAAGTGGGTTATCGGGAATTAAAGATTGTACCAAATATTTTGAATTTGCTTTACGTTTCGTTGACACTTCCCGTGATCTAAGGGCTGGCTTTTATGTCTTCAAACTATAAGTATATTAGTGAAATTATCGAGATACCTAAGGGAATCGGCATTAGTCCAGGCTTTCATTTGTAAATCTTTGACAGTCGTTACGTATAGTCAGGGTGGTGAGAGATATCATGGCAGGTGCACAAAAAATATAAGTAAAATGGGTACACTATCAGATATAAGCTAAAATAAAAATACATAAATAATTACTATAATAAATTCCTATAAATATATATATCAAGTAATAGAAAGGCGTTTTATTGAGACGCCTCTGCTAATCTTGTAGATGCATAACTGACTGGTGGCCTTCGTGATATTGAGAGGAAGAGCATTCCAGATAAGAATGGACTAAATGTAAAAAGAAGAATGATTAAAATCAGAAGTATGATATATGATATCGTACTTCTGAAGATAAGATAAGTAGTCACTCCATGTAATATACTGGTACTCATTTGTATCCAGTTAAATTAGAAGCCTACCCCATTGTGGTCAGGAAAACGCTAAGCAGATTGATATGAACATATTGTACAGTAGTGGATTTAGTTAAAATATAAACAATGTCATAAAAATGGCATTGCCTTTTCTCTACCAGTATAATTATTATTCGTCATCAATGTGGACGGATTTTATGTTTCAACATGTAACCGGCGAGCCGCTGTTTACGTACTTTCGATATAATTAAGTTTTAGGCTTCATCAGTTAGGAGTTCTTGTTTTAAGTATATATTAAGTCCTAATTAAATTGACATTTTCTACATTGAATTTGATTTTATCCAAGTAAAAAAAGAACTAAATATAGTAAATAAGAAATGTAAAGAAATACATTTGCTTAAATTAATGGAGGTTTTTCAATAAATAGCCGTCGTCCACTTCAGAAACAATAACAAATTTTGGGTTCCGGATAGTAACTGTGCATAAATAATGAATAGGGATATACCCTATAGTAAGAAAGAAATTTAAAAAAATTCATTTTCATAAATGAATGACAGCTTTATATAGATAGACGTCGTCCATTTCTGAAATACAATAACAAATTTTGGGTTTCGGATAATAACTGTGCATAAATAATGAATAGGGTTGTAGCTTCGGTTATGGGTAATGTAATAACCCACTTCTTTCGGTCCCTTGCTACGTATGTTGAATAATAAGTAGGGTGAGGTTTCGTTTTAATCTTGCGGTCGCATTATTATGTATTTTTTCCTAATATCATGCAATCAAAAAAATAATGTTAGGCAATTATTGTCATGTCCCAAATCATTCGTCATTTTGTGCATATTACGTCACGATGTATATATTACGTCTATTTAGCCTTTTTTTGTGCCACGGCTGCGAAAAGACATCCCCCTCTCTTTTCCAATCAGTTTTGTCTTCAGCTAGTACGGACTATCCTTTCCCTACATAATTAAATACTAGATGATTTCTGACCATCACATTTTTACAGCAGATAATCCAAGACACAATTTACGAAACAACTCCAAAAAAATCAGTTGTGTACTACATTTGATTGAGTTAAGCAAATAAAAATATTAGAATATGAGTATAATTATGACGCAGTATAAACTATTATTTTCATGTGACGTAGTTCAAAAGTCAGCCATCATAATACCAAGCCAATGGCACTGCTAAGAATCATAGCGTAGGTAATCCTAATGGTTTCTAATATAAAAAGAAAAAAACCACAGAGACCTGACATCTATATAACAGACTCAGAAAAAGAATATTAATGTTCCTAGACACAGTAAACCAAAAGGATTAGTAAGAACAACCGCTTCAAAAACCAAAATGGCGTCTTAACTATTAAGCTTGGCAAAAGCATGGCATTACTAAGTACCGTTAGCAAAAGTATCATAACCACAGACTGTATGAAAGAAACATTTACATATCTATCAGTTTTGCATACAAAACACTGGCAGCGAAGTGAATGTAGAATGGATCACGTTTTACTCATAAATCTATAGAGCTAAGTTATATCGAGCTGGGGAACTCTTCGAGACTAAGTTTTGCACGTTGCTTTGCTTACTGTTTCCGAGTTTGTGTGTTCGTAAGTACCGTCTTTCGTAGTTGTGCGGTAACATTATGTTCATTTACATATCTCTTGCTTTGTAAGTACACCCTTACACCCCTGAATGCCGGGGTGTATGACTATCATTACAGCATAGGTTTTGGAATTTGAAAAAAGAACTGTCATACTCTACTGCACGAAGAATATTTTTAAAAAGTTAATATTTTTTTTCTCGGTATCCATTAATTACTCGAATCGGAATCTAGACAATTTATTTTATAAAGATTTTATTTTAAATATGGAACTATTTGTTTCCACATCGTATGTTAGATGGAATCGATTTAAAAATCAAACTGGCCAGCAAGATTTGACGCGCTCGCGTGCGTGAAAAAAAAAAAGGCAGTCTACTAGTAGGCGCGAAAGCATCGCGAAAATAATTAATTTTCTTGTTTGAGTTCTTTTTCAAAAGTTTTAAACATGTCTAGTGACGAAGACATAGATCTAACGCCCGATTTTATTAAAGAAAGGGCAAAAACAGTTGTCGAAAATATATTACCGCCGAACTCGAAAGAAAGATATGTAAAGGCATACGACGAATTTATGAAATGGCGGTCAGAAAAAAAAGTGAAATCTCTTTCTGAAAGTGTTTTTATATCATATTTTGATGAATTATCTAAGAGGCTACAACCTTCCAGTTTATGGTGCTTTTATTCCATGCTAAAATCTACAATGATGACAAAACATGACGTGAATTTGAAAGATTTTTCTAAACTTACTGCTTTCTTGAAAAGGCAGTCTGACGGCTTTAAAAGCAAGAAATCGAAGGTATTTACTGCAGAAGAAGTACAGAAATTCTTAAATGAAGCTCCGGATGAAATTTATTTAGCAATAAAGGTACCTACGTATTTACTTGCCCTTTTTAATAAGTTACCAAAATATTTTACAAAAATACTATGCGAATTTGGTGCCTTTAATACAACTTATGTCTTTTTTACAGGTTGTTCTAATTTTTGGGATATCGGGAGCCTGCAGAACCGTGGAATTGACAAACTTGACAATAGAAAATGTAGAAAAACATAACAAATTACTACTCATAAAACTGCCTAACACGAAAACTAAAATTGACCGGTCATTTGTTGTGCATGAAGAATTTGCAAATTATGTTGAAAAATATCAAGCTCTTCGGCCTGAAAACGTGGATACAAATCGTTTTTTTCTTAATTACAGTAAAGGAAAATGCCACAGACAAGTAATAGGAAAAAACAAATTTACAGGCATGCCAAAGCAAATAGCCACATATTTAAAACTGAGTAACGTAGAGTTATACACCGGGCATTGCTTTCGCAGAACATCAGCGACTCTATTGGCTGATTCGGGAGCCAACCTCACTCTGTTAAAAAGGCACGGCGGCTGGAAGTCCAGCAAAGTGGCCGAAGGTTATATCGAAGATTCGATGGCAAACAAAAGCAAAATTACTTCTAAAATAACAGAAAATATAAACTTGAAATCACCACGTCAAAGCACATCATCTGAGCCATTTTTTAATGAAGAAAATAGTACCAGTCAACTGCCGCCATTTACGATGCAAGAACCTCAAGTCACTCAAACTCAAGTCTTATCATCACAAACTCATATTCAAACTATAAATATTCCTAAAAAGAACGTGACCATAACTCTTACAAATTGTAATAATTTTACTATTAATTTTAATTAAATACACATTTTTT
Source organism: Orthosia gothica (assembly GCA_949775005.1). Taxonomy (NCBI): domain Eukaryota; kingdom Metazoa; phylum Arthropoda; class Insecta; order Lepidoptera; family Noctuidae; genus Orthosia; species Orthosia gothica. The sequence goes on from OX459048.1 coordinate 27,452,148, forward strand.
TCTTCTTAATAAATGTTCATTGAAACCTGCTGTCTTGTTGTTTACTTACCTCACAATCGATATGTAAAGCAGAGTATTTATCTCGAGCGTAAGCATCAATTGCATACTCGGGTTAATTAGCGCCTTCGCTTCGCTCAGGCGCCAAAAACCTCGTATGCAATTGATGTCATACAGCCCTTGGTTAATAATCTACTATTATTTCATTCAAATTTTGCAAGCACTTTAAAATAGTGTTCAGTGTCTTTGAGTTTTTTTTTTGAATGCCATGAGAAATATAAATACGGCAGAGTAGTATCGAACTTCACATGCCAGTTAAAGCTTGTACAATCGAATTTTATCCTAGAGTTTTTAATTGGGGGATTGCGTTAGTTCTAGAAACTTGTACCCATATTAATTAATAGCTGTCCCACGTGGCTTCGCTCCCGTCAAATGGCTACCTACCTACCCATCTAGTCTACCTTTCCTACCCTACCAACTCTACATACATGATTGTTGCGTAATTTAAACCGTTTACGCAGCGCACGCAACGGAAGCTCTCAAAAAGGATTTTTCTTTTCACGTTTTTGCAACATTTTTCCTTTATGCTCCGCTCCTATTGGTGGCGTGATTTTATATATCTTAAAACCTTCCTCGATAAATTAACTATTTATCATCATCTTCCTGCCCTTGTCCCATGTTACTTGGGGTCGGCGCAACACGTTTTCTTCTTCCATACCATCCTGTCCCCCGTCACTCCATCACTGACGCCCTTTTCTTTCATATCACTCCTCACACTGTCCATCCATTTTTTCTTTGGCCGTCCCCTCCCTCTCCATCCATTCACATCTATATTCATAACTCTTTTAGTAACATGCGTTTCATTCTTCCTCATCACATGACAATACCAGGACAAACTGTTTCCTTTCAACTTTTCTGTTACTGGCGCCACTTTCAAACTACCTCTAATACTACATTCCAACTTGCATACCACAATATCATTTCCCGAGCTCGCTTCTTACGTTGCCCCCGCCAGGGGAGGTGCAACAACCCTAGTCCATTTCCCACAGGAACCGGGTGCTGCTCCTGCGCGTCGCCTGTGGGGTACGCCCTAACCCTATCGCGCATTACATTCACAGCTAACATGTTGCAGGTGATTTGGCAAATATTTTACAGTCGGCCGCCAGCCTGACACCAACCCTCCTTGGGAATGCTATTGCTGGTGGTTTACCCGCCATCCAGTATCTGGCCGAACGGTAACTGTTTGTCTCCTGCCGCCGCACTTAAGGCCTTTTACCATGCCTAACTGCCTCGCCACCGGTGGTGGATTGCCATTGCGGCCGAGACAGATCCTGTGCACTATGCAGGGAGCAACTGCAAGACTTTAGTGCCGAAACACTTAAGCCCCCCTCTACCAGGTTTAGCCCACGAGCCGATGTGGTTACCGGGGTGTGGCCGCTGCGTGCAAGACAGCTACTTGGAGCCACCGGTGAGAGTTTGTAGGCTGTCAACGATTTTAACTACTCAGAGATTCCGCCGCCTGTAAGGCCGACTGGCTGGAATTCGACGCTAACACCCCACTACACCCCTAGATAAATGAACTATCCAACACAAAAATAATTTTTCAATTCCAACTAGTAGTTCCTGAGATTAGCGCGTTCAAACAAGCAAACTCTTCAGCTTTGTAATATTAGTATGGATTTAAGTATCCAGGTTTTCAACGACTAGGTACTTAGCAAACAGAATACAGTAACATTACACACTAATTGTCCTAATTGGGCCCATAAAACAAATCGTGCATGAAACTAACATAGAAATTGAACAAAAAAAGATTTTTGTCGACTGTAAAAACTCGTTTCAGTAAAATTGCTTTCAAATTCAATTCGACACGAGTCTTTTTTATGCACAGGTGCAATGCAGAAAATGTTTATTCATATACCTAACTTGTTTTTTTTGTTTTGGAAATCATCCAATGACTTCTCCCGCTCCGTGAAGCGGGAGGACGTGTCAGACTTTTACTGACTAAAACCCACCCGTGTTCCTTCAGTTGCTTGTGCCAGGGCTGCGGTAACTTTCTTTCAAATTATCCGCGACCCAGACAGGCATCGGCCTAGCGGACCCCGTCAACTTTGCTGATATCTCTTTGAGGCGCACGCGGAACATTACGCGCCGTCGACTCGGGCCTGGTCCTTATCGGACGATGAGATACCCATTACTCGCCGTCCGCAAGGCCGTGCCTACGGTGGCCGGGAATCGGCTTGCGACTCCCGACGCCCGGGGCGTCTCCTGCGGTGGCTAGGTGCGTGAAAACGTCTCCCTTGTGACACCACACGCGTTCCGCCTCCTCCTTTGCGAGCATTACTGCTTCGCTGAAAGAGGTGACAGCTTTCCATGCCCTCTCGCTCCATACCATGGCCTGAACCAGGCCCGGGCGCGAGAGGTCGCCACCGCTGATCGGCTTTACGAGGACACGGTGGTGCTTCGCCCAAGCGGGGCAGTACACCGTATGCTCCACCGTGTCCAGCGGGCGATCCACACAATAGTGACATCCGGGCGTTTTCTCCCGCCTTATCCTGAACAGGAGCCTCCCGAAGCAGCCGTGTCCGGTGAGGACCTGCGTCAGGCGGAAGGTGAAGACGCCGTGGCGCTTCTCATGCCACTCCTCAAATAGGGGCTTTATCACCGCAATTGTGGCGTGACCATCATATACCTACCTAGAATAAACATCTACTGTAAAAGCCAAAACTTCACTGAGTCCTCACAAAATCACCTGAACTTTTCTTACAAAGTTGCTCGTACTTTTCTTTTAGCATAAAAGTCTTAAAAGGTTTTTTAGAAGTTCCACCTTCCAGTGTAAGATTAAAGTTAGTTTTCCAAATACATACCTAAAATAGTGGGTACCTATGTTCTTAAATAAAACTGAAATACTTATTCTTTCTTTTTATTAGCCTAGAATTGTCCACTACTAGGCAATGGCCACCCCTATATCTTTCAAGACACTCTTTTCTTGCGCCACCTTCAAACCAAATTTCGTGATTAAAATAAGTTTACCAAATATACTGAATTTGGTGATATTCCAAAAACACGGGCCGATTTCTGAATTGAGTATTTGAGTAGTGTCGTTCTTAACCTCAAATACTCAAATCAGAAATTTGCAGTTTTATGGTCAATTATAGATTTCCCTGTGTAACTGGGATATAATGTTGACAAGTAGCCATCGGACTAAAATAATATTTAAAATTAAAAGGTGCAAAATTATAAAATATATTCAAAGGTAAAGTTTAGATATAAAATAAAAGGCAAAAAAGTTTGAACAAAGAGAATAATTGACCATAAAAACTGTAATATAAATAAGGTACATCAGAATCAAAACCAAAACTATCAACGGAAATCTAAGTTCGAATCTCCGTATATTGTCAAAATCAAACCATAATTCAATAGTCCTCAGAATCGCCGTGAACTAGGGTATTGGCTTCAAATCTATGCGATGTGTTAAATTAGTTATTGAGTTCACACTCCATTGATTTTGCACATATTCGACAACACCGCAACTTGAAACACACACGTATGAATAGTATTGCTTATTCGATTGAATTGATTAATTTATTTAGATATAATAGCCAACCAGGCACCCAGGAAACCTTTACCCACTTTGTTAGGATTGTTTGCTCATGTCACGGAATTAGATTTCTCTGATCCGGATGGGTTGTTTGGAGGGACTTGCGGTCAATTATCTGCCTCCCAGATTGACAGGAGAGTAAGCTCGGCCCATCGATCCGTGGGCTTAAGGCTGGTTGCGTTGCCGTCAGGTTTAATTTGACCGCATGTTACATTGTTACTAGGAGAACATACAGTTTGTGGATTCTTGGTTATAATTTAATTTGCGATGTTTGGTAAATGCTCATGTAAGTTTGAGTTTCCTTGGTCGATATTTTCAATAAGGAACCGTTATGTATCACATCCAATTCACAATTTCGCTAAATTTTTATCCACTGCAAACAAGCCTATCATAGACTAGGAATACATATCAGCAAAGGGATTAGGTTTATGCTCAGCAGTATGTAGAACCAGGGAGTCCACTTTCTGTATTAAGTCGAATAAATATGTTTAGGTTAGAGGAAACTATTATATCAGTATTGAATTATACACACAACATTCTTTTATACTTGGCTATGTAGGTACCTGTACCCAGATACAATATATTAAAATTGGGCTACACAGTACACACTTAAACAGCCTTTGGGAAGGCGACACAACTTTTGAGATAGGATGAAACTTTTAGCGCGAAATGGGATGAGAAGGGAGGGCAAGATGAAAAAGCATATCTAGGGCATACAAGAAGTTTTAATACCGAACAAAATTTTAATGAAGATTTCTTCAAGTAATTAAAATACGGGTAGAATATGCTTGCCTATGAGGTGTATGTAGGAAGGTATTATTGTTCAAGATGATCTTATGTATTATTCTGGTTGTCACAGTTTCTCTATACAACAGGTTTATGTAAGACAAGCAAGACTAATGGTGGTAGATGCTTTTGGGGTTTGTGCAAAAGGTTTATTTACAGTAATAAATAGAGTACATTGTTGGTCGGTTTGTTTGTTCATCTGAAACATAAGTACGAAAAACTGAAATTTTATCAACAGATAAAACAAAATACTATACTATACTTCAAATTCAATCCTGACTGTTGGGTTAAAGCCTCTCAGTGTGTTGGCTTTTCAGACCAATCCGTCGTAAACGCCTCTAAGTCGTCACGCGTTTCTTAAGCCTTCCTCATTATTTATTAATCTTTTAAAAATAACGGTTCCGTAAGTAAGAACCCTAAAACCAGAGAAATATAAGATTGCAAGTAGATCTTAGAACAGAAGTGGTAACTTTTGCCTTTACTTTAAGACTTTTAAAATATTTCTAGAAGAAATAATAATTATGCTTTTTTTTATCTCGGGGTCTTTAAGCCAAGAGTGAATAGGTTACTTCTAGGCAAGCGTGCTACACCTTCGACCACATCATCACTTCCATCAGGTGAGATAGTGGTCAAGCGCAAGCCTAATAAAAAAATAAAATAATCTCCTAACAAAAGAACAAGAATGTTTAGTTACTAAAGTAAATCACCCGCGCAGTACGTTTGCCGCAAAATTGTAGAACTTTCGAATTTAAATTCAAGTTTGTAATAAGAAAAGAATATTAGAGGTGAATGATTTATTGCTGCAGGGGACTAAATTAATGATATTCTTAAACTGTGTATAATAATTTTGCGTTTAGAATTAAACCTCTGTGATATAGATTTACCTAGCGGAGCTAGGCATGTATATTAGCCAGAACCAGAACCCCACAACGGTCTAAATTGGAGCTAAGTGCGGCAAAGGGAGTCCATCTATCAATCTATCTAGATCTTCGTAGCTGAAGAAGTTTTAAAGAAGCCAAACTGTGATTTTTATTACCGACTTACGTTCTTAATTGAAAAAATATATGTCACGTCGAAGTACCTATGAATCGTAGAATCGCCATCTTTAATTCCAATGTCTAGAGGCAATTCCTTTATTCTTGACTGGAGCGGGTTACTTCAATAACACACAACACTGGATTGAAACTCAAGAGTGTTTATTTGATTTAGTTACAGGCACTTTGAGTTTTCAAATGAACTTGAAGCTAAAACCACATCGCGTGGCTTGCTAGATCGCTAAGCCCTTGTCGATCGCTGGAGGAGATCTAGCAAGAAACTCCAGGACACTCTTTTTAAATGTTTTTATAGATTACACAATCACTTTATGACAATTAATTAGGTTTTCAAACATCTATTCGATTACATTTATTAATCAGTTCTTATTTTTCACACATAGTCCGCGCGACGCGCGTTCTAGGTGGGCGGAACTTCCATATTGTTTTTGTTTAGACACTAATTACTTGGATAGTTGAGTAAAGTTAGCAAACAATACTAAAATGCTGATCAGTTAATTATTTTAAAATTAAACAACCTCAATACTCACAAATACAAAGTGGTTTGTAGTTTATTATTGAAATAGTCATCTAATAACAAAACTATTCAAGTTTCCGGTGATCTAACAATCTTACTAATTAGAAAGTTTCTCATTATTACATAGCTGTGTAAAATAGTCTTATGACTTCTTAGTATTTAATCATTTACTCAAATTTGTTTAGTTCTCGTATTAAATTATTAAATCTGGTTATTGGTCATAGAAATTATAACATCCGCCATTGTTTGACAACTTAATAAGAATAACATAATGAAACACATTTACTTCGTCAAATGTGCAATAGTTAAAGTGAGAACAAATCCAAAAGTCCTACAATAAGTGTTCCTGTTTAATTTAAACATCTCGTATTAATTAAACATTGAAATTAGCATATGAATTATGAATCAATACTGATTCCACAGTGAGCCAATAGATGGCGCTGAACTCAAAACCCAACTTAAATAGACATAGACACTTAAAACGATTAGTTAGGATAATAAATCAGCAAATTCACGCCTACGCGGCGACACGGCCATTGTGATCGGAGGCTCGTGCTCTGGGCCTTCCGGTGTCCTCAGTCTCTGTGTTTCTTGGTTGTTATCTGTAATAGCGGAGAAATATTTGTCGGCAGATTATTGTTGTTTATCATCCTACAGTATTAATTAAGTTTAGAATCTGATAACAACTGATTTTATTTATCATTGACAGCTTGTAATAAATCTAAGCTGAGTATGCCTTATTTTGGAAATATTGAATGTATTTTTACACCCACAGCTATATGCTTTAGGTATTCTACTTGCTATATGGTAAAGACCAATGTTGTTAGGAAACAACTAACTGCTACATGTCATGTCAATGAAGGCATACAATTTCTATTTCAGATTTTTGACATGGAATAATCAGTTGCTAGCTTATTTAGTCCAATTTGAATCTTGTTTGCAGAATGTTATTGTTTGTATTATCTTACAATATTCATTGATTTGTAATAGGTAATAGTCAGTTTAAGTTATCAATTTATCACTGAATACTTATGAAATTAGGTAACTATTAAGTTTATCTCAAATGAAAATATTTGATGCATTAATGAGCACATACCTACTTATAAGAAGGCTTACATAGCAGCCTTGTATTTGGTAAGTATAGTGTAGGTAGTGTAGGAGTATTGTGATCAGCTGTTTTTTGTTTAGTTTCATTCTCACGGGACGGTAATGCTCTGTGATAGACACAAAGTCTTTGATTTGACAGGATTAAAGGTTAAGGAGTTTAGGATCATTGCTCCGTGACAGGCACGAAGTCTTTGATTTGACAGGATATAAGGAACCAGGCTCTGGGTGGTCTTGTACACCGTGGACCCAGCAGGATAACATGAGAGATTGTTCATTAGCGGCCTCCACGCCTAACCAATGGATATTAAATCTTTATTAGTTGCTTCCACAGCAAACCAATAGATTGTGTGTTGTATTATCACTATTAGTTTCCTCCACGGATTACTAACAGACAGCTTATTGTGTTATCATTATTAGTTGCTTCCACAGCATACCAACAGTATAGTTTATTGTGTTATCATTATTAGTTGCTTCCACAGCATACCAACAAGATAGTTGTGTTATCATTATTACTTGATTCCACAGCATACCAATAGGATAGTTTGTTGTGTTATCAATCTTAGTTGCTTCCACAGCATAATAAGATAGTTTATTGTGTTCTCGTTATTACCTCAAATCCATCTCCATGGATGCTGATAGTTTGGTGTTGATATAACCTATTATTTTATTAAGTGCCTCCAGAGCTATAGGTTATTGGACATCTCAATAATTAGAGCTTGTTTTATTATTCATTTTTATAATTGACTAAATATGACAATAGAATAGCATAAACTGAAACGAGTTACAAAAACATAATAATAACAGTAGTCCTCCTGACTGTTGAGCCATCTGCATAAGGAGGTACTATGGTGCACAAGGCCAATGGCTCAACATGCTTTTTGAAGCATGGGGGTTCACCAATTTCAAAACTCTGGGCTGCTACAGAGGAATCCCTATTGGAAAAACCCCATAAACAAATTTTGCCCAACCTAGGAATTGAACCCAGGAATAATAATTTAAAAGTACTTTGTTGCATGGTAGTATCATGCACAAGCGTCATGTAGTTATTCGACATGGCTATTGTGTTGAGCCTTCTGATACAACAACACCGTATCAGTTAGCGAGGTGAGTAGAAGATAGTTTGAAAACTTCTCACCTTTTACTTTAGTTATGTTGGGCTGGAGTTATTTTTCAGCTGACCTCTATTTGGTGGCTTGTATGTATGTTGGTAGCTTCTAAGGTCCTGACCCGGCGACACGGTCACTTGCAAACCAGGTATTTTTAGTTTTGTTTCCACATCCTTGATAATACTTGACTATGTAGGTAACCATTTTGATTTTTGATATGACACAGGAATCTGGAATGTGAGAAGGTATACAGATAAATAATAATAAAAGAAAAGATGATCCTATTAATATTTAAATAAGTAGGAGTTAGTACTGATAACAATTAAATTATGTTATTGTTTTGAAATAGTAAGTGAGTAATTCAAAGTTAACTAGAATCTGATGACACTGAAATGAATAACTATGAAGATTGCTGCATTACTTATGACGGTGTTTGCACTAGCTAAAGATTAATGTTAAAACATGTTGAAAACTACTTTTAATGATGCATGTTTGCATACCACACACGCAACAACCTATTTACACACCTATTACAAACCTATTTCATTACAAAACATTTATGTGTGAACAAGTTTGAATACAAGCTAGGTAAAAAGTTGCAAAAAGAAAAGAAAGTTATTGAATGCTAAAAGTGACAAATTATCAAAAAACAAACCTGTCTTTTGATTGTTTTTATTCTGTGCAAGTGCATCCAATAACAAGCTTTGAAATCTGTCAGAAATTACTAATCTATTTACACCCATGTACCATAACAAGTAAAATTCAACTAAACCCATTGTGAGATTTAATTCATTAGGAAGGTTCTCAAATATTGAATGATTAAATAAACTTTATTATAACAAACTTAACTTGAACAAGCATAAATCTTAGAGCTTATAAAAGGCCCCATCAGTATCCAACTGACAGTCTGAACCAAGAATGTAGGGTCAGACAATTTTTTAATTAGATTTAACTTATAGCGCTATCACTGTCAAGAACCCCATAGCCAAAACAAATCTACCAGATCATGTAGACAGATAAGATGGAACACAGTAATCACATTAGATTCACTCAAATATGTCTTACATACACAGGACCATTAATTTACCAAAAATCACAAGGTCCATACATAATAGGTTACTCACACATACTAAGCGTACCTACTTGTAAATTAAAAGTTACCAGGTGGCTATCAGCTTATGACTATTTATTATTATATTATGATTATGCATGAACTGAAGCTCTGCTGATACTTACCCTGATTATAAAGTTTGTAATGACTCACCCAGGTGTATCACAACCCTTTCACCCATTCATACAAATACATTTATATTAGATGCATACTCACTCTACAAAAACCTCTAGATAATATTTTAAATATTGTTTAGTCTTGTAACCAAACAATTATTCTCACCCCAGCTACTTAAATGCAAATCGTTGTAAGTATTTTCTTGAGCACACTATAATTTTATTTTTATTTGTTGTGCTTTTCATGTTTAAGGAATGTGTTAATACATTTTCTTATCTTACTTTACTTTAAAAAAAGTATGACATGCAACGGGTTCCACATTATTCAATAATAAAACCCGTTTGGTAGTCGGGTAAAAACAATAAATTGCAAAAATGCCAATTAGTGCGTCAACATGAATATGTCATGGCACTTTCTGCCAAATGTTTACTACTTCTGTTGCACATACATTCTGTAACTTACTTAACTTATTTACCTACTAAACTTTTGTTTTAGCTACCTAAATGTAATGAATGCTATAAAAATAAGTTGTTACTTTTTGTCCGGTACAAAACTCAACGTAGGTACTTTGAATTGTTTAACATTCATACACTCACACCTTGTCCCCATGGGGATAGGCAGCAACCACAGATTGCCACTTGCTACGATCCTTACATACTCCTCAAATAAAATAAAATTTCTCAAATAACTGAGCCATTGCAATTCTTAAGACAAAAGAAACATATTTAAACAATAACATTGAGTTCCTAGTCAGCTGTCTTATTTTATGGAGTAATTTAAGCCGTTTCATTCATTTTAATTCCACAAATTGCCACACAAACAACAGCAGGGACCACTCAGTCAGTAAGGGGTATTGTGTTACCCAGTTACTGGGTTTTGGTTGCTCCATGTAAAGCACTGGTACTCAGCTGAATCCAGTTAGAATGGAAGCTGTCCCGGACTTGGTTGGGAAAAGACTAGGCAGATTGATTAAAATTGTCACACAAAAGGTCACTGACCTTGCCTTGTATGATGAAAATAATTAAGAATGTTAAGTTACATAAATAAAAAAAACAGAATACTCCCCTCAACCATGATGGAATCTATCAATGGACAGATCAAGTTGTTCGCTTAGCTGCTTCGGTCATTCTGTGCTGTATAAAGTTTTGGCCACAATGGTGTAGGACAGCATCCATGCCACTAGTCAGTAGCTTCTTCTGTCGTTTCAATAGAGTTCAGATCGTTCACGTAAAAATATTCCAGTTATTTTCGCCTATGTCTGGACATCGCTTACTCTTGGAAATTATCATAGGAAAATCTTTTGCCATACCCTCGGCGCTGGCGATGTTGTACAAAATTCTTCGGATGGCTTTCATAGCATGGGCAGAAGGCGATAGTGGGAGCTGAGCCCAATTCTGATGTCACGTCGAAGTACCTATGAATCGTAGAATCGCCATCTTTAATTCCAATGTCTAGAGGCAATTCCTTTATTCTTGACTGGAGCGGGTTACTTCAATAACACACAACACTGGATTGAAACTCAAGAGTGTTTATTTGATTTAGTTACAGGCACTTTGAGTTTTCAAATGAACTTGAAGCTAAAACCACATCGCGTGGCTTGCTAGATCGCTAAGCCCTTGTCGATCGCTGGAGGAGATCTAGCAAGAAACTCCAGGACACTCTTTTTAAATGTTTTTATAGATTACACAATCACTTTATGACAATTAATAAGGTTTTCAAACATCTATTCGATTACATTTATTAATCAGTTCTTATTTTTCACACATAGTCCGCGCGACGCGCGTTCTAGGTGGGCGGAACTTCCATATTGTTTTTGTTTAGACACTAATTACTTGGATAGTTGAGTAAAGTTAGCAAACAATACTAAAATGCTGATCAGTTAATTATTTTAACATTAAACAACCTCAATACTCACAAATACAAAGTGGTTTGTAGTTTATTATTGAAATAGTCATCTAATAACAAAACTATTCAAGTTTCCGGTGATCTAACAATCTTACTAATTAGAAAGTTTCTCATTATTACATAGCTGTGTAAAATAGTCTTATGACTTCTTAGTATTTAATCATTTACTCAAATTTGTTTAGTTCTCGTATTAAATTATTAAATCTGGTTATTGGTCATAGAAATTATAACATCCGCCATTGTTTGACAACTTAATAAGAATAACATAATGAAACACATTTACTTCGTCAAATGTGCAATAGTTAAAATGAGAACAAATCCAAAAGTCCTACAATAAGTGTTCCTGTTTAATTTAAACATCTCGTATTAATTAAACATTGAAATTAGCATATGAATTATGAATCAATACTGATTCCACAGTGAGCCAATAGATGGCGCTGAACTCAAAACCCAACTTAAATAGACATAGACACTTAAAACGATTAGTTAGGATAATAAATCAGCAAATTCACGCCTACGCGGCGACATATATAATTATCACGGGAATTTAACGCGAAAGTTTTAAAGTTACGTTCTCAACATAAATAATACTGACTAAAGAAGTTTGAACAAGGTAAACGTAAATTATCATTAAATTTTCAGTAATTAAGAACCTGGAAATTATATTGACCGTTATAACTTAATTCTATTAATAGTACAGACAAGACAAAATAATTACTTTACTAAAATATTGATACCTACCTCTTAAGGTATCAATTCATTTCTGTAGGTGGAGGAACCACAGACCTATTCACATAATTATAGTCGATAATTTTTATTAGTACAATCAAGGGTCTAAAGTGCAGTCTTACTCTTCCATAACTCAAATGGGTAGTTTTTATAGAAGAAGTTAAATTAGCCACAACTGATTTAATATGTTGTATAGTCATTAAAGAATAGATTATACCTACTAACTGAGAAAAGGTGAAAATCATCTGCCTAAAAAAATGCGGCTGCTGTTTTGGTAGAGTGTGATTGCACTTTTGATCCCTAACTGTACCTATATAATAAGGAACGTCCTCACTTAAAGCATTCTTTCGTGAGCATTTGTAATCAAGCAATCGTAGGCGAGCAACAAATGCTATCAGCATACCCAGCATTCACTTTCAAGCAAAACTATGAACGTTCGCTTCGAACATTCCCTTGCAAGCTTGGAGCATTCGAATTCGATATTGTTACATGTCATTCATTCGATAATACGATTGACCAAGAAGGTCACAAACACTTAAGATCAAGGAAGTGTTCCCAGTTTTACAAGAGGCTAGTAATATTCCACACACACTCATTCATTTCATTATCTGAGTACTCGCTTTAGAGCGTTTTATTTGCGTGAACATTCGTATGCTAGCAGTTGCCGCGAAAATAGTTGCGATGTCCACACCGACCAAAGTTCGCGCTTGCATGTAAGGTTTGTAACGCTCAGCTCAACGTCCACACCACTCGAATATTCGACGTCGAATGCTCATTACACGTGAATGCTCTCATTGAGGACGTTCCTTTAACATAATCTGTGCCTGTTATGTCAGAACTTCAGTAAGGCTACTAACAGAATATTTTGTTTTGGTCAGTAAAAACAATTGCGAATCACAAATAAACCACACATACGTGCGCTATTTTCATCACAACCTATTTTAGGTGAACTCTAAACTAGTTAGAAACTTTCTATGTTACCTTGTTGTTGAAACTGACCACTGTTTTGCCTCGCAATCTGGTGCCTAGAAAACTTTCGAGGCTTTAAAGGCCTAATTGAAAATAAAATGGCTGTTTGATGAATATTATATCAGTAACGTAGTGTATGTGTGTTTGGAACGGAGTACTTTATCACACGTTATGGTTCTGACTTGTTTGCGGGCTAAGGGGCTAGACCGATAAAAGTGAAACAATGAAAAAACGACACCAAAAACCGACAACCGAAACACACCGAAGACGTACGAGTCCGCGCTGACTAGAAACATACAGTATCTACGCTAGCAGCAGCTATTGTGTGTTTACACTGAACATCAACTGTGTTGTTGTTATTTCAGTTTCGTCATATTTTACGAAACAGAAAGACTGTACATTTCATGAATCGAACTACGTTCCAACCAGGAGTCCATAAGATACCTCTCTCATTTTTTGTTTTTTTAGGACCTATAATCCCAGTGATTTAGCTTCCTAGGTGATAGCTGAGAGCCCTAGGTTACTGTTTATCCTAGAAAATTCAAGGTTTCTGATGGATGAATCACGGGAGCGAAAAAGTTAAACTAGATAATAAAAATAGTTTTAATAAATCAGATTTTGTATCAAATATTATTTGTCTACCGTGATGAAACTAAATCTGTAAAAATCTGATTAATTGAGAGATGAAAGCGAGACAAAAGTACAAAAACCAATGTTCATATTTCAAAATGGATAGGATTTCATAGATCCTTTTCATCTTTATTAAAATGTATCTAATATAAATAGAAGCTCTAGTTATCTTTGGAGAATTACACTCGAAGCTACAGAATCGATTAGCAATAATGATATCAACGCTAATACCATCAAACTAACATCAGACTCAAAACATTAAACAATATTCAAAGTACTACTCTTAATTTATTCATAGCTAAACAAATTATTCTGAATAAATTTTTCATTCTGTAACAAATTCAGATTTAAGCTACTAACTAATTCTTAGGGACTTTATAGACGATGACTTTTTTAGAAAGGCTGTCATTATACCTTTTGCATTTTTGCGAATATTATTGATTAGACATGACGTCACGTCTGTAATATTAATATATGTAATATGCCCACCACTATTGCCTAGTTTCTCAGTTATGTTTACGTCCTGTGTAATATGGTAGAAACAAAACAAGAATTGGGCAAAATTAAAATATAAAATAAAACACTTGTCTGGCAGGTGTATCAGCACTTTAAAGCAACAAAACCGCTCTGCAATAGTAATATTACCACAACTATTGTACCTATGCAAACTTTCGAGAAATAAAATCTTCCATTATTATCGCTAAATCGATAAAAGATCGCTGTAATTGCGTGTTAGTTCAACTTCGGAGTATACGCAACGTATTTGGCAACGAAAGCAGAATGTAACCCTGCTTACGCGCGTTTTTATCGCTCTTTGTACGGCGTTAGTATCGATACAAACTCAAATATTCTGCTATTTCAAGTTCTGTAGCGGTTACAACGCACGTTCCACGAAATGCGTGTCAACGCCACATAAAAATCACCCTGTGCAATGCACACTGTGGATAGGCCTTTAAAAGACAATATTGTCTGACGAGGTGACCTTTGCGCACTCTATTCATAACAGTTGAAACTAAACACAAACTAATAGATCGATGTAATACATCTTTGTCGAATAGCTTGCTAATGTTCAGCTGACGTTTGTATTAATGGTAGCTGTAATTGAAGCTGTAGAAGTGAGAATGTGAAAGCTTTGAAAGATTATTTGTTGGAATAAGAACGTTGAAAGGCGGTTTGGAATAACTATTGTTAGTTGTCTTAGTCAATTAGTAGCCAACGTTTGGTAAGTAAACAATCTAGGCTAAATTTAACATTTCCCTGATATAGTTATTATGCTTATTACCTACCTTTGTTCTTGGAAACACGTAGAAGAGGCCTCAGTAGTTGAACAGCAATGGCACATCTGGATTAGAATATCTCTTGATAACTTTGCCGATTCGGCATCGTCGAGATACGCATATTCCATCCCTTCTCTATAAATTCCTGCACAATCCTAATTCTCCTCAATACCTTCGTGAACGCTTCAAGTACTTTGTCCCAAGGGGTAAACTCTGTCACACTGCCACTTCTCTTCTCCTTCGCCCTCCACGACACACTTCCAGCCCCTATGATGGCTCTTTTTCTGCTACTGCAGTGTGTCTCCGGAACTCTCTACCACACTCCCTACGCGACAGCCCTTCTCTGAAGATCTTCAAGAGGAAGATTAAAGATTATTTCCTTGCGCAGTGACATACTATTAGTATTTATATAAACACTGGCTGTTCCCCGCGGCTTCACTCCCGTGGACCACCCCACAGGACCCGTTTTCGGGATTAAAAATAGCCTATGACACTCAGGAATAATGTCCAGTTCCAGTATCGGTCCAGTTGTTTCGGTACAAACAAACAAACAAAAAAATCTTTCCTCTTTATAATATTGGTATAGATATGTATTTATGTAAGTATATTTATTTAATTTATCTAAAGTTAATTTTAAATTGTACATTGGATCCTAGCCTCTATAATGTCATCTTTCTCTGTCACATTGAGTTAAGCTCGCCTTTGTACATTTACTTTATTATCACACTGTATGTGATGTTGTTTTTGGTGTACAATAAAGAATTAAGAACCACTTACGTACTACGAACATTTTTTTTCATTTATATTCTGTTATGCATATTTCTTGAAATTCAATTTGGCTCTTATTGAATCTGTGACTGTACTGTAAAAGAAGTGAGGAGGACTTCTTTTTCTTGTACTAAAGAATTTTACAGACTCAAATACCATATCAGACGCTGGTAAAAATCTAGACGAGAGCAAATTTTCTCTTCAGTAAAAAGGCCAATTTCTGTATTAAAAATTAATTCCTGCTTTATAGAAGGTTTTTCCAATAAAGATTTTCTAATAAACTTGACGAAGGTAAGGCCCACCGTACTGAAACCCCGAAAAAAGTCAGGTGCGAAGGAAACCCAATAAGGTCCGTTTTTTATTTGGGACAGAAAGAGTGTGAGGAATCTTAATTACTGAAGAAATATGTGTTTTTTGACCTTTCAGTGTCGTTTGGCATTCCATTCTTAGTTTCCTTCTCAAGTATTTTATCTAGATTAGTCCATATTTTACTGATGCGACTAACGAATTTGAATCCCTTTAAATTGGCGGATAACCTAGCGCAAATCTTAATTTCAACATTTGGAATCTTGAAATAGTTTTTAAAACTCAATATTAGATGTAGTCCTAGGGTTTTAGACTTAGACCGCATTCCGCAGCATGATTCATACTCAACTCTAACTCGAACTCCAAATTGACTTTCATGGCTTGTTATTATTTTTATTAACGTAAGTACTCGATTGAGCAGCCAAATGTCAATGAGTTTGGCAGATGATTCTTCAGCTTGACATTTATGGTAACTAAAGTCGAGCACGTTAATGTCATTTTAAACAAACTATAATTGTCAATTTGAGTTTTCGAGTTGGGCATGAGTCATGCTGCAGAACACGAGCTTAAGTGAAATTCTATCATCGAAAAAGATTGTCAATAGTCCAAAATAAATGAGATTGATCGCAACTAATTTTGGTAAAGCATGCCAGTCATTTTAGTAGCAATAACTATTGCAAAAATCTCTAATTTATCGCTACTAAAATGTTATTTGTCTAAGCCCCCATAATCTACACTATTTTAGATTTATTACGTTAATTCCACTACTTGAACTAAACTATTTCCAGGCGCTAGTCCCGTAATTACTACGCTGTCGTCAACAAACTCCCAAGCGATGGGAACACATTGCATAATGAAGGGTCCCGACATGTCGCTAGTCTATTCCAGTCCTACTAGCTCTACGGTCACTACATTTTTAATAATTTCTAGATGCGCCCTATTTTGCCAGGCTGGTCTATTATTAACTATCTGTAATATTTTATAAAGAGTTGTAAGTGTTTGGTACTTTACTTCTTAAATTATATTTTTTTTAGACGCTTCACAAATTAAATAATTGGCTGGTGAAAATTACTTCGCGGACACCAGCCCGTCTTAACCTAACCTAACCTAATTATTCACTGACACCTTACAGGAGTTTGACGATTTGTTCGTTAATATTTTGCTAAACTAATGCTGTACCGACTGCTTGATTGACTACAAAAGAAACATACATACATAAATTATAAAAAAATGGGTCACACTCTCAAATATTTTATCAGCCTTCATTATCCATCTAGCATCATTAAAAATTCCCCCATCACCCCAATTTTCACCCCATCTGCTCATCAGAAATAACAACGAAACGGGAAAAAGTTCAAGTATGAACCAACGTGACTCCAAAGTACAGGTAAAATAAATTAGAAACGATATTTTTTCCGGTATTTTACTTAGAGGTGAGAAACACGAAAAGAACAAGGTTGTGGCAATCAATTGTTTTAAAGTTTTTAATTTTCCTCAGTTTTTTTTTCTTTTTTCCTTGTTGCTTTCTTACTTTACCTTCCATCCTCTGGCATTTCTAAGTTTGTCACGTTTTAATCTACTTCAGAGAAAATTGTAAAAGGTAAAAGTGTACCCTGGTAAGTATTTAATTAAGGTACTTTTTTGTACTCCGTTTTTAAGTGCCGGTTCTTATAGGGTTCGAAAAAAATTAAAATATAGTGTTTTTAATTGAAAACTTAATGGAATCACTGTAAAATTAAAAGCTTCTTTATATATCAGGGGCTGGTTCAAGTATTGAGTCTTAACTGTTCATATAAACCAAATTTTCTTACAGTTGCATAATTTTTCAACAACATCATAAGAGATTTTCGGGTTGCTGTTTTTATTAACATATCAAATTGATTTATATGAATTGTGAATAAATTCAAAGGTATGCAAAATTAGTCAAAACTCTGTACCTAAAAACCGTAACAAACCAAATGAAATAGAACAAACAAAGGCAAAACAGTCGCCTGACGGAAGCTGACAGAAAAGCTATTAGCTCAAACTTTGTTATCCAAAGCGAACAAAAAATATCCTCACCGACCCATGTTCCATACCTCCAAGATATATGGGTAATTGAATCAATGCACGCCACCATAAAGGTGGTGTTTTGAAAGAAGATGAGCGAGAAATGAACAAGTTTACTTTTGTTGATGATGTTGCGAGGTGAGACGAAGAACACCTTAAAATGAATGACGTTCATGATGCAAGAAATTATGAGTTTTACATAATCATTGGCGTTTGTACGGAGACTGTAAATGTAGAATACTCGTAATATAATATGGGTTGCGCAGAAGTGCTTCTATAGAACACTAAGAGCAAAATAATATGTAAATCAGATAGCTAGGTATGACATTAAAGCATTCGAGTGAATTTAGATAGTGCATAAGCACATTACAATGAAGAATAGCACCAAAAACGATGTCAATACCAGACTCCACGACCACTTTAAGTCCATTTTCTCGTAAGTGAACATTAATCTTACTTATCTACCGTAATTTATACCTCGTTTGGCTGCAGTCTCGCTCTCGCTCAGCTAACACCGTGTCCTCACCCGAGCCTGTATGATGTATGGAAGCAATTCTGTTTAAACGCCTTTTGTGAGCCTCCGCAACGTAAGATATGAGAATTGTTGTGAAATTACCGAATAATTTGTTTATGGAATTTAGATGGGGATAGAAATTTAATTTGTCAGTGTTGAAAGGGTTATGTTAGATGATATTGGCAAATTTTGATGAAGACAATGTTTAAACATGTATTACATCTTAGGACGAAGACATTGTTTACGATACTGCCTCAAAATATGACCGACTTGAGAATACTACAGACCCTATACATTTTATGTTCAAGGATGTAAGACCTAACTGAGACCTTTGTATTCCCTGAAGTGATCTCCGGTATCTTGTCATCTTACAGTTTCATGAAGGAGGGTATAACGGCCCTATTTCAGAGGACGAGTTTAAATTTGAATAAGCTCTTGAAACAAATTGAAAATTGAACTTAGCTTACAATATTAAAACAGAAGCTAATATCGAAATATCTAAATTTGGAATAATATGAGTCAACGATAATAGGAATATAACAACAGAACCCGTTATCACTTAATTAACAAAATTATGCCTTGATCACATATTGAAATTAGCGAACAATCGTACTGCGCTGAAATAACAGCAGTTAGAAACTTACATAACAGCAGAATTATGTTTTCAACAGGTAAATAGCCAGGGGAAATTACACAACATCACGCATTTGAAAATTCATTACGTCACAAACATGAAACAACGACACTAAAACAAAACCGGCATTGTAAGAAAAACAAATTAAGCATATACAGTTGCGTAACCTTCAAAATTCGGACACACTAAAATATTTCACGTGTTACACATTTCTATGTACGTATGTGTGTGTGTGTACGTGTGGGCTCGCTGATTGGTTCGCTTACGAGGTAGTTGCTACTAGAATATTCAAACACATACAAAGCATTTTAAACTGCAATGTTTCCCGAGGGACGGACCTTAATTTGAGGTTTGAAGTGTAGTGTTGAAAGCAGTCAAGTGCGTGTCGTTATGAGGGCCACATTTAAAATGTAATTGGTGATATTTTTATTGCGGGCACGGAAAACCGTTAACGTATATATGTTATGCGTGTATGGTTCGTAATTCTTTTTTAATCATCTTTATGATCCAAAGAGTGAATGGTCATAAAAATAATAAATGAGCACAATTAAAGATTTTGATTTAATCAAAAGATAGGTAGCACACGAAAAGTAATGACGTTTTGAAGCTTGCGTTCTAGGTCAAACTTAGCGTATGTTCTAGGTAAAATCTAAAAAAAATATGTGCATCTTTCCGACAAGAAATAAATGTAAACTGCTAACATGAATATTATAGAATCGTATATTTTATTTGTGAAACATGTTTTTTTCGTATAACTACATATTACTTTTGTTTTAAAAATTATTAACAACACGATATTTTTTCACATCATTTGCATACTCCTCAAAAACGACTTGGACGTTTGGAGGCAGGTGGTATAGAATAGTAAATGGTAAGTACATCAATTTATGCGTGCGCTACATGCTTTGTAAGCATATTTCGTACTCGGAGGAGTGTGACAATTGGCATAGTTCAAATTAATAATAATTGTTCAAGAAAAAACAAGATAAAATACTAAATTTACATAGCGTTCAAACTTAACAAT
Organism: Orthosia gothica; assembly: GCA_949775005.1. Taxonomy (NCBI): domain Eukaryota; kingdom Metazoa; phylum Arthropoda; class Insecta; order Lepidoptera; family Noctuidae; genus Orthosia; species Orthosia gothica. The sequence continues at coordinate 27,472,344 of OX459048.1, forward strand.
TTTGCAAATTACGGTCGAATTTCAACCACTGGGCGACTACTAGTATTAATAAAAGGCTTACTTCGCTAGTAATAAAATAAATACCTACATTTAATTCACCAGTTTCATTGGATACAAAACACTAAACAAAACGCCCAATAAGCTCTTTAATTAATTCACAATTAGTATCAATACTAAAAGCCTAAAGGATATCGCTAGATGAATAATATTATGCAAATGTATTGCAAATGGAAATTAAACAATGTTTTTGTTAATCTAAATTTCATTACTATGAAAATGAGCGATTACTTGGTAGATCATTAGTGTAACCGTTAGGCTGGGTATAGCTTGGCGGTTGAAACGCGGTTATTCATGTTCAGAATTAAATTATCGTTGGTAACATAGAGCATGGAATAGCTGCGCCTGTAGGGACTAAAGATACTATCCATACTATATACCTAGTAACTACCTTTTATATTTTATTTTTTAACGTATGAAAATCCTCATGTATGTCCTCCGCCTCTGCGCTGAAATGATTTTCAATTCAGTGATGACGTTACGCTGAAGTAGCTGCACAAAGGCTGTCCTGATGTTACTTGTCGAGGGACACCAGTATGGACCAACGGCCTGTAATTATGGTCCGGGCAACGGCGCGACGCATGGTTGTTGTTAGACTATTGTATACTTTCAAATCTCGCCGAAAACTCTGTTTCCCCGATCTAGGATTATCTTAATTAGAATCAATAAATCATCAGTCTTCTTTTAAATTAAATTATCGTTTATATTAGACTTTCTGTCCATAGGTACACTTACAAAACATAGAATGAAATATACAAAAAACAATACAGACAATAAACAATACAAAAATCTTTTGTACTTGCATTATGATCAATATCACATGTTTTATAATAGCAAACCTGGAAGTAATTATCAATGGAACTGTCCAGGTTTTCAAAAAGGTTAATTGTGTTGATCATATTGAAAATTCCTTGTAATATGTTGGCATTAGAATTATTGTTGTTCATTATAATAGCGTACGCACGATTATTGGTAAATTGGGACCCTTTAGCGACTTACTTGTCGATTTTGTTTTCACAGGCATCAATTTCATGTAATTAACTACAAATTTTATGATAAAGATTGCCTGGCATAAAAAGTTTGAGTTGCTGTAGGTTTACATATAAGTGATTTTTCAATTTTTGTTTTTTTTTAGATTTTTCAATTTTAATTTCAAAATCTCATCGATTCCAACGAATAAATAAATATATAAGGTGCAAAAAAAATCTCATGGCTTAGTACCCGTTGCTTGACCCACAAGAAAAAAACTGGCCAAGTGTGAGTTGGACTCGCGCATGAAGGGTTCCGTACTTGGTAAATTGCGGTTTACGATTTATGATGTGTTAAAAAAACTACTTACTAAGATCTCGTTCAAAACAATTTTCGGTGGAAGTTTACATGAAAATGTACCTACATCATATTTTTTTTTTAGTTTTTTCATTCTCTTATTATAGAAGTTACAGGGAGGACACATTTTACCATGTTGGAAGTGTCTCCCGCGCAAACTATTCAGTTTAGAAAAAAATGATATTAGAAACCTCAATATTATTTGTGAAGATAGATAGATAACATAGATACCCCCACGTATGGGTCTGATGAAAAAAAATTGAGTTTCCGTTCTAAGTATGGGGAACTCCCAAAATTTATTGTTTTTTTTTCTATTTTTGTGTGAAAATCTTAATGCGGTTCACAGAATACATCTACTTACCAAGTTTCAACAGCATAGTTTCGGAATCAAGTGGCTGTGAAATACGGACGGACAGACAGACAGACATGACGAATCCATAAGGGTTTTGTTGTTTGCCATTTCGCTACGGAACCCTAATGAAGAATATTTTTTTTTCTTTCAGAAATTTGCTTCAAAAAATCAAAACTGTTACAAATCCGCTGACCTAAACCAAGCCTAAGCAATTAAGTGAAATATTTTTTTCCACAAATAAAATTGAAAGTACAGTCACGCAGGTTTAAGTTTTCTTTATATTTCATAACTTTTTGTGCCCTTAATTGTTAGTTCTGTTGAAGGTTGACGCACTATACGAAGGTCAAAAGAAATTGTAGACAAATTGAACAAAAGTGAACAGATTGCGAGCAGTGGTGGCACAGTGGTTTCGACCGCGACTTAAAGGCTGTAGGTCGTGGGTTCGAGCCCAGGCCGGTGCTTTACTTTGTATAAATTATTTCATCACCAGTGATCTCAAAACGGTGAAGGAAGACATCGTGAGGAAACCGGCATATCATAGAATCAAAAATGCGAAGATATGTGACAATCACCAACCCGCACTGGGCCCGTGTGGTGGATTACGGCCCATTCCCTCTCACAAAAAGGAGGCCTGTGTCCCAATAGTGGTTACGTTAAAAAGGCTGATAATGATAAACAGGTTTATTAAAAAGAATATGAGCTCGTATTTTGGTGCAATCAATTTAGTAAAACTACAAAAAAAAAACATTGATTCGCTGAGTAGCAACGCACTGTCTAAACTGCCCAGTAGTTAACAACCAATTTCTTCATTTACATACATTTAAACTCTTATACACAAAATACCCAGAGAGGTTTATATGGCTTCGATAAAAAAAAACTATAAACAAGGTATGTGAAGTCGTCTACTAACAGATCTGCTTAAAAACTTAAAAAATGTGCCGCTAAAATGCTTACGCAACATCAAACCAATGACAGATTGTAACGTTCCAAAGAAAATGGGGTCATTATTGTGCCCCCGTGTGGTCGTTTTATTACTACTTCTGTCCCATTACTCGTGAGGGGTGTCGTCTAACGTGCGTTTCGCACGTCGAGTTTCCTTATTCGGTAATAAAACTAGGGTTATGTCACTAACATGTGTGACTCACGACTGTTTGAAGGAAATCGTTAGGTGTTATAGAGCAAGATCCCAGACGCCCCAGACGTTACTGAGTTCTTGCTGAACAGCTCTTTTGGGTTGGAGTAGTGTCACTACATAGTACATACTTTGAACGTACGAATAAGTGCTAGCGTAAGCTGATGGCCAATTGACGGGCACCAGATGCTAAGGCTCCGCAAAAATATTACTCACTTTTTATAAAGCTCTGATTTGTGTGTATGATGTTCAGAATACTGATAAGTAATTATTAGTTGCACCTGTAGATAAGCCGTTGTTCCAAGCTAACAAGTATGCATACCTTCAAAGTACATACCAACACTACTCAACCCGCGTGGGACACCTGGGATCTTGGACCATTACAGTTTTGTCATTGTTTGAAGAGTTTCTCATGGAGATTTGGGTGTTAACGTTAGCTGAAAGTAATACTACCTTTAGCAAACATCAAAAAGGTTATGATTGATGTTTGTGTGGATATGAAACAAGGATTGTTTGTTTTACCTTTTTGAAGTATCTTCTTGAGACTGTGTCATTTTTTCTATTCGCCATACCTACCTCTCAAGGTCTGTTTTAAACAAATAGCTGATAGAATGTTCATGTAAGCAGAAAACTTGTAAACCGATGAAATTGTGTACTTCTCATTCTGTATTGACTTAACAGCAGCCGTTCTTATTCACCTGCATGCTTGCAGTTTTTTAGGGTATACATTATTGTACGCTTAAGTATTATCTGTGATGACTCATGATAATGGGCCAGCTGAAAGAAAAAAAATCTTTTTTTTTTTCAAAACGACCCTTTCGTTTTCTTCTCAGCAAACCTTTTCATTTGATACCACAAAAAATTACTAGTCTGCCTTCTTGGGTCATCCGCCATATTGGATTTAGAATGACGTCACTTAGCTAACCATGCATTGTCATCGAAACTACAGGTGTATGCAAAAGTTCATCTTACTCGGTGGAGGATAACTGCTTTAAAATTCAGTTGCAAGATTTGACCCGAAAACATTTACATACTTACATACTCGTACATACATTGCAAGTTAAATAAAAGCATGTAAAAAACATATTCAACCATGAATCATTAAAGTAGGTGACAGCATCGTATATGGTCGTGATCCTCTGCAGTGATAATGACGGGGAAGATGAAGATTCACCTTTTACGTGAGCATCACTGTAAATGACCAATTGCAGGCGAAATGTATTGTAATCTCTAAACCTTATACACTACAGATTTTCCGTATTTCCCTACATCATCTAATGACATAATTAAGTCCCTAATACATGTAAATAATTCAACACATTGATATATGCCCGAAACTCAATCTTTGTGCCTGTTTAATAGCTGTCAAGATTTTCAAAAGCAGCCTATCAGTCAAGCAGTGGGTATAAAGACTGTGATTAATAACGAAAGGCCCTTCAGACCGTTACCGAAACGTAAGTAGGTTTCCTTCACGAGCTAGAGCGTTTAGGCTCACTAAATCATTATTTATTTTTGCTAAATAGGCAGCGCTTTTTGGCTGAAAGGTGAAAAGTGGTTGCGTGTTTAATTAGGGAATGTTTTAGTGGTAATTATGTGAAAACTAGAAAACTGTTTGAACTTCGTAGGAGTACGAAATAATTTTCATATGCCTGACATCATAGTTTATTTTAATAAAGATTAATAAAACTACTTCGGCAAAGGCCCCACACTAGGAATTACTTCTGAAATCGTGGGTGCGTTTACAAACATTCATAAAGGTTTAAAACCAAACTACGGCAAAGACCCCACACAAGGAATTACTTCTGAAATCAGGGGTGCGTTTACAAACATTTAAACTCACCTACACAAGACACCGAGATCCGGGACAACTATCTGTAGGCCATAAAAGCATTTGTTCCATGCGGGAATTGAACCCGCGCAAGCAGCACAGTAGCTGATCGCTCAACCACTGCGCCAAATGTGTCATCGTTTGTAATCAATTAAATTTAAATCCCTTTTAATGCCTAAACCGATTTTGAGTAAAATGCTCTTCTAGATTTTAAATTCTCTCACTTCGCTTAGCTGTATATGTGAAACTATATTCTCACCAAATTATATATATATATTTTAAATCGATGTTCTATTATATTCTACAGAATTAAAAACTATTGTCACCTCATCAGTGACTCGACAAAAGTGGAGAGAAAAACTGGTTCTCAGTTGTTAAGCGGCAGAAATCCGCAAAGTAATTCCCTCCCTCCCGTCCTTGACAGCCTGAAGCGGGTCAAGATGTAGGCAGTGAGGGTAGTAGGGGTGATTGCAGTATTGAAGGGAACCTAGTTTCATGTCTACAAGACTCAACGGTACGAGAATTTTCTTCTTTTTACTAACAAATGCGAAAATAAGACCGGGTTTGTTAACGCTAAATCAAATTATCGCATATGTGACAAAAACACAGCAGATAACGCGTGCTTGAGAATTTGTCACATATGCGATAATTTGATTTACAATGCATGTCCTCGAAAAGAGCGGTTTTCCAAGCAGCCAAACTGTGCGGAAAGTGTCACTTTTTTTCACTAGTGCTTTTTACTTTCCTGTACTTTTTTAATTTTTAACTCCACGTCAGCCCGACGCATAGAGTTTTTATTATTTGATCAAAGTTATATAAATTAGTTATGTACAGATTATCATTCATATAAAAGGAACGCCTCACTGCTTCCCTTCGTCTTGGCGCTCCCTGTTGTACTCCTCATCGTTGTCACTGTGGCGAAGTTGTCAACAGCCTCGGTCACCACGGTCTTTCATGCAGCCGAAGTGCGGGTCACATAGCGCGTCACGGAAACTTAAACGACATCATCCGACGTGCTCTCGTCGCCGTCGGCGTTCCGGCCGTATTGGAACCCCATGGCCTGGCACGCGACGATTGCAAAAGACCGGACGGGATGTCTTTGTTTCCATGGAAGATGGGTAGGCCTTTAGTGTGGGACGCTACTTGTGTCGATACTCTTGCGCCATCCCATCTTCCTAGCTCGTCGTGCTGTGCTGGCGCTGCCGCTGCGGCTGCAGAAAACCTCAAGCGGCGCAAATATAATAACCTCATTGGTAGTTATATTTTCGAGCCGTTTGGGGTTGAAACTCTTGGTCCGTGGGGTCCGAGTGCTCACGCTTTATTTAAAGATCTTGCCAAACGCCTAGTTGACACTTCGCGTGACCCAAGGGCTGGCTTTTACCTTGGTCAGCGAATTAGCATTGCCATACAACGTGGCAATGCTGCCAGTCTTTTGGGCACATTACCAGTGGTCAACGATGGGGAGGAGTTTTTCGACGCCATATTTTAGTAAAGTATATTTTTAGGTTTAGCTAGTGAGTAGTTTTTGGTTAAAGTGTATATATTTGTAGTATTAGTTATCTAAGTATTTTATACACTGTATATACTTGTATCTATGTAAATAAATTTATTAAACAGAAAAAAAAAAAAGAAATATAAACGGTAAAAAAAAACTAATATTTTATTTTAGTCGTTTTTAACTACTCTAGATTTAGATTTTGATCAATAAATTAATTTTAAATATTCATTGAATATGTTTGTCAGAACGTATATTTTGCTCGTGCCTTATTGCGTTACGATGTGACAGCTATTCGCACATGCGCAGTAGATATGACCGAGGAACTATTAGTTAATCTGTGGATATGCTGAACGCGCTTGAATAAGCCCGCCATTTTGAAAGAAAGAAAGAAAGAAAGAAAATGAGTTTATTTGCATGAAAACAAAAACACCTTAAAATTTAACAAAATATTTTTAAAACTATTAATGCCAAAATGGCCTCAGCTCAGCATAATGCCAAATGGTAACACAGTGTATACCACCTGACGCTGATTTTCAGCTGCAGCCCACGAGTGTATTTATTTCCTCGCACAATGCATAGTAAAATGTTGTATGATAATCGTACGTAAGATGATTTCCGACTCGTGTCGATTTATCCACTCATCGGAAATCACCTACCTTCCGCACTTGTAGCATAAATAAATATTAAATGAATTTTCAACAGCCAGTCACAGCAGATAACCGGTGATTATTCGTCGATTACTTTATCAGCCCGGTGATCGAGTTTGAGAAACCGAAGGTAACGCTGTCTATATGTTTACTTCCTTTCACGACTTAGCGGTTGAATTGATTTGGATAAAACTAAAGGATTAAGACGTAAGGTAGAGGAGCCTGAGGGTAAATAATAACAGCTACTCGGATCGGGAGAAGGCTGGTGTCCCAGCAGTGGGATTGGGACTGAAGATCATAATCTTTCTGCTTTTGTCTCACATTACTTGGGGTCGGCGCAACACGTTTTATTCTTCCATACCGTCCTGTCCCCCAAAGACTGAATATGATGATGATAAAAAAAACTTTAATTTTACAAAACCTTCAACAATGCTTAAATACTAGGAATATAATCGCATGAATTTTAGTGATTAAATATCATACAAATATTAAGGGTTTTTCAAAAGGCGCGGGTAGGTTTTGGCGACCCGTGTCGGTCATTTTGTTTTGGTCAAATCTTTTGTTTATAATTCAGTTACTTTTGCCAAATCACCATGGCAAATTACACGATTGAACATCACGTTCAACTTTATTATCGAAATGATTCGAATCGTTTGGAAGAAGATCCCAATTTGGGCCGCAAAATCATCTTTATGGACGAAACGCATTTTTGGATGAATGGCTGTGTTAACAAGCAGAATTGCCGTATAAGGGACGACACCAACCCACGCGAGGTTCATCAGGTGATAATGCATCCTTAAAAAGTCACCGTTTGGTGTGGATTTTGGCGGCGCCATTTATTGGTTAGAGCAGTGGTTGCCCAGTGGTATCAGCCGTGACTTACAAGTTGTAGGTCGTGGGTTTGGGTAGGCAAATTATTTCATCACCAACCGCTCTCAAAACGGTGAAGGAAAACATCGTGAGGAAACCGGCATGTTCTAGAACTAAAAATTCGAAGACATTTGACATCCACCAAACCGCACTGGGCCCGCGTGGTGGATTCAGGCTCATTCCCTCTCACAGAGAGGAGGCCTGTGTCCCAGCAGTGGGAACATTTATAGGCTGATGATGTGATGTGATGTGATTAATTGGTCCGTATTTATTCGAAAACAACGCTGGTGAGGCGGTCACCGTCAGTGACCGCCATCGACCGATCGACCGACCACCGTCACAGCTTTTTCTCTGAATTCTAAAATGTTTTACTGTATGCAGGATTTTATTGGGATTATTATAAGTAAATAGATTAAATAAATTCAAATCCTGAAAATACATTGGCTATCCTAACTGGATCATAAAGCTATTAATGCTATTATTGTGTCGGTTGAGCATTACGAGCTTATGGCCGTACTTGTAGCTTAGATACTTATGCTACAATATACTGAAGCAGTTTCATTTTCTTGCAAACAACCCTATTACACTTACCTGCTTTATTTATTCACCTACATTATTAAATTATCTCGTAATAAAATCGCTACATAATGGCGGATTGTGTTACCTGACTTAGAAAAGTGTAACTCCAAATAACACGTCCCCGTAAGTTTAGTAATACTAAACACTTAACAACGAATGCACGCTACCACGGAGAACTTAACGCCGTATCCATGCGATCTTGAATAAACAAATATTTGTTTCACCAACTCGAATCACTTAACAAAAATTGCGTGCTTCTACGAAAAACTTATCGTTGAAACCAACGCGGCCTCGCTTAATCAAAGTTCTAACGAAAAGTCACCAATAAATGATTTAATTCATCCATTAAGAGCGCTCCTTTGGTAAAGAAAAGATGCAATTATTACAAAGAAAATATATTTTTCCTTCATTGTTTCCGCGCGATACTACAACTAAATACAAGATACTATACAAATACTACTTAAGTGGCAGTGGGCAGGGCACATTGCTCGCAGAACGGATGGCCGATGGGGCAGAAAGATTCTGGAGAGGCGACCGTAAACCAAAAATTGCGTTGGAAGGCCTCCCACCAGGTAGACCGATGACATGGTGAGGGTTGCGGGGATCTGCTGGATGCGAGACGCACGGAACCGATCAATGTGGTGACACTTGGAGGAGGCCTATGTCCAGCATTGGACGTCTTTTGGCTGATATGATGATGATGAAAAGCCTATATATATATATATAATTAGCCAATATATACATGGCATACATAAGCTCGCCTTTTTGCCATGATAGAAAACATCCTAACATATCTATTTCTTTTGCTTCATTTACGTTCATACATCTAGTCATACACGGTCGCCGGATATGAGTAAAACGTACCCGGACATTCTAAAGACCATTTCATATACTACCTAGTATGTCCTTTTAGAGCACCCCATCCCGGCCAATAAACAGTAAGTAAATAAATTGAGATGACACCTTTACAGAGATGAAAGCACTATCCCAGCACCTGATTTAATCTCCCTTCCCGCTTCACCGTACAATTACTTAAGCAAGATTTAATTAACACAAACTCGGAAGCTTCATAAAACATTTAGCTGTCGGAGTACTAAAACAACTGGTGAGAATCGAAATTACCCAAGTTTGCGTAGTACTATAACATAATTATAGTTGAGAACACAGAAAATCCATTTCGGGAATATGCTTTGTAACAAGAATACGGAATGGTCGAACCGAGATAGGTAGGGTATCCAGTAAAATTGCAGCTACTATGTTTATACAATGTGTACGAACTTGTAGTGATAAAAACAAAATACACTTAATTTTGTCGATAAAACAGCCCCACTTGTGAGCTTTAATAACCACAACTTTCTATTGCATATCCTAAACATCTGCAAAAATTATAAGGTAAAAGTGTACAGGAGCTCTTTTTAGACAATAATAAAATTAAAACTCATTAGCTGAGAGTTGTGATTCTTTTGTCACTGAGTAGACGCACTCAGACTTAACAAAAAAATCCATAAAATACATGCCAAAATCAAAAATCCATAAATCTTTAAAAATTGGACAGACTTTTAGGAAATGCAATAAAAACTTGTGAAATTGCGTTTAAAATTTGTGTTTTGTGGCTAAATAAAAAAAAAACCTATCTTCTGAGTCTTAGATGATTTTGTTTAGATATTCTATGCTTTGGCCGTAAAAATAAGATTAAAGAAATGTATGCCTCTGTGAGACCTAGATCCAAAGTTATGGTTGTGAGACTACTAAAACTAGTCAGGTACTAAAATTGGTCTATCTTTGAGGATGTAGTGATTTTACTACTTATGTGGAGTGTTTTATCGATAAAATTAACTGTATTTTACGGCTATAAAGATTTTTATAATTTTTTTAAGAAAACTTTGCCCCACACTAGGTATTTTTTTCTGTGTCGTGGGTAACATATAAACTCACATACACAAACACCCAGAGCCGGAACAACTATCTGTAGGTCACACAAATATTTGTTCCGTGCAGGAATCGAACCCGCGACACGCAGCGCAGCAGTCAAACGCTCAACCACTGCGCAAACGCACGGATTTTATTACTACACTTCCGGACACATTGTATATGCGTTTATAGATAATAATAATATTAGGCAACATTTTGTAACTCAGAATTTAGTAACATATCATCTTCATCATATCAGCCGAAAGGCGTCCACTGCTGGGCATAGGCCAACCCCAAGCGTCACCACATTGACCGGTCCCGTGCGTCCCGCGTCCAGCAGATCCCCGCAACCTTACCAGGCCATCGGTCCACCTGGTGGGAGGCCTTTCAACGCAACGTCTTCCGGTTTGCGGTCACCACTCCAGAACCTTTCTGCTCCATCGGCCATCTGTTCTGACGGCAAATTTTCCCTGCCCGCTGCCACTTACGTTTGGCAATTCCTCGGGCTATATCGGTAAACCTGATTATCTCGCGCATCTTTACATTTCTGATTCGATCACACAAGGAAGCATAGCCTTCTCCATTGGCCTTTGGGTGACTGTAAGCTTTCTGATGAGGCCCATTGTGAGCGACCACGTCTCAGAGCCAGTTACCTTAAGCATATTAAGGCTTAAGATTAAAACAGAGGTCATCCAAATAAGTAGAATTATCATAATCATGTGTAACCTTTCATAATTTTCATGCCTTTATTTATTTTCGTAAGCGATACTTTTTAGATTTCTCCTGCCTGTCTTTCTGATTTCAGCTAAATACCATAGAGACATAAAGTCACGGCCATTTTTGCATGGTATGCAGAAACTAGTAAACGCCATCTACGACACTTATAAGACCGTTTTTGGTTCATTCTACGTTCGTACCAGAGCTGAATGCGAAAACATATTTGATTATGAAGATTGAGAATCTGAATAAATGGAAATAAAAAAAACTTAATTCAAAAAATCAAAAAACCCGACTGCTTCAAAAGCGAACTAAAAAGTCGTAAACAAGGAAAAAATCATGCTGTGCAGTCGGAGGATCGCGGGCTGGCTGACCAAAATCTGGTGTATCCTCCGCCTGCACAGCATGATTTTTTCCTTATTTACGACTTTTTAGTTCGCTTTTGAAGCAGTCGAGTTTTTTGATATTTTGAATTATTATTATTTTATTTATAACTTTTTGGTTAGTTTTTTTTCGAATTAGATATATTTAAACATATAAGTGTTATATATTTTTGAAATCACCTCATAATACTCTTTATTTTGATACCCCACACGACGGGTTTGGAAGAAAAAAAATTTGGGCCCCCACAATATGGCACCCAAAATCCGCCATTTTTCTATTGTCCAATTTTAATGTAGCCTATGACACTCCCAGGGTTAAGACGCATCGATTGACGTATGAATCATCAAAATCGGCCAACGCGTTTGGTCTGTGGAATGCCACATAGGAACAAACTTTCATACATACATACATACATACATACATAGACTGATAAACACATTACCCTTCTTCGGCAGTCGGGTAATGAAGGTACAATACAATATGAAAAAATAATATTATTAATTAAATTCAAAGAAATGTGACATCCACCCATACTAAGCCCGCGTGGTGGATTACGACCTATTCCTCTCACAGAGAGGAGGCCTATGTCCCAGCAGTGGGAACTTTAAAAAGCTGATGATGATGAATATAAAGCCTGTTGTATGTTTGTTTTGTTTTAAGGTTTCTTTATGTACTGTATTTGCCTTAGTGTACAATAAAGTATTTATGAAAAATATAGCTTGAGAAAATAGTAGCCAGCTTGCGTATTGCTTAAAGTGTTTAATACCTAACACTATTACAATCGTCGTTCTTGAAAACTAAAAACACATTATTCTATGTGTGTCATCTTTTTAAATTACTCTTACCAATACAGACACATAACGTGAGTTTCATGTATTCACATTTAAGAACCATTTTATAATATGAAAATGTATGTAGAGATACTGGAAATTGAACTAACATCACACACATATTTTTATTATACGTTGTTGTTGGAAATAAGATAAAGTTTTCTTTGAAACGCACTGCATGTTATGTTCATTAGAATTCTTGTGACGCAATTCAGACTTGTAGTCGGGATTCAGATTAACTTTTGGCCTTTATATCTTTCTTCCTTTGTTATTTTTTCGTTTTAGCCACAAGCTGCTCTAGCTTGTGGCTAAATAATAACAGCCGCACGGGTCGAACTTTAAGGTTAAGCAACGCTTGCCGAGGTCGGTCCGTAGATGGGTGACCATTTCAACATAGCGAGATTCCTCTGTGCCTCGGAAAGCAGTTAAGCCGCTGGTCCCGGCTGTCATTAAGATCTTTGACAGTCGTTACGGGTAGTCAGAAGCTTGAGATCTGAGACCAGTCTTGCCAAGGGTCGACCTTCAAGGTTAAGCAACGCTTTCCGAGGTCGGTCCGTGGATGGGTGATCATTTCAACATAGCGAGATTCCTCCGTGCCTTGGAAAGCACGTTAAGCCCTTGGTCCCGGCTGTCATTTGAAGATCTTTGACAGTCGTTACGGGTAGTCAGAAGCTTGAGATCTGACACCAGTCTTGCCAAGGGGTATCGTGTTACCCAGCTACTGGGTTGTGGAGGTCAGATAGGCAGTCACTGCATGTAAAGCACTGGTACTCAGCTGAATCCGGTAAGACTGGAAGCCAACCTCAACAACAATTAGGAAAAGCTAGGCAGATGATGATTAACCTTTAGCGTCATTGACCATTAATATTTGTTACTCTGTTTTAAGAACCAAAACGTTCAACCTCATAGTCTTACCTATTTCCCAGGTTACTTGGTATTAGTGCATCACTTTATCTTATTCCATTGTCCCTTTGCGACAGATAGTATTATAGTTTATTCCCTTTTTAACCAACTTCAAAAAAAGGAGGAGGTTCTCAATTCGTCGGAATCTTTTTTTTATTTTTATTTTGATGTATGTTCCCCGATTACTTAAAGACGCCTAGACCGATTCAAAAATTTCTTCTTTTGTTTGTTTTCCTAGTTGGCCCCATCGTCAGCAGGTCAGGATCTGATCCTAGAGAAATTGAGAGAACTCCTCAAATATTAGAGGCAAACATATAGTGATTTTGGTATTTTCATCAACAATGCAATCATTTGCACTCAGAAAGTATCATTTGGTGAAGTGGAACTGATAAAGAAGACCACAGATGGCCATTGGAACTCCTAAATGCTAAGTATGTCACGGGCATAAGATATATCGAATAGTTAACCGACTATAATGAAGCAAAGCACCTTTTGTCGATGTTTTATAAGTGCACGTGTAAGCCTATATGAAATAAAAAAAATGATTTTGATTTTCAAATACTTATAAATGATACTGATGAAAAGGGCACCATCGAACTGATCTGATGATGCAGCCGGAAGGTAGGCACTGGAACTCTAAAATAAAACAATGTATCCTAGTCGTGTTTGGGCTTATTGGAATCGCCATGAGATGTACTTTGGCTATAAATGATAATCATGTTAATTTGAGGTACCTACCAAAACTAAAAAGAGAAAAATAAAAAACCTGGTAACAAAAAATCAAACCGACTTCCAGAACAAAAAACTACAAAGCAAAAAATAAATTTCTTTTCCGAAGTCGGTGTCGAAAAACTGAAAACAATGGGCACAAAAGACACCGACTTCGGAAAAGAAATATATTTTTTGCTTTGTCGTTTTTTGTTCTGGAAGTCGGTTTGAATTATTTTTTTAAGTTTTTCTTTCATTAATTTCTTGCACAATCCAGCCATTATTTCTTCAGCTTCCAGGCCCAAAATTTTCAGACTACTTAAGATACATCATTCTAGTATCCAACTAATCTTACCCTTCATATAAATAACACACATTCACACCACAAAACATGACGACTTCACTCACACACAAACACTTTGAGAATATCTCTAATACGATCAAGACTACTTACACACATACGATGTCTCTAAACAGAAACGTGACACGTGCAATACAAACAGGAGTATTATGCAGTGTAAAGTATGTTCCATTAAACAGACAGTTATCATATTACTGGGCGTCCATTAGAGAACAAAGAACGCCTTTCATACTCCATGGAAAAGCGATTTTAATTATATATTGTGTTAATGTTAACAATGGGTTTGGGTTTTGTTTTATGGAAGTATGTAAGTATGTGTGTTACAGGATGATGTTGTTAAATGCTAAAATGAAGGATGCATTGCATTATCTATCAAATGGAACAGGAGAAGATAAGTTTTGAAATGAAACTGTAGTTGACAAAAATATCTATTTAGTCCGTCAGTTAGATAACCTAAAAATATTGCACACGTATTTTTGCTTTTCACCCATATTTTAACTCATCAACATAATCAACAGCCTATTAATGTTCCCACGGCTGGGACACAGGCCTCCTCTCTGTGAGAGGGCATGGGCCGTAATCCACCACGCGGGCCCAGAGCGAGTTGGTGGATGTCACATGTCTTCGATTTTTTGGTTCTAAGACATGCCGGTTTTCTCACGATGTCTTCCTCCACCGTTTTGAGAGCAGTGGTGAACAAATAATTTACACAAAGTAAAGCGCCTGCCTTGGCTAGAAACCCAAGACCTTCAATTTGTAAGTCGCGGCCGATACCACTGGGCCACCACAGCTGCTCCTGATATTTTAACTGTTACATCTTATTTACTGTACATACAATCTATTCAAATAAACGTTTACTTTACGTAAACAAAAAATTACGACGATACAGTGCGTTGAAACATCGTGTGACTGTGACGTCACGGTGTCCTACACTTTATACTTACAAAGTGACGTCACAAGCCCACACTCCTGAACTTTGATACGCTTAATCTTTGTAATTTTTTATTTATTTGACAAAGCAAAAAAATACGGGTCCAAAATTATTTGATAATCTTACTGACGGAATAAACAGAATTATCATTTTTTCTACCCAGGAAACATCCCTATTAGACGAGAATTGGTGATGTTCTACAGAAAGACTAGGAGCGCGGTACTCATATCAGGCGAGCGTGTATTGCTAGATGAATGAATGTAGCTGTAGCAAAGGGAGTATGTTAGAATCGTAGCAGGTGGCGTTCTGTAGTTTGTTGCCTACACCCATTGGAAAAAGGCTTGAATTTATGTATGTACTAGCTGACCCGGCAATCTTTGTTTTGCCATAAAAAGACCAAACATTTATCTACCCTACCTACCCTACCCTACCCTACCCTACCCGACCTGACCCTACACTACCCTACACTACCCTACCCTACCCTACCCTACCCGACCCTACATTACCCTACACTACCCTACCCTACCCTACCCTACCCTACCCTACCTATAAACCTCACGGAGCCCGAGACCTTTCCAACGAATGCAAAATCGTGGAAATCGGTTCGTGCGTTCTGGAGTTATAGCGTCAGGGAGGAAAACCCGACTTATTTTTATATAGTAGATGTGAAACTTCTTAGGTGGTAATTCAACAATTAAACGATAAGAGTGAAATTCCAAGACTCGCGTCAAGTCATTTGTTTCTCCGCTAACTTCTTCTAAACCACGCTACGCATTTTTAAGTCGGTGTCATTGGTACTTCTTACGTTTTTGTTGTCATTTTTGCTCTTTTGTGTTTTGCTTTGGAAGTCGGTATATTTAATGTGAAAGAGTTTTATTTTTCTCTTTTTTAGTTTTGATACACTATCACTAAGAAGTGAGCAAGTTTTACAATATGGTACCTAAGGAATTGACAACATACCCATAATAACTGAATTTACACGTTAATGCTTTTTGTCGTTAAGGCGTTCAGTTATATGTTCCATATCTTGACAACTGCTGAACCGATTTTGATAAAACTTATTTCCTAAGTTAAGATATACCTAATCTAATAAAAAAGTATTTTTTTTGCACTTAGCTATTGCTAATCTGACCTCCATAAACCAGTAACTGATTAATAGGATAACCCTTTGGCTATTATATTCTCTGTATTTGCAGATGGTCTCCCATCCACGGTCTGACCAAGGCAACTGTTGCGGAACCTTGAAGATCAACTCGTGCGGCTGTTATTATTAACTCACAAGCTCCTCATTCTCAGTATCAAAGAACAGTAAATCCTGCAAAAAAATAATAAATATGGTCTCCTGATATTCAGTAGCAACGTACATTATATAAAATATTCTGCAAAAAATTAATAAAATGATAGCGAAAATATACAAATAGGCTTATATAACACCATTTAAAGAGATACACAATCATACAAAAAACATTCAATCACCAAGCACAAAGTGAGCCAACCAAACTGCCATGATGCGAGCACCTCCTTATATCAATCATCATTACACATTTCGTCACGAACGGCCTCAAATACTTCCTAACAAAAACCTTTAATTTCGGCGTGCCTTCCAAGAAACTCGTAAAGAAAACGCGACGACATTCAACGATTCTATCTTTACAGGAAAAAAGAACCGGCCAAGTGCGAATCGGACTCACACGTCGAGGGTTCCGTTCCAAACAGTTACATTCACCAATATACTTAATTACTAAATACATTGTACTTAACATTACTAAGGTTCATAAACAATGAAATCATTTAACATTTATTTATGTAGTGCGGATTTTTCCATTACTTGTGCATAAGACATTGCTTCATGCCAAATTTCATGATTATAGATCTATGGAAGTACCCTAAAGGTTTTGATTCCTTTGCGATTGCTTTGATTTAAAAAAAAACTTGTTTTTTTCACAATTACAACAAATTTTAAACCTTAGTCTAGGCAATTAATTTCGACTTGATACCTCCAGCCGTTCTGAACTGTGAAAACGAAGTGATCTTATAAGGGTTCTTCTTGAGGAACGGAACCCTAAAAGAGACTTTTTGCACATAAAATCCAGCAGATCCATATCGGTTGTTCTTCTTTAACAAAATTGTTCCAGTTGATTGAGTTAAATTCAACTTTTCTAAGACTCGCGCTCATAAAGCTTGGTTGTTTGGCGTTTGTGGCTTTTAAAGCAGAAGGAATTTATTAGGCTTTAATGGCAGAGTTTGGCAAACTTTAGCAAAAAAGTTTTCGAGTAAATTATTGATAATTATGGCTTCTTTTTGTTGAAGGCGACTTGGTTTGTAATGAGGAAATAATTTAACAACAGGAATGTTATATAACTTTTTGGGATTGGAATGGATATGATAAGAGATCCGTTCGTCAGAGTAAGAAATATATGGAAACCTTCTAATTTTAGCAGATCTGTGGCATCATCATTTGAGAAATAAAAACAAATTCATTTTCTTGTCTTCTTCTTCTTTCTCTTTCTACTTTAAAAGTACCAACATTAAAAAAGGTAGTTATTCCTTTTCATTGAGCTTACTCGAATTTTAAAAAAAACTTTCTGTATTCAGTTGGTACGAATACTCTCGAATTCTCAAAACCATAGCAATGATTGATATGAGCTTTACTTATTGGCAACGTTATTTTAAAAATAATACTTCAGGATCGACCGTAAATAGATACTGGGCAAACATAAGGGAATACAGGCCTGATTGAACAAGAAAAAGTATCAAGAACTGCCAAAACGAATAACTTTATATTTTATGAAAAACTTTACTAAAATATGGTAGATATAGGGACGAAACCTAAAATATTTTTGGCCACACAACAACTTTCATCTTGGTAAAATTTTCACACGACCCGAAAAATATTGCTTAAAATGTTGGTCCCGAAAATTCATCGCAACCTAAAAACTAGGGCCATAATACACGTAGATTATTTCACATAACAAAGAATCCAGCGAAGAATTTTGGCGAGAACAAATTCTTATCTACCACATCATTCTTTAGCGAAGGTCGGCGAAGTAAATGTCCCATTTATATTTTTGCACAACCCTTAAAATGAGCTCTACTATGTGACGTCATCTCACAAATTTGTCGCCTGTGTTTTATGACAGCAAAAAGGATATTTAGCCTTGAGGAAGCACCACTTTTTGCCTTTGAAAGTAATGAAAGAAGAGGGATAAGGTATTTTCGGCTTAATTATACGGGACTTTTCCTTAATTACTGAGTTAATTTAAATGTCCGAAAAGGACTGAAGCAAAAAAGGTATAAATACGTTATATTATGAGACGATTACTTTGTACCTTATGGCCGTTAAAGTGCCTAAGTTCTTTAGATGTCAAATGTGCTTTCCTTT
Organism: Orthosia gothica; assembly: GCA_949775005.1. NCBI lineage: Eukaryota > Metazoa > Arthropoda > Insecta > Lepidoptera > Noctuidae > Orthosia > Orthosia gothica. Next base: position 27,490,760 of record OX459048.1, read on the forward strand.
GTCATTTTAATTAGCTATTTTTTTCTTGCAAAAAATATTTTTGCTCTTAGGTGCAGTCATCCTCTTATGCAGACAGAGCAGACTTTGCGCACACCTTTTGCTAGGGAAATTACCTGCTATTTGCGAAAAAAGTTGGTATTATTACTTTTAACAAACATGACTTTACATTGTCAACAGAACTGATTTTTTATTATGGAAACAATCTATTCACTTGATGGAATAAGTTATGTCAGTAAATAGAAATTTGCAATGCCAAGAAGTCTCCAATATGTTGTTACCCTTAGAAACAAATTTGATATCTTATTCAAGTGCTTGACGTTCGAAGGAACTTTACTACTACTAAACTTTTAGGCAGAACCTCGAATAAAATTTGCATCATTCCTATAACAAAATTATTGCCACTCGTAAAAATAAAGCAAAGCCTACGTAAACAGCACAGAATTCAAAATGGTGCCGTAAATTCGAGTACCCATAGTAAATACTAAAACGTTAGAGATCCATTTTCTCTAAGCAACACAACTGAACCCAGGCAATTTTGAATGAAAAACCGCCAGGCGCCTTTACATACTTTAATTTATTGCTTAATTTATCAGAACAACGACCTCTGGGTAAACAGGGAATTCTGAAGTATATGTGGCTAATCAGACCATTACTGAGAGAAATAAAATATTATGGTATAGATAAGTTAACAAAGAAATGTTCTATTTAATAGATATTTTGCCACCGTTGACCTTATCAGATTACTAAAATCGCAGGGAAACAAGAGGGCTTTGCTTGTAGTTTCCTTTCATGATCGAATCACAAATAAAGAGATCCGCAGGCGAATCAAGGTAAATGAAAAACCTAAAAAAAAGTAAAACTTAAGTAACACCGCGGGACAGTTTACTCATGGAAATGATCACCGATGGGGCTGAAAGGGTCTAGAGTGGCGACCATGTTCAAAAGGCGCAAACTGGGAAGGCTTTCCACAGCATGAACTGATAAGGATTACGGGAGCCTTCCGAACGTACAAAGCACAGGACTGGTTGATGTGGCGAAGCATAATGCAGTTCGACACTGTAAGTCTTTCAACTGGAATTATGAGATCGCTTCTGCTAGCGGCTTCGCCTGCGTGAAAAGTGTTTTATAATCCCAAGGGAACAATATACTGATTGAGTAACAAACATATATCCATTCATTTATAATATTAGTAAGATTTTCCCAGCCTGTAAAATTGGTTTCAGCTCATATAATAGGCACGATAATGAATCTGTTGGTTCGATCGATTCAAACTCATCACATAACCTATTTGATGGACGTCAACGACAAGAACCGGATTCCACTGATTGCTTTTATAATCGTCTGACAAATGGAGAGGTAATAATTATTGCATGTTTTAGTAGTGCACAGAATTGATGCTGTGTTGTCACTTCGAATAGAGGTTTTCCAGGTTCCGGGTATTTGTTTAACTTCCTAAAGAGCCTTTACGAATAGTAGTATGATGAGCAGTAGGCACTAATAATTTTGGTAATCTATTAATGTTTGACCTTCAGATTTGCATAGAACTACGGTGGGAGTTGGGGTCACAGATAATAGTTCTTCTTTTCTTTACTACTCTCAAGTCAGTTTCCATTAAAACGAAAAAAGCTCTGGTGTCGAGGATGTTTATTTCAGGTAATAACAAGCTGTAACTGTAAATTTTATTGAGAAAGCCTCATTTGAGGTTAAGTCGAATGTAAGAAAACCATACTAATATGATAAATGCAAAAGTAGCACTGTCCGTCAGTCTGTTTGATATCCTTTCACGATTAAACCGCTAAACCGGTTTAGAAGAGTTTTTAACGATAAAGCTTGAAACCCTGGCAAGGATATTGGATAGTTTTTATCCCGCAATCATGCTAAATGGGCGGCAGGGGGGATTGAAATTTTGTTCGGTGAAGTAATAATTACTCAAGTAAGGCGGCCTACACACCTACAATATTATTTCACGATATAAACAAATGCTATTCGAAGTGCTAATGCTAAACGAAGAAGTCGCAAGCAACAGCTAGTAACTTATAATATGGGTGATAATCTTTGTATATATAACCCCGTTGACTGGTATATCTTTTTACTTAAAGCCATTCTCGAACATCTTATTCACGAGCAAAGTGAACCCAATAATTTTACCATGTACACGTTGAAAATAACTTACACGACCCATTATAGATACCGCTTATTATAGCGCTTATATCGCTAGTGGTACGGTTTTATTCTCCACAGCGAGGTTAAAACCCAACCACTCCAGGTAGCCAACGAATATTTCTTACACATACTTTTAAAACTATTTCCTATAACCTTATAAGGCTTGCGTGCGACATGGCTCGCTTCTAGATAATAATATTTGTTTCTTATGGTGTTCATTTTTATATCACGAACGGGGGAGGTTTATGGGGAATCGATATAGGAAAAGCGAGATACGGTTATGTTACTTTGTATGTGTGTGTGTTTGTAATGAAATTTAGTTTAAAGCTATATTATATAAATGTATGAACGATGATTGGTGAGGGAGAGGAAGGGAGATCGATAGACTGTGTAAGTAGTAAAGGGATTCAGTGATAGCGTGACGGTGGACAGGACAGAATGACGGAAGTCGGTAGACTGTGTAAGGAGTAAAGGGATTCAGTGATAGCGTGACGGTGGACAGGACAGAATGACGGAAGTCGGTAGACTGTGTAAGGAGGAAAGGGATTCAGTGATAGCGTGACGGTGGACAGGACAGAATGACGGAAGTCGGTAGACTGTGTAAGGAGTAAAGGGATTCAGTGATAGCGTGACGGTAGACAGGACAGAATGACGAAATAATTATATCGTTTTGCGCCGACCAAAGTAACATGGGATAAGAACAGGACGATGATGATGATGAAAGATGTATAACCGTAAACGAAGCAAAAGTATCATAGCAGGTGGCTTTCTATAGTTTCTGCATACCCTCATGAGAAAAAGGCTAGAATTATTTATCTATGTATGTAGAACTCAGAAATTAATCCAATGTCACTGGCACCCAAAGCGAAGAAATAAAATTTGGTTTAAATAAATTGCTGTAGATGTCGCGTTAAGCTTGGATTTGTTATTGAGTTTTGTGAAATATTAAGATTTTCTAGATACGATCATAAGAAATGTATATTTTTGTTTAATTAAATCTCTTAAGCACACAATTAAGAAATATTGGACTCTCAATTCACATTCCTAAGATTATTTGAATAAATCATTTAAAATCGATACCAATAGATGGCGCGGTTTGAATATGATGCGAGGCGATCACCACTGACATGCGGCCTCTCCTGTGCCGCTCACATTAGTCTCGTAGTACAATATTAGCTGTTTCGTAGCACAGTGCTACGAACACGCTACGAAAGTGCTACGATTTTTTTGTTATAGTTTAACTAATATCTTATATAGGTACTTTTATACTTGTTACATTGTGGAGACTTCTTGTTGTTATTGAAAAAATACTGTAACATATGAATCTTTTTCGCTAATTTTTAAATAAGATGAAGCCGGCTATAATAAGGAAGTAAGTATGTTGTCAAAGGGCCTACAGTTTCGGCTATCAATATAATTTGTACTTCACTCAGACACATCATTAGTTCATCCTTCACGAAATTCCCTTTTATCACAAATACTGTTACGTCTTTCCGAAGAAATGTGGGTGGATGGTTAACATCCTTATTTCAATAAAGTGGCTTTGTTACGAAGGAAGGAATTTTTTGTATCACATTTTGTTTTGTATTGAAAATTGTATGATGTAGAGTTATGACACGTTACGATGTGAGTTCTTTTGCATAATTAAAAAATTAAATATATTGCCTGAAAAATACTCTTCTTCCATTACCGGTCGGTACCTACATCTACGATCTTCTTCAATAGCTCGAGGCGATTCAATTTATATCACATCGATAAGTGATTTTCACTAAACGAAATTGCAAGTCCATTCACATGAACGCAATGCATTGCAAATCGTCCGATTTGCGCCTGAAATCTATATAAATCTATTTGTATATATATAAAAGAGAAAGTATGTATGTATGTTTCTTATAGACGCCGAAACAGCTGGACCGATTTCAAATTTCTTTCACCGTTGGGAAGCTACACTATTCCCGGGTGACATAGGCCACTTTTTTTACGGGAACAGTAACTACGCTGGTGAAACTGCGAGGCGTCCGCTAGTTTTCTTATAAAATACATGCATTTATCGCCTATCAATGCAATTGAAAATGCGTCGCACCAGAAAGGTCCCTGAGTCATCAATTTAAATTACTTTTGGCAATGAATATTTTTCAATTCCTGGAAGAAACAACGAAGCCAAAAAGAACATCGACAACAAAGCCATTTGAATTTAAAAAAACCTAAAAAAGCACTTTGCCCGTTAAATAATAAACAACAAAACATCCCCAAATCCTTTGGCAATTTTTTCCTTCCCTTTCTCTAATAAAATAATCACAGGATTGTTTTATCAGGGAATGTTCTACAAAGGCGTCCATCACGAATTCTAAGATTAAAGGATTAAAAGCATATAAAAGTGGAATCAAAGACTTTAAAGCAAAGTGAGGGAAAAAATCTTAATTTGATGATAAAAATCGACAGTGAATTTTTATGAGAATTCTCGCAACTAAGGAAAAGGAGGACAACGTGGAGTGGGAGGAGAAAAAGGGGAGAGTGCTTAATGGCTTATGGATGAGTAATTGTTTTGTTGCTTATTGTGAGCTAAAAATATAACAGTGAGAAAAAATATTAATCATGTTTTTAAGATGACATAGATTAGGAATGTTGTAGGGTATTTGCTTATCTCAAAATGAATCGAAATCACTTACAATTAGATACTTTATCAGACAAAATAGGGCAAGTATTAATTTTGCCTAGAAATAAATAGAGATGATAGAGAAAACTGCGGTGGAACCAAAGACCTCGACAAAGTGGCCAAGTTTAAAATACTGTTGTACCAGCGATATGCAGAAGATGAAAAATCGAATTTCAAATAGCGTCCTTTTTTTTTAGGTCTGTAAATATACCAATAAGCACAAAGTTTGCATAGTCATTACCCGCTTACCATTTAACAAAATAACATAATAGAAAAACATGACCAACCAAATAGTTTCGTTTAGCGGCTACAAATGCCTGAGTCCTTGAACAAAACTACTCGCAGATCACATCAGTTGGACCCCTGCCAAGTGGGGCTCTCAACCCTTGGAACTACTTCCCTCCTGAAGTTTAGGATTGACCCCTGACTCTGCCTATCCGATGGGTGATAGGGTAACGTAGTAGTTTATGAAAACAATAACGTAGATAGGTTTCAAAATCTGGGGTAGAACATATTTTGGATTATTTAAACATACTTGTTGGGATTTGAACCCAACACTCACGGCCAGCGCGCGCCGTCTGCACTTGGCACACTCGCGCGCGGCGCACGCGACATCGGTGTGTGGGTGCACAGCGCGGCGGCGACGCGGCACGGCTCGGCGGCCACTCGCTACCACGGACTCCACCGCGACAGTCGACACCTCTTCCTAAACCTTAATTGTTTGTCCGGGACAGTTTACTGTACTTTCAAGAATATAACGGCTTTAAAACCAACCGCCTTTTAATACAGTCCACTCATCTCTTCATCCACGAGCTAACATACTGTTTATTTATTTTTTATTTTTAACCGATTTTCCAAACAGGCGGAGGTTCTATGTTTGGTTGTATGCATGTTTTATCTAAATTACCCAGTTTGCGTTGCCCAGGCTCAACGGCCTGTGAGCAGTGGTACCCCAGTAGTCACGGTCTCGACTCAGAGTTGAAAGTTGTGGGTTTGAACCAAACCACAACACAACATTGTGAGAAACCAGCAATTCCTAGAACTAAATTCATAAGTAAAATTTTTGTTCAGACGTAACCCAACAACTATCACTTTTTTATTCCAGATTCCACAAAAGTACAAAATATTTCACGAACACCAAAACTGCTAAAACTTTAAGTTACTCCTTTATGAAACTACAGAACACGTATTCAGTTATAGATTCAATGTAATTATATACTTCTATCATTTCATCATCATCATAATTTCAGCCTAAAGACGTCCACTGCTGGACATAGGCCTCCCCCAGATGTCGCCACATTGACCTATCCCGCGTGTGTCTCGCATTCCCGCAACCTTAACCAGGTCATCGGTCCACTTAGTAGGAGGCTTTCAAACGCATCGGCTTCTACTTCTCTCATTTACTGTCGAGATATTGAATAAGGTTATCCTGGCCATTCGGTAATGATTTTATTAAACGCACTATCTTCTAATAAATTTAACTAATATCTTACAAAGGACGAAAATATGTTAATTTTTCTACTTTGGACTGGCGACCACGTATCGGAAAATGTTAAGTGTATTCCGTGTTACATGCAATGTAACCTATTAATGTGAATTTATTAATGAGTACGAACACGGTCCCAAAAATACACATGTGGAAATTTGCAATGCCTACAATAGGCCGCTTAGTTATAAGTGCCTAATAACATGTTATTGATTGGTTGGTCTAGTGGTCGCAACTACCGCTGAGATAGGTTCTGGGTTCAGTTCCCGTGTCGGGTTAAGTGTTATTAGGTTTTCACTTCTGGAATTTCTCAGTAGCAGCTCGGATTTTGGATTTGTGCTTTAGGTAGGACCCAAGCTTACAAAACTAGTCATAAATAGGGCGGTTTCCTGGGTAGAAAAATTATAATTATATTTCGTCAGTGGCATTATCAAATTCTATTGGACCCATAATTTTTGCTTTATCAAATAAATAAAAACGGACAAAGTAACAGCGAAAAAAAATTCAGGAGTGGGGGTTTGTGACGTCATTTTGTCGGTATAAAGTCTAGCACACCGCGACGTCACACGATATTTCAACGCACTGTACTGTCGTAATATTTATTGTTGCCGCAAAAGAAAAAAATACTTGTCCAATATTTTTAGGTTATCTAACTGACGGACTAAATAGATATTTTTTGTAAACTACCCTATTGCCACATCCAGAAACTAAAGCAATTAAATAATAGTTATATTATTTAAGTTTTATCAGCATCATCGTCATCATCAGCCTATTAATGTTCCCACTGCTGGGACAAAGGCCTCCTCTCTGTGAGAGGGAATCTCAGATGTCTTTAAATATGACTTTGGCATCCAATCGCCTTTATGCCGTAGCAGTAAGATCAGTTTATGAAGTTTAAATGTTATTGGCATGTTTAAATTGACCTTGCCGTAATTTTGTTAAAACAAGACACAAATTATCGCATCACATTCAAAGGCTAAACAAACGAGATTTTACTAAAAAATAAGCGTCAAACAGCTCGACGCTGATACAATCACAATTCACATTATAACAAGGCTTGTTATATTAAACGTATGACGTTAAAGGTCTCTGCCCACGATAGCGTATCATACCACGACCGTGCTAGGAACATGTCAAGTAAAAATTTTCGTTGTGTTGAAAAGTATGACACTATTCCCACTAGACATCACCACATGCACGGAGCTTCAACAATTGTCGGCGAGAATATTTTGCCGGTGCTGATAATATGCTCTGCGCGTACTATATACTACTACATATACGGGCACGGAATGCCGTCGATCCGTTTCAGTGGGCGTAGTAGAGCGTATCGTGTTGCTTTTCGTGTCTGATAAGTTCCTAGCACAGTGATGGTATGATACGCTGTAGTGGGCAAAGACCATTCGCTACGGGCCGCGCCGTGGTACACCGCAAGTTATCGTGCGGACTCACCGCAAATCTGTATGTAGCCCAAATTATTGCTAGGATTAACAGAAAATTATTATAGCGATTAATAGTCATTTGGGTGTTGCTGTTAAGTAGGTATATTACTGTATGCAAATAATGAAAACTCAAAAGGAAAAGATCAGCAATTCGGCCAGTTAGCTAGTTACTGAAATATTCTCCTGCTTCGTTGGAATACCGCGAGGAAAGTTAAAGTGAAAACATTTGAAAAGAAAAAGAACTCCCTGTATTTTTAGCGCCAATCGGTTTAGGCTTTGATGATGTTATCAAAAAAAACAATATTTATTTTCAAGTAGCTGTGCCCGCGGCTTTTTTATGTATAAAAGTGATCAACATTGGTTTTGTACATTTATCGTGATGCGTGCACAACTAAACAGCCAAACGGATAAACAGACAAAAAGGCAAAAATAAAAAAATGTGGGAATGGGTTGTTGGTTATCCGTTATCACCGTGGCTATTATTTTTGGAAATCTTTTCGATGTACCAATAAGACTTTTCTACAGATATATTATATGTATTGATGATATTGATTGATTGATAAAAGTTTCTCATATTAATATTAAGGGTCCTCCGGGCCTCTTTAACTTTCTATCCTGTATGACGTCAGACCATCACCTGAGTTTGATCATTGGACCGGGCAAAATTGATGTTTGCTTATCAATATCTCCGAAGCCTGGAGATTGGATTTGTATCGGGGTAAAGCAATGAACAGTTGCCTAACTGGTAAAATATGGCTGCACTACAATAGCCTTCACCCTGCACACCTCTTCTAAGTTTTCGATTGTGTTCATTTTATTGAAATGCTATTAAAAAGAAAATAGTTTATTTGCACCAGGCACGAGGCATACCATAAAAAGAAAAATAATTCAATACGAAATACAAAGTATGCGTCACAACCACGCAAAGTGGTCATCGATACTGGGACTTTCGTGCGAGACAGAGCCAAAATGCTGGTTTTCACCGATAGCCCAAGTCAACTGAGTGACTCCGAATCAATGAAACCTTTGGGGCCAGTGACGGAGCAAAGTTTGTTAGCACTTTATCATCATCCTCATGGCCTTATTCCAGTTTATTTGGGGTCAGCACAGTATGTCTTTTTTTAATAGGTACCTCTTTATTTGTCGTTATTTCATTCACACAATCCATCTAATAGTGTCAAGTTTATATAATTAAATTATTATTCTTATTATAAATGTTTTAACATATACCATCACGCCTAATAATATGTGAAAGAAAAGAGAAAAAATAAATATTCGGCTACCTTAAAGGAGGCCAGGCAAAGTATCTCCGGCGACACTGACGATGCAAGATGAAAATGTGTGTTAACTGCTGCTAGACTGATGCAGCAAAAATTTTACAAGTATCTCATATCTAAATACTATTTTTAGGTAACCCAAGGTACACTTTGTAAGCAAGTAGGTATATTTCAAATTAGATGATTATATTCAAGATAAAATGTTTGGCAACATCCTAGTCCTACTCCATATGACAATCTTTAGTATAGACAAAATCAAACTGGCTAATTTAAATATTCATAATTATTGTATTGCTTTTTTTATTTTAGGCAATTGACTCACACACGGTTCCTTTGTAGTTGAATTAGGTAATTTACCTATGTTTGCAATATTTGTAAGTATGTGAGAACCATGTTCCTATTTATCAAATGAATGAATTTACCTACTTGTAATACTTTATACCTTAGTCGACCTCAAGTATATGAATTAATGTATGTATGTAAATATTGTAAAACCTTTTTCTAAGCGTATTTTTGGCGACCTGCAAATGAATCATTATTGAAAAGATCAGTTATTATTATATTAATTTTTTTTTTTGACATTCAAAGTGCCGCTTAGTAGCCTAATTGAAATACAGAATTTAGTTTTGACTCTCTTGAAGTCGGAGACAGATGCGTGACGAGTGTGACGTATATCTACTCTTGTTTCAGCCTAAGTTCGCAAACTTTTAGAGTGCGATCTGCTAAAAAGGTCTCTGAACTTTAAGTTCGCGTATTTGCTCGTATATCTGTCGTCAACTATAATAGAATCGCTTTGAGGATAAACTAACACACAAGACGAAAAAATATCAAGTCACCAACAACATTGAAATAAGATTCTCCTCCTAACAAGCAACGTTAATGTCAGAAGAGATTCTTTCATGTTTTTCTCGCATGAAATTCAAACGGTGTTAAATTACAAAGCCAAAACTTTTGGCGAACAAGAGCACGACCTTTAGATGGCCTTTAAATGTCTAAAAGGCAAAGTCAGAAAGTACTCGTGAGATTAAAATTAATTCTAGTCTAGATTCTAGGAGATATAACTCAACGCTTGGAAAATTAAAGCTCTTTGTCATGTTTTGTACCTACTTATTACAGAGGTTTTTACGTAGAATTAGGATTCCTTCTACAATTCTTAATATTTCGCCATAAAACAGAATCTTATATTTCACCTGTATTTCCCAGTGTTAGGTAAGATGTACCTAAATACACTAACATTTTGAAAATCTTGATTTTTACCTCACAGGTAATGGATGGCAGGACCTGTGTCGATGTTTGTTTGTGAGATAGTGGTCAAGCGCGAGCAGAAACATAAAAAATCCAGCCGCGAATCCAGACTCAGGGCTGCTACTAAGAAATTTCAGTCGGTGAAATCACAACACTTTGCTCGATCCAGGCTTATTACCTTGCAAGAGCAAATTGATAGCGAATTTTGCGCAATAATTGCTCTTCAATACAAAAGTTTTTGAATATTTGGTGTTTTTTTTTTTAATAAGTTCATTTGACAAACAGCGAGTGATTAGCAAACGATATTGTAAGACCACTTACACTATAGGTAATTCCAACTTTTGTGATATAAAGCGTTTGATCGCGTGATGATTGCTGATTGCTGTTGCTTACGTAATAAGCCATGCTTACCACCACGAGGCAGATCAGTCTTGTACGTACACGCTAGTAAATAACAATGGCAATAGGCAGCTACCTAAAAGAAGGTAGTTCGTTATCTTTGATCACGTTCTGTATGTTATAACGTACGTGCCAGTTTTACGTGTGTACTTTCGTGTGAAAATCATTGTTTAATATTTTTTGTCCACAATTTTCCGCATGTTGGGGTTTATTAAAAATCGTGACGCACGAAACCGTGTTGTCGTCACGTGATCGGGGAAATCCATTACCAGCAAATGCGGTTTGGATTGGTGGCGTATTGTATAAGCGATAGCGTTTTTTGAAAAGGAATAATTGTATTAAACATTCACATATTTCTCAATATTGCAGCTGTGACTGTTTGTCTCTATTATCACTTAAAGGTTGTCTAGTAGAAAATAACTAAGGCATTATTCTAAGTCTACCTCTTTACTTTTGTGTGCGTTAATATAAAATAGTTAATTGAATAAAAATATCCAGAAAAGGGTATTGTTTTCGGATATCGGCCAATTATATTACATGGCTTATCAATTCCTTAGTTAACTGATCTTGAAAATTAACTCAAAAAGGGGTTAGTTTTCCGTTAGAAGTTTTGCAATGATTCCTAAAGTATGATCACATCATCAGCCTATTTATGTTCCCACTGCTGGGACACTGGCCTCCTCTCTGTGAGACGGAATGTGCCGTAATCCACCACGCGGGCCCAGTGCGGGTTGGTGGATGTCACATGTCTTTGAATTTTTGGTTCTAGGACATGCCGGTTTCTTCACGATGTTTTCCTTCACCGTTTTGAGAGTATAATCAGTAAGATGAAATTCCCAAACAAACGGATTCTTTTTCTTTCACCCTTAAAGATTATTTCCAAAATACCGTTAAATACTAAACTATTAGTGACGCGTTCAAAGCAAATCTTTTTGATTCATGACAAAATCCGCAGACTTAAACCATACATTTATCGTCATGAAAAATAACATAGAAATGGCAGCCCATCTCCTAGACAAGTACAAGTCTCACCGTACAACCTTCCTTACGCCTACTATTATCAAGTTCTGACTCAATAATGCCGGAAACAAATCCAATTTAAGTTCCCGAACTTCGTGAAACAATACAACCGCGACCTCTCATGAATTATACCATCATTTAACACACCGAACACGGCCTGAAACTAGTAACGAAATTCGCTCTGGGACTGAGAGCATCACCTAACTTAAAGTACGTACGAAGTTAAACCTATGTAATAGTTTTTACATTTTATCTTCGAAAAAGTTTTCTGCTAGGAAATGGCCGTGTTTTTAGGGTGTCACCGAAGATTTTATTGCTGATCCTAACCGCAAAAACATGTTAGGCAATGTTGTAGTTTTTTGCTTTAAGACATTGTTTTAACTTGTTCGAAGTTGGACGAAGTGGCTTATGTTAGATGGATTCGACTTATTTTGCAGAGTTTTTATACAAGACGATTCGTTTTACCGATTGCTTTGGTCTCTTACGAAAAATGTGTGACCGATTTTTTTCTCATAAAGTCAAGTCAAGAAAAATTGGGATTTTACCGCAAGTACGAGTACATGAAATCTTAAACTCATTCATTTGCTGAAGTTCGGTATAGAAGCTTGGCACATATTTATTAAATGATATATAATAATGATAGGTAAGTTGAGTACTAAAGGTATATTTTTGGCAATCCATCTCTCTACATGAGTAACAAAAGTTTATCACCCATGAAAGTGTTTTCTCACAGGTTACACGGCTTGTAAATAATTTAAACTACTAATTACGATTCCATACTAAGTTGTTTGACTATTATTTCAATATTTTGATTAAATAAGGCCAACAAATGAGAAACTAAACATCTAAACAACCGTTGCCATCGATATAAACTAGTGAACCATAGCCATTGGTAGCCAGCATGTTACCAACCGAACGGTAGGCACGCATAGCCAACTTAATCATTAATGCACAAAGCAATTATCCGCCTTGGTAAACACATTAAAGAGTCATATGTAGCTATCCCTGTTATATATTGAGTGGGATTCGAAGGCAATCAATACAGAGTCTTGAAAATATGCTATAAGGTATAAGAAAAATTGAAAAAGTTATCAATACTGACTTTTTTTATTGTTAGCTTTTTATTTTTCAATTAATTGTCCTAGCTTCCAGTCTAATTGATTGTAGAATCTATCTGAACTCTAAAACTCAGCTATTGACTGTTTAAATAAAATAGTTGTCAGATCAAACGAGTAGAATGAAGAAACTTTTGGTTTTGATTGTAATAAAATTGGATCTAAATAGAAACTCGGAACGATAGTATGTGTTCCTAGTGGGGCTGCCGAAATAATATCGTTCCTATTTAAATCCATCTAGTAGCAAATTTCTGAACATTTTTTCTAGTAGTATAGGTTTTTCTCTTGTGCGCCACAGTCTAAACTTGGATTGGAGCTAACACAAACTATAACTTGGCAAATTCTAACGTGACACTACCATCGCCCGCGCGGGTGGCGGGGGACTATACTACCCAATGAAGTGACAGTACGATGACGCGAGGATGCTCCCGTCAGGTGCGCAAGTTATACCACCCCCGCTGCCTTACGTCCCCCGCGCCCGCGGACCATGTTAGTGTCACTTACGAATTTGCCAATCTGTAAAGGATTTTTCTTTTAACCTAGTGATATAACTTAACATAACATATCACACCTGTATTCTCCGAAAGGTTACTACGCGATCAAAATAACTGTGAACATCGTATGTCAAGCGACTCTACTCCCGCCTAACCGCTCGGCGTGGCGCGGTGTCTTGGCGTTCTGCGTTCGCCTCGTGAGCCGAACGTCAGAGTGACATTGACAGCTGTACACAGTCATTTTGAGCGTGTAGTACACCTGCATTTCGCTAGTCATGTTTATTTCAATGAGTATGAACTAATTAACGTCAGTTTAAACAAGGAACGTTGCCTGAGGTCCAAAAGTAAAGCGATCAAAGTTTGTTACGTAACTACTATAGGCGTGAGAACCAAGTTTACATGTAAATCATGTTTAATACCTTAAGGCACTGACATTCATTGACCCGTAACTCATATTTGTCACTAATCTGAGGTATCGCAAAATATTCACAACAATAATTTAATTAGGGAAAAACCTGTGTGTGGGCACACAAACAGTGGTGTTTGACATATCGAAGACCTTACGTTACACCAGCGCCTCTCGCGGCGATTTCATACGCGGTATCCCACACTACACATGACGTAATTTCACACTTGCAAGTAAAAAAACACTTGTTACGAGGCAAGATTATCACGTTAACGAAATACAAAGGGTATAGATAGGTACGAAAATGGCTTTATAATTCAATCTTTAGCACAATGAGATTTAATCAACGTTTAATATTTGGCGCTGACAGACAATCCAAGATGAGTTTCATCGCTCAACACAAAGCCATGTTCTACAATATTCCAAGATGGCTGCAAATATAATAATTCTGTTGTTGGAAAATATGATTTGAAATCTTCGCATATTGGGGAAAAATAACAAGATGTTTTTAAATCTATTAGATATGAGTTGACTCCTTCGATTATCTCATGAGGCATTGAGATAGAAGAGCCCATATGTTTCTATCAAAAAATCTCATAGAATAACACTGAGGAAGATTATTCTTTCTCGGTATTATTTTATGAGATTTTGTGTGTCCCGTACAAATAACTCAAATCTTCTCTTACATACAATCTGAGTAAAACTGACAATCATTGGGTGAGATAGTGATCAAATACGAGCCTAATAAAGAAATAAACTATGAAATGCTGGTTCCTATATAAAATATACTTGTAATCTGGAAACCCATACAAGAATAAAATACATCTGAGATTTAAATTACGTGTAGGTACCATAATTTTATCTCCTACACTCGTATTCAAAGTAGTGTCCACGAATTTACTCTGGAGAAGGCTCTAAGCAACTGTTTTTTATGTCGAGGCATTTTTAAAGATAACTACCGAGAAAGTGGACAGTTCTGTTTCTCTAAATAAAACATTATATCTTAGGTCACCAAAGTAATTGAAGGCACATAAAATATTAAAATATTTAATCGAAAAAACAAGGTCAAATCACCTGCGTCAATTTTTTGAGACATCCTTTAGAAATTTTTCTCCAGTCTGCCTTTAGAAAAATACTAGAATTTTTGAGTAAAAATTCAAGTCACCACTCAGAATCAGGGTTTTAAACAGTTCACTTAGTCCAGCTTATCATTTCTCATTATATGAAATAGAAACAGAATTTTTATAAGAACATCACGTAATTTATAAAAAAATACCGTCATTCTGTTTTATTTGAACCGAAATTAAAATACAGCACTTCAACGCAACCCTTTGAATTAAATTCAGCCACCTATGAAATTAAAACGGACAACATATAGAAGGAATAACAAAACGCAAGGCAGGGGATAGGACAGGGGACCCAGGCTCGCCTGGCTTCTGTCATTACTCTGGCACAGTGAATTAACTTTATAATGGGCTATTTTGACAACTGTAATAAAAGGTCGATTCAGTTTGAGGACACCGTTAGTCTTTTGATGTTTGTAATTAATGTTTTTAGGAACCTTCCGGCATTTCATAGATACTCTTGGTTAAATAAGCGATTTTGGAGAAATTCTATAAATACCTTCTGTATAAATTATTTTCCATATAAAATGAAGACTTAGAAAAACATAACATAGGGTATATTTACCTTTTATCTGAATACGAAGAAGGGTTATGTATTTTCCTTATACGTCTAGTCTGTGTATCCCTTGTCAAACACATGAAAAGATTTTTTTTTTACGATTTGAAAAAGTTATCAAAGGCATCATGTGTCAGTGGCGTACTCGTATAATATTTATCCACATTGGAAGAAAGAGTGAGAGTAAGTATGTGAAACATATATTCTAAAATTACTCGAAAACTAATACACACTCATCATATTTAGTTTTGTTAGTTTTTGTCAACGGCTTTACTTGGGTGAAAGTCTAAAATTATTTAATGGACTAACTAACCCAAGACATGATCTACTCGGGTGTCAAGTTTTCTAGCTTAAGTCAGCTGTTAAGACGTGAAAAGGTTACTTTGGCAATTATAGTTCCAGGAGCATGTTTTTGTAGCCATATACTTATTATATAACTGTAAACTTTACAGTAATATAGTAAGTACAGCTACTAGCTACAGTGTAAAGTTTCATCAAAATTAGTTCGGTAGTTTCTGCGTGCAACAGTAAAAAACATACATCCTTACACAAACTAACGCGTTTAAAATAAAAGCAGGATTGGACCCACGAAATATCCTGCACTTTCAAACATTTTCCACATAATTTTATTTTACTTTCACGAAATCACAGCGAAAATACATCAAAGCCGAAAGCCATCGGCAACTAAATCATCTACGTTTAAACTTTCCCCTGTCTCTATATTAAGCTTACACGTAGTAGGAAAAACTTTGTCCGTACTTGGCCAACATATTTCCTTGGTCACGACATATGCCAAATATTACGTCATGGCAACCGTTTTGCTCGGAAACTTCTCGACGGGAAACGGAAAAAGATATCGTTGTTATAAAAGATTTGTGTATCGTTTTTTCCACAGGATTATCGTTTGGGCACAGGCTTTGTGACCTTTGATAGTTTATCATCATTATTGGACGAATAAGTTTGTATATTGTTCTCGTGTGGCTACTTTGACCAATAGCCAATGAGGTAGCACCTAAAACAGGGTGGCTGGTAGCAGCTGGCTGGT
Organism: Orthosia gothica; assembly: GCA_949775005.1. Taxonomy (NCBI): domain Eukaryota; kingdom Metazoa; phylum Arthropoda; class Insecta; order Lepidoptera; family Noctuidae; genus Orthosia; species Orthosia gothica. The sequence continues at coordinate 27,507,185 of OX459048.1, forward strand.
AACAGTGAAGCAAAACATCGCGAGGAAAACGGCATTGCTTTAGAACCAAAATTTCGAAGACCTTTGAAATCCATCAACTCGCACTGGGCCCGCGCAGTGGATTAAGGCCCATGCCCTCTCTCACTGAGAGGAGGTCTGTGTCCCAGCAGTGGGAACATTAAAAGGCTGACGATGTTGATGATTATGGTAGCAGCTGAATGAGAGCAGCCGAATAAATGGCGTGCAATTGGAGAGGCTTATTTCCAGCAGTGGACTGCTGAAGGCTGATGATGTTTATGATAATGAGGTACAAAAGCAAAATATATATATTGGATGCAGTTGATTACCTGCAGTATTTTACAAGAAGTGACTGCCTATCGTACCTTGGCAAATCAGTAACTGTATAGTACAAAACACCTTTGCAAGACTGGTGTTAGATTTTCTGGGTTTTGGATGCTGACGTACGTTCGAAGTTCTGTCCTTACGGTTAAGAAGGTTTTAGGTCAGTTATGTTATATGCTATTTAAAAAAATGTCTAAGGTCACTAAGAGGTTTATGAATCGTCTGCCATTTGACCTCCACAAGTTTAAAAGGATCACATTCTTGCTAATTGAGAAGGTCAATCCAACTAAAAAAAGGCTTTAAGAGGCTCCAACGCCGAAACATTGTTGAATCTTTTTATCCGATAAAAAGCCCACCATTGAAAACTCCACACACGTGCAGGAGTGTTAAATTCGTAAGGTCTGTTAGAAACACTGAATAATATATGTAGTTACGTTTTAGACTGAAATTGATTACGTTACGAAATGTTCAGGATGGCAATAGGCTCGCCCTCATTACATGAGAATCTATATATAAAAGTTAAATCAAAAAATCAAAAAACCCGACTGCTTCAAAAGCGAACTAAAAAGACGTAAACAAGGAAAAAATCATGCTGTGCAGTCGGAGGATACATATTCGCGGGCTGGCTGACCAAAATCTGGTGTATCCTCCGCCTGCACAGCATGATTTTTTCCTTGTTTACGTCTTTTTAGTTCGCTTTTGAAGCAGTCGGGTTTTTTGATTTTTTGATTTAACTTTTTTTGTTTATAAGTTTTTAGTTAAGTTTTTTTCGAATTAGATACATTTAAACATATAAGTGTTGTATATTTTTGAAATCACCTCTTAAAACCCTTTATTTTGATATCCCACACACTGGGTTTGGAAGAAAAAAAAAATTTGGGACCCCACAATATGGCGCCCAAAAGCCGCCATTTTTCTATTGTCCAATTTTAACGTAGCCTATGACACTCGCAGGGTTAAGACGAATCGATTGACGTATGAATCATCAAAATCGGCCAACGCGTTTGGTCTCTGGAACGCCACATAGGAACAAACATACATACATACATACATACATACATACATACATACATACATACATACATACATAGACTGATAAACACATTACCCTCCTTCGGCAGTCGGGTAATAAAAGCGAATTGCCACTCACTCACCTATCACGAAATATCGAAAACAGCTTGACGTATATAGATGAAATTTGGCAGGAAGGTTTCTCAAGTGACGTTAGTGCGCACTAAGAAAGCATTATTGGAAATTCCACAAGGGGATAAAAAAGGGGTTGAAACTTTATGTGAAATTTCTTCGGTTTGGAAGGTAAAACTTCTGATATTGTTGGTTAATGCCCTTGGTAAATAAAAAAATGAGTTTTTTTAATTTCGGTAATTCTATTCCTAAGGAAGTAAAAGGGGGTTGAAAATTAGTATGATTTTTGTACAGTTTTTAAATTGGAAGCTTAGACTCTAGACAAGTGTCATTCGATGTCAGTTTGTTTTTACATTTTACCATCGTGACAGAGATATTTCGTCAATATAATGTCATTTTTCTAGAGCTACTTGAGCGAGCCCCACGAGGGCCAGTGTACACCTTTTGTGTACACTGTACACAAAAGGCTCTCGAACAAATGTACAGCATCAGGGGGGTGACCAAAAGCTCTTAGAGTAAGGTTATTTTGAGTGTGTGTAAGGGACAGATTTATATGACTTGTATACATCTGTCACTTACGCGATATCAAAATAACCTTACTCTATGAGTTTATGGTCATCCCCAGGTCTTGATGCCTGTAGATTAATCTGCGATGGTTTACTTTTAAAACCAATAAGTTTTAGATGGTGAAAGTTTGGTGCCTTTCCATTTCATAGTCAAAGCTGAAAATGATTCATGTGCCTGTAATTATACTGAAACGTATACCTTTGAAACAGCAAAAATACATTACGCCACGGAACACAGTATTGGTACTAAAAACTGGTTCTGATCTGATTAAAAAATCTGTCATCTAAACAATCTATAGGAAATACTTCGTAATAATAACGCACTTTTTTTCCTATTACTTTTATTTCGTTCTGAAGAACTTCTCGAACTCACATTTCATTTACGTCAGTAGTAAAGTGTTTTTCCTTTTTCATGAACATAAGTTTCTCGAAGTTTTGTACATTTTCCACTGGTAAATTATTTATTAACATTTAAGTAGTATTAACTACAGTATACTGCTGAGTTTTATGTTTAATTAATCCTGTTTATTTAAACGAAGATTGGTTACATTGGCTCATTATGTGTATCTTTGCTAAATTGGTACCCACTGTAAATCTCACATGTACACCATGGTTGGTCTGGTCGAGCCATATTAACATTTTCTGTCTAACATAGACCTTGTTAAGGAAAGCCAAATAATATAAAATAAACTAATGAAACCTTCTAGTTAAAGCATATATTTTTAGAGTATCCAATTTGGCATAACTTTATTCTTATTTATTACGAGTATAAAGGGCTAAATGTTCTGCATCTATTTACAAGACTGTCGAAGTATTGTGTTTATCAGTCTATGTTTGTGTGTATATATATATTTGCTTCTATGTGCCGTTTTAGAGACGATTTTGATGTTTTTATGTCAATCTATTCGTCAAACCTTCCATTAACTCTCACTGACTACATTCAAATTGAATAAAAAAATTGGCGGTTTTTGGAAGCTATATTGTGGGTGTCCTTATTTTTTATTTCTTCCGAAACCATCGAGTGGGGAATCAAAAAAAAACTTTTTTGCAAAAAAATACTACCGACTTCCAAATAAAAAACTACAAAGTGAAAAATAACTTTAATTTTGGAAGTCAGTGTCTTTCTTTTTTTCCATTTTTTTGCGATATGGACACCGACTTCCAAAATTAAAGTTATTTTTCACTTTGTAGTTTTTTATTTGGAAGTCGGTAGTATTTTTTTGCAAAAAAGTTTTTTATTTTTCCCTTTTTAGTTGAACCTAAATAAAATAGGCAAGTTGTTTAGTAAGGTAGGTACCTATAACGCCAGAATTGATTACCCGAATAACATGAAACTTGAACATAACCGGTGAAATGAGAGATCTGCGTACCCCTTTAGTGCGTACTGGCGTGATGTTATGTTATGAAATGGTATATACAATAAACAGTCATGCGATTGCAGCAATCCCGAGAGTTTTGCCGTTATTTATTGAAGAGTTCTGTTGTGTATCTCCGAAGTTCTTCATCAGACCTTTACCAAATTAAAATGGGACCAATTTCGAAACATACTCTTTCAAACAAAAAAAGAATTTTCAAAATCGGTCCACAATTGACGGAGATATCGGTGAACATACATAAAAAAAAAAAAAAAAAAAAAAAACATACAAGAAGTCGAACATAGAACCTCCTCCTTTTTTGTAAGTCGGTTAAAAAAGGGTTTTAAGAGGTGATTACAAAAAATTAAAATAAATTATTATGCTATGCAGTCGGATACATATGGTTTTAGTCAGACAGCTCGCGAGTATGTATCCTCCGACTGCAGAACATAATAATTTGCTTCTTGGTTATTTCTTTTTAGTTCACTTCTAAAGCATTCAAAATGTTTGTTTTTTTGTTCATATCCTTATACATGATAAAGTTTTGGTTTAACCCGGGTATAGGCACCGCTGGTCATTTTATGCAATTAAATTAAAACACGTTTAAGGTTAGTTTTATTTATCCAAAAACTCCTAACTAAGTAGAAATCCAAAATGTTAGCTATTTTCGTCAGTCAAGCGACACGAGAGGAAAAACCAAAATGGCGCCCAGTGAACCGAATGTTACATTAACTTTTCTTGCGAAATTGATGACATCCTGAGATTTAGGGTCATCAGCTGTTACACTACATTGACCCGAGACCACAAATTAATTTACTGACTTGGAATATACAGCGCTTTTGTTTCAACTGTAAGAGATATTGGCCGAATGGAGGAAGATTTTTTCTGCTAAAGTAATAGACGGAAAAATTGTTTAGGCTGTCTCTGAATGGAAGCCCTGTTTCTTTCATTTCGGGAATGTTCCGTTGAACAAGAATATTTGGCCCTATTTGTTCCATTCCAAGAATATTTTTTGTACGTGTTCTTTTTTACTAGACCCTAGTAACAGCTAAAAGCTTACATTCAGATTGAAATGATAAGTCTTAATAAAACAGTTTAGATTAGATTGCTTTACAAATTTCTATGAAAGTTGACAAACAAGATACTTGCCAGGAGAGTGAAGTATGATACAAATTTCCATGTATTTTTATTTCACCACGTACAATTCATATTTTAACTAAAATTTTAGTATTTAAATAATATTATAAAGAAGAATGTCTCTCTTTTAAAATGTTTTTATTAGGATTTAGCATATTTATCCTAAACTCTTCTAACGCTAATATAAAAACCAGCCAAGTGCGAGTCGGAAACGCGCACGAAGGGTTCCATACCATTATCGCAAAAACGGCAAATATCAAGTTTTTCTAAGGGAACCCCACTTAAATAATTATTTTATTTAGTTTTTAGTAACTGTTGTTATAATGGCAACAGAAATACGTCATCTGTTAAAATGTCAACTGTCAAGCTATTTATCATGAGATACAGCCTGGTGACAGACAGACATAAAGACAGACGAACAGTGGAGTCTTAGTAATAGGGTCCCGTTTTTACCCATTGGGTACGTAACCCTAAATAAAAATTAATTTCTCATTTTTACTTCTACGAGGGCGAAGCCACGAGCAGAAGGTAGTTGCCCAATAATATTATCTCCATGAAACTTACGCCAATATATAACTGAAATATACATTGCCCGTCGTCGCCAGTAATTAAAATATCTTTTGTTTTAAAACCATCGTTGGTTAACGCGCTTTGTGCTTGCTAATGGCTTTCGTGACGTCATCGCGAGATTGGTTCGTTTTTCGTGATATCGCTAATGAAGCGGTGTATTGGTGGTTTTTTCGGGTAATGCTAGTCTGGTTAGACTAGGGCAATGACCTGCAGGGCAATGACCTGCAGGGCAATGACCTGCAGGGCAAAGACCTGCAGGGCAATGCCCTACAGTGCATTGTCATTACGTCTGCAGGTTTTGGTGTGTGTGTTGCGACTTAAACTTAGTCCCTATACAATAGTGGGTGAGCCATTAATCGGCAATTAGTAATTATTGCTATCAATCGGCACAAATCTAGACTCAATATATTCCATGTCCAAAAACTCACTGACAGCCCCAAATTCATCTCCTCTCGTTCAATTCATCCAAAGGTTGTATGTAAGAGATTGCTCTGTGCCATAAGACCATCCATTGTACACTTGCTTTTATAAACGTTCGTCCTGTACGTATTTTTGTGGTGTACAATAAGGAATTAAATAAATAAATAAGAGATCATCATCTTTTAATGTTTCCACTTCTTTGACACAGGCCTCCTTTCTGTGAAAGGGAATGGGCCGTAATCCACCACGCGGGCCCAGTGCGGGTTGTTGGATGGCACATGTCTTCGTTAGTAGGTTCGGTAGGACACGCCGGTTTCCTCACGATGTTTTTCTTCATCGTTTTGAGAGCAGTGGTGATGAAATAATTTACACAAATTAAATCGGCTGCCTGGGATCGAACCCATGAAGTACAACTTCTAAGTCGCGGCTGTTACCACTGAGCCACCACTGCTCGCTCTGGGCCACCACTACCTGGGTAAATAAAACGTTACCCAAAAATTGAACACTGGACCTCAGGCTAAACAATAGCGCCAACAACCACCAGAACAAAGTAGCAATAGGTGCTAAAAATGTTTGATGACAAAAACTACAATCTTCTTGGGAACCAAACCTTTTCTGGCCCGCTTGCCCCACCATGGGTTATCTTAATATATCCTAGTTAGTATCTAGACCGGCCAAAAGTATGACATAATATTTGTTAAACCTCGTGTTAGCAGCTAACTTTAAGTTAAGTCTTTGGTGCAAATGGGCCTTATAAAATTAAGTAGTTGCAATGTATTAATTAAGAAAAATACTGTTTTCAATATATTATTGTTTTTAGTTTTTACGACGCGACTTTTAATTCTGATAACAATAACAAAAATGGCCGTTTTGGACAACATCCAAGGCTTTTACTGTGGAATGTTGTTATGTCTATAATAAAATACAAATACATACATTACAATATTATCACCCGACTGTACAGAAACGTCCCCTTCTACGAATAATGGTGTTATGTATAAAATAACCTTTTCATTGAAAGTCACACTTCCCTTCTTTACAATTATATGGATATAGAAAAGTATCATATTACGAGTATAATATGTTGAAAACCACCTACAAGGTGGACATTTTATTTTATTTTAAATTTTATATTTCATTTAATTTTAAAATAAACCAAATTAAAATGAAATTGACCTGGTAAAAGCCATGGGAGTCCGTTGGATGCAGGAAGACAGGACCAGTCGATGTTTTTGTGACTTGGAGGAAGCATATACCCAGCAGTGCACAATAGCAAGATGACTCCAATGTTATTCATGCTTGTTTAACTCACTGCTGACTACGCAAGTAATATACTCGTGTATGTCAATGCTGCTGACTTAAAGTGGCCTTCCAAATGGCTCAAAGCGATTCGATTTATATCAAAGCGATAAGCAATTTATGGGTGAGATTGCAAGTACGTACACATGGACGCAATGTGATGCAATTTTAAGTATTTGAATTTCCAATTTTCTTTGCGATTTTGCTTACTGCCTAGCGAGCATGGGCGTACCCAAGACATTTGTGACAAGACATGATAAATTATGTCATGTCTTACAATTTGTCTTAAATGCTAGCACGGGTCAAACATGTGACATATTTTAAAGGCGCAACATGCCTTTCTTGTTGCTTGCCGGCGAGCACCGCCTACTGTGACATGGCTTGAGTCACACATTTCATCGCAGTTTGGGCGATAACGCCATTTTGTCCTAAATAATAGCACCGGCGGCGTGAGAAAATTTCCTGACGTTTGTTTGGGACTCATCGGGTCTTAATTGCTAATACATGTGATCAATGCTTATTAATTAATTGAAATGTTACAGGATTATTAATTAATTGTATATTATTACTTTTTCATAATTGTAATTTTTTTTATATTTTGATTATTATTTCTTTTATTTTTATTTTCTTTTATACCATATTCTTCTTACTTTCTAAATTTTTAAATGTTTCTTAAATAAAATCCCTAAAAAACATTTCAAATATAAAAAATAGAGGCCCACCGGTATTGGTCCAAGCTATTATATTTTTTAGTAAATCTTTCTAACAAACACTTAATATGTTATCAAACAAACAAAGAAAAATAAAGTGTGAATAAGTCTATGGTCGTGGGTCAAATATTAATTTATTCCCAACAAAATTAAAAAGTTGTTTGGCTGTATGAACGGCATACTTTTTTACGTATTATTTTATTTGGTCGTCTATTCAAATTATGTCGCACTATGAAGTCAACAACAAGAAAAGCAAGTCGCGACTGCACACTATGTCACATGGTTGTCCCGTGCTAGCATTTAAGAGAAATTGTAAGACATGACATATTCTATCATAACTTGTCATGACCGTAGTTCAAGTCGAAAACCAAGCAATTAAAAAAAAAAAAAACTTATAATTCATGTTGGGATGCTGCTAACATGGAGGTAGCAAAGGGGGGGGCTAAATTTTGGTTATTTTTTGCCTAGGACATACCGTTTTCGAGATATCATTTTAGAAGTATAGAGCGTTTTATGCAAAATAAAATAAGATACGGAGGCCCATAATTCGGAAACAGTGCGTCGTAGGGCAATGCTTCTCAGAGCATAAATGGTTTCTATGGCCAAGGTTAAACCGAAACTGCAATAAAATTGGAAAATTGCCGAAAAAGAAAAAAATAAACGTCAAGAAGTTATGCCACAAGTCAAGAAAATATCTCACGCCCGCCGTGCTAGCATTTAAGACAAAATGAGTTTATCGCCCAAACTGTGATTAAAAGTGTGACTTAAGCGATGTCACAGTAGGCCATGCTCGCCGGGCTGAAGATGGCTGATCAGTATGATATAAATTGAATCGTTTCGAGCCATCAAAAAGGTCACTCAGCTTTCCTGTTCTCTGTCTTTACTGGTTAACGATCTAGAACAAGGATGTAATGGATGACTGCAAGTCGATTAAGACGATCTCACCTACATTACATAACGCAGTTAAGTGATGTGCTTCCATTATGCCATATGCTGCGGTGGAGCTGTAGCGGAGAACTGTAGCGACACCAACGCCGACACTTACGAACTAATGACATGACGTCACATAAATCCTGCATCGCGCAAGCAATGTTTTTGGCACGATTTGAACGTATACAATACTCCGACATCAACTGTCGGAAAATTGCTCGCACCAGACAAAACACCCGTCTGGTCGGAGGATCCTCCCTTTTCTGTGGAGGTTTGTGGGACTTTACACCCAGTTCCGCACGTCCACATAAAAAAATATGTAGTTACCTATTGGATTGCTTTGAACTCGTGAGTACCAGTATAAAATACCAATATCAACTTTTAATAAGTTACTATTACAATTAGCAAGTTAGTTGTTTTAATTTTAATTCTAGTAAGTTACCGTAGTAACAAATAACGAATAACTTCTGTACCGCATAATTAAAAGTTAAGAGGAGTTAAGGTACTGAGGTGAAGCTTGAACTATGTATTTCAAATATTTTCTACTGTATTTGTAGGCATGATTTAATTTAAGACGGTACCCTGACCAAAAAATCGGCATGCGATATGAGCATTCCTATTGGTCTAGCGGCACTAGTGGCGCATGAATTACAGTAGTGAATGCGCCCAGATTTTAGAATAAAATCTTTATAAAATCGAATTTTGGTCTTTTGAAAAAAAAAATCTACAAAAATGTTCGTTATTAAATTGTCTATCCATTAGTGTTAGTACAAAAAATAATTAATGAATACTTTACGAGGAGATGCATAATATCGATAATTATTTCTCATTTTTATGTTTTTTTGGAAGGAGATTAGTGAAATATATACAACATTTAAAAAAAAACTAAATCTACCATTTTAGAATCAATATTATGTAGAAATTTAATGTATTTTTATTAATTGATATTTCTTTTTAAATAACGAGTAGATAGCTCCTAAAAACAGCACAAAAACGGCTTGCGTGGCGTTTTGCTCGGGGTACCGCCTTAAATCTAACAAAAATTGTTTGTTTGTAAATGTGTTTCTGTTCTACTTTCACTGTATACATATGTAACATTACATAAAATTTTGAGGCTAGATTTGTTATCGACACGCTAAGAAGAAGTCTGATTGAAAAGCACTTTATAGTTGAGTGTCAGATACTTTGAATTAACTTTTTACGATTCTCAGGTTGGGAAAAGTGCAACGGAGACGCCCTGGGCACCCTTAGCAACCGCAGGAGACGCTCTGGGCGTCGGGAGTCGCAAGACGATACCCGGCCACCGTAGGCACAGGTTTGCGGACGGCGAGTAATTGGTATGGGTAAGGTATGGGTAAGGACCAGAGGCTCTAGATAAATACTCGTAGCTTTCAAAAAACAATAATAAACCTAAAACTACAGGAATTAAGGGCAAGTTATTACAGCACAAGGAGGTTGAAGGATAAAATAGGAAGACCTTAAAGGTCCAGGATAATGGTCTTGTTCATTAAGATGAAGTTAAAAATCTTAATGAATTCAGCAAAATACAAGCTGATTAACATTCCACAGAAGCGACTACCGTCTGACCTAATTCCTACCTTCAAGTACGTGTGCCCAGAAAGTTTCCCGCACGACATAATTCACCATGCCAGGTTTTACAACGGAATAAATTTCGGAAAACTTCTACCAGATTATACTTAGTCTTCGCTTAGTAATTTACGAACACATTTTCTTTTTCTCAGTATTTTGTATGAAAGAATTTAACAGTAAATAACGGTCTTCAGCCATTATTTTCACTGGAAATGAGTCCACAACGTCTTCAAATATTCATGATTGATTGAACATCGTGACATTTTCGGAAACTTGTTGACAATTCAGATTGTTATTTGAGTAGGGAAAAGGGGAAAAGGTGGTATTTTTTAATCATTTCTAAAAACATCTCACTTGTGCTGTCAACGTTTTCCGGAAATCGAGAATACATAATTAATTCTTGGAAGCTTCGATAAAGGTATCGAATATCAATGCCTACATTTTAGAAGTACATACTCGTACTACACACTGATATGTAAATAAATTACATTTCAGTGTGTGTGTGTGTGTGTATTCGTATTACCCACATTTTTTTAAAACCTGGGCAACCGAGCTCTACTCGGGTGAAAATCGAGAATGAAGACATATTTTTTTTGAATTTTCTCAGATGTGAGACCTAGCTTGATCGATTTTTCGCCTCAAAAAACCCTGTATTGCAAATTGTATCTAAATCGTTAGAGTTTTTTTCGAGAACGCGATTATATTATACGTATATACAAATATTGCTCTTTTAATTGTATACGTTACAAGTATTCATACGTCCGTTTAATAGAGGGCGTGAAGGCACAATCATGACCTCATCGCATTTTTTAAAAAGACGGCACAAAGTGACTTCTTTTTCCATACTGTTTTTTTTCTTTTGTCTTCACTCCAGTAGATGCTTCCTTTCTAACCATAAAAATTGTTTCTCATGCAGTTAATCCATCGTATCTTTGACCTTCTCCTTCTTTAATAGCAATCCATATTCAAACCCAAAGCATTCTAAAAGTCATATAATATTGAATATTCTAAGTTACAAATAAATATAAAACTAAGTAAAAGTTTCTTTTAAAACCACACCTACTTCTACGTAACGTTACAAATAATACATACCCATAGAGTTACAAATAGGAATATTATTGCCACACAACATGTGATTACAAGCGTGAGGGATGCACATAAAACGTTGTACACTGTACATAAATAAGAGAACACATTTTGAGTGGAAATAGCTTCCTTTTTTGACAAAATTATCCATTGATTGAAATAATGAGCTCTAATGCAGTGTCCTGTTTTAGAACATGACTTATTAACACACAGTATTTTTCAAACATGAAAACCATGTTTGTCATCATTATCATTTGTACCAAAAACATCCACTTCTGGATAGGCCTCCTGCAAACGCCGTTCTTAAAAATATTATTATAAAATTTACATTGAAATTAAGCTAGAAAATCGATGCAGTGAACACGATATTTCTGCCCGTGACGGTACATTTCAACTCTGCAACGCTACTGAGGTCTTTAAGACCGTGCGTGCCTCTAATTATGTGCGTGTCACTTACGAGTATAACTACCCTCGCGGAAAGGGTTATGTACTATAATTTCATGTAAGTAGCCTTATAGTTTAATAATAGTATGAAATTGGATAATTATTGTTGTTATATGAAGTTGATTCAATTTGTTATTGTATAGCGATGTTGTTAAGGAAATGGTGTTTGCGGTTGATAATATAATTATTATTGGAGGCTGTGGTTGATTAATTATAGGCTAGACGGATAATGGTGATGACGTTATGTCGGGGCAAGACAAATTTAATACAAAATGGGTTGAGTCATTGAGTGCCATCCTTGATGAATATTATAAAGTTATGGTATCATTCAAGTTAGGGCATGGTTTAAGTCTAAGTGCGATTATATTTTATGATACTTCTAGAGCAGAATCAAAAAAAAAATCATTGATCTAGGCACTTTGCTCCATCATCGACCACATTCTCGGTTACCACCAGGTGAGTTGTTAAACATGACACTATCGCAAAAAAAAGAATCTCATGAAATACTGACTGCAAGGATTAAAAAAAAAACTAACTAAAGATTAAGACCTCTTAAAAAAGAAAAGAAAACTTCGTAAAACAAATAAACAAAATCAAAAGAAATAACGAAAACGATGTCTAATTAAAAACAAACAATAACAAAAGAGGAGCAATAAGTCGTCTTCAGAACAGACCGTAAAAAGAAGTCTAGTCAATTAGGACGTTCATTGATGAAGTATCTAGAAAAAGAGCCTAGCTTTAAAAGATAGATACAATTCCATTTCAGTGCCTGAGGACAAATGACTGGAAAAAAGCTCGGGCATTGAAGTTGCTAGCATTAAACTTGGTTCAGTACTAGGAAAATATAAATAAGAAGGGAGTGATAACAACTATTTATAAAATATAAAACACGCTCAATTTCAATCAATCACCTATGCGACAATTAATATGACAAATAAAGTTAGAAGTGTTTTTGACGGATTACGACTGAAATGCGAAGGAAAACATTCCTTTATATTATGTTCCTAAAAATATAAAACAAAAATGCACCTGTACAAGCACTGAAAAGGGGGCAAAATGCAGCAAAATAATAAAACCAATGTACTTAATTTTTATAAAACCAAAACGGTCGTACATGAAATCGAAAAAAAAATGTTTTGCATCGCACCAGGTAACATGGAACAAGGGTAGGAATATGATGATACAACGAATGACCATTCAAAATCGACCATGTATGATACATATTCATTATCTGTTTATTATTTAGTACTATTTATACATCGGCTAGTTAACGCAACTAAATATTCGTCTAGAATAAAAATAACGTAACACATATAAAATTCTGGTCACGTAAAACAACACTCAGATATAATGTATCCAAGAATAAAAGAAAATTTAGAGTTGAACAAAACTTTTGCATCCAGCGGATCCATTATATTTAACGTCGAACCTAAAAATAATATTTGATGACACTCTTTTGTTTATTTTAGGTTATGAAATTGGGGATTTAAATATTTTATACTGTTTGTTTAGGGATATGGAATCTGATATAAAAGTTCTTATATTGATGAATCCATCACTATTAAGTTTGAAATAGACTGATAATGGGTGTATATTTAAGGCACTGTGACTGAAAAAGTGTGGCGACGCTTCGGAGAGGCCTATATCCAGCAGTGGATGACTTTCGGCTGAAATGATGATAATAATGATGATGACTGAAATTTTCACACAGTTAGTGAAACGAATAGTTAATCAGATTAATACACTATGAAACTGACACCAGTCTTGCCACGGGTTATCGTGTTACCCTGTTACTGGGTTGTGGAGGTCATATAGGCAGTCGATCCATGTAAAAAACTGGTACTCAGCTGAATCCGGTAAGACTAGAAGCCGACCCCAATGTAGTTGGGAAAAGGCTAGGCAGATTTTTGAATACACTATGAAACTAAATATTAGAATTTAGTTTAATTCATATTAATTGATGTTCACTTTGCTATTACCAATCGAGTTATGAACTTCTGTTTTTGTCCGATTCTAGCCGACTTTAATAATCTGTAAATCTCTCTGAAAGCAGAATTCTTTGCATACATTTAAAACAACTATACGTAGATGTTTACTTCCCCGGCTGGATAAGTTAGATGGGCATATCCTATATTATTTTCAAAAGGTTTTTAGAAAACCTACGAACCCATATTCTGTCTTATTTTAGAAATGAAAGCTTTTCAAAGAAAGAACAGAAAACGGGTTTATTCCGAGCCGTCGAAGTAGATACTTCAAATGTACTGAGAAGCTGATATCTCTAAAGTGGAGCTAGCAACTTTGCATACTGATTCGAGAATAAAGGAAAACACTGGATCAATCTCTTATCGTCTCGCGCAATTTGTTGGAGTCAACTGAGCGAAAAGGGTGGGTAGATAACTACCTACAGCTCATCTTGTGAGCGAGAATTGTATCTTCTGGAGACTATTTGAAAAGTAGAAAGAAATCATCATTTTTGTATAAATTTAAATCTAGAAGTTTAGTCAAGAAAAATAATTTGTCAAGCCATTAGAAATAAAACAATAAACATTATGGAGTAACACCATCGCAATTGTGATATAATGGATTCACTTCTTAAATATACCAGCACAGGGTTTGAAATCTACTAAAAATTATTTGAACTTATAAGTATTGAGGCGTGAAGAAATCACCGTTATGTAATGTGTAATAACATGCCTGTTTGCCAAACACGCAGTAAGCAAGTCAATGGGTGCAGGTACTTTTACAAGAAGTTGAAAATGTCGATAATTGCCCGGAATTATTTGATCAATTTATTTATATTTAGAATCAATATACCTATTATATTTCAATTCTCTTTCAAAACATATGAGTTAACGGCTCAAACACGGATGTAACACGGTATATTTCTATGAAAATATATTTATTTTTGTCCGAAAATTTACAGAACTGCGAACACGGAAAAGTTGCACCAGATATTTGTACACGACCGTATTATTTGATAAAACTCTCATTTTATTAGCTTTCTGTGGTTATTTAGACAAGGGTTTAATTGAAAACGTATCTTCGGGACGGATAGAATTTGGAAGTTGCTAATGATAAAATTCCTGAGTCGAACCAATATTGAAACTTCGTAGGTTAACGACCGGTGCTTGTGTTACTTACGATTATTATTATTAAAAGTGATTAATATCATTGAGAGGTTAAGATACTGTTAGTGTATTTGTTTGGTAGTGATGATGTATACTATTGCGAAATGCTACATAAATCTGGTGGGTAAATATGGATAAAAGTTATGTGGTTAAGTTGTGGGGTTAAAGCTACTAGATAATATTAGCTAGAAACTGTCATATATAAGCATTATGTCTAAGGATAATGTCCAGACCAACCAACCATTCCTTTTCAAACAACCTAAAACGCAACTTGACACTCGGTATCAAAACCTTTGCTTCACTATGGGCAACAGACTTTCCAGTCAAGTCAAACACTTCGTATTATCTAAAAATTTCATGTAATCTATAAATAACCATAAAATAAAATCATTAGCATTAGTGTTCGTTACACCCAAAACTCTGTAATATTTTCATTTAACCGATTTTCAATTAAATTTGCGATACTGATACCGAAACTGAAATCCGGTAACATATAAACATTAAAATCACTCTTGAATTCGATGTACCTATTGTTTTCAGGCTGTAAAGTGTCTATCTGGCCCAATTAGAGATTTTTACTATTAAAGACCGGCGATCGCAGTGTCACAGAGCAGATTGTACAGAGAGTCAGCTGCGTTATAGGCGTAGAAAATGAACTAAGTCATACCCTCACGAAATTTACCACTCTATACAAAAAATCTTTTTAACAAAACATCAAACCGACTTCCAAAACAAAACACTATAAAGCGAAAAATAACTTTCTTTTCCGAAATCTCCCTTCCAACAAAAAAAGTATCATTGAAATCGGTTCATAAATGAGGCAGGTATCCGCGAACACAAACAAAAATAAAATATAACGTCGAATTAAGAAACCTCCACATTTTTGGGCAGTCGGTTAAAAAAGACACAACAATTGTGCAGGCAATATCAGTCACTTTTCTGTAGATCGAAGTAACGAAGGTGACACCGCAAGCCTACCACCGATATGGGCAAAACAGAATTTTAGAAAAAGACTGGCCGCACCACCTCACCGCTTTATCTCTCTCATGGACCTTCCTGATGACGCAATAGTCGATATCGTATAAGTATTTTTTAAGAAAACTTCAGGTGCAACTTATTTGAATTGCTTTGCATTGCGTCCATGTGAACGTACTTGCTTTTTAGCTCATAAAAATCGCATATCGGTTATCGCGAGTTCGCTCACACTCACTGTAAGTGACGCGTGTCTACGTGTGCGTACTTTTTCGCACGTTGTATAGAGCCAACCTTCTGTATTTCTCTAATCTGTGTCAAAGGGAGGGTTGAATAGGAGACGTGTTTCGATTCGTAGATTTTGGACGGACAAAAGAATTTTCGGGCTTTGAAAGGTATCACGATATACACTTAAAATTGATATTAATATATAAACGGCAAATGAGACGTCAGCTTTGATAAATATTTGTAGCAGGGCTTTTCTATTGCAGGTACACCCCATTTTTTAAAGATTCAAGCACTAAACATAGTTCTCACAAATCAGCGCATCACTGAAGAGAACTAGTTCTCTTCTTCCAGGATTAGATTTAAGGAGAGCGATAAGTGCTTTTAAACCTCGCAGATTAATAAAAACAACAATACATTTATACTAAATACTCTTACGAATATATATAATAATCTTAAGAATTACAAGTAAAGTTATAAACTTGAAGTTAGAACCAGCAATGTCGTCCTTATGAAGCCGGTTCTTTGACCTGATATTATTAATCCATTTCTATTTAACAAGAATCGAGCTAGTACTAGAGTTCAAAACTTTAGGGTATTACTACGAATTTCCACTTAGAAAATATGTTGAAACTTTGCTATAACTGAAAATTAATTTTAAACATACCTACTTGGCAGCGGATTTATACTTATCATGCTATTTAATAGTACCTATTAGTCAGTTTTACCCATTTTTTATATTTGAATCGATTATAAGTCATAAGCCTGTTGGGTTCCCAGAAACGGCTTAATTATCTCTGACAGAGGCCACATACGAAAATCATACAAAAATTAGAAGTTGATCGATAATTATTTGAGAAACCGCACAAGTCAGTTTTTTTACAAAAAATACTTTTATGGAAGTATATAAGTTTACATTATAACAAAAAAAAATCTCACAAATCAATGCGATAGGCACAAAATATAACAGGGTGAATATTCGTTTAGCAAAACCCCCATAAGTCACTGACTGTGACTGGAGTTGTGAAGAATACAAACAAGGGCAGACAGGTTTTGCCTAGTGACAAAACTTATCCATAGGGTCAACATTTGCTTACCACAAGAGAAGGAAATACAAGAGTTCTATGAAAAAAATATCATAAAACATCACCGATCGTGAAACAAGCGAGACGATGGGTTAAACTAAGGAGATTTTTTGCTATATTATAATAATTTGTGTCTAATTATTAAATGTAACTTTGTATGATTAATCTTTTGTGCTGTCAAAGTTGTTTTTTTTTCATTTATTTGAGTAACTCCGAAAGTCCATGACTTTCACGTGTATTGTTTCCATTGAAATATCATTATTATAAAAAAAAAACATATAGGTATCATTTGAACCAGGCAAACTGCATACTAAACACATCCATGCATTTTTTTTTCCCAGAAGGTTTGTTTTGTCTCCTGTTCACATGACTTATGGGGTTTCAGAAATAAACGATTTATTTTCACCAAATGATTACCTTTGTAAGAGTTGTGAACATCTTCAAGAACAATTTATTATACTTCATCTGATTTTTTTTACCAAGAATTACTTATATTTTATTTATCAAAATCTCTAAACGAATAAAAACATATGGATAAAGAGTTCTCGAATGTATTGCGAAAAATTGTGTAGGCTTTCAAAGGGCTAATATGTCTACAATAAAGTATATTTGTATGTCTGTGTATAAAAGATTTATATATTAAAGTGATATTGCTTGAAGCCTCTGAGGCGTAGCTCTAGAATATTCGTCTTGTAATAAAACTAAATGATTTTTCGACAAGAGGTAAAATTTGTTATTTAAAGAATATTATTTAGGTTGTTCACAGTTTTCTTTATTTGAATGTGCTTTACCAAATCAGAATGAACAGATCAGAGACAGGTTACTCTTTAATAATCAAACTGTTTAGCCATCATTCTAGTAACCCACTTAAATTTCTATTTCATTTTCGCTCAATTCATCATCATTATTTTAACCTAAAGACGTCCCCTTTTAGATGTAGGTACTGCTAAGAGATGCCACATCGATGAGTCCTGTACTTCTCGCTTCCAGTGGGAAAAATCACAAAATTGGTTTCTCGAAATTAACTTCCACGTTTTTCCAGAAAGTCTATCAGACAAAACACGATAAATTTTATACAAATCGTTTTGCTATTTGTGTCTTCACGCTTTCAATTATGTTAAAAATAGACCGAACAAATAAGAATGCCACAAAACAAAAGAAAACGAAAATAATCCTTCGCTTGCCTTTTCGGCTTCAGCTTATTTTAAGGTTATTGTTCTATGTTCCAGAATGCGAACCAAAATTGCGTTATCCTTCTTTCTTGTTACCCACCCAATTCTGTTTTCTTACTTTGCGCAAGATTCACCTTCTTAATTAAGTAGGTTCACCTTCTTAATTCGTTCTGTAAGCATGTCTTGTAAAGAATGATGAATATTAAAAGCTAGTTTACTGTTATCTATATCACTATCGTCATAATATAGTTTAGCAATCACGGGGGCGACTGAAGAGTCGGAACAGCTTCCTTAAATCGGCTAAATCAACATACGACAAGAGCCCTGGCGAAGCACGTAGGAAATTGTGGCTCCTCAAATACCCCCCTCCAACTAACTATATTGATGCTGCAGAAAAGCTCCCAGCTGGGAATAAACTGCCATGGCCTATCTGGAAATCCTTAAATAGGCTGCGAAGCCAAGTGGGCCGCTGTAGGTACAACCTTGTCAGATGGGGGTACTCCGATCAGCCACAATGTGACTGTGGAACCACACCGCAAACAATGCCCCATCTGCTGTCCTGCTCTCTGTGCACAAACACCTGCACCATGAAGGACCTGTGTGAGGCCAACGCTAGGGCTGTCGACGTGGCTGAGTTCTGGTCGAAGCACAACATATAAAATTAAAATCTAAAAATGGAATCACCGACACGATGAAGAAGAAGAAGTTTGTGCATATTATAAAGAGAGCCCATACCACTCGATTTTTATTATTTGTATACTGACACATTTTGATACGGTAAAACCTGCAAAAAATATTATAAAACAAATGAATGAAGAAAATTATATTAAAAAAAACGCCGTTTTTTAAGGGCCGTATTTATAAAAATGTCAATGCTGTTTAGCAACTGATATTCTTTATTCAAATTCACTATTGTAAATTTGAATCTATATTCAAAGTTTGTATAGTGAATTTGCGAAGCAGTTGCTAAAATATGTCGCGATTTGTATTATTGTGGATGTAGATCGTAATAGTAGTTTATGCAATGGTCATATAACGGGGTTATTAAAACACGAGCGTTGGTTTATCACATGAGGCGAAGCCGAATGTGATAATATTAACGCGCGAGTGTTTTAATACCTAATTATATGTCGTTGCATACAATACTTTATCTTCACTCATACAGTTGAAATAAAATAAAAGTAAAAAAGGAAAAAATATGCAGTATGGCGGGCTATTTAGATTCTCATTGCACCATGACTTTCAATGTCAATGAGCCCAAGCGCCAATAAATTAAAAAGTAAAAGTGTGCTATAAAAATTAAAATAGTTATTTATGCTACAAGTGCGGAAGGTAGGTGATTTCCGATGAGTGGATAAATCGACACGAGTCGGCAATCATCTTACGTACGTGTATCATACAACATTTTACTATGCATTGTGCGAGGAAATAAATAAATTAATACAATGAAATTAATAAAATGGCGGGCTGAATCAAGCGCGTTCAGCATATCCACAGTAATCCTCGGGCATATCTACTGCGCATGTGCAAATAACTGTCACATCGTAACGCAATAAGGCACGAGCAAAATATACGTTCTGCCTAACATATTTAATGAATATTTAAAATTAATTTATTGATCAAAATCTAAATCTAGAGTAATTAAAAACGCCTAAAATGAAGTATTAGTTTTATTTTACCTTTTATATGAATGATAATCTGTACATAAGTAATTTGTAAAACTTTTTTCAAATAATAAAAACTCTATGCGTCGGGCTGACGTTGGAGTTAAAAATTAAAAATATACAGAAAAGTAAAAAGCACTAGTGAAAAAAGTGACACTTTCCGCACAGTTTGGTTGCTTGGAAAACCGCTCTTTTCGAGGACATGCATTGTAAAGTTATTTTATGATGCAGTTGTTTGAAAATCGAAGGAAAATGTTGAACTGTAATGGTTCTTTTTTTAATTTTACCTATCTACGAATATAAAGTACGTGTTTATGCGATACTTTTTGAATTCATATTTGGAACATTACGTTGTGAGTGTAGATAAAATCTATTTTAAAATAAAAGGACCATTATTCCTTTTTTTAATATTTTGCGTAATTAATGGTTCGACATTCTTCACGTTTCTGTTCTGAACTCAAATTCTGCGTTTACATTAAGTCGTCCTTTTAATAGACCTCTTTATTTTGAGGTTCCTGCCTGGTCCCATTCCTCTTAGTTTTTATGGCCGTTTTATATAGGTTTTTGATTGCTTCTGGGCCTGCGTTAATTTATTCTTTATTGCGCCACTTTGAGTTTTCGTTTTAAGGGCGAAATTAAAATATTTTCTGTAATGACACGTGCTGGATGAGGTTCGTTAAACTCCGTTGGCATTTTCTCGCATAAAAATAACAAACTTTATCTTTGTTTTCCTTTGTGCCACGAAAACTCATTAGATTGCTAGAATTTCGGTATATAGTATGATTAAATTGATAAGGTAAGGTAAGGTATCTTGTCAATTAGGTTTTTTTTTTAGATTTTATAGACGTAAGAATCATCCTATTTTGGGCATATCTCGTTCATAATTTTGAATTCTTTGTTACAATTTTTCTGTAGTTATCATCGCATCTAACGAATGATTTACGTAGATCAAATATCTACCAAAGACGATGAAATACCATCAATAGCACTTAAAACTTCGGAACCAATAAGACAAAAGCACATAATACAAAGCCTGGAGACCCTTACTTCGCAAATCCGAGACATTTATCATGTCAGGCCTAAAGTAAGGAATTCTATTATCCCCAAAGACATACGTTCATTTGATTACGCCCAATTGAAAATCGGAGGAACGCACGTTTCAATTTCCGATGGAAAAAATCACCAGCAAACAGTCGATGTGACGATTGAATGTGGCAAGTATGCTCAACTTTTTGAATGAATTTAAGAAAGTTTCAGCGAATGGTGATGAACAAGATTTTGATTTCTAAAAGGTTTTTAAAGATCATGGTAATAAAGTTGATAATGCATTGAAGAATGAGAGAAATAACAGCATATTTGTATAGACTGAGGTGTCGATAAAATAGGTATGAATTATTGTGAAGTAAGTAAAAATTAGATAACTATTTCAGATATTGTGAACAGAACATAAGAGTGAAATAAAATTGCGTATTTTACTCAAAATCTCTTAAGTATAGATCAGGGGGGTAACCACAAGCTCTTAGAGTAAGGTTATTTTGAGATTGAGTAAGTGACAGATGTATACAAGTCAGATACATCTGTCCCTTACTCGATCTCAAAATAACCTTACTCTAAGAGCTTGTGGTTACCCCCCAGATTCGTTTCACACCAGTTTTCAAGGTTTCCAGTGACGATCCGTGCTTTTCATATATTACCATGGAAGCCATCAAAGAGCAATATTGCGCAAACATCTCTGATACACTACAGAAACGAGACAGCTTCTACGTCAGTCTAAGCAACCACAATCACAAGTCACAGATACAAAACATAGAAATGGATGACCAACAAAAATATGTAGATTTTATCAAACAGCACAGTGTTAACACAACAGAAGTTCACATTGCTGGTAATGATTTCGTTATATATTACACAGCTTAAGACATCTCAAGGGAAATTTACACAAGTCTTAATAGCTGTGAACGCATGGCAGGTTTTCGAGGTATAACGTATTACGCACAAATTTTCCTTAATCGCTTGTTTCTAACCATAAATTCTGGCCGTAGACCCAAGCTTAGCAGGGGATATCCAGCTTTATCCGTTGGTGTCATAAGAAACAAGTTAGGGATTACTTGAAACGGATTGGATGAAGATATAAACATGGTATTAGATGCTGTTATTACTAAGCTATAGTTTGAAAGGTAGATAGAATAATCTTTATTTTAAACCATGACCAATTAAATCATTACCGCCATACCGTCTCCTTTTTCGTTTTCTTTTTTACTGTGGTCTTTGTAAAATCGTCATTTATCAAGTTATAATTAACTCGCCTCTGGTCAATGTGGCAAGCAAAGCTTTTCTAATTGTAAGCTGTAGACATATTGTATTGTAATAATACTAATATATAATATTAGTATTATTACAATACATATTATATATGTATAGATGTATGGTAACATATATGTAAGAGCGGGCGTACTCAGGATTCTCAAATGATAACGATCAGACATCTTGTATACACTTTTTATTACTCACACCAACAGTAAGTCTCACAACTTAATTTTATAATGACATGTGCACAGTTCAATACAATTCAATACTGAGTTCTTTCGACTAGAACCAGCCTATTTATACGTTTAAACAAATGACAAGACGTCACACAGCAACAACATCCGGTGACATTCGTTTATCAATTAATTATAGATTTAGGTTTGTAAAAATACAGTAATTGTGTACATTATTTGTTTAGTAATTAATAATACTTTTTACAAATATTTTGAACGAATATAGTTACCAATTATTTTATTGAAATAAACTAACAGTCGGTGAATCTACCTTCCATTTTTGACTTTAAAATATTACTCAAATAAAAACAAATCTTTACAATAACAATACATAATTCGTGTTTCCGTTATGTCATCTGCCTTTTTGACGTGTTGATTTCGTCTCTGCTGCTAGTTTCATTTACCAGCGCTATCACGGCCATACTGACGAGCGGGCCTTGCTAGGCCCAGCGAATCTCTGAAAATCATAAAAAAAATTAAAATATGCAAAAACCTTTTAGACCAGACTCAGAGGCAACATTATTGCTTGTTCTGGTGAAACTGTCAAACTCAGAGATCGCAGATCGTGGCTTGTCCATTAAGGTTCAGAGGCCCATCTTTGACTTGTTTTGACTTAAATTTTATTGAATCATCCAACTTAAACCATAGCCATGACCAAGGCCTTTTTACACATCCATTTTGCTAACTCAAATCAAATTCAGAGGTCTCAGATCGTAGCTTGATCATAAAGATTCAGAGGCTAGTCTTACGACTTGTTTTGACTGAGTTTTATTTAACTATCAAACTCAGAGGTCGCAGATCGTTGCTTGATCATAAAGATTCAGAGGCCCCGTCTTTGACTTGTTTTGACAGAATTTTATTTAACCAACTAATTCTGAAACTCAGAGGTCTTAGTTCGTTGCTTGATCATAAAGATTCAGAGGCCAGTCTTTGACTTGTTTCGACTAAATTTTATTTAACCAAACAAAACATTCATTATTTTATCCATAAGTTAAGCTTTTCAATTCTGAATAATGTTATAAAAAGTTTTAACCCTTTTTTTTTCATTATTATTTATTCTTGCTATCACGGTCCAGTCGTTCAAAGTTCATTAAGTGACCAAAGTCTTTTTTCTAAAACCAAAACCTTTTTTATTATTATTATTATTTTTTTTTTTTTGCTTCCGTTTCGGCCATTCTATGCTTAGGGTCTAAACGGATATGGTATTTTCAATTGCAGGGGAGGGGCTATTTTACCTAGTTAATCAAAAGGGCCATTCAGTAGCCTTAGATTTCGTATATTTTAATGCCAATTACAATTCACCTATTTTATTAACCCAAAACCATTCAGTTTGACTGTTAGCTCTAGATGTACCGCGAGTAATAGCATGATGTACGAAGAAAAAGAAAATAAAAATGGCTGTAATCTGTGCCATTGTAGCGGATTCCCCATTTGTAATAATTCTACATGAGGTACCAAAAGATTAATTGAAAAGTTATACTTATTCAATGATCATCAATAGGGTGAAGTTCGGAACGCAAAAGGTTCTAATCTTCGTGATTACAAAGTCCAAGTACCACTGATAGTCACTAATGTCACATTAAATGAAACAAAAGAAAAAGACACCAGGTATCTTATTCACGACCTTTAGCCATCACATAGCTCTCTTTTCAATTGCTCTACTCGCACATCCCTACGATGTCGAGTCAACTCAACTCTCTGAACTCAGAACCTGTTCACACAGAGATTTAGTCTGTCCTATGTTACGTCTATTCATCATCTACAATCTCAATTGGTACTTCAGCTTTGTATATCTTACTAACACAATCTACGCATAGTAATAAAAATTAGAAAACCAAAATTATTTCAATTTTCGTAACGAAGGCTTGTCGATTCGAACGTCATCAACATTAACATGGTGACCTCACCTCTCGCGTGACTATGCGAGTTTACTTTATTTTAACCTCATAACTCTACAGGAATCCTCTGTAAGGTTCCTTACACAAACGTGTTTATTTTAAACCAACTTATAGGACCACAGTTGCTACAAAGACCTCCAGTTGCCACACTGGCCTACAGTTGCCATAAAGGCCTCCAGTTGGCACACTGGCGTTTAGTTGCCACACAGGCCAACAGTTGCCATAAAGGCCAACAGTTGCCACACAGGCCAACGCACAACGCTCGGCTACTCCTGACCAAACTAGATCATTGGGTTCGTGACAATAGGGAATTTTTAGAACTTTGATCTTTAACTAAATCATTACCCTGGGCCATGTACCACCAGTCGCTCAAATCAAACTTTAAAACTTCTTCTGCAGCGAAAACTGCCAAGCTTACAGAAACCCTCGAGTAAAACCTCTAACGCCACGGTTCTGTAGCCGAACAGCAATTATATTGCTCTCACACAACGGTCTCTCAAGACCCCGACCTCCGCCAGAATCCACTGGTACGGTCAAACATAATACGGCTGATAGACTCAATTACTCGACATTTTGAGCTTGCTCATCATCATTAAAATCCTTTTAACATCAACATCGACTGGTACATGACCCGCTGGCATCTTCCTTAACCTACCGTGTCCATACTTGTAGGTTTAAGCGTATCTATTTAAAGCTTTCGGTGTATAACGATCACTATCCTGTCATAATCACCTATCGCGGACTTAATACCGGGCCTCTTCAGTTTTCGTACTAAAGTTTCCCGCACAACACTATTCATTAGAAAATGGTCCGACGATCAACAAGTTAAACTAAACAAAGTAAAGGCAATGCATACTCAACTCATAAACCCACTTTAAAAAAACCCATCGCCACATGGTACGCATGAGGTGCGGTCCAGAATTGATCTTATGAGTAGACATGTTAATCAGATTCGGTTTCACTACCACAGTCATCAACTATGACGTCTAATTCTCAAAGAACTTGGCGATCGGGTATCCTTCCAACATGATTCGCGTTTTCTACTTAAAGATTTTGGAACATACTGATGGCTTATAAAAGGGAAACAACTAACCCTGATACTATTAAGGAGCTTCACGAATTAACTCTGATCAATATCATAAATATCAGATTATCAACAGTAACCCTTTACTGTCGGTCACTAACTCAGTTTTCATGTAAGAAAAACAATCGCGTGATCTACTGTTATCATAATATTACTTTGAAAGTAAGCAAGTGAATTCAGATCTGAAGACGGTGGTTGTACATCGTTACGCAACAAGATCCGTCCTGAATACACGCAAATGACCAGTACCGTTACTAACTCGATACAATTACGATAGCCCAACGACATTACTAACTCGCTTTGCCACTGAAAACGACTAGTTATTCAGTCATTTTGGATATTTCATCTCCTTCTTATGGGATATCTCATCCTAAAGTTCGTACTGAACCAAATGTTGAAACTAGGAAAGTACTAACAACCCAATAGATAACTTATTAGCTACTTGCTTTTTACCAGGTGTGTCTTAATTACCTAGTGATAGTGCTAGGTATAACCACTACCAACCAATTCAGTGTTCCAACATGAACACTTAAAACTCGAAATAGCATCTCATCACTAGAGAACATTCGACTTCACTATCGAAATAAAATAGAAGCGACGAAGACCAGCGAACTGCTTGCATGCTGTTCTTCTTAACCTCTCAGATGTTGACACGTCAACCTTCGCGCTCAGCATCTGAATCGCTAGCCTTCAGCAGAAGCTTCAGGCTGCGACACAATATGGTATCTGAAACATGAAAAATATTACGAGAGTATAATGTTCACACGGTTATCTTAACCATACACAGCTTTGATGGAAATTAACCTGTGCTCCAGTGTAGTAACCTAAACCAATCAATCTGCCTATCTGACCTCCACAACTCAGTAACTGGGTAACACAGTACCCTTTGGCAAGACTGGTGTCAGATCTCAAGCTTCGGACTACCCGTAAAGACTGTCAAAGATCTTCAAATGACAGCCGGGACCAACGGCTTAACGTGCTTTCCGAGGCACGAAGGAAACTCGGTATGTTGAAATGGTCACACATCCACGGACCGACATCGTCAAGCGTTGCTTAACTTAAGTTATTATTTAGCCACGAGCTCCTCTATTAAGGGATATGAAAATAATGGGCATAACCGAAAGTTTTATTTGTATGTGTATCATATTTAGTGGCATCTAATGAAGTATTTTGATATCCAAAGTCAAAGTTTCGCGCAAATCATGTTTGTTTTGTGTTCTTGATGCTTGACCCGAGGGGTTCAGCTTGGTAAAACTATGATTTTATGCCACTGGAGCATTAGGAAAAATACTTGAAAGTAAACTTTATGACTTGGTACCATATTCAAAAAAAGATTTAGCTTGATTTGAAGTCTATTCAATACACACACAATTCCAATACACAATATAATATCTAGTTTAGCTACTTAATATTGTGCTACGAGTGCAAAAGAATGAGCATTAGTGTCTACCAATTGCTTGGCGCGTCTTAGCAAGCATGAAAATCCCTTCATCCTAGCAATAGACTGAACTACCTCGCACGGTGGATAGACAGGTAACTTGTTCACTCAATTGTTATTTTATGCTGGTCAAGATCATAATTAGGTAAATAAATTTTACTTAGCTTGTGGGTATTGGTGTTTTGTTTTTGAAAACATCCTTTTCTGCAACTTGATCTGGCAACGAAGTAAATTCAGCTCATCCGAATGTCCTGGTCGAGTGGTCGGTAGGCTAGGCAAGGCGACTGTGTTGATGGGTCCAGTTGAGGCTCGGGTTGATCCCACTTCTGATGTAAGAGCGGGCGTACTCAGGATTCTCAAATGATAACGATCAGACATCTTGTATACACTTTTTATTACTCACACCAACAGTAAGTCTCACAACTTAATTTTATAATGACATGTGCACAGTTCAATACAATTCAATACTGAGTTCTTTCGACTAGAACCAGCCTATTTATACGTTTAAACAAATGACAAGACGTCACACAGCAACAACATCCGGTGACATTCGTTTATCAATTAATTATAGATTTAGGTTTGTAAAAATACAGTAATTGTGTACATTATTTGTTTAGTAATTAATAATACTTTTTACAAATATTTTGAACGAATATAGTTACCAATTATTTTATTGAAATAAACTAACAGTCGGTGAATCTACCTTCCATTTTTGACTTTAAAATATTACTCAAATAAAAACAAATCTTTACAATAACAATACATAATTCGTGTTTCCGTTATGTCATCTGCCTTTTTGACGTGTTGATTTCGTCTCTGCTGCTAGTTTCATTTACCAGCGCTATCATATATATATGTATGGTAAACCTCCTATTATATTACATTATATAATAGGAGGTTTACCATACATTGATGATTGGAATTAACTTCAATTAATTAGTTTGACTGAGGATCACAAAAACTAGATAAATCAATTCTAAAAGCTCTTTTAAATGAATATAAGGCTAAATGTGTTCGCCAATGCTTCTAATAATTATTATATTTATGAGAAGCATACATGATCTTGTTGTTGTCCTCGTTGAAGTAATCTCACATAAATAAAGCTACTCCAAGGCCTAGACTGATAGAAGATTCAATGTGTTCCCCAATATTTAGGAGCATATCCTATCTCACCTCTCTGCGGGGCTGGGAATTGGTAACGCCTACACATCCATCGTCTTTCCTAAACGGAAGCTTTTCAGAAAATGGAGGTAGATTCTGATTTACGCCCATGCCTTTCACCACCAAGCTTACCTATTTGTTATCGAAATTCTTTTACACACAAACTCACGCTTTTTTTTCAAGGCAGTAACTACAGAACGCCACCTATATTATGATCGTCAAATAGTCATTTTG
Source organism: Orthosia gothica (assembly GCA_949775005.1). NCBI lineage: Eukaryota > Metazoa > Arthropoda > Insecta > Lepidoptera > Noctuidae > Orthosia > Orthosia gothica. The sequence goes on from OX459048.1 coordinate 27,535,357, forward strand.
CATCATTTATGTTCCGACATCTGGTCATACACACGCGCTGGTTGTAAGTAGTACGCACCTGGCCTTTGTAAAACACAGCACCAATAAGTATATTATATATCCTTCTAGGGCGTCCCCCTCCCGCCATTTCTACTCACGTCTGCATTTTAAATACTGTTTTGTGACGTCTCTTCCTGGCGTTTCCCCTCACGTCTGCTTTTTAAATACCGTTTGGTAGTCACCTTTTTCTTTACTTCCAACTATACAAAAAACCGGCCAAGTGCGAGTCGGACTCGCGCACGTAGGATTCCGTACTTGGTAAATTGGGGTTTACGATTTATGGCTTATTAAAAAAAAACTACTTACTAGATCTCGTTCAAACCAATTTTCGGTGGCAGTTTACTTGGTAATGTACATCATATTTTTTTTTTTAGTTTTATCATTCTCTTATTTTAGAAGTTACAGGGGGGGGGGGATACCCATTTTACCACTTTCGAAGTGTCTTTCGCGTAAACTATTCAGTTTAGAAAAAAATGATATTAGAAACCTCAATATCATTTTTGAAGACCTATCCATAGATACCCCACACGTACGGGATTGATGAAAAAAATAATATATTTTCAGTTTCAAGTATGGGGACCTCCAAAATTTATTGTTTTTTTCTATTTTTGTGTGAAAATCTTAATGCGGTTCACAGAATACATATACTTACCAAGTTTTAACAGCATAGCTCTTATAGTTTCGGAAAAAAGTGGCTGTGACATACGGACGGACAGACAGGCAGAGAGAAAGGGTTCCGTTTTTTGCCATTTGGCTACGGAACCCTAAAAAATGAGTCCTGGTTTGGTTATTTTAATACCACATACTAATGTAAATATATCGAGTATATTTCGAATGCGTGCCACGGCAACATCGCGTTTTTCCATACACCTAAAACCTATCACGGTTCCGAAAAACTAACATTAACTTTTATAGCTCTTTTATAGTTCAGCTTTTATTTTAGCAACTTTTCTGGTCACGGATCGACTGTAAACGGTACAATACTGCAAAAGGCTCAAGGGAAAATAAAACTAGAAGACTTTCAAGAAATCTTAAATTAGATTTGTTTCTTACGGTGGCGTTAAAAGCTATCTATCTGGCTATTTGCTTTAGTTGTGCAATTGAGAATCATAAAATTGATACGGGGAGTATAGGATAGAAAATATTCGTGTAAAGGAAGATAGATCTTCTAAAGCGTTGAAAGTTGATTTTGATTTGAAATTTTATTTTCTTTAAAAATATGAATTGAAGTTTTGTTAGTGTTTGTGTAGATGATATAAAAGCCTTTTGCGTGAAAATAAATGTTCAGCGTTTCATCATCATCTGCCTAGCCTTTTTCCCAATTTTTGTTGGGGTCGGCTTCCAGTCTTACCGGATTCAGCTGAGTACCAGTGTTGTGTTAAAACACAACGTGTTGTGTTGTGTTTATAGTAGTGAAATTTATGCTGCAGTAACTATCCATCAAGATTTGTTTGACGTGACGAAAGGCCGTCTGGCTGACGAAAAATGGCTTGTATGAAATGTATTTAAAGCTTACGAAGAACAGGCTAGGAGCCTTTTCAAAGCATTTCTTGTTTGCTACGTATTCTTTTGGTAGAAGCTTAAGTTCATTAGTGTTTAAATAGCGAAGCTATTTTTTAAGTAATGTTCTAGTCACAAATACCGTTACTGAATAAGTTCTTCGGTCAAGCTTAGCGTGATTGAGTTTTCTCTCTTTAGATCAGGTATTATCCGTTCAGTACTACATTCATACATATAATACTCTTTATTATGTTATACCATATAAGTTTCAGAAAATAAAATTCTAGAAACCATTTCTTTGGGTGACAACGGACAACTTAATCGCTTAACATGGTATCCTAAAGGGATTATTTATATTGTTATATGGCTACAATATTCTGAGTGTTTCTTAATGTGAGTTTTTACGTAGTCCATCGCTTAAGCACAAACATTCACTGATTTGTACAGAGAAAAATGGGTTTGATATAATTTTAACAGATGGCGCATATTCAGTTTTAAATAAATTTAAGTTTACGGTACACGATCGAGTACGTTTAAAGACTCGCGATAAGATCACAGAATCGCCACATACAAGTTATTAAGTGATTAATCATTTGTTTTTGCAAAGTGATTAGCCTAGGCAACATCACTGTTGTCATTACAACAATGGACATAGCTATTACACATAATAAGGACCGCTGTCCTTCAAACTAGGAAAATCCTGTATCTTTAAGAACAGATTTATCAAAATGGATTGATATAATTTAGAAGTATTTATAAATTGAGTACTGGTTTTGGCGTTGTAACAGTTAACGATTACACTACTTCTTAACACCTTGTCTCCCAAGTGACTGACAGACAATACATTTTCGAGTGTTTGTCTGGCATTTAAGGTGTTAAGGCCACAGGAAACAATATTTGATTTTGGAGACTACATCATTGCTACATCGCGTTTTGGCGAAACAAAAATCACCGATGCAAAAGTATCTTGCGTGCTGTAACCCCTTATAAGCCAAGACTATAAGTCTCAGATTCTACACAAGATTCTGCACAAACTACTCAAGTGTAGAATGCCGCACTATGGTTCCCGATAACAAGGTAACCGGGGTGTCTTCAACGCACAGCTAAGTGGGTTACACCTAGGCAAGCGTAAATCATAGTGAAATGCACCATCTCACACAGATGGGATACTCGTAGTAGCCAAATGCGTGTCAACCAATGGGATACAAGTATTTTGAAGTTTTTATGTTAACGCACAAACATCGTTATTTATAAAAATATCGACCACGTGTAGCGATTGGTGAGCACATTCTATATTTAAATTTTCTATAGAGAATTCGAATAAAGATTCTGCTTATTACTTGCTAAAGCTCAGAGATTTTTATATTGAAGGCCCAAATGATATTAAGCTAATAAACAGTAAGAAGGAATGTTAAGTAATTATAGGTACAAGAAAGTATAATATTTTTTTTACGATCGTTGAACATATTACAATTTTATTTTTCTTACGATTTGCAAGAAACTCCGATAAAGCATCTATAGTATAATGTACCTTCTTAGAGAATCAAAAATATAAAAACAAAACAATTTTAACAAAAATGTTTAAGCGACCCAAGAAAAATATTGGATTGGCGTAAGTACTTTATCATTTCACTCTCTTATTTAGGACTACCAACCCAAACAATGTACACATTTTAAGTTGCATAACGTATAATTTTATTCCATACAATTTAGTAAGGTATTGTCTATGCGTTTTCTATTACATGCGTTATTTTGTAAGATATCTGTAGTCTAAGATGCCATAGAATTGAGATAAAAACGAATGTGTCCTCCTTAAAATTAAGGTAACTATTTTATTAATACTACAGTGTCGTCAGTATTTAGTAAACATTTACCTATATAATTAATAGGTTACTTTTAGGCACTGGTAGAATCGGTGATTAAAACTAGCAAAAATGGTTTGTTCTCACTGGTGGCATGTTATGTTCAATTTTTTATTTTAAATCGTTATCATATTTTTTTAATAAATATAATATCTCAAATTTTATGGCTGTCGCCCATAATTATAAAAAACTAAACACTGTCTAGCAAATGCTTAACTTATTATGTATTACAATTTCTATAGACTATTTGAAATTTGAATTAAGAATCTGATAATCAGTTGCTAAACAGCTCAGAGATTTTTTTTAAGGCCCAATTTTCTATATTTTCGATTAATTTTGGAACAAGATCTATTTCTGACTTAACAAAACCTAGGTCAGAATCCATGCAGACGTCTAATTTCATCTGAGACACCCAAAACTCTCTGCCAAATATAAAATTCAAGAAAATTACTCACATTCACCGTGTCTCGTACTCTCGCGGGAACGAACTAACACTCGAACACACTGCCACAACACACAAGTTTAAACACACTGAATCAGCTGGAAAACACTGCACTGGGCTGCACTCCGTCCACCCGTCAACATACGTCTATATTTTGGCTATTTTTTCACGCACGTGTTTTGTGAAGGATCGCGCCGAACCGAGGCTTGCAAACGTTCAGGGTACACTGAAACGTGCGGGTCGGGCCGGGTGCTCTGTTTGCTCTATCTCTTTCAGCCACGTTACTTTCGAGGATGGTTTCGTCTTCCCTCTCGCTTCCACGCCCTGAAAGTGTACGGAGAGTACTCGTAATACGTATAGGTCAATATGAAAGCTCCTCGGGTGCTGGAAGCTGCAGTTAGGGTGGATATGTTTACGGATTTGTGTGAGGATAATATATGACAAGTTATGTCGTATAAGGAGTTGAGTTTTGGGGATTTGATTAGACGTCGTTTGTGTGTTCCCTACAGTATTTTGTTTGTGATTTGGTTTCTGTTTTTAATAAATGTGTTATTTATTGATTTACAAACGGTATGAGTGAGCTACCAAGTTCTGGCTACAAAGTATGACTTAGTAATAAATCTATTCATTTACATTATATCTAAAATCACGACGCCTTGTTTTTATATATTTACTTTTCAATCCTTACTCTCCCTAACTACGGTTACAAGAGTTGTCCAAGTAGCCACATACTGATTTGTCAAAATTGACACAAAAACAAGAAGGAGCAGATGGACTAGGATCACGGCAACCACTGAATATTTTAAAGTAAAATCTAACGTTGAAAAAACTTTTAAAATTTACAAAAAACATTGTACAAAATTTCATTTAATCAATTCGAGAAGAAGAAGAATTAAGTACTGCACTCTTTTTGTTTCTTTAAACACTCACCAAAACCTCGTACTTCCATACTCCTAAACCATACAATCAAGGACCAAACACACAGTCCTATTTCCATCTCTAGACGCACCCACCCTACTCAATTCGGCTCGTATCAGCAACTTCACGCATGCGTAGAACAAACGTTGCCTCGAAGGTTCGTCACACACCCCTGAAAATTAATTATTCCAAACACTAAACTGTTACTGTTTCTCTGATACATTTTTATTTATAGACTTCGATAGTTTGGGTTTTATTTTTTTATATATTTTAAATTGATTTAACATCACGCTTTTAAGTGCTACAGGGGGGTAGGCAGAGATATTATAGTTAGTCAGTTTATTAGTTCAAGCATTAACATCAACATATACTGGTATGCGATTCCGCAGGTGCTACAGGTATTTTTTTATGGAAACCAAATGAGACTTGACCTGACGTGTGATCGAACTCGCAGCGTTTGCGCTTGGGCCACATAACGATTTAAATCTTTGATTTAATATATTTACAGAGAAGGATTACCGACTTTCTAGACTATACAGTCTAAGTTACCATTAATACATAGATAGAATGTTTTCTTTTCCTACAAGTCAAAAGAGTCTCAGATTAACAACTTGTAAGAAAGTTTTTCAGAAAGGGCATTTACTGTGTGCTTATTCTTAGTTTTTAACGTACTCGATCGTAATAACGTAAACGATCTCCAAGTCAATTTCTATACAAAAAAGATTTCAAAGTTTCTGCTTACTGACACCAGAGGGCGCTTATCAAGTTTCAATAATAATTGACGTTTACGTTAACGCGTTCCAACGTGAGACAAAACTCGCACTAAGCCCACTGATGCCGCGATGTACTTAGAATTGCGTAGATAGGCGATATAGAAAAATTCAAAAGCAAAGCGGTTGAACTACATCGAATTACGTCCAAGTGCTCCGTTCTTTCAATTTCTTTTAAAAAAGGCCATTATCGGTGTTTTATTGTAAGAAACATGTCGAGGCATCAGATAGGTTGCTAAGTCTCATTGAAAAAGTCATAGTTCATGGTTTTCAGATTAGTCTGCTAAAAATGTTTCCACGAATTTTGTAAGAGCCGTCTTCTAAAGGTGTGATGAGTATTTAACTGCTTCGTAACTTAACACTTCAAGAAATCTCTTCAATCCTCACCTAAATACCGAAAGGTGTCAACATTCCATAGAATTTAGCCTACTCTCAAAGTAAATGGACCAAGGTAAGTAGATAAGTACTCTATCTTTGATCAAAGACCAGATTCAAATGTCCAAAACAAGGCCCTTTCACGCTAATTGAAAACAAAATTGGACCGGATGATACCTTACATAAAGTTAATTCATTATTGTTTATTTTGCTTTTGCTCAACCATCTTTTTCCCGTGGCGGGGTGCCAAAGTTTCCAAGTATTTTTTTTTAATTTTTGCCCTTTTAATTACATTGAAGTGCGCGGATTTTTTTTTTGATTATAAATAATTAATTTGGGGCGGATGCCTTTAGTAACGGGAATGGGATATTGATTTTCGGTTATAACGACCGGTATGACAACGGTTTTTAAATCTGAGGTTTGCGGTTTCCAAATTTAGTCGCCGCCGTTTGCCGATCCGACTTGTACCAAAAAGTATAATTACGTAACTTGAAAACATGACTTTTTGTTTAATGAGATACTTTCTCTCAAATTAAAACATTCTTTATTTTCACATAAGTACATTATTATTTACAAACTAATATTAGAACTAAAATAAGATAAAAATATGTACAATTACGGGGCGTCAAAAATTCGTACACATCGATGACAACAAGAAAAGTGCCCAGAAGGCTGGCAACATTGCCACGTTGGATAGCAATGCTGATTCTTTGGTCAAAAAAAATGCCAGCCCTCTGGTCTCGTGAAGAGTCGTCCAACCGCTTGGCGATATCCCCAAATAATAGGTGTGCACTCGGACCCCATGGCCCTAGTGTTTCAACCCCAAACGGCTCAAACACATAATTACCAAATAAATTGTTGTATTAGCGCCGTTTGAGGTTTTCAGCACCTGCAGCAGCCGCCTCAGCACAGCCCACCGTGCTAGGAAGATGGGATGGTGCATGGGTATCGAGGCAAGATGTATCCAACTTCCACGATGAGATACTTTGATTATTTTGGTCTCAAATTGAAGGTATAGGCGTAGAACCATATCCTTTTAAATCATGTAAATCGGTCCATGCGTTTATGAGATATTACTAACTCATTAATGAATGCCAAGTGAAAGAGTTAAGGATGCCCCTTACCGCGATACGTTTGATTTGATAGTGTATGCAACACTACCTTTACATTTTTTTTGCATCGTTTTGAAATGTTGGAATACATTGGTAGACAGGTGTCAAAGACTTTATTGTTTTCTTATCTGGCGGTTCCCTTATGTTACTTGTTAAGCTGAGCGTTGGTTTGATTCCTGGGAATCGCGGCAAGAATTATTGAGTTTTTCACAAACAATTTCTCAGTACCAGAAGACGCTGCGTTGGAATGCCCCCCATTAGGTCGGCCGATGACTTGGTTGAGGTTGCCAGCATCCGGTGGATGCGAGCCGCACTGAACCGGTCATTGTGGCGACACTTACCTATGTATAGCGTGCATTCGTTGTGAAGTGTTTCGTATTAGTATACTTACGGGGACGTGTTATTCGATGTAACACTTTTCTAAAATCTTTCGGCTGAAATGATGTTGATGAAGACTTCTCAGTAGCAATTCGGAGATTGGATGTTGGTGATGAACCCCGCGCCTCGGAAAGCACGAAACGTCGTTGGTCCTGCACATCAGGTGCCTCTCCCTGGTCATGTCTTCCCAAAGAACAATGAGAGTAACAGAACAGAAAGTGTTCTTGTGGCGCTAACATTTATGCACTATAATATTTCCTGTGTTTTTAGTTAATCTTCGTCAAAATTAGCCCACATGACTGAAATTCTGTAAGGGGTATTTTTATTAGTTATTAAAGTAGTAGTTCTAGTATTTGTATTTCCCTTATTAACTCAAGTAGCATCACTAAAGAGACACAAATTGCTGTGGCATCTCGGGAGTCTTAAGTTGCTCTGTATTTGGTATTTGAAATTATGATTACTGAAGACAAAAATTATAACAAGCGTGAAAAAGGTCTGCAGATTAAGGAATCGAAGTAAAAAATTATTTTGGGAGTGAACCTTTAGATGAGAAAATTCCTTTGCAGTTAGGTGTGTCAATTTGCAGACCTTCCCTATACTTTTTACTTTGGGCTCATCACAGATTGTCTTTGTCATCATACATCTCTATCCGTCTTCATCTCAGTATTCATCACGTTTTTAGCCCAATCATCGCCCATTCAGTAAGAAAAAATGATAGAAATAATGTATGCACTGCGTGAAAAGGGGATGATTACAAAAATAACGACTAAACAGATTTATGGAAGAAGAACACATATTGTGCCGGCCCTAAAGAAATAGTATTTGGGTAAGAAGTCTAGTCTTTGCGGGTAGAACCTGGATGAGATTGGTACAGGAACGTGACGATGGACCCAAGAAAAGAGAGCTCTTTAATGGAGAACTCCGACGTGGATGAGGATTTATTTATTGAAATTGAAATAGAACTACCGAAGCCAATTACACTATAGTAATACTTTACAAACACAAAGTATACAAATACAGAAAAATCACAATTAAATACCTACATATAAAAAATGATCACGAAAACGTACCCAAAAAAATAAAAAAGACAGGAATTTGCTTAGGACTTTTACACATACATTCATCTCACAAAACTTCATATCAAGACAGTATCGTTTTCCATTCTTCCGCAAACAATGATGATCATGATGACGTATCATCATCAATCGTTTCTATGGTCTTTCCTTACTCTAATAATGATCCTCAATTCCCCATTATTGGTCCATGAAAAACGTTAACTGTTTAAAAAACGTCCCATCCTCTGCCAACACGTGTAGCCGTCATTTTAATCGAGAGATCGATCACATAGCAAATGAATCATTGTTGCGAGTATAATTAAAACACGCAGCGCCGTCCAATCACGGTACCCGTCATCTATCATGTTCGGAAGGATTGATTGACTGATTTTATTTATTATATTTCTAGCTTTTGCCTACGGCTTCGCTCGCGTTGATATAGATTTTGTCAATCAATTCTGGTTGCCGATCTACTTCTTAATGATTCTGATCGTCTGGTAGTTGGAGAGACTTTGCCGCTCATGATTCCAGCGCCGGTTTTTTTTACTTCATGAAGAATCATGAAGTTATTATTTTAAACTACCAGGAGACCAGAAGGCCTCCTGGTAGAATAAAAAAATGGACCTCCGTTACTCCTTCTTCAAATCTTATGCAAAAATTTATACAAAGCCGATTTGGTTCTATCTATGTCTGTATTAAAATTCATCAAAATCGATTCAATAATTTAGGCGCAAACGCGTAACAAACAAAACAACATACAAACGAAGTCACTTTCACATTTATATTATTAGTTAGGATTATTATATATACACGTGGCAAGTTTTTGAGAGATAAATTCTTATGTCCTTAGTAAATATTTTCCAGGAAAAATGTTTAGAGAAAATGGTTTCAAGGGACTGGGTTAAGTTTGAAATGATATTAGATGCTCTGCAAGGTTAAGATGTGCTTGTCGAGGTCAGTTTTGGATGGGTGACCATAGAGGCTTGGTTTTTCTTGTAAATGGGTTTTTGTTATCAAATAGTTCATTGTCCTACTATTATTTTTAATGTTTAGGGTGATTTAAGTCTTGCGCCACAACAGCTTGTTACTTTAATGGTTCCTTTGGGATTATGCTCGATGGCGTTGACGTAAACGATCTCGTATGTCAAATTCTATACAAAAAAACCAGCCTAGTGCGAGTCTGAGTCGCGCACAGGATGGCTTATAAACATTCACCAAAATAAATAGGTAACATTACTAATGTTCATAAACAATGAAAACACCTTATATTTCTCTAACAAAGGGCCAAACTGCTCGGAAACTGTGGTGGGGTCATTTCACGCGGGCACAATTTTTCGATAATTTCGGTGGTATTTTTTATTCGTAGGTTTTCGAATATAAACATAAACTTGTTTTGTTCTAGAACACATAAGTATTCTAGTTATTTTAGTAGGAATTAAATAACCGTAGTTGTTTTGAAAATATGACGGCCACCGAAATTACCAACCCACCGAAATTGAAAATTTTACACCGAAATTGCCAATCTTACACCGAAATTGCAAATCTTGCACCGAAATTGCAACATCACATCTGTCTATATTCGATACTATGTCTTTTGTCATGGATTATGACCACATTTCAGAGATTTAGTAAATTAACGTTACTTCTGCTAAATGTGATCCATGTTGAGGGTTATACTAAATAAAATGAAGTTATGATAAGATCTTCGTTTAATTAACACTTCAGCAAATAATTATAGTTTTCATAAAAAAATCTTAAACAAACATAAAATAGTAAACTTTCAAAAAAAAACAAAAAATATTCATATCACTGTCAGAGTCATTTTCAATATTGGAAACAAAAATCAAAAAATATTCAAATCACTATCAGAGTCATTTTTAATATTGGAAACAAAAATCAAAAAATATTCAAATCACTGTCAGAGAAGATTCAGCTAATCTTGTTTCCTTATTCTTTTCAGTTTTGCCATTTTTCTTCCAATTAGTTTCAGGTATTGAATTTTCAAATTCCAAACACATTGCGCAGTCAACGTTTTCAAAAAACGACGTGGAGGGGATGATATCCAAATCAACATTTTCAATACTCCAAAGCAATGTAGCTAGAGCAATGTAGCTAGAGAAAAGTTGCTAGAGCAATGTAGCTAGAGCAATGTAGCTAGAGCAATGTAGCTAGAGCAATGAAGCTAGAGCATTGTAGCTAGAGCAATGTAGCTAGAGCAATGTGGCTAGAGCAATGTAGCTAGGGCATTGTAGCTAGAGCAATGTAGCTAGCTGAGTAAATATCTTACCAAAGCCACATTAGTATTAATGCAATATCGGTGGCAATGAACTTACCACCGAAACCACCGATATTGCACCACCGAAATTAGAAATATGAACAAAAAATTAAATAAAAACAAAACTATTTATTCTTTCGTCACTTAAAATGTATGATTGCCAAGGGTACCTAATAACATATAACATATTCGCGAAAAGTAACGTAAAAAAACAACATCCATTCGTACAGTAACCCACTGAGATTGCATAATTTCGTATTCCCTCTTAGATTCAAAAAGTACTTACGTATTGGCGCGAAAACTCAGCAGGATCGGACACGTCACTACTGCGAGAACGCAAGAGCATGACTGGGCCTCCGTGTGCGTAAGGAGATATTTCGTTAAAATAGACGTGTTTACGTTATAGATCGATTTTAATAAAACGCACCGAAATTCCACTTTTGGCGCGGACGTTCCTTATCACATTGGTTTTGATGTCTGCATGATAACAGAAGTAACGGAGTATTAAATATGGTTGCTTTATGTATTGACCAACATAAAAATGTTTAATTTAAGTACTAAACTTGCCATCGCAACTTATTTAAAGAGGTAAATGCGCTTCAAAGTTAATCACGGACATACCACCGTTATTGAGAAACAGACATATTTCTTTTTTTATTTAATTTATATTTAAGAGAAATATATATAGACTAGTGCCTTCATATTACCTAGTTTTCTTATTACAAGAAAAAATATAGAATGGTCATAAATAAACATTTTATATAGTGATTTCACGCGAAGAACCTCTAAAAACGCTATCGGTGAAACCACTCCCATACATCCGTACATATGTAAAAAATTCTACTCATCTAAGTACATTTTATAAGTTGGTCGACTATTACTCGTAAACTTGTAAAGCCTAGCTTTTATATTTTGTCTTTTAATTTCGTTATATGTACTACTATCGTGAATTTTGCAACATACTCGTATTATCCAAAAGCAACGATTTAGCTGGCAGAGGGACACTTGACTCTAACAATAAATTGCCTTTTAAAGCTTAATTTTAAGCAAACTGATCCCTGAATCGAAAAAATATTTTCACAGATCCCCACTTTAAGTGTAAAGGGGGTAACCTAAAAATATCCATTACAGATTATAGCTTTCTAGTACTAAGAGTTTCTGAGCTAAGCTGCGGACGGATGGACGGACAGACGGACATGGTGAAACTATAAGAGTTCCTTGTTGACTACGGAGCCCTAAAAAAAGGTTTATCCTTACTGTCACCAGACAGCGCTTATCCAATTTCAATTCAATTGATGTTTACGCTATCGCAAAGTAGAAATTGCACCAAGCCCAAAGGTGGCTTGACGAGCTTTGTTTTATATCATACCGGTTAGCGATTTTTACCAAGCGAAATTGTACGTTCATATGGTCGTAATGCGATGCAATTTGATCAACTTGCACTATGAAATTTTCTTAGAAAATACTTGTGCGATATATTTAAATTGTATCGCGCCATCAAGAAAGTCGATTCAACTTTAATAATTCTAAGTCTTAGTTTCCTGATAGCTACAACCTTGGGGTCTTTAAGTCAAGAGAGAATAGGTTACTTCTAGGCAAGCGTGCTTCACCGTCGACCACATCATCATTTACCATCAGGCGAGATAGTGGTCAAACGCGAGCCTACAGATAAATAAAAAAAAAAAAAAAAAAATTTAGACTCTCAGATGAAATAAAAAGTCAAGATTAAAATTAGCAAACAACAAGGTGACGCCGGTTAAAACTACGCCTTGCCGTATACATACACAATTACACGTACAACGAAACTACGCCTTAGCTTATACGACAGATAAGCTAAGGCGTAGTTTCGTTATACGTCTCAGATCAAATAAAAAAACCGGCCAAGTGCGAGTCGGACTCGCGCACGAAGGGTTTGATGGGCAACAAAATTTCAAGCTCCTCCTTTTCCATCTCATTTTCATGAATATCCCTAAATGATTTGCAAACAAAAAACAATGTACCCCATCATCTGTCTTGTCGCCCATCAAAGATGAGGGATGGCAGCAATATTATTTTATTTACCTCATTTAAATTAATATAATAAGCAGATCGTCTTTAAAAGAGATTGATTTGGAGGGTACTTTGTGAAAATGAAGGTGAAATGTTACAGGCCGGTTGGAATGTTTTCCTTAATGATGTTGAAATGGTTATTATTATTGTTTTTGTCTGTTTATGGATTTTGGTTCTTAATTAGCTGCGACTTGTTACTTTGATGGTTTGTTCTTGTTGATAGAATATGGAGATTAAACAAAATCAACTTTCTTTTTAATTCTATTTAATTAACTCTACAAATCACATTAGAAGATAACTATTATTATTTAGTTTAGTTTTGTTAGTTTGTAACCACAATGGTTACAAACTAATGAATTTTATTGTTTTAATTGTGAAGGAGTTCATGGTTAAATAACCATAGCCGCAAGGATCCATCTTCTCTTGCTGAGGTCGGTCTGTAGATGGATGATCCACTACATAATGAAACTCCTCTGTGCCTCAGCAAGCACATTAAGCCGTTGGTCCCGGCTGTCATTCGCATATATTCAAAAGTCGTTATGCATTATTAGGCAAGACTGGTTTCATATTTTCTGGTGGATGTTTAGTTAGAAGCGAGTAAATAGGACACCAGTCTTGCCAAGAGGTACAGTGGAACCCAGTTACTGAATAAGGATGTTTATATACACTTTATTGTACACCATAATAAACAAGAAAAATAAACTTAATACTAAAAACATACAATGGGCGGCCTTATCGTTTCCTGGATAGAAAAATGGTAATTCTATATAGTCCGTCAGTGAGATTATCAAATAATATTGGACCCGTATTTTTTGCATTATCAAATACATAAAAACAGACAAAGATAAAGTGCATCAAAGTTCAGGAGTAGGGGCTTGTGAAGTCACTTTGTCAGTATAAAGTGCAACAGACTGCGACGTTACATTATATTCCAACGCACGGTATCGTCGTCATTTTTTGTTTACATGGCAAAAGAAAAATACGTGTGCACCATTTTTAGTTATCTAACTGACTGACTAAATAGATATTTTACTTCAACTACCCTATTGTGGATGTCAAAGAGCAACTACCTCCATGAATAATACTGGTAATTTGCTGAATCAGTTGAATCCGATTAGACTAGAAGTTGACCCTTACATAGTCAGGCGAAGGCTAGAATTTGAAATAACACTATATCAAATAAAATCTATATTCTTGTAACTCCATCTGGCTGTTTGTTTACTTTTTTCACGTCTAAGCTGCTGAACTGATTTAAATTAAACTTAGCACATGGGTAGATCATGTCATGTGCAAGGAATAAGGATTCTTTACTATTCCGTGAGTATATTCTCTTGGGATAATATCTGAAGTTCACTGGGCAAAGTCACTGATAGAAGCTAAATAAAATAAAATAAGAAAAGCTCACTGCAAAATAGCTCAAGAATATTCCATGCATTCTTCAAAGCAATAAATCAGTGCACGATGCCACACTCTCACGTTCCATTGTCTCAACAAAACTGCAAATTAAGCATCATCTTATCTCGGGTAACTTTACGATGCTACCAACAAAATAGCTTTTATCATTGAAAATTCAACGCTGAGATAATATTTGGTAAATAAAACGGAGAATGATTTAATTTTGGAGCCAACCGTGCGGAATACTAATTTTCTTGCAAGAAACAGGTATAAACGAGGTACATTGATGTTGTAAGTTACGAAAGCCGGGAGTTATGATGCTTTTCTTTAGTACTTGTTTGAAATTAAAATGTTTGAAATACGTAATTTTCGGTGTTATGCGAAGAGCCTGGTTTGGATATTTTTAGGGTTACAAAGATAAGGGGGTGGGTGAACATTTAGATTAAAAAAAAGCATTAAAGCATACTGAGGAGGGGTTCCGTACTCGAAATCGAATGACGTAAGATCGAATAACATTTGCTCGAAAACGTTACCTCGATAGTACTGGAAATCGAAATATTATGAGCGCGACAGTTCACTACCTCGATGCATCAAAATCTCGAATAACTACAAGCTCGAATCAGCGGCGCGCGAAGGCCCATAATCTTGGAACATCACTTCTCGACTGACCATCTAATCGTTTTAAATAATAGTTTCTAACCGACTTCTCAAAAAGGAGGTGGTTCTATGTTCGACTGAATGTATTTTTTAATGAAAATTTACCAATTTTTCCGTCAATTTTGGACCCATTTTGAAAATATTTTTTCAATTTGAAAGCGTGGTTTCATTGTCGACAAGTCAGAATCTGATGATGGGATCCCATAGACATCGAGGGAACTCCTCAAATATTAAAGGCGGGTTCCCTACTTGAAATCGAATGACGTTAGATCGAATAACTGGTCGGTCGATAAATGATGTTCCAAGATAATGGGCCTGCGCGCTGCCGATGATTCGAGCTTGTAGTTATTCGAGATTTTGATGCATCGAGATAGTGAACTGTCGTGCTCATAATTTATCGATTTAAAGTACTACCGAGATAACGTTTTCGAGCAAGTGTTATTCGATCTAACGTCATTCGATTTCAAGTAGGGAACCCACTGAGGAGATAATGAAAAAAATACTTATTAAGAATATGATATATTTAAATCTGATTTAAACCGTGCAAGATTGTCGTCAAGCTAAAAATAACGCCCAAAGGTTTGCCCGACTGCGGGAGGGTAATGTTTTTTAAGGACGGCCTTTAATTTGTTAATTGTTTTTTTCTATATTCGGGTAAATCACATCTTTTAATTAACACCTCTTTAAGCAAATAATTTTCTACAACAAAAAACTTGTTGAACGGTGTAAATAGAGCTTTATTTTCTACAAGCATAAAACTTGCCATGCAAGAAGACTGTTGATTATAAAGAAGAACTAATAGGTAATTTAATATTCAAAAATATTGAACTAGACCTTGTATTAGACTAAAATTACTATAAGGACAAACAACACTAACACTAATTCTATCATAATATCTAAAAATCTATGGGTAAATTAGTATCAAATTCCTCCAAATATTAATTCTAATTTATACAGCCCAAAATAGACCTAACTAACACTCATTTTGTATTAAATAGAATTCAATTAGGCTCTCTAACAATTAAATTTATTACCTTTGAACAAAATATTGTAAATCTGGTTTTATTCTTACAAGCTTTATATCACTTTGCCGGACACTCACAAAAGTATGTGTGTCCAGCAAATAGTAATCCATTTTACAAGTACTTCCTTTTGTAAGTTTAGAAACATCAAAATATTATAGTAACTTCAAGGTACTAAATGTATACGTTAATGTAATACTAGCTGTCCCACGCAGCTTCGCTCCCGTCAACAGGCTACCTACCTACCCATCTACCCTACCTACCCTACAACGGAACCTCTCAAAAAGGAATATTTTTCCCGTTTTGAAAAATAAATTTTCAATTCCAACCTACCCTACAACGGAACCTCTCAAAAAGGAATATTTTTCCCGTTTTGAAAAATAAATTTTCAATTCCAACCTACCCTACAACGGAATCTCTCAAAAAGGAATATTTTTCCCGTTTTGAAAAATAAATTTTCAATTCCAATCAGTATGTCCAGAGATTCACGCGTTCAAATAAACAAACAAACAAACTTCAGCTTTATAATATTATTACATATATAGTATAGACTAGCTATTCCCCGCGGCTTCGCTCCCGTGGGCCACCCCCAGAACCCGTTTTCGAGATTAAAAATAGCCTATGTGACTCAGGAATAATGTAGCTTTCTATTGGTGAAAGAATTTTTTAAATGTGTCCAGTAGTTTCGGCGCCTATTCGGTACAAACAAACAAAAAAATCTTTCCTCTTTATAATAATGGTATAGATTACTTGGCAATATACATCCAATGAGCACAAACATGACGGTGCTCTCTTGTCTGCTTGAGGAGATGCTATGGCCATCATGAGCCCGGTAGCCTAATTGCGTAAGTGCATTTGGCAGGCCAAAGTGTATGACTCCATGAAAGACTAAGACAAATTCTCTTTAAATTATTAAGTATTGCCTAAAAATATTGGGCTCTTTCGAAAAGAGTATCTTCACCAAAGAAAGCGTCAAGTCTCGTATAATTTTGGGCTATGCCTAATTATTTAAAAGGAGTTTATCATATAATCTTGAATGCAGTCCCTTTGGACTGCCAAATTCACATACGCAATGATACTGGGCTAATGTTACTAACTCTCATTTGTTTACAATATCAAAGCTTACTGAAATTCAATACGGTTCTCTAACAATTTACCATTATTACCTTTAAACAAATATTGTATCTGGTTTTATTTTCTCAAATGCTACTTATTATTCCGGTCGCCTGATTCCAAGGGACACTGTAATTAGATCCTTTAAGTAACATTGTCACTGATTGTCAATTGTTCATTTTGTATTATTTGAGAAGGAAACACTCAGAGGTTTTGGAAAATGTAATGTGGCTGGTGATTTTGTCTTTGATGATACCTTTAGAAGGGAGATTCACGTCTTTGTGATCTGTTGAATTCTGTATTATAGGTACTAAGTATTTTTCTATCACTTTCGTAAGGATTTCTTTGGTGTTATAACAAACTAGCTTCTGCCCGCGGCCTAGCTCGTGTATAAAGTGTTTAATATACTAATACAGAAATAAAAAGTATTGTGCGTTCTAATCCAAAACTTGATCTACCCCTGTGCCAAGTTTCATTCAAATCCGTTAATACGTGACTTATATCAGACAGTCAGAGTCATTTTCACATTTAAAACATTAGTATGAATTGTTTAGTTTGGCACCATAAAATTTATTTTGGCTTCAATTCAGCAATCTTAGTCATTCTAAGATTTTGCGACCTATACTACGGTACGGGGTCCTGACACCAAAAAAGAAAATTTGGTTCAAATAAATGTCACAAGATGGCGCAATATGCATGGATTTATTATTTAATTTTGTGCTAAATTAATATTTTTAGAATTGACCATACAAATTGTATGTTATTGTTTAATCAACACTCCTAAGCATAAAATTATGGAATATATGGGTTCTTATTCTAGATTTCAAAGATTATTTGAACGGAACATTTGAAAAACATACCAATAGAGGGCGCGGTTTTAATTTTTCAAGCATTCAACTTGATTTTTCAATTTGTAATGTAACACATTTTGGTACAATGAAACTGTAAAAATGTGCAAAAAAAATAAAAACAAAAAAAAATAAGTCACTGCTAACACCACCTGTGGCTTGGGGCGAAACCGACTGCGTTCTATGTACTTTTAGTAAAATAATCAGTTTAGTCAGACTATAATCGCTGGTTATGTCGGCACAATTTCGGTAAATGGGGTGAGGCATCTGTATGCAAGTATTATATTATCTGTGACTACGGTCACTTACCAACCTATAAAAATAATCTACTAATTCAGTAGGTTGCCATCTGTCTATAGTAAAAGCCCCTTCTGCAAAGGATCCCACTGTAATGACACTACCGCTACTTTACTAACTTCCTTTTCCATAAGCATGTACACAACAACCATAAAAACTGACCCAAAAATCCACTGACACCTAAACATAGAAAAAAATCTGCGAAAACAAAAGTCATTCACATCTGTGACGCAAACAAAACTGTCCCACTTCCCCTGACTCAAAGTGTAGCTCTGAATGGATAGGCAAGTTGGAAAGCTCTACACGATATGCTGTTCTCTGATACAGAATATTATCTACTGAATCAAACTTTTGAAATACTTGCTTTGCTATCGGAGTTTCGTTGTCTTTTGTGGTAGGCTACAGCTGTTTTCGAATATTGTAGTCCTTCTTCTGAAATGTCTCGATAACAGTAAAATTCGCCTTTATCGTAAATCGTCCACTGCAAGCCCCTATTAGGTAATAAACGTTTTGGGAATACTTTCATTTTGCGAACAGCTAAGCACTGGGATTCCCTGCTGGCGTTTGTGTTTTCTGCTAGCTACGACTCGAGGGACTTTCAGTCAAGAATGAATTTTTTTACTACAAGGCAAGCCAACTTTGAACTCGGAGTACGTAAATTATCCTACGTAAAGATGATTCGTAATTTTAGACCAGCACAAAAGATTTTCTTGGAACATTTAATATCACCAGCATCAGTGACGATGACGTCTTTAATTACTTATAAAATATCTACCTAACAGAAAAAAGTTGATTCTAAAAAATATCAGTGACTTCCTGATTTCCGCGTAAAGAATAGACAATTTGAATAAAGAATCAGTTATTCAGTGTGTTCAGTCTTTGACTAAAGACAAGTTGGTAGTTTTTCACCTTCATCTAGATCTTTTTTAGTGGTGCTGTTAAGTTTACCTAATCATCAACATCATCATCATTTCAGCCGAAAGACATCCACTGCTGGAAATAGGCCACTCCCAAGCATCGCCACACTGTTCGGTCCTGATCGGTCGCATCCACCGGACGCCCGCAGTCTTGACCAGGCCGTCGTTCCACCTAGTGGGAGGCCTTCCAACGCTGTGTCTCCCGGTACGCGTTTGCCACTCTAGAACTTTTCGGCCCCAACAGCTATCCGTTCTGCGAGCAATGTGCTCTGCCCACTCTCTTGGTTCTCTTGCGAATGTCTTCATTTCTGATTCGATCACGCAAGGAAACTCCGAGCATTGCCCGCTACATTGCCCTTTGCCTTAAGCCTTCTGATGAGGCTCATTGTGAGCGACAACGTCTTTGTTCCGTAAGTAATCACTGGTAACAAACACTGGTCATAAACTTTCGTCTTGAGAGACTGTGGTAAGTTGGACGAGAAGATACCGCGCAACTTCCCGAACGCTGCCCAGCCGAATTGGATTCAACGGTCAACCGTTGAATCCAATTCGGCTGGGCAGCTTCGAGAAAGAGGTCAACCTCTTTCTCGAAGTTGGACCTACTTAACTGGACCGTTTGTCCCAAATAGTCATAATCGTACACATTTTCGAGTGTAGAGTCTCTGACTTTGCAAGGAGTGTTCATTTTTAGACCCACTCTTTTGCAAGCTCTACTGTGTTCATCGAGCATCGTACTGATCCTCCATGGTCTCAGCCATGACCACTATATCGTCGGCAAACTGAAGGTGAGTGATGTACTCGCCATTGACGTTGATGCCAAACCTGTCCAGTCCAGAACCTTGCATAAATGCTCCAGTGCAGCAGAGAATAGTTTCTGATATTTTTTGGTCGACTTTGTTGCTTAAATAGTAATCGTACTTACCTATACTACCTTTGTACCCATAGTATTAAGTTGCTGTATAATATGTGTTATTTCTTTTTTTTGGTGTACAATAAAGTATATTCTATTCTATTCTATTCTATACTATCATCATCATCATCATTTCAGCCGAAAGACGTCCACTGCTGGACATAGGCCTCCCCCAGGCGTCGCCACATTGACCGATCCCGTGCGCCTTCCCGCAACCTTAACCAGGTCATCGGTCCACCTAGTGGGAGGCCTTCCAACGTATCGTCTTCCAGTTTGCGGTCGCCATTCCAGAACTTTTCGGCCCCATCGGCCATCCGTTCTGCGAGCAATGTGCCCTGCCCACTGCCACTTAAGTTTGGCAATTCTTCGGGCTATGTCGAATATATGTATGTGATCACCTATGGGACCGAGACGTGGTCGCTCACCATGGACCTATACTATATTAAAACCAATTTCAAAATTAAAATATAATAAAGTCATAATTTTTATCACATTGTTTACACATATTGGGCATTTAACTGATATTCAATTTTGTGCATTAGTTAATTCTAGTTTTAACAAACGCATTTAGTAAACACTAGTTCTAACTAGTGAAAACGCGTTCTATACAAAAACTAGTTTAACTGTAACATAACAATGTTTAAAGACATAAAAAAATCTAACCTTGTCTAATCTAATATCTAAGTTCAATGTACCCCTTACCTTACGGTGGCCACCGCCGGTTTTCACCGCGTTGATTACAGATACTTCATTGAATATGTGCTCCTTCGTCGACATGATGAAGTCTATCTCATTTTTCATTGCACCATCGGGGCTCTGCCAGGTTAACTTGCTATGGTCTCACTTTCCTAAAAAGGAGTGCATCATAAAAATACCCTCCTTTACCATAAAACTGGCCTGTAGGTGACACGGTGTGAGAAAGTTATTTTTCGCTTTGTAGTGTTTTGTTTTGGAAGGCGGTTCATTTTATTTGTTAAATAGTTATTTTTCGCTTTGTAGTGTTTTGTTTTGGAAGGCGGTTAATTTTATTTGTTAATTTTTTTTTTTAATGTTAATACATCTAGTCATACACGCATGCTGATTATGAGTACTGCGCATCTGGCAAGACGAACAAATCCTGACAAATAAAATCACCATTTATTATTATTATTATAAGGTAGTCTCTCGCTTGACCACTATTTGCTTGACCTGATGTAAAGCGATGATGTGATGGAAAATGAGGCACGCTGGCCTAGAAGTAACCTATTCACTCTTGACTTAAAGATTTCCAGGTTGTTGCTATCCATTTCTCTCTTGCCTTGTTTATTCTTCTAAACACCATCCCTCCATACTAATTTCCGTATCGGGTTCATATTGATCTTATTTCCTATTCAGGCCCCTATTCTGCCATAGAGAAATTTGTTAGGAAAATCGGTTAAGGAAAAAATTATCATGAATAAATTGCCCGAAGTAATTTCCCGGAGGTAAGAAGATTTTGATGCAAGGTTAGTTGCGGGCCTGAGGGCCTTTGAAAGTGAGCGGAGATTTTTGACAATTACATTTAATTTTAATGGTTTACTAAGGCACTGTTCTGTGATGTTTTTGTGAAGAATAGGTTAGTTTTAATAAGGCCATACACACGGACTAATGTATTTTGACAATTTCAAATTAATTGTACTGGTTGAAACTATCACTAATTTCTAACAATATTGAACCGCTTCATAGTTAAGAACACTAATATATTAAAAAAAAGTAAATTCACAATCAAAATCGCGATAGTTTACTGCCCACTGAATTGCATGATTTTCTTCTTGTTTACATCTTTTTAATTCGCTTCTTAAGCTGTCGGGTTTTTGGGTTTAAAATATATATTTTTATTTACAACTTTTTAGTTTTCGAATTACTTTAAACATATTAGTGGTTTTTATTTTTGTAACCACCTCGTACAACCCTTCATCTTGATACCAATCGAAGAGTTTGGAAGAAAAAATTAAGGGATCTCCCACAAAATGGTGCCCAAAATCCGCCATGCTTGGTTTTTCTAAACGTCACTTATCTAAGAACACTTGGGCTGTCAAGATATTATATCTTACGATGTCTTAATTATATAAATACGACTTGTGGTTTGAGAGATAATTATGAAGTAATAAACTTAATCCTTTCCTTGCAGTCGGTTAAAAAAACCCTGTTCTCTAGGTAAGGTGGCCAAGGCCAGACCGCCTAATCTCTTGACAAGAAGTACAAAGACAAGATGTACAAATGTACAGGTGATATGTAATTGGCGTACTATCACCTATCATGGTGATATGTTCATACGCAAAAAGCAACTACAAGGTCTTTACTGAGTAAGACTGCTGGGTTTTCTCAATGTTGCTAGAAAGTGCAATGCTCCACCCCCTGTCCTGTCTAAGCTAAGGCTAAGCTTTGGGCCAAACAAATGTTTGCTGCTTGCTAAGTTTTGGGCCAAACAAATGTTTGACCCAAAACTGAACTTCTTACAAATTTATGAACGACTGTCGTGCCAGCAACACGGTGAAGAAGAAGAAGACCTGGCAGCTGTCAACCTGTTTCAGCCCAATGCTGGGCAAAGTCTTATCCCCATAGCTAACAAGAAGCCTCCAGTGCTATAAGTATCATTAAATATGAATCAGGATATTGTGATATCTGATTGTGTTGATCAAGATAACAATATAGTCCATAATGCCGTATTGGTTCCTCAGAAATACGGACGCTACAGCGTGAACGCTGAATACAAATCAGGCGTAATCCTTAACTCTCAAGAGCTCGGATTTACTGGGTTTTAAAATTATCTCTGTCTTACCATGTATTTTTATTATGAGGATCTCAGGGATAGCTGTGGTGGGGGAAATCGATACACATTATTATCGTGTATTTAACTTTATGTCGGTTGTACCAGCGATATAGCGCAATTGCACAATTTTTTTCTCGTTATGAAAATAAAGCTTATAGCAAGTAGTAATAGTGATAGTCGAGAATTTTTATAATGGCTGAACAGGCTTTGGGATGATTAACGTTGTACGGTTCACGTACAGGCAAATTGCTTACGCCGCGACCTACTTTTAAATACTCGTTTTTATTTACTTTATTATTATATTTAGTTAGTTGACCAATAGCTGCCGTAGCGCTATAATCGCGGATTAGCATCCAACTTAACTTTCGTGTAACTTTTACGAATAAAGTTTACTGTGGTGAAATCTGTGGTTTTCGTCAACTCACATCAAACAACTCAACTGTAAGTAACCGGCTACCTTTGAGCCGTACATAAAACTGGTCCTTCGAGCCGGATATAACAGGTGCGTATTCTCTCTGTTAACGTTAGCGAATCTGTCTAGCTGGAGTCCCAGAAGAGCGGATCGCGATAGTGGGGCGCTAACGCACTTGATATCCTAAACTTGCGGAAACTTCGCAACTTTGGTGAACTAGTACCTGCGATGATACAACTCTACTCCACCAACGGTCAAACCAATTACTAATAACCATGGTTCAGAGCGTAACGGAACTGATAAGCCATCAAGAAACAACCTTCAGAGACTTGAAGCTTATTTGCACCAACTACAAGAAGGACAGTCCCACCAGGAAGAACTTGGCATACCTGGAGGAGCGTCTTTCTAGGCTGAACAATAACTGGGAGAAGTTTGTTCACAACCATCAACTACTGGAAGAGTCTGGAGCAACAGACCTTCAATACTTGAACGACGACATTTTCAACTGTACGAAGAAGATGTATGAAGAAGTGCTGCAAGACATGTTGAAACGTAAATCGGAATTGCCGTCTGCATCTGCTGGTAAGACGGAACAACCACCTGCTACGCCTAAGCAAGGTAAGGGACAATCGAAATTTACTTTCGACGATATCCAATTCCACGTACCTCCTCGGGAAGCCAGCGATTCGGCGGAAAAGCAACAAGTTCTTTTGCGTCAACAATACTGCAACTTTAGAGCGTTCGAACGCACTGTGGAGAAGGTAAACATAGCATTGGCAGTACCGATGGAAAAATGGGAATTAGAAGACAACTTAAGCACCCTGAAAACTAAATGGGAGCATATCGAAAAGGTAAATTGGGAACTAGACTACCTACTACAAGATGAGGACTCAATTTATCAACAGAAATACAATACAGCAGAAAACTTCTATGATGACCTGAAAAGGAAACTACAACACAACATCTGGAACAATGCACATTATGAGAAATCTACGCCAAAAATTCAAATACCCGATTTCCATGGCAACTATAACCAGTGGTTGACTTTTAGAGACCTCTACCTCGAAAGTGTACACAACAATCCGACACTTTCGAAGGCTCAAAAAATGCAACACTTGAAAACAAAACTGAAGGGTGAGGCAGAGAAACTGGTTCAGCATCTTGGCATCAGTGCTGAAAACTATGCATCTTGCTGGGACATGCTGACCCACCGCTACGACAACAAACGGCTGTTATTTACATTATACATGAATACACTCCTGAATCAACCTAGTATTCAGCAACCAACCGCAACAAGCATACGGAAGCTTCATGACGTCATGATGGAGTGCTTGAACGGGCTCAAAAACATCGGGCTGGACATCACCAATTGGGATCCGATCGTGGTCCACCTATTGATTCAAAAACTAGATAGCGTTACGTATAACGAATATATAAAGGAGATCAAACATCCCAGGGAATTTCCCGACCTGGAAGAGTTCGCCGAGTTTTTAGAATCAAAGTTCATGTCACTGGAAGCTCTGCAGGGAAGTAGTCAAAAATTTTCGACATCAAACAAACCATGGAAATCGGAAAAGCAGCCTCATAAGGGATCAGAAAACCGAAATTACAACTATAAGAATAAAACGCAGGGGTCATCGTACTTTAACAAGTCACAAAACTCACCAAAAACCTTCTTCACGACAGCAAAAACATGCCCAATATGCAAAACTAATCACGTATTGATGAATTGCGAACAATTCTTGGCTATGGACACAAACAAACGAAATGACGCAATTCGCAACTTGCATATTTGTAAAAACTGCCTATTCAACCACGGAGAAAAACAATGCAAATCACGAAAGACGTGTAAATTGTGTCATAAGGCACACCATACACTTATGCATGAAGATGTAACAGAACTATCTAGCAACAAACAAGCAACAAGGGAGGAATACCCATCGTCGACCCTTTCGACTTCCTATGGGGTCAACAACATAACGAACGAACAAAGGGAAGTGTTGTTGACCACTGTACTCCTGAAAGTCAAAACAATTGATGGAAACTTCATCAACTTGAGAGGTCTACTAGACCAAGGCTCTCAAGTGAGCCTAATAATAGAAAACGCGGCACAACGCCTCCGATTACAGCGACGTAAAGTGAGCGCTGTTGTATCGGGCGTCGGAACCCTTAGCGGCAACTGCAAAGGGGCAATGACCTTAGAATGCCAGTCAATACATTCAGACTACAAACTAAACTTTGAAGCATTAATTATGAAAACACTCATAAGCAACTTACCTACCGCATCGTTCCCAATCAGCAACTGGGACTATTTGGAAAACTTAAAACTAGCGGATCCACAGTTCAATCTGTCGGGCCCGATCGATCTACTCTTGGGCGCGGACATCTACTCGGAACTTATCCTAAACGGCGTCATCAGGAGTGAGAGATACCCAGTAGCTCAACAAACGAAAGTAGGCTGGATTCTATGCGGGAATGTAAAGACATTCAACTGCTTGGTAACACTAAACGATTTCGAAAACATGGCAAGATTTTGGGAATCCGAGGAAATTCCAGACAAGTCATCAACTAGTGAGGAACAACACTGTGAAGATTATTACAACGCAACAACCACAAGATTGGCGAACGGACAATATGTGGTACAAATGCCTATGAAGCCTAACTACGAAACAAACTTAAACAATGCAAGGTCACAAGCATTAGCACAGTTCCTTCAACTGGAAAGGAAAATGCTAAAAAACAAAGAACTCAGTTACGAGTACAAACGTTTTATGAACGAATACATCGCTATGGGACACATGAAACCAGTCACAGAAGAAAGTAGGGGCCGCGTTTACCTACCTCACCACGGCGTGATGAGAGCTGAGTCCACTACAACAAAACTAAGAGTAGTGTTCAACGCGTCGTACAAGACAAAAGGAGACAGCAGCAGTCTCAATGATCACATGTACTGCGGTCCGAACTTACAAAAGGATATACTGACACTACTAATTAATTGGAGAACGTACAGATACGTCTTTACGGCGGATGTAGAAAAACTTTATCGGTTCATCTGGCTAAACGAAAATCAACAACATCTGCAAACTATAATCTGGAGATCTTCCCCTAAGGAACCTCTACAAGATTGGCAGTTGGGCACAGTAACTTACGGAACGAAAAGTGCACCTTATCTGGCAATGCGCACTCTACATAAACTCGCAGAAGATGAAAAAGATACCTATCCGGAAGCTGGAAACGTCCTGAAAAACTACTTCTACATGGACGATTTGGTTTACGGACAGGATACTCTCGACGCATCGAAAACACTGGTCACACAGCTAATTGAGTTGCTGAAAAAAGGAGGATTTAACTTGAGAAAATGGAAAACGAACGAACCGATTATCTTAGAAGACTTGCGAGATGATCAAAAGAGCCGCAATACGAACATCGACTTTAGCCCAGAACAAACAACAAACTCAAAAATGTTGGGCATGAGGTGGAATCAAGACAACGATAGCTTCACATACCAATGGGATCTACCAATCACGAAAAAACTAACAAAACGCGTGCTACTGAGCGAAATAAGCAAGCTATACGACCCACTTGGATTACTATCGCCACTTACAATAAAAACCAAACTTCTGTTCCAAAAAATCTGGATAAGCAAAACGATTGAAAACTGAAGCCGGCGAATACAAGACTACACTAATTACTGCAAAAACAAAGGTTGCACCAATCAGCAACAGGATAACTGTACCTAGAATGGAACTTTGCGGGGCCGTTTTACTAGCCAAACTGCTAGAAAAGGTTCGGAACACTCTCAGCACTAAAAAACTACATTTAAGGTGCTGGAGCGACTCCAAGGTCGTTTTAGCCTGGCTGCAGGGCGATATAAACCGATGGGAGAAATATGTAGCTAACAGAGTAAAACAAATAAACAGCATTATCTCAGCAAACTGCTGGAACTATGTGAAGTCAGAAGAAAATCCTGCAGACTGTGCAACTCGAGGGCTTACACCTTTTCAACTCCTAGATTTTAAACTTTGGTGGAATGGACCAGATTGGTTAAAAACAAACATGCCACAAATTCATCAGGACAATCACCTGACCTACACAACAAACACTGAGTTGCAGGAAATAAACTGCTGCGCAGTCACATACAAGAATTGTGAAATAATTGATACATTACTGAATAAAAACAGTAATTATAAACGCGTAATACGAGTGCTTGGATGGATTGTACGAATAAGCAATATTCGTAAGCAAAAACGCACACTAAACTCAACCAATAAGTTAGCCGACTGCGGTAACAAAAAGGAGGTTATGTGTTTGTCACCACAAGACATTATGGGAGCAACAGAATTGCTCATCAAAAACGTTCAAAATGAAAACTATGGCGACGAAATTGAATGTTTAAAGAAAACATCGACCAATATCAACAAAAAGCAGCTTGCTGAAGTTAACCCCATTCCTTGACGACCGTGGAATACTGCGCGTGAAGGGCCGACTAGGCTACTCAACTTTATCTCCCGAAGCTAAACATCCTATTATTCTTCCGGCTACAGGAAGATTAACGGAGCTTATTATTCAAGAGGCTCATCGCAACACTCTCCACGGAGGCGCCCGACTCACTTTGGCCCATTTACGTCAAACATTATGGGTCATTGGAGGTAGCAGAACAGTCAAGAAGGAGCTACGACAATGCGTCCGATGTCATCGTTTCAAACCAAACCGAAACGTACAACTGATGGCAGACTTGCCAAAGGAGCGTGTAACTCCATCAAGACCGTTCACAAACACAGGCGTAGACTATACTGGGCATGTTGATGTGAAAATCAACAAAGGAAGAGGCGTTAAAACTTGCAAGGCTTACATAGCAATCTTCATATGCATGGTGACCAAAGCTGTGCATTTGGAATTGGTGTCGGACCTGACTACGCAAACGTTCCTCGCCGCATTCAAAAGGATGTGTGCCCGCAGGGGTACACCCAGACACGTATTCTCCGACAACGGAACGAATTTTGTGGGCGCAGCAAAACTACTTCAACAGGAATTTGAGAAACACAATACGTTTAAGAATTCTGAATTCTTCGATGAGATGAGCCACTTACAAATTGAGTGGCATTTCAATGCACCACTTTGGCCAACAGCTGGAGGCCTGTGGGAGGCTGCTGTCAAAGGTATGAAATATCACCTACATCGAGTACTGGGGGAACAGAAGCTTACTTTCGAACAATTCACTACTTTACTAAATCAAATTGAAGCCTGTCTTAACTCTCGTCCGCTGTGCCCATTAACAGAGGATGTCGAAGACCTGGAATATCTAACTCCCGGCCACTTCCTCATTGGTGGCCCCCTACTGTCACTACCACAAGAAGAACAAGATTTTGCTGAGCACGATCTAAGAAACAGATGGAGGCTTGTTGAACAAATGAACGTACACATCTGGAAGCGCTGGTCGAACGAATATCTACATCAACTGCAAACCCGAAGCAAATGGCAGCAACCAAAAGAAAACCTGAAACTAGGAAGCCTAGTATTAGTCAAAGATGAGCACTTACCTCCTGGCCGCTGGGCTATAGGAAGAGTCCAGGAACTACATCCAGGCGCCGATGGTCGAGTACGGGTTGTTACCTTAAAAACAAGGAAAGGGTCACTTAAGCGACCAATAACGAAGCTAGCACCATTACCACTTAAACCCGAAGAACCTAGGGTAAACGAAGAGGAAGAGCAAAGGAGACCTACTCCGGAAACTACAAAACGGGGAGGCACAGCAAAAAATAAAAACAATTGGCTGTCACTAGTTCTCCTAGTCATACTAGCAATGACGGGGCTTGCACAATCAGCGCCAACGAATAACTTGAACTTGAAGGTTACACCTATATCAAGCAATCATCCGATTTACTTCGATGAAGCTGGGCAAATGAAACTAATACATGACGAATGGACCCTATTGGTTTACTACAACTTAACGTCATACTGGCAAGCAAATGGTCAGATCAATGATTATGTGAACCAAATAGATAAACTATGCCAAAGAATATCACATGAGTACACGCCTTGCGAAACAATTGTCGGCCACCTACGTCATGAACTGAGTCACCTAGCCGACTACAACTCTATGCTGCTCACTCAACACTCAAGACCAAAACGAGGTTACTTTGATGGAGTTGGGAAATTAGCAAGAACTCTTTTCGGAGTGCTCGACTCAGACTTTGCCGAAAAGTACGAAAGAGACATACAGAATCTACAATCAAATGATGACTACCTACTACAACTTATGAAAAACCAAACATTAATTGTAGAGGCTGAAAACAACGTTATAAAAAGGAACACAGCCTTTATGGATGAACAATTCAAAACATTGCGCATCTACATGAACCAAACTTGCAGCGAAATCACAAAAATTGTGAACAAGGCGCAAATGCTATTCACAATGAATGACATAAATTCCGCTGCCGTGACGTCAACTCTGATTATAAGTGATCTAAACCGAATATTGGAAATGCTGATAAATACTCTCGCCAACATTTACAGAGGGCATTTAGATACCCATCTATTTCCTGCTAATCAACTGATCGAACAGCTAAACATAATATCCGGAAGGTTACCACAGGGATTATCGTTACCTGTAAAGGACACTCAAAGGGATTTGAAAAATATCTATGACCTCATCCATGTGAAGGCTCGAATAACAAACAACTACATGCTATTTGAAATACACATCTCCTTGTTGAGCGATGAAGACTACAAGATATATCGAGTCATACCAATACCGTTCCTTAGACAAGGACATTTAAAACTCGTACAACCAAGTTCAAGCTTCATCGCAATCAACTTTGTAAAAAACTCTTACATAACAATGGAAGACCAAGACATGCGCCAATGTACTTCATACGGAGAAGACGAATTCACTTGTGTCTCACGTAATCCTGTCTACAATATGCACGATAAAGACGCCCCATGTGAGGCCCAAGTCTTCAACCAACAAGAGTCTTTATCATGCGTCCTCAATGACGTAACATGCAAAGAAACCTGGACAAAGCTTCACAAATTAAACATGTGGCTATTTACATTGTGCGGGAAACAGCTGATGCGCGTCATATGTAACGATCAAGTTACGCCAGCGGTCATTGACGGGACTGGAGTGATTTCCTTGAAATCAAAGTGCTTACTACAGAAAAAGGACGCCACAATATTTACACACAATCAGCTGGGAAGTACTTTTAACATGGAACCAGAGATAGAAATACCAACTATTAATTCGACTATTAACCACATCTTTGACCTCGGCTGGCAGAATGCAAAATTAAATATAACTGAACAAGAAACGCCAACTGCAGTAGAAATATGAAAAGTAGCCCAGCAGTTGGAATCCCAGAAAAGCAGAGAAATATTACCGAAGGCGTCTGACATGTCAAGTCACGACATTTACCTCTACTCGGTTACTTCTTTGTTGTTGGGAGGAATCGCTGCGCTTGCCCTCTATATTATTATTAAACGATGTTTGAAAGCAAAGAAAGACGTCAAAACACTCTCTGCCGAAAGAGGAGTGACACCTAGAGGAAGGGATAACTTTGGAGGGGACATCGAGCTACAAGAAATGCATTCGACAGCAGCGGAGCCCGTTTACAGCGAAGCAAGACAGCCGATGAAAGCATTTCACTTCGACTAAATTGAGTGTTATAACTTATACCTATATTTTTACACATTAACTATTGTTTACTATTTAACTTTAAATAACTACTTTCCACTTTAATTATACTATTATTTGCTTTGTAATGGATGCTCATCCCACTTTTCCCTCGGGAGCATGTACGGTTCACGTACAGGCAAATTGCTTACGCCGCGACCTACTTTTAAATACTCGTTTTTATTTACTTTATTATTATATTTAGTTAGTTGACCAATAGCTGCCGTAGCGCTATAATCGCGGATTAGCATCCAACTTAACTTTCGTGTAACTTTTACGAATAAAGTTTACTGTGGTGAAATCTGTGGTTTTCGTCAACTCACATCAAACAACTCAACTGTAAGTAACCGGCTACCTCTGAGCCGTACAAACGTAGTTCTTTCCTTTTCCTCCATATTTCAAATTCGCCACCAAACGCACTCCTACATCTCCGAGTGCGACAAAGACAATGCATCAGCTCCGCCATCTGACGGCGAGGCGGAGAAAAAGTAGTATGATCTCGACCGGACAAAATTTACTTGCGTGAATAAAAATTATCGTAAAAAAGACTACATTGACAAGTGTGGTGATCACTCGAGTTGAAACAGTGTTCCAAGTATCCTGTAAGTACCTTAATACCTAATTTATATCCTTCAGCCTGTTTTTGTAGGAATAATTACCCAAAGCCGCGTCCTTGGTTAGACGTGAAGCTCATTCAATGGCCTTAGTACTTTAGATATAACATTTTATATAATCATAATTTCAGCCAAAATACGTCCACGCCTCCACATACAACAACATACAACATTTTACATACAAACTAGTTATTTTAACTCGTAATATTAGGTAATCGTAAAGTAAGCCTTTATGTATATTTTTACAAGAGTATGCCACCGAAGCTCGGACAAAACCTGTATACCTACTGTAATATTTTTTACATACCTGAACTAGAAAATCGGTTGCTTATTACGAGTAATTAACTTCAGTGCTGAAAATGGAATATAAAATCGTACAAAACAGACAAAAATCTAAAGACAAATCATGACAAATAGAAGTACAAGAATTCTGAATTCAGTGTTAATGAATGCCATAGAAATCCTGTACCACTTTAAATAACAATGACGACGAATAATGTCTGGAACCCCAAAAATGTAGCTCTGGATTTTCATTCTATTCCCACTATCATAATAAAAGGAATTCCTTAACAAATCTAGATAAAATATTGTTTTAATGAAATGGAAAATCTTGATTAGAAAGGTCTTCCAAGAATAGGCAGCATAAAAACTGTTATCTAATTCTCGTGGCATGAAAGCAGATATTTTTATTCGTCTAGAAATAGCCTAAGATCGCACTGCTTAAATCTGCAGGTGTATTTGTTTTTGATAAAACTTAATTTGCCTGAATGATGCATCAATGAGCTGCTGGGGTGGCTGATAATATTTAGTCGCAATTACCTTTTTTAAAGGAAATTTAAATTTATGTTTGTCAGTTAACCCTACTTTATATAAGTTTTCAAGTGAATCCAACGTCATTTGAAATCCAAGTGATGTAGAAAATAGATAAAAAGGTTGCCAGCTCTCAGTTTGCAGCAATCATTGGGTTGTCAGTTTACCCGTGAACACCCATAAATTGAGGCTAACTGAAAGCTGGTTGATCTTGCTTACGAGCAAGTAAAACAAAAAGTTAAGTCTTGAAAATTAAGTTTAATAGAAAACCCAGATTCAGCAGTGGGATCCTAGGCTAAAAGGTGTTATGAAAACGTTTATTCTTGTTTTTTTCTTACGTAAATGATAGCTGACCGAGTGACCTGGCGAAGTGGTTTAAAATCTTGAAAACAGAATGAGTATGGGAGTTTATTGAGCTATAATAAACTAGCTTGTTATCTCGCCTTCTCATAAGAACCAAGGGTTTTGTGGGATACATAGTTTGGCTCAAAGTGATCGTGTATATCAAAACCAGAAATCTCCACATTTTGGGGCAAATAACGTATCAATTTAGCGAAATAAAGACTCTAAGGTGTTTTCAAGGGATCTGGCTATTGGGCAGAAGGCCTGAAGGCAGGTGGGATGCTGGTCCTTCAGGCCCTTCAGAAGGTGTTTGATTCCGTCATACTCGAGGGTAAAACGCCACAGGCATGGTACAGGGGTGTGGTGCTACTCTTCTTCAAGAAGGGCGACAATGCCCTGCTGATTAACTATATGCCAATCTCACTTCTTAGCCGTGTCTACAAGTTTGTTTTTAAAGAGTCATCACGAATCGTCTCGCACGTAAGTTTGACGATTTCCAGCCTCCCGAACAAGTTGGATTCCGAAAAGGCTTTATGAAGACCACATATATACACTAAGGCAGGTTATACAGAAGACGCCGCGATGTCGTATGGGGCCTCCCAATCCCATACGTTATCGCGGCTAAGGGATGGAGGCCACGGCGGGCGAGGAGTGCTGGTATTGCGATGCGCCACTCTCCCTACATTCCGCAGCCTGGAAGCAGTCGACACCGTCTGATGGCGTACGCGGCTGTGCCGCAGGGGAGGAAGAGTGTCGGTATATCGTTGGCCGCTCGCCCTATCCCCTGCGGTCGAAAAATGGTATGTGGCGGGGCCATTGACCTTGACCCGTCACAAGAGGACCAAGGGTGCCATACTCGGGGTCGTCTGGCACCCAGGTGCTGGTTTGGTCGCTGGGGTGGTCACGGCGCACAGTGTGTTCTGGTGTACTGGTGATGGTGGGTACTCCCCAGAGGAGGGTCCAGTGACGGACAGCCGCGGTGGGTTCGCAGAGAGTGCTAACGCGTACCCGAGTTCCCACTATAAGCAGCACAAGAAGACACCGTGGAGTTTTAGTGGGTTGGAGTCCCACATAACTGCGCTATCTCGCCGTGGTGACGCAGTATGCATGAGCGTTTCTCCAGGTTAAAAAAAAAGATTTTGCAGAAGACCGAAGAGTATAACCTACCTCTTTATTTAACGTTTGTGGACTAGGAAAAAGCCTTCTATTCTTTCGAGACTTGGGCTGTACTGCAGTCTCTCCAACGGTGCCAGATCAACTACCTAGTGTTGAAGCGTTTGTACAAAAACGCAACCATGTCAGTCCCTCTTCAGGATGAGACCCTGAAACCTATCCTTCTTCAGCGTGGTGTGAGACAGTGAGACGTCATTTCACCTACTATTCATTGCTGCGCTGGAAGATGTCTTCATGGTTCTGGACTGGAGAGGGCTATGCACCAACGTCAATGGCGAGTACATCATTCACCTTCGGTTTGCCGACAACATGGTGGTCATGGCTGAGACCATGGAGGGTCTCAGTACAATGGTCGAAGACTTCAGTAGAGCTTCTGAAAGAATGGGTCTTAAAATGAACATGGACAAAATCTACGTCATGGTAAATGCCCATGTAACAACCACTCTCAAGATCGGAGACTCTACACTCGAAGTTGTAGAAGATTATGTCTACCTGGGCCAAACGGTCTAGTTGCGTAGGCTCGGCTGGGCAGCGTTCAGGAAGTTGACCGGTATCTTCTCGTCCAATTTACCGCAGTGTCTCAAGACAATAGTCTATGACCAGTGTTTGTTGCCAGTGCACACCTATGGGACCAAGATGTGGTCGCTCACAATGGGCCTTATTAGAAAGCTTAAAGTCACCCAAATAGCAATGGAGAGGGCTATGCTCGGCGTTTCATTGCGTGATCGCTATCCGCAGGAGAACAAAAGTTACCGATATAGCCCGAAGAATTGTGAAACTTAAATGGCAGTAGGCAGCACACATTGCTCGCAGAACGGATGGCCGATGGGCCGAAAAGTTCTGGAATGGCGACCGCGAACCGGAAGACGATGCGTTGGAAGGCCTCCACCACCAGGTCATCGGTGGATTGAAGACCTGGTTAAGGTTGCGGGAAGGCGCTGGACGCGAGACGCACGGGATCGGTCAGTATGGCGATGCCTGCGGGAGGCCTATGTCCAGTAGTCGGCGTCTTACGGATGAAATGATGATGATGAACTTATAAATGTCAAAATATTATCTATTAACTAATCAACCATCTGGATTAATAAGTTTTTTACACAACCGGCCCTCCCCCCACCAAAATCTTACAAAAGGCAGTCTTCAATACAAAATAATACATTGAAAACACGTACTTAATGTTTATTTCAATTGTAAGTATTTATATAAATATTATAACAAAACTGCCGAGTAATGAAAAAGACCACAAAATGCCAACAAACACCTTAATATCTCCTAAGACATAGAACCTAGCTTCATAAACTAAAAAGTATAATATAATCTATTTTATTATGCAAACTAAAACTCTTTTAAATACTGGTATTTTTGAAGCCATGGATACAAAAAGTGACACATACTACTGTCCGACGAGTGATCCAAAGGTTTAGGAAGACTGGATTAATCCTGAGAAGACCAGGTACTGGCAAGCCAAGGTGCACAACAGTCCGAGATGATCGTTGCCCGATTGCGATACGCCCGCGAGGATACAGAATGGGGTGAGAACTAATGGGGCAGAGTGAGGTTCTCTGATGAGTCAAGATTTATGCTGTACCATCATGATGGGAGGGAAAGAGTATACCGACGACAAGGAGAACGTTTTGCACAAGCATGTTTTGAAGAAAAAGTGTCACACGGCGGAGGTACCGTTCACGTGTGGGCTGATATCGCTGCAGAGGGACGTACAGCATTAGTTCCAATCGAGAACGGGAACCTAACTGCTGTGAGATACATCAATGAGATTCTCAATGAACATGCTGGTCCGTTTTTGGCCAATATGGCCAAAAACGCGACAATGCAGTGTTCATGCACGATAATGCACGGGCCCACACTGCTCAAGTTATAAATGAGTATCTTCAGGACGTAGAAATCCACAAAATGGAGTGGCCAGCAGGGAGCCCCGATTTGAATCCTATTGAGCATGCTTGGGACGAGCTTGACAGACGTGTGAGAAAACGAAATCCACCTTCAATTACTCTTCGTGATTTGAATTACGCGCTCATCGAAGAATGGGAGAACATTTTGGGAGAATCTGGTATTCTGCATGCCCAATCGCGTAGATGCTGTATTGAGAGCACATGGAGGAAACACCAAGTACTGATATATCAAAACCTACGTTTACACCTAATAAAACCCCTACTTAGAGATTTAGTTTTATTTGCCAAATGACCCCAATTTTTTAAAACATTTAATTTAAAATTTGAACATAATATTTACGTTTTTAGTTGGTAATATTCTGATGCGCTGTTAAATGTACTTCAATATTGCAGACGGCGTCATTAAGCTAGCCTTACCCGTTTAGGAGTAATTTGGTGCTTTGTCACTGGAATTTTTTCATTGCTCGCGAGTGTATGACTACTCTTGTGTCATTGGACCTGAGGATTTAGACAAAGTGTCATTATATCAGCGATGGTAATGGTAGAATTGCAAAAAATAATCACCTGACATTTCGATAGCGCTTGGCATTCCCACTAGTTTTTTTCCTTTTTTCCAATCGCTGCCGCAACGTTTCCAGCGATAGAATGTGACGTCTAAATCCTCAGATCTAGAGAGAGACAACCTTTTACAAACTTAAATAGATAATTCCATAATTCAAAATATAATTTTCCCTATAGATTTTCATCTATCTTATGTAGCTCAACGAGTTTCATTTCATTGTAAGGCTGCAAGATAAATTTATTCAACCGATCCAATTATGAGAATCAATAGATTTTAAAGACGACTTATAAAAATATTAAAATTCGTAGGCAACGAACAAATTTTTTCCGTCAATAAAAAAAAAAAATACAGGTTGGTTTTATTTATTTCTATCCCCAGCTGTTCGTTTTCACACAGAATTAATCCTCAGAAATACTTTAGTCTATCCCAGTTTTTCTGTGAAAATTTAAATAATATTGGTCTTACGAGATTGTACGGGAAAACGCGTAGGCGTTTGGAGCCAATCTGTATAAAAACTTTTACATGTTGAACAGGCAAGCCAAGTTCTTGACTAGTTTGCCTCAGAATAAACAATTGAAAATACTTGGCTTGATACGATTTATAAAATAAGACAATTTATTTTTATCTGTATCTAGAACTATATCGAGTTTACTGACAAAAGAAAAACGAAAATTTTACAAGTAATATAAAAGTATTAGCATATCGGCCAATAATTCTCCCATTACCCGGGTTGATGTGATGGATGGAGAGGGCTTTCACAATGTGGGCTCAGTGCGGATTAGTGGATAGCATAAAGTCTTCGAATTATTGGTACTAGAACATGCCAGTCTGTGTTTCCCGACAGCTACAATCTGGGGGTCTTTAAGTCAAGAGTGAATAGGTTATTTCTAGGCAAGCGTGTTTCACCGCCGACCACATCATCGCTTCAAGTGAGATAGTGGTCAAGCGCGAGCCTATAGGATATAAAAATAAAGTACCCTCAGGCATACCTTTGAGAGTAGAGGTGATGTTATTAATAACACACAATAAAGTGTCTCTTTGGTTTCTCATTTCTACGACCCACAATAATTTGGAGCTGCTAGCACTGAACCTCCTGACTGCTCTCAAGTTTGTTGTCCAGACATGGCTTTGACAGAAACTAATATTACAAATACTAAATGACTCATGCATTTGTTCCATGGGGCAAGAACTACAGAACATTATCTGCGGCGATCCTGACATAATACATACTCCACTTGCCTACTTTATTATCTTTGCAAATAATACCAGGATTGCAATAATTTTATAGTTGTATAAGATTTTATTCCCAAACTTGATTATGCACTACCGTGCATCATTCTTAAGGAAAACGGTTTTAATGACGAACCTGAAACCTGACGAACGTAAAGATTTCCTCATTTTATTAGAGTATATAATTTTATCCGAATTACCTGTAATAGATATGGAAACCATTATTATCCATCTTGTTATTGTATTGTTATTGTGTTAGGGAAAATAAAATATACCTAATCCTAACCACTGATATCCTTTCATAAGTATTGTAAGCCGTTACATTATTCTTATTTCAAGCCAATATAACAAAATATGCTTTATTGTATCCCAAAATAATCACACAAATCTTTAACAAGCATAAAAAACTAAATTAGTTCTAGCTTGTGCCCAGTAGGTGGCCAAGTTTAGTATATAACAACGTCAGTAGAGTTCATCAGGTCCTCAAATGTGCACTCGGAAGAATCCAGCATATGAGTCAAAGTTCTGAACAGGGACACGTCGCAATTGCATTTGTGTGTGATGTTGATGAGGATGAAGTTTCCATGGAGGAGATACGCGAATTAATAAGAACCAACACAGCCCAAACCGACAGTAAGTTGAAACTGATTCAAGAGGCGATGACTGAACTCAAAGAGCAAAATGCTGGAATCAAGGACTGTGTTGACCACATCTCACAGCAATATGATGATATGGTGATCAGATTGCAAGTCTTGGAAGCGGAAAGAAAATCTGACCGCTCTTATATAAATCAGCTCGAGGAGAGATTGGAAAGCCTGGAACGAACGTTGAACTCGTCAAAACTTGAATTTAAAAATATCCCAAAGAAACAAGGCGAATCTAAGGAAGACTTGCGCCTAATGGTCACAGAAACGGCGACAGTTCTGGAAACTAACCTGCAACGAGAAGATATCAAAGATGTCTACCGGATAAAAAAAAAGGAAGGCACTCCGTCCATCATAGTTGACTTCACTACTGATGTGCCGAAAGATAGCATCTTAAAGAACTTGCGCAAATTTAATAAGATAAACAACCAAAACAAGCTGAATACTACCCATATTAAGAAGGAAGGGCCAGCAAAACCAATATTTATAACGGAAATCCTGACTCTTAAAGCACAACGTCTGTACTATATTGCCAGAAACTTTGCGAAAGAAAACGGCTACAGGTTTTGCTGGACATCATTTGGGAAAGTCTTTCTTCGAAAAGCTGAAGGCGGTAAGCAAATGTGGATTAAGAGCGAATCTGATATCAATAACCTTCGACTGATCAATTGACTAGTGAAAGTTTTATGTCTTCTCACTTGTACTATTTACCCAATTTCTTCATATCTAATGCACTCTGTCATAATCTTGTGTATTTATTGTAATTTGATATCTACAAAGTCCGAACACACTGTTCAATGTACAATACAACCTAGTTATACAATTCAACTATTTTATACATCTCACGCACATGACAACACACACAACCACGGTTTCCAGTTAATAAGATATATTAATGCAACTATAAATATATGTAGCGAGAACATTCTTGAATCATTCCCTTTTCATAATTTCTTATTTTATAACGCACCAATAACTTGTGACATCATTATTAATTCGTTTCCCAATGGCTAATAATTCTAATGCAATTTTATCAGATTTAGATACCATCTCTGTGGCGAATAGCTATCATTGTGACCCTGAAACCTGTAATTCTATATTAATTGGCTCTTCTACGAAATCTCTGAAAATAATTACACAAAACATTCGCAGCATTTATAAGAACTTTGACAATTTTCAGTTGCAATTGGCCAGGTTCTCTTTCGAGATAGACATTATAGTTCTTACTGAATGCTGGCTAAATGAACATAAACCTTTTCCTATCTTTGAGAACTACGAAGTTTTTTCCTCTAGGACAAGGCTTAATCAAAATGGCGGCATTGTAATCTATGTTAAGAAGAATTTAAGATGCACTGTGGAAGAACCAGAGTCAAATGACGCTAGTTTTTTGTTGCTTCAAGTTCACCCGGACATCAACATTCTGGCTGTGTATAGGTCTCCATCTAATCACTGCACCAGCAGTTTTCTCAACTCATTGGATGATATCATACGCCCAATTAATGCAAAACACATAATTATTACGGGTGACATGAACATTGACATTAAAACAAACAATAGTGACAGGAATAGTGCGTCTTACTTAAATCTGACTGCTGAGCTAGGGCTACTCCCGGCACACATCTATCCAACAAGGCTTGCCAATTGTCTTGATCATATTATGACAAACACACCCGACTCTGCTACGGCCTTTGTTATGGATTCAACTGTGACTGACCACGCCTCTGTCCTCTTATGTCTTTCTTGCTCAGGCTCTTACGCTAACGGAAACAATGTGTACAGGAAAATTGACTATGAGGCTGCTCTTGCACAATTGCAGACTGTTGATTTCTCATTTGTCAACGATGACGCAGATGCAAATGATGCCGCCACCAGTTTTATTGAACATATTTCAAGTGCTCTAACGAAACATTCGACATTAGTTTCACGGCCCTGTAGAAAAAGATTGCTTAAACCCTGGCTCACCACTGGGTTACTTCGATGTGTTCGCCATAGGGATAAGCTTCACAGATTAGCCACAAAAAATCCACAAAATGAATCTGCTAATCTGACTTACAAAAGGTACAGAAACTTTTGCAATAATCTTTTGGGAAAGTTAAAGAGAAGCTATGAAAAATCTTTGCTAGAAAATGCAAATTGTAGTAAGGATAAATGGAATGCTGTCAAATCCATAATCAACTCATCAAAGCAAAAATCCGTTGGGGACCACCTTTTGGTCCCTCAGAAAAGTAGTTCTAATGTTGTAAATGATATTAATGCCTACTTTTCCAATGTTGGTAAACTGCTTGCGGATGAAATTGTACCACCACAAAGTGAATATAATTTTGAGATAACCCCTGTCCCAAATTCTATAGTTTTGCTTCCGCCAGATGAAGCCGAAATTGATACATTAATTATGAACCTCAGAATTGACTGCGCTACTGGTTGGGATTCTATTCCAGCCAAATTTCTCAAAATTGCTAGGCATATCATAGTCCCCCATCTGACTAAATTAATTGAAATCTGTCTGAGTCAGGGTGTTTTTCCAAAGGTATTCAAAAAGTCCCTTATTACTCCTGTCCACAAGGGGGGGAGGAAGGATGATGTTGGAAATTATAGGCCCATTTCTGTCCTTACGACCATGTCGAAAATATTGGAAAAGGTATTAAACAATAGGCTTACAAACTTTTTGCAGCACAATAATATACTTTCTGATTCCCAGTTTGGCTTTAGGTCGGGCAAAAGCACTGAAGATGCCGTAAGTAAACTAGTAGATCACGTCACACTTAAGCTAGACCAAAAAGAGAAATGTGTAGGCATATTTCTGGACCTGGCCAAGGCTTTCGACACAGTCATGATTCCCTTCCTTGTGTGCAAGTTGGAGAAGATTGGTATACGCGGTACTGCTTTGAGAATTTTTAAAGATTTTCTTACCGACCGCACGCAAAGAGTAAAAATCAAAGATCATGTTAGCTCCGATGCCTGGGTTACCTATGGCGTCCCACAAGGCAGCATACTCGGCCCGAGTCTCTTCTTGATTTACATAAATGACCTATGTCAGCTGCCACTAATAAACGGTAATATATTTACCTACGCTGACGATACGGCTTTAGTTTTTCATGGGGGTACCTGGGATGAAGTTAAAACAATGGCTGAGTTGGGACTGCATAAAGTAGGCCATTGGCTAAGATCCAACCGGCTCACCCTAAACCTTTCTAAGTCAACATTTCTCCAATTTACTTTCAGTAAAATTAAACCAATAAGCTTAGATATTAAACTACATGTTTGCAATTTGACATCAGTGGAATGCCCATGCAACTATAAATATATGTAGCGAGAACATTCTTGAATCATTCCCTTTTCATAATTTCTTATTTTATAACGCACCAATAACTTGTGACATCATTATTAATTCGTTTCCCAATGGCTAATAATTCTAATGC
The DNA here is from genome assembly GCA_949775005.1 of Orthosia gothica. Lineage (NCBI taxonomy): Eukaryota > Metazoa > Arthropoda > Insecta > Lepidoptera > Noctuidae > Orthosia > Orthosia gothica. The sequence continues at coordinate 27,576,870 of OX459048.1, forward strand.
AATTTTATCAGATTTAGATACCATCTCTGTGGCGAATAGCTATCATTGTGACCCTGAAACCTGTAATTCTATATTAATTGGCTCTTCTACGAAATCTCTGAAAATAATTACACAAAACATTCGCAGCATTTATAAGAACTTTGACAATTTTCAGTTGCAATTGGCCAGGTTCTCTTTCGAGATAGACATTATAGTTCTTACTGAATGCTGGCTAAATGAACATAAACCTTTTCCTATCTTTGAGAACTACGAAGTTTTTTCCTCTAGGACAAGGCTTAATCAAAATGGCGGCATTGTAATCTATGTTAAGAAGAATTTAAGATGCACTGTGGAAGAACCAGAGTCAAATGACGCTAGTTTTTTGTTGCTTCAAGTTCACCCGGACATCAACATTCTGGCTGTGTATAGGTCTCCATCTAATCACTGCACCAGCAGTTTTCTCAACTCATTGGATGATATCATACGCCCAATTAATGCAAAACACATAATTATTACGGGTGACATGAACATTGACATTAAAACAAACAATAGTGACAGGAATAGTGCGTCTTACTTAAATCTGACTGCTGAGCTAGGGCTACTCCCGGCACACATCTATCCAACAAGGCTTGCCAATTGTCTTGATCATATTATGACAAACACACCCGACTCTGCTACGGCCTTTGTTATGGATTCAACTGTGACTGACCACGCCTCTGTCCTCTTATGTCTTTCTTGCTCAGGCTCTTACGCTAACGGAAACAATGTGTACAGGAAAATTGACTATGAGGCTGCTCTTGCACAATTGCAGACTGTTGATTTCTCATTTGTCAACGATGACGCAGATGCAAATGATGCCGCCACCAGTTTTATTGAACATATTTCAAGTGCTCTAACGAAACATTCGACATTAGTTTCACGGCCCTGTAGAAAAAGATTGCTTAAACCCTGGCTCACCACTGGGTTACTTCGATGTGTTCGCCATAGGGATAAGCTTCACAGATTAGCCACAAAAAATCCACAAAATGAATCTGCTAATCTGACTTACAAAAGGTACAGAAACTTTTGCAATAATCTTTTGGGAAAGTTAAAGAGAAGCTATGAAAAATCTTTGCTAGAAAATGCAAATTGTAGTAAGGATAAATGGAATGCTGTCAAATCCATAATCAACTCATCAAAGCAAAAATCCGTTGGGGACCACCTTTTGGTCCCTCAGAAAAGTAGTTCTAATGTTGTAAATGATATTAATGCCTACTTTTCCAATGTTGGTAAACTGCTTGCGGATGAAATTGTACCACCACAAAGTGAATATAATTTTGAGATAACCCCTGTCCCAAATTCTATAGTTTTGCTTCCGCCAGATGAAGCCGAAATTGATACATTAATTATGAACCTCAGAATTGACTGCGCTACTGGTTGGGATTCTATTCCAGCCAAATTTCTCAAAATTGCTAGGCATATCATAGTCCCCCATCTGACTAAATTAATTGAAATCTGTCTGAGTCAGGGTGTTTTTCCAAAGGTATTCAAAAAGTCCCTTATTACTCCTGTCCACAAGGGGGGGAGGAAGGATGATGTTGGAAATTATAGGCCCATTTCTGTCCTTACGACCATGTCGAAAATATTGGAAAAGGTATTAAACAATAGGCTTACAAACTTTTTGCAGCACAATAATATACTTTCTGATTCCCAGTTTGGCTTTAGGTCGGGCAAAAGCACTGAAGATGCCGTAAGTAAACTAGTAGATCACGTCACACTTAAGCTAGACCAAAAAGAGAAATGTGTAGGCATATTTCTGGACCTGGCCAAGGCTTTCGACACAGTCATGATTCCCTTCCTTGTGTGCAAGTTGGAGAAGATTGGTATACGCGGTACTGCTTTGAGAATTTTTAAAGATTTTCTTACCGACCGCACGCAAAGAGTAAAAATCAAAGATCATGTTAGCTCCGATGCCTGGGTTACCTATGGCGTCCCACAAGGCAGCATACTCGGCCCGAGTCTCTTCTTGATTTACATAAATGACCTATGTCAGCTGCCACTAATAAACGGTAATATATTTACCTACGCTGACGATACGGCTTTAGTTTTTCATGGGGGTACCTGGGATGAAGTTAAAACAATGGCTGAGTTGGGACTGCATAAAGTAGGCCATTGGCTAAGATCCAACCGGCTCACCCTAAACCTTTCTAAGTCAACATTTCTCCAATTTACTTTCAGTAAAATTAAACCAATAAGCTTAGATATTAAACTACATGTTTGCAATTTGACATCAGTGGAATGCCCATGCACAGCAATCTCTAAGTCTACGCATGTTAAATACCTTGGTGTGATGGTAGATAAAAGGCTTGGCTGGCGGCAGCACATTGAAGTCACCACAACGCGTGTAAGGAAACTTATTTGGGCATTTAAAAAACTAAGGCACGTGGCCAATTTCGAACTCCTTCGCACAGTGTACTATGCGCTCGTACAGTCGGTCCTGGGATATTGTATTGCTGTATGGGGTGGTGGATGTAAGACTTTTATGATACACCTTGAACGTGCCCAAAGATCCCTACTTAAAGTCATGACCTTCAGGCCGTTTAGATTTCCCACCAAGGCATTATACGAAAAGTGCGGCGTACTTACGGTGAGACAGAATTTTATTCTGCAGGTTGTCACCAAGCAGCATATTGTAACGCCTTATGATGTTCAGCTATATAGGAAACGCACCGTTCCAAACGTTTGCTTACCAGTGCGCTGCCACACGGAGTCTGCTAGGAGACAACAGGTATATCTTGCTACCTTTCTTTACGAAAAATTAAACAGGGTCCTCAGTATTAATCCCCTCACGACTAGGGAAACAAAGATGAGGGTAAAGAATTGGCTGTTGTCCCTGGACTACTTCGAAACCGAAAACGTATTGCAATCAAATTAACAGAGAAAACTACTGGTTATTCCCCACACACAAACACACAAACAAACACACACACAAACACATACACATTCACACTTTTTTTTTATATTAATAAAATGGGACTATGTTTTTGACGACTTCATTTTATTATAATTGCGATCTTATTTATTTTTTATTTTTTTCTTTTTGTCTTTCATTTTGATTGGGTATTAAACCTAAAAAAAAAAATATGTATTGATTTTAATTTTGACTTTAATTTGGATTGTATTTTGATTTCTCATTGTGATTTTAATTATCGTTTCAATATTGACTTCGATTTTAATTTTGAGTTTGGTTTTGATTATGATTTTATCTTTGTTTTGATGATTTTATTTTATTTTATTTTTAATTTTGACTAAATTTTACCTTAATTTTAATTTGGATTGTGATTGAAATTTTACTGTTAATTTTGACTTTGACTTAGAGTGTAATTAATTTTAACTTGAGTTTGATTATAATTTTAATTCTCATTGTGAATTTAATTCTGATTGTAATTCTATTTTTGATTTTAATTTTATTATTGAGTTTGTTGAAATTTCGGATCATTATGATGATTTGATTTTAGTCTGGGATATGTAGTGAATACTTGTCTGGATTACAATTGTGTTTCAGTAATTATAATTATGTAACATAACGGAGGAGATCACTGGCCCCTGAAACACAGGTGCTGTTACCTAGCTCAGGGGTCAGGGTTTCACGACTTTTGTAAAATTTTGAAGCTAATAAACAATTTATTTATTTATTTATTTATTATTATTTATTATTTGTTTTGAGACGGATCTATAAAAACCAATTTTGCAAAAAAAAAAAAATAGGTAATAGGTACCATTATTTCACTCAAACATCTATAAGTGGCCAATCAATTTATTATGTATGCCACTCAGACACTGATACTTATACATACAACTAAAATGACAAAATTGAAACCACTCTTATTATGAAAATCTTACTTTTATTGGCTAGGGGAGTGACCATAACCTCTTAAAGCAATGTTGTTTAAAGTGTGCGTCAGGGACAGATGTACATGACTTGTATACATAGGTCCCTTTTTCAGAGTCGAACTATTATAGTTTTGATACGTCATGGTACAGGTTGACAAATTTGATTGCAAAACATTAAATATATCAGAGAGTTAATGGCCGTATTTTTAAAGAACTTTCACATTCCCATAATAGTCAAAAATATATTTTGTCAAGACTGACATTGATCGTCACCGAAATGATATGCAACTTGCACAAGCACTAGAATTTACCTTCTCTATTATGTGCCACCGATCCCGTGCGTCTCGCATCCAGCGCCTTCCCGCAACCTTAACCAGGTCATCGGTCCACCTAGTGGGAGGCCTTCCAACATATCGTCTTCCAGTTCGCGGTCGCCACTCCAGAACTTTTCGGCCCCATCGGCCATCCGTTCTGCGAGCAATGTGCCCTGCCCACTGCCACTTAAGTTTGGCAATTGGCGTTTGGTCAATGTGGAGATGCCTGGGGGAGGCCTATGTCCAGCAGTGGACGTCTTTCGGCTGAAATGATGATGATGATGATGATGATTATGTGCCACAAAATTAAATCTAACCTTCAATTTCAATTCCATATTCGAACACAGATCAGAACAAACAATATATCACTTGTTACTTCAAAAAGTATATAAAATTTAAGATATACCCGTCCCCAAGACACTTTTCTCTCACTCTGTTTGCCAATCGAAGGGACAGTGATGTCCTAAACAAACACTGAGGAATACTGAGGTAATCAAATCACTGGAAATGTTTAGTGTTAGTTCAGACCTTTCTAAGAGAGCCAAAAATAACTCATGAGGTCGAAATGTTTACGTACGTCGCATTCTCGGAATTTACTGGCCCGAGATCTCTAACGTAGAACTGCTGGAGAAGTGCCATGAGAACCCGATCGACCGCCAGATCAAGCGTTGCAAGTGTAGATGGATTGGCCACACGCTTTGAAGGTGGGTTGGCGATTTCAAACTTATATATTAACTACGAAGTTCAGGTTGCCTCACGATGTTTTCCTTCGCCGACGTTAGCGATGTTAAGGACTTTTTTTTGTGCTTTCCCTACGCTTTATTCCCAAACCACTGCAACTTCTGAAAGCCAGAATCAACTGTGGCGGCTACCAGAAAAGCGCCGAGGCAATGAAGCTCGTCGAAGTCCCGTAGAATGAATTGAACTGTATTGGATCCCGCAACGAAATTAATCAGAAAAGAATAAAGTGGAATTTTGTAAATATTTTTCCTACTGAGAAGCAGGAAAAAAAAAAAAACACTTCCCTCCATTTCAAGCAGTAGACACAACAAACAAGGCCAAATAGGTACAAAGGGTCGTTTACAACTGGGATAAACCCAGCACCACGGCTTAAAAATATCATTAATATTAACGCATCCTAAAACTGTGTTATATTTGATTCCATTTATGTATGGCAAAAATGTTTGAACGCACGGAAATTTGTTCTAGTTCCTACAAAGTCCGTATAATTAATAACTCCAGATGCAGCCTGTACATTATTCAACATAATATTGCGATCATTCTGCCAAAAAATACACTCCCATGAGATATTATGTGCAGATTGTACATATTCGCAGTCAGATCTAAAATATAAAGGCAACGAGTTTGAAGGAAAATATTTTTTTTTTTATTGTTACCATGTCCTGTGAGAAATTGGACAACACAGTGATCCACCTTCAGCCACGTACAGGCCAGCCGATGCGAATGGATGGAATGAATTGGTGAAAGACCTTGGTGGAATTATCCCACCTTACATTACCATTCGGATTCGGAGTTCCTCCCAAACGTCGATGTGGTTTAAATAATCTAGAGATTTTCTCGCGATCACTCCACGTTAAAAAGTAAAAATATTTAATGACTTGAAAAAGTCACGTTGTTATTTGCACGGAATTGATTCCACGGTCTCAAGCACAAGATGATTATAACCACTGGGCCACCACGACCACCCAAACGGAGAAAGTGACACCAAAATTCATTAAAAAGTCAGTTTCAAAGGCACAAAATCACAACTCAGAACTCGACAGCTCCACACATTCATTAAGCCGAAAGTTCAACAACAACATAATTTGTTTGTGAATTACTTTCCAGGGCAAACATTGAGTCGTTTGAATCGCAATAATGTTGCTTTGCTACTCTTTATTACACACAGTATTACCCACGGGAGGGTAGTACTACAAGTAATTCTGGGGCTATGAGAGTGTGGAGAAGTTGAGTGTTTGGGGTTCTGAGAATGTTTTAATTTTTTTTTTGAGTTTCATTTTTTTTCGTTTATAGGACCATGATAATTGGGAATTAAACACCTCAGCATTATTTTATGGTAAATTTGCTATGCAGGCAGATGTTTGTACTATGCCAGAAACGGCTAATCAAAAAGGCGGAGTCAGCAAAAATAAAATGAAAATTATTTTTTCTTGAAAATTGTAGATCAGTCCATCCAAAATTATTCTGGTAGATATCTATGACAAAAAAGTTGTGTACCTAAAAGTATATTCTATTCTATCTAATACTGCATCCCATGCATAGTTATTGCTAAGCAGTTTATTCGAACAATAGAAGAACGTAAACTATGTTGAATTAATCCTCCTCCTATTCTGTTTTTAATCATACACAGTTCTTCAGTCTTCAAATTAAACGACGAACAAATTATCAGACTACCAGTATATAGGCCTCATTTACATAATCCACGTTTCTCATTCTAGACATTACTTAAGTCTAGACAAACAAAAGATCTAGAACAATGAAGAAGCCTTGGTAATTAATTGAAATCCACTCTAATTAAGTTTGACGTTCATATCAAAAAGCTGTTTGGCAGTGCGGAGATAAGTGAAAATTGGACGAAAATAAATTTGTGGAAATATAGACAAGAAATTTTGATCTCGAGGAATATTCTTGAGGAAAGCTTTGTGTGTGATGTGAATGTGTACGAACATAAGAATAGAGACTAAAATAATGAAAGAAAGGGCCTGACTACTGGGCAAACGACTTATTGAGAAGTATGGGAGAGAAATTATGCTGTGATCACCCAAACGAGGGCTATCGCGTTTGAATTTGTCGCTAGGGGCGCTGGTGTTAAGTGAGGTCTACAAAATGTCAAATTTTATAGTTTTTGGCCTGTACCGCCAGTTTAGTCACTATTTTTTTATTGTAGTGAATATTTTCCAAATTTGACTGACTAAGATAACTACGGGTTTATCGAAAACAATATAATTATCACGGGAAATTTAACGCGATGATTTCGATTGTTTGTTTACCTATTTCTGCCAGGCCAGACTAAGATGATTCGTTTTTAAGTTATCCTTAATCATGGTTATGTTAGATGTTTTTTTTTACAAAAATAATGTCCACCTCCCAAAACAAAAGACTATAAAGCGAAAAATTCGGAAGTCAGTGTCAAAATCGAAAAAAAATAGGTACCAAAGACACCAACTTCTGTCAAAGAAGTAATTTTTTTTGTAGGTATGTAAAGCTTCAGTAACTAGTAAACTTATATCTGTGACCAATTAAAAACAGTCGTTCTGTATCAAGCTTTACGGGGAAGTTTTCGCTTCAACGTGCTCTAAATTAATTTCTGCTCTTAAGAGTTGTGATGTAATTTGTGACTGTTTTATGTTGTTTGTGTCAGTGTTTATCTTAGTTTTACTTGTACCTTGAATTATTTACTTATGTCTTTCTTTTGCAGTTGCCTGATTTTCATAGAAATATTAAACTTCTTCTTCTTTTCGTAAAGATTTTGTAAGGATGTGGCCAGCTCCACCTGGTGTCAGAGTTAATTAAGCCACTTCTAGGAACCCTACAGGCTTCTGACTTGGCTATTTCAGACTAACATTAACTATATAAATCCAGGTATCCTCAAGATGTTTTCCTTTACCGTTGCCTGTGATGTCCAAGATAAACTTAGAAAGTACATATGAATTTGAAAAAGTCACATTGGTACTTGCCAGGATTTGAACCTACGACCTCAAGCACAAGAGGCGAGGTGAGTATGCAACTTGAAGATAATAATTTGCTTGTGCTCGATAAATTCTTACATCACGAAAAGAGTAGAGCCTATTAGTTTGTTGAAAAATATTGAGATATTTAAATACTACACCGATTATGTGTTGAAGTATTGTTATTTCAAGACGCCTACCACAAGTAAAAAAATCTTAAAACAGAAGTTTCAAACTGCAAAATTGTTATACGAGGAAAAAAACATTTTGTGTAACTCAGCTCTGGATGTTTTTGCTCCCAAAATTACATCTAAAATAATTCCTAATTATCATAACGCTTGAGCAAGCCCTCTCCACTCTCTGAGTCCAAATTTTCATATCACTGTGAGCTAACACAACAAACGACGCCTCAGATTGCACAGTTTATTTCATCTCAGTCGACAAGTCATGTCATATTTACACTTGCCTATGTGAGGTGAGAAGTGGGTAGTGGTGCTAGTTCGAGCGAAGTTTAATTAAAAATGATGAAAGTGTTACATATACTTACGCCATTTTAAGTTTAATTGCGAAAATATCTAAATATATTTACATGGTAGTCTATTATCATACTTACTCAATGTTCGACACTCAAATTAGTAGGGTTAAATCTCAACCCCTTTATTAAGATCCACGCGTAAACCTTGCTATACTTGGGAATTGTAATATTTGGTTTCAGTGACCGGAGTGACCTGCAATGGTGTGGGTGATTTTAATATGATTAATAAATCAGAGGGAAACGATTGTCAGGTTCTGCAAGTCACAAAAGCTCAGATGGGCAGGTCACCTGAAGTTAATAAGTAACACCAAAGCCAATAGTCATGTCCAAGTAGACTCTGGATCGAAAAGACCCAGAGAAAGACTCAGGAAGCTTTAGGCAGATTATGTCGATGAAGATTTGAGGAGGATAGGTATCAAAATATCTTGGCTAAGGGTGATCAACGACAGAGCGAAATGGAATTAGATCATCGATGAGGGCAAGGCCCACAAAAGGATAGCCAAAGGAATGAATGAATTCAGAGGGTATTCCTGTCTGCTCCCTTTCAAAACGCCTAGTATGAAAATGTGAATGGCAAATGGAACAGCTTCAAATTTTACACTTACTGTGTTTTTTTTTTATAGGCTCTAATTAGCAATATTTCCTTCTATTTCTAATCACTCATTAATCAATTTGCCGCGCCGCTCATGAAAGTCATCGCTTACAAAGCCACCTCACCCAAACCGCCCAGCCAAATGCGAACAGGCGCGAATACCGCGTTGATAGAATTCTTTATACCTTTCCTTGAGCCTCTATTTTGAATTACTCTAGATATTACGCCCTCGTGGCATAATGTGGTGTTATACCCGTATTATATTGGTGTGTATACGATATTTATATCGCTAAGATGTTTAATAATATCAGATATTAACTTGTTTTATGACTACGATCCTGTTTTATGATTGCGAGATGGGGTGAGGCGTATAACTAATTGGAAGTGTTTTAAAATGAGATGGGTGAAAGATGAAAGGATGTGTTGTAAGTACGTTTTTGCATGGTGTATTTGGATTTTGACGCGCCACGCGGGCATGCTCCGCAGTATTTCTGTGCGCGCACGCTATTGGTTTCTTAGTTCTACCATGCTTCCCGTGCTGAGTTCATGCTTCGTTTGCTTCCAAAATAAAGTCACACACACAACTTTCTTTGCACGATGATGGTTTTAAAAATGCAGTAATGAAAAATTATTTATAGTATCATCATAATGATCCTTCATAATGCGCAAAGCAAAAGCGTGGAACTCACTGCCTGCGTCTGTGTTTCTAAACGCATACAAGCAGAATCTCTTCAAAATTAGATTGAACAGGTTTCTTCTGGGTAAAATCACCCCATCGTCGACTTTTTCTCTGTCACTTCTGGCATAGACTAGAGTCAAGAGCAAACTCATCCTAATAAAAAAACTTAATTCAAAAAATCAAAAAACCCGACTGCTTCAAAAGCGAGTCGTAAACAAGGCAAAAAAGGCATGCTGTGCAGTCGGAGGATACATATTCGCGGGCTGGCTGACCAAAATCTGGTGTATCCTCCGCCTGCACAGCATGCCTTTTTTGCCTTGTTTACGACTTTTAGTTCGCTTTTGAAGCAGTCGGGTTTTTTGATTTTTTGAATTAATTTTTTTTATTAGGATGGGTTTGCTCTTGACTCTAGTCTATGCCAGAAGTGACAGAGAAAAAGTCGACGATGGGGTGATTTTATCCAGAAGAAACCTGTTCAATCTAATTTTGAAGAGATTCTGGTTGTATGCGTTTTTTATGCAGTCGGGTTTTTTATTTTTTTTAAATTAAGTTTTTTTATTTATAACTTTTTAGTATTTTTTTTTTCGAATAAGATACATTTAAACATATAAGTGTTATATATTTTTGAAATCACCTCTTAAAACCCTTTATTTTGATACCCCACTCGATACGTTTGGAAGAAAAAAAAAATTTGGTCCCCACAATTTCGCACCCAATATCCGCCATTTTTCTATTGTCTAATTTTAATGTAGCCTATGACACTCGCAGGGTTAAGACGAATCGATTGACGTATGAATCATCAAAATCGGCCAACGCGTTTGGACTCTGGAACGCCATATAGGAACAAACATACATACATACTTACATACATACATACATACATATATACATACATACTTACATACATACATACATAGACTGTTAAACACATTACCCTCCTTCGGCAGTCGGGTTAAAAAAAAAGCTGGAAAAGGAGCAGTTTGTAATTTATAATGATAAGATACCAGGCCCCTCAGAAAGTATTGCGAAAAAAAGTTTTTATATATGGGAGACTGGCCAGTTATAATGTTTTTCGAAAATATGATTATTTATAAGTAAAAATAAGTAAGTTCCAATTTCAAAATTTCCCTCCACATTTTTTGCGAGTTAATTCAAAGTATTGTGTCTCACTGAAATATGGATCTGCGCCGGGAACATTTTAGAGCTATGATTTTATACGATTTCAAGTGTCGCCTGAAACCGGATGAATCGTACTGTTATATCTATCCAATGTACCCTAATATGCTTACCCAGCACCTAACCAGCACAGTCAGCTCCTCATCATCATTTCCTCATGCTTCCCGTGTCCAGACCTCAGTCCCTTAGCCAGTCGTCATCCATCCGTCAGACCATGCACACGTATCTGTGCCGCGCATCCTCGATTATTGTAAATTACTATATTAAATAAATCCCTTAATTCCAGCAGTAATAATTTCCTTTTTTTAAAAGTGGTTTTAAATCCCCATTCTAACATTGGTGGCAGCGTAAAAGGGATAGTAAATATCCGGGAAAACGTCTCGCGAAATACTAAACCAAGAGGATTGCAGTGTTGTGCAGTGCGTAATAACCTTGAGTGACACTCATCATCATAATCATCCGGGCCAAAAGTAGCCCAAAAATCCAGAAAACCGTCTCATCACCAGTCCACTGTGCAGTGGTACAGGCAGCAGCACTATCTGTGCAGCCTACGGGTCTGCCTACACCCAGCACCGACGAAGATCCAGGCGAGTTCCAGTGTTCCAGATTTCCAGTGTTCCAGTGTTCCAGGTTTCCAGTACTCCAGTGTTCCAGTTTCCAGAAATGCAGTGTTTTTGGACCCTGTGAGTGATACATAAAGTGTAATTCATCTAACCGCATTCCAATCAGTCTGCAACAAAATAACGGTCTCCAGACGACGCGACGACTCCAGCCTAAACATCCGCTGTAATCATATACTGATAAACCGTTGCAGACTGGTTAACAAACTAATTCATTCGGGTTTGCTTGTTTATTTTTAATTTTAATTTATCCTTTTAAGTGACCTATTTTTAATAAGTAAAATGTCGAAACCCGATTCAAAGAAGGACCTTAGAGAAGTTAAAGACGACGAAATTCCTCTTAATGTAATTCTAAAATTTATTAAACCTTTTACCGGTAGCAGAGATAAATTAAATACTTTCATACAAAATTGCGATAATGCAATCTCTCTAGCGTCCTCTTCACAAGAGCACATAGTATTCAAATTTATAATTAGTCAACTCGAAGACAAAGCGCAAAGTGCGTGCTCGATAAAAGAGTTCGACACCTGGTGCTCACTTAAGGAATTCCTGAAAGCACAATTCGGCGAACGTAAACATTACGCTCACCTGTTAACCGAACTCCAAGAATGTAGGCAAAATAGCCAAGAGACTGTAAGTCAATTCCACCTGCGGATTGAGACATGTTTGTCTCAACTTTTAACCGAAATAACAATATCTAATTCCAAAAAGAGCGAACTTTCCGGTAGGGTGGCTGCAATGGAAGACCTTGCGTTACATACTTTCAACATAGGTTTACAACCTCGCTTAGCAAACATCGTTAGGTGTAGAGACCCTAAGAATCTAAACGAAGCCGTAAACTATGCTATTTCCGAAGAGAAAATCCAACAGTTTACCTATAAACAAAACGCACTTAATAAATTCAATCCAAATAGTGACCGCCGTAATAGTTCGAACATTTCCAACAATAAAATCCAAAAGCCTCAATTCCCTTCGTCCTCATCCGTTTGCCGGTATTGCAAAAAACCAGGGCACAACCTAGAAAATTGCAAACTTAGGGAATATAACAACAATAAAAACAAGTACTTCAACCAAAACGCCCAAACTAACTCATCACATAATTTTAAACCCAGAACAGAATTTAAACCCCAAATTAATTTTGTAGATGAGGAAGAAGGCTATGATACAGTGGATAGCACTGATTTAAACTAGAAAATGTCCCGCATGGGTGTCGCACGGGACAGCCTCACCTAATAAAAGACGACACTAATACTCCTTTAAAGACCCATGGACACGGTAACCAGCCCCAAACCGTAGACTCTTCATTATCTAATATCCAAAAGACCCATGGACACGGTAATCAGCCCGAAACTCGTGGTCTTCCGATGAAAGTCAAGCAACAGGGTAACCAGCCCCAAATCGTAGACTCTTCATTATCTAATATCCAAAAACCTGAAGAGAAAAAAATAATTAACCATAAAATATACGAATTTACATCCAATACAAAAAGTAGATACTTACCTTATGTAAAAGTAAAATCTCCTATTTCAACCAGTCATCTGTCTCTCCTTATTGACACTGGTGCATCTATAAGTCTGATAAAAAAATCAGTAGTTAATGATATCACACGAATCGACGAATCAATCAAATATAAAATAAAAGGTATTGATTCTATTGACAACAACACTTTATCTACTTTAGGACAAATCCCTGTATCCATTACGACATATGATGATAATAATATATGCAAACACTCAACCCACACATTCAACGTAATAGACAAAATCAGTCTTCCTTACGATGGTGTTATCGGTAACGATATATTCAATGATTGCTCATGTCAAATCGATTATGTAAAAAGTACACTTAACCTAAAAAGCCTAAAACTTAAGATGTACTTTAATGAACCAGTCTACACTATTACACCACGTAGTGAGACAGTAATAGAATGTACAGTTGCGAATCCAGAAATTAAAGAAGGTTTAATTTTAAACCAACACTTATCCGAAAACCTATTAGTAGCTAATTGCATTGTCCAAGTAAAAAATAATAATCGTATAAACATATCTGTTGTCAATACTTCCAATGAACCAATAACGATTGATTCTGACCTTCAATTAAACCTAGATCCCTTCGAAACAAACTCATCAACCCTAGTAGCTACAATGTCTGAATTCCATACTCTTGAACGCACAGAGAAAGTCCTAGAGCTACTTCGTGTATCCCATCTTAACTCAGAAGAGACTGAAGCATTATACTCAGTCTGTTCTCAATTCTCCGACGTATTCCATTTACCCGATGATCAGCTAACTTCTACTGATGCTATACAACATAAAATCAAAACCACTTCCGATAATCCTATACATGTCAAGACATACAGATTTCCTGAATGTCATAAGACGGAAGTTGAATCCCAAGTTAACAAAATGTTACAACAAAGCATCATAAAACCTTCCATGTCCCCATGGTCATCACCAATTTGGGTGGTACCCAAGAAGCTTGACGCTTCTGGCCAAAGAAAATGGCGTGTGGTAATCGACTATCGAAAGCTCAATGACATAACCATTGGTGATTCCTATCCTATTCCTAATATATCCGAAATCCTAGACCAATTAGGCAAGTGCAAGTACTTCAGTACCCTAGATTTAGCTTCCGGTTTTCACCAAATTAATATGGATCCTAAAGATTCCGCTAAAACAGCTTTTTCCGTACCCACAGGACATTACGAATTTACGCGTATGCCCTTTGGACTTAAAAACGCCCCATCTACTTTTCAGAGACTTATGAATACAGCATTATCCGGCCTACAAGGTATCCAATGCTTTGTATATTTAGATGACATTGTAATATATTCCTATGATATCCCGACTCACATTAATAACCTATCTAATGTATTCTATAGACTCCGTCAATTCCAGTTAAAATTACAACCAGATAAATGCGAGTTCTTAAGAAAAGAAGTCTCCTATCTGGGTCATGTTATTACAGATAAAGGCGTAAAACCAAATCCTGATAAACTAAAAGCAGTTCATGAATTCCCTATACCTACATCTCCTAAAGACATAAAATCATTTCTTGGTTTTGTTTCTTATTATCGCAGGTTTATCCCCGACTTTTCAAATATTGCTAAACCCTTAACAAACTTATTAAAAAAAAACGTTGAATTCTTATGGTCAAATGAACACCAATTAGCTTTCGAAACCTTAAAAAATAAATTAACTTCAGCCCCATTATTAATATATCCAGACTTTTCAAAACCATTTATCCTAACTTGCGACGCATCCAATTACGCGATTAGCGCTATCCTGTCTCAAGGTGATATAGGCAAAGATAAGCCTATCGCTTATGCTTCCCGTACTCTAAATAAGAGCGAGTGTAATTATAGCACAACGGAGAAAGAATTGCTTGCAATACTCTTCGGCTGTAAAACATTCCGACCATATTTATATGGCAGAATTTTCCAGATCATTACAGATCACCGTCCTTTACGTTGGCTTTTCAACCATTCTGATCCTAGCAGTAAACTTCAAAGATGGAGACTTAAGTTAGAAGAATACGAGTATGAGATAATCTATCGCAAAGGAAAATTAAATAACGCTGCAGATGCATTATCTCGCTATCCTCCTACTAAACTCGTAAACCCTATAAATCCTATACCTGAACCCTCTAATCAGGATATGAACCTACCTGATCCCAATGATCTTGTCCAACTTGAAGATCTAATAGATCCCCTCGTCCAACCTGAAAGTTTACCAGAATTAGGTAATCTAGATGACCTAGAAGTAACAAACCGAAATAATAACTTACCTTTATCTTCCGCTGATACTTCAGACCTTCCAACACCTCCAGAAGTCCTTAGTCCCAGTAGCTTCGGTACCTTAGATGGTAATTACTCAGATTTCCTTAAAATCGCTTCTAAAGATTTTAACCCAAATGTAACTATCATAGAACACAACCAAAGCTTATCTAAAACTGATAAGAAAATAATCATTATTCCTACATCCATAGACATGGACGAATCCGTCCCCTACATACAAGAAGTAACATGTAATTTTCCTAACCAAGACGAATTTGCATTATTAGAAAGATCACTACATTCCTTCCTGAAATATGATTTTGATAATAAAACATATTATTTCCTTTTTACCAAAGTTAATCACTTTGATACCTGTACTTATGAAGACATCTATAAAAGTCTTAAGGCCATTAGAAATGAATTAATAATTACACTATTAGGCCAAGAAAATGCCGAAATAGCTATATCTGATTTTAATAACCCCTTTGATAACCATCAGTACCTCAAATTATATAATATGCTCCTATATCTATTTCACAATTCAGAAATAACAATACATATTTATAAAAATACCATTATATATCCATCATTAAGCGAAATACCTAAAATCATGAAAGAAAACCATGATTTACCTATAGCCGGTCATTTAGGCCTTTCCAGAATGTTAAAACGCATACAAGAAAAATATTATTGGAAAAATATGCGAACAGACATTGAAAATTATGTTAAAAAGTGTTCACAGTGCCAAACAAATAAAGCACTTAGAAAAGTAAATCGTGCTCCTATGCAGATAACTTCCCTCTCAACACATGCCTTTGAGCGTGTAGCCTTCGATATAGTAGGACCATTACCCGAAGCTGGTAACGACAAATATAAATATATCCTTACACTTCAAGATGACCT
Organism: Orthosia gothica; assembly: GCA_949775005.1. Taxonomy (NCBI): domain Eukaryota; kingdom Metazoa; phylum Arthropoda; class Insecta; order Lepidoptera; family Noctuidae; genus Orthosia; species Orthosia gothica. Next base: position 27,593,005 of record OX459048.1, read on the forward strand.
TACTAAGTTTTCAGCTGCTTATCCAATTACCAACACTACGGCAGAAGATACCTGTGAATGTTTAGTTCATTTTATCACATTGTTTGGTATACCCAAAACTATACTCACCGATCAAGGTACCAACTTCACAGCTGAACTCTTTAAACAAACCTGTAATCTCCTGAAGATAAAACAACTCTGGTCCACCCCTTATCATCCTCAAACTCAGGGTGCTCTAGAAAGAAGCCACTCCACACTAAAAGAATACTTGAAATCTTATATAAATAATGAACAAAACAACTGGCCTCGTTTCGTTTACACAGCTATGTTAGCCTATAACACAGCAGTCCATTCTACTACTCATTATTCCCCCTATGAACTTCTATTCGGTAATAAGCCCTATATACCAGACTCTATATATGAAGAAACGTCAAATGCTACTTACCCCGAATATGTCCGCATTCTTCAGAATAGATTAAAATATTCGCGAATGAAAGCAATAGAACATATACAAAGATCTAAAACAAATTCCAAAAACTATTATGACACGCGTACACGTCCAATCCAATATAAAGTTGGTGATTATGCATATTTAAAAAATCATGTGCGCCTCAGAAAGGCTCTTTCCCCAATATGGAAAGGTCCTTACAAAATTGTAAAAATACACGGCAATAACACCGCATCATTATTAATAAACCGGCGTCATGTCAAACACCACTTTGACGAAATGAAACCAGCACCTTAATAACAAATAGTTAATCTACATTAATTCTTATTCCAGAATCGTTTACATTTATCCCATCTTGGCGTCAACCGATCAAGAATATATACAACCAGCATCAAACGACGCAGGTATATATTTCGACCCAATTGGCTCCTTAAAAATAACTGACGACACTTTAGACATTATCATACCGATAGACATTTCCTTCATTCAGCCACACCTTGAAAATATTAAAGACATTTTAGGAACTTCCAAATATCTATGTAAACAAAGTAATGCTTTTTATGAAGATGAATGTCATTACATGTTTCAACCGCTATCATCTCGTTATTCTGATATTGTTAGAGATTTTAACTCCATATCTTACCTTATGTCAAAGAAATATAAAAGGTCAGCCTGGTTTGGTGGAATTGGCACAGTAATTAAACATCTATTTGGAAATATGGACGAAGATGATGCTATTAAATACAGCAATGCTATTCAAGCTGTAGAAAATGATCAAACCAAACTGGCATCTCTAATGAAAGAAAATATAATGATTACAACATCAACATTGTCTTCACTTAAAGAAATTATTGATAAAATTGATGCAAATGAAGCAAACTTAAGTTATGCTATTGAAGCATTAAATCAAGATGTTAAAAACTTAACATTAGTTTCTGATAAGTTATTATTAAGATCTAGAATATCTGAATTATTAAATATCTTAGAAAGTAGTTTGTTAACATTATCATTTAAGTTAGAAGATATTATTTGTGCTATAATGTTTAGTAAGTCTAATATTTTATACCCATCTATTATTACTCCTGAACAATTGTTTTCTGACCTTGTAAACAACTATAGATTCCTTCCCAGCTCTAAACAATTACCAACCCCTTTAATTTTAGAAAATATCCACATTTTAGAAAACATATCCAATGTATTCAGTTATTATGCAAATAATAAAATTATTTTTGTATTACAAATACCATTAGTAAATACTGAAGAATTTGACTTGTATCATACTATACCTTATCCTGTTGCTCTTAAACCTGTTAACAATACATTATATACCACTATTGTTCCATCTACCAAATATCTTGGGATAACTAGAGATAAGTCAACCTATTGTAAAACAAACAGTCTTAGCCACTGCAAGGTCATTAATACACAGTACTATGTATGTGAAATTCCCAATGTATATTCCACATCAGCCGCACCTATATGTGAAACTGAAGTTATTTCTAAAGCATTAAGTTCTGTCCCACATCTATGTAATACTAAATTTGTAAATGGTAACTTTGAAGCTTTCCACAAATTACATAATAACCAATGGATTTACCTAATAAGCCGAAATTCTAAACTTACCATAGAATGTCTTAAACAAGATCTATTTGAAACTTCTATTTTCGGAACTGGTATACTAACCTTACCAGACAGTTGTGTTGCTTATTGTAAAAATAATAAATTAATACCCAAACATAGCATCGAGATTAAAATAAAACCAATAGTATTGCATTTTGAACTTATTAACGACACTTGCTGTAACTCTGATACATACTTAAAAGATACTTATAAAACTCCCTTTGTAGAACTAAAAAACATAGATAATTTAGAGACACTCTTATCTGATTATAATAAAGTAACAGATCACATTAAAACAGACCTTAATGATATTATGACGAAACCTCACATAGTACTTTATGGCGATTATTATTCTTACGCCACTATTTTAATAATTTTAATCATCTTATTATTAGTTATGTATAAGATATATAACCATTGTAAATTAGTTAAGGCATCTAAAAATGTTCCCAATCCTGAAGTATCCATAGAAATGATATCTCCAGATCCTGAATCTGACGAAATCCCTGCTCCTAGACTCCGCATGACCTAAACCAGAAAACTCAACCTTTCCGTCAACTTACCCCAACCCGTAAGTTTCCTCCTAATCGGGGGGCTGTTATATCTATCCAATGTACCCTAATATGCTTACCCAGCACCTAACCAGCACAGTCAGCTCCTCATCATCATTTCCTCATGCTTCCCGTGTCCAGACCTCAGTCCCTTAGCCAGTCGTCATCCATCCGTCAGACCATGCACACGTATCTGTGCCGCGCATCCTCGATTATTGTAAATTACTATATTAAATAAATCCCTTAATTCCAGCAGTAATAATTTCCTTTTTTAAAAAGTGGTTTTAAATCCCCATTCTAACAGTACGATAGACTTCAAATGGCATTCATGGATGAAGGCCCTTCCAAGGCAACCGTGTATCGTTGGTATAACGAATTCAAGCGCGGTCGACCAACTTTGGGGGATGACGAAAGAAGCGGTCGCCCTTTGACGGCTGTTACCGAAGAAAACGTGCTAGCAGTGAAAAATTTAATCCAAGACAATAGGCGAATTACATATCAGGAGATTCAACACATATTGAAGATTGGATCGGGAAGCGTTCACGAGATTCTACACAGCCATCTTCGCGTGAGGAGGATAGTATCACGCTGGGTGCCACACAACCTCACCGATGCTCAGAAGCAGGCCCGGGTGGAATGGTGCCGTGATATGCTTAACAAATTTGAAGCAGGCTCGTCTCGGCGTGTTTACGACATCGTTACAGGTGATGAGTCCTGGATTTATCAATACGACCCAGAAACCAAGCGCCAGTCGACTGTTTGGGTGTTTCAAAATGAGCCAACGCCTACCAAAGTGAAGCGATCTAGAAGCGGGGGTAAGATTTTGATCGCTAGCTTTTTTAATTTGACTGGCCACTTGGTATCAATTCCCTTACGGGATCAAAGAAGCATTAATGCCGAATGGTATACTACCAAATGTTTGCCAGAAGTTTTCTCTGTTATAAGCAACAAGCGACCAAACACAGGGCTCCGCGGGCTACTGCTCCACCACGACAATGCACCTGCGCACACCGCACTCAAAACGAGGGACTTCCTGGACAGCACGCCAGTCAAACTCCTGGGTCACCCTCCTTACAGCCCTGATCTAGCACCGTGTGACTTCTTTTTATTCCCAAAAATAAAAAATCAGCTCAAAGGGATACAATTTTCGTCGCCGGAAGATGCGCTGGCTGCGTTCGAGCAGGCTGTAAACGAGGTGTCTGCGGCGGACTGGAAAAAGTGTTTTGAAAACTGGTTTAGGCGCATGAATCTTTGTATAGAGGCTGGTGGAAAGTACTTTGAAAAGATTTAATAAAAATATATGTACGTATAGAACAATTTTTTTTAGTTTCGCAAAACTTTCTGAGTGTCCCACGTATATATAATGATAAAAACGACACAAAAAGTAAACATTTTCTTTATTTAATTCTAGCCTCTTCCACGGTACTTAATAGCTAGTAAACTAACTATTATGATTCTAAAATAACACAATGACTCTTTTATCATAAAACAATAGCCTAGTACCTACTTTAAAACGTGACTGTATCCTTGCGCAGACACATCCCCTCTTCGTGCAGCGTGCGTCCTGTCGCTCAGCGTTCTTTTAATGTGACGGGACCTACATTTTGGTTCGCTAATTATAAGGGTAGAGTGTGAATTAGAAATTCAACTAAAACAGCGATGACTCAACTCATAAAAAATTTAAGAGACGAAAATCTCACAAATCGGACAAAGAAACACCTATAAGTTTTGAAACTGTCTTGGTCACTAACACTATCATTAACATTAGAAGCGAGCTATTTCATTAACAGCAACATAATATTGGAAACTCGCAACAAACAGTTAACATGGTCCGCACACTTGTCTTCTCCACCTTTCTCTATGGGACAGAGACTTGGCAGATCAAATCTACCGACAGGCAAAGAATTGACGCTTTTGAAATGTGTGCGTCGCCTATTAAGAATACCATAGACAGCCCATCGCATAAATGCCTCGATTCTCAAATAACTACAAATAGAGAAAGCGCAATAACTGCACTCAACCTGCCAGAAACGTGTCGTGAGATACTTCGGCCACATTGTCCGCAGAGGAACCATTAAGGAACGACTTATGGTAACTGGCAAATTATAGGGTAAAAGACCTAGACTCCGAAGCCCCAAACGGTGGTCGGATCAAATATCGGAGCAACTTGAGATACCGATCAGCGCCGCAACCTGCCGAAAAACTATTTTACAATTTGGCAGAATATATGAATGTAATATATAACTTTCATATGGTGTCCTATCAGTGCAGTTCTGCTTTACCCTCAGGGGAATACTGGCGCAAAGTAAAAGTCAAAGTCAAATATATTTATTTTAACCAGGTCAATGAGCAGCACTTTTGAACGTCAAACAATTAAAAGTTAAAATAAAAATTTACAAGTAAAAATTAAAGTAAGTATTAAGTAAAAATTTTATTCTACCGTGCATTCGAAAAAGTAGCTTGTTATGGAGAAGAACGCACAAGAAACACCATACTAATTATTTAAAAAAATATTGGTGTTTTAAAATATTTACATTCGCACACACGTTAATAAATTCATATATGTGAAGACGATGCACCCAGGCACTACACACTATACAACGTACAGGTATAAAGCATTAAAAGAATTAATAGGTAAATTAATTAAATTGATAAATAGGAACATGGTTCTCACATACTTACAAATATTGCAATCATAGGTAAAACACCTAATTCAACAACAACGGAACAGTGTGTGAGTCAACTGCTAATAATTGAAAAAAAAATGCAATAACTATGAATAGGAATATAAATTAACAAATTTTATTTTGTCTACACTAAATATTGCCCTATGGAGCAGGACCAGCATGTTTCCAATGTCTTGCGCGATGTTATGTTACAATATGAGTTAATTTAAATAAGAACATCCTTGTAAATCCAAATAGCTTCTACGAAGATAATGCAACAGAACAAATTGCATCAGAGCTGCGACTATAGACAGTATTCGAGAGCGAGACTTTACCGGGATTACTGGCTGTATAGGATCTGGTCTTGTTTTCTCTTAGTATTGATAGATGCTTCTACAATGTACTACCGCAACTAAGTGGCTGGCTGTACTTAGATACTATATGTGACTGTCTCGAGGCCCTAGACAAGTGTCATTCGATGTCAGCGAAGGCGACTATAGTATAATAATAGATCACGTGAAATTTCTATGACGCTTGTCAATCTCATACGTTTTTGGTTTTTACAGTCGCCATGGCGACACTTTCGTTGATAAAATGTCATTTGTATAGAAACCTTGAGGCTTTTGCCAAAGTGAATTTATAACAGCGATAATGATTCTGGCGTATCAATAGCGCATATCAATAATATTTTTCACTTTCTGGAAATAATTGTAGCTGCTGAAAAAATGTCGTTTTCTTTGAACAGGCAGTGTTATGGAATATTTTGGCGGGTCATATTTTAAAATTGCTGCTATATGAGGAAACAATAAAGTGAGCATTTAGAATGGGTATTTAATGGGTATTCTCTACTGAACTCAGACTTTTACTTTATATATTTTACAGAATATTAATTAACTTTAAATTAATCTTAACGTGTTTTTTCTTTGTATTTTACAAAACATTTTATTTTATTTTATTGACATTAATTTTAATTTATATACTTTGTACCATAATGCATAAATTAGTTATTCTTTTTAGATTTCAGTGTACTTCGATTCTGACATGTTGTGTATGTATTGTATGTGTATATAATTTTAAGTGACTAACATAGACTTTTGGGGGTATGTGGAACAGAGTGTAAAGTTCCACAAACTTCAATTGAAAAGGGAGGATCCTCCGACCAGACGGGTGTTGTGTCTGGTCCGGGCAACTGCCCAACGGTTGTTGTCGGACTGTTGTATGTGTTCTAATCGCGCCGAAAACTTTGCTTGCGCGATGCAGGATTTGTGTGACGTCATGTCATTCGTAAGTGGCGGCGTCGGTGCCGCTACATCACTCCCCTCCGGAGACCGGAGGTCGATAGCAGGTTAGGTTGAGTCATCTGTACATCTTGTGATGTGTGCCTGGCCAGTAGAAGGTTGGTTCCAGTGAGTCGGAACCGGAAGTCGTAGAGTTCGCGGTGAGTCGGAACTGTATGCGGTTGTGCCCCAGTGAGTCGGGGTGATGATATCCCAGTGAGTCGGGATAGAGTTGCTGGCTCCAGTGGGTCGGAGCGGTGATGATGTCCCAGTGAGTCGGGAGAGTGCAGCTGGCTCCAGTGGGTCGGAGCGATGATGCTGAGAGAAGCTGAGGGTGCTAACCAGGAATGCGCGTCCGCTGCATGCTGGTGGTCAGGATACCTTCGTAGATGCCGTGCGTACTGGCTGGCTGTGTGACTCGCTGCTCGAAAGCTTGAGGAAGTGATGATGACGTCACGATGAAGTAGCTCTGCACGAAGGCTGCGCTGATGTTCATGTTCGAGGGTCACCAGTTTGGGGGTATGTGGAACAGGGTGTAAAGTCCCACAAACTTCCATAGAAAAGGGAGGATCCTCCGACCAGACGGTTGTTGTGTCTGGTCCGGGCAACTGCCCAACGGTTGTTGTCGGACTGTTGTATGTGTTCTAATCGCGCCGAAAACTTTGCTTGCGCGATGCAGGATTTGTGTGACGTCATGTCATTCGTAAGTGGCGGCGTCGGTGCCGCTACAGACTTTATAAGTATTTGTATGTTCTAACAAAATATGGATATCACATCTGAGATAAATAAATAATAATAATAATTATGGGTTACATTCATTTCTGTACATTGTAATTAAACGTTAAGAATGGCGCCAAAATGCACCTCTACTGGTTTGAATTGACGAAATAAAGATAAAATCTAAAGAATTATGTAATACAATTGTCTCTCTTGTCAGTGTTTGATCTCAACCGTTAATGTCTAACACTTTTATTATACGAAGGGACTTTGCCTCTCCCCTATATTAATAAAATGATTATTCTACCCTTATTCACTCTCTCCTCTAATGCATAAAAATAAAGCAAAATTATAAAAGGAGCCATAAATTAAAATGCACAATTCATATCCAAAGAGAGCGAAAAGAGGGTGGGATAAACAAAATCTCGTTAAGGTGTCCAATGCTCCTGCCGGGGGCGGGGATGCGAATAACTTTTTGTTTTTTTATGAAATTTTATTTGTAAGCTGCTTTTTCCAGCTTATAAAATGCTAAAGTGGTTTTGCACATTGATAGTAATTCTGCTTTTGAATTCCATCCAGGCAAATTCAAGCAATCTTTAGTGCTGTAAATGTTACTTGGAAATGGCAGTCTACTCATTCCTTTAAATAAAATTTACTATGAATAAAAAATATGTAAATTTTCTGACGTTGTTTTCAGGGGAGGCAGTCCAGCTATCATAGGACATAGAAACTATTTGTCACGGATTAAAAAAACAATTACTGAAATCTAGGACAAAAAATGGTGTTCTATTCCTAATTCACTTTTTAGTGTTTTGTATGTATACGTTAAGGTATACGTATTCTAAACGCATCTTAAAAGCTAAAATCAAAAACGAAATTGTCTTTGGTCATACGGCAGCTGTCAAGTGTCACAGATAATTTTAAATGGAACGCTTCGTAAAAGTTTTGAAGGGGAAATCGGACGAATTTGTTGCTTCTTCCACCAGAAAAAACAAAGGACTGCGGTGTTGTTTAATATTTTAGGACCAAATTTTGTACAATGATAATAACGTCACCGTTACAAAAAGAATTTTATATTTTCTCGTGATGGTGCAGTGATCAAGGTTTCTTCTTTCAAGTACAGTGCCCGGCACGTAAGTTGGCAAGGTTTTAACGTAGTGGAGGTAAGTTCGCGCATATGTCGCGAACTGACCAACCACCAAATAGAGCGAAAGGAACGTGAACGCGACACGATTGGTCAGTCGATCCTTGTGTCAACTGACCAACCAATCGCGCGCTCGGAATGGTCCTAAACGTTCCCCGTGCTTCATTACCAAAGATACCTAAAAAACTACTTCTGCGCATCTAACGTCTCTTGCCAACTTATGTGCCGGGGATAATACCAATGTGACTATTTATAATTATATGTACTTTCTAAATTTATCTTAGACGTCACTGCAGTCGGTGAGTGAACTTGGACTTATATTACACTAGCGGACGCCTTGTGGTTTCACCCGCGTTATACCCGTTGCCGTGGGGATACAGGGATAAAAAAAATATTGAAATCGGTCCAGTAGTTTTTAAGCTTATTCATTACATTAAAAAATACAAATCTTTCCTCTTTATAATATTATAGTATAGATTTAATTATAAAACTGCCAACGTGCTTTCCGAAATGTAAGCGTGGAGATTAGAACTCTTCCCTTGTCTGTATGAGAAGAGGCTTGTGCTCTACAGTGGTACGGTTACGGCCTGGTATTATTATGGCATATAAAATATTTTCTCAAATCTACTTTTACAGGCAACTCACCCATGGCGGTCTACTTCCTAATTTTGTTTGCAACTTGCGAAATATTGCTAAGGCACGTGGACCTTAAGTCTGAAAATGCATACTGATTGTGTTATTACGGAAAGAAACAAGTATTTAACTCCGTAAACACAACTGTCATCGACGACCGATTAGTTCACAATGACCCGTAAGAGGGCGGCGCTTGATATTTATACTAAAACCACTTAGTGTAGAATTTTGATAACTTTAAACTCATGTTTTAGGGGCTTTTACATAGTTTATAGTGCCCATATGGCGCTTATGTATTAGAATTATGCATAAGGCATCTTAGACATATGATATATGTATAGTTGTAAGAAAATAAAAATATTTTTTTATATATATTTGTTTACTTATTTTAGTCCCCCGATTTTGGCAGGGTGCGAAGTAGTGCTATAGGTATTCTATTCACCTACCAATCAGATTGTTTCCTTACACATAATTGTTTTGTTAGGAAACACCATCTAGGTGTTCTAGATAGGATAGCTGGATACCATGACTGAGAAATTATACATAATAGCAGTACATGGCCAGTCTTAATGCATTTTCACTCTGAAAAGGCAAATATACATATATTTTGCTCAAGTAAGTGTTTAGAAAATTCGATACAAGCCATTTAGCGCTTCTAGGTGACCTAGAATTCTGTCTGGGCCCTATAAATAGATAGCACTTATGTAATTCTAGTACATAGACATCACTTACTTGAGAAGATGTGTCTGTGTATGCCGGCATGGACGTTTCTATGCGTCTGCCGATGGGTCGCTGCGTCCAGGGACATTTGGTGCCTGGTCAGCTATAGCTATGCTGTCTGAAGCATTACCTCCGTGGACCCTCAGGCAGGCGCTTAGACTCAGTCACAATGCAGAGCTAATATATAGCTATATATACACATACACAGACGTTAAAGCTATGGAACAACGCAATATTTCGTATTCGGCCGCTTCACGGCACCTTAAGCAGGAGAAAGGCTGGTGGTACACCCATCAGGGTACCGCCATTCGGCAGCCCAGTTATCCAGCTACTCAACCACACTTCCAGAAGGAGCCTAGCTCTGGTGGTTGAGGAGCTAATCGACCTAACATAGGGCGAGGTTCCATGGTTTTTTCATGTAAACAAAGATGTAATAAGAGATGCTGCTTCGAGGGTCGGACATATATCCACCAAACTTCTACCGTGGGATAGCCCATCGCAAAGGCTATCCGATGGTGAATGTTTGGTGAGGATCCGCCCAGCAGCTTGACCACAAATTAAGCTTATGAGCCAAGATCGGGAGCATAAGCTAAACTTTCGTACCTTCACGCGGCTGTACGCCTGAACGTTATCAATATAACCGTGACACTTATATGTGTCGACGGCACAGTAGGAGGGCTCCAAGTCCCTCGCTGGTACCCTAGAGCTAAAAGGTCTAGTTTTAGTAGAAACTCGATTGTAAAGCTTTAAACTGGCGGGAATTCCCTTTCTTTAATGTTCTCCTTACGAGAACTCCCTGATGGTAGGGGCTAGGGACCTGGATCATCGTGTAGCGAGGGCCATGAAGAGACGTCGCTTCTGGCCATGAACAAATAGTTTTTAATTTAATCCGGACATCACTTTTCACCTCAACACACTTGGCAGCCTTCCAGTAACTCCAGGGTCCATAGTTACCAGATGACAACTGAACAATAGGTGCAAGGGGCGTCAACGCGTTCAAGCTGGAGCCTTACAACCTCCTGATTGCCTGTCTGTCTTGGACGATCACGTCCGTCCCGTACAGTACTATAGATTCACACAAGGCCAGGTATATAAGTCAGAGTTGCTTTGTAGTTGCACTATCTCTAAGCGTTTTAAATACATGAGTTAGTCGTCTTATTCAGGCATTAACTATACTATGTGTTTATCCCACCTCAAGCCACTATCCATGTGTACTCCTAAATACTCCACACATTCCGCGCGAGTGATTTCTTGGCAATTGCAGTTGGCCTGTGAGATGCAGGTGTGTGCATGTATGGTAATTCCTCGCGGTGGGGTCTTAGTTTTGTTGATGGAGAAGGGGAGATATTTCGTTTTGGTTAGGTTTAGGGTTAGTAGGTTGTGAGTCAGCCACTTTTTCACATTGGATAGTGCGAATACTGTTCTTTCTTTAACTGTTTGGACCCCAGACAAATATGGCGGTGACGTCTGCATACGTGAAGATGCGAGTGGAAGGGAGGGACATTGTGCAGAGGTCATTTATATAAAGCTGGAAGAGGGTGGGACCCAAGACACTCCCTTGTGGAACACCGTAGGAGACGCTCTCCTCATCACTCATGTAATCCCCAATCACACGTTGCTTTCTACTCGTGAGGTAGTCTTTAATGATTTCGTAGCTTATGCCACGCACCCCCAGCATTTTGATTTTAGATAAAAGTATGGGGATAGAGACTGTGTCAAACGCTTTAGATAGATCAAGGTCGATACGTAATCAATTATTTTTAGCGTCTAATGTTTTTACCACAAGATTAGTCAAATCCATCACTGCGTCCTCGGTGGAGAGGCCAGATCGAAAACTATACTGATTATCGGCTAAAATATGAAATTTGTCCAGAAACTTTTTAAGAGAGTAATTGAGTATTTTTTCTTATACTTTAGATAGGGTAGAAAGCACTGCTATGGGGCGATAATTGTTGACACAGTCTCGGTCCCCGTTCTTGAAGATCGGGTGAATGACTGCATTTTTGAAGGCTTCAGGGAAGACACCTGTAACTATAGCTCGGTTACATATATGAGTGATGAAGGGGAGCAGCTCCTTCCGACATTGCCTTACTATCTGGGATGAGATCCCACCCCAACCTGTGGCACAGTCTGGGTGGAGCTGTATAATGATGGATTCAACATCCATTTCAGTCACCTCAGCAATGACCAGAGAGTTAGGCGGACATTTTGTCTGTCTGTCTTTGACTCGTTGTTTGACTAGAGGCAAGAATTTTATCAGCAAGAGATTTTCCTACGTTGGTGAAAAATTTGCAAACGTAATTAGCAGACGTCTTTGGGTTATTTGTAGTTTACAATAACTTAGCTGGACTAATTTTGCTTTTCCGAGTATTTGTTATTGTTTTGATAGCTTGCCAGACGGCCTTTGGATCGTTACCTGCTTTTTCCAATTGAGCTTTTTTGTAGGCTATTTTTAGATTTCGCAAAAGGCGATTACAATAATTGCGATATCTAGTGTAGGTAATTTTAAAAGTCATATTAAGTGGGGATTCGTTGGCTTTAATGTGCAGATTGTCTCGATTTCTGATACATCTGATTAGACTGGGCGTCATCCACGGTTTCGGAATTTGGATTTTCTTGGTGATTTTGGTTGTAGTTGTATGAGCTGCAATCTTGCGAGAAATTATAGACACAAACATATTTGTAGCCAAGTTTGAGTCATTAGTTGCTAGCACATTTGAAAATCTATTTTTCCCAGGTCTTCTTTAAATTTAGGGATGTCTGTGAAGGTTTTAGCTACCGAGTTTTGTCTAATTCAGAAATTATTTTGTATGTTAATTGCAATTGGCTTATGATCCGTGATGTGTGACTCCAGTACTAGTATCAGGGAGAGTGTAGTTGAGTTTGTGAGAATGTGGTCTAAGCAAGAGTAGAGTCTAGTAGGAGTAGTATGTGTAGGAAAAATGCCATATGTAGCGTTGAATGTCAGATATACTTCTCGAAGTGGGTCTCTATTATTAGGGGCTAAGTCAATATTTATATCTCCTACGAGAAAAATATTATCAGTCGATAGTTCATGGTAGGCGGCATCGAGACTATTAATAAAGTTATTAAAGTTCTCTTTTGTTTTTAAAGAAGGAGAACGATACGTAGCAACAATATCTCGGTTACTTTGCAGCTTATTTTTATGTTGGTATAGATGACGATCCCGTCATTTTGGTTTAATAAGTTGACCGTGGAGTGAGCCGTGTGACTATCCAATATTGGTAGGTAATTTACCTTACGAAGCCAGCATTCTGTAAGTATTATGATATCAAAATGTATGTTTGTCATTGATAACAGTATGCGGAGTTGGTTATTTTTTTTATTTATACTACGAATATTGACGTGTAATAAGTTAATTGAATGGTCATTTTGGTAAATATATTTTTGGCAGTCTTCTTTATTACAGGTAAGTGAGTAAGTGACTTCAAGGGAATCTAGTTCAGAATTTATTTTATATATATTAGCCATTTATTATTATTAACAATAGAAAACAATAGGGCGCCGAGAAGATGTACGTTATTAGCGTGTAATGCGATACCATTGAATGTTGACGAGTTGTTATTTGCAAGTGTTTGTGTAGAAGAGAGTGTTATTATTGTGTATGAAGTGTTCTTGTGTTGGAATTGGTTGTGAGATATGTAACTGGTAAACACATCGTGTTATTATGAGAGGGCTGCAAGTGGGATGGAATGGGATTAAAAAGTGTACCAGGCTTTGGGAATCCAGTGGATACGAAACGCACTTCTCTAGAGAAGGCAACTTTTATTTTTTGTTTGCGGTAATGCTCATGCACTATCACGGGGAGATAGCGCAGTTATGTGGGACTCCAACCTACTAAAACTCCACGGTGTCCTCCTGTGCCGCTTACGGCGAGAACATGGGCACGCAACAATTTAGATGAAAGTCCTATCAAAGATATATTAAGCGTATTGGATGTAAAAAATGAAATCTATTAATTTCTATAATTAAGTGCAGGTGCCTTCTTTATTAGGTACGTAGGTAGTACTATTGGGCACAAACAGTCTCACTAGTTCCACTAATATGAATTTAACCGGTGGTACAGTTCGGTGGTACTAGTGGAAACAAAGGAAAATTTTGTGTTAGAACTAAACTATGGCTAACTGTCCGTCCCCCCGATATACTTAAGTTGCATCATTCAAAGAGGTTCATAGACTTGATAAGGTGACATCACAATTTCTTCCTCTCGAAATCAGACACCGCTATTAGTCTTGCACACACTAACCCACATGGAAATAAATCTATTCATCAACACATAGAAATAAATTCCCCCACACAAAGTTATCTGCATTGTCCAGCGTCTATCAATTAATATTCTTTACCTAACAAAAGGAAGACGTATCGGCTGGCCTCTCAATAGTAAGGTCGTAGAATAAGTAACTGCACAGAAGCACAACTAATGTACTTTTCTTGCAATATTTACTCTGCTACAACCCACACTCACTAAGTTTGACGACCACTGAAACTTTTAAGGGTGGTCGGTCCATCTTGCTACGGCGCTTCCTATGCTACTCTTGATGATATACTGTCTCCATTCTAGGATTCGTTTTCTCAACCGGCAATACGCCCTTCCTCCTGTCCTGTATGACCAGTCCACTGTCACTTCAGTTGCATACCCTGCAAGCTATGTTGGTGACTTCTGTTCCTTTTCTTGTAATATTATTTATTATTTTGAGTTTTCAAGAAATCCAGAGTGACTGCAATCTGCTACAACCTGCTGTACTCGGATCAGACTCTATGCAGAAAGCGAGAGCTATAATGCAGTTTGGAAGAGGCTTATGTCCAACAGTTGAATGTATTTGGCCGAGTTAATGATATTGAAGACCACAAAACACGTAATACACTTGTGCAAGTGGTGAAAAGACCCGTATTGAGCCGCAAGGTACGCCCCAAAACGCCAAGTATGAAACCTGCGTGACTTTGTCTTCTGTGTCCACTCTTATTCTATGCGGTTGGCCTCTCAATAGAGTTGTATTGATGGCACTATTCTATGGAGCCGACACGTTAGTGATAACATGGTTTCCTGCGACTTTGACTTATGCTTTTCAGGTATTTGGTTTTCTTTAGAATAACATACTTTCTGGGTGAGAAATCGTGAACAATTAGTTGAGTAACAATCAGTTCTATATTGTCCATCAAAATAAAGAAGAAATCAGTACATCAAAAATGTAAGGTTATAAAGATTTTACTGGATGCATTATGGTGGGTACACAGAATTTTGGTCGTATTTGTAAAAACTCGCAATTCTGAGTGCAAAATAATAACGCAGACATATCGACAATACGAGTAGTTTTAAACGCCCAGACTTTTCATTGGTCATTTTATAAGTAATTATTTGGCTTTGACAAATATGCCGACATTCATGCAGACTTTCGACTTTTCTGATACACCGACATTCATCTGTACAGCTGTAGAAAGATAAAATTCTATAAAAGTTTCTAAAAGTCTGTGCAAAGTCTGTGGATTGTTACGGTGGTCCATTTCACGTTTTAATCTTTCTTAAAAAAAAAATAAGTTATATTTATGAAGATATAACTTCACAGCACATGTGTGAGTACTATGTTCCGACTGTAAATCTACCATTCACTGTACCTATGTGTCGTTTCGTTGAATTCTGTGTGCCCTGGCAGTTGAGTGTGTCATGCTCTATCTAATTTCTCATTGATGGTGGTACATGTTTTGTATCATTCGGTTCCCTTCATGATGGTTGAGTTAAGTGGTGCCGATCCATGCGTCATGTTCGTGAACGGGCGCCACCAGTTGGGATTGGGCATAACTTTGCTCCCTCGGCCTGTTATTGTATTTTTTTATTGTTTGTTACTCTAGAAGCATTTACGTGCAAGTAATTTTACATTGTTCTCACATATTTTTATTTTTAACAAAAATGATGAAACCAAAAAAAATGTAATTAAAACTGATGGAAAAGAGTGTCCGTGGAATTTCTTGCAAATTCTGCACCATTGAGACCTACTGACGCTTGCAAATTTGCAACTAGAGTCATCTTTTTTTTGTTTGACTATTCAAAAGAACTTCTAACTCTTAGGTTTATTTGAAATAAACTACTTGATTTTGTTTTTTATACAAAAATATCATTACGCCTACATGATAAGGGCGATTCAACTAACCATAACATAACTACGCGCTTGTATTCCGCGATGAGTTAGGTAGAAGCATACCCATACTACTCTCACATGTCGCCAGTTATGTTCAAGTGCCATTTAATACGGGGCAAGCCTAATGCCATTTACCGGGCAAGTCCAGACTTCTGACTGCTAAAGTTGTCGGCACGTAACTTGGCAAAAGTTGTTAGATGCGCATTGACACCAGGCTGTATCTCATGAACCGTGATAGCAAGACAGTTAAAATTTTCACAGATGATGTATTTCTGTTGCTGCTATAACAAAAAATACTAAAAACCAGAATAGAACAAATATTTAAGTGGGGCTTCCATACAACAAACGTGAATTTTCCGTTTTTTGCGATAATAATACGGATCCCTTTGTGCGTGAGTCCGACTCGCACTTGGCCAGTTTTTCTACAACCAACCCGTTTCTAGGGTGGCCTATACAAAACCTACCTCAAACATAAAAACATCGAGCAATTCTCAGCAACGTCCCACAGTAACACGGAGCAATCGGCATTTCCTAACGCCTGAAGTACAACACAAAGGCATGTCTCAAGTCCTTATTTTTGTACACCCTTGTCAAAGCACAAACAGACATTTTGCCTTCGTTTTTGTATTAATCTGACGACAATCACTGCGATATTTTTATTCACAGACAGAGATTAATTCCGAGACTTTGTAGAGGACGATTAGTATTCTTCTTCGATGACGTCAACGAAAACAATTTTAAGAGAAAGTATTATTTTCAAGTATTTTTTAATTATAAAAGGCTTTTGAGAAAAGGGTAAAGTTTGAATTTAGTTGAAATGAACTACTTATACAGTACCAATTTTGTTGAAAAAGCAGCTATAAGAGCGATTTTGATATTTAGCGAAAAAGAATACTTTTATTAAATTTTCAACTAGAGGTAACGAAAACCTTTTTTCAACAGTTCTTATTAAAACTACTCGTATCTAGATGGTACTCTTTGGACTTGCGGAGCGTATAAAATAGAGTTCGTTTTTATTAAAAAAAAACGAATAATGTGAATAACTTTTTAAGGCTTATTTACATTAGCCATAGTGTATAGTCTAGGTTATACTTTATTAAAATTCTAGTCAACACAAAATCTTGTTTACTAATCAGATTGATGTTTTTTTACCAACATTATATACAAAAGCCTTAAAGAATTTGTTTAGATTTTAAATTCCATTATGAAAACGATGTTAAGTAAAATTGGAGCGTTCAAACAAAAGAGGCAAAGATTAAAAAGTTATCAAGCAAATATTCTGAACAAGTTATAAATTTTATATCGAGGCAAGAAAATTAACAAGCAGAGAAACTTTGAAATAAATAATACTAGATTCTGCCAGCGACTTAGCCCACATGAAAAGTGTTTTCTTATCTCAAGGGAGCAATACACCGATAAAGTAGCATATGTGCTATTCCAGACTATAATCTATCTCCGTGCCAAATTTCATCCATATCAGTTCAGCCGTTCTGACGTGATTGAGTAACAAACATACATCCAGTCTTCCACACACACATCCATCCAAACTTTTACTTTTATAATATTGCTGTCATTTCATTGATACGGATAGCTAGAAGTCCAAAACCTGACCCAACAAGAAGAAACATCAAAATGGAATAAATTCACGATTCGAATTCATATCAACGAGAAACCCTAACAACCATACAGTCCTCTACAGTTTGTAACAGTCAGACGAGACTTCGCCACCATACGTTTCCATTTAAGCCACTTTTTTTGAGTAAAGCCACCACCCTCTTCGCAACCACTGCAACTCCTGAAAGCTTGAATCAACAGTGGTCAACATCAGAAAACCGCCAAGACAGCGAATTTTTACGAACCCCGACAGATAACAAAATTGGATCTGCAACTGGATTGAATTGAATTGGATCCCACAACAAAATTTATTTTTGATGATTATTTTCTTGTGCAAATCGTACGAATTGCATCGCATTGCGTCCATGGAACATACTTGCTATTTCGCTCAGTAAAAATCTCATATCGGTGTGATATAAATCGAATCGCGTTGAGCCATCAGGATGGTCACTAAGGCCCATTTTTGGTAAAGGACAGAGTTAGTTACTAACACAAGGTTAAATTAATAAACATCATAAATAACATGGGGTCAGCTACTACATGCGGGCCTAAAAGTTACATATTTATTGCAACTAATACTACAAGCAGGCCTAGATTTTACTACATCACTAAACTAGTTTCCCACTTTATTTTTCCATAACAACTACCTACTTAAATAGTCCACTCTTTCCACACGATCATACGTCACTCCGGTTCAACGCTCTCCGGACGCGTTCGTACTTGAGAGCTGAAGCGACACCGCTCCGTTCGCGTTACATGCTTCAATGGAACTCTGCATTGAACCGAGATGCTTGCACTATATTTTACAGTTAATAGTTTTAAATATTATGTGATGTTTATATAAGTGACATCATGTAATATGCAAAGTTGGGTGAGTTGAATGGATAAATTGCTAAAGTTAGTATGTCATGAAGTATATCAATAAATGGTTTATCATATAAATGGTCTAATTAATTTCTCGAAAGAATTTGTTATTAATCGGGGGTTTCTTGCTTTATCATTGCGATCTCCATTGGAGTATAGGCAGTTTCTAGGACTCATAATATGGGCCCTCAGTCGTTGTTGGTGCGTATATCGATTAATTTGATAATTTTAGTTCCCAATTGAAATGGCCATAAACAGTATTTTTTTGGTTTTGTTTTGAACTGCGGGAGTCTGTTGTACGCGAGAAGCACATGATAATATTGTTCAGCTGTGGGATGGTGATGAATGTTGTGGTACAACCTTAAAATCTTAACTTGGATACTTTATTTTTTATAACCAATTGCAAAGATAATTAATTCTAGAAACCTGTACTAAAAATTAAGATGAATAAGAGGAATTGTTTACATTTTCTCTATAACGTAATATTTTCTGAAGAAACTATATTTTTTGATTCCCAAAAAAAACTAATTTATTTCCTTGTTAATGTAAGGTACATAAACAAGAAAATCAATCTAGTTGGACAGCATGGAATGACGCTTCAAGAATACTTTTATTAAATGCGAAAGTAACTGCGTCTGCCTATCTGTTTGTTACTATTTCACGACCTTATCGTTGAATCAATTTTAATGAGTTTTATCACTGTGATAGTTTGGACCCTGAAAAAGGCCATATAATACCATTAATTGGCAGGGTACGTTCCTTTGGAATACCTTCCTATTATCACGCGAGCAAACCCGCTGGCAGAAGCTGGTCCAAATAAAATAAAACTACTGCTATCGGTTTACCAAGAAAAACAGCCTCACAATTCCTTCCAAATTGGTCGTTACATCTTGGCCCCATATTTTCACTATCTACGGTATATGGGACTATAATTTCTAGTTCGCTGCTAATAAAAAACCCTGCTACAATATCTATATAGCGAATGTTAAGGAAGAAGGGTAATCTACATCTCAATTCATTCATGTAAACGTTTCGTATCATAAGAATTCATAAATTCATGTTGAATTTTTATGCATTTTATACGATACGGCATCTAATATTTGACAAAGTATTCTGAGATAGTGAAGGAATATCATTGTTATGGTATGAAAAGGAATTCTAAATAACAAACAGCCGCACGGGTCGATCTTCAAGGTTAAGCAACGCTTGCCGAGGTCGGTCCGTGGATGGGTGACTATTTCAACATACCGAGTTTCCTCCGTGCCTCGGAAAGCACGTTAAGCCGTTGGTCCCGGCTGTCATTTGAAGATCTTTGACTCGTTACGGGTAGTCAGAAGCCCAAGGGGTATGGTATTACCCAGTTACTGGGTTGTGGAGGTCAGATAGGCAGTCGCTCCATGTAAAACACTGGTACTAAGCTGAATTCGGTAAGACTGGAAGCCGACCCCAACAGCAAATTGGGAAAAAGGCAAGGCAGATGATCGTATGAAAAGGAAGTATCAACTTAAGGTAATACTCGTAATGTCAATCAAAATGCCTAGCCTTTTTCCCATTTATGGTGAGGTTGGATCTCAGGTTATCCAGATACAGCTGAATACTAATATTTTACACTAGCTGGGCAGCCCCGGCTTCGCTCTGGTTAATATAGATTTTGTGACTTCTTCATGATTTTGATTTCTTGGTAGTCCTTGGAACAAATGATTCCATCCCTGGATATACTTCATTTCTTTATGTTTCTGTTCTCCTGGCAGTTTAAGAGTCAACACTCATGACCAGCCCTGGGTTTTTTCTAGCTGCCGCCCGCGGCTCCATCCACGTGGTGTTAGTCATCATCATCACCTTTTTTAATGTGCTGACAGCTGGGACACAGGCCTCCTCGCACCTCGCTCTCGTGGTTTTTCTTATTACTATTTCGCCCAATATCTTTATAAATGCCTATGCGTTATTTTGATGCTATATTTCTTGAAAGTTTCATTAAAATCCGTTCTTTGTTTTTGCGTGAAAGAGTTACAAAAATCCATCCTCACCAAATATTTTATTTTTTTACTAATTTACACGCACTTGACAGGATTTTTTAGTTTATTCATCGAAAGGTTCATGTTTGACCAAAGTTGGGAAAAATAGCCATATATATTATTGCCGATAGATTGGCACCTTAACTCTTCAGTTAAGGCGGTGTCCATAACGCAAAAAAATGGTACTTACCAAAGACACCGACTGTCAAAAACAAAGTTATTTTACACTTCGTAGATTTTTATTAGAAAGTCGGTAGTATTTTGTTTTGTCAAGAATTATTGTAGCCTTAAAAATTTAATTGAAGACCTCAATACTGGTGAATTGAAATTAAATAAGGCCAATCAAACCCTATAAAAATATTGATTAGGTGTTCGTGGTTTGGACATGAAAGAAAAACACCAACTTTGCCCGTTTACCAAAGTTTGGTAAAGTTACCAAAGTCAATTCGGGTCAAAGAGTAAAGTAATTGTAGGTGATAGGTTTGGAGCGGTCATGTTTAAGTTAGACAGGTTTCCTACTTTAATTTCACGTTTAATTTGATTGGTTAAAGTTGATTGTGATTCAGAAGTTTAGGAATTTGCCTATTACACATAAAAGCTCCAGAACACGGTCAGGACGCCAAAATGTATCGGCGAATTTTATGAGATGTCTTTTAATATGTACAACAACTTTTATTTGTTGAATTTCCACATCCCGTCTGTATCTTATTCTGTTGCACACACAAGAATATACAAATATAATAAAAACAATAGGACCTTTAACGTCGCTCGCTGTAGCCTTACCGTTGTGCAATTTAAAATAACCATAAAATTCTAAAAATCAATTTTTGCCAATGACGTAATAGTGAAGAAACTTAGATTTATAATGGTCTGAAATCGAGGCAGTGACCAAGCACAGCTATCAACATTTATTTCTTCACTTGAAGAGGTAAAGACCTCTGAATTTTGATTAAAACGAGAAATCAGGGTGAAACTACTGAGCAAACAAAATTCAAATCGCTTATCGCTGGAGAAAAATGGTGCCAAATACACTACAAATCATTCCGGACAAAAAATCGGTCACGTGCATTTTAATAAATTATACTGAAGATGTGCTGCAAGATAAAAGCGCAGAGTACTAGGAAAATTATTTTGTTCTGATTTATCGTCTTGAATTTAAAATTAATAAGTATGTTACTTAATTCTATTGTGATTATGGACTGATTTTTGCATTGAGTATTTTGAATAATGAGATTAAAGGTTCTATTGAGAACAAATACAAAATTTTGGAATCGGGAGTGAGTATTCTAATTGGATTATGATTGTATTATTTCAACAGATTTTAGTTACTTATCCTGAAAAATTAAAAAGAGGGCTCTTTTATCTAGAAGAGTTCTCATTTACTTGATAGATAGCAGTGAAAAAGGTGTACTTACTCGTATTTCATGAAGAAAAACAGTCGCTTAAAATTCGGAAGAAAGCCTTTGCTTACATTACATAATCAGCCTACTATGGTCTGCCTTAGGGTATGGGTCTTTAAAAAAAAGACAAAAGACAAAAGATATTTATTTCAACTGGGCCACCAAGCGGCACTTTTGAATGTCACAATTTAAATTTAAATGGAATACAAGTTGATTCTACCGTGCATTCGGAAAGTAGCTAGTTATGGAGAAGAATGCACACTTGAAACTTGAAACACACACTTTATCTACCACGTGGACCCAATATGGTTTGTTGGATGCCCTATGACTTCAAATTTTTGATTTTGTGGATCTTTGGGTCTTCGGCTAACAATGAAACTGCCTCGGTGGTCTAGTGATAGGTGATCAGAAGACCTGGGATCCATTCCTAGATCGGGCGAAGTGTTATTGTGTTTTTCATCTAGCATTATTTAGAAGCAATCTGGATTTTGTACCCAGTTGTTGGCAATGGCCCCCTTTTACATAGGACGTAAACATAACTGGCGAAATAGATTCACCTCTGTTTAACGCATATATATGGAGTACTGTTCTCATCTCTGGGACGGATCTGCCAAATACCA
Organism: Orthosia gothica; assembly: GCA_949775005.1. Classification (NCBI taxonomy): domain Eukaryota; kingdom Metazoa; phylum Arthropoda; class Insecta; order Lepidoptera; family Noctuidae; genus Orthosia; species Orthosia gothica. The sequence goes on from OX459048.1 coordinate 27,615,428, forward strand.
GCTTGATGCACTAGAGTCGATCGAAAAGCGGGCCAGGAGGCTCATCGGCGATGAAGCACTGGTTAAGTCAAAGCTCCAGAGCATTGAACACCGTCGCCGAGTTGCCAGCTTGTCGGTTTTTTATCGGTTACATTTCGGGGAGTGTGCGATGGAATTGCATGATCTAATTCCGCCCAGCCCGTTTCATCATCGGACTACCAGACGTACGGCGAAGCGCCATCGGTACATGGTAGACATCCCACCCATACGCACTAAACGTTTTGAGAATACTTTTATTATGCGTACAGCTAAGGAGTGGAATTCCCTGCCGGAGTCTGTGTTTCCCGATAGCTACAATCTAGGGGTCTTTAAGTCAAGAGTGAATAGGTTACTTCTAGGCAAGCGTGCTCCACCGTCGACCACATCATCGCTTACCATCAGGTGAGATAGTGGTCAAGCGCGAGCCTATAATGAATAAAAAAAAAAATATATATATATATATTTATATGTATTTCACTACGATATCAGCCAGCATCAATTTGGCCATCATTTCTCCCCAAATCCCAGCCACTGTTTTAGGTTTCTCGCTAATACCCATGATGCTTAGCCATAGTTTATCTTTAGCGCCGTCCTTATAACTAGAGTGTCACTATAAGACATTTGGCTGATTTTGAGTTTTTAATTCCTCCGTAATCAGCAAGAAAATCTATATCGATCCGTCTAAGCAGTATTTTTCTACTGTCAATAGATAGGTACAATATTAGATCTTTTTTCTTACAGCGGATATTCAAACCTTTTTTTAATTTTCGTTTAATTACTTGATAAACAGCATCGCTTTTAAGTTTTCGCCGTTTTTGTTAATGATATAAAACTCAAAATATGGATTTCGTCAGATTTTGACACTTTAGTGCTATAGGAAGGCAACGTATATGCATCTCATATTTCGCTATCGGAAAAGTGGTGACAATCTATAAAGATTATTCCTATTCGTACTGTGTGAATCGACATACCCGATATTCTACGTTTCCTCGGCACACTTAGCACAGAAAAGTACTGGGTCAGGCAGTATTTTGGCTCAGATCCAAGGTACAATCTTGTAGCGATTTCTTTTTTTTTGTTTCATTCTAAAGTAACAGAGCGTAACCGATTTAGCAATAAATGGGAATGGGATGGGTTCATAGTTTTTTGGTGCTGGGTTCTGGCATCTTGTCGTACTGCACCTGATTGTGAATATTGTTGACTGAGTATTCGTTACGCACCCATTACACGCAGTAGTATGTATTTCCTGATACTTGCAACTTGGGATTCTTTAACTCCAGAATGAAAAGGTTGCTTCTAGTCAAGCGTGCTTCACCGTTGACCTTATAATCACTTACCATCAGGTAGAGCACACACCAATAATAAATAAAAATAAAGTAAGCGATTAAATTTGAAAGCAGTTCTAAGTTCTAACCCGCTACTGTTCTTCTACAGGGAAAAACCCACTTATAAAAAAGACGGTAAATCTTAAGGGGGATTGGCAATTCATTAAGCATAAGGCCAGATTACACCGATATAAGTGTACCTAAAATAAAAATGAATTGAAAAAATTACATAAGTACAAAGCCTTTACACCTTTAAGTCTAGAGCTTCTTAAAAACATTTTTGGAACACGCTTTTAAGGCTCGTGTTCCAGATGCTCATACTCAAACTCAAAATTGGCCACACCTACCAATCAACTACCAACCAATCACAACTCTCGAGTTTGGCATTATACGAGTAATGGTTCTTCACTTAAACATAATTTTGTGTACTCAATAGAGCAGGCGCCCGTTACTGAATTCTTTCTACACAAAATCTGTGGTAGTGAGAAACAAAATGTGTAGAAGGTATTGACCAATACCTTCTACACATTTTGTTTCTCATTCAAAAATGAAAATACAATTAGCAAGTACGAATACGTCGCAACCCAACTCATTTAACAATGATTTCGTTTGTGTTTGGGGCGTCTAGGATCGTGGACTTGATCACTTCAATGTGAAAACAAACAAGCCAACCAATCACAGCAGTCCATTTCCAGTTTGAGATGATTTAATCATGAGCATGAGCATCTGAAATACCGGCCTACGAAGCTCTAGACAAAACAAAAAATGTCTTTGGTACCTATTGTTTTCTGATTTCGACACTGACTTCGGAAAAGAAAGTTAGTTTTTGCTTTGTAGTGTTTGGTTTTGGCAGTCGGTTTTTTTTTTTTTGGTTATTCCTTTTTTTATTTAAGTATCTCATTTTAGTTTGGGTACCTCTAAATACGTTAATCTCATGACCATTCCAATAAGCCCAAACACGACTAGAATCCATTGTTTTATTTCGGAGTTAAAGTGCTTTGCGGCTTCATCATCAGATCATTTCGATGGTACCATTTTCATTATTACCATTTGCCTTATCATAGTCGGTTAATCATTCGGTATATCTTATACCCGTGATATGCTTAGCATTACTGAGTTCCAGTGGCCATCTGAAGTCTTCTTCAATCAGTTTCATTTCACCAATTGATACTTTCTGAGTGCAAATGAGAATACCAAAATTGCTATATTTATTTGATTTTATTCCTATAATATTTAAAGAGTTCCCTCGATTTCTCCAGGATTCAATCGTCAGATCCTGACCTGATGATCATGGGACCACCTGGAACGAATATCCTTAAAAAAAAAATGGTCAAATCGGTCCAGGCTTCATCGAGTAATCGGGGAAAACACATAAAAAAAAGACAAAAGATTATGACGAATTGAGAACATTCTCGTTTTTTTGAATTCGGTTAAAAAGACTAACGGTTTTATTTCGAGTCTACGGTTATTTTTTTAAATAGTTTGCACCCAGTAGCTGGCCACAATAATAGCAGCATCAGACCTTGACTCATATGCTGGAGAACATAAATTGCCAACACACCTGCACTTATGAATGTCACTGGCCCTAATATTGAAGAATACCTTACTGGTCTTCTCGTTTCTCTATGCCCTGTTTTAATACTCGTTTGCGTCGTATCAGACCGTATTCTAGAAACAACGTTTACGCATGAATCCCTATTTACAACTAGATTGGAGATAGATATAATTTTAACTGACTGTTCCAGATAGAATACCGGCTTAAGCTGAAAACATATGAAGTCATTATTCTAGTCTATTTCCACAATATTCCCACCAAATCCTCTACTAACGATTGTATAACAGAATTCCATTAGGCACAATAAAAGCTGTGTGGTGACGTCACCCGCCTACGTCATGGACTTATAATACAAACAGGGGATAGCAGGTGTTCTCTTATTAACCAATGAACATCGCGGTGTAATCGTGTTAGTTGTGTCGGCAGACGTGAGTGTGGATAGATGGAGGAAAATGGCTGCTTTTGTCTGGTTGATGGGTAATTTCTGGTTGGAATGTGGCTAGTTTTAGTTTGTAAATGCAACGCCAATGATTGCCCGTTTTGCAGACGTCAAAGATATCTATGGAAAAAAAAAAACTCAGCGGAAAATGTATAGAGAAAGAAGTATTAATGTTATAATTGTCAAACATTATCAGTTATATATTTTTAAATATTACCAGTAATAAGATTGCCTCAGTAAAATGCTCGATGACCTCAGTAGAGCTTCTGAAAGAGTGGGTCTTAAAACGAACATGAACAAAACCAAGATCATGGTGAATGCCCATATAACACCCACTCCTATCAAGATCGGAGACTCTACACTCGAAGTTGTAGATGATTATGTCTACCTAGGACAATCGGTTCAGTTGGGTAGGTCCAACTTCGAGAAAGAGGTCAACCGTCGAATCCGACTCGGCTGGGCGGCATTCGAGAAGTGTTTTTTTTTTTTATTCATTACAGGCTCGCGCTTGACCACTATCTCACCTGATGGTAAGCGATGATGTGGTCGACGGTGGAGCAGGCTAGAAGTAACCTATTCACTTTTGACTTAAAAGATCCCTAGATTTTAGCTATCGGGAAACACAGACAGTTGCGTGGTATCTTCTCGTCTAATTTACCGCAGTGTCTCAAGACAAAGTCTATGACCAGTGTGGGTTGCCAGTGATCACCTATGGGACCGAGACGTGGTCGCTCACAATGGGCCTTATCAGAAAGCTTAAAGTCACGAGTGAGCTATGCTCGGAATTTCCTTGTGTGATCACGTCAGAAATTTTGATATCCGCAGGAGAACCAAAGTTACCGACATAGCCCGAAGAATTGCCAAACTTAAATGGCAGTGGGCAGGGCACATTTCTCGCAGAACGGATGGCCGATGGGGCCGAAAAGTTCTGGAATGGCGACCGCGAACTGGAAGACGATACGTTGCAAGGCCTCCACTAGGTGGACCTAGTTAAGGTTACAGGAAGGTGCTGGATGCGAGACGCACGGGCCGATCCCGTGTGCCAATGTGGCGACACCTGGGGGAGGCCTATGTCCAGCAGTGGACGTCTTTCGGCTGAAATAATGATGATGATGATGAATGATGATTATGATTGCAGAAGTAATTAAATAATCATTATTTACTTAGGGACCATGAAATTAAAGTAAAGCTGTTATAGCTTTATTTTAACTTAATGTTCCCGTTTTTAACAGATTTATTAATTATGTCATGAAATTAAAGTTGGCTATTATAGGATCCATCAGTCTTTTTAACCGACTTCAAACCAACCGAACATACCTATAGCATTAACCCGTACCAAGCAAGCACATGCTTGTAAACTCAGAGAACAAGCCTAAGCCATACCACAATACACTTTACTGGCCAGCACAGAAGAAGGCCCTATTACTCTAAAAGAAAACAGCTTATGCCGTGGTTCAGTAATGGGTTAATATCCCACCATATATACTCTGTTGGGCTATTTATTTTACACCTTACCGCCTGTGGCCTGGAACAGTGCCAGAGTGATTAATCTTGCTATCTCTTAGCTGTGTCATTCAGGAAAACAAAAGTTTGCAATAAGTTCAAAAATATCAGCCATTTTTCAGAGTAACTTTTTCGTCTTAGATATTTTTGGAGTTGTTTGCGAGTTTGAGTGATACCTAAACGTTGAGTGGAGCTGTAACAGTATTATTGTGATAATGATGATTATGATATTATTTTGTTTTGGTTTGCATGAACGGTATCTTCACTTTCTTTGGGTAGAGCCATGAAGTTATTTATATTAAACGATAGTGATATTAGGCTTCGACCCTTACCATAAGTTCATGCAAACATATCTAGTTTGGAAACATTAGCTGTTTTTTCAGTCGTAGGTAGAACGAATACTGTTTTCGATGAATACATTTTAAATTTTACTGTAAATAACCTTCATCCAATAGACATTCAGCACTTCGCGAATATTAAATACTGCAATTCGAGTATGTGCATGAAAATTCGAGTATTTGCATGTCTGGTTTTCATATTTAAGCCATTAAGCATTTTTCTTTTATTATTTTAGCCTCACACTGTAACGCTTTGCAGCAATTAAACCAATGAAGCAAAAACTTAAAACTAACTTTATAAGTCCAGGTTCGCTCACAATGTTTTCCTTCACCGTTGTCAGCTATGTCCAAAATAAACTTTGAAAGTACTTATGAATTAAACAAGTCGCAGTGTTACTAGCATAATTTGAACCTTCAAGCACGAGAGGCGAAGTCTTAGCTACAGAATTGTCTCTCAGCGAAACTCTCAGATGGAGTGCAGGTGCAATCTTTATAAAAAATCCAAGAATGTAACAATACTTTCCAATAACACTGTTAATAGCAAATAGTTTCCGATACATCGAAAGATTGACGGCGCTATACCGTCGTGGGCTGATTCGAAAAGTTTGCACGAGTCTCGACGATTTGACGGTGATTCTTGAGTATTTTGCGCCACTACCATTGGTACAAAAAAATTGAAAACATATATTAGTTATTTAGTGACGAACGGTTTTTACGAGTAGGTATATATCGAAAATATTGCTACCTATCCCCTTTCTCTAACGTCTTGAGTGCCCGAAACGTGGATCCACACGAGATACAATGCTTTTTGGGCAATGTTCCGTAGTCAAATGGCAAACAACGGAACCCTTATAGATTCGTCATGTCTGTCTGTCTGTCCGTCCGTATGTCACAGCCTCTTTTTCCGAAACTATAAGAACTATGTTGTTGAAACTTGGTAAGATGAACCGCATTAAGATTTTCACACAAAAATAGAAAAAAACAATAAATTTTGGGGGTTCCCATACTTGAAACTAAAACTAAAAATATTTTTTTTCATCAAACCCATACGTGTGGGGTATCTATGGATAGGTCTTCAATAATGATATTGAGGTTTCTAATATAATTTTTTTCTAAACTGAATAGTTTTCGCGAGAGACACTTCCAAAGTGGTAAAATGTGTGTCCCCCCCCTGTAACTTCTAAAATAAGAGAATTACAAAACTAAAAAAATATATGATGTACATTACCATGTAAACTTCCACCGAGAATTGGTTTGAAATAGATCTAGTTAGTAGTTTTTTTAATACGTCATAAATCGTAAACCGCAATTTACCAAGTACGGAACACTTCGTGTGCGAGTCCGACTCGCACTTGGCTGGTTTTAAATTGTTTCGGTAATAACGGGATTCAACCGCAGCCTAATTGCGTATGAGAAGTTGGCAAAGAATACGTATAGGTAAGAGTGATCACACCTTTAAACAACGATTTTCGTATTGAGTAATACACTCGAAAAGGGATATATGAATTCCATATCATATTCCATGTCATATTCTTTCATCATGGAGTTGTTCTCGTTTTCCTACCAAACTCACTTCCGCAATTTGGCTGCCGGTTCATTTTCTTCAAAGACACATATCCCACTGCAAGCACTGTTACAAATTCTTTTAACACGAGTTTTGACAATACCTATAATATTATTTCACAGCACGAGTAATGCTGCTGACCATTAACTTCTGAGTGTTCCTTTGACAAAACCTTTTAATCACTTTTACTGACACCTGCGCTAGGACTGAATGTGCCAATATGTTTCCACTAAAAACCTTTTAAACTAAAAAAGCATAACAATGTTACAATACTCTACAATAACACAGTTAATTGCAATAGTTTTCGATACATCAGAAGATTAACGGCGCTGAACCGTTGTGGGCTGATTCGAAAAGTTTGCAAGAGTCTCGACGGTTTGACGGTGATTCTTGAGTATTTTGCGCCCATACCATTGGAGCGAAAATTTAAAATGCACGGGTCTTGTAATCGTTAATTAATTTAAGAGAAATAAGGGTTAATCTTATACTTAAATAAATAGGATAGGCAATCAGTTATTTGTCGAAAACCAAATGCTTAATAAAATTCTATTGAAACGCCGTACCACGCCAGTCCAGCCCAAAGTCGAAGTTGTTTTTAAAAATTGTTAAAATATAATCTCATAGCCCATCATCTTTTCTTTTGCCGTCCCCTCTCTGTCCATCCATCTACATTGATATTCATAAAAATGTATTAGGTCTTTTCACAGAGAGTTTTTTAGTGGGTATTTTGACTGTGGCACTTTTTAATGTGATTGTTATTAAAAATCTATCACTTCCATCAAGCTAACCTGATATGAGTATTCTATCATAATTATCATTATTCTAACAGAACTATCAGGAACTTAGATGAAAGTACCTTGTTCACATAACAAATATCACGCCTGTATTTTCCGAAGGGTTAGGCAGAGGTGTACCGAAAGTACGCCCTTAATTATGTTTAAGTCCCATGTAATAGGGTGCGTGCTTATTGCCATCAACTGGCCACAATCCAGAATCCTTCGGGCTGCTACTAAATAATACCTGATGGAAAAACCAATAACATTTTGTCCCACCCTAGAAACAAACCCAGGGATACATCATCATCATCATCATATCAACCGAAAAACGTCCACTGCTGAACATAGGCCTGCCCCAAGCGTCACCACATTGACCGGTCCCATGCGTCCCGCATCCAGCGGATCCCACAAGGTCATCGGCCAGGGATTATAACTTCACTATAATCCAAATAATCATCTCACAAGACTCGTCGCTAATTTTGCGATCGAGAACAGATAGTAAGGCGCGTACTCGACCGTAACTAATGGGTAAAGATGTTACAACTTTGATTAACTCTTAGTTTCGATGCGATTAGTAATTTGTTGCTATTTTGTTGAGAGTACTTTGTTATGATTTCAGAAAACAGTCCCGATGTTTTCTTAAAAGGAAAATCAGTTCGTTGAAAATTAATATTAACTGAAAATTTTACATTATGGGCAACTATGATGAAAATATGGTCAGTTTAAGCACTGATTATCAGATTATTGATTTTCTTGTTTCTTGATTAATTGGTGATATGTGGGTGTATGTCTAACAATTTAGGGAAAACAGGCCTTATTATTATTTTTTGGCTTTGAGAAGTGCTCATGCATACTGCGTCACCACGGGGAGATACCGCAGTTTTGTGGGACTACAACCCACTAAAACTCCACGATGCCCTCTTGTACCGCTTATGGCAGGAACACGGGCATGCATTAGCACTCACCGCGAAACCACCGCGGCTGACCGTCATCGGACCCTCCTCAGGCGCCAGACGATCGCGTGTATGGCACCCTTGGTTAGGGGCACCTGGCCTGGTATTATGATTAAGTTTTTTGTATTTATTTTTTTGTATTCTTGCAATCTGTTCCGCTTTTTGCAAACATTCAACATAAGGTTAGGAATATAATATTTGTCTTGGAGGGCAGTCAGTCCAGTGGCTGGTGCCCTTTATTTATAATTTATTCCCTACAAATCTCTAGGGGACTTCCTTTTTAGTCTTTTAATTTTGCATCATTATTCATTAAAAGCGTAACAAGTGCATTCAGATGATTATCCAGTCTGTTCCTGTATGATTTATTTGAGTGTTTCATTTATTCTTGAATTGTACTGATCTCAAGGTCATGGTGAAATTGTTGGTTTGTTATGAACCAAGGAGCATTAGAAATTATCCTCAGCATTTTGGACTGGAATCTCTGGAGTATTTCTAGAGTTGAGTTGGAGACCGTACCCCAGAGTAGAACTCCTTAAGTCCAGATTGGCTTCAGAATGCTTTTGTATAATAGCAGTTTGTTTCCCATCGACAGCTGAGCTTTTTTGCCGAGCATCCAGTACATTTTCCTTAGTTGGAGCCCCAGTGGTTTTCGTTTTGTGAATATGTGCTTTTTCCAGGTAAGATGACGGTCCAAATGAAGTCCAAGGTATCTGGCCTCATTTGCTTGGGGTATCCACACTCTGTTGAGCGACACGGGGGGACATGTTTCACGTCGCATCGTAAAGGTCACCTGTACCGAGTTAGCTTCGTTTGCTTCTATCCTCCAGGTAGTTAGCCATTCCGTGATGTTGTCTAGGGAGCGTTGGAGCATGTTACTTGCTTGTGCCGGTTTGTCATGGGTAGTTAAGGCTCCTGCTGTGTCATCAGCGAAAGTGTCTATTACAACGCCATCTGTCATAGGCAGGCAATTTTATTTATGGAGAATTTGAATTTAGAATCTGCTTATTATTCTTTTTTTCGACTCGACTGAAAACTCTTTAAATATTTTGGCCACAGTAGATGGTCACATATATTGCAGTCGATTAGCCGATCGACTCTTCATGTCACCAAAGGGCTTGACTTTAACAGGCAAAATTCGACATTGCCATTTAACCAAGCAATCTACGTACCAGTACATACTATACATTCAAATTTAGGTGTCGAAAACACAAAATAAACAAAATATTTTACTGGTTTCTAAAGTAGGGGTCACAAACTCATTCAATATCGATCGAAACTTTCAGTTTATTGAAAAATTCTGTTGTTTCATCAGATTACAGGGCTGTTCACACGGAAAACCTTTATTTTTAAACTTCGTCCCATGAATTTAAATTAGGGTTCCGAGTTTGGATGTTGATGAATGGACATCCGGGATTGATAATGTATGTGTATCGTTTGGAATACGGGTTCACGGCTTTTCTCTCTGGGGATCGACAGGGAAAAATTAAATTGGTACGTGGGCATTTCTGGCGGCAATTTTTTTAATGATTGCTTCAATACCTATATTCTATATATAGTCTTTTAATTTTTAAACGTTTATATTATGTAAAAATTTGGATAAAACAGCGTTGAAAAGCCACGAATAAGGTGGTCCGATGATAAGCCGAGAGCCATGGAAATATGTTGGATACGAGAATCGATCGATGAGACATCGCTTTGAGGAGGCCTATGAATAAATTAGAAGTATGGCTGACATGATGATGATGATGTTAATATAAGAACTAGTTTTTTAGGGTTCCATAGGCAACAAGGAGCCCTTATAGTCTCGCCATGTCTGTCTGTTTGTCCGCAGCTTAGCTCAGTGAGTTTTAGTACTAGAAAGCTATAATTTCACGCCGACAAAGTGGTAATATAAAGAAGAAATAGTTTTTAGTGTACCTCGTGTACAGTGGAGATGATATTTTATTCTCGTCTATCCCATGGTGTCCTGCACTAAGGGACGGATGAGCATATTGAATGGTTTCGTGAATAGGCCGTTTAAAAATATGACGGGTCTGTGAAATCCATTTTTCGATTCAGGGATCCGTTTGCGTAAAATTAAGCTTTAAATTGCTAATTTTTGTTAGGGTCAAGTGCCAGCTAAATAGTTGCTTTGAGATATGTAAAAAAAAAACCGTCCGTAGTATATATAACGAAATTAAAAGTAAAACTTTCACAGCTAAGGCTTTACTAGTAATAGTTGACTAACTTATAAAATATAATTTGAAAAGTAAAAAAAATGTTTTCTTTAGGCAATGTTCGGTGCTTTCATTGTTTATGAACTTCTGTATTTTTACCTAATTATACTGGTGAATGTAGCTGTTTGTATGGAACCCTCGGTGCGCGAGTCCGACTCGCTTTTGGCTGGTTAATTCTCATTAGTAGCCCTGGGTATGGATTTGTGTCCTGTTGAGGAGTTGAAGGAGATTATGGGAGCTGAAATGAGGGAGTAATAAAGTAAGCGAACTCAGCTCCCGTCAACTCCTTCATGTTGGGTAACTTTAGACCCTGCAGACAAAAATAGTAGCCGTGCGCAGTGGCGTCGACTTAGTGATCGCACTTATTTATTCTATATTAAAGCCAAATGTCAACATTAAAATATCCACTCATCGCCAGCCGTCGCCCCGCGCAGACGTCTCGCCGCCGCTCTGCTGCTCCCCGACCCGACCGCGCGCTCCGCCGCGCCCCACTCTCCGTCTCGTCGCGTCACTGCTTGACGTCACTGCAGCCGTCGCGTCGAAGTAAAAAAAATATATTAAATAATAAAATAGCACATCTTTTAATTACCCGGCTCAATAAGTGGTGGGCATTATTCAGAAAGCCCAGTCAATTTAATTATTTCAATAGTTCATATTAATAATTTTTCATTATGAATAATGCCGTAATCATTTCTTGGTACAAGTTTGATGTTTTATTATGTTATGCTGTTACGAATCAAACTGAGGACTTTTCTCGACAGCTATGCTGACCAAACCAACGAACATGACCACTCAATGGCAAACCTATAAAAATGTCCTATAATCTTTAATAAAACGTATGTGGTCAAGGAAGCTGACGACATGTTTATGGTGTAACCAATCCCAATATCGCGGATATAAATTAAAACCATAAAAATAGTTTGAGAGATGTAATGAGGATGAACGAAGTAGGGTGGCTGTATGTTGTGGTGGGAAGGGACGTACAGTGTAGTATTGGAGTAACGTGACCAGGATTTGTGGAAGGATTAATTGGACTTTCTACAAACAAGGTGTGTGAAATACGTTGTCTATCGGATGGCAGCTGGAGTGGCTTTGGCCAAATAGTGGTCAAGGTTGCGCCAAAGAGGGCGGTCTAAAAACGTGTTGGATTTACGATATCGTCAAACTAGCAGAATACATCCGGTTCAGGGATGTATTAAATTACGAATACTTCCCACGTTATAAAAACGGGTAGAATTATATTCGGCATTGGGTGATTGTGGGCTGAAACGTTGATCACAATGAAGCAAGGTGCCTCCATGCAAATATGCATAGACCTACCGTTGAAATGAGATGGTTTCTAGACTATGCCTATGCATTGGAGATACTTACTCATGTCTGAAAAGTTTTTGTCTGATCATAGAGGACGAATTAATCTTGTACACGTGAACGAAATTCAGTTAGTATTATTTTAAATACAAAATACTTTAACAATATTATAACCCTACCTAAGTTCTAACTAACTGATATTAATATTATAGTTACTAACATTTCAAACAAATTGGTTTCGAGTTAGCAATTTCCTGCATATAAATTATTTATAAGTACTTATAATAAACCGCGGAGACTTACAAAATATAATACTAAATTATGCCAAATAAGCTGTGGGATATTGTGAAGCAGAATTTCAGTGAAGTTGTGCAGAATTGAGTGAATTTATTTTTTTGCTGCTTTATTAATCTAATCACTTTTCATGGCTTGACTCAAATTGATAGCTGTAGCTTATTATTTATTAACATTAAACTAGGTTTTCTTTTCTGTAATCATGACAACTGAGTCGATTGGATTAGAGAAAAAAAAATTAAAATATAAGTTACACAAACGCCAGGAAATTTCGCTATTTTTAGATTTTATGGCTATCCTTCAACGTCTTCTTTTGATCAAAGACTGTTTTTTGAAAATGCATTTGCTCGCTAACAAAGGAGATCGAGCAAGTGACCGCGATTACATTTGCCAAATAATTGAAAATGTATGGGATTGGCGTGCACTACCGAAATGATACGTGGTCAGTCCTTTAAATTTTGTCGTCTCGTCTTGCTATTCCTTAAATAATGTCTCTTTATTCAGAGCCCCAAAAAGGTATTGGCTGCCAGTAAAGTATTCTTATTTTTAAATCCCATATTTTTGAAAATAGAATCTCTCTCGTCACAATAAACCACAGTCACCCGAACAAGACACGACTCTTTACGATCAATTCAATCGTCTAACTTCGGCTAACTTCGTGTGCGATTTACGAGCGACCAATAAAACCGCTTATATGATAGTAAAATGGATTTTAATGTCATGTGCAAGAGTGCCGATGACTCAATATGGAAGGTAAGGTGTTATGTAAGTTATGTTTAATTAAGGGAGGTCTTAGTATATTAATTAAAATTCTTCGGTATATCGAAGGTAATAAAATTTATATTTAGTGGGTCAGGCTGGCTATGCAGAGATTAAGCTTCTTCTATATTATCTGGCAACAGTCAATAGCTGTATGATAGGTAATAATATAAGTAGGTATAATGATAAAAATATTAGCCAATCAGCAAAGTTAGAGACTTATTTAATGCGCACAGTATAAGTCCATTCAATCGCCAATTACTAAAGGACTAAATTTGGTCCTTAATTTCTAAATTCATCTTAAATAATAAACTATGACATTCAAATCTACACTTATAACAAAGTCGTGAATAGGCCGTAACCGTTGTGTTTCTTTAGATATTTTTGTTTAACTATATTTTTACATCGGCTTTGTTTCCGTGACCTATGTCACAGAAAACATGAATGTTGCGGGATAAAAAATACGATCGAATTTTGCGATAGTGTAACGTTATCGAACGTAATACGTGAACGTCCACCATGTAGGTAGTCATATTAGATCAGGGCTATAACAGGACTCATGGTAACCACTGCTCTACAACAAGCTCAAGACTGAGTTGCTAGAAAGTTGGAAGTAGCTCGGCAGTAAATCCGTCAAAGCTTTTTAAGATGGGTACTTTTCAAGAGTGGAATTTCAAGATGAGCAAGGCAAAAAAAGGGCAAGGCATTAAGTCCGCCTTTGTGCATAAAGTAATAATAAATAAGAAGACAAAAACGTTATCGAACCAGTTATTCGAGAAATTAACAAGCATACAATGATTTTACCTATTTATAAAAAAAAATGTTTTATTGTTGTTAAACCCTATAATTCTGGCTGCAGTTTTGGAAAAGTCATTCTCAGTGTGCCCAACATCACCATAAAGATGTATATACTCGTACTTCAAAACTGTAACTAGTTAAGACATTACAGAATACCTCCTCTCAATCTCAGTACCATGCAAATGAGGTAGGCCTGTAGGCCCCAACGTCTGTTACGAACGATATTAATCACCCCGCTTTATGACTATTCAAATTGAACTCCATCTTGGCTTAGAACTGTTACGTTGATATCAAGTTTCAACTGAAATTGGTTGATTCTCGGTTGATTTACTCGAAATGGTTTATGGCTGGCAGATGATTTTGAATTTTAATGATTTGGATATAATCGTGGTGAAATTTAGTGTGAAAGATAAGCTTCTAACATATGTAACATAACACAACATCACAATTGTATTCCCTAAAGGGTTAAGCAGATGTACAACTATAATAAAGCCACATGTCGACAAGTGTCTTGTAATAGGGGGCGAGCCTATTGCCATCAACCGGGCACTAGTCAGCCGGAAACTCTAGATGGACAATCCAATAACACGACCAACCCGGGAATCAAACACATGAGGTCAGACCACTAGACTAACGAGTTAGTCAAGATACGCTTTTTTCAGGATGAATTAACTAAAGAAGCAGGAAAGGTCTTGAATAACTAACATTTGCCAGGTTTCTTTCCCATGGTCTAACAACTAACTTTTTCCAGGTTTCTTTCCCGTGGTCTAACAACTAACATTTGCCATGTTTCTTTTCCGTGGTGTAACAATTAACATTTTCCAGGTTTCTTTCCTATGGTCTAATCTCTAAAATTTTTCAGGTTTCTTTCCCATGGTCTAATAACTAACATTTTTCAGGTTTTTTGCATGGTCTAATAACAAAAAAAAAACAAATTTCTTTCCCATCGTCTAATACTTAATATTTTCCAGGTTTCTTTCCAATAGTCTAATAACTAACATTTTCCAGGTTTCTTTTCCATGGTCTAATAACTAACATTTGCCAGGCTTCTTTCCGATGGTCTAATAACTAACATTTTCCAGGTTTCTTTCCCATGGTCTAACGAATAACATTTTCCAGATTTCTTTCCCATGGTCTAACAACTAAAATTTTTCAGGTTTCTTTCCCATGATCTAATAACTTACATTATCCAGGTTTGATTGCATTTACAGTTTTTAATTTAGGTGTTGTGCTTCGACCAGAACTCAGCCACATCGACAGCCCTAGCGCTGGCCTCGCACAGGTATTTCATGGTGCAGGTGTTTATGCACAGAGAGCAGGACAACAGTTGGGCATCGTTTGCGATGTTGTTCCACAGTCGCATTGTGGCTGATCGGAGTACCCCCATCTGACCAGGTTATACCCATAGCGGCCCACTTGGCTTCGCAGACTATTTAGGGTTTTCCAGGTTGGCCATTGTAGTGTATGCCCAGCTGGGATGTTTTCTGTAGGATCGGTTAAGGAAGCTGTTCCGACTCTTTAGTCCTATCAGTGAAAAGATTTTTGCAATTGGATCAGTAAATGAAGAGATTATTATACAAACCTGTGTTGGATCCATGATACAGATCTGGTATTCATATCAAAAACTGCCTCCAAATTCAATTTCGTGTAAACAAAAAACATTTTAACAAAAAAATTAAACCGACTTCTAAAACAAAACACTACAAAGCAAAAAATAACTTTATTTTCAGAAGAGGCTTCATCATCAGATCAGTTCGATGGTACCATTTTCATTAGTTCCATTTATATATGTACCTATTTGCTTCATCATAATCGCTTAACCCTTCCGATGTCCACTCTGCCTCTCTGCCAGCTGTCATCGGTCGCTCAAATGTCCAGTCTGCCTCTCTGCCAATTTTTGATATTCTATGGCTGTTCTTGTTTTTGGCTTGAAATATGTCAGTAAGGAGGATATTCTCGACAAATCTTGGTTTCATTCGATACTTTAATAGACAATTATGAAAAAAAAATACCCCGCTGGTCTTTGGATCCGCCCAAGACCGTAATATTTATTTATTAAATCTGTGCATCGGGCGGTCGCCATTTTTGACAGCACAAGGGGCCGTGCTCAAACTTTTTGTGATTAAAAATTTAGTTTTTTTATTTTGAGTGGCTGTTGTTTTCTGCTGGAAAAACATGGAACGGTAAGTTTTGAACTGTTTTTAATAGTTTTTTTTTGTATTTGGCCTAAATTCCAGCAGATATACGTATTTCAACGAACGCCGTCCGACATTGTTGTTTATTTTTTTCTGCGTGCGAATATTTTATTTTTTATTTCTTATTTTTGCAAATATGACTATATCAAACTGTTGTTATTTACAATGCTACGTTAATTAACAACAGAAATAATGCATTTAATTGTAGTGGTAACGAAACAAATTCGAATAAAAAAAAAACAGCCACCAACTGTCCACCCTGCCAATTTGCATTATTTTTTTTTTGAAAAGTTTGTAATTCTCGTGGGATGAAAAAATGTATCGGGGGGTGTGTAATTTTGATTGATTATTGTGAAATAGGGTGTATTCCTGTAAATAAAATTAAAACTTTATGAAATAATGGTTTATTTTTTTATTTCTATCTCCTTTTATACACGAAACTGGAAAAAAAATCCCTTACACTGACTTTACACAACAATTACCAATACTTACAAGGTAAAACTGGATAAATCCATTTGGAATATGATAGCTTATTTCATAGAGATTGTAACAACATAAGTTTCATACATGGTTCCCATACAAAACTTCCGAGAAATCGACGATTTACTGACACCGCGCCCATAGCGCAAAAGGCGCCAGGGTACCCGGACACATGGGTGATTTTCGGCCTGCCTGGTGGACATCTAAGGGGATAACTATTCGAAACATCTTATATACATGACATACTTTTTAGAGAATTCCAGTGGCCATATGTGGTCTTCTTCATCAGTACCATTACACCAAATTAAACTTTATGAGTGCAAACAATGCTTCTCATAGTCATGAAAATACCAAAATTCAAATAAAGACAATGATTGAAAAGTAGGAACGCACAGGATCAACTCGGTATGGATGAAATGGCGACAGGTTACTGGAACAACTTGCGACCCACGGATGCCCCTCAAGTTAAAGGGGAAAATTAACAAGTCCGTGATTAAACCTGTCTTTCTATAGGGATCAGAATGTTGGACTGTGAAAAAGATGGATGAAAAGAGATTACATGTAGCAGAGATGAGAATGTTGAGATGGATGTGCGGAGTGACGAGAATGGATAAATTGAGAAATGAGTATATTAGAGGAAGTTTGAAAGTGGCGCCAGTGACAGAAAAGTTTGAAAGGAAATCGTTTGTCCTGGTAAGGTCATGTGATGAGGAGGGATGAAACACATGTTACTAAAAGAGTTATAAATATTGATGTGGATGGATGGAGAGGGAAGGGACGGCTAAAGAAAAGATGGATGGACTGCGTTAGAAGTGATATGAAAGAAAAGGGTGTCAGTGATGGAGTGACGGGGGACAGGATTGTATGGAAGAATAAAACGTGTTGCGCCGACCCCGAGTAACATGGGACAAGGGCAGAAAGATGATGATGATTTAAAAGTAGGGCACTTTGGTCGCAGAACGGATATGGGGCCGAAAAATTCTGAAATGGCGACCGCAAACGGAAGATGATACGTTGGAAGGTCTCCCACTAGGTGGACCGATGACCTGGTTAGGTTGCAGGAAGGAGCTGGATACAAGACGCACGGGCTTGGTCAATGTGGGACGCGAGGGGGAAGCCTATGCCCAGCAGGGGACGTCTTTCGGCTGAAATGATGATGATGATGATTGATAAGTCGAGATCTAATTTTAAGAAGACACCTAAGGATCGCTTCTCTTATTAGTACATCGATGCAAGATTAGAGAAATTGGAACGAGATTGGCAAGCATTTTGTAAAAATCACTACGAGATATTAGAATTAGATAGTAAAATTGTAAAATCATTAGAATGTGTTACGAGTGATGTCTATGAGGCGACAGAAGAAATTTATATCTGTTATAAGTCGAAACCAAAGATCGCATTATGTAATTATCCCGCTTCAGTCAATGATAAAAAAAAAATACCAACACCAAAGACGTTTCTGTACCTATGTCGTCTGGTTCTTCTGTAACATTACCTAAAATAACTATTCCTACTTTCTCCGGGAAATATTCTGAATGGACTTATTATCGCGACTTATTTATTTATTTGGTGCATAAATACCAATCTTTAGATTCAGTACAAAAATTACATTATTTAAAGGCTCACCTTACAAGAGAGGCAGATCTTTTGATAAAGTTTGTACCTATAGCAGCAGCTAAAGGTACAAACTTATTATACTTATTAGCTAAACGATATTTATCAAATTGTTTTTTGAAAAGACTATTTAGTCAACGTTATTCGAATGTCGTGTCGGCTACAGCATTGAAAGAGTTGTTGGACACTACGGAGTGTTTACATGCCTTAAGAAATTTGGAAATTGATGTGTTCTCAAGGGACATTATTATTATTCACATTGCTACTTATTAATTAGATCCAGATACGAGGACGCAATGTAAACTACATGTCACAAGTGACAACTCGAAGGAGTTGCTAACTTTTAGTCAATTTTCAAAATTCTTAGAGAGTAGTTTCCAAGCATTAGAGTTTATTGAACTTCAACTTAAGCTAAATACTTCACAAAACAAAGGTCCGTCAATAACCCAAAGGTGTTCCATATTTCAAATCAGGCTATTGCTTGTGAATATTGTTCAGACAATCACAAACTATGCTTTTTTTTTGCCAAAAATTGATTATGATAAAAGGTGTGACTTTGTTTTGAAAAATCACATTTGTTTTAATAGCTTAATTTGTAGTAATTTAGTAAGGCATTGCCAAAAAGCCACTAATTGTCGTGTTTGTAATCGTTGGAATCGCTCTATTCTTCACCCAAACAACAGCTCAGCAGTTAATGTTGCACAACATAATAGTAATCATCAGGTCACAAAGGTCAACCCGTCCCCACCAGGGCCGGGAATGTCATCAAATGAGAGTTCACCAATTGTATCATGTTATTCATCCAGAAATAGTAGTCAAGTGTTGTTAGCTACCGCACTCATCAATGCTGAATCGAAATTTGGAGGCAAAGAGATCATCAGGGCCTTGATTGATCAAGGTTTACAGGATTCTTTTTATAACAGAGGCCACAGTGCAAACGTGGGCCCTAAAAAGGGTTCACGCAAATGGTATTATTTTAGGTGTTGGTGGTGGTAGCACCATCACTTCAAAAAGTATCTTTAAAGATTCAATCGAGAGTTGATCCTTCTTTTGAAATTGTAGTCAGAGCTTTTATACTTAAATTCTAATTTCCCAGTTATGAAAATAAGTGAGTTGCAAGAGTTGGATTTACATATGATTACATTAGATGATCCCCAGTACAATAGGCCTGATTAAATTTATATTTTATCAGGTGCTGAAATTTACTGTCAGATCTTACAACAAGGACTTTTGAAAAAACCTACCGGTACTCCAGTAGCTCATTTCACCTCTCTCGGCTGGATACTGTCTGGGTTGGTTGCTAATAAACAAACTGATAATACAGAAACTAAACTTGTGGTTATGCATGCTACCGTTAATGAGGACGACGTTCTGAAATGGCTTTTGGAATTGGAGTCAGAATCATTCATCTATTTCACAAAAAAATGTTAACTGAAGAACAACAGAAAAGTGAAGAATATTTTAAAAGTACAAGGCGTAGAGCACTTGATGGTCGTTAGATGGTTCGATTACCTTTTCGCGACGCTGATCCTGCAAGTAAATATGGTAGATTTCGGGTGATAGCTGAAAATAGATTAAAGACGTTAGAAAAAAAGTTAATTCAAAATAAAGAAATGAAAAAAAGATATACAGATGTTACAAAAGAGTACTTACAGTTAGGTCACATGATTCCTGTTCCAGAGAATGATGATAAGCAGTCTGAATCTATTTATCTGCCCCATCATGCGGTCATACGAGAGGACAAGTCTACCACAAAGGTAAGGGGAAGTCTTTGATGCGTCATGTAGGGGTGTAAATGGCATCTCCTGAAACGACACATTACTGATTGGTCCACAATTATAACCTGAGTTACAACATCTAATTATACGATGGAGAGTCCATCCTATTTGCTAAGTAGCTGATATTATAAAAATATATCGCCAAGTCCAAGTCCATGATGATGACACGGCGTTTCAGCGAATATTGTTGAGAGATAATCCTGATGATACAATGCAGGAGTACCAGCTGGTCACTGTAACATGTGGAACGGCTTCAGCCCCATACTTAGTACTAAAAGCACTTGATGAAGAAGATCAAATGCCAGCAGCTTCAAAAAAAATTCTTGAAGATTTAATATGAATTACCTTATGAGCTGCTGCGAAACGGTAGAAGAAGGCATTAAATTATTTAAAGAAATTAACATGTTACTAAGCAAATGTGGATTTAAATTGCAAAAATGGACCAGTAATGATAAAAGGATAATAAATTAAATGAATTTAGAAAATAAAGAACAAGACATATTAAACTAGACTCTATAATGAAAGTTTAAGTACTCACCTAGAACCGTAGAGACGATATCTTCCAATACTCCGTGAAGCTTACAAACACCGAAGGACCTGAAACAAAAATAACAGTTATTACTAATTACTAATTGGTTGGTTGGCACCGGCGTTGATTACAGAAAAAAGTATTTATCCAAAAGCTGTGGTTACCGGAAATATGCTAGGATGAAGAAATTCCAAACCAATTACTAGATTAATGGAATACATACTGTAGCGAGCTATCACAACATGTGGAGGTAAAAATTCCTAGATGGCTGGGAACAAGGGCGAGTGATATCACAGTAGACTTACACGGCTTTTCCGATGCCTCCAAGGTGGCATACTCGGCAGCAGTCTATATACTTAGACTTGATGTCACTGGTAACGTTCACGTTTCACTAGTTGTGGCTAAAACACGAGTCGCACCTATAAAAAAAATAATCATACCGTGTCTATAGTTGTGTGGCGCAGTATTAGTGACACGTTTGCTTGTTGAGATGGCAGAAGTTTTAAATATGCCCAAAACTAACTTGCAGACATGGACATATTCGACGGTCGTACTCGCGTGGTTGAATAAACACCCAAGTTATTGTAAAACCTTTGTAGCGAATAGAGTTTCTGAAATTCTTACAACGTTAGATGCATCTCAATGGGCACACATACCTTCGAATCAGAACCCTACCGATTGCGCGTCCAGAGGCATACGACCTGTAGAAGTTATAGATAATATTCTGTGGCTACGTGGTCTAGAGATATTACAAGACACAGATATAAATAACAGGAGGCCAATGAATAAGAAGTCGATTTAGAAAGGTCAATAGTTACACAATGTTCATCTGTCAACAATTCAATATGGTACAGATATTCTTCACTCTCTAAGTTGTTATGAATTGTGGCATATTGTAGATAATTTTTAAATTATAAAACAGATACTGATCGGACTAAATACTTACGTGAATGGGAGATCAATGAGGTTTTGAATTGTTGTATTCGGCAATGTCAAAGACAAGAGTTTGAGATAGAGCTAACCGAATTAAGACAAAAAGGTGAAACTACTTCAACAGGAAGTAAAATAATAGCACTTGACCCGTATATAGACGAGAAATATATAATTAGAGTTGGGGGATGGCTTCAAAAAGCTCAACTAGATGAGAAAACGAAACATCACACAACATAATTGTATTACCCCATCGATCCCATGTCACACAATTAATCATCAGAGATACTCATATTAAAACTTTACATGGGGGACCACAACTCATGCTAACTTATATACGGTCAGCATACTGGATCATTGGCGTTAAAAATTTAGTGAAACATCATGTCCGTCGTTGGGTTCCTTGCGTAAAAAATAGTGCGACTTTGAAGACTCAAATGATGGGTTTATTCTACCATCAGTTTGCGGAACTTCGTCAAGAGCGTTCTTACACAGTGGCGTGGATTACGCAGGCTCTTTAAATGTTAGAACGTCAAATGGACGAGGACATCGGTCTTATAAAGGCTACATAAATATGTTTATTTATGTGTATGGCAACACGAGCTATACATTTGGAGATTATTAGTGATTTAACTTCCCAAGGCTTTTTAGCAGATTTCAGACGATTCGTCTCTCGTAGAGGTCATTGCACGGATTTATGGAGTGACAATGGCACTAATTTCATTGGAGTGTCCAAAGAGTTAAGAGAGTTATTGATAGCACAAGAGTCCAATCTGACTGAGGAAGTTGCGAAGAGCTTAGCTCTCATCGGCTCAACGTGGCATTTTATTCCAGCACACGTTGCCAATTTCGGTGGATTGTGGAAGGCAGGAGTAAAATCCATCATTTTTTATCATTACAACGGGTCATCGGTAACTCTACACTCACCTTTGAAGAGATGACCCTCTCCTGACACAGATTGAGGCGTGTCTAATCTCCAGGTCGCTGTCAGTCGCATATGGCACAGATCCAGATGATTGCACACCGTTGACTCCGGGTCGCTTTTTAATAGGAAAGCCAATAATTACCGTGCCTGATGCAAACTATGATGCAAGTTCTATTAGTAGCCTGAAAAGCTGGCATTAGCATAGTGCAAGGTATGTTGCAAGATTTTTGAAAGTTTTTTTTCCGCTGTGCCTCGGAAAAAACCTTAAGCCGTTGGTCCCGGCTGTCATTTGTCTTTGACAGTCGTTACGAGTAGTCAGAAACTTGACATCTGACACCAGTCTAGCCATGGGGTACCGCTGTTACCCAGTTACTGGGTTGTGGAGGTCAGATAGGCAGTCGCTAATTTAAAACAATGGTACTCAGCTGAATCCGGTTAGACTGGCAGCCAACCCCAACATAGTTGGCAAAAGGCTAGGCAGATTGATTTAAGCATTAGTAGGTCTTGTTTAAGCGGCAACTGCCCTCGAAACCTCATACAAAATAATACTTATCAGGAAATTGCAAAAAAAAATATGTTTTCAATTCTCAGCAACAACCAAAATCTAATATGTTGTATGTATTTTTTTCCGGACACGGTACTGCGCAGGCGTTTTGCAATTATAGCCCAGTTTGTGAACCAAAGTGTCAGTGTATAGAAACTCTGTGCGATTGTTTTAATAAATAACAGTATCGTATAATGACCGACCCTAATGCAATTACTGAATTGCATTTTATAATAATGTAACCAAGCGCCAGCGGGGGGGAGGCCTGTCAGTGTCAATTGGTACAGTTCGCGAAACATAAGTTGACCCAAAATGTATTTATCGTTCTATTGAAATTGAATGCTTTAAACCGAAATAAATCCCTTTTCCCTTTAACGGCCTAACCGTTTACAAAATACGAATTGTCAACGGTTAGGCCATAAACAAAATATTAATTTCGGTTTAAATCGTTTAATTTCATTTTGGTTTAACTTACGTGTCGCGCACTATAATTAATGATTAAACGAACTTACCTGTAAGTGAAGTTCTATCCTAATTATACGAAGAGCTTTGTCCGAAGAGATTAGCATTAGGTATACATGTAGTAACACATACGGTGTCGCCTATTCGCACTGATTTTTGAGGTAGATTAAAAAAATAAACTAGTTTCGTTATTTTTTTTATTTTTTGTGGGTAGTTTTCTAACTTACTACCTAGCCTTGCCGGGGCGCGGTACTCGTCATTTAGTTCGGAGCATCATCCATATTGATCATAGACATTACACTTAACACTAATGTTGATATTTGCATGACCAGGGGATAGGCCCTATGTCCCGGGAGGGTGGGATGTATGCTAATCTCTTCGGACAAAGCTCTTCGTATAATTAGGATAGAACTTCACTTACAGGTAAGTTCGTTTAATCATTAATTATACTCGAGCTTTGTCCTCGAGATTAGCATTAGGTATACATGTAGATGTTGAGACTTAATGAAAATATCAACACCTTAGGAATTAGTGCCAATTTATTTAAATACTTATTTAAGTACTTAGAAATAAGCATACATGAGTAATATTAACGAAAACATTATGTTAAATGAACAAAAAGGTACCATACTTTTGGTAAAAATAAAATTATAAAGTAATTTGGGTAATTAATTTTACAAACTTATTAATTAAATAATAATGATTGACTCTTAATCAGATAAAATGCTATTAGCAAAAGAGTTTTGATTCTCCTGTGGCTCACTAACTATATATCTATTATAGAAACGTCCGAAAGTATTGGAGCTACCGCTCCAACCAGCTGTCTTCCTAATTAAGTCCAAATTGATACCCATTTTATGAGCTCTAGAGGTGGCTGCGTGTCTGGTACAGTGCGCGGTAAACACAGAAATATCTATACCACAACTGCAAAGAACACTCTTTATCCACCTACTCAGAGTTTGTGACGTAACAGCCTTATGAGGCTTTTTAAGGCCAATAAATAAGTGAATTTCATTGCCACGTAGTGGATTCGTCATCAACAGGTAAGAATTTAATGTGGAAGCTGGACATATGGATTTCTAAAAAACGGGAGGATGAGAGTAGGCTGAGTAGCGCCGATACGGGACGTTTTTATTAAATCGGGAATTTTTATTTGAATTTCATTTGGAAGAACTTCTATGTTATTAATATTTATTTTTGAAATGGTTTGGACTCTGTGTACAGTAGTCAAGGCTATGAGGGTTGCAAGTTTTTTAGAGACATTTTCTAAATTAAAATGTTCATTAGGATACCAGGATGTTAAATAATTAAGAACCAGGGAGGTATCCCAAGTAGTATTGTACTTGGGCAGAGGAGGTCTTAATCGGTAAATTCCTTTGAAGAATCGTTTGAAGAGCACCAGATTCGTATTGCTGAGTAAGAAAATGTATGACAGTCGGAACAGAAGTTACGTATACGTCAGTATGATTTGTTTTACAGAACAAAAACCATTTTTTAAGACAGGTGTCATACTGTTTTATGGAATTGACTGATAGGGAGGCCATCATAATGGGAATTGAGTTTGGAGGTACACTTCTTCTCAGGAGCGACGTCCGGATAATATCCCGGCAACCAGGGTAGTCTTCTGGTGAACATCTCGGTTGCCGGAATGGGAAATTATTAAGTTTTCATTGGGTTTAAACATTAAAGTGTCAGACACAAGTAATTTTTGATACAAGGGAAACCATGGTTGTGTAGGCCAGTGGGGAACTACAATAATGCCCTCTGCGTGGTCATTCTCAATTTTCCTTAGTGTTTTTAATATTATGGAAAAAGGTGGAAATCCGTAAAAATTTTTTTTTTTTTTTCAAGAGATAGTAAATGCATCTACTTCATAGGCGTCGGGGTCTCGATGCCAGGATATGTATTTTTTACATTTTTTGTTTAACCTGCTGGCGAAAATATCTATCTCGGGGATACCGAATTGCCTTCTTATGCGTTTAAAGGCGTGATCCGACAGCTCCCACTCGATGTCAGGGTGAACGCGACGAGATTCGGTATCCGCGATACTATTATCCGTGGAGCTTATGTATGAAGCAAAATAATTATTTTTCTTCTTTCACACCACTGCCAAATTTGTTAAGCAACGTCAGTTAGGTGAGGAAACTGAATACCACCCATACGGTTTATATACGATATGGCAGTGGTATTATCAATTCGTAATAAAATTTGGCAGTCATAACAAGATTTAGCAAAAACTTTTAGACCAAAAAAGGCAGCGAGGAGTTCTAAATAATTGATATGTCGCGAGCGTTCGCTGTCAGACCACATACCACTAGCCCGTTTCTCCCCGCAGGCTGCCCCCCACCCCGTTGTTGAGGCGTCGCTGTAAATAACCAAACAAAACACGTTTTGTTTGATTTTGTTTACAGAGTTATTAATTACTCGTGACCACCAATCTAGATCTGGCAATATCGACGGGGGTATAGTCATATACTTATCATAATTATCATCTTGTTTTATGTTAAGATATTTACAGCGTTCGAGTTCTTTAGTGTAAAGCCAGCCGTATTCGACGGCAGGGCAGGCCGAGGTAAGTAAACCTACGAGGCGAGCAAATTCTCTGACTTTACAACGTGTAAGTATTTTAAATTTTTCTACTTCTTTTTTAATTTTTTGTATTTTTTCGTCAGGCAATGAAACGTGTAATTTCTCAGTGTCAATTATAAAACCCAGGAATTTACATTTTGTTTTAGGATATCGTGTGCTTTTTTCTTTATTGATAATAAAACCTAGAGATTGTAATAGGTTTATTGTGTAAGAGATCTCTCTCTTGTGTTCTCTCGCGCATGACTCATATGTATTTGATATTAGCCAAATGTCATCTAAATAAATAGTAGATAGGAAGCCACACGACCGGAGTAAACTAATAGCTGGTTTCATTATTTTAGTGAACACAAACGGAGCAGTATTGAGGCCGAACGGCAAGACATTAAATTGAAACAGTTTTCCTTCGAACTCAAATCTTAGATATTTTTTATGATCGCTATGTATAGGGATCAGAAAATAGGCATCCTTGAGGTCTATAGTGCTCATAAAACAGCCCTTGTTTACAAGATTTATAGCTGTGCGTAGATCTTCAAGCTTAAAATGTTTTGTTGAAATGAATTTATTTAAGGATTTAAGATTTAGAATAAATCTAGTCCTGCCGTTCGGTTTTGGTACTAGAAACGTAGGTGATATGAATTGACCATCACAGGGATCGCATTCTTCAACCGCACCGATCAATAAAAGATCTTTTATTGATTGATTAATTTGTACTTTCTCTGCAGGAGTAAGTGTTTTTGCTATGGGCGGTGAATGTTGTATTACAGCTTGCGAGAAGGGAATGCGATAGCCTGTGACCCAAGACAGTATTGTCTTATCATTAGTGATAAGAGACCACTGGTCAAAAAAAAATTAGATAGCCGACCGGCGTACATTACCGTGTATAGCGGCGGCCGCGGCTCGCTGCTGGACGCGATGACTGTCTCGAGGAGGTCTCGTGCCGATTTCTGGGTGCAGGTTCTTTTCTCCTCTGGGTTCCCTTCGAACTGTGGCTCTGGGGAGGGGCTCGCCAGTTTAAAGGATTTTTCTGTACTTTGGGGTTAGTCACTTTTTTAGCAGGCTGTTTGGGAGGCGTGGGTTTCATGTCGTCTCCCGTTTTAGTTATAGCTTTTGCAGCTTTGAGCGTTTCTGCTAGCTCTGTACTAAAAAGAAATTTATCAATTTTTGTCGCCTGAAGCTGATCTTTAAATTCTTTTTTCATATTGAAAAGTATGAAGTTCCTTCTCACAAGCGAGTCAGAGTTTTGGCTATCACATAATATTTTTTGTGCATCCATTAAGAGCTTAATAAGCTCTGTGGACGAGGCGGTCTGCTCAGGTGATATAAGCAAGGTGAGAACTTCGGCAATACAGGTTATAGCAGACGCGATTTGCTTCTGCTTTTGTTCAATACCCTTGTCCCTTTTGTGGACAGCTTCGGAGACGGCAACCTTTACCTCTGGATTCAGTGAGGGTGCGTCGATCAAGGTGCAGTTGGCGGGAACCAGGTATTTATCCAATAGTTCCTTCCGGGTTTCCTTGGACAGACCCGAAGTAGCCACATGCTGGAGACGTACGGCCAAGTCAGGCTGGATGTCATTACCATAGACTCTTTTTTGGGAAGGGTCCTCACCAAGCAGTTGCATAATCTCATCATTGATTTGCGGTGTCACCTGCGAATGAGGCAGAGGTGGTGGAGCGACGTGAGGAGCGGCACCCGTCGACGGTTCAGGTATGTATTCAATCGTAGGTACACCTGCGATCGACGTGATTCGTGATACAATTTCCGTCTACACATTACGTCATATGGGTAAAGTGACAGTCCCTAAGACTGCCCGCAAAACCCTGACAAGTTATGTATTTAGATGTCATCAGTATAGTGACAGTCTAAAGTGTAAAGTGACAGTCCCAAAAACTGACCGCATTACTTGTGCTACGTATGTAGTAAAGTGACATTCCCATAAAATGCCCGCAACACCACATTTATATAGCATATTAATAAGAGGTAATTTTGTGAAGTGACAGTCCCAAAGACTGCCCGCAACACTTATTTTTTACGCATGAAATGAACTATGTATTCGGTAAAGTGATAACCCCACAAGTTAACCGCAGTACCAAACAAAATGAACACGCGTTAGATATACCTACTAACCTTCAATACAAAACAAGTGTTCCTGGTAGGGCTGTGAGTGCGCGGCGGGGCTGCGGGCCGAGCCGGCGGAGCTGCCGCTCGACGAGCACGAGGTGCACGACGACGACGACGACGTGGAGGACAGGCGGCGGCGCGGCGTGTTGTCGTTTTTTCCGGCGGGCGCGCAACAATTTTTCTTCTAACTTTTTAAACTTTTTAGCTAACGACTCATAGTCGCTAGGCTCGGTTCGAGAGCGTTTTCCCATTTTGGCGCACGAATTGATTTCACATGCGAAGCGGCGGAGCACTGAACTGTGAATGGCGAGTACCGCGCCCCGGCAAGGCTAGGTAGTAAGTTAGAAAACTACCCACAAAAAATAAAAAAAATAACGAAACTAGTTTATTTTTTTAATCTACCTCAAAAATCAGTGCGAATAGGCGACACCGTATGTGTTACTACATGTATACCTAATGCTAATCTCGAGGACAAAGCTCGAGTATAATAACCTTCAAGCTATGGTAGAGCCCAATTAAATAATATTATATTATGATACAAGTAAAGTTGCTCATTACACACGAGGCTGTGGGTTGCGTAATTCAGCCGAGCGTGTAATGAACACAGCTCATGAGTTTCATACGACGAAAAACGACGTTCGACGTTTTTCATCACATTTGCGAGGAAAAAACAAACATGTTTTGCTTATATCGTTTAATTATTAAAACAATTGGTGAATGTACGATTTGAAAGCGGTATTGGATTGATTTGGATGGCAATTTTACATTGGTGCTTTGCCACTTCTTTCGTTTTCTTCTTATAAAAATGTCGGCGACAAAGGCATTTCGGGTTTCTACATCCTTTGTTGTAATATAATGTAGCTCTTGTCATCTACATGCACCAATAACACCGAATATTAAGGCAATCTGCAACAAAATCAGTTAATTAGTTTTTAAGAAGTTATGCTCAGGTAACGCAATTATTTTGATACGTTTAGATAGTTGCTAGGCACTGACTATCCGGAGACTCTTACAAAAACTTTTCATCGCGGCTGGTGACAAACATTAGATTTTCGACCAATATATCCGTCCGAGCCCTCTCTTCATAAATGCCATCAGGTTACAGTTTTGATATCAACACCATGTTTGTGCACCACCAGGAATAGATGCATCACAGGGAGCTGGGCTTTTATGTATTGGCGAGTTCAGAGAAATACGCCTTACTTTACGAGCAAGGGTGTTAAAAACAGTATTATTCAACCAAACTTTATTTATTTGTACCTCCTTTCGTCGGAATCCTTAAACACAACACGCTCGTTGTGACACCGAATGTTAAATTAAGAGATTGCGTACTGAAATTGTGCGCCGTGAGCAACTTACACAGGTGTGGTCAGAACGCGTTAGACCACGCGGTGCCCAGTGAACGTTTTCAGCACGAAATAATTGGACCTGTGATAATGAATTTTGCAGCAGCAGACCCCAGCGAGGTAGCAGCGGTATCCGTGCAGGCAAAGATACCAGAATTTTGGAAGGATTTGCCCATGTCAAGGTTTTGCCAGTTTGAAGCAATTATGGCGCCGCAGAAGCAAGGTGATGCGCAGTTATTCGAGTTAGTTATCGCCATATTGACTTAAATACAGAGCGGCAAGTACGTGTCGCTGAATAAGCGGTTGTTGGCTGTTTACGAGGAAAGCGCAGTTAACGAATTCCAACGGCTAGTTGGAGGAATGGACCTTGGGACTCAGAAGCTATCATAGTTACTCAGGGCGATGGCGTCGTTAGTGAAGAACAGTGACGTAACGGCGGAGCCTCTGAAGAGGTTGTGGTTGAATCTGTAACCCCCCGGGCGTGCGAGCAGTACTAACAGTGAGCAAGGATGCTTAGATGGAAGACTTTGCTGCTTCAGCAGATAAAATTATGGAAAACATACGCACCGGTAAGGTAGCGTTAATCACACCAAGCGCGCCTGCGCCATCGAGTGTCGCCAGCGTGAATTTGGTCAAGCAGCATAAGGCGTTATCGGTAGAAATGAAGGACTTGCGCGGCGAGAAAAGTCAAATTAAAAAACGATACGGTACCCCGGGACAGGACCGGTGCAGCGGTGAGGTCGTCAATGGCGGCAGAAAAAGAAGGAAGGAGAAGAATTTTAAGCCACGTAATATGAAATATTCTTTCCAAAAACAATCAAGCTTAAAACAATATATTTTACTTGTATGTACAGGATGCACCTGTGACTACACGCCATTTATCTCTATATTTTAATATTTAAAACTGCGCATTGTTGCCTCATGTGCGGACCAAATTTAGGCACAAACACTCGGGTATAAGCACGTTCTGACAGAAACCCCAATAAATTACGAACAATCTATTCATTTTAAAATAGTGAAGCGATATTGGACCTTAAACAAATACAATTCGGCTGGAAATATAGAAAAAGGGACTCAAGAACCGAGATTCTCTACAAAAACTTAGAAATCAACATGTGGTAACAATTAAAGTAGGTAGACGACCAGAGAGCGACCAGCAAGCTGAAAACACTTAGGCGAGGGATTGAGGGCAAAAGGGTCTCGTAGCGGGACTGCAGGGAGCGTGGTTGTAGGCGAACAAGAAAAAGGTTGGAGAGAGTGGACACTTAGCTTTAGGCAGGCAGAGCGGACGGATTGATTTTGGAGGTCGAGGATTAGGCTCGGAACAGAATAGGAAAAGTCGCGTCGTTGTAACGTATCGGGTTGACGAGTTTAATTATTAAGTTAGTTATAATTTAGTCTATTCGCGTTAATATGGTGTGAGTGAGTGCCAGTATGAATGGGGTAAGTTTAATCTTTGTATTACATAGGTAGGGATCATTAACTAATGTACTATTTATTCTAGTGTGGCGAACCCTTGTATTTACTTCCTGAATCCACCCTTTGGCAGATATTTGTGGCTAATATTTGGTTTAGGGAAACGGCGAAGCCTTTCGTCACACGTTACATGCCCTAATTCATAATTTATACATTACACAATGACTTATTTGATTATGGACTATTATTGACTTTTAACTGACATTACATACATGGAAGGCGGAACCGCTAAAACTCATTTCTGTATAAAATAGGCTAAATATGGCCGCTCTTGATTGAGCACGTAGGACAACCAAATGTTAGTTGTTAAATACTGCTTCCTATAGAAGGTTTGACTACGGTCTCATTGCATTGCCATGTTGTATGTACACTTATAAACTAAAGGGGGTAGTCATCGCTGAACATCACAAATTGGGATATGATCAATTTAATGAATGTTAGTGTCGTGTCTCGTTAAATCGCACCAGGCTTTCGGGCCAATATCTGAATAAAAAAAAATATTTGCCGAGACACGATGGAAGCCCAGTGGAAGACCCCGCTGTTGACGTCGCACGGCTGTTATTTACACTGGAGCATCCTCGAAATTGGGAAGTTTAAAAAAGTGTGAAATGACGAATTATTCCATTTCAACGTATAACAAGGCAATTGTAGTGAACCTGTTTCAGACTGAGTCTACGGTACGCTTGCTAATTTTGTATTGTTTTAGTAAAGGGTGTTAGGTCGAGGGTGAACTATTTATTATAGTGCGCGTCCAGTAATTCTGGAAGCATGTCTCGCTCAATGGCAGGACACTTAGGCACAAAACCGTCCTTGTCTTAGGATTGTGTAAGACATGTTTAAGTTTAGGGAAACTTGTACTGTATGGACCGCCGCAAATCCTTCCTAGGACGCGCATTCGAGGCCCTGCAGTACACGTATACGACGTGTGTGCTTTTGAAAGGCAATCTCACGTCACTTGGGTGGGAATCTAGACTATTGCCAATTGACTCATTAACGTATTTCAAATAAACGTATTAATGAATGCAAGCGTAGCGATCCTACCAACTTCCTTTCGTTAGGTAAATAATGCACTTTGCAATCCCTTTGTCAAATTAACTTCTTACTTCACTATTGTTTTACTTATTTAGGCCGTAAGGCTATCAGACAGAAATGTGTGCTGGAAGTTTGTTTCATCATTTCTTCTTACCAGCTATTACACTACGAAATGATGGCGGGGTGGGCGCTTTTGGGGCTGTCTGTAGGCGAGTTGATATTATCAACTCCAGTTACTTCCTGAGTTAAACTCTCTGCTAATTTAGTTATTTGTATTTGTAGAAATTCATGAATGTAAATTCATTATCCGCGACCATTATTCGGTCTTTGATAAATACTCTATACATTAGTGTAAAGAGTTTCTCATACAAGCTTTAGTTAATAGTAACAATTTAGTTTATATCCCTTTAGTTATATTTTATCCTTCTAAACCACTTCCAAGTTATAATTTTATAACTGTGAATTCCAAATTCCAAAACAAAACAAAACAATATTTGGAATTCATTTAATCGGAAGAGAATTTATCAAGCCAGGATGAAATTCATTGTGCAGCGCGGAATGGAGGGGCGCTTCACCCTTGTTAACGACAGGGCCGACATTAACACTAAATCTAGGACATTTTAGGAAAAACGAAATTTTTATCAGCCTAGGGTCATTTAGGAACAGTCACACACCTAATAATACCTACCTTTCACTTACGTGTCCGTCTGTCTGTATGGCTGTCTTTCCGTCTGTTCGTTGTCCGTCACACGGGTCTTACGGACAAATGGTTGGAGCTATTTTCACAGTATAAGCCTCTTGTTGACCCAAAGCCAGGCAAATAAACATTTTTAGGGTTCCGTACCCAAAGGGTAAAAACGGGACCCTATTACTAAGACTCCGCGGTCCGTCTGTCTGTCTGTCTGTCTGTCTGTCTGTCACCAGGCTGTATCTCATGAACCGTGATAGCTAGACAGTTGAAATTTTCACAGATGATGTATTTCTGTTGCCGCTCTAACAACAAATACTAAAAACAGAATAAAATGAATATTTGGGGGGGGGGGGGTCCCATACAACAAACGTGATTTTTTTGCCGTTTTTTGCGATAATGGTACGGAACCCTTCGTGCGCGAGTCCGACTCGCACTTGGCCGGTTTTTTTTTTCGGCCTCTTCCGTAGAGCTTAAGGGGGGGTTTGAGAGAATTGTTTTGACTTGCGCCATCGTTAGTAGATAAATGCTGTATTTATTGTTTTAAAAAATATTGCATATTGAAGCCACAAAAGTCAGTTTTTTTTTATTATCCCTATGAATTTTTAACTTCCCTTTGAATTATGAACTTGCAATTTTGTAATAATGTTTATTAAATTATGTATATTTTATTAATAAATACCAATAAATAGGTAAATCAGATTTTTAATTCGAAATTCCCTATTTTTCCCTAAATGTGCGAACACGCACATGGCCAGTCTTTTGTATTTCTCTGTGGTTCCTTTCTCTTCTCTTACTTGTGATTGTTGCTGTTAAGTCCGTGCTAAATAAATACTTTCAATCTATTCATTCCATTAATAGACTTATTGTTTGGTCCACAAGTTCAAGTACAAATGAAAGCCATAGACCCATTTAAATTTCCACCTCATAATCAATCATGCGTAAATACCCTAAATTCTAGAAACACTATTCACCCTAACGGTTCACCTAAAGCCATATTTTACTATTCCATTTATTCACTCAAATTGCTTGAATAACACGATTTATTATTGTCGCTCCTTTAAAAGCTATTAAGCTTAGTGCACATTGAATATATTAAAGCCACGCAGACGGTCGGCTTTAGGCTTTCAATAATGGCTTGAATTCCGTTACCGGTACAATTTGTAGTATACAATGGAGTTTTAGACTTGAAGAATAGCAATAATTCTGAAGAAATTATACTATGGAAGTTTAAAATGAACCAAGAGAATTGTTGGTAGTGTAAAAGTTGGTGAAGATAAAGTTAAATTCTAGCAGCGACAACGAAGATACTTCTTGAATTTCTGACAATAATCAAAAATCTTTTGTTAATTTGTTATTGCTTTTTACCCGACTGCCGAAGGGAGGTAATGTGTTTATCAGTCTATGTATGTATGTATATTTGTTCCTATATGGCGTTCTAGAGACCAAACGCGTTGGCCGATTTTGATGATTCTTACATCAATCGAATTGTCCTAACGCTGCAAGTGTCACTGACTACATTAAAATTGGAAAATCAAAAATGGCGGATTTTGGGCGCCATATTGTGGGGCACCAAATAAAGCAAAATAAAGGGTTTAAGAGGTGATTTTAAAAATATATAATATTTTTATGTTTAAATGTACCTAATTCTATAAGAAAAATAACTAAACAGTTGACAATAAAAAAAGACGAGCGACTGCTTAAAAAGCGAACTAAAAAGACGTAAACAAGAAGAAAATCATGCTGTGCAGTCGGAGGATACATTCTGGTTTTGTTCAGCCAGCTCGCGGACAAGTGTATTTTTTTAATTTTTTTTTTTTAACAAAACTATATAATTATAGACTGATGAAGACAACAGTAGAAAAAAAAACAGACATGATCTATGTGTTTTAAGATTAAAATGAGACTAAAAATGAATTGATATTATGATAAATGTATCTAGTTTTCTACTAAATAATTTGAGACGATTGACATTCAAAGTCAAATATTGTAGCCTTTTTAAAGTTTTCTACTAAATCTCACATCATCATCACCAATTGTTATGTAAACGACTAATTATTACAAAGTCAACAAAATATCTTATTTCTGAATATAATAAAAAGTTTACTCAAGCTAAGTGTTTGCAAATAAAAGTACTAACTTCAACGTTGAAGTAAGCTATAAGCACCGACGAATAAAAAAGCACTTATTTGTTTTATACGAGTAGGTATCCCAGTTGTTATATTAACTGACTAAAGGATCCAGAGAAAGTGTCACGGTACGATATATTGTTTTTTTTCTTTGCCATCTGATCCGATGCCGACTATTCAGCCAGTGTATATATTTTGACATTGGCAGTCAAATACATTTTTCCAATCAGTTTCACGACGCTATCGTTAATAGAATGTCATCATCATCATAATCATATCAGCTGAAATACGTCCACTGCTGGACATAGACCTTCCCCAAGCGTCGCCACATTGACCGGTCCCGTGCGTCCTGCATCCAGCGGATCCCCGCAAACTTCCCCAGGTCATCGGTCCACCTGGTGGGAGGCCTTCCAACGCAACGTCTTCCGGTTTGCGGTCGACAGAATATCACTTGTCAAGAACCTAAGGGTTACTTGTGTCATTCAAATCTACACTTTAAATTAATAAAATAAATATGCCATAACCGTTGTGTTTCTTTTGATATTATTGTTCAACTATATTTTTCCTGCAAAGCTTATCTTAATGAAAAAAAATGAAATAAAAGAGAGATTTTTGGGTTTGAATGATTTCAAATGTAATCTCTGAAAATTTTGATTTACAACCGATTCCGAAAAAAAGTGTAAGTTTACACCACCGCTAATTGCCTTAGGCTATTTTTTATCCCCGAAATGTGGATAGGCCGCGAAGCGGCAAAAACCAGTTCAGTATAAATTCTTTCTGTTACTTATCTATTGATTTGGTTGACTAACACTCGATTTTATCAATATTTGATTATAAACGAAATACAAATAAGGTCAGAAATGGTCTTCAGTCCAGAAAGGTTCTAAATTATTCTTGTGCCATTAGCATCATCAGGAAAATAATAGTAATGGTACAAGAATTATTTTTGTACCATGTTACTTGTCGGCGCAACACTATTTCTTTTTCCGTACCGTTCTTTCAAACATCATGCTATCACTGACTATTTCCTTTCATATCGTCCTCACACAGTGCATCCATCTTTTCGTTGGTCTTCCTTTATTGTTCCATTAAATCACAAAAAAAACATGAATATTCTACACTTCGACCTCGGCCTTCCGATAGAAGTATTCAACTTTATCGTGCTCTAAAATAAACTGTCCATCACACCGTAACAAAATAAATTATTTCAGAATAAATTCTTTAATTGTACACAATTCATGTTGAATAAAATATTTCATTTGCCTGCATGTTTATTCATGGAGTTAATAAAATAACGCGCAAGCTTTTATGTTTTAAACGTTGTCAATATTACATTTTATCGCTTTTGTTTGTTTGCGAAAAACATTGGCAGTGTCGGCTTTCGTTGAAAATATCCTGGAAGCAGAGATTAATGTCATCAACAATTTTTTTTTGTTTTTCATTTGTTAACAATTAATTGAGTAATATAAAATAATAGATGACCATGTCTTAGTGCTACAATCTGCAATTTATTGATATAAATAAACATCATCGTCATCCTCTACCGAGGGCTTTCCTTGCCCAATAAGTTAGGTTTAGCTTCTAATACAACCGGATGAATCTGAATATCTTACAGAGAGCAACAGGCTCTCTGACGTTCATAAACCATTTATTTGTTGGACAACACGATCTTTGTTAAGACTGTTTTTCAGAATTTCCCGCTTCTGACTACCCGAAGCGTCTGTTAAAAATCTACACAGCAAGCCAACATTTAGGAACAAGTGTTTAACATGGTTTACGAGGCATTTCTCCATGCCTATTATTAATATTAGTATGGGTAAGTTATAAATGGTCACCCATTCACGGTCTGATCAATAGTGTGGATCGACCCGTGTGAGTATTGTTTAGCATTGAGCCTCCCAAGTAACCTTAGCTAAAATTGGTAGGCTTTGAATATAAAATCAAGATTCCATTACAATATTTTGTAGGGATAAAGTACAACATATCTATTCTAAATGACAAGAATTAGTGTAGAATTTTATCTGTCAAGACTAGGTTCTAATTCAACTGTTTCAGAATGGTGTGAGTGGTTCCCGTACTAAGCCTCCCTAACTTGGTGACTATGATTTATTACCAAACTTGAGTTCAGACCCGCATAGTTCTAGTTCTGAACTTTAGCACTATATTAACGTCATTGGTATATTTACAATAACACTCTATTAGGCATTCTATGGGTGAAGACAAAAAAGGGCAATGGACTCCTTAGTCCCTAGACAAGTCACATTATATCAAAAAAGCGTAGCTATAGCGATTGGTAAAATGTCACGTGATCAATGCCTTACATTTTGGCATTTTAACCATCGCCATCGCTGAAATGGAATTACACTGGTCTAAAGTCTCTTGATAAGGAAATGGTAAACAGTTTTGTTTGGGAATAAAGTTTAGCTGATATTGAGGCAACAGATATGTCGGTAGATTTTTTAATGAATTAAAAACCAGACCGCGTTTTCAGACGTTTTAGAGTGAGTGGCTTCCAGGTATCGGAAAATACAGCAATGGTAGCTAGACAAAATTAAAAACTATCAAAAAAAAAGAAAAAAAAAGAATCGAATATATTTCAGTGAACCAACGACATGACAGCGATTGCCACAG
Source organism: Orthosia gothica (assembly GCA_949775005.1). Taxonomy (NCBI): domain Eukaryota; kingdom Metazoa; phylum Arthropoda; class Insecta; order Lepidoptera; family Noctuidae; genus Orthosia; species Orthosia gothica. The sequence continues at coordinate 27,652,743 of OX459048.1, forward strand.
GAATCTGGCTGGATGCTAGATACGGAAAGAACGGGATCCGTCGATGACGCGACGCTTGGGGGAGGTTATTACGAGTATGTCCAGTATGTTTCGGCTAGAATGATGATGAATTGTAGTTTATGCAACGGTCATATAATAGGGGTTATTTAAACACGAGCATCGCCTCTTGTGATAATAGTATCACACGAGTGTTTTAATACCTAATTATAGGCCGTTGCATGCAGTATTTTATTTTCAATGATACATTTGAAATAAAAAAAAATGTAAACGGAAAAAAATGTGGTATGGCGACAAATTTAGATTCATTCCGCAAGACAATATGATAAAAGCATTTTATTTTTCAGAATAAGACCTTTCGTACCAGAACATGTTTCTACACGTGCCTTCAATCCCAAAAGTATATTCAAGTTTAATGTACATAACTTTAACAATATCTTCACAAAACGACATTACAGAAGTCTCTACAAGTGTACATATTTCGACTCTATAACTATCTCACATAATGCTACCCTCATTATACCCCAGATTTCTAAAGGACCTATAATATAAAACGCGAGGGTTCCTCAGGGGCCTGACCTTGGCCCGTTGGCCCCTTAAGATAAGTTGAAATTATTACGGCCAAAACTAGTTCCGTCTTCGTCTTGGAATTAAAGGAAAACAGAATCTTAGGTCCTTACATAAATAAGGTTTAATTGAGGGGAATGGTATGGTACTTAGGAGTGGTGAATAAGGGCAGTGTCATTATTATCTTGCTTCCCTGAAATATGCTTATGGTAAGGGCTGAATTTTAAGATTTGCAAGAGTGGTATGTCGTGGTGTAAGTAAAATTTGTGGTATTTTGATTTAAATAAAATTCAAATGATCTTGAGCATCACTAATCTTTTTTTGTATTAAATAAAGTGGCCATTTTTGTATCTCTGTATGTTGAATTATTTCTTAATCACTTTTGTTTGACAATTGAAAAGTAGGTAAGTACCTATTTAAGATATAGTTGAATTTAAAATAAATTACGATTTATTAATATGATCACTCAGTTAATTTTGCTATAGTTTTCAGAATCATTTGGATAATTGATTTAAGTAGGTAAATTATAAGATTGTACGCATGTGAATCCTGAGCGGGTCGCTAGTCCGAAAATAGATGCCTGGTGGCTAAAAAGTACTAAAAATAATTGTGTGTTTTGCTTCAAGAATTTTATTTTGCTCGTAAAAGCTTATTTTCTAAGAACATGAACGAGTAACAACTCACCTCATTAATAAATAACGAATTCATCAAAGTGTATTGTTGAATATACTTGAAAGGTCATGGTACAAACATTGTACGAAAAAATCTTATAATCGAATAATACTACTATAAAACACATTTTCATACACAAAGATTATTGAAATTGTTTTTTTTTACCAACAGGTAACAGAAGTTATTTTATTTAGGCCTAATTTTTAACCAAAAAACATTTTTATAAGGTTCCCTTTGTTATCAAAAATCACTTATATACCGGTATCAAAGAGAAAAAAAACCTTGTTTACGAAATATGATTATTTTTATTATAGATTATTTTGGGTCTATGTGGTCGTTGTCAAAGGATAGCAACTACTGTTTTGTCAGGGAGGGCCTCATTTGTTTAAACCGGGCTTCTGAAGTTTTTTGTAGTTTTGAAACTAACCGACGAACTTTCCTGGCTGGGTAGATTATAGTGCACTTAAGTTCGCGTGTTAGAAGTTAGCTAGACTTACTCAGGTTACATAAGTGAATAGGTTTAGAAAAATATTTTCCTAAAACACAAAAATTCACTTAAATATGGAGAAAAGGTACTTTATCACACATCATACAGTTAATATGAAAGTGACATATTAATTCCTTTAATAAAAAGTACAAAGAAAAAAGATAAAAAAGTTTTTACGAAGATTTTTTGCACCCATATACCGGTAATTTTTATTTTATAGCTAGGTATGAAGTTTCTCGACATAAAATATCTTGTAATGGCAAACAGGCCAAAATATCGTAGACAGTTAAAACTGAGAGACTGTAATAATTAAGGCCATTTGTCTAATCAATGGCTTTCATTGTTAGGATTAGGGCATACCAAGACGCAAAACGCACATTAAAAAAGTGAGCCTCATTGAATACCTAAAGGGAACACATTTTAGTGAGAGAATTCAAATAAACTGCGTATGCGTTCAAGCGGGCATTGCGGTTTTATTTTCAGCGCGGGGAAGGGTCATGTCGATAACTTATTTGCATCACTTTATTAATATATATTTATTTATGTTTTATACTAAATATAATTTAAGTTTGTGTATTATAAGTCCCTCTCGTATGTGCATTATATTTTCCTCTCACAGAGAGTAGGCCTGTGTCCCAGCAGTGGGAACATTAATAGGCTGATGATGTGATGATGTATTATAAGTAACTTATAATTTCATTTCAATGCTTTATTTTTCTTTCGACGTTTTAAGCAATGTACCTACCATGTTGTCTCTTCACCATCATGGTAGAGAAAGCCTAAGGTATTAAGTCCGCCATTGTATCTTTGTGCATGAAGTTTTAAATTAATAAATAAAATCGAATTGCAAATTTAAAATGCCGCGGCCCGAATGTATTTGAATTTTCTTACTGTAAAATGTATCTTTCTGTGTAGTAAATAAAGTTCTGTTTTCGTTACATCACGTTGCAGTATGAGCATGCCCTTTCAATCGTTAGTTTTTTTGGAGTATTCATTCTATCCAACCTCACTATTACATGACAATACACTATTGATTACAATAATTGATGGTCATTATAAAGAAATAACGATGTTGATATTTTCTCGGTCATGGTCTTAGAAGGTAGACTATTGACGTCATGATAAGTATTCTAGGCAAATAATAATTACCTTTGAAGATAGTAGGCCAGAGGACCGGCCTTTTTTCGGCAAAGAATCAAGATTTCCATTCAATGAGATATCCAGTGCCAGTGTCTTGTCTTGTCTATTACTGGGCAGTGTGCCCATCGACAGAGTTGTGGAGGAATTTTTGATGCCTTCTTTCGGTTTCGTCCACCTAAAAAGTATATATATCCTTCACAGGTTGTCAAACTATCTACCATACATACCAAATTTTATCTTAATTGGTTCAGCAGTTGAGTCGCCAAAAGGTAACATACAAACAGTTACTTTCGTATTTATCATTTTAGTACTTATGAATGACTAGCTTTTGCCCGCGACTTTCTTTTTTATATCGCGTAATAATATTGTAGGTGTGTCGTTCGCCTTACTGTGGTTCACCATACAAACTTCCAACCCCTTAACGATGATTGCCGGTATAAAAACTATTCTACATCCTTACCAGGGCCCAAAACTATCTGCATCCCAAATTTCATCTATATCGGTTCTGCGGTATAGGCGTGAAAAGGTAACAGATAGACAGAGTTACTTCCGCATTTATGAATACTATATGATAAATACTGTTACTCTTTCACGCAAAAACTACTAAACAGATCTGGATTAAATTTGGCACAGAGATAGATTATAGGCTGGAATAGCTAATCACGCTAATATTATAAAGGCGAAAGTTTGTTTGTATGTTTGTTACTCTTTCACGCAAAAACTACTAAACAGATCTGGATTAAATTTGGCACAGAGATAGATTATAGGCTGGAATAGCTAATAGGTTTCCTCGAGATAATTTTCGACTTTAACGCTGGCGAAGCCGCTGGCAGAAGCTAGTATCTTTATAAATTATAGTCGGTCGGTCGGGTAAATAAGGTCGGTGTATTTTGCATTGTAAGCAATATAAGTTTAAAGTTTTATCAAAATCCGTTAAGTAGTTTTTGCGTAACAAACATCCAAAAAGAGTTTTGTAACTTTTATGGTGCACAATAAAGTATATTTTATTCTATTCATCCATCCATCCATCCTCACAAACTTCCGCATGTATAATAGTAGTAGGATTAGTTGAGATTTGATATAAGGTACTGTTGTTTTTTATTTATTGATGATCACATGATTTCATCTGCCCAATATTCAGTCCAAATATTATTGTTGGGAGAATGCCATTCCGGTACGGACACCGGATTCACGGGGTTGAATTTCTAAAGACGCCTTGAGGCTAAATGACCCAACGACCCGAAGAAAGCTGTAGGGAATGGACTATCTGGCGAACTTGGAATAGAAGGCCATGTTGAACTGGATTAAGAACGTAAAATAAACTACCATTAATCAGCATAATTCTCTTACCATAATCATTATTTGTTTGGGGTCGGTGGAACATTTTTTTTTTTTTCATACTCTTCTGTTAGTTCACCCTTTATGTCGCTATTTTTCACATAGACCATCGAAGTCACCACTCCACCCCCATCGACTCTTAAAAGCATCCAAACAGATCAGAGAGGTTAAGTCGTAGTTCATCCATCATTTCTCTGGTTATATCGTACTCATTCACATCATTTATAAATACACACACATAGGCACAATACTCACATATTACAGTTACACACAGATACAGATTTAGTCATACATACTCAAAAATGTTTTCACAACATTATGGTTATTGAACAAATAAGGCATTATTAACACAACCCATGTTAAGATAAGTCCAGAATTGTTATACTACAGGTTAATACCCAGACGATTCTAAGCCAGAAAGGGTAAGCCTAATCTAAGCCATACAGATTTGATTACACGTACGCAAACATCTGAACAAGACCTCGTTCCCATGACGTCACACTGCGCAGTCGTATTTTTTCATATATTCCCCAGAGTGCCATAATTCATGGAAAAAATGGATCAGGCATACGACATACCCAGGATATAGGTTGTGTTTCTATTAGCGACCGTGATAGCAATATGCTGGAAGAGATGGCTATATAAAGTTTATGCGTTCAGTAGCTGTAAACGGGTACCCATATAAAATAGTGGAGTAATGCCTTGGTTTTCGAAGGTTGTTTGTGATAGTTCCTTGAGTGTGACAGTCAAATTTGTTGATGTCTTCACTCGAACTAAAATCCAAACATTTCGCACATTTATGGTTCCGAACAAGACCGCCAAATTAAGTTGGTGGTAATAGGAAAAATGAGGAAACTTCAAAGAAACAATCTTATTTATTTGTTAGTAAAATATAAGTAATAATAGACATTATCATGTTCAATGGCAAGCTAGAAAATGCTTCGGCACAAAATAGTGTAAATAATGCTGACTTTGGTGGCCTCTCATTCCTTTCTTTTGCAATATGTTTTATAATAAAAAACTAAGTATTTATCTACTCAACGAGTTCTAAACAACGATAGCCCACTCGAGAGGGAAGATCAAACTTTTTTTGTTCACACCCCCTTTACTTGAATGGGAGCCCCCTTTAAAACATTTAAAAATATTTTTTGACGATTTGTATGGTTTTATGTCAACAAGGTGCTTTTACTGTGAAAATCTGAAGACTTTAGCTCTAACCGTTTGTCGACGACGAACAGACGGATAGACACGTGAGTGAGAGTAATACACGGGCTCCGTTTGGACCCTTCGGAAAGAAAAACTGAAAAATAATTTCTTCATAAATCATGTGGTGAACATCGAATGGTTGGTTTCTCTTCCTGTGTATTTGCCATATTGTGATAGTATAAGGATTTGATTCAAATTGCTTTATTTTATACAATTTCAAACACTAGAAATAATGTAGGAGAAAGAATATTTAGATTTATCTACCCGATAAATGACAGTTCCCAACAGCTCAGCGTTAGGTGTGCCTTGTCCAACTTGAAATTATGCTGAAGTTGAGGCTTAAGGGACATAATATTGTTTCTATGTATAGTGTCTTTCTTTATTTCTTTGCTCTCGCTTGTCAGTCCACTCACTCACCTCAAAGGCCATATCCAGCCTCTCTACCTCCTACCACTCCGTGTCCATTCAGGTACAGTGCGTGATTTATTCCAGCGGAGTTACCACAATATGTCACTCGGGTACAAACGACATACCATTCGGTGCGTACTGCGATCGCCCGTTACTGCTTTACGGGTTTTACGATTTAACTTGGACCGATTGTGAGCTAAATCTGGAACTGTAACTTTGAGTAATGAATTGGGACGTGTGACTGATTTTTGTGTAGGAGAGCCGGAGTTTTAAGAATAAACCTGCTAGTTTTTTAATCTACTAAGATCGGCATCTTTTTTCACATGGACCCGTTTTTAAGTGACTCAGTTGGTTGGTAAGTTATTCATAAATTCGTATGATCAGAAATGAGGATATCCGCAGGAAGACCAAAGTTACCGACATAGTCCGAAGAATTGCCGAACTTAAGTTGCAGTGGGCAGGCCACATTGCTTGCAGAACGGATGGTCGATGGGGCTGAAAAGTTCTGGAGAGGCGACCGTGTACCGGAAGACGCAGAGCTGTAAGGCCTCCCTCTACGTGGACCGATTACCTGATTAAGGTAGCTTGCATCCGCTGGATGTGAGATGCACAGGACCCATCGATGTGATAATACTTAAGTCGGTACCCTGACCAAAAAATCTGCATGAGATATGAGCATTCCTATTGACCTAGCGACACTGGTGGTGCATGAATTACAGTAGTGAATACGCCCAGAGTTTCGAATAAAATCTTTATAAAATCTAATTTTAGTCTTTAGAAAAAAAAAAACTACAAAAATGTCCGTCATTAAATTGTCTATCCATTAGTGTTAGTACAAAAAATAATTGATGAACACTTTACGAGAAGATGCATGCTATCAATAATTATTTCTCATTTTTATTTATGGTTTTGTTGGAAGGAGATTAGTGAAACAAATACCTCTTTAAAAAAAAAGTACGACTACCATTTTAGAATCAATAATATGTAGAAATTTAATATATTTTTATTAGTTGTTATTTCTTTTTAAATAACAAGTAGATAGCTCCTAAAAACAACACGAAAAACGGCTAGCGCTGCGTTTTTCTCGGGGTACAGCCTTAAGGGAGGCCTATGTTCAGCGGTGAACGTCTTCCGGCTGAAATAAAGATGATGGTGATTATGTTGTAACCCATGTAAATATTGTCTTTCCAGAGAAAAATTAATATCTCTGGAATTACCCTGATCAACGATCATTATGTTTACGTGCTACCTAACAACTTGTGTAGCCTTGATAATTTTACGTGTAGCGGAAATTATACTTCTTAACAAGTTATTCAGTTAAGGTTGTTGAAAAGGTAAATTAAGGATTATACGTAATTAAAGTTGGCATCGGCAAAAATATGATGCTAGTGTCCGCAACTCCACTCCGCTTATTCTTCTTCTTCTCAAGTCGATGGAAAACTCTTTAAATATTTTTGGCCCAGTAGGGGCCACCTACTTGGTGGATTGCGGCGTCAGAGTAGCGTGCATAATATTATGGTCTTCCAAAGTGGTGGTACCGACTTACACAAACACGAAAATCAAAAATAACCTAATCCACTCAAATGTAGCAACAACATCATACCCTGTAATTAAATCACTCTGCCTTACATCGGCCTTCACACTTTGTGGAGTTAATTACTTAAGGGCCTTCCATCGCTTTAGAGCCGTAAAACGGTTACTTTCTAAAGCATAGGTACTCCTTAGTAACGGCTAGGTTAAAAGGTTTAAAAAAAGAAATATTATTGATTCATGGACATTATATTTTTCGTGTAAATAGTTAGCTTTAAAAAAAAAAAACGACTCGATAGTTTTTTTGCTTCATTTGGATACTCCACCAAAACGACTTGCTTAAAAATATTTTTACACTGAAAAATATACCTAAGTTAAATAAATAAAATAAATAAATAAAAAATTAAATAAATGGATTAATATAATGTATTACTTGCAACCATACTGTCACACACTGGTATCACACCGATAAGCTATTGTAAAATTGCAAGTATCTACAATTACCGACGCTTTGGACTTGAAATCTTAGAAAATATTAATAAAAACAGTAAATAATAAAAAATATTTATTTATCTCGACATCAAAATACAGTGACTATCATAATACGTAACCTTGTATGGAGAAGGGTGTCTGAGATAGGTAAGGCCCTGTGTTATAGATCACCCATCTATACCAATATTATAAAGAGGAAAGATTTTTTGTTTGTTTGTACCGAATAGGCTCCGAAACTACATGACCGATTTAAAAAATTCTTTCACCTATGGAAAGCTACATTATCCCCGAGTATCATAACATTTGGTATGATTGAACTGTTACAAGTTGTAAGAAATGTATTTTAATCTTTGACATAGGCTATAATTTTGACGGGAGCAAAGCCGCGGGGGCCAGCTAGTATTACATAAAGGAATAATTAACCACAAAACAATTTGTGTGTAGTTTATTCTTTACAAAATCGAAATTTAAGTTTAAAGAAGAATACAATTAAATTAAAATTCAATAAAAATTAAATAAAAAGAGAATTCAAATCAAAATCAAAAAGAAATGAACAGTAAAAATTCAGCAAAAAATATACAAAAGAAGTATCTTATTTACTGAAAAGTATGTACAAATAATAAGTACCTATATAAATATAAAAAAACCTGTAAAACAAAAATGAATACAATCAAATATATAAAAAATGCTTGTACGATATCATTTTCAACGCAATTTAAATTGCGTCGCGTCATTAGGAAGGTTCCTTTAGAAATACTTTGCAGCTAATTTAATCCAACCAATATAAAGTAAAGACTCCAGCTAGACATCAAATTAACCCCCACAACAATGTTTAGAACGCCAATAAGTTAAAATGTCTCCAAGCTCATATTTTATTATACTTTCAACTTAATCCATGGTTATATACGTCGTAAAAATGCCATAAAGTAGGTACCAATGTAAACGGAGAGTGTATCCTAACACAATTACGAATACCTTGAGAAAATGAGCGAATGGTTTTACTGCGGATTAAGGGCTTATGTTCCGTAAATGTGGTTCTAATGTTACTTTCTTGTTGATCAGGAAATGAAGGATTGTGTGTTGATTTTTCTCGTATTATAAGCGTGTATTTTGAGGAACTTGTTGGTCAGTACCAACAGCGCAATACCATATCCACAAATTCAAAGTTTAATTCTAGTGAGCAGTGACTGAGTGTTTACGGCCCAGACTTACGAGTTGCAGGTCGACGGTTCGAACCCCAGCAGGCGTTCTTTCCACAACCATGTCCAGCTTACTGCCATTCCTGCTAAAATGGGGGGCACTCCTGTATAGAGCCTTCCTGATGATAAGAATCATCATAACGATCATTGATTATCTTAATGAAGATTTTTAGGGTCTTTGTAAATCCAAATGTACATCAATCTGTCTAGCCTTTTCCTAACTATGGTGGGGTTGGCTTCAAGTCAAAGTTGAGTACCAGTGTTTTACATACATGTAAAATACTGAGTAAATACAAAAAACTGCGTAACACGATACCCCTCGGCAAGACTGGTGTCAGATCTCAGGCTTAACCACCCGTAATGACTGTCAAAGATCTTCAAATGACAGCCGAGACCAACGGCTTAACTTACTTTCCGAGGCACGGAGGCATCTCGGTGTATTGTAAATGGTTACTCATCCACGGACCGACCTCGGCAAGCGTTGCTTAACCTTGAACATAGACCCGTACAGTGGTCATTATTTAGCCATGAGCTCCTCTAGTAAATCCAGATGTAAGGCCATGAATCCAGATGTGTTGCCTTAAGGATTAAGCTGACTTGCTAAAACACAATTGGAAAAACTTTTTAACAAAAAATTACAACCGACTTCCTAATAAAACCACTACAAAGTTAAAAACAACTTCTATTGCGGAAGTCGGTATCGAAAACCATAGAAACGACAACTGGAACACCAACTGCCGTAATTGAAGTTATTTTTCACTTTGTATTGGTTTTATTTGGAATTCGACTAGATTCTTTTGTAAAAAGATTTGAATTATTCACGTTTTAGTTGTAGTACCCAGTGGTCAAGGTCCTACCTGTTATGCTAGAATATATAACCCTTATAACATAGAACGTGAACATAACTAGTAAAATGAGAGTGTACCAGGGTGAACTGTAAACATTTACGTACCAGCTTACCCCATCAGAGTGTCATCATTATCTTCATCAGCCTTTTAATGTTATTTATTTCAACCTTATTTATTTGTGCCCACTACTATGACTCAGGCCTCCATTCTGCGAGAGGGAATTGGCCGTAATCCACCACGCAGCCCTATTGTGGGTTGCTAGATGTCACATGTCTTCGAATTTTTGGTTCTAGGATATTCATCCTCCTCACGATGTTTTCCTTCACCGTTTTGAGAGCAGTGGTGATGAAATAATTTAAACGAAGTAAATCGCATGCCTGGGTTTGAATCCAACACATTCATGGGCCGTCGTGATTTTATGTTATGAAATAATTTAAACATTTTACAGATAACCAAATTTAAATGGGAGCAATTTGGCATCATAATCTTACAAACAAAAAAACAAACATGTAGAAGAACATGAACCGCCTTCTATTTACCCGACTATGGCGAAGCCAAAAGGACGTGTTATGATTTTAGCAGTCTGTGTATGTATGTTTGTTTTTACGTATGTTTCTCTGTACCGCCTAAACTAATCATCAGATTTTGATGAATAAGGTGTCAATCGATTTCGATTCGTTATTATGGTCCCTGCCTGGTAACACAGGCTAAAAAAAAATCCTGTAGTTGATTACAGTTTTTATTGAACTTTTTGCTTGTTGAAAAGACGTATACATATCATAAGAAAACTCTAACCACAGGCTGAAGTTCGAATTTTACTATCTTCAAAATATTCTTCGCAGTCAAACCAAAGTAGGTACATTCTTATAAATTGTAAAGGAGCAAAACTTTGAGTTTCAGATCACCTCGAACTTTATCCTTTGATTATTCATACAGTACTCGTATCTTAAGGCATGAATATAGTAAAAACCTGGCAAAGGACAAGTGGTATTCGCCCATAGAGGGTTTCAAAACTTGACTTGATTTTAACTTTGAATTTCAGACATTTTTCTTTTCGAGTCTATAGCATTAAATGTTTCTAAAATAAGCAGATGATCAGACCGACAAATATACAAATAAAATCGCACCACAAGGGTTCTTTTTTACCAAAGTTGGTATGGAACCCTAAAAAAATAATCAGATACGAAGGTTAACCGATAAAACAGGTGATGCGAGTAAAGTAGCAATTTCTCGTAAGCGTCGGCAAATTATCCGACCGTCGGCATACATTATCTCTGAAGAGGAAATAAAAATCTATGGGGGTTTATCCCCCATACCCTTTTGTAATGGATGTATTGAATGATTCAGAAATCCACTTTCGTTTTCTGTGTTTTTTTTTTCGCAAATGGAAGCGAAAATATCTGATTCTGAAAACCCATGTGTGAAAAGAAAACACATTCTTCTGTTATTTCCATTCAAAATGCTGTCGATGGATCTTGAATTATATTACAGTATTTTGTTTTAACAAAACGACTATATTTACTTGGGCAAACTAGTATCCTTCAGAAAAAATAACAACATCGAAGAAATAGACAGGCGAATCGCAACAACTTGGAAAAAGTACTGGTCATTTAAAGAAATCATGAAGTCAAACATTCATATCCAATGGAAAAAGAAAATTATGGTTAACTGCCATTGAGGTAATAATGTACTACGCACTAGAGAAGTCATCACACATCACTACTGCGTGGTGTTCAATTGCGGTTTTATAGCCGCATTTGACTCATTTGCTTGCAAGATCTTGACAGCTTAAGTCATTTTTTGTTTTTAAACGAAAAAAACGTTCAGACGCATTAAATATGCCGTGGTGTGTTAGATATTGCACTAATAATTCAACTAATACGGCGAAGTTCAAAGGAATAACTTTTCATCGGTGAGTAACTATATAATCATTTTAAAATATAATTTGAACAAAATATTTGGTGGACGTCATGTTGTGACATTTTTCATATAGACTAAAAATTAAGATGTGACAATTTCTGTAACAAGCGTAGGTAGAATTAGCTGACGTTTCTTCAGAAAGGCTGCCACATCATAAACTAATTACTATTAAAGATATGGGTGGCTTGTCGTACTCCACAGAAGACGTATATAAAATATGTATCGCCACTGAAACTGTAATAAGAAAACTTATAAAACAAAGTGGTGGAATCAGTCTCTCTACTAAATACCATTTCAGTTACATTACTGTTAATACTTTGGAATATTTTATTCACAAGGAAGTATTTACATCTTTGCTTCAACATTCTTTTGATCAACTAAGCATATTGTTTAGGGGTAACTAAATAAACATAATTATTATAATAAAAATATACCTACAGAAGCTTCGTGTTTCAAGCGAATTGTAAAATTTCCTATTCTGATTTGATATGTTTTTAACTTATTGTAAGCGCATTGTATATATTTTAATTAAAGAAATATAAAAGTTTATTTTACTCTATTATGGTTATTTCAACTTATAATAAATTATGAAAAAAGTGTGCATTCTAATGAAGCTTGTTAGGTATAAAGCTATGTCACTTCTGTAGTCAGTCAGCAATTTAGTCTATATGAATGACAAGGTGTTGCAGAACGTTGTACAAAACGCGTAAGCGCCATGAAAATCACGGCGCTTCCGTCTTTTTGGTCGCGAGAAAACTACACCTTAGAAGCGCTATAGCGCTGCATGTTTATATTGTTTTGTTAGACGACTAATTATTTTTTCAGCGCTGCAGCGAATTTTTAGTTTAAACTCTTGTCAAAATTGACAAAATGGAGCATGTATTTTGCTTAGGATAGCTTCTCTAGTACGTAGTACATATTATCTCAATGTTAACTGCCTACAGCCCTACCTCACATACGGTTGCCAAACATGGATCTTTGAATCAGTGGCAATGAGACATCTTAATTCATGCCAGAGAGCCTTGGAAAGAAGTGCGCTTAAAATAAGACTCTTAGATAGAATCAAACATTCTACTATAAGGAAAAATACGAAAGCAATCGACGCCGTCTCCTTCGCTCAAAGCCTAAAGTGGAAATGGGCAGGACATGTCGCCAGATTCACTGATGGTAGGTGGGCTCAAGCAGTCACAGCATGGAGAGGGCTCACCGGGTACAGGCGCAGAGGCAGACCATAAGCACGCTGGAAAGACGAGCTAGAGACAGTCGCTGGCAAAAACTGGCATTTTACAGCAGCAAATAGAGACGAATGGAAAGCTCTGGAGAAGGCCTTTACCCACAGAGGGGTTCATGCAACTTAATTTAATTTGATCTAATTAATTATTTAGTTATTTAAGATTATTTCTAAACTATTTAAATTAATAAATTTCACATTATTTATTGCTACGTTTAATTATTTTAATTACTATGAATACAATTAATCAATTATTTATTTGGCATTTTAATGAACTAACATGTTTTTACGTAATGAAAATGAATTTATAATACAAATAAAGTAAATACAATTATGTTATTACTGGCCTTATATTAATAAATTGTGTTACGTATCTTATTGAGAGTTATTTTAATATTAATAATTCATCTTATAGACGTGTCAATCTTTATTCTATTGAAAGTTACTTACAATTATTTTTTATAATTTAATATTAAACTATGTAGGTACTATTGTTTGCATGAAATAAAGAGGCTTTTTTATTTTATTTTTCTAATTTTGAATTAGAACTGTTTTTTAAATAATAAAGAACAAGAGATTTTCTTAAAATTATAAAAAAACGATAGAGTTTTAATTTTTTGTCATTTAGGAATAGTCACCACCATAGGTGACTATTCCTAAAATTCAAAAGGGACCCAATGTGACTTTATAAATTAACTTACGCTAGAAAACTTTGTGTATTTTCTTAGTTTTAAGGTCGGTTTCTCTCTAAAAGGATTTGCAATTTACTACATTAAACTTACACCAATAAACACATTATTTGCTCATCATTTCTACTAATCTTGTCTGAGCCGATTATCACATATTACTCAATTTACAAGACAGACATAAGCTGAGCATTTAATCCAATTAAATCTAATAGAATAACATAATGCAGCGGAAGATTGACCTATCCTTGAGTATGAATGAGACAAGTAGCATCATGTTGAACACACGACCAACACTATCATAGTGTTATCATCTTTTCAGCCGAAAGAAGTCCGTACGATTGCTGAACATACGCCTCCCTCAAGTGTCGCCAGATGGATTGGTCCTGTTCGACTCGCATCCAGCAGATTCCCGCAGTCTTAACTAGTTTACAGGTCCACCTTCCAACGATGCGTATTATTATATATGAACGCGGTCGCCACTCCAGAACTTTTTGGCTCCAACGACCATCCATACTGCGAGCAATGTGCCCACTGCCACTTAAGTTTTGCCAATTCTTGGGGCTATGTCACACACTAACATGTTATCGGCTAATTTGGATTTTACGCAAGTGCGATTCTTGTTTATTAACACGCCACATCTCAGGATTTATAGGAATATCTCGATATCTATATCTATCTATCGATATCTCAGGATATCTCGCGTTGGATTGATTGGTATGGCAGTTTAAAAAGTTAGTAACTTTTAAATTACACATATTTAAAAGTTACTAACTTTTTAAACTTTTAATTAGTTTGAGATTCTAGACAAAGTGACATTATATCATCGTGAACCGTGTGGCAATGAACACGTGACTTTCTGGTATCCGATGCTATCCTGTATATTTTGAACTTGTTTCATTGGTTATTATTGATAGAATGTTACTTTGACTAAGTCTTATCCATGTCCATTAGCTCACCAAAAATTTCAACGTACATTGCTGTTTAATAGCTTACCTTATTCATTCTCCAAGTTTCCTTGATTAATACTCGTATCATCTCAGTCTATGCAGGATTTCAGTAACGTAATCCATTTAGCAATTATGTGTTAGTTATAAGCAGGAACTAGCACCTTATTACGGTACACTGTAAAGTTCCTTGTCTACTAGAAGCAAAGAGAACTTGCAAGATTACCTGGCTGGAGTGATCTTGATGCTTGGAACACGAATATCTTTAGCAACGATACTATAATATACATAGCTCGCAAGTGTTTTTCTAATTAAAATAGGACTTAGGACATGGTGTAACCTAATAATATTCATTAATCTCTTTCTTCTTACTCGGGCACTCTTGGTAGAGTGTTTGTGGTCATGGATAGGTCCTGATTCATGATGGCTCTTGCCATGCGTCGCCTTTCGGTCATGTTAGACGCAATGTGAGAACAGTCGGTCATCGTAACTTTGGTGATGTTTTTAATAAGATCTGCCCTTCTGGTCGGAGAGCGACCCCGATCCATTATTAATTAAAACTAAAAACATACAAATTACACAAAATTTAACATAGAAATATGCAATTTACAATAAGAAAAACTTACATCAAATTTTTTTAAAAAAGTACTTTGAATAAGGTTAGCAAAATTCATTGTTATTTTAGAAACTCCTTTGTGTATTTCTCGCTACTTCCGATTTCCCTTATAGGTTTGGATTTGACTGTCCACGATCACTTGAAAATTCACCCTATACAGAATGTACTTTTCAAGTGTGCGTGGACGACAAAAAGACGACACTTTTACCTACAAATAATTAACTTGTGAAATCATGACACAATCGCTGAACAAAATAATAATTGATATAATACCATGAGTATTTCTTGTCTTCAATGAAAGCAGACAACATTTACGTACTTTTATTTTTATATAGGCCATTGTACAGACTTCACGTTTTAGGTATACATTTATTATGTGTATAGCTGTTAAGGAGTGACATTTTCTGCCGGACTCAGTGTTTCCCAATTGCTACAATCTAGGGGTCTTTTAAGAAGTCAAGAGTGAATAGGTTTCTTCTGGGCAAGCATGCTTCACCGTGGACCATATCATCGCTTACCATCAAGTGAGAAAGTGGTCAAGCGCGGGCCTACAGACAGTAAAAAATACATTACTTTTTTCATTTTCATTAACACTTTCACTTGTCATAGAAACCACGAAATTAATTGCGATAGTCCTTTACATCTTTGACTTCCCGTCAGCATTTCAGTTCCAAGCAATCAATTAGAACGGCTTAATACTATCATTACCAACCACGCGATAACCACCCTTAAAGCTGTAGAAATAAGGGATAAATAAATGATTTATTAAATAGAACACAGAAAGGGTGACAGCAACAAAACTGGCAACTTCCAAATTGTTGCGGAAAAGTTAAATTTATGCGGTAAGTTGGATATAAAATTATATGTGACATACTGGTGGGAAAGATCAACATTGAAAACTATGGAAGCTAATACTTTGGTTAGGGGGGCCGCTAATTTATTCTTTGTTTGTTTTGGAAAGGTGTGTTTATTGTTTGTTTTTATAGTTTTCTCTGTTACTATGTTAATTTGGTTATAGGAATGTTTGATTCATTAGGTTCGTCTTCGATATTCCCTTTTATAATACAAAGATACTTCATCACTATTCTGTCCATACACATCGCAATTAATTATTGGGTCGCCGCAGTGTGTCTGAATAGTCTGGGGAAATACTTAGTATCCAGTATGAAGAGGGAAAGGGTTGTCTAGGGAGTACTTTCTTTTCCCCCTAAAAAAGCAAATAAATATTTTCATAATATTTAAGTTTTGAGGTAAATTCACAGACAACTCTATAGCTATAACCCCCCAAATTCGGCTTCTGGATTCTAAGGCCAACCCATCATCATCATCATCATTTCAGCTGAAAGACGTCCACTGCTGGACATATCCTTTTCTTCGTATATTAAATAAATAAATAAATCTTTATTCAAACTTCAAATTGGTAAACTATCTATGTAGCATATCATTGGTATATTTTTACTTGGTCATTAATTCAAGGCCCACCCATTGCCTTTGTTAATTGATATCTCTGTTGTCATCCTATTTTATTCGTCGTTTATTCATTGTTTGTTTTGGTCTAAACCTTACCTTGTTACTCACATTTACATATTCATAATTTCAGACGAAAGACATCCACTGCAGCATATTAGCGTGCCCCAAGTGCCACATTATTTTCATATATTTAACGATCGCAACACTTGTAAACTATTCTACTTACTAGTCTGTTCGTAACTGTACTTTCGTAGTTTTTCTTTTCACTGAACATCCAAATCTATTCCTAACTTCCCTAGTCCCTATTACCGTGAGCAAATTCAAAATGGTGGATAACTAAATTGCAATGAATAGCGGCCCCTGAATAAAAGAGTGCTAGCGAAACCGTTTAAAGTAACAAATGTGATTCATTCACATATTACTTTTGAAAAGAATTATATTTCACATTCATACGCTAGTTTAGTCCGACATTTCATATTTAAATTGTAGAGGAACTACCATTGTAGTAGTTTCAGGATACGAACATTGTCCATTCTATTAAGTCAATTTATACATTGTAGTAACATAATATAACCTCATTGGCAGTCATATGATCTCTTTGGGTTGAAACACTACGGCCCTCAGATCAGGATACAAAAAAAAGAACGAAAACGTAGGTTTTCAGGACAACGCCAAGCGATCTGACTATTCTTCACGTTGCCTAAAGACTGGCTTATTTTATGGCCACTCAACTTTGTGATACTAATAGCCTATTGGATACTTTTCCTCTTGACAGAGATATTAAGATTATGCTACCTTGTGCTCGTATATTTTATCTATCTAGCGTATTATTTGTATATTATTACGTGGTTATTAATTTTATCCAATCTAAAGTAATTTAAGTGTAAAATAGTCACACACAATAAATAGCAACACCTTAAAATTTCAGAATTCAACAACATTCATTGCGTCACTTACTTTATCGAGCAGTAAATTTTTTCGGATGTAGAGATAGCATGTAAGAGAATTAGGATGCTGGAGTAAAAAATTACGGGTCTGGAAATGATGGTCATTCGGCTTCAAGAAAGGTAAATGATAAAATGATATTTTTGGTATCGTGGGTAGAACACGCAAGTGCTTACTAAACACAGGAGAAGAGAGGATATGGATGATAGGGCACATATTTGAACGTCGAAAATTAAAATACCGTACTGGTAAAATGTCAATGTTCAAAACATCGAAAACTTAAATATCGAATGACCATATAATCGAAAATTTAATTTTACAAATTTAATAACTGAAGTTTATAATATCGAATGGTTAGATAAAATACGTCCAATATATCTAAAATCTAGTTATCTAAAAAATTGACATCGAATGTCCTAAATATCGAAGTACAAAGTATCGAATGTCCTTAATATCGATATATTTTATTATGAACGTCACAGGGTAATTTGATAATTGGGATATTGTGAAAACCCGGATAGTTAGAAAAGCTTAGGGCACCCCGATACGGATAGGTTATGTTCGAAGGAGATGACGGGAACTGAAGCGAGCGAGCCTTCATGTTAGTTTACTTTAGACTCTGCAGACAGAAATAGGCGCCGACTTTGTTGCTTAAATAGTAATCGTACTTTGCTATTCTATATTAACCCCTTGTATGCCGAACGCAGATTTACACGAGACACAATGGCTATTTAATTGTTTCAGTTAATTAAGGCGGCATACAAGGGATTAAAACCTGGCAGTATGTAACTATTTAAAATGTACCTACATTTTTTCCACATGTTATCTAAATTTGTTCGATATTTTAACGAGTAGTTTTTTTTAACGTAAATATATTGAACTTAGGTTTATTAAATGTTGAAATTTTGAACATTGGTATAATGACTATCGATGTTTTTCAACAGTCGATATTTTAATCACTCTGCATTTTATTTAATCTTGGACATTTATTTTTATACAAATATGTTTTTAATTATAGACATTTTAAGCTTAGGTATAACAATTTTCGATATTTCGAAACAATCCATATTTAAATTTTCGACGTTTTGAACCGTGACATTTTATCCGTAGGTATTTTAATTTTCGACGTTTAATATGTACCCGGATGATCATATTTTTTTATATATGCTGCTGTCATGCTATCTATCCATCACCCTTGGTTGACTGGTACCATGTACTTTTATGTTGCATGAAGTTTTAATAAATAAATGATGACGTGATGGCCAACCGGTTAAGTTTCTGGCAAGTCTGGAGGCCAATGCATTAACCGCATCATTATAATGTGTATATTGTTATTTATTTATTCCAATTTTTTTATACGGAAAGATCGTATCTGATATTTCAAGCCTGAAATACAAACGCATCCAGCCACTTGAAAATACACAGTTTTAAATGACCAAAAAATATACGAAAAATAGAAACTTCATGAGTATTTTCGTCACAGCCTCGAATTACTTCATCGTTGTCGCATGTAATGGCAAACAATCCGTCACGTTATACGAATTTAAAACCGATCCGTTAATAAATTGTGTTTCAGCTGCCCGTCAAGTTTCGACATCGACTGAAATTGGTGCTCGGTCACATTGGAAATGGACGAATGATCGGCCCACGACTAGGTACAAGCATAATTAAATCCGAATTCACGCCTGAATGAGAAAAAATAAAGTTTAATTTTGGATTCACTATCAAACAGAAAAATATTGAAAATACCAAACAGAATATCATCTTATCATCATCATCATCATATTAGCCGAAAGACATCCACTGCTGGACATAGGCCTCCCCCAAGCGTCGCCACATTGACCGGTCCCGTGCGTACCGCAACCAGCGGGTCCCCGCAACCTTCACCAGGTCATCGGTCCACCTGGTGAGAGGCCTTGCAACGCAACGTATTCCGGTTCGCGGTCGCAACTCCAGACCTTTCTGCCCCATCGGTCATCTGTTCTGCGAACAATGTGCCCTGCCCAATGACACTTAAGTTTGGCAATTCTTCGGGCTATGTCGGCAACCCTGGTTCTCTTGCGGATCTCTACATTTCTGATTCGGTCATGCAAGGAAACGCCAAGCATAGCCCTATCCATTGCCCTTTGAGTGACTGTAAGCTTTCTGATGAGGCCCATTGTAAGCGACCACATCTCAGAGCTAAATTAAGTCATCACTGGCAACACACACTGGTCATAGACTTTCTTCTTGAAACACTGTAACAACTTCCCGAACGCTGCCCAGCGGAGTCGGATTCGACGGTTGACCTCTTTCTCGAAGTTGGCAAAACAGAATGTAAAAGAACATTACTGAAATAAGTTTTTTTTTTTAGTTTTCCCGTGGCTTAGGCTGGCTGTTCTGCGAATGAGGCTTCAAAATTTGATTTAAATAAGTTAATTCAAAAAATCTTAAAACCCGACTGTTTAACAAGCAAACTAAAAATACGTACACAAGTGGAAAATAATGCTGTGCAGTTGGAGGATACATCTGGTTTTGGTCAGCCAGTAAGTTATGGTAGATAGGATGCGGTAGATAGGGTAGGGTAGATAGGTAAGGTAGGGTAGGCAGCTGACGGGAGCGAAGCCGCGGGCACAGCTAGTTGTTATATATTTTTGAAATCATCTCTTAAAACCCTTTATTTTTATACCCCACACAATGAGGTTAGAAGGCCAAAAATTGCCCTCCACAATATGACACATTACCCTCCTTCGGCAGTCGGGTAAAAAGAATAAAAATCTTTCGGGCAGAAGAATAACCAACAGTTTCATCACGTTTATTTGATAAATTTACACTTTATTTAACCAATCAATCCGTACCAAAGCGGACTAAATTCCGAAGCAAAAGTGGACTAAATTTATTGTGAACAGAGTAATAAGAAGACGCTACTGTTGCCATCATTTTTTTTCTATCTTTCATCACCTTTAGCAGTCCATTGCTGGTTATAGAACTCTTAAATAGAGCGTCACGGTGCTTGATCCTTGACTACTCAATACTCCACTAAACTAAGTATTTGTAACCAGAAAAGAAGAATCATTACTTTAATCTACTTACAACATCTTTTTACGCTAACAAAAGTGAACTTAAAAGCAGTGTGTATCATTAGTCATGCCAGAGAAACAATTACATTTAATAAACTCTGCCAAAGTTATACAACGTCAAATAACACCATTTAAGGGGAACCATTGTTCAGATAATGATTTATAATATTGCTAAGGCGACGTTTCGATGTTTATTATTATTTTGCTAGAGAAACAAATTGCGATATTAATCTGTCCATAATTTGCAGTATTGCGAAAAAATGGGTAGCGGATTAGTAAGCCTTTTCGTTAGTATATTTGATTTATGTTTTATTCTTCCAGTTGCCGCTAAATGCCAGTTTACTTATCTAACGAGAAATTTTTTCTTTTTCTATTTTCAGGGTTCCGTACCCGAAGGGTTCAAACGAAGTCCTATTCCTGTCACTAACGTGTCCATCTGTCTGCCCGTCTGTCGTCTGTCATACAGGTTTTACAGTCCAACAGTTGGAGCTACAAACTTCAAATTTGCAAAGTACCTATAAGCATATTATTGACCCAAAGCCAAACAAATTGTCAAAAACATTTTAAATGTTTTTAAGGAGGCTCCCATACGGCAAAAGGTGGGCGGGAAAAAATTAACTCTCCTCATCGAGTGGGGTATCGTTGTGAAGAACTCGTTAAGTAGCTATAACTACGTATATATATTTTGTTTTAAAAAATATTGGAAAACAAAGGTATGAAAAGAAATTTTAGTTTCCTACGAATTTTTTTACTTCCCATTGACTTCAAATTCAGTGTATTTTACTAATACCAATATATTGATAAATCAGACTAATTCATTTTACTAACAAATACCAATTTATTGATAAATCAGACTAATTCTTTCAAAATGCCTAAATTTTTCTATTTAAAGCAACTTGTTTTTTCGGTTTCATACGGAACCCTAAATGTGCGAAGTCTACACGCACCTGGCTGGTTTTTAATATCTAGTCGACTGCCTCCAATGAAAATTCGAGTCGATTCCTTTTTTCCCATTACATCAATGCCTCTTGAGAACATGAGGTCTGCGTTGCGTTAGAAGGCCTCTAGGTGGAGCCTTGATCTTGTCAATGCTGCGAGAATATGCTGGATGCAACAAGCGTAGTCCTACGCATGTTACATCCGACCGATGAGGCTACACTTGGGGAAGGTCTATGTCCAGCCGTGGACATCCTTGCTTGGCTTATAACTTATATAAATGGGGCAACTTGGATATAGGTATACCTATCGGTAAATCTGTCTAACCCTTGGCCTAGTACATGTGTGCACTATCAATATAATATGATTCTATATAATATGTGGAAATATTCGCAGGTTTCCTAATTTATATTGAAAACGTCTATCAAAGGTATAATATAAAATTACGGTTCAATAAGGCAACTTACATAGTGTCTAGATAGAACTACTTTAGCTCAAAAAATTTTTGCAAACCAACCAATAGGAATAAAAAGCTGCACACATTGAAAAGCATCCGCGAAGATCTTCCGAGTCTTAGCACTATCTGAGGTAGATTTTGGTAGCACTGAGTACTAAACTGAAATGTTGAAAGCACTGATTGAAGTCTGGATAATCCTATAGAAAAGAAAATGAACGGAAGAGATGAGACATTCGTCTCGTCCAAATATTTTTAATGATGGCAGACAGTGTCAATGAACGTCCTGAACAATGGTTTTCAGTTACTTATTATTTAAAAGTTTCGTTTGTTTGAATTAAACTCTATAGAACTCATAAGAATTTAAAAAAACATACATGAAGTCGGACATAGAACCTCTTCCTTTTTGGTAAGTCGGTTAAAACTGCACACCCTACTAAAAACATACGGATGCTTTTACAGGAAAAATCATAACATGCATGCATGTCTTTAACTAATGTAATTGACCTTTAGCCGTGTTATGTTAAAGTAATTGAATATAAATACTCTATCTCAAAGATTGGCCGAAATTGCAGAAGACTGTAAAAATAAAACGAAGAAAGTGAGTCTTTGCCCTGCACCTAACTAAGCCCTAAATGTGCTGTGATATACAGCGTTAAAAAACAATAACTTTCGAAAAACTTGCAACCGCATCCTGAACATGATTTAAAGGCTTCTTACGAAACGAATCTATAATAATTCAGTTATATCTCTTACAAATTACTTCATCTTGTCAAGTTAAATTTTTGGGGGCTCGGTAGTGTAGTGCCCCCAACAAGTTGAGCAAACAAAGGCACAGCCTTTTCTCGAAGCCATTCCAGGCCATTTTCGACCTTTTTTTTTATATGTAAAATAGGCTTGCGTTTGACCACTATCTCACCTGATGGTAAGCGATGATGTGGTCGACGATGGAGCACGCTTGCCTAGAAGTAACCTGTTCACTCTTGACTTAAAGACTCCCAGGTTGTAGCTATCGGCAGCTACTCAGGCAGGGAATGCCACTCTTTTGCTGTTCGTATAATAAAGCTAGAAACTTGATTTTTCAGTGACTAAGAGAAAACAATGTAAATAAGCAAAATCCCAAATTACATTCAATTTGTATTTGTAGTTTAGGAATTATTGCACCTCAAAATTTCTTAATGTCATTACTGACTCAATCACTCAACGATCATCAAAATTGTATGTACTTCTATTAGACTTACAAGCTTTAAATTTTGAAAGCAATTAGTGTTTAGCCTATGAAGCAAGAAATTAATTTGTAATTTCCATCCCGTTTCCTAGATACACAAAGTGCTTAGAAACTTACAATAACTATAATAATGAATTTTATATATTACAATAACAATTATGTATTTACAAAGCTACTTTTACAGTTCATAAAAATTTTCGTCACCTGCACTGCTTATTTAGGTATGTAAATAGTGAATAAAGGTAGGTACAGTAAGTCATAGACAATGTATCTATACCAATATTATAAAGAGGAAACTTTTTTTTGTTTGTTTGTTTGCACCGAATATACTCCGGAACTACTGGTCCGACTTTAACCATTTTTCACCAATAGAAAGCTAAATTGGGGGACAGCTAGTCCTGTAATATACCTAATATATATAATTTAATATACTTATGAGTCAGCGCAGCGCAGTATGTCGAAGGCAAGAGATGAGATTGACTTAACGATGTTATATCAGACTAAATTTCGTTAGGTTAGGTTACTAACATAACATCGTTAAGTCTTTTTTGAATTCCATAAACAATCTGTTTGTAAAATTATTCATCACTTGCGCTACCTACATTTACAGTACAGGTGGACTAGGTACCTAGTGCAGGTACCTACCTAATGGAACATGAACCGAAGATAATGCACCAGAAATAAGTACCCGAAAACAAATAAAGGAGGACGGCTTACAAAAAGAAATGAGATCCCATCAAAACCAAAGGTAGCATGTAAAAAATACAAGACTCTTGGCGCAGTTCTTCTACTGCAAAAAGTAGTGAGATCCAATGTAAAACCAATTCGGATAATTTATTTAATAGGTACCTTATTAATTAGGTTTAAAACAAACAAATTAACTAACTTGGTTTTACATAAGAAGAACATAATAATGTCGACTCCTTATATAAAAGTAAAACCAAGTCGGCTAATTTGTTTGTTAGTAACCCAATTGTTAAGGTACCTTTATTTTTCTTTTCTTTTTTTTTTTCACGCTGTCAGACTTGTGTTTCTACATGTTATGTTTTTGATAGATTATATTTTTGACGTACCATGTTTATTGTTTTTTTTTTTTTTTGGTGGCCTAATGCCCGAGGTGGCGGCGCGTAGTGTTCCACGCGCGCCCCTCTTAGACGTCGCGGGGGCAGTCAAACACCTCACTCCCCCTCCAACCCGAGGCCGTGGCCCACAGAGGCGGGCCGGCACTAGCCGGGAGTTGTGGAAGTATTATTGTTGCCGCGACCCCCAGCGTAGGTGTGAGATGGAACACCGGGGTGGTTTTTAGTCAGTAGGAGAAAGGGAAGGAAGAAGGGACAAAACACTTCTAGACAACATTGTCTCCAAAGTAATAGCTAAGTCATATTTACCATCTCATATAAACTTTATGTCCAAAGGTTTTCAGGACCTGTTATAGCACACAACTTGCATCACAACTTAACCATAAAACTTACAAACCCAGGCTTCCTAGAAAACGAGACCATAATAATTCAGTTCTAACTCGTACAAATTACTTCACCTGTTCAAGTTGTGGGACCGAGTCCAAGTTTTGCAATTACGCAGTCTAACTGGAACAGCATTAATGGTCCTGGCTGCGGGTGGAACTAACCCTTTAGTTAAAACAGCTAAACAATCGGTGCTAAGTTAAATTGCGCGGCAGGATACAAGGCGATGCATGTCATGGATTTAAATGCTTAGTAAGTTTTTAAATTGGTTTATGTCCCTATAAGTACTTTCTTCTTTTTTGGGGTTCCATAGTCAAAAAGGAACACTTATAGTTTCGCCTAGGCCGTTTGTCCGTCCATCTGTCCGCAGCTTGGCTCAGAGACTCTTAGTACTAGGAAGCTATAATTTGGCATGGATATATATATTAGTCAAACTGGTAAAATAATTTCATGAAAACAATTAAAAAAATATGGTACCTTCTTTACACGTTAAGTGGGGATGTTTATTTTTTCTCGTCTGTCCCGTGGTGTGGTATATAGTTGGTTAGGCCATTCAAAAATATTATGGGTCTGTGAAATCCATTTTTCGTTTCAGGGATCTGTTTGTGTAAAATTAAGCTTCAAATGGCAATTTTTTGTTAGAGTCTAGTCTCCACCATTTACCAGGTTTTCTTTGGCCCTTTACCCCAGCTAAATGGTTGCTTTTGTATATGTGATAAAATTGCTGGCAGCAGTATATAATAATAAAACGAAATTAAAAGGGAAACTATCACAGTTAAGCAGGTTTTACAAGTTTACGAGTAATAGTCGACCCACGTATAAAATATACTGTCACGCACTTGGCCGATTTTTATTACTTATTCATATTCAAAATAAACCATACTTCTATTCGGGAACGATACTTTTTATTAACATACCGTTCCGGTCGATGCTGAAACGCAGAACTAGTATTACGCCCGAACCGTCCGTTTTTTTTTTTAATAACCTATAGGCTGGCGCTTGACCACAATCTCACCTAATGGTAAGCGATGATGTGGTCAATAGTGAAACACGCTTACCTAGAAATAACCTATTCACTCTAGACTTAAAGACCCCTAGATTGTAGCTATCGGGATACACAGACTCCGGCAGGGAATTCCACTCCTAAGCTGTACGCATTATAAAAGTGTTCCCAAAACGTTTTGTGCGTATGGTTGGGATGTCTACCATGTATCGATGGCGCATCGCCGTACTTCTGGTAGTCCGATGATGAAACGGGCTAGGTGGAATTATGTCGTGCAATTCCATCGCACACTCCCCGAAATGTAACCGATAAAAAACCGACAGGCTGGCAACACGGCGACGATGTTCAAGACTCTGGAGCTTTGACTTGACCAGCGCCTCATCGCCGATGAGCCTCTTGGCTCGCTTGTCGAGATCTAAGAGTAATTAAGCTCCTTTTGTTGCAAAAATCATTTTTGAAGAGAGTTAAATAGGCGATGGAAGTTTTCATAATAATCCCTAATTTCTCAATTAGGGCTTCTGACAATAACGGAGTTATTTTTAAATAGCGCGGGCTGCGAAAGCAGTGGTAGGGTTAGGTAAAACATTAAACCATCAAGTGCTAAGTTGAATTGCGCTGACAAAATTCAAGGCGATGCACGTTGTGGATTTTGTCACGCATTATAGGTTTAGTAATTTACATTCCTGTTTCACTTTAAGAGGAGCTCGTGGCCCAATAGTAACAGCCGAATGGGCCAATCTGCGAGATTAAGTTACGCTTGCCAAGGTGGGTCCGTGGATGCGTTTTATATATACCTGTTGGTATTTATTGGTATATCAAAAATGGTCCTTCGTGCCTCGAAAAGTACGTTGAATCGTTGGTCCTTGTTGTCATTTTGTAGATATTTAGCAGACGTTACGGATAGTCAGAAGCCTTACATCTAATCAGTCTTGCTAAAAGGTATCTTGTTACTCAGTATTAAAGCCCTTCACTGTAAACCAGGAAAACTTTGTGTAGGTATTTTTGCGGGCATAACGGTGTAGATAAAATGCTTAAGAAGGGGGCACTCGCCCACGTGTATTTTCATATCAAATACACATTTACACAAAAAATAATTATAGCACTTATTCTTTTAAAGGTTTTAGTTGTTCATGTATTGACGTGGTTTGGCCATGTTGAGAGGATGAATGAAAGTCGACTTACGAAAGGTATTTACAAGGCAGACGTGAATGGAAACGCCGGGAGGGGACGCCCTAGAAAGACATACATAGACCTTATAGGTGATGTTCTTCAGAAAGGCCAAGTGCGCAGTACCCATAACCGGCGTGTGTGTATGACTAGATGTATGAATGTGTGTGAAGCAAAAGAAGTATGTAAGGATCGTAGCAGGTGGCGTTCTGTAGTTTCTGCCTACCCCCATGGGAAAAAGGCGTGAGTTTATGTATGTATGTATTGACGTTATACATTTCGTAAAAAAACCTATCAAGAACACCATACAACCAACAATATTTGTTCATACAAGTACACAAGTTGAGGTCTTTAACACGACTGAGCTCGCAGTAGTAGCACGACTACCAAAGTGATGTTTACCCCCACCATTCTGTCTACATTCCAACCAATGCGGTTTGATTGGTTAGTGGCGCCATGTACAAATACAGTTGGTACTATAATAGCCAACAGTCAACATAGTACTTTTAATATTAAAATCAGGTTTAATTTAAAATATTAAATTGGAGAAATAGCTAGATAATTTAATATTGACAACACCAGTTACTGTAATAAAAAGAAAGAAAGACAACATTTATTGAGTTGTGTTGTGGGTGTCAGATATTAGTCACTGCATGTAAAATATTGGAATTAAGCTAAATCTGGTTAGATTGGCAACCATCCCAAATATAGTTAAGGAAACGGTAGGCATTTTTGTTCCTGTTTAACTTATTCTCATTAATATTATAAATCATCTTGGATGGTACTAAGTAGGTCTCATGCCCAAAGCAAAGTATAGTGTATATCATTACACGAAACGTTAACCTACTATTAAAACGGGGCATTGGTGTAGAATGTGTAGTATGTAAAAATATTTATATATAATTAATACATAAAAGCCTAAGCGTACCTTTCTATTGTATATAGTGTAAGTAGTTCGCTTTAGTATAATTTTGTAGTTTACTTTTATTAAGTGTATAAGAATGTAATATTTCCACCTTTGTTTTAAACAAAATTTGAATTGAGTAAAATATTATTTGAAATGTCATTCAAATTGTCATATTGAAATAGCCGTACACTCCGTACAGTCAGACAGATAACTTCTAGATGAGATGACGAGAAATAAACCGTTCTGCTCATAAACCAATAATCGTCGGTATTTTTCTCTGAGTGACTCAAAGAAACTCGTGTGTATCTAATGAGATAACACAACATTCCAGAGACTATACTTAAAGTGGCATTTTATCAGCGATGGCGATGGTCGAAATGCCAAAATGTAAAGGATTGATCATATAAAATTTCAATCATCATCATCAACATCATTTCAGCTGACAGACGTCCACTGCTAGACATAGGCCTCCTCAAGCGTCGCTACATTGACAGAGCCCATGCGTCTAGCATCCAGCGGTTTCCCGCAACCTTAACCAGGCCATTTGTCCACCTAGTCCAACTGCGAGGCCTGCCATCGCAGCGTCTTCCGTCTGCAACTTTTTCGAAATTCTTCAGACTACGTCTTTCTCCCATAATCTTTTGACATTTCACCAATCACCTTCACGACGCTTTCTTTATAGATTATTACTTGCCTACGGCTGCAGATAAATTCTAACTAACTTTAAAGAATCCAAACCAGACTTTCCAACCATTAATCCAAACCGCTTTAAAACTTCTGTCAGTTCCGCTTCAAACAGCGGAATATACAAAATAATAAGGGCAGGCGCATCGATCACCTAGCAACGGCAAGCGCCCTTAATTACTAAAGTTTACATGGTGAGAACCCGACACGCGTCTGAAGCAATTTGTTCGGAAGTTATAGACGTGGAAAATTCCTGTTAAAGCTATTTTTAAAACTTTATTATCAGAGGATGAAGTCTTAATTGAAGGAATGATTATTAGGAAGACGATATCTTTTCTAATAAGTGTAGGGTAGAGATAATTGCTTCAAATAATATCAGATCAACCATTAAAATCGAATGAGATGGAATCACACACAATCAAACACTTGCTCGAAAACGTTTATTCGATACTACTTGAAATCGAAAAAATATGAGTGTGAGTTCACTACCTTTATATACTACACACACTACCACGAATTATGTTTTACATAATACTTTAATTATAAATTCCATCTGAGAATCTTTTAGTAAAACACAATTTGAGACTTCTCAAAGTGTTACTTTGTTCATAGTTAATAAATTGTATTGTTTTTAAAAGAGCTTTCCCCTTTTTAGGTACCAGTAAACCTATTAGGTTCTTGAAATTATTCAAGTTGTAATTCAGAGCAATTTTTTTTTTTAAAATTTACTGTTTTATAAATTTTTTGGTTTAGATGATCCTCTCCACGTTGTTCTAAAATGCATGACTAAAAAGTGTTTTTATTGGAAAACATATTTGATAATTCATCATCACCTTCCTGCCCTTATCCCATGTTACTTTGGTTCGGCGCAACACGTTTTCCTCTTCCATACCGTTCTGTCCCCAGTCACGCTATTACTGACTCCCTTGTCCTTCATATCACTCCTCACACAGTCCATCCATCTTTTCTTTGACCTTCCTCTTCCTCTCCATCCATCGACATTTATATTCATAACTCTTTTAGTAAACAAACGGTTTCCCTTAAACTTATTTTATAATTAAGGCTATACAATGATACCAAACGGGTTTAAATGCAAACATGCATCGCGATTATCAACTAAAAGGCCTGTGGCAGTTAAGATTGATGAATATTATGAATCCATTATTGTTTTTCATTGTCATTGCCGTTTTCATCCTATTTTGTCATCCATAAACCGTAAAAAAAAACCGTTAAAAAGTATTGAATTTCAGTGGCTATTCAATCTTCTTTAAAAAAATGTTAACAGGCTTTTCAATCCACGCATCAGATATCAAGAAATACTTTCAGGTATTTTAAATTTATTTTTGATTTCTGTATTACTTATGTACGTGGGTATGTATTGAAGTTAATCCTGTCACTCTACTTAAAATCTCTACTATATGCTCTAATCTGCAGTGTCAATGTATTATTTGAAACGCGTGATTGTGTGTATCGACGTGTGAAAAAAAAAAAAAAGTTGGTGGTGGTTTTGTAAATGGTACACAAGCAGAAGTGTGATTTTAACAGAAGATTGTTCAAAATATTTGTAGTAGTAAATTTTCTGTAATCTAAGATTATAGGAGAAAATATAAAATAGATTCATGCCTATTGTGTTTCTGTCAAGTCGTTTTATTACTAAGGTAACCACTTTAAAACTATTTTTTTTTTTGAGAATAACCTTTTACATTTACGTCAATAGAGATGTTGCCTAGGTAGAAAAAAAAATATTAATTCTGACAGTGAGATTAATAAATAATATTGGATCCGTATTTTTTGCTTTATAAAATAAATAAAAATTGACAAAGATGAAGCGCATCAGAGTTCAGGAGTGCAGGCTTGTGACGTCACTTCGTCAGTATAAAGTGTAGCACACTGTGACGCGTGACGCCACATGATATTTCAACGCATTGTATCGTCGTAATTTTTTGTTTTCGTAGGGAAATAAAAAAATACGTGATCAAAATTTTAAAGTTAGTTTCTGTCGGACTAAATAGATGTTTTTTGTCAACTACCCTATTATTCTCTACTGCAAACCATATTTTCACAAAAAACGGTCAACATTAAAGAAAATGTAAGGTTCGCATAAAGAGCTCATACACTATAGAAATCAATGATAAACTCATGAACAACTATGAAATATGGCTACCTAAGTTACGATAAATTTATAGTCTATTAATATCCTGCGTTCAAACTATCAGAAGGCAACTTATCTATGTATTTATTCATCGTACCTCTAAATACGCTGTACTGATTCTATTCCCAAATGTCTAATTTGATAATAGAGTCCTAAACATGTTTATTTTACTGAAAATACTATCTACTAATATTTTGAAAGTTTATATTTGATAGGAGTAGTATTGTAATTAATGTTGATAAATGCGGGTAGTGAGAACAGTTATGGCCCAGTGGTAAAGACCACGATTTACAAGTTGTAGGTCGTGGGTTCGAACCCAGGTAGACGCTTTACTTTGTTTATCATCACCACTGCTCTCAAAATGCTGAAGGAAACCAGCATGTCCTATACTCGGAATTTTAATTCGATTCCAGATTTGACAATTTCAGTGTTGCAACGTTATGACAAGTACTAAATAGTGACGTTGCGAAATTATTCGATATGGAAATGGAATATTTCCGGATCGATTCTTCTCGTTTATAATTTTACTCTCGTAAACTAAGTATATCAGGAAATTAAATATTTCTGAACCGATAATTTAGTTTTGACGATTAATTAACGATTTGAGACTTTTCTTTTATAATTGTGTGTGAAATAAATAAAAAATTGTGATCATGAAGGAACATGACAAATAAAACAGATAGATGTATTATGGTAATAATTTATTTTATATATTGTCGCCGTCATCGCGCGATTACTAATTAATAAATAATTATTATGAATAATTATGTATTTATTTAAATAAAAATCAATAATTTAGTCTTTAATTGGCACACTGATGGCACACACACTGATTGTTTATCGATTTTTGTGTTCATCACTACACTATTATATGTGGTATCATTATTTCACATAATGACAGTAGCTAATGTCAAATCTGGAATCGAATTAAAATTACGAGTATAGAACCAAAAATTCAAAGACATGTGACATCCACAAAACCACACTGGGGTTTACCTGCAAGATGTTTCACGGCCCAGAGGCTTGTGACCCAGCAGTGGGAGTATTAAAAAGCTGATGATGATGGTGAAATGAAGTTAGATAATATTAATATATTACATACTAGCTTTTAACAGCGGCTTTGCCCGCGTGAAAAGTGTTTTATCATCCTAAGGAGACATTATACCGGGATAAAAAGTGTGCTATTCCAGACTTGAATCTATCTCTGTGGCAAATTTCATCCAGACCGGTTAAGTCGTTCTGGCGTAATTGAGTAACAAACATACATCCCACACACACATCCAACCAAACTTTCACAAAATAGTACCGAGTATAATATAATAGTACCGAGTAATAGTATTAAGGGGTCGTCTCGTGACATTCGTTGGCTGATGCCGCTGAGTGTAGTAGCTGTGCTTGTGGAATCTATGGTTGTGTGGGTAACTACTCTGTATACACATATGGAGTGTTTGCCAGCAGAGCCATGGATATGATCTTGATTTTGACTTTAGTTTTGTTCTTTTGTTTAACTTTAGTTTTATTTTTGTTTAACCAAACAAAGATTAGTCATAAGTCCACGAGAACCTACTGCCGACAAATTGCTTTGCAGTTTGGCAGCTGATGTTTATTAATAAAAGTGTAACTTATTGGATTAAATAAATAATAAAAATAAAAATAAATATAGTATTAGTATAGTGACATGTAAGATGTAATTCTTTGTAGTACAAAATTATCATTTCGTAAATGGGGGAATATTAAATACTCTTAATATAAAATAATAAAAATACATGTTTTATTTTTAAACCGTAACTTATTTTTTTTACTCGTATTTCTTTTATAAATTGTATATGTCGCCGCGTAGGCGTGAATTTGCTAATTTATTATCCTAATTAATCGTTTTAAGTGTCTATGTCTATTTAAGTTGGGTTTTGAGTTCAGCGCCATCTATTGGCTCACTGTGGAATCAGTATTGATTCATAATTCATATGCTAATTTCAATGTTTAATTAATACAAGATGTTTAAATTAAACAGGAACACTTATTGTAGGACTTTTGGATTTGTTCTCATTTTAACTATTGCACATTTGACGAAGTAAATGTGTTTCATTGTGTTATTCTTATTAAGTTGTCAAACAATGGCGGATGTTATAATTTCTATGACCAATAACCAGATTTAATAATTTAATACGAGAACTAAACAAATTTGAGTAAATGATTAAATACTAAGAAGTCATAAGACTATTTTACACAGCTATGTAATAATGAGAAACTTTCTAATTAGTAAGATTGTTAGATCACCGGAAACTTGAATAGTTTTGTTATTAGATGACTATTTCAATAATAAACTACAAACCACTTTGTATTTGTGAGTATTGAGGTTGTTTAATGTTAAAATAATTAACTGATCAGCATTTTAGTATTGTTTGCTAACTTTACTCAACTATCCAAGTAATTAGTGTCTAAACAAAAACAATATGGAAGTCCCGCCCATTGTTGAGTACGTGCATGGCGCGTACGGTGCATGGTGTGTGTAAAAAATAATAACTGTAAAACTGTTTAATAAATCTGCTAATTGAATAGATGTTTGAAAACCTAATAAACATGTAACGTTAATTGTCATAAAGTGATTGAGTAATCTATAAAAACATTTAAAAAGAGTATCCTGGAGTTTCTGGCTAGGTCTTCTCCAGCGACCGACAAAAGCCTTGGACCTAGCAGGCCACACGAATTCACGATGTGGTTTTAGCTTCAAGTTCATTTGAAAACTCAAAGTGCCTGTAACTAAATCAAATAAACACTCTTGAGTTTCAATCCAGTGTTGTGTGTTATTGAAGTAACCCGCTCCAGTCAAGAATAAAGGAATTGCCTCTAGACATTGGGGTTAAAGATGGCGGTCCTACGATACATAGGTACTTCGACGTGACATTAGAAGTGGGATCAGCTCCCACTATCGCCTTCTGCCCATGCTATGAAAGCCATCCGAAGAATTTTGTACAACATCGCCAGCGCCGAGGGTATGGCAAAAGATTTTCCTATGATAATTTCCAAGAGTAAGCGATGCCCAGACATAGGCGAAAATAACTGGAATATTTTTACGTGAACGATCTGAACTCTATTGAAACGACAGAAGAAGCTACTGACTAGTGGCATGGATGCTGTCCTACACCATTGTGGCCAAAACTTTATACAGCACAGAATGACCGAAGCAGCTAAACGAACAACTTGATCTGTCCATTGATAGATTCCATCATGGTTGAGGGGAGTATTCTGTTTTTTTTATTTATGTAACTTAACATTCTTAATTATTTTCATCATACAAGGCAAGGTCAGTGACCTTTTGTGTGACAATTTTAATCAATCTGCCTAGTCTTTTCCCAACCAAGTCCGGGACAGCTTCCATTCTAACTGGATTCAGCTGAGTACCAGTGCTTTACATGGAGCAACCAAAACCCAGTAACTGGGTAACACAATACCCCTTACTGACTGAGTGGTCCCTGCTGTTGTTTGTGTGGCAATTTGTGGAATTAAAATGAATGAAACGGCTTAAATTACTCCATAAAATAAGACAGCTGACTAGGAACTCAATGTTATTGTTTAAATATGGTTCTTTTGTCTTAAGAATTGCAATGGCTCAGTTATTTGAGAAATTTTATTTTATTTGAGGAGTATGTAAGGATCGTAGCAAGTGGCAATCTGTGGTTGCTGCCTATCCCCATGGGGACAAGGTGTGAGTGTATGAATGTTAAACAATTCAAAATACCTACGTTGAGTTTTGTACCGGACAAAAAGTAACAACTTATTTTTATAGCATTCATTACATTTAGGTAGCTAAAACAAAAGTTTAGTAGGTAAATAAGTTAAGTAAGTTACAGAATGTATGTGCAACAGAAGTAGTAAACATTTGGCAGAAAGTGCCATGACATAATCATGTTGACGCACTAATTGGCATTTTTGCAATTTATTGTTTTTACCCGACTACCAAACGGGGTTTATTATTGAATAATGTGGAACCCGTTGCATGTCATACTTTTTTTAAAGTAAAGTAAGATAAGAAAATGTATTAACACATTCCTTAAACATGAAAAGCACAACAAATAAAAATAAAATTATAGTGTGCTCAAGAAAATACTTACAACGATTTGCATTTAAGTAGCTGGGGTGAGAATAATTGTTTGGTTACAAGACTAAACAATATTTAAAATATTATCTAGAGGTTTTTGTAGAGTGAGTATGCATCTAATATAAATGTATTTGTATGAATGGGTGAAAGGGTTGTGATACACCTGGGTGAGTCATTACAAACTTTATAATCAGGGTAAGTATCAGCAGAGCTTCAGTTCATGCATAATCATAATATAATAATAAATAGTCATAAGCTGATAGCCACCTGGTAACTTTTAATTTACAAGTAGGTACGCTTAGTATGTGTGAGTAACCTATTATGTATGGACCTTGTGATTTTTGGTAAATTAATGGTCCTGTGTATGTAAGGCATATTTGAGTGAATCTAATGTGATTACTGTGTTCCATCTTATCTGTCTACATGATCTGGTAGATTTGTTTTGGCTATGGGGTTCTTGACAGTGATAGCGCTATAAGTTAAATCTAATTAAAAAATTGTCTGACCCTACATTCTTGGTTCAGACTGTCAGTTGGATACTGATGGGGCCTTTTATAAGCTCTAAGATTTATGCTTGTTCAAGTTAAGTTTGTTATAATAAAGTTTATTTAATCATTCAATATTTGAGAACCTTCCTAATGAATTAAATCTCACAATGGGTTTAGTTGAATTTTACTTGTTATGGTACATGGGTGTAAATAGATTAGTAATTTCTGACAGATTTCAAAGCTTGTTATTGGATGCACTTGCACAGAATAAAAACAATCAAAAGACAGGTTTGTTTTTTGATAATTTGTCACTTTTAGCATTCAATAACTTTCTTTTCTTTTTGCAACTTTTTACCTAGCTTGTATTCAAACTTGTTCACACATAAATGTTTTGTAATGAAATAGGTTTGTAATAGGTGTGTAAATAGGTTGTTGCGTGTGTGGTATGCAAACATGCATCATTAAAAGTAGTTTTCAACATGTTTTAACATTAATCTTTAGCTAGTGCAAACACCGTCATAAGTAATGCAGCAATCTTCATAGTTATTCATTTCAGTGTCATCAGATTCTAGTTAACTTTGAATTACTCACTTACTATTTCAAAACAATAACATAATTTAATTGTTATCAGTACTAACTCCTACTTATTTAAATATTAATAGGATCATCTTTTCTTTTATTATTATTTATCTGTATACCTTCTCACATTCCAGATTCCTGTGTCATATCAAAAATCAAAATGGTTACCTACATAGTCAAGTATTATCAAGGATGTGGAAACAAAACTAAAAAAAAAACCTGGTTTGCAAGTGACCGTGTCGCCGGGTCAGGACCTTAGAAGCTACCAACATACATACAAGCCACCAAATAGAGGTCAGCTGAAAAATGACTTCCAGCCCAACATAACTAAAGTAAAAGGTGAGAAGTTTTCAAACTATCTTCTACTCACCTCGCTAACTGATACGGTGTTGTTGTATCAGAAGGCTCA
Organism: Orthosia gothica; assembly: GCA_949775005.1. NCBI lineage: Eukaryota > Metazoa > Arthropoda > Insecta > Lepidoptera > Noctuidae > Orthosia > Orthosia gothica. Next base: position 27,689,070 of record OX459048.1, read on the forward strand.
ACACAATAGCCATGTCGAATAACTACATGACGCTTGTGCATGATACTACCATGCAACAAAGTACTTTTAAATTATTATTCCTGGGTTCAATTCCTAGGTTGGGCAAAATTTGTTTATGGGGTTTTTCCAATAGGGATTCCTCTGTAGCAGCCCAGAGTTTTGAAATTGGTGAACCCCCATGCTTCAAAAAGCATGTTGAGCCATTGGCCTTGTGCACCATAGTACCTCCTTATGCAGATGGCTCAACAGTCAGGAGGACTACTGTTATTATTATGTTTTTGTAACTCGTTTCAGTTTATGCTATTCTATTGTCATATTTAGTCAATTATAAAAATGAATAATAAAACAAGCTCTAATTATTGAGATGTCCAATAACCTATAGCTCTGGAGGCACTTAATAAAATAATAGGTTATATCAACACCAAACTATCAGCATCCATGGAGATGGATTTGAGGTAATAATGAGAACACAATAAACTATCTTATTATGCTGTGGAAGCAACTAAGATTGATAACACAACAAACTATCCTATTGGTATGCTGTGGAATCAAGTAATAATGATAACACAACTATCTTGTTGGTATGCTGTGGAAGCAACTAATAATGATAACACAATAAACTATACTGTTGGTATGCTGTGGAAGCAACTAATAATGATAACACAATAAGCTGTCTGTTAGTAATCCGTGGAGGAAACTAATAGTGATAATACAACACACAATCTATTGGTTTGCTGTGGAAGCAACTAATAAAGATTTAATATCCATTGGTTAGGCGTGGAGGCCGCTAATGAACAATCTCTCATGTTATCCTGCTGGGTCCACGGTGTACAAGACCACCCAGAGCCTGGTTCCTTATATCCTGTCAAATCAAAGACTTCGTGCCTGTCACGGAGCAATGATCCTAAACTCCTTAACCTTTAATCCTGTCAAATCAAAGACTTTGTGTCTATCACAGAGCATTACCGTCCCGTGAGAATGAAACTAAACAAAAAAAAGCTGATCACAATACTCCTACACTACCTACACTATACTTACCAAATACAAGGCTGCTATGTAAGCCTTCTTATAAGTAGGTATGTGCTCATTAATGCATCAAATATTTTCATTTGAGATAAACTTAATAGTTACCTAATTTCATAAGTATTCAGTGATAAATTGATAACTTAAACTGACTATTACCTATTACAAATCAATGAATATTGTAAGATAATACAAAACAATAACATTCTGCAAACAAGATTCAAATTGGACTAAATAAGCTAGCAACTGATTATTCCATGTCAAAAATCTGAAATAGAAATTGTATGCCTTCATTGACATGACATGTAGCAGTTAGTTGTTTCCTAACAACATTGGTCTTTACCATATAGCAAGTAGAATACCTAAAGCATATAGCTGTGGGTGTAAAAATACATTCAATATTTCCAAAATAAGGCATACTCAGCTTAGATTTATTACAAGCTGTCAATGATAAATAAAATCAGTTGTTATCAGATTCTAAACTTAATTAATACTGTAGGATGATAAACAACAATAATCTGCCGACAAATATTTCTCCGCTATTACAGATAACAACCAAGAAACACAGAGACTGAGGACACCGGAAGGCCCAGAGCGCGAGCCTCCGATCACAATGGCCGTGTCGCCGCGTAGGCGTGAATTTGCTAATTTATTATCCTAATTAATCGTTTTAAGTGTCTATGTCTATTTAAGTTGGGTTTTGAGTTCAGCGCCATCTATTGGCTCACTGTGGAATCAGTATTGATTCATAATTCATATGCTAATTTCAATGTTTAATTAATACAAGATGTTTAAATTAAACAGGAACACTTATTGTAGGACTTTTGGATTTGTTCTCATTTTAACTATTGCACATTTGACGAAGTAAATGTGTTTCATTATGTTATTCTTATTAAGTTGTCAAACAATGGCGGATGTTATAATTTCTATGACCAATAACCAGATTTAATAATTTAATACGAGAACTAAACAAATTTGAGTAAATGATTAAATACTAAGAAGTCATAAGACTATTTTACACAGCTATGTAATAATGAGAAACTTTCTAATTAGTAAGATTGTTAGATCACCGGAAACTTGAATAGTTTTGTTATTAGATGACTATTTCAATAATAAACTACAAACCACTTTGTATTTGTGAGTATTGAGGTTGTTTAATGTTAAAATAATTAACTGATCAGCATTTTAGTATTGTTTGCTAACTTTACTCAACTATCCAAGTAATTAGTGTCTAAACAAAAACAATATGGAAGTCCCGCCCATTGTTGAGTACGTGCATGGCGCGTACGGTGCATGGTGTGTGTAAAAAATAATAACTGTAAAACTGTTTAATAAATCTGCTAATTGAATAGATGTTTGAAAACCTAATAAACATGTAACGTTAATTGTCATAAAGTGATTGTGTAATCTATAAAAACATTTAAAAAGAGTATCCTGGAGTTTCTGGCTAGGTCTTCTCCAGCGACCGACAAAAGCCTTGGACCTAGCAGGCCACACGAATTCACGATGTGGTTTTAGCTTCAAGTTCATTTGAAAACTCAAAGTGCCTGTAACTAAATCAAATAAACACTCTTGAGTTTCAATCCAGTGTTGTGTGTTATTGAAGTAACCCGCTCCAGTCAAGAATAAAGGAATTGCCTCTAGACATTGGGGTTAAAGATGGCGGTCCTACGATACATAGGTACTTCGACGTGACATATACAATAATATCGCTCTCCGTGCCTATCTGTTTGATTCACAATTGCTGTAGCCAGAACCAATAAATTTTATTGGTTTGGACTTTCAGCCTATTAAATAATAGATTTAAATAATGCTTTTCACGACAGAAACCTAAATGAAAATCTATGATTGTTAACACCTTAACTGCCAGATGCCCGACAAACAATACATTTTCTATTGTGTCTCGTTCTCTGGCAGCCAAACTGTTAAAAACCCACTTTAATGTAATCTACACACAAATTCAAATCTTTTTTCAGATTTTTTCTCTCAGCGTGTAATCTCCTAAAAACCTATTTTCTAGGTAACAGTAATGCCATGAAAATGCGGTGTTTAACCAGTTTAATACTCCTGCCTTATGCATATAAGTTCACTGGATTTCGTGCCGTCTTAACTTGTCTGGCCTCTTCTGAATTTGTCTGACCATTATACTTTTGCTGGGCCTTTCGTAATTTTGTCGTTCATTACAGGGTCGGTTATACCCGAGACATATCAGGCTTTTGTATTTTCTTGCAATGTGAAGGTGCGTTTTAATATCGAATGCAGGGCCCACGATGTCAACGTAAGATTTTTACCCCGTGATTGGTAGATTACCTACCGAACATCTTATATAAACAGACTACTACAGACTTTCACAAGTAGGTGTCTCAAAGGAAAGTTTATATTTATTTAGCTTACTGCGTTAACGCAACGAAACCGAGGGGCGCGGGGGATAGCCCCCGCGCCCCTCGTTTTGTTGCGTTGACATAGGTCAATCTATGGTGCGTTTCTCGGGAGCAGACCGCGCGTTGTGCGAGAGTTTTACAAAAACGGTGATTCGGCGACTATAGCGCGCAGAAGATTCTGCAGTACTCGAGGTTTTCGCTACTCGGCCAAAAAGTTTGAAGATAAAGATACAACGCTGGAGAAACCAAAATCCGGGCGACCAAGGTCATTAAGAATGCTAGCAAACGTGGAAAGTGTTAATCAGTCTGTTCGTGTCGATCCGAACCAAGCCGTCATAAGTAATTTTACTGTTCGATTAAATGAGATTTGGGAATTTATTTCTAAGAAATAAATTCCGAAATTGTGTACTTTAATAATTAATGATAATTTTTTTGATTTTCGGAGCTCGTGGCTAAATAATAACAGCCGCATGGGACGATCTTTAAGGTTAAGCAACGGTTGACGAGGTCGGTCCGTGGATGGGTGACCATTTCAACATACCGAGTTTCCTCCGTGCCTCGGAAAGCACGTTAAGCCGTTGGTCCCGGCTGTCATTTGAAGATCTTTGACAGTCGTTACGAATAGTCAGACGCTTGAGATCTGACACCAGTCTAGCCAAGGGGTACCGTGTTACCCAGTTACTGGGTTGTGGAGGTCAGATAGGCAGTCGCTCCATGTAAAACACTGGTACTCAGCTGAATCCGGTTAGACTGGAAGCCGACCCCAACATAGTTGGGAAAAGGCTAGGCAGATGATGATCATTTTTTCGATACACGGCTTTTTAATCGATCCACTAAATATAAACTTTCTTTTGAGACACCTTGTATTATAAGAAAGAAAATTAGAAGGTACGATAGTAGTCCTACCTTTTAATTTTCATTCTCTTTTTTTTAGAAACATGTACGTTTCTGCTATAAACCATTACATACATCATTAATCTATAGAAGTCCAGCTCTGGAGGAACACCTCTTCAAACCTATGTAATGTAGATCTATGTACCGGTCTAGGTAATTTTTATTTTTCATCCAGCTGCTATTTTTCATGCAGCCAACAAAGATCGTTTCTCCATCTAACCTAAGGACGTTGATGGATTAATTATTATACCTCAAAAAGTTGAACACAAAAAAGTGTAATACCTGTACCTAAAACAACATTCTCTAAATAGAACCCATAAATAAAAATAAAAGTAGACAGCTTTATTTTTTTAACTAGCTTCTGCAAGCAGCTTCGCCCGCGTGAATGTCGAAAATTATTCGAAGGGAACCTATACCCGGGATAAAAAGTAACCTATGTGCTATTCTAGACTATAATCTCTCTCTGTGCCAATTTTCATCCAGATCTGTCAAGCCGATTGAGAATGAGGAAGTAACAAACACACACACACACTCACAAACCGACGCCTTTATAATATTAAGATTGTTTTTGTTTTTCTAATTTCTAAAATTAAACCCTCCAACCCTTGTAGACGTCGCTCACCTGTCAAATAGTTAACAAATTGGATTCTGTAGGCAATGGTTGCCGGTTTGATTCCCGCTGGACAAAGTGCCCGAACGGTATTGAGTTATCGGAAGCTGGGCAATCTATTGTACGTAAACCTAATTTGGACATTGGAATATATTTTTAGGTTAGTTAATACCAGAGTAGTTAATATTTAAGTGTTTAGTGTGGATAAAATAGCTGCAAAGAGTGGCTATAGGGAGGAATCTTTATTTTTATAACGGCATAAGCTGATCTCACTAGTTTAGGATAGTAGGAAGGTAAGACATTTTGTTCATATACAGGATTCCACCGCTAAAATCTGCAGGTATTTTTTTTGATGAAATTTTATTTATACAATAGGATATTGTCAAAAAATCCTGGAGCAACCCATTTAGAGAAATAATTAAAAAAAGAAAACTAGTTTATTTGGTCAAGAATTTGAGTCTATCACATAAAATAGATGTAGGTACTGCAGTTTGAATACAACCAACTTGACTTTGTATTTGAAACAAAACTGCCAATTTCGAGATAGAATTTTGAATAATTTTACCCATTCTCTCTTTTTTATGAACGAATATTTTCTGACGACAATGGAAATAAAAGTAAATGGTAGTGTATGAACTGCAATAGCAGCTCTCAGAAATGTTATTTGACTCTATAGTATTTTACAAAGCATTTTCTTGGTATGTTAGATCAAAAGTGGTTTCTTGAGAGTTAAGGCCAATTCATACAAGCAGGATGAAATATGAATGTGACGCGGGCAATTCTGTGTGAATTGCTCTTATGTCTAAAACTAAAATATAATGCATATTTAATTAAATATATATATATAATATATATGACCAACTAAATCTGAGCATATTGTTCAAATGTATGATTATTTATTGATCTGGCCAGACCATATCATGATTTGGACAGCGGGTTCACCGGCCCTATCATTAAATCAACTATTTTATGAAATAGTTCGCTACATCATTAATTGATTAAATCTAAGATCTGGCCACGGCACATACATACATATCTGTAACACATCTGCGAACCCCTCCCGAAAATACAATGCAGAGTTATAATTATTACGCCATTAATTATTGCCTTTATAAAGAATGTCTTTCATTTTGTCAATTCAACATTATTTATTGCATGTTTAGTTTGTCGAGAAAGCCATTTTTTTACTTTTATTTATTATTTCATTCAAAAGCAAAATAACTTATGAATCGGATCAGTCGAACGAGTGAAACTTCATTCGGTTGTGATCGAAACTGTGATTTAATGTGTTACGAAATTAGGGAAGGTAAACTATACCACTAGGCAAGACTGGTGTCAAATTTGATGGCTTTTGTGTACCGAAACGACTGTCAAATAACAGCCTTATGCGTGACATAAAATTTGACGTCAAAAATAACACCAAGCGCTTCCAAACATCCTTCATAATCTTCATAATGCGCACAGCAAAAGAGTAGAACTCACTGCCTGCGTCACTGTTTTCGAACGCATTCAACCAGAATGTCTTCAAAGTTAGAGTGAACAGGCTTATTCTAGGTAAGCTCACTCCATCGACGACCTTGTCTCTGTTATCTATGACCCAGACAAGAGTCAAGAGCAAAATAATTTCAAATTAATAAAAAAATACTTAACCACGAGCTACAACGCAACGACGATATTATTATGGCTTAATTTTTTACCCAACTGCAAGGAAAGGCTTATTAATATGCTCATTCCTATTCTAAATGAGAAGAGGGTTTTGCGCTGCAATGGAACAATAACCGTATATAGGAATTTAACCAACGTCCAACACTAGGTTGAATTTCTTGTAAAATAGTAGTCTGCTTTCATACTCATTGTCTACGTCTCGAGTTCTCGACTTATACACTGTGTGTGTTGTGATTTACACTACAATCTTCTTAATAAATTCAAAAGGATTTTGCAGCGTACGAGGTTTCTTTCTATTTTATTTTTAAAAGACTATAATATAAGTTCTAAGTAACAGTGATTCCTATTATTGTATGCTGGGTAAATGTGTCTGTTGTTTCATTTTTTCGTACTTTAATTTAATTTTGTTTTGTAGAAAAGTTCTAGACTAAAATTAAACTATATATAGGTAGTTCATTATCATCTTTTTGCTTTAGTTCAATTTTTATTTAGACTAGTGACTTAGCGTCGCGTCGGTGCTAAAATTAAACTAGTAACACACCTATTATTTTTGTCCATTTTCGAATCTTTATTTTAATAAAATTAGTGTGAACAATTAATGTAAATTAATAACCATATTTTTTTTTTAAATATGATAACACCATCGGGGACAACTGAGTGATGGGATCACGTTGGTATGTATTTTGGTCAAGTAATCAAGGTTTGTATTTTCAATTCGGCTACTCCATGACTATTTCCAAGCGTTTAAATGAGAAATTGAAAATATTTCGGAGTTTCTTGAGAGATAATTAGGCTTGAGAGATACCTCAAGCCTTCTTGAATAAAATAAATACAAGCAAGTAAGATCTCTCGCCACAATCCCTGTCTAGGCCTCAAGGGACTAGCGTGAAGACACATACCGACAATTATAAGGGAATTAATGGTGTATAACACGATTGTGAGCGTAAATCTGGCACCAACACTTGGCTGACACAAATCTTCAGTTTGGATCCCCTCCAAATTCAATAATGCCTCATGTGGGCTCTCGAGACACTAGATTATAACTTAAGCTGCTTTTGCGAATAATGTTAATGCGATATTAAAGTTTGTCACCTAGTTGCCTTGCTGATAGTTTGGCAAGAGAATTTTGTCTGGGAAGTTGTGGACTTGTTCTTATGGACGAGAGAATTTTTTTGGCGTTAAAATTTTGTTGAAAATGTGTCGAAGTTTTCTAAAACTTCTTTCTTTCAAGATTTAAAAGAGTAGGTAAACGTACGTATAGATTATATGAATAATTTATTGTGAAGAATTAACAGCCCTATAGTTTTAGGTACGTGATGAAAATGAAGGCAAACCATACTAACTACAGATTTAGATATTATATTTATTTGCATAAACATGTGCATACATGGTCTAGGAGTCTTCAAGTCAAGAGTGAATAGGTTATTTCGTCGTTTGTGTCTTACTGTCGACCATATCATCGCTTACCAAGATAGTGGTCAAGCGCGAGCCTATAAATATATAAAAATAATACAATAAATAATAATAATAAGTGCCTGCAGTATTACAAAAGAAGAAAAGGTTCAAACATGTTTGCCACATGCTTTGTTCAAATTATGAATAAAATTAATGAATACAATAATTATAATAAATGAAATGATGAATAAATCAAAACAATGAATGAAATTAATCTAAAGGAAATTATTACAAATGTCAACAAAACAAAGTGAAGAATTAAAATTTGAAATACTAAGCAAAGGTCAAATAACAATATTTTTTGTCAAATTTATGTGTAAAAAAATCCCATTGACCGTCAAATATCAATGTCAAATCTATATAAAATATCAATCAAATGCCAAAATATAAAAAAATAATGTTGAATAATGTTGACTTTGTATTTGAAACAAAACTGCCAATTTCGAGATAGAATTTTGAATAATTTTACCCATTCTCTCTTTTTTATGAACGAATATTTTCTGACGACAATGGAAATAAAAGTAAATGGTAGTGTATGAACTGCAATAGCAGCTCTCAGAAATGTTATTTGACTCTATAGTATTTTACAAAGCATTTTCTTGGTATGTTAGATCAAAAGTGGTTTCTTGAGAGTTAAGGCCAATTCATACAAGCAGGATGAAATATGAATGTGACGCGGGCAATTCTGTGTGAATTGCTCTTATGTCTAAAACTAAAATATAATGCATATTTAATTAAATATATATATATATAATATATATGACCAACTAAATCTGAGCATATTGTTCAAATGTATGATTATTTATTGATCTGGCCAGACCATATCATGATTTGGACAGCGGGTTCACCGGCCCTATCATTAAATCAACTATTTTATGAAATAGTTCGCTACATCATTAATTGATTAAATCTAAGATCTGGCCACGGCACATACATACATATCTGTAACACATCTGCGAACCCCTCCCGAAAATACAATGCAGAGTTATAATTATTACGCCATTAATTATTGCCTTTATAAAGAATGTCTTTCATTTTGTCAATTCAACATTATTTATTGCATGTTTAGTTTGTCGAGAAAGCCATTTTTTTACTTTTATTTATTATTTCATTCAAAAGCAAAATAACTTATGAATCGGATCAGTCGAACGAGTGAAACTTCATTCGGTTGTGATCGAAACTGTGATTTAATGTGTTACGAAATTAGGGAAGGTAAACTATACCACTAGGCAAGACTGGTGTCAAATTTGATGGCTTTTGTGTACCGAAACGACTGTCAAATAACAGCCTTATGCGTGACATAAAATTTGACGTCAAAAATAACACCAAGCGCTTCCAAACATCCTTCATAATCTTCATAATGCGCACAGCAAAAGAGTAGAACTCACTGCCTGCGTCACTGTTTTCGAACGCATTCAACCAGAATGTCTTCAAAGTTAGAGTGAACAGGCTTATTCTAGGTAAGCTCACTCCATCGACGACCTTGTCTCTGTTATCTATGACCCAGACAAGAGTCAAGAGCAAAATAATTTCAAATTAATAAAAAAATACTTAACCACGAGCTACAACGCAACGACGATATTATTATGGCTTAATTTTTTACCCAACTGCAAGGAAAGGCTTATTAATATGCTCATTCCTATTCTAAATGAGAAGAGGGTTTTGCGCTGCAATGGAACAATAACCGTATATAGGAATTTAACCAACGTCCAACACTAGGTTGAATTTCTTGTAAAATAGTAGTCTGCTTTCATACTCATTGTCTACGTCTCGAGTTCTCGACTTATACACTGTGTGTGTTGTGATTTACACTACAATCTTCTTAATAAATTCAAAAGGATTTTGCAGCGTACGAGGTTTCTTTCTATTTTATTTTTAAAAGACTATAATATAAGTTCTAAGTAACAGTGATTCCTATTATTGTATGCTGGGTAAATGTGTCTGTTGTTTCATTTTTTCGTACTTTAATTTAATTTTGTTTTGTAGAAAAGTTCTAGACTAAAATTAAACTATATATAGGTAGTTCATTATCATCTTTTTGCTTTAGTTCAATTTTTATTTAGACTAGTGACTTAGCGTCGCGTCGGTGCTAAAATTAAACTAGTAACACACCTATTATTTTTGTCCATTTTCGAAATGAGAAATTGAAAATATTTCGGAGTTTCTTGAGAGATAATTAGGCTTGAGAGATACCTCAAGCCTTCTTGAATAAAATAAATACAAGCAAGTAAGATCTCTCGCCACAATCCCTGTCTAGGCCTCAAGGGACTAGCGTGAAGACACATACCGACAATTATAAGGGAATTAATGGTGTATAACACGATTGTGAGCGTAAATCTGGCACCAACACTTGGCTGACACAAATCTTCAGTTTGGATCCCCTCCAAATTCAATAATGCCTCATGTGGGCTCTCGAGACACTAGATTATAACTTAAGCTGCTTTTGCGAATAATGTTAATGCGATATTAAAGTTTGTCACCTAGTTGCCTTGCTGATAGTTTGGCAAGAGAATTTTGTCTGGGAAGTTGTGGACTTGTTCTTATGGACGAGAGAATTTTTTTGGCGTTAAAATTTTGTTGAAAATGTGTCGAAGTTTTCTAAAACTTCTTTCTTTCAAGATTTAAAAGAGTAGGTAAACGTACGTATAGATTATATGAATAATTTATTGTGAAGAATTAACAGCCCTATAGTTTTAGGTACGTGATGAAAATGAAGGCAAACCATACTAACTACAGATTTAGATATTATATTTATTTGCATAAACATGTGCATACATGGTCTAGGAGTCTTCAAGTCAAGAGTGAGTAGGTTATTTCGTCGTTTGTGTCTTACTGTCGACCATATCATCGCTTACCAAGATAGTGGTCAAGCGCGAGCCTATAAATATATAAAAATAATACAATAAATAATAATAATAAGTGCCTGCAGTATTACAAAAGAAGAAAAGGTTCAAACATGTTTGCCACATGCTTTGTTCAAATTATGAATAAAATTAATGAATACAATAATTATAATAAATGAAATGATGAATAAATCAAAACAATGAATGAAATTAATCTAAAGGAAATTATTACAAATGTCAACAAAACAAAGTGAAGAATTAAAATTTGAAATACTAAGCAAAGGTCAAATAACAATATTTTTTGTCAAATTTATGTGTAAAAAAATCCCATTGACCGTCAAATATCAATGTCAAATCTATATAAAATATCAATCAAATGCCAAAATATAAAAAAATAATGTCAAATCCATGTAAAAATTAATTCAAACAAATGTCAAAATAATCATCATCATCATCATCATATCATCCGAAAGACGTCCACTGCTGGACATAGGCCTCCCCCAAGCGTCGCCACATTGGACCTGTCCCTTGCATCTTGTAACCAGCGGATTCCTGCAACCTTCACCAGATCATCGGTCCACCTGGTAGGAGGCCTTCCAACGCAACGTCTTCCGGTTCGCGGTTGCCATTCCAGAACCTTTCTGTCCCATCGGCCAAACGTTCTGCGAGCAATGTGCCCTGCCCACTGCCATTTAAGTCAAAATAATATTAAAAAAAATGTCAAATCTATGTAAAAAATAAATCAAAACAAGTACCAAAATAAAAAAGAAGTATAAAGTAAGCATCAAATTCATGTAAAAAAAATAACCAAAACTATTTTCAAAATAGCTACGTCATTTTAAATATTCACTGATGGAGTAAAACATTAATCACATTTTTTCATTTTGAATCACAGAGCCAGCTATAAAGTTAGGAATTAAAATCTTTTATAAGTTCTTTAGGTAACTTGTTATAAATTCGTACTGCCATATTAAAACAATTTTTATCGCAAATTATGAGCTTGTTTCTTGGAACTAGTGGTTTTTGGACAACTTTTCTTCTTTTACATTCCATTCTAAGGCGTTATTAAAAGTCTTTTGTAATTTTAGAATAATTAATAGTTGTTCCTTAAAAACTTGCACATCTTCTATAATATAAAAATGAATAGCAAAATGTGTTGGTAAGCGCATAACTCAACAACGCCTGGACCAATTTGGCCAATTCTTTTTATAAATGTTCGTTGAAGTTCAAAGATGGTTTTTACAGGGAGAAAAATTATAATAATTGCCGGAAAAAAAACAGCCCTTTTCTTTTTCCCATACAAAAGTTTTCTAACTAAAACGTAGAGTCAATTTGAGCTTTATTGCTATTGTATAAGCTATTTGTGCTTTGTGTAGGGTAGTGTAGTGTAGGGTAGGGTAGTGTAGGTTAGGGTAGGGTAGGTAGGGTAGATAAATGTTTGGCGTTTTTATGGCAAAACAAAGTTTGCCGGGTCAGCTAGTTTCAAATACATAAAGAGATGGAAGAGTAAGTAGCATTTGCTCAACAAATGTAGGCCTGCAAGAGTCTGTCTATTTAATGTTGAAAATTGAGCCCTGTGGGAATAGGTCGAACTTTTCCATATAATGATGACCTATCTTAAAATGGAACCTACATGGCTATGTTATACCATTATGGCAGTTTGTATGTTGGTCAGATTTTTTTTTCTCCTGAGAGCAAATACAAATTTATTTATTCTCTTACACACCTGATCTACATGATCATTCCAATTACAGAATTTATTAATAACTATATCTTAACATATGCATAAGAATTTTATGTCAAGTACTAACTACTACATATTCGTGAACTGGCTGACCAAAACCAGATGTATCCTCCGACTGCACAGCATGATTTTCTTCTTGTTTGTGTCTTTTTAGTTCGCTTCATAAGCAGTCGGCTGTTTTTGATTTTTAAATTAACATTTTTTATTTACAAAACTTATTAGTTATAATTTCATTATCGAATTACTTTTAAACATATAAGTGGTTTACATTTTTGTAATCGTCTCTTAAAACCCTTCATTTTGATACTCCATTCGATGGAATAGGAATAACAAAAAATTGGGATTCGCACAATATGGCGCTCAAAAGCCGCTGTTCGTTTTTTTTTAACTTTACCTATCCAAGATGTCTTTATTATATAAATACGAAAAGAATGAAAGAAAATAAAAGATATGAGGTAAGAAAGAATATTACATACATACATACAAGATACGCCCAAAACATAACCCTTTCCTTGCAGTCGGGTACAGTAGATTTTACCAATCATCTACTTATTCATTTTCCAACAACCAAGGTCTGGGGTTGGCTTCTAGTAAGTACATCCGGATGCAGTCGAATTCCAGTATTTTACATAGAGCCACGGCCAACCTCACTTTCTCAACCCAGTTACTGGTTAATACCTACGATACATAATCTGACTGTTATCGTATTCATTCCATATTCTGCCTCAGATAATAATCGTCCGTCTGCCCCCCACCTTAAAGGCAACCGTCCACTAAATAATACGTTTACAACCATTAAGCGATGTAACAACTGTACGGGTCCTGGCGAACAAATTTATTGCTACTGCTTCATGCTGTGTCAACGACTTCGTGTTTTTGGTCAATGTTTAGGCTATTTTGGTAGAGTTTTGGCAACTATACATCGTTACATTTGGTTCGTTTTAATGCCGTGGAGGTTCGATCCGGTATATGAATCAGTAACGATTTGTAAAGATAAAAATATATGAAAATAAACAAAAATAAAAACCGACTTCCAAAGCAAAACACTAAAATGTGCAAAATAACTTTCGTTTCCGAAGTCGGTGTTAGCGAAACGAAAGTTATTTTGCTCATTTTAGTGTTTTGCTTTGGTAGTCGGGTTTTTTTAAATTTTTATCTTTACATTTCGATACTGTTTCATGCACCGGAGCCATCGCCCGCGGGATTTAAACAACAATAATGTAACGGTGTATTAGTGGTGGATACGTAGCCATAATTCAGTGATGATAAAAGGTAGAGAACAAAAGAATATTGTTTTATTGGCTGGGGAACCATTCAATGACTTCGCCCGTTCTGGGTGAAGCGAAAGGGCGTGCCAGACTTTAACTGACTAAAACCCACCCGTGTTCCTTTAGTTGCATGTACCAGGGCCACGGTAAATTTCTTTAAAAATTATCCGCGACCCAACATACGACATAGCAGCGTAGGTTGAATTCCCCGACGGGTTTGGCAGAGCTGTAGGTTTAAGTAATATCCTATTTTGCCAGTTATTTTTAAATACCTTGTAACAGAGAGGGCTTATTGTCATGAGCCAGACACGAATTCAGTCCCCAAGCTGCTACTGAGTTTTAGATAGAAAAACTCAATAACTCTTTTACATACCCAACCCAAGAATAGAGCGGGTACCTAAACTGAAAATTCAGGTTGGATCAAAAGTGATCAAACTATGCCAACACCAAATAAAAGTCTATTTCTTAGTTGAAACATAATAACAATGTCATAAATGGTGCTCCCACACTGGCTGTTAAAAATGCTTCCAAACATTTTCTAAAACTAATAAATTATTACATTTAGTAACAAATGTTAGGAAAATGTAATGTAAACTTGATGTACTGAACAGCAGTGTGGGAGTACCATTACATTAAGTAGAGTAAACTCAATTGTTTAGTCTGAATTGAAATAATAATATGTTTAGTCTATGTTAGATAAATACAGTCTGCGTCTATTTTGAAGTTGACCTAAGGCTCTGAGATATGTGACAATCTATCAACGAAAGCGGCCAAATAGCGTCAAAAATTTATGGTAGCCAAGTGTTATCAATAAGATACGTGATCACCATTACATTTTGGCATTTCAACAATCGCCCTTGCTGATAAGATTAAACTTTGTGTGTTGCCTCTTGCCCCTATGTATAGTGCTTTCATCAAAAATTTCAAAATTTAAAAACCCCCGACACTTTTATCTTGCGAAAACACCCCGATTCAAACAGTAAAACGCCCATAACTTTTAAACAACTAAACCGATTTTATTGAAACATAGCTAAGAACAATCTCGACAAAATCACCTTTCAAACAAACAAACTCAAAATCGGTTCATCCGTTTAGGCGCTATGATGCCACAGACAGACACACAGATACACAGCAACACACGTGAAACTTATAACACCCCTCTTTTTCCGGCGGAGGTTAAAAATTTATGAGATTGACACTCTACTGAAATGTCACGTGGTGTGTATTTACAATTCGATACATTTTGATCGTTTGACAATCGTCACTGTTGTGTTGTCACTTTGTCTAAAGTGTCATGGTTTCAAACGTTCTTATGCTCTTATAAAAGTAGTCCTTAAAACCAATCACTAGACTTCACGACATTACAGCTTGACGTGATTCAAAATTTTAACACACCAATAAGCGATTTTTACGTAACGAAATTTCAAATACTTTTACATGAACCCAATACAATACAATTCGTCTGACTAGCATTTAAAATTCTGTATGAAAATACGTGCACGTTAGGAAGGTCCCTTAAACCCACGAATTCCCAACAAATAATTTACTGTAACAATTCTTTTACTTACTCAGAACCCTGAAAATAGTTTTAAAAATAGAAAACTAGAACTTTTAAATAAAATAACTTTACAAAACCGCAATAATATTCCGACGCACTCGTATATTAGAACAACAAAGCAGCCCACGTAATGACCGAGCGGTTTATGCTTATTGCTCAGGTACCAAACGAGGCATGGAAATACTGTAAGTGTTACTATGCCTTTATTAAATAACAAATTAACGTGGAGACTTTTCGGTGTAATGTGGATTATATTGGAATGTTGAGCATGTTTTCGTCTGATGGCATTGACAAAGTGTTGACGCTGCACAAGTGTAGTTTAGTCGTCACGTTGACACCGTGTGTGAGCCGTGCCGTGTATACAACACGTAATAGACGCGTAGAAGGCGTGAATCAGCTAAGTATACGTTTCTTTAGATACAAACGCTGTGTTACCGTCGCTTATACATGTTTGTAAAAAAATACATGTAATGTAACAAAATTGTTTAGAACAACAAGACAGCTCTGCCCACGTAACGGGCTAGCAGTTTATGCTAATTGCTCAGGTACCAAACGTGGCATGGAAATAATGTTATTGTTACTGTCTTTATTAAATAACAAATTAACGTCGAGACTTTTTGGGTTGGTGGGTGTTAGATTAGTGTGTAGAGAATGCTTTCGCATTGACTTAGCGTTGACGTTGTGTAAGTGTAATTTAGACGCTGCGTAGATATTGGATCTGGCAATGCATTCCACAGACGAGTAACCTGGACAGTAAAGGATTTATTTAAAAAAGTTGTGCAAGGTTTTTGAGTTAGAGTTGTTTATTGCTCAGGTAGCAAACGAGGCTTGGAAATACTGTTAGTGTTTAAACAAATTAAGAGACGGGTTGGCGGGTGTAAGATTAGTGTGTTGTATTTGCTTTGCTGTGCTATCTGAGTAGTTTGTACTGGCGTTGCGTTTACGCTACGTAAGTGTTGTAAAAACATCGTGGAAGAGCCGCGTATACACCGCATAGGACCACAGTAGACGCCTCGTATTCGCTGAGCAGCCCCCACGTAGTCGTTGGGTGCTGTGTAAATGCAAACACTGTACGCAAATCTTGAGAAACTAAGCTATGTACTGAGATATAAGCTTCAACGCCAGGTAACTGTTAATCGTCAAATTCTGGAAATATTGTAATTACATTAGGATCTGTCTACCTATTTACTAAAACTGAAATTTTACAAATTAGTACGCATTATCTCTTGGAAAAAAAAAACCATAAAACATAACAGACTTGCCAACAAAAATATCGAATATCCCATAAAAAGTATTCAAATTCATGTCCCTATTAATTCATTATGTCGCTGACAAAATACGTTGTCATGTTTCATATTAAAAAAAACCTCAGGCCTCTCCGTTACGCGGCAAAATGATTGATTGCGATACACGGGCGATTCTCGTCGCTGCGTAGAGGGCCTTTGTACTAAAGGGATTGGAGTGTGTAATCGGATTTTTTTTCATCAAATACACTCGATATTCAGCCATAACAACTGCTGTAGGTACGCTTGTACTATCTGGATAACCTATCCAGATAGTACAAGCGTACCTACAGCAGTTAGGTACAGCAGTTTTAATAATTGTATTTCCTACCTGGACGAGGTGTATACTTGTATAATATTGTACAACTACGTTTTGCTAGATTATTTGTTTTATCTTCATCATCCGCAGCCTGACTTCACCCACTGCTTCTTTTTTCTTGTGCCAATTAGCACACTTCTGCGCCAGCCTCATATAGGTTCTACCAGATCCTACGATTTCAAAAATGTCACCTGCCCAACTCGCTGCCTGAAGACCAACATTCCTTCCTACTGCCTGTCCTTGGACATTACTCGATTACTGCTTCATTTGTATATATTTAGATGGTTTGTTTAGTTTCTATGATATTCTAGGTCAAGCTTCTTGCAAGATACCTGGCACATTTCGGTATATGAAGTAAAAATTAACCCATGCCGATTGCAAAACAATTTTGGGATTTTAGGTTTTAAGCCTTATTTTTATATTTTTAGGTTTTAAAATTTTAAGATCGTATTTATTTTCACAAAAATACTTAAGATCACTTGTCTTATGCTTGACCTCTAAATGACGTCATAAAGTAGCCTATCAAGGAAACTTTCAGTGCCTCTTGTAATGAAATAATTAAGGCCCACTTGCACGAAAAACTTAGCTCGGAGTTGGTAGCTGACACGAGGTTAAATTGACAGATCGTCATACAATATTGTCAATTTAACCTCTTGTTGGCAGCTGACAGGGTTTGTCGTGCAAGAGGGCCGTTTTTTTGTACGCGTCAAGCGTCAATTTCAACGTCAAGTCCTGTGCCATTTAGAATACACAGTGAGGTTAGCACGAACACAACTTAAAAAAATATAAAAAATAACTACAGTTTGGAAAACTAAATATTGAAATAAGTTTAGTTAAAGTAACGAAAACCAAAAATGAAAAAAAAAAAAACTTGAAAAAGACTTTACATGTGGAATTCCCGGCTTCAGGCTAAAAAAAAATACTTTTTCCATACGTGATGATAATCACTTGTCATTTAATCATCTGGTTCTCTGTGACGGCTTAGTGGTACCGCGACTTTGGCTTGTAGATTTTTGTAAATAAGTCATCCACCAGTTTTCAAAACAGTGCTGGAAATAATCATGTGCCAACCAAAAATTCAAAGACGTAACATTCACTAAATCGCACTGAGGCGGTGGATAACGGCATTACCTCAAAGAGAGGCAGCTTTTGTTAAGTTACACTTATCATTCTATGGTTTGTATTCATTAAATCTGTTGTCACTTTGTCTTGAAAATTAAGTTACAATTTTGACAGTCCGTCAATAAATGCAGACACTATGAAAATTCTATCCGAAATAACTCACTCCGTGACTATACATAATACTCTAATAACAACGATGGGATATTTCACGTAACGCTCGCTCAGCAAGCGGTTAAGCCTAACAAACCAATTACTGGGGGTTTCTGTGACCACTCGCCCGGTAATAACATGTAGGGATTAACAGTGTTTTCTTTACAATATGTTTTTATGTATGTGGTGGATACAGTGATTGATCTAGAAGTCCTTTTTTCCTTTTGTGGTGGATCTAGAATTCCTTTAACCATTCTATCAGCGATGGTGATAGTTGAAATGCCACTAGTAAAATTTCAAAATTTTAAAAAGCCCCCTACTCATTATCTTGCTAAAACACCCCGATTCAAACAGTAAAACGCCCGTAACTTTTGAACGGCCGAACCGATTTTATTCAAACATAGCTAAGAACAATTTCGACAAAATCACCTATCAAAAAAAAAAACTAAATTTAAATCGGTTCATCCGTTTAGGCGCTATGATGCCAAAGACAGAGACACAGATACACAGACACACAGCAACACACGTCAAACTTATAACACCCCTCTTTTTCCGGCGGGGTTTAAAAATGTAAGGTATTAATCTCGTGTCATTTTTATAGCGCTTGACATTCTAAAATTTTTGACTTTTTACAATCGCTATGAGTCGTCATAGCGAGTGTAAAAAGTCAAAAGTCAAGATGTTTGTTTTTTATATTTTTTATTTAGCCTACACTGTTGGGAAAATAACTTCTCCGAATCCTTCCAAGTATTCCTTGCCCGAGCCGCCACAAACCAGCCCTTGCGGTTAGCGTCTAGGTAGGATCTGTAATGACGGATATTTTTTTAAGAAAGCTTTTGTCATAGTGTTAATATAATCCCTTGTAATAGCTTCATGTCTTACAGCAGGGATGTTATGGATAATAATATATCGACAACACGGTTGGCGTAGTGGTTGAGCGATCGGCTGCTGCTCTACAGGGCGCGGGTTCAATGCCCGCACGGAACTAATATTTGTATGGCTTACAGATAGTTGTGCCGCATCTAGGTGTCTTGTTTGAGTTTAAATGATTGTAAACGCACCCACGATACAGGAAAAATTCCTAGTGTGGAGGCACGCTTAAAAAAAAAAGGGGCTGGATACGGGTACGGATATAGGCCAGGCCCAGCCGAGTCGGATTCTACGGTTGACCTCTTTTTCGAAATTGGACCTACCTAACTGGACCGTTTGTAGGTACCCAGGTAGACATAATCGTCCACAAATTCGAGTGTAGAGTCTCCGACTTTGAAAGAAGTGGGTGCAACATGGGCATTCAAAACTACCTTGGTTTTGTCCATGTTCATTATTGGACCCACTCTTTCGGAAGCTCTACTGAGGTCATCGAGCATTGTACTGAGGTCCTTCATGGTCTCAGCCATGACAACTATATCGTCGGCAAACCAAAGATGAGTGATTTATTCACCATTGACGTTGATGCCTAGCCCTCTCCAGTCTAGAACCTTGAAGACATCCTCCAGTGTAGCAGAAAACATTTTCGGAGATATGACGTCTCCCTGTCTTACAACTTGCTGCAGAAGGATAGGTTTCGAAGTCTGATTCTGAAGTCTGACTCACATGGTGGCGTTTTTGTACAAACACTTCAGCACCTCGATGTGCCAAATCGAGTACCGGTCGATTTGGCACCGTTGGAGATACTGCAGGACAGCCCAAGTCTCGATCGAATCGAAGGCTTTCTCGTAGTCCACAAACGCAAAACAAAGAGGAAGGTTATACTCTTCGGTCTTCTGTATAACCTGCTATAGCGTATGTATGTGGTCTACGGTACTAAATCCTTGAAAACAACTTGTAAACATGGCTAAGAAGTGAGATGGGACTATAATTCCTCAATCGGGCACTGTCACCCATCTTGATGAAGAGTACCACCACACCCCTGCACCATGCCTGTGGCGTTTTCCCTTCGAGTATGACGGAATCAAATAGCTTCTGAAGGGCTTTAAGTACCGGTATTCCACCAGCCTACAGGAGTTCGGCCGTAATTCCGTCATCACCCGGCGCCTTGTTGTTCTTAAGTTGTTTCAGAGCCATCCTAATCTCTTAGAGGCTGACATCCGGGACGTATTCGGTGTAGTGTCGGGTCAATCTAGCTCTTGGGTCGTTTGCTAGATTCGCAACGGGTTTGCTGATTGACGTGTACAACTGCCCATAGAATCCCTCGATCTCCTTCAGAAGCTCCGGTTTGGAGGATACGATCCTGCCATCGTCGGTCTTCATTTTTGTGAGCAGGCTCTGTCCAATAACCAGATCTCTTGCAAACACCTTGGAGCCCTTGTTCCGCTCAATCGCGTCTCTAATACGCCCAGTATTAAAGTGACGGCGAGATCTGTCTATTGAGCCGCCGATAGTTCCACGCATCGTCTGAAGACTGCAGGATCATTTCACGCCTCTCCTTCATGATCTTGAGAGTTAGATCGGATAGTTTCTTGTTCTTATTTGCACAATCGGTTTTACAAAACTTAGAACCGACCGTATGGACAGTTTCCACGAACCCATCGTTGTAAACGTCCCCAGAACTCCCTAGGCACTCGAAACCATTCTGGAGTTCGAGCTGAAAGCTTTAGGGGTTTTGAATCTGAATCTCTGCTGGACGGAGCGTAGACATCGTCAGTCGTGATCTTTCTAGCTAAATTTTTAAGTTCAATGTGCCTCTTACCATGCGGTGATCACTTCCGGGTTTTACCACATTGATCACAGAGACATCATTGAACATTTGCTTCTTCGTCGACATGATGAAGTCTATCTCATTTTTCGTTGCACTATCGGGGCTCTGCCAGGTCCACTTCTTGTGCTCACGCTTTCTGAAGAATGTGTTCATCCTGTAGAGGCCCTCTTTCTCCATAAAACTGGCCAGTAGGTGACCCCGGTGGTTCCGTCGTCCAAATCCAAATTGCCCCACTCGCAGCTCATTATCGTCTCGTTTACCCAGTTTCGCGTTGATATCCTCCATGACCACGGTAAAGTGAGTTTTATGACCATGCATGGCTCTGGAAATGTCCTCATACATAGTCTCTACTTCGTCGTCGGGGTGTGCTGAGGTCGGGGCGTAAACCTGTATGACCTTCAGCGAATACCTTGAGGATATTCTGAGAATAAGGTACGCCATCCTGGTTGACACACTCTTGATCTGGATCTCACGAGGGACCTGTGGACGTTAAACCTGACGCCACCCTGGGACTGCTGGTCGCCCTATCGGAAGGAGAGCAGGTTTCCAGCTTTATGAATTATCGAGTCCTCCCCCTCTCTTCAAACTTCAGATAACCCAGTGATACTCCATCGTAACCCGCTCAACTCTTCCTCGAGTTAGGCTATCTTTTCGCCGGTCCGGAGTGTTCGCGTGTTGTATGTTGCCAGGTACAGTCGTCGGTTTTTATTGGGGTAGCCGGGTCCACTCCGGGGATTCTTCGCACCCCTTGCCACTCCATCACCTCGACCGCTACCGTAGTTGAGGGTAGACGGGCTGCCGGGCACTACGGGCCATTCGATATGTATCAGGTATTAAATAAACAACTTACATGTAATAAATAATTTATTTTATTTCATATATACGTGGGACACTCAGAAAGTTTTGCGAAACTAAAAAAAATTGTTCTATACGTACATATATTTTTATTAAATCTTTTCAAAGTACTTTCCACCAGCCTCTATACAAAGATTCATGCGCCTAAACCAGTTTTCAAAACACTTTTTCCAGTCCGCCGCAGACACCTCGTTTACAGCCTGCTCGAACGCAGCCAGCGCATCTTCCGGCGACGAAAATTGTATCCCTTTGAGCTGATTTTTTATTTTTGGGAATAAAAAGAAGTCACACGGTGCTAGATCAGGGCTGTAAGGAGGGTGACCCAGGAGTTTGACTGGCGTGCTGTCCAGGAAGTCCCTCGTTTTGAGTGCGGTGTGCGCAGGTGCATTGTCGTGGTGGAGCAGTAGCCCGCGGAGCCCTGTGTTTGGTCGCTTGTTGCTTATAACAGAGAAAACTTCTGGCAAACATTTGGTAGTATACCATTCGGCATTAATGCTTCTTTGATCCCGTAAGGGAATTGATACCAAGTGGCCAGTCAAATTAAAAAAGCTAGCGATCAAAATCTTACCCCCGCTTCTAGATCGCTTCACTTTGGTAGGCGTTGGCTCATTTTGAAACACCCAAACAGTCGACTGGCGCTTGGTTTCTGGGTCGTATTGATAAATCCAGGACTCATCACCTGTAACGATGTCGTAAACACGCCGAGACGAGCCTGCTTCAAATTTGTTAAGCATATCACGGCACCATTCCACCCGGGCCTGCTTCTGAGCATCGGTGAGGTTGTGCGGCACCCAGCGTGATACTATCCTCCTCACGCGAAGATGGCTGTGTAGAATCTCGTGAACGCTTCCCGATCCAATCTTCAATATGTGTTGAATCTCCTGATATGTAATTCGCCTATTGTCTTGGATTAAATTTTTCACTGCTAGCACGTTTTCTTCGGTAACAGCCGTCAAAGGGCGACCGCTTCTTTCGTCATCCCCCAAAGTTGGTCGACCGCGCTTGAATTCGTTATACCAACGATACACGGTTGCCTTGGAAGGGCCTTCATCCATGAATGCCATTTGAAGTCTATCGTACGATTCATCCGGTTTCAGGCGACACTTGAAATCGTATAAAATCATAGCTCTAAAATGTTCCCGGCGCAGATCCATATTTCAGTGAGACACAATTTTTTTTTTTTTTTTTTTTTTTTTTTTTTAATTCATTATAGGCTCGCGCTTGACCACTATCTCACCTGATGGTAAGCGATGATGTGGTCGACGGTGGAGCACGCTTGCCTAGAAGTAACCTATTCACTCTTGACTTAAAGACCCCTAGATTGTAGCTATCGGGAAACACAGACTCCGGCAGGGAATTCCACTCCTTAGCTGTACGCATAATAAAAGTATTCTCAAAACGTTTAGTGCGTATGGGTGGGATGTCTACCATGTACCGATGGCGCTTCGCCGTACGTCTGGTAGTCCGATGATGAAACGGGCTGGGCGGAATTAGATCATGCAATTCCATCGCACACTCCCCGAAATGTAACCGATAAAAAACCGACAAGCTGGCAACTCGGCGACGGTGTTCAAGGCTCTGGAGCTTTGATTTAACCAGTGCTTCATCGCCGATGAGCCTCCTGGCCCGCTTTTCAATCGACTCTAGTGCATCAAGCTGGTATTTGGCAGATCCGTCCCAGAGATGAGAACAGTACTCCATGCATGATCGAACTTGCGCTTTATACAAGCTGAGCAGCTGTTCTGGCGTGAAGTACCTCCTCACCTTCGCAAGGATCCCCAGCTTTTTGGCAGCCAGCTGAGCCTTTGCCTCAATGTATGAGCCAAAATTGAGAACTAAAACTAAATTGAGAACACAATACTTTGAATTAACTCGCAAAAAATGTGGAGGGAAATTTTGAAATTGGAACTTACTTATTTTTACTTATAAATAATCATATTTTCGAAAAACATTATAACTGGCCAGTCTCCCATATATAAAAACTTTTTTTCGCAATACTTTCTGAGGGGCCTGGTATTCATAGTGGTATTCAGAGTATAACCGTGGTCGTATGCAACTTTGCAGAATATTTTGTAGGGGTTTTAGTTTTTGAACAGATTTTTGTATTCTCTGCTTTGACCATTATCTCACCTTAGGGAAAAAAAGCGTTACTTTATGTATTTATGTAAATAAAGTGAATCATTAAAATGGTCCAATTACGGAACATTCCCTCTCACAGAGAAGAGGCCTGTGTCCCACTAGTGGGGTCATTAAAAGTCTAATCATGATGATGTAGTAAATGAAAGTAATAGCTGTTTAGTCCAACAAACAACAAATCGTATATTTTGGACAGTCGGCAGCTCGTATAATGAAGCGTTTGTTGCAACTTTCCATGCAACCTCCTCCTCGCTTTTGACATCTTGTCTCCTTCACTGACCCTGGAAAATAAATCAATACATTAAACATAATTTACGGTCTCAGAAACTACTTAAGAATGAATTGACTTCTCGGAGCTCACATTAGGATCCAATACTCCTTAGTTTTGTTCATATTCATGGTACACAAAAATAAGTTCAATAACTAAAACCTAACTACTGAAAAATCACGCTCTAAAAAGTATGGAACAAGAAAATATTCTCATCTGAAATTTTATGTACAGAGTATTCGATATATAACGGGTATTAAATAAATACCTTACATGTAATAAATATTTTATTGTATTTCATTTATGTTCATAGTGGTGTTCAGAGGATAACCGATAATAACCGTGGTCGTATGCCACCCTACCGTAACAAAACAATACATTCTGCAAAGTAACATACGACCATGGATATACTCTCACTCACTGGCTATAGGCGCTGGTTATACGCTTCTAACGAAACCTCATTTATCAAATTATGATAATTAGTTTAGGAGTTATGACGGAACAGATGAACATACATATAAACATATCGGTCAATCAAATATGATTCGCTGTGGTCGGTAAACACAGTAAAACTGAGTCAATAAATTGGGTTGGTGTTGAGAGTATGTCGGTATGTATGTTATGCCTACGTAAGGAAATACATCAATTGCCCCGTAGTGCTAATACCTAACAAAGTGACACATACTTTTAAACTCACGCCTTTTATCAATGGGATAATAGAAACATTCGGATAATATAATCTTGGTGTTTGAAAATCAACATTTATTTTGGTAGTCGCCATGGGTTGAGTTGCACAGAGAGATATGGCACGTTCCATGCTTGTTATACGACTAACAGAACGAGTTCCGAAAATTTAGATTCGGAGACGAAGGTTTTCGGCATTAAAAAATAAATTTCAGTCCTCAAATACAGGATGCCTGATGATGGGCAGGATACCGGGCAAAGTGCGGTGACGATAGTTGGAGTAAGCAAAATCTATAATATTTCTAAGCCGATGCTAAGGCATTCTAGTGATACTCGTAAGCCTCTCTCAGGCATGATGTTATGTGTTATGATATCTGAGGTATTTCGTTGTTTCAATATTATCATTATAACCATCGCATACAAATAACAACTTACCTCCATAACAGCACTCTACTCCTTTATTGCGTTGTTTTGGACAGAGTCCTCTTTGATCTACCAGTCTTCCAACTGGACAGTCATATTCTATTGTACACATGCCTCCGTGCGACAAGCACAGGGGTTCATCCCGAATTGAGTCTATTTCTCTTACTAAAAAAGAGAAAAGAAATTGTAGTAAAATAAGATTATTCATTACATCTTCTCTAGAAGAAACAATTAATACTGTACATACATAAATTCTCTCACGTCTTTTCCCATGGGGGTAGGCAGAAACTACAGAACGCCACCTGCCACGATCTATACATATTTTTTTTGCTTCACTTACGTACATACCTACATCTAGTCATATACGTACGCCAGTTATGAGTATTGCTCACTTAGCCTGTCTGAAGAACATCACCAATAAGATATATGTATCCTTCATAGGTGTCCTCTCTTCCGGTGTATCCACGCAGTTCTGCCTTTTGTTAGTCGCCTTTCATTCATCCTCTCAATATGGCCTAACCATCTTAGCATACTCTTTTAAGGTTACACTAGTCGAAAATTATTCCATGCAAACGCAGTCTAGCGATTACTCCCCTGTTTGACGATGAACTTTAAAAAAAAAAAACATATCAATTTGTCTCACCATTATCCCTTCCATTGTCCCTTTAAGGAACAAAAAAAAATGTATTTAAAAGTTATGAGCGTTAAAAGTACCATATTTCAACACTAATTTTTACACATCTTTGGGCGGAAATAAATACCATAAGAAGGAGGCAAATTTCAAAACGGCCTCTATCCTGTATGGATAGATTAGTATTTCAATAATGCAAATAATTTTATTTTGAAAATATACATTAAGTAGTTTTTGCATGATATCTTCCCAAAGGTCTGTTTATAAAATTTCGCGCGCTCGTTTTCGTCCTAAATCAACATCCATTTCGATAAAATTTGCAAAAGTGCTAATTCGTCCGTGAACTAGCTTCTTACTGATCATCACAGCATCTATCTCTTTTGCCCGTGTTGTCGGATGAGATAGCATGCATTTTAACTTCGCGCACAAAAAAGTTCCTGCCGTCGACTAGGCAAACCTTAAATTGTTGCCACTATATCTTTTAAACCACAATTTATTCTCTCATTAAAACATTCCTCAATCTATCATTTAAAGTCACACCACACTTCACAAGGAAAGCAGATATGAAAGTATATTATTATAATATTAAAATTCGGATTATTTGTAAGAGTCTGACTGTCGCAAGCTACCGCTATTGAGTTTGATCATAAAATTGTAATAATATTGATATTTAGGTTAGCTTTAGCGATTATCTAAGAATACTATCATAGTCATCATCGGACTACCGGACGTACGGCGATGCTCCATCGGTACATGGTGGACATCCCACCCCTATGCACAAAACGTTGTGGGAATACTTTTATTATGCATATGGCTGAGGAGTAGAATTCCCTGCCGGAGTCTGTTTCCCGATAGCTACAATCTAGGGGTCTTTAAGTCAAGAGTGAATAGATTTTTTTACAGCGTTCTTCACCGTCGATCACATCATCGCTTACCATCAGTGGAGATAGTAGTCAAGCGCGAGCCCGTAGACTATAAATAAAATATTTTTATCTACATATCTATCAAGCACTTAAAATAGGACTTAAATATAACTGGTAAATTTTGGATGTACCATAAATCACTCCAGGCAAAAGGTCCCTAAGGACTAGCGCGAAGCGACAAGGTGACACGATTTTACGATATTCGAAATCCGTAAAAAAATATGTAAAATTGCCGCCTTACACTTGTCAGCGGGAGTCTTAACAGGCCTGATGTTGTGGTAACTTACTTTTTGTTTCGCATTTTGTCTCGAAATTTGGAACAACGAAATTCAGTAGAAACAAGAATAAAATCAAAACAAATACTTACAATTGTCACTATATCTGAAAGCCTTTACAACTCCCACAAGACATAAGACAACGACTAACTTGTTGCTACACATGATCACACAAACATTTTTGTGCACGACCGCACTCCCGCTGATATCGACTCAGAATGAGCCATCGGTATTCTGACCGTTTTTGTTTTAAATTTCACTTAGTAAATAATACACTACATAAGTAATACCTAATTGTTACTAAGTAATAGCGGACTATGATTTAGATTCATGATTAAAGCATAATAATAAAAATACTTGCCTGTTACTGTCCCACTGCAGGGCAAAAAAGATCACCACACATGCTCAAGGTGCGTTGGCGATATCAGACTCGTATTAATTAAAAATACCAGGTTTCCTTATGATGTTTTCTTCCACCATTATCAGCGATGTCAATGATAAACTTATAAAATATTTACTACAACCCCAAGCACGAAAGGCGAGGTCTTAGCCTTACTTAGGGCTTAGGGTCACCATGGCATATGCATAGTTCCTATAAGCACAATGAGGCTATAATTTGCCCACTGCTGGGACACAGGCCTCCTCTCTGTGAAAGAGGATGTACGAAAATCTACCACATGGGCTCAGATTGGGTTGGTAGATGTCATTTTTGCAAATGTTTAGTTCTAGGAAATGCAGGTGTCCTCACAATTGTTTTCGTTCAGTGTT
Organism: Orthosia gothica; assembly: GCA_949775005.1. NCBI lineage: Eukaryota > Metazoa > Arthropoda > Insecta > Lepidoptera > Noctuidae > Orthosia > Orthosia gothica. The sequence continues at coordinate 27,717,046 of OX459048.1, forward strand.
TCAAGAGCAGTGATAACATTTAGTTAGGTAATTATGCTAGTACTCAAGGATATCAGCTGTCTGTCTTTTTAACCCACAACGGCAAAGCAGGGTATTATAAGTTTGACGTGTGTGCCTGTTTACTTGTGTATCTGTCTGTGGCATCATAGCTCCTAAATGGATGAACCGCTTTAAATTTAATTGTTTAAAAGGTGACTTTATCGAGAGTGGTCTTAGCTATGTTTGATGAAAATAAATTCAGTCTTTCAAAAGTTATGGGCGATTTACTGTTTGAATCGGGGTGTTTTCGCATTGAAAGATCGAACTGTGTGGCTCTGTAGTATGTGAAAGTTAGTGTTGAAGTCTAGGATGTAAACGCCAGCCCCTGAACTGTTTTGGGTTTTTGAGTCATCTGTGTAAATGCATACTTCAATGACTCTTAACAGATCCTTTTCTTCCTTTGCTTTTTGTATGCTGTAGTGAGACCAAGATTCATGAGGACATAAAAAAAAGTGTAAACGTTCTTGTTACCTAGCTGTTGTATTTCTATTAATATAACATAATATCTGAATATTTAGAGAGGATTGCATAGTTGCATTAGAACTGTTAAGGTATTTATTACATTAAATTTAAAAATTACATAAATAAATGGTAAATGAAAATTTTATTTAAGCTTTTTTTTTGTGAAATAAAAAGTAGGTAATGATTTTCCCCAAAACATTGAGAATGTACCTAATCATTTCTTAGTTAAACCTTAAGCAGCATATTGATTCTTTTTGACAGTCGGTAGCTTCTTTAAAGATTAAGCCTTTGTTGCAACTTTCCATGCACTCTCCACCTCTCTTTTGGCATCTTGTCTCTTTCACCGACACTGGAAAACAAAAAAAAGTCCGTTAAAAAGATTATAATTAAAGAAAGAAAAATATTTATTTGAGACCCAGAAGATAAAACAAAAAAATAAACAACAACAACAACATTAAAAAAGAACCCCATGCGAGACCTGAAAGGCTTGATGAGAAAAGTGTATTCAAACAGGGTATTACTATAAAATGTTAACGCCATCATGATTCCACCGTGATAAAGGGATAGCGCTCTTTATCCTGTATGGATCCATTTCTCTCTCACAGTGGCCCCGAGAACTTTCTTTCATGCCCTACATTGACACTATTGTATCGGTCGTCGCACAACTTAATATCGATGCATCATATTCTTTTGCGCACTTCAATTCTTTTCTTCCGAAAACTTTCATCAGAGGCTCTAGATTATGTCAGTCGACGTTAGCAATGGCATGCATCAAAATGCCAAAATGTAAGCGATTGATCACACATGACATTTCGATAGTGTTTGACATTTTCAAACAAAATACAAGCCATTTTTTTTTCGTTCCTTTTTTAGTAGAATGTCACTTGTAAAAAATCTGTGCCTCTGTTTTGAACTTTGTCACCTCGTTAATAAGTCCCATTTTTAAGCACCGACGAAAAAAGAGGGGTTTTATAAAAAAAATAAGTATGACGTGTGTTGCTATGTTTATAGTTGTGTGTCTCTGTATCTGTGTGTCTGTCAGTGGCATTATAGCTTCTAAACGGATTAATCAATTTTGATTTAGTTTTATTGTGTGAATGATATCTTATTCGAGAGTTGTCTTAGCTATGTTTGATTGATATCGGTTCAACTGTTCAAAAGGAATTGGCATTTTACTCTTTGAATCTGCGTTTTTAGCAAGATATCATCTCATAATTAAGTAATTCGATAGAATGTCGATTGAAGCGTGTCTGCTACTAGGTATATTATATACAGTTTAAAAAGCATTAAACCAAAATTAAACTAAAAATAAAAAAAAACACCCCGACTTAAAAACCTCTAAACAGCAAAAAAAAAGCCTCATACTCGCGTCGCAGAACCACCAAGTAAATAAAACAATTTGCTGTAAACGTTGGCGGTTACCCAACACAACTACGAGGATTATTTTAACTTTTTAGGGTTTTTTATGTCGCGGGTTATTTTAATTTTTAGACGCTACAAAGAAATAAATCGCTATTGGCATCGTCTGGAAAGACGAAGGGACATTTTATTGTCGATGATGATTGTCAAAATCCAATATATTTGGGTTTGATCTAGTGTTCTTTGGTTAGCATCAAGCCCATACGTTTTTATTTTTTTGTAAAACATTATCGGACAGAGAATGTAACGAAACATAAGGTTCTAAATAAGTTGTTAATTAAAATTAAGATTTTCTTAAGTAGACCAAATAGTTGAGTCCTGTCATGTAGACAACACTCAATTTTATTACTTATTTTGGGTCGGGTTGATGTTGAATAGTAAATTTGTTGTCTTAAATAAACAGTAACGTCATTCAAACTTTACTCACCTCCATAACAGCACTCTACTCCTCTACTGCGCTGTTCAGGACATAGTCCTCTTTGTTCAGCCAGATTTCCCTCTGGACAGTCTGTTGCTATCGTGCACATGCCTCCTTGCGACAAGCACGGGGACTCATCCCGAATTGAGTCTATTTGTTTAACTGCAAAAAGAAAAAAAATGTTGTCATTTATTTTGTTGGAGGACTCGAAATTAAAAATCATTAGTAGTTTACTCTTACCCTCTTACTAATAAACGCAGAATAAAGTTATACCAGGTATAAACCTATGAAAATGTATGGCTATACCTTTGTTATACCTGGTATAACTTTATTCCGTGTTTATTAGTAAGAGGGTTAATCTATATCCTTGTTGTTTTCTGTTATTTCTTGCTATATCTTGTCTTATTTGGTCTTCATTATCACAATAGTTTTATTTATATATTTTTTTAATCGTATTATGCAAGAATAGAAAATACTAATATTTGGAAATGTTTATACAGCTGCATCATTTTAAATACATGCCAATTTTTCAATTTCACCTCAATTTAGTATAATATTGAAGCTTAACAAGTTGTTTTTAGTAAAATCTTATTCTTTAAAACCCAAATAGCTTCGTTGTTTAAAGTAATTTACATTAAATTTAAATGAAATGGCGAAATTTAGGTGTACTATGCAAAAAAAAACCTTTTACAAAAAATAAGTTGAATACCTAAAACATCGCATCCCATCCCAATCTGCTGACTTATACCTCAGTAACCTAACCCACCGGGTGCCACATGGCCTGGGATCGGGCGGGGAGTAGATGGACACATACTTCACCAGACAGTGGTCGGAACTACCCAAACGTGAAGTTATCGACACAGAGTATTGGTCTGGATCTGTTGCCAGCAGAAGTTTAAAGCAATTGGCCATATGCGAATCAACATCCGGTACCCTCATTGCATCCAGATGGGTGAGGTTTAGCGTTAGCGAAAGCTTATGCATCTTCAGTCCAGCATGATCAGTGTACTAGTATGGGAAGCCACTCCTGGTGGTGGGCATTAAAGTCCTCCATTAACACTAATTGGGTGACAGGGTACCACTGCTGTGCCACATCAACCGCCTCACTGAGATACTCTGTGAGCCTGGTTGTCTCCTGATCTCTGTTGTGCGAATGGTAGACACAGGCTTAGATAATTGTATCCTGACCTGTGTCCACCAGAGCCCAAAGCGTCGCGTGCGAATCTGGAGTCCTCAGATTACGGAGACGCCGTTTGTAATAGAAAACATGACTGGATTATAATTATTAATAAATAAAATAATAATAATAATAATAATAATATTTATTTACTCAAAAACAGTAGGTAGGTACAGTACATTCTTACAAATATTAGGCTTACAGTTTAATTCTAGATAAGAGAATGAGCATCCGCAGCTGAACTAGGCGTGAGCCTGTATCTCAGCTGACAGCGCCGTTTCCCCTCAGAAATAATACATTAGTTAACCTAAATCAGCAAGATGCAAGAGTTTAGAACCATCACAAATCAAAGAGAAATAAGAAATTAAGGTAAACTAAACTTAAATTACTAACAATTTTTGTGTGTGTGTGTGCGGATGAGAGGGTGAGTGAGTGTGTGTGTGTGGGGGTGTCTGTGTGTGAAAGTGAAAGTGTATACGTATGTCTACATGATAAATGACAGGAGTAGAGTGAATATACATGTATATAGAAATACAAACAAAAATATTAGCAGATTATTTGAATAAATTTTTCAGTGTCTTCGTATGAAAGTTTCATTAAAAATTCATATGCCTTCTTTTTACAATGGAACTTGTTAAGAGAAAAAATATTTATGGATTTATTGATTTTATTATACACGTGTGGTGCTAGAAAGACGAAGAATCTCTTTATGAAAGAGGACTGATAATGATAAATAATAAAACCTTCGTTTTATTTCATAACTTTTAACCAATTATCCAGTATTAATATCAACTTCCTCTAATATTGTTATTTTCTGCCAAACCAAATAATAGGCACTTTCTTAATTATTTAATAAAACATGTATTTGCAGCATAATGTTACTATTCTACTATTTAAAACATGCTATTCGTATATTTTTAACATACTATAGCTTTGATTTCACCCGAATAATTATAGGTTTATTGGCACCGTATTTAAAAACCCCGACAAACTCCGACCAAGATTGTCGGGGGTTTTATAAATTTTGAAATTTTACGTGTCCCAAGATAAATGATCTTGGGACACGTAAAATTTCAAAATTTATAAAACCCCCGACAATCTTGCGAAAACTCCTCGATTCAAACAGCAAAACGCCCATAACTTTTGAACGGCTGAACCGATTTTATTCAAACATAGCTAAGAACATTTTAGACAAAATCGCCTGTCAAACAAAAAAAGCTAAATCAAAATCGGTTCATCCGTTTAGGCGTTATGATGCCACAGACATACACACAGATACACAGATACACAGCAACACACGTGAATCTTATAACACCCCTCTTTTTCCGGCGGGGGTTAAAAACACCCAGATTGAAACAGTAAAACGCTCATAATTTTTGAACGGCTGAACCGATTTTATTCAAACATAGCTAAGAACACTCCCGACAAAATCACATTTCAAACAAAAAAAACTAAATAAAAATCGGTTCATCCGTTTAGGCGCTAAGATGCCACAGTCAGACACACAAATACACAGATACACAGATACACAGATACACAGATACGCAGATACACAGCAACACACGTGAAACTTATAACACCTCTCTTTTTCCGACGGGGGTTAAAAATAAGCTTTGTTTTGGTACATAAATGGCTATCATAGGATCCACCCGTGCGTAATTTTTATATTAAACCGACTTCCCAAAATGGAGGAGGTTCTATGTGCGACATTATGATTGTTTTGTTTTTTTTTTGTGTGTTTTCACCGATATCTTCGTCAATTGTGGGCCCATTTAGAAAATTCTTTATTTTTTATGCAAAATTTGAATGATCGATTACCACATATTATTATTCAAAAGTATTCAAAACAATCATCCCCAGTTTTTCTGCGAGGCGATAAGGAACTGCCGCAGTCGAACTCTGAAGGTTACAAGACATTTAGGATTCCTTATCAGCGGTGTGTCCTTATGTATATGTAGGTACTTGTGTCTTGGTGCCATGAGCATATTAGTAGAGTTCTAGTCCGTATTTGGTAGACTGACGTAGAGAACAAAACAATAATGTTCTTTAAATCTACTACCGCTGTTCTTGTTCTTGTAATGTAATGTTAGTATGTCGTTTTGTGGCAGTTAAATACCTCTTCTTTCTTTTATTTTATTACAGAGCTTCTGAGTGAGCATATAAATTTCAAGGATAGTCCAAAAGCAAAGTAACAAAATATTATAAAATCTAGAGATAACTTAAGACGAGTTGACGGACAAACGGGCGCACGGTTGGCACAGTGGTTGAGCGATTGACTGCTGCGCTGCGTGTCGCGGGTTCGATTCCCGCACGGAACAAATATTTGTATGATCTACAGATAGTTGTTCCGGCTCTGGGTGTTGTGTATGTGAGTTTATATGTTTGTAAACGCACCCACGATACAGGAAGAAATTCCTAGTGAGGGGCAACGTTTTAAAAAAAAAAAAAAGTTACACAGGGTCTTAAATATGGGTCTTAGTTTTTCACTTCTACCTTAAACATTTACAAAAATAAACTAAATCTAAATACATATAATATACTTACAGTCATCGTTACTATTAGAAGCTGTTACAACTCCTACAACACATAAGACAAGGATTAAATTTTTGCTATACATGATCACACAAAATTATCTTTAGGCACGACCGAACTCCCGCTGATATCAATACAGAATGAGCCATCAGTATTCCGGCCATTTTGTTTTAAATGTCGCTCAAATTGCAATTTTATTTACTTAGTAGCTTCCTTTATTACTTTTTTATCTATACTTTTAATTGTTTTAGGTGGCGTCTTGATCGATGTTGTTTTTATTTAACGGTTTCATTTTCTTTAACATAATTTCAGTAATTTTTTTCTGTGAAAAGTTAGCTACAAATAACAGCGTATGTACTGTAGCTAAAAAAAAAAACAATTTTATCCATTACAGGACTTAGGCCTCCTCCAAGTAGTACCTCAATATCACTGCTTGGCATGGGTGCGCATCGGAGGTCACATTGCCAAATCAGCGTTCACTGTAAGCTGCGTATGCTGTAAGTAATGCGCCTTTAATAATGTGCCATTGAGTGTGCGTTTTTTAGTTTTTTTAAAGTTATGCATCATACTTGTCCCAAATAAAGTATTTTTCTTTTGTATTTTATTTATTCACTTTTATCCATTTCAACATAAACATACTCGTAATATTATATTATGATGAGAACTACCATACCCTCGTTCTGTAACTGTTCACACATTAGTCACGTTAAAGAAAGAAAGAAAAGATATTTATTTGTGACCCACACCGGAGACACGAGAAATATGCATTAAATATAGTTTCGTAGATGTCATAGGACAGGATTGCAGCCCCACACGTAAGTCACGTCACCACAGGAACGAAGACATTCACTTACGATCAGTGACTGATCGGCGATTGAATAGTGACGACGACGGTGGCTAGAGCATTAGTAATCTGTGGCTGGAGGCTTTGGTCAAAAATTTACATTCTATCAGCAATGGCAAAAGGTCAAAATGACAAAATGTATTGAGTACGTGACATTTAATACAATCCTTACTTTTTTTCCAATCGTTATGGCGACGATTTCGTTGATAGAATTTCACTTTTCTAGAGCATCTTAGGGGCAAGCTACACAGAAATGGCGTCGGGCGCGGACATGGCACTGGCGGCTTTCTATTCCATTCTAATTTTAAACAAAATGCATGGAAATAAAGCGCAATTTAGGACACACGATATGTCGTTGCTCGGACGTGGTTATGACGCTACATTTCGGCGCCCGCGCTTGATCAAATAGCGCTTTATTTTCATGCATTTAGTTTGAAATTAGAATGGATTAGGAAGCTGCCCGTCCTATGTCCGCGCCCGACGCCATTTCTGTGTGGCCTGCGCCTTAGGGCATTCATACTGCAATACGGTATTCTGTTGTGGAGAAATACTCTTCCAATCATTCGGAATATGATCAGAATCCCTTCGCAGAGTGTGGCCAATCCAACTCCACTTGCGATGCTTGATCTAACGGTCGATCGGGCTCTCGTGGCATTAACAGCTCTACGTTGGTGATGGTCTGGGGCCAGTAAATGCGGAGTATGCGACGAAGACAGCGGTTGATGACGACTTGGATCTGGCGTGAGATGTCTTCAATGACCTTCCACGTTTCGTACCCGTAAAGCAGCACGGATTTGACATTTGACCCGAAGATCCTTCGGGTCAGTTTCCGCGATTGCCAAACGGGTGTCAGCTGCGTGAAGGTAGCTCGTGCTTTGGCTATCCTTGAAGCGATGTCATCTTCACTACCTCCAGTTTCTGACATGACGCTCCCGAGGTAAGTGAACTTGTGGACGAGTTGCCTCCGTGCCAATCAGCTATGATTGGCTGACAACTAAAATACCAGGAACAAATACAAATTTATAGTACCTACAACAAGACTCAAAAAAATAGGTGGCTTAAGGCGCCTACCCGAGCAAAACGCCGCGCTGGTCGTTTTTGTGCAGTTTTTAATAGCTATCTACTTAAGCTATTGATATTTAAAAAGAAATATCAATTAATTAAAAATACATTAAATTTCTACATAATATTGTTTCTAAAATGGTAGCAAACTTTTTTTTTTTAAAAGGAGTATATTTTTCACTAATCTCCTTCCAACAAAACCATAAAAAAAATTATAGCATGCATCTTCTCGTAGAGTATTCATCAATTATTTTTTGTACTAACACTAATGGATAGCAATTTGATAACGAACATTTTGTAAGTTTTTTTTTCAAAGACCAATATTCGATTTTATTCTAAAATCTGGGCGTATTCACTACTGTAATTCATGCGCCACCAGTGCCGCTAGGCCAATAGGAATGCTTATATCTAAAACTGATTTATTGGTCAGGTCAAATAAGTAAGTTGTGCCAGAAAGCGTTTAATACCGTTAAGATTACGTTGAGGCCAAAAAGGCTTGGGATTGAGCTGCTTCGATTTATATTTTTAATTTAAGATTATTTACTTTTTAAAGTATTATATTGTTTTAATTATTGTGAATTTGAAGACTATGGGGCAATTTTTTTTTTAATTACCTATTTCTCAATTAGTTGTAATCTTGGTCTGGCTGTTTGAGTAATTTATTCGGCCTACCCAAATGTCCTTTACTTGGTATTCGTCGAATCGTTGAGCTCCTTTAATTCTGAGTTGAGCTGCTTGGTTACTGATAAATGCGTGCACTGACTGGACAGGTCCACTCAATCTATCTGTTATTTGCCTCTAAAGACCATTTTAAACACCAATCTACATGGTCTTCACACGATCTGAACAAGGTATGTCTGTAATTTTAAAGAGACTGTGACCTTTCTTCGCAGATTAGTCAGACAGGAAACGCCGACCTCATCTAGTTACAAAAAAATATGATTGACGTGTAAAAGTGTTTGTACAAACCAATTTACAGAAATATTATCATTTGCATTCACCGTATTCACGGATCCGTCGCTACTGGAGGTAATTATCATATCACATTTAGTCAGTGTACCACCAACTTTCTACAAGGATGGACATTCTTGTGTTGTATTGGTACTATCGTCATCTGCGTTGGAAGAAACCACGGCGTTATTGGCAGCCTGTAAAGCGGACTGCTGTATATTTTGTTTTTGTATGTGTGTGTGAACTGAGGGACCACACTGGTAATTGGCAAAACAAATATCGTAGGATTTAGTAGTAGATTTAAAACAATTGTAGATCAAATCTGGGAATTTGTAAACAAATATATTAAAAACTACAGCCCTTAAAGTGTGGTCCCTCAGTCCTCACAGACCATCCGCCAGATCTCGGGAAGTATCTGAAAAATTAGGGTGTTGTGAATACAGACTTTTAGTAAAGAATTTGTAAAGATCTTTACTAAATAATAGACCACAAAGCATTATAGATAAAAATTATATAACGGCTAAACTGTGGTCCCTCATACCACACAAGAAAGATAAATATTTTTGTGAATATTATCGAATCAAATAAACAAACTCGTTCTTTTTCTACATAAAGTTTTAGTAAGAGACTTGAAACATTTTGTAAAAAAGATATGGAAAAAAATATCGGCGCAATTTGAAGATAGCGATTAATAAAAGTGGTCCCTCAATCCTCACATCCACTGTCATATATGCATGTACTAGCTGCTAGATGAGAGTAATATCAGAAAGACTAGTGTACTTACCTTTTAGTAGAAAGTTTCTACTAAATAATAGTTATCTAAAACTGTGTATTTCTTGCCTCTTAGCTAAGATAATATTATTTTTTAATCCTATGAAAATAGATAGAATAGTGTGACCACACAATGAAACAAAATGTAGACAGTACTATTATACATTATTTAGTATAGCATTAAATGAAACGAAAACAATGTTGAACTGTTAATTTAATGTTATATTACATGGCATAAGAGACTTTAATAAAAAGTAGATTATCAAAAAATAACCCTAATACATTTATCTAAGTAAGTGAAATTTGCATGTAGCTTAATGAATGTAAGAATGGTCAGTACTTTCAATAATATTGAAATGTTGATCATCACAGCAAAAGAAACGGCCATTCATATAAAAGTGGCATCGGAAATGACCAAGACCATCTGGAATTAATAATGGAATGAATTCAAATGCGCCCATGATTTTGTAGGTTTTGTTCTATACTGTTATGGTAACTGGAACATTAGTAAGATAACTTTTTTCAGTGCCATTCAAATCGAATGATATTATTTTTGAAAGCTCGTAATTGTAACTAACTTGGTCATTACAAGTGGTACAGTTCCTGTTTTTTCCTATCGGACGTAAGGCGCGGCCGTGACCTTGGGCGTTCGGACGTCTGATAGAGATGGCAGCCGCGTCCCATACGACGGTGCACACATATCAGCCCCTCTGCAGCAGAAGGACAGATAAGCAAAATCCCGGAATAAAAAAATCCCAGATTAGCAGAAGGACAGATTTGCATAAAGGCAGAAGTACAGACCCACACAGAAAACAAAAATAATATTTAATAGTTACAATTGGTAAAATTTTATTTGAAAGTAGTATCTTTTTTATTATTCGTTGTAAGCTCGCGTTTGACCACTATCTCGCCTGATGTTAAGTGATGATGTGATTGACGAATCTAGACTTGAAGACCCCTAGGTTGTAGCTATCAGGAAACAAAGACGCCGCACCGGCAGGGAATTTCACTCCTTAGCTGTACGCACAATGAAAGTATTTTCAAAACGCTTTTTGCGTATGGGTGGGATATCCACCATGTATCGATGGCGCATTGCCGTACATCTTATTGTCCGATGATGGAAAGGGCCGAGCAGAATCAAATTCTGCAGTTCCATCGCACACTCCCCGCAATGTAACCAATAGAAAACCGACAGGCTGGCAACTCGTCGTCGGTGTTCAAGGCCTGGAGCTTTGAGTCGACCAGCGAATCGTTGGCCTTTCTGCCAATCGACTCAAGTGCATGTATTTGGTAGATCCGTCCCAGAGGTGAGAGCAGTACTCCTTTAGATATATAAAGCAAAGAGGTCACAAATTGATAATAAGATTACTACTAGGATTTGTAACTTTTTTGACGGCGACAGTACATTATCTGCCTTTATGCAAATCTGTCCTTCTGCTAATCTGGGATTTTGCTATTCCGGGATTTTGCTTATCTGTCCTTCTGCTGCAGAGGGATATCAGCCGCGGCTGTCAGTCGCGTCCGATAATTTGTTCCCAGCTTAATCCTTAATTAAGTCAAACAAATATAAGTCATGAACACCTTAGCTGTCTGGTAGCACGTTCTTCTTGGTCAACGTGCCAGCAACAAAAGAGAGCAAGCAGTCGAGCACACGCTATGCGCCTTCTTCCATAAACTTCCGTCGTCCGCAATTCGCATGGCATAATACCTATGACACCACCTCACCTATCGGCTATTAATATTATGTGTATTACACGTTATTATAATAATATATAATTTATTTATTTCTTACCACAAATTTACAGACAATAAATGATTACAATAATTTTGCCCATATAATGCTTTATATGGGAAAAACTTCCTGAAATAAGTGATAATTTAATTTAATTTTAATTTAATAAATTAAAGAGTCTACAGACACAATTGTGCAATTTGTGTAAGACTGGTGTATCAACAGGGAAATGCACAATATTACCAACTGATTTATTACACCAAAAACACAAACTCGTAATGTTTGTTCTCTATTGTTGTTGTCTAGTGTAGATAAACCCACTATGTTATGTCGCCACTTGCGAAACCCTAAATTCTTAAGATAATGCCTAACACCGCATTGCGCTCTGCACCGTGAGATTCGCCATCTCAGCAATTCAATGTCATGGGACGGAAGAACGCGCAATAACAGTGATGAATATTGATTGAGTGTACTAGTGATTCACTCTTGTTTCACATAACAAGCAATAGGGAACTATCCGTAAAGCTGAGCTCAGATGGCGCCACTGAAAACAAAGGATAACCACAGAACATATATACCCTAAGCCGGGAGGTTAACAAACTATACCAAAGAGTCTTAGAGCATTTAACCTCTAAGCAAAGAGTATGTAACACTACGTTTTATTTTTTATACTGCCAAAGTCGAGCGGCAATATTTCGCAGTTTAAGCATACAAAATATAAAACTAATAGCATGTGCTAATAGTGAAAGAAAAATGGAGCTAACTAATAATTGAGGGAATCAGACCATACTGTACCTAAAAACCCGGCTTCAAGAGCGCGGTGCATCAGTAAAAGGAAAAAGAAAACGGATTTAGTTGCAAGGTACGAATATGAATGCGAACATTGGAAATCTTGTGTAACTTGCAGATATTATATCAATTTAATATGTAATGAGATCAATGTACTTCCAATTAATATTCAAAACAATACTTCCAGGTTGATTTTATATGACTTACATGATTACTTTGCAGTGGAACTGTTTTGCACACGGTTACATTTTGATGGTGGACAGCAGTCCAATGCACTATTAATTGCCAAAAGCCTTACCAGACCTAAACGCTGACTTCCTTACCACCCTTAATCATTTCGAATAAATTTTATATATTCTTTTAAGAAGGTGATTTGTAAAAGCAGATATTAAATATCTTTGTTTTGATAGTTCTTACTCTAAAATTAGAAATCTTGTCATTGAATCATAAATAAGTTTATTGGCACTTGATATTATTACATTTCATTTACATCTGCTGTCTTCATTCTTTCAGGTTTGATCTAAACATAGAAAAAGGACTGAAAATGTATCTGCGTATCTGCTGCACGTTAGAATGGCATTTGCAGCTAATGCTTGTTATTATGTTTTATTGCACCACCCGGTCTAAGGCCTCCATGAAAATATCAGTACCTATTTTTACAACAACAAAATAGATATTATTATTTTTATGTGTCACCTGGATGAAAACTGAAATTAACATCTAGAATACACACAAAATTTGTTTTGAGTGGTGTTATTTTCCATTGTCAATATTGTCATAACATAGTCACAATATATTTTCCATTGTCATTACTTTTGCAGACGATACGGTAATTACTTTTACTGGCAGAGACTGGAACGAAGCTAACGATAATGCCGAAAAGGGGTTCAATGTCGTTACTAAGTGGCTAGATAACAACCTGTTAACTCTAAACCAATCTAAAACAAAAGTAATTACCTACTACATAAGTGCACGTTGCAGACCATCTCCGAAAAATATTACCATAAGAGCCCACACATGCAACACCATTCAAAATTGTGACTGTTATTGTCTTGACGTGGCTTCATCGGTCAGGTATCTGGGGATCCAAATAGATGAACAACTAAATTGGAAAAATCAAATCTCACTCCTATCGAAGCGCGTAAGAAAATTGCTGTACCTCTTCAGAAACCTACGATGTGTATGTGATCCAAAGCTACTCACCACCACCTATTACGCGTTATGCCAATCAGTGATTTTGTATGGGATATCCATCTGGGGAGGATGTGCTAAGACACATCTTATCAAAGCTGAAAGAGCGCAACGGGCAATTCTAAAAACAATGTTATTTAAAAAATATAGATTTCCGACGGAGGAAATTTATAAATTAACCGCGGTTCTCAGCGTTCGTCAACTGTACATCGAGAAGATCTTACGTACTCAACATATGAAACGACCGGATTTTCCTGACACGGTACGAAGAGCTCACAAGGTATATAAACAACCTAGTTGTAAAACAAAATTTGCCCAACGATTTCTTTTCTTCCTGGCTCCGTATATTTATAATAATTTTAATGTCATTCTACGTTTTAGGAATTATGGTTCACACACATTCAAAAATATTTTACGAAAACACCTACTCACCTTGAATTATAATAGTACTGAAGACACATTTAAAATCCCTACATAGCAAGCCTTCATACATTACATAATTATATTACATACACTACACACAATACATACACTACATACATTACTTACACTAGATATACTATATTCATTACAAACACTACACACCTTTTCGCACCTTTTAATTAACACACACACACTCACACACACGCCAGTTAAGCCAAAGTAGTGTTAAGTGTAGCAGCTTATTATTGCTAAGTTTATAAGTTTTATTATTATTGTTAAGATTTATTTTTATTTTTCTTTTACTTTCTTTATTTCACTTTCTAAAGACTTATGTTTGAAAGATCTTAGTGTTGACTAGTTTGTTGTCTTATGGGTCACAGTAATGAGGAATAATACCCCACTGTAATACAGTACCAACTAGCACAGGGGGCATTGTGACTGATACTGGCGGCCTTATTATTTTGTAGTTATACTTAAGACCTCTACTTGAGATAACTTGTTGTTGTTGAAATGAATAAATAAATGAAATAAATAAATAAAATAAATAAATAGGATCACACCTATTTTCAAGATGGGTCAAGGGCTAGATAGTTGTGTATAAAATAAGTACCTACATTTACCTAAATTTCAGTGCTGTGCTATTAAAATGTACCTACTGTGTGTTACTTAATTATAACAAGAAATAAATGAAAATTCTTTGTACTTGTATGTTATTTATTTTTCTTAGGATTGATTACTAATACAATTCATATACAATGTTGTCTGCCAATATAATCGGAGAAATCCTGGTCAACCTGAGTAATGTGTCAAAACCGTTAAAAATAGACCAACTGTTAAAGTAAGTAACCGGTGAATCTTATTATTTCTGAGAGTAGGTACTGAATCTATATTATTGTCCAAGTATCAAATTATGTTAAAAAGAAATATATTTCTTTATTTACAATATTTCACATCAATTAACAAGAGTTTTAGAAGGGTTATTGTTATGAAACTTAGGTCCAGAGTTGAGTCTAAATCTAGGCTATCTGGGTATATCCATGATATCAAAGTTACATTCTTAAGGGCCAAGTTATTCTACTTACAAAAGGTGTTTTCTTATTGTTTTACCACAAATGAAATTTAGCTTTTTGAAACACTATTTTTAAGACATTATTGTGAAACTTATTCCAACAGCACCGGAAATTTAAAGTGCTGATTGTTTCTCTTCAATTTGTTCAAAGTTTCCTTCTCTGTTTATCTTTCATCGACTCTTTTTTCTCCAAACAATGGTAGGTAACCCCCTTATTTAATATTTTTCTATTTTGTTTCAGTCCTGTAAGTATAAATTAGGTTTTATTAACACCATATGGTTAAACATGCGTATTTATGTAGACATTAAAACCATTTTTTAGTTGTGTTTAATTAGTACACAATGTTATGTACCTTTTTTTTAATGTCTATAGCATTAAACATAATAATTACTGTTATTATTTGAATAAAGGTTGCCTTAGGATAATACACTGACCTGTAAAATACCTTCTTTATTAAATATTCCGCTTTAGAACGGTCAGGACACAGCCTTGACTTTTTTGTAAAATTCCTGCGACGAATAGTAATTTCCCATTGCTTACGAATATTGGCGTTTTCTGGGATCATATGGCCGGTTTTATTTCTGCATCCATAAACACAACACTGATGCATTCTTGACCAACAGCTAGCAATATTGTTATTTAGTTTTTGAACACAAGTTATACTTAAAACAGTAAAAATAGTTCGGTAACCACTAACACAAACTGTAGTAGACGCCATGTTGTTATGTTTTTGTTTACTTTTATCCTTCAAGCGCCATCTGGCGGGAGCAATTGGCAGTAATGTTCCCTATTGTCGCGCATCTTAATTTTACCGATCTAAATGCAATAATTACTTTAATTAAATTCATTAAGTAAATTATATCGGTTTTATTCGCATCCTCGACTGCAGCCGTAAGTAATTACTGGTTCTTTGTTTCCTGATTTATTTATCCTCATAAACACTATGCGTACGTAAAAACCATTGAGTTGATACACATTAAACATAAATTAACAGTTCAACATTGTTTTCGTTTCATTTAATGCTATACTAAATTAAGTATAATAGTACTGTCTACATTTTGTTTCATTGTGTGATCACACTATTCTATCTATTTTCATAGGATTAAAAAATAATATTATCTCAGCTAAGAGGCAAGAAATACACAATTTTAGATAACTATTATTTAGTAGAAACTTTCTACTAAAAGGTAAGTACACTAGTCTTTCTGATATTACTCTCATCTAGCAGCTAGTACATGCATATATGACAGTGGATGTGAGGATTGAGGGACCACTTTTATTAATCGCTATCTTCAAATTGCGTTGATATTTTTTTCCATATCTTTTTTACAAAATGTTTCAAGTCTCTTACTAAAACTTTATGTAGAAAAAGAACGAGTTTGTTTATTTGATTAGATAATATTCACAAAAATATTTATCTTTCTTGTGTGGTATGAGGGACCACAGTTTAGCCGTTATATATTTTTGATCTATAATGCTTTGTGGTCTATTATTTAGTAAATGTCTTTACAAATTCTTTACTAAAAGTCTGTATTCACAACACCTTAATTTTTCAGATACTTCCCGAGATCTGGCGGATGATCTGTGAGGACTGAGGGACCACACTTTAAGGGCTGTAGTTTTTATTATATTTGTTTACAAATTCCCAGATTTGATCTACAATTGTTTTAAATCTACTACTAAATCCTACGATATTTGTTTTGCCAATTACCAGTGTGGTCCCTCAGTTCACACACACATTATTTTGTGAGTTCGGTATTATTACTGGATCTGGAATATTGTCATGTGCACATACGTCAGCGCCAATACTAAAAACTTATTCGATAAAGTGGACCTGTAAAACGGACCTTTGTGTGAACGAGCACTAACATAGCTATTTTTTCATTGATTAAATGACCCGAATACTGGCTGGATGACGAAACACTAGCATGTTAACTAACACATACTTGGTGCAAGTAGTTAATAGTGGTGTTAGTTTTACGTCCGTGATAACCGAGGTTGAATGACATTTAGTAAGGTAATGTTAGCTAGCGCATGATGTTGTTACCTTGTTGTCGTGTCGCATGTTATTTACTTACTTAATTTCATATGAATAAACAGTTGATAAACTAAAAGCCAACCATAGAACTACAATAGTTGATAGGTAGGTGAACTAAAACACACATACACACTCCTGTGTAATTTATATTTTATTATTGATAGGCTCGTGCTTAACCACTATCTCACCTGCAATGATGTGGTTGACGATGAGGCACGCTTGCCTAGAAATAACCTATTCACCCTTGACTTGAAGACTCCCAGATTGTAGCTAATAGGGAATACAGACTCCGGCATTTTTCTGTTTATTTTAAATTCAATAGCAAATTGATAGTACGTAGATTTTTGTTGAATTATAAGTGTTTCAAATCTTCAAAACAACGCCCGGGATCACGACATATGGAAAAAGTAGATGGAGGTCATTATCCAGGAGTGAGAAACCATAGACAAAAAATCTCCAGAAGAACTGAACTCTCTGCAAAAATTCTTATACTGTTTGAAAGCTACACTTTAGTCGAGCAGCTATAGGTCATTTTATCCCGGCATAGGTCACGGTTTCTGTAGAATAGGCCACACAACCCAACCTGCGGGTAGTATACTCATATATTTTGATCATAATGGCCATTTACAAGGATTTACTGACTAAAACCAAAAAACATCGTTAATCTCTTTTAGATAAAGTTGAAATTTACTCTTTGGTGAGAAGATAACTATCGTCTTTACTATCTTATTGTGTCTTTATTGAACGTAACTCACTGTGTTCCCAATCTTGGCCATTAACAACAGATAATGGGCGGGCAAAGGCCTAATAGGCTGATGGAGTGATAGGTCAGTAGATAAACTAACAAAAACAAACTTAATTTACGTTGATGACTTTTAATTTCTGGCAAAATATTCTTTATGAAAATATTGAACAAACAAATACAAAGTAACAGTACACGTAGTTTGTCACACTCAGAACTACAAACTTATATTTTAAGTGATAAAAAGTAAGAAGTAAAGTAAGAAGTAAGCTAAAAAATCAATTTATTCAACAACAATTTTTTGTGTACATTGATCAACCTTAAAACTTCCATTAAAGATATAATTTTCAGAATCGGCTGAACATACAATAACATAATGCCTGTTTTCCTCGAAGTTAGGCAGAGGTACACCTATTAATAAACACTCATAGTTCACCAGTTATGTTTTACAGGACGTGCCTATTGTAATAAGGGACGGGCCTATTGCCACCAACTGGTCTCTAACTCCAGAATCAGGCTGCTACTGAGAAATACCAGACGGAAAAACTTAAATAACACTTTATTTATTTATTTATACTTCATGCAACATAAAAGTACATTGGCGGACTTAATTCCTGATGCATTCTCTGCCAGACAACCAAGGGCGGTGAAGAGATAGCATGGCAGATGCAAAAAATATGAAATAATGATATTAAAAACGTAAAATTAGTACAAAAAAAAATATAAACTAATTTAAATATTTAGTATACTAAATACCAAATATAAAATAATATATAAATATATATATCTAAATTAATAGAAATGCGCATAGTGAGACAATTCTGCTATTCGTTTACAAAATAATGCAGCAACTATGAATATATTATATATTATTACTACATATATATTCGATATTCGAGATTAACCTGTACAAACATATAAACAAAAAAAAAATACTTTGTAACATGGGTTTTATCAGCTTGTCAAAACTGTAATAATGTATCCAAGACTCCCAGTTTCTAACAACATGGTGTTACGATTATAAAAGACACAGTTTGTCGTTCAAAAACAAGTGAATTTCCTCGTGATTTCCTTTAGCGTTTGCTGCGGATTGATATTACGTTTCTATTCCGTATGAAATACTCCGAGCTTCTCTGTTATTGGTTGAGTAGGTTTCGATTAGACGGCTTTGTGTTCTGTTGTTTCAACTACTGAAGAAGATCGTGTAATAGTTACATAGTAGTTATTTTAGTGACTTTGTACATTTATCCAATGACTTTTTCTTAGACAAACGCTTGGTCGTGTACACAAGTTTTGTCCCCGGTTTAACTCCTGTAACTTATCTCATATGAACTGTGCATATAATGTTGCCCAAGAGATGACTCAGCAATAGTATAGTTTTTTACCAGTGTAAGCATTATCATTATCGGATAAGGACGTCAAGAAATTACAATATCGTCTAACATTTAAACGAATTAACATACAGAAGATACAATAGAATATACTTTAATGTACACCAAAAAAAGAATTTACACATATATTTTACAACTTAATACTATGGGTACAAAGGTGGTCTTATCGCTGAAAGAGATATCTACCAGACAATCTTTGGATGGTAAGATTTATTCTTTAAACTAGCTGTTACCCGCAGCTTCGCCCGCGTTGATATAGATTTTGTCAATCAATTGTGGTTGTCGACATACAGGGTAAGAAATATACAATGTTGCAGTTTTAGTTTTAATCAAAATCGGGCCCTTGACTCCTTTGAGTGTTTTGTGCTATTCTTCATAGTGATGATTTGGCCATCCACGCCCACTTGGAAAACTCAGCCTGCATAGGTACAGGAATTATTAAAGTAAAAAACCGGCCAAATGCGAGTCGCACACGTGCACGTAGGGTTCCGTACCATTATCGCAAAAAACGGCAAAAAAAACACGTTTCTTGTATGACAGCCACACTTAAGTATTTATTTTATTCTGTTTTTAGCATTTGTTGTTGTAGCGGCAGCAGAAATAAATATTTTGTGAAAATTTCTAAGTTTGAAGCGAATTGATCCCCATAATAAGAAAATCCATACAAAACTAAACCCCTCCTATTTCTACCCCTTTGATTTTTATGCACAAAGAAGTAGCCTCTGGCCTTTTCAGGCTCTCAAACTATCTCCATACCAAATTGCATCTAAATCGGTTAATAATAAGAAGAAGTTGAATGATAAGAAGTTACATACAAAATTAAGCCCCCGCCATTTCTCCCCCTTCGCACTTTTTGCAAAAAGAAGTAGCCTATACCCTTCTCGGGGTCTCAGAGTATCTCCATACCAAATTTCATCTAGATCGGTTCATAATAAGAAAAAAATGCATTATAAGAAGTTACAAACAAAATGAACCCTCTCCCCATTTCTCCCACTTCGTACTTTATGCAAAAAGAAGTAGCTTATGTCCTTCTCAGGGTTTCAAAGTATCTCCATACCAAACTTCATCTAAATCGGTTCGTAATAAGAAAAAGTTGCATGAAAAGAATTTACAAACAAAATTAACCCTCTCGCCATTTCGCCCCCTTCGTGTTTTATGCAAAAAAGTAGCCTATGTCCTTGCCCAGGTTCCAAACTATGTCCATACCAACTTTCATCTAAATCGGTTCAGCGGTTTAAGCCATAATAAGACGTTTCATACAAAACTACCCCACCCCCCATTTCTCCCCCTTAGTGTTTAATGAAAAAAAAAGTAGCCCTTTCCCAGGTCATAAACTATCTTCATACCAACTTTCATTTAAATTGGTTCGGCGGTTTAAGCGTGAAAAGGTATCAGACAGAGAGACAGACAGACAGACAGAGTTACTTTCGCATTTATAATATTAAAGTATGGATTATTACTTCAGATAAAAATCATAAAAATGTTTTTAATTTCCTTTATTTTGTCCCTTCATCTTAATGATCCAGCGAAGAAATTAAACTTCTGGTTACGTAGAAACTATTATTTAATCTGTGCTTCTGGGAAGGAACTATGATTTCAATATGTTAAGATGTAAAGTCGTACTGACGTCAGCAAATTTTTTTTTTTTTTTCATTTTGACTAATAATAAGATTTACAAAAAACATTGTTAAATAACAGTAACAATACAATATCTAACTCCATGAAAAGTTTAGGTAGGTACTGCATCTACGATGTACAAAGAGAAATCGTTTTTTCTATTTTAATTAAATTGCGGGTTTCGTCGTTTCGGTTCCATAAACAATATTAAACAATTCATTAAAAAGATAGCGTAGCAAAAACAGGTAGTTAAAGAATTCACGCGATAACAGTCGTTGACAATATAGGTATTAAAAAATATCTGGAACAATCCTTATCTATCATTGCTAAATACTATAATGATAGTTCACATAGTAGACACATAAAACCAAGGACCAAGTGATAATAATACCAGCCTGTAACTGTCTTACTGCAGTGCAAATGCCTCTTCTGATACAGAAAAGGCAGACAGTGTAATAAATGTTTTATTGCAGGAATGCAAACGATAATTACACATACCTAAAATTAAAGGCAAAAAATCGGCCGTCCGTTTTCACTAACACTAAGCGATACGTAAATTATATCACAATTCTAACGTAAACAGATGGTCATGGCCTAATAAAAGCAGCTTCACGGTGGTTCGATATTCAAGGTTAAGCAACGCTTAACCCTGAATATCGGACGGACCCACCTTGGGGGTCCGTGGATGGGAGAACATCCTAATATACCGAGATTCATCCGTGCCTCGAAAAGCACGTTAAGCCGCGTTGTCATTTGTACAACATTAACAGATTAACAGTCATTCGTTACGGATAATCTGAAGTCTGTAGAGCAGTAGTGGCCCAGTGGTATCGGCCGCGACTTACAAGTTGTAGGTCGTGGGTTCGAGCCCAGGCAGGGGCTTTACTTTGTGTAAATCATTTCTTCACCACTGTTCTCAAAACGGTGAAGGAAAACATCTTGAGGAAACCGGCATGTCCTAGAACCAAAAATTCGAAGACATGTGACATCCACCAACCCGCACTGGGACCGCGTGGTGGATTACGGCCCATTCCCTCTCACAGAGAGGAGGCCTGTGTCCCAGCAGTGGGAACATTAATAGGCTGATGATGTGATGTGTGATTTGAAGTCCGACAATCCATCACCAGTCTTGCCAAAGGGGTATTGTATTACCCAGTTACTGGGTTGTGGAGTTCAGATAAATCTGGTTAGACTAGAAGCCAACCCCAATATTGTTGAGATAAGTTGAGATTGATTGTTTAGTGTTAATGAAAACAGGCATACGCACAGCCATCTATTACGTACAAAAGCTATAATATTTTTCATACAATTCGGACCCAAACTACACTTGAACCGAATCGCTATCAAGTCTAACTCTTAAACAAAAGAGTACACTATTTCACAAATGTATTTACGAGGACGATGCACGATGGTCCAATAATGCATTAGGCGGTGCCGGTTCTAGACACGAAGATATCTGTAGTTTATTGCTATGTGCAGTCTGTCTTTCTGTTTGACTTGGCAGTTGCTGTAGTTCATACACTAGCAGTGTATGTTTTTTTTTATTATATCAAGCCGTAGCCGTATGGGTCTAACTAATCCCAAATAATTTTTCATTAGTTATATTTAGCCTTGTTTGGGGTGTTGTTGCTAGTGTATGTTTTTTATTATTATTAGAAACCGAGGCTCGTTGGGTCTTCCTGTACTAACTTTCATCCTCTATTAAGATAAGGGATCAATTCACTAAACCTTCCCGATAACGCAATATCAATTGCGTGGATAGGCAATACCCGCCACGTCTCTTGCCACCCCGAGCTCTGAAAGCTGGAACCCAAACTACGCTTGAACTGAATCGCCATCGACTTTAAAAAAAACAGCGCACTATTTCACAACTGCATTTACGAGAACGGTGGTCCAATCAGTAGGCGGTGCTGGTTCCAGTGTCGCAAAGATATCTGTAGTTGATTGCTGAGTGCACTCTGTCTCTCTGTTTGGCTGGGCTGTTGATGCTAGTGTATGAAACGATTGCTGTTACTGATCGCTATCATCTATGGGTTATATTTATAAAAACTTTTTAACCACATGGTTAGTTTGAATACTGATTAGTAGATTTTAATGATATAGATTATTATGACTCAGTGATTGAATGAGAAGTAATTACCACCTTATGATTAACAGAAAACCTAATGACACTTAAGCCACTTGAGCCATGGTTTGAGTACAAGATCTCATAAGTGTGAGCGATCTTAAGACAGCTATTAAGTCAATAACTCGACTTCGTGTTCATTTATTTACTTAAAAATATTATGGTAGATTGTTCATTCAAATTCTTCAAAGAAAATAATTATGCCTACTATGTCGCTGATTTGTATTCATAAATGAGCCTGTTTTTATTAATCACTTGCCCATTTCAGTTCATGGTATACGATATACTCCCACAAGCTCCAATATTTGCCCTACAATTCGACGCAAACGTTTAAATCGTATCGTCATCGAGATTCGAGTCTTAAACAAATTAGTGCATTATTTCACAACTGTATTTACGAGGACTATGATCTAATATAGCACGCGGTGCTGGTTCTAGATATCCGTAGTTTATTGCTGAGTGCAGTCTGTCTTTTTGTTTGGCTGGGCGTTGCTGCTAGTGTATGATTATTTTTTGATATTACAAGCTTTGTCAATATTTTCAACAGACTTCAAAAAGTAACAGGTTCTCGATTCGACTGTATCTTTGTGACATGATTACTACACCAGTTATGAATCGATTTTGATTATTCTTTTTTATTTGAAAGCTGGTGCTTCTCGTAGAATCCTATTTAAATTTGATCAAAATCTGTGTAGATTGGCTGAATAATTTAAAGTTATCCTTAATAATGCGTTTTTCATGGTAATATAAGAGGCTAGGCAGATGATGATAGGGTACCAAAACTAAAAAGAGAAAATTAAAATACTTTCAACATAAAAACAAAAAATCAGTTTACGACTTCCAAAACAAAACACTACAAAGTGTAAAATAACTTTCTATTCAGAAGTCGGTGTCCTTCGTACCTATTTATTTCATTTTGACATCGACTTCCGAAAAGAAAGTTAATGTTTGCTTTGTAGTGTTTTGTTTTAGCAGTCGGTAATTTTTTTTAGGTTTAGATTTTTCGTTTTGTTTTGAATTGAAGATCTACTACAGGCTATTTGAAGGTTGTTCAAATTAATTTGTCATTTTTGCCGTTGGGAAATCCCATCGAGCAATTATCTGAGGCATGATGCCTAAAATTTACTCTTTACTAGCAAAGACCAACGCGCATTAGATATATTTAAGCGTGATTGTGACGTAGGTATCTACTAAATAACATAATCTAAGAGGAAACAAGCCTGATATAATACAGTATAATAATTGTTTCCTTGCCACTAAAAAGCTTTCATCAAGCGCTAACTTATTAGGTTCCAAATCGTGGCCCACTTTCTAAAATCACATTAATCTTGGCAATAAAAAAATCAATTAGAGGTTCTAAACGCGAATGACGAAGATGGATCACGGGGTCAATGGCCGGTTGGACGCCGGGGTATTTTTCACGTAAGTACACCGATGAATAAATCAAGTTGACAGTATTTTATTGCGAAGAAAATATTACTTGGTACGGAGAAATGTTTGATTTAGGTGGATTTAAAATTTTACATTATTTGTTTTGCCTTTCGATGTGTTTATGTTTTCCATTTTAAATATTAACAATGTGAAAGATGTGATTCTAAGAAACCTTCCTGATGTCGCGAAGCAATTTGAATTGCGATGATAAGCCATATCATAAAACTATTTACTAAGGAAATTTCAGGTCACATACGCACAAAACATTTTGACGAAACATTTATTATGCTGTAGCGTTGTGAGATCTCAACTGAAAATAGTCGAATGATACTAATATCAAAATTAGTCAGTCAATAGTCACATCTCTAAAAACACGGCACAACTCTAACCTTCCGGAGTACTGTCACTCGGTCATTTGGATTCCGGTGGCTTAGCTAATTACATATTTTCTATCCTCACGATTCTGGTGCCCCGATTTAGGGTGAGTTTCTCATTAGTTTAACTATTGTACCTTATTCCTTGTGCCAGGCGACCAATACCGATTCCATCACCTAATTAATATCAGTTTTGCACTGTCATGTTGGACGCGTGGCTAAGGGTCGCCTGGGACAAAGGAATTTGCAATGAGCATGTGTTTCTACTGCATTGAATTGTGTCTCCGTGTTATATTGTAAGTGATCACGTTTACTTATGTTAATAAATGCTAGCGTGTTCATACTTAACCTAACTTTGCATCTGTCAATGTGCTTGCTATGTTTGCAAGTTTCTTATCTGTAAACCGCTGCGATGTGCTGAGCTTTCACCTACAATGTTCCCATACCGTTCCTTGGCCTAAAATGGGGACGAAGCTGGTACATCGCATGCGGCTTGCTGCTTTTTGCACCGCATCTAACATGCGCACCCTATGGTGCTTTCAGGGCTCTTCGTACGGGGTCGACGTACGGGCGTACCGTCCGGCTGTGCGCTACCCATGGACGTAGCGGCGTGCGCAGCCTACCCTGCGCACCCCTAACCGCTACAGTCCCTGCGGCCTACCGCTAAGCCGGCCGCGGTCTACTGCCCCACGTCTGCCACGTGCTGCTGCTTCTTTGTACGGGCTGAGGCTTGCCTTTCTCCCACGGCTGTACGCTGCCAACTACCTGCACGCTGCCAACTACCTGCACGCTGCCAACTACCTGCACGCTACCTACGCCCACCGCCAGGTCCTTTTACCTGACACCTGCAGCTTACCGCCGTGCCAGCCTACGCACGTGGCCCGGTCTTGCCTGCCTACCTGCGGCCTGCCGTCGCGCGAGCCGGTGCCAGCGCAGCCTACCCTGCGCACTCCAAGCTGCTACAGTTCCGGCGACCCTATCGCTGTGCCGGTGCTGACCGGTCCCCGCGTCTACCACGTGCTGCCAAGGGACGGTACCCCCTTACTATTTTATCCGCGTGACGGCGTCTGTACAGAACTGAGTGGCGCTAGAACCCTCGACCTAGCTGTTATATTTAACTTAAAATATATGTATTAAATTACAAGCTGTTTCTCTAACTACCTCCTAACTACCAGTTAGCGGCCTGCGCAGCTTACCTAGCGCAGACCTAGCCGTTACAGTGGCGCCCAGGCTTAATAATACTATCCGTCACACAGTTCTGAACCGATACCAATCACGTTTGCTCCTTATACATCGTTGCGGTATAGAATAAGTTTATTGTGTTATTATCAGTCGTTACTAACAGTCTATTTTGTAATAATGGGAACTCACCCGATTAATTTCATACACTTAAGGAAGGCTGAATTAGAGTATGAAGTCTTGATACGGGGCGGTGAAATTGGTACTTGCCTAAACTTAAGGAAACAAATAAACATTTTGAGTAAAAAATATACCAGTGATGACATACATGAATCAGGCATTGATGAAAATGAGGATTTATGTGCGTTAAAGGCAACAATAGGTGAATACCAATTGATGTTAGGTGAAATTAACAATGAAGCGGGATTAGCAAAGGGTATATCTTACAAAAATCATATCAAATACCGACTAGCCCGCATTAAACCAACCAACCAAGAGAACTTATTGCTAAGACAAAAATTAGAAGAAAAATATAATACACTAGAATCACAAATTACCAAACTAGAAACTAAGTTTAGTTCTGGTAGCTCACAACGAACTGACACAATAACTGCTACAAACACTAACATAACCGTAACATGCACTAGTCATGTACCAAATAAACCTAAGTATGATGGCAAAACCTGCGTGCGATCTTTCATACAAAAAATACGCGAGTTTAAAACATGTAAACAAATAAAAGATGATGATATGTTTAACTTCGCGTTTGATATCTTCACGGATAATGCACTGCATTGGTACAGGCATGTGAAACCAAACGTCACCTCATGGGAAGAGCTATTAGATCAATTAAAGGCTGCTTTTGACTATGATGACTATGATTATAGATTACTTACCGAGATTAGAACACGTTCACAAGGCGAAACAGAAAACATAACCATCTACATATCCTTAATGAGCGGTTTATTCAATCGATTAAAAACTAAACCATCAGAAGCAGAGATGTTTGACATCATCGTTCACAATGTTAAACCAATGTATGCGGAAGTACTAGCTATCAGTAACGTGCAAAGTCTGGAGCAATTAGAGTTGGTCTGTAAAAACTATGAAAAATATAAGATGCGGGCAGCACACTACCAAGACCCAACAAAAACAAACCTCAACTCCTTGGCTCCAGAATTTGCTTACGTCAAGCCAACTAACAAAACTAACAGCACTAACTCGAAACCATACTATAGCCGCTACGGGTATGGCCGCAGGGACTACGATAAAAAACCTGAAGCAACCGGGGATATCTCTCACTCTTCTCGACCGGTCGCGCTAGTAGACAAAAAAGGCACAGATACACCAATCAGAGGTCAACCTTATTGCCCTAGGTGTAGGTCTAACTCACACTCACTACGACAGTGTACTGCAGACCGTGTCCTAATTTGTTTTAAATGTGGAGAAAAAGGGGTGAAGTACCCCGATTGTGCGAAGTGTCACCCACCAAAAAACTAGCTAGTGAGGTTTGTTATGATAAAAAATTTAATGCCAGGCTAAGTAAAACAGAGTGGGAGGATTGGCTAGCTGTAGTCACAAAATTCAAAACCTGCTACTCTGTATCAACTATACAAAACAAACCTCACAACGACATAAGGCCATATGCTTCTATAGAAATAAACAACATGCCAGTTTGTGGTTTGCTGGATTCAGGTTCGGCTGTTACCATCGTTGGTAAAGACTACCATAAACTCCTAACTAAGGACCTAGGGCTAACCCTGCAGCCTAGGGACCACTCAGAAACATTTGTTGCCGCTGGGGGACAAGTGCTTCATCCTATAGGTACTATAAACATACCAATAACTTTCGAAGGAAAGCTACACACTATCAAGGCTCATGTGGTGCCATCAATAGACACTCCTATCTTGCTGGGAATGGATTTTTGGAACACCTTTCATATATTCCCTAAGAATATTAAATCCATATTCCTAGTAAACATAAATGACACCAGTGCAAACACTAAACCAAATATATATTTGCACTCATTTGCACAGCTAACTGAGGAACAAAAAGTAACAGCTGAGAAAATAAAGACTCAATTTAAGAACATTTCCTCAGAAAATAAAGGCCTAGGCCGCACTAACTTAATAACACATAGCATAGACACAGGTGATGCACCCCCTATACGGCAACGTTACTACAGGATGTCTCCGGAAAAACAGCGTGTTCTCGGTAAAGAATTGGACGAAATGCTTGGCCTGGATGTGGTTGAACCATGTGAAAGTCCATGGTCTTCCCCAGTCCTACTAACACCGAAAAAGGACGGCAAATTGCGGTTTTGTTTGGATAGTAGGAAACTAAACGCTATTACAAAAAAAGATGCTTACAATTTGCCATACATTTCGGAAATACTAGATAACCTGAGGGATGCAAAATACCTAACTAGCATTGACCTATACAAAAGCTTCTGGCAGTTACCACTAAATGAAACTGACAAAAACAAAACAGCGTTCTACATACCTGGCCGGGGAACATACAGGTTTAAAACTACACCGTTTGGACTAACAAATGCGCCTGCTACGCAACAACGAATGGTAGATAAAATGTTTTACGGACCAGAGTTTGAGAATAGGGTCTTTGCTTTCTTGGATGACATAGTGCTGGTGTCGTCTGATTTTGAGAACCATATAGCCTTGCTAACTAAAGTATACAATAAATTATCTAACGCTAACTTAACAATAAACATGGATAAGTGCCAATTTTTCCGTGATGAATTGAAATATCTTGGCTACATAGTTAACTCTAAGGGACTACATCCAGACCCGGAAAAAGTAGAAGCTATACAGAACTTCCCAATACCCACCAATCCTAAAGAAGTAAAAAGATTCTTAGGAACGGCATCATGGTATAGACGTTTCGTACCAAACTTCAGTACTCTAGCTGCACCACTAAATAGACTCACAAGCTCAAGTAAGAAGGCACCTCCCTTTGACTGGTCTCAGGATTGTCAAGAGTCCTTTACTAAACTAAAGGAAATACTAATATCGGCCCCAGTACTATCGTGTCCAGATTACACCATCCCATTCGAAGTACACACAGATGCCAGTAACTATGGTATCGGCGGTTTGCTAACACAAATTAGGGACGGCGTTGAACATCCCATAGCATACATGAGTAAATCCTTGTCTAAGCAAGAACAAAACTACAGCATCACGGAAAGGGAAGCACTAGCTGTACTTTCGGCACTGGAACATTGGCGCTGTTACCTAGAAAATGGCATCAAGTTCACAGTGTTCACAGACCATTCCGCACTAAAGTGGTTTCTCAAACTTCAAAACCCTTCAGGACGATTGGCGCGCTGGGGTATAAGATTGTCGGCCTTTAACTTTGACATACAACATAGACGTGGTACAGATAACACCTTACCAGACGCGTTGTCACGTGCTTGTCCGGTCGCAGCACTCACACAAGAAAACACTACACAGACAAGCCCGCCTAAACAGACAGACGACACTTGGTACCAAAATATCTACAATGGTTGCCAACGAGACCCTTCAGCATTCCCAAACTACACGGTAAAACATAACAAACTATACCGTTATGAAAAAAGTAAATTCGCAATACTATGTGAGTTCGATTGGAAAGAAGTCATTCCTAAGGAAGATAGGCAACAAATAATCACTAATAACCATGCTGAACCAACCGCAGCTCATTTAGGTATCCATAAAACATACAAACGACTAACACTACGCTACTACTGGCCAGGGATGCATGGTGACGTGGTGAGGTTTGTAACGGCATGTGACACTTGTATCGCTCACAAACAAGCTAATCACGCCCCCCTAGGACTAATGGGGAAGCCAAAAGAGTGTTCTCGTCCTTTCCAAATGCTGAGTATAGACATAGTGGGACCACTGCCGTTCTCTAGACGTCAAAACTCATATCTATTTGTTGCTACTTGTTGTTTCTCTAAATACTGCCAACTATTTCCCATAAGGAATGCTAATGCCACTACTATAGTACGACTATTAGAAGACAGTATATTCTTGGTCCATGGCATACCACAAGTTGTAATTTTGGATAACGGAACACAATTTACATCAAATGAAATGAAAAACCTCTTTAAAAAATACAATATACCTGATGTACACTACACACCGAGATATACACCACAAGTGAATACTGTGGAACGCTACAATAAAACTATAATCACGGCGTTATCCACATTTATCAATGATGACCAGCGCTCCTGGGACTTACACATCCCAAAGGTTCAGTTTGCACTAAACAGCTCAACCAGTGAGGTCACAGGCTACACACCAGCGTTTCTGGTCTATGGTAGGGAGTTGATCGCTGACGGTTCTCACTATCAGGACACTGATATAAAGGAAATAATATACCAACCAAGGGACCACTATGCAGAGAACTTGGGTGTCCTATCTAGCATCTTCGACAAGGTACAAACAGCTTTACTGAAAGCATTCTCTAGGAACACTAGTAACTACAACCTTCGTAGGAAGGACGTGGAATTCAATGTGGGAGATGTAGTCTGGAAACGTACGTACTACCAGAGCGATAAGGACAAATATTTCAGCAAAAAACTGGCACCTAAGTTTGTAAAATGCAGGGTATCAAAGAAACTGTCTCCACTGGTGTATGACTTGGTAGATATACAGGGAAAACCACTGGGTACCTGGCATATCAAGGATCTAAAGTGGAAGAATCCGCAGTAGTCCCGTAGGCCTAGCTAGCTAGCGTTTGACTCACACTGGGTCAAACGATGCCAAGGGACTACTACCACCACATCTCGTGGGAGGTCATTCACCAACAGGGGTTTATCTATTTAACTTTGGCTGCAGGAGTCCTAAGCTCCTTTGGTACCTAACTACTGGTCAGTTGGTAATCAAACTAATCTCATTCACTAGAGTAATTAAAGTTCTTGCCTACAGAGTTGCGTGAGTTCGCTTGTGAGGGGTTTCTCAATTGAAAATAGTCTCGACAAAAATTTAATTATTCGTTAGAACGGCGTTGCCATAGAGAATGCTGGGGACTCCAATGGGGTGTTTAATTTTTGATGGCAGAGCAGGTCTCTATGGTAACTACCCTTAGCTGTTGTGTTGTCATGTCATGTTCTAAAAGAACATCTTAAAGACGGCTCCTACAAAAAGGTGACCGCAACCAGTTTGACAAACAGCCAAACAATAATACTACATGATACACCAGACGTCGATGCCACTAACTTAGTTACAATATCAACAACCTACCTAACCATTTCCCTCTAACACGAACCCACTACTAAACCTAACCAAACCAACTCCCACTAACCCACTAAAAACTACTACCGCTATACTAACCAAACCTACTCCCACTAACACTCTAACAATTACACACGAGACTACACTGACCCCAAGGGTAAACATACCAATAGAGGTACGTCACCAGAACTAACATGAGACACTTTCATGACAAGTAGGAAACCAGCCAAAGGTGTTACTGGCTGGCTTCTGAACTAGATAGTGGAAAGTATAGTAAGTTCTAGCGGATTTTATACAGGTAAAATCCTCTCTCTGCAGCCGGGGTACTGTAGCGTTGTGAGATCTCAACTGAAAATAGTCGAATGATACTAATATCAAAATTAGTCAGTCAATAGTCACATCTCTAAAAACACGGCACAACTCTAACCTTCCGGAGTACTGTCACTCGGTCATTTGGATTCCGGTGGCTTAGCTAATTACATATTTTCTATCCTCACGATTCTGGTGCCCCGATTTAGGGTGAGTTTCTCATTAGTTTAACTATTGTACCTTATTCCTTGTGCCAGGCGACCAATACCGATTCCATCACCTAATTAATATCAGTTTTGCACTGTCATGTTGGACGCGTGGCTAAGGGTCGCCTGGGACAAAGGAATTTGCAATGAGCATGTGTTTCTACTGCATTGAATTGTGTCTCCGTGTTATATTGTAAGTGATCACGTTTACTTATGTTAATAAATGCTAGCGTGTTCATACTTAACCTAACTTTGCATCTGTCAATGTGCTTGCTATGTTTGCAAGTTTCTTATCTGTAAACCGCTGCGATGTGCTGAGCTTTCACCTACAATGTTCCCATACCGTTCCTTGGCCTAAAATGGGGACGAAGCTGGTACATCGCATGCGGCTTGCTGCTTTTTGCACCGCATCTAACATGCGCACCCTATGGTGCTTTCAGGGCTCTTCGTACGGGGTCGACGTACGGGCGTACCGTCCGGCTGTGCGCTACCCATGGACGTAGCGGCGTGCGCAGCCTACCCTGCGCACCCCTAACCGCTACAGTCCCTGCGGCCTACCGCTAAGCCGGCCGCGGTCTACTGCCCCACGTCTGCCACGTGCTGCTGCTTCTTTGTACGGGCTGAGGCTTGCCTTTCTCCCACGGCTGTACGCTGCCAACTACCTGCACGCTGCCAACTACCTGCACGCTGCCAACTACCTGCACGCTACCTACGCCCACCGCCAGGTCCTTTTACCTGACACCTGCAGCTTACCGCCGTGCCAGCCTACGCACGTGGCCCGGTCTTGCCTGCCTACCTGCGGCCTGCCGTCGCGCGAGCCGGTGCCAGCGCAGCCTACCCTGCGCACTCCAAGCTGCTACAGTTCCGGCGACCCTATCGCTGTGCCGGTGCTGACCGGTCCCCGCGTCTACCACGTGCTGCCAAGGGACGGTACCCCCTTACTATTTTATCCGCGTGACGGCGTCTGTACAGAACTGAGTGGCGCTAGAACCCTCGACCTAGCTGTTATATTTAACTTAAAATATATGTATTAAATTACAAGCTGTTTCTCTAACTACCTCCTAACTACCAGTTAGCGGCCTGCGCAGCTTACCTAGCGCAGACCTAGCCGTTACAATGCGAACAGTTAAGGAATGGAATTCCCTGCCGGAGTATGTGTTTCGCGGCAGCTACAATCTAGGGGTATATAAGTAAAGAGTAGATACGTTTTTTCTAGGTAAGCGTGCTTCACCGTCGACCACATGATCGCTTACCATCAGGTGATATAGAAGACAAGCACGAAAAAAAAAAAAAAAAAAAACCTTTAAGTCGCATTGCGTCAATGTGAACGTACTCGATTTCGCTCCGTAAAAATCACTTGTTGGTATGATATAAATCAAATCGCTTTTTTAATCATTTTCAATTTTTTTTTTCGAGTAGAGGGAGGCTCGGGCTTACTATTAAGAATTTCTATAAAAAAAGCCAATAACACAGCCCCCTAGCCAAGTTACAAACGCTTCGTATCGAATCTCTCCCTACAATCGTTAACGCCTTCTATTTGTATGGTCTGACCACGTGACTTTACGTTCAGATGTGTCATTCCCATACATTGATTCGTTTTCTACTAGCGTTATCGATTGCAGATTGTCAACTTGGCTACAGTACCTGGCAATCGATCCTTATACCAACTATTATTTATTCTGTAGTAATATTTCTTACTTCGCCGTAAGGCTTGCAGGTCAAATAAATATAACACTTAAAGAAATCAATCCAAATAAAATTCAGAAACAATTTCAAACAAAATAAAAATGTTTGTAGGGTATTTCTTGAGTCTCTATTTATACGATTTTAGTTTTACTTTTACTCTTCGACCTTGTCAAAGTATTGTAGACTGTTCCTCAAGGGAACACGTCAAGCAAGATGAAAAATTTAATAGTTTACTATTGTAGAATTTGTTTCATTTCGTAATATAGGACTGAATTTTTGACATTAAAGTTTTTTGTAATTTATTATTGTGTTACTTAGTATGACAGGAATTAATTTTATTCAATAGTAAAAAACAATATTATTATTGATTTATTACTGGTACGTTAAGACAGGATTGTGGAGTGGAGTGGTAGCGGATGCGACTTACAAGTTTAAGTCATGAGTTCGAACCCAGGCAGGCGCTTTACTTTGTGTAAATTATTTCAATTTTTTCACTGCTGTCAAATGGTGAAGGAAAACATCGTGAGGAATCCGGCATGTCCTAGAATGAAAAAGGAGAATGCCCATTTTGTATGGCGAAATGTAATGACCGAAACGGGTCTCCCTTGTTTGACCGAAAGGAATTTGACAAATTTTCACTTCCCAAAAAAATTTTCGCATAATTTCATTAGCCAAATTATTACTTAGCAATAAATCTATTCACAAAAATTGGAACGCAAACCTAATGTTTGGGAAATGAACGTTTAAACTATAACTTGTTTACCAACTAGTACTTTTAACATTTTTTATTTAGTCAAATATTTCAGTTGGAATAACAGTTTTAACGCAAAATCAAATAAGCCAAATATTTATACTTTTTTACTTTCCTTTTTTTATATATATTTTTTATTTTTATTTATTTATTTATTATTTATTTAACCATTAATATACACACACACAGTAAATAGACAAGAAGAAGGAACAGAAAATAGGTACAAAGGTATGCTTATTTCTATCGAAATCTCTTCCAGCATATCTGCGAGAGGAGAATTGCAAAAAAAGATATGTAATTTAATGTAGTCGTTCAACATTTTTTTTTAAATAAGTTATTATCCTAATCTAAATAGTTCAGTTCCGGGTAACCTACTAAAAACAATCTCTTTTTTTTCTATTAATGCAAGTCGTTTCTGGCACTCGCCGGCCGCTGCCGCGGCACCGCTCGCTTCGCTCGCTCGGCTCGTGCGTAGGAGGTCACAGTTTTAACCTAACCTAACCTAACCTAACCATTTTTTAATAATTAACCTACTCTAACTACTTCCTTAAATAAACTAATACCAAGTAACCATAAATTTGACTTGTTTCAGACAAATTGAAATATTTAATCGAATTCTGCAACACAAGACTAAATACTCCGAAATAAAATTGCTAACGTCCTTTGCAATTTTTTTTAAATTGTAATGTAAAAATATTTTGCATTAAACAAATGATTATATTAAAATAATTTTTAAATTAAATAATTCCCAAAACTTCTTATTTTTTTTTGCCTTAATATTTTTTGTCTTAACAAATCATTTCACCAAACGTTTATTGTCTGAAGATGTTTGCTGTAATAAATCATTTGATTAAAGACCAAATGCCATAATGACATTATACTTGGTAATATTTTGCCAAGTAAAAATTTGACCAAATAAAAATATGCGTCCTAAAATCATTCGACATATTGCAATGGTATAAAAAAAGGTTGCTAAAATTTGTTTGGGTAATGAAATTTTGTCAAAATCTTTTCGGCAAAACGGCAGGATCCCGACCGAAACATTTTCGCGTCCTGATAAAAACACATTTATTTGATTATGTTACCTTAATTAATTACACGTACAAACTTTAGTCAATTTTAATTGCGGGAGTTAAGAGATATTTAACAAAATATGTTCCTTTTTAGGTTATAACAGATTCAGAGCAATATGGACTCGATGCCAGCATAATTATTTAAGATTTGCATTCGTTAGACATTTGTTCAAGTGATAAGTAGTGCTAAGTAATATGGTCAATATAATATCAGAAATCTTCGGCAAAATATTATGTCTGCGCATATAATGGCGCCAACATCAAAGAACAATTGAGACACCAATTTCGAGCCTTAGCCATGTCGGAAATCACTTAAATAAAGTCCCGTCTTATTAAGCACTATTTTCACAAACACGCGGCGGTGTCGTATTGATAAGATAAGTCACGGGGAAACGAAAAAAACTCAACTCAACGCAACAAAACATACAAACTAATCAAATGAAAAGACGACTACCGTCGCTGTCAAATGAAATGACTGACAGTTATAGGCATGTTACCAAATCGGTAAATGATTTCTAAAAACATGA
Source organism: Orthosia gothica (assembly GCA_949775005.1). NCBI lineage: Eukaryota > Metazoa > Arthropoda > Insecta > Lepidoptera > Noctuidae > Orthosia > Orthosia gothica. Next base: position 27,752,612 of record OX459048.1, read on the forward strand.
TTCATTTGTTATCTTGGTTTGCATTAAACTAGTAAACCACACCAATTTCAAAACCAATTAGTTCTTAACATGAAAAAGGTGAAACAGGAGATCCTTGGATCGATTCAGCGGTTCAGGTAGACTATAAAAAAAAAACGATTCTTCGATTAATCGATGTCAGATCATGTCAACATGCCTCAACCCTAACATAAATGGCGGAATATGTTTGAGCTATGAAACGGAAGAAAAAAAAAACTTACTAATTCAAGAAAACCAGAAATATTTTGGAAAAGAAGTTAAAATACTTGAAATATTTTTGTTTTATGTATTGTCCAGAAATGGTTGTGACACAATTCTTTTTTTTAAAGTACTGTCCATGGGCATTCTCCTTTGAAGAGATGTGACATTCACCAACCCGCACTGAGCCCGATTGGTCGATTAAAGCCCATTCCTTCTCACAAGTCTCGCAGAGAGGAGGCCTGTATACCAGCAACAATAAAAGGCTGCTGATGTTTTTTTTTTAAGTTTTTCCAGTCGTTATGGCGCCGCTTTCGTTAGTAGAATGTCTCTTGTCTAGAGTCTTAGGCCATCTTAACACTGCCGACTAATCGCCTCCTCTTGCGCAAAGTAACGAGGTCTAATAATATTATTGTATTTTCTTTTCAAATATGGTTGAGTAGCGTAGCGTAGTGTTTGCTGCGTTAAAATTAAAAATCTGCACTACAGCTCGAAATCCTGCACAAGAATTTTTTGTTAAAACAAAACCTTATTTTCCATTTCTACCAAATAAAACTGCCCAAAATCCTTTGCTCATGGCGATGGCGTTGAATTACGAATGCGTTCGTCATATCTGTCTGCTGACGTCATCAAATTGCGGAACAGGACCACACCTCATGGAGAAAAAAAGTTTTAAATAAACAAACCGCGGGTTTGCGGAAACTACTCTGCGAACATTCTCTTGGCCATGGAGTGAGCGGGTAGCTTGGCGTTAAATTTGGAGGATTTCGTTTTAGAGATTTTCAAGTTTGCTTAATAAATACATGTTTACAAGAGACACTTATGATTGAAAATTGACCTTACACCCTTTTTTGGCCTGCGAATCAAGCAAGCATGCAACATGCAGCAGGCACGGCTCCGGCGCTGCGGGCACCTGCGGGGCTTCCCGCACAAAACAAACATAAACTGTAAGGGGGGTATGTGTAGTGAGATAAAGTAAACCCACAGTTCATGTAACAACAATTATTTATTTAAATTATCGTAGGTAGAATTACAATTACAAGACTAAACGTTGGATAAAAATACTAATACAGTATGTACAATAAAGTTATCTACAAGATTTAATACTAACTAACAGGGGAATGTTGAAAATATCTAATGAGTCCCTACGCGCGTTGTATATTACTTGAATGGTGTGCGGACCGCTAACGATACCAACACAGCCAAACAACCAATATACGCCGCTAGCCCAAGTCCAGCAAGAGGCGAGGTAATCTTGACCGACCTAAGTCGATACTGAGAGTACACTCGAAGCGTGCCGAACTCGAACTGCCGCTGCTGGCTTCTGAGAGGAGCTTTATAGGCGGTTCTGGCCACGGCGGGGACGCGTTGCGCGGGGCGGAGGTGATGACTCGTAGGCTCGGCCGAACGGCGCGGTAGCAGTGATGACGCGTTGATATTTTCGTCGCGTTACAGTCTCCCCCTCTGGTCCCGAAGACGCCCCGGCGAGGAGACCAGTTGCTGCTTCTGGAACTAGCTTCTGCTTCCTCAGTCTACCGTGTCTGCGCAAATGATTTTTAGATTAGTTAGGATAAGGTTTGAGCCCTTGTATGAACTCAGTGCTGATGAGTGGTAAATACCCAGAGGAAGGTTACGCTCTGCCGGGTGTACCACTTTATAATGATGATAAGAAGAATGATGTACGACCAGTCGCGACGTGGCGCCAGCTTCGCTGTTTGATAGCGAGCTGCGTTGCTTTGGACGTTGGCCGCAACCATGACGAGGACGCTGGGCTGGTAGGCAGGGATACTTGCCACTACCGTGGATTCTAATATGTAGTCTCTAAACTTTGATACAGCCCATATGGCAGACAATGCTTCGCGCTTGGTGGCGGAATAATTCCGTTCCGCCTTAGTCAAAAGCGACTTCCATATTCCACGGGGTGCTCAGTTGTGCCCTCCCCCTGCACCAAAACAGCTTCTTGAGGTAACGGACTTGACTCTCACTACCTCCATATGCACCGTGGACACGGATGCGTCTACTTCTTCGGATCATTAAACTACTTCTGGTTAGGCTCATCCAAGAAGTGAAATGATAATTGCGATATGTTCAGGGACATGTTTGCATCCTGATTAAAATCCACTCCTAAGAGCGTGTGGTTATCTTGTGAACACGATAAAATTTGTGAGGATTCTCCGATCACATACTGTAACGGGTACTACAGCTGACTTTCTGTACTCTACGCCGTAAACCATCTTTGCCTCGGAATCTATGTGCGCTTGACCATTGTTGCCACCAAACAGATGCTTCGCCAACCAGTAACAGTGTAAGCCCCTCTATAGCATTCTCATCCCTTATGGATTCTTTGTCTTGAATGTACTGAAGGTAGTTGGTAGACTTACGTAGTACTACGAGATCCGTTGAAACGGGCAGTACATGATGCAAAACTACATGACATCTATTTTTGGACTATGTACTAACTCTGCTTACTCTGAAAGGGACCTAGCGTGATGATACATAATACAAAATAACAAAATGGATAGCGGCTATGAAAGTACCGAAAAAGAGGGTAGTCTCATAAGACAAAAATAAAATGTACAGCTAGTATGGGGAAAAAACTAGTGGGTACTTTAATAAAGTCAGTTAACGAAAATTAAATAAAAATTGTGGGTATTACGAAAAATTGCCCGAGGTGAGAAGCTAATTGTAATGACAATTGGCAATAAAAATGTGGGAATAGAGCCCGAGTTGGGACGCCAGTTGTAAGGGGGGTATGTGTAGTGAGATAAAGTAAACCCACAGTTCATGTAACAACAATTATTTATTTAAATTATCGTAGGTAGAATTACAATTACAAGACTAAACGTTGGATAAAAATACTAATACAGTATGTACAATAAAGTTATCTACAAGATTTAATACTAACTAACAGGGGAATGTTGAAAATATCTAATGAGTCCCTACGCGCGTTGTATATTACTTGAATGGTGTGCGGACCGCTAACGATACCAACACAGCCAAACAACCAATATACGCCGCTAGCCCAAGTCCAGCAAGAGGCGAGGTAATCTTGACCGACCTAAGTCGATACTGAGAGTACACTCGAAGCGTGCCGAACTCGAACTGCCGCTGCTGGCTTCTGAGAGGAGCTTTATAGGCGGTTCTGGCCACGGCGGGGACGCGTTGCGCGGGGCGGAGGTGATGACTCGTAGGCTCGGCCGAACGGCGCGGTAGCAGTGATGACGCGTTGATATTTTCGTCGCGTTACAAAACATAAATAAACATTATGTAATTTGAATTTAGAACTTGAAAACGGTTTTATGTCTTTTGTATATTATTGATTGTAATATTTATGACAAATGGATTTAGGACATTTTATATTTAGGGATTTCAATTTTATGGCATGTGATATTATGTGATATTAGGTTCGGGTAAGTTATCATTCGGACAAATGATGATTAGGACAAAAAAAGTTATGGCACTTTAAATTATGGATAAAAAAGTTAGGTGACACAATAGAGAACCGTGTATAAAATATAGATTTTTGTATGTATATTTTATTTAATTCGTCTTATGTTATTTTAAAGTTACACACTGGATCATGCCTTATATAATTCTATTCTATATAAATCTTGTTGACATTTAAAATCTTTTTATTTTTGACATTTTTATTTTTAATTTATATAATTTGGATTAATTAAAAATTTAAATTTAATTAATTGACAATTTGTTTTTATTCAATTGCTCGTCAAATTTCGCAAAATGTTGTAAATGTTTGATTTGGAATGTACTAACACTTTACTAACACTAGTTTTATAAAGATTTGTTACTAACAAGATATGGACAGTATATTGTCTGAACTTTCAAATAAATATAAAATATATAATGTCATCTTTCTGTGTCACCTTAGAGTTTTGATGTAAGAAACCTCAACATTGAGTTATGCTCACCTTTGTACATGTACTTTTTTATCACACTGTATGTAATTTTGTTTTTGGTGTACAATTAAGAATTAAAAACATGGTAGTATCATCTGCAAACAATTTAGTGTATTGGGTCGTGAATTTGGGCAGTTCTTAAAAATCCATATTATGTTTATATTAAGGGGCCAAGGACACTTCCTGGTAGTACACCACAGTAGTTTGCTAAGTACGGTGACCTAAAATGGTTTTCTGGGTGTTAGTTTCGAAACACATTTTTCAAATAGCCGCGCATTGTTGAAGGCCTCTTAAGTTTACGGACCAACTATAAGCAACGCCTCGATGCCATATTGCTCATGTTTACGCAATAAAGTTTCATGAAGTATCATATCAAACTCCTTACTCATATTCAAAAATACTACTACTAAAGTTTCTTTTTTATTGATAACATACTTTCTGTTATCTACACTCACAACATAATGTTCCAAATTTGAATTTTAAAAAAAATATTGTATAAACACGTGCCTTTTTTTTCGTGGATACGTAAAATTTTAAAAGTATATCACATAGTGCCACATTTTCCTTCGATTATCAAACAATCGCATCATAAAATAAATAACTTTTTATTTTTTGGTGCGCAAGAGCTCATTCGACTTTATGTAGAAACGTTGTGTCATTGTCTATGGATGCGCGTGCTGCGCAGATGCGTAGTGATAATCAAAATTTCCTGCCATACCACATCTTCCTTCCGTTCCCCCTTTTGTTAACCGACTTCAAAAAAAGGGAGAGATTCTCAATTCGTCGGTGTCTTTTTGTTTAATGTATGTTCGCCGATTACTCAAAGACGCCTAAACCGATTTCAAAAATTCTTCTTTTGTTTGAAAGGGTTCCTAGTTGGTCTCATATTCATCAGGCCAGGATCTGATGATGGGATCCTAGAGAAATTGAGGGAGCCCCTCAAATATTATAGGCATACATATAGCGATTTTGTTATTTTCGTCAACAATGCAATCATTTGCACTCAGAAAGTATCATTTGGTGAAGCAGAACTGATGATAAAGACCACAGGTGGCCACTGGATTTCCTAAATGCTAAGTATGTCACGGGCATAAGATATCGAATAGTTAACCGACTATAATGAAGCAAATACTTATAAATAAATGGTACTGATGAAAATGGCACCATCGAACTGATCCGATGATGAAGCCGGAAGGTAGGCACTGGAACTTTGAAAAAAAGAAAAGAATCCTAGTCGTTTTTGGGTTTATTGGAATCGTCATGAGATGTACTTTGGCTATAAATGATTATCATGTTAATTTGAAGTACCTACCTAAACTAAAAAGAGAAAAATAAAAAAGGTTTTTAACAAAAAATCAAACCGACTTCCAGAACAAAAAACTACAACGCAAAAGATAACTTTCTTTGCTGAAGTCGGTGTCTTTTGTACCCATTCGAAAAAGAAAGTTATTTTTTGCTTTGTAGTTTTTTTTTCTGGAAGTCGGTTTAATTTTTTGTTAAAAATTGTTTTTATTTCAACTGTATGAGTGAAGAAAAATAGTGATGCATACACTATTTTTTCACATACGGCATAGAATTATTAATTAAAACACTCGTGTTTTAATAACCCCTATTATATGACCGTTGCATAAACTACTATTACTAATTTGAAACATGCCAAAGTTATAGATTCTTGCTTAATGAAATCGTTCTGTTGACTACATAATAATTCATTTTTCTCCAAGAAAATAAGCTTTTTGCTCATCACTTTCTCAAATATTTTCGAAAGTATAGGAACCATATTAATTGGTCTATAATTACCTATTTGCCTTTTTAATCTTCATGTTCAGTGTAAAATACATCTTACCAACCATTACTTAATCTTGGGCCTCTGAAATTTGCGATCCTGTTCCTCTGTGCAATATTGAAATCAGGAAGGAAAATCAGACAAAAAAAAGTTATGAAAACTGAAACAAACTGTCAAGCAATTAAACATAACATAACATCACGGCTGTATCCCCCCAAAGACTAGACAGGGGTGCTCCTGTCCCACTCCCACATTTCACCAGTTAAGACCCATGTAATTTGGGGGGTATGTATGGTGATGATGGAGGCGAGCCTATTGCAATCAGCCGAGCATAATTAATGCTACTGAGAAATTACAGATAGAAAAACCCAATTACAATTTTCCCGACCTGGAAATGGAACTGAAGTCCTCATGCTACTCAATTAAACACTGATTCAAATCTCATCACAGCTAATACATTGAGTTTCATGGCCCCACACTGCACGGGGCCTAATAAAGTGGGTCGGGACAACATTCCCAGCTAAAACTACGCTTTTTAACTAGTATTTTTAGTTGCTTTTGTAGCAAGCCTGTCTCTCGGCCTCCCTGCTTTGCTTGCAAAACTACCTGCCTTTTTTTCAACTTGCACGCTTACTCAAACACAGAGAATTGGTATCTTTCTTTGTTTTACTATAAAAAGCAAATTAATGTTTGTTTTTCATAATTTGTTCGTGTTTTTGTGCGGTTTTTTATTCACATTTCAGTTTAAAATGGAAGTGCTTTGATATTTAAATAGTGGTGTTTTTAGAAGACTTATGTGTGTGTTTTTAGCACCTCTGAAAATAATGTAAGATCACGTTCTCATCCATAATCTAACATTCTAACTCATTTGCTCAATGGTCTTTACCAACAGAGTTCATCGTAAAAGTGGTTCTGCAGCTTCAGAATCATCAGGCTCATGCAGGCATAATACCACTTCGTCGTGGTTGTGATAAAACAGCGACTCTTGTGATGTGATCCTCCGACATGATCAGTCGTAATCATTAAGACAACTTTATTATCAGAATTCTATCAAGCAATGTGAGGATGTAGTTCTTCCCCAGACAACAATTAAGGCTTAACACTCATTGCGGTTTTTATTAGCGCCATTTTTGCCGCACATTCTGTGACACATGGAGTTGTATGAAACAGCACGCATCGCGGTAAACAAATCACGCAGAAATAATACCGCAAGAAAGCCGAGTTTTGCCATAGAATCCAGCGCACCGCGGCGCGGATTAAATTCACGCGCATATTTTGAGCTCTATGAACAGGTAGAAAAAGATTGGAATTTTATCCGCAGTGCGTGTTAGTTAGATTTAGTACGCGGAAAAATAATTCACGCGAATAAAAAAGGCGCGAAAAAAAACAAGGCCCGTAAGGACCCATTTAGAGGCTTGTTATGTATGCAGTCTGATATGTTCATAAATGATTATAAGCCAACTGCAGGGCAAAGGCATTCCTTTCCTCCTTCTACTACTTACTTCTCTCGGTCTACTGCGATCGAGGGCCAATCTTCTAACCAGACGACAGTGAAATTGTAACATAAGGCTGAGCCACAATTTAACAATTAATTATTTTCAATATTTAGCTTTTGTTGAAAATCAACTACAAAAGTTCATAAATTAATACAAAATACATCTTCATCTTATGGCAAAAAAATGTTAACGAAATATAAATATAGGTACTTATGAAAAAAAAACAAGTTAAAAAAATTCAAAAAATAAAAACACCTTCAATATGTAGATTGAACGTTAATTTTTCTTAAGCCTGGTCAATTCACTGTTGCAGGTGCAATACGACTGAAAAGTGGCAAGACACCAAAAGGGGGGTTTGTTATCTCCAGCTACTGAGGAGCACAGAAACTTCACACAAAATTTCTTAAAAATGCAAGTGTTTCAAAACGTCGCGTGTCCCACAGACCCAATAGTGCGCTCGCCGGTTTAAAAAGGAGTTATTATGCTCATCCTAATTTCTCGTTCTGTGTCATATAGTATTCATACAAAATACCCCGCAGCACAAATAGAAAAAAATATACGAAAACAGAAATAGAAATATACTACCTGATATAAATATAATTTTTCAAAACACTCCCATATTTCTGGGGGTTTATGACGTATTAATTTGACACGTGTTCAGCCTCAGGCCATTAAAGCTTAAAATATTTCTCAGTGCGTTTGAATTTAAAGTTTACTGTGCCGGATTTTGCACCGCAACTGCCAACAGGTAATCACCCACGCGAGTACCAATTTTCTCTTATAAGGCGCAGATACCCCTCAGTAACTAATTTTAAAAATTTAAAAAATATATTACATTGAACTATTTTATTAATGTAAGAAAAAAAAAGTATTCGTATAACATAGCGTAATTAATTTGTATTGTAAAGTTATGTCTAACAAGGACAAAAAACGACAACTGCACCAATACTGCCGGGCGTATTTAATCAAATTGTCACCATCTCAGAGACAATTTAACTGCCTACATTTTGATCTGAGAGTTTTTTTAAAGTCATAGAATAATAAGAAATGTACAAAAATATACTGAATTTTCGGTCGCGCGGGTGTGAAACGCGTGTGCGTTTTGTTCCCTCAAAGTCGTTGGCAACTATCGTCGTCTTAAATAAATGAGTTGTTATAACAATTTTAGAGAAAGATAAATAATATCACTCCGGTATTCTCCGAAGAGTTGGGCAGGGTTACACCCACATTTCGCCAGTTATGTTTAAGTCCCTTGTAATAAGGGCCAGAATATTGCCATCAACTGGCCCAATTCCAAACTACGGGCTTCTATTGAAAAAATCCAAAATGAAAAACTCAAAATAATACGTTTCCAGGTAACCCAGGACTTAATGCTGAGCATTAGGTGGACTTGCGGTTAATCCCACAAAGACGCAAGTTATAGTGGTGGGCAGTTCTAGGATGGGTTCAAAAATCGATTGGACTTCTGTTCCCCAGGTTTTTTTCGATTAAGTTAAGAACTTGGGCATATTCATTGATGGCAACTTCTCTTGGACCGCCCAACTGCAGGAGGTTGGCCGCAAGCTATTTGCATCTGCTGCATCTTTGAGGAGGCTGCGTAATTTTCTTTCGACCGCCACCAGGATTGCGCTTGCACAATCTCTTCTTTTACCCATACTTGTTTATGCTAATGCTAGCTATCTTGACCTTACTCAAGAACAACTCGATAAACTTGAGCGGCTTCAAAATGTTTGTATAAGGTTCATATTCGGGTTGCGCAAATATGACCATGTTTCCGAATTTCGTGTAAAGCTCAAGTGGTTGCCAATTCGCCTTCGCCGAATATGAGCATTCCGGCGAATGCTCATATTCTTGCCATTTTATATAATGTGCTATTTAATCCTTCCACTCCTTTTTACCTTAAGAAACGTTTTGTGTTTCTCCGCGATTCCCACACAAAATTTCTTAGGTCATCAGACAACTTACGACTGCAAATTCCAACACATTGCACGACTTTTTTGGATAAATCCTTTACTGTTCAAGCTAGTCGTCTGTGGAATGCATTGCCAGATCCAATCAAACGTGCTCAATCATTGCCTGTGTTCAAAAGACTCGTAAAGGAACATTACCTGTCACTGTCTTCGTCTTAGCGTGTTGATTTGTGATTATCATTAGAGTCATTCATCATTCTTTTTCTTTTTTTTTGTTGCCATTATATTTAGTATGTATGTATTTATGTATATATTACATAGCATATGTATTTATCTGTGTATCTATTATAATGTAGTTTTCACAATGTTAATGTCACACCAATGACAACCCCACTTCAAGTTCAGACAATTACTGTCCATACCAGGTTGCCTGGAAGAGATCGCGGAAAGCGATAAGGCCGCCCATTGTATTTGTATTACTTTTAAGTTTCTTTTTATAATGTTATTTTATGGTGTACAATAAAGCATATAATAAATAAAATAAATAAATAAATTAGTGCTTGCCACCACTAGAACAGCCTAAAGAAAACCTGCCGGCAGTAATAAAGCTTAACAGCAGCAAATGAAAAATAAATATAATAGTTGTTTAAGGCGTGTTTTATATTTTGAATTTCTTTTTATTTACGCACCTAAAGGTCATGTGAACCTTTAACTGTGGACGTGAGGTCTCAGAGACCCCGCCTAATCTGATGATTTTGCTAAAAGGTCACTTGCCCGTGACCCACGATACGGAGCTGGTCAGTATTCAGGTTAGTGGCGAAACGATAAAAGACGAAGTGGTTCAGTTGCCAGCTTAAAAACTTTTTAGCTTTAATAATTTGGCAGGGGCCTGTGAGACCTTAAGGTCCACACGTCCATGTATTCCATACAAAGTATTTCGAAGGGATATGTGTTTTATTTTTGACCTTTCTATAATAAAACCGGCAAAACCAAGTTGAAATTGAAGACTGTAGGTTCTGTACTTTGTGACGAATAACATTATTTAATGTCCTATGCTAAATCTTAATTAAAAAAAAAACAAATCAATTACCTACTTCATATATTTTTTTTCTGAAGAGAAAACCATTTTTTTATTTAATAAGACGTATTTAAAATATCATGTACCTATAACTGATCTTACGTCGCAAAGGCGAAAAATTGCCGTACAATTCGTTAATCCAAAATATTTAGTAAAATTGCGTGAAAGATTATTTGTTTCGTATTTTATTCGTTTTATTAAAGCATACTTATTAAAATTAAAACACCCTTTTTACATTTGGTCCGAAATATCATGAAATTTTTAACCATGAAGTACAGGGGCCTCAGAGACACCACGTCCATGGTAGTGTTATACAAAATTTACTTCCACAGTTAAAGGTTAAATATTTGGCTGAATACGTTTTAGTACTTTTTGATTCGAATTTGTTAAGCCAACAGAATTTATAGATTTTGTAAAAAGCTTTGGTAAAAGCTGATTCGTAATTTATTTAGTAAACATTTTAATTGGTCACAAATTAAAAGGTCAAGGTTATCAATTACTTTCAAAGATGTTTATACAGAATAGCCCGGCAATAGGCCACAAGGATTAGATCTCGAGTTTCTGAGAGTTTAAAAATATTCAATCAGTTACTCTGAGACACTCAACTGTGTTGAGGAATAGAAAGAAGTAAGTATACAGGTTATAAAGGGTAATAATCTTTGCGAAAGACCTGTTTAAAACCAATAATTACTTGAGATAATTTGAAATGTACAGTGGCTACAGCGGTGGTTCAGAGGTAACACACCGACTTACGTGACCCAGGCAGGCGCTTTACTTTGTGTAAATCATTCCATCACCACTGCTTTAAAAACGGTGAATAAAAACACAGTGAGGAAACCGGCATGTCCTAGATTCATCAGTCAGCAAAACTAAACCCGCGTTGTAGATTAAGGTCCATTACCTCTCACTGAAAGGAGGCCTGTGCCCACCAGTGGGAACATTGAAATGCTATGGTGATAATGATGAGTTATGAATATTAGTGCAGATTGTTTATAATTAGTTAAAGATTTTAAGATACAATTAGTTGTAGATTAGGTTATAGAACTAGTTATAGTTTATGTTATAAAATTAGTTAAGGATAACAACTAGGTATATTATATTGGACTAACACACTATAGATAATAAGTAGATTGTGATGAGTGCATTTATCGTATTGGGCGTAATGCTGTGATGGTAGATGTGAATGAGATGAAATATAAATAAAATATTATACGAAAAAAACACGCTATTTATATACGAGATCAAGGAAAATTGGTAAATGAGTGCAACAATATTTTCTCAAGACAAACACCGTGAGATTTGGCGCCAAATATTTTTTATTTAACCTTCGATGTTGATTTAGGAGTTACAGGAAATAACAAATATTATCCTCTATAAGTGGGAGGGCTTGTTGCTGAGGGAAAATAGCTCTTCGGGTCACGTGATTTGTTTGTCATAATAATGTGCTTGACTTTGTTGATATTTTAGTCAGTGGGTAATTGAAAACATGATATACAGGATGGCCCAAAAATCGAGGATCAAAAGAAATAGGGGGATTTTTGTGGCTATTTGCAGTAGGTCATACAGATGAAAAAAAATGATTTTTTTACTTCTTTTCTCTTCATCTATCGCCCTGTTTCGTTTGATCCAAGATTTTTTGCCCACTCTCTATAAGTCGAAGGATGCATATATGATTCTTGATACACTTACAAAGAAGTTAAAAGCAGGAATTATGTTTTATAAAATGCTACGGGGTTTAGAATTTAACAAAAAAAGGATGAAAAACCAGCGAAATCGAGTCGGACTCGCTCACGATGAGTTCCTTACTATTACCGCAAAAAAAAATACGTTTGTTGTATGGGAGCCCCACTTACATATTTATTTTATTCTGATTTTAGTATTTGTTGCTACAGCGGCAACAGAAATACATGATCTGTGTAAATTTCAACTGTCATGAGATTACAGCCTGGTGACAAACAGTAGAGTCTTAGTAAAAGGGTCCCGTTTTTACCCTTTAGGTATGGAAACCTGAAAACAAGGAGGTTTAAAAATTAAAATTATTGATCTTACAATGCAAAAACATTACATCGCTGGCAAATTACAAGACCGAAAGAAAGAACAAACGGAAACGAAATAATCACTAATACGCACTTCAAATATTTATTTCTATGAAATAAAACTCAATTAAAAAACTACGCCAACAGCAAAACTGCTGAAAAAATAAAAGCCATATACACAACTAACCAAAATAAACCACCCGATCGGCTTCGGCGAACCAATCACCTTCTTATAAAAGATTAGCACCGCTTTAAAGTATCCCGTCAAACAAAAAAGCTGGTTATCCAGGTTTTAAAAGATTAAGCTACACAAAAAGTATCTTAAGGTGCCGTTCTTAAGTGGAACGACCAATCCCGAAGGATTTGACCACAGAGAAAGGAATCAACGCGCCGGCAACGAAGACGCCATTACTAATGTTAGGTATATTTGTGCCCGTGAAATATGCGCTAAGCACAAGTTTCGGTTGTATTAACCTTAGACAAACTACAAATCAAAAACTTGCACCATCACTATTAATTCAATCCTTAGTTAACCTCTTGTATGCTGTCACTAACTCAAACAATCAAAAATACATTGCCTCGTGTATTCTACGTTACGGCATATGAGGGGTTAATAAGCTTTCGAAACATAAATAACACAAGCCAAAACACCAACACATCAAATTATAGGTTGCTAAAAAAACGTTTCATGAATAAATTTTTCCACCAACCCGCATTGGACCCGCGTAGTAGATTACGGCCCATTTCCTCTCACAGAGAGGAGGCCTGTTTCCCAGCAGTGGGAACATTAAAAAGGCTGATGAGGATGATGCTGAAAAACACCGATTTAAACTTACATTTCGTATTTTTTTGTACATAGGTGCTAGAACTCCGCAAGCTCGCCTTGAGGCAAGGACGCATATTGAGGGACCCGCGGGTGGTGGGCACGGTTAAACAGCGTTGTTGCCAGCTCAAAAACGGTTATAGATTCCGCGAAATTGACGCTGTTTCAACTTACATCTGTTTCAAGACCCCTCGGTCTCCCTACTAGTAACATACTTGATAAAGAAGGAAATCAAAATTATTTTTTTCTTAATACTCCGCCGTTCTTTTTTGATTGATTTCAGTGGATTTGTCAAGGATCATTGACGCGTATTTTTTTCTGTTGTCGCCACCGTTGATTCTGTCTTTCAGAAGTTGTAATAGTTGGGAAAATTGTGGCGGGTACTTTCGGGCAGTCAATTTCTATGATTAAAGGGTGACACTTTATGACATGCTTGATTTGTATGAAAAAATGTGACAAAACCATCTCAAACAGTGGCCGCTGAATCGTTTCGGTGCTCTGTGAATGTGACGAAGATAAACGAGATAGATAAGGTCTCTAATATTGCACCGAAGTGTAGTTTTTATTTTTTATGTAATGAGTAATTATTTATAGTTTGATAGTGTTTGCGTTATTGATTTGAATCATCCGAATATTAGAAATGTGAAAGTTTGGATGGATGAATGTATAGTCGTTAATCAGTCTCGCCAGAATGGCTGAACAGATCTGGATGATATTTGGCATAGAGATAAATTATAGTCTGAAATAACACATAGGCTACTTTTATCCTGGTATTATGTTCCTTTGGAATTATAAAATAATTTTCACGCGGGCGAAGCCGCTGCAGAAGCTAGTATGTACTAAAATTGATAAAACGATAGACGACGTAAGCAAATGCATAACTTTTTGGATGATAGAAATGATAAATGACATATTATTATATGTATTTACAATTGTAATATTTAAGTTTTGTAATAGTACCTATGCTGCATGAGTTATGTTTTTTTTTAAACCTTGCCCCACACTAGGAATTTCTTCCTGTATCGTGCTGCCGTGGTATAACTAAAATGCCGTTATCTGACATCTGGTCGATTTTCAAGAAATATATATCGATCGATAGACATTTTTCTTCTCATTAATATAGCATCAAAAGTAAAAAATCTACCAGATGTCAGATAACGGCATTTTAGTTGTACCACGGTAGCGTGGGTGCGTTTACAAAGCATCTAACAAATATCTGTATCTGTATCTGTGTGTGCGTGTGTTTATGTATTGTGTATTGCACACGTATTTGTTTAGTTTATTTAATGAGTAAATATTTAAATTTTTTTCATGTGTTTTTAATAATCTTTTGTTGTGCACATGGATGTATAAATGATGATGATGATGATCATGATCCTCAAATGCATATTTCTCTACGCAACTGAGGTTTGCTGTTAGAAAACGCAACTATGGGGTAAGCTTACCTTTGTACATAAAATGTCCTATTGTATTTGTATGTTTTTTTATGTTTTGTGTACAATAAAGAAATAAATGAATGGAATGACAGTTTTAAGAACTAAAAGCAAGAATAAAAATAATATTTTAAAAGAAAACGTATTATTTACATACTTATCTGCTCTATCACAATACTTGCAGATGATATAGTGAAAAAAAAGTATTAAAAAAAAAAGAATTTTGTTGGGTTATATACAATTCCCATAGTGCTACAAGACGCAGGTAGGTAGTATTGTAAAGACTAAAAGTGAAGGCCACCTTAAGCCAGGTCCAGACGAGTGTAACGTGTAATGTAAGATTACGTGTAATTTAGCATCAACAGTGTGGACGGCACACGAACTCAAAGCGAATTGTGAACGCGAAAATATTTCAAAAGCTGTTTCCACTCAGTTGCTACGAACATGCCGAATAGGAAGGTCGTGATAGCTGGTGCGGCTTTTATTTTCATGTATTTACTAACTGAAGACCGCAAAAGTCGGAAGCGTCGATGGTGGAAAACTAATTTGTGGAAATTAAAAAAATATAATTAAAAGTTAAATGCTAAATATAATTATTAATATTATTAAACTAATTTCTAAACTATGGCTCTTCTTTACTTTTCCTTTTTCTCTTCGATGTGAAGCAAGCAAACTAATCATTTTGTTTTTGCATTCTTCTACATCTCTTTCCAATGAATGAGCAATATCACTCCAAGCATCGTGTTTCAGATTTTTTTTATAGTATTGCGGGTTTTTTGGATCCCAAATAACAGGTTTTTCTTGATACAAACTAATAAGTTCAAGCGATTGTTCGTCACTCCACATCATGAACGTACATACGACACAACCGTCACGAACGCCGTCCAAACGAGCACTGCGAGCGTCTTTGTGTTCGCGCAAAAAACCGACAGCCGATGGATCAACCCCGAGCGCCGCGCGAGCGTTACATGTAATGCTCGTAGTGCCGTCCACACGTAGAATTCGTGTTACATTACACGGTGGATTACATTACACGTTACACTCGTCTGGACCCGGCTTTAGAGCATGCAGGCCATCAGAAAAATTGTTCCGGCTGGATAGTTTTCAAATTATAATGACGACTTCTAAATTCAAAATTTTAGTTCACATAGATAGCCATTAGCTGATAGGTCATTTTAGATATGAAAAAACTCAAGCAAATACCTATTCTTGCGCTGAAACGTTGTCTGCCCTTCGTGCCCAGCCACCTGCACCTTTCGGGATCTAAAAGTGAATAATGACAGAGCTGTCCAGACAGCTACAGACTGGTTGGACAAAATTTGAATAGTAGAGACGTAAGTAAATCGAGAAGAAAAGAAAAAGGAGCGTTAAAATTCTTATGATTTAAAGAGTGACAGTTGAATCCCAGATAAGCACTCCGGCCTCAAAATTCTATGCAGATATTTTTAAAAGCGATGCTCTATATGGGAGATGAAATGTGTAAGAAGTCAGCCAAGCATGGTGTATTGTGAATTTTTGGACCGAGCCACACAGCATAGAGTTTTATCGTTCCGTGTTCGCTTGGGCTGAATTATGAGGTTGTAGTAGAAAAAAATAAAGTAGTGCAAGTTTGTTTTGGCTGTAAGCTTCTACTGCAGAATCTATCTTCTACTTTTTAGACTACCACAGGATCTGAGTTAAAGTCAAAGTTAAACCAAACTGCAAAAAATAATAGATTGGTAGTTTGTTTTGGTAGGTTTGTAGTTTGGTTGTTTGTTGTTTTTATTTTTAGTTTTATATCTGTACCTACTAATTTCAATTTCAGTAAATTGTTACTAATCCTATGGACTTTGTCTGAAACAAAAGTTTTAATTTAATTTATATTTAAAGGTTGCGGTTGACTACCGATTTCGCATAAAGGTAAGGGTTTTACTATTTATTTTAAAGACGAATGTACAGGGGTCATCATCATCAACAACATAAGCCTTGTAATGTTCCCACTACAGGGACACAGGCCTCCTCTCTGTGAGAGGGAATGGGCCGTAATCCCCCATGCGGGCCCAATGCTCTTTGGTGGATGTCTCATGTCTTTGATTTTTTTGTTCTAGGACATGCCGGTTTCCTCACGATGTTTTTCTTCGCCGTTTTGAGAGCAGTAGTGACTAAATAATTTTCAAAAAGTAAAGAGCCTGTCTAGGTTTTGAATCCTACAACTTGTAAGTCGCGGCCATTGCTCAGAGGTGGGTTGTAAAAAAACGTTTACAAATAGTAAAATCTAAACAATTGCTTAATAACAAGGCGATATCCTCTAATAGAAGCATATCAGCTTTTGATCCACTGCTAGTTAAATTCCGTCCGCTCGGTTTTTACACACGTCTGTCATATCCCATTGTGGCCTAGTCTTCTAAATCATCATAACATCTAGCAAGAAAAGATAAAAGTTTTGTTTTTAAAATTATCTTTTTGTTCATTGTCCTACTGTTTTGCCGTTACACTGTGGCCATATCGTGTTGTCTCCCTTTACACAACTTTTCACCTGTGAGATTACAATAACTGATGCGTGCCAACAATATATATTTTATGGCTTCGGAAAAAGGTTTAGTATATGATATACTATTCCAAGATTAGAATATTGTGTGGGACATTCACGATAAAAGGAAATTAAATCTTTTATAGTTTTCAATCCTTTAATACAATATTTATAGGAGCATCACTATGAAATATGAAAGACAACATAATAATTCGTGTTTTAGCAACAAATGATTTAAATTTTGGTATAATATGCGGCATATTATACTTAGTACCTTGGCGACTGAGCTCTGTGGTAAAAATAAAGAAAACGACGTTTTCTAAAAACCGTTGGTGAATATGTGTTATATTCCCATATAACACATATTCACCAACGGTTTTTGTTTAATTGCCAATTAAATATTTATTTTATTCTGTTTTTAGTATTTGTTGTTATAGCGGCAATAAAAATACATCATCTGTGAAAATTTCAACTGTCTAGCTATCACGGTTCATGAAATACAGCCTGGTGACAGACAGACAGACGGACACTAGACTCTGTGTAATAGGCTCCCGTTTTTACCGTTTGGGTTTAATTTTTTTGCACAAAAATCGGCCGTTTTTCTTTTTCTTTTCTTATGAACTAATTTGACGGTTTCAGAGCTTTTCTATGTAAAATTATATAATATCCATTCTTTACACAAAAAATATTTGACAGTTCTAAATTCAGCCCTAAATATTTTCGCTATTCACATTTCTTATCATTTGCAAAAAAAGACAAGAAAACAAACAATAATCAAATAATATAATTATTACCCCCCTTCTCCCTGCCTTTCCCCAAAACACCCAAAATCAACTACACAGAACTAATTGTTGCCGTTTCAGTGCCCTTAGCTCCCATCAAACAGTTACCAACTAATTCATATTCTGCACCATCTTGAAACAGCTTCATCTCATCAATGAAGTCAATGCATTCCTGTTTAATATTCAAAAGATGCGCATATAGATGAACTATTATGATCTAAGTTTAGCTATAAAAGGGTTGGTGCGCTTAGGGAGTCGACTTGAGAAACTGACTTGCTAGTTGCAATGGTAGTTTATAAATACACGCGGTGACGGATGTTTTGTAAGTTTTGCTATGTATTATATGTGAGAAAATTTGTAGGGACCGACAGAGGCCAGAACTCAACGATATGTAACGAAAACGAGGTCCATTTATCCAAGCTTCATGGTCATGCCACCCGATTTGATAACCAAAAATATGGATTCAATAAATAAAACCTGACTACTGAAAAATCACTACACAAACTAGTTTTATACCAGACTACGGCTTCGCAATATTCTAAATATACACACGGTATTTCAAATGAGAAGATTTTCTTGTCTCATACTTTTTAGAGCGTGATTTTTCAGTTGTCGGGTTTATTATTTAGGTATTTTGGGGTTTTTGCAGTGCCTGAGGGAACAAATGAAAATAAATGCATACATTATATATATACTTACATACCGATCAAAAAACACTTTGCGAAGCCGTAGTCGGCTATAAACTAGTTTTCATGACTATGACGGGATATGTTGGCAAACGGTACGCTTGACAAAAATTTGATGTATACCAAATCGTACCTTAATTTTAAATCCCAGTTCAATGATACCACACATGATGGGGTGGGGCCTTTTTTTTTGTTCTGGGTTTCTTGCCTACTAGAGGGCGCCATATTTAATTTAATGTAACGTCATATAGCCATAACCAGCGGACAAACAAGATGCTCCCAATTTTATGACTTATGAGGGAACAGATGAACAAACAAACATAGATACGTATGTATATACATACATACATACCGGTCAAAAGCATAACCCTCCCTTTTGCTTCGCCGTAGTCGGGTAAAAATAGGACATCGTGTGCCGCCATCCAGTCCATAATTCATCAAAATTCCGATTGGTGTAGTGTCGCAGATACTTATGAAGTAATAGTTACTTCATAAGTGATTTGAGATGCGTTTAGCATCTGAAGTTACCTCAGATAAAAGGGTACAGGTCGATTCAAACTTAAAAGCAGCTGTAAAGTTTACTTTGCATTGGCGTATTCCAACCCTCATCCTCGCTATTACATGAATTTGCTACAGCGCAGCCACACGTCTCGTGTCCCGCCATTAGGTTCGATTAAATCAAACCTAATGGCGGTTTCAATAGCATCTGATCGATTACATTCAAATCGAGAGGTATCAAAGCTTCGTTTTTCCTTGGTAAAGTTCTATTTGCCGAAAGGGGTTGTATCGTAATAAAACATTACTCTCATCCTAAACTACTTATCAAAATCATGAAAAACTTTATAAATACAACAAAATTGAAAACGCATACACACAAACACACATCTCACAAAACAGGACCATTCCAGAACTGCGTTCCCGCCTGTACCAACAAATAGATTTCAATTAGGGGCCATCTTTGTTACAATTCACACAAAGGAAAGCGTCCGGGGCCCAAAAACCGGATGATTAAGGAGACGACGAAATACTACTACTTTGTTACGTTAGAAACGGAGTTAGGGGTGTTTTCATACTGTATGACTTTGAGACTGAAGGAAAGGAATCCATTGGAAGTTCTAGGTTTCTGGAGGAATTTTTGACTGAGTAATGCAATACTGGGATATTTTTTTACAAAAAATTACATAAAAGTATGTGCGCTATATGCGTCTTCAGTAATGGATACGAATAATCAGCCTACGACGTTCCACTGCTGGAGAATTGTGATAATGCCATAATTATTACACCACGCTGGGTGGATGTAACATGTCTTCACATTGTTGGTTCTAGGACATGCTTTGATATAATAATATATGATTTTCTTCACCGTTTTGAAAGCAGCGGTGATGCAATAAATTACTCAATGAAAAGTTCAATATATTTTCTTTCACTGTTTTTTTTTTCTTTTAAAAAAAAAACGTTGCCCCACACTAGGAATTTCTTCCTGTATCGTGGGTGCGTTTACAAACATATAAACTCACATACACAACACCCAGAGCCGGAACAACTATCTGTAGGTCATACAAATATTTGTTCCGTGCGGGAATCGAACCCGCGACACGCAGCACAGCAGTCAATCGCTCAACCACTGCGCCAACCGTGCGCCCAAACTGTTTTGAGAGCAAGAGGAATGAAAATAAAAAAATGGCGGTTACTACGAGGCAATAACGACTAAACTTAACGCATAACATGATCGGAGAAAACTGTGTAGTTGCCTGGATCAATTTCCTTTTAGTCAAAGAAAAAAATACGTTTCTACAATAGTTGTATCACTCCTTAAAAAAATTACAACATAATAGTGCCCTAATTTAGTTTATACACATTACAAACAAACCTTCATATCATTGTTATATTACGTAGATAAGGAACGTAACGGAAACTAAGGTAACATTTTACGTTAATATTTCCGTAAACGAATTACTACCGGATATATAAACAGTTCACTATCTAAACGTCGCCGACTGAAAATGTGAAGGTAAATTTGTCATAAAATGCGATACGGAAAAAAACAACACAATTTTGGTAACCTGTTGTTTATTTTTAGGTTGGTTTAAATAAGTAAAATTAAGACGGGACCTCTATTTACCCGACTGCCGAAGGAGGGTAATGTGTTTATCAGTCTATGTATGTATGTAAGTATGTATGTTTGTTCCTATATGGCGTTCCAGAGACCAAACGCGTTGGCCGATGTTGATGATTCACACGTCAATCAATTTGTTTTAACCCTGCGAGTGTCATTGGCTACATTAATATTGGACAATAGAAAAATGGCGGATTTTGGGCGCCATATTGTGGGGGCCCAGATTTTTTTTAACTTCCAAACCCATCATGGGGGATACACCAGATTTTGGTCAGCCAGCTCGCGAATATGTATCCTCCGACAGCACAGCATGATTTTCTCCTAGTTGACGTCTTTTTAGTTCACTTTTGAAGCAGTCAGGTTTTTTATTTAACTTTTATTTTATTTGTTTTTAATAAATAATATAGGACAAGTTATTAACGTTTATTTATTTTTACAGTATAACCCAGAATCTCCCAGTCTATCATTTGCAATATAAATATAATCGTTATTCGCTCCAATACCTAGTTTGTATCGGTTAATGATAATGTAATAGAAACACAACGGTCAGTAAAATACAAAAAACGTTTATTGACAATGAGGTGGATACATTATAATTTTGATAAATCAGTATGTAGGGCACCCTCACTTCTCAAAATTCGGATGCAGAATAGTTTATTTTAAAATAAACAACTGTTAAGTTTTGATTACAATTAAAGTTATAATAATACTAATTTCAAAATACAACATTTACACAGTTATAAAACAAATAACAGAAATGTCAAGAAATAATGTTTTACCTACATTATTTCTGACTGATACCAATTTACTTGTATACGATGGTCAGGAGTGAGTATCACGGAGAGGGGTTGTATCGACGATGGTGCGTGATAAAAGAATGAGCTGCCATGCCACGCCGCTCCAAACCACCGATGACGTTCTGTTTGATGCACGCGTTCCGCTTTATCCGCGCGGTCGGCTTTTGCGGAAGCGGGAAACCAAGTGCGACAACAAAATGTATTAATTAAATCTTCGCGAGCGACAATAACTCTATTATTGACATGTGACCAAATTTGGGTCAATATTACTGACCGCGACCGGCCGCTTATAATAATGCATATCTACATAAATCTGGGCGAAGATAAATCGTAATTCAATTTTGACCTGTCAAACTGTCGACAAAAAAACTATCAATCTTTAAGCCAATCATAGATTTTCAGACTAACCTCAGTACCTACCTACGTGTCCTATCCAATTGGTTCCCAAGCCCACAATGATTTATGGCAGACCTAATCTGGAAACCCTATTCAACACGTTACTACCTGTGGCTCTAAGATTTATAATCATACTTAGCTGGCTATTTTAGGTACTAGAGGGTTATGAAGGACCTGAAGTAAACACGTAGTGTTCGTTTGTTACTTAATTGCATTGATGATGTCTTAATACCTTTGGAGACATAATCTAATTTAAAACTGAAAGGTAATTTAAAAAAAATAAAGTTAAAATAATTTTTTTTTAGCCCGGGCACAAAAATTATGTTGAGCAGAAACAAATTTAAAACATCTAAAAACTAAATGAAGTGGTTGTGCTTTAAAATCCTGGTAATGTAAACAGAGACAGCATTACTATTAGTATGACGTTGTAAAACAAAAAATCCATAGTGTCTTCGCCATTCATTTTTTATTTCATATTTACAAGCAATACATAACAAGAATAGAATAATAGCTGCAAAACGTGTTACTTCACCAATGTTCCTAAAACTTTTTGATAGAAGCTAAATACCCTGTAATGGTCACGCCTATACTGTGTGCGATTAACCTATATAACGATAT
The DNA here is from genome assembly GCA_949775005.1 of Orthosia gothica. NCBI lineage: Eukaryota > Metazoa > Arthropoda > Insecta > Lepidoptera > Noctuidae > Orthosia > Orthosia gothica. The sequence goes on from OX459048.1 coordinate 27,775,211, forward strand.
AGGAGCAAAATTTCGTCATTGTCTGACACAAGCAGAGTGGCGCAGTGGAAGCGTGCTGGGCCCATAACCCAGAGGTCCGTGGATCGAAACCACGCTCTGCTACTTTTTGTTGATCTTTTGGCTAAAATCTTTACGCCATAATTATGATTATATTAATTATTGCGTAATACTGTATGATAAGAGAATAGATAAGATATGAATCAGTGTTAGTTCGTGTTTTGTTTTTATATCAATGATTGAAGGTTACTAAATTGCCTTTTGTGTACATAAGTACTTCAATCTTGGCAGTCTTCCAAGTCTTACCTTTGTGACTTGGCCATAGATGGCAATACCATCGTACAGCAACATAGTGCCCTAAAACTTACTCTTTCTTCGGTCACTCACCGAACTCAACGCCCTTTTGGAGACCAATACAAATTGTAATATGTATTTCTGTTGATTAAAAATGAAGAAGATTTTATCAGTATAGCTGGGGTATTATGAGAAGTCTGTGTGCTAGTTATGTTCTAATTAATTATTAATAATTTTCGGTGAGGACCTTGTTAAAACTCTTTCATTACTTGATATCATTTGCAATATATCTATTCATATTATATCATTGTCTTTTATTATATTTTATTTTCTTGTGGATTTATCTTTTCAAATTTAATTCTACCTGCACGTAGCCTTTTCAGAATTATGTTGGGATCGGCTTCCAATCTAACTGGATGCAGATGGGTATTTAATTAAGCAAACGCTTATCTGACCTCCTCAAACCAGTAACTGATTAATATTGGTGTCAGATTGTCTAGCATCTGAATATTCATAATAACTGAAAATTATCTACAAATAACCATCAGGACAACAACATTATGAGCTCGCTGAGTGTTGATAATCATGTAATGAGCGGTCACCCATCGACCAACCTCGGCAAGCATTCCTTACCCTCAGAGATCGTTCCGTGCGGCTGATATTATTTAGTCAAAAGCTCTTCTTCAAATATTAGTACTTTTTTATTTTTTATTTATTATAGGCTCGCGCTTGACTACTATCTCCCCTGATGATAAGCGATGATGTGGTTGACGGTGGAGCACACTTGCCTAGAAGTAACCTATACATAATGTTTGTATTAATCTTTCACATGAAAGCACTGCTAAATATTTTTCCTACGTCGAACCATTACGTACAAATCGTACAGAAGAGTACCAAATAAAATTCACACATAAAAGAATGAATGAGTATAAAAGATAAAAAAGGCGTGATATGAAAAGCGTTCGGGTCTTCAGAATTTTGCTTTGGCGCACTGAAAAAAAGAAAATAGGGCATAGATTAAATAATTGGAATCAATCAGATGGGAACAACGTCCTCAATGAGAGGCTGAATAACACATCATATTAAATGCACAATTTACACGACAATTTATGCAAATGATATTTCGGATTTTACAGATTTTTCAAATGAATTAAGGATGTACATTGACACAACCTATCTGGGGGGTTTTGTGTACATGCTCTCGTTCGATGTTCTTTTGTTGTTGATTTGATTCTTTTTTAGTGATATCCTTAGCACATTAAACTCTGCATTTGTGTCCGGTCTTGGCTCAGCCCTTTAACATGGGACTGAAACAAGTTAAATTTAGGTATTACTTCTACTTAGCCTTTAGGTATTATTTAACCCGGTGACAAAATTATGAAAAATCGGTAAGATTATGGCAATTTTTCTGTCATTAAATGGATTCTCACGCTTTGAGTCGGTATCCTGATTCTGTAACAATTTCCATCGCTCAATCATTAATCGATGTTCATTTAATCACGTCGTCTTAATCCATCCTGTCACATCTATCAAGTAATATACTCTATGCCGAGACGTCACGTTCTCGAACCGACAAAAAATAGCACCCTACAAAGTGAGTTTCCAATTTGCGATCGGTTTGCGTGAGTGAACTTTTTCCTTTTTTTTTCACTATGGTTAATGGCATCACTAGCTCAGATTTTTTGACGCGTTAATGGAGATCCGTTTCGTTTGAGATTTTCTTTTGTAGAAAAGCTACTAATTGGGTCTGATTTAGTTTTGAAGGTCCACAGTTATTTCTATTCTTTTGACTAAAAATAATATTTGGTCTTGAATTTATGTGCGTGCGTATTTTTAAGAACGTCTTTACTTAAGTATAAAAAATACGATTAACGAGATGGTCATCAATTTAGTAATATATGAAATTATTGAAGAGAGAAAGAGCACTGTAATTCGAAAACGAAATTATTGAAAAAAAATCGCTTATGAAAATATTTTTTACTGCAAGTTGCTGACAAGACAGCGCGGTAATTCTCGCACTGCAACAAAAAGAAGCAGACGCGGATGATAAAACGCCAGCGCGGTGATTCTCGCACTGCAACAAAAAGAAGCAGACGCGGATGATAAAACGCTCGTACTCGTAATTAATTGCATGTTATAGAAATCAAATCTGTTTCAAGTGTGTCTCGTGTCATCGCCTGAATACAATTTCACCCGAAATATTTAGTCAACTTTCCATTAAACAAATGTGAAAAAAAAAACATTATTTTAGACACCTCGTTGCCAACGTCGCGAATAAGAGTCAATTGTCAGGAAAGGGTTAAATGGGGCTTACATCTACCGCTAACGGCCCGTCACTAAGTACTTAATTACTATCATTAAACAAGAGCTTGGATTTAGTTGTGACGTTGTTATTTTTTTTACTTGTTCACGAAATTAAAGTTGGAATGATAAATATGACTGCAAAATTTCAATATAATAATTCTGGAATTGACATGGTTTTTCATTTTTGCCCTCATGTTACAATTTTCGAAAAACATCCACTTGACTGCTGTACAGCCTCTCCCAGGCGACGCCAAGCTGGTCCGTCGCTTTTTGCAACCAGCGGACTCCTGCGGCCCTCATCAGGTCATCGGACTGATGGACGTGGTGGGAGATTTTAAAACACTGATTTGATATTCTAGTGGCAAAATCAAAACGAGAACGTTATTCTTTTTGTCACTAGAACCTTTCGGCCCCATAGTTGTGCAAGCTCGCATAGCGATAGCTAGAAACGATTTGGTTAATTTATTTTAAAAATATAACTGAACTTCTACAAGTTTACCAACTTTTACGCAACGTTTAAGCTGTTTCAATGACTGCATTGGTCAAACAGTGGGTCATCATATTCATCATATCAGCCAAACGATATCCACTGCTGGACAAAGGCCTCCCCAAGCGTCATCTCATTGACTGGTCCCGTGCGTTTCGCAACCAGCGGATCCGTGCAACCTTCACCAGGTCATCGGTCCGCTTGGTGGGAGACCTTACAACGCAAAGTTTTCCAGTTCGCGGCCGCGACTCCAGAAATTTTCTGCTTCATCAGCCAACCGTTCTGCGAGCAATGTGCCTTGCCCACTGCAACGAAATCGACTTAACGACTTTACTTTCGCTCAGGCGTCTTTAATACGCTCGGTATTAAAGCGGCGGCGATCGCTTTTCAAGGACTTTGAGGTCCGTCTATTGAGTTGCTGGTATTTCAAAGCATCGTTTGAAGACTGCAGGATCATCTTACGCCTCTCCTTCATGGGCTTGAGAGTAGGATCAGAGAGCTTTTTGTTTATATCAGTACGGCGGGTCTTGAAAAACTAAGACCCAACCGTGTGGACAGCTTCCACGAACCCATCGCTGTATGCGTCCACGGAGCTCCCTGGGCACTCGAATCGATTCTGGAGTTCCAGCTGAAAGCTCTCGGGGTTTTGGATCTGGATCTGTGCCGGACGGAGCGTAGACTTCATCAGTCTAGACCTTTCAAGCTTGATATTAATGATCAATGTGCCTCTTACCATGCGGTGATCGCTCCCGGTTTTCGCAGAATTGATCACAGAGACATCATTAAACATTTGCTTCTTGGTTGACATGATGAAGATCGATCTCGTTTTTTGTTGCACCATCGGGGCTTTGCTAGGTCCACTTCCTGTGCTCACGCTTTCTGAAGAAGGAGTTCATCATACAGAGGAGAGGAGAAGGAGGGCCCTTATCCATAAAACTGGCCAGTAGGTGACCCCAATGATTCCGACGTCCAACTCCAAATTGCCCCACTTGCAGCTCATCCTCGTCTCGTTTGGCCAGTTTTGCGTTGAAGTCCCCCATGACAACGGTTAAGTGAGTTTTTAAACCATGCATGGCTCTAGTAATATCCTCATACATGGTCTCTACCTCGTCGTCGGGGTGTGCCAAGGTCGGGGCGTAGACCTGTATGACCTTCAGAAAATATCTCGAGGATATTCTGAGTATAAGGTACGCTAACCTGGTCGACACACTCTCGATCTTCACAACGTTGTTCACGAGGGACTTGTGGGCGATAAACCAGACACCACCCTGGGACTGCCGGTCACCCTCTCGGAAATAGAGCAGGTTACCGGATTTGAGGATTATCGAGCCCCCACTCTCTCTTCGGACTTCTGATATCCCTATAATACTCCATCGTAACCTGCTCAACTCTTCCTCGAGTTCGGCTATCTTCTCGTCGGTCCGCAGTGTTCACGTGTTATACGTTGCCAGGTCCAGTCGTCGTGTTTATTGGGGTAGCTGGGTCCACTCCGGGGATTCTTAGCACCCCTTGCCACGCCATCGCCTCAACCGCTACCGTAGTCGAGGGTAGATGGGCTGCCGGGCACTCGGGGCCGTTTTTTTCTTGTTTGTGCTTTCATTTGGCAATACACACTGGTCATAGAGTTTCGTCTTGAGACACTGTGGTAAGTTGGACGAGAAGATACCGCGCAACTTCCCGAACGCAGCCCAGCCAAATCGGTTTGGACGGTTGACCTCTTTCTCGAAGATAGACGGGAGATATGACGTCTCCATGCACTCACACTTCACTGCAGAAAGATAGATTCTGAGGTCGTCATCCTGAAGTTGAAGTGACATAGTGGTTTGTTTGTTTAAACACTGGGTGCCTAGACACTTTTGAATAAGACAAATAAAGTCTTCAGTCATTAAATTCGAAATTAAAAATATTCAAACATTTAATAAATCAAAGTACAGTCACTCACAAACAACAATACATTCTAATTTACTGGATCCTTAAATAACTGTCCAATTAGTTGATGAAAAATGTCACGGAATGAGCAATTGAGTGTACTTGAGCGGAGACACGACATCAAAGTGAATTTTAACGAATCAGGAGCAAGCGGAAAATGTCCGAAAGGAAAAAATTACGTGCAGAACCATTCTAGCGTTTTTAATACAGGCGGTACTGTCGTGAGTAAAAGTGTCGTGTACTAAAGTATAGTACAAAAAAAAGAGAACAATTACCTACTAATTTGGTTATGATTTGTAAGTAGATCGATAACTTTAGCATACCAGAGGCACTTTGGCCTTAACATACTGGGTTTATGTTAGAGTTTCAAACGGCAACACGACTGCTTCAGAAGGGTTTAATGGAATGAACATGATTATATTGCCTCATTTTTAAAGGCCCACTTTCAAATCAAATCCTTAGTGGTAAGGAGAAAGGGAGAACAAACATAAGTCAGGCATAAAATTCAGGTCAATAAATAAACAGGAAATTCAAGCGCAGTTTGATTGTTAAAAAAATTAAACTCTCCTCACAAAAATAAACTTGAATTGCCAACAATTTTCACGCTTTACCGATACAAACTGATCCTGAAATAAAACCCAATCGACATTTTCAAGCACACACACACAAACATTGTAATTATTGAAAGAAAACGCCTTTCATGGTCTTATTGAAAAAGTATCTAAATGTATCTTAGATTTTATTCCCTCAATATTACGAAACACTTTACCACCCGCTTACCTAAAAAGAAGCCTACTCTGAAATGTTCCCATTTAACATACGAGCAGCATAATGAGCGATTCAGGATTCCCTTTCTCGTCTTAACGTCTGTTAGAATTCAATTTGGCGACACACTACATACACAAAAAAAGAAAATACAGAAGGCCGACTACATTCAGCGAACGAAAACAGACACATGCACACAAAGACAGGTTTGTTACGTACGGCGATATCAAACAAATGCTGGTCCCGAGTGCGCTTGCACTCGTTGTACGTGAAGCGTGTCTATGTGTGCGTGCGTTTTCGCTCGCTGTACGGAGTCGATCTTCTAAACTATCTCTCTTGTACTTCATAGGTATTTTGTAAGATTTTCGTGTTTCACAAATGTTTCCCAGATTTTTGGCACGTGTAACGTGTAGCTAAAGTTCTTTCCAAATAAGACTTTTTTCTGAGAAACAAAATATTGTGTATTTCGAGAGATTTTACTTAAAACGCTCTTAAGTGCTCTTCAGTATTTGTCTTAAAGTAATTAAATGGCAAAGAAGAGCATGATTTACGTGACGTCTTTTAATTAATTGTTAGGTAGGTATTTTTATGTGGAATCTACTTAAAACTTAATTCCTCTACACCCTCTATTCCTGTCTTCAGACATTCTGTACCACATAAAAATCTCGACGGTGTTTAGCAATTACTTAGCAGGACCTCAATTATCATCATTAAAAGTGCAGGACGCTAAAAATCGTCCCCCCACATTCCATAATTTTTGACATTTTGCAATTTTTAATGATACTGCGATTGGATTGTAATCGTTATTCTTTACAAAATTTGAATTTTGAATCATTTAATCAATTGCTAAACATCTATCTATATCTATAAAAGCGAAAGGTGACTGACTGACTGATCAATCAACGCACAGCCAAAACTGCTAATCCTAGAAGCATGAAATTTGGCAGAAAGATTCCTCAAGTCACGTAAGTGTGCACTAAGAAAGGATTTTTGGAAATTCCACCCCTAAGGGGGTAAAAAGGGGGTTGAAAGTTAGTATGAAAAATCTAATTCTTGAAACTTAGCACAAATAGTATTCTAAGAAAATGATAAAGATTGGCATTATTAGTTTTTCGAAACTACCCCCAAATGATGATTTAGGGGGTGTTGAAGTTTGTATGGAAAAATCTGATTTCTTGGGTCAATAAACTTGAAACTTGCCACGAATACTAACCTAAATGAATAATAAAGGTTGCTACTATTATTTTTTTTAAATACCCCTAAAAGAAGGTTTAGGGGTGTTAAAGATTTTTTGAAGAATCTTATTACTTCAGTTAAAAAACTTGAAATTTGTCATAAATACAAATCTAAATAAACAACAAAGGCTTTCATGATTGGTTTTTCGAAACTACCCCCAAAAACTGATTTAGGGGATGTTTATTTTTTTGAGGAATCTGATTTCTTTGGTGAATAAACATGAAATGTGACATAAATACCATCATAAATAAACAATCAAGGTTGTCATTATTAGTTTTTTGCAACTACCCCCGAAAGATGATTTAGGGGATGTTATTTTTTTTGGAATCTGATTTCTTGGGTGAATAAACTTGAAACTTGCCACAAATACTAACCTAAATGAATAATAATGGTTGCAATTATTATTGTTTGAAACTACCCCCAAAAGACGATTTAGGGGAGTAATTTTTTTTTTGAAGAGTCTTATTACTTCAGTTAATAAACTTGAAACTTGACATAAATACCAATCCTAATAAACAATAAAGGCTTACATTGTGCGTTTTTCAAAACTACCGCCAAAAGATGATTTAGGCGATGTTTATTTTTTTGAAAAATCTGATTTCTTGGGTGAATAAACATGAAACTTGACATAAATACCATCCTAAATAAAGAGTCAAGGTTGTCGTTATTAGTTTTTTGCAACTACCCCCAAAAGACGATTTAGGAGGTATTAGTGTTTTTGATAAATCTGATTTCTTGGGTCAATAAACTTGAAACTTGCCACAAATACTAACCTAAATGAATAATAAAGGTGCTATTTTTTTTTTTGAAACTACCCCAAAAAGACGATTTAGAGGTGTTAAAGTTTTTTTGGAGAATCTTATTACTTCAGTTAATAAACTTGAAACTTGACATAAATACCAATCGAAATAAACAATAAAGGCTTTCATTGTAAGTTTTTCGAAACTACCCACAAAAGATGATTTAGGGGATGTTATTTCTTTTTTTAGAATCTGATTTCTTGGGTCAATAAACATGAATCTTAACCAACCATAATAAACAATATAGGTTATCATTATTAGTTTTCCGAAACCAACCTAAAAAAACAGATTTCGGGGTGGTAAAGATTTTTGATTACTTTCACTGCACATATCTTCTTTTTATGATGTAGGGGAGCACTAAGGAGAGATTTTTGGAAATCCAACTTTTTAAGGGGTTAAAAGGGAGACATTTAATTGTATGAAAAATCTTATTCCCTTGGCAAAATAATAAAGGTTGGCATCATTAGTTTTCAAACGTAGGGGTGTCAAAGTTTCTTTGAAGAATCAAATGGCACTAAAACGGGGACCTCTACATCGATTTGGAACTACCGAACTGGACCGTTTGTCTCAGGTAAACATAGTTGTGAGTGACGTGTTAGTGACGCGTAATTTAAGCTTATTAGATTTTTGTGTAGTGCCGCGTAATTTACGCAGCATCCATTTTCATACTAAAGTAATTTTTGGTCCATCCGAAATTATGCGTCACAAAAAACCCGACCAGTCTTCTGCTCCGTATATCCTCTATACATATAAAATGCTTTGTCCTGAATGTCTGACTGACGGATCAACGCACAGCCTAAACCGCTGATCGTAGACACCTGGAACTTGGAGAGTATGTTTTTTGTATGACGTAGGCATCCCATAAGAAAGGATTTGCCGAAATTCTTTCCCTAAGGGGGAGAAAAAGGGGGAAAAAGTTTGAATGAAAAAAACTAATTCCTTCGGCTAATATTCTTGAAACTTGGCACAAATAGTAATCTAAGTAAATGATAAAGGTTGACATTATTAGTTTTTTTAAACTACCCCACTATCGATTTAGGGGTTGTTGAATTTTGTATCAAAGAATTTTATTTCAGGGGTTACTAAACTTGAAACATTGCACAAATACTAACTTAAATAAATAATAAAGGTTGTTATCATTCGTTTTTCGAAACTACCCCCAGAAAATATTAAGATGGTGTTAAAGTTTTTTTGAATAATCTTATTACTTGGGTTAATAAACTTGAAACTTTGCATAAATACCAATCTAAACAAACAATAAAGGTTGATATTATTAGATTTTCGAAACTTCCTCCGAAATACGATTTAACAGGTGATAAAGTTTTGTTAAAGAATTTTATGTCTAGGGTTAATAAACTTGATAGTTGACATAAATACCAACCTAAGTAAATAATAAAAGGTTGTCATTATATTTTTAAGAAACTACCTCCCAAAATAGGATTAAGTGGCTTTTAAAAGTGTTAAGAATCTTACTGGACAAGGTTTCGTTTTTGATGTAGATATCTAGGGGAGCATGAAGAAGGAATTTTCGACAAATCAACCATTCACCATCATCATTATTTCAGCCAAAAAACATCCACTGCTAGACATAGGCCTTCCCCAAGCGCCGCCACACTGATCGGTCCTGTGCGTTTTGCATCCACCGGACTCCCGCAGCCTTGACCAGGTCGGACTTCCTAATTTGCGTTTTCCGGTTCGCAGTCGCCACTGAACTGTCAACCTTTAAGGGGGTGAAAAGGGGGAAATTTGTTTGTATGAATAATCTCATTTCGTGGAGATAATTAAATAATCAAAATTTACATAATACGTTTTTTAAAACTACCTCCCCCCTGATAGGGTTAAGTGATGTTAGTTTTTTTTAGGCATCTTACTGAGGAATCTAACTAACATTAACAAAAAATTAAAAAGAGAAAACGGGTATTATTAAGTTTTAAGGGGTGGATTTTACTTTGTAGCAATAACCTAAAATGTATTATTCTTTAAGTCAAATAACGAATCGTCCCAAACCTATAAACCGTAGAACTTTACGAAACCACATTTTTATTTGGTTTAATAACAGCCTATTTTTGGTTGCCATCAAACGAACGAAGTCGCGAGCGCAGTTAATATTATAAATGTGAAAGTAACTCTGTCTGTCTCTCTGTCTACCTTTTCATGCTTAAACCGCTGAACCGATTTAGATGCTATTTGGTTCGGAGATATTTTGAGACCCTGGGCAGGACACAGGACAGTTTTTATCCCGGCAATCATACTTAAGGGGGTTTGTATGCAAAACCTACAATATTATGCCGCGATATAAAAAATAAGCTATTTAAATTATTACTGCTTCGCAGACGAAGTCGCGGGCAACAGCTAGTCATCTTATAAAAATGGGCGTAATGGGTTAAAGGACATTGGTCAAGTCTGATATTTGTCAAATCGGCAATTCGTCAAATTTGATATTGGTCAAAGCTGTAGTTCGCCAAATCGTCTCTTTGTCCAATTACGAAATTTGCCAAGTACGCTATTGGTCAAGTTCATGTACAGTCGATGAAAACGGCAGTATGTCAAAATTAAAAACAGAAAGCTATTTACACCTGTCATCGGACGAGCTATAACCCCCTGTCACTTCATTCACTACCAGACTGACGGATTGAAAACGTTGATTGACAAGCCCAATGACCATCACGGCTTAACGGAAAATGGAATTCCACTCTGTTTTTTAAACGGCATGTCAGGGAACTATCTAGAAGTGTTTTGTGGATCCATGTTTTCTATAAAACCATACGAAATAGGTTGGTTTAATTATTTCACGGCTACTTTCATGGTGGACTGCCTCTTTGTCTTGTGGCCGCAAACGCTACCGCTGGCCATGAGGTCCTGGGTTCGTTTCACGGGTCAGAAAAAGTGTTATTGGGTTTTTCCAGCTGGAATTTCGCAATAGCTGCCCGGAGTCCGGACATTGTGCCCGGTTGGTGGCAATAGGAATGTCCCTACATGAGACTTAAACATAACTGGCGAAATGAAGATGTACTATATAGCTGCACTTCTGCCCAACCCCTCAGAGAAAAAAGCCGTGATGTTTTGTTTCTGTGTTTTTCATGGTCGAACACGTCATCAGATATTTTAAGTTAGATAGTGTTCAAAATCTTCAATATCCTAACCAAGAAGTAACATATTACTCTGTAAGTGGGTTTTGGAGGTAAGATAGACAGACAGTCGCTATTTACATAACATAAAAAAAATTAAAATCCCCCGACAATAAACTTCTAATAAGCAAAAAACAAACCCCGTACTCGCTTCGGGAAACCTTTATGTAAATAAAATAAACTGCTGTACACGTTGGCTATATAGTAAGTCAATTTTAATCAACCATAGCGTTGAACACTCTTGACATAGTCACATCTCAAAAAAAAAATCTTATGTCAAAATCGGTTCAACCGTTTAGGAGCTATGTATATGTATGTCAGTATATTTATGAAAATATTTTATATGCACATAAAAATAAAAAATTGATTAAAAATACAGTGATATCCATAACATAAATACTAGGAACAAACACAAATTTGTAGTACCTACAACAAGGCTCAATAAGATAGGTGGCTCGTTTAGATGTCAATGTGTATTCTTTTATAATAAGCTTCCAAGCCACGTACAAGATCTAAGTCTTAATAAATTCAAATCATTAATTAAACGTAAGTTGTGCCAGAAAGCGTTTTATACTATTAAAGATTACGTTGAGGACAAAAAGGCTTGGGATTGAGCTGCTCCAATTAATTTTGATTTTTTATATTTTGCACCGTGAATTTTGATATTTTTTTTTTGTTTTCTTGCAATGACAAGAATATTTACTTTTTAAAGTATTATATTATTTTATTTTTATTATTGTGAATGTGAAGACTGTGGATTTTTTGTTTTTTATTTTATCTTAGTTAGTTTTTACTCATGGTCTGGCAGTTTGAGTAGTTTATGCTTCCTACCCGAATGTCCTTTCTTTGGTATTGTTCGTCGAATCGTTGAGCTCCTTAAATTCTGAGTTGAGCTGCTCGGTTATTTACAAATGCGTGCACTGACTGGACAGGTCCACTCAATCTGGCTGGTTCTTTCCTCAAAAGACCATTTCAGACATCTGTCTACATGGTCTTCACATGATATAACCAAGATTTTGTCAGGACTTTAAAAGAGACTGTGTCCTCTGAGTTTGTTTCGGCCTTTCTTCTCAGAGTAGTCAGATAGGAAACGCCGACCTCATCTAGTTTTAAAAAATATGATCGACATGTAAAAGTGTTTGTACAAACCAACTTACAGAAATAAAATCATTTATCATTTATTTATGGTGCCACAGACAGACACGCAGATACACAGACACAATGTTTTTCCGTCGGGGGTTAAAAATACTGGTGTCAAACTGCATCTGGTTATACTGGCAGTCCACACCAGGAAAGGTAGTTGTAATACAAGTCTAAGAAAGAAAAAGTACGGTTGACAGAGAAAGTTAATCTGCGGTGAACAAATGCTCGCGTTTTCTCCGTACATAAGCAATGGGTTTTAATTATACTGGGCCATATTAACAAGGCTTTGGTGCTAGCTAAGATTCTAGGGCACACTAATCGTCGCAAAATTAATGCTGCAAATTGGCAAACGTTAAAAACCTACTGTTATTGGTTGAATAAATTATCAACAGGCAATCGCATCACTTGACTTGCGTTTAATTTGTGATGCGTGATAAATTCTTTTCAGAAACCGACTGTTCACTAAGTTAGTTAGTAGTAAGTTTCGTTATAATCAAACTATAATGTAGTATGAACATTTATCAAACTTTGACATATGACACGTTCTAAACCAATAAATATCACAGACAAAAAAATCAGGAACGTCAACGAAATGCTTACTTTACATAAATCCTATCTCAACTCAATAACTCAAACTTCAAACATAATTCCTTCAGCTATCCTCATCAAATCCAACAGCAATTGTATAATAATACATCAGACTTGAGAATAAACTTAATTATTCTAATTAGATGAGATTACGTCATCTGTCAGCGACTGCTAAGCCTCACGATAGGCCGTCTCAAGTGAGCACAAACTTAATATTCCATAACTAAGCAGATTATGTGTACCGGAGAAGGGGTCACAGACTAGCAAATTGTTGAAGAATTAGCGCTTTAAATTTGGAATTTTGTCTTTTCCTCCTTTGTGTCGAAGATTTTTTGTTCTCGATTTAAATGTTCTTCTAACAGATAGTCAGCCACGTCGATAGCCTAAGCGCTAGCCTCGCAAAGATCTTGCACGGTGCAGTTGTTTTTGCATAAGGAGCCAGACAGGAGATGAAGCATCGTCTCTGGAATGGTTCAGGGAGTCGCATTGTGGCTGATCTGAGTACTCTCATATTACCCGGCTATGCCTACAATAGCCCAGAATTTTGGTTTTAAAATGCGAATGATTCCTGAATCAAATGTCAGCATTTTCGGGGGTTGTAAATGATAACGGTTTGAATTTTAAATTTTGCTTAAACATGTGAGTGGTTTTTAATAATGACTGAATGAAACAATGATTTTTCAGGGTTGTAAAAATAATAATGGAATGAAAGGGGTTTTTTTTTAACTTCGGTTAAACATAAGCAACAGGCATTTTTGTTCCTAATAAAATTATCAGCACTTGCAATAACCCCGTTTGCAAACAAGGAACTAAGCTTATTTCGCCTAATTTAGGTATTTTTCATAATGTTTACATAGTTTGCATTTTGGTCATAAGAATGTATATATACTTCATTATTTATGCGACTTAGGCTAGCTTTCAGTTTCTGGTCTGCCACCAGCTTTCACCTTAAAATTAAAAAAAAAGATTTCATATGATTCTTCTTCGTCAGTACACACTTGGTAGAGCTGTCGTGGTCACCATGTTGCAATTGGACTTCGGTCCGGTAATTTGCTTAACGATGCAGCGCCATCCCTCTCTATCGGCTGTTATTTGTGTGCACTCATGCAATGGGCCGCCCACTGCAGATTTAATCTGCTCGGTCCACCGCATGGGTGATTTTCCGCGCGCTCTCTTTCCTTCCACTCTACCCTAAATACAAGCCGCTCGAAAGAGTCGTTGCGTTACCTCGTCGGGACACGTGGCCAAAGAATTGGAGTACTCGAGCTTGGACTAATTAATATGATTACCAGCTCAATATTTGGCGCTCACCATATAAATGTTTTCTTATAATTGTCACTATTCTGGTAACATAAAGCAAAATGTTCGTCTTACTGATTTCCCTACTCTGTGCCTTAGGAATTTCCTCCAACTTCCGAAGGGCAGTTTAGTATTACTTATAATATTATTAAGCACGTTATTGTATGAAACTTGAACTTCAGCTTAATAGAGCCACTCGACCCTGGCACTTAAGTCGTTGTGTGATAATTGGTACGTTGCTCGTTGACGATCTTGCCAACAGTACTTGGTTCGTAGAATTTACATTGATCGCCTTTGTTCCTAGATGTTATTGTGGCTTGTTTGATGTGCTTTAATGGTTTTGTGAAGAGATTAGGTACTTCGTTTGGTAGCCATTTCTTCGTCTAGAGCCTTGAACCCAAGATGGAATTATATCTTCTGTGAAACGACCAATCTCTGTGTACCTTTGGGTTATTTTAATTAGACGTCGATTGTTTATCTATAATTAGTCCACAGCTCCATGTCCACGTCCGGGCAAAGGCCTTCCTTTGCCACCCACATCTGCCGCACAGCATGAAATAATTATATGTATGTATTCACCACAGTATTGCTGTGTGCCATTTGAAGCGTTGTAGTTGTAATTAATTGGAATCACCTTATACATTTCAACTTTGACTTTGGAATCATAACGCGTCTACGTTGGCTCTGGTATTACAAATGCTCATGGTGACCACTTAAAATCGGCTGGGACGATTTGTTAGGTAGGGTAATAATCAAACCATTCGGTCGGTTGATCATAGAATGGATCGGTCGACCTTACTTTCTACTTCAATACATCAATGACATCAATCCAAAATCGGAAGATTGGTATGCTACTAAACACTCTTAGTTCTTCTTATTTTGTGTGAGGATGTGGCCATCTCTGGTGTCAGAATTAACTCTGGGAACCCCACAGGCCTCTGACTCAGCTATTTCAGGATTACATTGGCTATATAAGTCCAGGTTGCCTCATGATGTTTTCCTTCACCGTTGCCTTTTATTTCCAAGATAAAACCCTAATCTAACCCTTAGTTAATATTGATTGACTAAGGCCCACATGCGACAAAAACTTAGCTGAGCTCTTATAATGGGCCCAGGTTAGTGCTAATCAGTGAGATAACCCTGATTGTGCAAGTGGGCCTAAGGGATATTCCTGATTGCGCGAGGCAATTTAAATTAACTATAAAGTGTTATTTTTTTGCCACTGCTTGACAATGGCCTCCCCCAAATCAATCCAAGTATACTTTCCCTGTGCCACCTCGGACAAGTATTTTACAAGAAAATTTTAAGTACAAATCAGTAGAATTGCATCGGATTGTTTCACTTTCGTATTTGAACGTACTTTACTCGAATTCCTACTTAAATTAAAAAAAAGTAGTTTAATAAAAATATATTGAATTATATTTATATACACATGGAACAATACAGTGAAATCTATATCTATAAAAGCGAAAGGTGACTGACTGACTGACTGATCAATCAACGCACAGCCAAAACTGCTAAGCTAAGAAGCATGAAATTTGGCAGAAAGGTTCTTCAAGTGATGTAAGTGTGCACTAAGAAAGGATTTTTGGAAATACAAACCCTAAGGGGGTAAAAATGGGGTTGAAAGTTAGTATAAAAAAAATCTAATTCCTTCGATCAAAATTCTTGAAACTTAGCACAAATAGTATTCTAAGTAAATGATAAAGATTGACATTATTAGTTTTTCGAAACTACCCCCAAATGATGATTTAGGGGGTGTTGAAGTTTGTATGGAAAAATCAGATTTCTTTGATCAATAAACTTGAAACATGCCACAAATACTTATCTAAATGAATAATAAAGATTGCTACTATAATTTTTTGAAACTAACCCCAAAAGACGATTTAGGGGTGTTAATTTTTTTTTGAAGAATCTTATTATTTCAGTTAATAAACTTGAAACTTTACATAAATACCAATCTAAATAAACAATAAAGGTTGTCATTATTAGTTTTTTGCAACTACCCCCAAAAGACGATTTAGGAGGTATTACAGTGTTTTTGAAAAATCTGATATTTAGGGTCAATAAACTTGAAACTTGCAACAAATACTAACCTAAATGAACAATAAAGGTTGATATTATTATTTTTTGAAACTACCCCGAAAAGACGATTTAGGGGTGTTAATTTTTTTTTGAAGAATCTAATTATCTAAATAAACAATAAAGGCTTTCATTGTTAGTTTTTCGAAACTACCCCCAAAAGATGATTTAGGGGATGTTAAATTTTTTGAAGAATCTGATTTCTTTGGTGAATAAACATGAAACTTGACATAAATACCATCCCAAATAAACAATAAAGGTTTTCATTTTTAGTTTTTTGAAACTACACCCAAAAGACGATTTAGGAGGTATTACAGTGTTTTTGAAAAATCTGATATTTAGGGTCAATAAACTTGAAACTTGCCACAAATACTAAACTTAAGGTTGCTATTATTATTTTTTGAAACTACCCCCAATAGACGATTTAGGGGATATTAATTTTTTTGAAGAATCTAATTTCTTGGGCCAATAAATATGAAACTTTGCTTAAATACCAACCTAAATAAACAATAAAGGTTTTCATTATTAGTTTTTCGAAACTACCCTTAAAAACGATTTCGGGGTGGTAAAGATTAGTGTTGCAACAGAACTCTGCTTCCGCTTCCGCAACTGCAGAAGTTCCGCATTTTTTTCACTTCCGTTTCTGCTTCTGGTTCCGCAAACTTTATAACAGAACTCTGAACGGAAGCGGGGAGAAAGCGATGAGGAGCGGTGCAGCAGACGCGACGGCGGCACGGCGCGGGCGGTTGGAGGAGGAGGACTCTTCTACAGCTGACGATGGTGACAATTTACTTTTAAAGATACACACCTTCGGGAGTACAAGAAAGAAAAAAGACTACCTCTTCATGAGGATCCCCTTATGTGGTGGAATGGAAATGCGCACAAATACCCCCATATTTTGCCAATAGTTCGCCAATACTTATCAGCTCCCCCCAGCAGTGTAGCCAGTGAGCAATTATTTAGCGGAGCTGGTTTAATATATGAAGAACATTGAAATAGGCTGAAAGGTGAAAAAGCGGCCAAGTTACTCTTTATTAAATATAACTTGCCGCTGTTTAATTTTGACTACTAAAATACAAATTTAATAAAAAAAAGTTTTAAATGTAGAATTGTGCTTTTTTTTCATAGTGTTAACGCTTCTTTTTTTTTTTTTTTATTTTTTTTTTTTTTCCCTCTCACAGAGAGGAGGCCTGTGTCCCAGCAGTGGGAACATTAATAGGCTGATGATGTGTTAACGCTTCCGTTTCCGCTTCCGTTTCCGCTTCCGTTTCCGCTTCCGTTAAGATTTACTTTTGACATCTGTTTCCGTTTCTGCTTCCGTTATGCCAGTCTGTTCCGTTGCATCACTAGTAAAGATTTTTGATTACTTTTACTGCACATAGCTTCTTTTTAAGATGTAGGGGAGCACTTGGGAGGGATTTTTGGAAATTCAACTTTTGAAGGGGTTAAAAGGGAGACATTTATTTGTATGAAAAATCTTATTCCTTTGGCAAAATAATAAAGGTTGGCATCATTAGTTTTTTGGAATTATCCCCAGAAGACGATTTAGGGGTGTTAAAGTTTCTTTGAAGAATCAAATGGCACTAATACGGGGAACTACCGAACTGGACCGTTTGTCTCAGGTAAACATAGTTGTGAGTGACGTTTTAGTGTTGCGTAGTTTACGCTGTATTAGGTTTTTGTGTTGTGTCGCGTAATTTACGCAGCATTCGTTTTCATACTAAAGTAATTTATGAGCCACCCGAAATTATGCGTCTCAAAAAACCCGACCAGTCTTCTGCTCCTTCTATACATATAAAAAAAAAATATCTTCTTCTATACATATAAAATGCTTTGTCCTGAATGACTGACTGACGGATCAACGCACAGCCTAAACCGCTGATCGTAGAGACCTTGATGTTTTTGTATGACGTAGGCATCCGATAAGAAAGGATTTGCCGAAATTCTTCCCCTAAAGGGGATAAAAAGAAGGACAAAGTTTGTATGAAAAATCTAATTCCTTCAACTAATATTCTTGAAACTTGGCATAAATAGTAATCTAAGTAAATGATAAAAGGTTGATATTTTTAATTTTTTGAAATTACCCTCACAAGTGGATTAAGGGGGTATTGAAGTTTGTATTGAAGAATTTTATTTCATGGGTTACTAAACTTGAAACATTGCACCAATCCTAACTTAAATAAA
This sequence comes from Orthosia gothica, assembly GCA_949775005.1. Lineage (NCBI taxonomy): Eukaryota > Metazoa > Arthropoda > Insecta > Lepidoptera > Noctuidae > Orthosia > Orthosia gothica. Next base: position 27,793,447 of record OX459048.1, read on the forward strand.
TTACAAGGTTGTTATTATTAGTTTTTCGAAACTACCCCCAAAAACAGATTTACGGGGTGTTAAAGTTTTTTTGAATAATCTTATTACTTGGGTTAATAATCTTGAAACTTAAGCAATAAAAGTTGTTATTATTAGTTTTTTTGAGACATCTCACTGAGCAATCTAACTAAAATAAACAAAAAATTAAAAAGAGAAAAAGGGTATATTAAGTTTCAAGGGGCGGATTTTACTTTGTAGCGGTATCCTAAAATGTTAAGTCAAATAACGAATCGTCCCAAACCTATAAACCGTAGAACTTTACAAAACCACATTTTTATTTGGTTTAATAACAGCTTATTTTTGGTTGCCATCACACGAACGGAGTCGCGGGCGGAGTTAATATTATAAATGTGAAAGTAACTCTGTCTGTCTCTCTGTCTACCTTTTCACGCTTAAACCGCTGAACCGATTTAGATGCTATTTGATTCGGAGATATTTTGAGACCCTGGGCAGGACATAGGATAGTTTATATCCAAAGATACTTACGGAAATCATACTTAAGGGAGTGGAAAGAGGGGTAGAAGTTTGTATGGAAAACCTACAATATTAAGCCGCGATATAAAAAATAAGCAATTTGAATTACTAATGCTTCGCAGACGAAGTCGCGGGCAACAGCTAGTGAATGCATATAAATTATGTTAAATCAATTTTACGTATAAAAAATAAACGTAAATTAATTAAAATATTTACCCAAATTAATTATAATATTTACCCAAATTAATTGAAATATTTGAATTGATTTACATTATGTATAATAATTTGAATAATATATACTAGTATAATTTGATTAATAGGGATTAAAAATAAATAGTTGCATGATTTATTAATTTTTTCATATGAAAAATAGTGTAATTGCATGGAAAAAGCTATTTTTTATTTGAACGAATTTGAAATTTTTCTTAGTCATAATCGCTCATCGGTGTGATGTAAAGTGCGCATCACGCCATCAGGAAGATCGCTAAAGAGGTTTACAATAGTGTCAAAGCAAACTATTGAGTTATGTCCAAACTATTTTTAAGACCAAAACCCTTATGATTATTACACAGCTATACAACAAAACTGAATTAAAAAACCAATTTTAAACACAATTCTTCACTTAATTCCGTATTCTTCTGATCCTCTTAACCAACAAAGCGTCAAAATCATTGTGCTGAGCGGACCTTGTTCAAGTTTGGACATTCTAAAATGAGGGTCTATCGGGGCCCACCTCAAACTACTGTCAACAGTGATTAATCTTAATTTACCTTAGAGTGGGGTTCCACAGCGAATAGTTTTGATAAGGATGTACTCCTGAAGATGGGATCAAAATGTCGGGAAAAGTTTTCGTGTTGGGCGCATGAATGAATGTTTTGTGAAGGCTTTAAATTTTATGAACTGCTTTAGCTTGATGATATGAAAATCTAATTATTAATTTAAATTTATTTTTACTGTAAATTGTTTTGAAAAAGCACTTTCTGCAGTATAGTATCACACGTCATTATCGCATACGTTTTAACAGCAAATCCCAGCAAAAAGTGCTGCAATTATTTCTTTCTTTTGGCATTCATACATTTTAAATTAAACGCACATTAAAATGTGTATAAAAATCTACGATAGGGTAAAACCAGAACAATTGTGTGTGTGTGTGTATAGTAAAACTCCCCTCCTCCCGGAGAATTCCCGCATTGTCGATGCGGGGGGGCTCAGTAGCAGTGGGTTGGAGGCCGCGGCGGGAGAGGAGTACCGGTATTACGGTGCGCCGCTCGCCCTACCCTCCGCGGCCAGCACAGGGTCGCCACCATCTGATGGCGGACGCGGTGGGGCCGCAGGGGAGGAAGAGTGTCGGTATAGCGTTGGCCGCTCTCCTTATCCCCTGCAGCCGAAAAGTGGTACTGTCCTGACCCGTCACAGGAGAACCAAGGGTGCCATACACGGGGTTGTCGAAAGATTCGATAGATTAATAAATTCGACTGTCAATAAGTTGATTGTATCTAATGTATCTGTGCATGGGAAGGGAAAATGCGATCAAAGTTGTTTCTCGGTGGGGCATCATCAATACTAAACGTAAATTACACGAAGGCAACTATTCTCTGTAGGATAGATTATGTCCCTAAATATTCCGCAAGAATCGCTAATACTCTGGAAATATTTTAGATTTTTTTTTTTAACTTTCGTAAATTTGTAGATAAAAACCAAAGTAGCAGCCAGTTTTACAAATAAAAAAAATATTGATGAGTGATATTAAGTGATTTCCTAAAATGTGGCAACTGTCTGGCTTTTACCCTACTTATTTCAGTTTCTAATACTAGTAAGCTTAACTACGAGGTATCTATTTGGGTTATTATTTGCCGAAATATTACCAAAACGGAATCACACAAATCTTGAAAACCTTTTCAGACGGTATCCTTTAGAATTCGAATTCCAGTAAAAAATACATTGCCAGTTACATATTATATATACGAAGGGTAGCCATATAGAACGGATCAGTCGGGGCAGAATACGGACCGGCCGAGTACCACTCCTAAGGGTTGAAGAGTCATCGGAATGCGATTCTAACAGTTTTATGTTGAAAAAGAAAATACTACAAAAAATGGTCGAATATTTTTTATGAAAATATATCCACGGGAAGGGTCGTGTTTGGTCAAGATTATGTTAGATATCGTTGCAGTGTATTTTTATTTAGTTTTGATATCGGTTTTTGTTTATCTTGGATTTTGTTTATTCAATTTAAGATGTGGGTAGTTTATTTTTATTTCTCAATCAAAGTGTTGAAAAAAGTCTAAATATAAAAATGATAACCGCTTTTTTAACGACTTCTCAAAAAGTAGGAAGTTCTATGTTCGACTGAATGTTTTTATTTTGTGTTTTTTCATCTATTTCTTAGTCAACTGTGGACCGATATTGAATAACCCATTTTTGTTTGAAGGGGAGATACACCTTCAAACAGATGGTACCATTGTCACCAAGTCAAAATCTGATGAGTCTCATGGAAATTGAGGCAACTTCTCAAATATTACAATCCGGTCATTTAGCAATTTTGTTAGGGTATTTATTTAGGAACACGCGATTCCCTAGTGATGCTACTGGCTAATCTTCTTACCAAGACATGAGTTATTGTTGAATTAGGAGTACAGTTAAGCCTTATGTCATTCGTCCGTAGTAACAAAACCTGTATAGGCTGGCCTTGTGTTCTATTTAAACTTCTTATAACGCTAGATCAGATAAAATTCTACTAACGAGGGCCTTCAAACACATTAGTTATAGTTTCACAAAAATCATAATCATTTCAGTCTTTCGGCTGAAATGTGTTGCTGTACTGCTGGACTTAGGCCTCCCGCAAATGTCACCACACCGATCACAATAAAACATCGCTTTCTTCTCTCCGATACATTTTAACAAGTGCCTCTACACACAAAACGAACTAGGTATTAAAAATATTCGAATAAAAAGTTCACTCACCCGAAAATATCCCATCCATCCATTAGCCGAAGAGATTTTCAGTAAACAATGTACCTCTGGTATGACATTGTATTTCGTTGGGCCTCCATATTTTTTGTAAACTTCCTCAAACATCCAGTCATCCACCTTTCCGATTCGTGCCCGGTTGACTTTTGTCCCGGGATTATTGTTTCCCGTTCTTGCTTGGGCTGGTTTGTTTTTTAGGGTACCGTAAAAGGATATGATCTTGTTATAAGTAGTAGAGATTATCTTGTTTAGGTTCTGAAAGACCAAAAAGGAGTTCTAAGAAAATAAAACTTCCATGATTCTAATGATTAGGTTAAAGCTTGGAATAATTTTTGATCAAGAAATAAATCATGATATACTGAATTATTATTCGCTTGCGTGAAAGACGAAAATTATCCCAACAGGATAAAACGTATGCTATATCCTTCTCCACGATCCAATTTATCTCTTTTCTAAAATTCATAAAAATTGGTTGAGAGATTTAGTCGTGTTCGTGAAGACGTAACAAACAGACAGAAAGTTAGTTAGACAGATTGAGTTACTTTAGTATTTACGCGTCTGTTGACATTATTTCTGTTTCTTCACTAACTTCTTGTAAACCACGCAACGGATTTTGAAACAGTTTTCACTAATAGAAAGAGTGATAGACAAGAAGGGTTTTTGTATGTAATTTATCTCGTGCGAAGACGTGGCAAGTCCCTATTTACAATATTAAGTATAGATTTACAAGGCATTGTTAAATTAGTTCAACCATCTTAACACCAAATTTTCACAAAGCATCATACTTTGGCTCACTCTTAATAAAAGCCTGTCAAAAGTTTATACCCTAAAAAAAGTTATACAGAACCATTAAACTTCATGTCAATCAAACTTTTTATTTCAAAGTATTTTTCTTGAATATTGTGAACCTAAAGGTCGAAATCCTTATTGCGTAACAATTTTGTGATCAAAGTAGATTTCATTTGACCTTGAATGGTAGTATTAAATTTTGCAAGTCTATTTTTATTTTAATATTTATGTCATGACATTGGGATTCTTGTATAAGTGGTATTCTACTTTTTCGCGTTTTACAGTATTTAGATTAATACAGTTTTACAGTATTCAGCTTCGACAATGAGTAGCATTCGCAGACGCAGACATAAATTCCTCACATGTTAATGTTACAGGGCACGTGGTTTCGTCAAAGGATGGGCGTCGAACATTGGACATCGAAACCTTCTGAGGACTTCCAGCTGTGAAGGTATAGAAATTCTTATAAGAGGTAGTTATTATTAAAGTGTGGAAACGCCTCAATTTTGGATGAAACTTGGCACACAAGCAATTATTCTGTTGCCGTCAAACAAGCACAAACTCAGGCTACATGAAATAGTAGCGCTCGCGACCACAAAACCAACAAAATCTTAATTATTATTTCACTCATTCATACATCTGCAAGATCAATAGTATTAAAATCAAGCTTCATACCCAAATCAACACCACATACCTACATTACAATAATCCTTAAAACTTATAATCTTTGTGGGTCCACAAATATCGTATAATATACCCCACGGGGATAAAACTTACATGTTACCTAAAGCGAGTTAAGAAAGGCCAAAGAACCCGTCACTAGGGACCGTCCTATAGCTATGCATAGATATACCTACGATTCATGAGAAACCCGTCCTTTCATACTTTCGTTCACAGCTATAGATTTTCTTCTTGAACAAAAGGGACGGAGTACGTTGACCACACCTCACACGTAAGTGGTAATAGGATTTACGTTATATTTTTCTGTTCACTCTCAAGTTGTTTAGTTAAAACAACATTCAGAAAAAAATCTTTTTTGTTTATTTAATTCTTAATCGAAAGATCTGACTTGCATCATCATCATCATCCGCTGTCCAACCTTGCCCTCTGTTGGGCATACGCCTCCCTATACTGATGACATGCCCCACGCTCCTGTGCCAATCTCATGGAGGTTTTGCTGGAGCAAGTAATAGGCAAAGTAAAGAGAGGCTTATTTATAAGCGTCTCAAAGACTAGCTGAGTCTAACCTTATCCCACACGAGTGATTTAGCTTTCGAACCGAACACTCGTGTTTTTACCCGACTGCCGAAGGAGGGTAATGTGTTTATCAGTCTATGTATGTATGTATGTAAGTATGTATGTATGTATGTATGTATGTATATATGTTTGTTCCTATGTGGCGTTCCAGAGACCAAACGCGTTGGCCGATTTTGATGATTCATACGTCAAACGATGCGTCTTAATCCTGCGAGTGTCATAGGCTACATTAAAATTGGACAATAGAAAAATGGCGGCTTTTGAGTGCCATATTGTGGGGGCCCAAATTTTTTTTTTCCAAACCCATCGTGTGGGGTATCAAAATAAAGGGTTTTAAGAGGTGATTTCAAAAATATATAACACTTATATGTTTAAATGTATCTAATTCGAAAAAAACTAACTAAAAAGTTATAAATAAAAAAACTTAATTCAAAAAATCAAAAAACCCGACTGCTTCAAAAGCGAACTAAAAAGTCGTAAACAAGTAAAAAATCATGCTGTGCAGGCGGAGGATACACCAGATTTTGGTCAGCCAGCCCGCGAATATGTATCCTCCGACTGCACAGCATGATTTTTTACTTGTTTACGACTTTTTAGTTCGCTTTTGAAGCAGTCGGGTTTTTTGATTTTTTGAATTAAGTTTTTTTTCAACAAGTCCACCGCATCGTAGAACAAACGAGCGCTGGTTTCCAGAGTGGCTCGACGACGGGTGCCTTGTTCTTCGACATAGCAAAAGCGTTCGACAAAGTTTGGCTTAATGGCTTCTAGCTACTAGCTGTTCCCCGCGGCTTCGCTGCTGTGGGTCACCCCACAGGACCCGTTTTCGGGATAAAAAATAGCCTATGTCACTCAGGAATAATGTAGCTTTCTGTTGGTGAAAGATTTTTTTAAATCGGTACAGTAGTTTCGGAGCCTATTCGGTACAAAAAAACAAACAAAACAATCTTTCCTCTTTATAATAATGTGTGATATAGATACCAACTCGGCGTGCCAGGCCTTCTCGTACTTATCTTATGAGACTAGATATCGAATAGAACCTTCCGCTACCGTGTTGAGGGCGAACTCTCCTTCCCTCACCCCATACGAGCTGGAGTCCCCCAAGGCTCAGTATTATCCCCACTTAATTTCACCCTGTACCCCAGCGATATCCCAAAAAGGATATCGACCCAGTTGGCCCAATTTGCTGACGACACGGCCCTCTTTTACTCCGGCCGAGAGCCCAATGCTATCGCCCGGAGTTTGGAGAGTGCTCTCCAAACTGCCGCAAACACACTGGGGAAGTGGTTCTGGCTTTGCACAATCGAGGTAAATCCCGAAAAAAGAGAGCCTCTTCTCAAGGAGTGATCGAAAACGAAACCCCCCCCCCTCCTCAGACCCATCAATATGTACGGCAAGCCGATCACTTGGGAGGAGCAAGCAAAATATCTGGCCGCCATTCTAGATAACCACCTCTCCTTCGCCAAGCACATTAAGGCGGCACGTTCGCAAACCACCTTTGCTATGGGCAGACTCCACGGGATGCTGACCGCTTGCAGTTGTTTGTCCCTTAAGTGTAAGATGCGCATATTCACCGCGGTTATCCGTCCTATTATGACTTATGGTTGAGTTGTCTTCGCGCACGCAAAGCCCCACTACCTTTACATTATGCAGACGTCCCAAAACCGATTCCTTCATAAAGGCACGGGAGCCCGCTGGTACGCCCGAGATCAAGAACTTCATGTTGACCTCAGAGTCCCTACGATTCAGCAGTTCACGAAACGCCTTTCAAGGCATTTCTTTGGCACTGCGGTCAAACATAGTAAACCGCTAATCAAAGCGGCCGCCCACTACGAACCGTCTCAAATATCCCAAATTTGCCGACCAAGGCATACTCTTATCGCTTCCGAAGATGCCACCACACTGCTCCAAGAGCGCCGCAGGGATACCAGCACACTTAGAAGACACAAACCGCCTTCGTTCCGTCCTCGCCACCGAGGACCGCAGCGATGTCCACGTCAAAATATAGCTTAGTTAATTAATAGGAGTTTCTTGTCCGTTCTTCTCCACGTAGTTATCTTCCAAACGGATGGTAGAATCACTTAATCATGATCCAGCCCTAGCTGTCCCCCCAGCGACGCACTGAGCCGAGGTTAAACCCCACAGGGGGAAGCCCTCAGCGTGGTCTATTAGGTTTAGCTCTTTGTGTCTGGCTGGAGGCTATGGTTTAGTATCCACAGGATCGTATGGTTAAGCAGTAGCCAATCACTCTAATTGGAATGCGAGAAGTTCATAAAAAAATATAAAAAGTAAATAATAGGATTTGTATGGGAAAAGAAGATAATTATGAGGTTCTGCATTAAGCTCATAGGTGAGTTAGGTCACTTTATGAAAATATAACCCGAAGTACTAGAACCTATACCCATACCACACGATGCAAAATGGTGACGTCTAAAATGTGTCTAACTAACGAACGAGTTTAATGTGACAAAGACCAATAGTTATCAAAATTTTCTCAATGTACAGCCGCGGTTTACAGATATGCAGTGATGAAAATATTCTTCACTACAACGAACAATATCATAGTCAACCACAACTACATAGTTCTGTTCTTCAAACTCTAAGATCCCCCTGTACGATGTTGATAATGATATTTGTAGCATACTAAGTAATCCAATGGAATACATTTGTATCTTTCCCTTTGTTTCGTAAAGATCCAAAAGCACTTTGTGGAGTTAGAGAGACGAATAATGTTCTATAGAAGTGCTTGTGAGGTAGGTGGGGTAAGGGCGGGTTCAGATACAAGTTTCAAAGAGATGCAAATTGGAAAAGCAAGCCCATATACTACAATGGTTTCAGAATATTTATGAACAATATTTAAACATTGGTAAAATCGAAGTTATTTTTTTTTTAGTGTGTGATCTTTACATGATAATTAGTTAATTTTACGCTCATTTATCACTCATCTTTTCATCTTTTGGAAGATAACTTTTCGTGAAAAAGGGAGATAAATTTTATCCATATCTTGTATCCATAAATCCAGTTTATTGATTACTGCATCCACGATTTTAAACAAATGCTAACAAACACTTTGTATTCTAAACACTTTTTTAATCTGAGGTTCTGGGCTTCCAATATCAGAAAAAGTGTTTTTTTCATTTGGGATTTCATACACATCTAAAACAGCTGTGATATTATGGTAATAATAATAATACCAGCCTGTATCTGTGCTATTGCAGGGCAAAGGTTCATTCCCATGCAGGGAAGGCTCGAGTATTGAACTACCACCTGCTCAAGGTTGGCGCTTTCAGACTTATACATATTAACTACTAGCTGCCTACTTACCCTACTCTACCTTCCTACCTACCTACCTACCCTACCTTACTCTACCTACCTACCCACTTATCCTACCTATCTACCGTACCCTATCCTACATACCTAGGTAGGTATATACGTAGGGTAGGTACCCTATCCTACCAAGCGTAACTACCCTACATAACCACCTACTGTTTTTTTAATATCACATATACACAACGACTTTTCTATTTAATGTTATTTTTTTAAAACATCCCTTTTAATTTAACCTCACAAAAAAGTATAATCAGACAAGACTTCGACTAAATTATTAGCAGTAAAGCGCACTAGCAACCTTATTACAACTGCACCCGAGTTCATCAGCCGTCTAACCCCGTCCTTACAGACTCCGCTTCGCTCTCGTTGTTTGCAAAGCTATTAATCTCGGTGCAACTGCGGCACATACAGCGAATACCTTCCGATAGTTACTAATTGTACTGCTACGTATTTTTAATGACTTGTTCTCATTTTGATTGATTTAAACATGGTTTTAAGGGGCAATCATATATGGAGAAGAAGATTTTAATTTTGATAGATAACGTTAAGTTCCATCTGTCAATAGGTACTTAAAACTGTTACTTTTGGTTGGTAATCTCTGGAAGTTGATACTGGTCCGATAACTTACGTCCTGATTTCTTTCACTTGTAGAAAACTACACTATCTTAGACTACTATTTATCCCAAAAAAATACATGGTTTTAGTTAGATATATAGGGATTTTTACCAATCCCACAATCCCTAATCTTTTTTCTAAAAGTCTAAGTGCATTTTGAAGATTCCCTCTACAGTAAAAAAAATACCATGGGAGCGAAACCACGGGCAACAGCAAGTTTAACTCAAACCAGTAAGTACATTATAGTAATTTTTGAAAGAATAGATTTTTTTTATGACTCAGTGATTCAAGCGCCTGTAGTTTTGCAATTACTTGATTTTCTTTTCGAGCACCGTGCTGTGGTCAGTAACCTATTTTTTTGACATTTCTCATGGCGCTGTGTAGAACTCGTAAACAGAACACATGTTGACACAAGACTGCCAAAAATATACTACTTTACTTTACTAATCAAAATTTCAAAACATTTACAACTAAAACATGAAAACCATTCGTAAACAACTAATTGTACGGTGAAAACCTCAACGACGACTAAGTAGACGTGGAAACCCATGTTATCTTTCGTTCTGATACTTTGGCGAGAGATAAAATTATAACCGAACCGATACCCATGGTCTTCTATTTAGTTTAATTGAAGCGTAACCGCGAACGGAAAGAGGGCACTTTGCTTCGGAAAATAGCTTACCTGTCTACAAAATTAATCTGTAATACTTCTTTATGTTGATTAAATACTTGTTTTAATTAATATGTGCGAACTGAAGATCTTTATTCTCTAGCCTAGACTTTTAGCTCTCGATCTAACTGGATATATTGAATACCCGTATTTTATAGCACAACTATTTTCTTAAGACGGTACCCTGACCAAAAAATCGGAATGAGATATGAGCATACCTATTGGTCTAGCGGCACTGTTGGCGCATGAATTACAGTAGCGAATACGCCCAGATTTTAGAATAAAATCTTTATAAAATCGAATTTTGGTCTTTTGAAAAAAAAAATCTACTAAAATGTTCGTTATTAAATTGTCTATCCATTAGTGTCAGTACAAAAAATAATTAATTAACACTTTACGAGGAGATGCATAATATCAATAATTATTTCTCATTTTGATGTTTTTTTGGAAGGAGATTAGTAAAATATATACAACATTTAAAAACAAACTAAATCTACCATTTTAGAATCAATATTATGTAGAAATTTAATGTATTTTTATTAATTGATATTTCTTTTTAAATAACGAGTAAATAGCTCCTAAAAACAGCACAAAAAACGGCTTGCGCGGCGTTTTGCTCGGGGTACCGCCTTAATGTCCCTCGGCAAACTTCGTGTTTCGTTTCGTAACGTTGACCGGACGCTCTTAATCAACTTGGAAGTCTGATAGAAATCCAACGATTGACGAAACAAAACGCGAAGTTTGCCGAAGTACATACAGAAAATAGTTGTACTGTACATGAAGCCACTGCTATCTGACTGCAATAATCCAGGTACCAATTAGAGATAAGCAGAGTACAATACCATAAAACAAATTAGCGCGTAACAAATTATACTATATTTTTCGGGTTTGATTTCTATTTATATTTGTCTAGTCTGGGTTGCGCAAGTCAGAGTCACGTTTTCGGCCGTATATTCATCCCTCTGGGAAAATTATAAATATATTTCTGGGATTTGAGACTTTTAGTTTTTTTTTTTTAAATATCAACTGCTCTGAATTAGTTTTTGAGATATTTGCAAAAAACCAAACCCCTTTATTGTTTTCAGTAAAGTAAAGTATAGTAATATGAAGTAAAGATACAATCTTTGGTCATTTTAGCGGGTCGTGGGGCGAGCGGAACTATATTTTCTCGATAATCATCTACTATGCTATTTCGAATCGAATGACAGTTCATATTATTTAATAAGATTGCAGAAATAAGTTGCTAAGGGGAGATAGCAGTCTTGAAAAGCTGACCATTGTTGGCAATACCGAAGGAAAGAGAGCACGAGGCCGGTCGCCAACAAGATGGTCTGACCAAGTAAAAGAAGCTACTTCCTCAAGCAAATTTCAGCTGGTGGTGATAGCATCTTTGGACCGGACTCGATGGAGACAAATTTTCCGCGTGAAGGGGTCCAGTGACCATGTTTTTTTATTATTTATCGAGAGGCTCGTGTTTGACCACTATCTCGCCTGATGGTAAGTGATGATGATCCTCAGTAATGATGGACCGAGTGAAGAAGAAGAGAAATAAGTTAAATAAAAAGCATTTTTGTTAACTAGACTATTATTATGTATCATTTGTGTTATTGTGCATTATTGTGTTCAATTAGTTTGAGAGAAAACTACTGAGCGGATTAGATCGATAAAACTAAAAGAAAATTTGCTACCAATGTTATCTAGGAATGAGAATTACTACTAAAATCATGATGGTCATCTCTAGAAAGCATTTCAATATAAAATCTTGCTTCAAAACTCCAACTAAATCATAAAACTGACAAAGCGCTTGTTTCTCTACTCATTCTCAACTAACTAACAATAGTGACATAAAATGATTTTGTACCAGAGCTGAAGAAGTGACGTCTAAAGATTTGGTGATAATCATAGTCATAAACGACGTCTTTTGTACCTACATTGTTGTGTCGCTTCTGTGCAAACTACTTGAGATTATAATTTCCATATTACATTGTGGAATAAGACATTGTAGGGTGGTCGTAGATGTGTGTGCGTGTTCGGATGCGGTTATAATGAATAATGACATTTGTATAGTCATCATTAAGGAACAGAGATTTTGTTGTTTAAAACTTCAATAATGATAATACAGGCTTGTAAAAAGTATGTGTATTAGTATTCTTTTCATTTATTTTACTCCATTAGGTCAGTATAGGTCAGTTTAAACCCAGGTTTCTGACTATGTCTTCGTACTCCATCAGTGGCCCGTCATCCCAAGTTCCCATACACCTGCCCTTTATAAGACCTTATGCTCGCACTGACGCCGCAATCGGCATGGCCACCTACTTGCCCAAAATGTATAAAGAGATTTCCATTAATTCGATAAAAAAAGTCATAATGTTTGTTCCATATGAGTAGACTAGATACTGATATTAACCACCATAAACTCTTCTGTCCAGCGTAATGAATTCAAGTTCAAATTCAAATGTATTTATTTGTGACACACAGGTTACTAAATAATGTTGTAAATACATGGTGTTAGTAACAAAGTTCTTGTTTCACTGTGAACAGCCTTGCTTGGCATACAAATATCGGTATTCACAAAATGTAACCCACCCTTTTTTTTTTTTAAAAAAGCGTCCAAGTGCGAGTCGCACTCACGCACGTTGGGTTCCGTAACATTATCGCAAAAAACGGCAAAATAATCAAGTTTTTTGTATAGGAGCCCCACTTAAATACTTATTTTATTCTGTTTTTAGTATTAATTATATTGTTATAGCGGCAACAGAAACACCTCATCTGTGTATGTTTCCACTATCTAGCTATGACGGCTCAAGAGATATAGCCTGGTGACAGACAGACATACATTAGTAATAGGTTCCCGGTTTTTACCCTTTGGACACGGAACCCTAAAAAGATGACCATACCGCATCCAATTTTTCATCCCTTCACAATCAGCTAACGTGTTTGGTTTACGTGCCAAGTTTCATTATTATTCAGTTCACAATCTGCGATGCAACGCTTAACTTGAGCACTTTCGAATATCGTCCCAGAGTTGCTCAAGGTGCCAGGCAAATGGGTCCTTAGGCGCCAGGAAAATGTGTCCGCAGGCACCAACCAATGGGCGTTAAGGGCTCGATTTTCTATATTTAAACATGAAATAGAGGGTCCAAGTTTAAATTGCTTTGAAATTAGATTATTGTAGGTTTGTTTATTGTTGTTAGTCTTCTGATTTATAGGTTATGGAGTTTGAATTGTGCGTCTGTTAGGCGAAGGTTTAAATTTGTGTGGCTGGTGATAAGATCTAATAAATTGGTTGTTGAACGTGAGGTTTTGATTTTTATTTGTTTTATTTATTAAACATAACCGTCTGTGACCTTTGTCTATAAAAATAATGATAATAGATGACTTACAAGTATTTAACCGTTTTGTAAGTTAAGGGTCAATCATAGAAGGCTCTCAGTGTGTTTTTATGATTTGGTACTTATATGAAAGGTAATTTAGTTTTGTTTGTTTATTTCATCTGCTTTTAGGGCCTAACATTATACACGTGGATGCAGACAATCTATCTGCCCAGCCTTTTCCCAAGTAGGTATCTGAAAGCAGACACTAATGGTGTCTGCTGTCAGAGTAACTGGATTCAGTACTTTTTATATGGAGCGACAGTGATGCAGACAAAATTGATAAATCTTGTTCAACTTTGTGAACAAAGTTATTCCCTATAAAAATCAGTTTTCGACTGCTCGAAAATATAGTCTAAAAAAGCCGAGCGCAGCCATCGGGCACAGCTAGTCATAAAAAAAACAAGCAAAAAGTAATTTAACACGTTCTAACAACCTAATAATAACAAATCCTATAATTTTAACAGACAGAACAAGCCTGAAACTCGTTTCAAATAAACTGAAAGTGTTCTCATATAATTTGAAATACAAATAAATCTCTAGAGGCGTGTCAAACGTGATAATTAAGATAATTATAATTATACAGTCTGTTTGTTTGTACTTGCTTTCTCATTATACAGCTATGTTCTTGTGTATTTAGTTGAAAGCGAAATTTACTCCAACAAAATATTCACTAGTGCAGGGATGGCGAACCTATGGCACGCGTGCCTGTGGAAGCACTTGACAAAATATTTTGGGCACGCAAAAATGAGGTTATTTAGAATCTAGGTAATTTGCAACAGCAGAAATGACACCAACTCCTACTTTTATTTAAATACAACATAAAACTGTAAATATCTGGGTGCAAATAAAGAATTTATCAATTCATAGCGTTAAGAGTTTTATTTTTTGTCAATTAAGACTAAGTCAAAAAAAATTGGTGACACTTCATTGTCACATTAGAAAATATATAATTTAAATGACACGTTTTCTAATAAAGGTTCGCCATCCCTGCAGTAGTGGCTCTGTGAGCTGTTGTAGAGCTCGCGAGTCTGTTTTGCTGTTTTTTTGCCGATTCAGTTTATTTACATTTGTTTTTTTAATGGAGTTTGTATTTGTCAATGTTCGAAAAAAAATTAATATACCGATTCGACATGAAAATATCTATATAATTATCGAACCTGTTCACAAAATTTCACGAGAATCGGTTGAGAAATACGACCTGTAGAAGAGAACAGACTGACATACGAAAGAATTATTGCCCAAAATGAAACAGAGACGCTTTGCTCGCGCTTCGCGATGACTCGGTCAATAATGTTAAAGTTGCTAGATTCTTATTTAAAAACATGCTGTGTCCACGGCTTCACTACCATCAACTGCCTACCCTACCCTACTTACCTTTCTATCTATCTTCCTACCTACCCTACTTACCTTCCTGCCCACCCTAACTACCTACCATTTTTTTACAAGGATCATTCTTTTGCGGAGGATCTTAACACCGCCATTAAAAAAATGACTTCAAATGCACAACACCAATTATCGTATATGGAGTCAACTGTCCGAGTATCTGAATTGCGGTTGTGATAATTTTGCTTCTTGAACACTTTAAATTCATCTAACTTTTGATAGAGTGAACCGATTGCGACGAAACAAAAAACTAAGTAATACCTAAAGTTACGCACACATTTTATGTATGTTATAAATTTAAATACATTGGTTTCGTACATATAACGTGATTCGTGCACAAATAAACGGACAAAAATTCCAAAAATAGGTTCAGTTTTGGAAATATTTTCTATGTACAAAAACGACTTTTCTACAAATGTGTAATGTACGTATATAATCGTAGAAGATACAGAGCTAAAAAAGTTGAACGAGAAATGAAACCAGCCGAAATATTAGCATACACACGTGCACACACGCACACACCACGCATCACGGCCGTTTTCCACGAAGTATTAGACAGAGGTGAACCCAGTAGTACCCTACATTTTGACATTTAGGTGTGTTTTTAAGTCCCATGTAAATGAGGGCAAGCCTATTGCCATAAACCAGGTGCAAATCTAAACTCCGGACTGCTATAATATCATCTTTTACATAATCCATAAATTTTGTGAAAGATGATATTTTTAGCCCCCGACGGAAAAAGAGTGGTGTTATAAGTTGGACGTCTATACCTGTGTGTTTGAATATTTATATATTTGTGTATCTTGTCTTTGGTATCATAGCTCCTAAAGGGATAAACCGATTTTGATTTAGTATTTTTTAACCGACTTACCAAAAAGGAGGAGGTTCTATGTTCGACTTCTTGTATGTTTTTTTATGTATGTTCACCGATATCTCCGCCAATTGTGGACCGATTTTGAAAATTCTTTTTTTGTTTGAAAGAACATGTTCCGAAATTGGTCCCATTTTAATTTGTGAAAGATCTGATGAAGAACTTCGGAGATATACAACAGTACTCTTCAATAAATAACGGCAAATCATTCGGGATTGCTTCAATCGCATGCCTGTTTATTGTTTATACCATTTCATAACATAACATCACGCCAGTATACTGAAAGGGGTACTCAGAACTCTAATTTCACCGGTTATGTTCAAGTTTCATGTTTTTCGGGTAATCTGTTCTGGCGTAATAGGTACTTACTAAACAACCTGCCTATTAGGTAGGTAAAACTAAAAAGGGAAAAATAAAAAACATTTTTGCAAAAAAATACTACCGACCAAATGAAAAACTGCAAAGTGAAAAATAACTTTATTTTTGGAAGTCGGTGTCCATATCGCAAATAATTGGTATCTACGAAAGACACCGACTTCCAAAAATAAAGTTATTTTTCACTTTGTAGTTTTTCATTTGGAAGTCGGTAGTATTTTTTTGCAAAAATGTTTTTTTTGCTTGAAAGGTGACATTATCGAAAGTGTACTTAGCTATGTTTAACGAAAATCGGTTCAGACGTTCAAAAGCTATGGGTGTTTAACTGTTTGAATCGTGGTATTTGCGAAAGATATCGTGTCATTATTACATGTTCGATATATTGTCGATCGAAGTGTGTCTTATACTAGATCAATTATTAAGTTTGAAAAGCATGAAACAAAAATGATGAATTGTTATTATATGATTATTATTGAGACGAACAAAACATGCAAAAAAATGAGATAAGGGCAGGTGGATAGTGAAGAAAGCAAAAGGTTCCAGCGGTAAAACTAGACGAACTAGCATAAAAAATAATACACACAAAGATGAATTAATAAAATCAACATATACCAGTTCGTCTTATATACCAACACACAATTTATAATGACCTTCAATTAAAGTATCATAGCCGATAGATTTGCCGTAAAATCAACTGGCATTGTGATCGCAAAACTGTAATCTAAGGCAAAACCCAGCACTCGCTTCAAACTGTTTTAAAATTTCAAAACAAGTAAAAGCTTTGTTACAAACAATTGAAAGGTATAAAACAACAGAAAATCTCTCAAAGGAAAAACACACGCACATCTACTCAAGCTGTCACTGGGATATGGTTATGACAAGAGATCAGTGCGCGACATATCTACAGATGTAAGCTGCCTCTTTGTTCTATCCCTGTCACTAGTAAGAAGATTAAGGCCCATATTACATTGTTGGGCACAGCGTTTTTTAATTGAAGCTGGAGGCTATTTTAAGTGTCTTTTAACAGCGACCATAGCCTTTATGGTCGAAATACCAAAATGTGTAAAAATTGGTCACGTGACATCTCAATAGTGCTTGGCATTCCCATTCAATTTCGACATTTTGAAATCACTAATTTATTTAATGTAGCGAGTACGTGGTATTCTGCTTCACCGGTATAAAAAAAATACACACTCCACACTCACTCGCACACATATACGTCACACATACTTGCACACTCCACATGTACATACCAGGCCCCTCAGAAAGTATTGCGAAAAAAAGTTTTTATATATGGGAGACTGGCCAGTTATAATGTTTTTCGAAAATATGATTATTTATAAGTAAAAATAAGTAAGTTCCAATTTCAAAATTTCCCTCCACATTTTTTGCGAGTTAATTCAAAGTATTGTGTCTCACTGAAATATGGATCTGCGCCGGGAACATTTTAGAGCTATGATTTTATACGATTTCAAGTGTCGCCTGAAACCGGATGAATCGTACGATAGACTTCAAATGGCATTCATGGATGAAGGCCCTTCCAAGGCAACCGTGTATCGTTGGTATAACGAATTCAAGCGCGGTCGACCAACTTTGGGTGATGACGAAAGAAGCGGTCGCCCTTTGACGGCTGTTACCGAAGAAAACGTGCTAGCAGTGAAAAATTTAATCCAAGACAATAGGCGAATTACATATCAGGAGATTCAACACATATTGAAGATTGGATCGGGAAGCGTTCACGAGATTCTACACAGCCATCTTCGCGTGAGGAGGATAGTATCACGCTGGGTGCCGCACAACCTCACCGATGCTCAGAAGCAGGCCCGGGTGGAATGGTGCCGTGATATGCTTAACAAATTTGAAGCAGGCTCGTCTCGGCGTGTTTACGACATCGTTACAGGTGATGAGTCCTGGATTTATCAATACGACCCAGAAACCAAGCGCCAGTCGACTGTTTGGGTGTTTCAAAATGAGCCAACGCCTACCAAAGTGAAGCGATCTAGAAGCGGGGGTAAGATTTTGATCGCTAGCTTTTTTAATTTGACTGGCCACTTGGTATCAATTCCCTTACGGGATCAAAGAAGCATTAATGCCGAATGGTATACTACCAAATGTTTGCCAGAAGTTTTCTCTGTTATAAGCAACAAGCGACCAAACACAGGGCTCCGCGGGCTACTGCTCCACCACGACAATGCACCTGCGCACACCGCACTCAAAACGAGGGACTTCCTGGACAGCACGCCAGTCAAACTCCTGGGTCACCCTCCTTACAGCCCTGATCTAGCACCGTGTGACTTCTTTTTATTCCCAAAAATAAAAAATCAGCTCAAAGGGATACAATTTTCGTCGCCGGAAGATGCGCTGGCTGCGTTCGAGCAGGCTGTAAACGAGGTGTCTGCGGCGGACTGGAAAAAGTGTTTTGAAAACTGGTTTAGGCGCATGAATCTTTGTATAGAGGCTGGTGGAAAGTACTTTGAAAAGATTTAATAAAAATATATGTACGTATAGAACAATTTTTTTTAGTTTCGCAAAACTTTCTGAGTGTCCCACGTATACTCATACTCAAAACACACTCATTATGTTAGTTTTATAATTGTCATTTTGTGTATATGCCTGTATCTATAAATTATTTTCATTTCTTGTTTTTGAAAATCTGGGTACTACCACAAAGTACGTAAGCGGTGGAGCGCCGGTACTACCTACTTGATGTAAAAACAAACGTCAGGAGAGCGAAGTGTCCTAACACAGACAATTCTTTGCCTAATAGGACGCTTCAAACACTATCAATCTAATATCAATCATGCTAATAATCTTTCGAGCCATTTTCGAAATAGAGAGTCGGCTATCAGTGTAACGGGATTCAGATACTGGAGTCTGTATTTCCTGATAACTACAACGTGGGAGTATTTAAGTCAAGTGTGAAAATGTTACTTCTAGGCAAGCGTGCCCCATCGTCAACCGCATCATCGCTTTCCATCATGTGAGATAGTGGTCAAACGCGAGATTACCAACAAAATATAAAAAAAATATTAGGACTAGTATTTTACATGGAGTGACTGTATATTTGATCTCCACAACCCAGAAACTGGGTAACACAATACCCTTGGTAAGGCTGTTGCCAGATTTCCCGGCTTCTGAATATCCGTAATGGCTGCCAAATATGTATAAGTGACAGTTTGATGCTGCCCTAGTATTATACATGCCTTTCTCGAGATGATGTCTAGTTAAAAGCACGGCTGACGTTATACTATATATGTTCCAGTTTAACAGTCGAACTCAATTCCACCATACCCAAGAATTAAGCCACCAAACGCTATCTTCATCCAAAATCGCTTTTCAACGACCTCTACCTACCACTACTTTCACCCTTATAAAAACATCATCTATCTCTTTCCCACACAAACCAACAGCGACCCATTAATCACTCTGTTCAGGTGATACAAGATGCGGGTTCCATCAGTCACCAACGATAAGGGATTACAGGCCACAATTATGTCATTGTTGATCTATGCGGGTGTTGAGCGGTAACTATTTCTTAATGTAGGTTACCGTGTTGAGCCCTCATTTGTTTTACTTTGAAGGTCATTTATGATCGAGAATTTTTCTCGTTTTATGTGAAAGACAATCTAGTTTGGCATGACTTAATTATAGCGCTGTATAGTGTATCTCGGTGTATATTAATTTTTCTTGCTCTTTGGCGGCATGCCAGAGGGTGACACTTAGCGTTAAAGCCGTCTATCCGTTAATGGTCCACCATGGTCACGAATATGTGTGTGATTAATTTTTGAGGGGCATCTCTGAGTATAGCAATTTGTGACTCCATTAATTCATTTGTTGAGTCTCTGAAAGATATCACCTGAACCAAATAAATAAAAACAATGTGTTCTACATAGCTTTTATTAATTCCGGGCAGGTGACCTAGTCAGATATAGGCATAGATATTTTCTATGGATACAGGTGAACACAAAACTATCAACAAAACTGTTAAAATACTGATGATCGAAATAAAAACAACTTCATTTCGTTCTTCGACAGGTACCGACCAGAATAATATCGATTCTAACTTCAAATTGCTACTACTTCCATATGAAGTAAAAACTACTATGTGACTTCTCATAACGCAATATTCTCAACACTTACAATAAATGTTGGTTTATTACTTCGGTACCTATAATAACTAGTATGTGCTGCATTTCAAATTAATCAATATACTGGTATTAACATGCTTCTAGGCAAACCGTCGAGAAATCTTTATTTCCATAGTAAAGATCTTTATCAATGTCGCAATGCAAAGTTATTACCCACATTATGATCGGTAAGTGTTCGTATAAGTCTAGACGTGGAGCCACTTACCGATATAACCAAAGAAGCGTAATTTTCACCTAAATTAAGGGTATGAAAACGTGCGTATTCTGCGTGTTTTCAGTCGGAAAAAAATAATTTCTATCTATATGTTGTCAAATAGTAAAAATACCACGATTACTGGAAGCATTGCAAGCATGATATTGTCTACATATTATGAAATGACGGATAAAACCTGTAGCCAAAGCAACATAAGCGTTGCCACCAGCAATGCCGTGAATGTGGCAAGGTTTTAGGCCAATTATATTAAACGTGCCATCGGCTAAAAGGAGACAAAAAATATTGTAAAGTAATTGATGCGAACATGCAACTAACAAATCCAGTCGATGGTCAGACAGAGTTCAAACTATGCAATTATCGTTAATCGGTAAAGGTACATATTATTATGTAAATAATCACAAACCTACGCAATAAAATCGCCATGATTTTAGTAATTATATATTTATTCACTCAGTTATACCTGTTTGTATTACCAGTGAACGAATATGTGTGGTTTACGCATATCAAGTAATTTTTATTGATTGTTTAAAATTTTGGGATTTTGTCGTCGAAAAAATGATTGTCCTCTTATCACCAAATACTTCGCAAACTTCTCCAGATAGACATGAATGTGGCAAAATAACAAGAAAGGCCTCCCACTTGCTATACCGCTAACCTTGTGAAGGTTACGGGAATCCACTGGATGCGAGACGTACGGGACCGGTAAATGTGGCGATGCTTGGGGTAGGCCTATGTTCAGCAGTGGACGTCTTTCAGCTAAAATGGTGATGGTGATGATGATGAGGTTTTTCTGAGGCAATGCAATAGAAGTAAGCACACGAAAACCTTTGGCAAATAAGAAGTTTACTTAATTTAGAAATTAGGCTTCTGGTTCTATTTTCTCCATCTTTATAGGACATCATGATAAATGGTTAAAAACAATACAGACTTGATAAAGATGAAGTTTAAAGAAAAATCGAATCGACATAACATTTATATAAAACCACCAAGTTCAAAAAAAGAGCTTGAAAATCCTGATCTCTATGGTGTATAATGAATCAAAATACAAAATAAAGATCTAAAAGTCAACAGGAATAGACGTAAAACTATATATATAATACAATAGAAATCCAATATGAATAACAGCTTTACTCCACCCAAGAACTGATAACTCCAGTCAATATTTCTCCAACCACAATATTATTGTTTAGAACTTCATGTGCATCCTATCTGGAGATTCCATCATTATCGGCGTACGTAACAGTTGAAGCGATATTTAAAACAAACATGGTTGGAATACCGATGGCTCATTCTGTGTCGATATCAGCAAGAGCGCGGTCGTGCATAAAGATATCTATGTGATCATGTATAGCTACAAGTTTATCGTTGTCCTATGTGTTGTTGGAATTGTAAGGGCTAGTGATACAAAGTCAAAGTCTGACTGTGAGTATACGTTTGGTTTCGTAAAATTTTGTAGGTCATAAATTGGGTGTTTTATTTATACTTCGTTAAAGCGATCTACTTGTTGGCTCGACGCGATTCGATTTATATCACACCAATAAGCGATTTGTACTAAACGAAATTGCAAGAAAGTTCATCATCATCAGCCTATTAATGTTCCCACTGCTGGGACACAGGCCTTCTCTCTGTGAGAGGGAATGGGCCGTAATCAAACACGCGAGCCCAGTGCGGGTTGGTGGACGTCACATGTCTTCGAATTGTTTGTTCTAGGACATGCCGGTTTCCTCACAATGTTTTCCTTCACCATTTTGAGAGCAGTGGTGATGAAATAATTTACACAAAGTAAAGCACCTGCCTGGGCTCGAACCAACGACCTACAACTTGTAAGTCACGGCTGATACCACTGGGCCACCACTGCTCTCTCCCAAGAAAGTTCACATGGACAAAAATCGAATCGCATCGGGCAATCAGGAAAATCGATAAATCCGTACTATTATTATAAATGCAAAAGTAACTCCGTTTTTTGATAGTGTATTTGTTACCTTTTCATGACGGAGCTGTACCGATTTAGGTAAAATTTGGTATGGAGGTAGTTTAACACCCTGGGAAGGACATAGGTTTGTCGAGTTTTTATACCGGTATTGTGTTTTCTTGAGATAATAATACCACCTAAACGCGGGCGAAGTCGCGAGCAGAAGCAAATATAAATTAAATAGACTAATAGCTTTAAAACAGCCTGGACATATCTGGGATGAGCATTACTGCCAGCTACTCCGATAATAATAACACCTAAACGCGGGCGAAGTCGCGAGCAGAAGTAAATATAAATTAAATAGACTAATAGCTTTAAAATAGCCTGGACATATCTGGGATGAGCATTACTGCCAGCTACTCCGATTATAATAACACCTAAACGCGGGCGAACTCGCGAGCAGAAGTAAATATAAATTAAATAGACTAATAGCTTTAAAACAGCCTGGACATATCTGGGATGAGCATTACTGCCAGCTACTCCGATAATAATAACACCTAAACGCGGGCGAAGTCGCGAGCAGAAGTAAATATAAATTAAATAGACTAATAGCTTTAAAACAGCCTGGACATATCTGGGATGAGCATTACTGCCAGCTACTCTGATAATAATAACACCTAAACGCGGGCGAAGTCGCGAGCAGAAGCAAATATAAATTAAATAGACTTATAGCTTTAAAACAGCCTGGACATATCTGGGATGAGCTTACTGCCAGCTACTCCGTCTCTATGGTCACATCATAGACACAGACACTGACAAAAAATGATAATTGACATGACCATAACATCGACAAAAGAAACAAAAAATGTTTATAAATAGCAAATCATTACTATAAAACTATTTTAACTAAAAACATCTATACTATTCGTTAATTTAATAATCCTACTACTATCAAGGTGAACGTTTGTGTGGATGGATGGATGGATGTTTGTTACTCTTTCACGCAAAAAGTACTTAACGGTTTTTTATGAAACTTTATCGCAATATAGATTATACACCAGAATAACACAGACTATATTGTATAAAATATACGGAGAAGTACTAATACAACGTGGGTGGAGCCACGAGCGGCAGCTAGTATTATAAATACGAAATTAAATCTGTCTGTCTGGCTGTTTGTTATCTTAACACGCTTAAGCCGCTTAACCGATTAAGATAAAATTTGATATGGAGATAGTTTGAGACCCTGGAAGGGACATAGAATTGATGTCATCCCCGAAATCATCCTTAACGAGGTAGAAAGAGGGTTAGAAGTGTGTACGGTGAACCAATATTTTCTTAAGTGCTAACGGTATGCAGACAAAGTCGCGACCAATAGCTAGTAGATAATACAATAAAATTAAGCTGTGCCTCGCATCTGAGAAAGAATAGGTCGTTACTCAACCATATTGGTAATTGGGTTTTATAAATTATCGTTTGTTATTAAGGCTTAGTCATGACTGATACTCAATGTTAGCATAGCAAATTAATTGATGTCGCACTGCACAAAGTAATTTCCAGCTCTTTGCTGCGATTTTAAGACATCAATTTATTACAGTATCACACTAATATTATCAAGGCGAAAGTTTGTGAGTGTGGTGTTTGTATGTTTGTTACTTCTTCACGCTCAAACGGCTGGACAAATCTGGATGAATTTTGGTACAGAGATAGATTATAGTCAGGCTTAGCACATAGGATACTTTTTATCTCGCGGGAATATGTTCCCTCAGAATAATTTTGCAGAAGCTAGTCGCACTTATCTTATAAAGGCGAAAGTTTGTGTGTGTGTGTGTGTGTTTGTATGTTTGTTATTTCTTCCCGCTCTAAAGGCTGGATGGCTCTGGATGAAATTTTTCAAACAGATAGATTATTATCAGGAATAGCACAAATAATATTTTTTTTGTGGGAATATGTTCTCTTGCGATAGTTTTCGTTTTCATTCACGCGGGCGAAGCCGCTGGCAGAAGCTAGTTATTCATATCTTCCTGATTCTAAGACATGTTTTCAACATAAAAATAACTTACTAAAGTAATCGATGCATTGAAATTTTTTGCACAACCTTTCGCAAACGCAGTTATGATGAAGTAGGTTATAGTGTGTTTTATTTTCCTATTAATGTTGTTAGTTATACATTGTTATCATACCAGCAATGCAATAACAGTAAAGTTAACTATTAATGACGATTAGCCGTGATATAGATGCGGGACTGCTTTTACGTATATTATGATAAGACACTTTTAAAACATAAATAAAAATCATTAACAAATCGATTATGCCAATTCAGATCAAATACAATTGTGTAAAGAACCATCAGGAAGTTCGCTAAATTGCAAAGATATGTAGCAACACCAACGCCACCACTTACGAACTAATAACATGACGTCACACAAATCCTGCATCGAGCAAGGGAAGTTTTCGGCGCGATTAGAACACATAAAACAATCCGAATAACCGTTGGGCAGTTGCCTAGACCAGACACAACACCCGTCTGGTCGGAGGATCCTCCCTTTTCTTTGGAGGTTTGTGGGACTTTACACCCTGTTTCACATACGTCCAATGATATATATGGAAAATAGAGACCTCTCCACAATTCAGATTCTATATAGCTATTGACTCCAATATCTACGCATCACACTTGCGTGCCTCAGTTCTCATATAAACAAACCTTGTACCGACAGCAAACACGATCAATGCGATCATTGAGTCAACATTGCCAATCATCTTGATCGAATACATAGAGAATCTATTGATACTAGTCGGAGGACCATCTACAATCATTTCACAATAGTCTCCGATGGCCGCATTAAGTCATGGATCGCAAATTTACATTTGCTTATCGATATCCCTTCACTGTTCGATTTTAAACTCTAATCCTTTGCGATAAGGCAAAGGTGTTTTTTTGTTGTAGATAAAAGTTGAATTGGTTTTGAAGTTAAATGTGATACTGTTATGATTGGAATATTACGATTCTTTTTAGCGCCTTATATGGTGTTGTTTCTTATTGTGTTTGAAATTAAGATTCATAACATAAGAGCTTATCAATTTTATTATTATAACTTGGGCAAGTGTGTAAATATAGTGTTGATATACTTCGAAAACAAGAAATTGAGGCCTACACTTTACCAGTAGGTGATTTATTTATACTAACAAATTAAATTATTTTGATCATTGCAGTCAGAGTATTAGATTCAATCCATGATGAACCTCTATGCATATCGCAAGGAGGTCTGTGCACGTTGGCCATTGACTGTCCCAGGGGACATCTGGTGGAAGAAAAAGGATTGTGTCCTTCGCAGCGAAGCAAGGGAGTTGAATGCTGTTACGGATGTAAGTGAAGTTATACTCGTAATAACAATAATATTATAATAGGCCTGTAGATCAACAGTGGTCAGGCTAAGGCCAATAGTCCTTCTATAGTTGTAGGTAATCGAGCCACGAAACCTCCCAAACCCATAGCCCAATGTGTTTTGTCTCCATATTCTGCAATAGTCCTGCACCAGCCGAGAATTGTCCTTGGGTGCTCTTACGTAGTGACTAGTGCATACAGGGATAATCGCCGGTTGGTGACACATTTCATCCTTCTTGTCTAACAAGGCCTCTGCGAGATGGTTTCGGCCCCTGATACACCTTTCAAAGGTCCGGGGATCCAGAGAATCTCAAAGAAATAATATTATAAAATTGAATGGCCTCTTAAAGACTACCCGTTGGTCTTCTGACGTGGGGTTCTGGGTTTGATTCCTAGATCGGCCAAAAAGCGTTATTTGGTTTTTTCAATACGAATTTCCGCCCGGTGGGCTGTCACAGAGATCCGGGCTGAACGGAGTTATAAAGTTGTCAGTGTGATTAATCCGTGTCTCGAAAAGCACGTACCTACGCCTGCTGGGCGATCACGGCCTACACGACACGAATACACGTTTGCGAGCAAAAACCGTGATAATATTCGTGACTTAAGCTCAACAAAGAGGCCGTGCTCGCCCGGCTCATCTTTCCCGGATCTCTATCCGGTCGTTTCGGATGGCCGTCTCATAGGACTATGGGAGTGATAAAAGAGGGAGTACACTTGTATTTACGAATACACTTGTGACTCTGTTATTCCGTTAAAACTGATCGCCATGGCCAAAACTGGTAGGACTATTAAAAACCGGTTAAGTGCTTGTCGGCCTTCGCACATTAGGGATGTAATAGGGAAAATTACTAAATAAAAAATGAAAAACAGATTTATCGATATATTGGTTTTAGTAAAATATACGTAATAATAAACATCACCAAATTTTAAGTTATTATTGGTCAATAAGAAGTTCATAAAATATATACATCGGAACAAATAAAAAAAAAAATATTTGACAATTTGTGTGGCTTTGGGTCAAAAAGATGCTTATAGTGTGAAAATTTGAAGACTGTAGCTCCAACCGATTAGCTGTAAAACCTGTGTGACAGACGATGGACAGACAGACAGACGGACTCGCGAGTGACAGCCAAAGGCCTCCGTTTGGACTTTTCGGAACCTTAAAAAGCAAGAAAAGTTATTTTCAGCATTAAAAAGCTTAGCCTAACTTAGTTAAACATGATAAACATTGATCGAATTTTTTAATTCAATGCTGCTGGTATCTATCTAGTGGCACTGGCTCGTCTTTGGACCCATATAAACACTTTTCAATCCTACCTTAAAAAGCGTACCATTCATTTCTGCAATTCAAAATCACTATTTGCCGCAAACCGTCATTTGTCTAAACCAAGTAAATCATTTACGTATATCTTCAATAATTTTTCAGTATCTGTAAAGGAGACAAGGTGCGAGAAGCGCGGTGGAATTTGCAGGCCTAGTCGGGAATCCTGCAATTTGGACCTCAGATATACGGATGCTACCGACTGCCCAAAGGAACAAACTTGCTGTATATTGGTTAAATAGTAATAATATTAGATTTGTCATAGTCTTAAAGAGGTTTTGTTTTATTTGGAGATTTTTGTTTTATTATTAGTATTGATTTTGATAATGTTGCCATACGGTGTTATTAAAATACTCTGTTTTTATACTATTATGTAATAAATCGATGCTGATTTTGATTTAGACCCCGCAATTTTTTTCTGTTTATGCAATTTTTTTAGGCAAAAACAGAAAAGAGGAAAAGAGCTCAAAGGACATACAAAATGCCGTCCGTATTGCCAATTTGGATTGCCATTCGACGATGCAATACGGACGAAATGTGGTTCTTTGGTTGAAATAAAAAGCCTAGCTCTCTGGTCACGATAAGAGTCGTCCAACCTCTTGGTGATGTCTTAAAAACTAGGTCAACACTCAGACACTGTAGTCCTAGTGTCTACATCCTAAACGGGTCGAAAGCGTACATAACTCCCAATGTTATTATTATTAATGAGACCTCATTCCGATAATCATCTTCAAGGCTCTCAATAATCCTTAAAAACCGGCAGTTTCTAAGTAAATTCTGGAGTCATAGAAAATTAAGCCTGTTCTTTATTGACTCTCAAGTTTTATGGGATAATTAAGGATAACGGGTTGGTTAATGGTGCTCGTAGTAGCAAGCAAACGGTTATTAATGGTGTATTTTATGTTTTACTCGAGTTTTAAAATGTTTCTTCATATTTCTTTGAGTTATTTTTAGCTTCGTTTACGTTTTCGCTAGATGGTAAACAATGATGCCTAATTCGTTCTTTAAGGTTGAACTAGTCGACGGCACGAACTTTTTTGTGCGCGGGGTTAAAATGCATGCTATCTTATCCGAAAACACGTGTGAAAGAAATAGATGCTGTGATGAGCAGTAAGAAGCTAGTCTGCATACGAATTAGCAAATTTGTATCGAAATGGATGATGATATCATGAAAAAACAACTAAATGTATTTTTATAAAATAACATTATTTGCATTGTTGAATTACTAATATATCCCTGTATGGAGTCCGTTTTGCAATTTTCTTTCTTCTAAAATTAGTGTTGAAATATGGAACTTTCGACGCTCATAACTTTCAAACATATTATTTTTTAAATTTTTGTTACCATACAGGACTAGATAATGATGAAACAAATTGATATCATTTTTTAATTTGGACGTATATCATCAAACAGTGGAGTAATCTCTAGGTTACGTTTGTATGGAAGAATTTTCGACTAATGTAACCTTAATTATGGATGTTAGTAAAATTTTTGCTTTTTACGAAATAACCATCATAATCAGCTGCCTGACTCCCTGTATGACCTAGAAGTAGTAGTAGAAGTGTAGCGCTGTGCCAGCGACGAAACTTTTCTTTAAGAATACAGGCTTGAGCGCAGAACTGCACCAGCGACGAATCTACTAGTGTCATCGCTGGGGCAGCGACTGTATCTTAAGAGAAAAGCACTTAAGATACGATACTGTTAGAATTTCGGTATTGTGGGAATCACGACACTTCTTGGTAAGATTGAATAGCGACCATCCTGATGGCTCGACGTAACTCAATGTATATCACAGCGATAAGTGATATTTGTTAAGCGCAATTGCATGTACGTTGACATGGACACCATGCAATGCTATTTGATCTATTTGCACTTGCGATTTTACTAGAATATACTTTTACGACATCGCGTAACGATGCAATTTAAATTGCGTCGCTCCATCAGGAAGATCCCGTAAAGATTACTCAATGTATTCATCTACGGACCAATTTCGAAAAGCTTAGCATTACTTCGTTAATCCCGTGCGGCTATGTTGCTTAGCCACAAAAACTTTTAAAATAAAACATACAGAAAAAGTCAAACGAAAGCCTTGTTAATATTAAAACCAAATATTAATTAGCATAATTTAATTAAATTTCAGTATTGAGAGGATATTTAATTAGGACGCTCGTTGTTGAGCCTTTATCGGGATCTTATTCATCCCGTATCTCTTGCGGGACATCATTAGACTATCAAAGGAGAAGTATTATATTTACTTCAATCTGAAATTGAGATGTGGGATGAAATTATTTGGTAACGAACGGTAATGTAATGATTACCACCGTGAAGAAGACCTTTGAGATAATTTATTAGATTTGAAATTTGGGCAGATATTTTAGTACCCAAAGTGGAATTAGATTTTATTAGGCAGATACATGGTTCTTTCTAGAAAGGTGTTCGCTATGTAATTGGATAATTTTGGTGAATAGGTAACTTAGGTAAGTGATATAAGTGCCTGCACTGTTCGTGTATTTCTTGCAATCACTCTCTGCACTTACACAAGGAGAAAATCATGCTGTGCAGGCGCAGGATACACCAGGTTTTGGTCAGCCAGCCCGCGAATATGTATCCTCCGAATGCACAACATGATTTTCTCATTTTTTACGTCTTTTTAGTTCACTTTTTAAGCAGTCGGGTTTTTTTTTTATTTAACTTGTTTTATCTTCGATGAATTCAACTATTCTTTGATTGATGGAAACAAAGACCGTGAGCAGGTCATAATTGAGATTGTAGTGACATCTTTATCGTCACATACCTAAGAACTAAACTTAGATCCAACGTTACCCAAACCCTACAACACGCAAACTAAAATACACACACCGGCAAAATTAGCGGAACAAAATAAAAATAACGATATTTTTTTAAATAAGAATTAATTTAATAAATTTATATTTGGACATTTTTCTTGCTTAAAAAATACACCTTTAAAATAAAAATGAGGGCGCAATTAGTACAATTTTGGTGTGTGAATGAGTTAATGGGCAAAACAGACATTGTTGATTTTATAAGGTTACAAAGAATAGTTAAAAAAGTTATTTAAAATAATAATTTTTACAAGAAGATAATATTACATTATATTGCGTGTTTCCTCCACTTGCTCCTAATAAAGTTTTCACCAGTCTGGACATGTTGAAAATGATGTTATTCATTGTCTCCTGTGGTAGTCTTTATTATTCCTTACGACGGCGCTTCGCAGTTCACCCACATTGACAGGTGTTGGGAGTTTAATTTTTACTCTTCGTTTTAGCAGGTCCCAGATGAATTCTATCGGATGCATGTCTGGTGATCTCGCTGGTACCGCCAAAACTGCGATATTGGAGTTGAAAAGTGTAATGGAAACGAACATTTTCCTGGATCAAAACGAAGTGACTTCTGATAAAGGAATTAATGATACCACATTTTATTTTTAAATATCACTTCTATAGCGATGTACAATAAGATTCCCTCCATCGATCACCAACAAGTCCGTATAAGCTCCCAAACATATCCTGCCTGAATCAAATATTGTTCCTCTATCGTATGCCGCTGTAGTTTAACAAATTGACAGAATATGCTGTTCTTGTTCATGTTTACAATTGCATTGCCGTCTTTTAATTCGATTTAAATTAATTCCACACTCAACACTGAACAATATTTTACTTCATTAGTCCGTGGACCAAAATCGATATTCCCGAGCAAAAGTTATTCCGTTTCAAAGGTTGTGTAACTCAATTATTAAACCTTCGACGAGGACGAACGAACCAAAACCAGTTCTTTCAACCTTCTTCTTACCATAAACTCACTTTTTGTTCCACCTCAAACTTCCTCCGGCTCATTCCTGGCTTAAACGGCCTTTAAACGCGGGTTTTTGCGAAAGTGAAACTAAATAAAACGATAATTTCTATTAGAAGTACGAGTTTTCTACCTTGTCCTGATACTCTCACAAAAGCATTAGTCACTTTGAATCACTGGAAACTGCAACAAATGGTTGAAACAAGTAAATGGTGAATTGTGCACAGCTCTCTGGAGGTTTGATCATTTCTTCTCATT
Source organism: Orthosia gothica (assembly GCA_949775005.1). Taxonomy (NCBI): domain Eukaryota; kingdom Metazoa; phylum Arthropoda; class Insecta; order Lepidoptera; family Noctuidae; genus Orthosia; species Orthosia gothica. The sequence goes on from OX459048.1 coordinate 27,824,639, forward strand.
TCAAGTGGCCTGGCCCTCTCAGTTTGGGTAAAGTTGGGCACAATGATGTGTACCTTCAAAAAAGATCTAGACTTTAAAAATAAAACAAATAACTTACTGTGTTAATGAAAACATTAGGATATTTTAAAACAATACCGTAAGTGGGAATACGTAAAATTCTCTCCAAATGTTGTAAGTTCGAATAAACTTAAAACAATCGCATCAAAAGTAAAGTTCAATTGTTTTATCAATCAGGAATAATTGGTTTTATTATAAAACAAAAGAAAACCACCCAGAATGAATTTGCGTGACTACCATATAACATCTCGCAAAATCTACCAGGCGGTTGCTTACCAGACATAAATCCCATTTGGTCAGATAATTTCCCCTTTTCAATAGAACATGCCGTAATATCCATCCTGTTCCGCATTTTGCTATAAGACTAGCATAGATCAAATGCTCAAGACAATTGTCATTCTATCATAAAACGTTGTTATAACGATTGGAAAATAGTCGAAATTGTATGGGAATGCCAAGCGCTACCGCAATATGTGATCAATCCCTTCCATATTCTCATTTAGGCCATCGCTATCGCTGATAGAATGATTTTGATCTATGCTAATCATTGGCTCCTCTTCATAATCGGCGATTATAGACGATCACACGCGAGCACGATCGTGTGTAGGGCTTACTCGCTTGTAATCGCCAATCATCGTCTGTAATCGTATAGTGATCGCGGCGATCGGTGACATGTAGTTGAATGCGCGTGCCCACACGATCGCCATTACTTTGTTTTATTACGAAGAATGCTTAAAGGAGTGGTAACAGCAGCTATAAACTCCAAGTCCACTTTGAAGGCTTGCCACTCAATAAATTATCACGGACGATCATTTCGGTGCTTGATCGTGACGATTACCTTGGCAATGACTGATGATCATCGCCGATAGTGTAGAGGAGGCTAAGTCCATAACAGCAGCTATAAACTCCAAGTCCACTTTGAAGGCTTGCCACTCAATAAATTATCACGGACGATCATTTGGGTGCTTGATCGTGACGATTACCTTGGCAATAACTGATGATCATCGCCGATAGTGTAGAGGAGGCTAAGTCCATACCACTCTGATGTAGTAATGTTTTTTTTTATAAATTCAAAGCGAAAAGCTCTTGAATTTATTTTCCTAAAACGCTACAAAAACTCTACTTAGTGTTTTTTCCTTACCACGTCCTGTGAGTAAACTAATGTGTTCTTTTAATGCATTAGCACTCGGTTCTCAGTGGTGAATTAAGTAAATAAGTAAGCACTGCATAAAATAGTATCTGATCTAGATTTCACTTATAACAGACTGGCCTAGAAAACCCGGTATTCTAGTTACAAGCCTTGAGTCTAACTTGCTTAATTAATAATATTCAGCGCAATATAAAATCATAGTAAGTTAAGTTTAATAAGCACTGAGTAAAATTACTTGCAATTTAATAAGCACCTTTCACTTAGAAACTAAAGTTAAAAACACAGACATAAATTTAACTAGATGACGCGAATGTATGTTCGCGTGTAAAAAGGGAGTAAAATTCAGAGCAATGCTCTTACTTTTAGAAGTTTTATTTAGCTATACCGGCACTGAACACCAACATTAATCTAGAAAAAGTCCAGACTAGTGCGAGTCTGATTCGCGCACAGACGGTTGGACACAGAATCAGCTACATTCACCAAAATTACCATTACTAACTTTCATAAACAATGAAAGTTCGGTAACATTGCTCTAACGAAGGGACAAAATTAACTTTGCCGTTCGAAAACTGTTGTCCCCATTCATCAATATACATTTGTTTTTACTTTTCTAAGTACATTTTATCAAATATTTTTACAGTTTGTTCATCCGATTTTGAGTTCTATTCCGTAAACTTAAGGATGACATAAAAAGCATAAACCTGTTACCAAAACCAACTGCTTACTACAGCTACCATTTGTCATATTACAAATGCAATAGAAGGCAAAATCTGTTGAAAGGCCTGTAAAATGGGCTAATTTAAACGTCTAATGTTATCGCAAATGGAGTTTAGCTGTGTAGGATTCCTATTAATTTCTGTGCAGTTATCCTATTAATGTATTTATATATTATACTACTTCCGTGATATTTTCCACAAATCCATAAGCAAACATTTATCTGGCAGGAGGGGAGAACACTTGATTCTAATAAAAAATTGTTTGGGACAGTGGAAACATTTCCTTTCATCGGTAAGTATTATCTAACAGGTAAGCGTATGTGTGGTAAGTGTATGAATTAAATAAAGCTTTATTATTATTAAGTGTATGTACCAAGGAAGTACCAATGTAAATTTTTCAATTTCTGAAAGCTTTCTGATGAGGTCGATTGTAAGCAACTACGTCTCAGAGCCTTATGTCATCACTGGAAAAATACACTGGTCTAGAGCGTCTGGTCTAGTTTACTATAAGTTTGCACTCCATTACTGTAATTGCCGCAAGGCATTCTAGTGCGAGGATAAACAAATAAAATTTGTGTGAAAAAGTGGTATGCTTTATTTTAATACAGATGGAGGAACTTGCGTTATCTAGTTACATTTATGTCTGTGGTAAGAAACTAATCAAGGTATTGACTGGTTGTTCGCCGATTTCTAATAAACTTAACAGTTTTATTTTCTTTGATTACTTTGTTACAAATTAACTGCTTTGTAAACTTTGGTTTACCTATTACAGTTATTCAGGGCTCGTTGCTAATTAAAAGCTGGACGGTTAAGACATGCTTATGAAGTTTGTTTCGTAGGTAAGTGCCCTTGAATGACATACCCCGCGTTGTATCGGGAAGTGGTCATTAAAAGATCTTCGCTGTTCGTCGGGTACGGATACTCAGAAGCCCAAATTGCCGACAACCAGTCTTACCGTTCTCGTTGCTTGTAATAAAGTTTGTAAAAGTCAGGTCATTTTAGCTACATCCAGATAGAATACCTCAACTTTGTAAGGGTAAACCGTCTCTAAATATGCTATTCACAATCAAAGCCTGCTAAATGTTTAAATATTGTGCCTCTCTTCTGAAGATGCAACACAAGAACAATTGCAACAATAGGTTTTAATAATATCGCGCACATATTTTCTAAGAAAATTTGAAGTGCGTCAAATTGTATAACATAATCCAAGTGAAAGTACTCGCAATTTCGCTTAGTAAAAATCACTTAGCGGTGTGATGTGAATCTTATCACGCAGAGCCATCAGGAAAGTCACTTACCTTACAACAAACTTTACTATAACCAAATAAATTTCTCTAAGACTGCATACATTTTAAATAATGCTTTAAGACGAAAATGGTTATCCAACTTCGAAAAATTCAAATATCTTGCTGAAACATACTGAACGAAATTCTTTATAAACATCAAACATTCGTATAAAAGTGTAGTAAAGGGTTCAACGCTATAACGCATACGACATCGTGCACTTAAACGTCAGATACAATATCGCTTCGTGTTTCGGCAAAACTTTTGTTTTTCGCGTTCAGCGACCGTGCTCGTTCGAAACATTTGGAGGGACGTGAATACAGTATTTTCAAGTCGGTAAATGGGTCAACACTTTCAGTGTGTTACTTGTATTGACTTGTAGCAGTGTTTTTTATTATATGTACTAGATGGGTCTGAGGATCACAATGTCTACTCTTTATCTGCTGTAAAAAGGATATATTATATCGCATTTTAATTATATTCCTGTCATAATCAAATGGCTAACATAAATAATATTAACAGGGAACTGGATTCGCTAAATGTAGGTAGCGCCTTCACTTGACACACACGTCCAGAGGACTGGCCTAAAATATATAAACAATTTCGATAGCAATATTAAATTTCTACAGCTAAACATACGTAGTATAAACAAAAACTTTGATCAACTGCAAGTACTGCTTCATTTAACGAAAACATCTGTTGATGTCATAATTCTGACCGAATGTTGGCTCAGTAAGGTTAGTAACCTACCCATGCTGCAGGGTTTTGAATCCTATTCCACGGCAGTAAACTCCAACCAAAATGACGTTATAGTTATCTATACGAGGCAGGGTTTACAGGTCCCGGTTTGGGAACCTAACTTTAAAGGTGGCAGCTGACTTGTCTGTCAGGTAGACAGAAAAATTGCCGCTGTTGCGGTCTATCACTCTCCATCATATAATTCTAGGGAAAATTTTGATCACTTTCTAGGAAGTTTAAACAACGTCTACTGTAAACTCTCTTCTTGGCAGACCATCGCCCTGGTCGGTGATTTAATATTGATATAAAACTGAATAGTAGAAATGACCGGAGCGTCGATTATCTTATACTTAATTCATCTCACGGACTTCTTCCAACACATCTATTTCCTACCAGATTCGAGAGTTGTATTGATCATGCCTTCATTAAAACTAACCTACCTATCACCACCTTAATTATAGACTCTCACATAACGGATCATAAGCCGCTACTACTTAATATTGCGAACAACAATCCTAAACGGAAAACAGGTCACATCTCTACTTCCGTTAATTACGACGCAATTAAGTTAGAGCTAGAGGACACGGATTTTACATTCGTCTTCAAAATCGACGATCCAAACACAGCCATGAACACACTTATATCTATATTCATCATTCATCATCATTTCAGCCGAAAGACGTCCACTGCTGGACATAGGCCTCCCCCAAGCGTCGCCACATTGACCGATCCCGTGCGTCTCGCATCCAGCGCCTTCCCGCAACCTTCACCAGGTCATCGGTCCACCTAGTGGGAGGCCTTCCAACGTATCGTCTTCCAGTTCGCGGTCGCCATTCCAGAACTTTCCGGCCCCATCGGCCATCCGTTCTGCGAGCAATGTGCCCTGCCCACTGCCACTTAAGTTTGGCAATTCTTCGGGCTATGTCGGTAATTTTGGTTCTCCTGCGGATATCATCATTTCTGACGTGATCACGCAAGAAAATTCCGAGCATAGCCCTCTCCATTGCCCTTTGGGTGACTTTAAGCTTTCTGATAAGGCCCATTGTGAGCGACCACGTCTCGGTCCCATAGGTGATCACTGGCAACACACACTGGTCATAGACTTTTGTCTTGAGACACTGCGGTAAATTGGACGAGAATATACCACGCAACTTCCCGAACGCCGCCCAGCCGAGTCGGATTCGACGGTTGACCTCTTTCTCGAAGTTATATATATCTATATTAACGTCTTTAATTACCAAACATACAAAACAAACCAGAATCCCGAGAAAAAAGAGAACTATTAAACCCTGGATAACCCCCGGCCTGTTGAAGTGTATTTTACATCGAGATAAGCTTCACGCGCGATCAAAGAAAGAACCTGATAATCTTACACACGCAATCGAAATTTTTGTAATTCCCTACTACGTAAATTAAAACCGCCTACAAAAAGAATAAACTTGAAAAAGCCAAAAATAATCCCAAAGACCTTTGGAAAACAATAAAAGAAATAACTAACACAAGTAAAATAAAAACCAGCCTATTGAACTTTTGCGAATTTCCGACTACCCCAAATCCTCCATTAATGACGTATGTAAATTCTTCACTAATGTAGGGAAGAGTATGGCGGCTAAAATTATTGCCCAGTTCCATACCTCCTCTAATGTGCCTGGCTCCTCTATGGCTCCAAATACCAGTGACTTTGCCCCGACCGCCACTGCAAGCTCCCTTGCGCTGCTGGAAGTTGATGAAGCTGAAGTTGAATCCCTTATTCTTGGGTTACGCAACGACTTCGCAATGGGGTGGGATGGTATATCACCCTTGTTATTAAAGATGTGCGGCCAAACACTAATACAGCCTTTAACGTATTTTTTTTATGGCTGTCTTCAAAGGGGTGTTTTTCCGGAGGCGCTTAAGAGAGCAATTATTCATCCTATCCATAAGGCGGGAAGCAGATGCTGTGTCAATAATTACAGACCCATCTCGGTTTTGACAGCCCTTTCCAAGATGCTTGAAAGGATCCTTAGCAGCCGTCTGAAAAGTTTCCTGGACAAGTACAAAATCATAGCTGATAACCAGTATGGTTTTCGCACAGGAGTCTCAACCGAAGATGCAGTACTCGATTTGACGCAAATGATCACCAGGAATCTTGACAGTAAGACTAAGTGTATCGGTATATTCCTAGACCTGTCAAAGGCATTCGACACAGTTTCTGTTTCCTTGCTGCTGGACAAACTGCAGTTGCTTGGGGTACGGGACACCCTGAATATCTTCAAAGACTATCTCACCAATCGCACTCAAATGATAAAAATTGATAACGTCTTAGAATGTCTCTCCCCAATGCCAAAATCTTTGCTTATGCTGATGATACCGTAATTATAGTTGACGGGTTAACCTGGATTGGTGTCAAGAATAGCGCAGAATCAGCACTTACCTAAGTTATAAAATGGCTCAATCTAAATTTTCTGACTCTCAACTTTGACAAAACTTCTTACATTCCATTCTCTATTCGCCATAACACCGCCCCTGACCAAGCCTTTTCTATAATAGCCCACACTTGCACGCGCCTCTCATTTCCGTGTCAATGTCCAACACTCCTAAGAACCGAGAGTGTGAAATATCTTGGCGTACAAATAGATGCAGGGTTACGATGGGACTTACAGGTTAATGCCGTGACTTCCAGGACTATGAGGCTGATACACATTTTTAATTCACTTAGAGAGTCGGCTGATATTAATACGCTGAAAATGGTCTTCTACGCCCTGTGTCAATCAGTTATTGGATACTGTATCACGGTCTGGGGTGGCGCAGCTAAAACCAGTCTAATCAGAGTTCAAAGAGCACAGAGAGCCATATTGAAAGTAATGCTGCGTAAGCCTTTCCGTTCTCCAACTACACAACTGTACTCGGAATGTAAGGTGCTTTCAGTCCGTCAGCTCTATGTACTTCGTTCAGTACTAAGGAGACATTCCTGCGTCCCTCCTTCTGATCCTAAAAAAACGTACCAATATTCTCCCAGGAACACAGCATAAAACCACGTTCGCCAGACATCAATTCTACACACGCACACATTTACAATAAAACTCACAAAAACCTCGACATTCGCAACCTAAACAAACATACAGTTAAGTCTAAGGTGTCGGAATGGCTACTCAAACAGGACTATTCGCAAACCGAGTCTTTGCTTACATACATTGCTTGATTTGATAATATCTTTCATACTCTGTACACTCATATTTTTTCACACACACCTCCCCACATACACCTTACACACATACACACACTCAACAACACATACGCTCACTTGTCCTAATCTGTGATATACAAGTAGAATTTATATTTATTTGTAATTAATATATTACCCAATCCATGGTAGATCGACTCACTTCACAAGTTTTGCTTAAATATAGAAAGTGATTAACAGACCGCTGTCTCTTAAGATACAGGTAAACCTATTTTATGAGGCAGGGTTCACTACTACTTGTGTACAGATCTTGTTCATCCAGCACCTGTCTAAGTCTCTTCTACCATCTAGTTGTAATTTTTTTATTAGTAGTTATTGAAATTATAAATCTAATTATTATTATTACTTTATAGACCTAAAAAAAAAATATTTGTAAATCTGTAAATTTTTGGTACAAATAAATAAATTTAATTTAATAAATTTATTATGCAATGTTGGTAGGCCTCCCACAAGGTAGACCGATAACCTGATAAAGGCTTCGGAATTTGCTGTATGCGGGATGCACAGCACCGATTGGTGTGGTCGCACTTGGGTGAGGCCTATGTCCAGCATTGGACTTCTATCGGCTGTAATTATAATGATCAAATCATGATCATACGCATCCTTTTTATTCCCATGACTGCAGGACTCTAACTCCATTTACTTCACATTTACAGACTTCTCAGAACATTTTCTTTTTTTTTTTAAAACGTTGCTCCACACTAGGAATTTCTTCCTGTATCGTCGGTGCGTTTACAAACATATAAACTCACATACACAAACACCCAGATCCGGAACAACTATCTGTAGGTCATACATACAAATATTCGTTCCGTGCGGGAATCGAACTCGCGACACGCAGCGCAGCAGTCAATCAGATAGATTTGTTATACACAATGCTCTAGATATATAAGAATTTCGAATGAGAGATAGCAGGTTTTGCCAGTAATGGACAAATCTAGGCTTACGATTGTAAGGCCTTGGCTAAACATTCCAATCTTTTTAAGCCATTGTGCCCCATTTTTTAACTAAATTCCTCCAAGTGTTTTGAAAAAGCACGTATCTACAATGATTTCGTCCTATTATAAAAGAGTATTGAGAAAAGTAGCTAAGAAAATTCAAAAAGTGAAACTTGAATGAGTACAAAAATACAATTTTGTCTCCGAACTACACCAAAATAATATGTTGGCGTTATCTGCTGAAGATATTATCTTGAGCAGATAAGGCCTGCTAAAATTAATTTAGATCCCGGAAAATCGTGAGCGACCATCCGAAGATGGATTTAATTAAACAATTTCAACATAAAAGAATTTTAAGAGTTTAGATGATTATCTAATTAGTTAATTCTAATTTATTATTCCTCAAATATATTTTTAGGATTCTTTACCTACTTATAGAGAATTAAGACGGATTGACGGTGCTACGGAAAAGTTTCTATCGTCTATGTTCTTCTCTGACTATCACGTTATAACTAGTCAGTTGAGATAATTTCACACAAACAATAATTTTACTAGTTTTGTGCAACTTGGTATGTGGAGCGTTGATAACGGCTCCGGCTTACGAGTAGGTTTGAATCCACCACCTAGTTGGTTCAAACCTAGGCAACAGCTTTAATTTGAGTAATTTATTTAATGAAAACTGCTCTTATAACAATGAAGGAAAATATCGCGCTGGAAACTAAAATTCAACATTAGACAGTCACCAACCCGCACTGGGCCCACGTGGTGGATTATGACCCATACACTCTCTCAGAGAGGAGGCCTGTATCTCAGCAGTGGCAACATTATATATTGATTATGCTTATGGTTGTGATGTGTTACTATGCCAAACAACGCTATCATGACAAACAAGATCATAACAGAAGTTAAGTTAAGTGGATGAACTAATTACGGGCTTATAATTAACTCTCGCACTGTAACTTTAGTGTCAACTAGCACAATGCTGGTTTTTTTTTTCAGTGTACCTATTTTCCATTTAGTGCAGAATGAAATAGAATTATTTTAATAAAATCTTGATTGGGTGTCCCCTTGTAACAAGTTTTGATTATATAGAACCAAGAATAATTGAGAAATTGTGGTGACTTTCACAAGAATGTAATCTATTTTTAATTAGAATTTCATTAATCTTTAATTAAAAGCCTTAGATGAAAATTACATAGATACTCGTAAATAATATTGTTAGAAATAAAAATTTATGGCTCAAAGACAAGGTTTAAATGTGACCTCTCTCAAATTCTCGAGACAATGAACGCAGAAGATAATTATATAATCATAATTAATTTACAATGTTTGCTTAGTTTATTGATATATTAAGCGGAGAGGACCCTGATGAATGCCATTGACGCTGGAATGTGGCTACTTTATATCTAAACAGTGAAATGATATTTCCACCATATCGAAAATGAGGTAAGTGCAGGACTTGTGAAAAAGGTCCGGGGTAGTGCTACCATCAAAGATATTTCAGATACTGTGGACTCAAGCAACATCATCATAGACCAAGTGTCGCCACATTGACCAGTCCCGTACGTCTCACACCCAGTGGATTTTCACAATCTACCTAATAGAAAGAGTTAATTAAATTATATATTATATATTTAAATTATATATATATTTAAAAAGTATAATTACGCTCTAAATAGCAGGAAACAAGAAAATATATCCGTAAATTTACCGTTTGCGTATGTTAATTTGCAGAATGTATTGTTTTTTTAAGGTAGGTGGCATATGCCTACGGTAAATTTACGGGAGTATTTTCTTGTATCGTAGTTTTAGAGCGTTATTTTTCAGTAGTCGGGTTTTAGTTTATGAACTTATTTTTTTGTCTGCATGCAAGTAGCCTGAAGAAACTATTATTTATGTTTGGTGTCTAATCTGAAAGTATTTGTTATTCATCCATTCAGTCGTGATCAAAACATGTATTTGAATGAATTATTTTTAGAATATCACATGAGTCTAAAAATCTGTCTCCTTACTGCTTGCTAATATTACAAGTATGAATGCGAACGTTTGGATTATTTATTTATTCTTTCAGTAGTACACACATACATTTTATATTTTATTTTTTTTTATTTTTATTACGATGTAACTGAATAGTTACTTCATAACAGTCACAATCTAGCCTTGAGGCTAATAAGTAACTTAAATTTAACCTAATTTGCTAATAATTTATACGGTAAAGAATGTGTCCATTGGCACTTTTCTTATTGTCTCTATTATGATGGGAAGACACTTAGTTCATATGTTCTTAAAAGGTAGCACTCACTGCACTCCGTAACACTAATTTCACTCTAAACTAACTCAAAAGGCTTAGTCCTTTTCAGTCTCCTTATTATGTCCGTGGTGTCAAGGAGCTGGATAGCCTCGACATTCACATGTTTATGAAGTCTCTCTTCATGAGCTTCGGCGTATTTTTTTTTAACTTTGGCGACGAGGTCCACTCCTAAGTCCCGGTGGATGTCCTCGTTTCTAATATACCAGGGAGCGTTTACTATGCTCCGCAGTACCTTGTTTTTAAATCTTTGTATAATTTCAACATTGGTACGTTTTGTACAGCCCCAAAGCTGTATACCGTATGCCCATACAGGCATAAGTACTTGTTTGTACAGAAGTACTTTGTTGTACACTGACAATGATGAATGTCTGCCAAGTAGCCAGTACATATTCTTGTAGCGGATATCTAACTCCAGGCGTTTCTTTTTGACATGAGCCTTCCAGCGAAGCTTGGCGTCAAGCGTCATACCCAGGTATTTTGCAGTATTTTCGTAAGGTATTATGCAACCGTTGATATAAACCGGTGTATAATTAGGGCTTCAGTTTGTGAAGTCTATATGGGTCGATTTGGACTCATTTAACTTAATTCGCAATTTTTTTGTCCAGTTGGTGATGGAGTTCACAGCAATTTGTACTTTATCTACGGCTTCTTTGTGAGTGACACCTATAGCCATGATGGCTGTGTCATCTGCGAAGGTTGCAATAAAGCTGTTTTTCATTTCTGGGATATCACAGGTGTACAATAGGTACAAGATAGGTCCAAGAACACTTCCTTGTGGTACACCAGCTTTTATTTGCTTGAGATCTGAGTAGGTAAAATTCTAAAATGTCTGCAAATTGTTTAGGAAGCATTTTCCTTAACTTATAAATGAGACCTTTATGCCAAACCTTATCAAATGCCTGTGCTACATCTAGAAAAACTGTAGAACAGACTTTTTTTTCTTCTAGGGTTCTTTCTATAATGTTGGTACTTCTATGTACTTGGTCTATCGTGGAGTGTTTTTCTCTGAAACCGAATTGGTAATTGGGAATCAGTTTTCTGTCTTCTATTATTGGTTTTATGCGTCTTATAAGTAGTTTTTCAAATAATTTTGAAATGATTGGTAAAAGAGATATAGGTCTGTATGATGTTACTTCCTGAGGCGATTTTCCGGGTTTGGGGATCATTATTACTTCAGCAACTTTCCAGATATCAGGCACGACTCGCTACTTCGGGGAAGAAAGGGCGTAAAAGCCAAAATAGCAACTTTACAGGGCAGCGAAAAAACGTTTTTTTTTTTAAATTTTGGAAAATAACTTTTTTTGCAATAGAGTTAAATTCGAATGAATTGGTGATATTTACTTGCATTTAAGTGCTCTTTAATATCAAGAAGCTTAATTTTAAGTAGACCTTATGGTTTAGAAGATAGGATGGATTTACGACCCAAAATTTTAATAAAAATGGCTTTTACACCGTCTATAAATACGTACTATAGGACGTAAATCCACAAATATCTATAATGCTAACATACATCGTGTCGTATAAACCATCTTTATACAGTGAAAAGGTCGTTGACTGCACCACTTAATAACAATTATCGTGAGTAAACCTACAATTATTATAATTTTGTAAGATTTAATGTGGTGAATATTGAAATTAAGGTGCATAGAAGCTCAAAATAATAGCATAATAATTATTATTATCTGATTTATCATAGTTCTATATTACAAAATTTATTATAACGAATTAGGTTACCTACCTGTTAAGTTAAATGCACACGATTCATGAATATTTTAAGGGTAGTTTCGAAAAACTAATTATTGAAAACCTTTATTGTTTATTTAGGTTGGTATTTAAGTCAAGTTTCATGTTTATTGACCCAAGAAATCAGATTCTTCAAAAAAATTAACATCCCCTAAGTCGTCTTTTGGGGACAGTTTCAAAAAATAATAAGAGCAACCTTTATTATTCATTTAGGTTAGTATTTATGTCAAGTTTCATCTGTAATATATAATATCTGTAAAACCTCCTAAATCGTCTTTTGGGGGTAGTTGCAAAAAACTAATAATGAAAACCTTTATTGTTTATTTAGGATGGTATTTATGTCAAGTTTCATGTTTATTCACCCAAGAAATCACATTCTTCAAAAAAAGTTACATCCCCTAAATCGTCTTTTGGGGGCAGTTGCAAAAAACTAATAATGACAACCGTTATCGTTTATTTAGGATGGTACTTATGTCAAGTTTCATGTTTATTCACCCAAGAAATCAGATTCTTCAAAAAAAATAACATACCCTAAATCATCTTTTGGGGGTAGTTTCAAAAAATAATAACAGCTACCTTTTTTATTAATTTAGGTTAGTATGTGGCAAGTTTTTTGACCCAAGAAACCACATTTTTCAAAAACACTGTAATACCTCCTAAATCGTCTTTTGGGGGTAGTTGCAAAAAACTAATAATGACAACCTTTATTATTTATTAAGGATGGTATGTATGCCAAGTTTCAAGTTCATTCACCCAATAAATCAGATTCTTCAAAAAAACTAACATACCCTAAATCTTCTTTTGGGGGTACGAGATTAACATATAAAGTAGGTAATTCAGCAGTCAATACGGAAGAAGATTCAAGCTGCGTGCTATTGTCGTAGGTAGACAATGTATTAACAATTAGAGACGAATTAGCGATCGGAACTGATGTAACTTTGGTTTCTGGAGCATAGTCAGCTGGCAAAAGGTTTGAAGAAAACGACTCAACGGTCGGCACAGCACATGAGATTTCATTTTCAGCAATTACTGGATCTGCAGGGAGGGCAGTAATATTTGGATGTGGTAATACAACAGTCGACGAACTATCAGCCTGTTTTAAGACTTCCATAGAAATAATATTTATTTTGTTACTATTGTTTTTAAACGGGCTTTTTGGTGGTATAAGGCTACCAACGTTGTCTCCAAAGAATGAAGCATGTGCTCGGGGTAAAGAAATCATAGAGGTATTGATATCGCCATCACTGCTTGAATTAATTATGATTTTTTTGTGTGTTGCTTTTGATATTTTTATTGGTTGCATTTCTGTGTCGCTGTTTTCGATTATATCATTGCTTTGATCCGAACTACTATTTTGATCAAAACTCCTAGTCGACTGACTCGGCTCGTAGTCAGATCTGGAAATAAGATGATAATAGAATTACTTATACAAAAATTATACAAAAAAGTCGTCTTTATTTTTAATGCTAGTAAGAGTTAGGGCGTAAAAGCCATTGTAGTTTTAGTTCCCTGTAATATTGGGGTCGTAAAAGTCACGCACGGCATCGAAAAATCAGAAGACATTAGTCATTAGGGCGTAAAAGCCAGTCTAACAAATCAGTTTCATGGAGTTTATAACGGAATAAATAGAAATGCATGTAATTTGAATAAAGAAAATGATTAAACAAAATAACTGAATTAAAATATTGTGAATAATTATTTAGATAGGTACCTACGTAACATGACCTTTGTGGTAAAGTTAGTTAGCACTTAGGTACGTAAGCACCCATCTATACAACTATACATACAACCATAATAAACCCGACCGTTTTTACACCGTGAGTACCTAATATTTTAAGTAGTAAAAAAATAGGTAAGTACCTATCTTCCTAGAAATTACTACGACGAATGCACTCTTAATATTTATTATAAAATAAATACGAATATCTCTAACTAAAGAAACATCACATTAGGTAAGCACGTCTAAACAGTTTGAGCCAAGAATAATAGATAGGTACTGTACTATTACTTAAAACTTACCTTTGTGATGAACGACGACGGCTTTGTAATAATGCAATAACGATATTCCTTCTTTTTAGCAAGGAATCCAAGGCTTTCGGCTTCGTATTATCCATTTTTTTAATTAAACAAGTAACTTATTCGCACTGTATTAATATTCAAACGGAACGTAAACAATAACAATCCGGTAAAGAAACTGCGATTGACAGACTGACAAGATTGGACACGACCGTGGACTTCACTTGTGGTAAGACGTGTACATGCAGGTTGCGATTGTGTTTGTGCGTGTGTCGTCGGCAGCGCGCGCGCTTTATTGGCTAAATAAATTATGTTTCTATCTCACTCCATTGTAAGACTGTTTAACGTACGCATAAGAGACAACGATAAATGACATGATTATCCCTCCGATTTTTAGACTAAAGAAATTGTTATTGTTACGATTTGAATGCTGTAACTCCAAGTTTTTATTTTTGTGCAAGGGCGTAAAAGCCAAATCATATTTAAATTGCCAAGTAAAAATGTCGTAAAAGTCATTACGTAATAAATATTGTATTTACGACCAAATATTCTTTCATACTATGGTGATACGCCCTTATTAATTTGAAATAATTAAATAATGTCATATACGTCAATTTTTTTTAATAAAAATGGTTTTGGTGAGAAAAAAATCATGGGGGTAAAAGCCATTTTTTTGGGAATATTGAAATTTTAAATATACAGATCGATAGAGCGTCGAAAACTAAACAAAGTTGCATTATTAACTCATTTTGGCCAAAAGTGGCTTTTACGCCCTTTCTTCCCCGAAGTAGCGACGTGTTTCAATCGGAATGTTGCATTTATAAGGGTTGTAAGTTTTACTATGGCTTTTCGTGGCAGATTTTGAAGCAGTTCTCCAGTGATAAGGTCGTATCCAGGCGATTTCTTTTTGGCTAAGTTTTTGATCATATTTTGCACTTCTTTCGGCGTAGCTAATCGTATATTCAACTCGTTATGGTGAGTGACATCTAGTGTTATTTTTTCAGAGCTTTCCTCAGCACTTGTTTGAAAAGTTTGTTGTAAATGCTCTGCAAATATATTTGCTTTCTGTTCGTTGCTTATGGCCCATTTGCCATCTATTTGTTTAATAGGTGATGCATGAACAATAGGCTTATTAAGACGTTTAGTAGCTTTCCACAGTGAGTGTTCTGTTTTTCCACTACTTGTTAATTGGCTTAAGTAATTATGTGTAGCATCATCATGACATTCCTGTATTGCTTTACTTAATCTTTTTGTAAGTCTATTTAGCATTGTTTTGTCAGGTGGATATCTTGATTGTTGCCATTTTTGCCTCTGAGCCCTCTTTATGGCTATGAGATTTCTTATTACAAGTATGAATGCGAACGTTTGGATTATTTATTTATTCTTTCAGTAGTACACACATACATTTTATATTTTAAGTTTATGCCAACATAAACTCCGTGCTTCAAATTCATCGACTACATAATTTAGATAAAATTATAACCACTTAAGTAGTTAAAAGTAACAACAAAAAAGACAAATTTACATCGGGTATATGCGAAATATTATCTAGTACTTACGAGGGCACATCAGTGACCAATCCGGCCGTCCATCCTTAAAACAAGTGGTGGAAAGTTTTTAAATTGATACGAGTTATTCCTAAAAAACTTTATTTGTTTTATGATATTATTATTGTTAGGTATTATTTTTGCTTTATTATTGCTTTAAACTATTTATCTAAGATTAACTAAATAATATATTTTTATTAGTGTATACGTGTCCCAAATTCAACGATAAGCAGATTCAACGATATCAGAGTATGGACCTGCTCACGAGTACTCGAGAAAAAAAGAAAAAAATATATCTGTATAATATATCTCTTTTTTAGAAATTACAAATAAAAAAAAGGATTTCGAAAATCGACACCCTTAGTGGTATTTTTAACTACGGACCACTGAAGGATCACAATTTTTAAAATATTTCTGTTTTTTTTTTTGTATCGGACTATTTTTTTTTGTAATTTTCAAAAAACTTTGTGATACATATTTTTTTCTTTTTTTTGTCGAGTAGTCGTGAGCAGATCCACCCTCTGGTGCCCGCTTATCATTGAATTTTGGGACACGTTGTATATCTTAGGTAATTATGTTTTGTAAAAATGTTCCTTTAGTTGTAAGAGCACAACATAGTTACGTACGTATACTAGTATTTTATGTTTTCTGTCGCGTTATTTTGTCCCTCAACGATATGGGAAGTTTATTAATAAGTTAAGGTATTATAGAATATAATAGAATATACTTTATTGTACACAAAAAAAAAGTTACAAATCTCTTTGACAAGAAAATTTTTTTTTTGGGTACAAACGGGCCTTATCGCTGTCAGCGATAAGGCCGCCTTATCGCTGACAGCGATATCTACCAGACAACCTTTAATTATTATTATATTATATACTTTAACGATCTCCTGCCGTGTAAATTCGTGTACTTTGGAACTTTACAGCTGAGCATTGATGACGCAACGAGTCCAATTTCATTACTATTTACATTTTTTACTTTCATTAGATTTTCATTTAAAAAGAAACTTATTTTAACTGTGTAAATTTAGTTTGTTCATGTATAGATATTATGTTACAGAATTTAAATAATGTGTGATAGTGATATTTTTATTTCTTCTTAATGTTGTGAGGAACAAATGCTTTGAATATATGCAGTTGGAATGCGTAAATGTTATCAAGGTGTGTCTTAAATTTACTTCCATAGCTTGACAGAACATAGGATATAGTTGATTCGACCAAGGCTTTGTATACATTAATATAGTTTAATATGGCATTTTGCGTTTTTTAATAGAGAACTTAGCTAGCATGCATCTCAATTTATCATACACCCCGTTAATGTGCTTCTTCCAATTAAGTCGGCTATCTATGGTAGGTCCAAGGTATGTTTGGCTATCAACGAGATCTATGGAGTCACAGCTGCAAGGGATAGCTACTTTATTGGTGCAATTGTCATACAAACACTCATGACAGTGAGCTGTTAGTTTAGGCAATAAAGAGCTTATATTTTGACTGAAACTGATGTACATAAATTAGGTCTTACTACCATTTAATACTAGACTAGCGTCATGAGACCATTTAGTCAACAAGTCGAAATCCCCTTGTAGTTGCATTTGGGCATCACTAACACTCCGTCCAGCTGCTATAAGGCAGGTGTCATCGGCGAACTGATAGATCCCACAATTTTTTGTGACATTAACAAGACGATGTTTGTTTGATACTCAATCACGCCAGAATGGCTGAGTGGATCTGGATGTAATTTGACAAAGAGATAGATTATAGTCTAAAATAGCACATAAGCTACTTTTTATCTCGGTATAATGTGCCCTTGGGATGATAAACACATTTCACGCGGGCGAAGCCGCTGGCAGAAGCTAGTGTATTATATTGGAAGAGCACTTTTGAGCTATTGCAAGAAAGTAAAAACAGCGATTACGGTTGCAGCTGCGTTTTATCCGTTGATGCGTTAGATGTTACATCCCTAAAGTTAAGCATCATCGGATAAACCGCGTTGGCCATCTCAGTAGTAAAAAATATCCCAAAGAATTCTTCTCGCAATAATTCATCCACTGCCTATCCTCTCGACATAATCTCTAAGCCGACTTTTACGATAGTCACAATAACAGCGGGGTGGCCTAAATTTATCCATGCCTGCAATCTCGCTTTTAATCCGATGCGAGAAGGAAAGTTATGCCACAGTATAATCTCCGACTAATCCTTGGGGGAATTAACTACGGATCTGTCTAATGTTTTGTGGTGTGAAATAATTGTTATAGGAAAAATCTATGAAACTTTACACAACATCACGCCCGTAGATATTGCCCGATGGGTTAGACAGACATCTATCTAAAGTACACAAAAATTAAGTCAGTTATGTTTAAATCTCATGTAATTAAGGCCGAGCCTATACCCATCAACTGGGCTCGAGTCCAGACTCCGGGCTGGTCCTAAGAAATTCGAGATGGAAAAACCCAATAACATTTTGCCCGATCTGGGAATCGAACTCAGGACTTCAAGTTCAGCA
Source organism: Orthosia gothica (assembly GCA_949775005.1). Classification (NCBI taxonomy): domain Eukaryota; kingdom Metazoa; phylum Arthropoda; class Insecta; order Lepidoptera; family Noctuidae; genus Orthosia; species Orthosia gothica. The sequence continues at coordinate 27,842,867 of OX459048.1, forward strand.
GTAACGCTAGACCAACGAGGTAGGCATTTACGAGTGATTTATAATCATTATACTACCAAAAAGTTCGGGGACTACGGACGCAAACATCAGCTTTCTATAGGAATGTGTGTATTAACTCATTTGATGTTGTTTGTTTGACTGAAACATGGCTTATTGAGTGTATATCTGATACGTAAAACGTTTCATGACCGATATTTTTTTATGGAAATGTGATCGAAATTACTCGCACACTAACTAAAACATGGGTGGGGGGGTTTTGATAGCCGTTCGTCGACAGCTTGTTGCCGATGTCCGCGACAAATGGCGTTCATCCGCCGAAGATCTGTGGGTCACCTTAACGTTACACCAATCGAAACCTAAAGTAACCTATAAATTGCACTTTTGTGTTGTTTACATATGTAATCCAGCTGTCTGGCAACCCTTTGATGGTGCAACTACATATCTTTGTTAGAAACTTGGCTGATATTGATCTAAAACATACTGTAGATAAGTACTTAATTCTTGGTGACTTTAATCAGCCAAATATTGACTGGCTAGTGGCGGCGGACGGTGATTACCTGTCCCCTATGACCTGCACGGCCGCAATTCAGAGCAGCTTTTGCGACACTCTTGCTGTTTGCAGTTTTTTACAGTACAATCCTCATCGTAACGCGAATGACAGGATTCTTGATCTCGAGCTGTCGAACAACAAAGTTACTGTCACTTGCAGCCAGGATCCTTTAGTGGAAGAGGACTCACAACACAAAGCACTCAGTATATCTGCTGAATTCGTTCAACTACATCAGCTGCATTCTCGGCCTCGAATCAAGTTTTTGTATGCTCTTGTGAATTATGACACCGTAACAGATGAAATTTTGGCAAGAGATTAGTCATTAGAATTAAACCGTAGGACTTTCGAGGAAGCTGTACTTTAACGACACAATCACCTCGCTTCTCGATAAATTTATTCCTACTAAACTGTTGTCCCACGGGGAAAGCATCCTCCGTGGTATAAAAGAGAAAAGGCTAAATTTCATCAAGATTTAAATTCCTTCCTTTACGTAACCGTACCAAAGATATGGAGAAAAGAATGTTTGATCATTATATCTCAAACATCCAATTTGACATTTCTCGAAATCCTAGATCTTTTTGGCCATATGTAAAATCAAAACAACAAACTAACTGTTACCCGGCTGTACCTAAACTGGGTGAAAATTCATCGAGTAGTAGTGAGGAAATTTGTTGGAGATGTTCGGCTACTACTTCTTTTCTAATTTCCAAGAACGAAGCGAGGATGATGAATCCTTGACCACTGCATTGGGTGCACCTGGTGGTCAGTCGGCTGGCTACGTACCAAACTTGTGTTCTATTGATAGATAGATAGATAAGATAGATAAACCATTTATTCAGTGCACAAAAAAGACACAGCACAACACACAAAATCACATACATGTGGGTATTTGGAAAAAAAGGTGCCAAAATACAAAAAAAAAAGATGAAGAAAAAACAACATAATACAAATAAAAGTGACACAAGTAACATACCTACTTCAATTAAAACACAGTGCGGTGTGCGTCTCAAGGTTGCACCAAATGGGAGTCCAGCTCAGCATGTGTCAGGCAAATATACCTGACGCTGATATTCTGCTGGATCCCTGCAGTGACATACGGTCGCTGAGCAGTCGTAATATGTTGGTGTTATTACAGTGTGATGTGAAGTACATAGAAGCAATTGTTTTTCTATTGTGTTTGCTAACAGCATTCAAGGGGTAAATATATTTTCAATAAATAAATATACGTAAATAACATGAGTATTTAAATTAGTAGGTAAGTTATTTAATTACCAAGGGACCATACCTATCCTTTGTTTACAGGTTTTGACCACGAGATACGCCATATAGACAGATTGGCTCGGAAAGGATATGACAGCCAGTTATATAACGGACGTGTTCAAAACAGTCATCCCTAGTTTTTTCTGTGAGGCTATATGAAACTGCCGCAGTCGAACTCTGAACGTTACAAGGCATTTAAGATTCCTTATCGGCGGGGGAATATTGTTCCAGCATTTAGATGCGGCGTATCTAAAACTTCCCCTGAAAGCCGCTGTCTTGTGCGAGTGTGTGGAGAGTTGCTGTGAGCACTGTCGACTTGCGCATTCTCTTCTACTAGCGATCCAGCTCAGTTTATTGTACAGATAGGTCGGCTGTTTGTAATTTACAACTCCAAAAAGTAGGCATGCCAAGTGCAACTTGCGACGCGACTTCATCTTGAGGATTGACTGGTTATTTAAAAATGGCGTTACGTGACTTCTAGGTGGGATTGTGAAGTAGAATCGAGCGCAGGCGTTTTGCACTCTCTGGATCAGTCGATCAGTTCTTGCAAGCAGTCGAGGGCCAATAACTACGTCCGCATAGTTCAGATTAGATAACACGAGAGACTCAGCCAGCTGGATCCGCAGCTCCTCTGAAAGACTTATCTTATAGAGGCCTTAGCCTTATTTTATAGAGGACCTTAAGCCGGTAAAAACAAGTGAACGGGTTGATGTACGGGAGGAGGAAGTATATATTGCTTAAACAAGTGAATATTAATTAAACCGCGGGCCTGGACAACATTCCCCTTTTTTATTTCCAAATGTGCTAGGAGTCTATCCGTTCCGTTGACAATATTATTTAAGCGATCATAAGAATTAGGAGTGATGCCACTAATCTTGAAGTCAGCGTCTATAACGCCGATTCAAAAAAAGTACTCAAGGACAGTATCGACAACTACAAACCGATTGCTTTGCGGGTTCGATAAAATCATGGGGGGAATTGTACACAGACAACTTTCGTCATCACTTAAACTAAGTTTCTCAGAACATCAACATGGATTTTCAAAAGATCGCTCCACCATAGCCAATCTCGTTGTCTGTAGTGGCTATCTACCGGAGCAAAGTCTAGAAGGTTACAGGTCGACGTTATATACACTAACTACAGCAAGTATTTGATCGAATTGATCACGCGCTTCTTTTGCGCAAACTTTAATTAGTTAGTGTGATGGGTAATTTGTTAAGATGGTTCACATCGTACGTGGATAATAGGTGTCAGACGGCAGTTCTCATGGGTTACACGTCAGGGGCGATGTACATAACATCGGATGTTGCCCAAAGATCCGTGTTAGGACCTCTTTTATTTAATATTTTCATTCATGACATTGCCTCTTGTTTCCTCAATTCGAAAATTTTATTGTTTGCGGATGACATGAAGATCCTAGGTCAAGTAACAACCGATGAGGACGCATGTCGTTTACAGGACAATTTGGACTGGTTCCACAACTATTGCGCTAGAAATAAGCTGGACTTAAAAGTGTCCAAATGTTATGTACGTACGTTTACTCGTAAGCCAAACCCTGTTACGTACAATAACAAGGTATCGAGCACCTTATTAGCAAGATCAGGAACTTGGGGTAAATTTTGACTCGAAGATTTTGTTTGACGTGCATATATATAACATAGTTAACAAGGCTTCTAAAGCTTTGGGTTTTATTTACAGGATTATCTTCTGATTTCAAGAATGTTAAAACTGTGATGATTGTTTACTGTGCGTTCATCCGTAGCCACCTTGAATATGCTTCTCTAATTTGGAATACAATTTATAATGTTAATAATAATTGCTTTGAAAGCATACAACGACTATTTCACACAATATCGGTCGAAAACCTATCTCCCTAATTATTTAAGTCAACGGACAAAATTTCACATTCAGCCGCTAAACGTACGCAGAAAAATTGTAGTTCTTGCTTTTCTTTTTAGTATTATCTACGGATATACTGACGCTCCTGAGTTGGTGGGCAGGGTTAGACTGCGTGTACCTTGTGCATTTCTGCGGCATGCCCGTCTCCTTTATGTACTTAAAGTTGAAACTACTTACAGACAGAATTCGTACACGATAAGAGTTTGCCGTACATTTAATGCAGTGTGTCGGGATGGTGATCTGGACTTGTTCAGTACTATAATTGATTAAGCGTATCTTTGATATGAAGAAACAATTTTTCCTTTTTTTTTTTTTTGTTGGGCGTTGAGTTATATCTTTTTTATGTTCTCGCTGATGTGTATTTTACGGTAACTTTTATATGGGTGGAATCTTTTAATTGGCTTTTTCTTGTATGTTGTTTCTACGCATTGATGTATTAGCTGTAAGTTTTGCTAAGATAATTAAAATTAAAATAAATACAAAGTATGAGCGAGTTTGGAACACTACGAGCTTGTTAATTGCAAATTGACGATCTCAAAATTTAAAAGTCATAGTTTTTGTACAACTTTAAAGTTTATGTAACATTGCTTAGAATGGTTTCTAACCCACGTTAGTATGGAGTCTAACTCTCCGGTGGGAGTCAAACTTAAGCCTGTGCTATTCTGAAAATCAATAACATTACTGTTCTTAAAAAACTAGAGCAGTGAGTGGTGGCCCAGTGGTAACGGCCCCGAATTACATGTCGAAGGTCGTGGGTTTGAACCCAGGCAGGCGCTTTACTTTGTGTAAATTATTTCATCAGTACTTCTCTAAAAACGGTGACGGAAAACACCGTGAGGAAACCGACATGTTCTAAAAGCAAAAAACTTAGATTTGTTTCAATGCACTTTTTTCACCTTTGAACCAGTTCCAGGCCCATTAACGATTGCAGCCTCAATTTCACTCACAAACTAAACGAACCGACCAAAATGTAATATTTTATTAAATATGCTAATACAATCTTGCAATGTTGCGGTACCGAAATGTTAATAGCCTCGTAATTCTGTTGGAACTATTAAAAACTTTATCCTGTTTCATTCTGCCGAGTATTCCTGGCTTGAAATTTAATTTCAAAGTTGCATTATGATTTTGGCCATTTGTGTTTCATATTTCAGTGTTGATATTGGAGTTGGACGTTGAATCTGTTTGTTATTGTGGGTCTTATGTTCCATTGACGAATGTTGGAAGAGGAGGTATAATTTTGTTGACTTTTTAACCCCGGCCGGAAAAAGAGGGGTGTTATAAGTTTCACATGTGTTGCTGAGTATCTGTGTATCTGTGTGTCTGTCTGTGGCATCATAGCGCCTAAACGGATGAACCGATTTCAATTTAGTTTTTTTTTTGTTTGAAAGGTGATTTTGTCGAAAGTGTTCTTAGCTATGTTTAAATAAAATCGGTTTAGCCGTTCAAAATTTATGGGCGTATTACTATTTTAATCGGGTGTTTTCGCAAGATAAATGTGTCGGGGGTTTTTTCAATTTTGAAATTTTACTTGTTATTAACTTGCAATGTATATTTTGTTCGGGTCAAATCTTGCAACTGGATTAAAATTAAAGCAGTTATCCTAAGCCGATTGAGCTGTAATTTTTCATACACGTTTGGTGGATGATGATGCTGGTAAGCTAATTAAGTAACGCCGTTCTTAATCTTAAATGGTGGATCGCCCTTGGCGGGATTGATATTTTTTATGCAGTCGCACGTTATAGGTATCATATAAATGGGTTTTTGTAGAGGATAAAAAAAGCTTTATTTTATACTTCATGAATTTTAATGCTATTGAATATTATGGCCTTTTTGAGAGAAAACTTTATATTTCTGCAATTTTGTTAAAAATAATCAACAAGTCTGAATTTTTATTTAACTTTGAGACTGTTTCTATTTACAGTATATACACAATTATAATAAGAATAAGCTCTTCAAAGTAAGAGTGAACAGGCTTATTCTGGGTAAGCTCACTCCATCGTCGATTTTGTCTCTGTCACCTCTAAACTAGACTAGAGTCAAGAGCAAATCCGAACCAAAGAAAAAAAGTTGTTGCTTGAATATGTTGTTAATTCAAAGAAAATATGAACGACGATACTGATGGATTACAACAACCCGTAACCTACAATTATTTGTCATGACACAACCCCTATTTCTTTTGTGACCAAACCATAACAAATATTATTCCACTTCAAAAATCATTTACACCAAAAATACTTTTTCAACCAGCCACATTATTTCGCAGTAAATTAAAAATGTAACGCCATCTCACTTGCAACAATACTTCAATTTAAAAGAGATTCTTATAAAAAGATCTCTTTATTTTTACAGGCTGCGTTTTCCGGCACGTTAATTAAAATTTCTACTAGAATACCTACGTTACATCCAGTGGTTTCGTAAAACGGGATATTAAGGAGTGAAATTAGTTAGAGGATAACGCTCTTGTTTTTCCTTAGGTGGGGAATTGAAGAAAAATATGAAGGATTGTCGAAGGCTTTGTATTTTCGTGGTATTTTTGACGTGTAGAATAGTAAAATGAGCTTAGCAGTGCTCTGTTTATGTGAAGAATTTTCTTATTTATATCAAAATTTTCGTATTATAATAACAGCCTTACGGTTTGATCTTCAAGGTTAAGCAATACTTGCTGAGGTCGGGCCATGGACGGGTGACAGTTATTACATACTGGCATACTGGCATACTGGCATATAAGAGTCTTAACTCTTATATGCCTCGGAAAAAACGTCACGATCTTCTTCCCAATCGCCACGAGTAGTGAGAAGCCTGACATCTGACACCAACTTGACATGGTGTTGCTCAGTTACGGGTTGAGGAGGTCGGATAGGTAGTCGCTCCATATAAAATACTGGTATCCAGCTGCATTCGGATAGTCTGGAAGCCGACCCCAATATAGTCTGGAGAGGATAGTTGAGGTCACCCATCTACGAACCTACCTCCAACCTTTTTTTTAGCTTTTAGAAATGTTCATGCAAACTGCGCTACCACGGGGAGATAGCGCAGTTATATGGGACTCGAACCCACTAAAACTCCACGGTGTCCTCCTGTGCCACTGCTCGAACGCAGGCACGTGTTAGAACTCACTGCGAACCCGCCGCGGCTGTGTGCCCTCATCGCCAGCCACACCAGAACACATTGTACGTCGTGACCGCACCAGGGACCAAATCAGCACATGGGTGCCAGATGAACCCATGTTTTTTTTTATTTTTCATAAATCAATCTTGAGTACAGTTTTACATTTATTTTTGTACCATTAAACCTGGATGAGTTTGTGCTGGTACTCACATTCGCCGTAACAGCTATAATTATCAAAAAAAAAACACTCATCCAAAAATTCACTTTTCTGTTCACGCAATTGTTTAAGCCGTAGGTAACCATCTGACAGTAGAAGAAACAATTGTGCCTATTGTGAGTGTGACTGTGGGTAAATGAATATTTGTATGCCATGTTTTGTCTACGGAGCGCGTTATTAGTACGCTCATTAGAAATCCGGTTCTTGTCAAAATATTCAGGTTGGCTCAATTAAAAAAAAATGTTTTTGTTAAGCTAAGTTATTATATATATTATGTATAGTAGTAGTAGTATTTTTGTTTGGAGTTTTTACAATTTATATATTTTTTTATGTTTAGCGATATTTCATTTATTAGAGTGGGAATCAAGAATTTTATCGTTGGCCTACTGTAATAGTTTTTAGCCTGAGGTACAATTAATAGATTTTTGGTGATTATGCGATATGGTTATTTGAATGGTTTTAATTACTATATTGTTCAATTAAGAGGGCCATGTTAAGTCTAGTCTGTACTGGCAAAATTTTACAATATTTAAACAGTTCCATGACGGTTTCTTTGTATTGATATTGTATTTTTGTAGGTACTAGTTTTAAAAGTCTGACTTGTAATTTGCTAATTCTTTCAGTATAAGATTTGAATGTTCGCCCGGACATCGTAATTCCATATGATATAATTGACTCCGCTGAAGCCATCTACATGTGACACCCTTTGTCCCCATGTGACGGGTCAGGTATCCGGCCCAGCCACCTACCAATTTTCGGCCTCAGGGTATAGGGGCCCTACCGCGTCCGCCTTCAGACGGTGGCGAACCCGTCCAGGCCACGGAACCACGGCACTGCAACCTTCTGGCAAATCGGCAAATGCCCTGACGAGTGGCTCCTCCTCCGATTCGTGTTCGCTTCACCGTTGGTGACCAAGCCACGGCTACTGAACCCCCCTCCCCTTCGTGGCCATGCCTCGACAATGCCCACTGTGGGGGCAAAAGATTCAATAGATTGATCCCAGTGCCTATTTTTAATAGATCATTCTCTTGCGTTGATGATAAAATACCAACTAAGTAATAGAGATAAGCACATCCATCATATCTGATAAAATTAAAAGACGGCCAGAACGTTTCACCAAAAGACTAAACTGATGAAATAGTTTGCATAGAACCAAGGTAGGTAAAGAGGAATATTAAACACCGTTTCGCTCACTCTTACTTGCTTTAATTTCATTGCAAACACTTGATGCAAACTGCAATGAAATTACCTGCAATGATTAAACGTTGAAACACGGGTTAAAATACTTCTTATTTAACTTTAAAATGTTAACGATGGCCTTAGTCGTAGTTAACTATTCTCTTTGTCTAATTAAACAGGTTTGAAATTGCAGTTTTCTACTACTTTTATTCAACGAGTTATTGCAAGATTTTTGTTTTTTATTGCAGTGGTTTTGGTTGGCTTCGTTGATATTTCAAAGTTATTTATTTAAATACGTGAGTTAGTGAGTTATAAGAATACTGCACGTATGACTAAATTTATGAACGTAAATTAACTAAGTAGGAGTATGTAAGAATAGTCAAGCCATATGCAGTAGTCTGCCCATCTCCTTAAAAATAAACTCTTACAAGGTATTAATATGGTCACCATTGGTAGGTAAGGGCTTATCAAGTGAAAATCCTTCCAGAGGGCATAGAAAAAGTAACATTCTATCAGCAATATTGCTAGCGAAAATTTTAAAATGTATGGGATTGACAAAATAAGGTACTGTTATCATTGATAGAGTTTCTCTGTTTTGCCCGCAGAAGTAATATGAAACGTCATTTCCATATTTAGGTATATTTACAGCTGCTTGTAGGGAATGATGAGGTAGACTGAAACGTAATAAACCGGATCAACACAGGATGGATGGGCATGCGACCCACTGATGCCCATCAAGGTAAAAGGGAAAATCTACAAGTCAGTGATTAGACCCATCATACAGTATAAATCAAAATGTTGGGCTGTGAAAAAGATGGATGAAAAGAGATTGCATGTAGCCGAGATGAGAATTTTAAGATGGATGTGCGGAGTGACGGGAATGGATAAAGTGAGAAATGAGTATACTAGATGAAGTTTGAACGTGGCGCCAGTGACAGAAAAGTTGAAAAGAAAACGTTTGTCCTGGTATAGTCATGTGATGAGGAGAGATAAAATGCATTTAACTAAAAGAGTTACGAATATAAATGTGGAAGGATGGAGAAGGAGAAGAAGACCAAATTAAACATGGATGGACTGTGTAAGGAGTGATATGAAAGAAAAGTGAATCAATGATAGAGTGACAGGGGACAGGACGTTATAGAAGAAGAAAACGATTTGTGCCGACCCCAAGTAACATGGGATAAGGGCAGGAAGATGATGATGATGATGATACAGCTGCCTTGTCGGTTCAACTCCCAGTTCGGGCAAAGCGTTATTTTTTCCATCTGAAATTTCACAGTAACTGCCTTTTTTAACCCCCGCCGGAAAAAGAAGGGGTGTTATAATTAACCCCCGCCGGAAAAAGAAGGGGTGTTATAAGTTTCACGTGTGTTGCTGTGTATCTGTGTATCTGTGTGTCTGTCTGTGGCATCATAGCGCCTAAACGGATGAACCGATTTCTATTTAGTTTTTTTTTGTTTGAAAGGTAATTTTGTCGAGAGTGTTCTTAGCTATGTTTGAATAAAATTGGTTCAGCCGTTCAAAAGTTATGGGCATTTTACTGTTTGAATCGGGGTGTTTTCGCAAGATAAATGTGTCGAGGGTTTTTTAAATTGTGAAATTTTACTTGTTGTTGGACAAATGCTCATGCTACCACGGGGAGATAGTGCAGTTATGTGGGACTCCAACCCACTGAAAATCCACGGTGTCCTCCAGTACTGCTTATGGCGGGCAAAAGTGAACGCTTTAGCACTCACCGCGAAACCGCTGCGACTGAACCTTCTCTGAGGAGTACCCTACCTTACCAGCGCACCGGAACACCTTGTACGCCTTGACCACCCATGGTAACAAACTAGTACATGAGTGCCAGACGACCACCGGTGTATGGCACCCTTGGTCCCCTTGTGACGGGTCCGTTCAGTGGCCCCGGCACCGAACATTATCCAAACAACACCGGCCAACGCTATACCGACATTCCTCATCCCCTGCACCCCTACCGCGTTCGCCATCAGATGGTGATGACCCCGTCCAAGCCACGGAAAGTAGGGTGAGCGGCGCACCGTAATACCAGCACTCCTGCCCTCGGCCGCGATGCCTTCCGTACGACTACGCGGCCCTACTCAGATGCGATGTTGCCTCTGTTGCCAAGCGGTACGGCAACCCACTTGTTGGCCGCTACGTCGTCGGCTTATCGGCAAAAGCCCTGACGAACGACCCCTCCTCGGGTTCCTCGTTGCTTCACCGTGGCCCAGCCCAGGCCAGCTTATGAGCCCACCCGCCTCGAGAATGTGGGCATCCACCGAGGTTGATAGTAGCAGCCTGAAGTCTAGATTTGTGCACTGTTGTTTGTGGGTGTACTCAAAACAACTTAATATGAAACGGTATTTCAAATATTACAACGTTAAATAATGAAATTATACTGCAAGCTAAATTAAATGTTGTTTGTAACATAAATAACGAATCTGAAAGGTACAAAGCAACATAAAAATATCAAAAACGTTTAGCAGGGACAACAACATAAGAAACGAGTACAAAAACATTGTTTCGTTATTCCTTGCGAAGCTTTTTTCTCTTATTATGGTGGTGCAAGGCATGAGTGCTCGAAGGATGGGCGAAAATAATGTAACGATCGACTACTTGATTGCAGTAAGGTTGTATAGGAATTGACAACCGTTTAAAAAAAACAACTGCTGGGCTGTTTTTATTTATCGTTGCAAGGCATGAAGGTACAATAGTTTAGAAGCAGTGAAACAATATAATTGAAGTCAAAAAGAGGCGTGGACAGTCACGGTACGGCTGGTCTATAGGTTCAAGGTCACTCAGCTAAGCTACCGAAAGGAGAATGCTTGGAATTAGAGGTTAAATCCGAAACAATAACAAATAGCTCATAGAATAAGCAAGTCGGATAGGACAGGCCATATTAAGTATAGAACCGATTGGCGCTACAAATGACCATTGGCGTACAAGTTTGCAAGACCGCAAAAGGACAAACGTAAGGTGGGACCCCTTTGGCTAGGTGGAGTGACGCAGCATGCTCCTGAATTACACATGATTTGGCAAGAAAAGTTCGTGACCATTATTTAAGTCAGACTAAATAGCTCTCTCATCTAGAGACAGAAGTCTAGTCATAGTATTTATTAATAGGTTTCTCGTTTTTTATTGATATTTGTTGAAGTATTTATTACTCTATTTTATTTGTATTATTAATATATATGTAAATATATACATTTTCGTATACAAGATGTTGTTTTCACATATAATTGAGTACCCTTTCGCAACCCAAAAGTAGATAAGTCCTTGTGGCTTTAAGTCCGCCTATGTAAAAAAAAATATTTATTTACGTCTAGCACGTTCAGATTAAGTAGGTACTGTAAACATTAACACCGCTCATTAACTGCTCTTAAAAAGCTTTACAAAAGTCAAAGCCCCTTTTCTACTTCTCTTATTTATTTAATAATTTATTCGGGTCAAATACCCAATAACCCACAAACCCGCTCTAGCTTCCATCTTAAATACCTTAGTAAATCGCGATCAAGCTGAACGCGATAAATCCCTGCTTATGTGATAGTATAAAGGATATTCGTGCATCACTTCGGTGGCTAAAATTCTTATTTATATGCCCGCGATAAGGGACTCTAGTTTCCTTATGCTTCTGACTTCCGCATTTCGGTCGGTAAGCCTATGGTAAGAAATTTATCGCCCTTCAGTGCAAGATGTACGGGCAATCTGTTAATTATCCGCCGGGTACAACCTGGGTGTATTTAAGTCAAGAGTTTACAGGTTATTTCTAAGCAAGCATGCTTTTTGGCGACCATATAATTGCTTATTATCAAGTGAGATACTGATGAAAATCGAACTTATCAATTATTATAATTAGATTGTATGTTTTACATTATTCGGCTTCGCAGATTCTTCAAATACTTGAGTCATCTCTTCATAGAATGGGATAACTGAACGTACTTTGATAATATCATATGATATCATCGAGTTACTAACGAATTTTACTTTTCATTCACATCATTTGCCAAACAATATAAAAGTGACTGAATGGAAAGCCCATTCAGCCACTTTTATATGTATTACTGTTTTAGTCACAACCACTTTAGTTGTAACAATGTGAATCTATACAAAAGGCAAAGCTACAAGTTCTCCTCTTTAAAATACAGTTTTAATATGTCACATACCCATTTTTCGAATATGGAACACATTACCAAGAAAAATACAATATCAAAACTTATAAACTAGCTCTCACCAAAATCTAGATATCACAAAACAAATTCCGAAACTAGCAACAGTATCTTTCAATCTTAAACTCGTCGTATCATTGCATCCATCAAAATTCGCTCTCGAACTATCTCGCACTTTGGCCCAACTGTCGAAGCAGCATCAGAACTTGCAGCATCCACAACAAAACTGCAAAGTTTAAATAGCATTGCAGAGACCCGATTGCAGCTTACAAGTTTGTCGTTCATTCATTTTTACACGCGCTTCAATAACTTTGGTATTGTCGCCTTTGATATTTTGTTTGGCTGTCTCGTGCTTTGATCCTTTGAATATTGTCATAGTTTTGTCTAGTTTAGCTCGGTTGAAAGAGACTGCGGTGTCTATTTTATAAATCTGTTGTGTGTTTTCATATGACGTGATATAAAATACAAGACAACTTTGTCTGTACTTTTACAAGCTGTTCATTTGACTTTAGCTTTTCTTGGCCCCCAAATCATTGACCTTAAATAAAGCTTTTTTTATTACACTTTTTGTTTTTAATTTTGATACGAAATTGAACCTGCAAACACACACATGGTAGTTTTGTATTTAGTTGTTTGCTCATAATCGGCGTGCGTGTATGACTAGATGTATGTAAATGAAATAAAGGAGTATATAAGGAGCGTGGTAGGAGGAGTTCTGTAGTTTTTGCTTACCCCCATGGAAAAATGCGTGTTTTGTTTTATGTATTTACAGGGCCGGCATAATCACGTCGGGGCCCCTAGGTATTGTTCGTCTCGATGCCCCTTTAATTTTTTCACTCTTTCTATTTTTTTTTGCGCTTGGCCACGTCATCATCCTATACAATATCAAACTTTGAGGTTCAGTTCAGTGTACCATTATTCTTGTGTCATTGAAGTAAAATCCCTGTTCCTACCATCAATGAAATATTGCGTTGGTGAAGCATTGACTACTCTGACATAACATAATATACAAATCTTTAAATTTAATTATCACTTAAAAAATATATTATATCATAAGGAATTCTTGTGGCGCGGGGTCCCTAGCCGATTATTGGCTTCTAGGCAGTTGCCCAAACTGCCTTATGGATAATCTGGCCCTAAGTGTGTATGTTATTTGCTACTCCTTCACCTAACTTCGAAAAAAAATATCAACAAACTGATAACCTTTCACACCATCTTTAAATCTTCTGTAAACTTGCAAACTCCATTCAGAATATCTTTTACAATCACCTCACAATTTCTCACAACACTTTCGCAGTAATCTGCTTTCAACTTAGATGAAACCCATAGCAGAAAAGCTGACAAGAAATATACAGCGGAGATAAATAAAAGAAATAATTTTTAATCTGCACCCGGCTTCAATACATCTTGTTGCTAACAAATGCACTCGGAGAAATCTTGGAGTCTGATTCTGATGAGATTGTATTTGTGAAAGTTGCAACTAATAATCTAGAAACTAGTAATTATGTATAGGAAAGTTCAGGTATAGACCCCAGAAACATAAGTGCTTCAAATGAAAATGATATATATTTCTTGGTCAATAAGTGACCTAAGAAGAATTTTAATGATAATTTAGCAATATCGAAATCTATACTATTGAAAATACGAGAGAGTATAGCTGATCTTTAAATTTTTAGGACAAAATGTTTCAAATGTTTTCATGGAAAATGTTTACTGATTGATACCCTTGACCCTTGACAGAACGGTATGGCAGAAGAAAACGTGTTGCGCCGGCAGATGATGAAGTTTACTGATACCTTTCGAACTTAAAGGTAACGTGTTACGTACTTACATTATCATCATTTTTAACTTCTAGATTACTCGTAAAAACATTTTGCATTTTTTGTGTTTGAATTAATTGTAGCAGAGGATATTATGACGTAACAAGTAAGCGATGGTACTCGACGTTATTTGATTTATATCACACCGATAAGCGATATTGCAATTACTTTTACATAAACGCAATTTGATGCAACTTGATCAATTTGCACTTGAAATTTTCTAAGAAAAAGAGTAAGTAATACCTTCGGTTGGCGATATCGCACATGTATATCGCCAACCGAAGGTATTACTTACTCTCATATTTTTGTAGTAACCTTAATCATATTTTGACATATGACAAAAAGTAAAAGCATACATAAGAATAGTTTTAACAGTAACAATAACAGCTAAAAATAAAGCGTCGTCTACAAGAGAACCTCTCAAACATAATCAAAACTGTAAGACTACTAGTATCAGCACAGAATCGGCTCACAGTTCCAACATCCGAGCTCATCGATCAATTACCGCGTCTGTCTGCTTCGTTTCCAATACTTCTTGTGTAGACCAACGAAGATTCAGAAGTCTCACATAACATTTATGTTTTATAATTGTTTCTGTATTTAAAGTTACTTAGTGGATTTGGCCATTATTAATTAATTCCACTAATAATGATTTCTATAAATATAATAATTTATCGCAAATAATAATTAATAATATTCAGTGTTGATTTAATGAAAACCACAATCTGGACTACCAATTTATGTTATAGTGATACTTAATAATAATTTAATTATAATCTAAGGAAATTATGTGATAGGAAATATTCATTACTATGCTAAAAATGTTTATGTATTTATGGTAGAATAAAGGCTTTTTTATTTTTTATTCTTAATTATTCTTTTTTGGATTTGGTGGGGTTTTATTATGTGAAATAGCTAGAATATAGATAAACAACACAGCATTTTCATCATCCATATACATCAGACTACTGTTAGGGACTTTTCTGGTGGCGTTATATTATTTCAGTAGCGTCGATAGGGGATATGGTACCCGCATTTTCTAAGAAAATTTCAAGTGAAAATCAGTTTGAATTTCATTGCGTCCATGTGCACAAACGTGCAATATCGTTAAGTAAAACTTTTTGTACCTTACTATCGACTTTGCTCACTTTTTAGTGATAGGGTACTTAAACTAAAAAGAGAGCAATAAAAACTTTTTCACAAGAAATAAACCGTCTTCTAAAGCAAAACACTAAAAAGTCCAAAAATTAATTTAATTTCAGAAGTCGGTGTTGAAAAATTATAAGAACAAGAGATAAAAAAGATACCGACTTCCGAAACGAAAGAAATAACTTTCGTTTCGTAAGTCCCTTTTTAAAGTCGGTAAAAATCACTGGTCGGTGGGATATAGAATTGCGTCGAACTATCAGGAAAGACGCTTACAACTAAGCCTCTCCTCGGCTGTTCCCATTTCGCTAATGTGTAAATAATTAAAATATCGCTAATATATTAATATCATGGATTACTATAAATATCCAATATATTATATCTAATTAGTACGATTAATTAGACATATTCGTTTGTATATTTGACACAATTTTGAATATTATTAAGGTGAAAGTTAGTGAGTGTGTAAATGTGTTTGTTTGTTTGTTACTTGATCGCGCCAGAACGGATCTGGATGAAATTTGGCACAGAGATAGATAATAGTCAGGAATAGCACATATTTTCTTCCATCTCTGCTCTTCTTCAGCCTATCCTAGACTATGCCGATGTCAACTTTGACTTTGACCAATTCAAAATCTCTTTATCAGGCTTGCGCAAATATGACCACGTTTCTAAATTTCGTACTACGCTCAAATGACTTCCTTTTCACCTTTGCCGGAATGCCCATATACTTTCATTGCTTTATAATTTGCTATTTAATCTTTTACTCCTTTTTATTATCTTAAATAACGCTTTCAGTTCTTCTGTGACACCCATTCTAGGGTCTTGTGATCATTGGCAAATCTAAAATTAAGTATTCGTATGCGTTACACTTCCTTATTTGAAAAATCTTACACGATTCAAGCTGCTCGGTTGTGGAATGTATTACCTATTGAAATAAGACGTGCTCAAACACTACCAACGTTTAAGAAAATGGTGAAGGAGCCTTTTACTATATTTTTTATTCTTCTCCTTGCTCTATGATGTATTTGATATGTATAATTAATAAGTAATATTGTATGTTATTTATTATTTCTGAGTAATAATATTTTTAATATTCAGTACACTGACAGCCCTAAATTTTTCTGCTATCGTTCAGAACACCAGAGGTTGACTGTAAGAGATTGCCTAGTGCGATAAGGCCACCCATTGTACACTTGTTTTTATGAACGTTTGTCATGTTCGTATTTCGTGGTGTACAATAAAGTATTAAATAAATAAATAGCATACTCTATAACCTTCGAATATGTTCCCTCTAAAGAATTTAAAATTTTCATGCGGGCTAAGACCCTGACAGAAGCTAGTACTTATATCACTACATGATTATTATAAAACCAAGTGACCCACCGCGGCTGTACGCGGTGTACTCAAAAAAAAACTGAACGTATTTTCATGGAGTTTTTACCAGTAGAAAGAGTGAGAAACGAAGAAGGTTTATATATATAATTTGTAACGGGCGAACCCACCCGGGGCCGCTAGTATACTTATATATAAAATTACAAATGGGCAAGTAACTTTGTCTGTCTTTTACCTTTTCACGCTTAAATTGCTGAACCAATTTAGATGAAATTTGGTATGGAGATATTTGAGAACCTGGGAAGGACATAGGAGGTCCTCGTAGCGATTTCCCTTCGGTTGAAAAAAACACTTTTTACGCGGACGGAGCCGTAGGCAGAAGCTAGTTGATTCATAAAGCTTGAACAATGTTTTTGACATAACGCAAACAGGCTTGTAACGATTTATAGTAAATAGATTGAAAAAGTCAGATTACCCGGTAAAATAACACAAAACATATGACATGTACTTTAGAGTACACAAATACATAATTGTACTTAACGGACAATTCAAAAGATGTTAATGAAACTTTTGAAATCTTTACAAACTGTTAGTGACATTTTATAAATGTCCTGTCTACGTGAAAAGTCATGCCCAACTCTATGGTCCAGTTAGCACCTCGAGCGGGCAACAAATTATTTTCTATATTTTTAGTATAAACTTTGATTCTGTCGTGCTAGTAATTACTTTCTTTTCAACGACAACTGATTTCATTGACACAGCAAACTTTGTTCCTGTTGATCTCTTTGATATCATAAGTTTAACGCTTTATTTCTCTTTTCAGATGTTCCAATGTTTTGGAAGAAAATTACCGTTTTGCGGTTTATTTAGTACTTTCTTCATGCCATTTGTTCTGTATCAACTCTCCTGCTGAACTTACGAACTATGGAACTTGGGATTGATTCTTGGGTCGAGGAAAAGGGTTTTATTATAATTTTAAGCTTTCTTTACTGGTAACTGCTAATAACTAGCTTCCATAGATTAATAAAACGAAAAAATATCACTACCCAATAGTGTAAGCTACGAGTACTTCCTTAATGTTGGCTAATTTTTAACCGACTAACTAAAAGGGAGGACGTTCTATGTTCGACTTGATGTTTGTATTTTTTTTGTATTTTCACCAATATCTCCGTCAATTGTGAACCGATTAAGAAAATATTCATTTTTTGTGTGAAAGAATGTGTTCCAAAATTGATCCAATCTTATTTTGGTGAAGATCTGATAAAGATTTTCGGAGATATGCTAGGAGGGATCAAAAAGTAGTGAGAACGACATACTCCCTGGTAAGAAAAAAAAATACTGGCAGGCATAGCTCAGATACATATCTAAATCTATAATATAAAAATGAATCGCAAAATGTGTTGGTAAGCGCATAACTCAACAACGCCTATACCAATTTGGCCAATTCTTTTTTTTAAATGTTCGTTGAAGTTCAAAGGTGGTTTTTAGAACAATTCTAATAATTGCCGGAAAAAATATTAAAACAGCCCTTTTCTTTTTCCCATACAAAAGTTTTCTAACTAAAACGTAGAGTCAATTTGAGCTTTATTGCTATTGTATAAGCTATTTTTGCTTTGTGTAGGGTAGGGTAGTGTAGGGTAGGGTAGTGTAGGGTAAGGTGGTGTAGGGTAGGGTAGTGTAGTGTAGTGTAGTGTAGGGTAGGGAAGTGTGGGGTAGGGTAGGGTAGGGTAGTGTAGTGTAGAAGAAGAACCGATTTAGATGAAATTTTGGTATGGAGATCGTTTGAGACCTTGGGAAGGACATTAACTACTTTGTTTGCATAAAACATGAAGGGGAGAAATGGGGGGAGTGTCATTTTATTTTCATAAAATACAATGAGGGAGAATTGGGGGGTTAAATAGTTTTGTATGAAACTTCTTAATATGGCTTAAGCCGCTGAACCGATTTAGATGAAATTTGGTATGGAGATCGTTTGAGACCTTGGAAAGGTTTGTTTTCATAAAACATGAAGGGGAGGTATGGGGAGAGTGTTAATTTTGTATGCAACTTCTTTTTATTTTGAACCGATTTAGATGAAATTTGGTATGGAGATAGTTCGAGAACCTGAGAAGGACATAGGCTACTTGCATAAAACACGAAGGGGGAGAAATGGGGGATGAGGCGTTAGTTTTGTATGAAACTTCTTAATAGGGCATTAACCGATGAACCGATTTAGATGGAATTGTGTATAGAGATAGTTTGAGCCCTTGGGAAGGACATAGGCTACGTCTATGTGCTTAAAAATCGAATGGGGAGAAATGGGAGGGGTTGGTTTTGTATGAAACTTCATACTATGGGGATTGATTCACTTCAAACTTTGCGGCAGCACTTTCGTAACAAATAATTAATGTTTAGTTATTGTTGTACTCGGTCTAAGTGAAGTAAAAAGAAACGGATTCGGTGAGCTGAGAACGTCCCGGGGCTTGACTTTGCTGTATTCTGGTAAAGAAAGTGAGGTAGATGTGTGCGAGTACGGCTTAAGGCTCCTCCTTTCCAATGCAGCTGAGAATAGCCTTCTTGACTGGAAGCCGATCTCAGACCGAATCATGTACGCCCGGTTTTACTCGAGAACCCGGCAGATCTCCATCGAACAGTGCTACGCCCTAACTAATGCATCGCTAGAGGATACCATAGACGATTTCTACAAAGCCCTCAACGCCACCCTTAGGAGCATCAAGAAACAAGATATTGTCCTAGTCATGGGGGACCTGAATGCAAAGGTTGGGAGCGTTAAAGCAAACCGCAAGTGGCACATGGGTACGCAAGGGCTTGGCGTTTGTAATGAGAACGGAGACCGATTTGTCGCATTTTGCCAGAACCACGACCTGACCATTGGAGGAACATTATTTATACATGGGGTACACGTGGAACTCACCCGATGGAGTAACTAAGAACCAGATTGACCACCTTGCCATTAGCGCCAAATGGCGTTCCTCATTGCTCGATGTCCAAAACCGCAGGGACGCCGACATTGATAGCGACCACCATCTGGTAGTTGCGGTAAGCCGGTTTAAGATTGCAGTGGCCCGTGCGGCTGGAGGACCCAGCAAGATCGGAAGAAGGTTTGACGTGAGCAAATTCCGTGACCCGAGCTACATAATCGTTTTTCGAGACTTGATACCGGTTCGGACCCATTGGACGAGGAGTGGAAAAGCATCAAAGTGGCTTATATACAAACCGACTCATTCACGCGAAGACTGGATTTCACAGCACACTTGGAGCCTGATCGAAGACAGAACTTTAACTTAGATTGCTTGAGATCCGTAATGACGCCATGCGAGCCGACCTTAACATGCAGTACCGTCAGAAACGCAGAGAAATCTATCGCAACACCCGTAAAGATAGGAGGCAGTGGGCTGATGGTTCTGCTGATTGTGCTCAACAAACTACAAAAACACCGGTAACCTGAAGGAATTGTATCAAGTTACGAGTACCAAAACCTTGGCAGGTAACAGCAAGTATAAGAAGAAGCTTGAAGACTTGAGCGTCTAAAGATGGTCAGCTCATAGTGACGTCGGAAGGGGAGCTCTTACGCTGGCGTCATCACTTTGAGGAGGTCTTCCGTTCGTCAGCAACATCAACACCTGACGCGCTGCAAGTCATTTCTAAACCATCTCGGCCACACATCGACACGGAAACACCGTTAACTTTGGAAGTTGCAAGAGCATTCCTCTCTTTGAAGACAGGCCAGGACTCGACCTGATAACTTAACCTGATAAACATTCCATCTTTCATGATCAACAATACGGTTTCACCAAAGGGCGTTGCACAACTGACGCTGGCGTCACCCTAATAAAGAACATCTTTAACGCCTGGGAAGAAGCACAAGACGCCATTGGAATCTTTTGCGACCTCTCGAAAGCGTTCGATTGCGTTAACCATGAGACACTATTGTTAAAACTCGAGCACTATGGGATTAGGCATACGGCCCTTGAATTACTTAGATCATATTTGAAAGCCAGACAACTTAAAGTTCAGGTAAACGGCGTAAACTCACTAGGGTCTGAAATGACAATGGGCGTTCCTCAAGGCTCTATATTGGGTCCATTCCTCTTTTTAGTTTACATTAACGATTTGCCCCAATTATTACAAAATCAACTGAAGATCGTGTTATTTGCTGATCTTTGATATTTAAAATAGATCGACGATCACAAAATCTTGATGATGTGAATAAGTCTATTCATCAGGTCCAAACTTGGTTCACGGCAAACAATTTGGTACTAAATGAAAAAAAAAACAAATTTATTAGATTCACATTGCCGAATGTTAGAAGTAGCGAATGTGACCTCATATTGAATGGAGAAAAGCTGGACTATGTAAATCAAACAGTTTGCCTAGGAATCACTCTAGATGACAAATTACAATGGGGGCCTCACATAACATCTCTGGCAGGACGACTGAGCTCAGCCGCTTATGCTGTTAGAAAGATAAGACAGTTAACGAATGTAGAAACCGCGCGTTTGGTCTATTTTAGTTACTTTCACAGCATTATGTCATACGGTATTTTACTGTGGGGTCGGGCGGCTGACATTGAATCAATATTTATATTGCAAAAGAGAGCTGTCAGAGCCATATATAAGTTAAGTCACCGAGAATCTCTTAGGGAGCTATTTAAAAAGATTAATATTATGACAGTTTCTTGCCAATTCATTTATGAAAATATTATGTATGTAAGGAAAAATTTAAATCTCTTTAGTAAAGTTAGTGATAGACACAATTGTAATACCAGAAATAAAGATAAGTTAGATCAACCATCATATAGATTAGCTAAAGTACACACATCTTTCACGGGGTACTGTGTTAAATTCTATAACAAAATACCTTGTGAGATATTAAAGTTAAATGAAAGAAAATTTAAAACAATAGTTAAAAGCACACTTTGTAAACAAGCATATTACAAATTAGATGATTATATTCAAGATAAGAATGCTTGGAAACATGCTGGTCCTGCTCCATAGGCCTATCTTTGGTGTGGACAAAATCAAAATGGTTAATTTGTATTATATTCATAATTATAGTAACGCTTTATTTTATTTTTTCTTCTTATTTTTGTTTAAAAAAATTGACTCGCACACTGTTCTGTTGTTGTTTAATTAGGTAATGTACCTATGTTTGCACTATTTGTAAGTACGTGAGGACCATGTTCCTATTTATCAAGTAAAGGAATTTACCTGTTAATGCTTGTATTTCTCTCATACCTATATGTAGTATAGTAGTGCTGGGTACATCGTCCTCACGTATACGAATTTATTAATGTATGTACCTATATAAATATTGTATAAAACTTTTTTTTAAAAGAGTATGTATGGAGTTTCTTGTGCGTTCTTGTCCATAACAACCTACATTTCCGAATGCACGGTAGAATCAATTTTTATTAAATGTAAATTTTAACGTTCAAAAGTGCCACATAATGGCCTACTTGAAATAAACACATTTGACTTTGACTTTGAATAAATGAGGCAACAATAAGGAGGCAACGAAAATACGTATACACAGGCGTTTTCTGATTTGCACCCTAAGATTGGTAACTGTGTGTATCCGCAGGAACAAAGAAAAGTTGTGTTGCACAGTTTCATTGATGCGAGACCTCATGTCATCTAAATATAGGAACGTAACGCAAATAGCAACTTGCGAAAATGCCTGGTTTTGGGAAAGAGCTATTTTGATCCCACGAAATGACCAAGCAGCAGCAATCAAATTTTAGGGGCTGAGTCACCAACGTCCGTACGTGTGCACTTCTTTTTTGATTCCCTACACGTGGTCCCCGGGTGGTGCAAATCAGGTGACACTAACTGGTGGTAGGCTTCGGGCGAAAGCTTGTGACCACCCGCCGGGGAAAGACGTACCGCAAAGCGGCCTAGCCGTGTTCCGGTACGATGTTCAATGTAGCTAACTAGAGGAGTTGGGTCGAGAAAGCTGTTCCACTGCAGGCTGACCAGCTTGACACGCGCTGTTAAGGATTTATCGGGAGACTAGTCGTGTAGGGTAGCGGGATACGAGGCACGGTGTGCCGCTGGCCGACCGCAGGTAGTTGGGGGCCCAAGTAGTGTGCCAGCCACACACGAAAGGCTGCCCCGCCAACTGTCGAAAAAGCCCGGAATGCACCATCGTGCTGGTTGGCGACCAGACGGGAGGGCCCGATGGATATTCCGGGGGGGCTTGGGCGTCCCCGCAGTTTCCAGAATAGTGCCCCAATGATGCTGTCCTTTCAGTTCGTGTCTGCAGGTTAGCAGCGTGAAACCTGGTTTCACTTCCTACTCCTCTACTCTATTCACTTTTTTATATTATGATGAAAAGGAAAAAGAATACTGGAGATAAACAGCGGCTGCACCCCCTCCCACACAAATTGCACCTCACCAATATTCGAGGTCTGCACTCAAATATCACTGCAGTCCACTATCATCTGGAGGCTGAGAAACCAGCGCTCTTTTGTCCTTACGGAGACTCAGATAGCGAATCCGTCAGACGTGTCGTACTTGTCTTACCCAGGATTCACCCTGGAGCACAATTAAATAAAAACAGCTCTTTTCTTTTTCCCATACAAAAGTTTTCTAACTAAAACGTAGAGTCAATTTGAGCTTTATTGCTATTGTATAAGCTATTTTTGCTTTGTGTAGGGTAAGGGTAGTGTATGGTAGGGTAGTGTAGGGTAGGGTAGGGTAGTGTATGGTAGGGTAGTGTAGGGTAGGGTAGGGTAGTGTAGGGTAGGGTAGTGTAGTGTAGGGTAGGGTAGGGTAGTGTAGGGTACGGTAGTGTAGAGTAGGGTAGGGTAGTGTAGTGTAGGGTAGTGTAGGGTAGTGTAGGGTAGTGTAGGGTAGTGTAGGGTTGTGTAGGGTAGTGTAGGGTAGTGTAGGGTAGTGTAGGGTAGTGTAGGGTAGTGTAGGGTAGTGTAGGGTAGTGTAGGGTAGTGTAGGGTAGTGTAGGGTAGTGTAGGGTAGTGTAGGGTAGTGTAGGGTAGTGTAGGGTAGTGTAGGGTAGTGTAGGGTAGTGTAGGGTAGTGTAGGGTAGTGCAGGGTAGTGTAGGGTAGTGTAGGGTAGTGTAGGGTAGTGTAGGGTAGTGTAGGGTAGTGTAGGGTAGTGTAGGGTAGTGTACGGTAGTGTAGGATAGTGTAGGGTAGTGTAGGGTAGTGTAGGGTAGTGTAGGGTAGTGTAGGGTACTGTAGGGTGGTGTAGGGTAGTGTAGGGTAGTGTAGGGTAGTGTAGGGTAGTGTAGGGTAGTGTAGGGTAGTGTAGGGTAGTGTAGGGTAGTGTAGGGTAGTGTAGGGTAGTGTAGGGTAGTGTAGGGTAGTGTAGGGTAGTGTAGGGTAGTGTAGGGTAGTGTAGGGTAGTGTAGGGTAGTGTAGGGTAGTGTAGGGTAGTGTAGAGTAGTGTAGGGTAGTGTAGCGTAGGGTAGGGAAGGTAGTGTAGGGTAGGGTAGGGTAGTGTCGGGTAGTGTAGGGTAGGGTAATGTAGGATCGGGTAGGGTAGCGTAGTGTAGGGTAGGGTAGGTAGGGTAGATAAATGTTTGGTGTTTTTATGGCAAAACAAAGTTTGCCGGGTCAGCTAGTTTGTAATATTAATAAAGAAAACTCTTCGATTCTCTTTTGTTTTTTTTCTGAGTAGTCATTTGTTTGCTTCGTGTCGGAACGTGTTTTCGAAAATGGAAAAAAACTAAGTGCGAGCCGCTATTAAATACCTCTGTTTAAGAAAGTTAACGACGCAAGAGATTCATTACGATTTGGAGGCAACATTAGGAGAGTCTGCTCCGCCGTATTCCACTGTCGCAAGGTGGGCTACTCTATTTCGAGTAGGCAGAACGAGCACGGAAGATGAACATCGTTGCGGCCGTCCATCGACGTCAGTCACCCAAGAAAATGTTGCGAAAGTCGAGAAAATTGTATTGAGCGATCGAAGAGTTACCATCCAATACTTAATTCAAGAAACGGGCATTTCATATGGAAGTATTCAATCCATATTGAAACAATCTTTGAATATGAGAAAAGTCTCCGCAAGATGGGTGCCGAGAATGTTAACCGACAGTCAGAAACAAAATCGACTCGACATTTCGAAGATATTGTTGGACAAGTTTCAAGAAGATTCTGAAAACTTTTTGTCTCGTTTCGTAACAATGGAGGAAACATGGGTACATCATTTTGATCCCGAGACAAAATAGCAATCTTCGCAATGGAAACGGCCATCATCACCGACCCCGAAGAAGTTTCGTGTCGTGGCATCGGCTGGCAAGGTTATGGCCTCAATATTTTGGGACTCAGAAGGGATGTTGTTGATTGATTACCCGGAGCGTGGAACCTCTATTACAGGCCAATATTATTCAGCTTTAATTCCCAAGTTGAGGTCTGCCATCAAAGACAGAGAGGAGAGGGAAACTTCGAAGAGGCGGGCTGTTTAATCACGACAACGCACCCGCGCACACGTCGGCAGTTGCGATGGCTGCCATTCAGCAAGCTGGCTTCGAATAGGTTGACCACCCCCTTTATTCACCAGATCTGGCGGCTAGCGATTTTTATCTGTTCCCCAAATAGAAAAATACTTAAGGGGAAACAGGTACGAAGACGATAACGAGGTGATGGATGCCGTGGAGAGCTTTTTGCAGGACCACGAAAAAACCTTTTTTGTGAAAGGAATTAAAGCCTTGGAAAAGCACTGGACTCGGTGTGTATAGAGACTCGGAAACTATGTAGAAAAATAATTTATTAGGTTATCAATAGTCATTATATTCTACTTATTATTCATTCTCTATTACACTGGGTGACACAATGGGCGGCCTTATCGCTAAAAGCGACCATTTTAAGACAACCTTCGGATGGATTTAAAAAAAATGTAAGTATGTGTATATGTGTGTGTGTGTGTATGTGTGTGTGTGTGTGTATGTGTGTGTGTGTGTGTGTGTAATGTATGTTTTTATGTGTGTATGTGTATGTGTATGTGTCGATGTAAGGATGTAAGGATTTTTGGATGTAATTGTTGTATGTTTATTGTTTATACCATTTCATAACATAACATCACGCCAGTACGCTCTAAAGGGTTGTGCAGTTCATCTTGGTACACTCTCATTTCACCGGTTATGTTCAGTTTCATGATATTCGGGTAATCTATTCTGGAATTATAGGTACACCCTACTAAACTACTTGCCTATTAGGTAGGTACAAATTAAAGTGAAAAAAACAAAAATATCGATTACCAATTAAAAAAAGTGAAAATAACTTTATTTTTGGAAGTCGGTGTCCATAACGCAAAAAATGGTACCTACCAAAAGACACCGACTTCCAACAATATAGTTATTTTTCACTTTTTAGTTGTCTTGTTTGGAAGTCGGTAGTATTTTTTGTAAAAAAGTTTTTAGTATAATTGTATTGATTTTAAGCCAATTTGGACAGTAAACTGTTCAAGTGCAGGCAGGTGCCTCTTTTACAAAAATAGCTTTGCTAACAGTTTTCTTACTGTGCTTGCATTGGTGCAGAGTAGATCAATGCTACAAAGGTTCACAAGAAATCACGTTAAAACTGCGACGAGCTTCCGGCAAGTATGCATTTCGCCTATAATTAGTATTTGCTTATGGTACACGGAGAAGAGGTCGAAGCCCCATCTGATAAATGCGCATCGCTTATTTCAAAAAAGAAAGGTCAGTATAGTCGACTGAACCATTAGCAATATTAAACAAGTAGCATACGTCATAACATAACGTCTACGGTCAAGTGGTAGAATGTGGTACCTGCCTCATCCATTTTCCCAATCTATGAACTTAAGAAATTGTCTCTGGATAAACTCCGTTCCAAACTTTTGATGCATACTCAAGGTGGCTGCGTACGAACGAACAGTATAGGACTTTGATCAATTTTAGTGATCGGAAACATGCTGAGGTTCTCATCATGAAACCAAGAGCTATTGAAGCCTTACTTACTATGATATCAATATGCTGATCAATGACAATCTTACTGCCTTGTGTGAAACCAAGATCCCTAATACTATTGACCCCCATCCTGATATTGTCATTCATATCATAATCATAGACTTCTGACGAGTAAAAAACTTGTGGAAACACTTGGAAACATTCAATTCAAGCCTGTTACGTCTACAGTATTCTTCAAATATATTCAAATAATTTTGTAACAGTTGTGGAACTGATATGTTTCGGATAATTTTATGAACCTTCATATCGTCAGCATAAAGTGAAATATAAGTAAGTAGTAGTAGTATACATTTGTAAGTCTCAAAACAGTGTTTCTCGTCAGCAATAAAGAGAGTAAATAAAAGGGACCCTAAAATTGAACCCTGAGGAACTCCAGAAGGGACAAAACCATCCAGATGTGAACTCCGGCAGTACCTCATCCTGAGTTCTGTTATCAATGCAGGAGGAGAATTAACGATAAAATTCTACGTGTATTCCGGCTTTTAATAGCTTCTATAAGAGCAGCCTCAATACGATCAAAGCATTTACTGTAATCAGTATTATTAACGTCAACCTGTGCATGCTGATCTATACCTTCGGATATAAATTCATGGGACGAGATTAAGTTAGATGTAGTGGAACGCTTTGTAAGAAAGCCATGATTTACATCACTAAAGTTGCGTTTCCAAGCAGCATATACGTCGGTAAATACTATGCTTATTCTAATTGTAGGTTTACATAATATGTTAACATATTATGTTCTATTGCGGGTCCCTGTATACCTGATTCAATCGCGAAAGAACCATGTTTACCTCTGAGACTCTAGACAAATTTTAATGTCATTCGTTGTCTTCGATGTCAGCGATAGCGACGTTAGGTGGCCATGATCTGGTGAAGGCCGCAGTAATTTACTGGATACGACAGTTACAGGACCGGTCGATGTGGCAACACTTGGGAAGGAAGCAGCAGACGTTGTTCGATTTAATTAAGGATTGATAATGATGGTGGTGTATGGTGACTGTCCTTCCTACCCTATCAAAGAATTCTGGCATAAACCTGGTATAAGGAACCGATGAAACATTAACTACAACTTAAAAAAATGTCGATGATATTTAGTATTCCATTCACCTTTTAAAGCAAACTGAGCATAAATAATTTTAAGTAAAGCTTTTGCGTTTAAACAACAGAGATTACTTATCTTATAATGTATGTAGATACGTGTTGACGACACGATTTAGTATATTTAAGGACTATAATGGCATGCACAATGTTTGTGTATGGTGTGATTCAAAAGTTTTAAACTTTTGTACGATTTTCTTGTTAAGTTTTTCGGGTACTACGAGTAATCGTCCACTTTCCTATCTGGACCACTTTTTCATAATGTCTATATTCCCTACTCATCTATTTTAATTTTGTCATGGATTGTACTCGTTCTGTCCAGTTGATAATCTGTCCAGTTGAGAAACTGTCCAGCTGAGAATCTGTCCAGTTGCGAATCTGTCCAGTTGCTCCGGAGGGGAGTATTTGTTCTCATTTCCATCATGTGATCCTATAAATTAATCTTAGGTAGGGTATTAGTAGTAAGGATCTAGGTTTATCTGCTACATAAATTATTATGAAGAATACTGACCTACCTCACACGAGCCATTCTGATTTTTACTCTCCATGTCTTTGTAAATCGACTTTCGAGTGAAATAAACTTGTCGGCACGTAACTTGGCAAGAGTCGTTAGATGCGCACAAGTAGTTTTTTTTTTAGTGATCTCTTTGGTTACTAAGCGGAACCCGGGGAACGTTTAGCACCATTGCGAGCGCGCAATTGGTTGGTCAATTGACACAAAGATCGACTGACCAATCGCTTCGCGTTCACGTTCCGTTCGCTCTATATGGTTTTTTTTTATATGTAATAGGCTTGCGTTTGACCACTATCTCACCTGATGGTAAGCGAGGATGTGGTCGACGATGGAGCACGCTTGCCTAGAAGTAACCTATTCGCTCTTGACTTAAAGACTCCCAGGTTGTAGCTATCGGGAAACACAGACTCAGGCAGGGAATTCCACTCTTTTGCTGTTCGTATAATAAAAGTGTTCCCAAAACGTTTGGTGCGTATGGGTGGGATGTCCACCATGTATCGATGCCGCATCGCCGTACGTCTTGTAGTCCGATGATGGAACGGGCTAGGAGGAATCAGTTCATGCAATTGCAACGCACACTCCCCGAAATGTAACCGATAAAAAACCGACAGGCTGGCAACTCGGCGCCGATGTTCAAGGCTCTGGAGCCTAGACTCGACCAGTATCTCATTGCCGATAAGCCTCTTGGCTCGTTTTTCGATCGACTCGAGTGCATCCAGCTGGTATTTGGCAGATCCGTCCCAGAGATGAGAACAGTACTCCATGCATGATCTGACTTGCGCTTGATACAAGTTAAGCAACTGCTCTGGGGTGAAGTACCGTCTCACCTTCGCAAGAATCCCCAACTTTTTGGCAGCCAGCTGAGCTTTTGCCTCAATGAATGGACCAAAATTGAGGGTTAACGTAACGCCAAGAAGCTCAAGTCGGTCCGTTATCGGCACCGTCACATCTCGGAAAGAAGGAGCCGGGTGGAACTGGCTCCTTTTAGCGGAAAAAAGACACGCCTGGGTCTTAGCAGCATTGAAACTGACCAGATTGGCATCGCCCCATTCGGAGACTGCCTTCAAGGCAAGATTCAAGCGCCCAACCATGGCCTCTCGCAGAGACCGGACCTGAGGCCCAGTAGCGCGCGCGTCGGAGACGTATCTCTCAGCAACAGTGCTGTCGTCCGCATACCCAAAGGTGCCGGGTTTTAGCAGATCGTTTATGTGAAGCAAGAACAATGTTGCTGAGAGCACCGATCCCTGAGGAACCCCGGCATTAATATCCAGTTGGTCAGACGAGCGGCCATCAATAACTACTCGGATGGACCGGTCCCTCAGGAAATCTGCAATCCAATCGCACAGACCACCGGGCAGACCGAATGAAGGAAGCTTACCAATAAGGCTTTCATGCCAGACCCTGTCAAAAGCCTTCGAGATGTCCAGGGACACGGCAAGCGCTTCCCCATGCCTCTCGATGGCCTCACTCCAGATGTGAATGGAAGATCCCCAGTTGACCGATTTTGGCGGAAGCCATATTGTCGGTCACTGAGGATGTCACTAGCTTCTAGGTATGCCAGGAGTTTAGAGTTGAGTACCCGTTCCATACTCTTGCAGAGGATGGACGTAATCGAAATGGGTCTGTAGATGGCCGGGTCAGCTCGACTGCCCTTCTTGGGCACAGGCTGAACGTTAGCTTGCCTCCAAGCATTCGGCACTTTTCGAGTCTCATACGAAAGGCGAAACAGGCGTGTTAGGATCGGAGACAGTTCAGGCGCACAGGTTCTCAGAACAATTGCTGGAATCCCGTCGGGGCCACTAGCTTTGTTCACGTCGAGGTTGCGCAGTACCCTATGAACGTCCTTTTGATGGATGCGAATGTCCGACATACTCGTCTCGCATCCATCAGGAGAAGGAGGGGGCCGTGCATCACCAGAATCCAGACGTGAAGATTCCGCAAAAAGCGAGGCAAACAAGTTTGCTTTCTCCTCTGCGGTGTGGGCTAGTGACCCGTCGGGTTTCAGCAGTGGTGGTAGTGAAGGACGGCAGAAGTTCGATTCAACCGACCGGCTTATGTGGTCAAACCGGGCTCTTCGCATCACCTTCTTGCAGGACTTGGCAGCCCTATTGAAGGCTCTCTTCAGCTGACTCACGTCGCTTGCTTTGCGCGTCCGAGCGTCGACCCATGCCAGGTACGCCTCATGTTTAAGCGAGTCAGCGCGTTTGCACTCGGCGCCAAACCATGGCCGGTCAGCGCTAGACATTGCTACGTCAGAGAACGGAATGTAGTACTCCATTCCCTGACGCAACACATCCGTCACGGCGTCCGCGCACGATGAAGCATCAGCCGAAGCGAAGCAAGTGGGCTGCCAAGGATAAGATGCGAAGAAAGAACGCATCCCATCCCAATCTGCTGACTTGTACCGCCAAACCCGCCGTGCGCCTCTTGGGCTGGGATCGGGCGGGGAGTGGACGGATACAGACTTCACCAGACAATGGTCGGAACTACCCAAAGGTGAAGATACCGACACCGAGTATCGGTCTGGATCTGTTGTCAGCAGAAGTTCCAAGCAATTGGCTGTGTGCGAATCAACATCCGGCACCCTCGTTGCCCCCTGGACCAGCTGGGCGAGATTCAAAGCAAGCGCAAGCTTTCTCATCTCCCGCCCAGCGTGATCAGTGCTCTGGTACGGGAAGAGCCACTCCTGATGGTGGGCATTGAAGTCCCCCAGTAACACCAATTGGGCGGAAGGATACCGTTGCTGGCTATATCAGCCGCCTCACTAAGGTACTCTGTGAGCCTGGTTGTCTCCTGATCACCGTTGTGCGAACGGTAGACACAGGCGTAGATAATTTTATCGTGGCCTGTGTCCACCAAAGCCCACAGCACAGAAAACCTAGAGTCCTCAAGGTTTCGGAGACGCCGATAACAGATGTCGTCTCGGGCGTACATGCATACACCAGCGCGAAGCTTAAAATTGTACTCCAGGGTAAACCCTGGGTATGTAAGGTACGATATGTCTGACGGACATCTGATCTGCGTCTCCGAAAGGAAAAAGAGAGCCGGCTTATCAGTCTCGAGATGATGATGGACTGCTACGAGATTGGAGTGCAGTCCTCTGATATTTGTAAGGTGCACTTTGATTGGGAGGGGATGCAGCCGCTGTTGAACTCTAGTTTGATTTTTCCTTGTCATGTATGTATAAGAGTGAAGGGTGAGATGAGGAGAAGGAAGTGAGACGAGGTTCCACGCTGTTAACCTACAGACACGCACTGATAGGACGCCATCATTGGGGCACTAGTCTGGAGACTGCGGGGACGTCCGAGCCCCCCCGAAATGTCCATCGGGCCCTCCCATCTGGTCGCCAACCAGCACGATGGTGCATTCCGGGATTTTTCGACAGTTGGCGGGGCAGCCTTTCGTATGTGGCTGGCACACTACTTGGGCCCCCAACTACCTGCGGTCGGCCAGCGGCGCACCGTGCCTCGGATCCCGCTACCCTCCGCGACCAGTCTCCCGACACATCCATACCAGTGCGCGTCAGGCTGGTCTGCATGCAGTGGAACAGCTGTCTCGACCCAACTCCTCTAGTTGGCTACACCGAGCATCGTACCGGAACACGGCTAGGCCGCTTGGCGGTACGTCTTTGCCCGGTGGGTGGTCGCAAGCCCTCGGCCGAAGCCTACCACCAGTTGGTGTCACCTGATTTGCACCACCCGGGGACCACGTGTAGGGAATCGAATGGGGTATACTCCTACGGACGTGGGTGACTCAGTCCCCAAAAATTGTGGTTGGTCCATTCATGCACTATGCGCAAACTTACCCCTACTACGCCAAAACCTTACGAAGTTACGTGCCAACAACTATACCTACATCATCGTGCAGTTAATTAAGAGTTTTATCATTTTATTTTATTTAAAAATGACCTCGACTACCTCGATGTTCTAGTGGGTGCAAGCTCTACTGCTAAGTCCAGGATTCGATTGCCGGATTTTGCAAAATTGGGATTTCCATCTGGAATTTCTCGTATTAGCCTGGAATCTGGATTGGTGCCCAGTTGATGGAGCAGACTCGCCTCCATTATCCTCCTCCACATGCAACTTAGAGATAAAATACGAAGTTTGAGTGTATTTGGTGCACCTACGTCCAACTTTTGGGCGTGATGTTATATTATTGGTTCAAAAATACTTAATAGTGCCAGGCATCATCTATATATGAACTTAGCAACCCATCTCGTACAGTGTACTGCCCGCTCCGTTGCCCAACTTAGGCTCAAAGCGTCGTTTTAAGAGGATTAAATCATTAATTAATTTGCTGTATACGCATTGCGCTATGTACCGATGAAGGTAAGTATAGTGGGTGTGGCTAAGTTACGGAACAAGAAAGTTCAAGCTTTTAGGCGCTAATCTGTTGCTCTGATGCACAAGTATTTGTAGAATTATATTGCCTCTCTTCAGAGCAGAATAATTTGATCGTGAAAATAATGAAAAAATGGAAAATTAAGTGAAGCTTAATCCTGAATCATTATTAAATAATGCAGTAGGCGCAAGCAAGTGGATACTAAGGCTATATAATATAAACATCTGGATATCACAAAAAAATATAATAATTTATTACCTTGTAATTTAGGCACACAATATACACTTAAAAATTTAGATAATGTTATCACAATATGGAAAATTGGGTACCTATTGTATTTTTAACCCCCGCCGGAAAAAAGGGGTGTTATAAGTTTCACGTGTGTTGCTGTGTGTCTGTGTATATGTGTATCTGTGGATCTGTGTGTCTGTCTGTGGCATCATAGCGCCTAAACGGATGAACCGATTTTCATTTAGTTTTTTTTGTTTGAAATGTGATTTTGTCGAAAATGTTCTTAGCTATGTTTGAATAAAATCGGTTCAGCCTTTCAAAAGTTATGGGCGTTTTATTGTTTGAATCGAGGTGTTTTCGCAAGATAAATGTGTCAGGGGTTTTTTAAATTTTGAAATTTTACTTGTATTTTATGATGTTATAATCAAAATCAAAATTTCTTTAATAAAAAAAAACGCCAGAACAATGGTCAAATTCCACAATGACTTTGCTTCACAAAAAGGGAGATCGAAGTGAACTGGGTAATTATAGGCCGATCAGCCTTATGACCAATTTATACAAAATATTTTCGAAGGTCATCTTGAATAGAGTTACTAAAATACTGGATGAGAATCAACTACGTGAACAAGCTGGTTTCCGTAAAAAGTACTCAACGATGGACCACATACAGGTTGTTACTCAGGTAATAGAGAAAGCTAATGAGTAAGGGAAAACTGTTTATATGTGCTTTATCGACTACCAGAAGGCTTTCGACTCCCTTCACTACGATGTGATTTGGTCAGCACTTTTACACCAAGGAATAGACGTTAAGTACGTAAATTTAATCAAGAGCGTTTACTCTAAATGTTGGGCGAAAGTGCGACTGGAAAGAGAAGGAATAGAGTTTCCCATACAAAAAGGTGAACGACAAGGGGATCCGCTATCACCTAAGTTGTTTTCGGCGGTACTCGAGTCAGTATTTATGTACCTAGAGTGGAGCAAAAAGGGCATTAAAGTGGATGGAGAGTACCTGAGCCATCTCCGCTTCGCGGATGATATTGATGTCTTTGCTGAAACCGCAATTGAATTGGAATCCATGGTGAGCGAATTAGCAGGACAAAGTAAGAAAGTCGGTCTATCGCTGAACGCTTCAAAGACAAAAATTATTACAAACGGAGAGAACAATGAAGTCACAGTAAAGAACACAAAAATAGAATATGTTAAGGACTATATTTACCTAGGGCAGTTGGTGTTGTTTGAAAACTGCACTGAAAAAGAGACACATAGAAGAATAGCTTTAGCATGGAAAAAATACTGGGGACTGAAAGAAATTATGAAAAACAGAGAAATCAACTTACATATAAAAAAGAAAGTCTACGAAATAGCTATACTACCCTGCCTTACGTACGGATGTCAAACGTGGTCGTTGAGGAAAGAAGACGAAGAGAAGATTGCCATATGCTAAAGGAAAATGGAAAGAAGTATGTTACACATAAAAAAATCAGACAAAGTAAAGAACGAAATAATACGGATGAAAACAAAACTAACCGGCCTAATCAGAAAATAAGATTACTGAAGTGGAACTGGGCAGAGCATCTGTGTAGACTGGAAAGTACTAGGTGGACAAAGAGGGTTACCGAATGGATACCACTAGAAGGTAAAAGAAAGCAAGGAAGACAAAGAAAGAGATGGAGAGATATATTTACCCAACGTTGTGGACCAGAGTGGATGCAGAAGGCGCGCGATAGAATCGTGTGGAGTGATTTAGGGGAGGCCTACGCCACTGAGGCGACCGCTTCGAAAAGTGATGGCAAACGCTCATAAAATAAAGTAAAGAAGGAAGTAATACATTGAGATTGAGAAGAAGGATTTCTTTTAAAAGTATTTTATATATATTAAACAGTGTTTCTATACATAGTTTAGTGTGAAAATTGTAAGTAGTGGAATAAAGGGACATTATTATTTTATTTTATTTTATATGGACTTAATGGTGAACGATGGAGGGAATCTTGTTGTAAATCTGTATAGAAGTGTTATTTAAGAATAAAATGTATTATCATTTGATCTTTTATCAGTGCTCACTTTGTTTTGATCCAGGATGATGATCGGTCACAGACCACTTTTGAACTCTAGCGTATCGTAATAGTGTCAATATCGCAGTTTTGGAATTGCTGACCGAGATCACTAGATATGCATCCGATAGAACAAACACGTCTAGGACCTGTTAAAAGGAAGAACATAATCCCTACTCCGGTCAATGTGGGTGAACTACGAAGCGCCGTTGTATAGGAATAATAAAGACTACCAAAAGAGACAATGATAAACATTATTTGCAACATGCCTAGGCGAGTTAAAACTTTATTTAAAGCACGTGGAGGAAACCCACAATATAATGTGATTTTACTTGCCTGAATAAATGTTTTTTTTAATTTAAATTTTTAACTTTCCTTGGCAACCTTAAAAAATCAACAACGTCCAGTTTTTCCATTAAGACATGTTAGTCATAAAAAATATACTAAACGATATGACGATCCAATTTTTATTTTAAAATGTGAACTTTTAAGTAAGGAAAATGTATTAATTTTTGTTTTTAAAATTAAAATTTATTTTAAAAAAATATCGTAATTTCTATTTTGTTTCGCTAATTTTGCCGAAGTGTGTATATTTAATATATAATATACAAAATCATAATACACAGGGCCTTCAAATTAAATTGCATACAGTATGGAGAAATTGATTTGTGATCACTGCAGGCTCTAAGGAAAGCATAATTTGCGTGAAAAATATTTTTATTGGATAAATTAGCATAACGAATATCAAGAATTAATTTCCATTGTGGTGATTTATTAAATACTGAGTGTCCGTGGCTTCGCTCACGCGTCCACCGGAGGTTAGTTTCCACATTCATATTTAATTTAATTAACCCAAATGTCCCAGGCCAATAAAATTGTCTGACCTTCAAATCACACAAATATATCTTGGTATTTAATCTTGCCGTGTGCACTAAGTATATGAACACAGTTAAATATACACAATTTACCTATTAAACACATTTTTTTCGATTTTTTATACATCGAGATGAATATATTTTTCACTGGGTAGAAAATTACATATACTATATGTAATTTAAGAAATAAAACAAATAAATATATTAAAAAAGGACCTAGAACTAAAAAATAATTCAGATAAGTTCAGAGACAGACAGATCTAGGTCCTCGGTAAAGAAGTGGAAATCTTTCCCTCTTTATTTTTATTTTTCTTAAACCACAGCAGTAAACATCGCACGCACGGATCAATATTTGCAGCAGATCATTCCATCGTTAGGTCGTAGGGTACTTTTTAAAATAGTTATGGAAGCCTGGGTGGGTATTGCGAATGCTGGGGACCGAACCTACAACGTACGGTTTACGGAAGGCCTACCTACCTACCTTTGGAAGATCTATACTCCGCCAGTCTAAGGATTCCGTTGACAATGTGTGTAAAATAGTGGTTAAATATGGTCTTATAAAGTAGTGATGATTGACTTCGTAGCTCCTCGTAGGTATAGCATGATGATAATAATTTATGTGGTAAACCAAATACTTGCAATTTTGTAAAAAATTTGCCTTCTGGTATTAATTCCGCGCAATTTGAACAATATATTGTAGTTAACTGTAGATAAATTGCAATTTTCATGGACCAAAAATTTGATTACGGATTTTTTTCTCATAACAATGCACCTAATAATTTCCTGGTATCTCATAAGGATGCCGAAATCCCCTTACTGAAACAGTCAAGGAAAACACTATTTCAGTTACCACGAGTTTGACCAGCAGTGATACAACTGTAAAAACCGCATCCAATTTCGTGCATTCGTTTTTGCATCAACCACGTACCGATCCGCGACAGACAAGCAAACATTTCAAAAATATTATTTTTGGCATCTATTGCTAATAAAAAAAAACCCGTATAAAATTTTCTTCAATATCATCAAAACACAGACATTGCCGTGGTTTTATTTTATCCTGTACAGAATTAAATCGATTTTCTTTTGCTGCGGGAAAACAACCATTAAAATTTCAGCGTGTAATATCAGTTACATGACCTTATTACGTAACTAGCTAAGAAACTATGACGTATTAATTAACTAGCATTGCTGCACATTTGCAAATTTGATAAAATTATCATTGATGTCAAAATGGGAAGCAATATACAAAATTCACTGGGAACTGAGTTACCTACTGCATGGCAACGATAAAGATTACGAAGCCAAATATGACCACTGGGAGAAAGTTTACGACGAACTAAAGGAAGATTTGAACAGATAAATTTTTGAGTCATCCCATTACGAAAAAACAACACCGCGTATGGAATTGCCGGAGTTCAACGGAACTTACAATAATTGGATCTCTTTTAGAGATTTAATCTTTGAGATGTTTCACAACAATCCAACGCTGAACAAAATGCAGAAAATGCAGTTCCTAAATTCAAAATTGAAGGGTGAAGCGGAAAGGATAATCAAGCACCTTCCTGTGAGCGCGGAGAATTATGATTCATGCCTGGATATTATCCAGCATCGCTACGATAACAAGCAACTACTCTTCACTTCATACATAGAAACACTCCTCAAACTCAACCATCCATCGAAAAACCAAACTCGACCAACTTGAAGAAGCTGCACGACACGACGAAAGAGTGTTTAAATGGCCCAGAGAACATAGACATATGATGTTCCAGTATGGGGACTCCTTCTCGTGTATCTACTATCGTCCAAACTGGATGACGTCACTCACGGTGACTACATCAAAACCATGAAGCATTCTAGAGAGCTTCCAGATTCAGAAGAGTTTATGAAGTTCCTAGAACTGCAGTTCATGACGTTGGAAACATCCCGTACTAAAAAGAACGGAGGAAAACAAGGTTATTCAACAAATAATAACCAGCAGAAAAGTTATAATAACAACAAATCATCAAACATTTAAGACTCAGAAAAATGGACACTAACCTTCCATGCATCGCTGAAAAAATGTCCACTTTGCAAAAACGAACTCGTGCTGTTGCAATGTACAACATTCTTGAACATGGATGTCGTAACGCGAAACCAAACAACAAGTAACTTGAACTTGTGCAAAAATTGCTTGTATAGTCACGGTGGAAATAAATGCAAGTAAACGAAAAAATGCCGCAGGTGTAACTTCAAGCACAACACCCTTCTTCATGATGATAATCTGAAAGGGCAACGATCAAAGCCGACCACACCAACAGTAGCCGCTGAGCGGACATCTAACCATATTAATGGCGAACAAGCGACTCTTCAACTAAGGGTCAAAAACAAAGAAGGAGATTACATCGTCCTTCGGGCGTTACTGGATCAAGGCTCTCAAGTAACCTTGATTACAGAAAATGCAGCTCAACGGTTGAATTTACGCAAAAACAAAATGAACGCTGCTGTCACTGGTGTTGGTACTATAATGGGCAGAAGTAAAGGGATGATAAAATTGGAATGTAAATCAATCCACTCGGAGTATACAATTCCAAACCGAAGCTTTAGTAATGAGTAAACTCGTCAATAATCTGCCTAACACAACGATCAACACAGAGAGCTGGACACACCTGCATAATATCAAGTTGGCCGATCCAGCCTACAACATCTCGGGACCCATCGATCTACTGCTTGGAGCTGATGTTTACTCCGATGTGATCTTAGGAGGAATAATCAAGCAAAATAATGACTCGCCAATTGCGCAACAAACAAAGTTGGGCTGGATACTGTGCGGTGCAACAAAGCAGTTTAACTGTGTAGTTACTCTAACAGAGCTAGACAACCTAACAGAATTTTGGGAGGTAGAAGACATTCCTTCAGAAACTGAACCTACGTCGGAAAACGAATACTGTGAAAAATATATCACAGAAACAACAAAGAGATTAAGCGACAGGCGTTATGTGGTGAAGATGCCGATAACGCAGAACGCTAACTACGAGCAAAACATTGGAAACTCAAAACCTGAAGCCACAGCACAATTTCTTCATTTAGAAAAGAAAATGAGGAGTCAAGATCACTTCGCTAAACTATACAAAGACTTCATCCGAGAATACATCGAATTAGGTCACATGAAACCAGTGACAGAATCGGAAAGTCGAGTACAAGCTTTTCAACCGCACCACGCCGTGTTAGGGGAGAGCTCAACAACTACCAAACTACGAGCTGTTTTTAACGCATCAATGAAAACAGACTCTGGGTACAGCCTAAACGATTTGATGGAAAAGGGGCCAAATCTTCAAAAGGACATTTTAACTCTGATCATAAAATGGTGGAGCTATAAATATGTTCTAACAGCGGACATTGAGAAAATGTACCGTCAAATCCTTATTCATCAAGATAAACAAAGTCTTCAAAAAATTTTTTGGACTCAATGAGAGAACAACTTCTAGAGATGCAGCTGTGTACCCTAACTTACGGGACCAATGTAGCTCCATTTATAGCGATGCGCACTCTCCAACAGCTGGCCAAAAATGAAGGAAACGCTTTCCCTCTGGCCCAAAAGGCGCTACTACACGAATTTTATATGGATGACGCTATCACAGGTCACCATACCACAGAAAAAACAAAGCTACTTCAAAAAGAGCTAAGCGAACTCCTGAAGAAAGGTGGTTTTGTTTTACGGAAATAATCTATTCTCAAAGAACTACAGACAAAGGAGAAAAGCAACAATAACGAATTTAACTTCAAGCAACAAGAATTCAGCAAAACTCTCGGACTCGCATGGAATAACGCAAGCGACACATTCCATTTTATTAGCGAAGCGCCTAACAACAACAAAAATGCACAATACACTTAACGCAAGCTGTTGTCCGAACTGACCGGCGAAACCGGCCACCGGCGCTTACGAAACTACATTACTCGCAGCAAAAACTAAGGTGGCACCACTCAAAAAGAAAACAACTATACCGAGATTGGAACTATGCGCCACAGTTTTACTAGCGAAACTCCTAGAAAGGGTAACTAAGCACGCTTGCCTAGAAGTAACCGATTCACTCTTGACTTAAATACTACTAGGTTGCTATCAGGAAACACGGATACTGGCAAAAAAAATAATAATTACGAGATTTGATAGACTTAATATTAATTCAGTCTAAAATAAGCGATTGTCACAGATCAGTTCGGTTATTAACAGAAACTCTTTGTAAAGCTTGGGTTTCACCGGCACATCTTACAATTTACCGTAGTTTGGCTTTTACAGTAATAGAAGCTGTCCCGCGGCTTAACCCGCGTGAAGAGTGTTTTATATATAAATAGATAAATCTTAATACCTGGATACATATCGGGATTAAGTCCTGCCCAGGGTATCAAACTATCTCTTTATCAATAAAGTTTTAATTTGTTTTTTTTTTTAATAAACAACTTTCTATTTGCAAGCCAGTTCGTAATTAAAATGAAACCTTTGATAAATTACCTCCTTGGTTGCCAAGTTTCAGAGTAAAAAGTCGTTCCATTTGTTAATTACACACACATACAGACAGATATGAGTTTACTATGTAATTTATTTGGCCGCTAAACTACTACAGATATGGATATTCATACAACTTTTGCCGGCCGCTGTTCGCATGAACAGCAATTTGGATTTATCTCGAAGAATTTTGTCAAAATAATGCTCAAATTTCCAAGCACGTTTGAAAAATGAAACTTGTCTACATATTCTGAAATTCAACCCGTAAGAGGTGTACTATGAACGAGCGAAGCCGCGGATAAAACTAGATTAAAATACAAGAAGAAATCATTACTGCCGTAACAAACATTAATATTATTAATTTATTGGTGCATCGAATTGATTCATATTGTTTTATATAAATATCATTCACGGCTTGTTAAATTATCAATCATTCAGTGATTTTCTAAACGCTAACACCGAAACAAAAATGTACAAGCTACTCGTCCTGGTTGTCCTAGTTGTCATGGTAACCGTGAGTGAAATCAAATGTCAGAACAGCGAACGTTTACGACGAGACGCAAATCCGTAAATACTTAAAGCAGGCTGTCTTGCTGGCCAGGAAAGAGATTCTGCCACGAACGAATGCGTTGAAGTACCAAATTCGGGTAATGGTGATGATGATAAGGCTGATGATAAGTCAAAGTCATAAGTCAGATTGAGACTATACAATCTGTAAATTACATATTGTTTGTATACAAAACTACAATAAAATAAAATATATGATTTTAAAATCTTAACATCTTTTTCTTTTCCTCGGAACTTACATATAAAACGATTGCAGAAGTTATTTATTTCTGACTAGTGACCCGCCCCGGCTTCGCACGGGTACAAGTGTGTGTTTTAAAACGAAGTTTGATCGATTTAAACATAATGACTTTGGGTTCTGGTGGCCGGGGCAAATGTAATTAGAAAAAATAAGGTTCAATTTTTGATTAGTTCAATTTCATTTATAATGTAATTTTACTTTATTTGATTAATCTACACGATTAAAAATATCATTTCATATTACATAATCTAGCAATAAAAAGAAACTACGTGAGGCATCGACATAATTTAACTAATTTACCGGGGTATAGGGTGGAAATAGTTGCATTTGCCAACTATCGGGATAAGCGGCAACTAATGACAATTCGTACTCTATTGTGTTGGTCCTAAAGTTATTGTAAAACTGAGTTTTCCACATTGAGGTAATAATGTTATGGTTTTCCAACAAAATGTGATAACGTAGGCGAATTTGAAACATAGCGTTTGCGTATCTGAGTTCAGTTAGGAGTAAAATAATTATGTTGTAACTTCAGAGGCAATTGCAACTTTTTAGTTATCAGTGTTGTGAATAAAATTTTGTCCATGATTGAATTTGCAGCTCTGTGCTACGTCGTATGTTGATCAAAATATTAATGATTTCTCTATGTTAGATTTCCTGATCAGATTCCCCGTAATATTCTACAAACAACCAGCAAAATATTGAAGATGTATTATGTACAATGTAGTTCTGTACTGGATTTATACAATTTTATAAGAATATATACTTCACAGAATTAAAACAACGAAATGGCACATCACTATTGTTTCGTGATTTCATAAAAAACGACATGGGGGAAATGCAACCAACCTCAAAGTTACAATTACTACTTTTTGGTTATTTCAGGAAAAATCTAACTAAACACATATCTTGTTGTAGCTTTAACGAATCTTTAAGTTAAAAAATAATTATAGTTACTTACAGTTGTCAAAAACTGCACTCCAATTGAAACACCAGCAATAAAACACTCCAAAAAATATTTTTTGTAGATGTCACCACGTGGGATCGTACAAAATTGCTTCAAAATGGAGGTTTGACAGATCAACCTGTTTTATCATCATTTTAGCTGCAGTGCTGCCACCTATTATTTTCATATAACAATAGGCTTTGCTCAGTATCATAGAGATGCCGTTATATTTCAAAATGTATAATTAGCGGCAACAATTTATTTTGTTGCAATAGCACCGCAGTTGCTTCAGCCGCAGGCCACCTTATTCTCTTTAAAAAAAGAGTAGGTACTTAGCAATACTTACATATCCATTTAGTTTTAAAACTTAGCTTACATTGCTTTATCAAATTGGAAAATTCTCCGAGCCGAGGAGGCTCGGCGAACTTTTATTTTGAATTAATTAATAAGTATTTCAAAACTTAAACTATAGTTTTTGTGCCGATTTCTTGAGGTTTTAAAACTAACTGAAACTCTGCATTTCCTAACTTTCAGTGACCAAAATAAAACTATTGCCCATGAATGAAGCAATCTGCCGCAATACCGCGAGGTTTGTAAATTTTATGTACTTTCATAGTTTGACTACAGACATCAAGTCAATGTTGATTCTGCAAAAACGAGCCATCATAGCGATATGCAATCTCCGCTGGCAAGTTTCTCTAAGGGAACGGTTTAAGGACACTAACATCATGACGGTAGCTTATCAATATATTTATGAAAACATCATGTACCTACATGAAATAGAATTCTCATAAGATCTTTTTAGTAAAAACGGTGACAGCCATAATTATTCTGGTAGAAATAGGGACCATTTGGTTCAACCAGGTTTCAGGCTGGCTAAAGTACTGTATAAATTGTTGCAATAAAATACCTCCCCATATTCTAGAACTGAATGAGACGAAATTTAAAACTTGTATAAAACGCACTATATGCAGGCATATTATAAGTTAAGGGCTTGGCTCAATTCTAGTCCTGCTCCGTTTATTATTCTTCTAATCTGCATTGCTGTTTTGTTTACCAGTTTAATATTTAATTTCATAATCGTGTTCCGAGAGTCTAAGTCTCCATCTTGTGAGTCTACTAACTAGCTCTTAAATTGAGTTTAACCATACCAATGGTTCGTGATCGTTTAGTTTTTAAACTTTAACCGTATTAATAAAGTCTTATAATTTTGCATGCCCAAACAATTGCTACTAGTTCTTTTTCTATAGCGCTGTAGCGCGTTTCGGCGTTGCTAAGGGTACTA
Source organism: Orthosia gothica (assembly GCA_949775005.1). Lineage (NCBI taxonomy): Eukaryota > Metazoa > Arthropoda > Insecta > Lepidoptera > Noctuidae > Orthosia > Orthosia gothica. The sequence goes on from OX459048.1 coordinate 27,886,125, forward strand.
CTCGCAAAACCTATCGGTTTATCTCTACCTATTGGATTTGAGATAAGACTACTCCTAGTGCAAGACTAGATGCATCCGTTTTTATAAGAAAGGGTTTTTCAAAATCTCGGCATTGTAATAATGGTGCATTGGTAAGTAATTCTTTACATTTTTCAAATGCGTTTACAAACTCTTGAGCTATAGTGATTTTATTTTTCTCTTTAAGGCAGTTTGTCATAGGTTGCGTTATTTTAGAGAAATCTTTTATGAATTTACGGTAGTATCCTATTAAAACTAGACAACTCCTTATTTCTGTAGGTGTTCTAGGTAAAGGGAATTGTATCACAGCTTAAATTTTATCAATATTTGGTTTAAGACCGTCTTTGGTTATTGTGTGTCCCAAATATCAGACTTTTTTGACAAATCAATTCCTCATTTTTGGGAAGTTGGTTATAAATATTCAAACACTTAGCAAATCCTAGAACAGGCAAAACTTCTGAAATAAAACTGTGAGTTTATATTATTGATGGTCCATTATCTTATAGTAAAACCTCAATTATCTTAGCCTTGCTAAACTCTTATGTTTCCTGTTGTTCGTTGTTTGGTTCTGATGTCTTCGTAGCAGCTGCTGCTCTGTAGTTTCTGCCTATAGCCATGAGAAAACGATACGAGATTATGAAGGTCTGTTTATCCATCTGAAAATGAATTCAAAAATAAATATTTAAACCCAGCAGTAGTCAAACGTTCTACCGCTTCACTGGGTTTATTTTCGAATCCTATTTATAGAACGTTTCAGCTAATCGGATGTAAATTGGTGTTTATAGGATAAGTGTCAGCCAGCTGTAATCTCGTGAGGTACCGCGCTCAAAGTAAATAGATTATTTTCAACGTTTCCAACTCCTTGTGTTTTAGAAATGTAGGTTTAAGATCCTTAGCCGAAGATGAGTTAAATTATCTAAAAACGTTAATTATGCTTTACGCTGCTTAGAAAGCCGAATACAATTAAAATCGTAAGCTGAAAGAGCTAGCTAATCCAAATATTATTCCTAAAATCGGTATTATCGTATTTTTAAATTACACTTCACTTCACTTTACGTAAATTTGCGTAAACTGAGACGAATAAATTATGGAATAAAGTCGTGCACAAGATTTTTCCATCATTTTTATAGTAGTGTGAATAAAACGGCATTTTAAATTTTCATTGCATTTAAACCAAAGTTATCAGTTTGTACCTACCTAGTTATTGGCAATCTATCCTATCTTTATAAACCACTAGCTTCTGTCAGCGGCTTCACCCGCCTGAAAGTCAGAACTTTTCCTAAGGAAACCGTAAATTTTGCCGGGAAAAAGAGTAGCGTAAGTGCTATTCAAGACTATAATTTATCTCAGTTCCACATTTCATACAGATCCGTCCAGCCGATGGCGTGATTGAGTAACAAACACACATCCATCCATACATCTAAACTTTCGTTTTTATAATATTAGAAGGATATCTTAGCGGATTGGCCACTCGTAAAATATATAAAAAGTAGCTCTTACTTAACATTAGTGGAGGTCATGAGTGGTCTGGCCTACAAAATTCGTCTGAAATTCTCTTCGACAAAAGCCTTTTCAAATACAAACAAGGCCCGAGCATTAATCACCATGATTACTCAATATGGGTTGGCGATTATAAAACTTATATTAATTGTAAGTCCAGGATTCCTCACGATATTTTCCTTCACCGTTGTCAGCGGTGTTCAAAATAAACTTAGAAAGTATAATTATATGAATTGAAAAAATCACATTGGTTTTCTTTCGTTCTTTACCTTCTTGTTACACTCCTAAACAGCATTATCAAGACCCTGAACCCTAAACACCAGAAACATCTTCCGACTACCCTCGCAATAATTTTCCGCCACCACACTAGCTACGCGATATCATTTCTCATAGCATTAAAAGTTTCGCAGCATCTTGTAGTTGCTCCTGCTTACCCAACTTTCCAGTAACGAGCGTTAATGCCCCGGAGATAGTTTCCGAGTAGGATAGGCATAAGTGGGTATTAGATGGTATTAAGTGTTTTAGTGTCGTCTAATGTGGTAAGCTTGCGAGAAGAGTTTGCGTATTACAGCGTGATAAGATTTCAGGTTAATGTGCTTGTTGATTTTAAGATGAAGGCTATATTAGATGGAATGAGGACGATGCTATGTTATGTATGAATGTGTTGTTGTTGTAGGATGAGATCGAAGAAACAATAAATGGATCAAGTGTATCCAAGAAAGATGGTGACTCAATGATCAAGTGCTGCCATGCACAGCTTGGCTCAGGAGAGGCACTTTATTGCTAGTGATATGCAGGCGTTGCACTGACGGGAATCTGGGGTGGTCTTTTAATAGTACACAAGACCTTGTACGTGCTAATGAGATTCACCGGTTGAGCTAAAAAATCCACACTCCCTGGTCTTTTCCCCAAAAGTCCAAGCGCTTTTTAAAGGTGTTCCCCCTTTAACAAAAAAAAATCATAGGTGTGTGTTAAAGGGTATTAAATGTTTTAGTGCTACCTAATTAATGTGGTAAGCATAGGAGAAGAGTTTGCGTATTAGAGCGTGGTAAGGTTTAAGTTATGTGGTGGATTATTTTAGAACTTCAAGGTTAACCTTTAACTGTGGACGTGGGGTCCCAGAGCCCCGTCTAGTCTGATAATTTCGCTAAAAATGGCCCCATGCCCCTCATCTGATGTCTGATCTAATGCATCAATCTTCTTCAAGTTGCCAAATCTTTGCGAAACTCCGTGCAAGTTCAGAACTCATCCACCATTTTTATCTAAACAATTCCGTAGAAAATATGGACAAACATACATGCCATCATGTCTTATCTAAGAAGCATTATATTTTAGGAAGCCATAGAGCCAAAGGGGCATGATATGAGTCTTTGAAGAACTTTCTATTTTTTTCTACTATCTTACTGATATTATAAATGTGAATATTATGTTTAGGATTTTGGATGTTTGATAATCAATCATGTCTCAACGGTTGAATGGTTTTGGATGAAACTTTGCACGTAATTAGTAGATCATGTTACTTTTTATCCCAGTGAACAGAGAGGCAAACAAGTGGCATTATATCAACAAAAGCGTCAGGATAGCGTTTGGAGCTTTTTTGTATTCTTCTCAGGAAACCCTTGCATTTGATACTCATGTCATGTCAGTGAACAAAAATTAACTATTCCACCATCTTGGGCCGTCCACCATATTGGATTTGGAATGACGTCACTTAGCTTACCATGCATTGTCATCCAAACTAAACATGCATGTAAAATTCCATCTTAATCGGTGGAGGATAACTGCTTTAAAATTCAGTTGCAAGTTTTGATCCGAACATACTTACATACATACATTGCAAGTTGAGCTTGTAGAAAAGCTCCCAAAGGGCCATAAACAGCCATGGCCCATCTGGAAATCCCTAAACCGGTTACGAAGCCAAGTGGGCCGCTGTAGGCATAATTTAATCAGATGGGGGTACTCCAATCAGCCACAATGTGACTGCGGCACCACCCCACAGTCGATGCCCCACCTCCTGTCCTGCTCCTTATGTAAAAACACCTGCACCATGCAAGACCTTTGTGAGGCCAGCGCTAAGGCTATCGACGTGGCTGAATACAGTTCGAAGAAAATTAAGGGACGGAATCATGGACACGAAGAAGAAGAATTGCATGTTGAATAAGAGCTTGTATAAAGCTTGTAAAATGTATGGAACTGTCAAGCGATATTTTGGTAATATAATTTTGGTATTTCAACCAACGCCATCGCTTATGGAATGTCATTTTGTCTAGATCTTCAGATTTTACCATGTCCTGAATGAATACTGTTTACTCTGATAGTATTTTGTACGTTCCCATGGAATAATTGTTAAAAATCACACGAGCGGAGACATTGGCACAATCAGCTACTTTCCTCTAATAAGTTTAATTTACGACCAAAACAACTCTGGAGTTGAAGAACAGAGCGGTTTTAAGTTATTTTCTAGTGTATTTAAAAAGCAATTAATCAAGGATGCTGCAAATACGCTTAATCGAGTCGCAGTAACGTCTGTTGTTACTAGCAATAGTTTGAAACTACTTAATGCTTCTTTGTTTTGCAAACCCAGTTTTGGCTCCAAGTCTTTGCATATAATTTTGTGTAGGATATTGTATGTTTAGTTTTTTTGTAGATTTTAGCCAACTATGTTCCCAGTACTTAAACACAGGCTTCTCCGAAAATAAAACTGAAGATGAATATTTTCAGTTTTGATTTCCTGTAACTCGTGGCTAAATAATTAAAAAGCAAAAATCTTTTTAAAACAAGTTTTTAGTGGACTTAAATAAGAAATGTAATATACCCTGTCAATACCTATCCAATGAGCCCAAACACGACGCTGCGATCTTGCCTGGTTGAGGAGTCGCTATAGCCATAGTACATTATTATTTTAATGTTTTCAACGTTACATAAGTATCCCAAGTTTCAGCTTAATCGGATACCAGGAAGTGCTTGAAAAATCGATTACTAGTTGCTGGGACAGACACATATGAAAGCAAGGTAGTATGAAGCTTGTAATAATAACAACCGCACGGTCGAAGGTGAAGCAACGCTTGTTGAAGTCAGCCCGTAGATGGGTGACCATTTTGACATACCAATATTCCTCAGTGCAACATTGTCATTGGTCACGTGGCATCTGGCTAGACAGGAAGCCAGCCTCAACATAGTTGGGCAAAGGCTTGGCAGATGACGTTTCAGGTTTTCTTTTTTAGGGTTCCGTACCCGAAGGGTCCATAAGAGGTCCTATTGCTGTCATTCACGTGTCTGTCCTTCCTTCTGTCTGTCTGTACTCCATCGTCTGTCACAAAGGTTTTACAGTCAAATGGATGAAGCTAGCAGTCTTCAAATTTTTACAGTATAAGTAACTTGTTGAAGAAAACCCCATACAAATTGTCATTAAATATTTTTTTTTTTTTTAAGAAAGGCTCCCATATAGCAAAACGGAAAACGCATAAATTTGGCTGCCCCGTCGATTGTGGTGTCGTTGTTTAGAGCTTGAGTAGATAAATTTATTATTTTATTTTAAAACCAAAGGAATGAGAAGCCACCAAAGTCAGGCAATATTGGTAAAAATTTTGTTCCAAAGAATTTTTTGACTTCCCATTTCCTAACTTTGGTGATACTGTTTATTATAACGTATAGTTTAAAGTAGTGCCGTATGGTGACGGACGTAAAGAATTTCACCATCCCATATCTTCCCGTGGGTGTCGTAAGAGGCGACTAAGGGAAAAACCAGAGAATGGGCAGCAGCGTTCTCTGTGCACTTTAATAACAAACTGCGATCGCCAACCCGCCTGCCAAGCGTGGCGATTACGGCAAACCCCCCCAAACCATGAATAGCACAGTAAAAAAACGGCCCCGAGTGCCCGGCAGCCCGTCTACCCTCGACTACGGTAGCGGTCGAGGCGATGACGTGGCAAGGGGTGCGAAGAATCTCCGGAGTGGACCCGGCTACCCCAATAAACACCGACGACTGGACCTGGCAACGTACAACACGCGAACACTCCGGACCGACGAGAAGATAGCCGAACTCGAGGAAGAATTGAGCAGGTTACGATGGAGTATTATAGGGTTATCTGAAGTCCGAAGAGAGGGCGAGGACACGATAATCCTCAAATCTGGTAACCTGCTCTATTTCCGAGAGGGTGACCGGCAGTCCCAGGGTGGTGTCGGGTTTATCGTCCACAAGTCCCTTGTGAACAACGTGGTGAAGATCGAGAGTGTGTCGACCAGGGTGGCGTACCTTATACTCAGAATATCCTCAAGATATTCGCTGAAGGTCATACAGGTTTACGCCCCAACCTCGGCACACCCCGACGACGAGGTAGAGACCATGTATGAGGATATCTCTAAAGCCATGCATGGTTTCAAAACTCACTTCACCGTTGTCATGGGGGACTTCAACGCAAAACTGGGCAAACGAGACGAGGATGAGCTGCAAGTGGGGCAATTTGGAGTTGGACGTCGGAACCACCGGGGTCACCTACTGGCCAGTTTTATGGAGAAGGAAGGCCTCTATATGATGAACTCCTTCTTCAGAAAGCGTGAGCACAGGAAGTGGACATGGCAAAGCCCTGATGGTGGAACTAAAAACGAGATCGACTTCATCATGTCAACCAAGAAGCAAATGTTCAATGATGTCTCTGTGATCAATTCGCTGAAAACCGGGAGCGATCACCGTATGGTAAGAGGCACATTGAACATTCATATCAAGCTTGAAAGGTCTCGACTGATGAAGTCCACGCTCCGTCCAGCACAGATCCAGATCCAAAACCCCGAGAGCTTTCAGCTCGAACTCCAGAATCGTTTCGAGTGCCTAGGGAGCTCCGTGGACGAATACAGCGATGGGTTCGTGGAAGCTGTCCATACGGTCGGGTCTAAGTTTTTCAAGACCCGCCGTACACATAGAAATAAAAAGCTCTCTGATCCTACTCTCAAACTAATGAAGGAAAGGCGTGAGATGATCCTGCAGTCTTCAGACGATGCGGTGAAATACCGGCAGCTAAATGGACGGATCTCAAAGTCCTTGAAAACCGACCTCCGCCGCTTTAATACCGAAAGCATTAAAGATGCTATCGAGCGGAATAAGGGCTCCAAGGTCTTTGCAAGAGATCTGTCTATTGGGCAGAGCCAGCTCACAAAACTGAAGACCGATGATGGCAGGATTGTATCCGCCAAACCGGAGCTTTTGAGGGAGATCGAGAGTTTCTATGGGCAGTTGTACACGTCAACCAGTAAACCCGTTGCGAATCTAGCAAACGACCCAAGAGCTAGATTGACCCGACACTATACCGAAGATATCCCGGACGTCAGCCTGTACGAGATTAGGATGGCTCTGAAACAGCTCAAAAACAACAAGGCGCCGGGTGACGACGGAATCACGGCTGAACTCCTGAAGGCGGGTGGAAAACCGGTCCTTAAGGCCCTTCAGAAGCTGTTTGATTCCGTCATACTCGAGGGCAAAACGCCACAGGCATGGTGCAGGGGTGTGGTGGTCCTCTTCTTCAAAAAGGGTGACAATGCCTTGCTGAAGAACTATAGGCCTATCTCACTTCTTAGCCATGTCTACAAGTTGTTTTCAAGAGTCATCACGAATCGTCTCGCGCGCAGGTTTGACGATTTCCAGCCTCCCGAACAAGCCGGATTCCGAAAAGGCTTTAGCACCGTAGACCACATACATACGCTGCGGCAGGTTATACAGAAGACCGAAGAGTATAACCTGCCTCTCTGCTTAGCGTTTGTGGACTACGAGAAAGCCTTCGATTCGATCGAGACTTGGGCTGTACTGCAGTCTCTCCAACGGTGCCAGATCGACTACCGGTACATTGAGGTGTTGAAGTGTTTGTACAGAAACGCCACCATGTCAGTCCGTCTTCAGGATCAGACCTCGAAACCAATATTTCTCCAGCGTGGCGTGAGACAGGGAGATGTAATTTCTCCGAAACTGTTCACTGCTGCGCTGGAGGATGTATTCAAGGTTCTGGACTGGAGGGGCCTAGGCATCAATGTTAATGGCGAGTACATCACTCATCTTCGGTTTGCCGACGACATAGTGGTCATGGCTGAGACCATGGAGAGCCTCAATACAATGCTCGATGACCTCAGTAGAGCTTCCGGAAGAGTGGGTCTTAAAATGAACATGGACAAAACCAAGGTGATGTTGAATGCCCATGTTACACCCACTCCTATCAAGGTTGGAGACTCTACACTCGAAGTTGTGGAAGATTATGTCTACCTGGGACAAACGATCCAGTTGGGTAGGGCCAACTTCGAGAGAGAGATAAACCGTCGAATCCGACTCGGCTGGGCAGCGTTCGGGAAGTTGCGCGGTGTCTTCTCGTCCAACTTACCACAGTGTCTCAAGACAAAAGTCTATGACCAGTGTGTGTTGCCAGTGATGACATATGGCTCTGAGACGTGGTCGCTTACAATGGGCCTTATCAGAAAGCTTACAGTCACTCAAAGGGCAATGGAGAGGGCTATGCTCGGCATTTCCTTGCGTGATCGAATCAGAAATGTAGAGATCCGTAAGAGAACCAATGTTACCGACATAGCTCGAAGAATTGCCAAACTTAAGTGGCAGTGGGCAGGGCACATTGCTCGCAGAACGGATGGCCGATGGGGCAGAAAGGTTCTGGAGTGGCGACCGCGAACCGGAAGACGTTGCGTTGGAAGGCCTCCCACCAGGTGGACCGATGACCTCGTGAAGGTTGCGGGGATCCGCTGGTTGCGAGACGCACGGGACCGATCAATGTGGCGACGCTTGGGGGAGGCCTATGTCCAGCAGTGGACGTCTTTCGGCTGATATGATGATGATGATAACGTATAGTTTACTAACAGACAGACAACGTTACCACCACAAAGACAAAAATAAAATCCTCGAAAAACTATATCAGAAGCAACTTAAACCATACTCCAAAAAAATATTTCACAAGCCAAGGCCACTCCCAAATCCCTTAACAAAACCTAGTCCATCAAAGAATCTTTCAGAAAAACCACAATTATTCCCTAGAAGCGGTATAACCGTTGTGTTGGTACATCGAAACTCACTTTGGTTAACGAGGAAAACGGTCCCTCACGTCCTCAGCACTCAATTTGTACGTAGTATTATGATATTGGTGATTTTTTGGTATGTCCATACCAAAAAATTGACATTCTGTTTTTTTTTTTTTTTAATAAGCTTGCAGTTGTAATAAAATATTTTAGAAATAGTTTAAATATAAGCTCTATATATACAATTGTTTTAGAAATTAAACTACTGCACCTAATGTACACTTTTGTGAACGTACTTACTTTTTAATAAATTATTCTTATTCTTATTCTTATTCTTATTCTTATTCTTATTGGTGTTGGAACTTGGAAACTTATATCTTATTACTCTTTACTAGTTTTACTTTGAAAGGTTCCTGAGATTTTCTGAGGATAGCGGAGATTATGTTTTTTTTTAGTGTAGGTTGTGATCATCATCATCAGCCTTCTAATGAGCCCACTAGATATAGGCCTCCTCTCTGTGAGAGAGAGGATGTGCCGATTGGACCTATGTCACGAAAAGGTATGCAGGCATAGGTGCTTGTACCAAAGGGTTGAGCTGAGGTTCACTTAGTGCACAACAAATATTTATTTCGCAAATTATGTATTGTCATGTCAGTTTCTGTGACTAAAAACTTTTCGGTTTCCTTCTTTCTTTTTTCTAAATCATTCAGCCGTCAGCTAATAAATTTGAACTCAGAAAGTTTTGAGTATACTTTCCTATGGTTTTTATTCAAGCAAAAAGACTTGTGTAGTAGTACAAAACAAGTTAGGAGACGAAAAACAACTTTTATTTTGATTATCGCTACCAAATTTCCACGCAGCAGTTTTTAGACACACACTGCAAAACTATACTACTCGAAAACTTTTACCCAATCCATTTCATTTCTTTTTCCAGACAGCTAATAACATTAAAGCTAAACCCCCTTCAAGAATGCAACATCCAGGGACGCATTTGGAGGGATAGTAACCAAGTCACTCAATTTGCGGGAAATTTACTACCTCCAGAGAACTCTTAAGGTTAAGGAAACTTATTAAAAGAATGGCTGTTTTGGATTAGTCTTGTTTTGTTAATCTTGTTGAGAGAAAAGAGAGTGGGCGTTGGCATGTGATTCGATTTCTTATAAGATTGTATAATAATGAGTATGTATGTAGATGACCATAAGAGTAGGGGCAAGTCCTGGTCTTGCCAAGGGGTATCGTGTTTGTGACTGAGTTGTGGAGGTTAGAATCAGATAGCCAATCACCAAAAGTAAAATACTGTTACTGAGCTAATATACGGTTAGACTGGTAGACAATCTAAACTTATTTAGAGAGAAAAGAATATGCAAAATTGAATTATAAGAGTAGAGGGAGAACAAAGAAATGCCAGTTTGTGTGATATAGTGATTTCTGAGATGACAACTAATTCAGAAGTATGGAAGAAACATACATACTTTGTAGCGCTGAACCCAAATAAATTTGGATATGTAAATTAGTATAATGATACTACAATGTGCACTGACACAGCAGTGTTGCATACAGAAAAAAAACTATTGTCAATCGATCAATCAATAATTTATAATCTATTTGAAATTGAAAAAATATGTAAATACATTAACACTAAACTACACTAACTTATACCAAACATACCCAGGCGTCGAGGTACTCCTCCACATTGCTGTCATCCGGGAACGGGCCCCCAAAAGACTGGCAGCATTGCCACCTTGAACGGAAATACTGATTCTTTGCGCAAAGAACGAGCCTGTCATCTGGTCACACACAGGTTCGATCAGTCGGTGAGATATCTCCTTTAACAGGAGACGTGCTCTTGGGCCCCACGACCCCAAACGGCTCAAAACTGTAATTACTTATTAGGTTTCTGTATTTTTGCCGCTTGAGGGCCTCAGCAGCCGCAGCAGCAGCGCCAGCACAGCCCGCCGTGCTAGGAATATGAGATAACGCAAGGTATACTACATATTCTCGAAGATAGAAAAGAAGTGAATAATTAACCGTTTATCTGCGCAAGAAAACGTTATTGCAATTCAGCACAAATTCAAAGCCATTGCTGGCTAAATATTCTTTAGGGCTTATTGCTATAGAGAGCTACAAATTGTTACATATAAAGTGAAATAATCAAAAGAAAAACAAAGAATATAGAGTAAAAGAAAGGTGTTAAAGAAAGAATGAAAGGGAGAATGAAATGTAGAAAAATACTTCCTAAACTGCTAAATCAAATTGCAGTTTAGCTTTTCTATTGGCGTGAAACCTTCGTTATGCGACTGTACCTTTGCGAAAAAAAAACAGTTATTGAGAAATGTTTACCCTACAAAAATCACCGTAGTGATCACCATCAGCACATAAAAGGGACCCCGTTACCTCTTAAAAGACCATCCCGGAACCCCCTATGTGTAATACATATTAAAACACATCCCTGGCACCACGTGATTGCTGCACCACCGTCTTTCCTGAGACCACTCGGTGGATGGACAGAGTCCCCATTCTGAGTGCCTGCGTCCCACCTGTCTGAAATATTCCTAGCTACAATTTATAGCTCTCAATGGAACCGCACCCTTACCGCCTAACAAATAGAAGCATTATGACGAATTAGAAACATGTGTAAGTTACGCCGCCATGTTTGAACATGATTACTCGATGTTCCTCACAGCTGATTCCGCTTATTAATAATATTATCATTGAGAGAACAATTATTGTTACTGGTATACACACCTGGTGCTTCGAGGTAGGAATTTGTTGAATTTAGGAGTGATAAAGTGGCAGGTTTCGTGGTCGATGTTTCATGTGTGAAAGTCAGTTTGGCAGTAAGCTATGAATTTACGTTTGTGGTTTGGTAGGAACTGATTTTCGTTTTATCTATTGTTATCGTCACTAGCTTATAGCAGTCCACTGCTGGACATAGACCTCTCTAATCGTACGCCATTTGTCTCGATTTTCAACAGCTCTTATTCAGGTATTACTAGGCACCTAGCTTGAGAACATCACGTTACGTTTACCTATTTATGATCTCCACTCAAGAACACGTTCACTCCAATGTTCATCGGTTCAACGGCTAATATGGCTAGCCCATTGCCAAAGTATTGAATTGAGACGATAAGAAAGTGAATTGAAAGATAGGATAGGATGATTGGCGTGGTAGTATTCATCAACTTTAAGTATGATGCTAGATCATACGGTTAGGGCCTAAGTTTAATAAGTCTGATACATTTTCATCCTTGGAGAAGCGGTTGACTTGTTTCCAGAACCTACAATCTCATCGGCTATTTTTTTACCCGGAGGATAATGAAGTTGATGGCAATAAAGGATTTGGTGGCGACCCCAAATGAGCCTTTTCACAAGCTAAACTGATTTTAAATTACAACAGGGGGGTGACCACAAGCTCTTAGAGTAAGGTTATTTTGAGATCGAGTAAGGGACAGATGTATCTGACTTGTATACATCTGTCACTTACTCGATCTCAAAATAACCTTACTCTAAGAGCTTGTGGTTACCCCCCTGTTCCATCATCATCATTCTACTGTAACGTGTTGTACATCAAATTCCTGAGTAATTCATCAACTCTTGTAGAAAATCAAAATAAATAATATTATCATTCTGTAACTCGTCCCACGTTACTATCAAAATGAGAAAAGGTACAATCAGTTGCAAAAGTGTTTGTGTGGAAATAATAAAAAAGAAGTTGTTATAAAGTATTTAATCATCAACACATTGTCACATATAAACAGATAAGATTTAATTGTCACAAATTTTACAGCAAGTAACACACGAGGTAGTAATGAACATTCACAATATCTAGACACGCGGCAGCATTTCAAGCCAAGTTCATAGATAAAATACTGCCGAAACATCACTGATCAAAACAAAATGTTTTATTGTATTATTCCATAGATCCATTGTTTACGTTCCTGATAATAACCAAAAATCATGCATGTCTACCATTCGTATTAACTTCGGCTAACACTTGAATTTGTGCGTTTGCTTGTAAAATTAAAAAAAATAGGTATTGTTCTATAAAAAATTTATTTAGTAGGTACTGACTTCTTTAATATTAAATAATATATGAACAAAACAAATATAAAATGTATAAATTCAAAAAAAAAAATTGTTATATCTTGTCTTAGTAACTGTATCAAACATTGATAAAGTTAAAATTCCACACAAAAAGAAACGTCGGACGAGTTGCAGAATGAAATATTATTTATTTTGATTTTCTGTAAGACGGCCTAAATGGGCCGTAAGTATGTAGGACGAATTGATGAATTTCACACATTCCTGAACTATTTGAACACGATTTGTATCTGTTTTGAGCCACTAGTTACGCGTGTTTGTCATATTATGCGTGATATATTTCTACACTTTAGTAAATTGGTGTGCTGTGTTTCAAATTGAACGTCAAGAGTGAATAGGTTATTTCTAGGCAAGCGTGTTTACACCGTCGACCACATCTTCGCTAACCATTAGGTGAGATAGTGGTCAAGCGCGAGCACACATATAATTTTATAAAATGTATTTTGTCGGTATATAAATATTACCAATGCAATGAAATTATATATGAAAATCCTCCGCTCCAATCGACATAGTGGCTGTGACAACGAAAAAACCCGGCCAAGTGCGAGTAGGACTCGCGCACAAACGATTCCGTACCATTATCGCAAAATTCCGCACAAAAATCACGTTTGTTGTATGGGAGACACACTTAAATATTTATTTTATTCTGTTTTTATTGTATTTGTTGTTATAGCTGCAACAGAAATACATCATCTGTGAAAATTTCAACTGTCTATCTATCACGGTTCAGAAGATACAGCCTGGTAACTGACAAACAGACAGACGGACAGACGGACCGCGGAGTCTTAGTAATAGGGCCCCGTTTTACCCTTTGGGCACGGAACCCTAAAAAACATATCAATTTTATTGAGTCAAGTGGGGGCCAAATGAGTTAAAATATAAAAATTGTATTTCCCATACAAGGTTATTGTATGGAACATCCATTTCTTTTTTTGGGAATTCCCTATAACTTGCCTGGATAAAGTTTTTCACATACATGGGCAGAAGTTCTTTTTAAAATTTCATCGCACCTTTCCTTTACACCGTGTATAAAGAGCTATTCTATTCCAAGACTCAAATTAAATAAACCAGGAAACCAGCAAACTAAAAATTCCTTTTCAATCCTACAATTTTGTCACTAACACTTGTTGCCATCGGAAATACGGGACGCACTAACCAGAGAAACTAATGACTGACCCGTTCTACGCTATATCGGGGGGTTAGTGGCTAGATGGCTGGATCTAGATGTAGCTTAAAAACGGGTAAATAAAAGTCCAAATGCTCGTGTATGTATGGTGAAATCCAGGGACGCATTTGGAGGGATAGTAACCAAGTCACTCAATTTGCGGGAAATTTACTACCTCCAGAGAACTCTTAAGGTTAAGGAAACTTATTAAAAGAATGGCTGTTTTGGATTAGCCTTGTTTTGTTAATCTTGTTGAGAGAAAAGAGAGTGGGCGTTGGAATGTGATTCGATTTCTTATAAGATTGTATAATAATGAGTATGTATGTAGATGACCATAAGAGTAGGGGCAAGTTCTGGTCTTGCCAAGGGGTGGCTTGTTTGTGACTGAGTTGTGGAGGTTAGAATCAGATAGCCCATCACCAAAAGTAAAATACTGTTACTGAGCTAATACACGGTTAAACTGGTAGACAATCTAAACTTATTTAGAGAGAAAAGAATATGCAAAATTGAATTATAAGAGTAGAGGGAGAACAAAGAAATGCTAGTTGCACTGTGAACTAAGTTTGGCGTGATTTCTGAGATGACAACTAATTCAGAAGTATGGAAGAAACATACATACTTTGTAGCGCTGAACCCAAATAAATTTGGATATGTAAATTAGTATAATGATACTACAATGTGCACTGAAACAGCAGTGTTGCATATAGAAAAAATAACTATTGTCAATCGATCAATCAATAATTTATAATCTATTTGAAATTGAAAAAATATGAAATACTTTAACACTAAACTACACTAACTTATACCAAACATACCTAGGCGTCGAGGTACTTCTCCACATTGCTGTCATCCGGGAACGTGCCCCCAAAAGACTGGCAGCATTGCCACCTTGAACGGAAATACTGATTCTTTGCGCAAAGAACGAGCCTGTCATCTGGTCACACACAGGTTCGATCAGTCGGTGAGATATCTCCTTTAACAGGAGACGTGCTCTTGGGCCCCACGACCCCAAACGGCTCAAAACTGTAATTACTTATTAGGTTTCTGTATTTTTGCCGCTTGAGGGCCTCAGCAGCCGCAGCAGCAGCGCCAGCACAGCCCGCCGCGCTAGGAATATGAGATAACGCAAGGTATACTACATATTCTCGAAGATAGAAAAGAAGTGACTAATTAACCGTTTATCTACGCAAAAAAACGTTATTGCAATTCAGCACAAATTCAAAGCCATTGCTGGCTAAATATTTTTTAGGGCTTGTTGCTATGGAGAGCTACAAATTGTTACATATAAAGTGAAATAATCAAAAGAAAAACAAAGAATATAGAGTAAAAGAAAGGTGTTAAAGAAAGAATGAAAGGGAGAATGAAATGTAGAAAAATACTTCCTAAACTGCTAAATCAAATTGCAGTTTAGCTTTTCTAATGGCGTGAAACCTTCGTTATGCGACTATACCTTTGCGAAAAAAAAAACAGTTATTGAGAAATGTTTACCTTACAAAAATCACCCTAGTGATCACCATCAGCACATAAAAGGGACCCCGTTACCTCTTAAAAGACCATCCCGGAACCCCCTATGTGTAATACATATTAAAACACATCCCTGGCACCACGTGATTGCTGCACCACCGTCTTTCCTGAGACCACTCGGTGGATGGACAGAGTCCCCATTCTGAGTGCCTGCGTCCCACCTGTCTGAAATATTCCTAGCTACAATTTATAGCTCTCAATGGAACCGCACCCTTACCGCCTAACAAATAGAAGCATTATGACGAATTAGAAACATGTGTAAGTTACGCCGCCATGTTTGAACATGATTACTCGATGTTCCTCACAGCTGATTCCGCTTATTAATAATATTATCATTGAGAGAACAATTATTGTTACTGGTATACACACCTGGTGCTTGGAGGTAGGAATTTGTTGAAGTTAGGAGTGATAAAGTGGCAGGTTTCGTGGTCGATGTTTCATGTGTGAAAGTCAGTTTGGTAGTAAGCTATGAATTTGCGTTTGTGGTTTGGTAGGAACTGATTTTCGTTTTATCTATAGTTATCGTCACTAGCTTATAGCAGTCCACTGCTGGACATAGACCTCTCTAATCGCACGCCATTTGTCTCGATTTTCAACAGCTCCTATTCAGGTATTACTAGGCACCTAGCTTGAGAACATCACGTTACGTTTACCTATTTATGATCTCCACTCAAGAAAACGTTCACTCCAATGTTCATCAGTTCAACGGCTAATATGGCTAGCCCATTGCCAAAGTATTGAATTGAGACGATAAAAAAGTGAATTGAAAGATAGTATAGGATGATTGGCGTGGTAGTATTCATCAACTTTAAGTATAATGCTAGATCATACGGTTAGGGCCTCCTAATGAAAAGTTATTTTATTAATATAATAAGTTTAATAAATCTGAAACATTTTCATCCTTGGAGAAGCGGTTGACTTGTTTCCAGAACCTACAACCTCATTGGCTATTTTTTTAACCCGGATGATAATGAAGTTGATGGCAATAAAGGATTTGGTGGCGACCCCAAATGAGCCTTTTCACAAGCTAAACTAATTTTAAATTACAACTGTTCCATCATCTTCTTTCTACTTTAACGTGTTGTACATCAAATTCCTGAGTAATTCATCAACTCTTGTAGAAAATCAAAATAAATAATAGTATAACTCTGCAACTCGTCCCACGTTACTATCAAAATGAGAAAAGGTACAATCAGTTGCAAAAGTGTTTGTGTGTAAATAATAAAAAAAGAAGTTGTTATAAAGTATTTAATCATCAAAACATGGTCACATATAAACAGATAAGATTTAATTGTCACAAATTTTACACCAAGTAACACACGAGGTAGTAATGAACATTCACAATATCTAGACACGCGGCAGCGTTTCAAGCCAAGTTCATAGATAAAATACTGCCGAAACATCACTGATTAAAACAAAAGGTTTTATTGTATTTTTCCATAGATCCATTGTTTACGTATCTGATAATAACCAAAAATCATGCATGTCTACCATTCGTATTAATTTCGGCTAACACTTGAATTTGTGCGTTTTCTTGAAAAATAAAAAATAAACTATTGTTCTAGCAAAATATTATTTAGTAGGTACTGACTTCTTTACTATGAACAAAACAAATATAAAAATTAAAAATTCAAATAAAATGATTGTTATATCTTGTCTTAGTAACTGTATCAAACGTTGATAAAGTTAAAATTCCATACAAAAAGAAACGTCGGACGAGTTGCAGAATGAAAATATTATTTATTTTGATTTTCTGTAAGTCGGCCTAAATGGGCCGTAGGTATGTAGGACGAGTTGATGAATTTCACACATTCCTGAACTAATTGAACACGATTTGTATCTGTTTTGAGCCACCAGTTACGCGTGTTTGTCATATTATGCGTGATATATTTCTACACTTTAGTAAATTGGTGTGCTGTGTTTCAAATTGAACGTCAAGAGTGAATAGGTTACTTTTAGGCAAGCGTGCTTACACCGTCGACCACATCATCGCTAACCATCAGGTGAGATAATGGTCAAGCGCGAGCACACATATAATTTAAAAAAATGTATTTTGTCGGTATATAAATATTTTTGAGGACCTCGTTTACCAATGCAATGAAATTATATATGAAAATCCTCCGCTCCAATCGACATAGTGGCTATGACAACGAAAAAAACCGGCCAAGTGCGAACAGGACTCGCGCACAAACGATTCCGTACCATTATCGCATATACCAATACGGCACAATAATCACGTTTGTTGTATGGGAGACACACTGAAATATTTATTTTATTCTGTTTTTAGTATTTGTTGTTTGCTGCAACAGAAATACATCATCTGTGAAAAATTTCAACTGTCAAGCTATCACGGTTCAAAAGATACAGCCTGGTGACTGACAAACAGACAGACGGACAGACGGACCGCGGAGTCTTAGTAATAGGGCCCCGTTTTACCCTTTGGGTACGGAACCCTAAAAAAAACATATCAATTTTATTGAGTCAAGTGGGGGCGAAATGAGTTAAAATATAAAAATTGTATTTCCCATACAAGGTTATTGTATGGAACATCCATTTCTTTTTTTGGGAATTCCCTATAACTTGCCTGGATAAAGTTTTTCACATACATGGGCAGAAGTTCTTTTTAAAATTTCATCGCACCTTTCCTTTACACCGTGTATAAAGAGCTATTCTATTCCAAGACTCAAATTAAATAAACCAGGAAACCAGCAAACTAAAAATTCCTTTTCAATCCTACAATTTTGTCACTAACACTTGTTGCCATCGGAAATACGGGACGCACTAACCAGAGAAACTAATGACTGACCCGTTCTACGCTATATCGAGGGGTTAGTGGCTAGATGGCTGGATCTAGATGCAGCTTGAAAACGGGTAAATAAAAGTCCAAATGCTCGTGTATGTATGGTGAAATCAAATGGAACGCTCGTGGTTTTAAACGAGTGTGTTCGCTGTAGAAAAGCATTCGAGTTTCAGTTTGAAATAGTGAATTGCATAACTGTATTGGAGGGTTTTCAATTCGTTATTTTTTAAATATTATGAATGTAAACAATGATTGAGATATTTTAGAAATGTATGGAGCTTGTGCACCATATGTAAATATCGCTATGATATAGTAACCAACATTTTTGTTTGGTAATTTTGTTTAATTTTACTTCATTTCAATGTACATTCAAATTAACTTGGCAACACAACATAAAATTAAACATGGTGGATCAGATCAACAGCACAAAATAGAAAGTATACAAGAGGGCCACTCTCACCGTTTCGAATATTGACACCTAAACTTGTCAGACTCACTAGGGTTGCTACTACGTCTTTTTAGTTGGCTTTTTAAGCAGTCGGGTTTTTTGTTATTTTTAAATATTTTTTATTTACAAGTTTTTTTTTTTAATAAGGTACTTTTAAACATATAAGTATTGTATATTTTTGTAATCACCTCTTAAAACCCTTCATTTTGATGCCCCACACGATGGGATAGAAAAAAAAAAAAATTAGGCCCCCACAATATGGCGCCCAAAAATCGCCATTTTTCTATTTTGCAATTTTAATGTAGCCAGTGACACTCGCATGGTTAAGACGAATCGATTGTAGTTTGAATCTTAAAATCGGCGAACGCCTTTGGTCTCTAGAACGCCATATAGGAACATAACATACATACATACATACATACTTACATACATACATACATGCATACATACTTACATACATACATACATGCATACATACATAGACTGATAAACACATTACCCTCCTTCGGCAGTCAGGTAAAAGGAAGTTTAGGTCTTATAAGTCTTCTGGTTACTGGTTTCTGTCTGTATCATCGCACAACAGGGATCGTTTCCCTGTGGCGTCCTTCAATTTTTTACCCGGGTCATTTAAGCTTAACTCCATTTAAGACTGAACCACATCCCAGAAAACTAAAAAACTTCTAAATACAATTTTATTAGCAACTTTTTATCATTCGTTCTCATTCAGTAGTAGGGAATCCGTATGCGCCGAGGCACTCTTTTCCATTATGTAGTAGAACTTTAGTGGGAATTGTGTTGGCAGTGCTCGAGTCACGTACTAAACCAACATGTGCCTCTATATAGTGCATAAGTAGGTAGATGGAAATTCTATTGGCTAGCTGCTGTATTAAGTTTTATATAACTTGGTTATGAAACGATGAGCAAAATATCAGAATTGTATGTATAATAATACAAACATATAATGTCCCACTGCAGGGCAAAATCCTCTTCTCAAAAAGAGAAGGCACGAGCATGGGTCAACACGCTTGCTCAAGACTGGTTGGCAATTTGAAACTTATCTTAACTATGGATTCAGGTTTCTTAACAATGCTTTCCTTCGCCGTTGACAGTGATGTCCAAGATTTACAACGAGTAAGACAGTACATATTATTATGAATACAAAAAGTGACTTTGGTACGAGCCCGGATTTCAACCCACGACCACAAGCACGAGAGGCGAGGTCTTCACCACTGGGCTACTATGACATTGTATGTCTAATCACCGACATTTTTAACCGTTTTTTCTTGCGTTTGGCTGAACCGATTTCGTTGCAGGATCCAAGACACTTAAATTCATTCTTCAGGACTTCGTCGAGCTTCATTGCTTCGGCGCTTTTCTGGTGGTCGCCACTGTTGATTCTGCCTTTCAGGAGCAGTTTGGGAATAATGCAGTGAGTATGTCACAAAATAAAAACTGATATATGAAATATTATAGTGACGAAAATAGAGAGACAATAATGTTTAAAAAACAAGATAAAATAAATAAAAAACAGCCCTGAAAAGAAGCATGATGAACTTGAGAAAGAAACATTAGTGATAAATCTCGATGATTATTTATTTATTCATCCAACATCCATTAATGTACATACATATAAAAACTGTCACGAAGAAGAAGAGACACAAAATAGGGATTAGTAAGACTACAATGAAAAACAAAGATCAAAAGTACAAAAACTAATAAAATAGTTTCGTATATCTACAAAGTTTTTCTACACTACTCGACTACACGTGTTTGTACTAAATTCCTAATTCTTTTTTGTTTATTTGGGTCCGTGATTAGAGGAATACAGGTACGTAAAGTGGCTTACTGTTTATATGTGTGTAGTGTATGTGTACAAGGAATTCTTTTATTGGCCTAATGAGAGAGGATGGCCGAATAAAATGTTGTGTTTATTTGTAACCATTTTGTGATGTTGTTTAGGATTGTGGAACTAGGTAATTGTGGTTTTAAGAGGTAATGAAGGGATGAAATTAGCTGTTACTAAAATTTTCGACAGTCTAGACATAAAATCCATATGTTTGTTAATACGTACAGATACTTATAAACTATGTTTGTCACTTAAAATTAGAGTACCTGGGCGACCGAGCTCTGCTTGGGTGAAAATAGAGAATACGACGTTTTCTAAAAGTGAAACCTAACTAGATCGATTTATCGCCTCCGAAACCCGCTGCATACAAAATTTGTAAGGGCAGAAAGATATATATAATATGTTTGATTGGCGAACCTATTAAGGAATTAGAGAGATGAGGATACTTGTTTTTAAAAGCTTATGCACGATCATCTGCCTGCCTTTATCCCATGTTACTTGAGGTCGGCGCAACACGTTTTTTCCTTCCATACCGTCCTGTCCACTGTCACGCTATCACTGACTTCCATTTGTTTCATATCATTCTTCACACAGTCCATCCATCTTTTCTTTGGCCATCCATCTTTCCTCTCTCTCTCTCCATCAATCAACATTTATATTCATAACTCTTTTAGTAGCATGCGTTTCATCTCTCTTCATCACATGCCCATACCAGGACAAACGGTAGCCTTTCGACTTTTCTGTCACTGGTACCTCTTTCAAACTTTCTCTAATATACTCATTTCTCACTTTATGCATTCTCGTCACTCCGCACATCCATCTCAACATTCTTATCTCTTTTCTTTCATATCTCTCCCCACAAAGGCCATCCATCTTTTCTTTGGCCTTCTTTATGCACCTAAGGATTAAAAAAAAAATAGACAAAAAATTGCATAGCTAAGCAACGTTAAATTTTCTTGTGAATTTACGGCAACAATAAGAGTTTCAACGAAAAATCCACCAAGGAAACCACCATTGACACACAAATAATAAAAACTTAATGAAGTCAGACGGATCAACGACGATAATATATTCTATTGTTAAAAATATATTCTCAGTTCATTTTAAAAGATCGCCGAATTTCCGCATAATTTACCCGAGCAAACTGACAAATCTGTCTCTGAATTATAAATATTAGCTGCCTTCGTGCGAAGCGGAAGCGGCAAAAAACGCAAAAAATCTGTGCAGCACGTGTTGCTTAAAAGTTTGTATAGTTAACAGTTTTTTTGAATAATTAAGAGAGTCGGCGTTATTTTAAAATCTGAGTCTTGTTTATGTTTAATTTATGAAGGATGCTTTGATGCAAGTTGATGCAAGCTTCTGAAATAATTATATTATAAAACTGAAAGACGGGTAAAATTATGAGTAATTTATTTTTAGAGTGAATATGAATTTTGATATTGCTCTTTTTTCAATACTGTATTTCGGACTCGTTTATATTAGGTACTTCAACGGACTTATGAAAAACATCATCGCAGTTACGGGTAGACAGAATCTCAAAAGTCTTAAGCCTATACCAGCCTAGCCAAAGAGTATCGTGCTTACCAGTCACTGGGTTCTTGAAGTCGGATAGGCAGTCGCACCATGTAAAATACTGATCGTGTACCAAGTACCACCTAAATAATTAATAAATATATTAATTACCATTTATTTCAGACTTTCTGTCCATAAGTACAACGACAATGTACAAAGAAAAATACAAAAAAAAAATACACAAAACAAAATACGACTACGCATGATTAGACTGGAAACTGACACAAATATTTATAGTTGGGAAAATTCAATGAGGTCACTGGTCGAGTCCAAACTCCAGAGCCTTGAATATCGTCGCCAAGTTGCCAGCTTGTCGATTTTTTAACGTTACTTTTCGGGGAGTTTGCGTTGGTATTGCATGTTCTAATACCACCTTGCATGTTCTAATTCCACCTAGCCCGTTTCATTATTGGACTACCTGACGTAGAGCGATGCGCCATCGGTAGGTTAATGGTAGAAATCTCACCCAAACCTACAAAGCGTCCTAAAATACTTTCATTATGAGTCTGTGTTGCCCGATAGCTACAACCTCGAGTTCTTTAAGTCAAAAGTGAATAAGTTAATTCTAGACAAGCGTGCTTCACCGTCCACCACATTATCGCTTACATAAGGTTAGGTAAGACCGTGGTCAAGCGTGAGCCTAATTATAAATAAAAAAATGTGTCATTGTAGCAACTAAGTTTTTGTGAGAGATAAAGTTACTAAATTATTACTATTTCGATGAAACAATACCTAGAAGAAAATCATTCATAGTTATTGTTCTATGCAAGAAATTTAAAAATAGCAACGGATAGTTGATGGCCAACGAATTGCCATTTAGTAATTTTATCCTCAATCAACCTTGCTTTCAATTAGGCTTTTGGGGTAATTGCGACTCTGTTCATGGGCATAGTAGGTATGTCGGCTTGAAATCAGATCCTGATACACTAGGACTTGATTTGAACTGGCCTCGTTTCGGTTATAGAGGCTGGCTATATTTGAGCAAAAGTGTATCTACGGTAGGTACGTATTTTCGTTCACGATACTGCGCAAGTCTCTGATACCAATATCTTAAGAGGCTTTATTTCATATAGGGTTATAAATATATTGAAAAGTAACACGGTGGTAAAATATTTAGAGCTTTCGGATAAAAATGATATTAAGTTCCTACGTCAAAGACACTAAACAATAGTTTGCATGTGATAAGCAATACCTGTATTACTGAAGTAAAAACAACCAGTTATAACCGTACAGGTTTTAATGTTTAAGTTGCCCCCATTAACTTTACTCCACATATATACTAATAAATAATGGAGGGGATCAGAATAAATTAAAATTTACGCAAAAACAACATTTTATCCTCAGTTTGGCTTAAATGGAGAAAGACTTAGGTACAGACAAGACGTAAAAGACACGCCCCAAAAAAAGAGGGCTAAATCAGAAAACAGAAACGGGTTGCAGCATCGCTAACAAGCTTCTCAATCACTTCCAACTAGAAGCCATTTTTCACCCGTCGAGTCCCGAAATCACGACCCAGACACACGGAGAACAAGAAACACATCAATAACGTGTTGACGTCACCAAATTGTGACTTGTGTAACGGCTTTTTTTAAACACAAGCAAGGAGCCGCGTTCTTTTTTTATCTCCGGCCAACTACCATTAATCAGGCCGGTCTCTCTCGCGTGAAACTCGTTCGAAACAAGAAAAGTTTCCTTTCACTTGAATTAAAATCTTCAACGGAATGACTCGGTGTTTTTTAGTTCGTTATTTTTTTTTTATTCAGACGACAGTTTGATAAACTGCACTTTGTTTCAATTTGACGATTGCACTAATTGGATTGGTGATTTGTGAGCGATCGCCGATTGTTATTGGAAAGTTGTCCTGAGGGACGCATTAATGTAGTTTGTGTATTTTTTTTATGTAGACTTGTTTGATGAAAGCTCGATAAATTGTTTGATGGAAAATTGGTCACGTTAATGTTTTCCTAAATCGTACATACACATTCCACAAATTGCAAGCTTAGTTTTTTTTTTTCACGAAATGTTTTGAGTTTTTAGATCATTCTTCACGTAATACAATAATTGTTGGGTATGTGTAAAAAAACTTATACAAATGTGGGAAGCACTTAAGTACTTACATATGTAAGCAAAGTATTGTTACCAGGTATATCGGTATATTAGGAAAAGGTAAATTTCATCATTGTCTGACAGTTTGAGTACTTAATGCGGCTTATCAAAATGTCTCTAATTTGGTATTGTTCGTCGGATCGGTGAAATTTTGACTTAAACTGCACGATAATTGACAATTGACATTGTCTAGACAGGTGCACCCAAATTTGTGTAGTGCTTTCCTCAAAAGATTAATTCTCATATAATTAGGCAACTATGGATTCTATAAACTTTAAAATCAAATTACTTCTAAGTTTATTTCAGTGTTTCTTCTCAGATTATCAGACAACATCATCGCTTGCCATCAGGTGAAATAGTGACCAAACACGAGCCTATCAATAATGATAATAATAACCCCACCGCAGTATCTCTATGTTGACGTGGTGGTTGGACTTGCGTTCTCCAATGAATCCTAGGTCGGTGCTGGTAGATTGTACTTCGCTGCAACATGCTTAGGGTGAGGGGCCAGACCAAGAGAGATACAATCCGCAGGGTGAGCTGGAGGGCAGTGGCGACTCCATGGACCTTCTTCCGGTAGAAGGCTTGTTCCTCATCTCCGGCTTGCCTTTATTGGCCGGTCGGAGTGTACACTGACGGGGAACAAAGCTCCCACCTCTCTCTTGCCTTAATTGGCAGGCCTGTGTGGCGATTCGCAAGAGCAAACGTGCTCGGTGGAAGGACGTATAATCCAGTAAGATACTGGTAAGGATGTTGACTGTACTTCCGGGATTGTCCTGATATACCTAAGTGGTATATCTCTCACTACTCAAGCGCCTCCGTGTATGTTGCCCTCTTGGCGCTACGTCACTAGAGTGCTAGCGGCCGCTTATGGGAGGGCCCCTTAATTGAGTATGCAAGTCATCTTCTGCCATTTTAAAGCCATGTAGATCAACAGGCAGAGGCCAATAGCCCTACTATAGTTTTAGGTAATCGATCCTCGAAACTCCGAAACCAAATGCCCCATGTATTTTGTCTACATATTTTGCAATAGCCCTGCACAAGCCGGGGATTGTCCTTGGATGCACTTGCGTAGTGCATATAGGGATAATTGTCGGTTGGCGTCACATTTCATGTCACATGTCTAACAGGCCTCTTTGAGTTGGTTTCAGCCCCTGGTACGCCCTTCAAAGGTCCTGTCCCTAGGATACCAAAGACATATAAAATAATAGTAATAATAAAATAAAAAGATTAGTTCACCCTCATCTATCTATACCAATAATAATATAAAGAGGAAAGATTTTTTTGTTTGTTTGTTTGTATGTTTGTTTGTTTGTACCGAATAGGCTTCGAAACTACTGGACCGATTTAAAAAAATCTTTCAACTATGGAAAGCTACATTATTCCCGAGTAACATTGTTAACATTGAGTTAACATAACACACAGGCTATAATTTTGCCGGGAGCGACGCTGCGGGGGTCAGCTAGTGTGTACTACACTAGCTGACCCCCGCGGCGTCGTTCCTGAAATTGACAATAGAGATTGAAGTGTAAAAGCTAGAATTTCAACCACTTTTTAAAATAAAAACCAGTTATCAGTCACTAACCAAACACTAACTCCCAAAATAAAATGAGGTGTTCTAAAATAAAGCCTAAAATTAACTCTTTAGTGTGCAGTCACGTCACAAAGTACAAAATATGAACGTCAGCAGTTTGCCGAAAATATGCAAACGGGATGCTGCTAAACCACTTTAACATTTAACGTTGAACATCACGTATTATTTTAAACCAGTTGCGAGGATTTTGTAAAATTCTTGGTATATTTTGTAACGAAATGACTGCGTAGCTAGGTGGACTGAGTACTTTAAAGGAAAATATTGGAAACTGAAGGGAAAATCAGAGTGTTGTGACCCAGCTTGGAAGAGGCATATTATTCACATTTTTTAAGAAAATTCAAAACATTTTTTAATATAGTTTATTTAGGGACATGATCCCATTGCTATAGAAATTTTGGGACTTCTGATCAAAATACCGCAACAAGTGGTTTTGGCAGTCCTCTTGTGATGTTAACCTGACACTGCCTAAAGAATTCTGAAGAGACCGAAACAGGTGGAAATCGGAAGGTGCAAGGTCAGGACTATACGGCGGATGCATTAACCTCCCAGCCAAACTCTCTTAATTTTTGCTGAGTGGCTAAAGATGTGTGAGGTCTAGCGTTATCATGATGAAAAACCACACCCAATCTGTTGATTAATTCCGGCCGCTTTCTCTCAACTTCTTGCTTTAATCAGTTGTTCGCAATAGAGTTCAGAATCGTTGGTCCTGCCTGGTGTAACAGCTCATATTGAATAATGCCCTTCCAATCCCATCACAAACATAGCATCACCTTGTTGCGAGTTAACCTGGGTTTCGACAGTCTGTGAAGCCTGAACGGCCTTTGACCACGACCTTTTTCGCACGTTCTTGTCGTACGTGATCCATTTTTCATCACCAGTTATCAACTTCTTCAAAAATGGTTCGGTTTCATTACGTCGTAATAAAGAATCACAAATGAGTACACGGTTCATTAGGTTTCTTTCAGTGAGATCGTGAGGTATCCAAATATCGAGCTTTTTTGTGTACCCAGTTTTTTTCAAATGCGCCAAAACTGTTTTGTGGTCAATTTCCAGTTCTTCAGCTACGTCGTAACTACTGATATCAGCAATCTTGCTCCACTTTTTCAAAAATGGAATCCATTTTAACCGTAATAGGGCGACCAGAGCGACGTGCATCTTTGACATCAAAATATCCGGATTGAAAACGCTTAAACCAAATTTGTGCTACTCTCACAGACACTGCACTAGGTCCATAAACATCGCAATTTTTTTTCGCGGCTTGCGTTGTATTTTTACCTTTTTAGTAGTAAAATTTTAAAATGTGTCGAATTTCTTCATTAGATTCACTCATCTTGACGTTACGAAAAACAAATGAAAATCACACATTTTCCTAATTTGAATTTGGAATTATGTTCTTTAAAGTTTAAACTTTCAATGATACCAAAACCAGCCAGATACAAATAGTATAGCCAAAGAGATTTTATTACAAGTTCATACATTCTATAATGCGAAAAAACTTTTTCTCGAACCTAATATGTCTAACAGTGGACATCTTGGTGTCGTCAATTCCCTCTTATTTAAATTTTCATCAAACAGTGCTCAGCCACGTCGATAGCCTTACGCTGACCACGCAAAGGTCTAGCATGCTGCAGTTGTTTTAGCATATAGGACAAGACATGATGTGGAGTGATTCCGCAGTCACATTGTGACAGATCGCACTAGCCCTATCTAACCAGGTTATGCCTACAGCGGCCCACCTGGCTTTCATTGATATGGCTATCGCAATTACGAGTGCAAGAACGTAAGTTTCGGGGTTCGATCTGAAAGTCAAGCAAAAATTAATTTCATTTTTCGATCGGAAATCATATCTGCTCAGCAGCAACCTGAAGTTTAGTTTTTTGTAACCGATTAGTGACCATAAGATCATGCTCTGTTTCTTTCACAGCATTAGCAGAAGCTTTTGTGCCATCGATCATAATCATCATCATCATTTCAGCCGAAAGTCGTCCAATGCTGGACATTGGCCTACCCCAAGTGCCACCGTCAGCTTTGTGCATGTATCATAATCGCGCGTGAACCAATATCATTAATTAAGATAATATAAAATAAATATAAAACCAGCAGCAAACATTATTTCAGCAATATTTTACTCAGATTCCACATTAATCTGCTTCATCTACTCCTTTCATGTCGACACGAGCTGTGAGAGAATAGCTTTATGCCGTGGTAAAAAGATTAGCCAGTTAGCTAGATTAGTACCGGACATGACTGAGTGCTCAGGATGCGCTGGGTGTACTTGAGTATCGTATCAACTGTTGGGGCTAATTGCAGTGCGCTTTTAATTATTTATGTTGAAACGAGTGTTCAGTTAATTAGCAACAACACAGAAACTGAAAAGGTTGCGAGGTTAAGCTGCGCTCGCTGCGGTCAGTACGTGCATTGGTTAGCTTTTAATACGGGTATGTCCATCATTCGTGTTTTGGGTTCTAATCATAAAAACATTTTAACAAAAAAATCAAACCAACTTCAAAACAAAACACTACAAAGCGAAAAATAACTTTCTTTTTCGAATTCGGTGTGTTTGATACCTATCGGTTTCCGTTTTTCGACACCGACTTCGGAGAAGAAAGTTATTTTCGCTTTGCAGGGTGTTTTGAAGTTTGTTTGATTTTTTTTGTTAAATGTTTTTATTTATCTCTTTTTAGGTTTAGGTTTTTTTAGGTATGTTTTGTAGGTTTCACCTCCAATTGCCATACAAATCATTTATAGCCAAAGTACATGTTATGACGAATCAATAAGCCCAAACACGGCTAGGATAAATTGTTTTATTTTGGAGTATCAGTACCTACCTTCCGGCTTTATCATCAGATCCGTTGAATGGTATCATTTTCATCAGTACCATTTATTTATAAGAATTCGCTTCATCATAGTCGGTTAACTATTCGAGATACTCGTACGTGGGACACTCAGAAAGTTTTGCGAAACTAAAAAAAATTGTTCTATACGTACATATATTTTTATTAAATCTTTTCAAAGTACTTTCCACCAGCCTCTATACAAAGATTCATGCGCCTAAACCAGTTTTCAAAACACTTTTTCCAGTCCGCCGCAGACACCTCGTTTACAGCCTGCTCGAACGCAGCCAGCGCATCTTCCGGCGACGAAAATTGTATCCCTTTGAGCTGATTTTTTATTTTTGGGAATAAAAAGAAGTCACACGGTGCTAGATCAGGGCTGTAAGGAGGGTGACCCAGGAGTTTGACTGGCGTGCTGTCCAGGAAGTCCCTCGTTTTGAGTGCGGTGTGCGCAGGTGCATTGTCGTGGTGGAGCAGTAGCCCGCGGAGCCCTGTGTTTGGTCGCTTGTTGCTTATAACAGAGAAAACTTCTGGCAAACATTTGGTAGTATACCATTCGGCATTAATGCTTCTTTGATCCCGTAAGGGAATTGATACCAAGTGGCCAGTCAAATTAAAAAAGCTAGCGATCAAAATCTTACCCCCGCTTCTAGATCGCTTCACTTTGGTAGGCGTTGGCTCATTTTGAAACACCCAAACAGTCGACTGGCGCTTGGTTTCTGGGTCGTATTGATAAATCCAGGACTAATCACCTGTAACGATGTCGTAAACACGCCGAGACGAGCCTGCTTCAAATTTGTTAAGCATATCACGGCACCATTCCACCCGGGCCTGCTTCTGATCATCGGTGAGGTTGTGCGGCACCCAGCGTGATACTATCCTCCTCACGCGAAGATGGCTGTGTAGAATCTCGTGAACGCTTCCCGATCCAATCTTCAATATGTGTTGAATCTCCTGATATGTAATTCGCCTATTGTCTTGGATTAAATTTTTCACTGCTAGCACGTTTTCTTCGGTAACAGCCGTCAAAGGGCGACCGCTTCTTTCGTCATCCCCCAAAGTTGGTCGACCGCGCTTGAATTCGTTATACCAACGATACACGGTTGCCTTGGAAGGGCCTTCATCCATGAATGCCATTTGAAGTCTATCGTACGATTCATCCGGTTTCAGGCGACACTTGAAATCGTATAAAATCATAGCTCTAAAATGTTCCCGGCGCAGATCGATATTTCAGTGAGACACAATACTTTGAATTAACTCGCAAAAAATGTGGAGGGAAATTTTGAAATTGGAACTTACTTATTTTTACTTATAAATAATCATATTTTCGAAAAACATTATAACTGGCCAGTCTCCCATATATAAAAACTTTTTTTCGCAATACTTTCTGAGGGGCCTGGTATCTTATACCCGTGGCATACTTATCATTAAGGATTTACAGTGGCCATCTGTGATCTTTTTCATCAGCAAATGATACTTCCTTAGTGAAAATGATTGTATTGTGGATGAAAATACCAAAATCGCTATATGTATGCCTATAATATTTCAAGAGTTCCCTCGATTTCTCCAGGATCCATAGCAGATCGTGACCTGATGACAATAGGACCACGCGGAAAGTATACCCTTTCAAGAAAATAATAATTTTCCAAATCGGGCCAGGCTTTGAGTAATCGGGGAACATACATAAAAAATAAAATAAAATGATTCCGACGAATTGAGAACCTCCTCCTTTTTTGAAGTCGATTAAAAAGAAACAGAACCCACATAATTAGATAACTTTTACTCCATTAATCGTAATCTTGTTTCAAGAATCAGTTCATTTCTCGTTCGGGCGTTTTTCTGTCAAAAATGTTTCAGTAAGTCCCATACCAGTTCCTACCCCTTTAGAGGTGTGTGTTCGATGGACGCCGTAAAGTTTCTACCACCCACACATAAGCAAAACATACCGTACATAACTAAGCCTGATTAGGGCAGATTGTACTAATTTATATAGCTAATGAGACAGAACAATTCGAACAATACCTTAACTACTATCCGTCACTCAGGCTTATAACGTATTATAATAATTGTTGTGTATAATTTATAATGCCGTGTATAATGTATACTTATGTTAGTCTTTCCTACAAAGGGTAGTTGCATCCATTGTTTTTGAATACACGTTCGGCCGTCGCAAATGGGACACTGTAACAATAGTTTAGATGTTGTTGTGTTTCTGCATTTAGTAAATATTTTCATCTCTCTGGTGAACATTGCTATTATCCTACTTGTATTCAATTTACCAGAGCAGTGGTGGCCCACAGTGGTATCAGCCGTGACTTACATGTTGTAGATCGTGGGTTGGCAGGCACTTAAGACGGTACCCTGACCAAAAAAGCGGCATGAGATATGAGCATTCCTATTGGTTTAGCGGCACTGGTGGTGCATGAATTACAGTAGTGAATACGCCCAGATTTTAGAATAAAATCTAAAGATTTTATTCTAAAATCTGAATCGGAAATCGAAAATCGAATTTTGATCTTTTGATAAAAAAAAACTACAAAAATGTTCGTTATTAAATTGTCTATTCGTTAGTGTTAGTACAAAAAATAACTAATGAACACTTTACGAGGAGATGCATAATATCAATAATTATTTCTCATTTTTATGTTTTTTTTTGGAAGGAGATTAGTGAAATATATACACCATTTAAAAAAAAACTAAATCTACCATTTTAGAATCAATATTTAAATGAAGAAATTTAGTGTTTTTTTTTTTATTGTTATTTCGTTTTGCTCGGGGTACCGCCTTAACTTTGACTAAATTAATTCATCACTGCTCCCAAAATGGTAAAGGAAAACATCGTGTGAAAACTGGCATGTCCTAGAACCAAAAATTCATAAAGGATAGTAACTCTGTCTGTTTATCTGTTACCTTTTCAACCTTAAACCACTGAACTGATTTAGATGAAATATGATATGGAGATAGTTTGAGACCCTGGGAAGAACAAAGGTTAGTTTGTGGTTGAAGTGTATATGGTGAATTTCTCAAGAAAGGTGATACTATACAAATTAATGAAAGATCTCAGAAGAACAAAATAGACTATTCGAAGTACTAATGCTACGTAGACGAAGTCGCAGGCAAAAGCCAGTGTGATATAAATCGAACGTCAGGGTTTTCTAATTGCATTTCTAGTGTTTGGATGTTTACATCAATCACGCACGGCCCAAGGGCATGATGGAACAAAAGTGAACCACGGTCTGGATTATGACATAGGATATTTTTATTGCAAACTTTTAAATCCTAATTAAGAAAGTTTTGGTCAGCTACAAAACGTATTTAGTCAGCAAAAATAATGAATTGAGCTTCTAGTGGTTGTCAAAAATAACTTTATGTTCTGCAAGTAATATAATACTGGGCAGTCTTATAAAGGTTGTGTCCTTTTAAAGGCCAGTGCACTATGGTAATATATTAATCAAAATGAAAAACCAAATAACGTTGTAAAATAGAACTTGTAGTTTCAACAAAGACTAACAATTTAATTAAAAACTTTTTTTTTTATATAAATGCAGTGTATTTTTTAATTTTAATAACTTTAATAATGACGAATTTTCTTTAGAAAAATGAGAACGATAGATCTTCTTGATAAAGAAGATAAATAAAATGCAATTAATTACCCACACAAAATTAATAAAAGCGTGTTAAAAAAGTACATAATTGCTGCAATTTCTCACAACTTCATTAACATAATTTTTACTTAAACACGGAAAAAGTTACCCTAGAAAATTCTAAATATGAAAAAATATTAGGAAATTTATGAGTGTCATGTTTAAAGATATGAGTTTTCTCGTTAGATATGCAAGATGGTTGGCGCTGATTTTAATTAATTTAATAAAAGTTTATTTTTCCTTTTAATATTCTTTTTTGCTTTTTGACTTTGCTTGGTTTTTTGTTTAGTGAATTTGTAATACAACTCAACAAGCATGACATAAAGTAAATTGAAGATTGGTAAATAGAACATACCCACTAGGTATATTAACACTGTCACCACCTTTTCGTAGCTATAAGTACAGGGTTCAGCAATATTATTGACAAGTGTAGATAGTGTAGTGGTAAGAGATGTGTAACTTTTTTTTTGTTGTATTGTAAAGTCTATTCTATTCTATTCATAGCTGATCACGTGTCTGTAGTCAATACATAATATAAAATTACGGCTGTATTATCGAAGGGTTGTGTTGTATTAGTACCACCTGTAATATTACACCCATTGTTGCCCGGAACATTGTTTCAACTAAAGCTAAAATTGAATTAATATACGAAAAATATCAACCAGGTGCGAGTCTGAATCGCGTTATTAAATTAGCCGTTCGAAAACTGTTGTCTCTATACATCTATCTATACTGATATTATAAAGAGGTAAAGTTTGTGAGTTTGTGACGTTGTAAGTGGTAATCTCTGGAACTATTGATCCGATTTTGAAAATTCTTTCACCAGTTGAAAGTTACATTATTTGTGAGTGTCACAGGCTATAATATATTTTCAAAAAAATAGAGATGCTTATGAAAATTGCAATAATGTAACCCAAGGTAGCAACATGTTGCCTATAAAATTCATTGTGTGTGTAGTGCGCTGTGAAAACTATTGATGATATATAAAAATTAGTAGGTAGGTAGGGTAGGCAGGGTGGTCAGGGTAAGTAGGGTAGGCAGGGTAGGCAGGGTAAGCAGGGTAGGCAGGATAGGCAGGGTAGGCAGGGTATTACTCGTAAACTTGTTAGTCCTACTTAGCTCCAATCGTTTTCTTTTTAATTTCGTTATGCATACTAATGCCGAGAATTCTATCACATATCCAAAAGCAACCATTTTGAAGGAAGCGGGAAGGGACACTTGACTCTAACAAAATTTGTTATTTAAAGCTTAATTTTACGCGTAATATTTTTGAATGGCCTATCCAACGATACCCCACACCATGATCCAGACGAGAGAAAAATTGTCTAAATATGCCAAAGCAGGAGATTTAAGTTCCTTCAATCCTACTACTATTATAAACGTGAATGATTGTGAGGATGAACGGATGGATGTTTGTAACTCTTTCACGCAAAAACTACAGAACGGATTTTGATGAAACTTTACAGAAATATAACTTGTACATCAGAATAACACAAAGGCTATAATTTAGAAGGATATCGGTTGAAGTACTTATAAAAGGCGTGAGGGGCCGCGGCCGGAGGCTAGAAGGTAATAATTTTATGAGTTGTTTTAAATGTTAACAAAACGGGATATTATAAATTGCATATCAAATAAATAATCGCCTATCAATACATACTCATCATTTATATTCTTATTTACATCTAATTAAATGTAAATAAGAATATAAATAACTTACTTCACTACAAATAAACTAAATGTTTAACAAAACTCAAACTGCAGATAAAACGAAATTATACATCAATATAACATTACTTTTTTCCTTATAATGCAATACTGTTAAATTTATTTTTGTACAAAAATACTACATACATAGCATAGATACTGATTGCACAGCAAATTTTCCATATTTCATAGTCTATTTTAGTTGATCTACGAATAAATTATGGTCAAAGAATCAGTCCAAGAGCGAGTGAAGCGAGCTCGGGAACTTAGGGACACGGACTGGTTAGGTTCGAACGAGATGACGGGAGCTGAAGTGAGCGAGCAAAGCGAGCGAACTCAGCTCTCGTCATCTCGTTCGTGTTAGGTTTCTTTTGACCCTGCAGACAGAAATAGGCTACGTCGACTTATTCGAAAAATCGCTGTACGCTGCGAAAATAAATTGTAGTGTGTTTAGTGATATTTTGAGTTGAATATTTTGCTGTGCAATCAGTAATTTTGATGGGAATTCGGAATCTTATTGCGTAGAAAAAGGATATTTTTTGATTTGCGTTTAAATACTACCCTAACAAAACTTACTTCGGCTTACTTTTCGCACTAATTAACTATCGTAACATCACGCCAGAATATCCCGAAGAGCTAGGCAGAGGTGCATTAATGCTCTGCTTTTTGATCATTTTGAATTCTCTTCGTAATACATAGTGAAATTAATTTCAAAATCACTGGGCGTATTTTAAAGAAATTTTGTCATTTCAATTATAGTTTAACTATCTACATTTTAGTCTAAGGTTTTTTTTAAGTAATGAGGAAAGTACAAAAAACAACTGAATTCAGGGCCGCGCGGGTGTGAAAAGTGTGCGCGTTTTGTCTCCACAATGTTGTTGGCGACTTTTGTCGTCTTAGGCGTAGGCCACACAGAAATGGCGTCGGGTGCGGACATGGCTGACAATTGCACTTTATTTCCATGCATTTTGTATGAAATTTGAATGTAATAGGAAGCCGCCCGTGCCAAGTGCGCGCCCGACGCCATTTCTATGTGGTCTGCGCCATAAGTACCGTGTTATAGGGGGTGAGACTTATTAAAGGTTTATTTATACTTACATTGCAAATTTTAAACAAGGTGTCTTCCAAGTTTCTTTGATAACAATTTTACCTTAAGATACCAAAGCGTAAAATACTTTCTAGAAATACATATACTCACGTAATAATGCTACACCAGGTTCATTTTATAACAGGTTACATTTGTAACGTGAACCGCAACTTCCTCAGAGAAAGCGTTGTTCTCGACGTAATGAATATTGCTAGGTTTTGGTTTGTCGTAATTATGACGCATTGTAGCAAATGTTTGTTTATATGGCTACAGATAAACGTACGTGTGACGTATTTGTTGCTAAAATTATGAAATTATTTACTTATTTCTTTATTCATAACTAGCTGTTCCCCGCGGCTCCGCTCCCGTGAACTGTTTTCGGGAAAAAAAATAGCCTATATCACTCAGGAATAATGTAGCTTTCTAATGGTGAAAGAATTTTTTAAATCGGTCCAGTAGTTTCGGAGCTTATTCGGTACAAACAAACAAACGAAAAAATCTTTCCTCTTTATAATATTGGTATAGAACATTTCGACAATACGTACGGCTCGCGCCAGCGTCGTGTGCGCATGCGCGAAGATTGGCTCTCGGGTGTTTCTAACCCACATTGTATGGGAGTATGGGACGTCGTTAAAAAATATGTGAAATGTTACATAAACAAGTTCCAGAACCACCATAAAAGCAACCAAGAAGGTCTCAGAAATATTCCATCGGTCCAAGACACAAAGGTAGGAAGGCTCTGAATGGTTGTTTCAATTTTTTTCACCTTGTATGCCAAAGGTTAAAAGTTAATATCTGCAACAAAATTTCTAGTCTTTGCTAAGACAATTCAAAAATATTATCATGATTTGGAACCGAAGTGGCACAGTGGTGGTAATTGTATTCTGCACCACTTTAAATGTTTTCAATACACAGTCAAACACAATATACCTTACTTAATGACTTATATTTGCTTCTTAACAAATTAGTGCATTTGTAAATTATGTTATCAAGCATAATGGATTCCAAAAAATAAGTCTAGAAACATATAATAAATTAAACGTACAAAATTTTTCTTGATCTATTCAATTAACTTAAAACACAACATGTTTCGTCTGAAGCACAATCAGTAGCCTCTTCAACTTTTAATGCTCGTGGACATTTGAAATTATTTGCTGAAAGGCATTTCCCGCGTTTGGACTTGCATTTGATAGTCACCTTCGCTGAAAAAGAAAATGACATAAGGAATTTATTTATTTAAATATAAATAGTCACCATTCTCTGTATCCCAATTTATTTATCTAGCTTCTGCCCACGGCTTCGTCTGCAAAAAGCCTATGTGCTATTCCATAATATATATATCTATACTATAATCTTTCTCTGTGCCAAATTGTACCCAAATGCGTTCAGCCGTTCTTGCGTGATTGAGTAAAAATCATCCATCCATCCAGCCATCCAAACATTTATAATACTAGTAGCATTAGTAGGACAACATTGTGACAGGGCTTATTTGTCGTACAATAAAATAAAAAACATAGACCTGCCAGACAGAGATGGAAAGGAGTATACTGAATATCAGGATAAACAACAGAATAATAAACAAAACAATAAGAAAGCGCACGAAAGTTGACGATGTCTTAACTACGATTTGGAAATTCAAGTGGAAATGGACAGGCCATATAATAAAAGGTACTGAAACATCAAATTATTATAAAAACAAAAGACCCGACTGCCAAAATATTTTTTCTGAAAATTAAAAACAAATATACATTTCAATATTATGAGGTGCTGCCAGCGGTGACAAACGAAGTTCTAGTAGTTTTGCCTGCAGCATCTCAAAATATTTAATGTTTTTTTAATAGTACTTGTTATTCTCTGTTTAGTTAATTATGTTATCAGTCGAAATGATGTTTTTATAATAATTTGTTTTATTTCAGACTTTTTAGTTTTATTAATGAACAAGATCTCCAAATAAGTATTGTTTTGGACATACATACATACGCTCGAAAAAAAACTACCCGCCCGCAGTCGGTTAAGAACGTAGCATATTTTTCTGGTATCCCAGAAACGCAAAAAAAAGCCCGGAAGACAGGTTCGAAGAAAGGAAGATGACATAACAGCAGGGAAAACGTGGACCAGGATATCATTGAATAGAAGAGAATGTAAAGGAATGTAGGAGGCCTTTGCCAAATATGGGCAAATAGACCGGCTTTTTGATGTTGACCCACCAGAGATATAATTTTAATGTATCAAAATGTGTCTGAAAAAATACTTATACCTATATATTATTATTATTAACATAAAAAGTTCAATAACTTACGTGGTTTGCAGCACTCCATCCCGAGGTCTTGTTGAACTGGGCATAGTCCTCTTACACCTACTTTTGTACCTTTGGGGCAGGCTACCGATCTCGCGCAAACCCCACCAACCGACATACAGGGTAATTCAAAGAATGGTGCGTTTCCAGCTGAAAATAAAATCAAAATAATGTGAGTAGTTATCACTTTCACAAACCTCTCTATGAAAATAATTTTGCCATTATGCACTACGCACACTTGTGACGAGGTTCTTCCTTCGATACTCTTCCGATCACTTATTACTGGCAACCGTTTTATAGCAGGCCACATCATCATTTACTTTTCACATTATCATTCGATTTTCAATTCAAATTCAGAACGCCACATTCTCCTTCCCATGCACTCTCATTCTTCCCAGTAGTCACTTCATCTTTTGAGCCCGCCGAGGCTAGTTACTGTCTATAACTATAACCATCGTCTTATAATCGTGTTATAATCTTTTAAAAAAACGCTGTGTGTCAATACTGTACTGTGTGTATTCTTCTAATAATTTTGTGCTATAAATAAATATTCTCCAGTCTGCTTTCTCTACAACCAATTAATAACGTGGTCTGGTGATGTTTCCTCAAATTGAGCAAGCTGGATACACCGTACACCGGTACACACTAAGTTCGGTTAGGTACATGTCACGAAAGGTTTAAAATTTTGCTTCTTAGACATACTGGTTTCCTCCCTATGCAATGTTTTTCTTAAGCCATTGGTCAAAAATAATTAACACAAAGTGAAATCCCTGAAAGTCTTATACAGCAATGCCTGTGTTTGTCAGGTGCGATAATTTGGAATTCTTACTTGTGTTCTAGCCCTTCAAAAGATATTTCCACTCCAGAACGGATTGTGAAACGAGGCATTGTTATTACTGACCTAGAAATCAGTCACGGTGTGCAATGTGTAATATCTCCAACGTTTATTTACGGGCGAAGATAAGCTCTTGACTCACTTCAAAACGAAGGAAAATAAAAATAAGTGTGTACCTACATAAAAACACTTGAGGGCTACCTAAGTGCATTTTTTTTTTTAATACAACCGACTTCCAACTAAAAACATTACAAACTGAAAAGTAACGTCAATAGAAGAAGTCGGTGTTCTTGTTTTTGTGTCTTCGTTTTTGACACCTACTTTATTTGTTTACCCTCACACTGGAATGCCTTGCAGCAATTATGCCAATGGAGCACAAACTTACGAATACTAAACTATAAGTCCAGGTTTGTTCACGATGTTTTCCTTCACCGTGGTCAGCGATGTCCACAGAAACTTAGAAAGTACAAATGAATTAAAAAAGTCACATTGGTACTTGCCCGATTTGACCTCATGCACGAGGGGCGTGGTCTTAGCCACTGGGCCACCAAGACGATAAAGAAACTACATTACTAAAGTTGAAACTTTCTTTTTCTTTCTTTTTTTAAAAACGTTGCCCCACACAAGGAATTTCTTCCTGTATCGTGGGTGCGTTTACAAACATATAAACTCACATACACAAAACCCAGAGCCGGAACAACTATCTGTAGGTCATACAAATATTTGTTTCGTGCGGGAATCGAACCCGCGACACCCAGCGCAGCAGTCAATCGCTCAACCACTGCGCCACCCGTGCGCCCAAAGTAACCAGCTAACTATCACAAAGACGGACATACCATAAGCTCTAGGCAAGTAACATTCTATGAAGGCAAGTGTAGCGATAGTAATTGACAAAACGTCAGAAATTTATAGGATTGCCAAGCGCTATCGAAATGTCACCTAAAAATGTATGGGATTGCCAAGGGCTATCGAAATGTCACCTAGAAATATATGAGATTGCCAAGCGCTATCATAATGAAACATAAAAATGTATGGGATTGCCAAGCACTATCGACATGTCACCTTAAAATATATAGGATTGCCAAGCGCAATCAAAATTTCACCTAATATGTATAGGATTGCCAAGCGCTATTGAAATATCACCTAAAAATGTATGGGATTGCCAAATGCTAGCGAAATTTCACCTAGAAATATATGAGGTTGCCAAGTGCTATCGAAATGAAACCTACAAAATGTATGGGATTGCCAAGGGCTATCAAAAGTTCACCTGAAAATGTATAGGCTTGCCAAGCGCTATCGACATGCCACCTTAAAATGTATAGAATAGCCAAGCGCTTTCGAAATGTCACCTAAAAATGTATAGAATTGCCAAGCGCTATCGAAATTTCACGATCAAATGTATATGATTGCCAAACGCTATCGAAATTTCACCTAAAAATGTATGGGATTGCCAAGCACTATTGAAAAGTCACCAAAAATGGATGGGTTTGCCAAGCGCTATCGAAAATTTACCTAATCAATCGCTCACATTTTGGCATTTTAGCCATTGCCATCGCGATGTATTCCGTTCTAATACCAACATCTAATACGTATTTGTTTCAATTTTTTTTTTCTATTCCGAACGAATACCACTCTTTAAATAATTAAATTGAATGTGCGAATGAATACTACCAACTTGAATTTGGTACAGTCAGCTCAACCCGACCTAATTAAAAATATTTCTGTATGAACGTCGGAATAGTTATCGATTTTAATTTACACCACTAGTTCTTGGTGTTTTATTTATATTCGTAAATATTAGCACATTTAATAGCTATAAATAAAAAAAACTCAAAGATCTCGACAACAGACAAGGCGAAAAATGAATATCAAGTAAAATTTCAAAATTTAGGAAACCCCCGACACATTTATCTTGATTATGACACCCCGATTCATACAGTAAAACGACCATAACTTTTGAACGGCTGAACCGATTTTATTCAAACATACCTAAGAACACTTTCGACAAAATTACCTTTCAAACAAAAAAACTGAATTAAAATCGGTTCATCCGTTTAGGCGCTATGATGCCACAGACAGACACACAGATACACAAATAAACAGATACACAGACACACAGATGTACAGCAACACACGTCAAACTCATAACACCCCTCTTTTTCCGGCGGGGGTTGAAAAGTAAAAATAAGAATAAATAAGTGATGAATGACTGATTTGAATTTACAAAAAGCAGTTTTTCTATGATATTTTACAATAGTTACATTATCCCGGACGTCAGCCTGTACGAGATTAGGATGGCTCTGAAACAGCTCAAAAACAACAAGGCGCCGGGTGACGACGGAATCACGGCTGAACTCCTGAAGGCGGGTGGCAAACCGGTCCTTAAGGCCCTTCAGAAGCTGTTTGATTCCGTCATACTCGAGGGCAAAACGCCACAGGCATGGTGCAGGGGTGTGGTGGTCCTCTTCTTCAAAAAGGGTGACAATGCCCGGCTGAAGAACTATAGGCCTATCTCACTTCTTAGCCATGTCTACAAGTTGTTTTCAAGAGTCATCACGAATCGTCTCGCGCGCAGGTTTGACGATTTCCAGCCTCCCGAACAAGCCGGATTCCGAAAAGGCTTTAGCACCGTAGACCACATACATACGCTGCGGCAGGTTATACAGAAGACCGAAGAGTATAACCTGCCTCTCTGCTTAGCGTTTGTGGACTACGAGAAAGCCTTCGATTCGATCGAGACTTGGGCTGTACTGCAGTCTCTCCAACGGTGCCAGATCGACTACCGGTACATTGAGGTGTTGAAGTGTTTGTACAGAAACGCCACCATGTCAGTCCGTCTTCAGGATCAGACCTCGAAACCAATATTTCTCCAGCGTGGCGTGAGACAGGGAGATGTCATTTCTCCGAAACTGTTCACTGCTGCGCTGGAGGATGTATTCAAGGTTCTGGACTGGAGGGGCCTAGGCATCAATGTTAATGGCGAGTACATCACTCATCTTCGGTTTGCCGACGACATAGTGGTCATGGCTGAGACCATGGAGAGCCTCAATACAATGCTCGATGACCTCAGTAGAGCTTCCGGAAGAGTGGGTCTTAAAATGAACATGGACAAAACCAAGGTGATGTTGAATGCCCATGTTACACCCACTTCTACCAAGGTTGGAGACTCTACACTCGAAGTTGTGGAAGATTATGTCTACCTGGGACAAACGATCCAGTTGGGTAGGGCCAACTTCGAGAGAGAGATAAACCGTCGAATCCGACTCGGCTGGGCAGCGTTCGGGAAGTTGCGCGGTGTCTTCTCGTCCAACTTACCACAGTGTCTCAAGACAAAAGTCTATGACCAGTGTGTGTTGCCAGTGATGACATATGGCTCTGAGACGTGGTCGCTTACAATGGGCCTTATCAGAAAGCTTACAGTCACTCAAAGGGCAATGGAGAGGGCTATGCTCGGCATTTCCTTGCGTGATCGAATCAGAAATGTAGAGATCCGTAAGAGAACCAATATTACCGACATAGCTCAAAGAATTGCCAAACTTAAGTGGCAGTGGGCAGGGCACATTGCTCGCAGAACGGATGGCCGATGGGGCAGAAAGGTTCTGGAGTGGCGACCGCGAACCGGAAGACGTTGCGTTGGAAGGCCTCCCACCAGGTGGACCGATGACCTCGTGAAGGTTGCGGGGATCCGCTGGTTGCGAGACGCACGGGACCGATCAATGTGGCGACGCTTGGGGGAGGCCTATGTCCAGCAGTGGACGTCTTTCGGCTGATATGATGACATTAAAAGTGATTTGATTTTGTAAAAAAATTACCTGACATAGTTATTATTAGATATGTAGACGTAAATAATTACGTACTTATCAAATAATAAATATGTTAGGTAAATTTTAATACAAATGAAGATTTGATTTTCTGAGATGCTTTGTAATTTTTAAATTGTAAGAAAATTGATCTTTTCTTTTGAAGTTTTTGCAAAAAAAATATGACACAGGTACAAGGATCAAAATTATATTATAGTTAATTATGAGTTGAAACCAATACCAGTGGTATGTAACATTTCATAGTAAAATTGCAAAATTTAAAAAAACCCCGACACATTTATCTTGCTAAAACACCCCGATTCAAACATAAAACGACCATA
Organism: Orthosia gothica; assembly: GCA_949775005.1. Classification (NCBI taxonomy): domain Eukaryota; kingdom Metazoa; phylum Arthropoda; class Insecta; order Lepidoptera; family Noctuidae; genus Orthosia; species Orthosia gothica. The sequence continues at coordinate 27,928,345 of OX459048.1, forward strand.
ACTTTTGAACGACTAAACCGGTTTTATTCAAACATAGCTAAGAATACTCTCGACAAAATTACCTTTCAAACAAAAAAAAAAAACTAAATCGAAATCGGTTTATCCGTTAAGGTGATATGATGCCACAGACAGATACACAGCAACACACGTGAAACTTAATAACACCCCCTTTTTTCGAGCGGGGGTTAAAAATAATAAAGGGGATCACTGCAAAAAAGAAATACACATGAAAAACAAATCTTAAAAACTTACAATTGCCAGGTTCTACCTCAAACTCTTCACTTATAGCCACTAAACTAACGACGGCGTTTAAGACAACCGTCAAAAATAATATTCTGTAAAACATTTTTACTGCACAACCGCTTCTGGCTAAGTTTCTAAGTGGAATGATAAAGGCTTGTAAGTAACACTCTAGTAGTACTACTTAATCGTTCACATGTGAAGGATAATGAATAATGGCACTTCATATCCTGTGTACTTGGAATACAGGTTTGGGAAACCCAAATGTCTCATACAGTAGGATGTTTGATTAAGAACCATAATATTTTTCGATGAATTAGACAATGATGTAATATTTAAGAAACGGATATTTAAAATTTAACAAGCCCTTTGTTCGTAGGTTCGAATGTATTATTTTTTCGATTCAAACTCAAACTTTTACTTCTTCTTCCACAGCTTAGCTCAGAGACTCTTAGTACGAGAAAGCTATTATTTGTCATGGATATACATATTAATCACGCCGACAAAGTGCTAAAATAAAAACATAAAAAAATGGGTAGGAGAAACAATTTTTTTTTTTGTAAATCTAAAGTCAAAACATCAAGCAAACATCCCCATGTTTCTTTTTTTCTCGTCTTTCCCATGGCCATTCAAAAATGTTACGGGTCTGTGAAAACCATTTTTCTCTTCAGGGATCCATTTTAGTAAAATTAAGCTTCAAATGGCGAATTTTTGTTAGAGTCAAGTGTCCCTGCCTCCTGCCAGATATATGGTTGCTTGTGGATATGTGAAAAAATTCACCGCTGTAGTATATATAACGAAATTAAAAGAAAAACTATCAACTAAGTAGGCTTTACAAGTTTACGATTAACAGTCGACCAAAATTGTAAAATGTATAATAAAAAATTAAATATAATGATGTATGGGGACAACAGTTTTCAAATGACAAAGTTAATATTGTCCCATCGTTAGAGCAACATTCGGTGGTTTCATTGTTTATGAACGTTAGTGATGTTATGTTATGTTTATTTTGGTGAATGAAGCTGCTTGTACGGAACCCTCTGTGCGCGAGTCGGACTCGCACTTGGTCGGTTTTTCTACACTACGCACGGTTTTGAGCTAAACCAAACTTAAATAATTTATTTACATGCATTTTCGAATGGCCAAGTAGTCGGTCAGTCCAAAAATATGAAGCTAGTTGCTCATTGCAAATCGTAAGGAGATCTTTATTATAATGTCTTTATTATTATTATTCCATTTATTAAAGGCAAAATGACCTATAGAATACCTTAACCTAAATATACATATATTATTCATAGTGTTAGAACTTGCAAGAAACATCATGGACATTCTGTTTTTAAGCAGTAAATAACACATCAATCATGTTGAATTATAATTTTAATCTATTGATATATTGATACCCTTGAGTGCCAAAAAGTGGATCCATATTGCCAAAGCCTTCACTTCTTCTTTTTATTGGTACCTCTTGAAATCCCGCAATGCTTCCACATAGAGCCATAGTTAGTGAGTACATACTAATACTATCGCTAAGGGTTTAAATTAAGGAAAAAACAAAAATTTCTAGGTCGTTTTTGGCCAATAAATACGTTTTCTTTATTTATTTCATTCAGTACTCATGGATCGATCAATAATAATCGACTTCATTTACCATAGGACCAACACTAAACAAAACAGTATCTACTTATTTTCATAACTTTTTTCATGAAATTAGTTTTATTTTAGTTCGCCCTTATCATCTTCTTCATCCACAATTGCACACTATTTATTTCGATTTTCAGCAATTATTATGCCTTGCCATTAGCATTGCCATAAACAAAACCCGATACACCTTTGCTCCCAAAACAATTTATATTTACCAACTAAGATACTTGCCTCCTGTCTTAAAACAGCATTATGTAATTCCTTAAGCTTGTATAAAAGGATGACTCAGTAGGTCATTTTGTAACCAAAATGCTGACTAATCCTGACCCACATTCATCCAATGGCCTTTACATTTTAGCCAACGATTTCAACGTTGTCCTTAGGACTTCTTACGTTAGTGTTACGCTGACTAAATACATAGTTTAGATTTGGGGATTCCTAAAAATGAAGGTGAAATTAGTAAGATGGATTATCCATAATGTTGACCTTCGATTGTTGCGTCGTCATTTGTTTTCTTGGGACGAAAACAAAACTACGCCTTATAGTCCGGTCAAATTAGATATATCAAATTGCATAAATTCGCATAGAGCTGAAAATTGGTACGAATGTTTGGAACACCATTATAAATGACATGTAAAAAGTCCACATTGATTCCACGGGTCTCCCTTGTTTGACCGAAAGAAACTTGACAAATTTTCACTTCCCAAAAAATTTTTCGCGTGCTTTCATTTGCCAAATTATTACTAAGCAAAAAATCTATTCACAAAAATTGTAACGCAAACCTAATGTTTGGGAAACGAACGTTTAAACTATTACTTGTTTACCAACTAGTACTTTTAACATTTTTTATTTAGTCAAATATTTCAGTTGGAATAACAGTTTTTACGCAAAATCAAATAAGCCAAATATTTATACTTTTTTTTAAATATTTTTTTTAATTTATTTAATGTAGTCGTTTAAAATTTTTTTTAAAAATAAGTAATTATCCTAATCTAAATAGTTCAGTTCCGGGTAACCTACTAAAAACAATCTCTTATTTTCTATTAATGCAAGTCGTTTCTGCCACTCGCCGGCCGCTGCCGCACCGCTCGCTTCGCTCGCTCGGCTCGTGCGTAGGAGGTCACAGTTTTAACCTAAACTAACAATTTTTTTTAATAATTAACCTACTCTAACTACTTCCATAAATAAACTAATACCAAATAACCATAAATTTGACTTGTTTCAGACAAATTGAAAGAATTAATCGAATTCTGCAACACAAGTCTAAATACTCCGTAATAAAATTGCTAATGTCCATTGCAAAAAATTTAAAATTGTAATGTAAAAATATTTTGCATAAAAAAAATTATTATATTAAAATAAAATTGCATTTTTTAATTAAATAATTCCCAAAACATCTTATTTTTGCCTTAATATTTTTTGTCTTAACAAATCATTTCACCAAACGTTTATTGTCTGAAGATTGTTTGCTGTAATAAATCATTTGATTAAAGACCAAATGTCATAATGACATTATACTTGGTAATATTTAGCCCAGTAAAAATTTTACCAAATAAAAATATGCGTACTAAAATCAGTCGAAATATTGCAATGGTATAAAAAAAGGTTGCTAAAATTTGTTTGGGTAATAAAATTTTGTCAAGATCTTTTCGGCAAAACGGCAGGATCCTCGATCCCACACTTGCAAAACAATTTTATTCAAGGTCAAAGGTAACAAATATGGGTTTTTTGCATTTTTTTGCCGAACGGTAAGTTTTATGATAAAAACATGTTCAACAAAATTGTAGATTATGCAATTATCTATAAAAATTGTTCCTACAATTTTTTCCCTAAACGTCACCGTTTCTGAGATATAATGTTTGAAAAGTTGAAAAAGTTGTATTCCACATAATATACAAACGTTTCCACGCCACCTGACAGGAAGTGTACTTGGCGCGTCTTTTTTAACGTGATGTCCGGGACACCACGTTAAAAAAAGACCTATTCAATCTATAGCAATATTATAAAGAGGAAAGATTTTTTTGTTTGTATGTTTGTTTGATTTAAAAATTCTTTCACCTATGGAAAGCTATATTATTCCCGAGTAGCATAGGCTAAAATTTTGACGGGAGCGAGGCCGCGGGGGTCAGCTAGTTATCTATATGGATAAAGGAGATAGGCCTATTCAACAATCTATTGTGATCCTGTTTAATTCAATACTATTCAAAATTATGTAAAAACTGGTAGTATTGGACATGATGAAAGCCGTGTGAATTCTAAAAAAAATTGGTGAAATTATCCTTCTCATTCATAATCATCTGATATTTCTGCTTCCTCCTCTTCCTGTTCTTTTTTTTTTCTAACAGCAATTTATCAGATGTCTCTTTACTGATATCGTACGAATCCTCTTCTGATGGCGATTCAACATTAGAGCATGACTGACCTTGACAACTGGTACATGCTAAAGAACAAAACAATCCGACTTTTTGCACTGCATTATCCATACCTATTCCAGATTGACTGCAGCAAGATTTAGGATCATAAAATGATTCAATTGATAGTACAATTCATTTGTGCTACCTAACATTAGTATGTTCAGTAGCCATTTATCACGTCCTGAGCCAAACCGCAAAATAAATATTTAAAAAAAAAAACCTCTTTTAATTCTTTGTTTTATTCTGTAACTCCTTTTACAATCAATTTTGAACGATAAAAACAGATTTCGGCATTCCATTTTGCGGTGAAACATAACGTAACATTTACCAAAACTTAATAAACGACATTATCATAATCAGTAAAAATATTCACGGCATCATTTTGTTAAGCAGGTAATAAATTTGTGGTTGATTTTATTTGGTTCAACTTATGTTGTTTTATTGAAATGCTTTCACTGAACAGCTTAAATAATCAGCCTAAGAGCGTCCATAGACTAACTGTTGGGGGCAGTCAATGCCAACCGCTTCGAATGGTCATCATCATCATCATCATCAGCCTTTTAATGTTCCCACTGCTGGGCCTTCTCTCTGTCATGGGTCATAATCCACCATGCGGGCGTATTGCGGGTTGGTTATTGTCACATTTCTTCGAATTGTAGGTTTTAGAACATGCCGGTTTCCTCACGATGTTTTCTTCGCCGTTTTTAGAGTAGTGGTTTTGACGTAATTTATGCAAAGTAAAGCGTCTGCCTGGGTTCGAAACGACGACACGTATATTGGGGTCATTACCACTGGGCCACTACTATTTCAAGTGGCCGCTGTAAGCGAATCTGGAGATTTTGGCTGCGACTGCATTAGTGATACGTATATATATATATATATATTTATACGTATCACTAATGAGAGCAGTGGTGGCCCAGTGGTATCGGCCGCGACTTACAAGTTGTAGGTCGTGGGTTCGAACCCAGGCAGGCGCTTTACTTTGAGTAAATTATTTCTTCACCACTGCTTTCAAAACGGTGAAGGAAAACATCGTGAGGAAACCGGCATGTCCTAGTACTAAAAATTCATGTGACATTGACATTTACATGTGACATCCACCAACCCGCACTGGGCCCGCGTGGTGGATTACGGCCCATTCCCTCTCACAGAGAGGAGGCCTGTGTCCCAGCAGTGGGAACATTAATAGGCTGATGATGATGCTGATGATGTGTATTGAAACAACAGATTGTCGAATAGTAGTAGCCAAGCTATCGGTACCAACTGCTGCAAGCAGTCCATATATAAATTGCTGTCTCGCTAATGTGCCCATTGCCGTGTTTATTGTGTTTACTCGTCTCATCTGTGAATTATCAGAACTTATTTGTTTTAACCATGTATTTATACATGCACCAGGGGTACGGCCAGGTTGGCGTACGATGGGACTGCAAAGAATTCTACACGGACGTATGTAATATTGTTGGAATTACCCAATATTTACATATGTTACTCTAATTGGGCTTCTAAACAAGTGCGCCAAATTTCATAAGTTTATATGTGTATGTTTGTTCGTGTGTATGTATGTTTGTCCACGGATTTCTCCAAAACTACTTATCAGATCGTGACCATTATTTTCTTATTCGATTAGGTATTTCTCAACTTAGGGAATAGTGCAAGTTTCATCCGAATCGGTTCCGTATTTTTCAAGATATTGAATATATAACCGAACTCCTTAGCGACGAACAAAGAGATAAATAAAAGCATTTTCAGTGTTTTGCTTTTTAAGGTGGGTTTATTCTTTGTGATAACGTTTTTTAATACCTTAATGGATTGGCTTGGGTCTTTTGTTAAATTGAGTATATACTTTACAATCGGCAAAAGAAATAAAAAGGCAAAAGAAAACTAAAAAACATATTTTATTCATCACAGACAATACTTATTTAAAAAAAAAAAAATACACACGAAAATCAGATTCTCTTAGCTATTAAAGCAAAATACACAAACGAATTGAGACGAAAGTTGTTCATTACAATTACAAAAGGGAAAAATACAACACAACATAAAAAAAAACATAGCGTTTACAATACGTCGTTTCTTGTCGTGTGTGTTTCTTCTTTCATACAATTTTTACCGACTTCTTAACTGTTATGTTTGGCCCAATATTCAGCTATGGCAACACATTGTGCCGATGCAGCCATAGAGTCCTCACATGTACGGGTTACAGGTCGAAAGATGGACCGTGATCTAACATAATATTTAAATATATCTGTGATCAATTAGACAGCAGACCTCTTCCGGCAAACAGTCGATCACATCGTTTTTAATTAAGTTAGGGCACATGTATTTATTTATTTTCTTTGGCATGCAATATCCATTGCTTGAGGTGCATTTATCCTCCATGTTAACTGTAACAACGTTAAATTTGTTAGTTCAACATATTATATACTAGCTGTCCGCCGCGGCTTCGGTTCCGTTAACTGGCTACCCTAAGCTATTCTACCTACCTACCTTACCCTACCTATCTTCCCTACCTATCCGCCTGCCTGGTAGGGCTAATCAACCTACCTACCTATCTGCGTACCGTCTCCTACCTACCTACCTACCTACCCAACCTACCTACGTACCCATCCACCTACCCTATCTGCCTGCGTACCTTCCCAACCCTACTTACCTACCTAGCAACTTGTTTAATTTTTTAATTATAATTAATATTTCGATACGAATGTAACCAACGTTTGTTTCTACCGGTGCGGCGGCTATCTAACTAAATTTTTAAAGACAAAAGCGGCTATTGTCACTTAACTATGATTGTTAGATATATTCCCTGGCGGACATTTTTTTTAGATAATAATTAGTACTTAAATCATGCACTCATATCATTATCACAGCTTGGCAAAAAAGAGTCTGACTCTGGTCTGACGCGGTGACAGTTGGAACTAAAAATCGATGAGTGTGGCAACATTGCTCTGCTTGTCCATCGGCTAGTTCATTCTGCATCAACAGTGCGTGTATCCTATTATCTGATTTTTAATTTCGTAGACTAAACTGACATGGGTTGTTACTTTACCGTTACATTAAATTAGTGTCGTATCCTGAGTGATCGAAAGTTCATCGAAAATCGAAGTATATCGAAAATTGAATTATTTCACGGCAAAAGCAAAAAAAATACATTTGTTAAGAAACTAGCGGTCCTTATTTAACTAGCGGAGCCTTCTAATACAGGCATTGTTTGCCTTAATGGGGACTCCATTCACATTAACATGTTATGTAATTTCTAATTGGAATAATAAAGTAATTTGTATTTTGTATTATTTAGTTTCTACTCATTTATGTCAGACTTAATTTTATCGATCGCATTTATTTTATTATTGACGTCATATTTAACACAATAAAAGTTTATGTACTATGTGTATGAATACTGTTATACTTAAATATATTACGTTTATATTCATAAAACATTTATTTACACCAATTAGTACAATTAAATTGAGGAGTCATGTCACATCGATTCGATGAATCACTTATGATTGAGCCTTACCTACAACCATATGCGCCGCGCTTGCAACATTAAAAAAAAATAACGTCATTGGCAGCTGTCAGTTTAGTCTACGAAATTAAAATCACAGTATATTCGTTTTTCATAGATTTCTAAGAGATTTCGTTGCATAATTAACTTATAATGAATAAAACTATTAGTAGTAGTGGCAGAGCAGTGATTTACCGAGTATTTTGAAAAAAACTATCAAAGAACTGACGATATGACAGGTATTTACGTACCCTAAATAACTCATTGTTCCATAAATAGGTTTATATAAATGTTTTCAATGCCTTGTTTTATTGATAATCAGATTGAAGTAACTTTTAGTCTTGTTACAAAAATAGAAAATTTGAGGTTATGTTTTGTTGTTTGATAAGTCTCGTATACGTTAACCGCCATGATTGATACTTGAAGATAGTGAACATGGAATTAGTATTAAAAACATTATAGTATTATTTGTTATTATTAATTCGATATTCATTCACCTATTCGTGAAAACCGCATGAAAATCCGTTCAGTAATTTTTGAGTTTATCGCGTACAGGCGCGGCGGGGGACTTTATTTTATAATATGTAGTGATATTTGATATTGGAGGAGCAGTGGTGGTCCAGTGGTATTGGCCGCGACTTACAAGTTCTAGGTCGTGGGTTAGAACCTAGGCAGGCGCTTTACTTTGTGTTATATTATTTCATCACCACTGCTCTCAAAAACGATGAAGGATAACATCATGAGAAAATTGTCACTGTTCTAAAACCTAAAATTCGATTACATGTGACATCCACCAACCCGCACTGGACTTGCGTAGTGGATTACGCCTATCCCCTCTCACAGAGAGGAGGTCTGTGTCCCAGCAGTTAAAACATTAATAGGCTGGTGATGATGATGATGAGTGATATTTACAATAGCTATGCAAATTGTTTTCAAAAAGCTTTTAAGAATTATATTTTAAGTAAATTAAAGTACATTTTATTTATTTATTTTTAATTTAAATGTGGTATCAATAATTTTGACAGTCTGATTTCGGTCGATATAACAGTTTTGTATGTGAAACATACATTAACACCTTAACTGCCCGGAAATGAGACACAATTGAAAATGTATTGTTTGTCGGTCAACTGGTGTCTGCCATGGCGTTCAACGTGTTAAATCCATTCGTGTACTTACGAGTTCTATACATTTTCACTTCTGGCTATCCCACACGAGGATATAGGCAAGATTTTCGATTATGTTTTCCATAGAACTTACAGGGTCTGCAGCACTCAATACCATAACGTTGCTGCTGTGGGCATAGGCCTGTTTGTATGATTTTTGTATCGGCTGGGCATTCAAGTAATTTGGCACAGGTTCCACCTTTTTGCATACATGGTAGCTCGAAGTATGTTACTCGACGTTTTGAAACAACTGAAAAAAAAAACTGACTTTAAACCATAATTTTTTTTGCTCATATTGGCACTGAAGTTTCCACTCACGTAAGAACCTAAAAATTTTTTTGGTACTAGAGTACTCAACTGCGTACAAGTGGCTAATTTGATAGCAAGTTTGGTAGCAAGCTTCCAATAATTTGGAAGTTATGTTAGTGGATAAAAAAATATGTTGTTACATAAAGTTTATACTAAACAAAATACATACAAACATTCAATAAATAGGTAATCTTAATAAACTACCAAGTATTATAGTACAAATAAGTTAATAAGTTAACTAACTGGCCAATGCTAAGGACATTGGTAAATGCGTTACAAATCTTACAAACTGGTAACATTCGCTTAAAAAACAGTTAAAACATAAAATTACCCTTCACATCTGCAAGTTCATTTTTTATCGTTGTTGACTGCACCAAACACAGTGAAAATAATAGTAGAAAAAGAAATATCAAATTCAATTTCTTTAAGTCCATTTTGTGATACGTCTAGTCCTAACGAAGTTTTCAAATACAATGTTAAGATCAAACCGGCTAGCTAACCAATAATTATTTATATAACATTAAATATTTTGATTCTTACTTAATACATTCTTATGTCTTCTTAACGAGTATGTTGGTGTTGGAGTCCAATCTTGCCGGATGCATCTAAATACCTACCAGTATTTGAAATGGGATGGCTACCTATCTGTTCTTCGCAACCCCGTAGATGGATAACACGATACCCCTTATCAATACATGTGCCAGATATCCAAGCTCAAAATTAAAGTGACAGATTTTTTTTGGTTACAACCAAGTTTTGTAATTTACTTTAGTTATTATAAAATAGACTTTAATAATAAAAACTTTTATACAAAATAATAAACCGAATTCTAAAGCAATACATGAATTTCGTTTCGGTAGTCAGTGCCTTTGTTGGAACCTCTTGTTTTTATCCTTTTGCGACGCCGACATCCCAAACGAAAGATATTTTTGCACTTTTTTGTCTTTTTCTTTGGAAGTTAATTTATTTTTCAGTAAATAGTTTTTAGTTTTATCTCTTTAGTTTTGGTATGCCATCAATAAAAAGTGATCAAGTTCTATAGTAAGGTCCCTAAAGGATTGATAAAATATCTATTATATTATTTTTTTATTTACGAATTATATCATTTATTTACGAATTCGTGCTGTTTGTCGTTTGGGACTTCGATTGTATGTTCCACATCTTGAAAACTACTAAACCGATTTTGATGAAACTTTCATTGTTCCCTAAGTTGAGAGATACTTAATCCAATCAAACAATAATAATAATAACCCGATCACTAATTTCGGAGAATTGCGTAGACAAACATACATACACTTATGAAATTTGCACACATGTTTAGATGCCCACATAGAGTAACGTAACTATATAACTTCTCTGCCTAAGTAGAATTAAACTAAAAATAATCATAGGGACAGAAACGGGTCACACTATCCTTAACAAACAAATTTTCAACATAAGCGCCACAGACAGCCCAATTTGCAGGGGCTGTTTTAACGTCGAAGGATCAGCCGCCCACGTATTCTTGGAATGGTCTTGGAACAGTGAGGTCGCTCCGTGAACCCTTTGAAGCCCCCAGGAAGCTTCTGTGTTTTTGAATGGAGCTAGGCTGGCTATGTAAGCCAGTAGGTACCCCACGCACAACGGACCAAATGGGAGAATTGTGGAAACGGGAGTCCCTACTACTACTACCTATTGACAGCCAGAATCAAGTGCTTTGTATGATTTTCATGGAACTGAGGTGTCTCGGTATGAAATGGATCGTCAATTATCAGCAGCTTGTCCTTGGCAAGCATTGCTTAGTCATGAAGATCGACCCGACGAGTTGTTAAGAGGAAATGCTATAGAAATAGTATATATCTTTCTTTTACAGTTTATGGAATCATCATCATCTGCCTAGCCTTTTCCCAATTGTTGTTGGGGTCGGCTTCCAGTCTTACCGGATTCAGCTAAGTACCAGTGTTTTACATGGAGCGACTGCCTATCTGACCTCCACAACCCAATAACTGGGTAACACGATACCTCTTGGAAAGACTGGTGTCAGATCTCAAGCTTCTGACTACTCGTAACTACTGTCAAAGATCTTCAAATGACAGCCGGGACCAACGGCTTAACGTGCTTGCCGAGAAATGGAGGAAACTCGGTATGTTGAAATGGTCACCCATCCTCGGACCGACCTCGTCAAGCGTTGCTTAACCTTGATGATCGACCAGTGCGGCTGTTATTATTTAGCCACGTTTATGGAATATCTTTTTAAATTGTTATAATATTGGAGGATGAAATATTCGAGAGCCAAACTCGAATCATGACTTTTTACTAAGGAAATTTAGTCGGAGCTCTCTGCCCATATTTTCTCTTAAAGCTACATTGAATATGGTAACTTAGTACAAAACGTGCTTAATTACTTTATTAAATAAACAAAAAAAGACATTGACCTCATGAGTTCATGAATTGGGCAAATTATTTCATAATTCTGGCTAGATTGAACCAAATATTTTGTTTTCAATATTTGTATCATAATTATGGTAGACAAATTTGCCTATGTATCTGAAGAATGGTAAATAAAATAATTTTTTATAAAAAAAAATGATTTTTTTAAATTAAAATTCAATATAACAAAAATCATTACAGATTTGATGTAATTACAAAATATAAACAAATATTATTTTTAATTATCCTAGCATACAACAGAATATTATGAATAATGAAATATCATGAGCATTCAAATTTCCCATCGATTGAAACAACAGTTTAAGATTTATTTATCTGAAACAAAAAAATAATGTTGCATATTAAAATAATTTATCCTAAACCACCCCACTATCAGTCCATTCAAAAATATAGGGCGATAAAAGCCAATAATAAGGCAAGAAAATATATGGCCCTGGTCTAGCACTAAAAAGACAGCAGACAGAAATGCTTTCAGGACTACTCTGTAAAAATATCACCGAAATTTAGGTGGCGTCTTGCTGGGTAAAGGCCTCCTCCTCCTCTTTCTTTTTACAAACCTTTCTAACTTGCGCTATGTCTGTCCTTGAAGTTTGACCCGCAAAAAAAATAATGTCGCGTCGCGCCATCCAACAACAGCCTTTGCCCTCACCAGATTTCATCTCACAAAGTATAAAAGTACTCTAAAGCTTGCATCTAATTTTGGCACAACAATTGCTGGTTGGTGAATTGCACAATGTGTAATTCTTTAGTGCAAGATACAGGTATATTTATTAGGTATATGAATACAAGATATAAACACATCATTTAAATGTTATTTATAAGTATGTGAGTGCGTGGCATTTAAATGTAAGCTTGAAGTGAGCTATCAATCTATAGTTACAGGCACGAGGCAGCAGCGCAGCGCAGTGCTAAGAAAGAAAATTTGGTTCAAATAAATCTTACTAGATGGCGTGACATGCACCGATTTGTTATTGAATTGTGTATATTGTAGCGGCACCAACGCCGCCACTTACGAACTAATGACATGACGTCACACAAATCCTGCATCGCGCAAGTAAAGTTTTCGGCGCGATTAGAACACATACAACAGTCCGACAACAACCGTTGGGCAGTTGCCCGGACCAGACACCACACCCGTCTGGTCGGAGGATCCTCCCTTTTCAATTGAGGTTTGTGGGACTTTACACTCTGTTCCACTTACCCCCAAACTGGTGACCCTCGAACATGAACATCAGCGCAGCCTTCGTGCAGAGCTACTTCATCGTGACGTCATCATCACTTCCTCAAGCTTTCCAGCAGCGAGTCACACAGCCAGCCAGTACCTACTACGGGGGTATCCTGACCACCAGCATGCAGCGGACGCGCATTCCTGGTCAGCACCCTCAGCTTCTTTCATCACCGCTCCGACCTACTGGAGCCAGCACCACTGTCCCGACTCACTGGGACATCATCACCGCTCCGACCCACTGGAGCCAGCAACTCTATCCCGACTCACTGGGATATCATCACCCCGACTCACTGGGGCACAACTGCAGACAGTTCCGACTCACCGCGAACACTGCGACTTCCGGTTCCGACTCACTGAAACCAACCTACCACTGGCCAGGCACACATCACAAGATGTACGGACGGACGACTCAACCTGCTATCGACTTGAGGGGAGTGATGTAGCGGCACCAACGCCGCCACTTACGAACTAATGACATGACGTCACACAAATCCTGCATCGCGCAAGTAAAGTTTTCGGCGCGATTAGAACACATACAACAGTCCGACAACAACCGTTGGGCAGTTGCCCGGACCAGACACAACACCCGTCTGGTCGGAGGATCCTCCCTTTTCTATGGAGGTTTGTGGGACTTTACACCCTGTTCCACTTACCCCCAAAATATATTTAACATTTTCTGGCATTGAACACAAAATTGTATGTTCTTGTTTAATCAACTCTCCTAAGCACAAAATTATTGAATACTAGCTGACCCAGCAAACTTTGTTTTGCCATAAAAAGACCAAACATTTATCTACCCTACCTACCCGACCCTACACTACCCTACCCTATCCGACCCTACACTACCCTACCCTACCCTACACTACCCTACCCTACCCTACACTACCCTACACTACCCTACCCTACCCTACCCTACCCTACCCTACACTACCCTACCCTACTCTACCCTACCCTACCCTACACTACCCTACCCTACCCTACCCTAACCTACCCGACCCTACACTACCCTACGCTACCCTACACTACCCTACCCTACACTACCCTACCCTACCCGACCCTACACTACCCTACACTACCCTACCCTACACTACCCTACCCTACACTACACTACCCTACACTACACTACACTACCCTACACTACCCTACACTACCCTACCCTACCCTACCCTACCCTACCCTATGTCCTTCTCCTGGTTCTAAGCTACCTCCCTGCCAATTTTCAGCTAAATCGATTCAGCCGTTCTTGAGTTATAAGTGAAGTAACTAACACGACTTTCTTTTATATATATAGATTGGGCTTTTAATTCACATTAATTTAACGATTATTTGAACGGATCATTGAAAATTGATGCCAATAGATGGCGCTGTTTTAAATTTCTGAGATATTCTACTCGACTGTTTAAATTTGTATTGTAATACATTTTGGTACAATGAAACTTTTAAAAACGTGCAAAAAAATACTATACATCAATTCGTCACTGCAAAAAAATATCACGAACTGAATAATACCCTTTTACTTACAAGTCACTGCTAACTGCATCTATCTATCGCTGTGGAACGGAACCAAGCACGTCCGATGTAGAAAAAAAATCAGTTTAATCAGAGGAAAAACGCTAGTTACGTCGGCACGGTTTCTTTGCATGGAATGGGGCATCTGTATGCTAGTATATTATATTACCTGTGCTACAGATGAAATAGCTGCCACTCTATTTAATTAACATGTTCGCGTTAAAACCAAGGTGAAGTGAGCGTTGAGAGCACTGTCTACCACCCTAAAGCTATGGATTTGACAGCTCACTTCAGGCTAACTTCACATAAGTTCTCACGGTGAGATATTTACAGAACAGACCGGTAGTTCCCTTCGAGCTCACTTCACAAACATTTTCCATAGTACCAGCCTATATTTCAATACTTATGACAGTTTAAAAGAGGGACATACGAGTAGGTACTTAAGAGATTCTAGCCAAAAGAAAAAAAAACTAAATAAATAATATATGAATGCCACACAGACAGGCACACACAAATCATAAGTCAAACTTATTATACTCGTCTTTTTCCGTCGGAGATTAAAAATTCCACAATCAAACATTTTGGAATTTTAATCTGACCGACTGACCACGTGACATTTGACAAAATTTCATAAATTTTTAATGTCTCGACAATCATTAGCGCTGATAGAATGTCACTTTATCTAGAGGGTAAGGTATTGTTTCTTTTTATGTTTTGTTTAAAATGAAATGAAATAATTACGTACAAAGGATATAATTTATTTAATCGAAAAATACAAAGACTATAAGTAATCACACAGTCCATTAAAATAACACAACAATCTTAATATCTATATGAATCGCTAAATGTGATGCTAAGCGCAAAACTCGAGAACAGCTGGACCAATTTCGCTTTTTCTTTTTTTGAGTTCGTTTTTGTTAGGAGGAGGTTATTATGAAAAACAAAATTAAGAAAACAAATTGCTACCTTACCTCTATATAGGTAGGGTAGGTAGCGTAGGGTAGGTAGGGTAGGGTAGGTAGGGTAGGGTAGGTAGGGTAGGTACGGTAGGGTAGGGTATGTAGGGTAGGGTAGGGTAGATGGGGTAGGGTAGGTAGGGTAGGTTAGATGGGGTAAGGTAGTTAGGGTAGGTAGGTTAGGGTAGGTAGGGTAGGGTAGATGAATGTTTGGTGTTTTTATGGTAAAAAAAAGTTTGCGGGGTCAGCTAGTTTATTATAAATTTGTCATTGACTTGCCATACGATAACAACACACTTCTCTAATACCACATCCAGTGGCGTCTTGCACTTTTAACTTTCTTGAGCACTTGAAAGACCTTGGAACGCACTGCCCATGTTTTGATAGACATTCGGTTACCCCCTGCACTGAAACAAAGGTGTTTGTTAACAAAAGTGTCAGTTAAGAAAAAGTCGGGCAAAGTAATTGTTTTAAGTTTGGCCACCAACTTAAACTGCCAGTTGATTCTGTTGTGCTATCCTTAGACCTATTGTAGTCATCTCACCGTGATGACTTAGATGAAGTGAGCTCGAAGTGAGCTATCATTCCAACTGTAGTGCTAAATATTGACAGCTCATTTCACCTAAGCCTTCACGGTGATAATTTTACAGAATCAACCAGCTGATCGCATATTCACATTATAAAAATCTATGTCAGATGTTTAAAATGATATTAATACAACAAATTGGAGTAATGTGTCATTTTGATTAACAAATAATTTATCTGACTATATATTTATTACTCCTAGCCGACAATTGAGGTCAAAATTTATCAGAAATCTATTACTAATTCTTCAATAAAAAAAAACATTAATACTACTGAATTCGAAATACCTACGTAAAAGTATTGATATTGTTTGATTTTTTTATATTGTTTTATTTTAGAATACTTATCTCCAATTTTCAAAAACAATATAAAAGTTCCATTATCTATCGCTGATGGTTTTCATCAGGTTTTCGCACGATTTAAAATTAAAATTCCAAAAGCTTTATGTAAAAAAAAAGTATGTATATAAATTTTATTGGGAATGTCACCTTAAAAAAATAACAAAAAACCCGACTGCTTAAAAAGCCAACTAAAAAGACGTAAACAAGAAGAAAATCATGCTGCGATATATGCCACATACGAGTATGTGCGAGCTGGCTGATCAAAACTAGATGTATCCTCCGACTGCAAAGCATGATTTTCTTCTTGTTTACGTCTTTTTAGTTGGCTTTTTAAGCAGTCGGGATTTTAAAGTTGTTGTTAAAGGTAATAAAAATTAGGTCAGACAATAATTAATGAATAAATCATAAAAAATAGGAGTGGCCTAATTTTATTGTCCACCAGTATATTATATACTACCCGGTTGCGAATAAGACACATTGGGCATTGCATATGAATAGTTAATAAATATGAAAATAAAAGAGCCAATCATAGGAAAAACATACCAAAAAAAATAATAAAGCGCGTGAGTTTAATTCAGGAATCTTTCCTTCTTATAATATTAGTATATATGTATAGATAGAGATCCTTTTACCGGTAAAATTATTGCACTAATTGAGTTGTAGCTTGAAGTTTAAAAATAACGATGCAACTTTAAGCTGTTGAAAAGCCTTAACAGTATTCTGGGGTGCTGACAAGGATTTTCCATCAGATGATTCCACAGCGCTATGCGAATACGAAGAGTCGATTCATCTATTGCTGCATCTTGTTTTACCACTTCATCACTTCTCTCTAAATATGCTGCCATCGAATCCCAGATTTCTTTCTTTATTCCCGTGGTACTTGCTGTGCAATATAATAAAAAATGCTAATGGATACTGAGAGAAAATTTTGGTGTATTTTATTTGCTATAAGGTCTTAATCAAAACTTTTGTGGAGGTGAATTTTTTATGTTCCATATGTACTTGTTTATGAGCGGGCAACTCTTACAGAAAAACAAATCGCAATGTTACTTGATAGCACAAATAGTGTTTCTGAATGAGTATAAATGTTCATATATAGCTCTATTACCAAAATGTACACCAAAATTTTACCTAGCCAAAGTGTTAGCTTCTCATTTTATAAAATTCATAGATGTAGTAGAACTCACGAGGTCTGCAACATTCCATGCCATACACCTGCTGTTCTGGGCACAAGCCCTTTTGCGCCACTTTCGTTCCAGGAGGGCAAACATTTGATTTTGCACAAGTACCACCGACAATCATACAGGCCAGCTCAAAAAATGGGGCCTTGCCAGCTGTAATAAAAAGAAACTATATCAGTACTGATACACGTATAAATTTTCTGTTAAAACTTAAAGATTGAAAGTTATCGAAGTGCAGGGATAAAAAACTATCTATCTGAATCTTATCAAGAAGCCTGATCATAAAGGTTCATAAGAAGCTCAAGACATGTACAAACGAGTATCATTTGATGTCAACGATGTCGATGATCAAAATTCTAAAATGTAAGGGATTGATCACGTGACATTTCTTAGTGAAGCGGGAGGGCATGTCAGACTTTTACTGACTAAAACCCACCCGTGTTTCTTCAGTTCCTTGTTCCAGGGCCGCGGTAACTATCTTTCAAATTTATCCGCGACCCACTTATCTAGAGCCTGTGATTAAGTTGTTACTCTATTTACTATAGCTTAAAATACATTACCAAGAAAGTCCTCATGTTCTTTCATGTTCGTCCATGACTCAATCGATAGTGCAGTAGCAGTCACAAACAAAATCAAATAAAATATCGTTAACATAATTATTAATAGAAGACACAACCACTCTCAACTAACTTATAAATATAACTGAAAATTGATTTTAAATCCTAATCATATGACAGCATTGTTTATTCGAAAACTATGTTCTATGGATGGATGCACTTGTGAGAAAGTTGTTGTAGCAAGTATATACAGAAAAATGTCTCAGAGTTGTCCTGTTATTATAGATCATATATATAGGATGTGTGATTTTGTAGCTTAACCAAATAAACGAGATGACAAAAATGCGTTGTCAAGTTCATATATTTGAAGTTAATAAATAAATTATAAAAAAGGCTTTTATTTCTTGCAAATTACATTAAAAGGTAATAATTATAATAGTTAATTCAATTACAATAAAAATAATAATAGAATTTAAAAAAACTAACCATAGTTAATTTTATTAATCCAAAACCTCTATAAACAACTCAGCCTATAAAAAGACAAAGTGAAACATCATATATATCAAATTCCTCTGGCTAACCCTTTGAATACATACTTAGCTCTTTTGGAAAGGTTTTCTCACGTAGACCACTCTCACAATTGTGTGCTCATTCAACTCATGATAATAATATTAACGTTTCTATTCGTATTCGTCTATCAATCTATGATTGGAGTGGTCGCATCACAAATGCTATTCAAGATTTTTTATTGCACTTTATTTGCAAATTTTATTTGGTGCGCATCGTGGGAAGATCACAATCTCAGCGAGAATGGTAACGTATTGTTCTATCATCATCATCTACAGCCTGACTTCGGCCTTGCTGGGCATAGACCTCTCTTTTTTTCATCAATCCTGGTGCTCACTGCGCTACAAAGGGAGAGAGGCAGTTCAAAGAAAAGTTAAATGGAGTAAGGGAGGATTTAAAATCGTATCTGACAGGGGCAGAGCAACATCGAATTAAAAATAACCGAGGTTGCTGACCAAAACTATAAATATCCTTCGACTGCACAGCATGATTTTCTTCTTGTTTACATTTTTGCAGTCGGGTTTTTTGATTTTATTAACTTTTTTCATTTATAGTTTTTTAGTTATAATTTCTTTTTCGAATGATTTTTAAACATATAAGTATTTTATATTTTCGTAATCACCTCTAAAAACCCTTCATTTTGATACCCCACTCGATGGTTTTGGAAGAAAAAAATGTTGCAACCCCTACAATATGGCGCCCAAAAGCCGCCTAGTTCCTTTTTTTTAACGGCTCGGTCTTAACTATAAAAATCCATAAAGTGGTTTGAAAAATATGAGGTAATAAAGAATATAACATACATGCAAAGATACGCGCGAAAAACATAACCCTTTTCTTGCAGCCGGGTAAAAATAGTGTACCCTTGACCGTTGCATTCGGTTTGTTTTTTTCATTACAAAGGTTTTTTTGTCTCTTTTCAATTTTCTACACTTTTTCTATTTACATGTTTATTAATTAATGTTTATAAAAATAAATTATAAAAAAAATGGTTGGCCGCCGGTGTCGGGGCCAGGGGCCAAGTTACCGGTGAGTAGGGCTACAGAGACAGGAACCTCCTCACAATGCGAGCTGTATCGAGGAGTACTGCGCAATGACAGCCTCGACAGTTGGTCGTCGAGGCTCTTGGCCATAAGTCCGTTGGCCGTGACGGCAATCGGTGCAATGATAGCTGAGTCCACATTCCACATGTCGAAAACCTCGTGTGCTAAGTCGAGATACTTGATTTGTTTCTCTTTCTCAGCTTTCGCGAGGTTCTCGTCATGCGGGATGATGTTATTATCATCGCCTTATCGATCTATCGACCCCCGGGGCTTCGCTCCCGTCAACTGGCTACCCTGCCTATCCTGCTTACCCTGCCAACCCTGCCTACCCTGCCAATCCTGCCTACCCAGCCTACCCAGCCTACTCAGCCTAACCTGACTACCCTACCTAGCCTGCCAACCCTGCCTACCCTGCGTACCGTGCCTACCCTGTCAACCCTGTCTACTCTGCCTACCCAGCCTACTCTACCTACCCTGCCTACCCTGCTTACCCTGCCCTACCTACCTACCTAATATTTTTTATGTATCATCAATAGTTTTCTCAGCGCACGCCAAAGAATGAATTTTATAGGCAACATTTTGCTAATTTGGGTTACATTCTTGCAATTTTCATAAGGATCTCCATTTTTTTGAAAATATATTATGACCTATGACACTCAGGAATAATAAAGATTTCTACTGGTGAAAGAATTTTCAAATTCGGTTCAGTAGATTCAGAGATTACCCCCTACAACGTCACAAACTCACAAACTTTACCTCTTTATAATATTAGTATAGATTATAGCAATTTATACTTGAATTATTTCCAACCATATATGATGCAGTAGAAGTTGACTGCAGTTTCTTCGTTCTGAATTTGTTTTTTTTGCATCCCTCGTAGGCCTAATACTACTACTGAGCATGAGGTCCTGGATTCGATTCCCGGAACAAACAAAGTGTTATTGGGTATTGCCTTCTAGAATTTCTGAGTAGCAGCCTGGATTTTAGACTGGTACCTGGATAATGGAAATATGTTCGCCACTAATACTTGTGACTTAAACATAACTAGCAAAATTTAAGTTTACTAATAGGTGCATCTCTGCCTAACCCTTCGGGGACTATAAGCGTGATTTCATGATTTATGTTTGCTTGATTTTTTCTTTCAGATGGAAGGGCTCCATTCTTCGAGATGGCATGTTTGCGTGTCGGGGGCATTTGTGCCAGAGAATCTGCTTGTCCCATTGGAACAAAAGTTTCAGAGACAGGCTTATGTCCAATGCAGCAACAAAATGGCATGGAGTGCTGTAAACCTTGTAAGTATATCACGATAAGCTCACAATTTCTAACCTTTCCAGGACTTTCCAGAAAATTATACCTCGTTGTGGCTGATTACTTGAAAATGTGCTTCCTGCAATTTTTAGGTACACTTATTTTCATTTCACAATTTTGTGATATTGGTGTACAAGTTCGTATAAGTAGATGAGTTATTAAAAAGGTTCTTCTTGGTGTAACTTTTAAATGTTTGATATTTTAGAACACTTTGGTCAAGGCAACAGCTTCCTTAAAATGTTAGCAATAAAGGTTTCATTCCATCTGAAGGTTAAGATAAATGTAATTATTAATTTTGGGAAAAATCTCGAACTTTCTAAATACATTTCTTTTCGCCTAGATCTTATCGGAAGCTTTTTTATTGCAAATAGGTCACACTATCGGGTCCTGCCACGGGATCCAGGGATTCATCCAGTAACCCTGTATGTCTAGACTACCCAGTATTTCGGATGTACATTTATGTATAACCATTATTTCTAGGTTGTCTTAAAGACCTATGTTAACTATTGGTGTGCTCTGGGTAGTGAACTCCACGTTCGTACCAAGTCTTTACTGTCATAATAAGGTGCCACATTCACAAACGAGTATATCGCACCGATATGCTCGTTCTGACATTTCACTCTTTATAAGTGACTCTTCACGGAAATACTATCGTGGTGATACGACGAGTATATTTGTTCTAACCCACGATGACGTGTGAATCGTAGCAAAATGAATCTTATTTCGGTGTCATAAAAGTCACGTAACATGTCATCGTGAGATAGAACAACTATAACATTAACTAGCAATATATCAAGAACTAGGAACCCAACCTACTCGCAACGCAATCATTTTTTTAAACACCGTTTTGGGGTGTATATCAGTACCGTTAACTTTCTCTGCTTCCGTATTATAAGTACCTTAAATAGAGAATATTGATTTCAAAACATGAAAACTTTCCAGAAAACGTCAATTCGAATGTTAAACGGCTCTCATGAGCGTAAAAACATACTAACACTAGCCTACATTTCCATACGGTCAGATGTAGTGCAAAAAAATAAACAGATAAAAAAGTATTTTGGAACATATGACGAGAATTAGTGAATCTTATTCATTGAGGTTTTTTTCAAAACAATTGGACAAGGAATAAACTTTTCTTAGCACAATCTACAATGAAATCAAAACATTGAGAGAATTATGCAAAATAAAATATTTTTTTGGCCCTGTACAGCCTTTTTTTTTGTTCCGATGGCGTTTTTATGGACTTTTCAGGCAACATAACTACTTAGATAATGAACATATTAATTCCGATTAAAGAACTTAACTAGGTCTTTTTTCGCAGCAGTCTTTATTACCTGGGCTAGTGAGTCGTTGCGAACCGCGGCGATTCGTCGTGAATTACAACGATACGTAGGCAAAAGAACAGTTGCCCAACAATAGAAAAACATATTAGAAAAAGTATTATTCTATCAGGGACGGCAATAGCAAAAATGATATTTCCATTAGAGAGTTTATCAAATAATATTGGACACGTATTTGTTGCTTTATAAATTAATAAAAATTGACAAAGTTAAAGCGTCGCATCAATGTTCAGGGGTGCGGGCTTGTGACGTCACTTTGTCAGTATACAATTTAGCACATCGTGACGTCACACGGTATTTCTATGCACTGTTTCGTCGTATTTTTTTGTTTACGTGGAAATAATACGTGTCCATTATTTTTAGGTTATCTAACTGACGGACTAAATAGATATTTTTTGACAACATTCCTATAGTTGAAATGCCAAAATTATAAGGCATTGATCATTCGAAAGCAATTGGCAATCCCAAACACCTATGACATTTTCTACTTCTACCTATTAGTCTACCTCAGAGGCCCTAAACATTCTATCATCAAAAGCGTGTTGATCATAGTGATTGGAAAAATGTCAAAAACGTATAGAAATTCTAAACGCTATCGAAATGTCACGTGATCTATCCTTGAAATTTTGGCATTTCTACCATTGCCATCGCTGACATCGAATGACACTTGTCTAGAGCCTTGGGACAGACTTGTGGCAATGCTTGTGGAGGTAGAGCCTAAGCGCCTTTTCACACGCCCGGTTGCCGAGTAACCGGCGGCGAATGTATAGCCATGTACGTGTTAAAGCTAACATGCCGAACAACTTCGCCGCCGGTTACCCGGCACCGGCTACCCGGAAACCAAGGCGTATGAAAAGGACATAAGTTATTCATCGAAAAACCATTCAAGCCCTTCAGATTTTAACCTATGGTTCCACAGTTTCAGCCGCGTGGGGGATAATTGTATCGCAGTCGGATGGTCGCCTAGTAATGAAAAAAAGATCATTACCTAATTATTTTCCAATGGAACCCCGAAAAACCTGAAGGACTTGATTGCAGACAAAATATAGTATGTAAGTAGTTAGTAATTGTATTTATTTTTCTAATAGGTGGAATAAATGTGTTGAACTTTAAAAAAGTTTTATTTCCGCTGGAGGACAAAGTAAGAAAGTATTATGAAAAAACTGAAATATTTGAACCAACTGAGAGAAACTAATTGAAACTATATGTGTGATTATGTTGTGAATTAAATTTATTTTATTTAAGTAAATAAAGTGTTTACCTAAAATCTGGAACCTTAATCGCACTTTACCAAATTTGCTACTTCAATACCAGCCTGCTAATGTCTTAAATGGGCAAAGAAGATACAAGCTTTAATCAGCCTGGGCCTCCACTACATTTATATCGGATTTGCTACCTTTTTATTTAACTTTCCACACAGTAGGAATTTCTTCCTGTATCGTGGTGCGTTCACAAACATTTAAACCCACAAACACAAGACACCCAGAGCCGGCACCACTATCTGTAGGCCATACAAATATTTGTTTCGTGCGGGTATAGAACCCGCGACTAGCAGCGCAGCAGCCGATCGCTCAACCACTACGCCAACCATGTCGTGATTTCAATTGTCTGTTATTTCAATATCACAACTTTCATTTTATGACTGTCACACAAACAAAAACTAAAATTATCAATCTGCTGAAAAGTTTATGTCGCGTACTAGAACCTCAAACGATGTTACATACCTACACTTAAAATTGCACCCAGAACTTCAAAATATTTCAATTTGCAGTTAGGAAAATGATATTCCTCTCGCACGAACATTACATTACCATTAGAGTCTGGGCAGAAATGGCATTCATTTAGAAATTCAGATAATAGCTATTCTAATCTAGATTTAGCTGTTACGAGCAAAATCTAAGCTCAAGAGATTTTAGTTGAAAATGCTAATGTGTTTGCCGAATCCTTTCAAAGCTGCCTTTTTCCAAAACAAAAGTGTATCTAAGCCACTATTTTGCATAAGTTTAGTTTTGGGAGGTGGAAAATAGAGTTAAGTGTTTAAACTACGAACTATTAACTAGGTTTTAAAAAGCTATAAAAGTTCTTGATGCATAGACGCTTTTTTAGGCTAAATAGTAACAGGATTAAGCAACGCTTGCCACGGTTAGTTCGCAGATGGGTGATCGTCGCTACATAGTGAGATTTAATATTGCCCCAGAAAGCACGTTAAGCTGTTTATGCCGGCTGCTATTTGTAGATCTTTTACAGTCGTTACGGAAAGTTAGAAGCCTGAAAATTTGGCGCCAGTCTTGCCAAGGGTATCATGTTACCCAGTTACTGGGTTGTGGAAATCATTTATTCAGTCGTTAAGCAGGTAGAGAAGTCAGTTAGGCAGGTACACTGGTACTCAGCTGCATCCGTTTAGAATGAAAGCCGATCCCAATATAATTGGGACAATGCTATGATAATTGGACATTGAATTATTCTGTACAATGTTCATCCTTAAACAAACCCTTTTAAAAAGAGCTCCAGTAACTTTGCCTTTACGTATATTTGTACAGGGTCAAGGCAGGAGCCTTAAAAAAAACAATTCTTATTTTATTACCTACAATAAGCAACGGTCAGCCTTATTGAACCTTTGTTTTTATGAAAGTTATCGGAATAGGGTTTCCGAGATTATTTCTTACAAGAACGGATATATTGTTTCTTTGTGCCGGTGTTCTTATGTAGCCTAGATTAAAGTGATTGTTTTCGTCTGAAATTATTATATGGGTATTTAATGAGTACTTTCTATGTGCTGTAATTTCTTCTTTTTCTTAGTTCCTAAAACTAGTATTATTCTTCTCGTAAATAGAACTTCTTGGTTTCAAGTCGATGGTTAATCCTAAACCTGTATGGATATAGTTTGTACCCACTAGGTGATCACATTTATGGCTTTTATTAAATCTTCAATGGTGCAGGTGTATAGTACCGTTAAAAGAACACGCAGCAAAAAAAAACACCTCAATCTCTAAAAGCTGTTGAAGTCACAGAAAGCAGCCAATACTGCTTACTTCAAGCGTGGGGGAGAAGGACGTCAGTCTATAATCTCAGCCGAGGAACAAAGCTGAAAATGTTTCAGGTACTTCTAATAATACTCACACCTAATCAGTTAAGCCGAGAAACAAAGCTGAAAATGTTTCATGTACATCTAATTATCCCTCTGCAGCAGAAGGACAGATAAGCAAAATCCCGGAATAGCAAAATCCCAGATTAGCAGAAGGACAGAATATCCATACCTAACTAGCTAATGGAAAGCCACTGGAAGCGAGACGCACAGGACTGATCGATGAACCGACACTTGGAGGAGACCTACGTCCAGGTGTCTACGTCTTTCGGCTGAAATAATGATAATGATGATACCTAAACTAAACCACACAAAACCAAACCGAAACACAATAAAATGACTTAAGACGGTACCCTGACCAAAAAATCGGCATGAGATATGAGCATTCCTATTGGTCTAGCGGCACTGGTGGCGCATGATTTACAGTAGTGAATACGCCTAAATTTTAGAATAAAATCTTTATAAAATCGAATTTTGGCCTTATGAAAAAAGAAATTCTACAAAAATGTTCGTTATTAAATTGTCTATCCATTAGTGTAAGTACAAACAATAATTAATGAACACTTTACGAGGAGATACATAAAATTTAAAATTATTTCTCATTTTTATGTTTTTTTGGAAGGAGATTAGTGAAATATATACAACATTTTAAAAAAAACTAAATCTACCATTTTAGAATCAATACTATGTAGAAATTTAATGTATTTTTATTAATTGATATTTATTTTTAAATAACGAGTAGATAGCTCCTAAAAACAGCACAAAAACGGCTTGCGCGGCGTTTTGCTCGGGGTACCGCCTTAAGTGTCAGAAATTATATCTCCTTAAATCATAAAACTAAATCCAGCAACACAAAACTTCCCACTCAAGAATCCTTGGCGCAAAATTCTTCACGTTTCACTGAAAAATACAAACAAGCTAACTCGAGACAAATTCAAAGAGCACACTCGTAGAATTCAAAAGTGAGAAGCAAAAACTTCAAGGCGGCTGTAAATTGTTGTAAATAATGGTAACACTCGAGAAAATTTATATGACAACTTGTTCACTTTGAGAAGAGGGAATGAGCTAAATAATTTATTTCTTACA
The DNA here is from genome assembly GCA_949775005.1 of Orthosia gothica. Lineage (NCBI taxonomy): Eukaryota > Metazoa > Arthropoda > Insecta > Lepidoptera > Noctuidae > Orthosia > Orthosia gothica. Next base: position 27,954,830 of record OX459048.1, read on the forward strand.
CGTTTGTTTTCGAGAATTAAAAATACAATCGTAAATATGATTTTAATTTTCAGTCTCGTCCCTGAGAGTAAATATTTTAATACTCTTGTTGTGATTGCGGGAGAGGCGATGATTGGATCCTGTTTGAAACAAGGGCTTTGTAGGAGGCGGAAATGTTTTTTCTTGACATCTCAAATTCTCAATCAATTGACAGGATGTCTTGGTTTTTGAACAGATGTAATTTGTGGTAGAAGATAGTTCAGCTCATCTTTGCGCACGGCGCTATGTGTGGGTAAGCATGTGTGGGTGGTTGATTGCTTGGACGACGACTGCCGCGTCACTTCCACACAAATGCGTAATGAATAATACAAGCGCAGGCACACATGGTACCGCGCGCACTGATGAATTGAACTATTTTCTTTTTTTCTGCAAAGATATTTGCAGCACTTTAGGGGGTGGTACATTTTCAGATTGAAGCGATGCAAATATAACTTATTTTTAAATGAGTTATTTTGTAACATGCATTTAATCACATGTAGGACGGTCGATGTGGTGGTGCTCGGGGAAGGCCTATGTCCTGCAGTGGGACGTCCACTGCCTACGTTTCGAATAAAATGTAAGCTGAAAATCTCCACTGATGATGTAGGATTGTCTAACCACTGCCCTATGATCAGTGTTAATAAAAAAAAAATGGTTTAAAAATATAAACCTCCAATGAAATGATCAAGCTTCTCAATAGGTTCTCAATATGACCTCCTTCCCAATAGGCCAAAAACAAGAACAATGTACCTAGAAAATAAACAATGGTACGTACCCGCATCTGCTCACATTAAAGGCTGAGATAAACTGAAACCCTTTCTGCTTGCGCCCGCCTCTAATTTAGTGAAAAGATAATGATCGCTGACTTCTTGGTATAAGCGACGAGCAATTTCGTTTTCTTTTTTTGCTCAGCGGTGTAAAAACTACACTCCTGGGAAAAGATTTTAAGATATCCTAGATATCATTTGTATTATCTTAGATGCATAATGTTGTATTTACCTACTGGAAAAGTCAAAACAAAACATAATGGTTTGAATAACTTAAAATTATGTGTGTGAGGATTCTGTGAGGTTTCGCGTTTGTGATTGCAACAAATGAATTCAAACCTTGTAACGCATCATGGCCAAGTGATCACAATCGTGGTCAATAAGAAACCGACTTGTGAGGGGTCTGACGTCTGAGGGATCCTAATCCATTGTTGATAACGGATGGATAAATTATCCTGAATTTATGAAGTAATGTAGCTTTGCCACGACGGAGAGATTTTCGTCTTTAAGACATAGGCACTCAATTTTGACAACTGTCAAGTTTTCTCATTATTCCTGTAACTTGAGCCACAACTTCTCGTAGAATAAGAAACGCGGTTGTGACCAGGAATTACGTAATTACAGCTAGAAAGCCACAATAAATACAAAAATAACAAAAATGTTAGAAAAATACCCTTCTTCCATTTTTTCCACTGACACTGAGACACCACTTTACAGATTTAGTGAAAGAACTCAGTAAAACCATACCATTGGTGGGCTTTCATGCTTGAATCATTATTCGGTTATTTATAACAGAAGAGTCTGGAACTCTCTTACTGCAGGACAAAGGCCTCTCCTCAACGAGACTGCACGAGCACATATAGCTTTTGCCGTGGGTTTGCTCCCGTAGCCTATCCTGCCGATTAATTGGATCAGAAAATCCAGATAATACTTACGTATACATGAAAAGCAATAATTTTACCGACTCTTACGTTTCGTTTCGTTTGATTATCACGTATATATCCACACAAAGACTACCTAAGGAACTTTCCCGATGGCGCAACGCAATTTGAATTTGCGTCGACAGGGGGGGGGGGGGGTATCGCGCACGTATTTTCTAAAAAAAATTCAAATGCTTAATCAGTCAAATTGCATCGCATGTAAATAAACATAACGGTTAATAAAAAAAAATGCTTATCGGTGTGGTTTAAACTGTACACTGTACTATTGTTTAATTGATAAAAAAAAAAAAAAAAAACGAATCCGTCGAACCACCAGCAATGTTGCTTTTAGTTTACAATTTTGTAGTTAGTTTTTCCGAACTAATCGAAATTCAATGCATCCCATTAATTTATGCAAATAGTTTCGACTTCGCGATACACTGCAAAATTAGTTTTTGCTTATATCCAACTTTCTAACATCCTATTAGAATATGAATGCGAAAATAAGTTACTCTGTTCATACATCACACGGGTAGATCGTAGCCTGGATTAAATTTAGGCCATAAGACATTTCATCATTTTAACAGTATCTTTGCCCATGTAGCCGTCACCTATTATCCTGAGTTAAATCTAGCTGGCACAGAAGCATGGGGATCAGCACAAGAAAAATAGGCCTAAAACCCAGCAGTGGGCGAAGTCTGGCTGTTGATGATGATGATATATTTAATACCAGTGGTACCACTACAACCCCGGGTAGACTTAAGAGTCGGACGAGTTTTCTTCGATGCACACAGGCCATCCAAGACCTACTGCCTATAATAAGAAGCAAGCTGTGGGAAGAAGTTCACCTACCACCATCAGACTTCCTGAAACCCCAAGAACACCTACCACCTGGATGTGAACTCTGGTGGCCTATATAGGAAAGGTTTTATAGACCCATCTGATACCCAGAGTGACTGCAGTGCCCCTTTACAGAATATGACACACATGCTGGAGTATCCCAAGTGCCCATACACCTGCACTTTGGAAGAATTCATGGTCGCCACTTACGCCGCAATCGGTGTTATCACCTATTGGGCCCAAAATTTATGAAGAGTTTTCCATCGACTTGAAAAGAAGAAGGTACAGGTATCGGCGCGCTTTAAGAGAGCTGACCTTGAATGCGCAGATGTAGATTTTTGGGTCTGTTTGGCGGGGAGAGTGAGGTGCAATAGGGAAGCGGCTGGCGCCGGTGACTTATTGGTCAATTTATATCCGTTATTAAAGATTAAGCATTTATTAATATGATGATAGGCTAATGTGCCTAAACCACAGTGTGTAAAAATTTGCTATTTAAATATTAATTATTCCCAAAATTTTAATTAAAAACAAATAATTAATTTAAATCACAATTATTAATTTTACGCTGAAATGTATACACACGCAAATAACCTCACCACTTGCGCGGAGCGCTCTAAAATCGTGTCAGTACCTGTACCAGTAGTACAGTCCTATGGCATATTTTTCGACTTCCACGTGGGCAAAGCCGCTGTGCAAAAGCAAGTTTACCTATAATTATTTCCTTATCCCCATAGTGTAATTCTTTTAACCAGTTCCATTACATCGTGGGTAATTACAGTAATAAACAAAACATCACAAATCTTGTCTTTAGCTGCGTTCGTAACGTTTTTATTGCGAAATCTGAGTTTTACTGTTGATGTTACGCGCCATTTTGAATGTAATGTGGGCGTACAATAGACAAATTGTGTGGGCGTTTTAAAACGCTTTTACAGGGTAAACGTTTTTTGTTTGTTTTGGTGTATCTTTTTTAGTTTTCTTGAAAAGATTGTCGTTTTTTTTTATATTTAAGGCCCACTTGCACTAAAAACTTATTTTATTTATTTCCTTTAGTACAAGGGTACTGCTTATTTCTTTAGAAATTTCTACCAGCAGACCCGCGAAAAGGAGATATGAAGAAGAAATGTAGACAAATAGTGTGTTAGAGCAGGAAGAGTAGAAAAGTGAACGACTAACCTAAGATATAAAAACATACACATATAGTATAAGTGATATATACTTAAATAAATACATAACTCTAAAATATATAGATGCTGAATATAATTATATACATATGCTTATAAAGATCAGATTTGAGAGGAAAGATAATGCTCATTTAATCGTTTTTTAAAAAGCGAGATAGTATCTAGATCTCTAATGTTAGGCGGAAGTGAGTTCCACAATCTTACAGCATGGACAGAGAAGGAATATGAATAATAGCTAGTTTTATGAGGATGGGATTTAAGGAGGGATCTAAGATGTGACCTACATAATGCAACTCTAGGGCGCGCATAAGAAATTCGCTCACGGAGGTAGGAAGGATAAGACGGGTTGTGTAAGATGTTGAAGAGGAGACATGAAATCCGAGTGTTCCTGTGAAGACGGATAGGGAGCCATTTGAGTTCCTTGCGAAGGTGAGAAACATGATCATACTTACGTAGACCATAAACAAAATGAATGCATAAGTTTTGCAGGCGCTCAAGCTTGTTTAATAGCTCCTCTGTGGCATCCAAGTAGCAGGCGTAGTAGAAGGCACTTTAGCGAATGGAATGAAAAATGCACCTTCCGACTGACTTCGTTGACCTGTGCATGCCACGAAAGATTGGAGTCAATGATGACCCCCAGATCCTTTGCGGTTTGTTGCTAAGACGAAGTTAAATTGAAAGTTTGTCATACAATATGTCTGTTAACCTCATGTTAGCAACTACTTCGGAGTTAAGTTTTTCGTGCAAGTGCTTGGAGACCTCCCTGATAGCGCAACACAATATGAATTGCGTCGACAGGCGATATTATCGAGCATGTATTTTTATATGAAAATTGCAAGTGACTTGAATATCGCCAGGTTGTAGGTTAAAGAAAACATAGACCCTGGCAGGGAATTGCAGCTGTATGAAAATATGCCCAAAACTGACTCTATTAATTATTACTTAATTTTGACGTCTAATACGATAAATATCATAAAAAGCACATTGCAACCTATATAAACTCACAGAATCTATTTTTTTAGATTTGCAACCACGTCTAATACGACAAATATTATAAAAGCACATTGCAACTTATAGAAACTCACAGAATCTATTTTTTTAGATTTGCAACCACGTCTAATACGACAAATATTATAAAAAGCACATTGCAACTTATAGAAACTCACAGAATCTATTTTTTTACATTTGCAACCCAAAGACTGCTGATTATTCTCTTGACTGAAAACGTTTCTTGCACTTATCCTCTTTGATAGAGTAATAAAAAGGCATTCCATCGTGAAAACTAACGAAACTTTTAGTAAAGCATAAATAAAAGTACTAGGCTATCATAGCTTATAAGAGCACTTGTAAACACTTCCACATTTCCACTTTAGGGAAGTTCCAGCGCCGTTCAACGCCTTCTAAAAGCTAAAACATCTACTTTATCTCGCCCGGCAGATGGCTAAATGCTAAATGCCGATTACAATAACAATAAACGTTTGCAGTTACCTGTGTAATTATTCTATTGCCGTGTTAATTGGAATGTGTATTCTTTAACATTATGAGCTAAAAAATATTATGTAGTACCAATGAAGAAATAAGGGTTGTTTTTGCACGTATGTGCCTTCCTGTATTTTCCGAAGGGTTAGGCAGAGATTTACCTACATTTTGGCAGTTATGTTTAAGCTTCATGTAATTGGGAATCTTATTACGTCGTCGTGGCCCAGTGGCCAAGACCTCGTCTTTTGTGTTTATGGTCGTGGTTCAAACATGTACTTTCTAAGTTTATCTTGGACATCGCTGATAACGGTGAATGTAAAATCGTGAGTCAGCCTGGACTTATATTTACTTTGTTATAAATTGGTGCTCTATTGGTGTAACGTGTAGACATAATAAATATTGCTATCAAACGGCTTCAAATCCAAATTTCAGGCTGCTACTGAGAAATCACAAATGGAAAATCCTTAGACTTTACCTGACCTGGGAATGGAGCCAAGTACATCATGCACAGTGGTAGTATTTGCGACCACTACACAACGAGGCGAGGTCTGTAACTTCAATAACAATCAAACAATCCCATACCAAATTTAATCTCACACAATTTACCCTTATCAGTTCCAACAGTTACAGACATAAAACCATTCAACAATATGCAAACACCAAAGTAATTTACTATTAAATTTGCAATGAACAAAACAGATTTAATTAACAGTGGTGCCAATGCGATTGTAGTAACCGAATCGAATTTATTTGCATTTGACACGATGGAGCGGGGGCCCTGTTAAATATTTATGCCAGCCTAGTGATCCGCCTGTGAAAATTCTGTATGTATAAATATGAATTAGGTGGATCGTGTTGAATTGCTTTAAATTTTTCGTTCTGGGGGAAGAAATTATCAAACAATTTGAAATCTCCATTCACATATAATCGACATAGCTAATCCGTGGAAAGCAGATATATTTTTATACATTGAATTGTATACAAATTCAAGTTGTTATATTATTCAAATATATATGTGATTTGATTGTAAATGCAGCGAAACCCAAAAAGTAAATAACGCTGCGCTGGTATTCTCTCTCGTTCATCTACGTATACCATAGACTGCCACTAGTTTTCCGAGATCATCATATAAATAACCCTGAAGCGTCGCCACATTCTGTGCTTCCCGCATCCAGTAGGTTCCTGAGACATTAACAAGGTCACCGAGATAGCTTACTTAGCTTTAGAATAAAACGAAGGATCATAAGTTCGAAGATCGAAGTTTTGTATTGCCTAACCAGTACATTTGACAACACTGAACGAAGAAAAACACTTAAAAATAACAATTAATAGTAATCTTATTGGATAAGCAATAACTCACAATGAATTCTTTTGAAACATATCCAAAAGGGAAATCCATAAATCTTGCAAAAATTAAAACGTATTTAATTTAATTCCTTACGGAGTTCCGAAGCGAAAAGATTTCACATTTCTGAATGATTCTTAATCAATCATTTTACGAGTTAAAGTAATTTATATTCTTTTGGATCGCCGAATCCGAAGGCTGTTAGTAATTTTATGCCACATGCCAGTGCTGTGCTCATTCATTATTTAACGGATGGAAAACTTTAATTTAATAGATTCTATAATAAATTGGTTATCGAACAGAAACTAGGAACATCTCAAACATAGAAGGTTCGAGTTCTCTCTATAAATTGTTATTGATGGGAGCAAAATAAGAACTTTAAGTTTAAACTATTTTTCATAATAAACATACCAAAGATTGTAACAATGATCATACAAATATGCACAAACTTAAAAATAACATACCGAATCGTTAGTTAGTACATACTGTATCGTTTAGTCTAGTTTCAATTCCAAAAAACTAAGGCTGCTCGACGAAGCGATCGGAGACGAACGATGTAGATCGCGGAGTAGTAGTGTCTCTGCTGACTGAAGCGTAAATGACGTGAATTTACAAGAATGCTTTTGATTGTATGCTTATCTAATATCTATCTCTGCATTTCGCCGCTTAGTGATTAAGGAGCCTTACTAAGGAACATTATATTTGTAAATAAAACATTACTTCACCTAAATGATATCACTGAGTCAGTTAAAAGTAGTATTAAGTAGCGTATAACCAAAAGTTAGTTAAACAATATAATTTATGTGATAATCTATGAGGGGAGGTACATTTTGTCATCCAACCTTTGAAAATCAAAAACAAAATTTTCCGAGTCGCTTAACATAAATTGTAGAAGTAGAGATTCAATTAGTTCCTACAAGCGCATTTTTTGGGGTGATATAATGTTGTTGCAATTGTTTTCTCTAATAAATGTACTAATATACAAAGTTTCAAGCGTAGCTTTCAGGAAGCCTTTTCTTTTTTCTCGTCATTCAATTCGCCAAAGCCGACTGCCTTACTAATATTAGTCCTTTTCTGGTAATCGTACCGAACATCAACCTTGTACACATTGGTCTCTTTCTTCGATAAAAGGTAGCGACTGAGAAGTCTTGGTACTTCAGAATCGATGTACTGTAACAGAAAAATAATACAATATTTCCTAAACTGGTATCATTAATGTGGCAATTTATTCTCTGGAAGCCCCAAACCAAATTAAAAGAAATTACAATACTTTTCAGACAAAAAGCAACACTATCATATTATTATGAGTATAACAAGCTAATATTTTCAAGAAAATACACGGTTCCTTTGAGCTATACCAAGGTAGCGAGACCGTGAAGAAAAGCTTCAAGTAGATATTTAATAAAACAACAGCATAGAACAAAATTCTAATTTGAAAACACCTTGAGGCTTATTTATTAAACACTAGACGTTGTTTATTAATTGATTAAAATATTAAATTTTGAATTAAACATTAATTGCTAAATAGCATCGAGGATAAAGGCGAAAGTGTGTTCTATTTATTTTTTTTCACTTACAGATCTTGAATCGAACTGCTTTCTTAGTTGTCTCACTGAAAAATCACGCGGTCCCCATTTTGGTACTGGGCGTATCATGTAGCTCAAAGGCTGAAATTAACAAAGAAACTTTATAAACACAATCATTCAGATACTTAAAGTAGTGTTTATATTGATCTCCCGCATAATCTGATTGGCTGTTGGCACAGCAATGTATAAAATAAACGTTACTTAGGGCTCTTTCAATTTAGACGTTTGGAGCGGTGCTTTTCTTGAAAACAATTTATGCACAAAGCGTGCTGTGCGACACTGGTGCCACGCACGCACAACAATAGGACGAGTATGTGTACTGGTTGTGCGCAATACGACAAACGCACCGCTGTGCCGCAGCAGTCCCGCATAAAACGTCTGAATTAAAAGAGTTCTAAATACTTCTTTAGACTAGCACAACTGTCTAATAAACGAGAACATAGCTAAGCCAAAATAGCGTTTATTTATCTCGGTTTTTTGTTCGACCGTTAATCTTCATCATTATATTCTAAGCCATTTTATCACATCCTTACAATCATGTACATCATTATATTCGGTGCAACATGTCTTTTTCATCGTTACTTCTCTTTTAGTCGTCATCTCAGAAAATCAATATTTGTTGGTATTTTTGGTAAACTCCTCCAAGTTTACAAAAAAAATATAAAAGAAAATATGCCTTAAATGCACTGCAATGCAACGCAATGTGACGAAACTTGGGTGAGTCCTATATCCAGCAGTGAACGTCTTTCGGCTGAAATGATGATGATGATGATGCCTTAAATGAGTAAAATAACTTAAAAGGCATGATCATTACCGCTCTATGAACGACAAGATATTTGAACATAGTCATCAGCATCCCTACAATGACAGGTATCAACATCAGAGACCAGGACCAAACGTAATGACTGTTTTCCTTGCCAACAGATTCTGTACTCATTATATTCCAGAAAGAACTGTACATGATGTAAATCTTGAACTGTGAAATAAAAAAACATGTATAAGATTGATAAAAAATTAAAACATCTTTATTTGGCACATAAGCCAAAATATAAGGTAAGAATATTAGAGCATGATAGCCCAGTGATTAAGCCCTCGCTTCACATGCTTGAGATTCCAAAAGCTGGTGAGGGACTTTTTAGGGTTCCGTACCCGAAGGGTCCAAACGGAGCCCTATTGCTGTCACTCACGTGTATCACGTGTCAGTCCGTCATCTTTCACATAGGTTTTACAGCCAAATGGTTGGAGCTACAGATTTCAAATTTTCACAGTATAAGCATCTTATAACATAAAACAATACAAATTGAAAAAAAAATAATTAAATGTTTTAAGACTAGAAAGTATTTTAAGTGTTTAGAGCTCTTTGTGTAAATAAATCCTGTATTTTTTGTTTAAAAAAAAATATTGGGAAACAATGGAATAAGAAGACACCAAAGTCAGCTTTTTTTACAAGATTTTGTTACGAAAAAAATTAAACTTTCCACTGAACTTCAAACTTGGTGATAATGTTTATCATTACGTATATTTTACTATCAAATACCAATAGATTCATAAATCAGATTCTTTGATCTTTGAAACTGACTCATTTTTTCTATTACGACTAACTTAATTTTGCGGTTTGGTACGGAACCCTAAATGTGCAAAGTCCGACACGAACTTGGCTGGTGTTTAAATTCAGAGTGTAGATTCTAAGTTTATCTTGATATGGGTTACATCAACAATAATATGTCCAGCAAAGGCGGGCCCAGGCGAAGATGGCGGGACACGCTTGACGCCTATCAACAGAATTGGCCAACTTTAGCTCAAAATCAGGAATGGCAAGAAGAAAGGCCTTTGCCATACAGTGGGAGGAACAGGTTATATATATTAAATAATCACTGACATGTGTGAAGGGAAACATCAGAGATCCTGATTTTTATTAGGATATTAACTTATTGTTAATATCCTAATAAAAATCACTAACCCGCCACGAGCAAGCGTGAGGTAAACATTTTTCTCCGTTTGAGAAGATGCCTTTGCCCTGCAGTGGACAGTAACAGGCAGTGAAACTAATAGTGACACAACAAATTTTGTTTTGAATAGTCATAGAAATACCGTATAAAACACAGGCACAAATCGTATGCATAAAATTTTCAATGTCGTAGGTCGAAAGCCATAATGGAAGGTGTAATCATCCACCAGCCTTCCTACTGGATAGAGTAAGTAGAGGAATAAAACCTCCAATAATGTCGCAATTCCTTTGCCGTAAATCCATAGAATAGCTCGCGTCTGCAAACAAAACACACAATCAGTACAAGCGATAAATATTGAATAGGTACCTACTTAATTTAAAGTCATCTATACTAATATTATAAATTCGAAAGTTTGGATGGATGGACAGATGAATGAATGGGTATTCGTAACTCAATCTCGCCGGAACGGCTGAACGGATCTAAATGAAATTCGGCACAGAGATAGATTACAGTATGTAGTAGCACATAGGTTAAACGCGATATAATGACTCTTTGGGATAATTAAAAAACTAATCACGCGGGTGCAGCCGCGGGCTAGTATATATAGTACATTGTTCACCGAGAGGAAAAAGTGACCGATTACCGTCGAGGGTGTCGTTTGAAGCCCGAGCCGTAGGCGAGGGCTTTAAAACACCCGAGATCGGGAATCGCACTTTCTCTCGAATGATACATAGTGCTTTATACTACACCTACGAGGAAAATAAAAAACTAAATCTTTACTAATTGAAATTTATATTGAAATTGAAAATGGCGCCAATGGCGTCTGCAATTTTCACATGTTCTTTTTTCAAATTGTTTGACACCATCCAACACACAGCTAGTGGCCAGTGTCATTTTGCGAACTTGGAGATAAAAACTCACTGTAAAAACTTTTTGGCTTTTGATATTTAGGTTACCAGCGCATAGTCTTACCCAAAATTAAAAAAGAAAAACCACGTAAGAAATGGATTTTCATACACTTTTCTCTCCCGCTCAGATGCGTTTTCTCGCCGCATATTTGTTCGATATGCAATGACGTACTTTCTACCGTAAATTTGATAAAGTATCAAGGTACTTTCCGAGCAGGTGTAGTATAAAAATTATTTCAGCTATACTATTGTAAGTACCATAGGTCATTTTTATCTCGGGTAGGATGCACGAGGACCACGGGAGCGAAGACTGAGGGAAACACTACTTTGAAATGTTGTCGTCAGAAACATTTTCTTCAAGTAACTTAATAATTATTGTTAAAATAAACCTGTGTCATTTTTTCAATCGAGTTAAAATTAATTCAAAATTTTTAAAAACCCGACTGTTTAAGAAGCAATCTAAACATACGTAACCAAGAAGAAAATCATGCTGTGCAGTCGTAGGATACATAGACGCGAGCTGCCTGACCAAAACCAAATGTATCCTCGGAGGTCAGGAGTCACCGGGCCGATTTTGATGAAAACTAAAATTTTGCAATAGATTTTTCTTGTCCTGCATATCGATAACCAGAATTGATTGCAAAATCTATATTAATGCGAGCGAAGCCGCGGGCAATAGCTAGTAAATAATATTATTTGTACAGATAATTACAATTTATATTAAGAAGACAGAAACCTGAAAATAAGAAATTCAATACTTACAACGTGGCAATGCTGCCAGCGTTCTGACCACTTTTCACGTTGACAGCGATGTGAACAAATTTTATGACGCCCTATGACCCCTGCCCTTTTAATTGCGTTCGTAGTTTTATTTTATTTTTATTTAAGTGTATATATAGGAACTTATTTTTAATTAAGTATTTTATACTACGCACTGGATCTTCAAGGTTAAGCAATGCTTGACGAGGTCGGTCCGTGGATGGGTGACTATTTCAACATACCGAGTTTCCTCCGTGCCTCGGAAAGCACGTTAAGCCGTTGGTCCCGGCTGTCATTTGAAGATCTTTGACAGTCGTTACGAGTAGTCAGAAGCTTCAGATCTGACACCAGTCTTACCAAGAGGTATCGTGTTACCCAGTTACTGGGTTGTGGAGGTCAGATAGGCAGTCGCTCCGTGTAAAACACTGGTACTCAGCTGAATCCGGTAAGACTGGAAGCCGACCCCAACAACAATTGGGAAAAAGATAGGCAGATGATTTTATACTATGTAAATTTTAATTTAGATAATTGAATAAAATTAATACTTACATCGATAGTAGTATAACAATGAATAACGATTCCAACCACAGTTGACAGCGCTGTAACCTGCCACCATCTAACTTTTGGCCACTCATACACAACTGTCTCAGTTATACATAGATTTGTTACTACCTGTAACATAAAATATATATTATTATTAAAAAAAACCGGCCAAGTTCGTGTCGGGCCACTCGCAGTAATAGAGCTCCGTAGTTGTACAATAATGCGGACTAAGAAGAAGGCTTTTTGATGTTACATGAACATTGAAACGGTTTCAGCACTCACGCCTCAAAACGGCCCATATAGGACGATGATAACTGAAGAAAGAGTTATAAAATACAAATTCACAAGTGAAGTTAGATAAAAAATATCTAACTAAGTATTTGAGTACCACCGCGTGTAGACAAGCGTTTGTAATAAAGATTGATTACCAGCGTCACGTAACTTGAATCCTACAGTATTACCGTTAAGGAGATGGTCTTCGTTGAAATCTCAAAATATTAGATATGCAAGGGCTGGTAAGCGATAAAAAATTACGTATGAAACCTACTGCAACACGTTAGGGTAAAGCATGATCTATACAAGGCTTCTATCTTCACATTGTTTACTGCGACAGATACTGATTTACAATTTTCACCTCCAGCAGGGTCACTGTTCCGATCGCAGTTTGAGTCACATGAAATGCGTCGCGGAATTTACGCTGCATTCGGTTTCATACAAAAGTCCTGTTTGTGCCACACGGCGACGCCAAATGAATTGTCCGCTGACTCACACAGATTATTTCAACTGAATTGTTCTCGAGGTGATGGAGGGGAGCGAAACAAACGTCAGCGCCCCGTCGAAAAGTAGAATAGCAACTGGAATAACGTCCGTCCGTCTTGCAGCCTAACCGAATTTCAGTTGAACGTAAATACCGCGTGAATTTTCATCGCTTACCATCAGGTGAGATAGTGGTCAAGCGCAAGCCTATAGACGATAAAAAAACCGGCCAAGTGCGAGTCGGACTCGCGCACGAAGGGTTCCGTACTTGGTAAATTGCGGTTTACGATTTATGACGTATTAAAAAAAAACTACTTACTAGATCTCGTTCAAACCAATTTTCGGTGGTAGTTTACATGGTAATGTACATCATATATTTTTTTTAGTTTTATCATTCTCTTATTTTAGAAGTTACAGGGGGGGGGACACACATTTTACCACTTTGGAAGTGTCTCTCGCGCAAACTATTCAGTTTAGAAAAAAAATATATTAGAAACCTCAATATAATTTTTGAAGACCTATCCATAGATACCCCACACGTATGGGTTTGATGGAAAAAAAATATGGTTTTTGTTTCAAGTATGGGGACCCCAAAAATTAATGGTTTTTTTTCTATTTTTGGAGTGAAAATCTTAATGCGGTTCACAGAATACATCTACTCACCAAGTTTCAACAGCATAGTTCTTATAGTTTCGGAAAAAAGTGGCTGTGACATACGGACGGACAGACAGACAGACAGACATGACGAATCTATAAGGGTTCCGTTTTTTGCCATTTGGCTACGGAACCCTAAAAAGGGACTCACAACTCACAAAATTACGTTCGTTTGGCCTCGTCCTAAGCCACCGACTAAGTATAAATTTAACAAAACAATGAGAAGACAAAACTAAATACGTATAGTTGCAAAGTTATTTACAAATATTTTGTATGAGTATTTTCAAACAACCTACTCAACAACCAAAAAGTAAAATCAAATTATTCAATGATAGGAACAAACAACCAGCGTATTATCTGAAGTCAATTGCGAAAGGAGCCGATACGACCGTGCGTTAGAGCCACGGACGGGGAATGGTATGATGATATGTTCCTGGATCCTCGCACGCACGCTCCTTGTTTCTTTCTCTTTCGGAATTTAACGTTTATTTTGTATTCACTATTGCATTCTCGAAAGTTTTCCGCTAGTCAATTAATGATGTAGTTGGGTCGGATATTGACTTTACAGATGGATATCGACAAAAGAAACTAAGTAATTTAATATTTAAATACTATAATATTATAAAGAGGCCCGCCCGCCTTAATAAGTATAATTAAATTGGTACAAAATTTCAAAAAGAATTGGGTTACAAAAAAAATAAATATGGACGGTATGGAAGAAGAAAACGTGTTGCGCCGACCCCAAGTTACATGGGATAGGGGCATGAAGATGATGATGATACATACTTACTATAAAAGTACACGTCTTATTTAATTAAGAAATCGGATATATATCGATATCGATAACATAAATTAAAATGCAATGTGTTATACTGCACTGATGTGGTCTTGGTAAAAATCGACCTATGTCGCGAATTTCAACCTTACCACAAAAACAATTAATTCTATAATTGCAACCACTGAGAATACCGCCATCTATGGCCGGGTAGCGGAATTTGCTTAGCAATCGAATCTAGTTTGACTGTAGGTTACAAAACATTGAAAATACCAATACTTACTGCACTAACACAACAAAAAAGACTCTCTCGCGCGCATGCGCCGTACTGATTCCCCACTCCAATGCGTTATTCGAGCGTGAACATAATTAATTTAGAAATCATTATAACGGATGTTATGATTTAATTATTGTATATTCTTACATGGTTCATAAACGTATATTTACTATCTGTTTAACACAACTAACAACCGTTGTACAAGTAATTTTTCAATGGACATTGTGCAAAATTTTACTTTTCCAAGGTCATTTTATAAGTTGGTCGACTATTTCTCGAAAAGTTGTTACGCCTACTTAGCTGTGATAGTTTTTCTATTAATTTCGTTATATATACTACTGCCATGATTTTTTACAATAGCAACCATTTAGCTGGCAGGTGGGGCGGACACTTGACTCTAACAAAAATTAGTAATTTAAAGCTTTATTTTACGCACACGGACCCGTAATATTTTTAAAGGCATATCCAACAATACCACACACCACGGGATAGACCAGAAAAAGAGATCATCCCTACTTTACGTCTACAGGAGCTAAACAATATATTTTTTCATGATTTTGTTTTACCACTTTGTCGAAATGATTAATATGTATATACATGCCAAATTATAGCTTTCTAGTACCAAGAGTCTCTGAGCTAAGCTGTGGACGGACAGACAAACATAGCAAAACTTTAAAGGTTCCTTATTGACTACAGAACCCTAAAAAACTTATTTTCCCACGGAACAAGACGAGGACCCAAAGTTAGGCATTCATTAACATGATGTAGAGGCTTGCGGAAAATGGTGTAAAGTCTCAATCAGACGACGGGGATTGTGTCCGATCCGGGCTTGATGCAGAGTTTTTGTGATTTAGTTCGTATGTGGCGTCATAGATGTCGCTACGAGGATGTAACAATGTGCCTTTCTTCCCAAATGCATAGGCAAGGTGTTCTTATACTGAAAATACATTTTACCAAAAAAAAATAAGTTCTTTGTAATAGAGGGCAAGCTTGTTTCTATCAACCAGTCACAATGTAGACTCCGGGCCACTACTGAGAAATGACAGATGGAAGTGTCATTGGATTTTTCCAGTAACACTTTGGCTGATCCAGGAATGAATCCCAGGACCTCTTAACTCAGCTGACCTAAAGGTCTAATTGGTTTGACCAACGAAGCAGTAATATGCAGCAGTATTCGTAAGTACCTAAGAACATCCATTTAATATTTTGTAAGTATTACTACGAAGTAAATATAACAGAATTATTATACTTACAAGAATTAATGATTCACAAAACATACTGAAAATCGTATAAAGCACACAAAATATATCACCCAGGTAGAATTGCTGCCAAAACATGGGCCATAAATAGAACCAAGATTTTTCGTCTGAAAATATAAGTTTACTTTTAATTGTCCGCAGGAAAAAGTAATATTAATAATTATCAATATTTTATTTAGATCTGTAATCAACTACCAATCGGCGGCAACTACTTAAACCCAGTCTTCCTTAGAATAGGAACAGCAACCACTCCTGAACATTCTACATTTAAGTAACTTTTGCAAGCTTCACCTGCACTATAATAAAGTAACTTCAAAGAATGACACGCGTTGTTTGTTTGTATATATTGCTTCATAATAATATGTTCAAAAATCTCCGTCCACTCGACGATGTTTAATACGAAATTTATTATGAAATGAAAGGTGATGTGCGTGCTTTAAGCTTTCAAAACATTTACGCAATTATGGTGCAAGTTGCTTGTCTACCGTATAAAGCCTTGCCACGCTGTATTTTCCAGTACGTGGTCAACCCTCTAAAACTTCTCGACCCCATCGGCCATCCGTTCGGTAAACACACAATTTAGAACCTTTTTTAAAATGTCATGGGATACTAACCCTAACAAAAGTACAACAATCTTTTTACCTTTTGGCAGTGTAAAAGTGAACTTACTAAATTGGGTATAAGGCAGCTCCGTAAGCACCAACTTGTCACAAAAAACTTTGACCCTTATGGACAGCAGACCTCGAAATATGTATATGAGTGCGTTTGATATTACCATTGTTGCACTGTCCGTAGTAGGATCGATCTGTAAACACATAGATTCATGAGAAAAAGCCTGTAAGACAATGGGTCACAAACTACGCGAGCCCAAAGCAATAACCCGCTTAACGCTCGTGTAGTTTCAGGAAATCACAAATCATCTAATTGCTGGTTCTAGGATAAACCGGTTTCCTTACCATTCGCCGTTTTAAGAGAAATGGTGAAGAAATAAAAGCTAAACGGGGTCGACAGACCAAGAAGAAGATGGCGGAATACCTTTCTGGAGAATTGGTAAGATAAATCACAACACCGTGGGAAAGAATGGAGTCTTTGCCCAGGAGTAGGTCAAGCCAGGCTAAGCAAAAGAAAACGCTATTCTGGGTTAGGACCCACACGCAATATCTCAAATTGAACTACAGTCAAGAATAGGTTAATACCTCTTGAGTACTTCTAGACGTTAAAACGTGGACTACTGGAGGTGCAGTAACAGATTCTGCAAGCATTGCGAGGTCGGTGGCCTGTAAAGTAAAATAAACAAATGAAGATCATTGTGCCGGTTCAATCGTTTCAGTACATTCAGAGAGTACCACTTATAAAGAAACAAATAAGGTAACATCTTTACAATATAAGTTTAGACTATAAAAGATAATTAAAAAACCGGCCAAGTGCGAGTCGGACTCGCGCACCAAGGGTTCCGTACCATTATCGCAAAAAACGGCAAAAAAACACGTTTCTTGTATGGGAGCCCCACTTAAATATTTATTTTATTTTGTTTTTAGTATTTGTTGTTATAGCGGCAACAGAAATACATCATCTGTGGAAATGTCAACTGTTTAGCTATCACGGTTCATGAGATACCTGGTGACAGACGTCAGTCTGTCACCGGATGGATGATGGACGTCTGTCAGACAGACAGACGGACCGTGAAGTCTTAGTAATAGGGTCCCGTTTTTACCCTTTGGGTACGGACCCCAAAAAAAAGGCCAAGGGATTGATTTTGTGACATTGCGTTGGAAATCCGCCCACTAGGTGGACCGATATCCTGGTGAAGGTTGCAGGAATCCACTGAATACGAGACACACGGGACCGGTCAATGTGGCACCACTTGGAAATGATGATGATCATGATATCACGGCTAGAAAGGAAATTACTATTGAGATGACGGCTAACTGAAATGTATGGCAGATGAAGACTAAAACTGAAGAAAGTGGAATTTGAGATCATTATGTAAATATTATGGAGGTATGCGAAACAGGGCATAAAAACCCGTAACCATCGTTGCAGTGGGTGTTGTGTCTGGCCCGGTCAACTGCCCGACGCGAAGGTTGTTGACGGCATGCACGATGCATGTTGCAGGATGCTACGATTTTTAGTTCATATGTAGCGTCATAGACGTTGCTACAAAAATGTTGATGGTTACTAACCCAAAATTCTGATTGATATCCTATGTCCAATTTTCTTCGTATCACTACTCTTTTCTTGATTGGCTTTACTCGATCCATACTGCTGTAGTGATCCACCATCAAATATACTAAAGTACAGAGGTCTACAAAATTGATCCCCCATTGACTATAATGAAGAGCCTGAAAAAAAAAAAAAAAAAATTGCCAGGTTACAATTTCAACAAAACTAAGATTTAATTTGAGAATTCTACATAACAGAGTTATACACCTCTGACACCCAAGCTAAGATTGAACTTGTGTTTTGAGTGTCAGGGCTCTCTAAGTTCACTAGGACAATGCATACAGTTCGGAGTAAAGTACACGTCAAACAGGAAACAAAGACTACAGACAATATAATTATAAAAATAAAAATATAAACTATCAAAATAAAAATAATTAATAAAGAGGCAAACCGTGTGTATGTATTGTGTTTATGTTTTGTGTTGTTAGTGTGTATGTCTGTTTGAGGAAGTGTGTGATGGAGGAAAAAAATATTACTATTATCCTACTACCTAATATAAAAAAAATTAAATACTGTGTTTATATGTTTGGATCTTTGTTATAATCATGACAATCCAAGAAGTCCGATGACGTTTCTCATTTTGCATGCCGTGATAAATTTGTACGTTAGAAATTGTAAAATCAAATTCATAACCCTAATTAATTACAATGTTACCCAAACAGTATAACAACGAGTATCATTCGAAAGAATCAAGTTTAATTATTATTAATTATTTTTATAGCTGTCATATCCGACTTCTCAGATTGTCACCACGACTATAATCAACCACATCTCATCGGCTTCACGGATTTGATTCAAGCTTGGAATACCGGTAGACCATGATTGCATGGATTAGGACAAGTAGGATACTTTTAGGGTTCCGTAGGCAACAATGCACCCATAGTTTCGCCATGTCAAGACGGACATGCTGCGGATGGACGGACGGATGTCTATCCGTCCGTCCGTCCGCAGCTTAGCTGAGAGATTCTCAGTACTAGAAAGTTATAATTTGGTATGGATATTCATATTAGTCACGCCGACAAAGTGGTAAAATAAAACAATGTTTTTCTTTTGTATTCCTTCTGTACACGTAAAGTGGGGATGTTTTTTTTCTCGTCTACCTCATGGTGTTGGATAGACCATTTAAAAATATTACAGGTTAGTGAAAACAATTTTTAGATTCAAGGATCCGTTTGCGTAAAATTAAGCTTTAAACGGCTAATTTTTGTTAGAGTCAAGTGTCCCGCTCCCCTGCCAGCCAAGTGATTGGTTTTGGATATGTGAAAAAATTCACTGCCAAGCCACCACACACACTATCACACTCGCACTATCACAATTAAGTAGGCTTTACAAGTTTACGAGTAATAGTTGAACAACATAAAAAATGAACTTGGAAAAGTAAACATTTTGTATAATGATGTACGGGGACAGCAGTTTTTGAATGACAAAGTTATTTTTGACTCTTCGTTAGAGCAATGTTCGGTGCTTTCATTGTTTAATAACGTTAGTAATGTTACCTTTTTATTTTGGTGACTGCAGCTGTTTATAGGGAACCCTCTGTGTGCGAGTCAGACACGCAATTGGGTGGTTTTTTTATTACTGTGTTTCGTTACACTGGGGATAAACATATGGACCATTTGACCATATTGGACGTATTGGGGCCAAGCTGGCATCGCACCCTCCGGGTAATAAATAGTTTTGGTCCCTGTCTAAAGCGGTTGAAAAGAAATTTCTGTCGCCCCACTTTACCTCCAATGCTGAAACCTGATGGGTCGCAATGGTATTAATTTGCATCTCTCTTTGCTAGCAATCCACTTCTGGACGCTGGCTCCAAGCAACCACCTGCTGTACCTCATTGTGATTCTTCGATGCCGGAGATCGCTGTGAACACTAAAGAGGTCTGGAGAGAATTGTGCAGTCTAGATGTGAACAAAGCCAGCGGGCCTGACGGCATTCCAGCGATAGAGCTGAGGCAGTGTGCGCCTGAACTGTCTCCTGTATTGACAAGCTTGTTCCGCCTCTCTCTTGTAAAAAGAATGGTGTCAAAATCCTGGAAGCTTGCAAATGTGCAACTAGTGCCCAAAAAAGACAACCGTGCAGACCCTGCCCATTACCGTCCGATCGGCATTACATCCATTCTGACCAGACCTACCTTGGAGACAATAATCGCCTCAGTGACCGTAAATATGGCTTTCGACGGGGACGGTCTACTGGCGATCTTCGTGTGTATGTCACGCAACCCCAGCATTGCGTCGAAGCAATCGAGAGACACGGCGAAGCACTTGCTGTATTGCTTGATATCTTGAAGGCCTCTGACAGGGTCTGGCACGCAAGCCTACTCAGTAAGCTTCCTGCTTATGGCATCCCAGCTGGTTTTTGTAGCTGGATATCAGACATCCTTAGTGAAGTGTCGATCCAAGTAGGCATTGACGGCTGCTCCTCTGACCTCATGGCTTTTGATGCCGGAGTTCCTCAGGGGTATGTTCCCTCTGCAACTCTTTTCCTGTTGCAAATCAATGACCTACTTCAGGCTGATATTGTTGGGTACGCAGATGACAGTACAAAAACCATCATGGATGAAGTTCGTTCTTTGTGAGATGCTGTGGTGGAGCGGACAGATTTGACCTTAAGCCTTGTCTCCCAGTGGAGAGATGACAATCTGGTCTCCTTTAACGCCACCAAAACACAGGCGTGTTTTTACCGCCAAAAGTAGTATTTTCGATCAAACTCCTACTTTTCGGGGTGCGTCTGTTCCTGTGACTGATCGTCTCGAGATCCTAGGCATGGAGTTGACATCCAGTCTCAACTTCGGCGCCTCCATTGAGTAAACCCAAATTGTGGCCAAAAAACTGGGCATCCTAATAGAGTGAAGCGATACTTTACGCCTGGACAGCTTTCAACTCTATACAATGCCCAAGTCCGATCCTGCATGGATTATTGCAGCCAGCTTTGGGATGGCTCAGCTAAGAATCAGCTTGCCGCGCTTGACTCGGTGGAACGCAGAGCCAAGAGGCTCATTGGCAACGTTCAACGGGTGGATGCCAAGCTTCACAGCTTGGCTCATCGCCGCAAGATTGCCTGCTTGTCGGTTTCCTACAGACTGTACTTCGGTGAGTGTCCTTAAGCACTCCACGACCTCATCCCACCAGCCCCCTTCTACCATCAGACATCTAAACGCACTGCAAGTTACCATCTTTACCTGGTTGCCATTCAACCAATTTGCATCAAGCGCTTCCAAACATCCTTCATATTGCGCACAGTGAATGAGTGCAACTCACTACCTGCGTCTGTGTTTCCGAACGCATTCAACTCAAATCTCTTCAAAGTTAGAGTGAACAGGCTTCTTCTGGGTAAGCTCACTCCATTGTTGTCTCTGTCTCTGTCACCTCTGACCTGGAGTAGAGTCAAGAGCAAACCCGTCTCAAATGAAATAAGATAAAAAAATATGTTTTTTATGAAGATGGAAAATAAATAAAAGCGGGGTATCCCCCGCCCCGAAACGAGGCGATGCCGTAACGATGCTGATTAGTATATGTTGTAGTAGGAAATTTCTTACAAAGTATGCGGAACGACTCGAATTGATACGGAATGGCTCGAGTTGATACGGAACGGCTCGAGTTGATACGGCGATGATCTGTGTATCAGTTGACATGTGTGCGGCAACCTTATGCAAAATGTTATGACTTATGAATGAGCGTTATACTAAACCTTCCAAAAATATCTCTTCCAGGCATGCATTTGTAGAAACTGAACAAAGCTCCATATGAGAAAGAAAATGGAAAAGTCCCAGCTATTTGCGATTCGATCAATTATTTCCCTGAAACAAAAAAAAAACATGATTTACTTAATTTTATAATTTGACTATCCAATTTTTTTGAGTCCCAACATAGAGTCACGGCAGACCTCATAGAAGGTGGCGAATGAGCTGAACAAATTATAACAACAAGTGGTTCATAGTGTTCCAGGACCGTAATAAAAGGAAGACATTTGGTGGACAGTAACCAGTTAGCTAGACCAAAGTGGTCAAACCAACCACCAATCACCAGCCTGATTTTGGGCAAACAAGAAACCAAATAGGTAACAGATGTGCGTGTGTCACTAGCAGGGTGCCAACTGAAAATCAGCGCTGGGTCTCTGACGCCCAGCAAATTATGAGTTCGGGTAACCCTATTGGTGTGGGCACGCCCAGCGCAGCTTTTCTTGAACCTTGTTTGTAACTGTTCTTCCCTGTTACTTTGTAATTGTTGCTGTTGTGTTGCTTTGTATCTGTTGTGAAATATTTTCTACCTTTAGGCGCGATATTATATTATATTCTATTCTTGTAAAAAATGTCGTTCCCTCCAATGAGAAAAATATTTGATTCAATGTATCTGCCTAGCCTTTTCCCAACTATTTTGAGGTAGGCTTTTATTCTAATAGAATGTAGCCGAGTACCAGTATTTTACATGGAGCGACTGTCTATATGACCTCCACAACCCAGTAACTGGGTAACAAGACTGATTTCAGATTTCCTGTATTTACAAATGACAGCCGGGACTAACAGCTTAACGTGCTTTCCAAGGCATGGCGATATCATGGTATGTAAAATCTTCACCCATCCAAGGACAGACCTCAGCAAGCATTGTTTAACCTTGAAGATCGACCCGTGTGGCTGTTATTATTAAGCCACGAGTGTATCGGGTCAAATAATATAATGAAAAAAATATATACATAATAATCATTTACCTGTAGTATGCTATTTGGGCTATTTGAAAATAGTCGCCGGTTACATCGTTAACGTAAAAAGGTCCATCAACAGAATGAGTATTATTTATAAACATCTTCTTGAATTCCTGTATCTCGTAGCAAATAATTGTAATATTGTATTTATCGTCAAAATAGGTTTTCTTTGCACATCTGTAAACGTAAACATGACCACATTCGTCGAAAGATTTGTGTTATAAGGTTGCACTAGTCGCTCATTCTCTCTTTCACTCACTTTCTTTCATTCACTCCACTGTTTGACGGTGTATGTCCAAAATAAAAAAATATATCAATTTGTCTTATCATTATCTAGGCCTTTTAAAAAAGTAAAAAAAAGATGTTTGAAACTTATGAGCGTCGAAAGTCATATTTCAACACTAATTTTAATGCATCTTTGGGTGGAAATAAATACCATAAGGAAAAGGGAAATTGCAAAATAATCACAATACAGGTATAGATAAGTAGTTCAACAGTGCAAATATTTTATTTTAAACAGCTACATTTGTTCGTTATTTTCAGGATATCCATATACCCAAAGGTCTGTTTATAAAATTTCACAAGCTCGTTTTCGTCCTCAATCATCATCCATTTCGCTACAAATTTGCAAAAGTGTGTTTTCGTACGCGAGCTAGCTTCTTACTGCTCATCACAGCATCTATCTCTTTTGCACTTGTTGTTGGATGAGATAGCATGCATTTTAACCCGCGCACAAAATAGTTCGTGCCCCGTCGCTTCGACTAGGGCAACATTAAGGCTTATTTAATTTATGTTGAGACTGCATCGTTGGTCCAGTGGTCGCAAGCTTTACTGCTGAGCATAAATTCCTGCGTTCGACCCCGATTTGAGGAAAGTTTTATTAAGTTTTTTCATCTGGAATTTCTCAGTAGCCGGCCAGTGTCTGGATTTGTGTCCGGTTTATAATGCAATAGGCTCGCCCCATATTATATTGGATTTAAACTTTTATATTGGTTAAATATGGGTGAAGGTATAATAGGTTAACCTCTGCCTAGCCCTTCGGGAAATATAGGAGTGGAGTTTTATGTTAATTTTTTTTTTAGACAGAGATTTTTGTTAAGATACTTTCCGGAAAGAAGTATTTCATATCATACAATATTTCAAACTTGTTTTTTTTTATTTTAAACTTGTTTTAATAAAACCTTAAAATACAATAAATTTTAACGATTAAAACACCCCACATAAAGGGTGCAATCACCACATCTTTATAGACAGAGCAATTTTAGTACCTGACTTACTTGTTACGATATCCACATGTGACATGATTATGTGGATATCAATAGACTTAAGGCGGTTCCCCGAGCAAAACGCCGCGCAAGCCATTTTTTGTGCTGTTTTTAGGAGCTATCTACTCGTTATTTAAAAAGAAATATCAATTAATAAAAATACATTAAATTTCTACATAATATTGATTCTAAAATGGTAGATTTAGTTTTTTTTTAAATGTTGTATATATTTCACTAATCTCCTTTCAAAAAAACATAAAAATGAGAAATAATTATTGATATTATGCATCTCCTCGTAAAGTGTTCATTAATTATTTTTTGTACTAACACTAATGGATAGACAATTTAATAACGAACATTTTTGTAGAATTATTTTTTTCAAAAGACCAAAATTCGATTTTATAAAGATTTTATTCTAAAATCTGGGCGTATTCACTACTGTAATTCATGCACCGCCAGTGCCGCTAGACCAATAGGAATGCTCATATCGCACGCCGATTTTTTGGTCAGGGTACCGTCTTAAGACGGTAAAAACTAAATCTACCATTTTAGAATCAATATTATGTAGAATTTTAATGTATTATTATTAATTGATATTTCTTTATAAATAACGAGTAGATAGCTTCTAAAAACAGCACAAAAAACGGCTTGCGCGGCATTTTGCTCGGGGAACCGCCTTAACAACTTAACTTTAAACCTAGCTCTAATAAAAGCTTACAATAATGTTATTTTTATAGCCATAGCATGGAACATTTAGGGATTAACACAAATGTATAAAGGCTTTTTTGTTAGTCTTTGAGTTGTTTTACACTACACACTGACATAAGAATCACAGCTTCAAGCCAACTAGTTTAAATTGTATTGTTGCCTTAAAAGAACCCCTGCGCATTTTGGTATTGTATTTTTTGCAGAATTTTAGTAAATGCAATAAAATGTGAGAGGCTTCCTAAGGACTTATCCTCATCACTACGTCAATACGTCATCAACGTGGAACGGTGCGTTGTGGTGGCACGCTTCTTTGACGTGACGTGATAATGCACGGTACGGCATCGTCGCCGTGGAACGACGCGTGGACGTTATCGGAAGGATACGTGGCGATCAGGGGGGTGACCACAAGCTCTTAGAGTAAGGTTATTTTGAGATCGAGTAAGTGACAGATGTATACATGTCATATACATCTGTCCCTTACACACACTCAAAATAACCTTACTCTAAGAGCTTGTGGTCACCCCCCAGCTCGCTCAGTTGATGTCTAATTAAATTATAAAATTCAGATTCGTGAGCGTAATTTTTTTTTTTTAAACTTTGCCCCACTCTTTGAATTTCCTGTATCGTGGGTGCGTTTACAAAATTATAAACTCACATACACAACACCCAGAGTCGGAATAACTATCTGTAGGTCATACAAATATTTGTTCCATGCGGGAATCGAACCCGCGACTCACAGCGTAGCAGTCAATCGCTCAACCACTGCGCCAACCGTGCGCCCAATTAAAATTACGTATATACAAGGTACGACATCGTATGATGTTGCGGCATCATGACGTGCATTTTGACGTCACAGTAACGCGTGCCGCGTGTGCCGCGCAGCGACACCGCACTGTTCCACGGTTACGATTTCGTGACATGGTGATGGGGACAAGCCCTAAGGGTCTTATTATTGTCATGCGAGTTTTCGCTCGCCATAAGGGCATAAGGGCCTTTTTACTGTTATGCGTGTTTGCGCCAACGTGCAGGCACGCATGCGTGTTGCCCGCAATCTATTGTGTCATACATATTTTTTTATTGTTGTGCTCGCCACACACACGCGGCAGACGCTCAATACTATGACAGCGGGGCAAAAAAAACTCCGCAACAAGCATGCGTGCCGGGCCTGCATGGCACGCATGCTTGTTGCGGGCCGCACGCAGAGTAGATTTTACATTTGCCTCAGGTAATTAAAAATTTAGATTACAATGCCAGTACTTTTTTTTTTTTGTTATTGATAGGCTCGCGCTTGACCACTATCTCACCTGATGGTAAGCGATGATAACACATGTTTTAATATTTTTTATTTAGGGACCTACACTATTCCGTGACTGAGTTACCTGTTCCAAGGATTCTTTGCAATTATCCCAAAGAATATGTAATTGAACATCACAACCATCAAATCAACGCATGAAATCATTTCAAGAAACCCGACCATAACGAATAAGTATTTTAAACCTGAAATTAAATAAAAGTTGATGTTTAAGCTGACTTAAGCTATTAAGTTCACTTAAAATCTGTTAAGTAAGAAAATATGGCATGTCGTGGAGTTTCTCAAGACTTTGTAGACTTTGTAGACGAAAAAGGGATGGATATCAATTTGTTGCTGGTCAATTCAAGCTCTAAGTACACTAAAATAAATAAGATACCTAGAAAAGAGACATAACAATATTTATTTATGTTTTGCGCTATCAAAAAGACGGATTTTGGATATAAGAAGCAATTAATACAATCTACTACGTGAGCGCCACTTACCACGACACAGAGGCACCATTTTAGAAACAAACATGTGTTCTTCCGGTGCGTAAGCAGCGAAGAAGTAGTGAACAAAACCATGCGGCCAGCTCTTAAACAGCTGGTTAAAACAATAAACCCACAGAAAACTGAAAAAAAGAACAACAGAATATTAAGTATGACATTTTTGATATTATAACATTAAAAGTTTAGTTTGCAAAAGCATTGGCAAAAGGCGAGAGTTTATAAATGTACGTATGTTCAAATGAAGAGCCAATTTTACTAACTTGCTTTTCCCGCGGCTTAGCGAAATAATGTTTAGAATCGGGTCAGTAACCTCAGTATGACCTTTAGCAAACTTATAACATAATCAGGGCTTTGTGCCCGGTTGATAGAAATAAGCTAGCCGTATGTAAAAGTACACGTAGTACTATAAGTGCACAACTGCCCAACACTCCAGTGAGTACAGAAGTAATTTTATGCTGTACTAGCTGTGCGCGGCTTCGCTCTGGCGGCCCTACCCTACCAACCAACCTAGCAATTTTTGCCTAGGATCATTCTTTCGCGGAGAATCCTAACACTGTTTAGAAAATTACATCAAATGCATAACGCCATCTATCGAATACGGAGTTCAACTGTCGGAGTATTTAAATTCATCTACCTTTTAGAGTGAACCGATTACTATGAAACAAAAATTATTGATGATGAGGTTCTATTGATTATCCTTAAATACCGTCACTTTTTTTTTGGAAATATCTATACTAATATTATAAATGTGAAAGTACTCTGTCTGTCCGTCTGTTACCTTTTCACGCTTAAACCGCTGAACCGATTAAGATAAAAGTTGGTATGGATATAGTTTGAAATCCGGGAAAGGACATGGCCTACTTTTGGAACGAAGTTCCTTATCGCGCGTTGCGAAAGAGGGCTAGACGGAGAAAATTAAGACCAAAAGTTGTAACGACACTTTTTGCTATAGTTGTAAGCCGTGCGGCGTGCGCGAAAAAAACAAAAAATATAATAATAATAATGAATCCTGACAATTTTTCAAAAATATCCATATACAGGGTGTCCCAGAAATCGACGTCAAGCCGTAAATGGGTGATAGACCAAGTTATAACAGTTCTCAGAAAAATACGAAAAAAAATCTATCTCATGTTTTTAAAAATTTATGGTCACTTTAATAATTTACTAAAAAAATCAATCCCTGTAATGGTTCTTTAACTCCAATTGCTACAAATCCCATAATTTATCTAATTTTTTTATTATTATGTAATCTTGAATAATGCTTGTGTAGATTTTTGCCTAAAATTTAAAGCCTACTCCTCCTACTTGGAAGAAAATTAAACTTTTTCAAAACCAAATTATTCAAATTTACTATTTCGCCCAACTTTAACTGACTGTACTGAAAAAAAAATGTACTACGCTAGTTTGGCAAGTAACATGAAAAATTGGCGCATTTAATAAGGATTCAAAAATGGTGTAACACTTGCTAGATTACGTTTACAATAATTGGTCAAGTTTTTTTTTGTAAATAGTCTCAGTTTTTACTCAAAATGTCCATACTTCCTTAAAATGACTTTAGCTTACCTAAAGCTTTGCTAAACTCCGTTTCTAGTTCGATAGAGACGGAGAGAGTCATTTTACGAAGTGTGAGCGAGACAGAGAGTGACGCCACCTTTATCAGTGACACAACCTTTATCATGAAACGGAGATACAATTTACCGATGAGTGCGAATGAGACAGCAGTAGTTATTGTTCTGTTTTGTAAGCGCAGACGCACACACAATTACAAATCAGTACGTTACGCTGCTTTGATTACTGCGCATCTCCGTATTCGTTCATGTTGATTCCGTACTTACCACTTTTTGCGTTGTTTTCTGGACTTAATTGCTTGTAATTTGGACTGTTTAATTCCTCTTTCTGACGACCTGTGCTTTACTCTGGACTGTTGCTGATCCTGTGATTGTGTAGTACTACCATGGCTGTGTACACTGCATTGGAATATGCGAACATGCACCTCGTTTATGGGGAATGCAGATGCAATGCCAATGCAGCCGCTAGACTTTATCGTGAGAGGTACCCGAACAATCGTCACCCAGATCATGGAGTTTTTATTAATGTGCACCGTTCTCTATCAGAGGGACGATTCCCTAACCAAGTACATGGTGAAGGAAGACATCGTAATCCGTACGAAGACGTCGTACTACAAGCAGTCCAAGAAGACCCAAGTGCTTCTGTACGTGGAATCGAAACAAGCACAGGTGTATCTAAGAGTACCGCCCACCGAATCTTAAAAAAGAACGAGTTCCACCCGTATCATGTACAGCGAGTACAATCATTACTGCCACGGGATTACGCTCCCAGAGTTGCGTTTTGCCAAAGGATGCTAGAAAGGCACAGAGAAGACCCTCGATTCTTAGAGAAGATTTTATGGACCGATGAGTCAACATTTAAAAAAGATGGCTACATGAATTTGCACAATTTGCACGAGTGGCATGTAGAAAATCCAAATTTGATGAGGCAAGATAACTCACAGTATCGATTTAAAGTAAACATGTGGACCGGGATACTAAATAGCAAAATAATTGGACCTTTTGAGCTGCCAGAGATTTTGAATGCCGCAGTTTATTTGGATTTTCTTCAAAATACTTTACCAGATTTATTAGAAGACGTGCCACTGAACGTTTACAGGGAAATGTGGTTCCAGCAAGATGGCTGCCCAGCGCATTATGCCCGTTTAGTAAGAGAACATCTTGATGAAGAATACCCGCTCAGGTGGATAGGGCGCGGTGGGACAATCTTGTGGCCACCCCGTTCGCCTGATTTAAATCCCCTAGATTTTTTTTACTGGGGAGCGGTAAAAGAGAAAGTGTACTCAAAAACAATAGAGAATTTAGCCGAGCTGCGGGAAAGAATAACGGAAGCCGTTGTCTTTGTAAACAGGGGAAGATTTGCCCGGAAAATAACCAGATCTTTTTTAAGAAGATGTCGTGCTTGCATTGCCGTCGAAGGAAGGCAGTTTGAACATTTATTGTAATAAAAAAAAAAAAAACTGATAATTTGTTTTTTTTTTCTAAGATGAGAAATCTGGTCCTGACTTAAAGTAAAAAGGATGAGTCACTATCATAACTTTGCTCTTAAATTACGTAAAATTTCGATTTCTTATCTCGCTCACACTTCGTAAAATGACTCTCTCCGTCTCTATCGAACTAGAAACGGAGTTTAGCAAAGCTTTAGGTAAGCTAAAGTCATTTTAAGGAAGTATGGACATTTTGGGTAAAAACCGATACTATTTACAAAAAAAAAATTGACCAATTATTGAAAACGTAATCTAGCAAGTGTTACACCATTTTTGAATCCTTATTAAATGCGCCAATTTTTCATGTTACTTGCCAAACTAGCGTAGTACATTTTTTTTTCAGTACAGTCAGTTAAAGTTGGGCGAAACAGTAAATTTGAATAATTTGGTTTTGAAAAAGTTTAATTTTCTTCTAAGTAGGAGGAGTTGGCTTTAAATTTTAGGCAAAAATCTACACAAGCATTATTCAAGATTACATAATAATAAAAAAATTGATAAATTATGGGATTTGTAGTAATTGGAGTTAAAGAACCATTACAGGGATTGATTTTTTTAGTAAATTTTTAAAGTGAACATAATTTTTTAAAAACATGAGATAGATTTTTTTTCGTATTTTTCTGAGAACTGTTATAACTTGGTCTATCACCCATTTACGGCTTGACGTCGATTTCATATATCACTGTCAGAACTCATTATTGTTATTATTTTTTATGTAAAGTATAGGTATGTCCTGTATATGTATGTATAGGAAGCATTAACGTTAAAACGACTAACTTATTTCATTGAAAAACGTTGGTCAATACAGGTAAAGGTTACAAAAGGAAACAAATAAACTACAGTGTCATAGGTTCTGCGTTGCTGCGAATTGAAGATACCACTCTATCATAATTTGTATCTTCAGTTAATTGACATTCCTTAATTAAGCTGTTAATCATAGTTACAACATTTGAGGACGCTGCTCTATGCTATGTTGTATGTCCTTTCATTTGGTGCTAATACATACACATTATGGGCCTTGAACAAACGCGAAACTAAGTATGATTGGAAACTGGAGTCTTTTGAATTCCTCCCTTAAAATTCGAATTTACAAAAATCCTTTCTTAAGACGACGACTAACGCCAACGACCTTGAGGGAACAAAACGCGCCCTCGTTTCATACCCGCGTGACCCAAAATTAAGTAGTTTTTTGTACTTTCCTTATTATTCTATGACTTTAAAAAAAAAGCTTCAGATCAAAATGTAGATAATTAAATTGTCTTTGATATGGTGTCGATTTCATTAAAATACGCCCAGCGGTTTTGGTGCGATTGACGTGTTTTGGTCCGATTTAGACATAACTTTACAAATTAATTACACTATGTTATACGAATAAAACTCAAAATTTCCTCAGATGAAATTATTAAGAAAATGGTCTAATATAACATATATTTTTTTCAATAAATTACGACTAGCCGTTTAGACGTGATTCTCATTTTAAAATCAGCTACTCAAGGGAATCGGCGCCTTAACTAACGTTTACTATCTTTACACTATCACTTGCCAAAATTCAACTTTAATTAGAAAATTTGTACATCTTATCTTTACAACCCCTAACCCCTTTTAGGGGTAATTATAACAAACAATACACTTTAATTATTTGTTACGTAAGTATTGCCGCAAAGTTTGAAGTGAATCGATTCCCATACTTCCATTTCATACAAAACTAACCCCTTTCATTTCTACCCTATTGAATTTTATGCACAAAGAAGTAGTTTTCATTCTCAAACTATCTCTATATCAAATTTCATCTAAATCGGTTCATAATAAGAAAAGTTGCATGATAATAAGTTACATACAAAACTAACTCTCCCCCCATTTCTCCCCCTTAGTACTTTATGCAAAAACTAGCATATGCCCTTTTAAGGGTCTCAAAGTATCTTCTTACCAAATTTCATCTAAATCGGTTCATAATAAGAAAAGTTTCATGATGATAATTTACATACAAAAATAACTCTCCCCCCATTTCTTCCCCTTCGTACTTTAAGCAAAAATTAGCATATGTCCTTCTAAGGGTCTCAAAGTATCTTCTTACCAAATTTCATCTAAATCGGTTTATAATAAGAGAAGTTGCATGATAATAAGTTACATACAAAACTAACTTTTTCTTATCGAAATCGGTTTAACGGTTTTACCCATGATAAGAAGTTTCATACAAAGTTACCTACCCCTCATTTCTCCCCCTTCGTGTTTTATAAAAAAAAGTAGCCTATGTCCTTTTCCGGGTCTCAAACTATCTCCATACCAAATTTCATCTAAATCGGTTCATAATAAGAGAAGTTGCATGATAATAAATTACATACAAAACTGACTCTCCCCCCATTTCTCCCCCTTCGTACTTTATGTAAAGTCTTTCTCAGGGTCTCAAAGTATCTACTTGTTAAATTTCATCTAAATCTGTTCATAATAAGAAAAAGTTGTTCATAATTTGTTACATACAAAATTTAACCTCTCCCCATTTCTACCTCTTCGTGTTTTATGAAAAAAAAGTAGCCTATGTCCTTTTCTTGTTCTCAAACTATCTTTATACCAAATATCATCTAAATCGGTTTATAATAAGAGAAGTTGCATTAGAAGAAGTTACATACAAAATTAATCCTTCCCTCTTTTCTCCCCCTTCGTCTTTTATGAAAAAAAGAAGCATATGTCCTTTCCCGGGTCTGCAACTATCTCCATACCAACTTTCATCTAAATCGGTGCAGCGGTTTCAGCCGTAATAAGGAGTTTCTTACAAAGCTACCCCATCCCTCCTGCTATCCTGGGATGGGGTAGCTTTGTATGATACCTGTATTGACCAACGTTTTTCAATGAAATAAGTTCGTCGTTTTAAAGTTAATGCTTCCTATACATACATATACAGGACATACATATACAGGACATACATATACAGGACATACATATACAGGAGTGAGTTTTCCAAGTGGGCGTGGATGGCCAAATCATCACTATGAAGAATAGCATAAAACAATCAAAGGAGTCAAGGGGCCGATTTTGATTAAAACTAAAACTGCGACTTTGGATATTTCTGACCCTGTTTGTCGACAACCACAATTGATTGACGCGGGCGAAGCTGCGGGTAACAACAACAACTGCGGCGAAGTTTTCAATATTACAAAAACGACTTTTCTACAAATTTATTAGATGTATTGATATTGATTGCCTCTTGGTATAACAAGTTTAGACTACCTAGTCTAGGTATAAGCTGAATCACGGCAAAAACGTGATTTACTTTTCTAGAAAGACTTCCAGATAATGAACTCGACTACTACTAGATTAGATACCATTATCCACACACCTGTTAATATTCTGTGATTGTGGTACTATTATCTCTGTTTTGGACAGCGTTGACGTATAGGCTCTGTAGTAAGCCAATCTCTCGCACTTAGTTGTTGGAATGACAGGGCGCTTAGAGCCCAGTGGTTTCTGGAAGAAAAAAGCAGTGGGTACTATGATCAGGTTTGAAAAGAATAGCATTTCTTTTCGGCCCTCCAAGATCACAGGTGCAACAAAGCAACTTTTATCATTGATTTTTTGTGGAGAAGTAAAAATATGACTTGAAATGGCTATGGCATGCTTTTCGTGTTGTCGACTAAGTACGCTGCTTTCTTTGCGGTTTTAGAGGCGGTTTCATAGACTCATGAGTGATGGCCACTTAACATAAGGGCACCGCCGGCAATTTATTTATTTATTTATTTATTTATTTAATTAATTATTTATTAATTTATTATTTAATTAATTATTTATTAATTTATTAATTTATTATTTAATTAATTATGTATTAATTTATTTATTTATTTATTTATTTATTTGTTTATTTATTTATTTATTTATTTATTTATTTATTTATTTATTTATTTATTTATTTATTTATTTATTTATTTATTAGATGGAAAACCAATAGCTATATATAAAACGAATACACAACTTGAGTATGTTACATTAAGCCAATAATATAATCCATAATTCCATGCTAATATTATAAATGCGAAAGTAAATCTGTCTGTCTGTCTGTTATCTTTCATGATTTAACCGCTGAACTGATTTAAATGAAATTTGGTATGGATATAGTTTGAGACCATTGGAAGGACATAGGATAGTAGTTTTTATCCCGGAAATCATCCTTAAGAGAATGGGCAAGGGGGTGGTTGTTTGTATGGTGAACTAATAATTTATAAGTAAGGTGGCCCAATTATAAATGCAATATAATAGAGCGATATAAAAATAAACTGTTCGAAATACTAATGCTAAGCAGATGAAGTCGCTGGCAACCTTTGTTCGCATAAGGACAGATTCTCATAAGGACAGTTTCGCATAAAGACAAAGTACAGTTAAGTTGAAAAGAAAATATATATTTATTTTCTTTTTTACTTTATAAACTAAAACAAAACAAAATTATTTTAGTGTACTATATTCAATTCATAAAAAAATATTTTTCATAAACCTAGTCACTGTAGGTTTGGTACGGTTCACATTTTGCACGTCTCAGTATTGCGAGGTGTTGTAAGCACTATAGCCGATATTTTATCGTTTGCGGAATGCAAAATAATGTTCTCAATCTTACTGTCAACCAACATATCAGATTTCCTTCTTCGTTTTGCTACCACGGACTATTTTTAGATTGGACAGTTTTGCTTCCTCTTTCAAGAGCGTGATAAAATAAAGGTGTTCTTTCCTTGCATCCTTTTCTGCCACCCTTCATAGATATTCTGCTTATATTCATGCCAAAGTCAATCAATCTGCCTAACCAATTATATTGAGGTTGGCTTCCAGTCTTACCAGATTTAGCTGAGTACCAGTGTTTTACATGGAGCGACTGCCTATCTGACCTCCACAACCCAGTCACTGGGTAACACGATACCACTTGGCAAGACTGGTGTCAGAT
This sequence comes from Orthosia gothica, assembly GCA_949775005.1. Taxonomy (NCBI): domain Eukaryota; kingdom Metazoa; phylum Arthropoda; class Insecta; order Lepidoptera; family Noctuidae; genus Orthosia; species Orthosia gothica. The sequence continues at coordinate 27,989,513 of OX459048.1, forward strand.
CGCAGGCTTCTGACCACCCGTAACGAATGTCAAAGATCTTCAAATGACAGCCGGGACCAATCGCTTAACGTGCTTTCCAAGGCACGGAGGAAACTCGGTATCTTGAAATGGTCAACCATCCACGGACCGACCTCGTCAAGCGCATATTCATGCGAGTGTTCTTTAAAAAAAATTAAAAATCTCTCATCTCGTCTCGTAACTTTATAAAATTAGAAATGTTCCCGAGATGACAATGTCAAATCAATGACAAGTAAATTAGTTTTTATCTAATCTCAAACTTAACAAATTGCCTATCAAGAAGAGTGCATTAGGTACTATTGAATATATTTATGTATGCCTACTACCACAAGGAACCTACGTCCTTTGCAAAAAATAATTTCATTTACATAAATGGGCAAGTACAAACTTGTCCACAACATTCACAGTAGCTAAAACATTCTTATTCACACTCTTACCGCCTGGCCACATATCCTGCTGCTTTGGAAAAGTGTATATACGCGTGGCGGTGAGAGTGATAGTGTGCGGAACTGTACCTTTTCTGTCTTTATGCGAAACTGTCCTTATGAGAATCTGTCCTTCTGCTAATCTGTCTTTATGAGAATCTGTCCTTATGCGGATAAACGGCTGGCAACAGCTAGTAGTTTATAAGTTTTGAAGCAGCTATGATAAATTAGTTGATAGCTCTCAGTGGGACTATGCCCTAAATATAGTCATCTGACTGATTGCTATCTTAACCTTACGTGTACATGTAACTACCGAATCAATAGCAAAGTCATTGTATCCCGCGAGGATCCAGATACTATATACACGAAAGTTTCATCATCATTATTATTATCTCCTTCAATCTTATACTTTCTTATTATCTACATTTTTAAATATTTTTATAAAACATACAAAAAAAACAACAACATACATATTATTATTATTATATACTTTATTGTACACCACAAAAACATACAGGAAAAACATTTACAAAACACATACATCACACACATTTACATCATCATCATATAAGCCGAAAGACGTCCACTGCTGGACATAGACCTCCCACAAGCGTCGCCACATTGACCGGTCCCGTGCATCTCGTAACCGCGGGATCCGCTATCCCCGCGACCTTCACCAGGTCATCGGTCCACCTGGTGCGAGGCCTTCCAATGCAACGTCTTCCGGTTCACGGTCGCCATTCCAGAACCTTTCTGCCCTATTGGACATCCGTTCGGCGAGCAATGTGCCCTGCCCACTGCCACTTAATTTTGGCAATTCTTCGGGCTATGTCGGTAACCCTAGTTCTCTTGCGGATCTCTACATTTCTGATTCGATCACGCAAGGAAACGCCGAACATAGCTCTCTTCATTGCCCTTTGAGTGACTGTAAGCTTTCTGATAAGGCCCATTGTAAGCGACCACGTCTCAGACCCATATGTCATCACTGGCAACACACACTGGTCCAAGAATTTCGTCCTGAGACACTGTGGTATGTTGGACGAGAAGATACGGCGTAACTTTTCGAACGCTGCCCAGCCGAGCCGGATTCGACGGTTGACCACTTTTTATTTTTCGTTGATTTCTAATAAAATGTTTATCTACTTACTTTCTGCACCAAATTCAACTGAAACCTTGGATCGTCATACTTCACACCGGTACCCAATGACTGAAGACTGGCGTTGTTAAAGTCATAATTGGATTCAGAAACAGTGTGAGGATTTTCAGGCACATGGCTCATGATTATAGCTTAATTAACCAATATCACACACATAATATAATTATTTTCGATAAATTATCGACAGTGTCATATTTTGATAGACAGTTAAAATTTTCCATAAATATAAGTTTATCTGTGGTTAAAATCGTAGAATAAAAAATATATTCAATCCAAAGAGGTATCTTATTAAAAAAACGATTTTGATTGTGTCAAAAAACGAAGAAACAAAAACAGGAACACTGACTATCATTTGTTTTAATGTGTACCTAGTGTTTTTATTTATAAGCTGGTTTTATTTTTTTTGAAAGAGGTATGTTTTTTTATTCTTATCTTGAAGTTAAGCCTGGTACAGAAAGGCAATGATACAAAAGTTTTGTTTCCACTGTTTTTGGCTGCGGACTTCCTGGACTGGAAGTAGCTTTATGTACGAGTAAAACTCAGTATTTTGCTGCACCCGGATAGTTTTTTAGGGTTCCGTAGCCAAATGGCAAAAAACTGTTTATTTATGGATTCGTCATGTCTGTCTGTCTGTCTGTCTGTTCGTCCGTCATTGTCACTGTCAACCGCATTAAGATTTTCACATTTAATTTTCGCGATGAGGTGATCGACGATGCAGCACGCTGGCCTAAACGAAACCTATTCACTCTTGACTTAAACATTCCCAGGTTGTAGCTATCAGGAAATACAGACTCTGGCAGGGAATTCCACTCCTTAGTTTGGAAATCAACCCAGTTATACGAAAAGTCAAAGTAGATGATGTTGAGTTTAGCACTGCTAAACATTATCCTTAAGATAATTTTATATGGCAACACATTTCATTTTTTTTTTTTTATTAATTTTAATTTTTATACTTCTTTTCCAATTGTCAGATGACATTTTAAAAATATTTTTTTAAAATATTGAGGGTGGGGGGAAAACACTTTGAAACTACACTCTTTGCGCTGTAGCATGATGCGCACGTCACCCGCACCATGCTACAGCGCAAAGAGTATAGACTGTCAGTATAGTGTTTCAATAACAGTTTTCACTTGAATCACTAATTGTTTTAAGCTACAAAAAATAGTTCACAGTTTTCACAGTTAACAGTTCACTATCACAATGTTTTTATGCACAAACTCGCGGTCTAACACACTAAAGTCCCTTTTTTCTCCAAGAGCGCACCTACGCGTGTTGACAGGTTGAAAGGTAACTAGCATCAATGTGAGTGATGTTATTGTTAGATTACAATAATTAAGGACACCTGTGTCTTAAAATATAACTTACTAACATGTTTATTCATATCACTTATAAATAAATTACCCACTTGAGTATCAAAAATAACGTTAATTCTTGACCGACTTAGAATATATGTCATGCACAAAAGTTTATATTAAAAAAAAAACTTAATCAATAAATATTGTTGATTTCTTATTAAAAATTGTTTAACTTTACTTCAATATATTTTTTTCGAATAATGTTCTTATCATCAGGTAAATTACAAAGATAACTTTTTTACGGAAAAGAAAAAAATGGTTTCTAATAATGCAAAAAGTTAACAAGTTGGTGCGATTCGATCCTAAGACCTTTGATTTACCAGACGAGTGTTTATACACTCATGACACGGAACCATTTAGTAACATAGTTAAATTTATGCTTCATATTCTTTGCTTCATATATATTGTGAAGCAAAAACTAATAAATAGGCGAAGTAATACACTCGTTGATTTTACGCACACGAAACATCTATGTTGGTGTGCCCTGCAAACCTATCTGATTTGCTTTGTGTACTTTATAAGTTTATCTTTGTCTCACAACGGTGAAGGAAAACATCGTGAGGAAACCTGGACGTCTATAGTGAGTGAGTATATTATTATGATTAAGCTCCATTATTGTAATTGCTGCAAGACATTCCAGTGCGAGAATAAACAAATAAAATAAAATCACGCGTCTTTTATTGTACCCACAATACACACTACGCCATAATACACTACGCAAACCCCATGCGCATTGGTGGATGTCACATGTTTTCGAATTGTTGGTTCTCAGATGCTCATATTCTAAGAATTCTAATGTATGCAGCCCCAAGGCCAGTTGGAAACACTAACGGATCTAACTCATACATGTTAACAAACCATCTAGCTCTTCGATAAATAATCGAACCTTCATCTAAAGTGGTCTCAAGGCGATCACAAAACCAACCATTCACACTCCACACAAAATAATAACTCGTTTTGTATGAGCTGATTCGGAGGCCGCTACTACTCATACGAATCATACCTAGACAAAAGCATCTAGATAGAAAAACAGTATATCTACTCATAATTATGACATTTCATATTCAGATGATACTTATGGGACCAATGTAAGATTTTCGATCCATTCCAGACATCCAGTATCTATCTTACAGTTACTTAACCCCTTTACTGCCAAGTTAATTTTGTAGTTAAATGCCCAAGTCAGCCAGTGTTATTGAGTTTATCCATTAAGAGTTTCTCTATGGCATCCCGAACTTTAAAAGTTTGCTGTATCACATTCTACTTCTAGTGCCTTTTAAAGAACGTTAAGCCTATCCTTATTTGTTAATCATGCGCCTGATCATTCTCTCTAGGTGATCTATCTGGCTTAAAATACAATTGCCGCATAGGTATATATAGTCTGTATGATACGATGATTCAATGTTCTTAAGATTTTTTTATTTTTTAATAATATTTACTTTATTGTAAACCAAGATAAAACAAAAAAAAAACCTTAAAATTAAAACAAACATTCCAACAGGCGGCCTTATAGTGTTCTGCAATCTCTTCCAGGCAACCTTGGATGGAAAGAGATAGCCTGGACACGATATAGGATTGCACTTGCTGCAAATATCAAATCAATCAATTCGTTTTACTAAATACAATTAGGTACTAAAAACAAACTACTATATTAGATACATACTGTACCTAAATATACCAAAGAAAAACCAAAGACTTTATACGTATTTCTTACTACTAGACTGTGTACCAAAAGTTTTTTCATCCCATCTATTCGAAAAGGACGACTTGGTTCGCCTTTACGTGCACCCAAAGGTGGTGTTTTCTATAAGAAACTTTTAGCGGGCAGTAATGAGTTTTTAATCCTCTTTATAAGTGCGCCGCAATTATCTTTGCCGCGCACTTTTTGTATTTGGAACATCTTAGTGTTCAGCACCAAAGAAATCGAACGCAAATATTGTTAGAATAAAGACTGGCTGGTACGACGGCCCATAGTCACGCCGCCGGATGAATGAAAAAAAAAACAAATTAAAAAAGCGCGAACTACAGCCCGCGTTTTCGTAAATTTTCACGGATTGTTAGAAATTCATTGTTTTGTTTTGTTTTGAAAAATGAGTTCTTCAAGTGACAGTGAAAGTATAGAATTAACTCCTGAAAGCATTAGAAGTTCTAATGCTTTCAGGACATTTCTTGCGTCAGTTCTAATTTAGAACTGACGCAAGAAATGTGATGGATAATCTATTACCTGCAAAATCCCGGGAGAAATATATGAAAGCCTATGGTAATTCTATTGAATGGAGAAATGCAAGAGGTGCCAAGAATTTTTCAGAATCTGTGTTTTTGGCCTACTTCCAGTACTTAGCCAAAACTAAACAACCTTCCACTCTTTGGAGTACATACTCAATGCTAAAATCAACAGTCAGTTCTAATAACGATGTAAAACTGGACACATATTCGAAATTAATAGCGTACCTGAAGAGGATGTCTGATGGATTTAAACCTAAAAAATCCAAAGTGTTCTCAACCAAAAACGTGGAGACTTTCCTTAATGAGGCACCCGACAAAGTCTTTCTTGCCGTAAAAGTAAGTAGGTAACTATGTTTACGGTGGATTAGTAAAATATAATCATAGTGTATAAAAATGCACATTTTATTGTAACCTGTAGGTACTTTGATAGATACTTGTCTTATTCACATTCGGTTTTGTTACAGGTGGCTTTAATTTTCGGATTACATGGAGCTTGTCGTGGCAATGAACTTTTAAAAATAACTGTTGATGATGTCGAAAATCACTCGGATGATTTACTGTTAGTAAAGCTGACCGATACAAAAACCAAAATTGACCGATCCTTCGTAATACGAGGAGAATACAAAACTATTGTACAGAAATACCTGGACCTGCGTCCTGCTGCTATGAAGACCAATCGGTTTTTCATCCGTTATCAAAATGGCAAGTGCTTCAAACAAGTGATGGGAAATAATAAAATTTCTAACATGCCACAAGAAATTGCTACTTATTTGAAGTTACCAGATATCAAGCTGTATACAGGACATTGTTTTCGTCGTACTTCTGCTACCCTTTTGGCAGATACTGGAGCGGACTTAACTGTTCTCAAGCGACATGGAGGATGGAAATCGAGTGCTGTAGCAGAAGGGTATATAGAAGATTCCATTGAGAACAAGGCGAAAACATCTAAACGCATCGTGGAAAACATTAAATTGCAACCTTCAGTTAATCCATCCATACCACTGTCGCCGCGCCCATCTACATCCAAACAACGAGATTCACCGTCACATTTTCCTCAAAATTATCCAGATTCGGACATTTCAAACACGCAGAATATAAAATCTACAACAATCTCTATTCCTAATAAAACTGAAACAATAAATTTTCATAATTGCGAAAATGTCTCAAATGTAAATATAAGTTTTTAGTTGTTTTAATAAAGGATACTATTTAATTTCAATTTAGTTGTTACTCTATGTTTTATTAAATAATAATATTACAATAAAATATGAGGCGCTTTTATTTTCTCATAGTGGGTGATGAAAAGTAGAGTGTATCACTCGGGCGCAAAATATATTTTTGGCTCGGGCGACGTACTTTGAATCCCTCGCTACGTTCAGGATTCTACTAAAGAATCCCTCGCTACGCTCGGGATTCTACTCTAGAATCCCTCACTTCGCTCTGGATTCAAAAAAGCGCCCTCGCCGTAAAAATATTATTTTGCTCCCTTATGATACAATCTACTATTGTATAGCTTAAATGAAATCTATTATCATACATCTAGGTTAGCTATTCCCTTATAAGCGGTAGCTAACCAAAAGCGGTCCTGAGCGAGAGGGTTCCCGCTGGTAGTGTGTCCTTGTCTGACATCTTGCCAGCTCAACTAATCATTGGGTTTGGTAGAAATGGTAGAAAATTTAATATTTTCTTTTTTATGTTATACCAAAACGAAAGAATAAAAAAATATATTTAAATACGTTTCAAAGTCTATGAAACTTTGAAACGTATTTAAATATTTTTACAGTTCCTTTCATTAATCAATTCATTGTATTTAAAAAATAATTCATTAATACTGAGTAAGAGTAGTACTTTTAAATGTTTGGGCCTGGTAATACTAAATGTAGGACCACCAGGTTTGTGGAGTTTATTTTAGGTCAATATTATTCGCAAATTAATTCCTAGTGTAATAAAATTGGTGAAGTTAAGTTTCTCAACTGTCTACGCAACTGGACAATATGTGAAATAATTGAGATCTTTTGGGGTATTTCAAAGCATAGTCTGAAGAAAAACACACATATACACAAAAAAGTTGAATGAAGATTGAACTTTTTTGTGTATGTGTGTGTTTTTGGGAAAGAAACAGATTGTTTCGTTTGCCGAATTTACTTACACAATTAGGCTGCGGATCTCGTCCGGGATTATTTGCACCCCTTGCCATACCTTAACCTAGATCGCTACCGTAGTCGAGGGTAGGCAAGCTGCCGGGCACTAGGGGCTATGTTTTATTTGTGCTATTCATGGGGAGTGCTTTGCAGGCGGGTTGGCGATCCCAGTATGGTTGTTACAAATGCACAGAGGACGCTGCTGCCCATTCTCTGGTTTGTCTCTTAGTCGCCTCTTATGACACCAATGGAAAACAAAACCAAAACATTCCCTGGATGTTGAAATTCTTTGCGCCCGAGACCATACGGTAAGTGATGTAGATTCCAAAAAATATACACACATTTCTTTTTTTTCCCTTGAATTTGGTAGGTTTAGGTAGCTTAGTTAGGTAGCATATATACATATATCGGGATACTTACACTATTGTTTTTACAATCAATTTGTCCCGTGTTATGTTTTGTCATGGTCACCTCATTAGAAAGAGACGCACTACAATTAGGAGCCCTCTCAAGCGGACCGTTTTTTGCGCCATAGTGCACAGTCTAGTAGTAAGAAGTATAAGGTCTTTGAGAAAAACAAGAAAACAACAAGTAAGTAAGTATTGCTCCTTTATGAGAATTATTGAATATAAGGCTAGAGTGCGCGCACGATAAGTCTGCGCGCGACGGGTGGCGTGCTTAATGTTGCCAGCAGAACTGATATTTTTTCCTTCATTTAATCAATAGTCATTTTGCATTACTCGAAACTTAAAAGTCATATAAATTAAGCATAATTAATTACTAGTTTTTCTACTTGCATAGAATATAATGAAAAAAGCTTCATGAAATTATTGTAAATCTTTTATTGAATACTTAGTAGTACCTACTGTTAAATTTGGTCTAACAGTGATCCTGCAGTGGCTAATACCTTCAATTTCAATTCTTTTTTAATTTCTTCTTCAACAATTTTTAAAGAAGCTGATGCCACATAACTCTCTTGAGTAATTTGGATAACAGTGCGTTCAGAAACGCCTAAAACAAAATAACGATGATGCATTCAATTACATGATGCCGGTCCTGTCCCGCTGGTAAATTTATGTACCACCCTAAGGCACCGGTAGTACGAAAATTTAGGGACATTTTAGTATTATGGTATCCCTAAAAGTTACCTGTCAAATAAGCAACGCTGGCTCTATCATTGTAAAACGGTACCTTAGGCCCGTTATTGTCTTGAGCACTTTAAGAAAACATCCCTGCCATCATTTTAAATTACTTTTAGCATAATGATGGTGATTATTTACTGCGGAAACGAATAAAAACACGGAATACAACACACTCTTGACACCTGACATAAATGACAAACGATTAGTTCCAGTTTTGGCCGCGCGCAGACTTATCTTGCGCGCACTCTAGTTGATGCGATAGGGTTGTAACTTTGAATATTTTTGATATTGCTTTATTTTTATTAAAACATTTTTGTTCTGTAGTCATCAATCAATCGAATTAAAACTAGCTTAAAAATACAATTCAAATAGGTAATCTCAAGGTGTCGGTTAGTCATAGCAAAAGACGATAGTTTAAAACACGGAAAACAGTTTAATATTAACCCACAACAACTTGAAGGACTCTTTGGCATTACGGCGCGCGTAACCTTTTGCAAGTTTTTATGGCAGCGTAAGCGAGCCGCGGTTGAACGAAAGGAACGGAGATAAACTTATACGTGACCACTCGACTTGACGCGGCACTATCGCCACAACAGCTTAGGGGTCTCGTCGATGTGCATGTTTGTGTGAGTGTACCGTTTCGAGCATTTGTAGGTTTTAGTTTCCATACTGTCCATATTTATACTGTGCTACGACTGAGAACGTTTTATTGGGTCAGGCAATACATTCCACAGACGAGCAGCCTGATTGAATACAAATTCACAGCTTATACCTATAGTAGTGGTTAGTTGTTGGACCAGTCGCTAGGGATTCGTCCATGCTATAAACTAACACACTTCATCATCACATGATGAGCTGAGTCTGAGGTAACATGTACCGCATTTGTTACCGGAATTGTTATGAGTTCCGGCAATAGAGGTAACACACCTCTACCAATTGACTATTAGCATTTGTGATAGGAGTAGGCGGCATGTTAAGTATACAATAGTGTCTAACACCGATGCGAAAAAAAAAAACATGTGTTCAGTACATCATTCTGGACTTTTCAGTTTTTAGCAGTAGTGTAAGAATTGTTCGTCGGTCTTTTCCTAGTTAATTTTTTTCACAAAATCAGAAATTAAAATAAAACTAAAAAGCACTACCTATCAGCAGATTTGCTAAAGTTCACGATCGAATGAACGCCACCGGCTAGTACTCGTATCTACACGCACCGCGCCTCTCGCATTTTCTATCTTTACACAACGACAAAGGAGAATAATTAAAAATCTAATTGAGCTACATAGGATTAACTATTTTAACTGATAACAGTGATTATAGAAAAAACGGAATTCCTGGAAAGGGGTCATCGTCCTCATCATTATTATCAATTGTTTCAATGGAACCAACCCTGACATCACAAAATCCGCCTTTGTTGTTTTTTTACACCTTGCATAATAGTACCAGAGATTTCAGTACTGCGCTCAGCTGAGTTCAGATACCACAATTCCAAACCTTATTGCAACCTATTTTGAAATAACATGGTGAAATAAATGGTTGTAACCAAGGGTTGAATACGGATAAATAATTCAAGGATATAAATACAAACACACACATGCACCCGTGCGAAGCCGGGGTGGGTCACTAGTCAGAAATAAATTATTTCTGCAATCGTTTTATATGTAAGTGCCGAGGAAATGAAAAAAATGTTAAGATTTTAAAATCATATATTTTTTTAAAATTGTAGTTTTGTTTACAAACAATATGTACTTTACAGATTGTATAGTCTCAAACTGACTCTCTGACTTATGACTTTGACTTATCCAGGTATTACAACAACGCATCTGCCAGTGGTAGCATCTCTTTCCTTGCCAGGAGGACAGCCTGCTTTCAATACATCCGGATCTGCGTCTCGTCTAGATATTACAGTAACGCATCTGCCAGTGGTAGCATCTCTTTGCTTGCCAGGAGGACAGCCTGCTTTCAATACATCCGGATTTGCGTCTCGTCGTAAACGTTCGCTATTCTGACATTTGATTTCACTCACGGTTACCATCATGGTATAATAACATACTCCGTATACTTCGCCTGGTATGTTCTTCCCAGGATGGCCTAAGCCTACGACACGATAAGTGTTACCATTGATTGTCCTTTTTAGAAAATTTAGGTACTTTCTCATGTAGTAAATGAAAATAAAATAAATTACTAACTAGCTTAACTATTTAGTAACTCATGTGATTCATCTATGTTCATCTATGTCATGTATATTTAGTGTTGAATTAATTTATATTTTGAATTATTAGTTCATAATTGCTTTGTTAACATAAAACATGCATTTTGCTCGGGTATTTCAATAACACACAGTGGCAACACATTGAATTGACAAGTGTCATAATGACAACTAGCCATTTCATCGCTATTGTCGTGTAGCTCACACATATAGCGTTATTTCGCTCGGTGAGAAAAATACTGTGGCTCCCAAACATTTGTGATGAACCCATGAACTTTGAAAGATACACAAGAAAAATTGTTAATTGTTCCGTAAACTGTAAAACAGCAGTATAAAAGGCGGAGTAATATTTTTTTTCTTTTCTCAATGAAGACGCTATCATATGCGTGGCTTCAATATTGTAACTAACTTCACCTAAAATAACTGGTATGTGCCTTTCATTAATTTATTATTTGATTTATATACGCGTTGTAAATTCCATAATTTAAGGCATAGTTGTGTCAATATTTATTTATTTATTTATTTATATACTCTTTATTGTACACCAGAAAATACAGTAACAATTGAAACATAAAAATAAAAATATATACAATGGGCGGCCTTATCGCATTCTGCGATCTCTTCCAGGCAACCTGGAATGGACAGTGAATGCGTGGACATGACATGGGGTTGTCAGTGGTGCAACAATACCAACAAAGAATACAATGATAATAAAATTAATATAACAATGATACAAATACAAATAGATACATATGCCATGTAATAGATACATAAATACATACATATTTGATATATAAGCCGTGAAAATAAATGTCGTATGACAATCATAGAAAAAGTCTAAGTCAAAATACTATGAGCACGATTACAGCGATAAGTAATGTTCCTTGACAAGTCTTTTAAACACAGGCAACGACTGAGCACGTTTAATCGGGTCAGGCAATGCATTCCACAGACGAGCAGCCTGGACAGCAAAAGATTTATCCATGAAAATTGTGGAATGCATTGGCATTTTAAGTCGCAAGTTAACTGATGACCTTAGAGATTTCGTGTGGGAATCGCAGATAAACTGAAAACGATTCTTGAGGTAAAGAGGGGTGGAAGGAGTAAAGAGCACATTAAACAAAAGAGAAAGAATGTGAGTATTCCGGCGAAGGCGAATTGGCAACCACTTGAGCTTTACACGGAATTCGGAAACATGGTCATATTTGCGCAAACCGAATATGAACCTTATACAAAAATTTTGAAGCCGCTCAAGTTTATCAAGTTGTTCTTGGGTAAGATCAAGATAGCTGGCATCAGCATAATCAAGGATGGGAAGAAGAAGAGATTGTGCAAGCGCAATCTTGGTGGCAGTCGGAAGAAAATTACGTAGTCTCCTCAAAGTTGCAGCAGATGCAAACAACTTGCGGCTAACTTCTTGCAGTTGGGCAGTCCAAGAGAAGTTCCTGTCGATGAATATCCCCAAGTTTTTAACTTTCTCACTAAAGGGAATTACTTCATTGTCAAAAATAATTTGGGGAAGAGTCGTCCAGTTGATCCTAGAAACCATTCTAGGACTGCCCACTACTATTACCTGAGTCTTTATAGGGTTTACCTTAAGCCCATACCTCTTGCTCCAATCGCAAATGCGAGCCAGATCAAGATTGATGGTTTCTAATGCTTCAGACAGCTTTCCGAGAGGAGCACGCGAGTATAATTGTAGATCGTCTGCATAAAGATGGTAGGAAGAAATTAGTTCATTGGAGATAGAGTTTATAAAAACTGCGAAAAGTAAAGGAGATAAAACGCCACCCTGCGGTACTCCAGCAGAAGTACTACACCAGGAAGAGAAATTCTCTCCGATGCTTATACGTTGCCGGCGCCCAAACAGGTAACTACGAAACCAGTCAACTACTGATGGAGATATATTAAGAGAGCATAGAATGCCAAGCAAAACGTCGAAATCAACAGTATTAAAAGCATTACTGAAATCCAGCAATGCCAAGACCGTCAGATTACTGCTTTCCATGGCTGACCTTATATCATCCGTAATGTTGAGAAGAGCTGTAGTGGTGCTGTGACCAGGACGGAAGCCGGACTGGAAGGGATTGAGGAGATTATTTTTGGCTAAGAAAGTGCTAATTTGATCATGAATTAACCTTTCTAGGACTTTGGACAAGAATGGTAAGATGGATATTGGACGGAATTCAGAAAAGGATGAGGGATTGGACTTTTTTGGTAAAGGAATAATCTGCGCATCTTTCCATGAGGATGGGAAGAGAGCGCTAGACGCAGAAAAGTTAAGGATATGGCAAATGACAGGAAGGATAACGTCCAGCACCGGGAGTAACATTTTACGGCTGATACAGTCACTTCCTACTGCATTGGAAGTAATCGATAGTATGCTTTTCTTAACATCACATGCGGAGAATTGACTAAAAACAAATGGAGCATATCTGGGAGTCGGAAGAGATGAAAGATAATCCAATGTATTCAATTTTACTGTCCTATCGAAATTGGACGAAGCTGTGAAATGCATATTCAATGCATCGATATCTAAATCTTTAGGAATTGTCTCTTGTCGAGTTTTACCGACCCCCAATGATCTTAGAAAATTCCAAACTTTGGAGGCGTCTCCGTTTTGGACAGAGTTATGAATGTGTTGGCGATTAGCATTCCTACACATCTTATTGCAGAGCTTGCGGATAGAGACATACTTGTCCCTATTCGCATCAGTAGGCCGTCGATTATATTTAGACTTTGCTGCAGCCTTCTTGTGCAATAACTTTTTGATCTCATCTGTCAGCCACGGCGCCGGCAAATGCCTCACTTTAACAGCTCGTACAGGTGCATGAACATCATAAAGTTCGATGAGTTTAGTAGTAAAGACATTAACCTGCTCATCCACCGACGTAGAGGCAAACAAAGGAGACCAATCAATACTGCTGGCATCTTTGCAAAGACTATCAGCGTTCATACCACCAAAATTGCGTTGCATGAGAATTTTGGCTTTAGCCTTAGGAGGACGAATTTTATATGACAGAAAAATCAGGTCATGATGCGAAAAAGCGTCGGCTGAGCATTGGCCATGCTTAGCGACGCGATCAGGAGAGGAGACAAAAATCAAGTCCAGAAGCGAAGGAGTACAGTTAGGCAAATGGTGAGTAGCACTTAGCGGCAGAATGGAAAGATTGCTAGAAGCTACAACATTAGTGAGAGAAGAAGAGCGATGGTCTTTTTTTAGGAGACAAGTGTTAAAATCACCCATGATTATACTATGACTGTAAGAAGGGACCAGAAGTTCTAAGAGTTTTTCAAAAGATGAAAAGAAATTGATGCGTAAGGAAGGACAGTAATAGACGCCAAGAAGTAATTTCGAGTTATGTAGTTCGACTTCAAGAAAGAGGTGTTCACCAGCATTTGATGGCGCCGGCTGCGCTGACACATGGACTACAGAGAAGGGAATGTGCGCACGGAGGTATATGGCAACACCACCACCACCACCAAACGCCCTGTCGTTTCTTATGAGTACGAAACCGGGAAGAGAGTAGCTAGTTGAAGGGAGGCAAGGTTTAAGCCATGACTCGGATACAAGGATAGCATGAATGTTTTTACAGTCAAAACTTGCCAACATATCGTGGAAATGGGCCGGAATACTCTGGGCATTGATATGAATAATGTTAAAATTCTTCGGAACATCAGAGAACTGCGCTGTAAGATTGTCAGCCAGAGAAGGAATGCTTACAAAACTGTCATCGCTGCTTGCCAAAGAAAAAAAACTGTTATCACTGCAACCATCTATAGACATAAATATTTCCTATTAATAATATAAATATAATATATAAACCTATCTTAAAACTAAAAACCAATAACAAGTTCACCTGCCAGGTGCGTTAATACAAGTATAAAAAAAAACAAACATTTATACGAGTGACCGGGCAACACTAGCTAGCAGAACTAAAGTAACATAAAAAGAGCAAAATTAAAAAAGTTTATCAAAATGAAACATATAATAAATAATATACTCTAAATTACGCTTACAAGTGTGCCATTATATAAAACGGAACGCACCCATAAAAACGAAAATTGACATTAAGCTGACAGTACTATATAGTGACAGTGACAAATGACAATTTGAGACGGAAATAAAATTGTAAACACTGGAAGTTTCAATCAGAGAATTAAGTGAAGGTGGAAAACAAAATAAGAAAATAAAATTACCCGGTCCTACAGTAAAATATCACGAAGATGATATCACTTCCTCACAGCAGCAACACGCTTTAATCTGGCGCTCTTCGTAGCAGCAGCGGTTGGAACAGACTCTGGCACTGCCGCTTTAGGATCACTCTGCTCCGGTTCACTGGGAATCGGCGCAATCCTGTCCAGTTCAGCCAGAGATTCGACCCGATGCCGCGTATCGTTGGGGCCAAGGACATATACGGAGCCCGCCTTAGTCCAGCTCTTCGAAACACCGAATCTTTCCCTTGCAGCCAAGAATATATCATGCCGCCCTTTTGTTAAGAATTCGGATAAGGTGACGCCTGACGCCCTTAATTTGGCTTTAGAAAACCAAACTCTGTCCCGGACCGCGAGGCTGCCAAGCTTGAACAGAATAGGCCGGGTTTTATTCGCCACTGCTCGTCCCATTCTGTGACATCGGCTAATGTCAGCAACAGTAAATTCACCAAGTTGCAGCTTGCTACGTACCACCTCAGCTACCACCTTGGCGGTATCCTCCTTCGGCTCTTCATTCACACCATGCAAAAGCAGGATCTTCCTCCGTCCTCGCATCTCTATTTGGTCGACATTTCGGGCCAGAAGCTCCACCTGACGCTGAAGGCTGTTCAGAGCTTGCGAGATGAAAGTCCGGAACATGGTGAATTCTGCTGCTAGGCTGGAACTTGTGACAGGTGACGGAGGGGCCTTTTGCAGTTCAGCTTCGAAGTTGGACATGCGTGTGTGGAATAACTCCTTTAGTTCACCCAAAGTGCATGCTAACGAATCCATGGTGATGAAGTGATAATTTACAGTGTTTTATAGAGAAGAAATTGGGAGAAGATAACGCTACACCAGCAGGTACTGTTTATGAACTCTTAAAATATGACATAGAATTACTTTAAATATTATTATATTAAATTAAATTAAATTTTTATCACAAGTGTTTTTTTATTAGTGTAACTGGTACAACTACCCACAAAAGTTGTGTCAATATATACGTCTTTACGCCCGAACTTAACCTAACCTAATTAGTTTTTGACTTATTTTAGTCAATTCAAGTTTTGTGGGTTTTCGTTCCGAACTAAATAAAATACTAAAATGCAATCAATTAAAAGAAAGCAAAGTAAATAAATACAAAAAGTATCATCATCTGCCTAGCCTTTTCCCAATTTTTGTTGGGGTCGGCTTGCAGTCTTACCGGATTCAGCTGAGTACCAGTGTTAAACATGGAGCGACTGCCTATCTGACCTCCACAACCCAGTAACCCGGTACCCCTTGGCAAGACTGGTGTCAGATCTCAAACTTCTGACTACTCGTAACGACTGTCAAAGATCTTCAAATGACAGCCGGGACCAACGGCTTAGCGTGCTTTCCGAGGCACGGAGGAAACTCGGTATGTTGAAATGGTCACCCATCCACGGACCGACCTCGTCAAGCGTTGCTTAACCTTGAAGATCGACCCGTGCGGCTGTTATTATTTAGCCACGAGCTCCTAATATGGGCTCCAATCGAGCTCCTATACGATTTATTAAGAATTATAAAACATTTGTACTTATTGTATTATTTTTATCTTTTTCCCCACTAAAAAAGTTTGAGAACCGCAACGCAATTGATGACGTAGTCTTAGGCCAATCACGTGACCCAGCTGTCACGGGAAGAGACTACCATGTCTTGTTCTACCATGGTTACCATGACAACTAGGACAACCAGGACCAGTAGCTTGTACATTTTTGTTTCGGTGTTAGCGTTTAGAGGATCACTGAATGATTGATAATTTAACAAGCCGTGAATGCTATTTATATAAAACAATATGAATCAATTCGATGCACCAATAAATTTATAATATTAATGTTTGTTACGGCAGTAAAGATTTATTCATTTATTTTGATTTAGTTTTGCCCGCGGCTTCGCTCGTTCATGCATTTCACGCTTCAATTTCGGAATTCGGTGTTCTTGTTTATATTGCTTTGTTTTTTGACACCGATTGCCAAAATTGAAGTTATTTTGGACTTTGTTGTGTTTTTAGTTTGAAGTCAGTTATATGTTTTATGTAAATCGTTTTATTTTTCACTTTTCAGTTGTGGTACTTATCTATAAAGCCCACCGTTATGCCAGAATAAATTACCCGAAAAACGTAATACTTGAACACAACCGGTAAAATTAGTGGGCAGTGTTCAATCTGCATACCCCTTTAGAGCATACCCGCGTGAGTTTATATTATGAAAAAGTTTAAATAATAAACAGACATGCACACTCATAAATGAGAGCAAATCTCTCGGGTTTTATTTTAATTTTTATCATCATCAACTTTTTAATGATCTCTCTGCTGGGACACAGGCCTCCCCTCTGTGAGACTGGGCCTTAATCTACCACGCGGGCTCAATGCGGATTGGTGATTGTCACATGTCTTCGAATTTTTGGTTCTAGCGCATGCCGGTTTCCTCACGATGTTTGCTTTCACCGTTTTTAGAGCAGTTGTGATGATTTAATTTCATCATCATCATATCAGCCGAAAGTCGTCCACTGCTGGACATAGGCCTCCTTCCTCCTCCACATTGACCGGTCCCGTGCATCTCGCAACCAGCGGAACCCCGCAACCTTCACCAGGTCATCGGTCCACCTGGTGGGAGGCCATCCAACGTAACGTCTTCCGGTTCGCGGTCGTCACTCCAGAACCTTTCTGCCCCATCGGCCATCCGTTCTGCGAGCAATGTGCCCTGCCCACTGCCATTTAAGTTTGGCAATTCTTCGAGCTATGTCGGTAACATTGGTCCTGTTACGGATCTCTACAATTCTGATTCGATCACGCAAGGAAACGCCGAGCATAGCCCTCTCCATTGCCCTTTGAGTGACTGTAAGCTTTCTGATGAGGCCCGTAGTAAGCGACCACGTCTCAGAGCCATATGTCATCACTGATTGATGATTTAATTTACACAAAGTAAATCGCCTGCCTGGGTTCAAATCCACGACCAACGACACGTAAGCCATTACCACTGGCCCACGACTGCTGTGTTAGTTTTAATAATGTACAAATCAGTCGCTAAAAGAAATGAGACAATAAATTAAAAAATTGCTCTCACTCAAAAAATATGTATTGTATCTGTCAACTGCAGCGGTGCTATCAGTAGTCGTGCTTGCAACATTTATCTTTTAAATTGGATGGTTTTGGGATTTCTGTTACTGGAATTTCTAAATGTTTACCCTAAAATAGGATTTCAAGTGCCCGGGTGCCCGGGTGCCCGGGTGACCTAGGACCTAGATCTAAAACATACTTCAGATAATTATGTTATAGTTCTAGGTCCTCGGTAAAGAAGTGGAAGAGTAAAGTCTTACCCTCTATATTTTTTTTTCCCTTAATCATAGAAGTAACTATCGCACGCACGGATCAATATTTGCAGCAGATCATTCCATCGTTAGGTCGTAGAGAACCTTAAAAATGGTAATGGAAGCCTGGGTAGGTATTGCGAATGCTGGGGATCGAACCTACAACGTACGGTTTATGGAAAACCTACCTTAGATAGGTAGGCTTTCCTTCCTTTGGAAGACCTATACTCTGTAAAATAATGGTTAAAATATAGTCTTATAATGTAGTGATGATTGATTTCTTAGCTCCTCGCAGGTATAGCATGATGATAATAATTTTTGTGGTAAACCAAATACTTGCAATTTTGTAAAAAAGTTCGCCTTCTGGTAGCAATTCCGCAGAATTTGAACAATATAATATTGTAGTTAACTGTAGATAAATTACAATTTTCATGGACTACTCCCACTTGACCAAAAATTTAATTATGGTTTTTTTTCTCATAACAATGCACCTAATTTTCTTAAGTCAATTTCCTGATATCTCCTATGGATTCCGATATCCAGTCAAGGAAAACTTTATTGTAGATAGTCCCAAGATTAAACATGTACCATATTTTAAGTTTGACCAACTGTGAAAACCGCATCCAATTTCGTGCATTTGTTTTTGCATCAACCACGTACCGCTCCGTGACAGACACTAAAATGCCAAAAATAATATTTTTGGCATCTATTACTGATATAAAGACCCAGTATATATTTTCTTCAATATGTTCAAAACACAGACATCGCCGTGTTACAATTTTATTATGTACAGAATTAAATCGATTTTCTATTGCTGCGGGCAATCAACCAATAAAATTTCAGCGTGTAATATCAGTTACCTGACCTTCATTGTTTTCTTCGTATTAATTAACTAGCATTGTTGCAAATTTGATGAATTAGCATTGTTTTTGTAGAAGTTATTAAAAGATTTATGCGTTAAAAACGCTCTCCTGAAAACTAGTGTTTTTGTCGAAAGCCGTTTTATTTTACAACTACTCTATCTTCAGATATGAAAATAACGTAACTGAATGCCTGTGTTCCCTTAAGGATAACGCAGAGGTGTGCCTATAATACACCCGTATGCCTTCGGTTATGTTTAAGTCCCAAGTTATAAGGGACGTAATGCCATTGGCCGGGGGCTTAAGTCCAAACTAGCTACTGAGAAATTCCAAATGAAAATTCTATAGCACTTAGCCCGACCCGAGATTTGAAACCAAGACCATGAGGTATGAGCTCAGCAGTAGCGCATGCGACCACTACAACGACAACGCCAACATTAAAACTGTAAATACAAGTTAGAATAGAATTTACTATAATTATCTTCTTGTTCAAAGAGACGGATGCATACGTTGTATGTATCTGTACATCTTTCTTGTGGTATCATTGTTCCCAAACGGATTAACCGATATCGAATAAGTTTATTTTTTAAAAGATGACTTCATTGCGAAAATTATGTTTGTTGAAAATCGGTTCAGCCGTTCAAAAAGTATGCGCAGTTCTTGCTCTTTCTTTCGGGGTTTTTAGTAATTTAGCGTTTCGATAGATTGTCGATTGTTGATCGTAACATGTCCAATAGTAGACCTGGATGTAATGGAAAGTTGTGATCTAGTGTCCGACCGAAACTGGTGTGTACGACCGAAACCGAAATCGAATTTCGGCAACAATCTCAGTTTCAGCCGAAAACGAAACCGAACGTTATTATAATCTTACCGACCTAATAATAAACGGTCTAATAGTAATCTAATTTCACCAGTTGTGTTCAAGTATCATGTTTTTCGGGTAATTTATTCTGGCATAACGGTGGGCATTATAGATATGTATCACAACTGAAAAGAGAAAAATAAAAACGATTTACAAAAAAATATAACTGACTTCTAAATAAAAACACTATAAAGTCAAAAATAAATTCAATTTTGGAAGTCGGTGTGTATGTTACATTGTTTTTGGATTTCCGGAGTAACACTTGTTACAGACAAGTTTCCTACAATTGATCTTGAAGTGTTCTTCCTGCCTACCCCTTCGAAAAATACAGGTATGAAGTTACAATGATACTATTAAAATAAATATATGTTTGTAACTATCTGCACGAGTGCCGATAGCAATGACCTCAGCGCTGACGGTATGATAAAAATGGCGATGACGTTCACAGTGATTGCGTTAACGAAAATTGGCAATTATTGCGTCATGAAATTGTGTAATTTTGATTTTACTGTGCGGTATTTATGTATTGCGATTTTGCGGCGGTTTGAATATTGAAACATTTTAATTTTGGTTGAATTTAATCTACAGGGTTCTGATTTTTGTTGTCCAAGAAAATTAAATAGTCGAAATAACTTTGAAAACTGGTTTATTTAGCTATTATGAATAAATCAATAAAATCGAATCAATAATGAGAGGGCTAGCATCGCATCTTGTTGCAAATTATGGTAGCCCGAAGTCTCACTGCAACATGACTACCACGACCTCTCTGCCAAGAGTGTACCGACGAAGAAGAAACAGCAATAAACAAAATCGTTTCCAAAGCTCAAACAATATGAAAAGATGATTGTCTGAATAAAAGAAATACGCTACATTCTTTTATTACAGTACCGTTAAATATTTTGATTTTCAACTCCCTCTCAGCAAGAATAAGTTTTAAATACCAACTACCCAGAACAATAACTCTAAAGCTTCAGAATGCAATTTCACTCCATCTCTCAGGAATTTCGCCGACATCACTCAGTGTTTCACAATTTTCTTATAACCGAAGCTAGAGTTGAATGTCGTAAAACGAATTTATAAGAGTGTAACTACAGAGCAAAGAAAGTTCTCGCCCGACAGCCACTGTTCGAAACGACATTATCAACACTTGCCATGCAAACCAAAAACAAACAAAAAAAAAAGTTTTTAAGTGAATACTTATTTGTTTAGTCTTAAGCTTTTCTTTAAATTTTTGTAGGTGCAATGCATTTAGGTTCATATCACCGACATGTCAATGTAATCGCCAGTGTGACGGCATTACTGTGTTTTTGAATGACAAACTGGTTAATCTTATAAAAAAAAGAACGTTTAATTATTTTAATTACTATGAATACAATTAATCAATTATTTATTTGGCATTTTAATGACTTGGACTTATCTGTTATTTATTTTTAGAAAATTAATCCAATTAGCACATTTAACAGAAATTGTCACAACTAACATGTTTTTTTACCTAATGAAAATGAATTTATAATAAAAATAAAGTAAATACAATTATGTTATTATTGGTCTTATATTAATAAATTGTTTTACTAATCTTAAGAGTTATTTTACTATTAATAACTCATCTTATATACGTAGCAATCTTTATTCTATTGAAAGTTACTTACAATTCATTTATGGTAATTTAATATTCAACTATGTACTATTGTTTGCATGAAATAAAGAGGCTTTAATATTTTTTATTTTTATTTTATTTTACTGTATATAGAGAGCTCCATCTATTCTCTATAAGTATCTATAAAACAAAACAAACTTGTGATAAACGTAAGATGGGACGCTCTCAGGCTAGGTGAAGCGACGAACGCCGCAGGGTAACAGCTGGATGAAAAATGGCTTGTGATTGAAAAAGCCTATGCCTAGCTTGCTGCAGGTTGATGATGGTTAGTGAGTGAGTCACTGTCTTTTCATAGAAACTGACGTCTCGTGATAATTCGTTTATGGTTATAACACAGCCGATACTTGCGCACCTCGCATATTGGCCGGCTACGAATAACGTTAGTAGTGGTGTATCTAATCCCATTCCATGCTCTGTGGATAAAACCATTTTACGTTTAAAAGTTCTAAGAGTGAGAGTTAGAGGAGGATTGCATAACGTTTATGCCTTTACAAAAGTTTAATTAGGAATAATTCTGTTGTAATTCTACATGAACGGCATTTCTTGCTGTTTCGCTAATTTGTTCCTGGTTGTAATGATGTTCTTTCTTTTGTTTTAATAGTATTTTTTGGTCAGTGGTCTTTTTAGAGTTCCGTACCCGTAGGGTCCAATCGGAACCTTATTGTTGTCACTCACGTGTTCGTCTGTCTGTCCGTCGTCTGTCACACAGGTTTTAGAGCCAAACGGTTGGAGCTACAGTCTTCCAAAGTTCACAGTATAAGCATCTTGTTGACCCAAAGCCATACAAATGTCAAAAAAAAAATTTGAACCTTTTTTAAGGGGGGCTCCCATACAGAGAAGGGACGGGGAGCGAAAAGAATGACCTGCCTCAATGCCTGGGATATCGTTGTTTAGAGCTCGTTGAGTAGATAAATATTGTATATTGTGTGTTAAAAATATTGGAAAACATAGGTGTGAGAAGCCACCAAAATTTTTTTTTTTTTTCAATAGTATTACGATGGACCTATGAACTTCAAATTTGGTGATAAAATTTATTATTACGTATATTTTTCCAATAAATACAAATATATTGATAAATCATATTTTATTTAAAATTGCCTCATTTTTCCTTTTACAACCAACATTTTTTTGCGGTTTTGTTCGGACTTCACACATTTGGGATTGACACAAACTTGACCGGTTTTTTATCATCTCTAATAATACCTTGGTCTTTCAATGCCCACCCCATGTGGGCTGATTGAATAGAGTGAATATTTTGAGTAACCATATCCAAAAATTTTTAGATCCCTATCTATAAATTGTTTTGTGATGTTATTCTGTTTTACCAATCACAACAGTTACATGTAACTTGGCCTATACAATACGAAATTTGAAAACGTTGCTTGCTTTGAAGTTTGTCACAACACTCACAACTTCATTCTTTGTAACCAATGTTTGGAATAGTTTTTACTCTACTTTAAAATCAAACAGAAATATAACATATAAATAAAACATATTAATAAAACCGCAGAAAACCAGTTCCATCCATCAAAATTAACAACATTTCAGCCAGCCTGGAGTTTGTATTTGTGCTGAACAAACAGGCAGGAACGCCAAAACTTTGTGTGCTGCCAGCCAACACACTGAAAAAACAAGTAAGAGTACTAACTTCCAACGAAGAACCCGGTAACTCACGACCATTGGACCTTAAAAATTCAAACGTAGGAAAAACCAAGAAGCTATTTCGTCTTCCCATCTTCCGCTACCCGTACACATACCTACTTGCAAAAGTATCACCCAGGCGCAATTTCAGCAATTTTGGCGCACTGTGTTTACACAACGGTAATATTAGTTCTGGGCCGAGATACGAGCAGGCGAGCTTATTTATTTAGGCTTATGCAGCACAGCTACAGTTGCAAAAATGAAATTTGGTCTGAAATTGAAGACAAAATATTTATATGTACCTACGTAGGTACGAATTTGGTAGGTAAGCATAATTTTAAAAAAATATCCAAAGATAATAATCTAGCTAAGACCAGAAATTCAATTTTACTCTTGAAGCAAGGCAGTATTTACTA
Organism: Orthosia gothica; assembly: GCA_949775005.1. Classification (NCBI taxonomy): domain Eukaryota; kingdom Metazoa; phylum Arthropoda; class Insecta; order Lepidoptera; family Noctuidae; genus Orthosia; species Orthosia gothica. The sequence goes on from OX459048.1 coordinate 28,013,139, forward strand.
GTCGTTTTCGGTGAAGCAAAGACGAAATTGGTTTTGACAATGAATGCGACAATCAAACAAGATGATTTCTGGTATCTTAAAACATTTTGGCCTAGAAATGTAACTGCCCACTAGGTTGGACGGTGAATTTATAATACTAATTAACTGAACCACTTAACGAAGTTAATAAAGAATTCACTACAATCTTAACACACTTTATTTAAAATAATTCCACTTACACTAATAGAAAGAAAACGTTATGAAAAATTCACGGTCCCATTTTCTCGGCCAGTAGCACACAGTACAAGCAAATAAATACACTCTCATTTGTGTAATGTGGTTGCAAGACTTGCAGGTGGCTATTTACATTGCTGGCCGAACGAACTGCATTGTAATTTACTTAAACTAATATACTTTTACTTGTTTTTCTTACATTACACAGAGTTTACTCGGCTTAGATTGTTTTATGCAATGTGTAGTTGTTACATTACATGTTATGTTACTATGGGGCTTGTGGATAAGTTATACTGGCTGCATGGGTCCTTCTACAGGCACTTGTCCCATTGCCGATGAGTATTATTGTTATCGACTATTTTCTCGCTGAAGAAACTGACAAAACTTTATATAAAAGAGACAAATATATTATTAATAATCAGCTAGCTATTCACACTCCCGGAGAGAACTCTATCACAACTAGTTTGTCGTAGTGAAAAGAGCTATCAAAGATAATACTCGCTCAGCGATGCTCGCTTGGCGGTCATATTTCATGCTGAGAGACCAAACAGCAGTCATTTCTAGTGTGTGCAGATTTGTACAGAGCTGGCCGCCCCATGCGACTGGTGCGAGTGATCGCCCGTCGCACAAGAACACTCGCTTATAGCCGCACAAAAAAACTATCGGGGCTACACACTCGCTTCTCGCTGCTCGCCAAGTCGTGTCTAGTCTCTGGCTCTACTCACTTCTCGCTGATCGTCGGCGGTGGAACAAATGTCTTAGCGTTAAGTAACGCTTGTCGTCAATGGTTCCAGTATAGTATCTCAAAAAGTACGCTACGCCTTTGGCCCTTTTTAGTTTTCGGGGAAAACCTTCAAAATGCGACAGGACTTTTGGAAAAAAGACCAGAGCATTTTGGGGTTTTTACCTACTAAATCTACTCCGGTAATCGCAGTGTATCAACTGTTGGGGCAGGTCCCTGGAGAGACTGGAAAACCGTCTTCTAGAGATCTTTGACAGTTGTAACGTGAAATGTTACATTTTGCTTTGGTTGTAGATAGAAAGCCGAAAATGTCGAAAGCAATCTTTTTACATCGTCTTACCCGGATAGGATAAATTAACCCCGTTTTTAGACTCCCATATGATCCGTTATGCGTACAGGCCTCCTCTTTGTGAGATGGAATAACCACGCGAACCAGTGCAGGTTGGTGGATGTCACATGTCTTCAAATGTTTGGTTCTTGAGAGAAGTCGTAATGCAATAATTTACACAAACTAAAGCGCCTGCCTGTGTTGAAACCTACGACCTAGAACTTTTAAGTCGTGGCTGAAACTAACGGGCCGACCCTCGCAGTAAAGTCGGGTACCACGGATCACGTAAAAAGCGCGTTCCTCGAGTACGTAGCAATCGTAAGAGCGACCAGAGAGGTCAATCTTATGACATGCAGGAAGATCCTGCAGACCTTCCAGAGAGACACAGAGGGTCTGTTAAGAGTACTGCTCGAGGAAGCTGGGGCAGCGGTGTACGACAACGTCACATCCCAAGTCATCAAAGGGGAAATGACGGGGTCGTATATTTATTTATTTATTTATTTATTTTAACTTACACACACTATCTTACAGGTTGAACCCAATACAATAGAGTGGTTAAAATCTTAAATCTAAAATCAGTTCTTAAATAAATGTACCTATAATAATTATATAAACCTAAACTTCTAACACTATTAATATCTTCTAAACTAATATAAAATTAAACGTTACTCATCTAAATTTTAATTAACTAACAAAATTTAACAAAACTCTTGCGAATTCACTCAAATTGCACGAAAATATGTCTAGCCTCTCATGCAATTCGTTGAGCACACAGATTGTCCGGGTGAGAGGTGTTTTCGCTAATAGATTGGTTATATGGCAGCCTACAGCGCGAGGAGTGGCTTTGTGGCCCTGGACAAGGAGGAGACGGAGCGCTCGGGCAAACTCAAGTTCAGTGTGCCAAATGACGACCCGATAGTGGTTACCGCCAAATGTACCAAAATCATGCCGGATGATAAGATCCTGGAAATGGCACAGTCCATTTCAGAGACCTCAGATATCCCGGCATCGCAGGCAAGTTGGGCGGTACCCAATATCAGGTGGATTAACGGAGTTCCGGGTTGCGGTAAGACAACCTGGCTGGTAAAGCACTTCGACGAGGACAGGGACGTGATAGCCACCACGACAACAGAAGCTGCCAAAGATCTTAGGGAAAAGCTTGCGCGCCGCTTAGGAGACCGAGCAAAGGCCAAGGTGCGCACTATGGCTTCAATCCTAGCAAACGGTTTCAAGAGCCAAGACAAATGCTACCGTCTACGGTAGACGAGGCTCTTATGAACCACTTTGGTGCCATAGTCATGGCAGTAAAGTTGTCTGGAGCAAGCGAGCTTGTCCTCGTTGGAGACGTTAACCAGCTTCCATTTTTGGACAGAGAGAACCTTTTAGAGCTTAGGTATACCCGTCCAGACCTGGTTGCTGGCATCAGCCAGGAGTTTCTCTGCACACACCGCAATCCAATGGACGTGGCGTTTGCACTGAGTGAGATATACCCTGGTATATACTCCTCCAAGTCGTCGCTGTCGCGGGTCCACTCCCTGAAGGTGAAAGGTTACACAGGGGCGCAAATACCGAGCACTGCCCAAAACACCCTGTTCCTGGTTCATACGCAGGGGGAGAAAGCTTCTCTTGCGAGCCAGGGATTTGGGTCCGGCGAAGGGTCACGCCTGCTAACCATAGACGAGGCTCAGGGGTCGACCTACGACAGCGTCATCATCATCAACACCAAGTCCAGGAGGCTTCAGGTCCACGACAGCATATCCCAAGCGGTAGTGGCGTTGTCCAGACATACAGTCAGTTGCGTCTATTACACCGACGACGCCGATGACGCCGCAGGCCGCCTTGCTAAGAGGGCGATGGATGCGCCGACTAAAACGGTCGTCAACTACAATCTTCAGACGGCCATGCAGCATCGAGACGTAGTCGTCATAGAGGCCTTGCTCACGCTAGCGAAGTCCCTGGTCAGCAGACATCACCAAAACACCACCTACCAAGTCCCATCCAAAAACTCCACGCTAAACACATACCTAAACCATCACCCTGTCTGTATATTGTAAAGCTGCATGGTGGAGCGAGTAAATCATACTCACCTCAACGTCCTAACGACGGGGTTTCTTTAACCGGAACCGTCGGCCGGGACTGGTTTGCTCGCACTACCATGCATCTTCCCCCGAAAGTGTACCAATAAATATAAGTAAACAAAATAGCAAATAACATAACCAGTGTATCAATAGAAATAAGTAAACAAAATATTTAAGATAAGTAGCAAATAGAAACATAAAATTGTAATGCCAGTGTGTAATAGATATAGTATTTAGTGAGGGATGAACTCACGTAGTCTTAAGTTAGTTAAGTAAGCCTAAAAATAATGTTCGACGTAGGAGTCAAACAATTGCAATTTTTTATGAAAAAAAAAAAAATAACAAATGAATATAACAAGGTAAAAAAGAGCGCGGACCACACATGTCCGCGGTAGAATATAAATTAAAAAAAAAAAAAAAAAAAAACTAACGGGCCACCACTTCTCATGCCACATTATGGATATAAGAGCTCCATATAAATTATTGATATTCAGCTGCATACGGTTCTGGAAGCCGACTGCATTGTAGAAGGGACAAATAGGCAGATAGGTTTCATATACCTTTTGCTCTGATTTCTTACATTCTTTGTAAGTTTACTTTACTTGAATGTTTTTGTACGTCGTTACATTACACGTTACGTAAGAATGAAAGAAAATTCTACTCTTAATGCTTTCAGGGGCTTTATCTTGACTATAAACACTGTTAAGTAGTGTTTGAAGGTCGGCATGAAGCGTATCTTTGTTTTATTAGTTACAGGTGACTGTAGGTTTGTAAAGGAGAGTATATTACATTCTTGAGACCCACGTAATGATTCTGATGTTACTTGTTTTCTTGAATTGTTATTCAATAATATGTTTACAGTAACAGTAACAAATTATACTCTTGGGTGAAGGCCTGGAGATCCGTAACACAGGGTTTCTCAGGTTTGTTGTGCTTTTAAGATGTGGCACTAGCATAGTCGAGGTTATAGTACTAAGCCAATATTAGAGAGAAAACAATAAATACATTCACGCACACACACACACACACACCTCATCAGCCTATTAATGTTCCCACTACTGGCATGGGCCGTAATTCACCACGCGGGCCAAGTGCGGGTTGGTGGTTGTCACATGTCTTCGAATTTTTACATAAATACATTATTAATAAATAATAAGTATCACACTTGTGTTCCTCTAAGTAGTAAGCAGATAAGTATTTTTCAGTACCCTGCAATAAACGAGTTTATGCCACTTTTCCGAGTGATCTTTTAAGCAGCCTAAAGATTGCTTATCGATTATGTAACTGAACCCACGAATCCATACCCAACAGTAAAAACCGGTCAAGTGCAAGTCGGACTCACGCACGAAGGGTTCCGTACCATTATCGCAACAAACAGCACAAAAATCACGTTTGTTGTATGGGAGCCCCACTTAAATATTTATTTTATTCGGCTATTGTATTTGTTGTTATAGCGGCAACAGAAATACATCATCTGTGAAAATTTCAATTGTCTGTCTTGTGTTCACGGTTCATGAGATACAGCCTGGTGACAGACACACAGACAGACAGACAGACAGACGGACCGCGAAGTCTTAGTAATAGGGTCCCGTTTGTACCCTTTGGGTACGGAACCCTAAAAAGCATTCAAACTTGTGTTGTGAACTATAATAAATAGTTCTTCTCTTTACTTATAGAACAATTGGCATTCTATCATCGATTGATTAGTCCAAAATGTGTGAGATGCTTTATTGAAATGTCTGATGGTCAACCCCATAAATGATGGACTTAACAATCGTTGCAGTTGTGAACTATGTTTGTGTACAATAAAGTATATAGCAATAGCTTCTATCAGCGGCTTCGTCCGCGTGAAAACTGTTTTCTTATCCCAAGGAAACATTTTACTGGAATGAAAAGCCTATGTGCTATTCCAGACTATAAAAAAAAAAAAAACTTTTATTTTCAGTCGTCAAAGGCCCATAGCATGTTAGTAAAACTTAAACAACTTTGTTAGTAGTAACACTTAAGCACACATGAAAACACAGACAAACACAACCCCCAATTAGAGGAAGATTTGTCAAGTCCCATGTCTGACATGTAGCTTGACAAACCTATCCATTGTAGGCCCTTCTACCCTGACTGAAAATACCTTCAGAACGCTATTGCTGCCCCCCCTCACTCTGCACAACACTGATGCCACTTTTTTGCGCATGATCGCGAAATAATCGTCCGTATGCGCATCAGCGAACATCCCTGACGCACTACAGTACGGCGGAAGCCTCAACAGCGCCCTGAAGGCATTATAATCTATGTCTGTAACAAATTTCAGATCCGTTCAGCCGCTCTGCTGTGATTGAGCAAAATCATACATCCATGCAAAATTTCGCGTTTATAATAGTAGTAAGATTAGTAAGATATCTATGGTTGTCTTTGATAGAATATTCTTTGTCTAGAGCCCAAGGTCAACATAAACATGAATGGAGATAAATAGATATCAATCTATCTACGTATATCGACACAGCTATATACCTATACAGGACAATATATTAATTAACAATGGTTGTATTGATATTGATGGGAGCAATGATATCATAGATGTAATTGATAGTTATCTATTTATTGAGTTGAAAGACTTTGAGGTCAACTGGACGGTCAATATTTGGTCGAACGAATATTTGATCTCAAGCAAAATTTGTTGATACTGGAAATAGGGTACATAGTAGCGAAGCAAATAAATAATTCACATACATTATTATCTACATATTATTATGCTTATATTTCTTAGAGGGTAAGGCTCTGCGATATGTGGTTGTACTGTAGGATCACCTCTGGGTGATCCTACAGTACAACCACATATCGTCAGTTAAGTTAAAGTCCTATGGAATAGAAGGCGAGCCCATTGGCAACAACTGGGCAGAATTCCAGACAACGTTACTGAGAAATTCCAGATGGAAAAACCCCAATAATACTTTTTCAGAACCGTGAAACGAGCCCAGGACTTTATGTTCAGCAGTAGCACTGGCCACCACTTATAGATGTCGTAGGCCAATCGTTGAACTGGGTCAATCGAGATCTGCCTGGGCGCATCATGATATGCTTGTCTAATACCCACCATATCGTTCGAAGATTTGCCCAGCCATGCTTGGCAAAATAGAGTTACAGACTCGGGTGACCAAAGTAAAAGCGTTGAATTTGCTTGATTCGCCTACAAATCCTGTAACTGATGCTCGTAATTTACTTGGAAAGCACTTTTTTCTGCAATGAACTCACTGTTATTGCTTTTATCATCACAGTTTTCGATTTATTGTGAAGCCGCCAACTTTTGCGCACTTAAACACACGGCTGACGGAGCGCTTATATCGCCACCAGCATTGCAAAACAGAACTAAATTAAGATGCGCCCAGCCATATATATGTGTGGCCTAGTGACTAGTTGGGAAAAACGACAAATAGATCTGTCCAATTTTGTGTTGGGCACATCATGAAATAATCGGCCAAATCACAAAATGTTTATAATGCTTTTAATATCGTGATATGCCCAGGCATATCTCGATTGGCCTTCAACATAGATATAATTATAATTAGGTCTCTGTGCATGGTAATGGTCACCCAAAGGTGCTAAATTATACCAAATATTAAAGTCAATCGCATAAAAACCTACAAAAACCAAGTTCTCGATAGGCCCAGTTCAGCGATTGGCCTCGATATAGACATCATTATAATGAGCTCTCTGTACATGGTAAAAGTCACCCAAACGTGCTAAATCATACCAAATATAAAAGACAAACGCATAAAAACCTACAAAAAAGCGACAAAAACCAAGTTCTCGATAGGCCCAGTTCAGCGATTGGCCTCGATATAGACATCATTATAATGAGCTCTCTGTACATGGTAAAAGTCACCCAAACGTGCTAAATCATACCAAATATAAAAGACAAACGCATAAAAACCTACAAAAAAGCGACAAAAACCAAGTTCTCGATAGGCCCAGTTCAGCGATTGGCCTCGATATAGACATCATTATAATGAGCTCTCTGTACATGGTAATAGTCACCCAAACGCTAAATCATACCAAATATAAAAGATAAACGCATAAAAAACCTACAAAAAAGCGATAAAAATGTTACACCAAATTTCATAACGGCAAAGCCTTCCGTAGCAAATAAATACACATGCGTTCAAAAATACTATACAGTATTTCATAGCGTGTTCAATGACCCGAGGGATAGTACAATTGGGTACACCTGCGGTAACGTGCTGTGAATTTTAAAACGGCGAAATATCTCGCCCAAACTCCACTCTGAATAGTAATAGTACAGACGGAGTTCGCATTCCCTGTCTTATTGCACCGAAGTGTACGATTGCGTTTCGTACTGATTTCTGAATTATTTGCAAGGATTTCGGAGTAGGAAGTTTATTACGTGTAACATAGGAGTATCAAATTTTGCATGATGCGTAAAAATGTAATACGCCTAATAGTATGAGGTCCTACTGCAAAAATCTACAAGTATAGTGTTATTTATAACGAGTTATTCTATTTATGTGTTAGTTATAAAACTTGGTAAAAAATTTGCACATAATATGTGCAAATTTTTTACCAATTTTTTCCAGGCCTCCCGGCAGTAATCTATTTTGGTGTCAGGTAACATTTCATATCTGATTTTTGCAGTGGGGTCTCAAGCAATCGGCATTTATAGCCTAAAAGATGCAATCTTATTTGACAATAATGGTGCATATATTTCAATATTTGATCAATTTTCCTAATTTTTGTTGTAAAAAGATTCCTATAAAAGCGCACACTTAGACTGGATGTAATGCCAAGAGTTAAACATCCATGAGTGCAACAAAATTTTAGCATTCCTCTAGGTTTTCTAAGAGTTAGCAAAAACAGCCATTGGTGAAAAATGTTACTGCATCACTGCACCTTCTTACTTTCGAATAACAACAAACTAATGTTTTACCAACTGGTTACCCAAGTAAGGTCATTATTTTCCCCCACGATCTAGTGTTTTTATATTTAGGAAACATAGTTTTTATGTTATTTTTTATCAGATGTTATTATAAGGACTATACTAGATATTTACGTTTTCATAGTTTCATATTGTTTACAAGCTAATTTTATGACCACGCTATCGCATTAGGTATACCTACCGGTGATGATAATTATAAGGGAGATTTTAATAATAAATAAATAAATATTTATTTAATCCTCATTCCACCATCAAAAAATTTCCTTCAAAAAGCTATATCAAGTCCCGCAGCGAAAATCTCCGGTAATTCTATCATTGAATGCTAGCTGCATTTTCCGAAATGGGAATCGACCGGAGGTTCTACTTCCGGCCGCGTCTGACGGGCCGGCTTTTAACAAATCATGTAATAACCAGACAAGTAGACGAAAATTGGCTGAAAACGATATTGAAATACAAACTGCAGGTTTTGTGGGATCAGTGCAAGGAATTTTGAAAGATTTATCCGTGAATGAATTTGTAATAGAAAAAATATTTAAAATAAATAAAAAACCCGACTGCTTAAAAAGCCTTTTTTTTTTTTTTTGTTTACGGGGGGAAACCTTCAAAAGGCGCCTGGAATTTTGGGGAAAGACCAGGGAGTGTGGGATTTTTACCTCACTAAAACCACCCCGGTGATCACCATCAGCACGTAGAAGGGACCCAGTGACCTCTCAAAAGACCACCCCGGAACTCCCTCTGTGCAACGCCTGTTAGGGCACATCACTGGGGAGATAAATAATGCACCTTCCCTGAGCCTCGCTGTGCACGGCAGCACGTGACCACTGTGCCACCGTCTTTCCTGGAGTCACTTTGTGAGCAAACAGAACCCCCAATCTGACCGCCCATGACCCCGGAGTCCCGCCTACCTATGCAGCAGGCGGGGTTTCGGCGTTTTAGGCATCAAGGCGGTTGCCTCAACGACGCCTTCTTCTCCGAGTGGGATCAGCCCTCTCACGATCCCGCTCGGCAGCTTCCTTCTGTACCATCACCGTCTCACAGAAGGATGCCATTTCCCTCCAGTTTTCTGTCTCTGCCAGCATGGCCCTCACAACTGCTGGCAGAGACAGGTCTCGCCCGATCCTGGCGACCAAGACCTGCCGCTCAGAGGCCCACGCTGGGCACTCCTCTAGCGTGTGCTGTGCAGAGTCAAGGTCGCCTCCACAGTGGTGGCAATTTGCCGTGGTCTCTCGCCCAATCCTATTCAGGTACTCACCGAAGCAACCGTGCCCGGTGAGTACCTGAGTGAGCCTGTAGGAGATGCGCTCCTCTCTCTTCAGCCAGGCTTCGAAGTGCGGCAGGACGGCTTCGACAACGCGCTTGCGCGAGTATTGCGGCTGCTGTAGCCGTTGGCGCCACCGCTCGAGCGCGTGTCGCCGTTCCTGCCGCCTCAGCCTTACTATAGCGATTCCTGGCACGCTATCACCATTCTGGCGGATGGCGCGTATTCGGTTATAAACCCTCGCATCCATGTCCGCCAGAATGTCCAGCGGAGGAAAGCGTGCCAGGAGAGTTGCCGCCTCAAAGGATACCGTTCGGTAACCTCGTGCGATACGAATGGCCATTCTCCGCTGCAGGCTATTAATTTTAGTCCTGCAGCGTCGGACACCTGATAAAGTTCGCGAGCATATCCGTAAGAAGTTGGCAGTAGTATCGTAACAGCGCTAATGTTTTTCAATTATGTATCTATTACTACTAATGTTTATGTATATTTATGTATTTAGTTTATTATTTTGAATATATATGGTATATTTATATTGTATTTATAGTTTATATGTATATTTAAATTATCCATGTAACTTTCAATATTGCACCTACCACTGTTTATCTCTCCATCACCCAAAGGTTGACTGGTAGAAAATGCCTAAGGCATTAAGTCCGCCTCTGTACTTGTTTGTGCATGAAGTATTAAATAAGTAAATAAATAAATACATAATCGGCTTGACCAAACAGGTGCCCCGTAAAGGATCATCGATCGCACGACACCCGCGTAGAGGCGGCGAACTTCCTCCCGTGGTCCCCCGAGGTTAGGCAGCAGTCTATGCAAAGCACCCACTGCCTTTTCAACGCGGGGGACCAGGCGCTCGAAGTGCTCTTCGAAGCCCCACCGACCGTCCAGGGTTAGGCCAAGATACTTAATGTATCGACCCACCTGGACTTGCGCATCTCCAACAGTCACTGACGAGCTGGGTGGCTCCCTGCTCCTCGGCAGTTTATGGAACCATAGCGCCTCAGTTTTATGAGGCGCTATCTCCAAACCCAGCTCGCGGATCGACGCCACGACTCTTGCCACCCCGAGCTCGGAAAGCTGGATGGCCTCGTCGAAAGTATCCCCGCCGGTTAACACCAGGGTGTCGTCTGCATAACAGACGATATCAACGCCGAAGGGGAGGTCTACACGCAGGACCGCATCGTACGCGAGATCCCACAGGGGAGGACCTAGCACCGACCCCTGCGGAACCCCACACGTAATTTCCCTCCGATGCACGCTACCATCCCGGCACACATAGCGAATGTGCCGGTCGCGTAGGTAAGCCCCGACAATGCACTGCAGGTAAGGTGGCACTTCATTGTGTACCAGTGCCGCACTAATGGCATCCCAGGGCAGGGAGTTAAGGGCGTTGACGATATCCAAACTTACCGCCAAAGCCACCCCACCCCGGGACACAACCTGTTCCGACAGCGAGCGGACGCGTAAGATTGCGTCCACTGTTGAACGCTGCTGCCGGAAGCCATACTGGCAATCAGCAAGGTCGGGACCAACTCGCGACAGGTGCCCGACGAGTCTTTCGGCAATTATTCTTTCGAATAGCTTGGAAACCTCATCGAGCAGGCAAATGGGACGGTATGCAGAGGGAGACTCCGAGTCCCGGCCTGCTTTCCTCAATAAGACCAATCCAGCCTCCTTCCAGTCGGAGGGGAACACGCCCGCACGAAGGCAGCTGTTAAACAGCTGTCTTAGGCGGTCCCCCAGAGCAGCCATAGCCAGAACCTGCTTAAAAAGCCTAATAAAAAGACGTAAACAAGAAGAAAATCATGCTGTGCATTTGGAGGATACATATGCGCGAGCTGGTTGAACAAAACCAGATGAATCCTTCGACTGCTCAGCACAATTTTCTTCTTGTTTACGTGTTTTTAGTTGGCTTTTGAAGCAGTCGGGTTTTTTGTTATTTTGAAATATTTTTTCATTTACAACTTTTAGTTATTTTTTTTTTGAATTAGGTAGTATATGTAAAATATATTTTTGTAATCACCTTTAATACCCCACACGATGGGATTGGAAGAAAATAAAAATTTGGGGCTCCAAAATTGAGAGCCCAAAAGCCGCCATTTTTCTAATTTTGCAATTTTAATGTAGCCTGTGAGACACGCAGGGTTAAGACGAATCGATTGACGTAAGAATCATCAAAATCGGCCTACGGGTTTGGTCTCTAGAAACGCCATATAGGAACAAACATATATACATACTATACTTACTTACATACATACATACATACTTACTTACTTCTTAGTCTATGTATGTATGTACATACATACATAGATAGACTGACAAACACATTACCCTGTTTCGGCAAAAATGAAAGAATTTAAAAAAAAAATCTGATTTATTATACATCTGTATTTTTTTGTAAAACGTACGTAATAATAAACATTATCATCAAATTTGTTGTTCAGAGGTCAGTGGGAAGTTAGGAAATTTTTCAGAACAAAATTTTGTGAACAAATGCTGACTTTGGTGGCTTCTCATTATTTTGTTTTCCAATATATTTTAAAACAATAATTTCAGTATTTATCTACTCAACGAGTTCTGAACAACGATACCCCACTCAATGGCGTAGGTCAAAATCTTTTTATGGGGAAGGACAGAGGGACACGTGAGTGATTGCAATAGGGCTCCGTTCAGACCAATAAAAAACAAAATGATGTACTAAAAAGGGTAAAAAAAAAAATACGCTTTCATAGTATCTCCACAAAATGGAGACGTGGGTACTTTACTCACCATCTGTACTTCAATATAATTATTATTTCATTATAATATAATATATAAGTACCAAGGCGACCGAGCTCTGCTCGGGTGAAAATAGAGAATACAACGTTTTCTAAAAATTTAACCTAGCTAGATCGATTTATCGCCCCCGAAAGCCCCCGCATACTAAAAATCATGAAAATCTTTGAAGCCATTGCCGAGATTCAGATTATTTATCTATACCAATATTATAAAGAGGAAAGATTTTTTTGTTTGTTTGTTTGTACCGAATAGGCTCTGAAACTACTGGACCGATTTAAAAAAATCTTTCACCATTAGAAAGCTACATTATTCCTGAGTGACATATGCTATTTTTTAATCCCGAAAACGGATCCTGTGGGGTGGCCCACGGGAGCGAAGCCGCGGGGAACAGCTAGTATATATATATACAAGAATTGCTCGTTTAAAGGTATTAGATTAGATAAAATTAAAAAGAGGAAAGATTTTATGTACCGTTTGTTTGTACCGAATAAAATCCGAGACAGATTTTGAAATTTTTGCACCAGTAGAAAGCTACATTATTCCTGAGTGACATAGGCTATTGTTTTATTCCGAAAATGGTTCCTGTGGGATGGGCCACGGAAGCGAAGCCGCAACAAAAAGCTAGTTTACTAAAATGAAGTAGGTTTGGTCTGAATTTTGCATTATTTTTCATAACCAGTGTGTCTCACTAAGTCACTACTACGCAAAGACTTTCCCTTTCTAAAAATCTCTATCTTGGGTGATCTCTAGCCAAGTTTGCCCCACAAATGTAAACAGATCGTTACATCACCTTCATCATGGTCGACTTCGACAGCAACGTATGGCATTTATTGAGAAAAACAATATAAGTTATAAACTAAATCTCGACTACTGAAAAATCGCGCTCTTAAAAGTATGAAACAAGAAAATATTCTCATCTGTTATTATTTTTATTTAAAGTATTTTGGAGTGTTTGCAGACCCACATCTATTTTTTTTCTGTTCAGGATTTGTTGTTTTACATGTATCTAGTTAATACATAAGTTCAAAAAGTGGACTTTGCGACGCCGCAGTCGGGTAAAACATAGTTTTCATGACTTTGACGGGATATACCTCGCAAACAAAACTCGAAAATATGATGTACAAAACCCTACCTTCACTGTAAAATCCCTGTTCAATGATACCACACATGATCGGGCAGGACATTTTTTTTTTTCTTGTCTGCGTGACCCTAGAGGGCGCCATATTCAATTTAATGTGATGTCATATAGCTTAATATATAACCAGCGGATAAACAAGACGCTACCAACGACACCCATTGTCAAATTATGATAAGTAGTTTATAAGTATATACATACATACACACATACCGGTCAAAAACATAACCCTCCCTTTTGATTCACCGTAGTCAGGTAAAAATACATAACAATGAACTACCAGAACTTATCCTGAATCCCTCTAACTCCAGTATTTACACCAAAACATTCTCACATCTCAATCCATACACTATAACATCTTACAAATTCTAACAAAGCTACATAGCCCACATTAATAGCCCATCAGTGGATTGCAAGTCACCGCCATGATCGATGGGCTATCGGTTGGAGCAATTTTTCAGATCCACCCTCCGTGAGAGCATGTTAAGCTGAAGACGATTTGATGACAACTGAGATGTTTGAGTTTTTGTTCGAGTGACCCAGAAATGGAGTAATGTTGTAAGTGTATTTTTTGAAAATGAGAACAGGAGATTACCAAACACTGATAAATATTTAAAAAAAGAAATAATATAAACCATCTTCGAAAACCAAACTCCACAAAATAGATAATTACTTTCTATTCGGAAGTTTTTGTCACCGACTGCCGAAAAAGAAGTTAATTTTCGCTTTGAAGTTTTTTGTTATAATAATATGATTTAATTTATTAACAACTACATTGGTCCAATGGTTAGTAAAAGCTTATCTTCTAAAAGTTAGTAAACTTAATCTAGGCGACAGTATAATATTAGGTACAGATATTCATTCAAATTTAAATCACAATCAAATCAAAATAATGTCACAATTAAAACATAATAAAATCGTAACAAAATTCAGTCGCATAAAATCAAATTCCTAATCCTACTTCGACAGCACCCTAATCTGATGCTTAAGAATAGGGCAGTCAAACATAATGGCAATAATCACCAGAATGCCACTGCCAATAGCACGCACTCGGCGCAAATAGGAGACAACATTATTACGCAGAGTGGCCGCAAACCCATCCGTACGAGCCTCAAAGAACATACCAGATGCGCTGCAGAAACGTGGAGGCACAATAGCATCCTAAACGCGTTGTTGTATTGGACGCGCAAAGCGCTTGGGTTTTTAGCGAATATGCTGTCCATAAGCTGCTACTGTAAATGTTTTGGCAGTACGCGTTAACAAGCATTATCTTAACCTCTTTTGAGCAGGATGCAAATTATCGGACCAACATATTTGCTCTCACCGACAACGCCCTGCGCTCCCTATCGATGTCAGCGTCATCCTTAAGATCGGCGCTGATGAGATGACCCAGATATTTAAATTGACTGACTCTGTTAAGAGTAAAACCATTCAACATCATCAGAGGGTACAGTGGCAGGCCCCGGACCACACTTCATAAACAACATGAACTCACTTTTTAACATACTTACCAAAAAGGAGGAGGTTCTATGTTCGACTTAATGTAAGGGGTGTCTCAGTAAGAGTGCACTTTTAAAAATTGGAATATTTTTATTTCATGCAAGTGGCAACTCTGAAATTTTACAGCTGTCAACTCTATTTATTCCGATTATTAAAAATGGAGCGCTTTTCGAAAGAACAACGCGTTATAATTGTGAAAACTCATTACAAAAATGGGGAAAGTTACGCTGAAACCGCTCGCAAACTTCGCCTATTGTTACAGGAATATGATAACGGACTTCTTGTTGCCTCAGCAGGACGGCGCAATCTGCCACACCGCGCATGAAACAATCGACTTATTGCAGCAACGATTTCCAGAACACATTATCTCACGAAATTCTGATGTCAACTGGCCACCAAGATTAACGCCGTGCGATTTTTTTCTTTGGGGTTTTGTGAAATCTCGGGTTTATGCGAATAAACCCGAAACAATTCCTGAGCTAAAATCGGAAATCCAAAGCGTCATCGATGAGATACAGCCACATCTCTGTGCAAAAGTCATGGAAAATTTCATGAAAAGAGTTATGGCCTGACATCGGAGCCGTCATTCGTCATCATTTGCCGGATATTTTATTCCATACTTAATCGGAACATGTCTTCTTTACAATACAATACAAATATCACAACTCTGTCATAAAATACTTGTTTTTATTTTAAAATCAAAAAGTGCACTCTTACTGAGACACCCTATATGTTTTTTTTATGTATGTTCACCGATATCTCCGTCAATTGTGGACCGATTTTGAAATTACTTTTTTTGTTTGAAAGAGTATGTTTCGAAAATGGTTCGATTTTAATTTGGTGAAGATTTGATGAAGAACTTCACAGATATACAACAGAACTCTTCAATAAATAATTCGGGATTGCTGCAATCGCATGTCAGTTTATTGTTTATACCATTTCATAACACGTACTGTACGCTCTAAAAGGGTACGACGTTCTCTCATTTCACCGGTTATGTTCAAATTTCATGTTATTCGGGTAATCTATTCTGGCGTTATAGGTACCTTACTAAACAACTAAAAAGGGAACAATAAAAAAAATGTTTGCAAAAAAATACTACCAACTTCTAAATATAGAAACTACAAAGTGAAAAATAACTTGATTTTTGGAAGTCGGTGTCCATATCGCAATAAAATGGGCAAAAAGAAAGACACCGACTTCCAAAAATAAAGTTATTTTTCACTTTGTAGTTTTTTATTTAGAAGTCGGTACAAATAGTACCGACTTCTAAATTTGCAAAAAAATTTTGTTTACGTTATATCGTAATCCATGAGTCAAAGCGTAGGTTTCAAATAAACTTAACAACTTCCTAAGTACGGTGACAGAGCAAACAGTATGTATGTTAAGTCCTACACATATTTTTTGCTAATATCTCGCTGATTTTTCAAATGCACTTATCTGAATCTAAAAAAAAACCGCCAAAAACTCTGAAACTTCTGTATTTAAGAGCAATTATTGCGCAAAAATCGCTATTTTTATGCTCTTGCAAGATATAATAAGCCTGCCGATTTCTTTAGGAACTGAGCCATATTCCGTATCTGTACTACGTATTTTTTGTACAATATGGAACGCAGTGTATATCGACGATCAGAGCGATGCACGAGACGTTTTAAACTGGCAGACAACACGGGTAACACGATATGTTGCAAGCTAGAGTGCCTCTTGCTTTGCACGGATGTTCACTTGACTGAAGAAATTCTCATCTCTTTAACGTTTATCACGTAGTTATGCGTGTGTCATGTATCCGTAAATAAAAGTACAAAAAATGCGCAACAGAAATCCTGAGTGAAGGGTAGAAAAAGTATTAAAGATAGAGTTCAGAACACGTTAAAGATCCGTGAATAGGTACAGCTTTAACACGTTTCAAGCAAAAGGAAAGGAAAAGAAAGGAAGGATCGTAGAAGGTGGCGTTCTGTAGTTTCTGTCTACCCCCATAGAAAAAAGGCGTCAGTTTATTTAAGTGTGTATCCAGTGATATACATGTACTACGCACTAGATTTGGCGATCTGAACTATCACTCTGTTCGACTGAACTGTAATGCAATCCATACACCTTTCTTTACACTATGTTGAACGAAATGTGTAAGCGCTATGAATTTAATGGCGCTTACGACGGTTTTCTTCGCGAGTAAACTAAACTCTAAAAGCGATCTAGCGCTGCATGTTTTAATAGTTTGATTAGACAACATAAATAGTTTAGCGCAGCAGCGAATTTTATTTCTTTAAGTTGACCACGGCACGCTTCTTCTCATAGAGAGGAGGCCTGCGTCCCATCAGTGGGATCATTATATCTTGATAAAGCTATGTTATGACTATATGGCTGGTAAACCGAATTAATACTTTATTAATTCAGAAAACCGGCTAAGTGCGAGTCGTACTCGCGCCCGAAGGGTTCCGTACCATTAACGCAAAAAACGGCAAAAATAACACGTTTGTTGTATGGGAACCCCACTCAAATATTTATTTTATTCTGTTTTTACTTTTTAGCTATCACGGTTTATGAGATACAGCCTGGTGACAGACAGACAGACAGACGGACCGTGGAGTCTCAGTAATAGGGTCCCGTTTTTACCCTTCGGGTACGGAACCCTAAAAAGGTTTTTTTTTTTTATATATTCTTGAACTGAAGTTGATGTAATAATCATCTGTCACATACATGATGGATCTCAACATCATCATCATCATTTCAGCCGAAAGACGTCCACTGTTGAACAAAGGCATCCCCCAAGCGTCGCCACATTGACCGGTCCCGTGCGATGATGATGGATATATTTATCCAATGAGCCCAAACACGATGGTGCTATCTTGACTGGTTGAGGAGTTGTTATGACCATCTTCCTACTTCATCATGAGACCAGTTCTATAGTACCATATTATTTAAATATTTCCAAAGTTACATCAGTACGCCAAGTTTCAGCTTATTCGGCTTCCAGAAAGCGCGTGAAAAAAGGATTACTAGTTTCCAAACACACATACGAAATTAAGGTAAAATAAAGCTTGTAATAATAAAAAATAAAAACAGCCAAACAAAAGAACACACCTCAGCTGTTTACAAAAAAAGGAAACTACATAAAGCGTAATAATCACCAGGATATTAGGCGCTAATTAAGAAGAACAAGACTCATTAGTATCCTGATACAGCGGTTAGGGTCTGAGCAGTAATGCGGGAATTGATGTACACGCTAACAGAAAGCCGGAGGGAAATATAAAAAAATTACGCATGCTTGTAGTAGTGTTGTGCTAGAAGTGATGTGAGATGTCGATGTTCTTGTGAAAATTATCGTAACATCAGCAAGAGTGAATAATTGAATATGTTACTTCTAGACAAGCGTGTCTCATCGTCGACAACATCATCGCTTACCATCAGGTGATATAGTGGTCAAACGCGAGCCTATAAATATTAATAAAAAAAGTGAGGTGATCGTGGTTAAGGTTAAGAAAACCTTGAAGATCGACTCTGTTCGGCTGTTCGCTTGCCGAGGATCAAATACATACCGAGACTGGAAACCAAACGAACATGGTTGGGAAAAGGCTAGGCTGAACCGAGTGGAAATGCTTAAAGAAAATAGACATCTAACTAAACTTACTAAGCAGATTTGTACGATCCTGCTTATTTCTTACATCGGCCTTTATACTTTTTTTTATTATCATTTTGTTTTTATCTGATGTTCATGTTTATTCTGACATATTTTGTGTCCATTAATATGTGCTAAATAAATATGCCATTGCCATTGCCCATTTTCCCATCTATGTTGAGCATTGGGTCGGCTTCAAGAGTAACCAGATCTATCTGAGTATCAGTGTTTTTATGGAACCACTGACTAAGTGACCTTCCCTCCCAGTAATTAGGCAACACGATTCTCTCTGGCAAGACTGATGTCAGATGTTCTGGCTTCTGACTTTCTGTAACGACGGTTAAATATCAAAAACAAAGACTTATCATGCTTTCAGAGGCACGGATGGGTCACGGCTTATAAAGGACTATCTTATGCCAGCAGCTTCGCCCGCGTGAAAAGTGTTTTCTTATGCCAAACATTATACCGATATAAAAAGCCTATGTTCTATTCCAAACTACAATCTATAACTGTGCCAAATTTCATCCATTCATCCGTTCTGGCGTGATAGAGTAACAAACATACATCCATCCAAACTTTCACATTTAGAATATTAGTAAGATTCTGACACACCCATGGACCGACCCCGGCAAGCGTTGCTTTGTTTGTTGTAACAGTTGTACCTCAAAATCATAAAAAAGGAAGTTTTCTGCACGAAATATTAAAAAAAAACTACAGAATAACGTTACATTCCTGAAAGTTATCCATCGATATCGGCACTCTCCCACATCACTACACTTAAGGAGACATTCCCGTAATCCGTATTTATTTTATTTAGTAGCTAAGTACGAGTAATGGGGTTGACAGGCAACGTAGGAAGAAGGAGGGGGTTGAGGGGGGGATAAAGGATCGGATTATTTTACGACAAACATTACGAAACGGATTTACGCTAGTTGTATCGTTTCGGTTACATTTTAGGGCGGTGGTTATGTTAATTAAAATTATATTGCCATGTTTTATTAGTAAAGGGAATTTTCGATCCTAAATTAAACCATGGATAAGATAGCAAGAACATAATAATATAACTTAATAACATTAATTAATTCTGTGACAGATCTAAACCGTTGGGTCTAGAAAAAGGTGCGCATAAATTCTATAATTAATAAAGATGAGCACGTAGGTATTTAAAACAAAAAACCGTTCAAAGACTAAAATAGAGCATGAAAATGTATTTGTATTTTTTTTTGATAGTCCTATCAGCTTAGTTTATATTTTTTCAACTTTCTCTCTCAATTCTCATGTGTTTCAAAATCTTACCAGAGATGACAATCCGATTTCTAATAATATCACTATCATTATCCTACTGCAAGACATAAACTTCTTTTTAAATCGAGAAGTCACGAAACCTCAGAACTTCCATAAACATAATATATTCGTAAACACGTACAGTTTTCAGCGCGTCTCTCAGAAGTTATCCCGGAAGATTTCTCCGCATATCTTCCTTGTGATTTATTCCTTTATCCTGTATCCCATTTCGGGGGTCAAATAGCCGTGGCCCCATTTTAGGGTACTGTAGACAAGGATGAAAACAAGACCGTGGCGTAAGCGTAATATTAAATAGTACTACGCTTACGCCACGTTGTGTCTGCCCGTCCGTTTGTCCGGTCGTCACACGTAGTGAAACGCTACAAGATGTAGTATACGTAGCGTAAAAATGTTATTGAAACTGTCATCCGCACCATGCTACAGTGCAAAGAGTATAGTGATAGGTTTTTCAAGCACTTCCTGGCATCCGATTAACCTAATTGCCATCACGCCTTTTTTGTGTTGAAATCCCTTTTTTTTAACGCCACAGCAGGTACTTAATTTTATAAGCTCAGGTTAAGGGATATAATATTTTAAACAGCATACTTTAATTGATTACTTCGCACTATTTCACTTTTTTCCAAGAGTAATAAAAAAAACTTCATTTCCAGCTTTACAATTTCAACAATAAAGTTACTATGTGATTTAACAAAAAGATGATGTAATAATATGTGTACAGAGAAAATGTTTCACAGGATTTCACAGAGTCCGTCTTCCTTAAAGAATCCCTGAAAAGCATAGAACAAATTGAACAGAATCGTTACACGTGGTACGGAATCCTCAGTGTAGCAGTCTGACTCGCACTTGAATACTTTTCTACAAAACGTTTCTACATTTTTCGAGGTTGATATTTTAGTGATTTTGTTTGATTTACCAGTTTTTTCTTCGGAAGGGATAGTTTTGAATTGACGAATGTTTGGTTAAAGTTGAATGATATGTTTTTGTGAACGTTTTCGCTTATATTATGGAGAAGGGTTTTTCCTTATTCGGTGGGACTATGGTGTTAATATTGGAAGAAGAGGGATCGTGTCAAATTTTAGGGACTTCCATAAAGTATAAAAAGCAACAGCTTAGAATTTTAATCAGGTGGCAAGCTTTTCACGCAATTGCCTTGGAAGGACGGTAATGTTTTTTGGGTGAGTGTAAAGGTATAGGTGTGTATGCAAGTATATTTCTTTGGGAGGCGTTATTAATTAGCTTAAACGCCTTGACGAAGTTATCTCATTAGGTTTTTTTAAATTTTATTTGATGTTTTTTTTTTATATTTGCATTTTTATTTCAATCCAGGGTATAACTTGAAAATATCTATAGGTACTTAATATCATCAGATTTTTTATATCTTTACGCGCACATAACAAAAAGGAAACCTCAAAATGCATAAACACTAATAATACTGTCCAAAATTTTGAGCCAATACCGACTGTTAATTGTCAGTTCATACTCCAATATTTTGCTCCCAAAAAACCCTGCTCTTTTATTTACGAAACAACAAAGCCCAAAATTGAATGCATTCCATTTTTGAAACTGCATTCAGGAAATGGCGTTTGTAGTACAATTGTACACATCAATGTCTAGAGGCTTTGTGGCACATATCACTTTGGTAATTACGGCTTTCTGTTGGTGACTGTAAAATCGAATTCGGTATGATTAATTTAACGAGAACTACTCATTCATCCGCTTATATTGTTTTGAACGACTTATTTTGAGCTAATTACGGATATGTCGTGGTGAACAGGGAGATAATTACTATTTCAGATGCTGGTTTTAGCCTGGCTAAATACCATTGTAAGTTTGAATTGCATTATATGTGTTTCAGGTATCGATGCGAGAAAGCGATGCAATAAGCCTACAAAAAATAAGTAGAATACACAAAGTAAGGTGCGAATTAATACGAAAGAAGACAAAACTCCTTCACGTCCAACACTGCAGGTTAAAATGGCAACGGGCTAGCAAGTAGCACTAAACAGCGACAAATGATGGACAGTAGAAGCAAGGAAATAAAAGAGAACTAGCTAGAAAAGATGACCAATGAAACAATGAATGGACGACATTATAGCTACAGCAAGAAAGTAGTGGATTAAACGAGCTAAAGATAGAAAATTTGAATCAAAATAGAGGAGGCCTACACCCAATTAAAATCTAATCAGCACTCTTTTCATACTTTAATACGTATTTGCATGTGCAACAATCTCACAGGTCAAAGATGCAGTAATAACATCACTGATGGTTAGCGATGATGTGGACTACGGTGAAGCACGCTTGCTTAGAAGTATGTCTCAAAATATGATGTTGGTCAAAATATTACGAACACGTGTGACTTATGCATCAGGTACTAGATGCAGAAATGCTCTGTAGTTTCATCTTTCTTTCACCATTATTAAAAAAATTGTGGTGGGGATTACGGGTATGTTTGTTTTGCCCTAGCAAATAAGAGGTCAGTGTGGTAAGCGATCAAATCTCGAAATCTAGGAGGGTTCTTGGTTGGTGCTGTTAGAAACGACGAAACGGTATATTTTCTGTATTATCCGCCTTAAAAAATCTACTTAAATTTAATGGACATGGACAGAATTTTTTTTTATCCAAATTTTTAAAGGCCTGCCTTGTAGTGGGATAATAATAATTTGGATTTATTTTTGTTAAACGCAGACGATATCAGTGCCAAGTTTAAATCTCTGTTACCTAATTTCAAAATAATTCTAGTTTAACAAATCTACGACAAACACGAGTTTGACAAACTACTGCCACCAACATTAATTGTGTACATAATGAGCTCGCGTTTTATCTCCATCAAACCGCGTCTCATTTTACTGTGTACAGACACAGGGAATAATAAAACGGAATGTTCTGAAACGTTTGAATGTCCAGTTTTGAGCCGAATATAGCTAGCATAAATATCGCATGACACAGTGTCAAAAATGTGCTGGGTACGGTTGTAGATCAAAATAGAAGTTTTTTATTGGTAGGATTTTTGGGCTTTCAAAAATAACGAAACTGGTTACTGGTTATAATTGTATGAGATATTCTCGTAGAGAAAGATCTCAGAATAAAAACTTTACTTATTAAATAAGATAAAATATTGTTTCTTTTTATTTGTCGTTAATCATATAGAAGTACTAATACATTTATGAAAATTATTTCACTCTAAGAAATTTTTCGTGTAGCTACACGTAAAACGACTTCATTTTTTACGGAAATGCCGCGGCCCACCGGGCGTAGCCTGTTGAGAATTACGCTGTTCTGAAAGTATCGTAGTATTTTTGTGCTGTTATGTAAGTAATTGGCATAATAATATACTTAAATGTTGTGTAAAATGACTGGAAGAGATTTCTTAGAAATAAGCACGTTTGTACATATTTTTCTGTTCCTTCTTCTTATCTGTTTACTATGTGTGTGTATATTAATTGTTACATAAATAAAATTAGCGCTAAAATCTGATATTGATAAACGAAAACGTTGTTACGTGTCATCTCATAACACAATAGGGTTCTTCTAACTTAGGCCATTTAACGTGCCAATGCTGCCAGTGTTCTAGGCATGTTCCCGGATGACAGCGATGTTGAGGAGTACTTCGACGCCTAGGTGTATCTTTTTTGTATATATGTAAGTAATAAGATTTAGTATAAGGTAGTGTAGTTTAGATTTGTTAATTGTTTAAGTAATTATATTTTGTCCCATAAGCTTCAATCGTCGCTAAAGCATCTAAAGCACTAGGTTTCATAATGCGGCTATCCAAGTGCTTCACTCAAGCCAAAACTTTAAAAATTCTTTACTTTACTTTTGTTAGAAGCAACTTGGAATATGCGTCTGAAATCTGGAATCCATGTTATCACAAGTACATTGATCGTATAGAGAGCATTCAGAAAAGGTTCATCAAGTATTTGTGTTATCATCAGAAAGTGCCCTACCGGTCTGTAGATTACCTCAATCTCTGCAAGAAGTATCATATATTACCCCTAATTGATCGGCGAGCAGTCTCCGACAGCACTACATTATTTAAAATTTTCAATAATTCTATCAATAACTCCGATATTCTATCCAAATTTTATTTTAACGTTCCTGGAAGGTCAAAGAGATGGTACGCACCGTTGCGTGTTCCACTGCTTCTACGAACTACAGGCAAAATTCATTTATAGTGCGTGCAAGTAGAAACTTTAATGACATTTGTAAGCGGCATGATTTTGATCCTTTCATAACGGGTGTGTCCTCGGCCAGAAAGTGCCTGAGCCTTGGCTTTTTTAATTAGGCTTTTGTATGTTCAGGTTTTTATCATTGTATGGTTTATGAAATGTTAATTTACTTTGAGCTTGAATGCTATAGCATGCTGCTTTGTTTTATTTGGTAGCTATGTTGTGTTGTTCACACTCTTTCTTTCCAATCTATTTTTAGAATTGATGACTTTTAATTGGCTGTCAGTCTCACGTACTAATTTATATTCTGTTTGTTTTAGCTGTAAGTCGTCCATGATTGTTAAATAAATAAATATTATATGTATTGTTACCATTACACTACGTCCATCATTTACTAAAAACCACCTCAGCCAAATTAAACCCAAGGCCAACGAACCATGGCAAAACAAAAATTCATACGCAGCCTTCAGCTCCAGCAGAAATTCCCAACCGCTTTCACGATCCATTTGTTGAGAAACAAAGTACCCGCATATTTCGTCCCGCGTGATGTTCGCGGGAAAATTTTCTCGTATTAGAAGTGAGAAAGCAAATTTCTTGATATGCCACCGGATTGTTTGATATTACTTAAGGGAACCCTTTATGTTGAGTTTGCGTTACTCGTTTGAATTTGATTACGTTTGTGGTGTGAATTCTGATTTCGGTTGTCGGTTTGGAATAATTATAGCTGGAATTACGTATTGTTTCTTTTGTTAATCTTCTTAACATAATTATGCTTTGAAAGATTGTTGCCATTAAACTTGTCTGTTTCTTTTATTTTATTTTGTTGCTAATATAGCAATTTTACTACTGGTTTACATGTCTTAAAAATGACAGCTATTCTATAATTTAACCAAAAATAAAACATGAAAGTCAGTAATGTCCATGGTTTTATGTTTCTTTTTTTATAAAAACTTTGCGCCACACTAGGAATTTATTCCTGTATCGTGAGTGCGTTTACAAGCAAATAAACTCACACACAACACCCAGAGCCGGAACAACTATCTGTAGGTCATACAAATATTTGTACCTTGCGAGAATCAAACCCGCGACACGCAGCGCAGCAATCAATCGCTCAACCACTGTGCCAACAGTGCGCCCAAATTTCACACACTTAATATAAAGTACGTGTTTGTACAATATTTTTTGAATTCATATTTGGATCATTATGCTGTGAGTGCAGATAAATATTTATTTTCATAGGTATTATATGGTTGAACTACTAAGTTTTGAACTTCATATGACTGCAATATAAAAAGCGTCAATCTCCCAAACTAAATAAACATAACTCCCAAGTTAAAACCCAAAGTATTTTATAACGATCAATCACACAGTAAAGTTTAACAGTTAGTGGTTGTAAGACAGTTTAACTTTCTCGGGTCGTAGCCGTTATTACTTGGCGGTTTGACCCTTATACATTGCAGCTGTACTCGCAAATATTAGACGGACCATCTTATCTGCTAAATTACGGTCTAGACCTTTAGTCCTCGGTAGTCTTGTTGAATTTCTAGACTTGAATAGCATGTTTGGATCAAGGAAAATAAGTGTGTAACCAGATTATGTTCGGGATGTCTGAAAAGGGTTCTGTGTGTGGGTTTAAACTCTACTTTACGTCTTAAGAATATTTGCTGATAAGTTTTATTTTTTTTTGTTTTGCTCTCGCTTGACTACTATATCACCTGATGTAAATCGATGATGTGTTCGACGATGTAGCACACTTACCTAGAAGAAACCTATTCACTCCTGACTTAAAGACTCCCAGGTTGTAGCTATCAGGAAATACGAACTCTGGCAGGGAATTCTATAAACAAGTATTTTTACGCAGAAATATTTTATTACTTAAACTTTTCTTTTTAGTTTGGTTCCAGATTTTTGAAATAAATTTATAGACTTGGTTTCATCTCTATCTCATGGTAAGCGAATATAGTCGACGCACTGTGAAGCACGCTTGCTTAGAAGTAATCCATTCACTCTTAACCTAAGACCAGATATCTTGGTAATGTCCAAAATTGGTGCAACGTCATTTTTCTATGATTTCAGTTTCTTCGTGGGACTAGATGGTAGCTCACCTGCAAAGTCTCTGGTTGCGCAGATCTTCAGGCCTCAGTTAGAAGACGTGAAAGTATTCTTGCGGCCGCCGCACGGTTGCCGCGCGGTGCTTTTCACAGCACGTTGATGCGGCGAATGTGGCTTTTATTTACTAAGTGACAACATTTAATCTCCTCGGAAAAATAACACCGCAGATCGGTCTTGATTCATGTCATAAAAACGCACCCTTATAAGGGATGTTCACCACACCAACTAACCATCAACCATTATTATGCCCACAAACGGTAACATCGATTAACTGTAACCATTTTGTCTTCATTCCCACTTAATAAATAATCTTCAGTTTATTGTCTACGGCTTGCTCAATACATAAGACATTACAAAATAATCCTTTTAAAATCATTTGGTACAACAAAATCTGCAAAATAAAACGAAATTGCTTATCATTTATTTTCACGCCTAATTTAAATGTCAAGAATACAAAGCATCTCAATCGCAGACGCACTTATTACAGCGCCTAGCTTGTAAAGAGTCGTATCCATTAAATCTTCTTTCTTACGTGCTTGAAGCAAGTATTCACAAAAGTTCAGTGACATGATTTAACCTTTCTCGAGACGTTGTCTAACCTAACAATGCTTTACCATTTGTGTTTCAAGCTAAAACAGCGCACATGCATGTGATATGACTTGCATGAACATTTTATTTTTTATTGTTGTTTGTTGTCATTATTTGTTGATGACTAACACAACAGCGACTTTAAAATACTATTTATTTCTATTAATTAACAAGTAAAATTTCAAAATTTAAAAACCCCCGACACATTTATGTTGCGAAAACACCCCGATTCAAACAGTAAAACGCCAATAACTTTTGAACGGCGGAACTGATTTTATTCAACCGTAGCTAAGAACACTCTCGCCAAAATGATGCCACAGACACACACACAAATACACAGATACACAGCAACACACGTCAAACTTATAACACCCCTCTTTTTCCGGCGGGGGTTAAAAAAGGGTTGCAGTTCACGATGATGTTAGGTTCTTACTTGACTAGTATACAGTATTATATAACTACAAAAACAATCATCATCATTCGACTGCTACTGAAATACGGCCACTATATACTGGGCATAGGCCAGAATCAAGATATTCGAATGATCCGTATATCTCGCGGATTCTTATTCGGAGGATAAATAGGTAAACAGCCTCACCTATAGTCGTGTAGGTGATGGCATTCTGTAGTTTATGCTTACCTCCTTTTGAAAAAGGCGTAGTTTGTTTATTTAGATTACCTTTACTATTGATAAACGATTTTATTTCTGTAAATAGGTTTGTACAAACACTTTTACATGTTGATCATTTTTTTTTTAAACTAGATGTGGTCGGCGTTTCCTATCTGACTACTCTGAGAATTAAAGCCGAAACAAACTCAGAGGTCACAGTGTCTTTTAAAGTCCAGACAAAATCTTGGATAGATCATGTGAAGACCATGTAGACTGATGTCTGAAATGGTCTTTTGAGGAAAGAACAAGCCAGATTGAGTGGACCTGTCCAGGCAGTGCACGCTTTTGCCAATAACCGAGCAGGTCAACTCAGAATTTAAGGAGGTCAACGATTTGAAGAACAATACCAAAGAAAGGACATTCGGGTAGGCCGCATAAACTACTCAAACTGCCAGAACATGATTAAAAACTAGTAACTAAGATAAATTAAAAACAAAAAAAAGAATGATCCACATAGTCTTTATTCACATTTCTATTTATCACTTTAAAAAGTAAATATTCTTCTCATTGCAAGAAAACCAAGATAAACAAAATTCACGGTGCAATATATAAAAAATCTAAATTAATTGGAGCAGCTCAATTCCAAGCCTTTTTGTCCTCAACGTAATCTTTAATTGTATAAAACGCTTTCTTGTGCAACTGACGTTTAATGAATGATTTGAATTAATTAAGACTTAGATCTTGTACGTTGTACGTGGCTTAGAAGCTTATTATAAAAGAGTAAACATTGACATCTAAACGTGCCACCTATTTTCTTGAGCCTTGTGGTGTAGGTACTACAAATTTGTGTTTGTATTGTCAGATGATGGTACAGGCAATAGACTCAGCCCGTATTACATGGGGCTAAAAACCTGTTTTTAGAAATATTGATGTACCTCTCTGCCAAACCCTTCGCCCCATACAGACGTGATTTTATGCTTTTTTCTAGAAACGCTGGCAAAGCCTAGGTCTGCAAAATTTCTTCGAGTTTTCTGAAAGAAAAACTTAAACAGAAATCGAGTTATAATGAAGATACACTTACTATGAATAGCATTACTCTTGTAACTCAAATTCGCGTAATTTCTATTCAATTTAACTTTACATTCATATGCAAGAAGCGTAATTGACTTTGAATTAAAATTAAAAGGTGACACAGTCGTCCCAAAGTCGAAGCAATACGACTAAACGAATCAGTGAACGCAATGAGATTTTTAATTTATTTATATTAGGAGAGTTACAACAGTCTAATGCTATTTGGAAACATAGGGGAAGATATAACTACGCGAGCCAGCGTATCTAATGATATTATTAAAGTAAACTATTTCTAAAAAAAAGTGATAAACAAGCTTTCACATTGAAAATATTTTTTAAATTAACTTATATTCAAAAAAATTGCAGTGAAACAATCAAACGTATGCAAAATTTCAGAACAATCAAACATCAGCAAGTTAAACTTGCAAGATTGGATTTCAAACAACCGGGACAGGTAAAACTAAAAAAAATAAAAATAATGATCCTTGCAAATTAAAATAATGTGTATTTTCAAACTGTTTAAATCTTGAAATATTTTTTGTCATTTACCGATCTATTCATTTTCATTACTCTCCCTCCTGCTGAGAATGTCAAAAATCCTCATAAAATCTGCTGCTACTAAAGGCTGATACCACAAAGTTAATTTTGTCCCTCAATCCAGATTATCTTTTCGTTAGCGCAATGTTTGATGCTTTCTTTGTTTATAAATTTCATTGATGTTACCTATTTATTTTGGTAAATGTATTTGTTTTTACGACTGTGTGCAAGTCTGACTCGCACTTGGCCGGTTTTTATTTTTTGGATTGGTACGAGATATTTTGGTAACGCCTCCAAGTTAGACGATTCGACTCGAATTTATCATTGACATGTATCTGTTGACCGTAAAGTCTCTACACTACATTTTCATAAATAAAAGCGTGCCCTCTGCCATTTTATAACCGTAATGTTTCAAATCCAAAAATTGTTAGGCAATAAAGTGTAATCTCAAACTTATGTAGGACCGAATGGTGTCCTACCCAAACTTTAGAATTATATTTAAAAACATTTTAATTCGGTTATAAATATAAAATACTTAAAACTTTTGTTAAAGCTTAAATATTTTATGGTACATGTCACAGTAATTTATACTAATTTGATTTAGGTTTCACGCATTAAAATAGCAAAATAAGGGTAAAAGTTCTTAATGAGCTAAAATAGAGTTCTGAGTGAGTTTCTATAGGTATGTGATTTCAGTTTATTTTAATTTTATATAGAGTAAAATAGTATAAGAAACTTGTTATTACTTTATAAATTTTCAAAATATTGCGGGTGACTACAGATTTTAAGGAATCCGTTACTTACTATCAGAACCAAATGAATCATTAAGCACTTAAATACATGTAAAATATTATGGTTACTGCAACTGCTCTAACAACGGTGAAGAAAAATATCGTGAGGAAACCGGCATGTCCAAGAATCGAAAATTCGAAACCATGTGATATTTTTTTTATTTTTTATTATAGGCTCTAGCTTGACCTCTATCTCACCTGATGGTAAGCAATGATGTGGTATCCACCAACCCGCACTGGGCCAGCGTAGTGGATTAAGGCCCATTTCCTCTCTCTCAGAGAGGAGGCCTGTGTCCCAGAAGTGGGAAAATTAAAAGGCTAATGATTATGATGAATATAGATTTAGATTGTAACGTCTTAAGGAAGGATTTGCTTTCAAATATGGATAAGAGTAGCGGAAGTTCAAATGAGGAAGTGGAAGAATGAGGAATTGCTTCGGATGAACTGTGTGAAAAACAATAAGTCTAGATAAGGATGTTTGCTTAGATGACGACTTATAGAGAAGTAGGGAAGAAGAAATGTTGCAGAGTCCCCAAACAAATTTGGATAATTGCAAGAGAAAGGATGCAGCCCGAATCTCTGGAACTTTTTCTCTCGTAGACGTACTGCACATTACTAACTTTTGATTTCAATTTCATATGTGAAAAAGAAATTGTAACACACTACGCCTACCTAGCATATTGCTACCTTTTCGGGGGTAAAAGTGATATAGTTCCTCCTATCCCAACTGAAACTATAAACATAACATATACACAGTGACTTACTCAACATACTCACTCACAGGACAAGTTTAACAGTGTGAGACATATTGCGGCCAAAATAGAGAGAATTGAAAGCGTGCTGCAAGTGCACTTCAATGTCCGCTTTCAGTCACTGTTCTTACTTTAAGGGTGACGCATACGAGATACTCTTTGAAGATGCGATTGGTAACTTTCGTAGATAGAAAAGAGCGAACGAACGACTCAATTATATTGTGGCATTTCATTCTTTATTGCCAGTGTTATCGTTCAGTCTTATAAATAAATGGGTTTTGTTTCTGATGCTATATTTATGAAGGTATGCGATACAGGGTGTAAAGCCCCACGCAACCAACATCGAAAAGGGAGGATCCTCCGACCAGACGAGTATTGTATCTGGCCCGGGCAAATAGCCTGCGGTTGTTGTATATGTTCAAAACGCGCCGAAAACTCTGCTTGCGCTATGCAGAGTTTTGTGATTTAGTTCTTAGGAGTCATAGATATTGCTACACATTGAGAAGCCAGTTAAAATCTTGAAGAAATATTTGCCTAAAATAATATTAAAATCTAAAACTTTGTCTAACTGGCAATGATTTCTTTTAGATTTTAAAATGGTTATGGCATAAATTTATTACCGATTACTGGTAGCTAACGTAATTAATAGACTTGATATAGACTGACAGTTCCACGGATTCATTCATTTAGTACATGGCATTTTTGTTATTCAAAAATCAATCTCATGTTTTATGGCAGTTATTTTGCAATGTCAGTGTTGTCTACCTTTTTTACTCTCCCACTGTACACACACTCACTCCTTATTTTCTGTAATTCAAAATATAAAAACCGATAGACTGGTTTCACAGTGGGAGAGAGAGAGTCTCTCTCATGTGTGTCCGCGCGAAGAGCACTATCCCTTATTCACAGTGAACCATGACACTGAACCATGATTTTGACCCGTCAGTATACAGTCTAGTTCAGAATCTCGTGTGCACCTATCCTAAATAGTGATGAAACTATACAGAAATTGATTCACTGCGGAAGGTTTATTACTATTCGGTAACTTTGATAGAGTTTAAGTTTCAGAAGGTCGGTAATGGAGAGATCATTTGCTTCTAATGTCACTCCGTAACCTTTCAACTTTGTGAGTTCATAACTCAGTGGAAACTTGTGTGGACTTAACTGAAAATTTGCTTTGTAACTACATACGTTGGTATACATAATTAGTGAATAAGACAAAGAGGCTAATTTCAGCTCATGGCGTCACTTTTGAAGTATTTATGGGCTGTTCAAAATGTTAGTTCCACTTTTAGTGCCAACACAATCACAATAAAGGTCAGGATAAGCATAGCTGAAATATTATCTTTGTAGCTAGATTCTGTTTCTTATTACGTTAGCTAATTAAATAATTCTGCTGATGTTTGTGGGTATAACATACTATAATCCTTCATTATCTGGTAAACATACCCAAATATATGTTGAAGTCGGCTCCAAGTCCAACCAAATACCGAATATTATAAATAGAACGATTGACCTCCACAAACCAGTAACTGCAATGGGTGACATGATATCGAACAGTAAGACTGTTTGTTGGAAATTCAGCTTTCTGAAAACTCGAAATGATTTTCTAAATGTTCGAACAACATGCTTTCTTTGGCTTGTTTTCATAATAACATGTGTATCATCTTTTTTTAATAGCCTAGGTACCTATAGTACCTACACGTCCAGGTGATTTCTCCTTCTGGACCGGCGGTGCCGTCCGTCTTTAGGCACCTCATCATCTTTATCATCTTCCTGCCCTTAGCCTATGTTACTTGGGGTCGACGCAACACGTTTTCTTCATCCATACCGTACTGCTCCTGTCACGCTATCCCTTTTCTTTCATGTCACTCCTCTCACAGACCATCTATCTTTTCTGTGGCCTTCCTTTCTCTCTCCATCCACATAAATATTCATAATTCGTTTAGAGTAATATGCGTTTCATACCTACTCATCACAAGACCATACCGTGTTTAGGCACCTGTTGTGTGAAAATCACGAATCTTTTGTTACCCAAACAAACAAAAATCTCCCACTACAAAGGTATTTGTTAGCAAAATTGCTTTTTCGAAGAATCCGAAATTCGAGTTGAAACAACTGCCAATATACCTCACCCAATAAGCTTCGTCGTACAACAAAGAGACTTTGGAAGAATAAAATCTAAAATCTTCGCTAACCTTGCGATCCGACGTTAGAGCAAGGATATCCAATAAAGAAAGTGTGAATTGTCCACCATATTTCATTATAGTGTCGCATCAGCTCCACTGCCTTGAAAATCGAAATGGACACGGATATTGAACGGCTGGATGATTTATGTGTAACAGAAGGAATTTTATGGAGAAGTATAGTAGTAGGATGTTGTAATTGTTTGTCGGGATGTCTTCTAGTTTATGTTTTCGAGAAACTTTGTAGATGTTATAAAGAATAGAATGGAATTGTTGGGTAAGTGCACAGATTTACTAAGAGGTTTTTTGAGTATGTAGAATTCGTAATGGTAGGTACGACGAATCTTTACCAACATGAAATGTCTCTTATAGGAAGTTAGATGGAGTGACAAAATGTTTAAGAAAATGTTTTCGTCAGTTATGATTTTGATATTAAATGCCGATCACATATATCAGTGAAGTCACTGTCCCGGCAAAGTACCGCCATCGTCATAATTTCCTAATGTCTTTCATATATTCCCTATGAACAATACTGAGGTCAATACTTCAAATCGATGCAACTAAATGCCCGTGCATAAAGTTCATAATCATAGAACCCATACTGCCGAGCCTTCTCTTTGTGAGTTTGAACGTTCTGTAATGAACCTAGCGGACGCAGTGTGGATTGATTGATGTCTTATGTATTCAGGTGACCTTGATCATGCACATTTAGTGCACAATCGTATACATGCAGGCACCTGGCCAATAATGACATATAAAAATGCCTTATTACCTGAAGGTAATAGGGGATGAACCTATTGGCAACAACCGGGCACAAGTTCAGGCTCCAGGCTTCTACTGAGAAATTACAAATGGAAGAACCCAATTACATTTTGCACTACAATAAATTAATACATCTAGTATTTTGTATCACTTCCACGAACAACTACCGTACATATATCTAAATCATTTCTAGCACAGAGTATTCCGTACCCACCACACCTTTAAACTAGCACACGTTCGCCCAGTTTTATTTAACCAATACAAAAATGGTTTGCTATTCAACTCTGGTGCGGGCAGTGAATCAATGCGATGCAGTGCACTCCTAGTTTATGGGCTACGGGACTGGGTATCGATTGAGTATGTAATTTGTTTTGACGATTTTATGGCTCAGATCTGGTTGTAGTGAATTTTATATCGGCTTTGACGCAGTGGGGCAGATGGTATATGTATAGACAGATGATGTAAATAGATGGTCAAATAAACATTATAGAATACAGTAATACTTGGTGTATTTAGGTTCTTGTTCTGGTTATTCTGTTTTAATTTTTGGTTATGAACACAAACTTTTTACATTCATTTTTACAGCACCATTTTATTTCATATTCAACCCCCACCGGAAAAAGAGGGTTGTTATAAGTTTCACGTGTGTTGCTGTGTATCTGTGTATATGTGTATCTATGTATCTGTGTATCTGTGAACCGATTTAGATTTAGATTTGTGATTTTATCGAGAGTGTTCTTAGCTATGTTTCAATAAAATTGGTTCAGCCGTTCAAAAGTTATGGGCGTTTTACTGTTTGAATCGGTGTATTTTCGCAAGATAAATGTGTCGGGCGTTTTATAAATTTTGAAATTTTACTTGTTTATGCAATTTTTACTTTGTATTGTTGTCCTTGGGCCTCCAGACAGAAAACGATACAAATAAATTAAGATCACGAACGTTGCCAAGCTATTCCTTTCAGACAAGATGTAAAAGAAAATGTATAAAAGCAATGAAAAATATAACGAACAAGATCCTCTTCACACCACTGTTCCAAAGCAGGTGTGTCGCGAAATATTTGCAATACTAGTTCAACAGTTTGTTTTATTACTCGATCCTGTGCTGGAATAGAACAGGTGTTATTAATTTAGCAATTATTATCAAAATAATGTACTATACCGTATTTATGAACAACTACAGGTGGTTTTTGAACAGTTCCAATGCATTTAGCGTTAAGTGCAGTTTATGAACTATTATTATTTAAGCCACCAAACTCTGGGTTGGTATCGAGGACGTTATTAAAGGATTATAATAATTGTTTTAGCAGCAGTAAAGCTTCTTATGGAGAAGTTAGTCTGGAGAAGTTCTACCGGTTATTAATAAGCTGAATTGCAAAAATGTTATGGCTAAGGTAGACACGAGAGTTTCCCCATTAACTGGGTTTTGGACATAAGGTAGGCAGTTGGTGTATGATTTACTGAACAAACAGTGTTGTGGAAAGGTTAGGAATATAACGATGTCACGGGATTTTTCAACGTTTCGTTAAACCAAATTGCAAAATCAAATACCAAATTTTTGCACGTTACTCTGGTATGTGAACACTCGAGGCTGCAATACTAAGTGGTAGATCAAATCCTGTAAAAACTCATACATAAGTGATGAATATTTGCATTTAAAAGTAAGAGAAGTGTCTTTGAATGTTAGCGTATGACAGTCATTTATTTTTGTACTTTATTTTGATGCTGAGCTGAAGTGCTTTTAGTATAACTATATTTAGCCTTTTTTAACCGACTTTCCAAAAAAGAGGAGGTTATCAATTCGACTGTATTTTTTGTTTTTTTATGTTTGTTACCTCAGAACTTTTTACTGGGTGAACCGATTTCGATGATTCTTTTTTTATTTGTCATGTGGTCCCATTTAAATTTCATCAAGATCTTATGAAGAACTTTGGAGATATACATCAGAACTCTTCAATAAATGACGGCGAATCACTCGGCATAGCTGCAATCGCATGTCTGTTTATTGTTTACACCATTACTTAACATAACATCACACTAGTACGCTCTAAAGAGGGTACGCAGGTGTGAACAGTTCACCCTGGTAGAGTCCGGCAAACGAAAGTAGAGACTGAAAAAGCGCGGCAAATTTAAAAAATCTCGTCATAGCAACCCCAAAACTAGTATGAAATACTTCGAATAACCTAATTTGATACTTTAGAATTATTTATTATTAATTCTAAAGTCGAATTCAATTTCGGAAGTCGGTGTCAAAAAACGAAGAAACGAAAACAGGAACACCGACTTCCGAAATAGAATTTATTTTTCACTTTGTAGTGTTTTTATTTGGAAGTCGGTTGTATTTTTTGTAAAAAGTTTTTTTTTCCTATAAGCTGTTACATCAGCTTTAGCTGTTACTTTCCTTTATGCTGTTACTACTACTACACGGTCTTCACATGATCTAGCCAAGATTTTGTCAGGACTTTAAAAGAGACTTGACGTCTGAGTTTGTTTTTGGCCTTTCTTCTCAGAGTAGTCAGATAGGAAACGCCGACCACATCTAGTTTTTAAAAAAATATGTTAGACATGTAAAAGTGTTTGTACAAAGCAACTTACAGAAAAAAAATCATTTATCACTTCTAGGCAAGCGTGCTTCTCCGTCATCTTCATCATCGCTTGCCGTCATGTGAGATAGTGGTCAAATGAGAGCCTATCAATAATAAAAAATCGGGCAAGTTCG
Organism: Orthosia gothica; assembly: GCA_949775005.1. Taxonomy (NCBI): domain Eukaryota; kingdom Metazoa; phylum Arthropoda; class Insecta; order Lepidoptera; family Noctuidae; genus Orthosia; species Orthosia gothica. The sequence goes on from OX459048.1 coordinate 28,049,339, forward strand.
AGTCGAAATCGCGAATCGAGGGTTCCGTAGGTTAAGACGGGCTGGTTAACAGCTACTTTCACCAAAATAATAAGGTAACTTTACTGACGTTCAGTGCAGTGGTGGCCTAGTGATATCGGCCGCGACTCATGAGTTGTAGGTCATGGATTCAAAACCAGGCAGGCTCTTTACTTTGTGTAAAAAATTTCACCACTACTGCTCTTAAACGGTGAGGGCAAACATCGTGAGGAAACCGGCATGTCCTAGAACCAAAAATTCGAATACATGTGTCAACTCGCATTTGGCCCTCGTGATGGTGTATGGCCCATTCCCTCTCACAGAGAGGAGGCCTATTGTGGCCGTGGCTGTGGGAACATTAAAAAGGCTGATGGTGATGATGACAGATATAAGAAATGAAAAAACGGAACGTTGCCCTAACGAAGGGACAATATTAACTTTGCCGTCCGTAAACTGTTGTTTCCATGCATCACAAATTTACAGTTTCAGTTTTTGTCCTTTACCAAATTTATTGATTCTAGGTCAACGGGAAGTACACTTTAGGTTTTGATGCCCTTGCGATTCCTTTAAATATGTGACATGAACGGCTATAACTTTTGATTCCAATGATTTAGAAGCTTCACAGTTCCAAGGAATTGCAGACCTGAGTCATCATCATCATTTCAGCCTCATCATTTCAGACCTAAGTATATAATATAATTTCAACTTGATACCTCCAGGCGTCCCAGAGAAAAAGGTCTTGACACACGGATAGATAGACAAACAACGACGTGAACCTATAAGGGTTCCTATTTTTCCTTTAGAGGAACGGAACCCTAAAAACTAAATAAAAAGAACTACCGTGTACTTTTTTACCTTTAATTATATATTCTTATATCAAACTAAACAAATTTTCCTTCTTTCTCTAAGAAACCTAGCTATCCAATAAAAACTCACAAAACCTCTCCACCCCTCTATTCTGTTGCAAGTAACAGTGATAACAAATACCCGAGACTGGGCCCCAGACGTTGATAGACGCGGCGCATTTATCCGTGCAAGTCGAACTTATTTCGTTCACATAATATCCAGTTTATTAGATGCCGTGACGTATTACACGACCGTGTTGGATCTGCAGTGTAATTATAGCTTTATTGGGTACGTGGAAGCATTTTTTATTTGGTCGCTTGTTTGTTTTTGGGAATGGGTAGATAGGCTTTTTAGGTAGGTATACATAGATATGTTTGGACTACATTTATTGCTGCTATCTTCATAAATATTAGGATTTACGAAAAGAGCATAAAGAACAAACCTTAGTTACATACCAAGTTACTGTTTTTATAGTTAATCCAACTCCAATTTAAGTTCTTCAATTTCTAAACAGAATACAGTATCAAATAATTATTAGGACAAAAAAGTTAATATGGTAGTGAAGGCTTGCAAAGGTAATGGTAGATAAATAGCTACGCTGGCTTCTAATAAATTGGGACTAGTGTCATGATGATGGGATGATCTCAGTAGCTGCCTCTTCTGTGCAAGGAGCAGGCGAGTTTTCGTACGAATCAACACGAGCAACAGATTGGTATCATACACGAGCAGGCAACAGAATGGCAAAGGGAGCTTCTTACCTTTGTCGACTTCGAATAGGCTTTTGATACGTTGAAGTTGTTCAGCATCTTGTCCCCCCTGTGGGATATCAGGATGCTGCCGGGAAAATTCGGGCGACAAAAACTGGACTTAACGTCAACATCCGGAAGACTTGCGAGTTGCGTACTGGAGCGAAAAATTCTACACCGATGATAATCGGCACAGGTTGTTGAACGCTTCCACAAATTTACGTATCTTGGAAGCGTCGTGTCAGACACTGGATGATCTAAGAGAACATCTCTTCAAGGATCGCCAAAGTACAGTTGAAACCTATTTGGCAATCGCGGCAACTGACCCGGATTGAACTCAAAATCTTTGGCACCAATGACAACGTTCTTCTAATCGGGTGCGAAACGTGGAAGATAACTAAGGACGACTCACGCCAAATCGAATATACTGGCCTGACACCATCTCTAACGTGGAGCTATTGGAGACAAGGCACGAGAGCCCAATTGACAGCCAGATCAGGCATCGTAAATGGAGAAGGATTGGTCACATACGCCGAAATGATTCCCATGATATTCTTAAATAATCCTTGGATTGGAATCCTCAAGGAAAAAAGAAGCGTGGCAGTCCCCGTCAAACCTGGCGACGCACCGTATTGCCTGAAGCGAAGAGCATTGGAATGATGTCAAGCGTAAGCTGAAGACCGGTCGCGATGGAGGAATAATATGGCACGTCTGCCCCGGCTAGGTTACATAGGATCTTAAGTCAAGTATGTCAAGTCTCGATGATAACATTTCTACAAAACGAAGTAGAACTAACATCGAGCATCGGTATGACGTGAAGCGAGGTAAAACGTGAAGCTCAAGACCAGTCTTGATGGAGGATTACTGTGGACGCTTACTGTCCTAGCTACTGGGCATAGGACCTTAATTCAAGAAGAAGAAGTAGAATTAACACATGCCTGCAAATCCTTTCAAAGATTATGAAGATATAGACAAATATATTCAAATCGCATTTTCCACTGCAATCTAAGCTAGCCAAGTAAAAACCTATATAACACAAATTATTATAAGAATCCAACCAACCATGACTAGCATTCGACGTTACTGCCCTTCAAACAGACCTAATTAATCTCTGAGGTCAATGCCACTGAACTTGTAAGAAAATAGCCTCGTCACACACTTAGTCAATTTTACTGACACATGAGCAATTTGGGCCAAGTACGCGATTTTGGGGCTTTTGTGGGCTTTGTTTGAGTGCTTATTATTACTTTTTTGTATTGGAAAATGTTTTTTATAAAGATACTGAATGGGTTTCTTCATCGTCATCATCATCATGATCATTTCGGCCGAAAGACGTCCACTGCTGAACATAGACGATGCAAGACGCAAGGGAAGTCAATGTGGTACCCCTGGGGGACGGCTAAGTTTAGCAGAAAACGGGTTTATGTCATTAAAATAATATTTGTAATACAGATCTGCAACTTGAGGCTAGTAACAGGCCTTAGACAAGTGAGATTTTATCACCTAAGGCGAGGCGATAGCGAGACTTGGATACCAGTTTTAGATCCCATTTTTAGTTAATAAAGATGGGTCCCATTTGCTTTTTCTGACAAAATTATATGGGATTGATAAACTACATCGAAAAGTCACGTGATCAATCCTTTATATATTTGAATATCGCCATCGTTGACATTGAATGCCACTTGTCTAGCTTAGAGTAACTAGACAAGTGACGTTCTATCATCGAAACCATCGCGATAGCAATTGGAAAATGTCAAAAATTTACGGGTAATGTCAAAAACTATGAAAATGACACATGATCAATCCATTACATTTTGGCATTTCGACCATCGCCATCACTGACATCAAATGTCATTTATCTAGAACCTCTGAGGCTCTAGACAAGTAACATTCTATCAACAAAATTGTGGCGACAGCGATTGGAAAAAAGGTCAAAAATAAATAGCAATGTCGACCGCTATAGAAATGTCACGTGATCAATCCCTCAAATTTTGGCGTTCGACCATCGCCATCGCTGACAACAAATGACACTTGTCTAGAGCCTCACTTAACAATGAAGCGATAAGCGTCGCGCTAGCGATTCGAGAAACGTCCAAAATTACCAAACGCACTTTTGACACTTCGATTATATCGCTTATGAAATAACACTTTATCTCTAGTATTCCAGTATAATACTGAGAAGTCTGCTGAAGAATTCAGAATTTTATTGTGCCACCATCTTTCTGTGCGGCGTGTTATAAGCTCAAGATTTTCTTCACATTTTCATAGATAACATGAATCATTATGATTCGTTCAGAATCCTTTTGCACGCTAGTCCGACTCCCACTTGGCAGATTTTTCCATAAAATCTTCAGTGAGCAATGTCAAAGATCTTCCAGAAGGATAGATTGTCATGGTAAACAAAAATTAATTAGTTCAGAAAAAAATCAGAGGCAGAAAATAATTATTTTACCTCGCATAAAATCTTGTTATTTTTAGTTTAGGGAAAATAAAATTCTGTCTATTTCTGATTTAATTTTTCGTCAACTTAAAATAACAGGCCATCCAATGCAAAAACATTTTTTTTTCTTGGTTTCAAAATCTGATTCCAATACCAAAAAATAATTTAATTCCTTTATTTAAATCGAGATGTGTATCAAAAGCATCATACAATAAGGAAATATCGATACCTTTCGTTTCTGGCTGGTTGCCCAAATAACGACTGATGTTGAAAACGCTTTGTTTATCATTGTTCGCCTATTTTCAGTTTTTATGATGTTTTTGTGAACTGATATCAGTTTATTCGCTGTCTGCAATTTTCTTATAATTACGCTAGAAGTTCAGGCAATTTCTAAACGTATGAAAGCTTTGGATGTAAATAATCTTTAAAAAAGAACTTAGTGTTTGGTTGTTTCTTTATAAACAACCAGTGCTGAGCCAATTGATCCATCCGATATGAGTACAATACGGGGCAATGTATCAATACTTAAGCGAGGCCTATGTCCAGCTGTGGACATATTTCGGCCGAGTAATGTAGTATAATATACTTCTCAATTCTCGATAGTATGTGCATAGTAAAGTACAATATTAAAAGCACCTCTTGAATCTTTGACACTTTGCCCATTATTTTAACTAACTGCAGTAAGGTAATGTTTTTCGAGCGTATGTTATATAATATGTATGTATGTATTTCCATTTCTATATCACGCTCTACAGCCCAAACGGCTTGTATAATTATGACATGTGAGGAGTGACATAGCCAATATGATTATTAAATATGGCGATCCACTCCCTCCAAAGGGTGTGATATTTTTTTTTGTATTCCTATCAATATCAAATCAAAGCAAATGAAAGCTAATAAAAATACCATTTCAAAAATACATATATTTATGTGTTTATATAATTATATATATCGGTGCTGTAGTACGGAGAAAACAAAAATTGTTGAAAAACCTTTGGTAGATTTTAACCTAACAAAACTTCGTTTGTAACAGCTGGCAGCACATCATAATATTTACTGTATAAATTATACCTAGTACATACTTGTTTTTCTCTTTTCAATTAATTATTTTTAGGCAGTCGGGTTTTTGGTTTTTAAAAGATAACTTTCTTTTTTTAATTTATTACCATTTACTTTTTAATACTACACTATAAAACAAATATTTTCCATATTTCTATGAACATTGGTCTCATGCCACCAAACCAACAATTGTTCTCGCATACAAATCAAGTACATAAACTGAAATGAATTCCACAAGTCAGCACCGTCATTTATTTCAAAACAACACGAGTCATTTTCAAAGTACCAAGATTCATTGTGTGAAACATAATAGTTTTTTGAATGTCCCTATGCATACAATTTGTCGGCTATAATGGGTTCCCCTGTGACCTTTGGGTGCAACAATACATCCTTTTGTATGGCACTTAAATCGATTTATAATAGGGGTGAACATTCTTGATACTTACGCTAACCGATCATGAGGAGCGCAATCTGTGAAAGCTACCTCGGAATATACAGGTGCGAGGTGGTTTTAAGGTAAACTGACTTTCGAGGTACAGTTTTAATAATTAAGAAAGTAGAAGTTTTAATATACCTAAAGCTAACTGACAAAGTAAAATTATTGATATTTATTATGGACTAGCTTTTTCCCACGGCTTCGCTTTCGTGGCCCACCCCACAGAACCCGTTTGAGGGATAAAAAAAATGCTTAAGTATGTCACTCAGGAATAATGTAGCTTTCCATAGATGAAAGATTTTTAAATCGGTATAGTTGTTTTTGAGTATTCCATTACATACAATTTCACAAACAATCAAATCTGCCCTCTTTATAATATTAGTGTAGTTGAAGAGTTTGGTCTGCATTAACTCTTCTTCTTTTCGTGTGAGGATTTGGCCACCTCTGGTGTCAGAGTTAATTAAGTCGCCCTAGGAACCTCACAGGCATCTGACTTGGCTATTTCAGACTTACATTGGCTATATAAGTCCAGGTTTTCTCACTTTTAAAAGTCACATTGGTACTTATCTAGATTTGAAACCACGACGTCAAGCACAAGAGGCGAGTTCTTAGCAACTGGGCCACGACGACACTGCATTTAGTCAAATTCGTTCATTGATTCATTCTGAAGATGAAGAAATAAAAGTTAAACGTATATGATTGCATATTTCTTTATTACGATAAATTAAACAAAAAATATAGGTAAAATATCTGTCTAACCTTTTCCCAATTATATATGTATATATATATATATATAGTTGGTTTTCAATCTAATCCGGTGGAGCTGAAATCCAGTATTTGATTTGATGGGAATGCCTATCTAACCTCAAAAGCCCATTGACGAAACCACCCCATGACAAGGTTGGTTGGCAGAGAATTCAGGCAAAAAAATAAATAATATAACAAGTATCAAAACCAATCAACGCCTATATAAAACACGAAAATCGCTTAATACTTTCAAGTAGCAAACATTCATTCTAACGCCAACTCGAGACAGTACCCTTATATACGATCGCGAAAAATATAAATATAAACCAAAAACCAGTGACGTAAGGCAAAAATGTAATAAACCGTTGGAAAAATGTTAAAACTTTAACACAAGAAAAGAAAGAAGAAAAAGAAAAAACAGAAAAGCCGGCAACTATAACGAAAATTGTGAATCTTTCTAAAGATAAAGGTGAGATTTTTACATTCAATTTAGCGCTTGCAAGGCTCAATTTGTAGAATTTAAAATTCTATTATCGAGATGTTAGAAGAAGAATAGTTGCTCGCAAAAGAAATGTGGGTATGTTGTAACACCATAATTATTTCTGCTCTCGATATAGATTGCTTTATTTCTGGTTGGTCAGTATGATAAGCGAAAAGCAATGCAATTATAAGCACACTAACAACTGCCAGCACCAAATTTGTCTTGGGGAACTTTAACAACCAAACATCGAAACATACAGACGTTTGGTGTGTTAGAAGTAGGTTGAGAATTAAAAAATTCGACTCTAAACAACAGCGCTCAACGCATTGCACGCAGCCCTACTGATTTTATTTCAATAAGACAGCGTTATTCAGTTACTCCTTTTTATTAAACTCGTAAATTAACAGTAGTTACTCGTATCTAGATAAATCTATATTACCGTCTTACAGTAGTTTCATAATTATTATATCAATTTCACACAATCTTCGTGAATTTAATTGGGTAAAAATCCCAGGCTAGCTTCACTGTAGGGTACAGTCTTCAAACCAATGTATCTCTCTTAAAGACTTTCTAGTTAAAAACCTTTTGTTTTTAGTTGTAATGACATATTACTTTTAGTTTTTATGTTTTAAAAATAATCAGTACATTATTTAGTTGGTTTTACTTATTTCTAAATATTAAGTCGTTAACTTATGCATTTATTTATAAAGTCCCAAGATTGGTAGGTTTGCTTTAAAAAAAATCTATTTAGGCAATGGGTATATCAAAAAACTGTTTTCTTAACACCACTTCCTCGTTTACTTTGTGGCTTAGGAATTTTAATTCTGAGAAAAATATTCCTTTGGTTTAATTTATTACTTTTATGGCACCTTATATTGCCAACCAATGACTCGACGCCGTAAAAAATTTCCTCTAGTTGTATTTATACCATGCTTGCATGTAATAAAAGAAACTTCTTCCATCAAAGCTGAAGCCCATTATAAAACCTTTCCTAATGGCTCCAAAACCTTTAAGTGCAGCCAATCAAGAAACTTCACAGTTTATAGTTTTAATTTCTTACTATAAAATGGCGACGTTTCAACTTTTTCTTTTGCGGTCATGTCAAAATGCCTTAGACATGTAAAATTATACGGTTATTAGGCTAAATCGCGTCAGAACGCCACACACGGTAGTCGAGTGTTCAGTTTCATAGCACCGACAAAATAATATACACGAAAAAATCAGAATGGTAGAAAATACTATGCGAAAAATGGCTAGACTTGCGACAATTGACCCTGAGATGGGCAAACCTCCTAATCTTCTCTTAAGTGACAGTGGTGAGTTATTTTTCATGTATTTTTATTATTATAGTTAATAATCTAAAGTTGGCTACAGTTGTGTTAGAAAAGGACAGTGTTAATGCGAGAGTGAAACAAGAACGTCAAAAAAGTTCCGGTTTACGGAAATAATATAACAAAAGACTTCAATAGTGATTAAATTTACTCATACATCCTAATAATCACATTCAAGGCAAAATAACGGCATTATGATAACAAATTAATAATATAAGGTTTATTGTTAGCAAGTTTTGCCACTTTCTATTTCAAAAGGACTTGGCGTGTATTCCGTACTAATAATAAACAAACATCTTTATCATTGGGGGCGAGAAAAGTTGGATCAGCTTGTATTTTACCTAACTTTATGCCAAAAACTGTTTGGAACTTTAAAAGTATATCAACATTTTTATTTGAAGGTTACTAACCTGATTCAGGGCATTTTAATTTTCTATACACAAATATTGTATCATATCTGTATTCCCCGAAGGATGAGGCTGAGGTGGACATATTATTATAGTACACCCACAATAATTCTATATTTTTTGTTGTTATTCTATATACTGAGTCTTGCAAGCAATTAACTTTTAAAAGAAAACAAGAGCGTTGCAGGTGACGGCTTTTCTGTAATTAAAAGGATATGTTAATAAAAAAATCGTCCAATTAAAAGCAATAGTAAAAATAATCATGATCCTGTTATCTGCGACACTCTTGTTTTAACTCTTTAGTTATAGTTTTAATATTTTTATTTAAATAATACATTTGAAAGACAGGTACCAAGAAACAAAATTTATTACAATTTGTGTACTTATCAAAAAGTTATGGGACGGGTTTATACAACAAGGTCGCAGGTAACGGTCTTAAAATTAAAGTGATTGCAAATCTAAAACTGTTTTCAAATATAAATATTTTTTTTTGTTTCATTCCAACACTTTTTAACGTGAAGAACACTTTTTCCTGTATTGGAAAATTTGAATTGGGTTATTGAATTTTAGTGGCTGATAAAAGCTTCTGAGAATTGTAATTGGAGTTGAACAAAAATAAATAAAAGCTACAAAGCTTTTAGATCCATAGAAACATCATAAATTAGAGTAGAAGGTTTACTAATTGACAAAAGATTTTTTTTGTTGCGAAATAAATACTAATTTGGACTACTTAAGCTAACATTATTTTTAAACAGAGGTACAATAAAATTGTTTATTTTAATAGGTAATCTTTTATAATAACATACTGATTAATTTACGAAAAATTTCTCATGGGAAACTGCACTATCCCTGAATTCATTCAACATAATATAGTCGTAATTTACATTGGTATAAATAAATTCAGCATGGATCGTTACGCATAATATTATTAGGCATAAATGTTTTGCCATAATTTATTCAATTTAGCTTATTTTCATAAATACTGTTGGTATAATAATAATACAGTAAAATTTTATAGAGCATAATATTATAAACGAATAGTGATTTTCAAACGTTATAAATGCATATTGATGTTTACAATACAACTCATACATAAACATATTTGCGGCGCAAGGGTGGTCCAAGGGCCACCCCCGCAGCACATTAACCTAATCCAATAGAGTAAATTTCAAATTATAAAATATTATGTAAGTACTTAAAATCTATATGTTTTTCAATTAAAAAAATAATATGCCTTATGAATTTATTCGGCTCCAAATAATGCTAGATGACAGTTATGCTATTTTGTGCATTATGCCTACGTATTATCATGACTATTATAGTATTATCATCAATATTATCAATATCATCATCATCAATACATAAATAAATAAATAATAAATAAATCTGTAGAAAAGTCGTTTTTGTACATTGAAAATATTAAAATAAAAAATATCCGGGGTGTTAAAGGATAACCTACAGAACCCATTTCCGGTATTTTTTAAAAATTTTGTCTGTTTGTCTGTTTATCTGTTTGTCTGTTTATCTGTTTATCTGTTTATCTGTTTATCTGTTTATCTGTTTATCTGTTTATCTGTTTATCTGTTTATCTGTTTATCTGTTTGTCTGTTTGTCTGTTTATCTGTTTGTCTGTTTATTTGTGCACGCATAACGTAAAATGTACGAAGACAATGTAGATAACTTTTATACATAAACATTATGCGTAACTTGACGTATAACTTAGTTTTTGTTTCATCTCAATCGGTTCACTCTATCAAAAGTTAGATGAATTTGAAGTGTTCAAGAAGTAAAATATCACAAATTCACAACACACGCCATGTCTCTGAACTGTGACACACGCATTCCAGATATTCGGGACAGTTGTACTCCGTATTCGATAGATGGCGTTGTGCATTTGACATCATTTTCTGAATGGCGGTGATAATGTTCTGCGCGGCAAAATGACACTTGAAAAAAATTGGTAGGTAGGAAGGATAAGTAAGCAAGTCAATTAGGGTAGGCAGGTAGGCATAGGGTATCAACTCTATAATTCGAATCAACGTTTTCGTTTCGGTGTAGTGTTCTGGAGAGCTACTAGATGGCGGGCAACAAAACTGTCTTTACTTTTTTAGGGTTCCGTACCCAGAGGGTAAAAACGGGGTCCTATTACTAAGACCCCGCGGTCCGTCTGTCCGTCTGTCTGTCTGTCACCAGGCTGTATCTCATGAACCGTGATAGCTAGACAGTTGAAATTTTTACAGATGATATATTTCTGTTGCCGCTATTAAAACAAATACTAAAAACAGAATAAAATAAATATTTAAGTGGGGCTCCCATACAACTAACGTGATTTTCTTGCCGTTTTTTGCGATAACGGTACGGAACTTCGTGCGCGAGTCTGACTCGCACTTAGTTGGTTTTTTTGTATAAAGTCGACATTCTTCTCCGTAGATTAAATAATGTTCTGTGCATTTAGGTAAGTTGGGTAGGTAAGGCGTAGGTAGGGTAGGCAAGGCGCAGGTTGGGTAAGTAGAGTAGGTAGGTAAGGCTAGTTTGGGTAAATAGGGTAGGTAGGTAGGGTAGGTAAGGCGTAGGTTGGGTAAGTAGGGTAGGTAGGTAGGGTAGGTAAGTCGTAGGTTGGCTAGGTAAGGCGTTGGTTGGGTAAGTAGGGTAGTTAGATAGGGTAGGTAAGGCGTAGGTAGAGTAGGTAAGGCCGAGTAGGTTAGGCAAGGCGTAGGTAGGTTAGGTAAGGCGTAGGTAAGTAGGTTAGGCAGTTGACGGGAGCGAAGCACGGCAAAAATTATGAAGCCTGTGAATCCTGAGAATTTAACTTTAAAATGAAAATAAATTGATTATACCTTTATTTATTTGTACCCTAATGTGCTATACAATCAAAGCAAATGTGTGCAAAACTAAAGGCATACTTTGCGGTGTAAGCCAATTACAATTCATTCTAATTTCAAACATCTACATCGCTGGAGGAGTTTTGATAGTTGAATTGTCAGAGACGTGATTCGGGGCGTCTTCACTGCACTAAAAAATACAGAAAATCAGTGTTCAAATAGTTTAGCATTAGTCGAAGCGAGTTCGAGCTATCATATCTATTATTATCTTTATTTATCTAGCCAGCTTCTACCGGCGGCTTCACCCGCATCAAAAATATATTATCATTCTGAGGGAAAATTATACTGAGATGGACTAGTATGTGTTAATCCAGTTTGTGAACTTTCTGTGAGCAAAATTTTATCCAAATTCATTCAGGCATTTTTGAGACATTCAAACACAAATATACTCACTTTCGTATTTATATTATTTTACAAAAATACACTCAAAGCAGCAGTTATCACAATACATGGATTGAGGAGTTGCAGTGGTTTGGGAATAGTGCGGTGGGATTAAATACATGGATTGACACTATGATTTTATATCTCAAATGCAATTAACGGTATTGTCATTTCACCACTATTGTTTGAAAGTATCAATCACATTACGTCGCACTATACAGCCATCACTGTCAAAAGCCTAGCTGCGATAAGCGAGCATTGCAGGTGTTCAGTTTACATACAAAATTACCCTATAATAATTCCCATATATAGGTATCTACAAACACTGCAATGTAAGGTATGGTTGCGGGCTTTTAATGTTTGACAGACTTGAAATTCGCACTGTCATCAACACAAATTGTACTATTATTTTTAAAATCATGGATCATCGATTATAGTAGTCATATTGTTAGGTTAGTGAAAAATTCGTTGCCTGCAAGGCCCGTTTTCCGCAGCATGACTCATGCTCAAGTCGTAACTCGAAGACTCATATTGACAATTACAGCTTGTTATAAATTGATATTAAAGTGCTTGACTTGAGTTAATTCATGTCAAGCTGAAGAATCATCGCCTAAACTCATTGAAATTTGTTGAGTACGTTAATGTCAAAAAATGACAAGCCGTCACTGTTAACTTCGAGTTCAAGTTGGAGTTGAGCATGAGTCATGCTGCGGAATTCGAGTACGGGCCTAAAACGATCACGGACCAGAATTGTTGAAGATCGGTTTGTGATAGAGAAACGATGCCAGTTGTATGATTTTATGTGTTTTTTTTTATTAGGTCTACCAACAATTGTTTACAGTAATCTACAAATAACATATAAAACATGCGTGTATATTCTACATAGTGCAACAATTACATAAAGGTAAACCCCACATGAACAAAAAAATAATCAATAATAAGTAATTATGGTAATTGTAAGCTACATATTTCAAAAGTATTATAAAAAAAATATGAATCATCATCATTATCGTCATTTCCGATGGACATCCACTGCTAAACATAGGCGTCCCTCAAGTTACACCATATCAACTAGTCCTACGCATTTAGCGTCAATCGGTTTCCCGCAACCATTAAAAACAATATGTGCTAGCAATTGCAATAATATAGCTAATGCTCTATAATATATACAGTGCTAAATAATTTTAGTTCACAACTGCACAATGGATTTTAGTTCTACCCTAACATCTGTGGTACAATAATTATTCAGTACATTCTGTGAAAATGGTCGCATTACATAAACATTAAATTACGCTTAGAATCTGTGTAGTAAGCGGAGCCCCAATTAGGTTTGAAGCAGTAATTAATACAGTGTTTGATATAAGTGTGTTAGGTTTAAAGTTAGTAAAATTGAATAACGCTGCAGCGTGTGGCATTGTCTTTTCATTTAGAATACTTATAAATAGACAGAGATATGATAATTATGATAGTTGCGTACTTATTTAGATAAAAACATTATTGCTAACTGTCAGGCTGTTACATCTTACACCTGGGCAAAGGCTAGTGAGGACCATTGAATGTATTACATTCATTTTTTTTAATTGGAAATGTTTTTTTTAAAGATGTATCTATTAGTGTTGTGTATTATGAAGCTCTTTACTAAAAAGTGATCAGTGCCTCAAACCACCACGAAATACTTTGACTACTTTTGTACTTCTTCATAGCAGAAGTACAATATACGAACAAAATGTATGACCATACCTTTAATTCCTGATTTAGATAGAACAAAAACAAGAAAAAAACCTACTAGGTAAAGTTCAGCCCACCTACATTGCAGTATGCAGCACACTTAACACACATAGACCTTGAAACTCTGAAGCATCTTAACGACGAACAGATTAGGCAGTCGTCACACGATAAGCGCCTTCAAGGCCCACTCATCCGGTTAATGTAAATTGTGATTTGCATAAGCATTGCTTGACGCGATGAGAATTACTCTGTCGCGGGGATTCGGTGGAGCTGTGGGACTAAACGGGTCCTTGTGTTGTATTGGTGGTAATAAAATAAGATTAAATTTATTTGAACCATTTTTAAAATCATTTGCGATGACTGTGCGTACAGCTAAGGAGTGGAATTCCATGCCAGAATCTGTTTCCCGATAGCTACAACCTAGATATCCTTAAGTCAACACTGAATAGGTTATTTTTAGGCGAGTGTGCTTCACCGTCATCGGTCAAGCGCGAACCTATTAACAATATAAATAAATAAAAAACTTAACCATACTTCAAAATTAAAATGGGTATCGGTAACAAGATGTATTTAGCTTAATCTGATATACAGAGGGTGTTCCCTCACTGATGTAGGATCGCATTTTAGCAGCGTTTTCTTAATTACCGTGAATAAATTCAAAGTAGAGAAAATAAAACACGATTGTAATATCCTTGCCGTCCATGCTTAAAACTTTTAGTTGAATCCATTCCAACAAAAGTATGATGTAAAAGGTTTATGTGTATTGGATTGTAAAACAGCTTTAGGAAATAAACCTAAAACAAGTTATGCATCAAATCCCACTAAAACCGACATTTGTTTTCAAAAAATAAAATAAGCTATTTTGTTTGTATGGAAACAAAAAAACCCACTTTGCACCAATATCAAAGCTTTAAAGATTTAAAAGTGTTTAATAAAATATTCACAGTGAACGAAATAAAATAAATCATGGCAGTGCAAAAACAATAATCAAAAACAAATTAAAACTAAAAACGCAGTGTTTCGTAAAAACCAAAAATATATAATGGATCAGTTAACAAAATATCTAGTGTATAATAGAACTCCTAAATGCCGCAATGATATGGACTATGATGCGATAAAAGCACAGAAGAAAGAGAGTGAGAAAAAGGGTGGAGTGATTGACAAGAGACTTCGACTTCTGTCGCCGGATCGTGAAAGTGATTATGAAGGTAAAGTATTTACATTGTTTTATTTTATTTTAGTTTGAGGAGATAAAACCGCTTATTTGTAAAATAAAAAATGCTTTTATTAAAGTAGATTTCAAGTACGTCTGCCTATCAATTACGGTAAAGGCTAATAAAACATATTAGAGTAAAACATCAGTAATTAGGCATTCAAAATAAAATAAATGATTACACGTTAAATGTTGAGCAACAGAAATTACTTAAACTAGAACACGTCCAAAAATCTGACATATATGTAATTTATTGAGCGTTGGGATACTGCTACTTGAAAGACTGAAATTCTCGTAACAACTAAAGAATTTATTTTAATCGTCATCCTATTATGTTTCCACACAAATCTGTGTGGTCACATAAAAGGCCGACTGTTAAGAAGTGTTTTTTTTTTCAGATTATCTAGAAAATTTATTCCTATTAAGTTGCCATGAAAGCATACTCATAGTTATGTTCATGTGATATTTCCGCATATTCATCGTAGGTAACCTTCACAACACTTTCGTGGTAAAAGCCGTTTAGCAGTTCAGTGAGATTGCTATAATTTGGATTCTTGGTTTTGATACTTGAATTATGCAAATTTTGTTTTTATCTAATAAAACTGTTAGAAATTAGATTCAAGTGAGTATTCTATAGATTGTTTTCAATGATTAGCAAGGAATAAGCAAGCTAAATAAAATAAAAAAATACTACGCTATGAAATTAAGTAGACGTATACATAAATAGTATTCCTCCTCCTCGCGTCGTACTCTTCATTACTGAGGGTCGAGATTCCCCCGACAGGAGATCAACCTTTTTCTTATAAGATTCCTTCATCTGTGTCTGTCCTTGGTTTCGTAAGGTGCATCTTGCAATTAGGATAGTTGACATTAAATATCTATTAAGTCCATCAGTTAGATAACCAAAAACACGTATTTTCTTTTGCCACGAAAACAAAAAAATATACGACGATTATATTTCGTTGAAATATCGTGTGTAGTCACGGTTTGCTACACTATATACTGAAAAAGTGACGTCACTAGCCCCCAATCCTGAATTTTGATGCATTTTATCTGTTTAAATTTTTATTTATTTTATAAAGCAAAAAATATGGGTCCAATAATATTTGATAATCTCACTGACGGACTTAATAGAATTATCATTTTCAACCCATGCAACATTCCTATTCACCAATATTGAGCGGTGAACAAATTTGTTCAGTACCACAGACATTAGTTGGTTTAGAAATAATCCTCATTGATTGTAATTGGTATCCAAAGATGACCTAATTCCGGACTAAACTACAAGAAACATTCATGAATATTCTACATACAGTCAAACTAATAAAAACAAAGTAAAGTCAAATACAACCCGGAACTCAAGATCTTTAGACTCAAACGCTGCAAGTTATGCTTATCTTCTTGCTTCGTTTGATGAATGCATAACAGCACACTTTGTAGTTTGAGTACGGTAAGGTATGAGAAATTAGCGTTTTAATTTTTTTTTAGAATGCTTAGGGACAGATAAGACAGGAACGGCATACTGTGGGTACCTGAACATCGTCACCGAGGCAGGCTTAAAAATCGCTAGTGTGACTATTCATATTCATGACCGATTCGCCAGAGAAAGCTAGAGATGCCCAAAGAGAAATAAAAAAAAATGTGTATTGCCAATAAAAATGCGATGATGAATGAAACTAGTATTAGATTTGGAGTAGTTTAAACGGAAAAAAAAATATTTTTAACAAAAATTAAACCGACTTCCAAAACAATTTTTTTTTTTATTTTTTGGCAAAGTCGGTGTCTTTTGTACCCAGTGTTTTCCGTTATTCGACACCGACTTCGGAAAAGAAAGTTATTTTTCGTTTTGCAGTGTTTTGTTTTGGAAGTCTGTATGACTTTTGTTACAAAGTTTTTTATTTTCCTCTTTTTAGTTTTTTTGTTTACCTCCAATTAACATGAAAATGATGTATTACCAAAGTACATCTCATGAAGTTTCCAATAAGCCCAAACACGACAAGAATACATTGTTACATTTCGGAGTTCCAGTGGTCATTGTGGTCTTCTTCATTAGTTTCACTTCACCAAATGATACTTTCTGAGTGCAAATAATTGCATTATTGGTGAAAATACTAAAATCGTTATATGTATGCCTATAATATGTGAGGAGTTTCCTCGATTTCTCTTGGATCCTATCATCAGATCAGAGAGACCCTTGGAATACCTCCTTGCCAACAAAACAAGAATCATCAAAATCGGTTCATAAACGACGAAGTTATCCGCGATCAAAAATAAAAATAAAATAAAAAAATACGGTCGAATTGAGAAACCTTTTTTCTTTTTTGGAAGTGGGTTAAAAAGTTTACCTTCCACGTCTACAAATAAAAAATTGAGGGACTAAACTTGTGTATTGGTGCTTCGTTTGATACCAGAAAAGGCCTCAAAACTTATCAAGTAAAACTCTCGGTATGAAAATAAACACGTAAATAACGACCTCATTCATCATGTTATTTTGGTTAAGATGATAATAAATTGCGGTATATCATAGGGAACAATATCCGCTGTCACTCATACTCTTGTAAGCCATCAAGTTAATATTTTCGGCAGTAAAGTCATCGGCTTAGTTACGTAATTGCTACCTAATACAGTACTACTTTGTCTGATCATTATGGAGAACGGACCCAGTAAGAGGAAAGAAGGAAAAGGTAGGAGAAAACATTTAAATAAAATCCAAAGTTTAATTTTTCAAATAAAACAGAAACAATGGATAAATCGATGAATTCCGTTCTAATACCAACAACTAATACCACTGGTACTACTACTTATACTCGTATTTATTTTCTATTCCAAACGGATAACATTGTTTAAACTTATACCAAAACAAGTTCAAATATATAAGGTACAGTGAGTAAAAATAATTTGTATGTAATTAGAAGAACTTTAATTTGAAATAAAAATCAGTTAAATCCATAAAAAAAATATTTGTTAGCAAACGTCTAGTTCAATAATAAAATATGACTGAAATCAACTTTATTATAATTTTAGTTTCTCCTTGTAAGAACCTGCATATCTTTATTTTCATAAACATCAATACTTACAAAAAAAAAAATTACCTGTTTTAGTTATTAATAGATAGGTACGTAATTATAAAAATAGTCACGTCAAAACAAATCGAATTAAGAAAAGAGAATTGATTATATTTTGAATTAGTAAATGGCAACGCTTTTTATTTTATCCACAAACCAATGAATTTATCTAATTAATTTAATTTTATCTATTCGATACCTTTTTTGTGTTAAAATGTTGCAATCTTGTTGGGGTACATTAATACAGCGATTAATAAACAAATAAAAAGATGTTCAAAAAAAATGTAAATTGTTGGGCGTTTCATGGCCAAAAATGGGCATTTGCCTTCAACCCTGAAATGGCCATAGTTACACGCGCAAACAACAGCATTACAGCGTCAGCGACAAACTTTCGGTTTACGCGCCGGCAACACCGTCACACCGTCAGCTCTAAGAAGTGACCTACTAAGATCTTCGCTTCATCGGCTCAATACACATACAACACACATGTTAATAGGTATCAATGTGTATTGACCACAAAATTTGTATATAATTAAGTTAATAACTGTAATAAATTAGTCATCAAGCTGGAGTCGAGTTTGATTCATCTCTCTGTTACTCCTCTTACTGTGGCTAAGACACCCTTAACCTTCAATGATCCTGTGAGTCTGTGGGATCGCAGAGAGAAAACCATTTCCTGCGAACATTGGAAAAAGGTACACAAACCCCTATTCCTACCCAAATGCCGTCTGTTACCGTAGGTCTCCTTGTAACAGACTTCCTGCACGTAAAACCAACGTAACCTAAGTTTCGTGTGGTTTGTATTAGGATAGGTTAGGGCGTTAGATAACTAGGGTGCTAGGTAAATAGGGCTAGGTTTGTAGCCAGTGGGGTCTTAGGTATCTCATAGGTATCAGGCTCAATTGGTGCAAACATAGCCATACTGTACGCATTCGGAATAACGGCCGTACTAAGCTGTAAGTCCCGGTGCGTACAGCCTTTACTTTGATTATATTTGACTTAGCTGACTGTACCAAATTCAAGTTGTTGGTATTCGTTCGCACATTAAATTTAATTATTTATAGAGTGGTATCCGTTCGGAATAGAAAATAAATATGAGTTGAAACAAATACCAATGGTATTAGTTGTTGGTATTAGAACGGACTAAAAAAATAAATCAAGTCAAATTAATGCGGTCGTTCGTACAATTTAGTCTTTGTTTACTTTAAATGAAAACTGTACTTGTGAAGCATCGTGAATGAAATACAAATCATTTTCGTAAATCTAACTCCAAAAAAAATTAATGACAAACTTGACACAAAAAAGGCGCATGAAAAAATCATAATTTTAACGCAACTCTCACCGTCCTGGGGGCTGACCACAAGCTCTTAGAGTAAGGTTATTTTGAGATCGAGTAAGGGACAGATGTATCTGACTTGTATACATCTGTCACTTACTCGATCTCAAAATAACCTTACTCTAAGAGCTTGTGGTTACCCCCCTGTTCTTAATGTAAATCCCTATGCAAAATTCATAGTTAGTTTCAGAGTTTTAAATAATAAGACTAATCTGAAGAGCAGCTTATGTAGCTGCATAGGTTACCCACCCGCCTTGCAGTAATTTATTGACAGCAAAATATCCGTAGGCAGAAATATACGATTTTAAATTTCACTTACCACTGAAACAGAAAAAGATTTACCATAATTTTTTCCGTTTTCCAAAATCCACATACAGGAAACTGACAAGCAAAGAATGAAACATCGTAAATCAACATAGAAAACAATACTAAAATCCTAGAGAACGTAACGGTTTTTTTAAACCGTTACCGACGCCATTTTTAAAATATGGCCACGCCATAGTATTGCGCGGATACACGAACACACGCTCGATATTGGCACTAAAAATAAAATATTAATTTCCTATAAGGTTACGGTGGCAACACTGGCAACCGATAATAGTGATGTAAGATACAATATAGCATATGGTCTAAGATTTAAGTTTTGTGTGATAAGATACAAAACTTAAACTTTTCACAAGAAACTATGGTTGGTTGAACACAAATAACTTTGGTGGTTTTCAATTTTTTTCTTCTTAGTCTTTTTTGAATTATAGAATTCTTTTTCTTTTGTTTTTTTAAGTTGGTCTGTCTGATTTTTGTCGAAATTTTTATTAGATTCAGACTTATTTTTTTTAAACTTCGTTTTAATTTTAAAAAAGAAATTAGTTTGCAAACTTTACGCTTACTGTAAATTGCAAAGTTTGATTTATATCCATATCTGCAGTCACAAACTTTGAAAAATCTAAGAAGTTACCTACTTCATTCCAATATTCAATTTTTATACCAAGTCGGTATAAAAATTGAATTTAGATTTTTCATAGATAACATAATATATTAATAGATATCTTCCAATATGGCATTCATGACCAACTCGTTTCTCTAATTAAAAGTCCTTCGTTTTGTCACAAAATAAGCCGTTATGATTCCGTCAGTTCCATTCATTGTTGTAATTTTTATAATTTTAGTATTTTTCTGTATTTCCTTCATCTTGATATTATTTCTTTGAGCTTTTCTTTTTTTCATTGTGAAATGGTCGTTTACAAGCTTTCTTATCATAACTGCAGTTTCTAAGACCTTATCAAGATTTGTTTCTGGTGGAAACATTTTAGATTGTTTTATTTTCCAAACTGCCTCATCCACTGACATACCGCAGTTTTATTTAACACGTAGGTACAAACCAAGCTTATCTACATTATAATGTGCAAGGGAACGGCGTGAAGCAAATGCTACCATTCCATTTCCAAACAATCACCTACGCTGGTTTGACGTGCATTATTTCTGCATCATTTTATTACACCTTGTGAGCTTTTTGCAGTTGTGTTAAGAACGATTTTCCTTTGACAAAGGTGAGTTTTGATGTTTTTGATTGTGGCTTTATTGTGAGATTGTTATCTGATTGGCTGACATCATGACGGGCAATGATTTCAAATTGAATGGCCAAATTGTTTCTTATCTTGCTAGGTTTTTGTTGTGCCTTTTATTCCAACTTGGTGTACAAAACTTTTTAAATATTTCTTACAATGAAACTTTCAATAGTCTCTTCTATCAAATCATTATTTAAATTAAAAGGTAGTATTTTAAAGTTATATAAATATTGCAATTGCAATAAAAATATTTCTATAATTTTAGCACTTGCAGAACAATGCTTCGAACTAGTCGGGAAGGTACTGCAGCTACATTTGAAGGTAAATTCACTTTACCACAATAATAATTATATTCATGTAACAGAAAATTTACAAGTCATTCAGAAACTTTCCGGTTCAAGAAAAAACTATTTAACCTTTTTAAATAAAACTTACGATGCAAAAAACTGGCATCAAAATTTTGCATAATTCATATGTTTTATTCCAGTTTTTATATTTATACGTATATATATAAAGTTTCATTTTCCATTCTTTCATTTAGGAAAAAAAATTACTTAAATGTATAATTAAATTGATTTCTTACTGCAACGCAATTTCCAGCATGTCAAATCAATATATTGACTCCACACGCTTGCCGATTTTCGGCTTTAATATCTTCAACCTTTTGTCATCATATATCAGTCATGTAGGTTAATCGATTGTGAACCAATCACCACAAAGATTGACGTCTAATTTAAAATCTTTATTAACCGTGCAAATATGAGGGAAAACGCGTTCATTCTTTGTTAGCTTTTGCGACTATTATTGTCTACTAGTAGTTTGATGTTTGCTTTAGCAAATCTTAATACCTATTTTATTTTTGTTTTACAAGTTCTGTAATCAGAAAGATTGTTGGGGAGAACTTTGCATAGTGGCAAAACAAATCGTAATGAATAATAATAATAATAGAGATAGTGCTTAATAGTTTTCGATATAGTTTTCTGCGTTTTCATGTTTTGCCGTTTACCGGCTTTATGACTCAATGATAATAAATATTACACCTAAAATTGGTTCATTCTGGATAATAGTAGTCATCCTTGCTTTTGAAAACATTTAAATCATTCTTGCATGCCATAACTCATGCACAAACAAATGCATAGCCATTCATCATGTCACCACCTTCTATAACTTTACAGTCTTATTACAAAACTTGGAACTTTACGACTTGTGCATCCACCTGTACTTTACTATTGCAGCCTTCAATAACCAATATATGGCTTATGTCTGGTTGCCCTTGAACGAGCGTGTGGCACGAACGCAATTACTTCAGCTATTTCACACTATATACCAAAGTGAAAAGTCCGTTCTGCATTCATTTGTACGTGTTTTCTTTCCTCGTGAGGTACCGATTTTCACTTCCTCGCATTCCGAAGTGAGATTGTGTGAAAAAATTTTGGATAAGAGTCTAATATTTTTTTTTGAAAAGGAAACTAGTGACCCTAATTATTATAAACTTCTTCTTAATATTGTTGGTTTACTAATTGTTTCTGAGAAGTATTAGATACTTCGACTTACTCATTAAAAATAATTGGCAGAAGGATTCAAGAGATTTTTATATAAAAGTCTACTTCAAGAATTTATAATTATGGAACATAATAAATGATCTACTTTTTAATTTCACTCAATATTTTATTGTTACTAAGCATTTCCATAAACAAAATTGTTTTACGATAAATTTACCAAACAGCTTACACCATTCGGAATACATCAAACGTTTTCGATTTATTTACATGAATATCAGAATTCAATACTCCAATCAACGCTATTGGACTCAAATGACAATTATTGTCACTACCCTATTAATAATTTGGATGTTAGTTCAATAGTTTTATAAAGAGCCTTAATTTTGGACATTGAAAGCTGATAGCAAAATGTTGTTCATTACTTTCTAACTATGCTAAATTCTAGTTTCAATCAAAAACTGCTTCAACAAGGAAAACAATTAAGTTCCTTTTCGAGTACCATCTCAACTTACCAAACGGACTCCTTACTCCCGTACTGAAAGTTTTCGTCCAATTTCATTGGATTTGAAGAGCCTGCTTGTTGCCCTCGTTATTCCGGAGTGTGCTTCAACTTGTCAAGACCTGTTACTACTGGACACCGTGGGACTCATGAGTGTATCACAGCACTATCTCTATTTCCGCTACCAGACTCGAGACGGTAGTATGAGGAAAAGGGTGCTTGGTACTTACCAGGACGAGTATAATGGTGCGATTTTTGTTTATTGATACTGGTTCTAGACAAGATAATCTATCTACAGATAAAAAGAAAAGTCAAATTATGCTACGAGTCTTTTCGGAAGCGCATGCCAAGCCCATACAATTTGGATCTTTGTAAAGTCGTTGTCTCTGACATACCTTAAATTTACCTTGAGCCTTTTCTTTATTTAACTTGTGGAAATCCTCATGGATATCCTTCACCTTGGGACAAGCGAAGGGTCTGTCAGACTCTGACTTAAACTACACGATGTTCTGCAGCTACCTTTAGATGGGGCGCTGGAGTGTTTGCGCATTTCGTCACGCTCCCCCGTCCAGGTAATTGGCCCGCATGAATTCATGCGGACCCTGACATCCTCTGCGGCCTTGTACAGCCGCAATTCCTCTAGAGAGGCGTGCAAGGAACATGGCGCGCCACCGTTACGAGCCTTTGACTGTTCAGGAAAGTTCCATGGTCTATGCCATGCGCGTGCGGTGCGTCTACTACGGATAGGGAGGAAGGTTATATTCTCCCTTTCCCTTTCTGTCACCGCCGCCTCCTTTGCGACCATCACTTCCTCGCAAAAGAAGGTGACGGCGTCCCATGCACTCTGGCTTCCAACCTTAGACTGGACCAAGATCAGAAGCGGAAGGTTATCCGCAGCACCGACCGCCGCGATGAGGTCACGTCGCTGCACTGCATAAGTTGGGTACTCTTCAAAGGTGTATTGAGCCGTGTCGTCTAGGCAGTTGCCACATGGCAACCGGACGTCGGCTCCCGACCTATGCGGCTTAGGTACTTCGCGAAGGATCCATGCCCACCATACCGACTCTCCAGTCACTCCCTCAAAGTGGGTCTTATTGCCGCTATAGTAGCATACCTTGCGCTGGATTGCGCAAGTCGCTGCTCCCATTCCACCATTAGGATCTATACCTCAAAATGATGAGGCATCATGAAGTGCTTGCCCGCTCTTGTGCGTCCCGGCGCCATCGATACATTGACGCGAGATCTATCCCAGGGCGGTAATCCAGCCAAGAGGCTAGCCACTTTGAAATAGACCGTACGGTATCCTCTTATCATCCTCACGGCATCCTCTTATTACCCGACGGCCATTGCTCTTTGAGGTCTTCGCAGAATTCCAAAATTGCGGGCCTTCATATTGTCCGCCCACACTGGAGCTCCAAAACGTATGTGATTTGACGGGCGCTTTCGAAATACCACGTAGTCAAACAATTTAAATTTTGACACTCTTTATCGCTGATCGAATGTCAGCTTTTCTAAATCCTGAACTCAGCGTTGAACCATCAAATTATGCAGTGTCGATTTTTGTTATATTTTTAACATTTTCGTATCTAAAAGTTTTCCAACTTTATTTGTAGTAGCTAAATTTTTACAAAACCTTTTCTATTAAAACCCCTAATAAATGCTTCACCTGCACTTCTTCCCACGGAGGATGTCGCGTAAATAAATAAGAAAATGCGGTGTGAAAACAATGGTTTGCCAAGCAACGAAGAAGAAAGCTTGATTTTTCGCTTTGAGGAAGACTTGCAAAAACACGATACAAAAAGTCTTATTTGTGCATTTTATTGAATTCTGAATTTTCCTGTTGTACTTACTTTTTTTTTTTTTTAAATCAACTGAAGAGATATTCCTCATTAAAATTTGTAAATACCAATCTTAAACACGAAGCCTAGTGATAGTAATAATACCAGCCAAAGTACGGGCGAAGGGACGAGCATCAATCACCATGCTTGCTTTAGGCCGATTGGTGATTTCAGACGTATAGGAGTATTAGCTATAACTCTAGGTTACCTCACGACGTTTTACTGTACCATTGACAGCGATGTCCAAGATAACTCATACAATGGCACTTGCCTGGCTTTTTGAGTTTTGCCTTGTGATACAAAGTAATAATATTGTTCGCTTCTAAATCGCATACCAAGCGATCTATGAATAATTCCCATTGTTATCGTAACTTTAGAGACAGATTTCTTATTTCGCTTTCAAAGCCGAAAATAAACGTAAACGCGTACAGCGAACGCTGCTCAGAATAATTTAAATCCCTACATCCAATTTATTTACAGTCACTTGAAGACTTCTCAGGTCAAGATCAAAATAAATGGAGACAAATTGAGGTACTCTAAATACGATTGGATCCAATTTTGGCCCTTTGATAGGGAAAAACGTTTGGGGAGTGTAACTATGTAAATTCCTGGAGACATTTTTAATTTATATTTCACTAGCTGGTGCCTACAACTCTGTTTGTTCAAATAATTAATATTTGAGCTTTTAGTCCACGTCCTCCTTCAAGGTCAAATGTATATATAATATATTATATATTATACTATATTAAAATACAACCTAATTGGTTCAGTGGTTTAGGATGAAAGCTTAATAAACAAACAGACAGAGTTACTTTCAGATTTATGATGTTAGTATGGATTCCTAAAAATAAATTCGTCTTCTCATTCTGCTTGATAATTGATGGGCTCAAGCATTACCTTGCGGAAATCTATTGTGACATTTTTCTGCGGGTAATCCACATTGCTGAGGTTTCTAGCACTAATGGCCATATTTAAAAAAAACTCGAGGGTCTGGTGTATTTGACAACGAGAGGGAACAAAACGGACAACAAAACGGGAAGTAATGCTAATAATATTTTAAGGATATAATATCAAATCATTGTTTAGGTCAAACTAAAACGAAATGAAACAATCTGTAAAAAGCATTGCAAATATGAAATCGTAAGATCCTACATTGATATCGTCCATTTTATTTCCACATTTTTCCTAAATTCGTTTCAAGTTACGGAGGCAGCAAGAAAATCTGGTAAGAAACCTTCGTAATTGGAATGTATTGTGATCCTATCAATGGCTCAGCTAACAGGATTCAAAGGGGGGTCCATTTATATGAGAAAGTAAGGATTTGTTGCCCAGGTATGGGAAAAAAAACGTGATTCTCGAATACCTTGAAAATTACGAATATTGCCATATATATTCGCAGAATTTTTATTTTCTTGAATTAGATACAAGTTTACGTAATTTGATTCTGAAAAAATATAATGGAGCTATTCTGGGCATTGGAGATAACGTTATTTCAAAAATATTAAGTAAAAGCAATTCAATGTTTACTAAATTAATGTCATCAATAGTCCTTACATCTATATTACATTTGGAAGCTTGATTTGGTTTTATTTTATGCTATTAAATATCTTAATAGGTAATGCCCCAAACCAGTTAAGATCTTTTTGTAATACCTATTCCAATCTCTATACAATTTTTACGTCGCCAAATTTTTCAATCCTTTTTAATCTGGAATACCACAGACAAAATCGAGAGCTGTCAATGTAAAAGCAAAGGAATGAAACTATAAATCCTTTTCAGAGCGCGTTCTGTATGCCAGGAACAAGTTATTGAATGGGGCCAGACCAGCTGTGGTCGGTGGAACGCCGATAACTGAGGAGTTAGCGACCGTGAGTATATTGTTGATGTCCTGGTCTTTGTCGACATAGCTAGATTTTGTTGTAGCCATTGGGTTTGCAGAACTGTTAACTTTTTTTGGTGTCATATTTTGTTCATCATTGTCGCTTAAACATTCGTTTTTGATATTGTTACGTTTTTCATTAGTTGTATAATTTTAATTTAGAGTTTTATAATTATGTTTTATAATTTTGAACAAGAATTCAAATGCTCGTTGTGGCGACAGTTAGTTGCAAACACGAAGTTAAATTACAATATGTCATACAATAATGACACTCACTAACTCTGTGTTAGCTTCAAACTCAGAGTTCGATTAAAGATATTTATATTCTCAAAGAAAAAGTTAATAACAGTTCAGTTAAAGAGAAACTTAACAAAATTAACAGAACCTAAGTTGTAATTTATATTACGATATACATGTAATCGAAGTTCAGTTCCTTCCATATAACTTGGAAGGAACTAGCGGTCATAGTACAATTTATTAAAACAAGGATAGATTAACAAACAAACCAGTTTGAACAAAACTCATATATCTAATTGTCTACATTAATATTATATAGAGGAAGATTTGAATGTTTGTCAGTTTGTTTGTAATGGATAAATTTCACTTTAGTTTTATTTTTTATTTATCTGTACTTCCACAGGAACTCCGCGTCACCTGCTTTAGCTCGGCTTCGTGTCCACCTCGAGGAGAATGGATCCGTACCCCGCTGGTGATGAGGCCGCCAGACCAGCCTCTTGGCTATGGATTAGCTGCACCAAGGAATGGAGCCAGGTAACATACCGTACTGTTATAGTGAACTTGACCATCATATTTTATAAGATCATCGGATACAGCTGATAAAGTCTCCCTTCCAATAGTTGCCCACAAAGTTATCTTCATCAGCAATGAAATTATAAAGCTTTAAAGATGGTAATTAGATAGAGAAGTTCAATAATATAGTCTCTGATATCAGTCTTGTAAGCCCATAGATTTAATATGTTTTCGCTAGTACGCCCATACACTTTTAATAGGAAATGGCGTTTCCGCGAGGACTGATGATATAATTGTTAAAATCGTTATATCTCGTTAGTTTTTAGATCAATTTTGATGCTGTTTTCACAATTAGTATTTTATTTAAGTTTATTTATCGATGAACTTACTGACTAAATAATAAAAAGAAAGTTTATGCATTTCTCTTACTTATTTGACGTTTGGTGGATAATCAAAACAATCTATTTATCATTATATAAGACTCTTTCTTTTACCTTCCTGTTGGTAGGTCAAGACGTTCCTATTTTTGCTTGGGTTCAAATGATACAACTACATTATTTTTGGCACAGGTCATTGCTGTCTGCTCTGCAGGCTCATGTGATCAAGTGGTTGCTGTTCGATTCGAGGCCACAGACTAAGGATAACAAGTGTGATGTCCCTCCAGACACGTAAGTATAATAATATTTTTTTGGAAACGACGCTATCCTGTCACGACAGAATTAAGAAAGTGTTATTAAGTATTGATTTTTTTATCTGTAAGTAGCTGACCACCGGGGCTATACTCCCGTCAACGGGCTTCCTACGTACCACCTACCTACCTACCTACCTACCATACCTACCCTACCCACCTACCCTACCTACACTACTCTACCCTACCTACCAATTTGTTAAGCTATTTATTTGAGTAAGAATTAATACTGCAATACGAATATAACCAATTATTGTTTCAAACGGCGATCTAATTATTCTTAGACAACAATGATAGTTAGATATATTTTAGCGCAGATTTTTTGTATGTTACAATGAGTACTTTAATCATGTACTACATAATTTTTATGTATCATCAATAGTTTTCTCAGCGCACGCCAAAAAATGATTATTATGGGCAAAATTTTGCTACTTTGGGTTACATTATTGCAATTTTTATAAGGGTCTCTTTTTTTTTTGGAAAATAAATTGTAGCCTTATAACACTCAAGAATAATGTAGCTTTCTACTGGTGAATATAATAAAATATAATATTTAAAATCGGTTCACTAGATCCAGAGATAAACCCGTACAACCTCACAAACTTTACCTCTATATAATTAGTATAGATTTCTCTGTAGCAGATCGGAGTAAATACTTGTGCCCGGTTGGTTCGCCCCTATAACGCTTAAACATAACTGGTAAAAATAATGTGGGTATACTATTAATATGTGAACCTCTACCTAACCCTTCGGGGAATACAGGCGTGATGTTATGTACTCGTATGTTTAGATTTGATAATAAATTTCCTGAAAATTTCATATTAAATACCACAGACTTCAATCGCTTGTGATTATTCCACTTTTATAATCTCAAAGCCCCTGGAAACAGATCAATCCATCACCATGTCATGTTACAAGCAAAATCCAGTTACAAAATATTAATCACACGACGCGAGAACCCAATACTCTTGATAACATATATTTTAATAATAAAAAGCAACTAAACAATATCATCAATCTATCATATAAAAACCGGCCAAATGCGAGTTGGATTCGCGCACCGAGGGTTCCGCACAAATAGCTACTTATACCATATTCACCACAACAATTAGGCAACAGTACTACACGGTCATAATATCTGTGCTCTTCGTACTTCAAACGCATCATGAGCCAATAGCTAGAAAGAACGTCAGAGCGATATTGACAGCTCAAATTACACTATTATTTTGACCTCTAGTATAAAGAGATCTCTCGTTCATAAATTATGAATTCACCGAACATTACTCTAAGGAAAAGATAAATTGGATTGAAGGAAAATCTTAATTTTGCCGTTGGAAAACTGTTGTTACCATACATCTACATAGCTCACAGGCCGTGTAACAACTGCAAATAACTTTAAATGACATCATAAACACAATATTTTTATGTGTGATAAAATTAGCAGTTTTACGGCTTTTGTCTTGTCAGATAGACAAGACAGGTAACGAAGTGATCCTATACGGGTATTTTTTTTTGCTTTTGAGGAACGGATCCCTAAAAATGTTTCAGCAATATTGTTCTAACCCAGAGGCGTTGCTATAAAAATTACAGGCGTTCCCTTTCATACTCATGCCTTGGTTATAACAAACGATGCCAGTCTGGAACTACGTTCAAATCTCTACTGAAAAAGCGGTTATTTTGACGACCGAGATATAAAAATATTTACATCTTATTCGATATCGAAGATTTATACTTCTACAGATCTTTGGTAGGCTGTGGCAATATAAAGTGAGTAGAAAAGTGTTGGATTCATGAGACAATTTTTTTCTAGATTTGGTATTTACTTGTCAGAAGGTACTACCGCAGTTTTATGCTGAGAAAGAAATGATTCTGGCCTTACAGCACTTTTTATATTTGTTACTTTATATTATTGTCTTTTTTTTCGTATCTATTTCTGTGCCTGTAACATTTTTTTAACCCGACTGCGTGACGAAGGAGGGTAATGTGTTTCTCAGTCTACGTATATATGTATATTTGTGCTTATGTGGCGTTCTAGAGACCAAACGCGTAGCCCGATTTTGATGATTCTTACGTCAATTTATTCATCTTAACCTTGCAAGTGTTACTGGCTGCATTAAAATGGAAAATATAATAACGGCGGCATTTTTGCACAGTCCAATTTTTTTTCGTCCGTCCTCGTAGTTTGGGGTATAAAAATAAAGGGTTTGAGATGTGATTTAATATATGATACTTATATGTTAAATAGTAATTTGAAAAAAAAAACCGGCCAAGTGCGAGTCGGACTCGCGCACGAAGAGTTCCGCACCATTATCACAAAAACGGCAAAAAAAACACAAAAATCCAGTGACACTCGCAAGATTAAGACAAATCGATTGACGTACGATTCATCAAAATCGGCCATCGCGTTTGGTCTCTAGAACGCCACATAAGAACAAACATACCAACATAAAGACCACTGAACAGAAAAACGGCTATAAAGACTGATAAAAACATTAACATTAAATCCATGCTGTGTAGTATGTCGGTCCAATTAACTTTTTATTCCTCCTTCACTGCAGCTGGTTTGATTTGGTAGAAGATTAATCACGTCAGATTTTTGCGTTATACCCTACCATACACCTTTTCACTTTCTCTCATTGAATTTTTCTATGAGCGTGAGGAATGTATGAAGAACTTTCTTCCTGACGGCTCACGAGTTTTATTTTTACATTTATTTTATGTTACGTTTGTCAAACTATTCATCATTTCAAATGCAGACTGAGTTAATTGCCCAGCACTTCAGGTTTTAATTAATATTTAGATAGGTAATTTTATGACTAGTCATATTAAATTAATTTGAGCTTGCAACAAAGTCCAATATGTATTGATAATTTAATCGAACGACCTATTGATTAACCACTAACAATCGGTTCGGTCATTATAAGCTTAAAATTGTAACCGCTGAACATGTAAACGGTATGAATTAATTAGTAATGTATTATTTGGGATATATTTTTTTTATTAGCAGTGCTGGCTCAGTGGTTATGGCTCTAACTTACGTTTCGTAGGTCGTGGATTCGAACCCAGGCAGGCGCTTTAGTTAGTGTAATTCAATTCATTACTACTGCTCTCAAAAAGTCGAAGACATGTGGCGTCCACAAAACCGCATTGAGCGCGCGTGGTGGATTACGGCTCAGTCCGTCTTCCAGAGAGGAGCCTTGTGTCCCGGCAATGGAATGTTATGCTAACAAATGAGAGAGCACTGCTGGCCCAGTGGTATCGGCCGCGACTTACAAGTTGTAGGTCGTGGGTTCGAGCCCAGGCAGGCGCTTTACTTTGTGTAAATTATTTCATCACCACTGCTCTCAAAACGGTGAAGGAAAACATCGTGAGGAAACCGGCTTGTCCTAGAACCAAAAATTCGAAGACATGTGACATCCACCAACCCGCACTGGGCCCGCGTGGTGGATTACGGCCCATTCCCTCTCATAGAGAGGAGGCCTGTGTCCCAGCAGTGGGAAAATTAATAGGCTGATGATGTGATGCTAACAAATATGGATTACTAGCTTTTTTCAGCGGCTTCGCCCATGTTTTGAGTATTTTATTATCCCAAGGGAACATAATATAACCGGTAGCCTATTTGCCTATTTCAGACAATAATCTATAAATGTGCCAAATTTCATCCAGATCTGTTCAGCCGTTCTGGCATGATTAATTAATAAACATACATACATACTCTTATTTTTATCATTTTTATATTCTTATACTTTAATTTTTTGATTATATCTCGTGTTTTCTGTACGAGGCACAAATATTTTATTTATTTCTTTCTTTTTCTTTCATCTATCCAAAGTTTCACATTTAGGTATGGATAGTAATATGCTGGCAAATTATTAATATAGTGAACAACCAATTGAGCTAATTATTTGACTATTAATTCAAATAATTTCTATGTAACTTTATGTTAGATTCAAAATTAATTTAAAATAATATTGAATAGCCACATTCGCATATTATTAGTAAAATTGATTCAGAAAACATTTCAGTAATATAATTTTGTCAATCACTAACACGTAATGTATCATTTAATTATTTACTGACTACAGCAGCTGATGATGATTTAATTCTGGCGGCTATAAAGTTTAAAATACTCATTATTTCATTTAAACATAATTTTTCAAAAAAAGCGTTACAGGTGCTTTTTAAGTGAATGAATGCCTGTTTGTCTAGGGCACCAGTTCCGTGATATTTGGGCCCACAGTTGGTCTGAGATACGGCAGACATGTCCTCTCCAGTCTCATTTATATCAGGCAGTCTTTTGTGCCATGTCTGCTACCTTTTTTTGGAATGTGGGCTGGCTTTTGTCCAGAGTTGATCAGAGCAGGCGTAAAACCATCGTTCATCCTGACTGATTTGACATAACATCCTATGGCCCCTAGCTGAGGCAGAAGGCGTCCACTGTAGTCCTCCATCGCGACTGGTCTCAAGCGTCACGCTTCACCTCTCTCCACGTCATTCCAATGCTTGTCACTTCTACCAACACGGTGCGTCGCCTGGTTTGACGAGGTAGGTCATGCTTCCTGATTATCTGAGCATTTCAATTCATGGCCTGTTAGAAAATGTGATCGGAACCCCTTCGGAGCGAGAAGCTAATCCATCTCCCCTTACGACGCTTGATCTGATCGTTCCTCGTAATAACCCAAAAGTTTCATGCGCAAAGATATTTAGCATAGCTTCAAAATGCCACGTGTTCCAGCATAAATCTGTACTATGCATCGTCGAACAATATTTTAGTTCAAATGGACGATTTTATGCTCAAACCATCGCTGTATATTTCAAATGCTGGGTATATTAATGTCGTTCAAAGATATTTTATTGTAATTGTCTGTTTTGGATATCTGAGAATATATTTTATGAATAAATGGCAATCACGGCATGATCTTCATCAAAATTAAAACATAAATGGCAAAGTGAGGATGTGACACTTGATCCGATTACAGGTGATGTGTTGACATCAAAAGAACAAATGAAATAATTGATGATATTGTTTTTTATTAAATTAAAACAAGCAAGATATGTTTCATATTTATTTCAAGTGAATAGCAAAACAAATACTGTTTGAAATAATAACAAAACATTTGGAAATAATTTGTTATGAAACTCGGATTACACTAGATACCAATATTATAATTTATTGTAATCGCTAAAGGATCTATTGAGAATTTATCATCTCGTATCACAGACGGAAATCCGTTTTGATTAATCATTTTACTTTATCAAAAGTTTTATGATAACTTATGATTATAAAAAGGTTCGTAAAAAATTGAGAATATTAAATAAATGGTGTAAAACATTTCGTATTTTTGATAATGGCGTCATATTTTCTCTTTATTTTTTTGTAACGGTTCACGATAACCACTACATTAAGGACGCTGTTACATTTTCGACGAACTCAAATTTAGGTATCTAGTCGCACACAGCAACATTACGCGTACGCACACTTTGAAACTACTGAGCGCTCGATTTTATACATCACGGAAACAATCTTGGTCCTTGATATTATTTTTGAATTTTATTGTTTTTATTAAGTTGATTCAGAAAGGTTAGTTGGCACTTTGAAAATGCATTTGATAACTGTTACAAACCGTCGTCGTAAAAAGTAGGTTATTATTTTCAACCGACTTCAAAAAAAGGAGATGCTCTATCTATTCGGCCAAACTACTTATCCGATACATAACGGGTTTTCATCGATAAATGTATGTGGTGGTGTTTTCAGGGAAGGTTTTATTGTATAATATATTAGGATCTGTTAAAGATCTTCGGAGATAGACAATGGAACTCTTTAATAACAAACAGCAAATGACCTGCGATTACTGTGATCGTATGTTTATGTTTTGTTTTAACCATACCATAATAAATCATCACGCTTGTACGGTTTTAGAGGTTAAACAGATGTATTTAGTATACCCAATATGGGGTACCTACAAAAATTTAAAAGAGAAAAATAATAGCTTTCCTGTGACGAAAAACAATAGGTACCGACACCGACTTCCGAAAAGAATTTTATTTTTTACTTTGTTGTAGTAAGTAGGTATTTTAAAAAACCGGCCAAGTGCGAGTCAGACTCGCGCACGAAGGGTTCCGTACTTGGTAAATTGCTGTTAACGATTTATGACGTATTAAAAAGTCGTTCAAACCAATTTTCGTTAGAAGTTTACATGGTAACTAATGTACATAATATTTTTTTTTAGTTTTATCATTCTCTTATTTTAGAAGTTACAGGGGGGGGGGAACACACATTTTACCACTTTGGAAGTGTCTCTCGCGCAAACTATTCCGTTTAGAAAAAAATGATATGATAAACCTCAATATCAAAAAAAAAAAAAAAATAGTTTCAGTTTCAAGTATGGGAACCCCCATAATTTATTGTTTTTTTTCTATTTTTGTGTAAAAATCTTATTGCGGTTCACAGAATACATCTACTTACCAAGTTTCAACAGCATAGTTCTTATGGTTTCGGAAAAAAGTGGCTGTGACATACGGACGGACAGATAGACAGACAGACATGATGAATCTATAAGGGTTTCGTATTTTGCCATTTGGCTACGAAACCCTAAAAACAATGCTACGTGAAATAAGTAAATACCTAAAACGAATTAATTGCCGGTCACAAGGATTAAAAAATGACTTGAACATTTTTCATTATATGGAATATATTTAAATATTACTATCACATCATCAGTCACTATTAATGTTCCCACTACTGAGACACAGGCCTCCTCTCTGTGAGAGGGAATGGGCTGTAACCAACAACGCGGGCCCAGTGCGGGTTGGTGGACGCACATATCTTCGAATATTTGGTTCTAGGACATGCCGGTTTCCTCACGATGTTTTCCTTCACCGTTTTGAGAGCAGTGGTGAAGAAATAATTTAGGCCAAGTAAAGCGCCTGCCTGGGCTCGAACCCACGACCTACAACTTGTAAGTAAAGCTAATGACATACTACCCAAAAACCATGAAAATGACACTTATGACGAAAAGATTCGGCGCCAACTTGTATTTTGGTTATGACCCCGTATTCGATATAAGCGTACCCAAAATCCATAAAAATGAC
Source organism: Orthosia gothica (assembly GCA_949775005.1). Lineage (NCBI taxonomy): Eukaryota > Metazoa > Arthropoda > Insecta > Lepidoptera > Noctuidae > Orthosia > Orthosia gothica. The sequence goes on from OX459048.1 coordinate 28,084,247, forward strand.
ATCCATGACGAAAATTTGTCTAATGTTTGTCGGCACCATCTTGTAATTTGGTTTTGACCCCATATTCGATATAAGCGACCCCAAAAACCATGACAATGACACCCGTGACGAAAACATGTCAAATTTTAGTCGGCGCCATCTTGTATTTTGGTTTTGACCCCATATTCGATATAAGCGACCCCAAAAACCAAGAAAATGACACCCATGTCGATAAGCGGCCAAATTTTCGTCAACGCCATTTTGTATTTTGGTTTTGGCCCCGTATTTGTCATACATACATACATACAAACCGGTTAATATCATAAATCTCCTCCCACCCATCCACTTCTAAACTTCCCCGTCGGCAGCTTAACCTTACCCATCCAAATCCTAACCTTAGTCAGAGCTGTTTAAACCCACCCATCCATTTCTCAACCTTGTCAACAACTGCTTAACACCCAACTATTCAAAACCCGATCTTACCCAAAATAATTTCTGAATCACATTTTAATAATAATAGGAAACTCAAAAATACGGCATAAGTCCGATAAAATATCAACTCCTTTCGATCACGACGAGGACGGTACTCACACGCATGCACACTACAATCTTTCTATTACTTTTATCGTATTTATTTCCTGCGAGAAAGCGATACGCCCGTCCTTCCACGAGCGCTTCTGAGCGCGGAATGATGAGCGGCGGGTACAAAATGTATGAAGACGTCGGCAAGTGATTTTATTATAGCTAATAATTAAAAAATATAATTATTTAGGTGAAAAATAATTAGCTGCACCTGTAAAGGACTATATATACCGCAATTTTTTATAATTTTGAAGATAAAATATGCTGTAAATTTACCTAAACTGGAACCTATTCGGACCCTACTTTTTTTAATTTTTTTGCGATTATTGTGATGGGCAAAACGTATTTGTGCGAAAATTTTGTATGATGTCATACAATTTTTCTGATGCTTATCTGGAGCTGAATATATTATCTTTAAATTAAGACCATGATATCTTCACATCGGTGATTGCTTATACATTAAAATGGTACCTCAAAAGTACTGTTATTTGTAGAAAAATGTAATAGCGTCCTTAATAATCTGTAATTTAAAAGCTAGGATAATGGTATTTTGTATCAAATTCTTTTACGTCATTACTTTTTCGGGTTCCGTAGCCAAACGGAACCCTAAAAAGTAATGACGTGCGGAACCCTTATAGATTCGTCATGTCTATCTGTCTGTCTGTCTGTCCGTCCGTATGTCACAGCCACTTTTTTCCGAAACTATAAGAAATATGTTGTTGAAACTTGGTAAGTAGATGTATTCTGTGAACCGCTTTAAGATGTTCACTCAAAAATAGAAAAAAACAATCAATTTTGGGGGTCCCCATACTTGAAACTGAAACTAATTTTTTTTTCCATCAAACGTGTCATCATCATACGTGTGGGATATCTATGGATAGGTCTTCAAAAATGATATTGAGGTTTCTAATATATTTTTTTTCTAAACTGAATAGTTTGCGCGAGAGACACTTCCAAAGTGGTAAAATGTGTGCCCCCCCCCTGTAACTTCTAAAATAAGAGAGTGATAAAACTAAAAAAATATATGGTGTACACTACCATGTAAACTACCACCGAAAATTGGTTTGAACGAGATCTAGTAAGTAGTTTTTGTTTTTAATACGTCATAAATCTTAAACCGCAATTTACCAAGTACGGAACCCTTCGTGCGCGAGTCCGACTCGCACTTGGCCGGTTTTTTTTAAACTCTAACCCTCTTACTAATAAAAGCAGAATAAAGTTATACCAGGTATAAACCTATGAAAATGTATGGGTATTCCTTTGCTATACCTGGTATAACTTTATTTCGCGTTTATTGGTAAGAGGGTTACAATTAAGTTCTTCTAGTAGTAGCTGTTTCTATACTCTTAAACAAAAATTAACAGTTATACTTTTGAAGCCTAATTCTAACATGGACCTTGGTTTGAGTCTCGTATTGACGCTCGCTATAGATAACGATCAATAAGGTCGTAACAGGTGATTTATTGTACAATACTTGACGATGCAGAACACACACCATATTGCCAAAAATAACACATTAACAAAAAATTATTTTACAGTAAATGTCACACACTATTATACACTTTAGCTATGCGACTGTATTTTTGACCCCACCCGTACATTTATTAATCTCCACTCATTCTTTCAGATACCTCCGACCTTCCGAAGAGCGTCAGGAAGAAGCCCTCTGGCGTGCCTGCAGCGAAGTGATCTGGCGTTGTGGAGGCGGTGGCAACACCGGCCAGGCTGTAGTGGAACCCAAGGTTTTGCTCGCACTGCCTAGCAAAAATAACTATGTGAAGCATAGCTCGGCGTACTATCAAGATGGGGTTACTGAGAAGGTACTATTTTTTTAATCAATCTCTGTTAGAATAGAGTAAATTACGTAGCAAAGGTTGATCAATAGCCTTCTACTCTTCCCGGTGTTTACCTTCTTCGGCAAATCGCCCGTTATGGTGCGATGAAATTTATTTATATCACACCGATAAGTGATTTTGCAATGCAATTCAAAATATAGGTACGCAATTGAATTTAAAAGTATAAAAGCATACGTCAGACAAATAATTAATTTATTTATTTATTCATTTTTTTATTTATTATTTGAATATTTATTTATGTATTTATTGGCCTATCTACAATTGTTACATTGTTTATTCTAATAATACAAGCATACTATACAGGACGATGCGATAGACACAGCATACTAATATTATTTTTGGGTTGCAAGATAGCAGTCTATTTAAAACAAAAAGTTTAAAATAATAAAAAACCGAGTGTAAACAAATTTGTAAACAAAGTCGATTGAAGTCTGCAATTAATTTTACTATAAGCAGATAATGTTTCAAAGGCACTGCTGAAAATGAAAATGTTTAAAATAAACCAAAAAAAATATTTTAAGCTTCGCTTTATTTTCAGAAGTTTTCATAAATTAAATTCCCTTGCAAGCTGCACATTTTTGAATTCACGAGTTTGGAGGATCTCCAAATATTTCTGAAGCGGTATTTATATTTGGTAAGTGTTATTTTTAAAATTGTATTGTATTGTTGTGGTTATACTTTAAGTGCACCTTTGCCCGAACCTTCGGGGACAATCCCGCCGCACTATTCCCAAACTACTGCAACTCCTGAAAGCTAGAATCAACAGTGGCAACCACCAGAATAGCGCCGAGGCAATGAAGCTCGACGAAGTCCCGGAGAATGAATTTAACTGTTTTGGATCCCGCAACGAAATTAATCAGAAAAGAATAACGGCGGGGTGGGAAAACTATACTAATTTCCACTTCCCACCATACAAAGCTGGAGACAGAACAAACAAGGCCGATAGGCACCAAGGGTCGTTTACAACTGGGATAAGCCTAGTTGCCTAGCATCACGGATAAAAATTTGCATTAATATTAAAGTTTATTATGTAGTAGTAGTAAAATTAATGGGTCCTAATATTGTGAGCCTTCGGGGAATTAGGTTTTAAGTTATCTTGTATGCCTCGTTGATCTAGTAGTCTCAGGCGCTATTGATGAGCATGAAGTCATCGGGACGATGCCCGGGTCGGGCAAAGTGTTGTTGGGTTCTTCGATGTGGAATTACTCGTAAGTATGTGAGAGAGTAAACAACAAAAAGTGAGGTTATAAGTAAATGTGAGGGTAAAAGTAAATGGAATAAAACCAATGCATAAATTAGACCATAATTATTATATTCAAAGCAGCATAATAACTTCAGTAAAATACTTGCCACAATATTATTGCGTAAAAACTACACGCACATTAATAATGAAAAACATCGGTACACAACATTTTTTTTTTTTTTTTTTTTTTTTTTTTTTAAAAAAAACGTTGCCCCACACTAGGAATTTCTTCCTGTATCGTGGGTGCGTTTACAAACATATAAACTCACATACACAAACACCCAGAGCCGGAACAACTATCTGTAGGTCAAACAAATATTTGTCCCGTGCGGGAATCGAACCCGCGACACGCAGCGCAGCAGTCAATCGCTCACATTTATCACATTAATAATAAATAAAGAGCAATCAAAACGTACCTGACCGTTCAAAGTCCGAAGTCAAACCAAAATTGAACGATCTGGCTTCTTGCACACTCTTTTATAATGCGGCTTGCTTGTCAGTGGCAGGGAGCGCGTAGTCAATACACTAACTTATTAAACAGGAAGTAACTCTAAAGATACTCAAATATTATAAAAAATAGGAATTAGTTATTTCTCCCACACGGCCATTCTGACGAGCAGACGGTACGGCTCGTGAATAACAATTTTAATGATATTTAAAGTACTCATAATGTTAGTGGTAGGTGGTCATTATAACAACAATTTCTTAGGTGACTAAAAATTTTAAATAAATCAACAAAAATAATCACCACAAGATGGCCTCGGTAAAAGCCTCGCATGTAGGCACGGCCGATTCTTAAACCACAAATAATAAACATGGCCTCGGTAAAAAGCCATTCATGAAGGCGCGGCATAAAATGACATAACATTGCCTCGGTAAAAAGCCATTCATGAAGGCGCGGCTTAAAATAACGTGATAACACTGCCTCGGTAATAAGCCTTGCAATAAGGCGCGGCATTTATCACAAATCATAAACATTGCCTCGGTAATAAGCCTTACATGAAGGCGCGGCATAAAATAACGTGATAGTATTGCCTCGGTAAAAACCTTACAAGAAGGCACGGCATTTATCACAAAATATAAATATTGCCTCGGTAAAAAGCCTTACATGAAGGCGCGGCATAAAATAACGTGATAGTATTGCCTCGGTAAAAACCTTACAAGAAGGCACGGCATTTATCACAAAATATAAATATTGCCTCGGTAAAAAGCCTTACATAAGGCGCGGCATAAATTAACTATAGCATACTTATTACCAAGCACTCACCCAACACCTGGCCAGAATGTTACGGACGCGTACGAGGCAAAAAGTTACTAACTAAAGTCAACAATAATTTCCAAAATCTTGTGATTCTACCAGCTCACAGCACACTGGAGAAACAAGTCTCCGATTGTCGTGAGAAACATAATACAAATCATTACCAGTACTATGCACTTTTAAAAAGTATCATTCATTGTCATGAATATTAAATAACGCATGGACCCTTATGAAAGGAGTTTTATAATAGCATGTGAATGTTGCTTCATTAAAACAATATCACCGATTACGAAGTTTTACTACTTCTCAATAAGCATAAGGTCCAAGTGTTTAACATCATTTATAAAATAAATAAAAACATAATTTAGTCCAGAAACTGGAGGCAATGGATAGCGACCCATAAGCTGAAAGGGAGTTTGTCCAGAGGTTTTAATTAATGTACAATTAATTGCAAGTTGGACTTCCCCAATGGCTTACTTCCAGCTTCTTGGGAAGGTATTTTTGACTACCGTGAAACAGTCAGTGAGGACTTTCATTAGCCTTTCGACATGGCCATTTTCACGACTGACACCAGTTGCGATACAACGTAATCAATTAACCAGTTTTGGTAAAAATCCATAATTATTTTTCAGTGTATGAAATCGCTTGATCACAAATCATTCTATTGGGGGTTCCGAAAATAAAGATAAAATCTTTCAGACAGTTTACGAAAGCATTTGCAGTTGGGCTAGTTACAGGTTTTATCAAGCAAAAACAATCTGCCCAGCCTTTGCCCAACTTTGTTGAGGTCGGCTTCCAGTTCAACTGGATTTAGCAGAGTACCAGTATTTTACATGGAGCGACTGCCTATGTGACTCCACAATCTATTAACTGTGTAACACAATACCTTTTGACAAGACTTGTCAGATTTCAGGTTTCCGACTAACCGTAACGACTGTCAATGATCTCTCAATAGCAGCCGGGACCAACGGCTTAACGTGCTTACCGGTGCATGGAAATATCTCAGTATGTTAGGATGGACCTATCCACGGACCGACCTGGGCAAGCATTGCTTAACCGTGAAGATTGACCCGTGCGGCTTATTTAGCCACAAACTCTTCGTGTTATACCAAACAATACTTTGAATAAGAGTTTGTTGCCAGTACAGTATGAAAATACGTAAGTATTTTATCAATGGGATGCTGGGTAACTTGATGAAATTAAACCCAGATTAAATCTTATTGATCGGACAAGTGTGGCAATTCTCAACATACCTAAGTACATCTTTGGAAATGTTCGGCAATGGAAACAAAAACTGTAAGTGCTTAAGGGAGGCATGGAAAAACTAGATTTAAGAAAAAACAACAATTCTTTGTTTTATAAAATCTGTACATTATTGTATCATTGCTTGATGCAAATTTTTCTATACTGGCAGTTTTATTGAATCTATCAAATATTTTGTTTCCAAAATAATCTCCTGTTTAGTTACTAACCAAACTTTGTAATAAAGAACATTAATTATGTTGAGAATGGCAGGGTTCCTTACTGAGAAAATCTAGAAACGTGAGGTATGCGCTATCCTTTACGATACACGATCTCAAAGCCGAATGATTGCAAGTATGCCCACCATAAATGTGCACGGGATTACAACCAGTATCGAGCCCAAAACTTCTACCGAATAGGTAGAGCCTTAAAATGTTTAAGGCTTAACCACTGCCAAAACATCAAACTCACAATTAATGATATCACTGTTCGGTATTGGTGGTATGATCACCGAAGCACTACGACTAGTAGAGGATCACGTTTTCGAATAGAACAGCACCAAAACGTAGTTGGGTCATATGTAGACAAAGTTGGCTCAGAATAGAGATAATGTTTGACATCTAGTTCCACTTAAAGAAACGTGACTGACTGACTGATCGATCAACGCTCAGCCAAAATCACTAGTATTATATAAAGGACATCGTTTGAGAAAAGTTCGCAAACACTTCGCCATCACTGACAAACATTGATACTTTATAGGGGTTTTTACTTTCCCAAGACTGCGTCTAACCATACTATCGGAAATAATACTACCCAGATATTTTATTTGTGTTTTGAGAAATTAGGACAAAAAAAACTAAAAACCAGCCCCCTTTACAGAATTAGGTATAGAATAGAATAGAATAGAATTTCTCTTTATTCGAGTATCCATGACTCAAAAGATGGTTAGTAAAACTTACAACTATGTTAGTAACACAGATATTAACAAACTGACACTACACAAACAAAACAACAAATAATAGTGACTCACCGCTGCGACAACCCATGTGAGATGGCACAACAGCGACCCACGAAAACACAGTCTTGGCGACACGAAATCATACTTAGGATACTGTTGGAGCTGCCCCACACCCTGCGCACCATGGATGCGCACCTTTTGCGCATGGTTGTGTAGAAACAATCTACATGCGCATCCGCAAACATCCCCGACGCACTACAGAAGCGAGGCAGCCCCACCAGCATCCTAAACGCATTGTTGTACTAAACGCGGAGAGCGTTGTACGATCTTTGCGTATATCTAGCCCACAGGCTGCTCGTGTAAAATGACGTACAGTAGGCTCGAAAGAGCGTTATTTTGACCGCAAGTGAACATCGTGCAAACCTGCGAGCCAGCATGTTCGCTCTAACCGACAACGCCCTCCGCTCCCGCTCAATGTCGTCATCATCTTTGAGATTGGGGGTTAATATATGACCTAGATATTTAAACTTATGGACTCTTTTTAAAGGCGTGCCATACAGTAAAACAGGTGGCACCTTATTAGGACTCTTACCTCCAGCCTCAAAGACCATGATCTCCGACTTCTTGATGTTATATGCCAGGCCATGTAACCTAGCATACGCCTCACACTGCGCAACCAGTTTTCTCAACCCACAGATTGACGCACTCAGCAGCACCATGTCGTCCGCGTAACTGATATTATTAACGCAGATACCGTCTACGTAACATCCAACCCTGGTACTGCTGAGCTCGGCAATGAGTTCGTTCACATACAGGTTGAAGAGCGTAGGTGAGCTCAACCCACCCTGCCTCACCCCACACTCCAAACCGTACGGAAGAGACAACGCCCCAGCCCATCGTACAGTGTTGATCTGGTTGCCATACCAAAACTTAAAAATGTTTATTAGTTCTGTGGGTAAATCAACCCGCTCTAACTTACTCCATAACACATCATAGGAAACCAGATCAAAAGCCTTAGACAGGTCGAGGAAGCAGGCATAAACAGACGTCTCACGCTTAGCATAGTATGAGACAGCATGCTTAAGACACAACACTGCACTCTCAGTTGACAATCCAGCCCTGAATCCAAACTGGTTGTCATGTATGGTTGTTCTTTTATTCAATTGTGCATTAAGCATGCTGTCGAAAACCTTCGATATCACAGTAGCCAGGGATATGGGCCTATAGTTACTGCTATCGGCGAGGTCACCAGTTTTGTTTTTAGCGATTGGTACAACCACTGTTCGCATCATATCACTAGGCATGTAACTATGACCCACACAGAAGCTATACAGCATAGCAAGTACCCTAGGTAAGTGAGGGCCAGCATATCGGAGGTGCTCGATGCTAAGCCCGTCATGGCCGGGGGACTTACCCCTTGACATACTTTTAATCACTCGAGTAATCTCTGCGGCCTTAAATTTAACCCCCACTTTCATCCCGAGCATAACATCAGGCACCGACCGCGACGGGCCCAGAGGAGATTTGACAAAGAACGCCTCTTTAAAAAGATTTGCAATGTCTTCTGGCTCACTCATGCCACCGACGCTCACAGGGATGCCCGGCCTGGCCTTCAATTTATTTGTGTGTTTCCAGAAACTACGAAAATCATTCTTAGCGTGGTGTGAGGCAAGAATATCCATTCTAACTTGGTCTTCATGGTCTTGGCACCACTTCAACCTTGACTTGAAGACTCTTCTAGCCCCACACATTTCGTTATAAACTAACCCACTAGTAGGTTTACCATATGACGCCCACAACAAAAATTTTTGTCTAGCCACCCTGTGAGCCTCGGCAACATGCTTGTTCCAGCCTACTATTCGCCGCTTTGAGCGTCTATTGTCGCTTCCCCGACCCACCAAAGAAGCCGCACTCAAGGCGTGTATAATATCTGCATACAACTTGTCAATAACAATTCTGTGATTGGAATCGTTACACGTACTATCACAACATTCACCAAGTTCGTGTGGGAAGTCGATTAGCTTTAATCTTTCATGACATTTAAGCAGATAATCTTCTATCTGATTTTGACTTCTCTCCCCCCACACAACCTTGTTCACACACACAACATTGGCACATTTCTTTGGCAGAATCACATTCAAATCACATTCGACAACCAGTGGCAGATGGTCAGACCAAAGTACATCATAAATTACATACACATTCCTGACAGAGGGCAGAGCTGCCTCCGTCACTACACAGTGATCGAGCCACCTCTTTGAGCCATGCGCCTCACTCAAGAATGTGTATGTGCCCGAATGTAATCCTAACATTTCAGTATCGATACATGTCCATGTTTGGTCACTACAATAACCGGCGAGTTCGAAATAAAATAGCTCAGATGAGTGCGCATTAAAATCCCCTAACATGTACACATAATCTATATTACAGCTATCAATAATCGCACTCACCAAGCTCAAGATATCCGTAAAATCCATTAAATTCGATGCCGTGTCCGTGGGCATGTAAACACTAAACACTAAAAAGGATTTATCCTTTATTACAATTTTCACAGCACAAATACGTGGGTTACCGCACTGCACAACAACCACATTCTGGAACAGACTTTTTCTCCACAACAAGGCGACGCCACCGTGGGGTCTACCGCGTTGAATGCCTGCTGACGTATCCACCGCCGATACTCCGGTACAGCTGAATTCACCGCTTATTGAGTCAAGAAACGTGATTTCCTCAGGCAGTAACCACGTTTCCTGTAGCGCAATTAAATCAGACTGCTTACATAAGTCACGGACACTTTGAATGGAGCGCTTGACATTTTTGCAATTAAATGACACCAATTTGCAGACACTATCATTACCCATCATTAATAATTAATTGTGGGCCGACTTCCTTAACGATAGATGTATTATTAAGACGTTTCGGCCTGTAATTCACAAAACGTCGAAAAATAATCCCCTGTGGCCACAGCTTATTATCCAAATACAATTGCAGATTACTCTGGGACACCAAGAACTTATATACATTGTGTTCGCATTTCCGTTTAATATTAATCCTTTCTAGGTTTACTTTTTCCCCAGTTTTCTTTTCAATATAATGGGTTATGTGCGACTCGGAAGCGTCCCTATGTACATTTGAAATAAATATGGGGATTTTTCTGTCTGCTGATCTGAATTTCTCCTCAGATTCAACAATACTGCTGCCAGTGTTACCTTTAAGGCGATCATTATATTTTGGTTTCTTATGATGCACCACTGTAAATCCATCATCAACGTTAACAGCAGCAACACTTGCATACGATGGACACGGCGCCGCCGCCGGCCGCAACGAGCGCGTCACAGCTTCACACAGTTGTTTACTAGGCTCGCTAGCAGTGGCTGATAACGGTAACGATGACGCATCACCCCGGTACCCGCTACTCGTCATGCGGATCATGCCGTCTCTGTCGCCGTCGCCGCTGTCTGATTCACAACGGTTAACCGTTAGAAGATGAGTTTTAGTACTACCCTCACTTTGATTTTTGTTCACATTCGAAGTACTATGATTAGATTGACGAGTTATATCGACCGATACTAACTGTCCACAGCTGCCAGGTGAATCTTCTTGATTTGTGCGGATAGTGCTGTTATCACAGGATGCACCTCTCTTTGTGTTTACATTAGTGGCCGCATATGGAAGTGACATCAATTTCAAATTACACTCCGTTTTAAAACCGTCCAGATCCTCTTGAGTCACATAAGACGCTTTGATTTGATCAATCTCAGCTCTTACTATCACTAAATCCTTCAGCAGTTTTGACACATCCAGATGATCGAAAAGTATGGGAGGTAGGTTGTTGAGATCGCGGGCTACAAAAACCGGCAAAACATCTGGATCAGTGGTTTTAAAAATGGCAATGATGTCGTTCAATACTCCGTTATCTTTGCCTTTTCCTTTTCGAACAGTGCTACGCACCTCTGAAGACAACGATTCCATCAGTAACGTCTTTGATTTTTGAATCTGCTCGCTAGAAAAAGCCGATGCACATATTTTCACCATACTCGTCTCATCGGAGAGCGACACTTTATTTTGTATATAAGCTAATAGCTCGTCGATAACAATGTTACACGACACACACTTTACTGTATCGGACATTTTGGTAATTGCGCACGGGCAGCGCGAAAACCGACAAACACGAGCGCAATAATGACGGCGCGCGCGCAACTGATACCTTTAACTACTTATACCTTTTCTCAAACTATCAAGACCTTCATGGACAAGTGTTGGAGAAGATAGATAGTTCTTTGATCGACATAAGAGCCTGTAGGTACCTTTTTTTTTTTAACCACCAAAATAGGGTTAGAGAAAAAGAGATTTACTGACATAAATGATTCCGTTATCTTACAAAACTTGCACAATCATTTTGACATTCGCTAGGTATATCAATACAATATGAATTGCCAGTTCTTTACGTATTGTACTTATTTTTGTTACAGAATTGCCAGAAGTAAAAAGGTGAAAATAAGATTTCAATAAATTAAACGACCTTTTAAAATTGAATCCACATCAATATTAATATAGGTTTTGCGATTATTATTCTCAACAAAATGTATGCTTTAAGTAGTTTTAGAAATTTGTTTTAGAATTGGATAATATATACTACTTTTATGCCAGGAATATCAAAAAGATTCTCACCCAAAAGGACATTATCTATAACAATATTATAAAGAGGAAAGATTTTTTTTGTTTGTTTGTTTTTTTGTACCGAATAGGCTCCGAAACTACTGGACCGATTTAAAAAATTCTTTAACCAATAGAAAGCTACATTATTATTGAGTGACATATGCTATTTTTTAATCCCGGAAACGGGGCCTGTGGGGTGGCCCACGGGAGCGAAGCCGCGGGGAACAGCTAGTATTGAATATAGTTATCAGGCACCAACAAGAGCTCAAGCTCCAGATTCAGATTCAGGTAATTAACACAAATGATAAGAGTAGAACTAAATGTATTTTCTCCAACGCCGAATAATATCGTTTTGATAAGTATTTTGCCACTGGTGGAATCTCCAAGACTAACGCATCAATGAGCACTCTGCTCAACTATCAATGAGACAGATAAAGTAAAGACCATCGATTTTGCCAATCGTAGACGGCTATTCGCAACAATTACGAACTTAACAGATTGTATAGATAGATAGATAAACCATTAACCATTTATTTAGGGGTTAGACCAGATAGCACTTTCTTGGTTTGGTCATTATGAGTAGAGATCCTTTCGGATTCACTATTAGTAGGGGAATCCTTAAGAGGAGCACATTTGACATCGCTATGTCTTATAGTTATAACCTTGCGAGTTATGTTTAGTCTTTTAGCATGAATATTGTGATCAGCAGAATCATGTACTGGATGTTTACGGTTATTAGAAAAGCAACGTTTTAGGTGTCAATCGTCACAAATAAGTCCAACACACCTGATTCCACGGCATCCACCAAATGCAGCCCGGTCACTTTCACGCCAACAGCCTTCTTCGATAACTCCCGTTTAAACGATGCCTATTCGGCCAAACTGCTTTTCTTGTTGCTCGTATACTCCATAAAAGCAGTAAGGTCATCATAGAATCAGGATGCATCTGCAAATTATGGAATACGATTAGAGTTCATGTCTTAATTTTCCGACTTAAAATCGTCAACATGATACTTTTAATGGCATCATCGGGATCAAAAAGAGGGTAGATATAAATGTTATTAAAATTTCTTGCACGCTGGGTGTATGAATGAATGATGAATGGATGCAAAATTTGTACCGTCAGAGTGGTAGTTTTAGTCTGAAGAAATAACCGTCATTTCTTTCATGTTAGTTGAAGAATAAAATCAAGAGAAACAGAATTACTGCCCTGATTGTCCAGTTCTCCGGAGTATTCGAGCTCGAAGGCCCGTGTGGGTGTCCTGGTTTTCTTGCATGGTGCATCTCTGCTGCCATGTGACTGGCACGCCATGGATTGGAGACGCTAATTCTTGGTTAGAAGTGGCATCAGAGGTTTCCGGAACGTTTGACACCATACTGAAACTCAAGAGAAGTGGAACATGTGTTAGTACATGGGCGCTCGATCTCGCTTCTGATGTGAGAGAGTAAACAACAAAAAGTGAGGTTATAAGTAAATGTGAGGGTAAAAGTAAATGGAATAAAACCAATGCATAAATTAGACCATAATTATTATATTCAAAGCAGCATAATAACTTCAGTAAAATACTTGCCACAATATTATTGCGTAAAAACTACACGCACATTAATAATGAAAAACGTCGGTACACAACATAATCACATTTATCACATTAATAATAAATAAAGAGCAATCAAAACGTACCTGACCGTTCAAAGTCCGAAGGCAAACCAAAATTGAACGATCTGGCTTCTTGCACACTCTTTTATAATGCGGCTTGCTTGTCAGTGGCAGGGAGCGCGTAGTCAATACACTAACTTATTAAACAGGAAGTAACTCTAAAGATACTCAAATATTATAAAAAATAGGAATTAGTTATTTCTCCCACAAGTACAAAAAAACTACTAAACTTTAGGTCGCGCGGGTGTGAAACGAGGGCGCGTTTTGTTCCCTCAAGGTCGTTGGCGTTAGTCGTCTAGCGAAATATATATGTGCATCTGTGTTTAACCCTTCTCGGAATCCTGTATATTCCGTGATGTTATGTAGTTATTTTAATATTAGAATGCTATGGAGATATTTTTGTGTATTTTTTATTTATTGGTTGGCTCGCCTTTGACCACTTTGCAATGATGTGGTCGACGGTGAAGCACGTTTCATGTGGGTAATATTTTCTTGTTCTCATCTTGTTTTTGACAGTTCCAAACTGAAGATGGTATTGGAGCTCTGCTGTTGCTGTATGCTTGTGTGTTATCAAGAGGATGTGACAAGTAAGTAATTTTCCTTTGATATAATAAAATAAGCCTTTTAACGTTGCCACTGCTGAGACACCGGCCTCTCCTCTGTGAGAGAGATACTGGCTTTAGTACACCACGCGGGCACAGTGTGGGTTGATGGATGTCACATGTCATCGAATTTGTGGTTCTAAGACATGGCCGGTATCGTCACGATGTTTTGCCTTTACTGTTTTTAGAGCAGTGACGATGAAATAATTTACTCAAAGAAAAGCGCCTGCCTTGGTCGGGTTTGAAGCTACGACATCGGCGGAAACATCGCGCGGGGCAGCGGGGGGGTTTACCAATGAGTATCAGGACATGTAATTTTGTTTAGGGTTATTTGGCGGATACTACACAATTTTAAGACTTAAACAATGAATAAAACAATTATGTTTTAATGTAAATAATCAACTGTCGTTTTAATTTAATCAGACCTAACCAGTAGCTGGTAGGTTGGTACAATTAAATTGGATAACTGCTATATGTGCTATGATCATTACTCACGTATATTGACTACTGATGATAGTCACTTATTACGATAAATTGATCCTTTTCATTGATTATTTTATTTTTAAAGCTGATAAGAAGCTAGACCTAAAAGGTAAACTTTTATTCTTCTCAATTAATTACAGCATCAAGAAAGACCTGGACGGCAAGATAACACATCTGGTGTCCGCTCACGTCGAGGGTTCCATTAATGTGGTGACGCTTCTCTTGACCGGTCGAGCTACTCCGTATCTTCATAATGGAGTGTTGTACGTTGGTGATGAGGATCATTATGTGAGTATTTTGTTTCATAGCCATATCAGTATAGATTTAGGCGTAATATAGAAAAATAGGCAGTAAGTGTGCAATGAAAATTATGGATTGAGTTGATACAGATTATTTTGTCCATGGCCATTTTTACCACAATTTATGTTCTAATTTATATTCAAATTGTAATAACCAATAGCAATTGGCATAGTAATAATTATTATTATTATAGTCACTATGTCGAAAAGCGATAATATAACAGTAATTAAAAATGCTTAATTATGCTTTATCTTGTCGTTATGTTTTCAGGCCATGCCACAATTTGGAATACTGGCTCGTAGTCCAGTCGGTCTTCTGGTGTGGTACGGTGGTGAGGAGAACTCCAAGAATAACATCAACAAGCACTACCCTGGATCCAGGTTGAAGACTCCGGCTTTGCCTATTTGGGTATGTACATCATTTTAATTTATTATTCATGGAACGTATTATTACCTTTTGTAAAAGATGAATAAGACTGGTCAAGAATTAAATCCACTGACTGGCAAGTTGAAAGGCTAACTTTTAGCTGCTTAGTCTAAACCCATGGCCATTCAGAAACCACAAATATTAAGACACGAAATGACGACTCTAATGCAATAATAGCGATTCTAATACATCCTCAAAATACGTCTTCGTACACAGATTCGTTACATGCATAGTTTTATTTCTGTACAATAGATTAAATTGAAAATGATGTATCTATAAATTATAAGATCATTAAGAGATTTCTTACGGAGAGAAAGATTATCTCCTGATTCTAACTAAATAATAATATTACTTTATCCTTAGTTTAAGTAGGCATATACAAGTTATAGCCATTGTTAATTTATTATTATTACATGTTTTAAGCATTTTATAGCATTTAGCACACAGTTCCAACCCAGTTCAGGCAAATAAGCAACAGTGTTCTGTTATATTTTTAAGATATTTTATTGTAAAATGTGCCTTATGTTATAAATAAACGATATTATATATTATTATTTATAAATGAACAAAAAAATGGGGTTATTGGATGATTCGCACGAATTTAACTCGCCCGAAAAGTGCAAATCGACCCGTTTCAAAAATATAATTTTTTCTGTGGCGATTCGCCCGAAGTAAATTTATCGGGGTGCGAATCGACCACTACAAAATTATTGAGTAGGCAATTGGCACAAATTTTATTTTTAGAGAACAAAAATAAAAGTACGTAAACAAAAGTACAGTCGTGCTCACCCGTCTCGGAAATAATATGAAGAATTAATCGAAGTGCATAGACATTTTACTTGAATCTAGGAGAGCAAAGCATTAAATAAGTAATTACCACTTAAAACGTGGAGATATGCAAGTTAGATAAATTAGACAGGAGACAAAACAATAAGAGAGAGGCAGCAATATAAGCTTAAAAAAAATTTAAGAGTAAGCTCTATATGCTATCAGCTAATTCCGGTACCGGTAAAATTAAGTACCGGTAAATTTAAGTACCAGGAGATTATGATCATGAGGAGCTAGGCTGGAATCATGAGCGTTAAAAAGTGTACCGTGTAATTTTCGATTCTGAAGTCCTAGTACTCCGTTAGTCTCTACTGCTAATGATTCTAGCCGTGAAATACTTCTTCATAATTGTGGCCTCCTGGTGGATGTAGTTATTTATCTACCCAACCCTACCTTTTTTTTTTTTTTTTTTTTTTTTTGATAACGCTGGAAAAAAAAAAAAAAAAAAAAAAAATGCATTACGCATACCCGCCCATCGGGGGAATGGACGGGCTATGTGGGACTCCCCGGGCAAGCCCGGTATACCCACTAAAATAAACCAGCGCACTCCCGCATCGTCTTTATGGAGGAGGACTGGGAAACCGGCACAGCCTTTACGCCCAGTCCTCCGCCGACGACTGCCCACCATAATGGCGGGCCCCGCACGCCCCTCCCTCAGTGGAGGGGCCCGGGAATGACCGTGAGTGATCGGCCATTCCCGCCCGACGAGGGTGGTGATTGTGCAATGCAGACGACAGGCGCCCCCGCACCTGCCGCCCGCTAATCACCACCAGGGGGTGGGCGCAGGCGATCGTACAACCGCCCTCTCCCACCCCCACCGCTGCCTCCTTTTGCGACATGGCGTCCTCGCAAAAGGAGGCAACCGCCACCAAGGCCTCCCCGCTCCCCAGCATGGAATACACCACACCGGGAAGCGAGAGGACCTGCCACACATCTCCTCCTCAGGGCACGGCGCAGCTACGCCCCCGCTGGGCACACCTAGACGGTGTGCCGCGCCGTACCCTCCACCGCGCTGGACCTAACGGTCCCCTCCTATGCGGCATCTGGCCAGAATCCGCGAAGGCCAGACGCCGCCCTCCGCGTGTGCGGCGAAGCGTCGACCGACGCTCCGCCGCCTCCTCCCACCATTGACTTGTCCCTGCCGACCATCCCACGTCAAAGGAGGGTCGGCAACGGCAAGTCACTACCTCCTCGTGGGCCCACTTCCCGCCCCCGAGCCGCGGCCACCCCCACCCGCAAGAGAGATTCCGGGCTGCAGAGCCAGGTGCAGAGCGGGCAAAGCCCGGATGCAGAGCCGGGCAAAGCAGGGTGCAGAGCTGGTCAGTGCACTCGGGGAGCTCAAACCGCACGAGCGCCGAGTGCAAAGCCAGGTGCAGAGCGGGCAGAGCCGGTCACTGCAGAGCCGGGCAGTGCAGGGTGCAGAGCTGGGGTGCCCCGGGCGTTCCCCCCCGCAGGGGAAGGCGGCCCGCCCAGAGGCCAGGAAGCGAGCCCCACCGCTGTCCTACAAAACCTAACCTACCCCACCCACCCCAACCTAACCTACCTACCCAGACTACCCCTTCGTCGCATCTGGAGTGTCCTCTGCTAATCAGGGGAACACCCAGAGCGACACCAACCCCCCCTCCCCCCCGTCAGGTATTCGCCACCGCCAACAAGAACCCACGAATGGGAAGTTATTGACGGTGCCCAGGGTGCACCAGCCCAGCGGGTTGCTCTTCCCCCCGGACGTATCCGAAAGAGACCAGCAACCAACTAGGCCAACGTGGAGGTTACCTGACCCGCACCCCACCCAACCCTACCCTACCCTAACCTACCCTACCCTACCCTACCCTACCCTACCCTACCCTACCCTACCCTACCCGAACCTACACTACCCTACACTACCCTACCCTACACTACCCTACCCTACCCTACCCTACCCTAACCTACCCGACCCCCAGTGGTGGTCCGAGGAGCTCGCTGTGAAGAAGAAGGAGGTCACCAGGTTCAGGAACCGCATCCGCAACGCCGCGCCGGTCTGGCGAGCGATGGTCGTCAATGAGTACCTGAAAGCCAAAGAAGAGTATGAGATGCAAGCGAAGAATGCCCAAGTCGCCAGCTGGAAGGAGTTCTGCCGGAAGCAGGATCGGGAAGGGGTCTGGGAGGGGATCTACAGGATCATCGGTAGGACTGCCAGACGGCAGGAAGAACTGACCCTATGCTGCGATGGTACATTCCTCAGTCCAAGTGAATCGGTCGCCCTACTAGCAGATACGTTCTACCCCAAAGACAGAGTAGACCAGGACAACGCTGACCACAGGCGAATTAGAGAAGTGGCCAGTCGAGTGAATGAATGGGTCTATGGTGAACATCATGACCCTTCTTTTACGACGCTGGAGCTGAAGATCGCCGTGGCAGGTTTCAATCCCAAAAAGGCACCAGGAGGGGACGGACTGACGTCTGACATCTGCAGTCGAGCGATCCACCAGGACCCAGAATTGTTCCTTGCCCTTTACAACAAGTGCCTCGAACTGGCACACTTTCCGGAGATCTGGAAAGAAGCTACGGTCGTGGTTAGGAAGCCGGGCAAGGACAACTATCTGACCCCCAAGGCATACCGACCAATCGGTCTGTTGCCTGTTCTGGGGAAGGTCCTGGAGAGGATGGTCGTAGCACGTCTAAAGTGGCAGCTTGTACCGCGGTTTAGTACCCGCCAGTTTGGCTTTATGCCCCAGAGGAGCACCGAGGACGCCCTCTATACGCTAATGGAGCACGTACAGGACAAGTTGAGGCTGAAAAAGCTAATTGTCCTGGTGTCATTGGATATAGAGGGGGCCTTCGACAGCGCTTGGTGGCCAGCTATAAAAGTCAGGCTGGCTGAGGAAAAGTGCCCGGTCAACATCAGGCGGCTGCTAGATAGCTATCTCGACAGTAGGAGGGTTAAGATTCGTTATGCCGGGGAGGAATGTACTCGAGAGACTGACAAAGGCTGTGTTCAAGGGTCTATCGGTGGTCCAATACTGTGGAACCTCCTTCTGGATCCACTCCTAAAGGACCTGGAACGACGGGGTATCTTTGTGCAGGCGTTCGCGGATGACATCGTCTTGGTCGTGGATGGCGACACGGCGACTGAAGTCTCGAGAACCGCCAATGCAGCCCTCGCCCATGTTCAGGATTGGGGCGTCCGAAATAAGCTGAGGTTTGCACCGCACAAGACCTGTGCGATGACCATAACCAACAAGCTTAAGTACGACACTCCAATGCTGAGCATGGCCGGGGTCGACATTGGTATGGTGAAGAAAATGAAGTTGCTGGGTCTGACCATTGACGAGAAGCTCACTTTCAGTGAGCATACCGCGAACGTCTGCAGGAGGGTAACGGATGTTTATAAGCAGCTGTCTCGCGCTGCTAAAGTTAGTTGGGGTTTAAACGCCGAAGTAATCCATACCATATACACGGCAACAATCGAGCCCATAATCACGTACGCGGCCGCTGCCTGGGCTCCTGCTACGAAAAAGCAAGGTATACGGAAGAAGCTAGGCTCGGTCCAACGAGGATTCGTCCAGAAGCTCTGTAAGTCCTACCGTACTGTCTCTCTTAACTCGGCACTGTTACTATCCGGGATACTACCTCTAGATCTGCGCATACAAGAGGCAGCCGCCCTGTATGAAGCAAGAAGAGGGTCGTCTCGGTTCGTGCCAGGAGACCGGGAGATTGAGGGTGCGGTGAGATTTGCAGAGACTCCTCACCCTGCCAAACAAATGGCTTTGGAATTCATGTGCCTGGCAGACCAACAGCTTGTGGACGGTCAGAATGTGCAGGCAGTGCGTATATTCACTGACGGCAGCAAGATTGAGGGGAAGGTCGGAGCCGCATTATCCATTTGGGATAATGATGGTGAAGTCCGGAACCTCAAGCTTAGCCTCGCCGCGTACTGCACTGTCTACCAGGCTGAATTACTGGCCATTTGCAAAGCGACAGATGTAATCCTCGCGCGGCAAGAGGCGAACTATGGTTTGTACAGCGACTCAATGTCTGCATTGCAGACGCTGACAAACCATGGCTCTCTCCATCCCCTGGCAGTTCGCGCGCGCGCCAACTTGGCTCAAGCTCTGGTCCAGAGCAAAGTTGTATCCTTGTTCTGGGTCAAGGCCCACGCGGGCCTGCCGGGGAATGAGCGAGCGGACGAGTTGGCTAAGGAGGCAGCATTGTCGTTACGGAGGAAGCCGGACTATGATCGGTGTCCGGTTTCATTTATCAAGCGACAGATCCGTTTGGAATCGCTTGATGAATGGAATCGGAGATATGTGACTGGCGAGACGGCCTCTGTGACGAAAATGTTTCTTCCCGACGCCATAGCAGCTTTCCGTATTGTACAACAGGTGCGGCCTACAGGCTTACTCACACAAGTTTTGACAGGGCACGGTGGGTTCTCTGAATACTTGAATCGTTTCAAGTGTAAGGAGAGCCCAGCGTGCGCCTGCGATCCCGACATGTCTGAGAGTGTCCAGCACATACTCATAGATTGCCCGATTTTTACCAGGGAACGCTATCAACTACAATGTGAGCTGGACATGAGACTGTCGTGTGAGAGTCTACACGAGTTTATGGGTAAGAAACACCGGGAAAAGTTCCTAGCATACTGCGAGAATGTGGCCATAATTGTAGTAAATAGAAATAAAAGTTAAGAGTAAGCTATGTTTCATTTATATTGTTATTATATAAGATTAGAAACATAGGAAAAACAGCACAAATCTAAGTAGAAAGCAAGCAAGTAGTATCTAAGAAAGTACCAATGTAATGTACATGTAAAGTATTAAAATAAGTTGTACCTAGAAATAAGTAGTTAAGAAAAATGTAAAAATAAATGTATTAACTGTATTATTTCCCCAAACTATTTAAATAAAGTTTGCCCTTAGCGTAGTCTATCTATATCTATAAAAGCGAAAGGTGACTGACTGACTGACTGACTGACTGACTGACTGATCAATCAACGCACAGCCAAAACTGCTAAGCCTAGAAGCATGAAATTTGGCAGAAAGTTTCCTCAAGTGACGTAAGTGTGCACTAAGAAAGGATTTTTGGAAATTTCACCCCTAAGGGGGTAAAAAGGGGGTTGAAAGTTTGTATGAAAAATCTAATTCCTGCGACCAAAATTTTTGAAACTTGGCACAAATAGTATTCTAAGTAAATGATACAGATTGACACTATTAGTTTTTTCGAAACTACCCCCAAATAATGATTTAGGGGTTGTTGAAATTTGTATGGAAAATCTGATTTCTTCGGTCAATAAACTTGAAACTTGCCACAAATACTAACCTAAATGAATAATAAAGGTTGCCATTATAATTTTTTGAAACTACCCCCAAAAGACGATTTAGGGGTGTTAAAGTTTTTTTGAAGAATCTTATTACTTCAGTTAATAAACTTGAAACTAGACATAAATACTAATCTAAATAAACAATAAAGACTTTCATTGTTAGTTTTTCGAAGCTACCCCCAAAAGATGATTTAGGGGATGTTATTTTTTTTGAAGAATCTGATTTCTTGGGTGAATAAACATGAAACTTGACATAAATACTATCTTAAATAAACAATAAAGTTTGTGATTATTAGTTTTTTGCAACTACCCCCGAAAGACGATTTAGGAGGTATTACAGTGTTTTTGCAAAATCTGATTTCTCGGGTCAATAAACTTGAAACTTGCCACAAATACTAACCTAAATGAATAATAAAGGTCGCTAAATATTATTATTTTTTGAAACTACCCCCAAAAGAAGATTTAGGGGATGTTAGTTTTTTTGAAGAATCTGATTTCTTGGGTGAATAAACTTGAAACTTGGCATAAATACCATAATAAATAAACAATAAAGGTGGTCATTATTAGTTTTTTGCAATTACCCCCAAAAGACGATTTAGGGGTGTTAAAGTTTTTTTGAAGAATCTTATTACTTCAGTTAATAAACTTGAAACTAGACATAAATACTAATCTAAATAAACAATAAAGACTTTCATTGTTAGTTTTTCGAAGCTACCCCCAAAAGATGATTTAGGGGATGTTATTTTTTTTGAAGAATCTGATTTCTTGGGTGAATAAACATGAAACTTGACATAAATACCATCCTAAACAAACAATAAAGATTGTGATTATTAGTTTTTTGCAACTACCCCCAAAAGACGATTTAGGGGAAGTATTTTTTTTTGAAGAATGTGATTTCTTGGGTGAATTAACTTGAAACTTGACATAAATACCATCCTAAATAAACAATAAAGGTTGTCATTATTAGTTTTTTGCAACTACCCCCAAAAAACACTGTAATACCTCCTGGTATCAGTGATTTGAAAAAAAAAATTTCTTCGGTCAATAAACTTGCCACTAATATACTAACCTTAAAGAATAATAAAGGTTGCTCTTATTATTTTTTGAAACTACCCCCAAAAGACGACTAAGGGGATGTTATTTTTTTTTTGAAGAATCTGATTTCTTGGGTGAATAAACAATAAATTTGACATAAATACCATCCTAAATTTGACATAAATACCATCCTAAATGAATAATAAAGGTTGCTATTATTATTTTTTCAAACTACCCCCAAAAGACGATTAAGGGGATGTTAATTTTTTTGAACAATCTGATTTCTTGGGTCAATAAACATGAAACTTGACATAAATACCAACCTAAATTAACAATAAAGTTTTTCAATAATTTGTTTTTCGAAACTACCCTTAAAATACGACTTCGGGGTGGTAAAGATTTTTGATTACTTTTACTGCACATAGCTTCTTTTTATAACGTTGGGGAGCACTTAGGAGGGGTTTTTGGAAATTCAACTTTTTAAAGGGTTAAAAGGGAGACATTTATTTGTATAAAAATCTTATTCCTTTGGCAAAATAATAAAGGATGGCATCATTCGTTTTTCGGATTTACCCCCAGAAGACGATTTAGGGGTGTCAAAGTTTCTTTGAAGAATCAAATGGCACTAGGACCTCTACATCGATTTGGAACTACCGAACTGGACCGTTTGTCTCAGGTTTAATAGCAGCTGATTTTTGTTTGCCATCACACGAACGAAGTCGCGGGCGGAGTTAATATTATAAATGTGAAAGTGACTCTGTCTGTCTCTCTGTCCAGCTTTTCACGCTTAAACCGTTGAAAATATCCCGGAAATCTTACCTAAGGGGGGGGGAAAGAGAGGTAGAAGTTTGTATTTTGTGTAACCCACAATATTATGCTGCGATATAAAAAATAAGCTATTCGAATTACTAATGCTTCGCAGACGAAGTCGCGGGCAACAGCTAGTATTAAATAAGTGGGAGTCCCACCCACAAGAATGCATGATGATGAATGAAAGAAAGATACAGGATGCAGAATAAAAGTACGAGAGGCATAGAAGCGAGAACTTGTATGAATGAAGTTAAGCAGAAAATAGGCGCCGACTACGTTGGTGGGATTAGTACCTATATTAAAAAAAAAAAAAAAAAAAAACCTACCCGACCCTACACTACCCTACAATACTCTACCCTACACTACCCTACACTACCCTACCCTACACTACCATACCCTATCCTACCCTACCTATAAACCTCACGGAGCCCGAGACCTTAAATAACGAATAACTTTAATTACTTAACTTTAACTTCTTTTTCACAATTTCACAGTGAACACAATACCGGTTTGTCACTTGAAATCAAAGACCTTATACTTCTTACTACTAGACTGTGCACTATGGCGCAAAAACCGGTCCGAGCGAGATGGCTCCCGTTGGTAGTGTGTCTCTTTCTAATGAGGTGACCATGACCAAATATGACACGGGACAAATTGATTGTAAAAACAATAGTGTAAGTATCCCAATATATGTATTTATGCTACCTAACTACGCTACCTAAACCTGCAAAATTCATTGAAAAAAAAATGTGTATTTTTTGGAATCTAAGTCTCTTACCGAGCCGGTGTCGAGCGTACAGAATTTCGACATCCCATGTTTTTCCTTTGGTGTCGTAAGAGGCGACTAAGGGACAAACCAGAGAATGATCAGCAGCTTTCTCTGTGCATTTGTAACAACCATACTGGGATCGCCAACCCGCCTGCACAGCACTCCCCGTGAATAAACATAGCCTCTAGTGCCCGGCAGCCTGCCTAACCTCGACTACGGTAGCGGTCTAGGTTACGGTATGGCAAGGGGTGCAAAGAATCCCGGACGAGATCCGGCTACCCCAACAAATACCGACGACAGGACCTGGCAACGTACAACACGCGCACACTCCGGACTCCGGACCGACGATAAGATGACCGAACTCGAAGAGGAATTGAGCAGTTTACGATGGTGTATTCGGGGAGGACTCGATAATCCTCAAATCCCAAGTCTGCATAAGTCTTATTCTTCAAGACCCGTCGTATAGATAGGAAAAAAACTCTCTGATCTTACTCTGAAGCTCATGAAGAGGCGTTAGATGATCCTGCAGTCTTCAGACGATGAATTGAAATACCCCAAAGGATCTCAATGATTTTACATATTGTCCAGTTGCTTAAACAGTTGAGAAACAAAACTACACCAATTTTATTCCACTAGGAATCAATTTGCGAATAATATTAACAGCCGCTGAATTTTACTCGAACAAAACCCGCCAAAACCGCCGCAAACCTGGTGGTCTTTTTTTTTTTTTTGTTCGCCCTTTTCGGGCAGGCTAAGGTCTTGGACCATACCGTTTCGTCTTCAGTGCAATTTTAACATTCTTTAGTATGCATTAGAATACGGGTGTAACAGATTGTAATGGTTTTTGGAGTATTTGGCAGCAAATTGTATCGAGTCAGCCTTCCCAGTAAGCTTTGCGGAGGTAGTCAATACTACAATAAAATTCTCAGCTCCACTATCCTGAGATCGCTTCTGTCAATGATTTCACATATTGTCCAGTTGCGTAGACAGTTGAGACACAAAACTACACCAATTTTATATAACAATATCCACTAGGAATCAATTTGCAAATAATATTAACAGCCGCTGAACTTCACTCGAAAAAATCCCGCTAATAACTCCAACCTGGTGGTCTTACATTTAGTATTACCAGGCCCAAACATTTAAAAGTACTACTCTTACTCAGTATTAATGAATAATTATTTAAATACAATGAATTGATTAATTATAGGAGCTGTAAAAATATTTAAATACGTTTCAAAGTTTCATAGACTTTGAAACGTATTTAAATATATTTTTTTATTCGTTCGTTTTAGTAAAGCATAAAAAAGAAAATATTTTTTTTTTTACCATTTCTACCAAACCCAATGATTAGTTGAGCTGGCAAGATGTCAGACAAGGACACACTACCAGCGGGCACCCTCTCGCTCAGGACCGCTTTTGGTTAACTACCGCTTATAAGGGAATAGCTAACCTAGATGTATGATGATAGATTTCATTTTAGCTATACAAAAATTTTTGGTGCACAGTCTAGTAGTAAGAAATACGTATAAGGTCTTTGCTTGAAATTAACTGATCAGAGAACAATTAAAGCCAATGTACTACCATAGATTACTAAATAGGTTATGCGAAGTTTGTATAATGCGTTCTGAAATCAAACTCATATACTCAGACCACACTTAGGTGCGCCTACCTATATTTTACCTTAGTAACGTCATAAAATCGGTACATTTAATAATATTTATCTATACATAACTATTCCGTGGCGAGTTATTTTCAAAATTTAATTAGAATTTAATTAAGTAACCACGTTTCCGAACAAATGATGCTCGAATTTTAAGTAACCACGTTTCCGAACAAACAATGTTCTTTCAATATAGTCTATGGCTGTGAATGACATTGACATTCTCAGCTTTTTTTAAATATGCAAAATTAAATGTATATTTTTCAATATTTCTGAGAGATTTTCTTAATATTTTTTTCCGTAAGAACCTTCTCCTAATAATAACAAATACAACAAAAAAAGAATTAGTGAAATCGGTCCAGCCATTCACGCGTGATGCCGTGACCAAGGAAAACGGGTTTCATTTTTATATATATAGATTAAACTCTCTACTGAATTTAATCGAATCTTTGATAAAATCTGAAAATATAAACGACCCAACACTAGTAAGTACCTACTGATTCATAGGTGCCATTTAATTTTGTGAAATAAAATTGCAAAATATATCGATAGGTGCCGTATGTGCCATAACTCAGGTGCCATTCAATCAGTTTCCGTTTAAGTGGGTGCCCAATGTGGAATACGTCCTCAAATCATATAGTAGTTATTTTAATAAAAACATTTTTGATAAATTTTTGTATCATTTCATATTAATAAAAATATTTAGCCCTTAATACTACTGTACTTGAGTGTACTTTATCTTAATGGTATTGCATAAAATACAATGTATGTGCCAATTGCCTACTACATAATTATGGAGTGGTCGATTCGCACACCGATAAATTCACCTAGGGCAAATCGCCACAGAAACATTAAAATTTTTAAAAAGGGCCGATTCGCACTTTCCGGGCAAGTTAAATTCGTGCAAATTGTCCAATAACCCAAAAAATGAGGCTTAAACATTTTCGTCTACTCTATGCCTAGAATAATCTAGTGGAATAAAGATACCCACAGCAGCAAGACATTATTTTAATAATCTCATTCAAAATTTATTTCAGGTTACCAGCTGCTCAGGCCACTACGGGGTCCTCTTTAACACTAACCGTGAACTGCTTCGAAATTATCACGCTGAACGAAGGTACCTAATCATTTTTCTACCACTTAAGATAATTATTTTCTGCCCTCATTCAATAATCATAACAATAAAATTCCCTAAATTCGATACACCCACAGACAGATTACCTCGTTTACTTAAGACCTTTCACAACTGCTCTTTAAATATTTTAAAGGTTTCACTACCCCTACAATGAAAATTCAACTCTGTCTCTCTTGTCTCAAGGTTCGATATCCACTACTATACCTGTGGCGGTTGCAGCGTTCTGCTGAATGTGGATACTCGGGCCCATGATGACGTAGTTGGCACGTTGCGTAGTGACGACATCAGTGCTACTCCGCTTGAGAAATTGATACATTCCAAGTATGCTAAAGCCGTCCTCTTAATTATTATATGTTTCTACACGTCTTTTTAGCTTGTTGATGGGCAGTAAAGTTTTAAATAAAATGTTTGGTACAGTATTCAGCTACGGCAAAAACATTCGCTAACGCAGCCGTAAATGTTACGTGATCATTCCCTTACTTTTAGCACTTCAATCATCGCAATCGCTAACATCGAATGACACTCGTCTAGAGCCTCTGAGGCCTTAGAGAAATGACATTCTATCATCGAAAGCATGGCGATAGCGATTGTCAAAAAGGCATATTTTTATGGGATTGACAACTGATATCGAAAAATTTCTCATGCTCCATTTCATTACCACTGCTCTTAAAACAGTGAAGGAAAACATCGTGAGGAAACCGGCATGTCCTAGAACCAAAAATTCGAAGACATGTGACGTCTACCAACCCGCACTGGGTCTGCGTGCTGGTTTACGGCCCATTGCCTCTCACAGAGAGGAGGCCTGTGTCCTTGCAGTGGGAACATTAATAGACTGATGATGATGATCAAAAAATCTCGTGATAAATCCCTTACTTTTTGATATTTCGACTATTGCCTTCGCTGACACCGAATGCCACAAGTGGCACATACAATTTTGCCTTTATATCATTCGCTATCGCCACGCTTTCGATGATAAAATGTAAGAATTTTAAGTTAAAAATACTTCGGTTTTTTTTTTTCCTTGGAAAATTACCTGACTTTGGTGGCTTCTCATTCCATTGATTTCCAATATTTTTTAAAACAAAGGCTATATTATGTATTTACTCAACGATTTCTAAACCCCGCTCGATGGAGCTGGTCAAAAAAATATTTTTCATGTCCCTCCATAACTGGATGGGTAAAATGGGTCAAAAATATTTCTAAATGTTTTTTTAACTATTTGTATGGATTTGGGTCATCAAGATGCTAATACTGTGAAAATTTGAAGACTGTAGCTTTAACCGTTTGGCTGTAAAACCTGTTTGACAGATGACGGACAGACAGACGGATAGCAATAGGGCGTGAGTGATAGCAATGGGGCTACTTTTGGACCCTTCTGGTACGGAACCCTAGAAACTGGTACCCAGCTGCATTTGGTTAAACTGGAAGCTGACCCCAAAATTGTTAGGAAAAGGTTAGGCAGATTGATTGATTGATTCTAAGAAGTTTCAGTGGTTTCAGTTCCTTTCAATTCTCTAATGGAATTTGAATAGATTTCCAAAACTGTCAAAATTGACATTTAAAGTACCAATAACTCGTTAGATTCTAACACTTGGCATTTTGAAGTACTTCTATATAATCCCAAGGGACTAAGGTGTGAGTTAGTTTCAAATATGATTGTAACAATTTTGACATGTTGACTGTTCGTATAAACAGACTGTAGGAAAATCCTGTACATATTTAGTCTTTTTTGAGAGAAATGATTAAATATTAAACTAAGTAAAATCTTACAGTTGCGACATGTATCCCTCGATTTCTGAATTAGAAATTTTAAGTTAAGTAGTAGTAGTTGATTTACAAACTCCACTTTAGTCTGAAAACCTGTCAAAATTTGGCATACTCAATACAGAAGCTGGTCCTAAGTCTTGACGTAAAATATTTTGTATTTTTTCACAGTTATAAAGATGTTGATCGCTACATAGTCAGTTGATTGCTGTGAAACTCGTTGACAGACCACACAAGATTTCGATTCGCGGGTTGAGCAAAGTGTTATTGGGTTTTTGCATCTGGAATTTCTCAATAGCAGCCCGGAGTTTGGATTGGTGCCCGGTTGACGGCAATAGGCTCGCCCGCTGTTACATGGGACTTAAAAACATAACTGACGAAATGTGAATGTACTATATTAGCATCACTGCCTAAGTCCTCGGAGAATATAGGCGTTATTTATATTATGCTAGTTTCTGCCAGCAGCTTCGCCCGCGTGGAAATAGTTTTCTTATCCCAATTGAACGTTATACCCGGGATGAAAAATAGCCTATATGCTATTCCAGACTATGATCTATGTCTGTGCCAAATCAAATTTCATTCAGATCCGTTCAGCCATTCTAGCGTGATTGATTAACAAATAAAAAGCCACACACACTTCTCTATTCAAACTTTCACATTTATAATATTAGTAAGATTTTTTTATTTTTTATTATTGATAGGCTTGCGTTTGACCACTATCTCACCTGATGGTAAGCGATGATGTGGTCGACGGTGTAACACGCTTGCCTAGAAGAAACCTATTCACTCTTGACTTAAAAACCCCGAGGTTGTAGCTATCGGGAAACACAGACTCCGGCAGGGAATTCCACTCCATAGCTGTACGCATAATGAAAGTATTTTCAAAACGTTTAGTGCGTATGGGTGGGATGTCCACCATGTACCGATGGCGCATTGCCGTACGTCTTGTAGTCCGATGATGAAACGGGCTAGGCGGAATTAGATCATGCAATTCCATCGCAAACTCCCCGAAATGCAACCGATAAAAAACCGACAAGCTGGCAACTCGGCGACGATGTTCAAAGCTCTGGAGCTTTGACTCCACCAGTGCCACATTGCCAATGAGCGTCTTGGCCTGTTTTTCGATCGACTCTAGTGCATCAAGCTGGTACCTGGCAGATCCGTCCCAGAGATGAGAACAGTATTCCATGCAAGATCGAACTTGCGCTTGATACAACTTAAGCAGCTGCTCTGGCGTGAAGTACCGTCTCACCTTCGCATGGATCCCCAACTTTTTGGCAGCCAGTTGAGCTTTAGCCTCAATGTATGGGCCGAAATTGAGTGTTGATGTCAACGTTACGCCAAGAAGCTCAAGATGGTCCGCTATCGGCACGGTCACACCTCGGAAAGACGGAGCCGGGTGGAATTGGCTCCTTTTAGCGTAAAAAAGACACGCCTGGGTCTTAGCAGCATTGAACTTGACCAGATTGGCATCGCCCCATTCGGAGACTGCCTTCAAGGACAGATTCAAGCGCCCAACCATGGCCTCCCGGAGAGACCGGCAGCCTAATTGCGTAAGTAAATTCGGCAACGGAAACAATCTGGTTCTTTCCTAAAAACACACACATACACAAAAAAGTTGAATCTTTATTCAACTTTTTTGTGTATGTGTGTGTTTCAGATTGTTTCCTTTGCCAAATTCACTTGCACAATTAAGCTGCGGATCTGAAGTCCAGTAGCACGCGCGTCGGACACGTATATCTCAGCAACAGTGCAGTCGTCCGCATACCCAAAGGTGCTGGGTTTTAGCAGATCGTTTATGTGCAGCAAAAATAATGTTGCTGAGAGTACCGACCCCTGAGGGACCCAGTTGGTCAGACGAGCGGCCATCAATAACCACTCGAATGGACCGGTCCCTCAGGAAGTCTGCAATACAAACGCACAGACCACCGGGCAGTCCGAATGTAGGAAGCTTACCAATAAGGCTTTCATGCCAGACCCTGTCAAAAGCCTTCGAGATGTCGAGGGAGACGGCAAGCGCTTCCCCGTGCTTCTCGATGGTCTCACTCCAGATGTGAATGGCATACGCTAGAAGATCCCCAGTTGACTGATTTTGGCGGAAGCCATATTGGCAGTCACTGATGATATCGTTAGCTTCTAGGTTTGCCAGGAGCTTGGAGTTGTGCACTCTTTCCATACTCTTGCAGAGGATGGACGTTATTAGATTGTACAACTATATAAAGTTATTTACAAGGAAGACATGAGGAGAAACGCCGGGAGGGGACGACCTAGAAGAAAATCTTTGACTTAATGTCCTATTTCCCCTAGATGGGGCAGACAGCGTCCATCCCACAGATGTCCTCCATCGCGATCAGTCTTGAGCTTCACGCTTCACCTCGCTCCACGTTATTCCGATGCTAGCCAACTCGGTGCGATGCCAGGTTTGACGGGGACGGCGACGTTTTTTTTTCCCCTTGGAGATTGCAGTCCAAACTTTGTTTGGGTATGTGGTTGGGACCCCTTCGGAGCGTGCGGCCAATCCATCTCCACTTGTGGCACTTGATATGGCGGAAAAAAAAGAAGGACATACATAGACCTTATTGGTGATGTTTGAAAAGGCCAGGTGCATAGAAATCCAAAGCGGCGGGCGTGTATGACTAGATGTATGCACGTAAGTGAAGAAAAAGAAGTGTGTAAGGATCGTAGCAGGTGGCGTTCTGTAGTTTCTGCCTACCCCTATTCAGTTCGGTTCGCTTTTTTATCGGTTACATTTCGGGGAGTTTGCGATGGAATTGCATGAACTGATTCTTCCTAGCCCGTTCCATCATCGTACAATAAGGCGTACGGCGATGCGTCATCGGTACATGATGACATCCCACCAATACGCACCAAACTTTTTAGAAATACTTTTATTATGCGTACAGCTAACGATTGGAATTCCCTGCGTACTTCGTCTGTATTTCCTGATAGCTACAACAAGCGATGAAAGTCGACCACAATCATCCCTTACCATCAGATGAGATAGTAAAAAAGGCGTCAGTTTATGTTTGTATGTATGTATATCCTACACTTGTAAAATAAACATCATGCATACCATTTATCTTCTGTTGAGTATGAAGTAGTCACATGAAGTACTCTTAAGTCTAGGTTTGCTTTACGACCCTTGTATGCGCGTTCTCTGAGAGTTAAATGTAAGTGCTTGAGAGTATGAGTGTTTGACTTTTATGAGTAGATCTACTTGTGTAAAGAGACGATAGACATGCAAACGTAATCCAACTTCATATTGTCCTAGTACTACAGTAGTAAACACAAAAGTTTGTTAGGATGGAAAAATGAATGGATGTTTGTAACTCTAAGGACCACTTGCGCGAAAAACTTAACTCGGAGTAAGTTGCCAACACGAGGCTAAATCAAAGGCTAGTTTGTCAAACAAAATTTTCAATTGACCCCCAAAATACAGGGCCTGGCTTAGTAAATATGTCTACGGCGAAGCAAAAAAGAGGGTTATATTTTTGAACGGTATGTGTGTGTGTATGTATGTTCATCTATGCCCTCATAACTTGTAAACTATTATATTACTAGGAAGTGTCTTGTTTGTCCGCTGGTTAAAGGCTATGTGTACATCATTAAAATAAATATAGCTCTAGGGGGCAAAAAGTAAAGAACAAAAAAAAAACAACCCGTCCCATCATGTATATCATTGAACAGGAATTTTAAAATGAAGGTAGGGTTTCTAACATCATGTATTTGTCAAGGGTACCGTTTGCGAGGTATATCCGTCAAAGTCATGAAAACTATTTTTACCCGATTACGGCGTCGCAGAGGTCACTCTTGTAACATATGCATTATCTAGATAAATGTAAAACCAAAACTCTAAACAGAAAAAAGTGTGATGTGGGTACAAAAACCCCAAAATACTTTAAATAAAAATAACTTCAAAAACTAAAACCCGACCACTGAAATATCACGCTCTAAAAAATATGAATCAAGAAAATATTCTCATCTGAAATTGTTATGTACAAACTATTCCGTAGAGGATAACCGTGGTCGTATGTAGAGTGTGATATTTCATTAGTCGGTTTTGGCCGTTTTGGATTTTATTTTATTTATGGGTTAGGATCAGATTTGTGACAATACAGTTATGTGCTATTTTATTATGATTTGTTTGTAACATGTATTTCAAAGTGTCAATTAAATATTCTTATTTTTTTCTCCTTTTTTAACTCTGTTTTTACTTTTCGTGTATGTGGGCCTTAGTCTCTAAGTCTTACAGTCTCTCAGCTGTTGGTATATCAGGCGTTGCTTCTGAGCATGTGGTCAGAACGAGGGTTCGAATCCCATGTGGGATTATTATATCGGGCTTTTTCATCTTGAATTTCTCAGAAGCAACCCCAAGTCGGGTCTTGTGCCCAGTTAATGGCAATGGCTCCCTATTAAGGTGCGAAACCGAGACGAGGAGCCGTGGCTGGAGCTGCTTGACACTACTTGTCCTAAGCCTTTTTTTTTGTATGGGCGCGAGTTTGCGGTCGAAACCACGACAAGAAACAGAGTCTTGAGACAATAGATCGCTAGACGGTTTCGTTCCCGGACGAGTGGTGTCACGAATCTTGCTCAAAAGACCTGAACGTATTGTCATTAAACAATTAAAGAACCATTGCATCGAGTGCATCTGACCTCCACAACCCAATAACTGGTAACAGTTTTACCCCTTGGCAAGTCTGATATGTTATGGCTTCTGACAGTCAAATATTTTCAAATGACAACCGAGACCAACGGCTTAAAGTGTCTGCCTATTATATTTTTTTTCTTAAGATGTCTTTTTGTATTATTTTTATCTTGGTGTACAATAAAGTATAAATAAATATGGAGGAGATTTTAATGGATGGTCACCCATCCACGATCTAACCTGGGGAACCGTTGATTAACCTTGAGGATTGAGGATTGACCCGTCCAGCTGTTATTACTTAGCCACAAGCTCCTTCGCCTGTATTCAGAAAATATCTGAAAATTAACCGGTCATCCGACATTCCTCATCATTATCATCATATCAGCCGAAAGTCGTCAACTACTAAACAAAGGCCTCCCAACAATCCCAATAAGCCCCGGCCAATTTGTCGCCACATTGACCGGTCCTTACTCAGGACCTAAACCAAATCATCGGTCTACCTTGTAGGAGGCCATGGGCCAGAGTGTTTAAACTATTTTTATTATTATTTTACAGGTGGCAAGATGCGAAGATTACTTGGACAGGATCTACGCCATATGTTGGAGAGCCAGCGAAGTAAACTCTAACCACGGTTTATTTAAGTGCCGATCACATTGTTAAATAGGTCTTGAACGCTTAATTAGGTGTAGTTTAGTATCTATAACAATAATCAGGCTGCTTGATTTTATGAACACTGTAGTATGCTTCAGAAACCATTTTGGAATATTGCTAGATATTTTAAAATAATGAGCTTTTTATTGTTCCCACTGCTGGGAAACTGCAGGCCTCTTTTCACAGAAGAAGTGAGCTATAATCCACCACGCGATATTACATGTCGTCGATTTTTTTGTTCTGTGAAATGCCGGTTGTCTTGGGATGTTTTTTGCTTCACAATTTTGAGAGTAGTGGTGATGAAATATATTAAACAAAATATAGCCTGCTCGGGTTCGAACCCACGATCTTTAACTCGTAAGTCGATGCCGTAACTACTGGGCCACCAATGCTTTTGTAGGTATTTAAGACCAAAAAGTTTGTTTGAGATTTTGTAGTTAATATAATTTTAACAGATTCTTACCTGGTGTCTATATACCAAAAATCCCTACCTATTTCTTCCTTCCGTAGCTTTTTAGCTAAACCTAGCTTATTTAGAACAATTCTGAAAAATAGAGCTGGCTAATATCTTGTATTGTATAATTAAAAGAAAAGATGTTAAATGGTTATGTTAAGATCTAGGTTTGTTTTACAATAAAAGAGAATCGATTAAATTTTTGGTCGTAGAACCTATTTATGTGTTTAGAAAGACGATAATATTTTCGGTAGACAACAATAAAAACCATTATAAATCAATAGCATTATTTGAATTCCCCGTAGGTTATATCCTAATTTCAGATATCCCCTGTTAAATTAAGGCAGCAATTCACTTGAAATAAATCCCTGATAAGCCTACTTCTTACAGCACCCTTGAGACGCTATGGGATGACCTAATTATATGCGGTGTACCCTCAGTATATGGTACGCCATAGGTGAATTGGCCAAGCATTCTGTGCTCCGCTTATAAAATCCGTGAACCTTTGAAGTGGGTCAATATGGAAAAATCTTAATCGCCGTATTTTTTTCTGTCAATTTAGTACTTACCTAAGGGAAGATATTATAACGTTCTTTGAATTTTGCCTTCTCCGGCCTATCCGAAAGATAAAATACAAACTACATAAAATAACGATAATTCGTTTTTTGAAAAGCTATTTAGCATACCTTAACGACACATACTAACATTGCTATTCAGATTTGACATTTTTATTGAATTGGCTTTTGTTTGTCTTAAAAAGCTTCTGCTACAATTAATACCGAAAAATCTTTTTCACAAAAAATAAACCGACTTCCAAAGCAAAACACTAAAAAGTGCAAAAATTAGTTTTGTTTTTGAATTCGGTATCTTTGGTTTTTATCGTATTTCAAACCGACTGCCGAAACGATAGTTATTTTTGCACTATTTAATGTTTTGCTTTAGAAGTCGGTTTATTGTTTGTGAAAAAGTTTTTATTTCTCTCTTAAGTTTTATCCTATCCCTAAAAAGTGAATGAGAAAAGAGAAAAGTCTATAGTAAGGTACCTAAGGTTTTGAAAAAATACACATAATAACTTAATTTAAACCGATTTTGATGAAACTTGTATTGTTTCCTAAGTTGAGAGAAAACTAAGCCATTAAAAATGAAATGATTACGATCCGTTTAGTAGTTTCTGAGATATACGTGGAGAAACATACATACATATAAACAAACATACAAGCAAACATACATACACTTATGAAATTTGGCACCCGTGTTTAGAAGACACACAGAATACAGATTAACATATACGAATAATGTGCAATTCTAACAATATTACATACATACGTGTCGAATTGATTACCTCCTTTTTTTTAAAGTCGGTAAAAAGATAATATAAACGATGTCAAAGTTTTTATCACTCGATTATTTCCACCTCGTGTCATATCATTTTCTTTAAATTACTTACTTGTTACTTCATCCAATCAAACTTAAACCTGAAAAATAACAACCTTGAAACCTTCAACCATAAAATTTCAGGGAGGCCCAGATTCCCAAATCAATCTGGATTTAACGATATAAGTTCGTTGCTCGATCGTTATGGGTTTTGATAGATGGCTCCCATGACAAATCTGCTAATAAAAGTAATTTATCATGGGCTGTCATCCGCAGAGGTGTCTTGTCGTCTTTGAAGGGTCCCAGCTTGATATTATCTGCAGGTGAGGTAGTGCAGTCTTGTTTTTAAATGTTTTTTTGTAACAAAATTTATTTTTGCGTAAGCGAAGCGAAAAGTATAGGGCTGGATCAGAGTTGTTATTTTTCTAATCTAGCAGATTCAGATCTATTAGGCTTCTAGTTTTTAAGTATTTAAATGATGATGACGTTAATTGATCGTGATTCTGCAGCTTTTTTATGATTTGTCTAAGTTTGTGTTATTCACAAAACGAAATCAGTTGTTGAAACGCGTTTTCAAGATGATTTAAGAAACTCATGAGGACTTAGTTTGATAAGTATTTATTATTATACTAAACGACATTTCAGTTCGCTGTTTTTCTATCCACCTGCAGCACCAAAACAACCAAACAAGGAACTAACAAAATAAATCACACAATTCACTAGCCACGTGACAAATCACCCACAAATAACCTCCCGAACATCACGATCCGATCTAAATCGGAATATCAAACTGAAATATCTCGGAAATATCGAACAATGCTTGGCCGAGGCCACGTAGGCCAATAAATCATCGAGGCCTGCCCGAAGTGCCACGTACCCGGGTATTTGTCCATAAACCCGGGCATAACAATGGCTAATTGCCCCGGTCAACCCGGACAAGATAGGCAACAATAAAATTTTATTCGATCGTTTAAGTTTGTGAATTTATGTCGGCAAAGTTTCGCACCGGTTGACCCTGATAACGGGTTTAATTCTGGCCGTTTCATGGCTTCCCAATGGTTTTTAATTTGTGAGGTTTACGCTTGTTTTTGAACTGGAAAGTTTGTGCACATAGTTTTGTAACATGGTGAAACTTTCTCTAAAAACTATCAACGTAATAGTTATTGATTTGATTTGTACAAAAAACACACCTCACTCACCTCACCTCGATACTAAAGATAGCCCGAATGCATAACTACATTGTATTGAATTTGACCCAACGTAAAATAAAGAGCTATATTGCAATATAAAAAGTTACCAGTTTCATATATTTTCATGGGGTAAATCTTGCATTTTAAATAAAAAAGGAGTCCTTTTTTATATTTCTGGTTGGTCATACAGTTAATGTCGTGGGCACTTACAGTCTCTGAAAGATTGTTAGTGACACACTAACAACCTTTAGAAAAAGGCCTCCTCTTATAAACATAGGGATCATAAATCAATCATTATGCTTATTAGAGAATAACCCACCACATCTGCAGTAAAACGATTTACATTCTGTTTTATTAATAAATCGCTTTAAACGTCACATATATGGGATTGCATTTTCCGAAAAAAATATTGCAATGGCGGCCATTTGTCATCTACATAACAGAATAAATGTACGGATACGCGATAAAATCGTATTTAAATGGGTCAAGTGATTTCGCCTGTATTTTGGTTGTGACAATGCAATTTTGGAGGTATGCTTCCTTTATTTTAATTAGCAGGTATGCTGTTTGACGACGACATTGTGCTGGTTGCCGAGAGCGGCCTAGAGGTCCAGAGCAGATTGAAGGTTTGGTGGCACAGACTGGAAAGTGTTGGCCTGAAATTAAACAGAACCAAAACTGAATACGTGTTCTGCGATTTTGCCGATCTCTCCAGTTCTGTGCTATAGATCTTGCTGGAACGCCCATACCGATCTGCTTCGACTGCTTAACCCTCATACGTAGGGTCGCTTGTCCAAAGGGATGGCGAGGTAGACCAAGACGTTACGCACCGGATCAACTCAGGATGGATAAAATGGCGAGAGGTCACTTAAACAACTTGCGACCCACGGATGCCCCTAAAATTAAAGGGGAGAATCTAAAAGTCCGTGATTAGACCTATCATACTGTATGGATCAGAATGTTGGGCTGTGAAAAAGATGACTAAAAAGAGATTGCATGTAGCAGTGATGAGAATGTTGAGATGGACGTGCGAAGTGACAATAATAGATAAAGTGAGAAATTAATATACATGAGGAAGTTTGAAAGCGGCGCCAGTGACAGAAAAGTTGAAAGGAAACCGTTTGTCCTGGTATGGTCATGACATGAGAAGGGATGAAACACATGTTACTAAAAGAGTTATGAATATAAGGTGGATGGATGGAGAGAGAGAGGAAGGCCAAAGAAAAAATGAATGGACTGTGTGTGGAGTAATATGAAAAAAAGGGAGTCAGTGATAGCGTGACAGGGAACAGGACGTTATGGTATAAGAAAACATGTTGCGCCGAGCCCAATTTATATGGGTTAAGGGCAGGAAGATGATGAGGTAGAGCAGAAAAGATTGGCAATGACTTTGAAGGGATCTGTAGCAGTGAATGGGAACTGCAGACGCGGCGTTGGCAAGTGTCCCACAAGGTAGACCAATGATCTAGTGAGAGCTACGGGGATCCGCTGGATGCGTTTGATTGTAGGACTGGTTGATAAGGCAATGCTTGAAAAAGGCCTATGTCCAGCAGTGGATGTCTAGAAATCAGGACGATAAATCAATGAATTAGTCGAATTGCCTGCTCTGCCTACACCTTTTGTTCGTGTTGGCAATCAATTTTATGCTCCAGGTTTGACCATCTTACTAGACAAAAAAAATTCTTTGAAAGTGGCATCAGTTTCAATTATTCGATTATTTCAGATTATTTATTTCATCAGTTTCGATTATTCCAAGCGTTCGGTTGGGCCAGACGGGGTGCCACCTTTCATCGTTAGGGATTGTAGGACAGTACTGGCCCGGCCGCTCATGCATTTATTTAATAGCTTTTTACGAGAATGCTCGTATCCGGACGGCTGCAAATTGACTAGGGTTACCCCGGTAACGAAGGGGGCTCCAAGCTCAGATGTTAGCGGGTATAGACCAGTAGCAGTACTGTCAGCATTTGCTAAAGTCTTCGAGTCCGCGTTGTGTTCAACTATCCACTCGCAAGTAGTCTCACAGCTCAACGACGCGCAGCATGGTTTCCGAGCGGGCCGCAGCACGATGTCTAATTTAATGTGTTTTTTTAATCAGGCCACCACAGTGCTGGATTCGGAGACTGGTGCCCAACTAGACGTCGCTTACTTCGACTTCAGGAAGGCATTTGTGTGGATAATGACATACTTTTAAGTAAATTTGCGAGTGTCGGTTTTACTCCAGCCCTCCTCGAGTTCTTTGCTAGCTACTTAGGCAACCGCAGGCAAATGGTAGAATATACAGGTTACACCTCGAACTCGTATTTCACCCTTACGGGGGTAAGTCA
This sequence comes from Orthosia gothica, assembly GCA_949775005.1. Lineage (NCBI taxonomy): Eukaryota > Metazoa > Arthropoda > Insecta > Lepidoptera > Noctuidae > Orthosia > Orthosia gothica. The sequence goes on from OX459048.1 coordinate 28,123,432, forward strand.
GGGCACAAATTTAGGACCTTTAGAATTTATTATTATGATTAATGATCTTCCAGAAGTCATTAAAGACGCTGGCTGTTTATTATTTGCTAACGATCTCAAGCTATTCCTACGGATCACAGACGAGTCACACTGCGGCATGCTCCAGCGAGACATCGATCGGGTGGTAGCGTGGAGTGAAGAGAATAAACTACTCTTCAATGTTTCAAAGTGTAACATAATGTCCTTCACGCGGGCCGTGGTACCCCGTCGTCACAATTATTGCATGGGAGGTCACGTCATACCGCGGGTTGTGTTAGTGAGAGATCTCGGTGTTACTTTTACTGGGGATCTTTCGTTTCGTGCGCATGTAGTGCAGGTGTGCAAAAAAGCGTTTAAAAATCTTGGTTTTGTCATGCGTAAAACCCGGGACTTCACTAACATGACGGCAGTGAAATATAATTTTATAATGCGTTGGTACGAAGCAACTTGGAAACTAGTGCTATCATCTGGAATCCTTATGAAGTGAAGTATTCTCTGATGCTGGAAAAGATGCAGAACAAATTTACCCGATACCTATATATAAAGCAATTTGGTGTATATCCCTTCTACCCTCTTATATATCCAACTCTTTTTGTTATAGGGATGGTTGGGTACTATAAGTTGGAGGTAAGGCGCAACCTTGCTCTTGCAAAATATGTTTTTATGGTTTTTCGTGGCATGCTGAATAATCCACAAATATTAGAATCATTGGAATTGCTCGGTCCAAACAGGAGGCTACGGTTAGGACCTAGGGAGGGGCTTTTTAAAGTCCTGGCAACCCGTACAAATTTATTAAAGTTTGCACCTGTGATTCGTGCAGTAGGAATACTTAATAGCATCTCTCTGCGTTTAGACATATTTTCTTGTTCTTTGACGGAATTCCAGAGGGTGACATTTATTGTGTTGTCCACTGTGTAACTTGTGCCTCTATATAGACCGGTTACTTGGGATTTTATAATTAACAATTTATGACTACTTTTGTTAGCTTGGGTCTTACCTATTCAATTCAATTCAATTCATTTATTTGTTCTCTCTTTACAATAATAGGTTACCTAAAAAATAACAATATTTTTGGATAATGCTATATTCCATCATTGTAAGAGACTGGTGCCTGAAGTAGGTTTTTGAAAAAGCCTGTGTTACAGGTGTATGTGTTAATGAATAAATAAATAAAAATAAATAAATTATGTGTGCCGATTTGTGACCCGAAAATGCTCACAAAATTAGGGATGCACTGACATTGCAATAAACTCACATTTTAAATATTAGTGATTAAATCTCCCTCTACGGTAATCAAACAATTATAATCAGCCCCTCCTTCCGAACAATCCTCAACTTGTCTCACATATACCATAATACATAATTGCTGTAACATCCTATTTGCCTTCGAATCACTGTTTTGCCACAAACACATTAGGGTAACTACCGTTATGAATTAATTGCTGAACATAATGACGGAAGGTATTTGATATTAGTGAAAATTGCTGCCTATTCAGTTCTAGTTCTGTTTGGTTTGAAGAGGGATTAATTAATTGTATGTACTGATTACGCAGTTTCTAGAAAACAAATGAACATACAAAATTATCATGACTTTTATTTTGGTTATCTTGGTTTGATATAATTATTTAAGTACTTAGCACAAGTTATGTTTAAGTCCCTTGGCTGCGATCCTATTGGCATCAACCGGGCAAAGATCCAGCATGCGGCTGCTACTGAGAAATTCTAGATGTAAAATCCCAATAACACTTCGCCCGACTCGGGCATCGAACCCAGGAACTCATGCTCAGCAGTCTGTAGCACTTGCGACCATCGAGGCAGCAACATAACTGGCGGAATGTCAGTGTACTATGGGTGCAACTCTGTCAAACCCCCACACGTACGTTTGTCGGTTAATTGGTGAGGCGTACACACGTTGGCTATTAAATTAGTTATGTCTCGTCAGAGACATTCGATTCGGAAATTGCTGTAAGCGCTTTTACAGTACTGAGTGTATATTATAATTTTTATTTGTTACTGAATAAAACGAAAAATAACGTCAAAGAAGATGGTGGATGACGACACATCATATAAAATGGAACCAGTGACCCCGCACTCGACGCAACAGGACTGAACAAATCACCAACGTGTGGACGGATCGCGAAAGTTGGCACAGATTCCTTTGACGAAACCGACATGCGCCGGCCAACTACCAACGCTCGCCCCAATGTTGGCGCCAACGCAATTTGCTAGATCCAGTCGTTGGACGAGTGTCGTTGGGACCTACGTTGGGGCCAACGCGGCAACGTGTGGAGCCGGGGTTACCCTTCTGGGAATATAGGCGTGATTTTCTGTTCTAAGGACAAGGTTTTTATGACAATATTTGTTAAATTTTATTAATTAGTTATGGTTACTTAATACAAAACTACTGCAATATACCGTTTAGTAGTCTACTAAACAGTATATTGAAGTTGTTCGTGAAACATTGCTAAGGCAGAAATAAACCAAAAGACGTCTCTTAAATAGCACACAAGTTAAGATTTATATCTTTTTTGATGTAAGGTATCTCAAAATTATTTATTTCTTGTAAAGGTCACGTCTTTTCTCTCCGATGAACGTTTGCGTAAAAATATATTTTAATTTAAAACACTGGTACTGTCTTATTACAAACCACAGAACAACATAATAATATTTGAGACTGTATAATCCAAAGATACATTTTTCTTATTAACTTTACTGGATGAGTCTCAGTCAAACACGAATACAGAACCATTTCAGGTTTTAAGAATCCAGCATTTGACTTCAAGTTAATCTTTGAATTGCCATACCTACCTTGCAAGTAACTCTATAGTATAGTATACGTGTTCCCATTTCCTTCACGTGTGTTTCTGTATATCCAACTCCTTTGACGAATTACTTTCATGGACTTGGCAACGTCAAGTGTTTCTCAATCTATTGTCTATCAAAACCATTGTGTAAGGCACTTCCAGGAGATCTATTTGTTGCAGTGATCCTATGATTTCTTGCTCGTCTAGTATATTGTGGATCTTACTTTCTTCCTTATTTGTCTTGGATGAGGCTCATCTATTTCTAAGAAAACATTGCTTTATATCAACACCAAATATGAGACCAACATGTCCGATGCATACCTATCTTTCTACAATTTAGAAAGAAAAATACTTTTTTTGGCACAAACTACACTCACACACATATTTACTCCATACTTGATTTAATTTAAGTCAATGTTAAAACGAAAAGTCGAAACCAAACGTACCACTCCAATGCATCTTTCAAACGTTCGTTTATCCACAGAAAGCAATCCGAACTAAATCGGATTGTTTTTCCATTCCTTCTATGCATATTTTCTCACACAAATTTCGCAACAGGGAAGTCCTACGCGATCTAACTGCCTCCCCAGACGTCTCCTCACACAGACAGTCCGTTGCAAGTCCTTTGACAAATCACCGCAGCAGCGGACACACTTTGTTCCCAAAATGATTTACTGAAGCTCTCTCGGCACCGAATATTCGGCCTGTATTGTTCCCAGGAGTTATGATTACCATAAAACACAAAACACTGTACGGAATGGTTCGCTTTCGCAGAATAATTTCAAAATAAAATTGAGCATTTTCGCGGCGTGTTTTCTAGGGCATTTTTTAGGTTCTAGTTTGCGAATGTAGGGCAATATTTATTTGAAAACACGAATGCATTCACTTATCTTGAATATATATACATAATCTTGGTATAAATTATGCCATTGGCTTTGTCACGAATCATATGGTCTTGCAGCATTAAAAGCATTTACGGATGAGCTAGACGTTGTAAACCCTTCGAAGTTGTACGAAAGTACATACTGATGCCCACTACAAGGAGATGGTTACGAGTAATACAGTTGTATTGATCTTATAAATTTTCTGTAGTTGATAATTATGTTTATTTATCTACTATATTTTTTCAAGAAGAATCAATGATATTAAACTCCAAAATCGTTTCACAAAATGACAATATAAGTTTCTCGACGGAAACGGTAGGACAACTTAACGCTCTGTCGTTTCAGGAGTAAAACCATGCGATAAAATATCACAAAGCAAAAATATCGTATCTAAATAAAATAAAAGATAAAATCTTCGGAATTCAATCCGCATAATCAATGGTAACAGATGCTCCGTCCGCAAACGTATCATCAATTCTGTTCGAATAAAAATACTGCATTAAAATTCTGAAGAAGTTTTCATCGTTTGCTTTTTTTGTTAATTTTGTCTTTTTACTCTGCGAAGTGTCTTATTTTCAAATGCTATCCGAAGCTTTCTTGAAGTTGTCTTCTTGTGGGTGGAAGTTTAAGTTAATCGGTATAATAATATCAGCCTGTAGCTGTTTCACTGTAGGGCAAAGGTCTCTTCTCATACAGTGAAAACACGAGTATTGGTCACCATGCTTGCTCAAGAAGGTTTGGCTATTGCAAATGAAGGAAAAATGTCAGCAATGTCCGAGGTAAACTTTACAGTACATACATATAATGAATTTCAAAAACTCGCTTTGGTACTTGTCCGGACTTGAACCCATGACCATGCTAGTACCTTGCACTACAAGCACAAGGTGCAAGGTACTAGCCATTGTGCCAAAACGACGTTAGTTAATCGACATAAGAGTGAATTAAACTAAGTTCGAAATCGTATCAGTTACAGTCCAGATGTCAATAGTTTCACTCGGAAAAACATGCCAGAATTCTATTCACACAGAAATATTTTTCGTTGCATATCGCCCAATATTGTGACGTAGAAAAAAACCAACAGAAAAATTTGACGTGATACTTCCAAAACACAGTAAACTATTTCATGGACTCCGAAAATTCACTCGAAAACTATACGTTGGAGTAGCAGAACCAACTGAGCTATTCAAAATTCCAGTCCAGTTGCCACAAATTGCTCATGCGTCCGTCGCTTTAAAAATAGACTAGGTAGTGTGTGGTGCCGATTGAATTCTCTTAAAAACTCCGACTCCCTGTGGTGTCGTAATTTTTTATCGGTCGTCCCTCGGGTGCGTTTACCCCAGAAATTGGCATACGTTGCCAAAAATAGCAAAATATACGAACGATAAATATGGAAAAATGTTAGGTACTAATTTGGCGCGGACAATTGGCAGTGTTTTATGTTTGGCTGGCCTGATATTGGATGTGAATTGTCCCGAGTTTGTTAATGTCGCTATAATGGCAATAGAGTTATTATTATTCACAAAATTCGTGATTCAGAATATAAGTGAGGGTTATATTTATTTACAACATTATCATCTTAATTTTGTGACAGACATTCGCTGCCAGCTGTCCAGACATAGGCCTCCCCAAAGTGTAGCCATATGGACCAATCCCGTGCAACATAAAATCGGTTAATAACATCTATCTTGTAGAAGATCTCAACTTGAAAAGAGTTTGTGTTCGCCGCAAATCTGATTTGCTCCTTTTACTATAATAAAAAAAAACATTATATCTTACGCCTTCCACCTGTCTCTTCAACGAACGGCTCTGTTGGTTGCCAGAAATCATAAATCAGTATTAAAATGGTATTAATAATATAACAATCGCATTTACAAAAAAACGACGTACACAAAATAAATTCAACACTGATTGTCGATGATAATTTTATTTCTGATTTCAATGTACAATGAATGGCTGAAACAATGGCTCCACTGCACACGCTGATTTCATATACGAATGTGCGAACAACAAAGGAAAGAAAGAAAATCCGTTTTTATTAATAATTTAATTTTGAATGATTGCCTCGATGGTCTAGTGGTTGCAATCGCTACTGCTGAACATGAGGTCCTAGGTTGGGTTCCCGGGTCATGCAAAGTGTTTTTGGGTTTTCTCAGTCAGCCCGGATTTTTAGTTTGTGCCCAGTTAATGTCAATAGGATCGGACCTATTACATGGGACTCAAACATAATTAGCAGTCGAGCAAGCATTTGCATTTGGAGCAGTGGTGGCCCAGTGGTATCGGCCGCGACTTACAAGTTGTAGGTCGTGGGTTCGAGCCTAGGCAGGCGCTTTACTTTGTGTAAATTATTTCTTCACCACTGCTCTCAAAACGGTGAAGGCAAACATCGTGAGGAAACCGGCATGTCCTAGAACCAAAAATTCGAAGACATGTGACATCCACCAACACGCACTGAGCCCGCGTGGTGGATTACGGCCCATTCCCTCTCACAGAGAGGAGGCCTGTGTCCCAGCAGTGGGAACATTAATAGGCTGATGATGATGATGATGAAACATAATTAACGAAATGTGGTTGTATTACAATACGTATACCTCTGCATAACCTTTAGGGAAATACAGGCGTGTTGATAAGAGTATGTCTCGTTTTGAATCTTTTTTGGCTTTACTACTTCGTACGGACACAAAATATTTACTACTTAAGTTATATCATAAACATCTAATTCGTTCCTGTTAATACTGTGGCTCTGTGAGTTGTAGACCTTGAGTCTATCTTTTTGTTTTTTGTCGATTCAGTTTATAATTGACAGTAAAAATCCTTATGTTTATCGAACCTGCTCACAAAATTTCACGAGAATCGTTTGAGAAATGCGACCTGTAGAGAAGAACAGCCGGATATACGAAAGCATTTTTGCCCAAGCTGAAACGGAGACGCATCGCTCGCTTGTTTAATAATGTAATAAATTGTACATAATGTAGGTATGTATGTAAAGTAGCCTATTATCTATCATTTTAGACATTTATCCTTGTAAAGCCAACCTCTGCTATTTTGATCGAAAACACTCGTTGACTATCACATACATACATATACTCATCCCCTTTTTCCATGGGGGTATGAAAAGCTATGGAGCGCCACCTGCTACGATCCTGACACAATATGCAAAACGTTTTCAGTTTTTGGTGTAGTTGAGTATAGCACCTGAAGGCGTAAATTTCTTGAAATTATCCACCAAGTTAATCAACTTACTCAACCAACCGAATTTTGTGGCGTAATTTGTAAATACTCGTAGTCCCAAATTACGCCACAACAATGCTTTTCTTCACCTTTAACCATGCCCATTTGTTTAATATGCTGCTTGGCACTTGATCTTCAATTTGTGACTACTACTGACTATACAACCTTGTCTCAGTCCTAATTGAGACCAAGTCTGGTTAACCATAACCAAATCAAATTAACAAGCTTGTGACCACTCTGCAAATCAATACCAGTTTTTTTTTGTGAATTTTAACCTTTTAAGGCTTGTTAGCCCTATCGTTACCTAACCTAATTTTACATTTCATCTTACAATATATCTCATCTTAACTTGTAATAAAAATTAACAAAAAGTTTGACTACCGACACATTGACATGTCATAAACAATTCTAGCAGTAGGTACCACTTCCTGTATCAGCCGGAATTAAAAAAAAAACCTACCCATGTTGAATATATTGATTCTAGGTAATGTTGAAATTCGCTCCATATCCGTCTGGTTCTTGAAAAATTCCACTAAAAGATGCTGGACGACATCAATAACTCTACAAACATCACAATTTGGGGAATCTAGTTTATTGATCTGATGTCCAAATCTTTTGGTGGGATAGTGTCCAGTCTTAGAGCCGCTACATCAATGGTATATTATGTTCATTACATAACATAGCAAGAGGTGTCCTTATATGCACCTACATTTCACCAGCTATATTTAAGACCCATGTTACAGAAGGCGAGGCCTATTCCTATCACCGTCATAAACCCAGACTCCGGGCTACTAAGAAATTCCAGTTGGAAAAACCAAATAAGAATTTATTTATTAAAACTTTAAGCAACATACAGGTACATAGGCGGCAATAATGCCTGATGCATTCTATAACAGTCAACCAAGGATGGTAAAGAGATAACATGTCAGGTGCATACAAAATAAAAATAATATCCCAACAACCCTTTATACCCCCAAATAGTATAACAATAACCCTTTGCCCGACACGGCAAACGAACCCAGGACCACATGTTCAGCAGAAATGATAGTGACAAGTAGATCAGCGAGGCAATTAACCAATTTATTATCAAAATTATTTTGTCGGCAGTTCCAAATTAATTCGTATAGAATGGTATTTTGATGTGTTTATTATTTTGTTGAAAATATTGACTGGTGTTGAGGTTTTCAATATAAATCATGATTCAATTTCTTGAATTCGTTATTGACAATTGTTGTATGAATAAGCTTATATAGGGATTACGAGTATTTTTATGGTTTTTGTTTTATTGTTCGTCAATTTTTATTTAGTTACGTACGTGATTCAAGAATAGATTCTGAACATCGTGAGTTCTTTCTACACAAAATGTGTTGAGTTGAATTGTGCCAGTATGTACTTGGTCGTAGGCCACAGAACAGATCCCTTTGATCTGTTCTGTGGTCGTAGGCATACTTGCTAACTTGGGCTGACGGCCTATTTACCAGATGCTAAGGGAACGAAAATCTATAAACCCCTTTTCTCAAAATATGAGCGCGGAATAAATTAAGACATTGAATAGTCTAAGAGCTGTTCGAATGAGGTCCTAGTCATAACACTACCCATTTCCACATATTTTCGAAAGTACGTAGAAAAAACTCAGTAACTGGGGTCCTCACCCTATTAATATCTATTTACCAAAAGTTTCGTCGCCTCATAGAAACCAAACAGACGTTTCTCTCGTTATTCCTTCCACAGCACGACCTCAACGCAAAAGGGCGAAGCCACTACATCAATTACAAAATGTCTGACACTAAATCGCGTTACCGTGAACAAGGTTTTGTATTCAAACTTTAGCAATTACGTTAGTCAGGATTAAAGTTAAGTTGCGAACTTTCAAAACGGGACTGATGGTTACCGTCGTACTGTTCACGGGCGTGAGAATATGCAAGCTTGTTCGACGAACATTTTGTTCGGTTGACCCACTACCTTGAATGTAGCTTTTATTTTAAAAGGCCGACAATTTGAACAGGCTGAGGCTCAGTATTTGGAAACAAAATGATCGAAAAAGGTTAGGTGTTCTGTGTATGAAAATATAGTTCAAGATGTACAGAAGTGGATACAATGCGTGCGGCGCGTTCGGCGCGGATAGCGCGGGGCCAAGAGAAAATGCGATGACTGCGGCGCGTGCGGCGAGTGCGGTGCTTCTAGGTGCGCGTTCACCTTAAAGATTTTACTTTTGAACGTATATCGTCAAACAGTGGAGTAATCGCCAGACTACGTTTGTATGGAATAATTATCGACTAGTGTAACTTTAATTTATAACCCGGGGGATAGTTCACAACAAAAAATTGTCTGGCCTTTAAATAGCAATGTGGGTTTTGCCCGACCAACTCACACAGTCTTATTACAAAAAGCGGTTTAACTAAAAAGCCAGGTTTAAATCTCTATAAACCACGGTTTAAATAAAAATGATATTACAAATAATGGTTTACCGATAAACCATGGACCATATCATGGTCTAACGCTAAACCTCGGCGGCCCCTAGTTTATCGATGGTCTAAGTCGTATCTGTCAAAGTTTTTCTTTTAGGTTATAGAATCTTTTTCATTGTGTTGTTGTTTTTACCCGAATATGGATATTAACATGGTGGATTAAATTGATATTGAGGACATTACTTTTTCCTCGGTACTCCAATTCCCTGTTTTTTTTTGTTGTTGGTCCATCTCAACACTTAATATATTAACACATTATTAACAAAGAGGCAATTGTTATAATAGAGACTTGGAGAACTTAAAAATCCTAAGCCTAATGAACTTTGTTCAATGAGCGATGGTTTTGTTTATTGTTATGGTTTCATGTAACGCGCGAGAATGTTACGTTTCGTTACACGTACGTAGATGTATTATTAGTAATTAATACGAATTTAAGTAATGTGCTTAAACCTAAACAAAACTGCAATCGAAAAATAACTAATGTTTATATACATGCAAAATAACATCATCATCTGCCTAGCCCTTTCCCAACTATGTTGGGGTTGGCTTACAGTCTAACCGGATTCAGCTGAGTACCAGTGTTTTACACGGTGCGACTGCCTATCTGACCTCCACAACCCAGTAACTGGGTAACATGGTACACCTTGGCTAGACTGGTGTCAGATCTCAAGCTTCTGACTACCCGTAACGACTGCCATAGATCTTCAAATGACAGCCGGGACCAACGGCTCAACGTGCTTTCCGAGGCACGGAGAAAACTCGCTATGTTGAAATGGTCACCCATTCACGGACCGACCTCGTCAAGCGTTGCTTAACCTTGAAGATCGACCCGTGCGGCTGTTATTATTTTGCCACGAGCTCCACATGCAAAATAACAAAGTGTCAATATTTTAACATCAAAAAGTTTTCTTTTCTGGGCATACGGAACGTTGCAATTGAACGATATTATGGTGAACGAATGATATTTGTTTTATTCTGTGGTTGATATATTGACACTGGTTAAAATGACGGTACTAAGAAGACCAGGGTTTTTTGAAGTTTTGTAATACGGACAAATTTAGACCATGGTTTTGAGATAAGCCTGGACTTGATAGGCCAGGTTTAAACCAAGGTTTATTGAGTTTTTTGTAATAAGACTGACAATGTCTAGTCATTTATAATATGGTGTCAAGCTAATATTATAAAGGGCATGGAAACCTCGTTAAGACTTTATTGTCTTTATATGGATCTTACATAATTAAAGGCTAGGAGACGATACTTCTTATCATGACTCTCACTTGCTAAGAACCCTTTGCTAAAGTAAGTTTTTTTCTGAACTTAGCAACCAAAACCTACGTTAATAGTTTAAGCGGTCGTGTAAGTGACAGCATAAAGAACTCCTTTTTTTTTACTATTTATGATTTTAAACAACGGCAAATAAATCATCATCTCATCAGTCCTACCCATATTCTATGTTACTTGGGGTCAGCTCAAAACGGTTTTCCTTTTCTAATCCGTTGTTGTCTGTTACCACGCTATCATTGAATCCCTTTTCGTTGTTATCACACAATTCACCAATTTTTCTTTGGTTAACTACTATTCCCATTCATTGTCTTCATTTCTCAAGATCGTGCCCGTCTTGGAAAGTTGCTTCCAAACCACTATATATTCGGCTCTTCTCAGGTTAGTGGTCACCGTGGGTCCAGTAATCGCACTGATCTGGTAAGAGCAGCGAGTATAACACTGGTATATGAACTTCCAACACATTTTTAGGTAGGTCCCGAATAAAATTTCAAATACACACAACATATTCGTCATTCTTCTGTAACGTATATCCCAAGTACTTACCCACAGATCCACAATCACACTTTGGCGAGTTTTAACACCAACTTTTGTTTGTGATCGGACAATTTATGTAAGTTCCCGTTATGAGCACTCTTGGGCATGGTGGTGGAACATTGGTTCTTGATTGTTATATTATTATTTTTATTTTAAACAGAGTGGAAAAATTCTGGTGCGGGATAGTAATTAGATTGCGAAATATTGATAGTGTTGTGTGTGGCCATTTCATTTGGTGTTGTTTGAGCTAATGTTTCTTTTTTAAGTCATGTGTTCAATAGCCTCATTATGAAAGTCAAATCATTTATTACAGAAAGTTCAGTTTTCGTTCGTTTATTCCAAACTGGGTGACTGCCTTAATTACCAAAACAATTAAAAAAAAGGAAATAAAAACCAAAAAAAAAAACTTAACCTCAACTGCTTCTAAGCAGTCGGGTTTTAGATTTTTTAATTTCCATTTTTTTTATTCACATTTTTTTCCAATTACATTTAAACATAATAAGTGGTATATATATATATATATATATTTCTGTAATAAACTCTTAAATCCTTTATTTTGATACCCCACTCGATGGGTTTGCAAGAAAAAAAGACTGGGTCTCAAAATGCCCATATTTTTTTTTAACGTCACTAATCTGAGAACACCTTGGTGGTTAAGACGTATCTAACGATGTCTTAATTATATAAATCCATTTAGTGGTTTGAAATATATAAGGTAATTAGCGGAAATGGTTGTTAAACAACTTTAAATCGTCATAAATCCAAAACCGTTATTTAAAGTGAAATACATTTTTCTTTTTTAAACGAAGTACAATTTTTAATTAAAGCTTTCTTCTTATTATTTCCGGCAATCCCTTTTATTTGATACCCATATCATGGCAGTGCATAAAAAAATAACTAGTCTGCCATCTTAGGCCGTCCGCAAATTTGGATTAAGAATTACGTCACTGTCTGAAGCTAACCATACATTGTAATCCAAATTAAGCATGTATGCAAAAATGCCTCTTAATCAGTGGAGGATAACTGCTTTAAAATTCAGTTGCAAAATTTGACCCGAATACACTTACATACATTAATTGTAAGTGTGACTGTTCCTAAATGACCCTAGGCTGATAAAAATTTCATTTTTCCTAAATTGTCCTAGATTTGGTGTTAAACTCGGCTCTTTTGATAACAGAGGTGCAGCGCTCAGCCATTCCGCGCTGCACAATGAATTTCGTCACCTGGCTTGGTCAATTCTCTTCCGACAAGTGAATTCCAAATTATGTTTTTGTTTGTTTTGGAATTCACAGTTATAAAATTATAACTTTGAAGTGGTTTAGAAGGATACAATATAACTAAAGGGATATAAACTAAATTGTTATATTTAACTAAAGCTGGCGCAGACGTACAAGGAGACCCGACCCCAGCTGAACTGGGAAGAGGGTTGGACAAAGAAGAAGAAGAGAACTAAAGCTTGTGTGAGAAACTCTATACACTAATGTATAGAGTATTTAAATCAAAGACCGAATAATGGTCGCGGATAATGAATTTACATTCATGAATTACTACAAATACAAATAACTAAATTAGCAGAGAGTTTAACTCAGGAAGTGATAATATCAACTCATCTACAGACAGCCCCAAAAGCGCCCATCCCGCCATCATTTCGTAGTGTAATAGCTGGTAAGAAGTAATGATGAAACAAACTTTCCAGCACACATTTCTGTCTGATAGCCTTAAGGGCTAAATAAGTAAAACAATAGTGAAGTATGAAGTTAATTAGACAAATGTATTGAAAAGTGCATTATTTACCCAACGAAAGGGAGATGGTAGGATCGCTACGCTCGCATTGATAAATAGGTTTATTTGAATTACGTTAATGAGTACTTTGACAAAAGTCTAGACTTCCCACCCAAGTGACGTGAGACCGCTTTTCAGCAGCAGGTCCGTCGTAACTTGTACTACCCGGCCCAGACTGCATTTTCTAGTGAGAATCTGCTGCGGCTCCAAGAGTACAGGCTCCCTAAGCTCTAGCATGCCTTGCCCAGTCCTAAGACAGTGGTAAGTTTTGTGCCTATTTGCCTCTGCCATTTGAGCGAGACATGCTAGTTAAACTGGACGCGGGCTATAATAAGAAGCATTCTCTCGGCCTATTCACCCTTTACTAAGACAATACAAAAGTAACGCAAGCGTACCGTAGACTCAGTCTGTAGCAGAACTTAATGCGAAAGATACTTGCCGTACGTCGGAGCGGATTTATTCGTCGCTTCTCATCTCCTTAAACTGCCCATTGCGTGGATTTTGGGGCCGTCAGGGACGGCAGCCATCCAATATCGTGTCTCGCTAAATAGTGACGATTTAGTAATTGCCTACAAAACGGCTTGGTGTGGTTTTAACGAGACACGTTCCCTAAGCGTCATTCGACGATGTAATTTGGGGTTCTTTGTAAAGCCTACCGGCTGAAACCTACCTCCCTCCCTGGAATCTGAGCGACAGCAAGTATTTCGCGAAGTGTTCTGAGCTAGACCTTCTTAGGAAACAGTATATTTTAACAACTAACATTTGGTTCTCCTACGTGCTCAATTAAGAGCGGCCATATTTAGCCTATTTTATACAGAAAAGAGTATAAGCGGCTCCGCCTTCCATGTATGTAATGTCAGTTAACTCTCAATAAAGGTCCTTAATCAAATGTGTAATTGTTTAGTGTATAAATAGTGAATTAGGGTATGAAAGTGTGAAAGAAGACTTCACCGCGTCCCTAACCCAAATATTAGCCACAAATATCTGCCAATGGATGAAATTAGGAAGTAAATACAAGGGTTCGCCACGCTAGAATAAATAGTACATTAGTGAATTATCCCTACCTATGTAATACAAAGATTAAAAACTTACCTCATTCATACTGGCACTCACTCACACCATATTAATACGAGATTAGACTAAATTAAAATTAACTTAATAATTAACTTTGTCACACGATAACTACTAAGACTCGACTTTAGATTATTCGTTTCCAAAGCTAAACCCTATGTCTCTAACACTCTGATAACATCACTCGTACGTCTTCTTCCGCTCCTCAGAATCAGACCGTCCTCTCTCCCTGCCTTATGTCGTCCACAAGCCCCTCGCCAATTAACAATCTGCTTTCTCTTCAGTTTGCCTTCCGGGGCTCGGGTCGTCTACCTGCTTTTAACGTTACCACATGGTGATATCTTAGTTTTTTGTATAGATTCTCGGTTCTTGAGACCCTTTATCTATATTTCCAGCCGAATTGTGTTTGTTAAAGGTCCAATATAGCTTCACTATTTAAAAATGAATAGATTGTTCGTAATTTATTGGGGTTTCTGTCAGAGCGTGCTTATACCCGAGTGTTTGTGCCTAAATTTGGTCCGCACATTGACAACAATGCGCAGTTTTAAATATTCAAATATAGAGATAAATGACGTGTAGTCACATAAGCTAAATACAATCTTGCTGTTTACTTGACATAGATAACCGATTTCTTTTTCATGTTGACATTATGGCGTCTGGTGGTCTTAGTGGTGAACCTTTAATACTTTCATGTATTGAGTGACACTTGCAAGGTTAAGATGAATCGATTGATGTAAGTATCATCAAAATCGGCCTACGAGTTTGATCTCTAGAACGCCACATAGTAACAAACATACATAGATACATACAAAGACTGATAAACACATTAAAACCCATAGGGTTTTTCGTGGATGCTTGTTTCGGGCACTCAAAAGGTTAAACGGTACTATTAAATATAAAAAAATAAGTTATACAATTGTTATCATTGTAATAATTTATTCTACCGTCCATCCGCAAAGATTAAAGATATAATTTAATAAACTTCTCCATAGAATTATGGACAAGCAACTCCGTATGATGATGATGATACAATGAAATTTAACAACCATGTTTGTCTGTTAGTTACATTTTCAAGCCTTAACAGATATGGATGAAACTTGGCATACCTACGGGTAGACCTGAATATTTCAGACGTAGAATACCTATTGTCATAAATTTGAATTTCCAAAAAAATAATGCTTCTTACAGCAGAAAGCACAAATAACTTGAAAAATAACTCTTACTTTTATATTCAAAGTCAGATCCTCCAACTCGACTCCACCTCAAATCGTTAAAATTACAGTTACTGCTTTTAATTTAATGACAGTTTTGTTAGTAAACCCTCGATTTATGTGTTTTTATGACGACTGAGTTAAGTAGAGGACTTTTAAACTGACTTGGAACATGGGGCTTAATTCAATTACAGACAATCGTTTTGTGTCGATTGTCTGCAACTGAATTAAGCCCCATGTAAGGACTAATTTTAGGCACTAATATTTATTTACGAAGCCACAAACAACTCTAATAGATAATTGAGACCCTACAACTTGAATTTTGACTATAAATGATTTTCATGGTAATTTATTTATTAATTTAAGGTAACAAAACTAAAAAGAGAAAAATATACAAACTTTTTAACAAAAAAATAAACCTTCTTCCAAAACAAAACACTACAAAGCGTAAAATTATTTTATTTTCGGAAGTCGGTGTCAGAAAAAAAAAAATTGGTACCTAAGACACCGACTTCCGAAATAAAGTTATTTTTCGCAATGTAGTGTTTTGTTTTGGAAGTCGGTTTATAATACTATTTATACTACACCTGCTCGGAAAGTACCTTGATACTTTATCAAATTTACGGTAGAAAGTACGTCATTGCATATCGAACAAATATGCGGCGAGAAAACGCATCTGAGCGGGAGAGAAAAGTGTATGAAAATCCATTTCTTACGTGGTTTTTCTTTTTTAATTTTGGGTAAGACTATGCGCTGGTAACCTAAATATCAAAAGCCAAAAAGTTTTTACAGTGAGTTTTTATCTCCAAGTTCGCAAAATGACACTGGCCACTAGCTGTGTGTTGGATGGTGTCAAACAATTTGAAAAAAGAACATGTGAAAATTGCAGACGCCATTGGCGCCATTTTCAATTTGTGTGTTGTTTGAGGATTCAGTTTTCGTAGAAAAGTAAAATAAATTTATTTTCCTCGTAGGTGTAGTATAAAGCACTATGTATCACTCGAGAGAAAGTGCGATTCCCGATCTCGGGTGTTTTAAAGCCCTCGTCTACGGCTCGGGCTTCAAACGACACCCTCGACGGTAATCGGTCACTTTCTCCTCTCGGTGAACAATGTACTATTTTGTATTACAAGTCATGTCCTCCATCTCGACTCCACCACAAATCATTAAAATTAAAAATACTGCTTGCTATTATGTTAGTAAAACCTAGATTTATTGATTTGTTTTCGGCGACTGAGTTAAGTGGAGGACTTTTAAACTGACTTGGAACATAAGGCTTAATTCAGTTTCCATTAATCTACACAAAAGTAAAGACTAATTTTAGCCACTAATATTTACTTACAAAGCCAAAATTTACTTTAATAGATAACTGGGACACTACAACCTCTATTTTGAAATTACCACCTGTCCGATGTACCCCTCAAGGAATACAGCAAACATCACATGGACCTCGTAATTAGTTTAAGTCAATTATGACCCCGCCTACATAAATTAAACAAGGCGATTATCATAAAACATTGAGGTTGACCCTTGGGATTGACCCGCAGTCAAAGGAAGACTTTACCTTATATTTCGGGATAAGATATTACAAGGCTTAAGAGACAGCGGATTAAAAACAGTCATACGGGATTTACTCCATGGAAACAAAAAATGCAGCGAATTTACTTTATTTACACCAAATTCTAAATATAATAATAAAAAAAAACTGTTTCTGTTTTTAACATAATTTATTTGCAAATGAAAACCCAACAAGTATCGTTATTTTTAAACAATATTTGACAAACATGTGAGATGACTTGTTAATTGTTTTTATTAACCGACTTACCAAAAAGGAAGAGGTTCTATGTTCGACTTCTAGTATGTTTTTTTTTTTTTTTTTTTTTTTTTTTTATGTATGGTCACCGATATCTCCGCCAATTGTGGACCGATTTTGAAAATTCTTTTTTTGTTTGAAAGAACATGTTCCGAAATTGGTCCCATTTTAATTTGTTAAAGACCTGATGAAGTACTTCGGAGATATACAACAGAACTCTTCAATAAATAACGGCAAATCATTTGGGATTGCTTCAATCGCATGTCTGTTTATTGTTTATACCATTTCATAACATAACATCACGCCAGTATACTGAAAGGGGTACGCAGAACTTTAATTTCACCGGTTATGTTCAAGTTTCATGTTTTTCGGGTAATCTGTTCTGGCATAATAGGTACTTACTAAACAACTTGCCTATTAGGTAGGTAAAACTAAAAAGGGAAAAATAAAAAACTTTTTTGCAAAAAAATACTACCGACTTCCAAATGAAAAACTACAAAGTGAAAAATAACTTTATTTTTGGAAGTCGATGTCCATATCGCAAATAATCGGTATCTACGAAAGACACCGACTTCCAAAAATAAAGTTATTTTTCACTTTGTAGTTTTTCATTTGGAAGTCGGCAGTATTTTTTTGCAAAAAAGTTTTTTATCAAATCTTTGTTTAATATTACGGTTGTGTTAGCAATAAATGTTTTCGTAACTTGAAACTGCTTTTCTATATCATAAAATTACATAGACTTACCTTCTTCAAAAACAGTAGTTATATAGGACCGAATACCACCACAAGAACAAATTATTATGTAATAAACGCACAAGTACAAATTATTTTGACTGATCACGAACCTCTCTAAATATATAGTTTTCTTTCAAATATTGCTTGTTTTACAATATTCATAATTTAAAAGCACTATTTCATATAAAAAAACAAAAGAAAACAAATGATTAAAGGAGATGTTCGATTTTGGGCCATCACTATGTACACTACATAGATAAATAGGAAAGAAATAGAGGAATTCGTGTATTGCCCATGGTCCACCCGCTTAGTTCACCTAGGTGGACTATGGGAAATTATTTTTGCCCATAGTTCACCAGAAAGTCCATATGTTTTTGTCGTAGCATTACGAAAGAATAATAGTGATATTAAATGTTAAAGCCAGCGTGAAAATTTTGCAATCTATATAGCTGTACCTCACTATACGTTAGACATTAAAAATAAATAACTGAATTAATTATATAGGCTTATCTTTTATTTATTTAATAACAATTGATTGCTGTACTAACAGTTTGCACCAAAGCGTACAGCAAGCCAACAACATAAACACTTATAAACTAAATAACCGCCACCGTCAAACATTGTGTTTTTAATGTGTTTACCAGTCCATGTATGTATGTTTGTTCCTATGTGGCGTTCTAGAGACCAAACGCGCCCATTTTGATGATTCTTACGTCAATCGATTCGTCTTAACCTTGCGAGTGCCGCTACAAGATACATTAAAATTGGAAAATGGCGGATTTTTGGTGCCAAAGACTTTCACCCCGGCATTTCGCCTCCTCGCGCCACTCCCATATTTGCGCGAGGACTTTTGCCTCATGATCCCATGGCGTCAATCCGGCAAGGAGGTTTGCCGCCTCACCGGAGACCGTTCTGGTATCCCCGGACCAGCCGGATGGCCATAACCCTTTGGAACGCGTTCCACCGGCGGGTTGGTCATCGCCTCAGGGAACGCGCCCATACCGGTGCCCCGTAAAGGGCCATAGTCCGCACGACCCCCACGAAGTGTGTTTGTGCCCTGGCCCGCTCCATTCTGGGAGCCTAATGTCAGAAAAGCCCCACGAAATACTACCGGCAGTCGAGGACAAGTCCCAGGTACAGAGTCCGTGACCTGGCTGCGATTTGGTGACCTTTTCGGGGAAACCGAAAGTTTTGTCTTTGCGATTATGGACGAAGTTATGATGACGAACAACTACAGAAAATACATTGTGAAGGACGGCACGATTGACATCTGTTGGGCATCGGGCATGTCACCGGCCGGGGGAATCCATTCGTTATATTAGCGCCGGTAGTTCTAGTCTAGCTATCGGATACTATTTGCAAAGACACAACCTTGTAGCAAGGATTATCCATCAGCAACTTGCTCTTAAATACAATCTTGTGAAATCGGAAGTGCCTTACTATAAGTATGAGTCCGACCCAGTTCTCGAAAATGGCAAGGTCACGTTGTATTGGGATCGGTCTATCATCACTGACAGGACTATTGTTGCCAATAACCCTGAAAAAGTGTTGATAGACCGACTAGAGCGTCGCGCAATGATTTTTGATACAGCAGTCCCCCATGACGAGAACCTCGTGAAGGCTGGCGAGATAAGAAAAGTAAGTAAATTGATCTGGCTCGCGAAGTTATCGACATGTGGGATGTGAATACATAAATCATTGTGGCGATAGTCGTGACACCCAATGGCATAATAGCCAAGAGCCTCGACGTACATCTGAAGAGGCTCTCGTTGGGCAGCTGGATCAAGGGCTTGATCCAGAAAGCGGTACTCCTAGGCACGGCGCGTATCGTTAGGAGGTTCCTCTCTCAGGAGCCCTCACCACCGATAGCTTGGACCCTGTTCTCGATACTGGTGGGATACTTATTTTTTATATTTTTGAATGTTTTATTTTATTTTATTTATGTGTTTTATAAACATATTTAAATGAAATAAACATTAAAATAAAGGATAATAAGATGACGACGAGAAGATTATCTCAAGTAGCTCCTTCTTGAATTTTCTATATCGTATCGATGATTCCACAATTATATAAGTTTTGACAGAACTCAAAAAAATATTAAATGAAAATTGAATGTTGCAATTAAATAATCAGTGTTCTACGGGAAAAAATATTTCCCGTGGTCCACCCAGGTGAGCTATGGGTAAAAATAATTGCCCGTGGTACACCCAGGTGAACTATGGGCAAAAATAATTTCCCATAGTCCACCTAGGTGGACTAAGCGGGTGGACCATGGGCAACAAACGGAGGAATTCCTTATAAATACTAACAAATTAATTTGAAGAAGGGTACAGGAGTAACAAAAATGATAATTTATAGTTTTTTAATAAGATAACCCTTTTTTTAGGGCAGCCATGACAGTTGTGTTTGATATGACGTCTGACGACTTTGACAGTTTTAAAAAGTGACTTCTTTGAGTCTTTCTTTGCTTTGACTTTGAATTGGATATGTTTCGGAGTTTTTAGGGATTGTTTTACTACTACGGACATTAATTGATTGCTTCTCTATTGCAATTGAATTAGTGTTGTTTTTTATTTATTGACGCAGATATCCGATGACACGTCAAACAAATGCCATTGTTAAAATGTCATTCTTCGCATACTGTCATTGTCAAAATGTCATTTTTCGCCTACTGCTGATCTGACCCGCCATGTTTAATTGTAAATTGTGTTGCTCTACTTGACAAAGTTAATTTGAGTTTACATTGAAACGAAGTGAAATTAAATAATATTAACAATAAAAAACAGTTACTTTAATATACAGCAATTTTTACTTAAAGTGTACATAGAGCTGGCCTAGGCTCCATACATTTCTGGAACATCTCCTTTATATAAACAAATAATCTTACCTCGTGCTGGCCGACGAACGAACGCGTGGCCATCTTGTTAAAAAGTGACACTAACACTGACAGTTGACGTAACCGGTCTAACATGGCGGAATCAACCTCAAAGTAAAGAATTATAATGACAGTAGCAGTGTTGCCGTTGTAAAAAATTTTCCCGGTAAATGGGCAATCCAACATTTGTACTTTGGTAAGTACATTAGTTAGTTACTCCATCTATGTAGTACAAATATCAGGTCTGAACATCTATCATTAATTTTTACTTGCACAAATACGCCCACATAGAATAACTAATGTGAGTATTGTGCAATTCCAACTATATTACATACATACATATCAAATTGATAACCTCCTTTTATTTGGTGTTGTTAATAAAAAGATTATTTTAAAGATTATTAGTAAAGATTCTCAAATTAAGACTCCAGAAGCTGTAAATCCTGAATCATTATGTGTGACGTAGGATATCCTCTGTAATAAATCAGGAGCCTATTTAGTAATACTGATAGGCGACAAGTGACATGTGTCAACCTGACAATTTTGAAAGTTTCTTTCATACATTTTCTTCTTTATTAAACAGCACTTTTCGCTTTCGCAGCAATGTGAAAATTGCATATTTTTTCGATAAATATATCATTGTCAAATAGGGCCCTAAAACTCGCTAAATCCTTTGACTTAAAATTTTAATACAAAAGATATTAGCTGTACTTGTACCGGTCTCCCGGAGGAGATCTCTCTTAATTTAGTTCAACGCTGACGAGACAACTGTTTTTGTTAGTTCATACTCAGAACGTATTCGTGAGGGAAGCTTAGTTATGAATTAGCTTAAACTTAGATCGTATAATTTTGGTGGTCGTGTAACAGCTCTGCTTAAACTTTTCCCAACTATGCTGCTAGCTAAGTATAAAAAAACAAATGTATATTTCAATAACAAAGGGCATTTCGATACATTTTATTGGAAATCACCTTTTTTGCAAGAAATTGCTTTTATTAGGAGACTCCACGCTTCGACTTATGATTATTTCATGTAATTGAATTGTCGACAATGTAAACATGCAAGAATAGTTGATAATAAGTAAAAATAATAAAACGGTAACTTAAAATTATACAAACTGCTCTGCAAATGAATGATTTGATTCACCGTCGACCAAATCATCGCTTATCATCAGGTTAGATAACGGTTAAGCGCGAGCCAGTAGAGAAAATGTTATGTTTTTTTTTAAACAATGTTTTTCATATTCTTCTCAGCAAAATCCTTTCATTTGATTCCCATACCATGGCAGTGCACAAAAAATTACTAGTCCACCATCTTAGGCCGTCCGCCATATAGGATTTAGAATGACATCACTTATCTAAAAACAATATAACTATCACGGGAAATTTAACGCGATGATTTCGATTGTTTGTTTACCTATTTCTCCCGACGTTTCGGCGGTGTTGCAACGACCGTGGTTCCGGGTAGACTGGTGATAATTATATTGTTTTCAATTATGAAACGCGAAAGTTTTAATGTTAATATCACTTAACTAACCATTCATTGTCATCCAAACTAAACGTGTATGCAAAATTTCATCTTAATCAGTGGCGGATAACTGCTTTAAAATTCTGTTGCAAGATTTGACCCGAACTCACTTACTTACAAACATGATACATTCATACATTGTAAGATAATTAAAAGCTTGTAAAAAAGAGCTGTAATCATAGAAAAAGGCCAGAACGCACATGTACGTGAGGTATGTGTGTCACGAGTGAGTGTGTGATTGAGTGCGTGAGTAAAGTTAAGTTTAGAGAATAAGTACCAGTATTTTACAAGGAGCGACTGCCAATATAACCTCCACAACCCAGTAGCTGAGTAAAAACATTAACACCTTAAAATAAGTTTATGCTAGGAAAGGTAACTAAAATATCATTCAAGTTAGGACATTGATTTATTATTGGTTAGCTTATTATTAGATTTATTAACTTTAAAACTTTCGCGTTTCATAATTGAAAACAATATAATTATTATTAGATTGTTTATCTTAACTTCTTTGGGCCAAAGACCTAAAAGTTAATAAAAAAAAGTCCGCTTCTAAATGATCCGTATATGAGACGCTCTCTGTTATAGTTGAAGGGTGGCCGATGGTTTGGTGGACAAAGGTCAAATAAATCTTTTTTAAACACTCATTGAAAAATAAATATATTTATATCCGAATAATATTAAACCACTGTCACCCACCACCACACCACACCACCACATCTTCATAATTTCTTTGATCCGAGTATGAAACGCAAATAGTATGGGTTTGAAGGCAGTCCTTTGAGGCAGGCTTGGATCAAAGGACTTCTGAGGGCTTCTACACTAAAATAAACATGTCCACGTCTGCCACTAGACGAGATAAGATACAATGAAATATGAGTTTTATGGGATCTTACAAAGTGATGTGATATACAGGTGTTTCAGCTATTACATTTTGGCAAATTTCGTTGTTTTCAGAGATGGTTTTGGGTACCTATTTTGCTAGTACGAATTGATTAATTCAATCAGTTTGTACTAGGTATGTAACCTACCCAAATGTCCTTAATTTGGTATTGTTCGTCTGGTCGTTGAGCTCCTTAAAGTTTTAAGTTGAGTTGTTAGTTTAACTGAAACTGAAAAAATAAGAATAAGTTATAAAAGTCTTATTTATCATGTAAGTGAAACAATAATAGGCCTCCCTCTAGGTGGACCGATTACCAAAATGAGGCTACGAAAATCCGATGGATGCGATACTCACAGGACCAATCAGTGTGGCGCGTTTGGGGGTGGCCTTTGTCTAGCATTGGACGTCTTTTGGCTGAAATTATGACGACGACGATCAAACTTTTTCATGCCTAGTCGAAAAATTATAAGCCTCCAATCCTACCCCCAATACACATACATAAATTTTAGATAGGAAACATTTAATAAGTTATTGTTTTAGTTTTTTGCCGTCGTATTACCCAGCTAATTCATACATTACGTAATCATAATATTTTCACAATTTTAGCTCTTGCAAAATTTCTTAGAAGAGAAAATTTTCCTATTCGAAAAAGGAAATTCTGGCTGATATTTGGTATTAGACATTCACATGGCGTAAATAAAATATTAGGGTATCCAGGATCCGAATCTTAGCAAGTTTATGTGACTTTAGAAAACATTCCAATATCCAATAGTGAGTTTAGTTTGGTATATATTTAAATGTTACACAATTATGAGCTAGAAATTTACAGCTTCATATTTATCTAGTTAAAGGGCCAATCAAGACAATTTAGTAATGTTACACTTTGAAAGAAATAATTATAAATTATTTAAACCCACAAACAAACATAATAATATAAAACATGAAGTGTCCTACAAATAACAAAAACAACACGGCTGCGTCAAAAAGGTTCATTTCAGCAATATCACCGAACAGAAGCAGTCTGACGCTGGTCTTTTAATGAACTATAAAAGTAAGTGACGGACTAAGCAGTTTTACTTATAAATAAAGGGGTAAACTCAAATAGATAAATATGTATTTAAAAAGGTTTTAATTGAAACATTTGAAAAATAACTTAGTAATCGGGGAATACATACGTTATGTTATAAACAAAATATATTAGTAGTTTCCTTTAAAATCGCCCATATAAATATAGCTCTTATAGTATCTTTTATATGCGGGCCGGCAGAGCATGTCTTCTACTTTATCAGTCGCCATATTGATATAATTGACCTTTCTTTGAAACCATAATATTATCACTCTCACTATCAGAAATATAAAAACGATTTTTAACTACAGAATCAGAAAATTTTTGTTTTCAGTGTAACTAGTTGTTTTATTGTTGGCTAAATTATAAAATGTACACCTAGTAACAGCTAAAATAAAGGCTATTTTGGACCCTCAAAGAACTTAACAACTCACCACAACACCTTCAGGACTTCCAACATGAAATATTAATAATAGAACATTAAAAGCCCAGTTATCATTAATGCCGACAGTTACAAATACACAATACCCCAGCCAGTTAGCTTCAAAAACTGGAACTCCACAATCAAAACCCTTTGAAACTCGACTATAAAGCGGATTTTACTAATCTGTGTCAATTTGCCGAAGTCAATGAATATAAGATTAATTGGGGTACGTATCTCGACGATCGGGGGCCGCTTTTGAATAATTAATAGGGATGTAATGCTTTCGCTTTCTCACTTATACTTCTGTCCTGTTTCTCAATTTTAATTGGATAAAGAACAGGTAGTCCGATCACAATACAGGTAATGTAAGGGGCTGTTAATTCTTGTTGGGCAGATGGAAATTTGGTCTGTTCTTCGTGTACAATTTTTTTGGTCTTTGCGCCTCGCTTCTTGCTTTTTAATGGGCGCGGGATTCTCATTAATGTTAATTGCAATCTTGCCTCGTGGGTTTTGGGTTTCGAAATGGCTGAAGTACCATATTATTTAGTAATTGTTCCTTTACTGTATTTACATTCTTGTTATTGTAAAAGTAACTCTCACAAAAAGATCTTTCAGTTTCTGAAACAAAAGTTATTGCAAAAGATTTTGTCAAATTGTTGTAAATTAGTTGAAAGAATTTTCAATATGTTTTTTTTCAATGATGGTAAGTTACACAATTGCTGAGTATCGTAGGCTACTTTATATATTTTTGTTTTATTTATTATCGTTAGGCTCGCGTTTGACCACTACCTCGCCTGATGGTAAGCGATGATGTGACCTACGGTGAAGCACGCTTGCCTAAAAGTAACCTATTAACCTATTTTTATTATTATTTGGTTCACTTTTTACTACTATCTCACCTGATGGCAAAATGCACAGGTGCTTTAAGATAGGCGACACTGACTGATGACTACTAGTAAGTCCTACCAACTTCTGTTTGTGATCTTAGATCTACCTATTTTGTTTTATTTTTATGTCGATAAATTAATTTTCTTTCTTTCACGGAAGAAAAGCCGCGGTAAAAGCTAGTTTTGGTATGAAATAAAATCAACACACATTTATTTTACAACAGACGTCACTCTTGGTAAAGTTATACTGCATACCAAAATAACTGGTATCTATCACGTATGCGGATTGGCTGATTGGAATGCCTCTCATTGTTTTGGACAGCTACGTAAATAGATGTTGTACATAAAATAGAGGTTGGCTATGCATCTCTAGCGGTTAAAAACGCAGTGGAGATGAAGGTCGTAAAAATATTTCTCATCCTATTTAAATTGAAAAGCTAAACTGCCTATGCAAACCTATGGATACTTGCAAAAAAAATACAGTGTAGGAGAGCGTCTTTTCAACTTTTTCAGGCCTTAACCAAGCCCGCTTTATCTGAGTAATATTATCCTTTATTGTGCACATAATAGGTTTTCTTTTTGTTTAATTTTTACGTCAGGTCAGTAGCCTACTTGCAACCCTATAAAACCCCTATAAAATAAAAAATACGAATTAATTATTATTAATTTTACATCTATTTTTTTGACATTCAAAAGTGCCGGTGGTCTAAATTGAAATTAACAATTTCGTATTAAATAACGCCACCAACTGAAAAGGCCAGGCAACTCAGAGAGAGTCAGGAAAATTGCTTTACCCGTTAGCAGTGGGTCTGTTTTCAATTTGAAGTTCATGCATATTCCACTAGAGGGCGGTGATTTAGAGAAAAGGGAACCTTCTAAAAGATGGCGCTGTTATTGAGGACATAGACTGGGATACTAAAATTGTGTTGTGTTTTAGGTTTTCGATATCGGGAAACCTGATGGAATTCAAATGGATTTGGGTAGGATACATGGCAAGTCGCGATGATGGTATAGTAAGTCATTGACCGAATGGCGTCCAATGTTCGTCGTCCGGCAGCGAGATAGGCAAACGACATTGTTGCCATCGTGGGTAGGACCTGAATAAAGGCAGTTCAGTAGCGTGGGATTAGCACAAAAAAGGGAAGCCTATGCCCAGCAGTGGCTGCAGCAGTTTTAATAAAAGTATCTGTTTTTTTACTGAAGTAAAAATTTTAAAAGCAAGTTTGAAACTACATTTACTTACATGAACAAAATCATTATTGAAAATTACTTGAACAATTTAGGTTTTAAAAGTTTAGCTTTTTTTCTTCTTATTTCTCTTCGATTAACTCAAACTATAGTCTCAACCATTCAGATTTTGTCTAACCAGTATGTAGCTACTCGGACAGTTCTGTCATTTGCAATTTTATAATCCTGAAAGGTGCAGGTGATCGAGCATGAAGGGCAGGCAAGGGGCATACACTGATAAGGGGCGCCATACTAGCACTGTGTTTGAGATCGGTCTATGCTAATCCATTTGGTCCTGGTTACTCCAGTTTGTTTCTACAGCGGCAAACTTGGATCCGTTAACGTTTAACTTTAGCTATATAATCTGAGTTTGACTTTTCACCACTCTAACAAGACAAAGATAGGCAGTCGATCTTCGTAATTTACTAGCAGCTGCATCCGTTTAATAAAATATTTGGGCAATACTAGGCAGATTCAATGACTTTCACCACACCAGTCGCCAAATAAATCATTCTTCATTAGAATAACATTTTAATCCTTGTAATGAATAACAAACAGCAAGAAATGCTATTTCTTTTCATGCATAAAACATTTAAAAACACAATAACATTGATTGAAAAGGTTCTTGCGCTCACTTTTAAATTCGTCTACCTATTTTTATAATTCAGTGGGTCCTAGCAACCGCATGGTTAGCCCCAGCACCGCGGTGCGGATCAAAAGGATCAAATCCATTATGCTGTGGTAAATCAATTAATAATAATTTAAAAAAAAAAATATAGATTTAAGAAGAATAGTGTCGCTGAAGTTTTTTGTTTATATTTTGGAATGGAGCACTATTTTTTACGTGAATATAATAATTCTCAAGGAATACCAAAATACCGAGAGAAATGGAAAGAATGATGGGAGGCTTTGCCCAGAAGTGAGACAGAAAAATAAAGAGTTCTTTTGAACTAGATATTTTTTTGTAAACGATACAAAGCTACCGTACTATTATGTATTACTATTTGTAACGCACAGCAAACGAACTAAACTTATTATATGATAAAAAACTTATGTAGCTTGTTCTTGTCTTCGCAGCTCTTCTTACCTAGGTACCTACTTTTTTGCTGAACCATAGCAAACTAGCCCTAATAATAGATTCGAATATTTATTGATATACCTAATTCATGTTTCATAATTATATTTCGGCAAAATTTTCCCCAACTTGACAATCATTTTAAAATATATAACTGGAACATGCACAGAATATTGTTTACCCAAATAAATCTATAAATAACCAAGCAAAAAAACGGAATATATTATCATTAATATTCAAACGAGCGCTCAAACACCGCTTAAGGACCAAAAAAGCTAACTTTAAAAGTCCGATAAATCTACCATGCTTTTAGGGGATGGTCGACGGAAGCATTCTTTGTCCACCATTGTTCAATGTTACGGATTTGCGTCAGAATAATACCTTTCTTTTCAAAGGAAACATGTAATTTCTGTGTGTTATTTGCATTTAAAAAAAACACCATAAAATTAAACAAAATATTTTTTTAAACTATTAATGCCAAAAGGGCCTCAGCTCAGCATAATGCCAAATGGTAACACAGGGTATACCACCTGACGCTGATTTTCAGCTGCAGCCCACGAGTGCCATACGCTCGAAAACACCGACAAACATTTATAATAAGTATTCAATATTTTTTTTGTAAAAAACAACTTAAGATAAAATTTTGTGACTCTTAATTATAATAAAACAACAAAAATAAAAGTTCTATATGCCTATTAACAAAAGAGAAATAAAAATATAACAATAATACTCGTAAAAAGTAACAATGATAAAAAGCATAAAATTAGTAACATTGGTAAAATTGAAAGATGTATAGAATTGATAAAATTTAAAAATATATAAAGTTGATTGATAACAATGCCAAAATTGAGAAATGCCTAAGGTACAATAATAACAACAAAAAAATATCTATTGTGCTTTAAATGGCTGACGTGTCAGCACGACTACTGACTACTACTTGATTGTTTCGGTGAGGAAACGTGATCGTTATTGTATCGTTTATAGGGTTCTGTAGTCAACAAGCAGCCCTTATAGTTTCGCGGTGTCGCAATCGCAGAACTGTCAAATGTCATGTCAATGTCAAAAAAAACCCTTTCAATCGTTCGAAGTCAATCACATAATGTATCATGATTTATTTATTTTATTATTATTTTATTTGTAATTAATCAGTATTATAAAAATAAAAAAAATACATATTAACTGATTAAATAAAACGTAAAATAATGTATAAAACACAGAAACAGAGTTGAATAAAGACTAGTAGCATTGTGTAAAATGGATAGTCTTTAAAAAGGTAGTATAGATGCGTTCAAAAAATGGTAACACCCTTGACGTAGAATAAGCATAAAGAAAAATTTAAAAAATATTTTGTTCCTGCGTTTCTTGATAAGCGTAATAATTAAAATAAAATTCAATTACCTGAAATTTAAGATTTATTGCATTTTTATATATAGTCAAGTGAAAATCGTTATTATTCTTCTATCAATTTCTGCCTCGTTGTTTAGTTTTCGAAAATAAATTTGTTTGCCTAGGTAGATATAGCTTGTAACTTACTCTACTCGTGTGTTTTCCAGAAATACAGAGTTTTGTGTGCAATTTGTCATGAGTTTTGTTTTGCTCAGGTTAATTTCTAGCCCTACCTCTCTGCTTGCTAGTTGTAACTCTTGTAACATTGACTCCAGCTCTGTGCCATTTTCTGAAAGAAGGACAATGTCGTCAGCGAACCTTAGGTGACTCATATGTTAAATATGTATATGTTTAATAAAATACACATATTGCACACAAAATTGTCTCAGAAAGACAAACAACACCCATTTTATTTTGAAAATGGCAGTTACACCTAGAAGCAGTGCCTAATTTATATGTCGTGCCACATAGTTGGGTAACTTGACAGCCGTTCGCTTCACTCAGTAAAGATCACAGGACCACCGAGAGCTTTAATTACGATTCTTTTAAAAACTTACATGAAACGACTGCGTATCTGACCTCCACAACCCAGGACCTGGACAACACAATACGACTTGGCAAACCTGGTGACAGATTTTCTGGCTTCTGATTACCCGTAACGACTGTCAAAGATTTTTAACCACACTTGCGCCAAAACATCTGCCGCGGTTGAATCAATTTTTCGCACCAGCACCAATACCGCTACAGCGGTCATGCTGAAAACTTCCGAAAAAAACGTCTAAGTAGAACCGATATTTTAATATCTGAAAGTATGAAGCAAAAGTTAGGTGTTAATACTTAAAGGAAAAGTCACAAGCCATTACAATGTTAATAAAGTTATATATTGTTTAGTTAGTCCACTGTCCGCTACTAATCTGTGGAAGCTTTGGGGATTAAGGCTTGTTGTAACTATCCACAGTCGGATGAAATGGTAAATGTTCCAGATTTTTTGTCCAACGCTACAACTAATTTTAATATAATTTTCTGGTACTGTAAGGAGATGCGGCTTAATAAAAACAGCCAAACGGCTCGATCAAGGTTAAGCCACGCTTGTTGAGGTTATTCCGTGGATGGGTGACCATTCCGTGCAATTTATTGATTTTCTGGTACTGTAAATAATTTAATCAAAGCAACTAACCCGTTATAACGATCATAGATTGCTATAATATATAAAATCACCATTCATGGCTACATGTCAATTGATTTGATACTCTTGCCTAACAAAAAACATTTGAACACAATTTACAAAAATTAGAAATTTGGCATTGAATTATATATAACGATCACATCATTGTTGTTGTTGCTAAGGTGCTATTTAGCAAAATCTAATATTTATTTTATTTCGAGTAAACTAAGGAAATATATATCATAAGCCATAAGCAATTCAAAGCCTTTTATTTGACGTCTAAAAGTTTTTGTTTGTATAAACATAAAAAATATAAAATTTATCATTTATTGAAAACTTTTAGAATAATGGAACGCAACCATTTTTTGTGTTAGTCTATGGCGCATCTCGTCTGCTCTAATCTAGATTATTCATGCTATGGTCGCTTACTCGCACTTTTTCTAATGAGATTTACTAGAAATAAATCCAAGTTGTGCCGAGCCACTGCCCACTATAGTTTTAATTAAAGCAATCACACAAATGTCCTTCATTGCAGCAGAGCATGGTTCAGTATGGTCACAAAATAGAAAATATAGAGAAAGGCCACACCCGCCATTCCTAAAATTGACACATAAACTTGACAGACTCAGTAGGGTTGCTACTATATTGATTCTCGATTTTAAAAAGGAGTAGGTAGTATAACATACATTCAATCATGCGCACATGCCTTAAAGGGTAGACAGAGCATCATGTATCTCTGTCTACCCTTAACAGAGATCCATTAAATAATACGACTGCACATACGACGAAGATGTTAGATTCCGTGAGCTACTCAATAAAAGCAATTTATAGGATTCCAAAATGTATTCCGTCCCGCACAGGCAAAACGATCAGACCAAGAGTGACATCTGTCTATAAAACTTCTTCTAGACAACATAGAGTTTACAATGGAACACATACAAACTCCTTGAAGGTATATTTCTAACACTGGCCCTTGATCCAATATAAACTCATGTGAATCACATTACACACAATAAAATATCTTAGTGTAGACACATCCGCTGTCTAAGTATATAATATAACGTAACAACAGCAAAACATAGCAAAAGCATAAATTTATCAAAGTATCCGTCACATATAAACAGTAAATAGTCAAAAAACTATGTGATACGGATCTAAAACAAATTATACTTCTGCAAGTATACCTTATCTACTGATTAGAACCATCGCATATCATTTATTTAATGATATAAATAAATTACATACAAACTTATCATGCTTTTCCTTTACCAACGGTTTCGTTAAAACGTCGGCCACCATTTCATCAGTAGATAGGTATTTTATAACAACTGTACCTTCCTCAACAATTTCCCTGTTGAAATGATGTCTTACGTCAATGTGTTTCGTTCTGGCGTGGTACATAGAATTAGTGCACAACTTTATTGCAGACTGATTATCATTAAACAACGTAATCCTATACTGTACCCTGTAAATTTCGAACAGAAACTTGCGTAGAAAACTACGCAAGGACAACGGAAAGGCTACGAGGGCGTTGCAACCGGCGTGTGCATTATTAATGTGTCGATCGGACAACAACAACTTCACCAACGCTCCCTCCATAAGGAGCGACAAAAGAGTTGTTTATTTATTTGTTGTCATCACCAACGCTCCCCCCATAAGGAGCGTCATATTCGAATTACTAATGCTTTGCAGACGAAGTCGCGGGCAACAGCTAGTAAACCTATAATAATGAGGTTAGAGAGTACGGGTATAAAAATTAGCGCTGACTCGGTAAAGTCTAAATTTATGCAAGAAGTACATGCACCAAAGTCAGCAGCTTTTTATACAAACTCAAAGAAGTCAAGGAATAATAATCAGGCAGTTAAATTAAAGGGACCAAAATGCTATAATTGTAACAAGAATGATCACTTTGTAAAATTTTGTAAACAAGCAGAGAAGATATCAAGTAAAGGAGAAAACTCCAGTTTTGTTTCAGCTTTTTCAGCAAGCGTAGAAAAAATTGGACTGGTTCATTGAGTCCGGTGCATCCATGCACATGTCTGAAGAGACGTTTGGATGTTTAATGTCACCAAGCCACCAGTGTTGAATATTACAGTGGTTAACAGAGAACCATTAGCTGTAAAAGGTGTGGGATGTGATGATATTCAGGTTAATCACATAAATAAGGTACAGATTGTAAATGTATTGTTTGTTCCAGGCTAAGCTGCAAATCTCATTTCAGTTAGTGCAATTTTGAAAAGTGGTTATACAGCCATGTCCAATAACAAAACATGTGAGCTTCAAAATGTAAAGGAAGAGCTAATATGCACTGCAACTTCAAACAACAATTTATATGTAACTAGCTTCTGCAGTCGGCTTCGCTCGCGTCAAAAGTGTTAACTTATCTAAAGGGAACATAATAGCGGGATGCAAACCCTATGTGCTATTCCAGACTGTAATAATCTGGCACAGAGATAGCTCTGTGCCAATGCTTACATACGGCATCATTGAATGGGGCACTTGAATTACTCAGAGATCAGGCAACTGTCTGAGTGTGCTGAGGGTCTGACTCTGCCTCAGGAAAAATTAATGTCAACACCGTCCTGCACCCATTGTCTAGAAGTCTAGAAAGGAAGCAAGGACGCGCTGCGGGATCCAAGACAGTTAAATTTATTCTCCAGGATTTCGTCGAGTTTCATTGTTTGGCACTTTTCTGGTGGTCGCCACTGTTGATTCTGGCATTCAGGACTTGCAGTTTGGGAATAGTGCGGTGGGATTCAAGGCAAGCAAGCCCGATTGAACCATAAAGGTGCTACGACCAAAATAACTTCAAAGTCAGCGTTTAGCTTTGATATTCTTATGCAAAACATATGATACAGGACGGTTAGTACAAGTACCCTACGCTTTTTAACAATAATATTATTTTTTTGTTAATCGCACTATTCTTAATTTAAATTGGAATATCAACAAAATCGATTAAATGTATTAAGAACCTAATTATAGCTAACCTAACTAATTGCATAAACATTTGTCTTCGCAGTGGTGTGTTTCCGGACAGTCTTAAAATAGCAAAAGTGTCCCCTATATATAAGTCTGGAACTAGGACTGACCCCGGGAACTACCGACCCATTTCAGTGTTACCTGTTATTTCCAAAATTTTCGAAAAGGTTTTGTTCACCCGCTTATATAAACACCTAACAAATACAAATTTTCTTTATACGCACCAGTATGGATTTCGTCCACACTCAAACACACTTTCGGCCACTGTTGATTTAATAACTAAAATAAAAGATAATATAGATAAGAAAAAACTAGTCCTTGGTGTTTTTATCGACCTAAAAAAAGCGTTTGATACTGTTAGCCATGTTATTCTCCTTAAGAAGCTGAAAATCATAGGTATTACTTCTACAGCCTACAAAATGTTTGAGTCTTATCTGACTAACCGGAAACAGATCGTTAAACTTGATAAATTTGAAAGCACAACGGCCAATATACTATGCGGAGTTCCCCAGGGATCAGTCCTGGGTCCTTTACTTTTTCTCATATACATTAACGATATTAGTACCGCTGGACTAACTGGACACATGTCATTGTATGCAGACGACACTTGTCTTTTCTATTTTGGCGACTCCATCAATGATATTGTACTTGAAGCACAGAAGGATCTTAACGTTTTGAACGTGTGGCTCGATCAGAATCTTCTGACTATGAATGTTGGCAAAACAGGGTATATAATTTTTGCAGCAAAGAATAAAAAAATACCCGTAGTTCCCAGTCTCACAATAAATAATCAACCACTACGAAAATCAACGCATGAGAAATACTTGGGCCTAATTCTGGACAGTAAATTGACATTCAGACCGCACGTTGAGACCTAGAGACTACGTGAGATCTCGAATACTACCACTAACCGGAGCAATACGTAACATTGCAAAATGCGTACCCTACAAGCTAAGACACACTATTTATAACACCCTAATCAAACCACATCTTGAATATCTAATCCAAATATGGGGACAGGCTGCGAAAACAAATCAACAACACCTGCAGCGAACGCAAAATAAAATAATTAAAGTCCTCTTCAATTACGATTATTATACGCCTACGGAACTACTATACAAAAAAACAAAATTATTAAACCTACAACAACTGTATACATATCACACATGCATGACTATCCGAAAAATCTTAACTACCAACATACACACGAATATATCATTCAAACAGAAGATTCACAGATACAATACTCGAAACCACGACGACTTAGAAGCTGCAACAGTGAGAACCTTATACGGCATGAAAACTATCCAATGTGAGGGTGTTCGGTTATACAATAGATTACCTAACATTGTCAGAGAGTGTACTAGTATACCAACCTTTAAAAAAGGTCTACGGAACTTTATATTAGACGACTAGCTTTTCCCCTTGGCATCACTCCCCTGGTCCTTCCCACAGGACCCGATTCCGTGATACAAAATGTAGCAATGTATGTATGTGAATAATTGGTAAAAGAATTTGCAATATCAGATAAATAATAAATGCTTTTTGAGTTTATCCATTACAAACAAACAAACAATCAAATCTTTATAATATTAGAGTAAGAGTAATTGTTTTATCTTGCGATTGTTTTCCTATTTACAACAGATGAAGGGATATGTGAGTTTTGTTAAAACTGCTTTGTTTGTTATGTTGATCTACCCTTATTTTAATAATTTTACTATGACGTCTAGTTCCTTCGATATTTGAATGTCGTAATATTAACTACTACCTACTGTTAATTTAGTTAAGTTTCTCTTTAAGTGAACTGTAATTTGTTCTTTGAGAAAATAAATATCTTTAAACCGAAATTTATTGAAAATTATTTTCTACTTTTTAGTTTGGTTTTCTTTCAAAGCGTGTTTTCTTAAGCTTTTTAAACTATTATTTATTTTTATTTAAATTGCTTATCCTAAAGATCCTGGTAAGGATACTGAGACAACCTATTTAAATTATTGCATTGTCATACGATCTTGAAAAGTGTGTAAAGTTTCAAATTAATCTGACATTTTGAAGGGGTTGAACACGTTCAAAGATTACGTTACATAGATTCATAGATACAATTGGTATGTCTAAGCTAATGAAAGCGTGTTAAAAAGATACAGACTGATAACGGAACAGAGTACTGAAATCAAAATTTTGTTTGTCTTTGTGTCGTCATTTTATTGTGCACCAGATATCTATCCGACACACAATAATAGATTAAGAAGAGGACATGAAAACTTGCCTAATTTTCCTTCATCATCATCATTATTCAGCCGAAAGACGTCCACTGCTGGACATAGGACTCCTGCAGGCGTCGCCACATTGACCGAATTTCCTTACCAACAAGCAATTGACTCATGATTCTATGTGGCTCTAGGTACCCGACGAGACATATCTTTTGCTGTAAACGCATTGAGCCGTTACAAAAAACCCTAAAACTATAACACTGGACTGAAGTGAAGATAATGTTCAGATACATTCAGGGCACTAAACATTTAAAGTTATTTTACACCAAAGATGGTGATAGGAAAATCACAGGATGTTGAGATGCCATTGTTGTACGCTGTCACTTTCTAAAGGATTTAGTTACTAAGTAATATTTTGCTATGTTAAAGGAGACAATATGATTGCGGATACCTAAGCTAAGGGTGTTACTGCTGAAAAGCATTTTTTTTTGTATAACAAAATAGATGCTGCGCTCCACGGGTAGAATAGTGCAACGCAAGCATTTTTTGTATTATGTACGTCGCATCCCGTCTGTATCTATTCTAGAATATCTTCTCGCACTTTTTCTATTGTAATGAGATTTACTAGAAATAAATCCAAGTTGGTCCGAGCCACTATAGTTTTAACTTGCTTCTTGCCCGCGGTTTCGCCCAATAAAACTTGTTTTATCTACCCAGAGTCTCAAACTATCTCCATGCCGAATTTCTTTTAAATTGGTTCATTCGATCCAGAGATTACCCTCTACAACCTTACAAACTCTACCACTTTATAATATCAGTTTAGATAGTATAGATAAGCACAATCATACAAATTGCCTTTCAAAAACTCAACAAAATAATTTTCCATCTTTAAGGTTTTAATCCTACTTCCTACTCATTATAAAAGCCTTAAAGGCTGCACAGATTTGAATGAACCTTAGCATGTGGCCTCCCTGTTCATAAGGATGAGTAACACATGCGTCATTATAACCCGCGGGCTTATTACGTATGGAACAGCAAGCAGCAATAATTGTGCAATTTTGCGCGATCACTTTAATGACCAGGCTACTGAGAACTTTAAGTCATGTCTTTTTATTGACAGTCACTTTTAACAGAAGCCTGATCACCTGACCATTGATTTTTAAAATTTATCGTTTGATTAAGTAACCAGCTTATGAAAATGCAACACTTCGTGGACGCTGTTTTTTTTTACAAATCGATTGATAACTATTTAGCTCCAATATTCCAATAATTTAATATTGCAGATGTTAGGTATTTTTGTAACAGTATTAATTATGGCAGTGAATATTGGATGTATTCATTTTATTTACATAATATTATAATTATTAAATTGGATGTCTTAATATAATAATTACATAAATTACAATTAAATAATATTATTTGGATGACTAAAATGCCCATGTGTAAAATCAATAAAATTCCTTTGTAATAATATCGACTATTTTGTTATAAGAAATCGAATCGATAACGCATTAGGATGTCAGCATCTCTTATTTGAGCTATAAAACGTAAAATAGATCGTTGAACACACTTGTTTTCTAATTTACTTTAGACATTCGACATCGGTGGTTTCCTTATAAAAATAAGAACATAATAGAAAAAACTTATTGTGGACATACCACAATGTGTTTTTAAGTATTTGGCAGTAAACATACCTAGCGTGTCAACCTTTTTGGCAAGCTTCGCTGAGGCAGCCAACACTACAGTAAAAAATTGACCACCACTTTACCGAGATCACGTCTGTTTCAATGTCTCAACCCAGACATTTAAGACACAAAACTACACCAAATTTTCGTTACAATATTTACCATGAATTAATTTGCGGTTAATTAAAGAAGTCAAAAAAAACACACGAAAAATAAGCCGCCAACAACTCAAAAAACTTCTGTACCTACTCAGCCATCAGCGAGCGATTGGTAATAACCAACCACAAGGGAAAAAAAAATCGCAATTTTACAGCCACATTTGCTCGCCGATAGCTGCTGCTCTGCTGTCAAAACCATGCGTAATACGAAAGAATCGTGATTTTTATTGTTAGCAGTAATGTCGAAAAATTATTATCGTAACGCTCATACATAATGCGGATTCGCAATTAAAGAACCAATTATTTTGCATAAGTAAGCCTGCCCATTTTTTGACGTAAAGCGATAATCGTGCGATGATTGCACAATAACTGTGCAATTATTGCTGATTGCTGTTTCATACGTAATAAGCCTGCCGGTAGAACATACCCTTCACAATAATTTTCAACGAACGCATGGGCGAAGACAATGCTGCCATTGTTCTCGACAACGCGAGCTTCTGTAAGCTATTTATAACACTATATTGCTAAACTAAAACTCAAAGCGTGGGTGAGTTATACATCTCAGTATGATTTGTCATCTTTTCCAGTCAGCACAAGAAGGAAATCTGTAATCATTTTCTTTATTTGGATGTTACAACATATTTTACGTTTATCGTTCAACTTTTTCAGGTACCTTAGCACACACAATGATCTACACGATAGAATCATTATAATTATCGCCACTTGTACAAGCTATATTTTTTTGAATAATTTGTAACTTACACATAAATAGGGACTAACCAATGGGAAAACGCACAAACAAAATAATCAATTGATAAAAGGAAAATAATAAACCACTTATTTCAGCGTAATTACTGTAAAATTTGATAAATTAGAACGTGACAAATTGATTGGTTACTATTATTACACCACGACTAATTTACTTTTATAACAAGCTAGAAAAATAATTTATGCATAACTGTCACTGGAATCAATTCATATTAAATAGTGGGGCGAATTGATTTTTTTTACTATATAAATATTGATACATGGCCAAAAGTTGAACACATAAGGCATTCGTCTTTCATCATGTATAAGCTATTCGTCTTTCTTGTTTTAATAGTAAGCTTACTTAAAATAAAATGTGAGTACACTGGAGAAGTTGGACTTTACGCTGATGCAGATCCAGATATATTCATAGCTGGCTGTCCTCATGGAACTGCACGAGATGCTATCACTGGCGAATGTGTAATAAGAGATGGAAGGCGTGTGCATAAGTATGTCAAAAATGTTGTGGATTGGTTAGCAGATGCAGCTAAAAAAGCAGTTGCAAGCAGACGAAAAGCTAATCCAGATGCATTTAAAGGAGATTGGTGTCCTACTGGAACTGTACGAGATGCTATCACTGGCGAATGTGTAATAAAAGATGGAAGGCGTGTGTATAAGTTCAAAAATGTTGTGGATTGGTTAGCTAAAAAAGCAGTTGCAAGCAGACGAAAAGCTAATCCAGATGCATTTAAAGGAGATTGGTGTCCTACTGGAACTGTACGAGATGCCTATGGTAAATGTGTTGTTGTTTTTCTCGAAAAAGATTTAAGTCGAAGAAACGCAGATCCGGATATATTCAAAGCAGGATGTCCACCTGGAACTGAACGAGATGCTACCACCGGTGAATGCGTTGTCATCGTAAGCAGGCGATATGCAGTGGACGGCTGTCCTGATGGAACAGTAACAAATCATAAAGGCGAGTGTGTTCCAATAGCATTTAGAAGAGACGCAGACCCGGATATATTCAAAGCAGGATGTCCACCTGGAACTGAACGAGATGCTACCACCGGTGAATGCGTTGTCATCGTAAGCAGGCGAACAGTAGTAGATGCTGCCACGGGAGAACATTTCATCATCGAAAACAGACGTGGATTCTTGGATGTAGTTAAGGCAGTGGGTAAAGCGGGCATTTGGTTAGCTGGCAACCTAGGCTGAGATTAACATTCAAGTGTTTGTAAATTTGCAACTAAATAAAAGAATAATAAATTAAATCTTTAATATTTTCCTTACTTGCTTACTGAACCTTATACTGTGAGTATTGGGTTGAAACTACTATTTATTTTTGCTTGCGGCTCTGCCCGCAATTAAGTCGAAAATTTTCTCGGTAGAACCTATTACCTGGATAAACAATATTTTATACTAGCTGTGACCGCGGCATCGCTCCCATTAACTGCCTATCCTACCCTACTTACCTACCTACCTGTACCCACCCTACTTACTTAGACCTACCTTCATTTCTACCTACCAAGATAGAGCGTTCGCTGCACAGAATACTATTTATTCTAGGGGGAAGAATATCGACATGATATAAAAAAAGTAAGGACAGATTTTCTGCACGCCATTTAGTAGCTCTAGAGTGCTACTAAATGGCGTGCAGAAAATCTGCCACACCGAAACGAAAACATAAAAAAACATCTTTTCAAAAATATACTACTGTTTGGTGTCCATAAGCAAAAAAAAATGGTAGACACCTAACAAAGACACCGACTTCCAAAAAGAAAGTTATTTTTCACTGTGTGCCGTTTTTATTTGGAAGTCAATGTATTATTTTGAAAAAAAAAAAAAAAACACTTTTTAGCTGTACCTAATAGGCAAGTTCTTTAGTAAGGTACCTATAACGCTAGAAGAGATTACCCACATATCATGAAACTTAAACATAACCGGTGAAATGAGGTTGTACCAAGGTTAACTGAACACATCTACTTATCCCTTTAGAGCGTACTGGCGTGATGTTATGTTATGGAATGGTATTGGCTTTTTTTTCTTTTCCAATTTTAATATAGCCTGTGACACTCTCATAGTTAAGACGAATCGATTGACGTAAGAATCATCAAAATCGGCCAACACGTTTGGTCTCTAGAACGCCATGTAGGAACAAACATACATACATAGACTGAAAAACACATTACACTCCTTAGGCAGTCGGTTCGGGACAGGGGTGCGATTGCAGCAATCCCGAGAGATCTGCCCTCATTTATTGAAGAATTATATTGTATATCTCCAAAGTTCTACATTAGATCTTCACCAAATTAAAATGGGATCAATTTGGGAACTAACTCTTCAAAATAAAAAGATTTTTCAAAATCGGGCCACAATTGACA
This sequence comes from Orthosia gothica, assembly GCA_949775005.1. NCBI lineage: Eukaryota > Metazoa > Arthropoda > Insecta > Lepidoptera > Noctuidae > Orthosia > Orthosia gothica. Next base: position 28,163,931 of record OX459048.1, read on the forward strand.
GAGGTACGTCGAGAACATAGAACGTCCTCCTTTTTGGAATGTTGGTTAAAAGATACCTATCCTTAGCTGGGAATCGAACTCGCAACCTTATGTGTAGTAGGCCACCACGTTTATCATTAGGCTATTCAGACGGTCAATAGCGACTCGAAATTACGAATGACATAGCACGCACGTCAACGTCATTATTGACATTAGTAGTGTGATTATTCCTAAAATCTCATAAAACGTATTTTTTTAGTCTCGTGCATTAGGTCCCGAATTATTATGTTTACTCTAGCCACACTAGAATTAGCCCTTGCCGTTGATCCGACATAAAGAGTTGACCGCTCGCTGGTTCGCTGCATCTCCGAGCACGAGTTTTAGTCTAAGTATACCTACCTATTTTTTCTAAGGTCATTCTTCTGCGGAAAATCTTAACACCGCCATTGAGAATATGACGCAAAATGAACAACGTCATTTATCGAATATGGAGTTCAACAGTCTGAGTATCTGAATTGCGTATGATGCGATATTTTACTTCTTGAATACTTTAAATCCACCATTTTTTTTATAATCTAGGTATAATATATATAATAATAATAGGCTCGCGTATGACCATCATCTCGCCTGATGTTAAGCGAAGATGTGGTCTACGGTTACTTTTGATAGAATGAACCAATTGTGATTGTAGTTTATAGATATTTATAGTTATGTATAACTCTGTCGTCTCGAGCAAAGCACGCGCGGGGGAGGGGACTGGCCGACCGACCGCCGCGGAGGAAAGACGTGGATGCTTGCTGTGAGCCGATATCATAGTAGTTTGTTTGGTGTTACTTGTTCTTTCCTAATATCAACTTCAGTCGTAGTGTACATTACATGTGGCGACAAGACAAATTGAGAGTATTTTAAGGATTTTTACATTTAATAACAACAGAAAAAGTACCTACGTGGACTAGATTAGGTTAGGTTAGGTTAAAACTCAACGACCAATCGCGTATTTTGCGTACCTACGTGGACTAAAAGTGGTTTCTTAACAGACGTTGTTTCATTAGGTGGTGGGTAACCTACAACTACTTGAGTTCGAGCCTCAGTATTATTATTTACCTTTAAAGTTGAAAAAACAAGGAAGAAACATACCCATTTGTTTGCTTAGGTTGCTGTTAAACATACGTTGTTATTAAAACTTTACTTATTCGACATTTGTATGCGTCATTAGATGACTATTATTAATGTTGAAATTCTAAAAAATCTAATTGTGAACTGTATTATGTTCTTGGGAGAAATAAAGATTCTGTAAACCTAAACTTACCTATTAATAAAGCGTGTATTAACTATTATCATTTTTAAGATATTTTGGAATATATATATATATATATATATAGAAATGCAAAGTAACTAATTAGGTACTCACTTGGCCGTGAGTTGCGTAGGTATTCTTTTGTTCGCGTTCTAGGTATCTAGGTTTCTATGGGTGTACAGCAAGGGAGTGACATACTTATATATTTGTCAACCATACCTACCTACAAAGTAAAGATAAATTTTTAAGAATTTAAAAAGAAGAGAGTACCTATCAGGTGGTGTAAGGTTTTAACTACGTAGCATTAAATTGCGACTGGGCATTCAATTGCGACAGAGCATTTAGTTGCGGTATGAGACTTGAGAAAGAATAATAAAAGCATTAAATTGCGGATATCGATGAATACTTAGTGTACAACTTGCATTAAATTGCGGAGATTTACCGGTATTGCATTAAATTGCGGATATCGATGAATACTTAGTGTACGACTTGCATTAAATGGCGGCGATTTACCGGTATAGCATTAAATTGCGGACATACCTACATGGCATTAAATTGCGAAGTTCTCACGGTTTAAAATTGTATATTTACTCTTTGAGCACCCATTCGCCACTGTACTGCACAGTATGACGACGACGCGTCGTCATGTACACACGGGGTGGCTTTGCCATGACGACATGACGACTACGTGTCGTCATGAGCGCCGAAAATGTACCGCGTGTGGAGATACCTACCTACGTAGCGTACTATTTAAAGTATTATAGGTAAAGTCACGTACAGTAGACGCTTTATTACTAGCATTAAATTGCGATAACGTGTTAGAAATACATAAATATGCAACATAGTTACTTCCCTTGTCAACAGGTAGCTCAAATGGCACAGTACACCTTAGAGAAGTTCGAATGTGAAGGGGAAGTTGGTTCAGTCTCAGTCCGTTGGGAAAGATGGAAAAGAAGTCTAAACATTTACCTCGAGGCGGCAGGCATAGACACCGAGGCAAAGAAAAGAGCTAGTCTTTTACGTTTCGGTGGCCCCGAGTTACAAGAAGTTTTCTACAACATCCCGGGAGCTGATGCAACTGAAGGCGAACTTTTTAACATCGCGATTGAAAAATTGACAACTACTTTGCAACTAAACAGAGCAAAGTGTATGAGCGACACCTGTTTCGTCTTCTAAAACAGGAAAAGGACGAGAAGTTCGATAAATTTCTTATCAGACTTCGACTGCAGGCCAAGAAATGTCAGTTTGGTGATAAAGAAGACGAGCATATCATAGACCAAATAACTGAAAAGGGTAAGACAGAAGAACTCCGAAAGAAGATATTGAAAACAGGGGACAAGATCACTTTGGATGAAATAGTTGCAGAAGCGAATGCTCTGGAAGCCATAGATCGTCAATCAGGAAACTTTGGTATGAAACCTGTGGAAAGCCAGGCGATCAACAGAGTAGGTACAGAGACATGGAAGGAGAAGCAAAAAATTAAAAGATTGGAATGCAGCAGATGTGGGAGTTCCAGACATTTGGCCCGTGACATCAATTGCCCTGCAAAAGGAAAGGCTTGCCTTAAATGTGGCATCTTAGGACACTTCAGGAATCAATGTCGGACAAAACAAACTCAGAAGAGGAAATTAGAAGGAGAAGAATCATCGAACAGTAAGGGAATAAAGAAGAAAAACAGGACAACAAATAATATCGAAGAAACTGCAAACATAAGCACGAATGAAAGAAAAGTCGACTACATTTTCAATATCGAGAACGACGCAAGGGTCACATGTAACATAGGCGGAACCAACGTAGAGATGTTGATAGATTCGGGCTGCAAGCACAACCTTATAACGGACCAAACCTGGGAAAGAATGAAGGGAGATAACGCCCAAGTTACCAATCAAGATCCGAATCCTGACAAAACTTTCGTAGCTTACGGGAGTGAAACACCGCTGAAGGTGTTAGGATCTTTCAAAGCTACGATAAAACTTGCCGGTACCTCACAGCACATCACAACATTCTACGTGATCCAAAACGGTACGCGGGACCTACTGGGACGTGTGACGGCAACTTCATTGGGAGTACTTCGGATCAATTTGGATATTAACCAGGTTGAAACTGAGGCATTTCCAAAATTTAAAGACGTTTTAGTTACCATTCCGATTGATGATTCAGTGAAGCCCGTTGCTCAGCCGTATCGGAGGATTCCCATCCCTCTCGAAGAAAAAGTAGAGAGGAAACTGAAAGAGTTACTGAGAAGGGACATTATAGAAGTCGTGAAAGGTCCTTCTAACTGGATCTCGCCTATAGTCCCTATGCTTAAAGACGGAGGAGACATCCGATTATGTGTTGATATGCGCCGAGCAAATGCGGCTATACAACGTGAAAACCACCCACTGCCAATGATGGAAGAACTGTTGCCAAAAGTTCGAGAAGCCAAAATTTTTAGTAAGCTAGACATACGAGATGCGTTCCATCATATCGAACTTCATCCAGACTCAAGGCATATCACTACTTTCATTACCAGCAAAGGATTGTATCAATACAAAAAGATGATGTTTGGTATCTCGTGTGCGCCAGAGATTTGCCAAAAAACACTGGAACGAATCCTTTTAGGTTGCGAAGGAGTCATCAACTTCATAGATGACATTTTGACGTTTGGGAAAGACATAGAAAAACACGATTTAAGGCTTAAAAAAGTTATGGCAGTGTTAGAGGAAAATAACGTGATGTTGAGGGAAGAAAAATGCATTTTTAGAGTGAAGAAGGTCCACTTCCTAGGGCATGAACTGTCAGAACAGGGAGTTAAATCGCTAGACAAGTATATCTTGGCTATATAGGGATTCAGAGCCCCAACAAATATTGCTGAACTACAGAGTTTTATGGGCTTAGTGAATTACGTGGGCATATGGATTCCCCACTTAGCAACGGTAACAGAACCCCTCAAGCAACTGTTACGCAAAAGAACAGGAAGAAACACGGACATTCAAGATGACTGGAGAGATGCCCAAAAGAACGCATTTAATGGTCTCAAGGCGGCACTCATGAAGATACCAAGTTTAGGTTACTACAATCCTCATGATAAGACTGTGGTGATTGCAGATGCAAGCCCAGTGGGTCTGGGTGCAGTGCTGGTGCAAATCAACAAGGATGGGCCGAGAATAATTGCATTTGGTAATAAAACCCTCAGCAGCTGTGAGCGTCGTTACTGCCAAACAGAAAAAGAGGCCTTAGCGCTAGTTTTGGCAATCGAACATTTCAACATGTTCCTGTATGGCAAGGTTTTCGATCTAGTAACGGATCATAAGCCCTTAGAAGTGATATTTGGCCCGAAAGCAAAACCATCTGCTCGCATTCAAAGGTGGGTGTTAAGGCTACAACCCTACAATTTCAAGGTGAAATATAGCCCGGGGAAGACCAACATAGCCGATCCACTATCAAGACTATGTGAAGTGGTAACAAACCCGACGGCTTCATTTGAAGACCATGTTCAAGCGGTTACCGAATCTGCACGACCCGTAGCCATCCCATTACAAGAAATCACTGAGAGTTCCTTTGGAGATGCAGAGATACAGAAGGTTAGAGAAGGCCTTTACAATGGAAACTGGGATGAAACAGTTAAAGCCTATAAACTTTTCCAGAATGAATTATGCTTTCATGGCGATATTCTCCTTAGGGGGACGAAAATTGTAATCCCAACAAAATTACGGAGAAGAGTTCTGGAAGCAGTGCACGAAGGCCACCCAGGGATAGTCGCGATGAAGGGCAGATTGAGGACCAAGGTGTGGTGGCCTAAGTGCGACAAAGATACTGAAAACATATGCAAAGCCTGTAAAGGATGCATCCTGGTCTCTGCTCCCAGCGCCCCAAAGCCATTAAAAAGAAGAGATTAACCTTCCGAACCATGGGTTGACATAGCAATTGACCTTATGGGCCCCTTACCTTGTGTAGATTATATCCTGGTAGTTGTCGATTATTACACCAGATATAAAGAGGTGAAAAAATGCAGAACCATAACAAGCTCCGAAATAATTGGCATGTTTAAAGACATTTTTAGCAGACTTGGCAATCCGGTCTCGCTTACATCAGATAACTGGAGACAATTTTCCAGCGAAGACTTTAAGAGTTTCTGTGCAGAGCGAAACATACGACTCTATAATACCATTCTCTACTGGCCGCAACAAAACGGAGAAGTAGAGCGCCAGAATAGGGAAATCCTAAAACGCCTCAAGATTTCTCAGGTAGAGAAAAAGAACTGGAAGGAGGCTCTTCGTGAGTAAATGGTGATGTACAATAGAACACCTCACACAGTTACAGGAAAAACACCTGCAGAACTGTTCTTTAGATGACAATTTAGAGACAAGCTGCCTATGATTCAGGACATGACCCATCTCTCAGAGGATCTTGAAATGAGGTATAGAGATAAAGAACTAAAGGAAAAAGGGAAGGAATATGCGGATAGGAAGAGAAGAGTTATTAGTTGTGAATTGGAAGTTGGAGATAAAGTATACGTGAAGAACATGACTAAAAAAAACAAGCTGAGCCTAAACTATGAACCCGAAACACACACTGTCGAAGCGAACAAAGGAGGGGACGTAAGTCTTCGAAACGATGAAACTGGTCAGCGAATCAGACGGAACGTCGTTCACCTAAAACGAGTGGAAGGACAATGGAAGGTGCTAGATGATAAGAATAATGCTAGTGATGCTCAAACAAACGATAATAGTGATGAAAATCAATCACAACTCGAGTGAATAGAATGATGGTCAATAATGACAAAATAATTGATGATTGGTGATTAAACATAATTTGAATGACTTGCTGATTGTACTTGAGATACTTATGAAAAAAATGTGCATTTATTAAATTACTATACATAGTTTGGTGATTATGAATGTATTTAATTTGTACGTTAACCTGATCACAGTCCTTTAACTGAATATTTTTATTAAGTATATTTGTAAATAAAAACAATAATAAGGAAGGGATGTAGTGTATAGATATTTATAGTTATGTATAACTCTGTTGTCTTGAGCAAAGCACGCGCGGGCCGCGGGGCGGGGGAGGGAACTGGCCGACCGACCGCCGCGGAGGAAAGACGTGGATGCTTGCTGCGAGCCGATATCATAGTAGTTTGTTTGGTGTTACTTGTTGTTTCCTAATATCAACTTCAGCCGTAGTGTACATTACAGTGATGAAACAAAAACTACACCGATGACGCATCGCCGTACGTCTGATTGTCCGATGATGGAACGGGCTGGGCGGAATTAAATCATGCAATTCCATCGGACACTCCCCTAAATTTAACCGAAAAAAACCGACAAGCTGGCAAATCAGCGACAATGTTCAAGGCTCTGGAGCATTGACTTGACCAATGCCTCATTGCCAATGAGTTTCTTGGCTCGCTTTTCGATCAACTCTAGTGCATCAAGCTGGTATTTGGTAGATCCGTCCCAGAAATCCAAAACAGAACAGAACAGAGCTTTGGAGCAGACATTTGGCGGCATGAAACCAATCAAAAAACAATTTAACAAATGTGTCACCTGTCATCGCTTCAAAACGCAACGTAGCAATCAGCAAATAGCAGACTTACCAACGCCTCGAGTTACACCTTCACGACCATTCACAAACACAGGAGTGGATTTCACGGGACACGCTAAAATACAGACTAATAGGTATAGGCCGCGGCATTAAAACAGTTAAGGCCAACATCGCGATTAACATTTTTCTATGCACAAAGGCCATCCACCATGAACTGGTGTCCGATCTCAGCACTGTAACATACATCACAGCTTTGAAGCGGCTATGCGCACTACGGAACACACTTTGTCGAAGCAGCCAGAGCACTAGCCAAAGAACGCCAGCAGGCAATGTCGACCTTATTAACAATGCTGCCGAGTAAGGCATTGAATGGCACTTAAACGCCCCTTATTGGCCAACAGCGGGAGGATTGTGGGAAGCTATAGTCAAGAGTACAAAGGACCACCTTAAACGTGTTGTTGGTGAACAGAAGCTTACGTACGAAGTGTTTAATTCTTTGCTAGTACAAATTGAAGCCTGCCTCAACTCGAGGCCACTTGTCGCACTAACAATAGGGAACTATCCTCAAAGCTGAGCTCAGATGGCGCCACTGAAAACAAAGGATAACCACAGAACATATATACCCTAAGCCGGGAGGTTAACAAACTATACCAAAGAGTATGTAACACTAAGTTTTTTTTTTTTGTACTGTCAAAGTCGAGCGGCAATATTTCGCAGTTTAAGCATACAAAATATAAAACTAATAGCATGTGCTAATAGTGAAAGAAAAATGGAGCTAACTAATAATTGAGGAAATCAGACCATACTGTACCTAAAAACCCGGCTTCAAGAGCGCGGTGAATCAGTAAAAGGAAAAAGAAAACGGATTTAGTTGAAAGGTATATGAATGCGAACATTGGAAATCTTGTGTAACTTGCAGATATTATATCAATTTAATATGTAATGAGATCAATGTACTTCCAATTAATATTCAAAACAATACTTCCAGGTTGATTTTATATGACTTACATAATTAATTTGCAGTGGAACCGTTTTGCACACGGTTACATTTTGATGGTGGACAGCAGTCCAATGCACTATTAATTGCCAAAAGCCTTACCAAAGACCTAAACGCTGACTTCCTTACCACCCTTAATCATTTCGAATAAATATATATATTCTTTTAAGAAGGTGTTTTGTAAAAGCAGATATTAAATATCTTTGTTTTGATAGTTCTTACTCTAAAATTATAAATCTTGTCATTGAATCATAAATAAGTTTATTGGCACTTGATATTATTACATTTCATTTACATCTACTGTCTTCATTCTTTCAGGTTTGATCTAAACATAGAAAAAGGACTGAAAATGTATCTGCGTATCTGCTGCACGTTAGAATGGCATTTGCAGCTAATGCTTGTTATTATGTTTTATTCCACCACCCGGTCTAAGGCCTCCATGAAAATATCAGTACCTATTTTTACAACAACAAAATAGATATTATTATTTTTATGTGTCACCTGGATGAAAACTGAAATTAACATCTAGAATACACACAAAATTTGTTTTGAGTGGTGTTATTTTCCATTGTCAATATTGTCATAACATAGGATCACACCTATTTTCAAGAAGGTTCAAGGGCTAGATAGTTGTGTATAAAATAAGTACCTACATTTACCTAAATTTCAGTGCTGTGCTATTAAAATGTACCTACTGTGTGTTACTTAATTATAACAAGAAATAAATGAAAATTCTTTGTACTTGTATGTTATTTATTTTTCTTAGGATTGATTACTAATACAATTCATAAACAATGTTGTCTGCCAATATAATCGGAGAAATCCTGGTCAACCTGAGTTATGTGTCAAAACCGTTAAAAATAGACCAACTGTTAAAGTAAGTAACCGGTGAAACTTAATATTTCTGAGAGTAGGTACTGAATCTATATTATTGTCCAAGTATCAAATTAAGTTAAAAAGAAATATATTTCTTTATTTACAATATTTCACATCAATTAACAAGAGTTTTAGAAGGGTTATTCATGAAACTTAGGTCCAGAGTTGAGTCTAAATCTAGGCTATCTGGGTATATCCATGATATCAAAGTTACATTCTTAAGGGCCAAGTTATTCTACTTACAAAAGGTGTTTTCTTATTGTTTTACCACAAATTAAATTAAGCTTTTTGAAACACTATTTTTAAGACATTATTGTGAAACTTATTCCAACAGCACCGGAAATTTAAAATGCTGATTGTTTCTCCTCAATTTGTTCAAAGTTTCCTTCTCTGTTTATCTTTCATCGACTCTTTTTTCTCCAAACAATGGTAGGTAACCCCTTATTTAATATTTGACTATTTAGTTTCAGTCCTGTAAGTATAAATTAGGTTTTATTAACACCGTATGGTTAAACATGCGTATTTATGTAGACATTAAAACCATTTTGTAGTTGTGTTTAATTAGTACACAATGTTATGTACCTTCTTTTTAATGTCTATAGCATTAAACATAATAATTACTGTTATTATTTGAATAAAGGTTGCCTTAGGATAATACACTGACCTGTAAAATACCTTCTTTATTAAATATTCCGCTTTAGAACGGTCAGGACACAGCCTTGACTTTTTTGTAAAATTCCTGCGACGAATAGTAATTTCCCATTGCTTGCGAATATTGGCGTTTTCTGGGATCATATGGCCGGTTTTATTTCTGCATCCATAAACACAACACTGATGCATTCTTGACCAACAGCTAGCAATATTATTATTTAGTATTTGAACACAAGTTATACTTAAAACCGTAAAAATAGTTCGGTAACCACTAACACAAACTGTAGTAGACGCCATGTTGTTATGTTTTTGTTTACTTTTATCCTTCAAGCGCCACCTGGCGGGAGCAATTGGCAGTAATGTTCCCTATTAATGACCTGGACGACATCGCTTACTTGACACCAGGCCACTGTAACTACACGCCATTTATCTCTATTTTAAATTAGCGAATATTATTTTATATTTAAAACTGTGTATGACCGCGACTTGAGCGGACCACATTGAGACACGGACATGCAGGTTTGAGTTAGGGCTTGACAGCCACCCTAAAAAAACTATGAAACACTCTATATATATTAAAGGGATAAAGCAATACCGAACCTTTTAAAGAAACTCATAAATTGCCTTTTAATAATAATATAATAATCATTTATTTTCAAGTTACACAGATTCATTAAATTAAAACATTCATACTAACAGTCAGATTACATAATCAAATACAAAGTTCATTATTATTATATAAATATAAATTAATATATAATTAAAACAAGTAATATCTTTGTATCAGTATTGCCTAATGCCCTGCGCTCAACGTGTAACCTACAGCTGTGAAAATCAACCCTTTCCGCAAGCACGGCCAACATGCTGTTGGACCTCCCCCGCACTCGCCAAACCAGCAAGGTGCCTCGCTTGCGCTTTGTAATAAAAAAAAAATCTACGCGAGCCTCCGCAAACATTGTCGAAGCGCTCCAGTAACGGGGGAGACTATTGTCAAGGAACTCATTTACGTTATTCAAGTAAACGTATTTATCAATGCAAGCGTAGCGCTCCTACCAACTTCCTTTCGTTAGGTAAATAATGCACTTTCTAACCGTTTTTAACCGACTTACCAAAAAGGAGAGGGTTCTATGTTCGACTTCTTGTACTTTTTTTTTTTTATGTGTGTTCACCGATATCTCCGCCAAATGTGGACCGATTTTGAAAATTCTTTTTTTGTTTGAAAGAACATGTTCCGAAATTGGTCCTATTTTAATTTGTTAAAGATCTGATGAAGAACTTCGGAGATATACAACAGAACTCTTCAATAAATAACGGCAAATCATTCGGGATTGCTTCAATCGCATGTCTGTTTATTGTTTATACCATTTCATAAAATAACATCACGCCAGAATACTGAAAGGGATACGCAGAACTCTAATTTCACCGGTTATGTTCAAGTTTCATGTTTTTCGGGTAATCTGTTCTGGCCCTAGTTCTACCTATTAGTACTTACTAAACAACTTGCCTATTAGGTAGGTAAAACTAAAAAGGGAAAAATTAAAATTTTTTTTGCAAAAAAATACTACCGACTTCCAAATTAAAAACTACAAAGTGAAAAATAACTTTATTTTTGGAAGTCGGTGTCCATATCGCAAATAATTGGTATCTAAAAAAGACACCGACTTCCAAAAAAAAAGTTATTTTTCACTTTGTAGTTTTTAATTTGGAAGTCGGTAGTATTTTTTTGCAAAAAAGTTTTTTGTCTAATTAACTTCACACATCCCTATAGTTTTACTTATAATAATAGTCCTTATGGCAAACAGACAGAAATTTGTACTGGGAGTTTGTTTCATAATTTCTTCTTACCAGCTATTATACGAGGAAATGATGAAGGCTTGTTGAATTCTTGAATGTATATTAATTATCCGCAATCACTATTCGGTCTTTGATTTAAATACTCTATACTTTAGTGCAAAAGGTTTCTCACACAAGCTTTAGTTAATTGTAACAATATATTTTATATCCCTTTAGTTATATTTTATCTTTCTAATCCTCTTCCAAGTTATAATTTTATAACTGTGAATACCAAAACAAAACAAAAACATAATTTAGAATTTACTTATATACGGTGGACTGGTGTTTAGATAATCTGGTGTTTTGAGAATCTGGTATATTGAGAATCTGGTATTCTGAGATTGAGCCGAAAGGTGTCCAGTCAGGATTCGACGAGCGTTACAAATTTGTGCGGTGGAGAGGCACAGATTCTACTTCTTCAGAAGTAGCCTTCTTTTACTCTAAATGTAGGGCATTTTAGTAAAAACTAAATTTTGATCAGCCTAGGGTCATGTAGTCACACCACCTTTTAGTCGGTGAACCAGTACTGGCACCTCCAATGACGTCAGAGGGTGATAACAGCCTGTTAAATTTACGATGGCGCTTAACAAAAATAAAAATACAAGTATAATGTACAAGGCATTTTGGAAGAAATGGTCCAAAGATTACCTACGTTGCAATACCGAGGAAATTGGCAAACCTAAACACACAACATTGCAGTGAATGACGTCGTCCTTATGAAGGACTAGCTGAATGACGTCAAAATTATAGCCTATGTCACTCGGGAATAATATAGCATTCCATAGGTGAAAGAATTTGTAATATCGGTCCAGCAGTTTCGGTGCCTATTAGGTACAAACAGACAACTATAAAAATCTATCCTCTTTATAATATGGGTATCGTATAGAAGAACCAGTGGCTACAGCCAGATGGTTATTAGGATAAGTTTTAGAGACGCATCATGAACCTGATAACTTAGAAAGAGTCGTCACACTCAATACTAAATACAAAATAATGAAGAGGCCCTTAACAAAATGGTCCTGCTTACCCATTAAAACAGGGCAACCGAAAACAAACCAACGCAAGCCACGGACAATAAACAACCAAAAGCAACTTCATCGACATCACAAAAACAATGTCGGAGCAGCCCAAGACTGGAACGGAAGGGTGTTTCCAGCTGTAACGTCCTTAAGTAACTAAGCTTATTATTAGTACTCATGGTTAAATCTGTGGACGCGGAGCAACACCTTTACGTCCTGTACGGCTTTATATAACCTGTGCAATAATATTCAGGATATAGTATACTTTAAAATAAAATCACGCTGCCTCCGTCTACCTCAAGTAAGTAGAATAGCAACGCAAGTGCATAAGGAGGAGATTGAGATGGTATCAGAACCTACTCAACGGCATCTTCCTACAGAAGAACAAATAAAGGCAGATACACAGACAATAGAAGACTTCATCCGACATCTGCCTAACAGCAACAAGGTTGATCACGAAACATCACCAATATCAGTCAGTGGCGAACGTAGAACCTTCTAAAAGCTTTATTCACATACTTTACTTACTTTTTGATAATGCGTTTTACTTGTTACTAATATTTTTATAGATGGCAGGATGAACGAGCATCGCCACATGGTATCTGTTTTAGTTTTTATCTGAACAAGCATTTCCTAATTCACTGATTACTTGTGTACATTCACTGACTAGGCTATCGCGCCCACCACTAGTAACTACTTACTATTACTTTATGTATTATATCGCACACCCAGAACAACACTGCATTATGTCGAAAAATCTCAAAATCACTTTGACCTATTAACGAATAGCCAACAATTTTCCGCATATACCACGAAGACAGACGTATTTTTATATACAAAAATTTTGACAAGATGGCGCGCTAACTCTCTATTGTTGACGACGCGCTGCCAAAGTCATACCATCACCACAAAACTATTTCCAGTTGCAACTTGGCCACATTAGGAACAGCACGCAGATCCTTTACGCAACAGTGAATTATTTTGTGATATTGCGGTGTTGTTGAATGTAGTACGAAAATTACTCCGAATTATTTAGTTTTAATTCCGTGTTGGTGACTGTTTTTATACTACGTGTTTGATACTATTTCAAAATAGTACTCTGTTGTTGGCAAAGGTATGTATGTTTTTTGTATTATTCCAAAATGTTTTAGTATTGTTCGTTAAAGTTAAAAATCAGTGAAATGATGCACTATTGATGGTAGATATAAATTATTTCCTAATTAATTGTTAAAAATCATATAAACATAGTTTTGATACCAAGAATTGTAATTTACATTATAAATTAAAATAGACGTATTAACGATTCATATTTGTCGTTATTTACAAGAAGATTAATATTTTTTTTTAGATAATGCTATTGCTAAATAAATTAAATTTGTAATTGTTATTTGGCAGATTTTTAAGCGGATGGAAAATTACCATTCAAAGGCAACGGAAGCAACCACAATAGAAAACAAACCTTCCGTTAAACAAAATGTGGCGAAGGATGACAAAAATACAACCATTGAAGCATCAACCGCTGAGATGTAAACAGCGGAAACATCAGCCGTTGAATAAATAGATAAATTCGCGGTGTGAGACCGGCAGATTGTCAGGGCGAGTCATTTCTCCGAAACTGTTAATTAACTGCTGCACTGGAGGATGTCTTCAAGTATCTGGACTGGAGAGGGCTAGACATCAATGTTAATGCGAGTACATCACTCTAATTCGGTTTGCCGACGATAACTATAGTGGTCATGGCTGAGACCACGGAGGACCTAAGATCAATGCTCGATAATATCAGTTGAGTTTCCGGAAGATTGGATCTTAACATGAACATGGACAAAACTAAGGTCATGTTGAATGCCCATATTCTATGTTAGGGGAGTTTGGTTTCCGCACTTAGTTTCCTTCAAATGGACTTTTGTACGTGGGCCATGGTGGCCGTTGGGTGGTCATTCCAACCAGCCCACCTCCCTCCATAAGTCAATTAGAGCTCCTGGTTCCCTAAACACATTAGTGTAAGATCTGGGTGACCCGAGGGTTCGTGTTCTTATCTGGGTAACACCCGTGCATTCAAATAGAACGTGGTAACGGTTTTCTCTGCTTCCATGCATGCCCTGCACAGGGGACTGTCCGTTATGCCTATTGTGTGGAAGTGTTTGTTGAGAGAGCAGTGTCCCGTGATGGTCTCCGTCACCAGGCGCAAGCCATTCCTGCCCAGGCGTAAAAGACGCCTAGTAAGCCTACTGTCCAAGGATGGCAGAGCTTCTTTGGATTGTCTATAGCCCAGTGTCGAGGCCTACCAGTTCTCCGCCTGTGTCTGGGTGAATTCCTGTAGCCACCTGCGTATTTGGTTGAAGGGGATGGGAACAACAGGTTCAGGTCCATAGACCGCCGAGCTGGATCCGCGTCTCGCAAGCTCATCAGCCGCGTCGTTGCCCAGCGATTCGCTGTGTCCCTTTATCCATTGTAGTGTCACCGTGTTACGACTAGATACAGTTATTTGTTCTAGTGCGTTGTGACTTTCTAGTACTAGTCTTGATGTAATGTATTTTTTTCGTAAGGATTGGAGTACTGATGCACTGTCGGAGTGTCCGTATGTGACTGTCCGTAACCATCATCGTCCGTAAGCATGGACTGCTTGTATAATGCCCACACACTCCGCCTGATAGACGGTGTTGAACTCTCCTAGCGGTCTGGATATATGTATATTGAAATCGTGTGAGAAGACTCCGGTACCGGAGTCCGTTTTCGATCCATCGGTGTATACTCTCATCTCTTTCGGGCCTGAGTAGTCACATCGTTCTTCTGTGAGTATTATGTTATAGTGCCTATGAAAGTGATGTTTTTTGGGGGCTTTGTCGCATGGTGATGCTAACATTGGTTTACGCTTAATCGCATATTCCTTTATGCGTGTGTGCTTAATTCTGGAGTCTTTGTTTAGGGTACCTGATAGATGGAGTCTAAAAGTGGCTAGGGCTGCCTCCTCCCGCACAATAAGATGTAGTGGTGGCAGTCCCAGCATTGCCTGTAGGGCGGCAGTGGGTGTGGTTCTCATACTGCTAGTGATTGTAACGCAAGCGAACCGCTGCAATTTTTCGAGATCTTTTTGGGCTGTGCTGAGGTCTGTCTTGGGCCACCAGACCAACGAGCCATATGTGATGATTGGGCGGATGACTGTGGTCTATAGCCAGTAAGTGATCATGGGGCTAATGCCCCAATTCCTGCCTAGCAGTCGTTTACACTGCCACAGGGATATGCTGGCTTTTGTGGTGATATGGTTCATGTGTTTAGCCCAATTCAATTGTTTGTCCAAATAGATGCCCAGGTACTTGGTTTCAGTTGAAAGGTTTAGGGTTGCTCCGAAGAAACGCGGAAGTTGCAGTGTCATCGGTTTCCTCTTTTTTGTGAAGAGAATTAGTTCAGTTTTTGTGGGGTTCACTGAGAGTTGGTGCTCGTTGCACCATTCCTCTACTATTTTCAGGGCTTGACGCATGAGATTGCATAAAGTGTTTTCGTGGGTCCCGTTTATTTTTATCGTTATGTCATCCGCTCAACCTACGGTGAAATAACCTTTGTCATTGAGTGTTTTGATGAGGCTGTCAGCTACCAGGTTCCACAGAAGTGGCGAAAGGACGCCCCCCTGCGGACAGCCCTTCGCGACGATGGCCCTTGTAGTGTCGTTAACCGTGACTTGAACCGCTCTCAGTTTGAGCATATTGGTGATCCAGCCCCCTAGGGTCGGGTCTATGCCGTGTCTGTCGAGGGCCGTGTTTATGCTGTTGAACATGGTCTTATCAAAGGTGCCCTCGATGCCAATGAAGGCAGCCAGTGCTGAGCATTTGTGGTCCACTGCGCATTCAATTTTAGAAACCACGTTGTGCAACGCGGATTCTGTTGATTTGCCTGTGGAGTACGCATGCTGCTGTTTGTGCAGTGGTTTGTAAAAAGGATGTGAGGCTTATAGGTCCATATGCCTTGGGTTGTGTGTAATCAGTTTTCCCTGGTTTGGGTAAGATGACTTTCACCTCGCGCCATGCAAGAGGTATGTGTCTATGTGCTATGCAGGCCCGATAGATCTCTAACAGCCACGGCGTCAGATAATCAACCCCCCACTGTAGCAGAACTGGGAAGATACTATCCAGCCCGCAGACTTGTATGGCTGAAAGCTGAAATAGCCCATTTTATCCGGTCTACTGTTACTATATTGTGGGCTCTTGACCAGTCTTGTTCCGTTGGGGTCCATTCGGGTCCAGCCTCTCACGTCCTGTCTTCCAGGACGTGGCAGTCCGGGAAGTGTGTTTTGAGGAGGACCTTGCTGGTTGCATAGTCGGTTTGTGTATATGATTTGTCAGATTTTTTCAGCGCGTCGAGGGTTCGAAAAAAATCACAAAATAGGTCTGTAGTTTTTGAGACCCCGCCGCCATGTTTTTTTCGTTGTGTAAACAAAATAGTTTTTATTAAATTTTATTATTGTTGAGTGTTGTTTATTTAGAAATGCTTGTCTAAATATTGTCTATACATATTCTGTTATCGTAATGAAGTTTTTTTTTGGTGAATATGTTTGTGAATTTGATATGTTGTGATAAAGTTTTATGGCTATGTGAGTGAAAATTATAAAAGTGATAAGTTGCTACCGTATCTCATCACTGTGAGATGAGGTTAGTTTTATTTGCTTATTGAATGGAATAAATAGTTATGTAAACTCATAACGAAGCCAGAAAAGTAATAATACACCATGATTAATGACTATAAGTTGCCTATTTCTCAGATTTTCTGAATGCCTACAAAAAAACCAAAAAAAAGCGTGGCATGTGGGGTATACGCATGCGGAATCGGCCCAGCGCTTGAGAGGTTAAGGCGCAGGCCACACAGAAAAAGCGTCGGGCGCGGACATGGCACGGGCGGCTTCCTATTCCATTCAAATTTCAAACAAAATGCATGGAAATAAAGCGCAATATAGGACACACAGTGTGTCGTTGCTCGGACGTGGTTATGACGCTCCATGTCAGCGTCCGTGTCATTATTTGATAAAAAGAAACTACTATTTCAGCCTAATTGGATTTTCTATAAAATTGTATACATCTGAACGTGATTAATTGATTGGTGCCTGTTTATGTACTACTTTACTTTTTTAACAAGCTAGAAAAATAAAAAATACACGATGACAATAACTGACACAAAAATTAATTCAAATTAAATAGTGAGGTGAATTGATTTTATTTACTATATAAACATGGATACATGAATATCAACATTCACAGTCATTAACTGGATAAATTGAAGGTACAAGGCAAAAATGTATAAGCTATTCGTCTTTCTTGTTGTAATAGTAAGCTTAGCTAAAATCAAATGTGAGTATATTGGTGAAGATAGGCTTTACGCTGATTCAGATCCAGATATATTCAAAGCCAGCTGTCCTTCTGGCACTTCACAAGATGCTACCACTGGCGAATGTTTAATAATAGACGGAAGGCATGCAAATAAAGTTGCAAGCAGACGAAAAGCTAATCCCGATGCATTTAAAGGAGATTGGTGTCCTACTGGAACTGTACGAGATGCCCATGGCGAATGTGTTGTTGTTGTTCTCGAAAAATATTTAAGTCGAAGAAACGCAGATCCAGATATATTCAAAGCAGGATGTCCACCTGGAATTGAACGAGTTGCTACCACTGGTGAATGCGTTGTGATCGTAAGCAGGCGAAATGCAGTGGACGACTGTCCTGGAGGAGTAGGAAAAGATGCTATCACGGGTGAATGTTTCATAATCGCAAAAAAGACGTGGGTTACTGGATATAGTTAAAACACTGAGTGAAGCGGTCTATTGGATAGTAAACAAAATAGGCAATAGAAACAAAATAGGTAATAGAATTAACATTCAAGTGTTTGAGAATTCGCAACAAATTAAAAGAATATTAAATCAAATCTCGAATGTTTATTTCCTTACTTGCTGATCCTAATACAGCGAGTATTGGCACAGTTAATATTATAATACTACAGATGCCTCATCCCGTACACAAAAACCGTGCCGACGTAACTAGCGTTTTTCGTCCGACTAATTCACTATTTTACATCATTTTATTGTACATGGAACGCGGTAGTATCTACGGTTCTACCTCAAGCTATAGATGATGTTAGCAGTGGCTTGCAAGTTTAAGTGTTTACTCGGTGAGTGACAATTTTTTTCTTCAAATACAGTGACGATTTGTTTTATAGTATTTTTTTGCACGTTGTACAGTATTAATGTACCAAAATGTTTTACAATACAAAGGCCAATGGACATTCCCACCCCAACCTTAATGGCGTTAAAATATGTTTATTGTGCCACTAGCTGTTACTCGCAGTTTCGCCCGCGTTAACATAGATTTTGTCAATCAATTCTGGTTGTCGACATACAGGTTAAGAAAAATTCAAAGTTGCAGTTTTAGTTTTAATCAAAATCGGCCCCTTGAGTCCTTTGATTGTTTTGTGCTATTCTTCAAAGTGATTATTTGGCCATCCACGCCCACTTGGAATACTCAGCCTGTATAGGTACAGGAAGCATTTACGTAAAAAAACGATTAACTTGTTTAATTGAAGACGTTAGTCAATACAGGTAGGTATAGGTTAAATAGTTACAAGAGAGGAGCGGTGGTTTTAAATAGTGTATTGATGTTAAATATTTAAAAATACGTAACCCTTTTTAATAGCTGAATGTCAAACAAGTAAGTTTGGTACATAACAAAAAAAATATGGGCCGTAGAAGGAATATGAAATAGGACGAAGCAGGCATAAAATAATTAAAATTATATTTTGGAACGAAGGAAGCATATTGTTTGGGACGAACCAGGATTTTGGAATTAAGGACAAAAATCAGTGGGCCGAACGAAGAATAAATCAAGGAAACAAATAAAATACAGACTCATACGTTCTGCTTTGCTGCAAATTGAAAATACCACTCGTAAATTGTATATATAAATAAATGACTAAGTCGGTTCCCTGGCTAAGTCGGTTGAATCAAACTTCTGTCGCCCCTCACTACTACCACTGCTGAGACTCGACGGGTCACTGGCTCACTCCGCCGAGGACAAGGCAAACTTGTTTGCCTCCCTTTTTGCGGAATCTTCACGTCTGAACTTTGATGGCGCGTGGCCCCCTCCGTCTCCTGTCGAATGTGGGACGAGTATGTCGGATATTCGCATCCATCAGAGGGAAGTCTTTAGGGTGTTGCTTAACCTTGACGTGAACAAAGAGAGTGGAATTCCCTGCCGGAGTCTTTGTTTCCTGATAGCTACAACCTTGGGGTCTTTAAGTCAAGAGTGAATAGGTTACTTCTAGGCAAGCGTGCTTCACCGTCGACCACATCATCACTTACCATCAGGCGAGATAGTGGTCAAACGCGAGCCTATAGTTAAATAAAAAAAAATAATACATTATATAATTATGTCATTAATCATGGGTACAACATTTTAGGACGCTACTATATACTATGTGTCATTTGATGTTAATACATACATATTCTGGGCCCTGGACATACGCGAACATAGCTGTTTATACAGCTCCATGTAGCTGGCCGTGGTTAAAGCATGGCTTTTCCAAATGCACCTCTGCTACCCTTTAGCTTTGTTAAAGTAATAGCAAAACTAAGTTTGATTAGAAATTGAAATAATAGGTCAGTGGGGATTATTGGGATTCGACGTATGAACACACTTTCCCCTTTAATCATACCTGTTAATATATTGGCACCCATTTATTATTTTGCCCATATTGTGTAATACGAAGCCTCATCCCATTAGATAATCTAAATAAATATGTAGATCTCAATCATTTGATAACAAAAACATGCCTTTTACAGGCGTTCGCAGGTTTCGACCAAATCGGAAGCCGCAATAAAAAGTGTCATACAAAGTTCAGCTGCCCTATTTACCCCCTTAAAATTCAAATTAACAAAAGTCCTTACCTAGCTAAAGTTTACCATCTTTATACTTCCACCTGCCAAAAGTCAGCTACGTGAAGAAAATTTGTACATCATATCTTTAATATATAGTAATATCCTTTTAGATAATCTAAATAAATATGTAGATCTCAATCATTTGTTATCGAAACATGCCTGTAAATTTTCAACCAAATCAGAAGCCACAATAAAAAGTTTCATTCAACGTTCAGCTGCCCCATTTACCCTCTTAAAATTCGAATTTAAATCCTTTCTTAACTATCTTTTTACTGCCCAAAAGTCAGCTTCGTGAAGAAAATTTGTACATCAAATCTTTACAACCCCAACCCCTTCTAGGTGTAATTAAAAAAAACAATGACTTACTTACTTGACTTAATGTCCTACGTCCCCTGGGGGTAAAGGGCGTCCATAGTAGTTCTCCATCGCAATCGGTTTTGAGCTTCACGCTTTACCTCGCTCCACGTCATACCGATGCTCATCGCATCCACCAAAACGGTGCAATGCCAGATTTGACGGGGACGGCCACGCTTTCTTTTGCCTTGGAGATTTTAATCCAGCGCTTGCTTCGATATAAAACTGAGTTTTTAGAATGCGTCTACGGAGGGACAGCAGAAACGAAAGCGAAAAGGTCAAAGAAAGCAGACTGCCTTGGTACGGCCACATCCTGAGACCTGAGACGAGAACCTGAGCACTCAGATAACCCAGAACAGAGCTCTTTGGAGCAGACATTTGGCGGCATAAAACCAATCAAAAAACAATTTAACAAATGTGTCACCTGTCATCGCTTCAAAACGCAACGCAGCAATCAGCAAATGGCAGACTTACCAACACCTCAAGTTACACCTTCACGGCCATTCACAAACACAGGAGTGGATTTTAGGGGACACGCTGAAATACAGACTAATATAGGCCGCGGCATCAAAACAGTTAAGGCCAACATCGCGATTAACATTTTTCTATGCTCAAAGGCCATCCACCATGAACTGTTGTCCGATCTCAGCACTGTAACATACATCACAGCATTGAAGCGGCTTTGCGCACTACGGCACACACTTTGTCGGAGCAGCCAGAGCACTAGCCAACGAACGCCAGCAGGCAATGACGACCTTATTAACAATGCTGCCGAGTAAGGCATTGAATGGCACTTTAACGCCCCTTATTGGCCAACAACGGGAGGATTGTGGGAAACTATAGTCGAGAGTACAAAGGACCACCTTAAACGTGTTGTTGGTGAACAGAAGCTTACGTACGAAGTGTTTAATTCTTTGCTAGTACAAATTGAAGCCTGCCTCAACTCGAGGCCACTTGTCGCACTAACAATTAATGACCTGGACGACATCGCTTACTTGACACCAGGCCACTGTGACTACACGCCATTTATCTCTATTTTAAATTAGCGAATATTATTTTATATTTAAAAATACTGAGACTTGAGCGGACCACATTGAGACACGGACATGCAGGTTTGAGTTAGGGCTTGACAGCCACCCTAAAAAAACTATGAAACACTCTATATATATTAAAGGGATAAAGCAATACCGAACCTTTTAAAGAAACTCATAAATTGCCTTTTAATAATAATATAATAATCATTTATTTTCAAGTTACACAGATTCATTAAATTAAAACATTCATACTAACAGTCAGATTACATAATCAAATACAAAGTTCATTATTATTATATAAATATAAATTAATATATAATTAAAACAAGTAATATCTTTGTATCAGTATTGCCTAATGGCCCTGCGCTCAACGTGTAACCTACAGCTGTGAAAATCAACCCTTTCCGCAAGCACGGCCAACATGCTGTTGGACCTCCCCCGCACTCGCCAAACCAGCAAGGTGCCTCGCTTGCGCTTTGTTATATAAAAAAAATCTACGCGAGCCTCCGCAAACATTGTCGAAGCGCTGCAGTAACGGGGGAGACTATTGTCAAGGAACTCATTTACGTTATTCAAGTAAACGTATTTATCAATGCAAGCATAGCGCTCCTACCAACTTCCTTTCGTTAGGTAAATAATGCACTTTCTAACCCTTTTTAACCGACTTACCAAAAAAGGAGAGGGTTCTATGTTCGACTTCTTGTACTTTTTTTTTTTTTATGTGTGTTCACCGATATCTCCGCCAAATGTGGACCGATTTTGAAAATTCTTTTTTTGTTTGAAAGAACATGTTCCGAAATTGGTCCTATTTTAATTTGTTAAAGATCTGATGAAGAACTTCGGAGATATACAACAGAACTCTTCAATAAATAACGGCAAATCATTCGGGATTGCTTCAATCGCATGTCTGTTTATTGTTTATACCATTTCATAACATAACATCACGCCAGTATACTGAAAGGGATACGCAGAACTCTAATTTCACCGGTTGTGTTCAAGTTTCATGTTTTTCGGGTAATCTGTTCTGGCGTAATAGGTACTTACTAAACAACTTGCCTATTAGGTAGGTAAAACTAAAAAGGGAAAAATTAAAAACTTTTTTGCAAAAAAATACTACCGACTTCCAAAGTAAAAACGACAAAGTGAAAAATAACTTTATTTTTGGAAGTCGGTAGTATTTTTTTGTAAAAAAGTTTTTAATTTTTCCATCCATATCGCAAATAATTGGTATCTAAAAAAGACACCGACTTCCAAAAAAAAAGTTATTTTCACTTTGTAGTTTTTAATTTGGAAGTCGGTAGTATTTTTTTGCAACAAAGATTTTTGTCTAATTAACTTCACACATCCCTATAGTTTTACTTATAATAATAGTCCTTATGGCAAACAGACAGAAATTTGTGCTGGGAGTTGGTTTCATAATTTCTTCTTACCAGCTATTATACGAGGAAATGATGAAGGCTTGTTGAATTCTTGAATGTATATTAATTATCCGCAATCACTATTCGGTCTTTGATTTAAATACTCTATACTTTAGTGCAAAAGGTTTCTCACACAAGCTTTAGTTAATTGTAACAATATATTTTATATCCCTTTAGTTATATTTTATCTTTCTAATCTTCTTCCAAGTTATAATTTTATAACTGTGAATACCAAAACAAAACAAAAACATAATTTAGAATTTACTTATATACGGTGGACTGGTGTTTAGATAATCTGGTGTTTTGAGAATCTGGTATATTGAGAATCTGGTATTCTGAGATTGAGCCGAAAGGTGTCCAGTCAGGATTCGACGAGCGTTACAAATTTGTGCGGTGGAGAGGCACAGATTCTACTTCTTCAGAAGTAGCCTTCTTTTACTCTAAATGTAGGGCATTTTAGTAAAAACTAAATTTTGATCAGCCTAGGGTCATGTAGTCACACCACCTTTTAGTCGGTGAACCAGTACTGGCACCTCCAATGACGTCAGAGGGTGATAACAGCCTGTTAAATTTACGATGGCGCTTAACAAAAATAAAAATACAAGTATAATGTACAAGGCATTTTGGAAGAAATGGTCCAAAGATTACCTACGTTGCAATACCGAGGAAATTGGCAAACCTAAACACACAACATTGCAGTGAATGACGTCGTCCTTATGAAGGACTAGCTGAATGACGTCAAAATTATAGCCTATGTCACTCGGGAATAATATAGCATTCCATAGGTGAAAGAATTTGTAATATCGGTCCAGCAGTTTCGGTGCCTATTAGGTACAAACAGACAACTATAAAAATCTATCCTCTTTATAATATGGGTATCGTATAGAAGAACCAGTGGCTACAGCCAGATGGTTATTAGGATAAGTTTTAGAGACGCATCATGAACCTGATAACTTAGAAAGAGTCGTCACACTCAATACTAAATACAAAATAATGAAGAGGCCCTTAACAAAATGGTCCTGCTTACCCATTAAAACAGGGCAACCGAAAACAAACCAACGCAAGCCACGGACAATAAACAACCAAAAGCAACTTCATCGACATCACAAAAACAATGTCGGAGCAGCCCAAGACTGGAACGGAAGGGTGTTTCCAGCTGTAACGTCCTTAAGTAACTAAGCTTATTATTAGTACTCATGGTTAAATCTGTGGACGCGGAGCAACACCTTTACGTCCTGTACGGCTTTATATAACCTGTGCAATAATATTCAGGATATAGTATACTTTAAAATAAAATCACGCTGCCTCCGTCTACCTCAAGTAAGTAGAATAGCAACGCAAGTGCATAAGGAGGAGATTGAGATGGTATCAGAACCTACTCAACGGCATCTTCCTACAGAAGAACAAATAAAGGCAGATACACAGACAATAGAAGACTTCATCCGACATCTGCCTAACAGCAACAAGGTTGATCACGAAACATCACCAATATCAGTCAGTGGCGAACGTAGAACCTTCTAAAAGCTTTATTCACATACTTTACTTACTTTTTGATAATGCGTTTTACTTGTTACTAATATTTTTATAGATGGCAGGATGAACGAGCATCGCCACATGGTATCTGTTTTAGTTTTTATCTGAACAAGCATTTCCTAATTCACTGATTACTTGTGTACATTCACTGACTAGGCTATCGCGCCCACCACTAGTAACTACTTACTATTACTTTATGTATTATATCGCACACCCAGAACAACACTGCATTATGTCGAAAAATCTCAAAATCACTTTGACCTATTAACGAATAGCCAACAATTTTCCGCATATACCACGAAGACAGACGTATTTTTATATACAAAAATTTTGACAAGATGGCGCGCTAACTCTCTATTGTTGACGACGCGCTGCCAAAGTCATACCATCACCACAAAACTATTTCCAGTTGCAACTTGGCCACATTAGGAACAGCACGCAGATCCTTTACGCAACAGTGAATTATTTTGTGATATTGCGGTGTTGTTGAATGTAGTACGAAAATTACTCCGAATTATTTAGTTTTAATTCCGTGTTGGTGACTGTTTTTATACTACGTGTTTGATACTATTTCAAAATAGTACTCTGTTGTTGGCAAAGGTATGTATGTTTTTTGTATTATTCCAAAATGTTTTAGTATTGTTCGTTAAAGTTAAAAATCAGTGAAATGATGCACTATTGATGGTAGATATAAATTATTTCCTAATTAATTGTTAAAAATCATATAAACATAGTTTTGATACCAAGAATTGTAATTTACATTATAAATTAAAATAGACGTATTAACGATTCATATTTGTCGTTATTTACAAGAAGATTAATATTTTTTTTTAGATAATGCTATTGCTAAATAAATTAAATTTGTAATTGTTATTTGGCAGATTTTTAAGCGGATGGAAAATTACCATTCAAAGGCAACGGAAGCAACCACAATAGAAAACAAACCTTCCGTTAAACAAAGTGTGGCGAAGGATGACAAAAATACAACCATTGAAGCATCAACCGCTGAGATGTAAACAGCGGAAACATCAGCCGTTGAATAAATAGATAAATTCGCGGTGTGAGACCGGCAGATTGTCAGGGCGAGTCATTTCTCCGAAACTGTTAATTAACTGCTGCACTGGAGGATGTCTTCAAGTATCTGGACTGGAGAGGGCTAGACATCAATGTTAATGCGAGTACATCACTCTAATTCGGTTTGCCGACGATAACTATAGTGGTCATGGCTGAGACCACGGAGGACCTAAGATCAATGCTCGATAATATCAGTAGAGTTTCCGGAAGAGTGGATCTTAACATGAACATGGACAAAACTAAGGTCATGTTGAATGCCCATATTCTATGTTAGGGGAGTTTGGTTTCCGCACTTAGTTTCCTTCAAATGGACTTTTGTACGTGGGCCATGGTGGCCGTTGGGTGGTCATTCCAACCAGCCCACCTCCCTCCATAAGTCAATTAGAGCTCCTGGTTCCCTAAACACATTAGTGTAAGATCTGGGTGACCCGAGGGTTCGTGTTCTTATCTGGGTAACACCCGTGCATTCAAATAGAACGTGGTAACGGTTTTCTCTGCTTCCATGCATGCCCTGCACAGGGGACTGTCCGTTATGCCTATTGTGTGGAAGTGTTTGTTGAGAGAGCAGTGTCCCGTGATGGTCTCCGTCACCAGGCGCAAGCCATTCCTGCCCAGGCGTAAAAGACGCCTAGTAAGCCTACTGTCCAAGGATGGCAGAGCTTCTTTGGATTGTCTATAGCCCAGTGTCGAGGCCTACCAGTTCTCCGCCTGTGTCTGGGTGAATTCCTGTAGCCACCTGCGTATTTGGTTGAAGGGGATGGGAACAACAGGTTCAGGTCCATAGACCGCCGAGCTGGATCCGCGTCTCGCAAGCTCATCAGCCGCGTCGTTGCCCAGCGATTCGCTGTGTCCCTTTATCCATTGTAGTGTCACCGTGTTACGACTAGATACAGTTATTTTTTCTAGTGCGTTGTGACATTCTAGTACTAGTCTTGATGTAATGTATTTTTTTCGTAAGGATTGGAGTACTGATACACTGTCGGAGTGTCCGTATGTGAATGTCCGTAACCATCATCGTCCGTAAGCATGGACTGCTTGTATAATGCCCACACACTCCGCCTGATAAACGGTGTTGAACTCTCCTAGCGGTCTGGATATATGTATATTGAAATCGTGTGAGAAGACTCCGGTACCGGAGTCCGTTTTCGATCCGTCGGTGTATACTCTCATCTCTTTCGGGCCTGAGTAGTCACATCGTTCTTCTGTGAGTATTATGTTATAGTGCCTATGAAAGTGATGTCTTTTGGGGGCTTTGTCGCATGGTGATGCTAACATTGGTTTACGCTTAATCGCATATTCCTTTATGCGTGTGTGCTTAATTCTGGAGTCTATGTTTAGGGTACCTGATAGATGGAGTCTAAGAGTGGCTAGGGCTGCCTCCTCCCGCACAATAAGATGTAGTGGTGGCAGTCCCAGCATTGCCTGTAGGGCGGCAGTGGGTGTGGTTCTCATACTGCTAGTGATTGTAACGCAAGCGAACCGCTGCAATTTTTCGAGATCTTTTTGGGCTGTGCTGAGGTCTGTCTTGGGCCACCAGACCAACGAGCCATATGTGATGATTGGGCGGATGACTGTGGTCTATAGCCAGTAAGTGATCATGGGGCTAATGCCCCAATTCCTGCCTAGCAGTCGTTTACACTGCCTCAGGGATATGCTGGCTTTTGTGGTGATATGGTTCATGTGTTTAGCCCAATTCTATAGTTTGTCCAAATAGATGCCCAGGTACTTGGTTTCAGTTGAAAGGTTTAGGGTTGCTCCGAAGAAACGTGGAAGTTGCAGTGTCATCGGTTTCCTCTTTTTTGTGAAGAGAATTAGTTCAGTTTTTGTGGGGTTCACTGAGAGTTGGTGCTCGTTGCACCATTCCTCTACTATTTTCAGGGCTTGACGCATGAGTTTGCATAAAGTGTTTTCGTTGGTCCCGTTTATTATTATCGTTATGTCATCCGCGTAACCTACTGTGAAATAACCTTTGTCATTGAGTGTTTTGATGAGGCTGTCAGCTACCAGGTTCCACAGAAGTGGCGAAAGGACGCCCCCCTGCGGACAGCCCTTCGCGACGATGGCCCTTGTAGTGTCGTTAACCGTGACTTGAACCGCTCTCAGTTTGAGCATATTGGTGATCCAGCCCCCTAGGGTCGGGTCTATGCTGTGTCTGTCGAGGGCCGTGTTTATGCTGTTGAACATGGTCTTATCAAAGGTGCCCTCGATGTCAATGAAGGCAGCCAGTGCTGAGCATTTGTGGTCCACTGTGATTTTAGAAACCACGTTGTGCAACGCGGATTCTGTTGATTTGCCTGTGGAGTACGCATGTTTGTGCAGTGGTTTCTTCCGGAGGGGCCCATCACGGATGTGCCTATCACAGAGTCTTTCAAAGGTTTTCAGTAAAAAGGATGTGAGGCTTATAGGTCTATATGCCTTGGGTTGTATGTAATCAGTTTTCCCTGGTTTGGGTAAGATGACTTTCACCTCGCACCATGCAAGAGGTATGTGTCTATGTGCTATGCAGGCCCGATAGATCTCTAACAGCCACGGCGTCAGATAATCAACCCCCCACTGTAGCAGAACTGGGAAGATACTATCCAGCCCGCAGACTTGTATGGCTGAAAGCTGAAATAGCCCATTTTATCCGGTCTACTGTTACTATATTGTGGGCTCTTGACCAGTCTTGTTCCGTTGGGGTCCATTCGGGTCCAGTCTCTTACGTCCTGTCTTTCAGGACTTGGCAGTCCGGGAAGTGTGTTTTGAGGAGGACCTTGCTGGTTTCATAGTCGGTTTGTGTATATGAGTTGTCAGATTTTTTCAGCGCGTCGAGGGTTCGAAAAAATTCACTAAATAGGTCTGTAGTTTTTGAGACCCCGCCGCCATGTTTTTTTCGTTGTGTAAACAAAATAGTTTTATTAAATTTTATTATTGTTGAGTGTTGTTTATTTAGAAATGCTTGTCTAAACATTGTCTATACATATTGTGTTATCGTTTTGGTGAATATGTTTGTGAATTTGATATGTTGTGATAAAGTTTTATGGCTATGTGAGTGAAAATTATAAAAGTGATAAGTTGCTACCGTATTTCATCACTGTGAGATGAGGTTAGTTTTATTTGCTTATTGAATGGAATAAATAGTTAGGTAAACTCATACGAAGCCAGAAAAGTAATAATACACCATGATTAATGACTATAAGTTGCCTATTTCTCAGTTTTTCTGAAGGCCTGCTAAAAAAACAAAAAAAAAGCGTGGCATGTGGGGTATACGCATGCGGAATCGGCCCAGCGCTTGAGAGGTTAAGGCGCAGGCCACACAGAAAAAGCGTCGGGCGCGGACATGGCACGGGCGGCTTCCTATTCCATTCAAATTTCAAACAAAATGCATGGAAATAAAGCGCAATATAGGACACACAGTATATCGTTGCTCGGACGTGGTTATGACGCGCCATGTCAGCGTCCGTGTCATTATTTGATAAAAAGAAACAAACGACTATTTCAGCCTAATTGGATTTTCTATAAAATATTATACATCTGAACGTGATAAATTGATTGGTGCCTGTTTATGTACTACTTTACTTTTTTAACAAGCTAGAAAAATAAAAATACACGATGACAATAACTGACACAAAAATTAATTCAAATTAAATAGTGAGGTGAATTGATTTTATTTACTATATAAACATGGATACATGAATATCAACATTCACAGTCATTAACTGGAAAAATTGAAGGTAAAAGGCAAAAATGTATAAGCTATTCGTCTTTCTTGTTTTAATAGTAAGCTTAGCTAAAATCAAATGCGAGTTTAGTGGTGAAGATAGACTTTACGCTGATGCAGATCCAGATATATTCAAAGCCAGCTGTCCTTCTGGCACTTCACGAGATGCTACCACTGGCGAATGTTTAATAAAAGACAGAAGGCATGCGCATAAAGTTGCAAGCAGACGAAAAGCTAATCCCGATGTATTTAAAGGAGATTGGTGTCCTACTGGAACTGTACGAGATGCCCATGGCGAATGTGTTGTTGTTGTTCTCGAAAAAGATTTAAGCCGAAGAAACGCAGATCCAGATGTATTCAAAGCAGGATGTCCACCTGGAATTGAACGAGATGCTACCACTGGTGAATGCCTTGTGATCGTAAGCAGGCGAAATGCAGTGGACGACTGTCCTGGAGGAGTAGGAAAAGATCCTATCACGGGTGAATGTTTCATAATCGCAAAAAAGACGTGGGTTACTGGATATAGTTAAAACACTGAGTGAAGCGGTCTATTGAATAGTAAACAAAATAGGCAATAGAAACAAAATAGGTAATAGAATTAACATTCAAGTGTTTGAGAATTTGCAACAAATTAAAAGAATATTAAATCAAATCTCGAATGTTTATTTCCTTACTTGCTGATCCTAATACAGCGAGTATTGGCACAGTTAATATTATAATACTACAGATGCCTCATCACGTACACAAAAACCGTGCCGACGTAACTAGCGTTTTTCGTCCGACTAATTGACTATTTTACATCATTTTATTGTACATGGAACGCGGTAGTATCTACGGTTCTACCTCAAGCTATAGATGATGTTAGCAGTGGCTTGCAAGTTTAAGTGTTTACTCGGTGAGTGACAATTTTTTTCTTCAAATACAGTGACGATTTGTTTTATAGTATTTTTTTGCACGTTGTACAGTATTAATGTACCAAAATGTTTTACAATACAAAGGCCAATGGACATTCCCACCCCAACCTTAATGGCGTTAAAATATGTTTATTGTGCCACTAGCTGTTACTCGCAGTTTCGCCCGCGTTAACATAGATTTTGTTAATCAATTCTGGTTGTCGACATACAGGTTAAGAAAAATTCAAAGTTGCAGTTTTAGTTTTAATCAAAATCGGCCCCTTGAGTCCTTTGATTGTTTTGTGCTATTCTTCAAAGTGATTATTTGGCCATCCACGCCCACTTGGAATACTCAGCCTGTATAGGTACAGGAAGCATTTACGTAAAAAAACGATTAACTTGTTTAATTGAAGACGTTAGTCAATACAGGTAGGTATAGGTCAAATAGTTACAAGAGAGGAGCGGTGGTTTTAAATAGTGTATTGATGTTAAATATTTAAAAATACGTAACCCTTTTTAATAGCTGAATGTACAAACAAGTAAGTTTGGTACATAACAAAAAAGATATGGGCCGTAGAAGGAATATAAGATAGGACGAAGCAGGTATAAAATAATTAAAATTATATGTTGGAACGAAGGAAGCATATTGTTTGGGACGAACCAGGATTTTGGAATTAAGGACAAAAATCAGTGGGCCGAACGAAGAATAAATCAAGGAAACAAATAAACTACAGACTCATAGGTTCTGCTTTGCTGCAAATTGAAAATACCACTCGTAAATTGTATATATAAATAAATGACTAAGTCGGTTGAATCAAACTTCTGTCGCCCCTCACTACCACCACTGCTGAGACTCGACGGGTCACTGGCTCACTCCGCCGAGGACAAGGCAAACTTGTTTGCCTCCCTTTTTGCGGAATCTTCACGTCTGAACTCTGATGGCACGTGGCCTCCTCCGTCTCCAGTTGAATGTGGGACGAGTATGTCGGATATTCGCATCCATCAGAGGGAAGTCTTTAGGGTGTTGCGTAACCTTGACGTGAACAAAGAGAGTGGAATTCCCTGCCAGAGTCTTTGTTTCCTGATAGCTACAACCTTGGGGTCTTTAAGTCAAGAGTGAATAGGTTACTTCTAGGCAAGCGTGCTTCACCGTCGACCACATCATCACTTACCATCAGGCGAGATAGTGGTCAAACGCGAGCCTATAGTTAAATAAAAAATAAAAAAAATACATTATATAATTATGTCATTAATCATGGGTACAACATTTTAGGACGCTACTATATACTATGTGTCATTTGATGTTAATACATACATATTCTGGGCCCTGGACATACGCGAACATAGCTGTTTATACAGCCCCATGTAGCTGGCCGTGGTTAAAGCATGGCTTTTCCAAATGCACTTCTGCTACCCTTTAGCTTTGTTAAAGTAATAGCAAAACTAAGTTTGATTAGAAATTGAAATAAAAGATCAGTGGGGATTATTGGGATTCGACGTATGAACACACTTTCCCCTTTAATCATACCTGTTAATATATTGGCACCCATTTATTATTTTGCCCATATTGTGTAATACGAAGCCTCATCCCGTTAGATAATCTAAATAAATATGTAGATCTCAATCATTTGATAACAAAAACATGCCTTTTACAGGCGTTCGCAGGTTTCAACCAAATCGGCAGCCGCAATAAAAAGTATCATACAAAGTTCAGCTGCCCTATTTACCCCCTTAAAATTCAAATTAACAAAAGTCCTTACCTAGCTAAAGTTTACCATCTTTATACTACCACCTGCCAAAAGTCAGCTACGTGAAGAAAATTTGTACATCATATCTTTAATATATAGTAATATCCTTTTTAATAATCTAAATAAATATGTAGATCTCAATCATTTGTTATCGAAACATGCCTGTAAATTTTCAACCAAATCAGAAGCCACAATAAAAAGTTTCATTCAACGTTCAGCTGCCCCATTTACCCTCTTAAAATTCGAATTTAAATCCTTTCTTAACTATCTTTTTACTACCCAAAAGTCAGCTTCGTGAAGAAAATTTGTACATCAAATCTTTACAACCCCAACCCCTTCTAGGTGTAATTAAAAAAAACAATGACTTACTTACTTGAATTAATGTCCTACGTCCTCTGGGGGTAAAGGGCGTCCATAGTAGTTCTCCATCGCAATCGGTCTTGAGCTTCACGCTTTACCTCGCTCCCGGTCATACCGATGCTCATCGCATCCACCAACACGGTGCGATGCCAGATTTGACGGGGACGGCCACGCTTTCTTTTGCCTTGGGGATTTTAATCCAGCGCTTGCTTCGATATATGATCAGAATCCCTTCGCAGCGTCTGGTCAATCCAACTCCATTTGCGATGCTTGATCTGGCGGTTGATCGGGCTCTCGTGGCATTACTCCAACAGCTCCATCAACAACGTGATGGTCTCGGGTCAGTAAATGCCGAGTATGCGACGAAGACAGCGGTTGACGAAAAATTGGATTTGGCGTGAGATGTCTTTTGTGACCTTCCACGTTTCGCACCCGTAAAGCAACACGGATTTGACATATGACCCAAAGATTTTGAGTTTATTCCTTCGGGACAGTTTCCGCGATTGCCAAATAGGTCTCAGCTGCGCGAAGGTGGCTCGTGCTTTGGCGATCCTCGAAGCGATGTCCTCTTCACTAGCTCCAGTTTCCGACACGACGCTCCCGAGGTAAGTAAACTTGTGGACGCGTTCCACTGCCTCTGTTACAATCAGCAACGGTGAAGTATTCTTCACACCAGATCTCATCTCTTGGGTCTTCCGAGTGTTTATTTTTAGTCCCGTTTCTGCCACTTCCTGACTTAATTTTTTCAATTTAGCTTGCATGTCAGTGTGGGTATGACTCAGCAGGCATAGGACATCGGCGTAATCAAAGTCCTCTAAGACGTTGGATAATCCCCACTCTATTCCGCGGCGCTTGTTGCCGGAAATGCGAAGCAAGATCCCGTCAAGAACGAATATAAAGAGGAGCGGTGAAGGGAGACAGCCTTGGCGGACACTTGCGTGTACTGCTATATCATCCGAGATGAGGCCGTCGTGAGTTAATTTACAGGAATAATTTTTGTATATACTCTCTAACAGACGGAAAATTTTTAGTGGCACTCCGATGTCCAGTAGGCGGGACCAGATGCTGGACTACTTCAGCGTATCAAATGCCTTTTCGAAATCGACAAAGGTGAGATATATCTCCCTCTGCCATTCTGATGTTTGTTCTAAAATGATACGGAGAGTGTTGATCTGATCCGTGCACGTGGGCGGTTCCCGCGGAAACCAGCATGCACTTTGCGTAGGGGAGGATCCACGGCCTTCGATAACCTATCCAAAATAATCTTGCAGAAAACCTTCGAGGGAATTGAGAGCAATTTAATACCTCTTCTGTTATCGCATTGACTAAGATCTCCCTTCTTGGGTACAGTTATGAAAAGACTCTTGTTCCATTCGTACGGAAGCTCAATGAGAGGCGTCAGAATGTTGATGGCGGAGCTGTCGAATGTGAGTGTGAGCTGAGTGAAGTCAGCTTGTAGCATTTCCACAGTTCAAAGTCAAAGTCAAACTCAAATGTGTTTATTTCAAGTAGGCCATTATGTGGCACTTTTGAACGTTAAAATTTACATTTAATAAAAATTGATTCTACCGTGCATTCGGAAATGTAGGTTGTTATGGAGAAGAACGCACAAGAAACTCCATACTTACTCTTTATAAAAAAAGTTTTATACAATATTTATATAGGTACATACATTAATAAACCAGGACCAGCATGTTTCCAAGCATTCTTATCTTGAATATAATCATCTAATTTATAATATGCTTGTTTACAAAGTGTGCTTTTAACTATTGTTTTAAATTTTCTTTCATTTAACTTTAATATCTCACAAGGTATTTTGTTATAGAATTTAACACAGTACCCCATGAAAGATGTGTGTACTTTAGCTAATCTATATGATGGTTGATTTAACTTATCTTTATTTCTGGTATTACAATTGTGTCTATCACTAACTTTACTAAAGAGATTAAAATTTTTCCTTACATACATAATATTTTCATAAATGAATTGGCAAGAAACTGTCATAATATTAATCTTTTTAAATAGCTCCCTAAGAGATTCTCGGTGACTTAACTTATATATGGCTCTGACAGCTCTCTTTTGCAATATAAATATTGATTCAATGTCAGCCGCCCGACCCCACAGTAAAATACCGTATGACATAATGCTGTGAAAGTAACTAAAATAGACCAAACGTGCGGTTTCTACATTCGTTAACTGTCTTATCTTTCTAACAGCATAAGCGGCTGAGCTCAGTCGTCCTGCCAGAGATGTTATGTGAGGCCCCCATTGTAATTTGTCATCTAGAGTGATTCCTAGGAAAACTGTTTAATTTACATAGTCCAGCTTTTCTCCATTCAATATGATGTCACATTCGCTACTTCTAACATTCGGCAATGTGAATCTAATACATTTGGTTTTTTTTTCATTTAGTACCAAATTGTTTGCCGTGAACCAAGTTTGAACCTGATGAATAGACTTATTCACATCATCAAGATTTTGTGATCGTCGATCTATTTTAAAAATCAAAGATGTGTCATCAGCAAATAACACGATCTTCGGTTGATTTTGTAATAATTGGGGCAAATCGTTCCGAGACGAGAGGATCCGGCAGAGAACCAAAGTTGTAGACATAGCTCACAGAATAAATAAGCTGAAGTGGCCATGGGCCGGCCATATAAGTCGTAGAACCGATGACCGTTGGGGTAAACGTGTTCTTGAGTGGAGACCGCGAACTGGTAAACGTAAGGTAGGACGCCCTCAGGCTAGGTGGAGCGACGACCTTCACAGGGTGGCTGGTAGCAGCTGGATGACAGTTGCCGTAAATTGAAACAAATGGCGTGCAATTATAGAGGCTTATGTCTAGTAGTGGACTGCTATAGGCTGATGATGATGATGATGATGATGAAAAAAAAAAACAAATCAAAGTTACAGGCATATCTTCTAAAACTAACCTATCGCAATACTGAGGATCTTCTTTTGGAAAATTTTGGTTGCATAATTAAAAAGCGGCAGTTATTTATAAAAGTTATATTATGATAATTATTAAACTGTAGCATAAGCTCGCACACTTCCTCACAATTAAACTCACAGTCACACAAACTCTTTCACAAACATACACACACTCTCAAACACCCACACAAACAAAACTCCAGTCAAATACACTAGAGACATACACTACACATTCATTTAATGTTTTTTTAGTGTAGTTTGTATGTAACTCTTTATCAACAACCTTTTCTTATTATGAACCGATTTAGATGTAATTTGGTAAGGAGATATTTTGAGACCCTTAGAAGGCAATATGCTTCTTCTTTAGGCATAAAGGGGATATACGAAGAGGAGAAATGGGGAGAGAGTTACTTTTGTATGTAACTTATTATAATGCAACTTCTTTTATTATGAACTGATTTAGATGAAATTTGGTTTGAGACCCTGAAGACTACTTTTTTTGTGGAAAAAATTCAAAGGGGTATAAATGGAAGGGTTTAGTTTTGTATGGTATTTTTCATCATGGGGATCGATTCGCTTCAAACTTTGTGGCAATACTTACGTCACAAATAATTAAAGTGTATTGTTTATTTTAATTACCCCTAAAAGGGGGTAGGGATTTTAAAGATTACCATTGACTGCAAAGACAAATTAAATTATGATAATGACGTTACAAATACTATACACTCAATAATACAATGGCTGAATAACGATAATCTTAGGATAAATATTGACAAGACCAAATTAATGACATTTAACCAACGCAAAAATTTGACTATGAATATTAATTACGAGAACAAACAAATAAACCAAGTAAGCACGTCCAAATTCCTAGGATTAACCATAGACCAACGACTAGATTGGAAAGCACACACGATAGATTTGGCAAAGAGACTTAGCAAATCTGCTTACGCTCTATATAAACTTGCACCAGTCTTAAGAACGGACGCTATTGTTACAGCATACCCTGCCATGTCTAGTTCAATATTAAGATACGGTGTTATTTTTTGGGTCAACTCAACCAATCGAGAACTTATATTTAAAGTCCAAAAAAAGTGCATCAGGGCAATGTTTGGGTTAAAATGTACAGACACATGTAAACCTTTTTTTGTTAGATGTAAAATACTGACGTTACCCTGTATATACATTTTCGAAGTTGCAGTGTTTGTGAAATCAAACCCAAATCTGTTCCCAAAGCTATCAGATAGAAATAATCGGAGTCGACGACATGTCAATATGTTATGCTCGAGACAGTCAAAAACAGCACTAATGCGTAATAGTGTTTTTTGTATGGCACCAATAATCTATGACCATATACCAGAAACAATGAAAGATTTGAATATTATTCTTTTTAAAAGGCATCTAAAAAACTTTCTTGTAAGAAAAGCCTATTATAGTGTTTCTGATTTTCTGAAGGACAAAGTACTGTTGTAATCTAAATGTTAGTTTTTATATAGAATTATTGACCTTTTTGACATTTCATTACCGCCGTATTTGACATCTAATTTTATGATTGTATCTTTGACATTTTTATATCATGTTTTGTTTTTATTATTATTATTGCCTTCTTTGTTAATTATTTGAATTCCACTATTTTGACATCCGACTTGAATCATAATAATTGTTATTTTTATGAATTGATTATTTATTATTGTATAATATTGATGATGTTTTTTTGTTTTCTTAAATTTACTGACGCTGCTTAATTGTTATTATCTTAATATTTTGACATCCAATTTTTTAATGATAATTTGTTGTTTAAATGAATTGATTATTATTTATAATTGCATGTATAATGTCGATGATGTTTTATTCTTAGTAATAGTGTAAACCCAATGGGTAGATTTTTGCGCACATTTTTATTATAATATTATAAGACCTACTGTAAATTACCAAAAATCACACGAATAAATAATTTGAATTTGATGTACAAATTTTCTTCATGAAGTTGAATTTTGCCAAGTATGTGTATAAAGATAGTAAACGTTAGTTAAGAAAGATTTTAGTTAATTTGAATTTTAAGGGGGTAAATGGGTAATGGGTCAATGTGGCGGCTTGGGAAGGCCTATGTCCAGCAGTAGACGTCGTTCGGTTGATATGATGATGATGATGAAATGGGATAAGCTGATCTTTTAATTACGGCTTCCGATTTGGTTGAAACTTTGCAGGCATGTTTTTGATAACAAATGATTGAGATCTGCATATTTATTTAGATTAAGTAATGGGATGAGGCTTCGTCTTACACAATAATGGAGGGAGGGAGGGTGCCAATATATAATATTATCAGGTATGAGAAAAGGAGAAAGCAAAGCTCAAGGGTAGCAGGGGCGTATTTAGAAAAGCCATGTTTTACCTACGGCCAGCTTCATGTAGCTGCTGATGTTCGCGTATGTTCAAGGCCCAGAATGTGTATGTATATATATAAATAAAATAAAAAAGTCTGTATTTCCTTATCCTTATTTTCCATTTCAAATGTTGGTATTTGTATGTTAGTGTTTAGTTAGTTATTTATGTTTTGCTTATTTACTAAATGTTAGTAGTTTTTCTATTGGATATGGACCCCTCCTCGGGTGACGGCCTCCTCCAGTCCTTTCCACTCATCTCTGTCCTTGCCTATAGTTTGCCAGTCCTTTCCCATTAATTCTGTTATATCGTCAGACCATCGTCTTTTCGGTCTCCCTACCCTTCTTTGGCCGATTGGCCCTTTCCACCTTG
Source organism: Orthosia gothica (assembly GCA_949775005.1). Classification (NCBI taxonomy): domain Eukaryota; kingdom Metazoa; phylum Arthropoda; class Insecta; order Lepidoptera; family Noctuidae; genus Orthosia; species Orthosia gothica. Next base: position 28,201,820 of record OX459048.1, read on the forward strand.
TAGTATTGATTGTCCATCTGCTGTCTGCGTATCTCGATACGTAACCAGCCCACTGCCATTTCAATTTTAAAGCTTGTGTTATCTTGTTTTTTTATCTTTGTTTTCTGTTTGATTACTTTGCTCCTGACTTTTTGTATTTTTCTTATGTTTAGGATACTTCTCTCCATTGCTCTTTGTGTTGTAGTGATCCTTTGTTTTTTAATGTGTATGTATTAGCACCAAATGAAAGGACATACAACATAGCATATAGCAGCAACCTAAAATGTTGTACCCATGATTAACGGCGTAATTAAGGAATGACAATTAACTAAAGATAAAAATTATGACAGAGATCTGCAATTCGCAGCAATGCAGAAACTATGACTCTGTAGTTTATTTGTTTCTTTTTATAACCTTTATCTAAAAAATAACATCTGAACGGGTCGATCTACAAGGTTAAGCAACGCTTGACGAGGTTGGTCCGTGGATGGGTAACCATTTCAACATACCGAGTTTCCTCCGTGCCTCGGAAAGCCCGTTAAGCCGTTGGTCCCGGCTATTATTAGATTATTATACACTGGTACTCAGCTGAATCGACCCCAACAACAATTGGGAAAAGGCTAGGCAGATGATGATGATGACCTGTATTGACTAACGTTTTCAAGTTAATCGGTTTTACGTTAATGTTTCCTGCTTATATACAGGCTGCGATTTCAAGTGGGCGTGGATGGCCAAATCATCACTATGAAGAATAGCACAAAACAAACAAAGGAGTCAAAGGCCTGATTTTGATAAAAACTAAAACTGCAATATTGAATATTCCTCACCCTGTTAGTCGTCAACCACAATTGATTGACAAAATCTATAGTAACGCGGGCGAAGCTGCGGGTAATAGCTAGTTTTTTTATAAATCCTTTCTGTAAGTCCGAAAAAAATTGTCTTCTATTTTATAGACAAACCATTAAATATAAAAATTTGAATAATTGTAAACGGCTTGCTTTGACAAATTATAAAAAGGCTAAAGCAAAGAGTTTTTTAGCGATTACGCTACAATATCCATAGCTGGAATTCAAACCCGCAACCATTGGCGTAGTGGGCCATGTCTTTAACACTAGGCTATTCAGACAACAGCCGTGGCAGCGAAATTTAGAACCATAATGCACGCGCTCGTCTTTTTGCGTGAATATACGGCGAAAACGAATTTTCCCAAATATGATACATCTATTTTTCGTCTCCAAAAACCCCTAAAATTTTATAGAAATCGTTAGAGCCGTTTTTGAGAACGAGATTACTAATACTTATACAAATGTTGCTCATTTAAAAATATAGGATATTAAGGGATATTAAGGGATTTAGTATCGTGTTGCCCATTGAAAGGTTCATTGCGTTTGCATAGACAGCCACTCCACGTAAATTCCTGGCATTCAGCTGCATCCGTGCAGACTAGAAGCTCATCTCTCACCATCGGTTTGCCACCAATAAAGTAGTCATGGTTGAGACTTGTATGTTGAGTACCTTGGTATGTTATTCCTCTTGGTAAAAAGTGCATCTTGTTTTATTCATAACCAACTTTAAAGAGATAGAACGTTGTAAGTACTGCACTGTGCTGTGATGTGGCATGCCCTCAGCTGTAGCTGTGGTGATTTTGGTCTTCCACCTTCAACTTAAAAATATTTATCCTAAATATTTGACCAGCCAACTGTAACCAACCAACCAACCCTATTTTACCTTCTCATATATTTTTCTTGTGACAAGTTTCGGTGAGAGTTATTGGAATAAACGACTTATATACTGGGATCTCGCGCTTTTATTTTACCCGAACCGATTTGACGTTACATCATTTTGGAAATATCAAAAGCACCCTAAGCTTTTTTACACCTTAATCACACTATTCTTTATTTCAATTATTTGAAAATTATTTTCTACTTTTTAGATTGGTTTTCCATTAGACCGAAAAGATACGCTCTTTTCTGTTTTTTTTTCAAATTTATTTTTCAAATAATTATAACACACAATTCACCAAAAAAAACAAATAATTAAAATAAACACATTTTATTTCTGGATAATAATCAGGATCAAGAAACGCCCCCTTGTGCAGGTTGTAACTTTTATCCATGTGGTTAATCTTCAGGTACGCATACGTTACCCACTCTTACAGTGCCCGGAATACAACCAGCTTGGATGCCAGATCTCCTAAAGGGCTTCCTACATTCACCCCAATCGGTTCTCATGGTCCCATTAGGACAAAAGTCACCACTTAACTCACGTCTATAAGGACCAGCTTGGATGCCAGATCTCCTCCAGGGCTTCCTACATTCACCCTGTTCGGTTCTCATGGTCCCATTAGGACAAAAGTCACCACTTAAGTCACGTCTATAAGGAATGTAGTCTTGCTGATCATCGCTGTCGTGGTCTATCTGACAGTCGATACTCCCCATGTTGATAGCTAAAACAAGAAGAACTAGTAACTTCAACATTGTGGTGAACAGATTCAAAGCTGTTCTAAAATATTTACTGACTATTTAATGGGGGTGTTGCTCTATATATATCAAGTAGGAACCGTACACAATTAAAATTAAATCAATTCGACACAATAAATGAACACTTATTCAATTATATAAATTGATTTCAGCAATGGTGATTTATTTAATGATTATTATTATTTATGCAAATTATGCGTTCGATAGAGTAGTGATATCGAATCAATTTATCTACAATTCCATCGATACGCTCGATCTAGCTTATTCCCAATTTAGTTTATGTTGCCTGTAGTCTAACCGAATACAAGTATTTCACATTGAGGAACTTCATTATAATTATGCAAGCGGATTCATGCAATACAATTTAATTTTAAGCTTATTACTTTTTACACACTAAATAAATTCATACACTCAGGTCTGAATGCCTTTAGAGCTGTGACAAAATCAAACTTTTAAATCAAAGCAATCAATACATATGGCCAGTTTATGCCATATATTTGACACTCGCAATGTAATCCATACTAATATTATAAATGTGAAAGGGCAGGAATGGGGGGGAAGGCTAATTTTGTATGTAACTTCATATCATGCAACTTCTTCTTATATTCATTTAGATGAAACTTGGTATGGAGATAGTTAGAGACCCTGTGAAGGACATATGCTACTTGCATAAAATACGAAGGGAGAGAAATGGGGGATGGGGCGTTAGTTTTGTATGTAAGCGAGTTCATGCAATGCCATTAAATTTTAAGCTTATTACATATTACGTTTTGGACAACAAAAACCGCAGTAGTAACGTAGTAGTAATGTTTTTTTTGTAAAATACTTTCACAAAACAATACAACTGAAGTTGGTGTCTATCTTCTAAGTCTACATTTTTACCCATAGTCCAGGGTCCTGGGTTTGATTGCGGGGTCGGGCGAGTGTTTTTAGGTTTTTCTAACTGGAATTTTTCAGTTGAAACAATCCAGAGTTTGGATTAGTGCCTGGTTGATGGATATTGGCTAGTCCACATGGGACTTAATTTTTAGGGTGCCGTAACTCGAAAGGAAAAAATGGAACCCTTATAGGGTCACTTTGTTGTCCGTCCGTCTGTCCGTCAAGACCCTTATTCTCAGGAACGCGTGGAGGCATCAAGCTGAAATTTTATCAAATAATCAGGTCTACTGTCCCTTAAAGCTGTGAACAAACCAAACTTCTAAGCTAACGCAATCAAAAGATGCAGCCGTTTATGCCTCAAATTGCCGCAAATTTTCGACATTCGCAATGGAATCAAAACCTAATTCCCGTGAACTCAAAATCTTGAAATTTGGTACGAAGCAACTTCTTATAGCACAGATAAAGGAATAATTGCGAACACCGTAATTTTTTAATTACATCATAATTATAACAAAAATGTAATTTTAATTTTAACCTTACTACCCCTTTCCTCATAAACGCGTAGAGTTATTAAATTGAAATTCAATTCAAATACTCAGATCTATAATACCTTTAAGCTGAGGTTTGAACGAACCCTCGGTTAGCGTGTCCGACTTGCACTTGGCCGGTTTTTTATTTGCATATCCTAATAGGTTTGCCCTATAGCGTTGCCCGATTTTCATGTAATGGCAATTAGTTGCCACTGATTGTAACGAAAATATAATTCACGTCAACTTTCGCTATGGACCCGTACTTATCAGTTAACTATTTGTGCAACAGACATCAAAACAATGTTGGTTGTTTTTTTATAGATATTAAAGTATTATATAACCAAATAATTGCCAATTATAACGTATCGAATTGATTTCTCTATAAATGGATATAGTTTGTGCTCGATTCATATAAAATTCAACTGCGCCATTAAAATAATCAGTGATCTTCTGGATTTTTTTAGGGTTCCGTACCCAAAGGGTAAAAACGGGACCCTATTACTAAGACTCCGCGGTCCGTCTGTATGTCTGTCTGTCTGTCTGTCACCAGGCTGTATTTTATGAACCGTGATAGCTAGACAAATGAAATTTTCACAGGTGATGTATTTCTATTGCCGCTATAACAACAAATACTAAAAACAGAATAAAATTAATATTTAAGGAGGGCTCCCATAAAACAAACGTGTTTTTTTTGCCGTATTTTGCAACAATGGTACACAACCCTTCGTGCGCGAGTCCGACTCGTACTTGGCCGGTTTTTTTAAACGCTTTTGGAAGAAACCGAGAATATTGAAATAACTAGTTCTTTTTGTTTTAGTAGTAAACATGGGAAGTATCGACTGTCAGATTGACTATGACAAGCATGACTACCCACCTACAAGACGTGTCGTGGATACACCCAACTTGTGTCCTCCGAACTTTGTAACAGTTGGCATGTTTTGCGTGCCGTCGGTACCTTACAGAAAATCTGATGCAGACTGTGAAAAACCGAATCGAAGGCTAGGTAATATTTGTATTAACTACATAAAAAAATCAACGTTAAACCAAAACAAAATGATTAATTTTTTAAACAATAAAGCTTTTAAAACTAAAATGGTTTTCTTTTAATATATAAAATGGGAGAAAATTACTGACTGACATTTCAACGAACAACCGTCACTACTGTTAATTTGCACAAGGATTATTTTTATGATATAGGGGAGCACTACGGAGAAGTTTTTGAATATTCAATCTTAAAGGGAGTGGTAGGGGGACAATTTATTTCCATGAAAAGTCTAATATCTTGTGGTACTCGTAATACGTTTATATTTGACATACCATACTAAGCTAAGTAATTCTACTATAATACTTTTCTACTCAGTTTATGTTTATTATATTATTATTAATTTTTTTATGCACCTGCCATGCTATCTCTCCACCGCCCTTCGTTGACTGGTGGAGAATGCCTCAGGTATTAAGTCCGCCTATGCACCTTTATGTTGCATCAAGTTTTAATAAATAAATAAGTTATGTTAAAGTTTTTTTGAAGTATCTTATTTGACAAGGCTTCTTTTTTATTTAAAGGAACACTAAGAAAGAAGGGGTTTTCAGACATTGCCTTTAAGGTGTCGAAAAGGTGGATTTTTATGTATAATCACTTTTGCCAAATATACTTGACACATGGCTCATTTTATCCAAAATAAAAAACAAAGTCCGACATTATTACATTTACCGACTTAAAAAAAGAGGTAATCAATTCGACTGTATTTATTTTGGTATGTGTTCCTTCAGAACTTTTGACAAAGTGAACCGATATTGATGATTTTTTTTTAATTTAAAAGTTGGTGCTTCTCATGTAATCTCATTTAAATTTGGTAAAGATCTGATGTAGAACTTTGTAGATATACAACAGAGCTCTTGAATGAATGACGGCAAATCTTTCGGGATTGCTGCAATCGCATGTCTGATTATTGTTAACACAATTTCATAACATATCATCACGCCAATACGCTCTACATGGGTACGCAAATGTTAACAGTTTTCCCTGGTACACTCTCATTCCACCGGTTTTGTTCATGTTTTATGTTATTCGGGTAATCTATTCTGGCATCACAGTGGGCATTATAGGTAACTTATATAGAAATTGTCCATTATGTACCACTACAAGGTGAAAAATTAAAAATACTTAAAAAAAAAAAAAAAAAAAGACTTCCAAATAATAACACGACAAAGGGTAAAATATCCTAAATTTCGGCAGTCGGTGTCAAAACACGAATAAACGAAAACAGGAACACACAAAAATAATATTTCGCAAGTCGATGTCTTTGGTACTATCTTATTTTTATCGTTTTTCAACACCGACTTCCGAATCGAAAGTTATTTTTGCACTTTTTATTAGTGTTTTGCTTTAGAAGTTAGTTTATTTTTTGGGAAAAAGTTATTAAAAAATATCTCCAAAAGACGATTCATAGGCTGTTCAAATTTATAAGAAAAGTCCTATTTCTTAGGACAAACCAAATCAAACAATCGCACAAAGTAAATAATCAAAGTTGACATTATTATTTTTACAAAACTACCCTCCAAACAGGGTTACCGGGTGTTAAAGTTTTTTTGAAGAATCTTACTGCGCGATCTTACTAAGATAAACGAAAAAAAAGAAGCGAAGGTGAACAACATAATTATTTGTGCTGTTTAAAACTCTACTCTCAACGAGGCAGGAACGGGTTATTAAGTTTTTATTGAATGATTTTACTGCGTGGCGGTAACCTAAACATAAGTATTCTTTAAGTCAAATAACGAGTCGTTACAAACCAGTTTTTAAATATCCTTGTGGGAAAGAAATAATTAGTTAAATGTTGATAAAGGGTTGCTGTTTGCTGTTTTCCGTAACGATTTTAAGCTTTGTTAAGTCATTAATCCGCCTTGTCGGAGTTCTTTCAACGCTACATTTTTTTGGTATGCGGTTCCCATTTCACTGTCTTTTAGCCCCATAGGCCATCCGTTCTGCGAGCAATGTGCACTTCTCACTGACCTTAAGTTTGATCAATCTTCGGAGTAATGTAAGTCGGTTACCGTGGTTTTTAGGGTTCCGATCCCCAGAAAGAAATAAAGAAAACCTTATAGTATCTGTTAGCGACGCGCACAATAGTTTAAGAAATTAGTAATGTAGATACATCCCTAAATATAAGTAAGCTATAGAGGCGGGTCACACTATGAAAACCTCGCCACCGACAGTTTGCCTCTAAACGCCGATCTAAATCATAATTCATCAAAGCTCCAGAGTCTTGAACATCGTCGCCTAGTTGCCAGCCTGTCGGTGTTTTATCGTTTACATTTCGGGGAGTGTGCGATGGAATTGCACGATATAATTCCACCTAGCCCGTTTCATCATCAGACTACCAGACGTACGGCGATGCGCCATCGATACATGGTAGACATCCCACCCATACGCACAAAACGTTTTGGAAACAATTTTATTATGCGTACAGCTAAGGAGTGGAATTCCCTGCCGGAGTCTGTGTTTCCCGATAGCTAAAATCTAGGGGTCTTTAAGTCAAGAAAGAATAGGTTATTTCTAGGCAAGCGTGTTTCACCGTCGACCACATCATCGCTTACCATCAGGTGAGATTGTGGTTGACCACAATCTCACCTGATGGTAAGTCTTTTCTTTTTCTGATGGTAAGACTTTTTTTTTTATAACCTATAGGCTCGCGCTTGAGCGCGAGCCTATAGGTTATAAAAAAAAAAGTCTCGGTGTGCTCATGCGGCTTAGCAAACTGAGCTGGGGTACGTTGTTTGCACAAATTGAGGAGCTGTTCCGGCGTGAAGTACCTTCTCACCTTTGCAAGGATACCCAGCTTTTTGGCAGCCAGCTGTGCCTTTGCCTCAATGTAAGGGCCAAAATTGAGAGTAGATGTCAACGTAACGCCAAGAAGCTCAAGATGTTCAGTTATTGGCACGGTCGCATCTCGGAAAGTTGGAGCCTGGTAAAATTGGCTTTTTTTAGCGGGAAAAAGACACGCCTGGGTTTTAGCAGCACTAAACCTGACCAGATTGGCATCGCCCCATTCGGAGACTGCCTGCAAGAACAAGTTCAAGCGCTCCACCATAGCTTCCCGGAGAGACCAGATCTGAGGCCTGGTAGCACGAACGTTGGACAAGTATCTCTCAGCAACAGTGCTGTCGTCTGCATACCCAAAGGTGCCGGGTTTTAGCAGATCGTTAATGTGCAGCAAGAATAAAGTTGCTGAGAGTACCGACCCTTGAGGGACCCCGGCATTGATATCCAATTGGTTCGACGAGCAGCCATCGATAACCACTCGAATGGACCGATCTCTCAGGAAGTCAGCAATCCAATCACACAGACCAGGTGCCGGGTTTTAGCAGATCGTTAATGTACAGCAAGAATAAAGTTGCTGAGAGTACCGACCCCTGAGGGACCTCGGCATTGATATCCAATTGGTCCGACGAGCAGCCATCGATAACCACTCGAATGGACCGATCTCTCAGGAAGTCTGCAATCCAATCACACAGACCACCGGGCAAACCGAATGAAGGAAGCTTACCAATAAGGCTTTCGTGCCAGACCCTATCAAAAGCCTTCGAGATGTCGAGGGAGACGGCAAGCGCTTCCCCCTTGCCTCTCGATGACCTCACTCCAGATGTGAATGGCATACGCTAGAAGATCCCCAGTAGACCGATTTCGGCGGAAGCCGTATTGGCGGCCTCTAAGGATCTCGTTATTTTCAAGGTATGCCAGGAGCTTCGTGTTAAGTACACGCTCCATACTCTTACAGAATATGGACGTTACAGAGATGGTTCTGTAGTTGGCCGGGTCAGCTCGACTACCCTTGGGCACGGGCTATACGAAAGCTAGCTTCCGAGCATTAGGCACTTTTCCAGTCTCATACGAAAGGCGGAAAAGGCGTGTCAAGATCGGAGACAGTTCAGGCGCACAGGTTCTGAGAACTATTGCTGGTATTCCGTCCGGGCCACTAGCCTTGTTCACGTCGAGGTTGCGCAGTACCTTACGAACGTCCTTTTGATGGATACGAATGTCCGACATACTCGTCTCGCATCCATCTGGATAAGGAGGGGGCCGCGCGTTACCAGGGTTCAGACGTGAAGATTCCGCAAAAAGAGACTGACATAGCCAGGGACCAAAACGCTTTACTACCTGCTGGGTAAGAACCAAGTTTGGCCCCTATTCAACCAATGTGGTCGAACCGAGCCCCTCTCAACACCATCTTGCAGGACTTGGCAGCCCTGTTGTAGGCTTTCTTCCTTTGACCCACGTCACTCACTTTGCGCGAACGAGCGTCAACCCATGCCAGGTACGCCTCATATTTAAGCGCGTCGGCGCGATGACATTCGGCGCCAAACCATGGCCGGTCAACATGGGTCATTGTTACGTCAGAAAACGGAATGTAGTACTCCATTTCCTGACGCAACACATCCGTCACGACGTCCGCGCACGCCGAAGGATCATCCGAAGAAAAGCAAGTAGGCTGCCAAGGATAGCATGCAAAGAAAGATCGCATGCCATCTTAATCTGCTGACCTGTACCGCCAAACCCGCCGGGTGCCTCTTGGGCTGGGATCGGGCGGGGAGTAGATGGACACAGACTTCACCAGACAATGGTCGGAACTACCCAAAATTGAAGTTATCGGCACAGAGTATCGGTCTGGCTCTGTTGTCAGCAGAAGGTCCAAGCAATTGGCCGTGTGCGAATCAACATCCGGCACCCTCGTTGCCCCCTGGACCTGCTGGGTAAGGTTAAGCGCAAGCGCAAGCTTACGCATCTCCCGTCCAGCAAGCTCAGTGCACTGGTATGGGAAGAGCCACTCCTGGTGGTGGGCATTAAAGTCCCCCAGTAACACTAATTGGGCGAAATGATACCGCTGCTGTGCCGCATCAGCCGCCTCACTGAGGTACTCTGTGAGCCTGGTTGTCTCCTGATCTCCGCTGTGCGAGCGGTAGACACAGGCGTAGATAATTTTATCCAGACCTGTGTCCACTAGAGCCCACAGCGTCGAAAATCTTGGGTCCTCAAGGTTACGGAGACGCCGATAGCAGTCTATAGTTGGTAGTGGACTGCAGAGAGATTTGAGTGCAGACCTCTAATTTTGGTGAGGTGCACTTTGTGGGGGAGGGGGTGCAGCCGCTGTTTAAATCCTGTATTCTTTTTCCTTGGCATGTTCAGGGTTAGAAGAGTGAATGATGGAGTCGACCGCATTGTGTAACTTCACACCTAAAGAGAAACTATATAGGCTCCGGAAATGCCTACGAGGGCAAGCGAAGGATGCAGTCACCGCTTTGTTTATAAGCGCCATGTCACCTGACAAAGTGATGTCGACGTTGGAGCTACGGTTTGGTAACCCTGACACCATAATTTCCAGAATAATTCGTGATATTAAAAAGCTTCAATCAATACAACTGGATTATTATAAAGATACCGTCGAGTTTTCGGTGAAAGTGCCAAATATAGTGGAAGCAATACGAGCAGTCGGTCGAGACGAGTACCTATACGGTACCAACATTGTGTCAATCATTCTCACCAAGCTGCCCACAGTGCTTATCTCCAAGTGGTCCGACTACAGCTTCAAAATGATCTCTGAAGGAAAGAAACCCAGGTTAGTTATTTTATCTAATTTTCTACATGAAGAAGCTGTAAAGATTTCCACCACTGCAAGTATACATTTGTACATTGTGGATCATTTTCTCTACATTTCGGAATGATCAAAATCTGAAAAGTAAAACAATACTTAAAACGGCCTCACGCACACAAACCGTACTTGTTCAAGACGAAGAACGTAACGCTAATTGTTTGTTTTGTCACTCAGTGGTACATCATAGTCTCAGCGAATGTAAACAATTTAAGAAAGCATTACGGTGGCAACATGTAAAAAAACACGGTTTATGCTACAAGTGTTTAATATCCAAACACGATAGAAAAACGTGTTTAGCTCCTGTGTGTGAAAATGATGGCTGTAATAAACAACAACACCGTCTCCTGCATTATTCTACGAGTAAACAACATGAACGCGCCGGCGATAACAACAATACATCGGCTTCGAGTGCCACGCCGTCGGCTAACGTGCAACGAGCCGAGCCTACTGTGTCTTCGGAAACAATAACATACATTAACGCGAGTGACAATAAAGTGTTATTGAAAGTGTTACCTATTCGTGTGCACGGCCCTAATGGTATCGTAAATGCCACCGCACTCCTTGACGACGGGTCAAGTGTGTCGCTAATAAGGGCGGGCCTCGCCGCGCGCGCCGCCGGGCTGCGCGGCCGTCGCGAGACGCTGACGGTGCGCGGAGCGTGGACTAATGATTCGATGGTATGCGAATCTACGGTTGTGAATGTGGACATTGCTGGCTTTGATGATATGTTACATAATAATATAAGAATGCGTTGTGTAAAGGAATTAAGTTTGCCTATCCAAAAGTTATCTGTTATAGAGTAATAAGTATTCTCATTTAAATAATATTAAAGATAAATTGTGTACGCTGCCCAGGCCACCGCCGGCGCCACCACTTGCGCTGAGGTCGCCCTGACCATCGTGGAGACTGAGAAGGTAAATGACACTTCATCACATGATAGTCTACTTCAAGAAATCCTTGATGAGGTCCGACGCTCGTTTGCATTGGATGCTATGGGTGTGTCTGGCAAGCCGCGCCAGAACGTTGACGATTTGTGCACCATCGATCAGCTTGAGCGATCAGCGGTGCTCGTTAACGGACGCTGGTACATTAGCTTACCTTGGAAGGAGGTAGTTCGCCTCGTATCATGACGCACTGAAATGGATAAAAGGTATCGAAAGGAAAATGGGAAAGGTTACCGGTTTTGCTAAAAGATATAAGGAGCGCGTTCATCATTTGTTGGAAAATGATTACGCGTGGGAAGTAGTGGTAAATGGCGTCACATCGAATACGTGGTACCTACCTCATTTTGGTGTTGACAATCCAAACAAAAGTAAACTTCGGCTGGTCTTCGACGCTGCAGGAAAGGTAAATGGTTCTTGCCTCAATAATTATTTACTTACTGGACCTGATCTGCTGTCATCGCTATAATGCTGCGTTTCAGAAAAAATAAAATTGCAGTAACGGGTGACATAAAGGACATGTTTCTCAGGGTGAGGTTCACGCCAAGGATCAGCACGCACTAAGGTTTCTGTGGAAAAATAGTCCTACAGTAAACATCAAAACACATGTCATGACATCTTTGATCTTCGGCGCCAATTGTTCACCATTCGTTGCGCAATTTATTTAAAACAAAAACGCAAGCCACTATGAGTCATCCTTGCCGGCTGCAGTCAATGCTATATACCATTCGCATTACATGGATGACTACATAAATAGTGAAGGATTTCGTGGTTTAAATGAAATAATATATGATTACTTTTCGACAATTTAATGTAAAAAGGAAAAATTAAAGTTATAAATAAAATACAGATGTAACCGAAAATTGATTGACAGCTCACAGCAAGACGCCAAGGGAAGAGCCCAGCCAGCGCACAGATTATATTCTGAATCAATGGATGCGTTCCAACTTATCACCCTCCCTGGGACGCAATCCCATTCTAAATGTACAAAAAAGATGTTTTTCATAAGTAGTCCCCTTTGTTAAAATATCAGCTACCATTTCACAACCTTTACAATAAACAAACATAACATGGTTATTTTCTACATGATATTTAAGGAAATGAAATCTTATATCAATGTGTTTGGTTCTAGGCAAGTAACAATTGTTAATAGACATTTTTATAGCGCTTTGGTTATCTGAGTTGATTTGAAGAGCTGCTTCCATCTGTTGTCCAAGTTCATGCTGCAGTTGTCTGAGCCACAGAGCCTCAAGTGTTGCCGCACCCATAGACATATACTCGGCCTCAGCAGTAGAAAGTGCCACGGTTTGCTGCTTCCGTGAACACCATGAGATGGCTCCACCCTGAAACAGAAAAATGTAACCTGTGCAGGACTTTCTATCCTGCGGGTCACTCGCCCAATCAGCATCGCAGTAACCATTTATTTCCTTTGATTCCTCCTTTTTATAAATAAGTTTTAAGTTTTTGGTTCCTTTCAGGTATCTTAGTATTCTCTTCACGGCCAACCAATGTTCATTTCTCGGACTTTTGTTATATCTACTCAAAGTGTTGACTGCAAAAGATATATCAGGCCTGGTACCTTGTGCGACATAAAGTAGACAGCCAATGGCTTCTTGATATGGAAAATCAATCATAGATTCACCTGAATCCTCTTGCAGATTAAATTTAGCTCCTGCTTCAATCGGTGTTTTAACTGGTTTACAGTCTGACATTTTAAATCTATTTAATATTTCTGTAATGTATTTTTCTTGATCTAACATTACACTACATTCATTTCTTGTAATATTCAATCCAATACATTGTTGGGCTTCTCCTAATCTTTCATATGAAAATTCTGTTTAAGTTTTTCTTTCAATACATTTTTTGTAGTTTGGTTGGAGGTAAACAACATTAGATCATCAACCCATATAGCTACAAATGTCTTATTATTTTCTTCAGTATTGTAATAGACACATGGATCCACTTGAGATCTTTTGAGACCAATTTCCTGTAATACTTTATCTAATTTTATATTCCATAATCTACTTGCTTGCTTTAGTCCATAGATAGACTTGTGAAGATAACAGACTTCTGTTCCTTGCTCATACATTTGTGGCTGGACCATAAAAATTTCTGTGTCAATTTCTCCCTGTAAAAAGGCAGAAATTGCATCCATTTGATCAATTCTTAGATCATATCTAGCTGATAAAGCAAACAAGTACCGTACAGAAGAATACTTCACCACAGGAGAATATATCTCATAAAAATCAATCCCCTTTTTCTGAGCATAACCTTTGATTACTAATCTGGCTTTGAATGGAACTACTGGGAGAAAAAAATCCCAGTAGTCCCATAATGGAACTAGAGAATGGAACTACTGGGATACGGCGATTTTGTCCACTCTGATCTGTTTTCAGTTTAAATACCCATTTACAAGGCAGTGCCTTTTTATTTGTAGGAAGCTTTGTCAAGCTCCAGGTATTGTTTTTAATCAAAGATTCGTATTCCTCGTCCATAACAAATTTCCATTCTTTTGCATATTGCGATGACAAAGCTTCCTCTACTGTCTGTGGGTCACAGGTATTAGTGAACAGGCAGTAGTAACTATTTTTACGAGACTCTGCTCTTGTTTGGGGCCTTAATGTTATATTAGTATTATAATCTTGTTTAATGTACCTGGGAGGTGTATAAGTATCATCCAGGTCTCCGCAGTCAGTCTCATATTCACTTGAGTCTGGATTCTCAATTCTCACAGTGCTACCTGAAGCAGGAACATCCTCAGCAGTTGTAGCAGTATCGGTAGACTTCTCCGAGTGATGATGCAACGTATCATTACTGACTAGGCTCCCAACATCCTCTGTTACTTTGTTTGAGTCAACTGGAATAATACTTTCATTAGAAACTGGTACCTTATTAGCTACAGCCTTTTCTAAAAAGACAACATCTCTACTTTTTAGGGTTCCGTAGCCAAATGGCAAAAAACGGAACCCTTATAGATTCGTCATGTCTGTCTGTCTGTCTGTCCGTCCGTATGTCACAGCCATTTTATTCCGAAACTATAAGAACTATGCTGTTGAAACTTGGTAAGTAGATGTATTCTGTGAACCGCATTAAGATTTTCACACAAAAATAAAAATAAAACAAAAAGTTTTGGGGGTTCCCATACTTGAAACTAAAACTAAAAATATTTTTTTTCATCAGACCCATACGTGTGGGGTATTTATGGATAGGTCTTCAAAAATGATATTGAGGTTTCTAATATCATTTTTTTATAAACTGAATAGTTTGCGCGAGAGACTCTGCCAAAGTGGTAAAATGTGTGTCCCCCCCCCTGTAACTTCTAAAATAATAGAATGATAACACTAAAAAAAATATATGATGTACATTACTATGTAAACTACCAGCGAAAATTGGTTTGAACGAGATCTAGTAAGTAGTTTTTTTTTAATACGTCATAAATCGTAAACCGCAATTTACCAAGTACGGAACCCTTCGTGCGCGAGTCCGACTCGCACTTGGCCGGTTTTTTTATTATTTTATGGGATTTAGGATCCATCAATCTCCATCCTTTAGAATCATTACAATATCCGACAAATATCATTTTATTGGATTTTTTATCCCATTTATGACGTTTTTCTTTGGGTATGTGTACCATCACCTCTGTGCCAAATACTTTAACATTAGATAAATTAGGTTTTTACCTGTCCACATTTCAAATGGTGTCTTCCATTCTAATGAGCACGTTGGCGAGCGATTGACTATGTAGGCAGCAGTGGCAATAGCCTCTGCCCAGAAACATTTGCCAAGATTAGCATGAAAAATCATGCATCTAGCGCGCTCTACTAATGTTCTATTCATTCGCTCAGCCAAACCGTTTTGCTGTGGAGTATAAGGTGTGCTAGTCTGGTGACATATACCATGATTCTTCAAATAATTTTCAAAACCCCTGTTACAATATTCTGTGCCATTATCAGATCTTACAGTTTTAATTTTGTGGTCTAACTAATTTTCAACCCTTTTCATGTAATCTTTAAAAACATCTAGCACATTTAATTTATCCTTCAGAAAGTAAACATGGACATGGCGGGTATAATCATCAATAAATGTTATGAAGTATCTCATACCTCCAAAAGATCCATTCTCCATAGGGCCACACAGATCAGAGTGAACAATTTCCAGAGGTTTCTTGGCTCGGGAACCATCATTGTTAAACGGCAGTCTTGTTTGTTTACCTTCAAGGCAGCTGGTGCAGGTGATGGTGACATTCTCCTTTGCTGGAGCCGGAGTCACTCCCTCCGCACAATCAATCAACTTGGTTACATCTGTGAAATTAAGATGACCCATACGTTGATGCCATAGAACAAGACTATTAGTGGTATTATTTGGGGTAATTAGGTTTGCTTCAACATTGCTTTCTGTGTCCAGACAATAAAAATTGTTGACAAGTGTTGCTGAACATATCAATAGATTATCGCTATTTAATATTTCACACCCCTTACTATGGAAATTTACTTTATACCCCCTTTTGCTCATTGCGCTAACTGAGAGGAGATTGGCTGCAATACCAGGAACATATAAAACATCTCTTACCTGTATTTTATTTTTACCAGTTTTTATGTCGGTGCATCCAATGCCCTCAACTTCTAGAGGTTCATTATTTGCTACTGTGATCTTCTGAATGGGTGGTTTATAAACATGATACATCAAGTCTCTCCGCTTCATCATATGCATGGATGCACCAGAGTCTATATACCACTTACTGCATTCATTAGCAGAAGTAGCTGAAAAAGCTGCAACAAAACCAGAATTATTTTCTGTCTTTTTATCATCATTTCCTCTTTTCGGGGCTCGGCAGTGTTTTGCAAGATGGCCTTGTTTATTACAGTTGTAACACCTTGGTCCCCTATGTTTAGACTGTGGCTTTGCCTGTTGTCGGCTATTCTTTGAATAAAATGCTGCGCTGTCCGAATCAATCTTCACTTCCTGTAACAATTTGGTTTTAACAAGATCAGCACTTATAGTTATACCTGAGCTCTCCAGTCCCATGATCATGGGTTTGTATTTGTCTGGTAGTCCTGCCAGCATCAAGGTTCCTAGCCATTCTTCATCAACTTTAAAACCTATATTTCGAAGTTTGTGTGCTGAAGACATGATTTTATTTATGTAGTCTTCCACACTAACACTGGAATCCAATGTTGTGTTAATTAAGTCTTTGAGCAGTCCGACTTTCCTTGTTAGGCCTTTGTCGTCGAAGGCTCGTTCCAAATTGAGCCATACTTCCCTTGCCGTCTTGCAGTCCTGTATGTGTACGTAGTTTACTGGATCAAGGAGCAGAATTAACTTAGATTTAGCCTTGATGTCTTTGGTGGGGTCCACGGGTTTTGTACTGTTAGGTTCCACGCACTCCCATAATTCCTCATGTTCCAAATATGTCTTGACTCCAAATTTCCACGATGCGTAGTTATCCCGACCACCTAATCTGTCCAGCTTGAACGCACTTGCCGACATCATGTTTTACAAAATTGCACGGCGGCGTGTTGGATTTTAAATCAAACTTGCCGGTACCAATCCGTCGAAATCAGAGTAATCCAAACGTTTTCTTTACGGATTTAAACCACGCTCTGCTACCATGAAGGATTTCGTGGTTTAAATGAAATAATATATGATTACTTTTCGACAATTTAATGTAAAAAGGAAAAATTACAGTTATAAATAAAATACAGATGTAACCGAAAATTGATTGACAGCTCACAGCAAGACGCCAAGGGAAGAGCCCAGCCAGCGCACAGATTATATTCTGAATCAATGGATGCGTTCCAACTTATCAGATAGCTTGCCGGACGAAACTACTGCTATCGATATGGTGAGTAACATTAGTGACATTCACAGGGCCGGTGGGTTTGAAATCCGAAACTGGACAAGCAACAGTGCCATGGTCTTAAATAGCATACCAAAAGACACCTTAGGACCGGCTGCAGTAAGGTTCAAAGTCGGTCAGCAATATGTAGGTGAGCGAACGCTTGGGCTTATTTGGTTTCCTTAAGACGATGTGCTAGGTTTTGACGTGTCACTGAAGCGCATCCCGAAAGACATCACTGAGGGCAACAAACGACCCACCAACAGAATTATGTTAAGGGTCGGCAACGGAGGGAAAAGAGGTACGGTGTCCTTTTAACGGTGTGCTTAACGTTGCGGGCTATCCACGTCGAGACTGTTGCTTCTCTCACAACAGACTCGTTGATCATGGCACTGCGTCGGATGGCAGTGAGGCGTGGCTGGCCACGTCACTTGTATTCCGACAATGGCACCAACCTAAAAGGCGCTGAAAAGGAACTCCAACGGTCCATGCAGGATCTGGACCAAGCAGTTCTCAAGGACATAGGTGTCAATAATGAGATGGACTGGACTTTCATTCCTCCCGCCAGTCCCCATTGGGGTGGGGCATGGGAGCAACTGATTCGCAGTGTCAAGTCGTCGCTCAAAGTTGTTTTACTCGAGTGGGCACCAAGGGACGAAGTGTTGAGCACACTCCTAGCTGAAGTTGAAAATATAGTGAACAGTCGTCCCTTGATGCACGTTTCGGTTAACCCAGAGGGCATGGAATCCTTCACCCCCAACCACTTTTTACTAGGTACGTCGTCAAACTTACCGGTTGTCCGAGCATTTGACAGTTCTGACCTGTATTTACGCAGGCATTGGCGTACAAGTCAACGATTGGCCGACATGTTCTGCCACAGGTGGGTAAAGGAAATTTTACCAGACCTTCTACCTAGGAGAAAGTGGCAGGGGGAGCAACTGCCGCTACGAGTACTACGAGACTACGTATTGGTTGTGGACCCAAACTCTCCCTGCAATTCATGGCCGAAGGGACTAATAACTGAGGTGTTCCCAGGTGAGGACGGTCGCATCAGGCTAGTGGAGGTGAAGGTGGGCTCCCAGACGTGGCGCCGCTCTGCGGCACGCGTCGCTCCTATAACTCTGGTTGATGAGTGCTGTGTCAGCACTACGGTGGGGAATGTTAGCGACGTGCACAATAGTTTAAGAAATTAGTGATGTAGATACATCCCTAGTTATAAGTTAGCTATAGAGGTGGGTCACACTATGGAAACCCCGCCACCGACAGTCTGCCACTAAACGCCGATCTATGCGTACGCTAATTTTATCTGTCATTTTTGTGCAACGGCCATCTTGTCTTTGTGTAAAGTAATAAACGAGTTTACTAAATCATCTCGTCTTTCTGTTGCGTCACACCTGCCAGTTCCTGCAGTACCACTCCTAACAGGAACACTTCTTTGTCTGTCTGTCTATCTGTCCGCGTGCCAAAACCTTTCTCTCAAGAATGCGTCGCTGTATAAAAATGAAAATAATCCATACTAATATTATAAATGCGAAAGTAACTCTATCTGTCTGTCTGTCTGTTACCATTTCACGCTTAAACCGCTGAACCGATTTAGATGAAAGTTGGAATGGAGATAGTTTGAGACCCGGGAAAGGATTTAGGCTACTTTTTTTTCATAAAACACGTAGGGGCAAAATGGGGGGTGAGGCAGTTTTGTTTATAACTTCTTATTATTGCTAAAACCGCTGAACCGATTTGGAAAAAGTTGGTATGGAAATATTTTGAGACCCGGGAAAGGACAAAGGCAATTTTTTGTCATAAAACACGAAGTGGGAGAAATGAGGCAATGTTAATTTTATATGCTACTTCTTATCATGCAACTGCATCTTAATAAAACCGATTAAGATAAAATTTGGTATAGAGATAGATTGAGACCATGAGAAGGACATGGCACGGACACGGACGGGCTACTTGCATAAAACATGAAAGGGAAGAAGGTGGAGATGGGGTGTTACTTTTGTAAGAAACTTCTTAATAGGGCTGAAACCAGTACATGATGGACATCCCACCCATACGAATCAAACGTTTTGGGAATACTTTTACGGTTAGCTACGGAGTGGAATTCCCTGCCAACATACAACCTGGGAGTCTTTAAGCCAAGAGTGAATATGTTTCTTCTAGGTAAGCGTGCTACATTGTCGACCACATCGTCGCTTACCATCAGGTGAGATAGTGTTCAAGCGCGGCCCTATCAATAATTATAAAAAAAGTAACTGATGACCCGATTTAGATGGCATTTGGTATGGAGGAAATAGTTGGAGACCTTGGGAAGGACATATACTACTTTATTTGCATATAACATGAAGGGGGAAAAATGCAGGTGTGTTAATTTTGTATGTAACTTCTTATCATGCAACTTCCTCTTATTATGAACCGATTTAGATGAAATTTGGTATGTAGATAGTTTGAGACCATGAGAAGGACTACTTGCATAAAACACAATAGGGGAGAAATGGGGGATGGGGCGTTAGTTTTGTATGAAACTTATTAATAGTGCTTTGACCGATAAACCGATTTAGATGGAATTTAGTATGAGAAAAGGGGAAAGCGGTGTTCATACGTCAAATCCCAATATTTCCACTAACCTACCATTTAAATTCAAAAGAAAAGACTGTTTCCAAGCAAACTAGGTTTTTCTATTACTATTAATAAAGCTCAAGTGTAGCAGGGGTGCATTTGCTCTGCTTTACCCACGGCCAGCTACGGTTATGTTCGCATATGTCTAGGACCCAGAATGTATATGTACTAGCACCAAATGAAAGGACATACAGTATAGTATATATCAGCATCGTAAAATGTTGTACCCATGATTAACGGCATAATTAAGAAACATCAATTAGCTGTAGATAAAATTTATCGTTGAGTGGTATCTTCAATTTGCAGCAAATCAGAACCTATGACTCTTTAGCATATTTATTTCCTTTTGTAAATAGTTAACCTATACCTGTATTGACCAACATCTTCAATTAAATAAGTTAATCGTTTTTACGTTAATACTTCCTGTACCTATACAGGCTGAGTTTTCCAAGTGGGCGTGGATGGCCAAATCATCTCTATGAAGAATAGCACAAAACAATCAAGGAGTCACGGGGCCGATTTTGATTAAGACTATAACTGCAACATTGGATTTTTCTCACGCTGTATGTCGTAAACCAGAATTGATTATGTAATATGATTATGAATGAACTAGATCCCAAATAAGTTATGTGGTAAAAGATATTATGAATACTTATTAATATGAAAAAAAATTGCGGATGACATCGTCATAATGGGAGAGTCACTGCAAGACTTGCAGCAGATGCTGGATAGCCTGGCTGATTCTTATTTATTTATTTATTTAAACTTCATGTACAATGGTGATACATAGGCGGACTTAATGCAGCAAGGCATTCTCTACCAGTCAACCTTTGGGTTAAAAAGAACACAACAGTGGTAGGAGTCCAAAATAAAAATAAAAAATGAACAATAATTAAAATTGGATTAAACTATCTAACTAAAAAAATACATAAATAATTTCTAAAACAATAGACTAATAAATATTATAATAAATACTATATTCTAAACGAAACAGAAATTTTAATATAATATATATGACGAAGACCGAGCTATGTAAGAGAGAAAATTTAAAAATTTACTCTCAGCTTTTCTCTTTTTCTCTCTTTTTCTCTCAGCATTCTTCTGCACGCATCGGTCTCCGGATGAAATTAGACAAAACCCAGGTAATGTTCAATTCACACGTCACTCCGGGATCGATTGTGGTTAATGGCGGTGTTCTCAAAGTTGTTCGAGAATACGTTTACCTCGGGCAAACTCTGCAGTTTGGTAAGAACAACTTTGAGAAGGAGACTAGCAAAAGAATACAGCTGGACTGGGCGGCGTTTGGAAAACTTCGTCGAGTCTTCTCGTCGCGTATCCCACAAAGCCTTCAACCAGTGCGTCCTACCTGTTATGACCTACGGTGCCAAGACGTGGACACTCACAATACGGCTGGTTCATCAGTTCAAAGTTGCTCAGCGAGCTATGTAAAGGGCTATAATATACTCGGAGTCTCTCTAAGAGAGGATCCGGCAGAGAACCAAAGTTGTCGACATAGCTCACAGAATAAATAAGCTGAAGTGGCAATGGGCCGGCCATATAAGTCGTAGAACCGATGGGGTAAACGTGTTCTTGAGTGGAGACCGCGAACTGGTAAACGTAAGGTAGGACGCCCTCAGGCTAGGTGGAGCGACGATCTGCGCATGATGGCTGGTAGCAGCTGGATGACAGTTGCCGTAAATTGAACCAAATGGCGTGCAATTGGAGAGGCTTATGTCCAGTAGTGGACTGCTATAGGCTGATGATGATGATGATGATGATGAAAAAAAAACAAATCAAAGTTACAGGCATATCTTCTAAAACTAACTTATCGCAATACTGAGGATCTTCTTTTGGAAAATGTTGGTTGCATAATTAAATAGCAGCAGTTATTTATAAAAGTTATATTATGATAATTATTAAACTGTAGCATAAGCTCGCACACTTCCTCACAATTAAACTCACAGTCACACAGACTCTTTCACAAACATACACACACTCTCAAACACCCACACAAACAAAACTCCAGTCAAATACACTAGAGACATACACTACACATTCATTTAATGTTTTTTTAGTGTAGTTTGTATGTAACTCTTTATCAACAACCTTTTCTTATTATGAACCGATTTAGATGTAATTTGGTAAGGAGATATTTTGAGACCCTTAGAAGGAAATATACTTCTTCTTTATGCATAAAGGGGATATACGAAGAGGAGAAATGGGGAGAGAGTTACTTTTGTATGTAACTTATTATAATGCAACTTCTTTTATTATGAACTGATTTAGATGAAATTTGGTTTGAGACCCTGAAGACTACTTCTTTGTGGCAAAAATTCAAAGGGGTATAAATGGAAGGGGTTAGTTTTGTATGAAATTTCTCATCATGGGGATCGATTCACTTCAAACTTTGTGGCAATACTTACGTCACAAATAATTAAAGTGTATTGTTTATTTTAATTACCCCTAAAAGGGGGTAGGGATTTTAAAGATTAGATGTACAAATTTTCTTCATGAAGTTGAATTTTGCCAAGTATGTGTATAAAGATAGAAAACGTTAGTTAAGAAAGATTTTAGTTAATTTGAATTTTAAGGGGGTAAATGGGTAATGGGTCAATGTGGCGGCTTGGGAAGGCCTATGTCCAGTAGTAGACGTCGTTCGGTTGATATGATGATGATGATGAAATGGGATAAGCTGATCTTTTAATTACGGCTTCCGATTTGGTTGAAACTTTGCAGGCATGTTTTTGATAACAAATGATTGAGATCTGCATATTTATTAAGATTAAGTAATGGGATGAGACTTCGTTTTACACAATAAGGGAGGGAGGGAGGGTGCCAATATATAATATTATCAGGTATGAGAAAAGGAGAAAGCAAAGCTCAAGGGTAGCAGGGGCGTATTTAGAAAATCCATGTTTTACCTTCGGCGAGCTTCATGTAGCTGCTGATGTTCGCGTATGTTTAAGGCCCAGAATGTGTATGTATATATATAAATAAAATAAAAAAGCCTGTATTTCCTAATCCTTACTTTCCATTTCAAATGTTGGTATTTGTATGTTAGTGTTTAGTTAGTTATTTATGTTTTGCTTATTTACTAAATGTTAGTAGTTTTGCTATTGGATATGGACCTCTCCTCGGGTGACGGCCTCCTCCAGTCCTTGCCACTCATCTCTGTCCTTGCCTATAGTTTGCCAGTCCTTTCCCATTAATTCTGTTATATCGTCAGACCATCGTCTTTTCGGTGTCCCTACCCTTCTTTGGCTGATTGGCCCTTTCCACCTTGTAGTATTGATTGTCCATCTGCTGTCTGTGTATCTCGATACGTAACCAGCCCACTGCCATTTCAATTTTAAAGCTTGTGTTATCTTGTTTATTTATCTTTGTTTTCTGTCTGATTACTTTGCGCCTGACTTTTTGTATTTTTCTTATGTTTAGGATACTTCTCTCCATTGCTCTTTGTGTTGTAGTGATCCTTTGTTTTTTAATGTGTATGTATTAGCACCAAATGAAAGGACATACAACATAGCATATAGCAGCAACCTAAAATGTTGTACCCATGATTAACGGCGTAATTAAGGAATGACAATTAACTAAAGATAAAAATTATGACAGAGATCTGCAATTCGCAGCAATGCAGAAACTATGACTCTGTAGTTTATTTGTTTCGTTTTGTAACCTTTATCTAAATAATAACATCTGAACGGGTCGATCTTCAAGGTTAAGCAACGCTTGACGAGGTTGGTCCGTGGATGGGTAACCATTTCAACATACCGAGTTTCCTCCGTGCCTCGGAAAGCCCGTTAAGCCGTTGGTCCCGGCTATTATTAGATTATTATACACTGGTACTCAGCTGAATCGACCCCAACAACAATTGGGAAAAGGCTAGGCAGATGATGATGATGACCTGTATTGACTAACGTTTTCAAGTTAATCGGTTTTACGTTAATGTTTCCTGCTTATATACAGGCTGAGATTTCAAGTGGGCGTGGATGGCCAAATCATCACTATGTAGAATAGCACAAAACAATCAAAGGAGTCAAAGGCCTGATTTTGATAAAAACTAAAACTGCAATATTGAATATTCCTCACCCTGTTAGTCGTCAACCACAATTGATTGACAAAATCTATAGTAACGCGGGCGAAGCTGCGGGTAACAGCTAGTTTTTTTATAAATCCTTTCTGTAAGTCCGAAAAAAATTGTCTTCTATTTTATAGACAAACCATTAAATTTAAAAATTTGAATAATTGTAAACGGCTTGCTTTGACAAATTATAAAAAGGCTAAAGCAAAGAGTTTTTAGCGATTACGCTACAATATCCATAGCTGGAATTCAAACCCGCAACCATTGGCGTAGTGGGCCATGTCTTTAACACTAGGCTATTCAGACAACAGCCGTGGCAGCGAAATTTAGAACCATAATGCACGCGCTCGTCTTTTTGCGTGAAAATACGGCGAAAACTAATTTTCCCAAATATGATACATCTATTTTTCGTCCCCAAAAACCCCTAAAATTTTATAGAAATCGTTAGAGCCGTTTTTGAGAACGAGATTACTAATACTTATACAAATGTTGCTCATTTAAAAATATAGGATAGGATAGGATATTAAGGGATTTAGTATCGTGTTGCCCATTGAAAGGTTCATTGCGTTTGCATAGACAGCCACTCCACGTAAATTCCTGGCATTCAGCTGCATCCGTGCAGACTAGAAGCTCATCTCTCACCATCGGTTTGCCACCAATATTAGTTATTCCTCTCGGTAAAAAGTGCATCTTGTTTTATTCATAACCAACTTTAAAGAGATAGAACGTTGCGCGTTGTAAGTACTGCACTGTGCTGTGATGTGTCATGCCTTCAGCTTGTAGCTGTGGTCATTTTGTTCTTCCACCTTCAAATTAAAATATTTTTTGAACAGTTGCTCAAAAAGTGGCGTATTGCAGGGACGTATAGCATTCGGGATGTGGGCTATTATATACTCGAGCTTTTACTTCACCTTTTCCAAACTCGTGCGTTCTCTTTCCCAACTGTCAAAATAATGTCTATTAAAAAGAAAAACCAACCACGAAGTTTACAAAAAAAAATCATAGAAGTTTTTATGATTCATGCAAATATTTCTGAAAAGAAGCTACTAATTTGTTTCAATATCAGATTTAATGATTTGATTCAATGAGTTAGGTTCGGTTTCATTATCATTTCATATCAATACAAAAATCTACTGAAGACTTGGCTGTTTAGGCATAGTGCCCTTTGCCTACCCAGAATGGGTGAAGAAAACAAAACAAAACTCTGCTTATATTCTTTTACGGTTGGAGCCATTTTCCAAAAATGTTCCTTACGAGTTCAGTTGTTTGTTGCACAAAATGAGTAATTTCGACGATATTTTATTTGAATTAACATCACCGGAACTCAGTATAATTGCACAAAATGCTTCGGAGAACATTTTGCCGGAAAAGTCAAAAAGTCGCTACATATCTACATACGACGAATTTATTGCGTGGATAGAAGAGAAAAAAGCAAATTGTTTTTCAGAAAATGTCATGTTGGCATACTTCTCTGAACTCTCAGCAAAATTAAAACCTTCTACGTTATTGTCGAGGTTTTCGATAAAAAATATGCTGAAAATAAGGAACAACGTGGATATAAGTGAATACCCAAAACCAAATGCTTTCTTAAAACGACAATCAGACGGTTTTCCAACTAAAAAGTCGAAAATATTAACATCGAATGAAGTGGAAAGGTTTTTGTACGAAGCTCCCGATGATCTTTATTTAGCCACAAAAGAAAATAAATACTGATATTTTCTATTAGTATTCAGTTTACGAAATCGCAAAATTCAGTCAATATATTATTTTAAAAAATATTAACCAAATCCCTTTTTTTGTAGGTTAAATCCTGATTGATTTGGCGTTGTTGGAGCTTGCCGCTGAGAGGAGTTAACCAATATTACTTTAAAAGATATTGAAGCCCATGGAAATTTTTCCATGGGCTTCAATATCTTTTAAAGAATCAAAATCTGAATCTGAGAAGAAAAAAATCTTGATAAGTAGCATTTGCTACTTATCAAGATTCCGAATACAAAAAATAAGATACCGAGAAGCTTTGTTGTTGAAGGATATTTTCTTAGAAAAGTGCAAAAATATATGAATCAGCGGTCCCAAAAACAAAAACCGACCGTTTTTTTCCAAAATTATCAAAAAGGGAAGTGTACAGCTCAAGCAATCAGGATAAACAAATTTGGTAATATGCTAAAAGAAATAGCTACGTTTCTTGGTCTGCCGGATGCTGAGTATTATACTGGGCATAGCTTCAGGAGGACCTCTGCTACATTATTGGCAGATTTAGGAGCCAATTTGACGTCCTTATAGCGACTAGGAGGTTGGAAGTCAGACAAAGTTGCAGAAGGCTATATTGCTGATTCATTAAACAACAAACTAGAAACTGGAAAAAATATCACACAATCCATTAATTTAAAGTCCAGTCCGTCTCCTTCACATGACAATACTGAAGAGAACGTTCGTCCATTTACCTTCGTTGATAATGATAATTCATCAGATCCAATGCCATCAACTAGCAAACGCCATTGTATAACACCTTTGACAAATATACATGAACAATCATACGAAATTAATAATAGTATGTCTCAAACAGTAAATATGCAACCTAAAACTGCCCCAGTTAGTATAAAAACTGTACCAATTTCAATGTATATGTGAATTATATCTTTTATAAGAAATAAATGATTAGTTAGTTGAGTTTATTGTGTTTTTATTATTTTATTAAATTGCTTTATTTTTTCGCAACTGTATTAAAAAATAGTTGTTCAGTACACGTGCGGAACCGTCATTCCATCTTGTTCCGACTGTCAACCCTCACCTTCGGCTGCGCCTCGGTTCGGGTAGACATTTGTCGGAACTCTTTGCAATGACAGGGTTGCCGCACTCGTAATGAAATATACTATTACAATGAATGTCCTCGAAAATAGCATTTTCCAATCAGCCAAACTGTGCGGAAAGTGTCACTTTTTTTCAATAGTGCTTTTTACTTACCTGTATTTTTTTTTTAACTCCAACGTCAGCCCGACGCATAGAGTTTTTATTATTTGAGAAAAGTTTTACAAATTAGTTAAGTACAGATTATCATTCATATAAATGGTAAAATAAAACTAATACTTCATTAAAGGCGTTTTTAATAACACTAGATTTAGATATTGATCAAAAAATTAATTTTAAAAATTCATTAAATATGTTTGGCAGAACGTATATTTTGCTCGTGCCTTTTTGCATTACGATGTGACAGCTATTTGCACATGCGCAGTAGATATGCCCGAAGAACTATATTAGTTAATCTGTGGATATGCTGAGCGCGCTTGAATAAGTCCGCCATTTCATTAATTTATAGATTTTTTATTTCCTCGCACAATGCTTAGTAAAATGTTGTATTATACACGTACGTAAGATGATTTCTGACTCGTGCCGATTTATCCACTCACTCGCTTCGCTCGCTCGTGAATAAAAGTGCCACTCATCGCAAAACACCTACCTTCAACACTTGTAGCATAAATAACTATATCCAAAATATTTGACCAGCCAACTGTAACTAAACTACAACCCTATTTTACCTTCTCATATATTTTTCTTGTGACAAGTTTCGGTGAGATTTATCGGAATAAACCACTTATATACTGGGATTTTACCCGAACCGATTTGACGTTACATCATTCTGCTGACGTTACCGATTTTGCCCAATCGTTGCTTGTCAAGTAAAAATTTTGTTTATATTTTTTTGGTGAAATGACAGGGAACCGTCATTCACTGCTGCACATAAGTCTCCCCCAAGCGTCGCCACACTGATCGACCCTGTGTGTTTCGCATCCATCGGACTCCCGCAGCCCTGACTGGGTCGTCGCATCATTTAGAGGGAGGCCTTCGAACGTTGCGTCTTCCGGTACGCAGTTGCCACTATAGAACTATTCAGCTTCAAAGACCATCCATTCTTCGACAAATGTGCCTTGCCCACTGCCACTTAAATTTTGAATTTCTTCAGGCTATGTCGGTAACCTTGGTCCTCTTGCACGTCGCATTAAAGTGCCATAATCTGTACAAAAACTCACCGTGATGACTCAGGTGTAGTGAACTGTCAATTCCTACCATAAGTTGGAATTACAGCTCACTTCACCTAAGTCATGACGGCGAGATGATGAAATGTCTACAGAATCGACCGATCGTAGTCCTGTAAAAATCTAGTCGTGAAAATTTTTGTTAAAAGTTTAAGTGAAATGAAATTGTACTCATGAGTGCTCACGAGCAGGCATAGAAATAATCCGTGCATTTTAATGTATGTTAGTTATTACCGTTCTGTAATAAATTGATTCTGCAATTTTCTCTGTTATTAAAAGTAAAATCGCAATTTTGCTGTGAAAATATATAAGGAAAAGAGAAATAAAAATAATAATAATATAAATTGATTGGTGTAACCAACTGATTTACAGTTCTTTTGTTACCTGCAGCTTCGCCGGCGTTATCATAGATTTTGTCAATCAATTCTGGTTGTCAACATACAGGGTGAGAAAGATTGCGATGGAGGACATCTGTGGAAACCGTCTGTCCCCGGTTATAGGACATTAAGTCAAGTCAAGTAAGTCAATATGGAGACGTTAGTCCGAAATGCTGTCCAAGAATACGGAGCGTCTTTCTCCAGCACTACATATCAAAGGCATTTATGCGTTTGCAGTCTTCAGCTTTCAGCTCAGCACCATACGAAAAGATCGAGTAGACTTGAGTCCGTACCAGTTTGGTTTTGGTTTTTACGGCAAAGTTGCGATCTCCCCATATTTGTACAAGCTGAGACATGGCGCTCTTAGCCATGCCAATTTTTCCTGCTCAATTCCTTCTCGCACGAACCATCGTTACTGATGTTGGAACCCAGCTAGTATTTATTATCAAATTTACAGTAATGAGATAAACGCATAAACCATATTAGATGTATAGCCGTTGATCAAAGCAAAGCTTCTTAGGATTGGTCAACTTCTAAGGATCATTGTGGATACTCCGTCTTTTAAATTTATCTTATGAGCTTTCCACTGGATGGTTGGTAGATTCTTCTTCTTCCATAACTATATTAATATCATAACAATACATAAATATTTATTTCGATGCCACAAAGGTGGGAGATAAACCAATGGATAGTGCAATATTGTGAATGGAGATATACTCAACATTATCGCCCGAAACAAAGCTCTGAAACTCTGTTCTTTTTTTTATTGGCTCGCGCTTGACCACTATCTCACCTGAAGGTAAGCGATGTTGTGGTCGACGGTAAAGCACGCTTGCCTAGTAGTAACCGATTCACTCTTGCAAATGTCGTCACGGGCATACTAACATACGGCCGCCCGTTGTCTAAAATTGTGCTCCAGGGTGAATCCTGGGTAAGACAAATACGACACGTCTGACGGATTCGCTATCTGAGTCTCCGTAAGGACAAAAGAGCGCTGGTTTCTCAGCCTCCAGATGATAGTGGACTGCAGTGATATTTGAGTGCAGACCTCGAATATTGGTGAGGTGCAATTTGTGTGGTAGGGGGTGCAGCCGCTGTTTATCTCCAGTATTCTTTTTCCAGCATTATTCTGGAAACTGCGGGGACGCCCAAGCCCCCCCAGAATATCCATCGGGCCCTCCCGTCTGGTCGCCAACCAGCACGATGGTGCATTCCGGGCTTTTTCGACAGTTGGCGGGGCAGCCTTTCGTGTGTGGCTGGCACACTACTTGGGCCCCCAACTACCTGCGGTCGGCCAGCGGCACACCGTGCCTCGTATCCCGCTACCCTACACGACTAGTCTCCCGATACATCCTTAACAGCGCGTGTCAAGCTGGTCAGCCTGCAGTGGAACAGCTTTCTCGACCCAACTCCTCTAGTTAGCTACATCGAACATCGTACCGGAACACGGCTAGGCCGCTTTGCGGTACGTCTTTCCCCGGCGGGTGGTCACAAGCTTTCGCCCGAAGCCTACCACCAGTTAGTGTCACCTGATTTGCACCACCCGGGGACCACGTGTAGGGAATCAAAAAAGAAGTGCACACGTACGGACGTTGGTGACTCGGCCCCTAAAATTTGATTGCTGCTGCTTGGTCATTTCGTGGGATCAAAATAGCTCTTTCCCAAAACCAGGCATTTTCGCAAGTTGCTATTTGCGTTACGTTCCTATATTTAGATGACATGAGGTCTCGCATCAATGAAACTGTGCAATACAACTTTTCTTTGTTCCTGCGAATACACACAGTTTCCAATCAGAAAACGCCTGTGTATACGTATTTTCGTTGCCTCCTTATTGTTGCCTCATTTATTCAAAGTCAAAGTCAAATGTGTTTATTTCAAGTAGGCCATTATGTGGCACTTTTGAACGTTAAAATTTACATTTAATAAAAATTGATTCTACCGTGCATTCGGAAATGTAGGTTGTTATGGACAAGAACGCACAAGATACTCCATACTTACTCTTTTAAAAAAAAGTTTTATACAATATTTATATAGGTAATTAATAAATTCGTATACGTGAGGACGATGTACCCAGCACTACTATACTACATATAGGTATGAGAGAATTACAAGCATTAACAGGTAAATTCCTTTACTTGATAAATAGGAACATGGTCCTCACGTACTTACAAATAGTGCAAACATAGGTAAATTACCTAATTAAACAACAACAGAACAGTGTGCGAGTCAATTTTTTTAAACAAAAAAAAGAAGAAAAAATAAAATAAAGCGTTACTATAATTATGAATATAATACAAATTAACCATTTTGATTTTGTCCACACCAAAGATAGGCCTATGGAGCAGGACCAGCATGTTTCCAAGCATTCTTATCTTGAATATAATCATCTAATTTGTAATATGCTTGTTTACAAAGTGTGCTTTTAACTATTGTTTTAAATTTTCTTTCATTTAACTTTAATATCTCACAAGGTATTTTGTTATAGAATTTAACACAGTACCCCATGAAAGATGTGTGTACTTTAGCTAATCTATATGATGGTTGATCTAACTTTTCTTTATTTCTGGTATTACAATTGTGTCTATCACTAACTTTACTAAAGAGATTTAAATTTTTCCTTACATACATAATATTTTCATAAATGAATTGGCAAGAAACTGTCATAATATTAATCTTTTTAAATAGCTCCCTAAGAGATTCTCGGTGACTTAACTTATATATGGCTCTGACAGCTCTCTTTTGCAATATAAATATTGATTCAATGTCAGCCGCCCGACCCCACAGTAAAATACCGTATGACATAATGCTGTGAAAGTAACTAAAATAGACCAAACGCGCGGTTTCAACATTCGTTAACTGTCTTATCTTTCTAACAGCATAAGCGGCTGAGCTCAGTCGTCCTGCCAGAGATGTTATGTGAGGCCCCCATTGTAATTTGTCATCTAGAGTGATTCCTAGGAAAACTGTTTGATTTACATAGTCCAGCTTTTCTCCATTCAATATGATGTCACATTCGCTACTTCTAACATTCGGCAATGTGAATCTAATACATTTGGTTTTTTTTTCATTTAGTACCAAATTGTTTGCCGTGAACCAAGTTTGGACCTGATGAATAGACTTATTCACATCATCAAGATTTTGTGATCGTCGATCTATTTTAAATATCAAAGATGTGTCATCAGCAAATAACACGATCTTCGGTTGATTTTGTAATAATTGGGGCAAATCGTTAATGTAAACTAAAAAGAGGAATGGACCCAATATAGAGCCTTGAGGAACACCCATTGTCATTTCAGACCCTAGTGAGTTTACGCCGTTTACCTGAACTTTAAGTTGTCTGGCTTTCAAATATGATCTAAGTAATTCAAGGGCCGTATGCCTAATCCCATAGTGCTCGAGTTTTAACAATAGTGTCTCATGGTTAACGCAATCGAACGCTTTCGAGAGGTCGCAAAAGATTCCAATGGCGTCTTGTGCTTCTTCCCAGGCGTTAAAGATGTTCTTTATTAGGGTGACGCCAGCGTCAGTTGTGCAACGCCCTTTGGTGAAACCGTATTGTTGATCATGAAAGATGGAATGTTTATCAGGTTAAGTTATCAGAGTTATCGAGTCCTGGCCTGTCTTCAAAGAGAGGAATGCTCTTGCAACTTCCAAAGTTAACGGTGGTTCCGTGTCGATGTGTGGCCGGGATGGTTTAGAAATGACTTGCAGCGCGTCAGGTGTTGATGTTGCTGACGAACGGAAGACCTCCTCAAAGTGATGACGCCAGCGTAAGAGCTCCCCTTCCGACGTCACTATGAGCTGACCATCTTTAGACGCTCAAGTCTTCAAGCTTCTTCTTATACTTGCTGTTACCTGCCAAGGTTTTGGTACTCGTAACTTGATACAATTCCTTCAGGTTACCGGTGTTTTTGTAGTTTGTTGAGCACAATCAGCAGAACCATCAGCCCACTGCCTCCTATCTTTACGGGTGTTGCGATAGATTTTTCTGCGTTTCTGACGGTACTGCATGTTAAGGTCGGCTCGCATGGCGTCATTACGGATCTCAAGCAATCTAAGTTAAAGTTCTGTCTTCGATCAGGCTCCAAGTGTGCTGTGAAATCCAGTCTTCGCGTGAATGAGTCGGTTTGTATATAAGCCACTTTGATGCTTTTTCACTCCTCGTCCAATGAGTCCGAACCGGTATCAAGTCTCGAAAAACGATTATGTAGCTCGGGTCACGGAATTTGCTCACGTCAAACCTTCTTCCGATCTTGCTGGGTCCTCCAGCCGCACGGGCCACTGCAATCTTAAACCGGCTTACCGCAACTACCAGATGGTGGTCGCTATCAATGTCGGCGCCCCTGCGGTTTTGGACATCGAGCAATGAGGAACGCCATTTGGCGCTAATGGCAAGGTGGTCAATCTGGTTCTTAGTTACTCCATCGGGTGAGTTCCACGTTTACTTGTGGTGGTCCCCATGTATAAATAATGTTCCTCCAATGGTCAGGTCGTGGTTCTGGCAAAATGCGACAAATCGGTCTCCGTTCTCATTACAAACGCCAAGCCCCTGCCTACCCATGTGCCACTTGCGGTTTGCTTTAACGCTCCCAACCTTTGCATTCAGGTCCCCCATGACTAGGACAATATCTTGTTTCTTGATGCTCCTAAGGGTGGCGTTGAGGGCTTTGTAGAAATCGTCTATGGTATCCTCTGGCGATGCATTAGTTAGGGCGTAGCACTGTTCGATGGAGATCTGGCGGGTTCTCGAGTAAAACCGGGCGTACATGATTCGGTCTGAGATCGGCTTCCAGTCAAGAAGGCTATTCTTAGCTGCATTAGAAAGGAGGAGCCTTAAGCCGTACTCGCACACATCTACCTCACTTTCTTTACCAGAATACAGCAAAGTCAAGCCCCGGGACGTTCTCAGCTCACCGAATCCGTTTCTTTTTACTTCACTTAGACCGAGTACAACAATAACTAAACATTAATTATTTGTTACGAAAGTGCTGCCGCAAAGTTTGAAGTGAATCAATCCCCATAGTATGAAGTTTCATACAAAACCAACCCCTCCCATTTCTCCCCATTCGATTTTTAAGCACATAGAAGTAGCATATGTCCTTCCCAAGGGCTCAAACTATCTCTATACACAATTCCATCTAAATCGGTTCATCGGTTAATGCCCTATTAAGAAGTTTCATACAAAACTAACGCCTCATCCCCCATTTCTCCCCCTTCGTGTTTTATGCAAGTAGCCTATGTCCTTCTCAGGTTCTCGAACTATCTCCATACCAAATTTCATCTAAATCGGTTCAAAATAAAAAGAAGTTGCATACAAAATTAACACTCTCCCCATACCTCCCCTTCATGTTTTATGAAAACAAACCTTTCCAAGGTCTCAAACGATCTTCATACCAAATTTCATCTAAATCGGTTCAGCGGCTTAAGCCATATTAAGAAGTTTCATACAAAACTATTTAACCCCCCAATTCTCCCTCATTGTATTTTATGAAAATAAAATGACACCCCCCCATTTCTCCCCTCCATGTTTTATGCAAACAAAGTAGTTAATGTCCTTCCCAAGGTCTCAAACGATCTCCATACCAAAATTTCATCTAAATCGGTTCTTCTTCTACACTACACTACCCTACCCTACTCTACCCCACACTTCCCTACCCTACACTACACTACCCTACCCTACACCACCTTACCCTACACTACCCTACCCTACACAAAGCAAAAATAGCTTATACAATAGCAATAAAGCTCAAATTGACTCTACGTTTTAGTTAGAAAACTTTTGTATGGGAAAAAGAAAAGGGCTGTTTTAATATTTTTTTCGGCAATTATTAGAATTGTTCTAAAAACCATCTTTGAACTTCAACGAACATTTAAAAAAAAGAATTGGCCAAATTGGTATAGGCGTTGTTGAGTTATGCGCTTACCAACACATTTTGCGATTCATTTTTATATTATAGATAGATATTATATTATAGTATGGATTGGATAAATCTCTTCAAGGCGATTTAATTCAGCGTTAGTAAGTTACTTTCCAGCCAACGGATTATTTCACGTAAGCCCATCTCTGCCGCTTGATTCGCTGCTTCCCAATTCTCTCCGTGAATTATTAAGACGGTGTTGTCTGCATAACTAAATATTTTAAGTTTTTCTAAGAGACTTCTGGCATAGGTCATTTACTTTTTAAGCTGCTCTACAGAGGCCTCATAATTTACTTTTTAATCCCCCCATCTCCGAAAGAGTATTATTATTGCTCTTCGATATCTGAGTGCAAAAGCCGTTTTTATCCGCTAGAGGTTAAAGTAAATTGAATTTAGAACATCCTGTGCACTAAGTTTGTGAATTAAAAACATCATTAAAACTATTTAATTCTACCACCATGGTGCCGAATTTATCATACAACCTTTTTTAATTTGTTATAAACTCAGACTCGGAACCTTCTTGTTTGTCCTAATTTGTTTTGCGCGCCCCACTTTCTTTTGACGTCATATTGTTAAAACCTTAGATTAAAAACAAAAAACTTGAACACAAGTTAAAAACATAAAATTAGTGATTCTAGCGACGAGGAAGTTTATTTGACGCCAACAGAATTGACTGAAACTGTTTATAATGCGCAAATGTGCTTTCTCCCTCAACAATCACGCAAGAAGTATTTGAAACAGTAAGATATGTTTAACAAGTGGTGACTAGCAAAAGGAGAAGCGAATTAAAAGCGATTTTTTTTCAAAACTCGATACCGGATATATACCATTATGTTCCGTATGGTGTAGGACCATTGTGAGCGGTCAGGTCCCTGTCCTATCTGGGCACGCCAAAATTGCGGCGATAAGGCCCCTCTTTGAGGAGTGGATTGAGAGGCGCCACGGCGTCCTCACCTTCCGCCTGACGCAAGTCCTCACCGGACACGGCTGTTTCGGGCGGTTCCTGTTCAGGATTAGGCGGGAGGAAACGCTGGGTGTTACCATTGTGTGGATCGCCTGGAGGACACGGTGGAGCATACGGTGGAGCATACGGTGGAGATCTGCCCCGCTTGGGCTGGGCACCGCTGTGTCCTCGTGGAGGCGATCGGCGGTGGTAACCTCTCGCGTCCAGCCCTGGTTCAGGCCATGTTACGGAGCGAGAGGGTATGGGAAGCTGTCTCCTCGTTCTGCGAAGCAGTAATGCTCGCGAAGGAGGAGGCGGAAGGCGTGAGGGAGACGCAATGGAGATGCCCTCACGCCCCTAGCCACCGCAGGAGACGCCCTGGGCGTCGGGAGTCGCAAGCCGATTCCCGGCCACCGTAGGCGCGGGCTTGCGGGCGGCGAGTAATGGGTAGCTCGCCGTTCGGTAAGGACCAGGCCCGTGTCGACGGCGCGTTGTGTTCCACGCGCGCCTCAAAGAGATGTCAGCAGAACTGACGGGGTCCGTGAGGGCCGATGCCTGTCTGGGTCGCGGATCAATTTGAAAAAGTGTTACCGCGGCCCTGGCTCAAGCAACTGAAGGAACACGGGTGGGTTTTAGTTAGTAAAAGTCTGACACGCCCTCCCGCCTCACCCAGACCGGGAGAAGTCATTGGATGATTTCCCACCCCAAAAAAAAAAAAAAAAAAAAGGTCCCTGTCCTGTAAGTAATCGCTGGCAAAACACACCGGTCATAGAATTTCGTCTTGAGACACTGTGGTAAGTTGGACGAGTAAATACCGCGCAACTTCTTGAACGCTGCCCAGCCGAGTCGGATTCGACGGTTGACCTCTTTCTCGAAGTTGGCGTTACCCAATAGTTTGTACCAGGTAGACATAGTCTCCCACCACTTCGAGTGTAGAGTTTCCTAGAGACCTTGATAGGAGTGGGTGTTACATGGCCATTCAACATCACCTAGGTTTTGTCCATGTTCATCCTAAGACCCACTCTTTCGGAAGCTCTACTGAGATCATCGAGCATTGTACTGGGGTCCTCCATGGTCTCAGCCATAACCACTTTATCGTCAGCAAACCGAAGGTGAGTGAAGTACTCGCCATTGACGTTGATGCTTAGCCCTCTCCAGTCCAGAACCCCGAAGACATCCTCCAGTGCAGCGGTAAACAGCTTCGGAGATATGATGTCTCCTTGGCCCACACCTTGCTGCAGAAGTACGGGTTCCGAGGTCTGATCCTGAAGTTGAACTGACATGTTGGCGTTTTTGTATGAACACTTCAACACTTCGATGTACTGGTAGTCAATTTGGCACCGTTGGAGGGACTGCAGTACAGCACAAGTCTCGATCGAATCGAAGGATTTCTCGTGGTCCACAAACGTTAAATAGAGAGGCAGGTTGTACTCTTCGGTCTTCTGTATAATCTGCCGCAGCGTATGTATGTGGTCTAAAGTGCTGAAGCCTTTACGGAATCCGGCTTGTTCGGGAGGTTTGAAAATCGTCAAACCTGCACGCGAGACGATTCTTGGTAAGGTTCTGGAGTGGCGACCGCAAACCGGAAGACGTTGCGTTGGAAGGCCTCCCACCAGGTGGACCGATGGCCTGGTGAAGGTTGCGGGCATCTTCAGGATGCGATACGCACGGGACCGGTCAATGTGCCGACACTTGGGGTAGACCTAAGTGCAGATGTGGACGTCTTTCGGCTGTAATGATGATGATGATGATGACATCCAAAATTCTATAACAAATATATATAAGTATGAACGACAACTGCAAGTGATTGCTACTCTGTGGTGGATCACTAACTATGTGACCGGTGACTCGAAGGCGGTCACGTACAAAGGCCAGACTCACGAGTTCTATAATCTGCTGACATGACGTTTAACGTGAAATCGTGCTCAAATAACTTTACTTTCTATCAGGAGCCACGCGATCATTTCAATTGGTTTGATAATTGAGACGTTGTGTCTATTTGGCGGTTGTTTGATTTGTGGTCGAATTTGCTGACATGACGATTAACGTGAAATCGTGCTTCAATAACTTTACATTCTATCAACAGCCACACGATCACTTCAATTAGTTTGACATTTGAAACTTTGTATCTGTTTAGCGGATGTTTAATATGTGGTTGACTATTCAACTGATTGTGGCTTCGGGTGTTTGCCTTTATTGCAATAGGAATTCCTTAAATAAGTTCCAAAAATCTTACTAATAGTAGCTTTGGGTATTACATTCAGTTGAGTGTAAGATAAGCAACACTGAAACTCAAACCAACACAGCAGTTAGTAGATATTGTTTGCATTTATTAGTTCAAGTTTAAAAACACAAACAAGGTTTAGCTAAAGTAACAGTTATATGAAATCATAGTTTTAAAATTGGTTAAAGAAACTGCCACGAGTTGACTCATTCAACCAAATAACCGGGTTTCTCCCATTTTAATCTCATCGCAGCCAAAACTCGACACTTCAAAGCTAACCCTTTTCTATTCAGTTTACAAAGATTTAAGCGAGGTGTTACGTCGGAAATCCCATGAAATTCGTATCCAGTAGTTTTTGCGAAGCACGTACGAAAGGACGTGCTCACAAAATGAAAGAAAAATTTCACCTAGCATTTACGTGGTACGTTGAACTCGTACTAAGTGCGAATCCTTGCGTATTATTAACAGAACGTCTCTATTCCTGTCTGTATTTTAAAACGTATTTAATTCTACATTTATTTATAAAGATTCATGTGTTAGGAAATAATCTATTAAACACCCGCTGTACCGTATGCACCATTGGCCTGCACCATCAATGGTGCAGAGGAGACTAATAAGTTTCGGTTGCACCACTAATTAGTTTTGGTTGTTAAGTTTGGCGCAAATTGCAACTGCATTGAGTATGGTCTCATCTGCACCATTGAGATGACACTATACTATCAATGCGGTTGTAGGTATTTCCTTAAAATATTTTCTCTTTGCATGTTCTAATATTATTTAAGTGTTGACAAGATAACTATTTAGTTTTAATTGTTTTCTTTTTTCTGTCTTAAAGATTTCCTTTTAGCTAACAATCATCACGAACGCGATCGTATTTTAATTTTTATTTCGAAAGCAGCTACAGAAATGATTAAAAGCGGGCAAATATTCTGCTGCTACGGTACCTTCAAAAAATGACCTAGACCATTGCACCAAGGATAAAAACATTGTAGTGCCGGTTGCTTATATACTTTTGGGAAATTAAAGAAAACCGTGTTCAGTACCATAATCGCAAAAAAACAGCAAAAAAAAAACACGTTTGTTGTATGGGAGCCCCATTTAAATTTTTTTTTCATTCTGTTTCACGCAAAGATATTATTGTCACTGATTTATATTATAACTCCAACATGTTTACCTTATTACCATTCACACACACAAGCCTTTTTCTCAAGTGGGTATCGACGCCACCTACTACGATCCTTACCTCCTTTTGCTTCGTTTACGTTCATACATATTGTCATACACACACCGTTAAGAGAAAATACCGTCAGAAAATAAAAATAAACAGTAAACTCAAACCAACCCAGTGGCGAAGAAAAGCAACCACAAAAAGAAAATAAATAAGAAATACTGAATTAAAATTTTAAAATAATCTTAAAACCAAATGATTGCGTTGAATCTAATTCAATTATAAAATTTAGTTGTATAAATTTTCCAACAGATTTTATACGGTTGAAAAAATCTTGCAATTATCGGAGCGAGTTGCAGTTTTTTGAGAAAAACGACGGCTGACGATACGCTAGCAAAAAATGGACGATATCAATTTGGCTCAGGTTTTCGACGGCAACTAATAAAGTGAATAGTTAGAGGTGAGAATACGGACACAAAGTGATGGGGTATTGGAAGATCGTTTTGAAATTTAATGAACACTATTATTTTATGTCAGCTCACTAGGTATTCACTATGCAAGCTTACAGTTTTTGTGTATTTTCTACAGTACTTAACCTGTACGGGCCACGGCGTGGTGGTATCTATCACGCATGCGGATTGGCTGATTGGAATGCCTCTCATTGTTTTGGACAGCTACGTAAATAGATGTTGTACATAAAATAGAGGTTGGCAATGCATCTCTAGCGGTTTAAAACGCAGTGGAGATGAAGGTCGTAAAAATATTCCTCATCCTATTTAAATTGAAAAGCTAAACTGCCTATGCAAACCTATGGATACTTGCAAAACAAGTTAAACTTCAAAATTTAAAAACCCCCGACACATTTATCTTGCGAAAACACCCCAATTTAAACAGTAAAACCCCCATAATTTTTGAACGGCTGAACTGATTTTATTCAAACATAGCTAAGAACACTCTCGACAAAATTACCTTTCAAACAAAAAAAACTAAATCAAAATCTGTTCATCCGTTTAGGCGCTAAGATGCCACAGACAGACACACAGATACACAGCAACACACGTGAAACTTATAACAACTCTCTTTTTCCGGCGGGCGTAAAAAAATACAGTGTAGGAGAGCGTCTTGTCAACTTTTTCAGGCCTTAACCAAGCCCGCTTTATCTGAGTAATATTATCCTTTATTGTGCACATAATAGGTTTTCTTTTTGTTTAATTTTTACGTCAGGTCAGTAGCCTACTCGCAACCCTATACAACCCCTATAAAATAAAAAATACGAATTAATTATTATAAATTTTTACGTCTAAATTTTTGACATTCAAAAGTGCCGGTTCTGTATATAAGTGTATAGTCTATGGTGCCGGTGGCCTAAATA
This sequence comes from Orthosia gothica, assembly GCA_949775005.1. Classification (NCBI taxonomy): domain Eukaryota; kingdom Metazoa; phylum Arthropoda; class Insecta; order Lepidoptera; family Noctuidae; genus Orthosia; species Orthosia gothica. Next base: position 28,241,848 of record OX459048.1, read on the forward strand.
GAAATTAATAATTTTGCTTTAAATAACGCCATCAACTGAAAAGGCCAGGCAACTCAGAGAGAGTCAGGAAAATTGCTTCACCCGTTAGCAGTGGCTCTGTTTTCAATTTGAAGTTCATGCGTATTCCGCTAGAGGGCGGTGATTTCGAGAATAGGGAACCTTCTAAAAGATGGCGCTGTTATTGAGGACAGACTGGGATACTAAAATTGTGTTGTGTTTTAGGTTTTCGATATCGGGAAACCTGATGGAACTCAAATGGATTTGGGTAGGATACATGGCAAGTCGCGATGATGGTATAGTAAGTCATTGACCGAATGGCGTCCAATGTTCGTCGTCCGGCAGCGAGATAGGCAAACGACATTGTTGCCATCGTGGGTAGGACCTGAATAAAGGCAGTTCAGTAGCGTGGGATTAGCACAAAAAAGGGAAGCCTATGCCCAGCAGTGGCTGCAGCAGTTTTAATAAAAGTATCTGTTTTTTTACTGAAGTAAAAATTTTAAAAGCAAGTTTGAAACTACATTTACTTACATGAACAAAATCATTATTGAAAATTACTTGAACAATTTAGGTTTTAAAAGTTTAGCTTTTTTTCTTCTTATTTCTCTTCGATTAACTCAAACTATAGTCTCAACCATTCAGATTTTGTCTAACCAGTATGTAGCTACTCGGACAGTTCTGTCATTTGCAATTTTATAATCCTGAAAGGTGCAGGTGATCGAGCATGAAGGGCAGGCAAGGGGCATACACTGATAAGGGGCGCCATACTAGCACTGTGTTTGAGATCGGTCTATGCTAATCCATTTGGTCCTGGTTACTCCAGTTTGTTTCTACAGCGGCAAACTTGGATCCGTTAACGTTTAACTTTAGCTATATAATCTGAGTTTGACTTTTCACCACTCTAACAAGACAAAGATAGGCAGTCGATCTTCGTAATTTACTAGCAGCTGCATCCGTTTAATAAAATATTTGGGCAATACTAGGCAGATTCAATGACTTTCACCACACCAGTCGCCAAATAAATCATTCTTCATTAGAATAACATTTTAATCCTTGTAATGAATAACAAACAGCAAGAAATGCTATTTCTTTTCATGCATAAAACATTTAAAAACACAATAACATTGATTGAAAAGGTTCTTGCGCTCACTTTTAAATTCGTCTACCTATTTTTATAATTCAGTGGGTCCTAGCAACCGCATGGTTAGCCCCAGCACCGCGGTGCGGATCAAAAGGATAAAATCCATTATGCTGTGGTAAATCAATTAATAATAATTAAAAAAAAAAAAAAAAAAATATTATAGATTTAAGAAGAATAGTGTCGCTGAAGTTTTTTGTTTATATTTTGGAATGGAGCACTATTTTTTACGTGAATATAATAATTCTCAAGGAATACCAAAATACCGAGAGAAATGGAAAGAATGATGGGAGGCTTTGCCCAGAAGTGAGACAGAAAAATAAAGAGTTCTTTTGAACTAGGTATTTTTTTGTAAACGATACAAAGCTACCGTACTATTATGTATTACTATTTGTAACGCACAGCAAACGAACTAAACTTATTATATGATAAAAAACTTATGTAGCTTGTTCTTGTCTTCGCAGCTCTTCTTACCTAGGTACCTACTTTTTTGCTGAACCATAGCAAACTAGCCCTAATAATAGATTCGAATATTTATTGATATACCTAATTCATGTTTCATAATTATATTTCGGCAAAATTTTCCCCAACTTGACAATCATTTTAAAATATATAACTGGAACATGCACAGAATATTGTTTACCCAAATAAATCTATAAATAACCAAGCAAAAAAACGGAATATATTATCATTAATATTCAAACGAGCGCTCAAACACCGCTTAAGGACCAAAAAGCTAACTTTAAAAGTCCGATAAATCTACCATGCTTTTAGGGGATGGTCGACGGAAGCATTCTTTGTCCACCATTGTTCAATGTTACGGATTTGCATCAGAATAATACCTTTCTTTTCAAAGGAAACATGTAATTTCTGTGTGTTATTTGCATTTAAAAAAAAACACCATAAAATTAAACAAAATATTTTTTTAAACTATTAATGCCAAAAGGGCCTCAGCTCAGCATAATGCCAAATGGTAACAAAGGGTATACCACCTGACGCTGATTTTCAGCTGCAGCCCACGAGTGCCATACGCTCGAAAACACCGACAAACATTTATAATAAGTATTCAATATTTTTTTTGTAAAAAACAACTTAAGATAAAATTTTGTGACTCTTAATTATAATTAAACAACAAAAATAAAAGTTCTATATGCCCATTAACAAAAGAGAAATAAAAATATAACAATAATACTCGTAAAAAGTAACAATGATAAAAAGCATAAAATTAGTAACATTGGTAAAATTGAAAGATGTATAGAATTGATAAAATTTAAAAATATATAAAGTTGATTGATAACACTGCCAAAATTGAGAAATGCCTAAGGTACAATAATAACAACAAAAAAATTATCTATTGTGCTTTAAATGGCTGACGTGTCAGCACGACTACTGAGTACTACTTGATTGTTTCGGTGAGAAAACGTGATCGTTATTGTATCGTTTATAGGGTTCTGTAGTCAACAAGCAACCCTTATAGTTTCGCGGTGTCGCAATCGCAGAACTGTCAAATGTCATGTCAATGTCACAAAAAACCCTTTCAATCGTTCGAAGTCAATCACATACTGTATCATGATTTATTTATTTAATTATTATTTTATTTGTAATTAATCAGTATTATAAAAATAAAAAAAATACATATTAACTGATTAAATAAAACGTAAAATAATGTATAAAACACAGAAACAGAGTTGAATAAAGACTAGTAGCATTGTGTAAAATGGATAGTCTTAAAAAAGGTAGTATAGATGCGTTCAAAAAATGGTAACACCCTTGACGTAGAATAAGCGTAAAGAAAAATTTAAAAAATATTTTGTTCCTGCGTTTCTTGATAAGCGTAATAATTAATATAAAATTCAATTACCTGAAATTTAAGATTTATTGCATTTTTATATATAGTCAAGTGAAAATCGTTATTATTCTTCTATCAATTTCTGCCTCGTTGTTTAGTTTTCGAAAATAAATTTGATTGCCTAGGTAGATATAGCTTGTAACTTACTCTACTCGTGTGTTTTCCAGAAATACAGAGTTTTGTGTGCAATTTGTCATGAGTTTTGTTTTGCTCAGGTTAATTTCTAGCCCTACCTCTCTGCTTGCTAGTTGTAACTCTTGTAACATTGACTTCAGCTCTGTGCCATTTTCTGAAAGAAGGACAATGTCGTCAGCGAACCTTAGGTGACTCATATGTTAAATATGTATATGTTTAATAAAATACACATATTGCACACAAAATTGTCTCAGAAACACAAACAACACCCATTTTATTTTGAAAATGGCAGTTACACCTAGAAGCAGTGCCTAATTTATATGTCGTGCCACATAGTTGGGTAACTTGACAGCCGTTCGCTTCACTCAGTAAAGATCACAGGACCACCGAGAGCTTTAATTACGATTCTTTTAAAAACTTACATGAAACGACTGCGTATCTGACCTCCACAACCCAGGACCTGGACAACACAATACGACTTGGCAAACCTGGTGACAGATTTTCTGGCTTCTGATTACCCGTAACGACTGTCAAAGATTTTTAACCACACTTGCGCCAAAACATCTGCCGCGGTTGAATCAATTTTTCGCACCAGCACCAATACCGCTACAGCGGTCATGCTGAAAACTTCCGAAAAAAACGTCTAAGTAGCACCGATATTTTAATATCTGAAAGTATGAAGCAAAAGTTAGGTGTTAATACTTAAAGGAAAAGTCACAAGCCATTACAATGTTAATAAAGTTATATATTGTTTAGTTAGTCCACTGTCCGCTACTAATCTGTGGAAGCTTTGGGGATTAAGGCTTGTTGTAACTATCCACAGTCGGATGAAATGGTAAATGTTCCAGATTTTTTGTCCAACGCTACAACTAATTTTAATATAATTTTCTGGTACTGTAAGGAGATGCGGCTTAATAAAAACAGCCAAACGGCTCGATCAAGGTTAAGCCACGCTTGTTGAGGTTATTCCGTGGATGGGTGACCATTCCGTGCAATTTATTGATTTTCTGGTACTGTAAATAATTTAATCAAAGCAACTAACCCGTTATAACGATCATAGATTGCTATAATATATAAAATCACCATTCATGGCTACATGTCAATTGATTTGATACTCTTGCCTAACAAAAAACATTTGAACACAATTTACAAAAATTAGAAATTTGGCATTGAATTATATATAACGATCACATCATTGTTGTTGTTGCTAAGGTGCTATTTAGCAAAATCTAATATTTATTTTATTTCGAGTAAACTAAGGAAATATATATCATAAGCCATAAGCAATTCAAAGCCTTTTATTTGACGTCTAAAAGTTTTTGTTTGTATAAACATAAAAAATATAAAATTTATCATTTATTGAAAACTTTTAGAATAATGGAACGCAACCATTTTTTGTGTTAGTCTATGGCGCATCTCGTCTGCTCTAATCTAGATTATTCATGCTATGGTCGCTTACTCGCACTTTTTCTAATGAGATTTACTAGAAATAAATCCAAGTTGTGCCGAGCCACTGCCCACTATAGTTTTAATTAAAGCAATCACACAAATGTCCTTCATTGCAGCAGAGCATGGTTCAGTATGGTCACAAAATAGAAAATATAGAGAAAGGCCACACCCGCCATTCCTAAAATTGACACATAAACTTGACAGACTCAGTAGGGTTGCTACTATATTGATTCTCGATTTTAAAAAGGAGTAGGTAGTATAACATACATTCAATCATGCGCACATGCCTTAAAGGGTAGACAGAGCATCATGTATCTCTGTCTACCCTTAACAGAGATCATGAATCCATTAAATAATACGACTGCACATACGACGAAGATGTTAGATTCCGTGAGCTACTCAATAAAAGCAATTTATAGGATTCCAAAATGTATTGCGTCCCGCACAGGCAAAACGATCAGACCAAGAGTGACATCTGTCTATAAAACTTCTTCTAGACAACATAGAGTTTACAATGGAACACATACAAACTCCTTGAAGGTATATTTCTAACACTGGCCCTTGATCCAATATAAACTCATGTGAATCACATTACACACAATAAAATATCTTAGTGTAGACACATCCGCTGTCTAAGTATATAATATAACGTAACAACAGCAAAACATAGCAAAAGCATAAATTTATCAAAGTATCCGTCACATATAAACAGTAAATATTCAAAAAACTATGTGATACGGATCTAAAACAAATTATACTTCTGCAAGTATACCTTATCTACTGATTAGAACCATCGCATATCATTTATTTAATGATATAAATAAATTACATACAAACTTATCATGCTTTTCCTTTACCAACGGTTTCGTTAAAACGTCGGCCACCATTTCATCAGTAGATAGGTATTTTATAACAACTGTACCTTCCTCAACAATTTCCCTGTTGAAATGATGTCTTACGTCAATGTGTTTCGTTCTGGCGTGGTACATAGAATTAGTGCACAACTTTATTGCAGACTGATTATCATTAAACAACGTAATCCTATACTGTACCCTGTAAATTTCGAACAGAAACTTGCGTAGAAAAACTACGCAAGGACAACGGAAAGGCTACGAGGGCGTTGCAACCGGCGTGTGCATTATTAATGTGTCGATCGGACAACAACAACTTCACCAACGCTCCCCCCATAAGGAGCGACAAAGGAGTTGTTTATTTATTTGTTGTCATCACCAACGCTCCCCCCATAAGGAGCGTCATATTCGAAATACTAATGCTTTGCAGACGAAGTCGCGGGCAACAGCTAGTAAACCTATAATAATGAGGTTAGAGAGTACGGGTATAAAAATTAGCGCTGACTCGGTAAAGTCTAAATTTATGCAAGAAGTACATGCACCAAAGTCAGCAGCTTTTTATACAAACTCAAAGAAGTCAAGGAATAATAATCAGGCAGTTAAATTAAAGGGACCAAAATGCTATAATTGTAACAAGAATGATCACTTTGTAAAATTTTGTAAACAAGCAGAGAAGATATCAAGTAAAGGAGAAAACTCCAGTTTTGTTTCAGCTTTTTCAGCAAGCGTAGAAAAAATTGGACTGGTTCATTGAGTCCGGTGCATCCATGCACATGTCGGGAAGACACGTTTGGATGTTTAATGTCACCAAGCCACCATTGTTGAATATTACAGTGGTTAACAGAGAACCATTAGCTGTAAAAGGTGTGGGATGTGATGATATTCAGGTTAATCACATAAATAAGGTACAGATTGTAAATGTATTGTTTGTTCCAGGCTAAGCTGCAAATCTCATTTCAGTTAGTGCAATTTTGAAAAGTGGTTATACAGCCATGTCCAATAACAAAACATGTGAGCTTCAAAATGTAAAGGAAGAGCTAATATGCACTGCAACTTTAAACAACAATTTATATGTAACTAGCTTCTGCAGTCGGCTTCGCTCGCGTCAAAAGTGTTAACTTATCTAAAGGGAACATAATAGCGGGATGCAAACCCTATGTGCTATTCCAGACTGTAATAATCTGGCACAGAGATAGCTCTGTGCCAATGCTTACATACGGCATCATTGAATGGGGCACTTGAATTACTCAGAGATCAGGCAACTGTCTGAGTGTGCTGAGGGTCTGACTCTGCCTCAGGAAAAATTAATGTCAACACCGTCCTGCACCCATTGTCTAGAAGTCTAGAAAGGAAGCAAGGACGCGCTGCGGGATCCAAGACAGTTAAATTTATTCTCCAGGATTTCGTCGAGTTTCATTGTTTGGCACTTTTCTGGTGGTCGCCACTGTTGATTCTGGCATTCAGGACTTGCAGTTTGGGAATAGTGCGGTGGGATTCAAGGCAAGCAAGCCCGATTGAACCATAAAGGTGGTACGACCAAAATAACTTCAAAGTCAGCGTTTAGCTTTGATATTCTTATGCAAAACATATGATACAAGATGGTTAGTACAAGTACCCTACGCTTTTTAACAATAATATTTTTTTTTTGTTAATCGCACTATTCTCAATTTAAATTTATTGAAAATTATTTTCTACTTTTTAGTTTGGTTTTCTTTCAAAGCGTGTTTTCTTAAGCTTTTTAAACTATTATTTATTTTTAGTTAAATCGCTTATCCTGTAGATCTTGGTAAGGATACTGAGACAACCTATTTAAATTATTGCATTGTCATACGATCTTGAAAAGTGTGTAAAGTTACAAATTAATCTGACATTTTGAAGGGGTTGAACACGTTCAAAGATTACGTTACATAGATTCATAGATACAATTGGTATGTCCAAGCTTATGAAAGCGTGTTAAAAAGATACAGACTGATAACGGAACAGCGTACTGAAATCACAATTTTGTTTGTTTTTGGGTCGTCATTTTATTGTGCACCAGATATCTATCCGACACACAATAATGGATTAAGAAGAGGAGATGAAAAATTGCCTAATTTTCCTTCATCATCATCATTATTCAGCCGAAAGACGTCCACTGCTGGACATAGGACTCCTGCAGGCGTCGCCAAATTGACCGAATTTCCTTACCAACAAGCAATTGTCTCATGATTCTATGTGGCTCTAGGTACCCGACCAGACATATCTTTTGCTGTAAACGCATTGAGCCGTTACAAAAAACCCTAAAACTATAACACTGGACTGAAGTGAAGATAATGTTCAGATACATTCAGGGTACTAAACATTTAAAGTTATTTTACACCAAAGATGGTGATAGGAAAATCACAGGATGTTGAGATGCCATTATTGTACGCTGTCACTTTCTAAAGGATTTAGTTACTAAGTAATATTTTGCTATGTTAAAGGAGACAATATGATTGCGGATACCTAAACTAAGGGTGTTACTGCTGAAAAGCATTTTTTTTGTATAACAAAATGGATGCTGCGCTCCACGGGTAGAATAGTGCAACGCAAGCATTTTTTGTATTATGTACGTCGCATCCCGTCTGTATCTATTCTAGAATATCTTCTCGCACTTTTTCTATTGTAATGAGATTTACTAGAAATAAATCCAAGTTGGTCCGAGCCACTATAGTTTTAACTTGCTTCTTGCCCGCGGTTTCGCCCAATAAAACGTGTTTTATCTACCCAGAGTCTCAAACTATCTCCATGCCGAATTTCTTTTAAATTGGTTCATTCGATCCAGAGATTACCCTCTACAACCTTACAAACTCTACCACTTTATAATATCAGTTTAGATAGTATAGATTAGCACAATCATACAAATTGCCTTTCAAAAACTCAACAAAATAATTTTCCATCTTTAAGGTTTTAATCCTACTTCCTACTCATTATAAAAGCCTTAAAGGCTGCACAGATTTGAATGAACCTTAGCATGTGGCCTCCCTGTTCATAAGGATGAATAACACATGCGTCATTATAACCCGCGGGCTTATTACGTATGGAACAGCAAGCAGCAATAATTGTGCAATTTTGCGCGATCACTTTAATGACCAGGCTACTGAGAACTTTAAGTCATGTCTTTTTATTGACAGTCACTTTAAACAGAAGCCTGATTACCTGACCATTGATTTTTAAAATTTATCGTTTGATTAAGTAACCAGCTTATGAAAATGCAACACTTCGTGGACGCTGTTTTTTTTTACAAATCGATTGATAACTATTTAGCTCCAATATTCCAATAAATTAATATTGCAGATGTTAGGTATTTTTGTAACAGTATTAATTATGGCAGTGAATATTGGATGTATTCATTTTATTTACATAATATTATAATTATTAAATTGGATGTCATAATATAATCATTACATTAATTACAATTAAATAATATTATTTGGATGACTAAAATGCCCATGTGTAAAATCAATAAAATTCCTTTGTAATAATATCGACTATTTTGTTATAAGAAATCGAATCGATAACGCATTAGGATGTCAGCATCTCTTATTTGAGCTATAAAACGTAAAATAGATCGTTGAACACACTTGTTTTCTAATTTACTTTAGACATTCGACATCGGTGCTTGCCTTATAAAAATAAGAACATAATAGAAAAACTTATTGTGGACATACCACAATGTGTTTTTAAGTATTTGGCAGTAAACATACCTAGCGTGTCAACCTTTTTGGCAAGCTTCGCTGAGGCAGCCAACACGACAGTAAAAAATTGACCACCACTTTACCGAGATCACGTCTGTTTCAATGTCTCAACAAATTGTCCAGACATTTAAGACACAAAACTACACCAATTTTTCGTTACAATATTTACCATGAATTAATTTGCGGTTAATTAAAGAAGTCAAAAAAAACACACGAAAAAAAAGCCGCCAACAACTCAAAAAACTTCTGTACCTACTCAGCCATCAGCGAGCGATTGGTAATAACCAACCACAAGGGAAAAAAAAATCGCAATTTTACAGCCACATTTGCTCGCCGATAGCTGCTGCTCTGCTGTCAAAACCATGCGTAATACGAAAGAATCGTGATTTTTATTGTTAGCAGTAATGTCGAAAAATTATTATCGTAACGCTCATACATAATGCGGATTCGCAATTAAAGAACCAATTATTTTGCATAAGTAAGCCTGCCCATTTTTTGACGTAAAGCGATAATCGTGCGATGATTGCACAATAACTGTGCAATTATTGCTGATTGCTGTTTCATACGTAATAAGCCTGCCGGTAGAACATACCCTTCACAATAATTTTCAACGAACGCACGGGCGAAGACAATGCTGCCATTGTTCTCGACAACGCGAGCTTCTGTAAGCTATTTATAACACTATATTGCTAAACTAAAACTCAAAGCGTGGGTGAGTTATACATCTCAGTATGATTTGTCATCTTTTCCATTCAGCACAAGAAGGAAATCTGTAATCATTTTCTTTATTTGGATGTTACAACATATTTTACGTTTATCGATCAACTTTTTCAGGTACCTTAGCACACACAATGATCTACACGATAGAATCATTATAATTAACGCCACTTGTACAAGCTATATTTTTTTGAATAATTTGTAACTTACACATAAATAGGGACTAACCAAGGGGAAAACGCACAAACAAAATAATTAATTGATAAAAGGAAAATAATAAACCACTTATTTCAGCGTAATTACTGTAAAATTTGATAAACTAGAACGTGACAAATTGATTGGTTACTATTATTACACCACGACTAATTTACTTTTATAACAAGCTAGAAAAATAATTTATGCATAACTGTCACTGGAATCAATTCATATTAAATAGTGGGGCGAATTGATTTTTTTTACTATATAAATATTGATACATGGCCAAAAGTTGAACACATAAGGCATTCGTCTTTCATCATGTATAAGCTATTCGTCTTTCTTGTTTTAATAGTAAGCTTACTTAAAATAAAATGTGAGTACACTGGAGAAGTTGGACTTTACGCTGATGCAGATCCAGATATATTCATAGCTGGCTGTCCTCATGGAACTGCACGAGATGCTATCACTGGCGAATGTGTAATAAGAGATGGAAGGCGTGTGCATAAGTATGTCAAAAATGTTGTGGATTGGTTAGCAGATGCAGCTAAAAAAGCAGTTGCAAGCAGACGAAAAGCTAATCCAGATGCATTTAAAGGAGATTGGTGTCCTACTGGAACTGTACGAGATGCCCATGGTAAATGTGTTGTTGTTGTTCTCGAAAAAGATTTAAGTCGAAGAAACGCAGATCCGGATATATTCAAAGCAGGATGTCCACCTGGAACTGAACGAGATGCTACCACCGGTGAATGCGTTGTCATCGTAAGCAGGCGATATGCAGTGGACGGCTGTCCTGATGGAACAGTAACAAATCATAAAGGCGAGTGTGTTCCAATAGCATTTAGAAGAGACGCAGACCCGGATATATTCAAAGCAGGATGTCCACCTGGAACTGAACGAGATGCTACCACCGGTGAATGCGTTGTCATCGTAAGCAGGCGAACAGTAGTAGATGCTGCCACGGGAGAACATTTCATCATCGAAAACAGACGTGGATTCTGGAATGTAGTTAAGACAGTGGGTAAAGCGGGCATTTGGATAGCTAGCAACCTAGGCTGAGATTAACATTCAAGTGTTTGTAAATTTGCAACTAAATAAAAGAATAATAAATTAAATCTTTAATATTTTCCTTACTTGCTTACTGAACCCTATACTGTGAGTATTGGGTTGAAACTACTATTTATTTTTGCTTGCGGCTCTGCCCGCAATTAAGTCGAAAATTTTCTCGGTAGAACCTATTACCTGGATAAACAATATTTTATACTAGCTGTGACCGCGGCATCGCTCCCATTAACTGCCTATCCTACCCTACTTACCTACCTACCTGTACCCACCCTACTTACTTAGACCTACCTTCATTTCTACCTACCTAGATAGAGCGTTCGCTGCACAGAATACTATTTATTCTAGGGGGAAGAATATCGACATGATATTAAAAAAAGTAAGGACAGATTTTCTGCACGCCATTTAGTAGCTCTAGAGTGCTACTAAATGGCGTGCAGAAAATCTGACACACCGAAACGAAAACTACTGTTTGGTGTCCATAAGCAAAAAAAAATGGTAGACACCTAACAAAGACACCGACTTCCAAAAAGAAAGTTATTTTTCACTGTGTGCCGTTTTTATTTGGAAGTCAATGTATTATTTTGAAAAACAAAAAAAAACACTTTTTAGCTGTACCTAATAGGCAAGTTCTTTAGTAAGGTACCTATAACGCTAGAAGAGATTACCCACATATCATGAAACTTAAACATAACCGGTGAAATGAGGTTGTACCAAGGTTAACTGAACACATCTACTTATCCCTTTAGAGCGTACTGGCGTGATGTTATGTTATGGAATGGTATTGGCTTTTTTTTCTTTTCCAATTTTAATATAGCCTGTGACACTCTCAGAGTTAAGACGAATCGATTGACGTAAGAATCATCAAAATCGGCCAACACGTTTGGTCTCTAGAACGCCATGTAGGAATAAACATACATACATAGACTGAAAAACACATTACCCTCCTTCGGCAGTCGGTTCGGGACAGAGGTGCGATTGCAGCAATCCCGAGAGATCTGCCCTCATTTATTGAAGAATTATATTGTATATCTCCAAAGTTCTACATTAGATCTTCACCAAATTAAAATGGGATCAATTTGGGAACTAACTCTTCAAAATATAAAGATTTTTCAAAATCGGGCCACAATTGACAGAGGTATCGTTGAAAAAAAACCAAAAATAAAAAAAAATATGACGTCGAGAACATAGAATGTTGGTTAAAAGATATTATATATTTTGGAATGTTGGTTAAAAGATACCTATCCTTAGCTGGGAATCGAACTCGCAACCTTATGTGTAGTAGGCCACCACGTGTATCATTAGGCTATTCAGACGGTCAATAGCGACTCGAAATTACGAATGACATAGCACGCACGTCAACGTCATTATTGACATTAGTAGTGTGATTATTCCTAAAATCTCATAAAACGTATTTTTTTAGTCTCGTGCATTAGGTCCCGAATTATTATGTTTACTCTAGCCACACTAGAATTAGCCCTTGCCGTTGATCCGACATAAAGAGTTGACCGCTCGCTGGTTCGCTGCATCTCCGAGCACGAGTTTTAGTCTAAGTATACCTACCTATTTTTTCTAAGGTCATTCTTCTGCGGAAAATCTTAACACCGCCATTGAGAATATGACACGTCATTTATCGAATATGGAGTTCAACAGTCTGAGTATCTGAATTGCGTATGATGCGATATTTTACTTCTTGAACACTTTAAATCCACCATTTTTTTTTATAATCTGGGTATAATATATATAATAATAATAGGCTCGCGTATGACCATCATCTCGCCTGATGTTAAGCGAAGATGTGGTCTACGGTTACTTTTGATAGAATGAACCAATTGTGATTGTAGTTTATAGATATTTATAGTTATGTATAACTCTGTCGTCTCGAGCAAAGCACGCGCGGGGGAGGGGACTGGCCGACCGACCGCCGCGGAGGAAAGACGTGGATGCTTGCTGTGAGCCGATATCATAGTAGTTTGTTTGGTGTTACTTGTTCTTTCCTAATATCAACTTCAGTCGTAGTGTACATTACATGTGGCGACGAGACAAATTGAGAGTATTTTAAGGATTTTTACATTTAATAAAGAGAGAAAAAGTACCTACGTGGACTAGATTAGGTTAGGTTAGGTTAAAACTCAACGACCAATCGCGTATTTTGCGTACCTACGTGGACTAAAAGTGGTTTCTTAACAGACGTTGTTTCATTAGGTGGTGGGTAACCTACAACTAACTACTTGAGTTCGAGCCTCAGTATTATTATTTACCTTTAAAGTTGAAAAAACAAGGAAGAAACATACCCATTTGTTTGTTTAGGTTGCTGTTAAACATACGTTGTTATTAAAACTTTACTTATTCGACATTTGTATGCGTCATTAGATGACTATTATTAATGTTAAAATTCTAAAAAATCTCATTGTGAACTGTATTATGTTCTTGTGAGAAATAAAGATTCTGTAAACCTAAACTTACCTATTAATAAAGCGTGTATTAACTATTATCATTTTTAAGATATTTTGGAAAATATATATATATACTAGTTGACCCGGCAAACTTTGTTTTGCCATAAAAACACCACACATTTATCTACCCTACCTACCCTACCCTACCCTACACTACCCTATGTGTTTTTGAAAAATCTTATTTCTTGGGTTAATAAATTTTAAAATTGACATAAATAACCATCCTAAGTGAATAATAAAGGTTGTCATTATTAGTATTATTTATCTACTTCCAAAATACGATGTTATAGTGTGTGTTTATGAAAAACTTGGCACAAATACCAACCTAAGGAAACATTATAGGTTGTCATTATAAGTTTTTCGAAACTAACTCAAACTAAGAACTAAAAGAACTGGACAGGGTTTCGTTTTTGACGTTGGGTTCTAGGGGAGCATTAAGGCGCGATTTTGCGGCAGTTCAACCTTTAAGGAGGTAAAAAATGCCCCAAAATTTGGGGATCCTTGCGAAGGTGAGACGGTACTTCATGTCAGAACAGCTGCTTAAGTTGTATCAAGCGCAAGTTCAATTTTGCATAGAGTACTGTTCTCATCTTAAGGGCGGATCTGCCAAATATAATAATATCAATCGAAACTCGAGCGACTATTTACTGCTTGGTTTGGCCTATTGCCGGGACAGACACGTGCATTCTACAAGACTCGGCCTTGATCATATTTTATTATACTAACAGATTCGCAGAAACTATCATATTAGACACCCATATAACTGACCATCTTCCCATCATTGTATGCATAAAACTGGCCAATAAACTGTACCTAGATACCAATAGGGTCATACATAAGGCGCCTAGACTATTCTTCAATTAAAGCAGACATTGACCAAAGTGATATTTGGTTTTGAATGAAACTGACGTTAATATTGCCACTGATAATTTATTAGTTATTAGTAATTTAGGTTATTAGTAACGTAGTAATAAAGCACACAACTCAAAAAAGGTTAGTCGGCGAACCGTGGATCACTAGAGGATTGCTTCATTGTATATGGAATCGCGATAGGATGCACCTTAAAATAAGGAAAAATGTTTATAACACAACTCTTCAAACGTCTTACAAAAGGTACCAAAATTTCGGTGATGCGCTGCTTTAAAAACAGTTTGAATATATAAGTCCCTATTTATGTATAAACAATGACAACATAAACTAATAATATCATTATTTGATAAAAAGAAAATAAGCATTTTTTCGCGAAATCGAATTAACTGTAATTTTGTACGCGATAAATTGATTAGTGCCTATTTTACTACTTTACTTTTATAACAAGCTAGATAAATAAATTATGCAAAATAAAAAATAACTGTGACGGTTATAAATTCAAATTAATTAGCGCAGCATTTTTTTTTTTTTTACTATATTATTACAAAGCTATCAACATTCATATAGTCCTAATATCTAAAAAGGCACCAGATCTGAAGGAAACAGTCAGTCATTGGATGAAACAGTTATAAAAATATGGGCTACGCATAAATCGCAGTAAAACTGAGTTTTTAGAATGCGTCTACGGAGGGACAGCAGAAACGAAAGCGAAAAGGTCAAAGAAAGCAGACTGCGTTGGTACGGCCACATCCTGAGACCTGAGACGAGAACCTGTGCACTCAGATAACCCAGAACAGAGCTCTTTGGAGCAGACATTTGGCGGCATAAAACCAATCAAAAAACAATTTAACAAATGTGTCACCTGTCATCGCTTCAAAACGCAACGCAGCAATCAGCAAATGGCAGACTTACCAACACCTCAAGTTACACTTTCACGGCCATTCACAAACACAGGAGTGGATTTTACGGGACACGCTGAAATACAGACTAATAGGTATAGGCCGCGGCATTAAAACAGTTAAGGCCAACATCGCGATTAACATTTTTCTATGCTCAAAGGCCATCCACCATGAACTGTTGTCCGATCTCAGCACTGTAACATACATCACAGCATTGAAGCGGCTTTGCGCACTACGGCACACACTTTGTCGGAGCAGCCAGAGCACTAGCCAACGAACGACAGCAGGCAATGTCGACCTTATTAACAATGCTGCCGAGTAAGGCATTGAATGGCACTTTAACGCCCCTTATTGGCCAACAACGGGAGGATTGTGGGAAACTATAGTCGAGAGTACAAAGGACCACCTTAAACGTGTTGTTGGTGAACAGAAGCTTACGTACGAAGTGTTTAATTCTTTGCTAGTACAAATTGAAGCCTGCCTCAACTCGAGGCCACTTGTCGCACTAACAATTAATGACCTGGACGACATCGCTTACTTGACACCAGGCCACTGTAACTACACGCCATTTATCTCTATTTTAAATTAGCGAATATTATTTTATATTTAAAACTGTGTATGACCGCGACTTGAGCGGACCACATTGAGACACGGACATGCAGGTTTGAGTTAGGGCTTGACAGCCACCCTAAAAAAACTATGAAACACTCTATATATATTAAAGGGATAAAGCAATACCGAACCTTTTAAAGAAACTCATAAATTGCCTTTTAATAATAATATAATAATCATTTATTTTCAAGTTACACAGATTCATTAAATTAAAACATTCATACTAACAGTCAGATTACATAATCAAATACAAAGTTCATTATTATTATATAAATATAAATTAATATATAATTAAAACAAGTAATATCTTTGTATCAGTATTGCCTAATGCCCTGCGCTCAACGTGTAACCTACAGCTGTGAAAATCAACCCTTCCCGCAAGCACGGCCAACATGCTGTTGGACCTCCCCCGCACTCGCCAAACCAGCAAGGTGCCTCGCTTGCGCTTTGTTATATAAAAAAAATCTACGCGAGCCTCCGCAAACATTGTCGAAGCGCTGCAGTAACGGGGGAGACTATTGTCAAGGAACTCATTTACGTTATTCAAGTAAACGTATTTATCAATGCAAGCGTAGCGCTCCTACCAACTTCCTTTCGTTAGGTAAATAATGCACTTTCCAACCCTTTTTAACCGACTTACCAAAAAGGAGAGGGTTCTATGTTCGACTTCTTGTACTTTTTTTTTTTTTTTTTTGTGTGTGTTCACCGATATCTCCGCCAAATGTGGACCGATTTTGAAAATTCTTTTTTTGTTTGAAAGAACATGTTCCGAAATTGGTCCTATTTTAATTTGTTAAAGATCTGATGAAGAACTTCGGAGATATACAACAGAACTCTTCAATAAATAACGGCAAATCATTCGGGATTGCTTCAATCGCATGTCTGTTTATTGTTTATACCATTTCATAACATAACATCACGCCAGTATACTGAAAGGGATACGCAGAACTCTAATTTCACCGGTTATGTTCAAGTTTCATGTTTTTCGGGTAATCTGTTCTGGCGTAATAGGTACTTACTAAACAACTTGCCTATTAGGTAGGTAAAACTAAAAAGGGAAAAATTAAAACTTTTTCGCAAAAAAATACTACCGACTTCCAAAGTAAAAACGACAAAGTGAAAAATAACTTTATTTTTGAAGGCTTGTTGAATTCTTGAATGTATATTAATTATCCGCAATAACTATTCGGTCTTTGATTTAAATACTCTATACTTTAGTGTAAAAGGTTTCTCACACAAGCTTTAGTTAATTGTAACAATATATTTTATACCCCTTTAGTTATATTTTATCTTTCTAATCCACTTCCAAGTTATAATTTTATAACTGTGAATACCAAAACAAAACAAAAACATAATTTAGAATTTACTTATATACGGTGGACTGGTGTTTAGATAATCTGGTGTTTTGAGAATCTGGTATATTGAGAATCTGGTATTCTGAGATTGAGCCGAAAGGTGTCCAGTCAGGATTCGACGAGCGTTACAAATTTGTGCGGTGGAGAGGCACAGATTCTACTTCTTCAGAAGTAGCCTTCTTTTACTCTAAATGTAGGGCATTTTAGTAAAAACTAAATTTTGATCAGCCTAGGGTCATGTAGTCACACCACCTTTTAGTCGGTGAACCAGTACTGGCACCTCCAATGACGTCAGAGGGTGATAACAGCCTGTTAAATTTACGATGGTGCTTAACAAAAATAAAAATACAAGTATAATGTACAAGGAATTTTGGAAGAAATGGTCCAAAGATTACCTACGTTGCAATACCGAGGAAATTGGCAAACCTAAACACACAACATTGCAGTGAATGACGTCGTCCTTATGAAGGACTAGCTGACCCCCGCTGCTTCGCTTACGTCAAAATTATAGCCTTTGTTACTCGGGAATAATAAAGCATTCCATAGGTGAAAGAATTTGTAATATCGGTCCAGCAGTTTCGGTGCCTATTAGGTACAAACAGACAACTATAAAAATCTATCCTCTTTATAATATGGGTATCGTATAGAAGAACCAGTGGCTACAGCCAGATGGTTATTTGGATAAGTTTTAGAGACGCATCATGAACCTGATAACTTAGAAAGAGTCGTCACACTCAATACTAAATACAAAATAATGAAGAGGCCCTTAACAAAATGGTCCTGGTTACCCATTAAAACAGGGCAACCGAAAACAAACCAACGCAAGCCACGGACAATAAACAACCAAAAGCAACTTCATCGACATCACAAAAACAATGTCGGAACAGCCCAAGACTGGAACGGAAGGGTGTTTCCAGCTGTAACGTCCTTAAGTAACTAAGCTTATTATTAGTACTCATGGTTAAATCTGTGGACGCGGAGCAACACCTTTACGTCCTGTACGGCTTTATATAACCTGTGCAATAATATTCAGGATATAGTATACTTTAAAATAAAATCACGCTGCCTCCGTCTACCTCAAGTAAGTAGAATAGCAACGCAAGCGCACAAGGAGGAGATTGAGATGGTATCAGAACCTACTCAACGGCATCTTCCTAAAGAAGAACAAATAAAGGCAGATACACAGACAATAGAAGACTTCATCCGACATCTGCCTAACAGCAACAAGGTTGATCACGAAACATCACCAATATCAGTCAGTGGCGGACGTAGAACCTTCTAACCTTCTTTACTTACTTTTTGATAATGCGTTTTACTTGTTACTAATATTTTTATAGATGGCAGGATGAACGAGCATCGCCACATGGTATCTGTTTTAGTTTTTATCTGAACAAGCATATCCTAATTCACCGATTACTTGTGTACATTCACTGACTAGGCTATCGCGCCCACCACTAGTAACTACTTACTATTACTTTATGTATTATATCGCACACCCAGAACAACACTGCATTATGTCGAAAAATCTCAAAATCACTTTGACCTATTAACGAATTTTTTGGCTATTCAGCCAAAAATTTTCCGCATATACCACGAAGACAGAAGTATTTTTATATACAAAAATTTTGAGAAGATGGCGCGCTAACTCTCTATTGTTGACGACGCGCTGCCAAAGTCATACCATCACCACAAAACTATTTCCAGTTGCAACTTGGCCACATTAGGAACAGCACGCAGATCCTTTACGCAACAGTGAATTATTTTGTGATATTGCGGTGTTGTTGAATGTAGTACGAAAATTACTCCGAATTATTTAGTTTTAATTCCGTGTTGGTGACTGTTTTTATACTACGTGTTTGATACTATTTCAAAATAGTACTCTGTTGTTGGCAAAGGTATGTATGTTTTTTGTATTATTCCAAAATGTTTTAGTATTGTTCGTTAAAGTTAAAAATCAGTGAAATGATGCACTATTGATGGTAGATATAAATTATTTCCTAATTAATTGTTAAAAATCATATAAACATAGTTTTGATACCAAGAATTGTAATTTACATTATAAATTAAAATAGACGTATTTACGATTCATATTTGTCGTTATTTACAAGAAGATTAATATTTTTTTTTAGATAATGCTATTGCTAAATAAATTAAATTTGTAATTGTTATTTGGCAGATTTTTAAGCAGATGGAAAATTACCATTCAAAGGCAACGGAAGCAACCACAATAGAAAACAAACCTTTAGTTAAACAAAGTGTGGCGAAGGATGACAAAAATACAACCATTGAAGCATCAACCGCTGAGATATAAACAGCGGAAACATCAGCCGTTGAAGAAATAGATAAATTCGCGGTGTGAGACAGGCAGATTGTCAGGGCGAGTCATTTCTCCGAAACTGTTAATTAACTGCTGCACTGGAGGATGTCTTCAAGTATCTGGACTGTAGAGGGCTAGACATCAATGTTAATGCGAGTACATCACTCTAATTCGGTTTGCCGACGATAACTATAGTAGTTATGGCTGAGACCACGGAGGACCTAAGAACAATGCTCGATAACATCAGTAGAGTTTCCGGCAGAGTGGATCTTAACATGAACATGGACAAAACTAAGGTCATGTTGAATACCCATGTTCTATGATAGGGGAGTTTGGTTTCCGCACTTAGTCCTTCAAATGGACTTTTGTACGTGGGCCATGGCGGCCGTTGGGTGGTAATTCCAACCAGCCCACCTCCCTCCATAAGTCAATTAGAGCTCCTGGTTCCCTCAACACAGTGTAAGATCTGGGTGACCTGAGGGTTCGTGTTCTTATCTGGGTAACACCCGTGCATTGAAATAGAACGTGGTAACGGTTTTCTCTGCTTCCATGCATGCCCTGCACAGGGGACTGTCCGTTATGCCTATTGTGTGGAAGTGTTTGTTGAGAGAGCAGTGTCCCGTGATGGTCTCCGTCACCAGGCGCAAGCCATTCCTGCCCAGGCGTAAAAGACGCCTAGTAAGCCTACTGTCCAAGGATGGCAGAGCTTCTTTGGATTGTCTACAGCCCAGTGTCGAGGCCTACCAGTTCTCCGCCTGTGTCTGGGTGAATTCCTGTAGCCACCTGCGTATTTGGTTGAAGGGGATGGGAACAAAAGGTTCAGGTCCATAGACCGCCGAGCTGGATCCGCGTCTCGCAAGCTCATCAGCCGCGTCGTTGCCCAGCGATCCGCTGTGTCCCTTTATCCATTGTAGTGTCACCGTGTTACGACTAGATACAGTTATTTGTTCTAGTGCGTTGTGACATTCTAGTACTAGTCTTGATGTAATGTATTTTTTTCGTAAGGATTGGAGTACTGATGCACTGTCGGAGTGTCCGTATGTGACTGTCCGTAACCATCATCGTCCGTAAGCATGGACTGCTTGTATAATGCCCACACACTCCGCCTGATAGACGGTGTTGAACTCTCCTAGCGGTCTGGATATATGTATATTGAAATCGTGTGAGAAGACTCCGGTATCGGAGTCCGTTTTCGATCCATCGGTGTATACTCTCATCTCTTTCTCTCTCATCTCGTTCTTCTGTGAGTATTATGTTATAGTGCCTATGAAAGTGATGTCTTTTGGGGGATTTGTCGCATGGTGATGCTAACATTGGTTTACGCTTAATCGCATCTTCCTTTATGCGTGTGTGCTTAATTCTGGAGTCTTTGTTTAGGGTACCTGATAGATGGAGTCTAAAAGTAGCTAGGGCTGCCTCCTCCCGCACAATAAGATGTAGTGGTGGCAGTCCCAGCATTGCCTGTAGGGCGGCAGTAGGTGTGGTTCTCATACTGCTAGTGATTGTAACGCAAGCGAACCGCTGCAGTTTTTCGAGATCTCTTTGGGCTGTGCTGAGGTCTGTCTTGGGCCACCAGACCAACGAGCCATATGTGATGATTGGGCGGATGACTGTGGTCTATAGCCAGTAAGTTATCATGGGGCTAATGCCCCAATTCCTGCCTAGCAGTCGTTTACACTGCCACAGGGATATGCTGGCTTTTGTGGTGATATGGTTCATGTGTTTAGCAATTGTTTGTCCAAATAGATGCCCAGGTACTTGGTTTCAGTTGAAAGGCTTAGGGTTGCTCCGAAGAAACGCGGAAGTTGCAGTGTCATCGGTTTCCTCTTTTTTGTGAAGAGAATTAGTTCAGTTTTTGTGGGGTTCACTGAGAGTTAGTGCTTGTTGCACCATTCCTCTACTATTTTCAGGGCTTGACGCATGAGATTGCATAAAGTGTTTTCGTGGGTCCCGTTTATTATTATCGTTATGTCATCCGCGTAACCTACGGTGAAATAACCTTTGTCATTGAGTGTTTTGATGAGGCTGTCAGCTACCAGGTTCCACAGAAGTGGCGAAAGGACGCCCCCCTGTGGACAGCCCTTCGCGACGATGGCCCTTGTAGTGTCGTTAACCGTGACTTGAACCGCTCTCAGTTTGAGCATATTGGTGATCCAGCCCCATAGGGTTGGGTCTATGCCGTATCTGTCGAGGGCCGTGTTTATGCTGTTGAACATGGTCTTATCAAAGGTGCCCTCGATGTCAATGAAGGCAGCCAGTGCTGAGCATTTATGGTCCACTGCGCATTCAATTTTAGAAACCACGTTGTGCAACGCGGATTCTGTTGATTTGCCTGTGGAGTACGCATGCTGCTGTTTGTGCTGTGGTTTCTTCCGGAGGGGCCCATCACGGATGTGCCTATCACAGAGTCTTTCAAAGGTTTTCAGTAAAAAGGATGTGAGGCTTATAGGTCTATATGCCTTGGGTTGTGTGTAATCAGTTTTCCCAGGTTTGGGTAAGATGACTTTCACCTCGCGCCATGCAAGAGGTATGTGTCTATGTGCTATGCAGGCCCGATAGATCTCTAACAGCCACGGCGTCAGATAATCAACCCGCCACTGTAGCAGAACTGGGAAGATACTATCCAGCCCGCGGACTTGTATGTCTGAAAGGTGTTAATAGCCCATTTTATCCGGTCTACTGTTACTATATTGTGGGCTTTTGACCAGCCTTGTTCCGTTGGGGTCCATTCGGGTCCAGCCTCTCACGTCCTGTCTTCCAGGACTTGGCAGTCCGGGAAGTGTGTTTTGAGGAGGACCTTGCTGGTTTCATAGTCGGTTTGTGTATATGAGTTGTCAGATTTTTTCAGCGCGACGAGGGTTCGAAAAAATTCACAAAATAAGTCTGTAGTTTTTGAGACCCCGCCGCCATGTTGTTTTCGTTGTGTAAACAAAATAGTTTTTATTAAATTTTATTATTGTTGAGTGTTGTTTATTTAGAAATGCTTTTCTAAACATTGTCTATACATATTGTGTTATCGTAATTAAGTGTTTTTTTGGTGAATATGTTTGTGAATTTGATATGTTGTGATAAAGTTTTATGGCTATGTGAGTGAAAATTATAAAAGTGATAAGTTGCTACCGTATTTCATCACTGTGAGATGAGGTTAGTTTTATTTGCTTATTGAATGGAATAAATAGTTAGGTAAACTCATAACGAAGCCAGAATAGTACATTGTTCACCGAGAGGAGAAAGTGACCGATTACCGTCGTGGGTGTCGCTTTAAAATACCCGAGATCGGGAATCGCACTTTCTCTCGAGTGATACATAGTGCTTTATACTACACCTACGAGGAATTTACTTTTCTACGAAAACTGAATCCTCAAACAACACACAAATTGAAAATGGCGCCAATGGCGTCTGCAAATTTCACATGTTCTTTTTTCAAATTGTTTGACACCATCCAACACACAGCTAGTGGCCAGTGTCATTTTGCAAACTTGGCGATAAAAACTCACTGTAAAAACTTTTTGGCTTTTGATATTTAGATTACCAGCGCATAGTCTTACCCAAAATTAAAAAAGAAAAACCACGTGAGAAATGGATTTTCATACACTTTTCTCTCCCGCTCAGATGCGTTTTCTCGCCGCATATTTGTTCGATATGCAATGACGTACTTTCTACCGTAAATTTGATAAAGTATCAAGGTACTTTCCGAGCAGGTGTAGTATAAAAGTAATAATACACCATGATTAATGACTATAAGTTGCCTATTTCTCAGTTTTTCTGAAGACCTACAAAAAAACCAAAAAAAAAAGCGTGGCATGTGGGGTATACGCATGCGGAATCGGCCCAGCGCTTGAGAGGTTAAGGCGCAGGCCACACAGAAAAAGCGTCGGGCGCGGACATGGCACGGGCGGCTTCTTATTCCATTCAAATTTCAAACAAAATGCATGAAAATAAAGCGCAATATAGGCCACACAGTATGTCGTTGCTCGGACGTGGTTATGACGCGCCATGTCAGCGTCCGTGTCATTATTTGATAAAAAGAAACAAACGACTATTTCAGCCTAATTGGATTTTCTATAAAATTTTATACATCTGAACGTGATAAATTGGTTGGTGCCTGTTTATGTACTACTTTACTTTTTAACAAGTTAGAAAAATAAAAAATACACGGCTAAAATTTCCATTATGGGCCGTTGATTTGGAAGTTCATAATTTTTTTATAGGTAGTACTCATAAATAGAAAGCTTTTTACAAATTTTCAAGACTCGGAAATTTTATGTTTTTTTGTATATTTTTCGTGAGGTAAAAAAATGCGAATAAGTCCAAGAGCGAGCGAAGCGAGCTCGGGAACTTAGAGCACCCCGACAGGGATAGGTTAGGTTCGAAGGAGATGACGGGAGCTGAAGTGAGCGAGCAAAGCGAGCGAACGCTGCTCCCGTCATCTCCTTCATGTTAGGTTACTTATGACCCTACAGACAGAAATAAGAGCCCCGCGCAGCGGGGCTCCGTCGACTTTGTTGCTTTAATAGTAATTTTAAATTTAACCATGGATATCTCCATAACCATGGGGTTCTGTGGGGTGGGGATGGTACAGTGAGGTAGCCCCTCTACACCCCTTTCCCTTCCCCCCTCCACGCCTCTTAAATCGATGCAGATTTATGGCAATTTTATTTTAACCTGAAAACTTTAACCATAGATATCTCCATAACCATAGGGCTCCGAGTAGTGGGGATGGTTCTGGGGGATAGCCAAACCTCCCCCCCTCCCCCCTTCATCCTCCCGGCATCAAAAATCAACGGCCCATAATCGAAATTTTAGCCATAAACATGGATACATGGCTATCAACATTCACAGTCATTAACTGGAAAAATTGAAGGTACAAGGCAAAAATGTATAAGCTATTCGTCTTTCTTGTTTTAATAGTAAGCTTAGCTAAAATCAAATGTGAGTATATTGGTGAAGATAGACTTTACGCTGATGCAGATCCAGATATATTCAAAGCCAGCTGTCCTTCTGGCACTTCACGAGATGCTACCACTGGCGAATGTTTAATAATAGACAGAAGGCATGCGCATAAAGTTGCAAGCAGACGAAAAGCTAATCCCGATACATTTAAAGGAGATTGGTGTCCTACTGGAACTGTACGAGATGCCCATGGCGAATGTGTTGTTGTTGTTCTCGAAAAAGATTTAAGTCGAAGAAACGCAGATCCAGATATATTCAAAGCAGGATGTCCACCTGGAATTGAACAAGATGCTACCACCGGTGAATGCGTTGTTATCGTAAGCAGGCGAAATGCAGTGGACGATTGTCCTGGAGGAGTAGGAAAAGATGCTATCACGGGTGAATGTTTCATAATCGCAAAAAAGGCGTGGGTTACTGGATATAGTTAAAACACTGAGTGAAGCGGTCTATTGGATAGTAAACAAAATAGGCAATAGAAACAAAATAGGTAATAGAATTAACATTCAAGTGTTTGAGAATTTGCAACAAATTAAAAGAATATTAAATCAAATCTCGAATGTTTATTTCCTTACTTGCTGATCCTAATACAGCGAGTGTTGGCACAGTTAATATTATAATACTACAGATGCCTCATCCCGTACACAAAAACCGTGCCGACGTAACTAGCGTTTTTCGTCCGACTAATTCACTATTTTACATCATTTTATTGTACATGGAACGCGGTAATATCTACGGTTCTACCTCAAGCTATAGATGGTGTTAGCAGTGGCTTGCAAGTTTAAGTGTTTACTCGGTGAGTGACAATTTTTTTCTTCAAATACAGTGACGATTTGTTTTATAGTATTTTTTTGCACGTTGTACAGTATTAATGTACCAAAATGTTTTACAATACAAAGGCCAATGGACATTCCCACCCCAACCTTAATGGCGTTAAAATATGTTTATTGTGCCACTAGCTGTTACTCGCAGTTTCGCCCGCGTAAACATAGATTTTGTCAATCAATTCTGGTTGTCGACATACAGGTTAAGAAAAATTCAAAGTTGCAGTTTTAGTTTTAATCAAAATCGGCCCCTTGAGTCTTTTGATTGTTTTGTGCTATTCTTCAAAGTGATTATTTGGCCATCCACGCCCACTTGGAATACTCAGTCTGTATAGGTACAGGAAGCATTTACGTAAAAAAACGATTAACTTGTTTAATTGAAGACGTCAGTCAATACAGGTAGGTATAGGTTAAATAGTTACAAGAGAGGAGCGGTGGTTTTAAATAGTGTATTGATGTTAAATATTTAAAAATACGTAACCCTAACCCATAGTGAGGTGAATTGATTTTATTTACTATATAAACATGGATACATGAATATCAACATTCACAGTCATTAACTGGATAAATTGAAGGTACAAGGCAAAAATGTATAAGCTATTCGTCTTTCTTGTTTTAATAGTAAGCTTAGCTAAAATCAAATGTGAGTATATTGGTGAAGATAGACTTTACGCTGATTCAGATCCAGATATATTCAAAGCCAGCTGTCCTTCTGGCACTTCACAAGATGCTACCACTGGCGAATGTTTAATAATAGACGGAAGGCATGCAAATAAAGTTGCAAGCAGACGAAAAGCTAATCCCGATGCATTTAAAGGAGATTGGTGTCCTACTGGAACTGTACGAGATGCCCATGGCGAATGTGTTGTTGTTGTTCTCGAAAAATATTTAAGTCGAAGAAACGCAGATCCAGATATATTCAAAGCAGGATGTCCACCTGGAATTGAACGAGTTGCTACCACTGGTGAATGCGTTGTGATCGTAAGCAGGCGAAATGCAGTGGACGACTGTCCTGGAGGAGTAGGAAAAGATGCTATCACGGGTGAATGTTTCATAATCGCAAAAAAGACGTGGGTTACTGGATATAGTTAAAACACTGAGTGAAGCGGTCTATTGGATAGTAAACAAAATAGGCAATAGAAACAAAATAGGTAATAGAATTAACATTCAAGTGTTTGAGAATTCGCAACAAATTAAAAGAATATTAAATCAAATCTCGAATGTTTATTTCCTTACTTGCTGATCCTAATACAGCGAGTATTGGCACAGTTAATATTATAATACTACAGATGCCTCATCCCGTACACAAAAACCGTGCCGACGTAACTAGCGTTTTTCGTCCGACTAATTCACTATTTTACATCATTTTATTGTACATGGAACGCGGTAATATCTACGGTTCTACCTCAAGCTATAGATGGTGTTAGCAGTGGCTTGCAAGTTTAAGTGTTTACTCGGTGAGTGACAATTTTTTTCTTCAAATACAGTGACGATTTGTTTTATAGTATTTTTTTGCACGTTGTACAGTATTAATGTACCAAAATGTTTTACAATACAAAGGCCAATGGACATTCCCACCCCAACCTTAATGGCGTTAAAATATGTTTATTGTGCCACTAGCTGTTACTCGCAGTTTCGCCCGCGTAAACATAGATTTTGTCAATCAATTCTGGTTGTCGACATACAGGTTAAGAAAAATTCAAAGTTGCAGTTTTAGTTTTAATCAAAATCGGCCCCTTGAGTCTTTTGATTGTTTTGTGCTATTCTTCAAAGTGATTATTTGGCCATCCACGCCCACTTGGAATACTCAGTCTGTATAGGTACAGGAAGCATTTACGTAAAAAAACGATTAACTTGTTTAATTGAAGACGTCAGTCAATACAGGTAGGTATAGGTTAAATAGTTACAAGAGAGGAGCGGTGGTTTTAAATAGTGTATTGATGTTAAATATTTAAAAATACGTAACCCTAACCCATAGTGAGGTGAATTGATTTTATTTACTATATAAACATGGATACATGAATATCAACATTCACAGTCATTAACTGGATAAATTGAAGGTACAAGGCAAAAATGTATAAGCTATTCGTCTTTCTTGTTTTAATAGTAAGCTTAGCTAAAATCAAATGTGAGTATATTGGTGAAGATAGACTTTACGCTGATTCAGATCCAGATATATTCAAAGCCAGCTGTCCTTCTGGCACTTCACAAGATGCTACCACTGGCGAATGTTTAATAATAGACGGAAGGCATGCAAATAAAGTTGCAAGCAGACGAAAAGCTAATCCCGATGCATTTAAAGGAGATTGGTGTCCTACTGGAACTGTACGAGATGCCCATGGCGAATGTGTTGTTGTTGTTCTCGAAAAATATTTAAGTCGAAGAAACGCAGATCCAGATATATTCAAAGCAGGATGTCCACCTGGAATTGAACGAGTTGCTACCACTGGTGAATGCGTTGTGATCGTAAGCAGGCGAAATGCAGTGGACGACTGTCCTGGAGGAGTAGGAAAAGATGCTATCACGGGTGAATGTTTCATAATCGCAAAAAAGACGTGGGTTACTGGATATAGTTAAAACACTGAGTGAAGCGGTCTATTGGATAGTAAACAAAATAGGCAATAGAAACAAAATAGGTAATAGAATTAACATTCAAGTGTTTGAGAATTCGCAACAAATTAAAAGAATATTAAATCAAATCTCGAATGTTTATTTCCTTACTTGCTGATCCTAATACAGCGAGTATTGGCACAGTTAATATTATAATACTACAGATGCCTCATCCCGTACACAAAAACCGTGCCGACGTAACTAGCGTTTTTCGTCCGACTAATTCACTATTTTACATCATTTTATTGTACATGGAACGCGGTAATATCTACGGTTCTACCTCAAGCTATAGATGGTGTTAGCAGTGGCTTGCAAGTTTAAGTGTTTACTCGGTGAGTGACAATTTTTTTCTTCAAATACAGTGACGATTTGTTTTATAGTATTTTTTTGCACGTTGTACAGTATTAATGTACCAAAATGTTTTACAATACAAAGGCCAATGGACATTCCCACCCCAACCTTAATGGCGTTAAAATATGTTTATTGTGCCACTAGCTGTTACTCGCAGTTTCGCCCGCGTTAACATAGATTTTGTTAATCAATTCTGGTTGTCGACATACAGGTTAAGAAAAATTCAAAGTTGCAGTTTTAGTTTTAATCAAAATCGGCCCCTTGAGTCCTTTGATTGTTTTGTGCTATTCTTCAAAGTGATTATTTGGCCATCCACGCCCACTTGGAATACTCAGCCTGTATAGGTACAGGAAGCATTTACGTAAAAAAACGATTAACTTGTTTAATTGAAGACGTTAGTCAATACAGGTAGGTATAGGTCAAATAGTTACAAGAGAGGAGCGGTGGTTTTAAATAGTGTATTGATGTTAAATATTTAAAAATACGTAACCCTTTTTAATAGCTGAATGTACAAACAAGTAAGTTTGGTACATAACAAAAAAGATATGGGCCGTAGAAGGAATATAAGATAGGACGAAGCAGGTATAAAATAATTAAAATTATATGTTGGAACGAAGGAAGCATATTGTTTGGGACGAACCAGGATTTTGGAATTAAGGACAAAAATCAGTGGGCCGAACGAAGAATAAATCAAGGAAACAAATAAACTACAGACTCATAGGTTCTGCTTTGCTGCAAATTGAAAATACCACTCGTAAATTGTATATATAAATAAATGACTAAGTCGGTTGAATCAAACTTCTGTCGCCCCTCACTACCACCACTGCTGAGACTCGACGGGTCACTGGCTCACTCCGCCGAGGACAAGGCAAACTTGTTTGCCTCCCTTTTTGCGGAATCTTCACGTCTGAACTCTGATGGCACGTGGCCTCCTCCGTCTCCAGTTGAATGTGGGACGAGTATGTCGGATATTCGCATCCATCAGAGGGAAGTCTTTAGGGTGTTGCGTAACCTTGACGTGAACAAAGAGAGTGGAATTCCCTGCCAGAGTCTTTGTTTCCTGATAGCTACAACCTTGGGGTCTTTAAGTCAAGAGTGAATAGGTTACTTCTAGGCAAGCGTGCTTCACCGTCGACCACATCATCACTTACCATCAGGCGAGATAGTGGTCAAACGCGAGCCTATAGTTAAATAAAAAATAAAAAAAATACATTATATAATTATGTCATTAATCATGGGTACAACATTTTAGGACGCTACTATATACTATGTGTCATTTGATGTTAATACATACATATTCTGGGCCCTGGACATACGCGAACATAGCTGTTTATACAGCCCCATGTAGCTGGCCGTGGTTAAAGCATGGCTTTTCCAAATGCACTTCTGCTACCCTTTAGCTTTGTTAAAGTAATAGCAAAACTAAGTTTGATTAGAAATTGAAATAAAAGATCAGTGGGGATTATTGGGATTCGACGTATGAACACACTTTCCCCTTTAATCATACCTGTTAATATATTGGCACCCATTTATTATTTTGCCCATATTGTGTAATACGAAGCCTCATCCCGTTAGATAATCTAAATAAATATGTAGATCTCAATCATTTGATAACAAAAACATGCCTTTTACAGGCGTTCGCAGGTTTCAACCAAATCGGCAGCCGCAATAAAAAGTATCATACAAAGTTCAGCTGCCCTATTTACCCCCTTAAAATTCAAATTAACAAAAGTCCTTACCTAGCTAAAGTTTACCATCTTTATACTACCACCTGCCAAAAGTCAGCTACGTGAAGAAAATTTGTACATCATATCTTTAATATATAGTAATATCCTTTTTAATAATCTAAATAAATATGTAGATCTCAATCATTTGTTATCGAAACATGCCTGTAAATTTTCAACCAAATCAGAAGCCACAATAAAAAGTTTCATTCAACGTTCAGCTGCCCCATTTACCCTCTTAAAATTCGAATTTAAATCCTTTCTTAACTATCTTTTTACTACCCAAAAGTCAGCTTCGTGAAGAAAATTTGTACATCAAATCTTTACAACCCCAACCCCTTCTAGGTGTAATTAAAAAAAACAATGACTTACTTACTTGAATTAATGTCCTACGTCCTCTGGGGGTAAAGGGCGTCCATAGTAGTTCTCCATCGCAATCGGTCTTGAGCTTCACGCTTTACCTCGCTCCCGGTCATACCGATGCTCATCGCATCCACCAACACGGTGCGATGCCAGATTTGACGGGGACGGCCACGCTTTCTTTTGCCTTGGGGATTTTAATCCAGCGCTTGCTTCGATATATGATCAGAATCCCTTCGCAGCGTCTGGTCAATCCAACTCCATTTGCGATGCTTGATCTGGCGGTTGATCGGGCTCTCGTGGCATTACTCCAACAGCTCCATCAACAACGTGATGGTCTCGGGTCAGTAAATGCCGAGTATGCGACGAAGACAGCGGTTGACGAAAAATTGGATTTGGCGTGAGATGTCTTTTGTGACCTTCCACGTTTCGCACCCGTAAAGCAACACGGATTTGACATATGACCCAAAGATTTTGAGTTTATTCCTTCGGGACAGTTTCCGCGATTGCCAAATAGGTCTCAGCTGCGCGAAGGTGGCTCGTGCTTTGGCGATCCTCGAAGCGATGTCCTCTTCACTAGCTCCAGTTTCCGACACGACGCTCCCGAGGTAAGTAAACTTGTGGACGCGTTCCACTGCCTCTGTTACAATCAGCAACGGTGAAGTATTCTTCACACCAGATCTCATCTCTTGGGTCTTCCGAGTGTTTATTTTTAGTCCCGTTTCTGCCACTTCCTGACTTAATTTTTTCAATTTAGCTTGCATGTCAGTGTGGGTATGACTCAGCAGGCATAGGACATCGGCGTAATCAAAGTCCTCTAAGACGTTGGATAATCCCCACTCTATTCCGCGGCGCTTGTTGCCGGAAATGCGAAGCAAGATCCCGTCAAGAACGAATATAAAGAGGAGCGGTGAAGGGAGACAGCCTTGGCGGACACTTGCGTGTACTGCTATATCATCCGAGATGAGGCCGTCGTGAGTTAATTTACAGGAATAATTTTTGTATATACTCTCTAACAGACGGAAAATTTTTAGTGGCACTCCGATGTCCAGTAGGCGGGACCAGATGCTGGACTACTTCAGCGTATCAAATGCCTTTTCGAAATCGACAAAGGTGAGATATATCTCCCTCTGCCATTCTGATGTTTGTTCTAAAATGATACGGAGAGTGTTGATCTGATCCGTGCACGTGGGCGGTTCCCGCGGAAACCAGCATGCACTTTGCGTAGGGGAGGATCCACGGCCTTCGATAACCTATCCAAAATAATCTTGCAGAAAACCTTCGAGGGAATTGAGAGCAATTTAATACCTCTTCTGTTATCGCATTGACTAAGATCTCCCTTCTTGGGTACAGTTATGAAAAGACTCTTGTTCCATTCGTACGGAAGCTCAATGAGAGGCGTCAGAATGTTGATGGCGGAGCTGTCGAATGTGAGTGTGAGCTGAGTGAAGTCAGCTTGTAGCATTTCCACAGTTCAAAGTCAAAGTCAAACTCAAATGTGTTTATTTCAAGTAGGCCATTATGTGGCACTTTTGAACGTTAAAATTTACATTTAATAAAAATTGATTCTACCGTGCATTCGGAAATGTAGGTTGTTATGGAGAAGAACGCACAAGAAACTCCATACTTACTCTTTATAAAAAAAGTTTTATACAATATTTATATAGGTACATACATTAATAAACCAGGACCAGCATGTTTCCAAGCATTCTTATCTTGAATATAATCATCTAATTTATAATATGCTTGTTTACAAAGTGTGCTTTTAACTATTGTTTTAAATTTTCTTTCATTTAACTTTAATATCTGACAAGGTATTTTGTTATAGAATTTAACACAGTACCCCATGAAAGATGTGTGTACTTTAGCTAATCTATATGATGGTTGATTTAACTTATCTTTATTTCTGGTATTACAATTGTGTCTATCACTAACTTTACTAAAGAGATTAAAATTTTTCCTTACATACATAATATTTTCATAAATGAATTGGCAAGAAACTGTCATAATATTAATCTTTTTAAATAGCTCCCTAAGAGATTCTCGGTGACTTAACTTATATATGGCTCTGACAGCTCTCTTTTGCAATATAAATATTGATTCAATGTCAGCCGCCCGACCCCACAGTAAAATACCGTATGACATAATGCTGTGAAAGTAACTAAAATAGACCAAACGTGCGGTTTCTACATTCGTTAACTGTCTTATCTTTCTAACAGCATAAGCGGCTGAGCTCAGTCGTCCTGCCAGAGATGTTATGTGAGGCCCCCATTGTAATTTGTCATCTAGAGTGATTCCTAGGAAAACTGTTTAATTTACATAGTCCAGCTTTTCTCCATTCAATATGATGTCACATTCGCTACTTCTAACATTCGGCAATGTGAATCTAATACATTTGGTTTTTTTTTCATTTAGTACCAAATTGTTTGCCGTGAACCAAGTTTGGACCTGATGAATAGACTTATTCACATCATCAAGATTTTGTGATCGTCGATCTATTTTAAAAATCAAAGATGTGTCATCAGCAAATAACACGATCTTCGGTTGATTTTGTAATAATTGGGGCAAATCGTTCCGAGACGAGAGGATCCGGCAGAGAACCAAAGTTGTAGACATAGCTCACAGAATAAATAAGCTGAAGTGGCCATGGGCCGGCCATATAAGTCGTAGAACCGATGACCGTTGGGGTAAACGTGTTCTTGAGTGGAGACCGCGAACTGGTAAACGTAAGGTAGGACGCCCTCAGGCTAGGTGGAGCGACGACCTTCACAGGGTGGCTGGTAGCAGCTGGATGACAGTTGCCGTAAATTGAAACAAATGGCGTGCAATTATAGAGGCTTATGTCTAGTAGTGGACTGCTATAGGCTGATGATGATGATGATGATGATGAAAAAAAAAAACAAATCAAAGTTACAGGCATATCTTCTAAAACTAACCTATCGCAATACTGAGGATCTTCTTTTGGAAAATTTTGGTTGCATAATTAAAAAGCGGCAGTTATTTATAAAAGTTATATTATGATAATTATTAAACTGTAGCATAAGCTCGCACACTTCCTCACAATTAAACTCACAGTCACACAAACTCTTTCACAAACATACACACACTCTCAAACACCCACACAAACAAAACTCCAGTCAAATACACTAGAGACATACACTACACATTCATTTAATGTTTTTTTAGTGTAGTTTGTATGTAACTCTTTATCAACAACCTTTTCTTATTATGAACCGATTTAGATGTAATTTGGTAAGGAGATATTTTGAGACCCTTAGAAGGCAATATGCTTCTTCTTTAGGCATAAAGGGGATATACGAAGAGGAGAAATGGGGAGAGAGTTACTTTTGTATGTAACTTATTATAATGCAACTTCTTTTATTATGAACTGATTTAGATGAAATTTGGTTTGAGACCCTGAAGACTACTTTTTTGTGGAAAAAATTCAAAGGGGTATAAATGGAAGGGTTTAGTTTTGTATGGTATTTTTCATCATGGGGATCGATTCGCTTCAAACTTTGTGGCAATACTTACGTCACAAATAATTAAAGTGTATTGTTTATTTTAATTACCCCTAAAAGGGGGTAGGGATTTTAAAGATTACCATTGACTGCAAAGACAAATTAAATTATGATAATGACGTTACAAATACTATACACTCAATAATACAATGGCTGAATAACAATAATCTTAGGATAAATATTGACAAGACCAAATTAATGACATTTAACCAACGCAAAAATTTGACTATGAATATTAATTACGAGAACAAACAAATAAACCAAGTAAGCACGTCCAAATTCCTAGGATTAACCATAGACCAACGACTAGATTGGAAAGCACACACGATAGATTTGGCAAAGAGACTTAGCAAATCTGCTTACGCTCTATATAAACTTGCACCAGTCTTAAGAACGGACGCTATTGTTACAGCATACCCTGCCATGTCTAGTTCAATATTAAGATACGGTGTTATTTTTTGGGTCAACTCAACCAATCGAGAACTTATATTTAAAGTCCAAAAAAAGTGCATCAGGGCAATGTTTGGGTTAAAATGTACAGACACATGTAAACCTTTTTTTGTTAGATGTAAAATACTGACGTTACCCTGTATATACATTTTCGAAGTTGCAGTGTTTGTGAAATCAAACCCAAATCTGTTCCCAAAGCTATCAGATAGAAATAATCGGAGTCGACGACATGTCAATATGTTATGCTCGAGACAGTCAAAAACAGCACTAATGCGTAATAGTGTTTTTTGTATGGCACCAATAATCTATGACCATATACCAGAAACAATGAAAGATTTGAATATTATTCTTTTTAAAAGGCATCTAAAAAACTTTCTTGTAAGAAAAGCCTATTATAGTGTTTCTGATTTTCTGAAGGACAAAGTACTGTTGTAATCTAAATGTTAGTTTTTATATAGAATTATTGACCTTTTTGACATTTCATTACCGCCGTATTTGACATCTAATTTTATGATTGTATCTTTGACATTTTTATATCATGTTTTGTTTTTATTATTATTATTGCCTTCTTTGTTAATTATTTGAATTCCACTATTTTGACATCCGACTTGAATCATAATAATTGTTATTTTTATGAATTGATTATTTATTATTGTATAATATTGATGATGCTTTTTTGTTTTCTTAAATTTACTGACGCTGCTTAATTATTATTATCTTAATATTTTGACATCCAATTTTTTAATGATAATTTGTTGTTTAAATGAATTGATTATTATTTATAATTGCATGTATAATGTCGATGATGTTTTATTCTTAGTAATAGTGTAAACCCAATGGGTAGATTTTTGCGCACATTTTTATTATAATATTATAAGACCTACTGTAAATTACCAAAAATCACACGAATAAATAATTTGAATTTGATGTACAAATTTTCTTCATGAAGTTGAATTTTGCCAAGTATGTGTATAAAGATAGTAAACGTTAGTTAAGAAAGATTTTAGTTAATTTGAATTTTAAGGGGGTAAATGGGTAATGGGTCAATGTGGCGGCTTGGGAAGGCCTATGTCCAGCAGTAGACGTCGTTCGGTTGATATGATGATGATGATGAAATGGGATAAGCTGATCTTTTAATTACGGCTTCCGATTTGGTTGAAACTTTGCAGGCATGTTTTTGATAACAAATGATTGAGATCTGCATATTTATTTAGATTAAGTAATGGGATGAGGCTTCGTCTTACACAATAATGGAGGGAGGGAGGGTGCCAATATATAATATTATCAGGTATGAGAAAAGGAGAAAGCAAAGCTCAAGGGTAGCAGGGGCGTATTTAGAAAAGCCATGTTTTACCTACGGCCAGCTTCATGTAGCTGCTGATGTTCGCGTATGTTCAAGGCCCAGAATGTGTATGTATATATATAAATAAAATAAAAAAGTCTGTATTTCCTTATCCTTATTTTCCATTTCAAATGTTGGTATTTGTATGTTAGTGTTTAGTTAGTTATTTATGTTTTGCTTATTTACTAAATGTTAGTAGTTTTTCTATTGGATATGGACCCCTCCTCGGGTGACGGCCTCCTCCAGTCCTTTCCACTCATCTCTGTCCTTGCCTATAGTTTGCCAGTCCTTTCCCATTAATTCTGTTATATCGTCAGACCATCGTCTTTTCGGTCTCCCTACCCTTCTTTGGCCGATTGGCCCTTTCCACCTTGTAGTATTGATTGTCCATCTGCTGTCTGCGTATCTCGATACGTAACCAGCCCACTGCCATTTCAATTTTAAAGCTTGTGTTATCTTGTTTTTTTATCTTTGTTTTCTGTTTGATTACTTTGCTCCTGACTTTTTGTATTTTTCTTATGTTTAGGATACTTCTCTCCATTGCTCTTTGTGTTGTAGTGATCCTTTGTTTTTTAATGTGTATGTATTAGCACCAAATGAAAGGACATACAACATAGCATATAGCAGCAACCTAAAATGTTGTACCCATGATTAACGGCGTAATTAAGGAATGACAATTAACTAAAGATAAAAATTATGACAGAGATCTGCAATTCGCAGCAATGCAGAAACTATGACTCTGTAGTTTATTTGTTTCTTTTTATAACCTTTATCTAAAAAATAACATCTGAACGGGTCGATCTACAAGGTTAAGCAACGCTTGACGAGGTTGGTCCGTGGATGGGTAACCATTTCAACATACCGAGTTTCCTCCGTGCCTCGGAAAGCCCGTTAAGCCGTTGGTCCCGGCTATTATTAGATTATTATACACTGGTACTCAGCTGAATCGACCCCAACAACAATTGGGAAAAGGCTAGGCAGATGATGATGATGACCTGTATTGACTAACGTTTTCAAGTTAATCGGTTTTACGTTAATGTTTCCTGCTTATATACAGGCTGCGATTTCAAGTGGGCGTGGATGGCCAAATCATCACTATGAAGAATAGCACAAAACAAACAAAGGAGTCAAAGGCCTGATTTTGATAAAAACTAAAACTGCAATATTGAATATTCCTCACCCTGTTAGTCGTCAACCACAATTGATTGACAAAATCTATAGTAACGCGGGCGAAGCTGCGGGTAATAGCTAGTTTTTTTATAAATCCTTTCTGTAAGTCCGAAAAAAATTGTCTTCTATTTTATAGACAAACCATTAAATATAAAAATTTGAATAATTGTAAACGGCTTGCTTTGACAAATTATAAAAAGGCTAAAGCAAAGAGTTTTTTAGCGATTACGCTACAATATCCATAGCTGGAATTCAAACCCGCAACCATTGGCGTAGTGGGCCATGTCTTTAACACTAGGCTATTCAGACAACAGCCGTGGCAGCGAAATTTAGAACCATAATGCACGCGCTCGTCTTTTTGCGTGAAAATACGGCGAAAACGAATTTTCCCAAATATGATACATCTATTTTTCGTCTCCAAAAACCCCTAAAATTTTATAGAAATCGTTAGAGCCGTTTTTGAGAACGAGATTACTAATACTTATACAAATGTTGCTCATTTAAAAATATAGGATATTAAGGGATATTAAGGGATATTAAGGGATTTAGTATCGTGTTGCCCATTGAAAGGTTCATTGCGTTTGCATAGACAGCCACTCCACGTAAATTCCTGGCATTCAGCTGCATCCGTGCAGACTAGAAGCTCATC
Source organism: Orthosia gothica (assembly GCA_949775005.1). Classification (NCBI taxonomy): domain Eukaryota; kingdom Metazoa; phylum Arthropoda; class Insecta; order Lepidoptera; family Noctuidae; genus Orthosia; species Orthosia gothica. The sequence continues at coordinate 28,279,417 of OX459048.1, forward strand.
TCTCACCATCGGTTTGCCACCAATAAAGTAGTCATGGTTGAGACTTGTATGTTGAGTACCTTGGTATGTTATTCCTCTTGGTAAAAAGTGCATCTTGTTTTATTCATAACCAACTTTAAAGAGATAGAACGTTGTAAGTACTGCACTGTGCTGTGATGTGGCATGCCCTCAGCTGTAGCTGTGGTGATTTTGGTCTTCCACCTTCAACTTAAAAATATTTATCCTAAATATTTGACCAGCCAACTGTAACCAACCAACCAACCCTATTTTACCTTCTCATATATTTTTCTTGTGACAAGTTTCGGTGAGAGTTATTGGAATAAACGACTTATATACTGGGATCTCGCGCTTTTATTTTACCCGAACCGATTTGAGGTTACATCATTTTGGAAATATCAAAAGCACCCTAAGCTTTTTTACACCTTAATCACACTATTCTTTATTTCAATTATTTGAAAATTATTTTCTACTTTTTAGATTGGTTTTCCATTAGACCGAAAAGATACGCTCTTTTCTGTTTTTTTTTCAAATTTATTTTTCAAATAATTATAACACACAATTCACCAAAAAAAACAAATAATTAAAATAAACACATTTTATTTCTGGATAATAATCAGGATCAAGAAACGCCCCCTTGTGCAGGTTGTAACTTTTATCCATGTGGTTAATCTTCAGGTACGCATACGTTACCCACTCTTACAGTGCCCGGAATACAACCAGCTTGGATGCCAGATCTCCTAAAGGGCTTCCTACATTCACCCCAATCGGTTCTCATGGTCCCATTAGGACAAAAGTCACCACTTAACTCACGTCTATAAGGACCAGCTTGGATGCCAGATCTCCTCCAGGGCTTCCTACATTCACCCTGTTCGGTTCTCATGGTCCCATTAGGACAAAAGTCACCACTTAAGTCACGTCTATAAGGAATGTAGTCTTGCTGATCATCGCTGTCGTGGTCTATCTGACAGTCGATACTCCCCATGTTGATAGCTAAAACAAGAAGAACTAGTAACTTCAACATTGTGGTGAACAGATTCAAAGCTGTTCTAAAATATTTACTGACTATTTAATGGGGGTGTTGCTCTATATATATCAAGTAGGAACCGTACACAATTAAAATTAAATCAATTCGACACAATAAATGAACACTTATTCAATTATATAAATTGATTTCAGCAATGGTGATTTATTTAATGATTATTATTATTTATGCAAATTATGCGTTCGATAAAGTAGTGATATCGAATCAATTTATCTACAATTCCATCGATACGCTCGATCTAGCTTATTCCCAATTTAGTTTATGTTGCCTGTAGTCTAACCGAATACAAGTATTTCACATTGAGGAACTTCATTATAATTATGCAAGCGGATTCATGCAATACAATTTAATTTTAAGCTTATTACTTTTTACACACTAAATAAATTCATACACTCAGGTCTGAATGCCTTTAGAGCTGTGACAAAATCAAACTTTCAAATCAAAGCAATCAATACATATGGCCAGTTTATGCCATATATTTGACACTCGCAATGTAATCCATACTAATATTATAAATGTGAAAGGGCAGGAATGGGGGGGAAGGCTAATTTTGTATGTAACTTCATATCATGCAACTTCTTCTTATATTCATTTAGATGAAACTTGGTATGGAGATAGTTAGAGACCCTGTGAAGGACATATGCTACTTGCATAAAATACGAAGGGAGAGAAATGGGGGATGGGGCGTTAGTTTTGTATGTAAGCGAGTTCATGCAATGCCATTAAATTTTAAGCTTATTACATATTACGTTTTGGACAACAAAAACCGCAGTAGTAACGTAGTAGTAATGTTTTTTTTGTAAAATACTTTCACAAAACAATACAACTGAAGTTGGTGTCTATCTTCTAAGTCTACATTTTTACCCATAGTCCAGGGTCCTGGGTTTGATTGCGGGGTCGGGCGAGTGTTTTTAGGTTTTTCTAACTGGAATTTTTCAGTTGAAACAATCCAGAGTTTGGATTAGTGCCTGGTTGATGGATATTGGCTAGTCCACATGGGACTTAATTTTTAGGGTGCCGTAACTCGAAAGGAAAAAATGGAACCCTTATAGGGTCACTTTGTTGTCCGTCCGTCTGTCCGTCAAGACCCTTATTCTCAGGAACGCGTGGAGGCATCAAGCTGAAATTTTATCAAATAATCAGGTCTACTGTCCCTTAAAGCTGTGAACAAACCAAACTTCTAAGCTAACGCAATCAAAAGATGCAGCCGTTTATGCCTCAAATTGCCGCAAATTTTCGACATTCGCAATGGAATCAAAACCTAATTCCCGTGAACTCAAAATCTTGAAATTTGGTACGAAGCAACTTCTTATAGCACAGATAAAGGAATAATTGCGAACACCGTAATTTTTTAATTACATCATAATTATAACAAAAATGTAATTTTAATTTTAACCTTACTACCCCTTTCCTCATAAACGCGTAGAGTTATTAAATTGAAATTCAATTCAAATACTCAGATCTATAATACCTTTAAGCTGAGGTTTGAACGGAACCCTCGGTGAGCGTGTCCGACTTGCACTTGGCCGGTTTTTTATTTGCATATCCTAATAGGTTTGCCCTATAGCGTTGCCCGATTTTCATGTAATGGCAATTAGTTGCCACTGATTGTAACGAAAATATAATTCACGTCAACTTTCGCTATGGACCCGTACTTATCAGTTAACTATTTGTGCAACAGACATCAAAACAATGTTGGTTGTTTTTTTATAGATATTAAAGTATTATATAACCAAATAATTGCCAATTATAACGTATCGAATTGATTTCTCTATAAATGGATATAGTTTGTGCTCGATTCATATAAAATTCAACTGCGCCATTAAAATAATCAGTGATCTTCTGGATTTTTTTAGGGTTCCGTACCCAAAGGGTAAAAACGGGACCCTATTACTAAGACTCCGCGGTCCGTCTGTATGTCTGTCTGTCTGTCTGTCACCAGGCTGTATTTTATGAACCGTGATAGCTAGACAAATGAAATTTTCACAGGTGATGTATTTCTATTGCCGCTATAACAACAAATACTAAAAACAGAATAAAATTAATATTTAAGGAGGGCTCCCATAAAACAAACGTGTTTTTTTTGCCGTATTTTGCAACAATGGTACACAACCCTTCGTGCGCGAGTCCGACTCGTACTTGGCCGGTTTTTTTAAACGCTTTTGGAAGAAACCGAGAATATTGAAATAACTAGTTCTTTTTGTTTTAGTAGTAAACATGGGAAGTATCGACTGTCAGATTGACTATGACAAGCATGACTACCCACCTACAAGACGTGTCGTGGATACACCCAACTTGTGTCCTCCGAACTTTGTAACAGTTGGCATGTTTTGCGTGCCGTCGGTACCTTACAGAAAATCTGATGCAGACTGTGAAAAACCGAATCGAAGGCTAGGTAATATTTGTATTAACTACATAAAAAAATCAACGTTAAACCAAAACAAAATGATTAATTTTTTAAACAATAAAGCTTTTAAAACTAAAATGGTTTTCTTTTAATATATAAAATGGGAGAAAATTACTGACTGACATTTCAACGAACAACCGTCACTACTGTTAATTTGCACAAGGATTATTTTTATGATATAGGGGAGCACTACGGAGAAGTTTTTGAATATTCAATCTTAAAGGGAGTGGTAGGGGGACAATTTATTTCCATGAAAAGTCTAATATCTTGTGGTACTCGTAATACGTTTATATTTGACATACCATACTAAGCTAAGTAATTCTACTATAATACTTTTCTACTCAGTTTATGTTTATTATATTATTATTAATTTTTTTATGCACCTGCCATGCTATCTCTCCACCGCCCTTCGTTGACTGGTGGAGAATGCCTCAGGTATTAAGTCCGCCTATGCACCTTTATGTTGCATCAAGTTTTAATAAATAAATAAGTTATGTTAAAGTTTTTTTGAAGTATCTTATTTGACAAGGCTTCTTTTTTATTTAAAGGAACACTAAGAAAGAAGGGGTTTTCAGACATTGCCTTTAAGGTGTCGAAAAGGTGGATTTTTATGTATAATCACTTTTGCCAAATATACTTGACACATGGCTCATTTTATCCAAAATAAAAAACAAAGTCCGACATTATTACATTTACCGACTTAAAAAAAGAGGTAATCAATTCGACTGTATTTATTTTGGTATGTGTTCCTTCAGAACTTTTGACAAAGTGAACCGATATTGATGATTTTTTTTTAATTTAAAAGTTGGTGCTTCTCATGTAATCTCATTTAAATTTGGTAAAGATCTGATGTAGAACTTTGTAGATATACAACAGAGCTCTTGAATGAATGACGGCAAATCTTTCGGGATTGCTGCAATCGCATGTCTGATTATTGTTAACACAATTTCATAACATATCATCACGCCAATACGCTCTACATGGGTACGCAAATGTTAACAGTTTTCCCTGGTACACTCTCATTCCACCGGTTTTGTTCATGTTTTATGTTATTCGGGTAATCTATTCTGGCATCACAGTGGGCATTATAGGTAACTTATATAGAAATTGTCCATTATGTACCACTACAAGGTGAAAAATTAAAAATACTTTAAAAAAAAAAAAAAAAAAGACTTCCAAATAATAACACGACAAAGGGTAAAATATCCTAAATTTCGGCAGTCGGTGTCAAAACACGAATAAACGAAAACAGGAACACACAAAAATAATATTTCGCAAGTCGATGTCTTTGGTACTATCTTATTTTTATCGTTTTTCAACACCGACTTCCGAATCGAAAGTTATTTTTGCACTTTTTATTAGTGTTTTGCTTTAGAAGTTAGTTTATTTTTTGGGAAAAAGTTATTAAAAAATATCTCCAAAAGACGATTCATAGGCTGTTCAAATTTATAAGAAAAGTCCTATTTCTTAGGACAAACCAAATCAAACAATCGCACAAAGTAAATAATCAAAGTTGACATTATTATTTTTACAAAACTACCCTCCAAACAGGGTTACCGGGTGTTAAAGTTTTTTTGAAGAATCTTACTGCGCGATCTTACTAAGATAAACGAAAAAAAAGAAGCGAAGGTGAACAACATAATTATTTGTGCTGTTTAAAACTCTACTCTCAACGAGGCAGGAACGGGTTATTAAGTTTTTATTGAATGATTTTACTGCGTGGCGGTAACCTAAACATAAGTATTCTTTAAGTCAAATAACGAGTCGTTACAAACCAGTTTTTAAATATCCTTGTGGGAAAGAAATAATTAGTTAAATGTTGATAAAGGGTTGCTGTTTGCTGTTTTCCGTAACGATTTTAAGCTTTGTTAAGTCATTAATCCGCCTTGTCGGAGTTCTTTCAACGCTACATTTTTTTGGTATGCGGTTCCCATTTCACTGTCTTTTAGCCCCATAGGCCATCCGTTCTGCGAGCAATGTGCACTTCTCACTGACCTTAAGTTTGATCAATCTTCGGAGTAATGTAAGTCGGTTACCGTGGTTTTTAGGGTTCCGATCCCCAGAAAGAAATAAAGAAAACCTTATAGTATCTGTTAGCGACGCGCACAATAGTTTAAGAAATTAGTAATGTAGATACATCCCTAAATATAAGTAAGCTATAGAGGCGGGTCACACTATGAAAACCTCGCCACCGACAGTTTGCCTCTAAACGCCGATCTAAATCATAATTCATCAAAGCTCCAGAGTCTTGAACATCGTCGCCTAGTTGCCAGCCTGTCGGTGTTTTATCGTTTACATTTCGGGGAGTGTGCGATGGAATTGCACGATATAATTCCACCTAGCCCGTTTCATCATCAGACTACCAGACGTACGGCGATGCGCCATCGATACATGGTAGACATCCAACCCATACGCACAAAACGTTTTGGAAACAATTTTATTATGCGTACAGCTAAGGAGTGGAATTCCCTGCCGGAGTCTGTGTTTCCCGATAGCTAAAATCTAGGGGTCTTTAAGTCAAGAAAGAATAGGTTATTTCTAGGCAAGCGTGTTTCACCGTCGACCACATCATCGCTTACCATCAGGTGAGATTGTGGTTGACCACAATCTCACCTGATGGTAAGTCTTTTCTTTTTCTGATGGTAAGACTTTTTTTTTTATAACCTATAGGCTCGCGCTTGAGCGCGAGCCTATAGGTTATAAAAAAAAAAGTCTCGGTGTGCTCATGCGGCTTAGCAAACTGAGCTGGGGTACGTTGTTTGCACAAATTGAGGAGCTGTTCCGGCGTGAAGTACCTTCTCACCTTTGCAAGGATACCCAGCTTTTTGGCAGCCAGCTGTGCCTTTGCCTCAATGTAAGGGCCAAAATTGAGAGTAGATGTCAACGTAACGCCAAGAAGCTCAAGATGTTCAGTTATTGGCACGGTCGCATCTCGGAAAGTTGGAGCCTGGTAAAATTGGCTTTTTTTAGCGGGAAAAAGACACGCCTGGGTTTTAGCAGCACTAAACCTGACCAGATTGGCATCGCCCCATTCGGAGACTGCCTGCAAGAACAAGTTCAAGCGCTCCACCATAGCTTCCCGGAGAGACCAGATCTGAGGCCTGGTAGCACGAACGTTGGACAAGTATCTCTCAGCAACAGTGCTGTCGTCTGCATACCCAAAGGTGCCGGGTTTTAGCAGATCGTTAATGTGCAGCAAGAATAAAGTTGCTGAGAGTACCGACCCTTGAGGGACCCCGGCATTGATATCCAATTGGTTCGACGAGCAGCCATCGATAACCACTCGAATGGACCGATCTCTCAGGAAGTCAGCAATCCAATCACACAGACCAGGTGCCGGGTTTTAGCAGATCGTTAATGTACAGCAAGAATAAAGTTGCTGAGAGTACCGACCCCTGAGGGACCTCGGCATTGATATCCAATTGGTCCGACGAGCAGCCATCGATAACCACTCGAATGGACCGATCTCTCAGGAAGTCTGCAATCCAATCACACAGACCACCGGGCAAACCGAATGAAGGAAGCTTACCAATAGGGCTTTCGTGCCAGACCCTATCAAAAGCCTTCGAGATGTCGAGGGAGACGGCAAGCGCTTCCCCCTTGCCTCTCGATGACCTCACTCCAGATGTGAATGGCATACGCTAGAAGATCCCCAGTAGACCGATTTCGGCGGAAGCCGTATTGGCGGCCTCTAAGGATCTCGTTATTTTCAAGGTATGCCAGGAGCTTCGTGTTAAGTACACGCTCCATACTCTTACAGAATATGGACGTTACAGAGATGGTTCTGTAGTTGGCCGGGTCAGCTCGACTACCCTTGGGCACGGGCTATACGAAAGCTAGCTTCCGAGCATTAGGCACTTTTCCAGTCTCATACGAAAGGCGGAAAAGGCGTGTCAAGATCGGAGACAGTTCAGGCGCACAGGTTCTGAGAACTATTGCTGGTATTCCGTCCGGGCCACTAGCCTTGTTCACGTCGAGGTTGCGCAGTACCTTACGAACGTCCTTTTGATGGATACGAATGTCCGACATACTCGTCTCGCATCCATCTGGATAAGGAGGGGGCCGCGCGTTACCAGGGTTCAGACGTGAAGATTCCGCAAAAAGAGACTGACATAGCCAGGGACCAAAACGCTTTACTACCTGCTGGGTAAGAACCAAGTTTGGCCCCTATTCAACCAATGTGGTCGAACCGAGCCCCTCTCAACACCATCTTGCAGGACTTGGCAGCCCTGTTGTAGGCTTTCTTCCTTTGACCCACGTCACTCACTTTGCGCGAACGAGCGTCAACCCATGCCAGGTACGCCTCATATTTAAGCGCGTCGGCGCGATGACATTCGGCGCCAAACCATGGCCGGTCAACATGGGTCATTGTTACGTCAGAAAACGGAATGTAGTACTCCATTTCCTGACGCAACACATCCGTCACGACGTCCGCGCACGCCGAAGGATCATCCGAAGAAAAGCAAGTAGGCTGCCAAGGATAGCATGCAAAGAAAGATCGCATGCCATCTTAATCTGCTGACCTGTACCGCCAAACCCGCCGGGTGCCTCTTGGGCTGGGATCGGGCGGGGAGTAGATGGACACAGACTTCACCAGACAATGGTCGGAACTACCCAAAATTGAAGTTATCGGCACAGAGTATCGGTCTGGCTCTGTTGTCAGCAGAAGGTCCAAGCAATTGGCCGTGTGCGAATCAACATCCGGCACCCTCGTTGCCCCCTGGACCTGCTGGGTAAGGTTAAGCGCAAGCGCAAGCTTACGCATCTCCCGTCCAGCAAGCTCAGTGCACTGGTATGGGAAGAGCCACTCCTGGTGGTGGGCATTAAAGTCCCCCAGTAACACTAATTGGGCGAAATGATACCGCTGCTGTGCCGCATCAGCCGCCTCACTGAGGTACTCTGTGAGCCTGGTTGTCTCCTGATCTCCGCTGTGCGAGCGGTAGACACAGGCGTAGATAATTTTATCCAGACCTGTGTCTACTAGAGCCAACAGCGTCGAAAATCTTGGGTCCTCAAGGTTACGGAGACGCCGATAGCAGTCTATAGTTGGTAGTGGACTGCAGAGAGATTTGAGTGCAGACCTCTAATTTTGGTGAGGTGCACTTTGTGGGGGAGGGGGTGCAGCCGCTGTTTAAATCCTGTATTCTTTTTCCTTGGCATGTTCAGGGTTAGAAGAGTGAATGATGGAGTCGACCGCATTGTGTAACTTCACACCTAAAGAGAAACTATATAGGCTCCGGAAATGCCTACGAGGGCAAGCGAAGGATGCAGTCACCGCTTTGTTTATAAGCGCCATGTCACCTGACAAAGTGATGTCGACGTTGGAGCTACGGTTTGGTAACCCTGACACCATAATTTCCAGAATAATTCGTGATATTAAAAAGCTTCAATCAATACAACTGGATTATTATAAAGATACCGTCGAGTTTTCGGTGAAAGTGCCAAATATAGTGGAAGCAATACGAGCAGTCGGTCGAGACGAGTACCTATACGGTACCAACATTGTGTCAATCATTCTCTCCAAGCTGCCCACAGTGCTTATCTCCAAGTGGTCCGACTACAGCTTCAAAATGATCTCTGAAGGAAAGAAACCCAGGTTAGTTATTTTATCTAATTTTCTACATGAAGAAGCTGTAAAGATTTCCACCACTGCAAGTATTTTCTCTACATTTCGGAATGATCAAAATCTGAAAAGTAAAACAATACTTAAAACGGCCTCACGCACACAAACCGTACTTGTTCAAGACGAAGAACGTAACGCTAATTGTTTGTTTTGTCACTCAGTGGTACATCATAGTCTATGTTCTATCTATGTTCTATGTTATGGGGGTTTGGTTTCCGCACTTAGTCCTTTAGCTGGACCATTGTGCGTGGGCCATGGCGGCCGTTGGGTGGATTATTCCAGCCAGCCCACCTCCCTCCAGAAGCTGATTAGGGCTCCTGGTTTTCCTAGAACGTCCGTGTAAGTTCTGGGCGACCCGAGGGTTTGTGTTCTTATATTGGTGACCCCTGTGCATTCGAAGAGAACGTGCGTGACGGTTTCCTCAGTCTCCATGCATGCCCTGCACAGAGGACTGTCCGTTATGCCTATTGTGTGGAAGTGTTTGTTAAGTGAGCAGTGTCATGTGATGGTCCCCGTCATCAGGCGCAGGCTATTCCTGTCCAGGCGTAGTAAACGTCTGGTAAGTCTACTATCCAAAGAGGGCAGAGCTTCTTTGGACTGCCTACAGCCTGGTGCCGAGGTCCACCAGTTCTCTGCCTGTGTCTGGGTGAATTCCTGTAGCCACCTGCGTATTTGGTTGAAGGGGATGGGTACAACAGGCTCGGGTCCATAGACCGCCGTGCTAGATCCGCGTCTCGCAAGCTCGTCAGCCGCGTCATTACCCAGCGATCCACTGTGTCCCTTTATCCATTGCAGTGTTATCGTGTTACGACTAGATACAGTTATTTGTTCTAGTGCGTTGTGGCATTCTAGTATTAGTTTTGATGTAATATATTTTTTCCGTAAAGATTGGAGGACTGAAGCGCTGTCGGAGAGTATGCGTATGCGAGTGTCCGTAACCCTCCTGGCTTCTAAGGCATGGACCGCTAGTATAATGCCCACACACTCCGCCTGATAGACGGTGTTGAACCCTCCTAGCGGTCTGGATATGTTTATATTTAGGTCGTGTGAGAAGACTCCGACTCCGGTACCGGAGTTCGTCTTCGATCCGTCGGTGTATACTCTCATCTCTTTCGAGCCTGAGTAGTCACATCGTTCTTCTGTAAGTATTATGTTGTAGTGCCTATGAAAGTGGTGTGTTTTTGGGGCTTTGTCGCATGGTGACGCTAACATAGGTTTTCGCTTGATCGCGTCCTCCTTAATGCGTGTGTGCTTAACTCTGGAGTCTTTATTTAGGGTACCTGATAGATGGAGTCTAAAAGCAGCCAGGGCTGCCTCCTCCCGCACGATAAGATGCAGAAGTGGCAATCCCAGCATTGCCTGTAGGGCAGCCGTGGGCGTAGTTCTCATACTGCTAGTTATTGCAATGCAAGCAAACCGCTGCAGTTTTTCTAGATCTTTTTGTGCTGTACTGAGGTCTGTCCTGGGCCACCAGACCAACGAGCCGTATGTAATGATTGGTCGGATGACTGTGGTGTATAGCCAGTGGGTGACCATGGGGCTGATCCCCCAATTCCTGCCCAGCAGTCTCTTACACTGCCACACGCTGGCTTTTGTGGTGATATAGTTCATGTGTTTCGCCCAGTTCAATTGTTTGTCCAAATAGATTCCCAGGTACTTGGTTTCAGTTGAAAGGCTTAGGGTTGTTCCAAAGAATTTTGGTAGTTGCATTGTCATTGGTTTCCTCTTTTTTGTGAAGAGGATTAGTTCCGTTTTTGTGGGGTTCACTGAGAGTTGGTGCTCACTGCACCATTTCTCTACCAGTTTTAGGGCTTGACGCATGAGATTGCATAGGGTGTTTTCATGGGTTCCATTTATTATTATTGTTATATCATCCGCGTAGCCGACAGTGAAATAACCTTTGTCGTTGAGTGTTTTGATGAGGCTGTCCGCTACCAGGTTCCACAGGAGTGGCGAAAGGACGCCCCCCTGTGGACAGCCCTTCGCGACGACGGCCCTTGTGGTGTTGTTAACCGTGACTTGGACCGCTCGCAGTTTGAGCATGTTGGTGATCCAGCCTCCTAGGGTCGGGTCTATGCTATGTCTGTCGAGGGCCGTGTTTATGCTGTTGAACGTGGTCTTATCGAAAGCGCCCTCAATATCAATGAAGGCAGCCAGTGCTGAGCATTTATGGTCCACTGCGCATTCAATTTTGGAGACCACGTTGTGCAACGCGGATTCTGTTGATTTGCCTGTGGAGTACGCATGCTGTTGTTTGTGAAGTGGTTTTACCCGGAGAGGCCCATCGCGAATGTGCCTATCACAAAGTCTTTCGAGGGTTTTCAGTAAGAAGGATGTGAGGCTTATAGGTCTATATGCCTTGGGTTGTGTGTAATCAGTTTTTCCAGGTTTGGGTATGAAGGTGACTTTTACCTCTCGCCATGCAAGAGGTATGTACCTAAGTACTATGCTGGCCCGATAAATCTCCAACAGCCATGGTGTTAGATGATCTATCCCCCACTGCAGCAGGGCTGGGAAGATGCCATCCAGCCCTGCCGACTTGAAAGGTTGAAATGTGTTGATAGCCCATTTTATCCGGTCTACTGTTACTATATTTTGGGCTCTTGACCAATCTTGGTCCGTTGGAGTCCATTCGGTGTCAGTTTCCCACATCCTGTCCTCCAGGGTTTGGCAGTCCGGGAAATGAGTTTCGAGGAGGACCTTGCTGGTCTCGTGATCATTTTGTGTGTATGAGTTGTCGGGTTTTTTCAGCGTGCCGAGGGTTCGGTCCTGATCGGTTGATAGTATCTTCCGTACCCTGGCGGCTTCATTATTAGTCTCAATGGATTCACAGAATTTCTGCCATGCCATCCTCCTGGCGGTTCTTATCTGTTTTTTGTATGCATATTGGGTGTCTTTGTATAACTCCCAGTCTTCCGGGAGTCTCGTGTTTTTTGCTCTGTTAAATTGCTTACGTAGCGTTTCTCTGAGTTTACCAAGTTCAGCGTTCCACCAGGGGTTCCTTTCGTTCCTGCTCTGTGGCGCTCTTGATTTACAGCATGCGTGGTAAGCTTCAATTAGGTATTTGGATAGTTGTGTTACGGTGTATTCTAATTGTGCTTGGTCCCTAATGGTTACCAGTGCTAGGTGTCCGGCTAAAAGCGAGGCCAGAAGGTTTTTATACCCGGGCACATTGGTGCGCCTCGGGTTTCGCCTCGGTGCGGGTTTTTTGGTGTTTGTAGTTAGTGTAAAGCGGATCCTTCTGTGGTCTGAGCAAGAAGGCTCGTCCGATACGTGCCAGTTTGTGATGAGGCTTGTCGCGTTTTCTGTAGCGAGTGTTAGGTCTATGATTGTTTGTCCACGGACCGTGACCCAGGTGGGTTCTGAGCCGCGATTAACAATGTTAAGATTAGTGGAGAATAAAAAGGTGGATAGTACCTCTCCTCTGGAGTTCGGTGTGTCGCTGCCCCAGAGCGGGTGATGAGCGTTAGAGTCAGTGCAGATGATCAGGTCCAAACCGGCGCGCTCACAGTGCTGCACCAGGTCGGCCAACTCCTTTGGCGGGCAGTCTGTGTCCTCGCCTGGCATGTATGCCGAGGCTAGTACAACATCCGGAACGCTACCTTCAGTTTGGAGCCTGACAGCTGTCAGGTCTCTGGAACAAAATTGGGTCAGTGGCGTAAAGGGAATTTCTTTGGGTATGTAGATGCAGGTTCTTGGCTTATCTAAGCCCTGTGTGTCGAGAATTATCTTACCTCCGATGTTACCGAGGCCACATATTCTGTTGTTCCTGATCCACGGCTCTTGAATCAGTGCGATAGTTCGGTGCTTTACCTCCAGTGCCCTGCGTAAGCTAGCCGTGGCAGTCTGGCTATGCTGGAGGTTTGTTTGGATGATGTTGAGGGGTGTTGATGGAGGTGGAGTGGATTTAGTCGTGGACGGATCCATCGGATAAGCCTTCCATCTCCACCTCCCGGTATTGCTCATCGTCGTGTGTGTCCCCCGGCGACGATGCAAGAAGCTGCTCGTTCCAGCCGGGTGATGCGGGTAGTGTTGGTTCGGCGACATCGGCCATTGCCGCTCGGGCCATCTCCTCCTCGAGTTGGACAATGTCCGTGTCGCTCGTCTGTGTCGTCGTCGGCTCTGTCGCCTTTGTGTCAGTGCTGTCGGTCTGGGTGTCGGGGGGGCGGGTCGTGGGCCAGAAGCGCACGTATATCGACCCTAGTAGGTACGATATCCGTCGCTCCCGCCCCAGGACCCTTTCGGCTTCCTCCGGTGGCAGCCCCAGGGTCAAGTATGTCCCGTATCGGTCGCCACCGATGGCAGTCGCCCTATATAGTGACCACCTCGCGATGTTGTACCAGGTATTCTGACGCATCAGAATACCGTGGAGTCTGCCCACATCACCTCTGTAGTGAGGGACGAAGAGAGAGGCTCGGACACGGGTGGGCACGTCAGTCTGTCTCAGTACCGTCAGCGTCTGGTCGTTATCGGGGAGTTTTATTTGGGGCACGTTTTGGGTCAGCCAGGTCAGGGCGTTCTCGTCTTCGCACCATATCTGCACCGTGCCATCCGCTATCCGTGGATATCCGCGGAAGGCCGGGAGTGGTGTCGACGGGTCCGCGTCCATGAGTCTGTCTTCTAGGGCGGTCTTAATGTGTTCGGCCTCCTCCCTAGTTAGCTCTCTACTGGGGTGGGGAAGGCAGATTGCTACCGCCAGCCGCGCAGGAATGTCCTTTGTGGCCCGCGCGTAGGTTCTCTGCCCCCCCTGTGCGGAGTGTGTTCTTACGCGCTTGGCGTTCCCCTGGAGCGTACTGGGTGAGGCCGTGTCGTCGGGGCGCGTCCTCTTCTCCGTCTTCCCCGTCCCGCTTGGTGCAGGATTCGGGTTTGCGGTGCCTGCCTCGGCGTTGGATGCTAGCAACGCCCGGCGTGAGGCATGGGAGCGCTTGCCCCTGCTTTTAGGTCTGGTGTGCGTTCTGTCGGTGTCTTGGGGTCGGGCGGCGGCCCCGGCAGGTGTTTTTACTTGCGGCGGCTCTTCGCGCTGGGTTGCCCCTTCGCGTATCTGCCCCCGCTCGCTTGGGTCCGCGTCCGGCCGCTTTCCGCGCTGGGTTTCCCCTGCACGTACTTGCAGCTGGTCGCGTGGCCCCGCGTCCGGCCGTTTGTCGCGCTGGGTTTCCCCTTCGCGTGCTTGCGGCCGGTCGCGTGGCCCCGCGTTCGGCCCCTTTCCGCGCTGGGTTGCCCCTGCGCGTACTCGTGGCTGAACGCGTACCCACCCTTCAGCGTCCGATTGCGCTTCGCGCTGGCTATTGCCTTCGCGAGAACTACGCTCTCGGTCGCCTACTTCTTTTACTCGGGCTGGGATTTTTCCGCGCTTTTCCAGGCGTACTTCATCGTCTACAGCCGTGAGAGTACTGCCAGGTCTGTCGTCCTTCCTCGTGTCAGTCTTATCGTGTTGGTCAGTGTCTGCGTGGGTGGAGCCGCTCCGCGTAATGCTCTGTTGCCAGAGGTTCGCGGGGGGCATACACCGTGTCGTGGGTACTGGCGCGTTGGTCGCAGCCGGGTTTAAGGGCGCGTTAGTCGCTGCCAGGGTCGGGTTTGTGGGCGCGTTATTCGCTGCCTGTGGATTGGGCGCTAAATCAGCTGCCATCCGCGCATTGAAGCGCGGCATTAATGTATTGCAGTTTGATGCTCCCCCCATAATACGATGGGAGCTAACCGCCGAAGCGGTGTGGGATTCCCCGGCTTGGCCGGGACCCACCTGGGTAGATTTGTTGTCATTCTGCATTTTTCCATTTATTGGGGGGTGGGCTTTTTTGGAACCGAGGTTACCCTTCCTCTGGGAGCGACGGGATTGAGGGATAGGAGGGAAGGAATTTTATGGATATGGGTGTGGGTTCTTTGGGGGGTCACCCTAGGCCTGGGAGTTGACCTAGGGATTTAAGGATCGACGGGATCTGTGTGGATAAAGGAGGGATGGCTTTTGTTGGATGATGAGCACATAGGATGATGGTATCTGGGTTACCCTGAGCCTGGGATTTTGGCCTTCGGGAACTTCTCTTGTCCGGGATCTCTTTGGGAGATGCCCCGACCGCGGGATCAACCGCCAGCAGCAATGCAGCCACCAGCGGCCGGTCCCGCAGCCGGAGTCGGGCTATCCGCAACCTGCCCACCCGCTCGGTTGCATGAGAAGAAGTGCCTGGCAGTCCGGGTCGCCCCACCGCGGATGTACTTATACATTCGCGTTGGGTCAATCCAGCCCTCCCCGAGTAGTACATCATAGTCTCAGCGAATGTAAACAATTTAAGAAAGCATTACGGTGGCAACATGTAAAAAAACACGGTTTATGCTACAAGTGTTTAATATCCAAACACGATAGAAAAACGTGTTTAGCTCCTGTGTGCGAAAATGATGGCTGTAATAAACAACAACACCGTCTCCTGCATTATTCTACGAGTAAACAACATGAACGCGCCGGCGATAACAACAATACATCGGCTTCGAGTGCCACGCCGTCGGCTAACGTGCAACGAGCCGAGCCTACTGTGTCTTCGGAAACAATAACATACATTAACGCGAGTGACAATAAAGTGTTATTGAAAGTGTTACCTATTCGTGTGCACGGCCCTAATGGTATCGTAAATGCCACCGCACTCCTTGACGACGGGTCAAGTGTGTCGCTAATAAGGGCGGGCCTCGCCGCGCGCGCCGCCGGGCTGCGCGGCCGTCGCGAGACGCTGACGGTGCGCGGAGCGTGGACTAATGATTCGATGGTATGCGAATCTACGGTTGTGAATGTGGACATTGCTGGCTTTGATGATATGTTACATAATAATATAAGAATGCGTTGTGTAAAGGAATTAAGTTTGCCTATCCAAAAGTTATCTGTTATAGAGTAATAAGTATTCTCATTTAAATAATATTAAAGATAAATTGTGTACGCTGCCCAGGCCACCGCCGGCGCCACCACTTGCGCTGAGGTCGCCCTGACCATCGTGGAGACTGAGAAGGTAAATGACACTTCATCACATGATAGTCTACTTCAAGAAATCCTTGATGAGGTCCGACGCTCGTTTGCATTGGATGCTATGGGTGTGTCTGGCAAGCCGCGCCAGAACGTTGACGATTTGTGCACCATCGATCAGCTTGAGCGATCAGCGGTGCTCGTTAACGGACGCTGGTACATTAGCTTACCTTGGAAGGAGGTAGTTCGCCTCGTATCATGACGCACTGAAATGGATAAAAGGTATCGAAAGGAAAATGGGAAAGGTTACCGGTTTTGCTAAAAGATATAAGGAGCGCGTTCATCATTTGTTGGAAAATGATTACGCGTGGGAAGTAGTGGTAAATGGCGTCACATCGAATACGTGGTACCTACCTCATTTTGGTGTTGACAATCCAAACAAAAGTAAACTTCGGCTGGTCTTCGACGCTGCAGGAAAGGTAAATGGTTCTTGCCTCAATAATTATTTACTTACTGGACCTGATCTGCTGTCATCGCTATAATGCTGCGTTTCAGAAAAAATAAAATTGCAGTAACGGGTGACATAAAGGACATGTTTCTCAGGGTGAGGTTCACGCCAAGGATCAGCACGCACTAAGGTTTCTGTGGAAAAATAGTCCTACAGTAAACATCAAAACACATGTCATGACATCTTTGATCTTCGGCGCCAATTGTTCACCATTCGTTGCGCAATTTATTTAAAACAAAAACGCAAGCCACTATGAGTCATCCTTGCCGGCTGCAGTCAATGCTATATACCATTCGCATTACATGGATGACTACATAAATAGTGAAGGATTTCGTGGTTTAAATGAAATAATATATGATTACTTTTCGACAATTTAATGTAAAAAGGAAAAATTAAAGTTATAAATAAAATACAGATGTAACCGAAAATTGATTGACAGCTCACAGCAAGACGCCAAGGGAAGAGCCCAGCCAGCGCACAGATTATATTCTGAATCAATGGATGCGTTCCAACTTATCACCCTCCCTGGGACGCAATCCCATTCTAAATGTACAAAAAAGATGTTTTTCATAAGTAGTCCCCTTTGTTAAAATATCAGCTACCATTTCACAACCTTTACAATAAACAAACATAACATGGTTATTTTCTACATGATATTTAAGGAAATGAAATCTTATATCAATGTGTTTGGTTCTAGGCAAGTAACAATTGTTAATAGACATTTTTATAGCGCTTTGGTTATCTGAGTTGATTTGAAGAGCTGCTTCCATCTGTTGTCCAAGTTCATGCTGCAGTTGTCTGAGCCACAGAGCCTCAAGTGTTGCCGCACCCATAGACATATACTCGGCCTCAGCAGTAGAAAGTGCCACGGTTTGCTGCTTCCGTGAACACCATGAGATGGCTCCACCCTGAAACAGAAAAATGTAACCTGTGCAGGACTTTCTATCCTGCGGGTCACTCGCCCAATCAGCATCGCAGTAACCATTTATTTCCTTTGATTCCTCCTTTTTATAAATAAGTTTTAAGTTTTTGGTTCCTTTCAGGTATCTTAGTATTCTCTTCACGGCCAACCAATGTTCATTTCTCGGACTTTTGTTATATCTACTCAAAGTGTTGACTGCAAAAGATATATCAGGCCTGGTACCTTGTGCGACATAAAGTAGACAGCCAATGGCTTCTTGATATGGAAAATCAATCATAGATTCACCTGAATCCTCTTGCAGATTAAATTTAGCTCCTGCTTCAATCGGTGTTTTAACTGGTTTACAGTCTGACATTTTAAATCTATTTAATATTTCTGTAATGTATTTTTCTTGATCTAACATTACACTACATTCATTTCTTGTAATATTCAATCCAATACATTGTTGGGCTTCTCCTAATCTTTCATATGAAAATTCTGTTTAAGTTTTTCTTTCAATACATTTTTAGTAGTTTGGTTGGAGGTAAACAACATTAGATCATCAACCCATATAGCTACAAATGTCTTATTATTTTCTTCAGTATTGTAATAGACACATGGATCCACTTGAGATCTTTTGAGACCAATTTCCTGTAATACTTTATCTAATTTTATATTCCATAATCTACTTGCTTGCTTTAGTCCATAGATAGACTTGTGAAGATAACAGACTTCTGTTCCTTGCTCATACATTTGTGGCTGGACCATAAAAATTTCTGTGTCAATTTCTCCCTGTAAAAAGGCAGAAATTGCATCCATTTGATCAATTCTTAGATCATATCTAGCTGATAAAGCAAACAAGTACCGTACAGAAGAATACTTCACCACAGGAGAATATATCTCATAAAAATCAATCCCCTTTTTCTGAGCATAACCTTTGATTACTAATCTGGCTTTGAATGGAACTACTGGGAGAAAAAAATCCCAGTAGTCCCATAATGGAACTAGAGAATGGAACTACTGGGATACGGCGATTTTGTCCACTCTGATCTGTTTTCAGTTTAAATACCCATTTACAAGGCAGTGCCTTTTTATTTGTAGGAAGCTTTGTCAAGCTCCAGGTATTGTTTTTAATCAAAGATTCGTATTCCTCGTCCATAACAAATTTCCATTCTTTTGCATATTGCGATGACAAAGCTTCCTCTACTGTCTGTGGGTCACAGGTATTAGTGAACAGGCAGTAGTAACTATTTTTACGAGACTCTGCTCTTGTTTGGGGCCTTAATGTTATATTAGTATTATAATCTTGTTTAATGTACCTGGGAGGTGTATAAGTATCATCCAGGTCTCCGCAGTCAGTCTCATATTCACTTGAGTCTGGATTCTCAATTCTCACAGTGCTACCTGAAGCAGGAACATCCTCAGCAGTTGTAGCAGTATCGGTAGACTTCTCCGAGTGATGATGCGACGTATCATTACTGACTAGGCTCCCAACATCCTCTGTTACTTTGTTTGAGTCAACTGGAATAATACTTTCATTAGAAACTGGTACCTTATTAGCTACAGCCTTTTCTAAAAAGACAACATCTCTACTTTTTAGGGTTCCGTAGCCAAATGGCAAAAAACGGAACCCTTATAGATTCGTCATGTCTGTCTGTCTGTCTGTCTGTCTGTCTGTCTGTCCGTCCGTATGTCACAGCCATTTTATTCCGAAACTATAAGAACTATGCTGTTGAAACTTGGTAAGTAGATGTATTCTGTGAACCGCATTAAGATTTTCACACAAAAATAAAAATAAAACAAAAAGTTTTGGGGGTTCCCATACTTGAAACTAAAACTAAAAATATTTTTTTTCATCAGACCCATACGTGTGGGGTATTTATGGATAGGTCTTCAAAAATGATATTGAGGTTTCTAATATCATTTTTTTATAAACTGAATAGTTTGCGCGAGAGACTCTGCCAAAGTGGTAAAATGTGTGTCCCCCCCCCTGTAACTTCTAAAATAATAGAATGATAACACTAAAAAAAATATATGATGTACATTACTATGTAAACTACCAGCGAAAATTGGTTTGAACGAGATCTAGTAAGTAGTTTTTTTTTTAATACGTCATAAATCGTAAACCGCAATTTACCAAGTACGGAACCCTTCGTGCGCGAGTCCGACTCGCACTTGGCCGGTTTTTTTATTATTTTATGGGATTTAGGATCCATCAATCTCCATCCTTTAGAATCATTACAATATCCGACAAATATCATTTTATTGGATTTTTTATCCCATTTATGACGTTTTTCTTTGGGTATGTGTACCATCACCTCTGTGCCAAATACTTTAACATTAGATAAATTAGGTTTTTACCTGTCCACATTTCAAATGGTGTCTTCCATTCTAATGAGCACGTTGGCGAGCGATTGACTATGTAGGCAGCAGTGGCAATAGCCTCTGCCCAGAAACATTTGCCAAGATTAGCATGAAAAATCATGCATCTAGCGCGCTCTACTAATGTTCTATTCATTCGCTCAGCCAAACCGTTTTGCTGTGGAGTATAAGGTGTGCTAGTCTGGTGACATATACCATGATTCTTCAAATAATTTTCAAAACCCCTGTTACAATATTCTGTGCCATTATCAGATCTTACAGTTTTAATTTTGTGGTCTAACTAATTTTCAACCCTTTTCATGTAATCTTTAAAAACATCTAGCACATTTAATTTATCCTTCAGAAAGTAAACATGGACATGGCGGGTATAATCATCAATAAATGTTATGAAGTATCTCATACCTCCAAAAGATCCATTCTCCATAGGGCCACACAGATCAGAGTGAACAATTTCCAGAGGTTTCTTGGCTCGGGAACCATCATTGTTAAACGGCAGTCTTGTTTGTTTACCTTCAAGGCAGCTGGTGCAGGTGATGGTGACATTCTCCTTTGCTGGAGCCGGAGTCACTCCCTCCGCACAATCAATCAACTTGGTTACATCTGTGAAATTAAGATGACCCATACGTTGATGCCATAGAACAAGACTATTAGTGGTATTATTTGGGGTAATTAGGTTTGCTTCAACATTGCTTTCTGTGTCCAGACAATAAAAATTGTTGACAAGTGTTGCTGAACATATCAATAGATTATCGCTATTTAATATTTCACACCCCTTACTATGGAAATTTACTTTATACCCCCTTTTGCTCATTGCGCTAACTGAGAGGAGATTGGCTGCAATACCAGGAACATATAAAACATCTCTTACCTGTATTTTATTTTTACCAGTTTTTATGTCGGTGCATCCAATGCCCTCAACTTCTAGAGGTTCATTATTTGCTACTGTGATCTTCTGAATGGGTGGTTTATAAACATTATACATCAAGTCTCTCCGCTTCATCATATGCATGGATGCACCAGAGTCTATATACCACTTACTGCATTCATTAGCAGAAGTAGCTGAAAAAGCTGCAACAAAACCAGAATTATTTTCTGTCTTTTTATCATCATTTCCTCTTTTCGGGGCTCGGCAGTGTTTTGCAAGATGGCCTTGTTTATTACAGTTGTAACACCTTGGTCCCCTATGTTTAGACTGTGGCTTTGCCTGTTGTCGGCTATTCTTTGAATAAAATGCTGCGCTGTCCGAATCAATCTTCACTTCCTGTAACAATTTGGTTTTAACAAGATCAGCACTTATAGTTATACCTGAGCTCTCCAGTCCCATGATCATGGGTTTGTATTTGTCAGGTAGTCCTGCCAGCATCAAGGTTCCTAGCCATTCTTCATCAACTTTAAAACCTATATTTCGAAGTTTGTGTGCTGAAGACATGATTTTATTTATGTAGTCTTCCACACTAACACTGGAATCCAATGTTGTGTTAATTAAGTCTTTGAGCAGTCCGACTTTCCTTGTTAGGCCTTTGTCGTCGAAGGCTCGTTCCAAATTGAGCCATACTTCCCTTGCTGTCTTGCAGTCCTGTATGTGTACGTAGTTTACTGGATCAAGGAGCAGAATTAACTTAGATTTAGCCTTGATGTCTTTGGTGGGGTCCACGGGTTTTGTACTGTTAGGTTCCACGCACTCCCATAATTCCTCATGTTCCAAATATGTCTTGACTCCAAATTTCCACGATGCGTAGTTATCCCGACCACCTAATCTGTCCAGCTTGAACGCACTTGCCGACATCATGTTTTACAAAATTGCACGGCGGCGTGTTGGATTTTAAATCAAACTTGCCGGTACCAATCCGTCGAAATCAGAGTAATCCAAACGTTTTCTTTACGGATTTAAACCACGCTCTGCTACCATGAAGGATTTCGTGGTTTAAATGAAATAATATATGATTACTTTTCGACAATTTAATGTAAAAAGGAAAAATTACAGTTATAAATAAAATACAGATGTAACCGAAAATTGATTGACAGCTCACAGCAAGACGCCAAGGGAAGAGCCCAGCCAGCGCACAGATTATATTCTGAATCAATGGATGCGTTCCAACTTATCAGATAGCTTGCCGGACGAAACTACTGCTATCGATATGGTGAGTAACATTAGTGACATTCACAGGGCCGGTGGGTTTGAAATCCGAAACTGGACAAGCAACAGTGCCATGGTCTTAAATAGCATACCAAAAGACACCTTAGGACCGGCTGCAGTAAGGTTCAAAGTCGGTCAGCAATATGTAGGTGAGCGAACGCTTGGGCTTATTTGGTTTCCTTAAGACGATGTGCTAGGTTTTGACGTGTCACTGAAGCGCATCCCGAAAGACATCACTGAGGGCAACAAACGACCCACCAACAGAATTATGTTAAGGGTCGGCAACGGAGGGAAAAGAGGTACGGTGTCCTTTTAACGGTGTGCTTAACGTTGCGTGCTATCCACGTCGAGACTGTTGCTTCTCTCACAACAGACTCGTTGATCATGGCACTGCGTCGGATGGCAGTGAGGCGTGGCTGGCCACGTCACTTGTATTCCGACAATGGCACCAACCTAAAAGGCGCTGAAAAGGAACTCCAACGGTCCATGCAGGATCTGGACCAAGCAGTTCTCAAGGACATAGGTGTCAATAATGAGATGGACTGGACTTTCATTCCTCCCGCCAGTCCCCATTGGGGTGGGGCATGGGAGCAACTGATTCGCAGTGTCAAGTCGTCGCTCAAAGTTTTTTACTCGAGTGGGCACCAAGGGACGAAGTGTTGAGCACACTCCTAGCTGAAGTTGAAAATATAGTGAACAGTCGTCCCTTGATGCACGTTTCGGTTAACCCAGAGGGCATGGAATCCTTCACCCCCAACCACTTTTTACTAGGTACGTCGTCAAACTTACCGGTTGTCCGAGCATTTGACAGTTCTGACCTGTATTTACGCAGGCATTGGCGTACAAGTCAACGATTGGCCGACATGTTCTGCCACAGGTGGGTAAAGGAAATTTTACCAGACCTTCTACCTAGGAGAAAGTGGCAGGGGGAGCAACTGCCGCTACGAGTACTACGAGACTACGTATTGGTTGTGGACCCAAACTCTCCCTGCAATTCATGGCCGAAGGGACTAATAACTGAGGTGTTCCCAGGTGAGGACGGTCGCATCAGGCTAGTGGAGGTGAAGGTGGGCTCCCAGACGTGGCGCCGCTCTGCGGCACGCGTCGCTCCTATAACTCTGGTTGATGAGTGCTGTGTCAGCACTACGGTGGGGAATGTTAGCGACGTGCACAATAGTTTAAGAAATTAGTGATGTAGATACATCCCTAGTTATAAGTTAGCTATAGAGGTGGGTCACACTATGGAAACCCCGCCACCGACAGTCTGCCACTAAACGCCGATCTATGCGTACGCTTATTTTATCTGTCATTTTTGTGCAACGGCCATCTTGTCTTTGTGTAAAGTAATAAACGAGTTTACTAAATCATCTCGTCTTTCTGTTGCGTCACACCTGCCAGTTCCTGCAGTACCACTCCTAACAGGAACACTTCTTTGTCTGTCTGTCTGTCTGTCCGCGTGCCAAAACCTTTCTCTCAAGAATGCGTCGCTGTATAAAAATGAAAATAATCCATACTAATATTATAAATGCGAAAGTAACTCTATCTGTCTGTCTGTCTGTTACCATTTCACGCTTAAACCGCTGAACCGATTTAGATGAAAGTTGGAATGGAGATAGTTTGAGACCCGGGAAAGGATTTAGGCTACTTTTTTTTCATAAAACACGTAGGGGCGAAATGGGGGGTGAGGCAGTTTTGTTTATAACTTCTTATTATTGCTAAAACCGCTGAACCGATTTGGAAAAAGTTGGTATGGAAATATTTTGAGACCCGGGAAAGGACAAAGGCAATTTTTTGTCATAAAACACGAAGTGGGAGAAATGAGGCAATGTTAATTTTATATGCTACTTCTTATCATGCAACTGCATCTTAATAAAACCGATTAAGATAAAATTTGGTATAGAGATAGATTGAGACCATGAGAAGGACATGGCACGGACATGGACGGGCTACTTGCATAAAACATGAAAGGGAAGAAGGTGGAGATGGGGTGTTACTTTTGTAAGAAACTTCTTAATAGGGCTGAAACCAGTACATGATGGACATCCCACCCATACGAATCAAACGTTTTGGGAATACTTTTACGGTTAGCTACGGAGTGGAATTCCCTGCCAACATACAACCTGGGAGTCTTTAAGCCAAGAGTGAATATGTTTCTTCTAGGTAAGCGTGCTACATTGTCGACCACATCGTCGCTTACCATCAGGTGAGATAGTGTTCAAGCGCGGCCCTATCAATAATTATAAAAAAAGTAACTGATGACCCGATTTAGATGGCATTTGGTATGGAGGAAATAGTTGGAGACCTTGGGAAGGACATATACTACTTTATTTGCATATAACATGAAGGGGGAGAAATGCAGGTGTGTTAATTTTGTATGTAACTTCTTATCATGCAACTTCCTCTTATTATGAACCGATTTAGATGAAATTTGGTATGTAGATAGTTTGAGACCATGAGAATAAACACTAATGACTACTTGCATAAAACACAATAGGGGAGAAATGGGGGATGGGGCGTTAGTTTTGTATGAAACTTATTAATAGTGCTTTGACCGATAAACCGATTTAGATGGAATTTAGTATGAGAAAAGGGGAAAGCGGTGTTCATACGTCAAATCCCAATATTTCCACTAACCTACCATTTAAATTCAAAAGAAAAGACTGTTTCCAAGCAAACTAGGTTTTTCTATTACTATTAATAAAGCTCAAGTGTAGCAGGGGTGCATTTGCTCTGCTTTACCCACGGCCAGCTACGGTTATGTTCGCATATGTCTAGGACCCAGAATGTATATGTACTAGCACCAAATGAAAGGACATACAGTATAGTATATATCAGCATCGTAAAATGTTGTACCCATGATTAACGGCATAATTAAGAAACATCAATTAGCTGTAGATAAAATTTATCGTTGAGTGGTATCTTCAATTTGCAGCAAATCAGAACTTATGACTCTTTAGCATATTTATTTCCTTTTGTAAATAGTTAACCTATACCTGTATTGACCAACATCTTCAATTAAATAAGTTAATCGTTTTACGTTAATACTTCCTGTACCTATACAGGCTGAGTTTTCCAAGTGGTCGTGGATGGCCAAATCATCTCTATGAAGAATAGCACAAAACAATCAAGGAGTCACGGGGCCGATTTTGATTAAGACTATAACTGCAACATTGGATTTTTCTCACGCTGTATGTCGTAAACCAGAATTGATTATGTAATATGATTATGAATGAACTAGATCCCAAATAAGTTATGTGGTAAAAGATATTATGAATACTTATTAATATGAAAAAAAATTGCGGATGACATCGTCATAATGGGAGAGTCACTGCAAGACTTGCAGCAGATGCTGGATAGCCTGGCTGATTCTTATTTATTTATTTAAACTTCATGTACAATGGTGATACATAGGCGGACTTAATGCAGCAAGGCATTCTCTACCAGTCAACCTTTGGGTTAAAAAGAACACAACAGTGGTAGGAGTCCAAAATAAAAATAAAAAATGAACAATAATTAAAATTGGATTAAACTATCTAACTAAAAAAATACATAAATAATTTCTAAAACAATAGACTAATAAATATTATAATAAATACTATATTCTAAACGAAACAGAAATTTAAATATAATATATATGACGAAGACCGAGCTATGTAAGAGAGAAAATTTAAAAATTTACTCTCAGCTTTTCTCTTTTTCTCTCTTTTTCTCTCAGCATTCTTCTGCACGCATCGGTCTCCGGATGAAATTAGACAAAACCCAGGTAATGTTCAATTCACACGTCACTCCGGGATCGATTGTGGTTAATGGCGGTGTTCTCAAAGTTGTTCGAGAATACGTTTACCTCGGGCAAACTCTGCAGTTTGGTAAGAACAACTTTGAGAAGGAGACTAGCAAAAGAATACAGCTGGACTGGGCGGCGTTTGGAAAACTTCGTCGAGTCTTCTCGTCGCGTATCCCACAAAGCCTACAACCAGTGCGTCCTACCTGTTATGACCTACGGTGCAAGACGTGGACACTCACAATACGGCTGGTTCATCAGTTCAAAGTTGCTCAGCGAGCTATGTAAAGGGCTATAATATACTCGGAGTCTCTATAAGAGAGGATCCGGCAGAGAACCAAAGTTGTCGACATAGCTCACAGAATAAATAAGCTGAAGTGGCAATGGGCCGGCCATATAAGTCGTAGAACCGATGGGGTAAACGTGTTCTTGAGTGGAGACTGCGAACTGGTAAACGTAAGGTAGGACGCCCTCAGGCTAGGTGGAGCGACGATCTGCGCATGATGGCTGGTAGCAGCTGGATGACAGTTGCCGTAAATTGAACCAAATGGCGTGCAATTGGAGAGGCTTATGTCCAGTAGTGGACTGCTATAGGCTGATGATGATGATGATGAAAAAAAAACAAATCAAAGTTACAGGCATATCTTCTAAAACTAACTTATCGCAATACTGAGGATCTTCTTTTGGAAAATGTTGGTTGCATAATTAAATAGCAGCAGTTATTTATAAAAGTTATATTATGATAATTATTAAACTGTAGCATAAGCTCGCACACTTCCTCACAATTAAACTCACAGTCACACAGACTCTTTCACAAACATACACACACTCTCAAACACCCACACAAACAAAACTCCAGTAAAATACACTAGAGACATACACTACACATTCATTTAATGTTTTTTTAGTGTAGTTTGTATGTAACTCTTTATCAACAACCTTTTCTTATTATGAACCGATTTAGATGTAATTTGGTAAGGAGATATTTTGAGACCCTTAGAAGGAAATATACTTCTTCTTTATGCATAAAGGGGATATACGAAGAGGAGAAATGGGGAGAGAGTTACTTTTGTATGTAACTTATTATAATGCAACTTCTTTTATTATGAACTGATTTAGATGAAATTTGATTTGAGACCCTGAAGACTACTTCTTTGTGGCAAAAATTCAAAGGGGTATAAATGGAAGGGGTTAGTTTTGTATGAAATTTCTCATCATGGGGATCGATTCACTTCAAACTTTGTGGCAATACTTACGTCACAAATAATTAAAGTGTATTGTTTATTTTAATTACCCCTAAAAGGGGGTAGGGATTTTAAAGATTAGATGTACAAATTTTCTTCATGAAGTTGAATTTTGCCAAGTATGTGTATAAAGATAGAAAACGTTAGTTAAGAAAGATTTTAGTTAATTTGAATTTTAAGGGGGTAAATGGGTAATGGGTCAATGTGGCGGCTTGGGAAGGCCTGTGTCCAGTAGTAGACGTCGTTCGGTTGATATGATGATGATGATGAAATGGGATAAGCTGATCTTTTAATTACGGCTTCCGATTTGGTTGAAACTTTGCAGGCATGTTTTTGATAACAAATGATTGAGATCTGCATATTTATTAAGATTAAGTAATGGGATGAGACTTCGTTTTACACAATAAGGGAGGGAGGGAGGGTGCCAATATATAATATTATCAGGTATGAGAAAAGGAGAAAGCAAAGCTCAAGGGTAGCAGGGGCGTATTTAGAAAATCCATGTTTTACCTTCGGCGAGCTTCATGTAGCTGCTGATGTTCGCGTATGTTTAAGGCCCAGAATGTGTATGTATATATATAAATAAAATAAAAAAGCCTGTATTTCCTTATCCTTATTTTCCATTTCAAATGTTGGTATTTGTATGTTAGTGTTTAGTTAGTTATTTATGTTTTGCTTATTTACTAAATGTTAGTAGTTTTGCTATTGGATATGGACCCCTCCTCGGGTGACGGCCTCCTCCAGTCCTTGCCACTCATCTCTGTCCTTGCCTATAGTTTGCCAGTCCTTTCCCATTAATTCTGTTATATCGTCAGACCATCGTCTTTTCGGTGTCCCTACCCTTCTTTGGCTGATTGGCCCTTTCCACCTTGTAGTATTGATTGTCCATCTGCTGTCTGTGTATCTCGATACGTAACCAGCCCACTGCCATTTCAATTTTAAAGCTTGTGTTATCTTGTTTATTTATCTTTGTTTTCTGTCTGATTACTTTGCGCCTGACTTTTTGTATTTTTCTTATGTTTAGGATACTTCTCTCCATTGCTCTTTGTGTTGTAGTGATCCTTTGTTTTTTAATGTGTATGTATTAGCACCAAATGAAAGGACATACAACATAGCATATAGCAGCAACCTAAAATGTTGTACCCATGATTAACGGCGTAATTAAGGAATGACAATTAACTAAAGATAATAATTATGACAGAGATCTGCAATTCGCAGCAATGCAGAAACTATGACTCTGTAGTTTATTTGTTTCGTTTTGTAACCTTTATCTAAATAATAACATCTGAACGGGTCGATCTTCAAGGTTAAGCAACGCTTGACGAGGTTGGTCCGTGGATGGGTAACCATTTCAACATACCGAGTTTCCTCCGTGCCTCGGAAAGCCCGTTAAGCCGTTGGTCCCGGCTATTATTAGATTATTATACACTGGTACTCAGCTGAATCGACCCCAACAACAATTGGGAAAAGGCTAGGCAGATGATGATGATGACCTGTATTGACTAACGTTTTCAAGTTAATCGGTTTTACGTTAATGTTTCCTGCTTATATACAGGCTGAGATTTCAAGTGGGTGTGGATGGCCAAATCATCACTATGTAGAATAGCACAAAACAATCAAAGGAGTCAAAGGCCTGATTTTGATAAAAACTAAAACTGCAATATTGAATATTCCTCACCCTGTTAGTCGTCAACCACAATTGATTGACAAAATCTATAGTAACGCGGGCGAAGCTGCGGGTAATAGCTAGTTTTTTTATAAATCCTTTCTGTAAGTCCGAAAAAAATTGTCTTCTATTTTATAGACAAACCATTAAATTTAAAAATTTGAATAATTGTAAACGGCTTGCTTTGACAAATTATAAAAAGGCTAAAGCAAAGAGTTTTTAGCGATTACGCTACAATATCCATAGCTGGAATTCAAACCCGCAACCATTGGCGTAGTGGGCCATGTCTTTAACACTAGGCTATTCAGACAACAGCCGTGGCAGCGAAATTTAGAACCATAATGCACGCGCTCGTCTTTTTGCGTGAAAATACGGCGAAAACGAATTTTCCCAAATATGATACATCTATTTTTCGTCCCCAAAAACCCCTAAAATTTTATAGAAATCGTTAGAGCCGTTTTTGAGAACGAGATTACTAATACTTATACAAATGTTGCTCATTTAAAAATATAGGATAGGATAGGATATTAAGGGATTTAGTATCGTGTTGCCCATTGAAAGGTTCATTGCGTTTGCATAGACAGCCACTCCACGTAAATTCCTGGCATTCAGCTGCATCCGTGCAGACTAGAAGCTCATCTCTCACCATCGGTTTGCCACCAATATTAGTTATTCCTCTTGGTAAAAAGTGCATCTTGTTTTATTCATAACCAACTTTAAAGAGATAGAACGTTGTAAGTACTGCACTGTGCTGTGATGTGTCATGCCTTCAGCTTGTAGCTGTGGTCATTTAGTTCTTCCACCTTCAAATTAAAATATTTTTTGAACAGTTGCTCAAAAAGTGGCGTATTGCAGGGACGTATAGCATTCGGGATGTGGGCTATTATATACTCGAGCTTTTACTTCACCTTTTCCAAACTCGTGCGTTCTCTTTCCCAACTGTCAAAATAATGTCTATTAAAAAGAAAAACCAACCACGAAGTTTACAAAAAAAAATCATAGAAGTTTTTATGATTCATGCAAATATTTCTGAAAAGAAGCTACTAATTTGTTTCAATATCAGATTTAATGATTTGATTCAATGAGTTAGGTTCGGTTTCATTATCATTTCATATCAATACAAAAATCTACTGAAGACTTGGCTGTTTGGGCATAGTGCCCTTTGCCTACCCAGAATGGGTGAAGAAAACAAAACAAAACTCTGCTTATATTCTTTTACGGTTGGAGCCATTTTCCAAAAATGTTCCTTACGAGTTCAGTTGTTTGTTGCACAAAATGAGTAATTTCGACGATATTTTATTTGAATTAACATCACCGGAACTCAGTATAATTGCACAA
This sequence comes from Orthosia gothica, assembly GCA_949775005.1. NCBI lineage: Eukaryota > Metazoa > Arthropoda > Insecta > Lepidoptera > Noctuidae > Orthosia > Orthosia gothica. Next base: position 28,309,386 of record OX459048.1, read on the forward strand.
AATGCTTCGGAGAACATTTTGCCGGAAAAGTCAAAAAGTCGCTACATATCTACATACGACGAATTTATTGCGTGGATAGAAGAGAAAAAAGCAAATTGTTTTTCAGAAAATGTCATGTTGGCATACTTCTCTGAACTCTCAGCAAAATCAAAACCTTCTACGTTATTGTCGAGGTTTTCGATAAAAAATATGCTGAAAATAAGGAACAACGTGGATATAAGTGAATACCCAAAACCAAATGCTTTCTTAAAACGACAATCAGACGGTTTTCCAACTAAAAAGTCGAAAATATTAACATCGAATGAAGTGGAAAGGTTTTTGTACGAAGCTCCCGATGATCTTTATTTAGCCACAAAAGAAAATAAATACTGATATTTTCAAATTATATCTAATTTATCAAAACAATGTTGGTTGTTTTTTTATAGATATTAAAGTATTATATAACCAAATAATTGCCAATTATAACGTATCGAATTGATTTCTCTATAAATGGATATAGTTTGTGCTCGATTCATATAAAATTCAACTGCGCCATTAAAATAATCAGTGATCTTCTGGAATTTTTTAGGGTTCCGTACCCAAAGGGTAAAAACGGGACCCTATTACTAAGACTCCGCGGTCCGTCTGTATGTCTGTCTGTCTGTCTGTCACCAGGCTGTATTTTATGAACCGTGATAGCTAGACAAATGAAATTTTCACAGGTGATGTATTTCTATTGCCGCTATAACAACAAATACTAAAAACAGAATAAAATTAATATTTAAGGAGGGCTCCCATAAAACAAACGTGTTTTTTTTGCCGTATTTTGCAACAATGGTACACAACCCTTCGTGCGCGAGTCCGACTCGTACTTGGCCGGTTTTTTTAAACGCTTTTGGAAGAAACCGAGAATATTGAAATAACTAGTTCTTTTTGTTTTAGTCGTAAACATGGGAAGTATCGACTGTCAGATTGACTATGACAAGCATGACTACCCACCTACAAGACGTGTCGTGGATACACCCAACTTGTGTCCTCCGAACTTTGTAACAGTTGGCATGTTTTGCGTGCCGTCGGTACCTTACAGAAAATCTGATGCAGACTGTGAAAAACCGAATCGAAGGCTAGGTAATATTTGTATTAACTACATAAAAAAATCAACGTTAAACCAAAACAAAATGATTAATTTTTTAAACAATAAAGCTTTTAAAACTAGAATGGTTTTCTTTTAATATATAAAATGGGAGAAAATTACTGACTGACATTTCAACGAACAACCGTCACTACTGTTAATTTGCACAAGGATTATTTTTATGATATAGGGGAGCACTACGGAGAAGTTTTTGAATATTCAATCTTAAAGGGAGTGGTAGGGGGACAATTTATTTCCATGAAAAGTCTAATATCTTGTGGTACTCGTAATACGTTTATATTTGACATACCATACTAAGCTAAGTAATTCTACTATAATACTTTTCTACTCAGTTTATGTTTATTATATTGTTATTTATTTTTTTATGCACCTGCCATGCTATCTCTCCACCGCCCTTCGTTGACTGGTGGAGAATGCCTCAGGTATTAAGTCCGCCTATGCACCTTTATGTTGCATCAAGTTTTAATAAATAAATAAGTTATGTTAAAGTTTTTTTGAAGTATCTTATTTGACAAGGCTTCTTTTTTATTTAAAGGAACACTAAGAAAGAAGGGGTTTTCAGACATTGCCTTTAAGGTGTCGAAAAGGTGGATTTTTATGTATAATCACTTTTGCCAAATATACTTGACACATGGCTCATTTTATCCAAAATAAAAAACAAAGTCCGACATTATTACATTTACCGACTTAAAAAAAGAGGTAATCAATTCGACTGTATTTATTTTGGTATGTGTTCCTTCAGAACTTTTGACAAAGTGAACCGATATTGATGATTTTTTTTTAATTTAAAAGTTGGTGCTTCTCATGTAATCTCATTTAAATTTGGTAAAGATCTGATGTAGAACTTTTTAGATATACAACAGAGCTCTTGAATAAATGACGGCAAATCTTTCGGGATTGCTGCAATCGCATGTCTGATTATTGTTAACACAATTTCATAACATATCATCACGCCAATACGCTCTACATGGGTACGCAAATGTTAACAGTTTTCCTGGTACACTCTCATTCCACCGGTTTTGTTCATGTTTTATGTTATTCGGGTAATCTATTCTGGCATCACAGTGGGCATTATAGGTAACTTATATAGAAATTGTCCATTATGTACCACTACAAGGTGAAAAATTAAAAATACTTAAAACAAAAAAAAAAAAAAAGACTTCCAAATAATAACACGACAAAGGGTAAAATATCCTAAATTTCGGCAGTCGGTGTCAAAACACGAATAAACGAAAACAGGAACACACAAAAATAATATTTCGCAAGTCGATGTCTTTGGTACTATCTTATTTTTATCGTTTTTCAACACCGACTTCCGAATCGAAAGTTATTTTTGCACTTTTTATTAGTGTTTTGCTTTAGAAGTCAGTTTATTTTTTGGGAAAAAGTTATTAAAAAATATCTCCAAAAGACGATTCATAGGCTGTTCAAATTTATAAGAAAAGTCCTATTTCTTAGGACAAACCAAATCAAACAATCGCACAAAGTAAATAATCAAAGTTGACATTATTATTTTTACAAAACTACCCTCCAAACAGGGTTACCGGGTGTTAAAGTTTTTTTGAAGAATCTTACTGCGCGATCTTACTAAGATAAACGAAAAAAAAGAAGCGAAGGTGAACAACATAATTATTTGTGCTGTTTAAAACTCTACTCTCAACGAGGCAGGAACGGGTTATTAAGTTTTTATTGAATGATTTTACTGCGTGGCGGTAACCTAAACATAAGTATTCTTTAAGTCAAATAACGAGTCGTTACAAACCAGTTTTTAAATATCCTTGTGGGAAAGAAATAATTAGTTAAATGTTGATAAAGGGTTGCTGTTTGCTGTTTTCCGTAACGATTTTAAGCTTTGTTAAGTCATTAATCCGCCTTGTCGGAGTTCTTTCAACGCTACATTTTTTTGGTATGCGGTTCCCATTTCACTGTCTTTTAGCCCCATAGGCCATCCGTTCTGCGAGCAATGTGCACTTCTCACTGACCTTAAGTTTGATCATTCTTCGGACTAATATAAGTCGGTTACCGTGGTTTTTAGGGTTCCGATCCCCAGAAAGAAATAAAGAAAACCTTATAGTATCTGTTAGCGACGCGCACAATAGTTTAAGAAATTAGTAATGTAGATACATCCCTAGTTATAAGTAAGCTATAGAGGCGGGTCACACTATGAAAACCTCGCCACCGACAGTTTGCCTCTAAACGCCGATCTAAATCATAATTCATCAAAGCTCCAGAGTCTTGAACATCGTCGCCTAGTTGCCAGCCTGTCGGTGTTTTATCGTTTACATTTCGGGGAGTGTGCGATGGAATTGCACGATATAATTCCACCTACACTGAAAAAAATAAGCGGTAAAAACAATCGAAAAAACATTGAACTGTACTGCTTTAAACAGTAAAATATGAGCCTAACGTTCAAAGCAGTAACTTTTAATGAGCCGAAAACAGTAAAAGCTTGACAATAAATTTTAATGTTTCAAACATTAAAAAAAAAATTAATGTTTAAGACAGTAATTTTTTTAAATGTTTTAAAACATTAAAAAAAACTAATGTTTTAAACATTAAAAAAAAAATAATGTTTAAGACAGTAATTTTTTTTAATGTTTGAAACATTTAAAAAAAATAATGTTTTAAACATTAAAAAAACTTTAATGTTTTAATACTCTTTAAAACAGTAAAAAATAATGTGCGTACACAGTAGCGGGTACTGTAAGTGCACAGTTACAGGTAACGTTTAGGATAGTACTTTTTAATGTGCGTGCACAGTATCGAGTAATGAATTTCACAGTTGCATTTAACGAGAAGGATAGTACTTTCTAATGTGCATGCACAATAGCTGGTAATGAGCTTCACAGTTACATTTAATGAGAAGGGTAGTACTTTTTAATGTGCATGCACAGTAGCGGGTAATGCATTTCACAGTTGAAGGTAACGGAAAGGGTAGTACTTTTTAATGTGCGTGCACAGTAGCGGGTAATGAGTTTCACAGTTGCACCTAACGAGAAGGATAGTACTTTCTAATGTGCATGCACAATAGCTGATAATGAGCTTCACAGATACATTTAACGAGAAGGGTAGTACTTTTTAATGTGCATGCTCAGTAGCGGGTAATGAGTTTCACAGTTGCATTTAATAAGAAGGATAGTACTTTCTAATGTGCATGCACAATAGCTGGTAATGAGCTTCACAGATACATTTAACGAGAAGGGTAGTACTTTTTAATGTGCGTGCACAGTAGCTGATAATGAGTTTCACAGTTTCATTTAACGAGAATGATAGTACTTTTTAATGTGCATGCACAATAGCTGGTAATGAGCTTCACAGCTACATTTAACGAGAAGCGTAGTACTTTTTAATGTGCGTGCACAGTAGCGAATAATGAGTTTCACAGTTGCACCTAACGAGAAGGATAGTACTTTTTAATGCGCATGCACAGTAGCTGGTAATGAGTTTCACAATTGCACCTAACGAGAAGGATAGTACTTTTTAATGTGCATTCACAGTAGCGGGTAATGAATTGCACAGTTAAAAGTAACGAGAAGGATAGTACTTTTTAATGTGCATGCACAGTAGCGGATAATGAGTTTCACAGTTGCACCTAACGAGAAGGATAGTACTTTTTAATACGCATGCACAGTAGCTGGTAATGAGTTTCACAATTGCACCTAACGAGAAGGATAGTACTTTTTAATGTGCATTCACAGTAGCGGGTAATGAATTGCACAGTTAAAAGTAACGAGAAGGATAGTACTTTTTAATGTGCATGCACAGTAGCGGGTAATGAGTTATACAGTTACAGGTAACGTGAAGGATAGTACTTTTTAATATGCATGCACATTAAAAAGTACTATTATTCACGTTACTTGTAACTGGGCACTAACCGTACCCGCAACTGCATACACATAAAAATATTATCCTTCACATTACCTGTAACTGAGCAAGTACAGTAGCGAGTACTGCACGTGTACAGTAGCAGGTATCGTGAAATAAAAAAAAATGTTCTTTAGGACATTTATTTTAAAATAATCACACGTATTAAAGTAGTAAAATTCTTATATTTACTACAAAATAAATGGAAAACCAACCAACATATTTAAACTTAGATAATTTAAAGATAATTATTATTAAAGGTCTATTTATTCATGATACACGAAATCTCTTAAGGGGTCATTGTACTCATCATTATGAACAGCTTTTATTACTATGGGACAAAACCCTGAATCGCGAAAAAAAAAACGGCTATTCCATACATTTTGACGAGTTATTGCGAACATATTGTAGAGAACAGCTGATTTTTTTTTCGTGATTCAGGGTTTGGTCTTGTAGTAAAAGTTGTTCGTAACGATGAGTACAATGACCTATTAAGAGATTTCGTGTATGAACAGATAGACCTTATATGCACATAGTCATTTCAGTCCAAAATGTAAGTACAATATTTATAATTAAGTAAAATACCAAAACAATATTATATCGAATATATTTAGAATTAAGTAAATTGAAACAAGGTTCTATAGTCTTAAGGGTAATTGCTACTGAACTTAGTCTGAAAATAATCATACATATTAAACTTGTAAAATTCTTATATTTACCACAAAAAAAATGGAAAACAAACCCAAATATTTACACATAAATAACTTAAACATAATATGTTGTATACACATCGTCAATTGTCAACGAGTGTTGTTGTGTTTTTAATACGTTGATCTTTATACCTAAAATTTAATTTAAAACTTGTTGTAATCACAATAGTCCAAAATTTAAGTACAAATATTATAATTAAGTAAAATACCCAAACAATATAATATCCAAAATATTTAGAATTAAGTAAATTATAACAAGGTTCGAGTCAAGGGTAACTGCTACTAAACTTAGTCTGAAAAAAATCTTATATTTACCACATAATAAATGGAAAACAAGCCAAAATATTTACACTTAGATAATTTAAAGATACATAAATTATATAAGGTCTATCTATTCATACACGAAATTTCTTAATGCTCATTGTACTTACTCATCATTAAGAACAACTTTTACTATTGGACCAAACCCAGAATCGCGATAAAAAAAATTAGGTGTTCCCTACAATATTATGTTCGCATTAAATCGTCAAAATGTATGGAACAGCTGATTTGATGATGATTTTTCGCCATTCAGGGTTTGGTCCCATAGTAAAAGTTGTTCGTAATGATGAGTACAATGATCCCTTAAGAAATTTCGTGTATGAACAGATAGACCTTATACAGGGTGGCCGGAACATTGACGTCCAAAAATTAAATTTCGGTCCCTCGTATTGTGGGGTATGGAATTAAAGAGGTGATACGACCGGAAACAATTGCCTTCTACGCAGTGATATTGTTCAAACCTGTGGTGCTGATGAAAAACTTGGAAATGCACTTTTAACGCTCGTACGTTTATGACAACAGTATTACAAATAAAACAGGTAACCATTTTTACTCAGCAGACATACTACAATCACTCAATAAACTTAGGACAGACGATGAAACTCTGTTTTTTGAAATAACATTTGCAGAAAACTTGTAAATGGCCCTTTCTAGGAATTGCCAGATCAGTAAACATTCACTAGGATACTCTAAATTAAAAGCCCATATAATTTTAAAACATGTATCCACTGTTTTGCAGATGTTTGGCAATTCGTAGAGAATATCATCAACAACAACGTAACGTGCTATTATATTTTTCAACGGACCTGCAACTATCATATAAGGTTGGATGGTCAATCCCAAAGACTTGTACCTGTCGTGTCGCTTCAATCGCTCTTCCAAGACTTGTCTTTGCTCTTCAACATGCAATATAAAGCTTTGACGCACTTCTGCAGCGGAGATTCTCTTCTTTTTTAAGTGAACAGGTCCAATTATGTGGGGAATAAGGAGTAATACAGCGAGAACGCTCGTTTCAGGATCTTGATCTGTCAAGCAACAAGAACAAAAATTAGTTACTGTTATTTTTAATAATCATTTTTAGTAATCCATGAATTTCACTGATATTTTTAAGTGTCTGGAAATGAATGTTAAATCTACCTACATTACACTATAACATCTACTGTAAACCCATGAAAATCAATAAATATATTGAATTGAATTGATTATTTTGACTTTGAAATTGGCAGGGCTCCGACCAACCAAAATTTTATCTAGACTAGAATGATTCATTTAATTGAAGCATGGTATTGAAAGAGGTGTATATAACTCTTTTGGGTGGCTAGGCAGTTAGTTATACGACGGTATTTATTAAGCGGCTAGAAATAGTCCAGCCAAATAAATGATTGACACGTTACTTTATTTGGTGGAACTATACTACGAGTATAGCAAACTCACCTTGCACTAGTTTCTTAAGTTCCTCTTCAAATGGTGATCGTCTTGATAAGGTTTTAGATATATTGAGTAATTTGCTCTTTAGTAACGGTAGTTTATCATCTAATGAATGTTCATTTTCAGGATACCAGTGATTGAAGTCAGCAGTGAGCTGAAATAAATTGATGTAGTTTGAGAAACCTTAAAAGTTTACGACTAAAGTAATACATTAAGAACTCATAGTAGGTAGTGAAAAAATTTACCAATTCATGTCCCCAAGAGCGCTTCAAACATGGGAATTCTTGGATATAAGACTCTTTTTCATTTGAGAGAACACGTTGCTTCCGATACAGGTTGGTGCTTTGCCACTTTTCTGCACACAAGGCATAATTATCAGAAGAGCAACGTAACCACTCCAGGCACTCCTCTTCCTCTTGCGTGATGGATATTTTATTACTATGTAAACTAACACTGTTACATGTAGATGTAGACTGTTCTGGAGTTAACGTCTTCTCTAGAGAGCGTCGTGCTCGCGGTTGATACACTTTTTGTCTTCGGTACTTGGCTTTTAAATTTACCACTGCGTCGTAGAGCCGGCCGTGAGCTCGTTGTATTCCAGCTTTTGGTTTGGTATAATAACAATGTAGATTTTCTGAAGGAAATAACCGTTCTGAAAAGAAAAACAACAACAAAATATAAAAACATAAGACACCAAAAGAAGTATAATCCATTAAAAGTGAAAGTGAAGCTTACTTACTTATCTCGCTAAGCCAACTTAAATATATATCAGCAGTTACATTTGACCTGGGGTCATGTCTAAGAATTTCCTTTGAAATTACTTGTACTAATATTTTTCTAAATTGTTCTCCCAATGACTTTTCTTGATCATGTTGAAGTAGCAGTTGACCATCTGGAGTAGTTGCCAAGAGCAAAGCAAGATCCTAAAAATAAAAACATGTCACCAATCGTCTTATATAGTTTTATACAGGATGTTTAGAAGCTAGGTATAACGCTCATAATGCTCCAAATGGTGTCAACTATCACACCTGGCTTTGCACCCAGCTTCCAAACATCCTGTATTATTGTATAAGCATAAATTAACTAAAAAGTTTAGTGTGTATCTTCAAATTCTACCTAACTTAGAAAAAAATTAGATACTGGAAAGATGTGTTACTCAAAAATGCACAGTGTGGTATTATAAATAAGTAATAGAAATCTATTTTCGTTTGTGTACATTATCCAGGATCTCAATGTATTACATACTTACAAGTCGAATAGCTAATCTCCTTTTTTGGAGTTGGTTAAAAATAGGGGATGGTGAGTTGATATTACCATGTGTACCGACCAGGCGACTGGTTGTGGTGATTTTGCAGTACAAATAAAACTACTTACAAAATTGGCATGTGAAGACACAGAAGATCGTGATGAGATGCTAGGTGACGCTGGAAGGGATTTGATTGGACTCGTGAAACTCTGCGTCAGTCCGTCTAAAGAGTCTCCATACTTTGAAATTATTTGGTCTAAATCGTCATCACTCTGTAATAAACACTTGTAAATAACTATGCAGGTATGTTTTCCTGACCTTTAACATAGAGCTTAGTAAAGGTAAAAACTCAGAAAATATTATCATTAGACTTATTGAGACTGTGTCTTAAATTACCTTCTCAAGCGACACCTTCCACTCTGACAGAACTTTTTTAAATTTTGCTTGCGGTCCTATTGCAGGAATTAATGCCCTCACTTGCGCATCATCTAATAATTTTAAAGCTAACGCGTCTACTTCGTTTTCTGAAAACAGTAAGATAAAAAACTTACAACAATACACATTCTTTATACTCCTTAACACATACACCCTTAAATCATTTAAGTGTGTCAATAGTAGCATGCTTTTGTACTGGAGGTTTAAATTGAATGTATTTTTTAATGATGTATTATTATGACTGAACGTTCTATGTGCATGCATAGCTTAACTCCGCCCCTAATGCCGGGAATATACGTCAGTTTTTTTCATCACAGTCTGATCTGGCCTCATCTGACCGGAAACAAAATCTGACGTGTATTTCCAGCCCATTTTGAACTGTCTGACCTTGATTTACAGTATTTTTATTATTTTTATTTTTATTCGAAGCAAAGACACTATAACCACAACACAATGATCACTACTTATTAGAAAACTAAGTCCTCCGCCGCGTCTGTCTGTCTTTTCGCGATAAACCAAGAATAATAAACGATTTTCATGCTGTATTCACCAATGGATAGAGTGATTCTCGAGGAAGGTTTTAGTATATAATGTTAAGCGGGCGGGCGGGCCCCGGGCATCAGCTAGTATTGAATAAAGTACCTCCTGTTTTACACTCCGTCGATAAAACGCCACAGTTTTGCACTAATTGGTTTCGCATCAAGTCACACTAGTCATGAAAAAGAAATTCAATTAAATTATTACATAATGAAGGGTGAACAGTTTTTTAACGATACCTACCTAGTACGCGGAAAGCGCCGTAACCTTCGGGTAACTTCGTATTCTCAATGGCGAGCGGTCGAGCGCGAGCGTTAGAGTCCGTCCAACGAAAGAAGTCGCATAAGCCGCATCGCGAAGGCGCTAGTTTCTATGCGACCTCTAACAAATCTTGTTAGTTCCATGTATTTCCGCGGGACTTTTTTCGTTGAACGCATTCTATGAACTACTGGGCCGCCGCACCCGCCGCACTGGGTATGACGTCATACCCGATGTAAATACGATTTAAGTTCGGCGCGTAGCTCGACATTATTATACCTATCGGGTACGGACCGGGTCTCAGCTGTACATACGCGGTCTGCGTACTGGTAAATTCATACTGGGTTTTTATACCTGTACCAGTAAATACGCATCATCCCTAGCCAAAACCTTGCCAAGTTACGTGCCGATAACTATAATGAATGTCACATTTATATTTAACGAGAAGGCTAGTACATTTTAATGTCCTTTTTTTCAAGATGGCTACGATTACACAATAATTATGTAGTACCTACAATCATGATTTATCTCAATATTAAACACATATTACATCTGTCATTAGCAATGCCACACAAACTAACAATATAGAGGTAAACTATTTAATTAACCAAAACCGTTTTTCCTTAAAATTTTCAAATGGAACTTCTTTGAATGTTCAAGTTTTTGTGTGGCTAGGTTTATTATAGAATATACCTAGCCACACAAAAACTTGAACAAATCATTCAAAATTACTTATATGAATAGTCATATTTAAGTAATTTAGAATGAGCTGTCCTTTCGTAAGTATTTCCATTTCAGTAACATAACGGTCTTATTTATGAAATGATTTAAGTATTCCTAGATAAACCTATTTAAGTAGGTAACATAGTTCATAAAATGGCTTACCTCTAAATACATCAATGTATTTTTGAAATCCCCATTCCCTGAGGAGCTTCGCTGTGGTCTCAATCTCGTCACCCATGATAGATTCTTCAATTTAATCAAATATACGAATACACTGCAGCCACAACCATTTTTTTTTCTGTGCACGTATGTACGCGTAGCTGTCACAAGATTCAAATGAAAGAAATAAATATATTGGCGCCGGCGGCCGGCGGGGAACGTTAACGGTGTTGCCAACAGTTAGGGCGTTTGTGCACTACAAGGAATTTTACTGTCCGGCAGTCCGATTATTTACGATCGATCGATTTATTTTCTCATCATCCTTGTACTGTACTCAAAATTGGTATTTTATTTTAACTTCCTTTACTAACATAATTTAAGTACTTACTAATACTACCGATGGGTTTAATTTAAGGAAAAATCAAAAAATTGTATGTCGTTTTTGTGGCGAATAAACACTTTTTCTTTCTTTCTTTCTTCTTTCTTATTAAATAATGCATTTTTTAAAGTACTGACATCCGTATACGGGGCAGTACCAATCGATAAACAGGTAAATCTGTTCATAGTGTCCATGATGTCTTCGAATTCGTCGGACGATGAGTTTTTTCTCCTCGAAAGGGTTCATTAAAAAAAAAGGACAATAAACAAAGACATAAAAATAAAACATCTAAAGACACAGATTACACATACATACAAAGTTCAACACACACACAACACATACACACAAAGAAAACACAAACATAAAAAGTTCGATGAATCCATGATTATATAGTTATTATATAATATTAGTTACTAATCTCCTCCCAATATTTGTCAATCATATTTTTGTTGCTGTATAATTTGTGTCTTTTGTCCCACAATGGTGGCTTAGCAAAAACCAATGCTATTAAAACTTCGCAATCCAAATCACCAAACACCACCAGAAAACCACTAACGAAAAACTGCCCTACTCTCATAGTTGCAAAATTTACCACTAAACAATTTTTAGTTATTATGAAAGAAAACAATAAGTAGAAATAATCATTGGTTTCTTTTATGATTACGTAATACTAACAATCAATAAATCAATATTATTATTTTAACTACTAAAACCCCGGATCGAAACCACCAGTTTTAGTGGAAAATCCACTAGGTTGGCAACACAAATTGCCGAAACAGACGTGATCACGTGACGTTTACCCAAGAAAGAAGCGAGTTTCGACTTGTTCTATTTTGGTCATTGAGATAGGAAATATATGGAGGCGCCGCGATGTTCTATACATACATTAGCTTATACAAATATGAGTGAAATACGATACAGAATGTGAAACATCGTTTTGTTTCATTCTTTCTAATGTAGTAAACGTATTTGATGAAAGAGACAACAATATTTCAGTGGTTGCTCATTATGGCAACATTTTGTTATGACTTAGTGACGGTTGTAGGTACGTGCCATATTCGCCATTTTATGAGACGAATTTTGTGGTTGTGTTCGTGGTAGTCCTGCTGTCAAATGGTTGTTTACATATTGTATTATTGAGATTTGTAAGTGTGTGTGTGTTGCTTGATTGACACAACCTTAGAATCGGCGGCTATTTTATGAGACATTTTGAGGTTTAGGTAGGCACGTTTTTTTCGTAGGTATTTCCAGTCCATATTATTTAGTATGTCTATGATTTTGGTTCAATCAAGCAGTTCTTTTTAATGTCAAGACAGTAATTTTAATCGTTTGAAATTCATCGTTAGGTATAAACAATCAGTTTTCAATTTACATATTTAACTCGTTGCCAACAAATCGAAGTTAGGTTCAAATTCAATCTATTTAACTCGTTGCCAACAAATCGAAGTTAGGTTCAAATTCAATCAGTTCAGTCGCATTATCATCTCAGCGACAATCAATGTCAAAAATGTATAACAATTGATTGTATTTAAGTACTTACCTACTTAGTTGGTAACGAAAGTGAAAGAAGTCTTTTTTTAGGGTTCCGTAGCCAAATGGTTACTATGGAATCTTTATAGATCCGTCCATGATCAGTTAGTTTTATTTTGTTATCTTTTATCTCTTATTACAGAGATAGATACGATTAATGCGTTATCCTTTGCAAAGTTTTGTTAAAGGCCTACAGTTACTTTCACTACACTCCGATATATATTCGATCTGGTTTTAAATCCCTATGTACTTTATAATTGCTGTAAATCCTAAAATAATATTAATGTGGACACTCTACAAGGAATTCATTCAGAATTATTATTGCAAAGAAAGTGAAACTTATTACGAGATTTTAAAAATTAAGAAATAATGAAAACTGGGGATAATGCGATTTCTTTTGATGCACGATTCACCTTACTTCGATTCATGATATTCATAAATAACTTCGATAGCCAGAAGCAGATATAAATGACACACGAAAAAACTACCTAAGTAGGCATAGGTGTAAATTAATTAACCGTTAATAACTAACACCATTGGCCATAGGTTTAACAGTACGGAATAAAATACTTTCTCACATAACATTGATTACTGATAACCTTGACCTTACACTGCACACATTCTTCATACAAACAAGAGGTCAACTCTAAGTGGTTGACACGTTAGGCGCAGGTCACACTGTGAGCTTAGCTAACTTTGCAAAGCCTAGCTTATTTTAGAGTCAGCCAGGAGCTAACATAACAACATGTGAAATGCCAACAGTGATGTTAACTTACGAGTTCCAATTAATTTTGTTTTGGTCTTGGTTATCAAAACAAAACTGTCTAGCCTCTTTACACGCAGGTCGGGAAGAGGAGCTTCATTAGAATTCAATGTTGGAAACTAGAGTTTACTATGTTATACTACTTGTAGGTTGACCTGCGGGGCGAGCATGGCCTACTGTACCATGCTTGAGTCACACATTTTTATCACAGTTTGGGAGCAAAAACCGTGACAAAATGCGTGTCTCCAGCCTATCACAGAGGTCGTGCTCGACCGCGATGTGATGGTTGCGGGGCTCCGCTGGATGCGGGACTGATCAATGCTTGGTGGAGGTCCATGTCCAGCAGTGGACGTCTTTCGGCTAATATGATGATGACGATTAGTTTTAACGATCAAACCATTACAATTTACTGCCACATCACGTTAACTTTTTGTCAAACCATGATCAGTTAGTTTTAATGTGCTATCTGTTAAATGAAATGTTTTATTCGATTTGTTTTAACGATCAAGCCATTACAATTTACTGCCACATCACGTTAACTTTTTGTCAAACCATGATCAGTTAGTTTTAATGTGCTATCTGTTAAATGAAATGTTTTATTCGATTAGTTTTAACGATCAAACCATTACAATTTACTGCCACATCACGTTAACTTTTTGTCGAACCATGATCAGTTAGTTTTAATGTGCTATCTGTTAAATGAAATGTTTTATTTGATTAGTTTTAATGATCAAACCATTACAATTTACTGCCACATCACGTAAATTTTTGTCGAACCATGATCAGTTAGTTTTAATGTGCTATCTGTTAAATGAAATGTTTTATTCGATTAGTTTTAACGATCAAACCATTACAATTTACTGCCACATAACGTTAACTTTTGTCGAACCATGATCAGTTAGTTTTAATGTGCTATCTGTTAAATGAAATGTTTTATTCGATTATTTTTAACGATCAAACCATTACAATTTACTGCCAAATAACGTTAACTTTTGTCGAACCATGATCAGTTAGTTTTAATACGCTATCTGTTAAATTAAATGTTTTATTCGATTAGTTTCAACGATCAAACCATTAAAATTTTCTGCCACATAACGTTAACTGTTTCTCGAATCATGATCAGTCAGTTTTAACGTTCAATCATTAAACGTTACTGTTTTGCTTTTTAATGTTTTACAAACATTCATTTTTACTGTAAAAAGTCAGTAAATCTTAATGTTATAGCTTTAATGTGCGGTAGTAACATTTTATTTTTTTCAGTGTAGCCCGTTTCATCATCAGACTACCAGACGTACGGCGATGCGCCATCGATACATGGTAGACATCCCACCCATACGCACAAAACGTTTTGGAAACAATTTTATTATGCGTACAGCTAAGGAGTGGAATTCCCTGCCGGAGTCTGTGTTTCCCGATAGCTACAATCTAGGGGTCTTTAAGTCAAGAAAGAATAGGTTATTTCTAGGCAAGCGTGTTTCACCGTCGACCACATCATCGCTTACCATCAGGTGAGATTGTGGTCAAGCGCGAGCCTATAGGTTATAAAAAAAAAAGTCTCGGTGTGCTCATGCGGCTTAGCAAACTGAGCTGGGGTACGTTGTTTGCACAAATTGAGGAGCTGTTCCGGCGTGAAGTACCTTCTCACCTTTGCAAGGATACCCAGCTTTTTGGCAGCCAGCTGTGCCTTTGCCTCAATGTAAGGGCCCAAATTGAGAGTAGATGTCAACGTAACGCCAAGAAGCTCAAGATGTTCAGTTATTGGCACGGTCGCATCTCGGAAAGTTGGAGCCTGGTAAAATTGGCTTTTTTTAGCGGGAAAAAGACACGCCTGGGTTTTAGCAGCACTAAACCTGACCAGATTGGCATCGCCCCATTCGGAGACTGCCTGCAAGGACAAGTTCAAGCGCTCCACCATAGCTTCCCGGAGAGACCAGATCTGAGGCCTGGTAGCACGAGCGTTGGACAAGTATCTCTCAGCAACAGTGCTGTCGTCTGCATACCCAAAGGTGCCGGGTTTTAGCAGATCCTTGAGGGACCCCGGCATTGATATCCAATTGGTTCGACGAGCAGCCATCGATAACCACTCGAATGGACCGATCTCTCAGGAAGTCAGCAATCCAATCACACAGACCAGGTGCCGGGTTTTAGCAGATCGTTAATGTACAGCAAGAATAAAGTTGCTGAGAGTACCGACCCCTGAGGGACCCCGGCATTGATATCCAACTGGTCCGACGAGCAGCCATCGATAACCACTCGAATGGACCGATCTCTCAGGAAGTCTGCAATCCAATCACACAGACCACCGGGCAAACCGAATGAAGGAAGCTTACCAATAAGGCTTTCGTGCCAGACCCTATCAAAAGCCTTCGAGATGTCGAGGGAGACGGCAAGCGCTTCCCCCATGCCTCTCGATGACCTCACTCCAGATGTGAATGGCATACGCTAGAAGATCCCCAGTAGACCGATTTCAGCGGAAGCCGTATTGGCGGCCTCTAAGGATCTCGTTATTTTCAAGGTATGCCAGGAGCTTCGTGTTAAGTACACGCTCCATACTCTTACAGAATATGGACGTTACAGAGATGGTTCTGTAGTTGGCCGGGTCAGCTCGACTACCCTTGGGCACGGGCTATACGAAAGCTAGCTTCCGAGCATTAGGCACTTTTCCAGTCTCATACGAAAGGCGGAAAAGGCGTGTCAAGATCGGAGACAGTTCAGGCGCACAGGTTCTGAGAACTATTGCTGGTATTCCGTCCGGGCCACTAGCCTTGTTCACGTCGAGGTTGCGCAGTACCTTACGAACGTCCTTTTGATGGATACGAATGTCCGACATACTCGTCTCGCATCCATCTGGATAAGGAGGGGGCCGCGCGTTACCAGGGTTCAGACGTGAAGATTCCGCAAAAAGAGACTGACATAGCCAGGGACCAAAACGCTTTACTACCTGCTGGGTAAGAACCAAGTTTGGCCCCTATTCAACCAATGTGGTCGAACCGAGCCCCTCTCAACACCATCTTGCAGGACTTGGCAGCCCTGTTGTAGGCTTTCTTCCTTTGACCCACGTCACTCACTTTGCGCGAACGAGCGTCAACCCATGCCAGGTACGCCTCATATTTAAGCGCGTCGGCGCGATGACATTCGGCGCCAAACCATGGCCGGTCAACATGGGTCATTGTTACGTCAGAAAACGGAATGTAGTACTCCATTTCCTGACGCAACACATCCGTCACGACGTCCGCGCACGCCGAAGGATCATCCGAAGAAAAGCAAGTAGGCTGCCAAGGATAGCATGCAAAGAAAGATCGCATGCCATCTTAATCTGCTGACCTGTACCGCCAAACCCGCCGGGTGCCTCTTGGGCTGGGATCGGGCGGGGAGTAGATGGACACAGACTTCACCAGACAATGGTCGGAACTACCCAAAATTGAAGTTATCGGCACAGAGTATCGGTCTGGCTCTGTTGTCAGCAGAAGGTCCAAGCAATTGGCCGTGTGCGAATCAACATCCGGCACCCTCGTTGCCCCCTGGACCTGCTGGGTAAGGTTAAGCGCAAGCGCAAGCTTACGCATCTCCCGTCCAGCAAGCTCAGTGCATGGTATGGGAAGAGCCACTCCTGGTGGTGGGCATTAAAGTCCCCCAGTAACACTAATTGGGCGAAATGATACCGCTGCTGTGCCGCATCAGCCGCCTCACTGAGGTACTCTGTGAGCCTGGTTGTCTCCTGATCTCCGCTGTGCGAGCGGTAGACACAGGCGTAGATAATTTTATCCAGACCTGTGTCCACTAGAGCCCACAGCGTCGAAAATCTTGGGTCCTCAAGGTTACGGAGACGCCGATAGCAGTCTATAGGTGGTAGTGGACTGCAGAGAGATTTGAGTGCAGACCTCTAATTTTGGTGAGGTGCACTTTGTGGGGGAGGGGGTGCAGCCGCTGTTTAAATCCTGTATTCTTTTTCCTTGGCATGTTCAGGGTTAGAAGAGTGAATGATGGAGTCGACCGCATTGTGTAACTTCACACCTAAAGAGAAACTATATAGGCTCCGGAAATGCCTACGAGGGCAAGCGAAGGATGCAGTCACCGCTTTGTTCATAAGCGCCATGTCACCTGACAAAGTGATGTCGACGTTGGAGCTACGGTTTGGTAACCCTGACACCATAATTTCCAGAATAATTCGTGATATTAAAAAGCTTCAATCAATACAACTGGATTATTATAAAGATACCGTCGAGTTTTCGGTGAAAGTGCCAAATATAGTGGAAGCAATACGAGCAGTCGGTCGAGACGAGTACCTATACGGTACCAACATTGTGTCAATCATTCTCTCCAAGCTGCCCACAGTGCTTATCTCCAAGTGGTCCGACTACAGCTTAAAAATGATCTCTGAATGAAAGAAACCCAGGTTAGTTATTTTATCTAATTTTCTACATGAAGAAGCTGTAAAGATTTCCACCACTGCAAGTATTTTCTCTACATTTCGGAATGATCAAAATCTGAAAAGTAAAACAATACTTAAAACGGCCTCACGCACTCAAACCGTACTTGTTCAAGACGAAGAACGTAACGCTAATTGTTTGTTTTGTCACTCAGTGGTACATCATAGTCTCAGCGAATGTAAACAATTTAAGAAAGCATTACGGTGGCAACATGTAAAAAAACATGGTTTATGCTACAAGTGTTTAATATCCAAACACGATAGAAAAACGTGTTTAGCTCCTGTGTGTGAAAATGATGGCTGTAACAACATCGTCTCCTACATTATTCTACGAGTAAACAACATGAACGCGCCGGCGATAACAACAATACATCGGCTTCGAGTGCCACGCCGTCGGCTAACGTGCAACGAGCCGAGCCTACTGTGTCTTCGGAAACAATAACATACATTAACGCGAGTGACAATAAAGTGTTATTGAAAGTGTTACCTATTCGTGTGCACGGCCCTAATGGTATCGTAAATGCCACCGCACTCCTTGAAGACGGGTCAAGTGTGTCGCTAATAAGGGCGGGCCTCGCCGCGCGCGCCGGGCTGCGCGGCCGTCGCGAGACGCTGACGGTGCGCGGAGCGTGGACTAATGATTCGATGGTATGCGAATCTACGGTTGTGAATGTGGACATTGCTGGCTTTGATGATATGTAACATAATAATATAAGAATGCGTTGAGTAAAGGAATTAAGTTTGCCTATCCAAAAGTTATCTGTTATAGAGTAAAGTATTCTCATTTAAATAATATTAAAGATAAATTGTGTACGCTGCCCAGGCCACCGCCGGCGCCACCACTTGCGCTGAGGTCGCCCTGACCATCGTGGAGACTGACAAGGTAAATGACACTTCATCACATGATAGTCTACTTCAAGAAATCCTTGATGAGGTCCGACGCTCGTTTGCATTGGATGCTATGGGTGTGTCTGGCAAGCCGCGCCAGAACGTTGACGATTTGTGCACCATCGATCA
This sequence comes from Orthosia gothica, assembly GCA_949775005.1. Taxonomy (NCBI): domain Eukaryota; kingdom Metazoa; phylum Arthropoda; class Insecta; order Lepidoptera; family Noctuidae; genus Orthosia; species Orthosia gothica. The sequence continues at coordinate 28,328,317 of OX459048.1, forward strand.
GCTTGAGCGATCAGCGGTGCTCGTTAACGGACGCTGGTACATTAGCTTACCTTGGAAGGAGGTAGTTCGCCTCGTATCATGACGCACTGAAATGGATAAAAGGTATCGAAAGGAAAATGGGAAAGGATACCGGTTTTGCTAAAAGATATAAGGAGCGCGTTCATCATTTGTTGGAAAATGATTACGCGTGGGAAGTAGTGGTAAATGGCGTCACATCGAATACGTGGTACCTACCTCATTTTGGTGTTGACAATCCAAACAAAAGTAAACTTCGGCTGGTCTTCGACGCTGCAGGAAAGGTAAATGGTTCTTGCCTCAATAATTATTTACTTACTGGACCTGATCTGCTGTCATCGCTATAATGCTGCGTTTCAGAAAAAATAAAATTGCAGTAACGGGTGACATAAAGGACATGTTTCTCAGGGTGAGGTTCACGCCAAGGATCAGCACGCACTAAGGTTTCTGTGGAAAAATAGTCCTACAGTAAACATCAAAACACATGTCATGACATCTTTGATCTTTGGCGCTAATTGTTCACCATTCGTTGCGCAATTTATTTAAAACAAAAACGCAAGCCACTATGAGTCATCCTTGCCGGCTGCAGTCAATGCTATATACCATTCGCATTACATGGATGACTACATAGATAGCTTGCCGGACGAAACTACTGCTATCGATATGGTGAGTAACATTAGTGACATTCACAGGGCCGGTGGGTTTGAAATCCGAAACTGGACAAGCAACAGTGCCATGGTCTTAAATAGCATACCAAAAGACACCTTAGGTCCGGCTGCAGTAAGGTTCAAAGTCGGTCAGCAATATGTAGGTGAGCGAACGCTTGGGCTTATTTGGTTTCCTTAAGACGATGTGCTAGGTTTTGACGTGTCACTGAAGCGCATCCCGAAAGACATCACTGAGGGCAACAAACGACCCACCAACAGAATTATGTTAAGGGTCGGCAACGGAGGGAAAAGAGGTACGGTGTCCTTTTAACGGTGTGCTTAACGTTGCGTGCTATCCACGTCGAGACTGTTGCTTCTCTCACAACAGACTCGTTGATCATGGCACTGCGTCGGATGGCAGTGAGGCGTGACTGGCCACGTCACTTGTATTCCGACAGTGACACCAACCTAAAAGGCGCTGAAAAGGAACTCCAACGGTCCATGCAGGATCTGGACCAAGCAGTTCTCAAGGACATAGGTGTCAATAATGAGATGGACTGGACTTTCATTCCTCCCGCCAGTCCCCATTGGGGTGGGGCATGGGAGCAACTGATTCGCAGTGTCAAGTCGTCGCTCAAAGTTTTTTTACTCGAGTGGGCACCAAGGGACGAAGTGTTGAGCACACTCCTAGCTGAAGTTGAAAATATAGTGAACAGTCGTCCCTTGATGCACGTTTCGGTTAACCCAGAGGGCATGGAATCCTTCACCCCCAACCACTTTTTACTAGGTACGTCGTCAAACTTACCGGTTGTCCGAGCATTTGACAGTTCTGACCTGTATTTACGCAGGCATTGGCGTACAAGTCAACGATTGGCCGACATGTTCTGCCACAGGTGGGTAAAGGAAATTTTACCAGACCTTCTACCTAGGAGAAAGTGGCAGGGGGAGCAACTGCCGCTACGAGTACTACGAGACTACGTATTGGTTGTGGACCCAAACTCTCCCTGCAATTCATGGCCGAAGGGACTAATAACTGAGGTGTTCCCAGGTGAGGACGGTCGCATCAGGCTAGTGGAGGTGAAGGTGGGCTCCCAGACGTGGCGCCGCTCTGCGGCACGCGTCGCTCCTATAACTCTGGTTGATGAGTGCTGTGTCAGCACTACGGTGGGGAATGTTAGCGACGTGCACAATAGTTTAAGAAATTAGTGATGTAGATACATCCCTAGTTATAAGTTAGCTATAGAGGTGGGTCACACTATGGAAACCCCGCCACCGACAGTCTGCCACTAAACGCCGATCTATGCGTACGCTAATTTTATCTGTCATTTTTGTGCAACGGCCATCTTGTCTTTGTGTAAAGTAATAAACGAGTTTACTAAATCATCTCGTCTTTATGTTGCGTCACACCTGCCAGTTCCTGCAGTACCACTCCTAACAGGAACACTTTTTTGTCTGTCTGTCCGCGTGCCAAAACCTTTCTCTCAAGAATGCGTCGCTGTATAAAAATGAAAATAAACCATACCAATATTATAAATGCGAAAGTAACTCTATCTGTCTGTCTGTCTGTTACCATTTCACGCTTAAACCGCTAAACCGATTTAGATGAAAGTTGGAATGGAGATAGTTTGAGACCCGGGAAAGGATTTAGGCTACTTTTTTTCATAAAACACGTAGGGGCGAAATGGGGGGTGAGGCAGTTTTGTTTATAACTTCTTATTATAGCTAAAACCGCTGAACCGATTTGGAAAAAGTTGGTATGGAGATATTTTGAGACCCGGGAAAGGACAAAGGCAATTTTTTGTCATAAAACACGAAGTGGGAGAAATGAGGCAATGTTAATTTTATATGCTACTTCTTATCATGCAACTGCATCTTAATAAAACCGATTAAGATAAAATTTGGTATAGAGATAGATTGAGACCATGAGAAGGACATGGCACGGACACGGACGGGCTACTTGCATAAAACATGAAAGGGAAGAAGGTGGAGATGGGGTGTTACTTTTGTATGAAACTTCTTAATAGGGCTGAAACCAGTACATGATGGACATCCCACCCATACGAATCAAACGTTTTGGGAATACTTTTACGGTTAGCTACGGAGTGGAATTCCCTGCCAACATACAACCTGGGAGTCTTTAAGCCAAGAGTGAATATGTTTCTTCTAGGTAAGCGTGCTACATTGTCGACCACATCGTCGCTTACCATCAGGTGAGATAGTGTTCAAGCGCGGCCCTATCAATAATTATAAAAAAAGTAACTGATGACCCGATTTAGATGGCATTTGGTATGGAGGAAATAGTTGGAGACCTTGGGAAGGACATATACTACTTTATTTGCATATAACATGAAGGGGGAAAAATGCAGGTGTGTTAATTTTGTATGTAACTTCTTATCATGCAACTTCCTCTTATTATGAACCGATTTAGATGAAATTTGGTATGTAGATAGTTTGAGACCATGAGAAGGACTACTTGCATAAAACACAATAGGGGAGAAATGGGGGATGGGGCGTTAGTTTTGTATGAAACTTATTAATAGTGCTTTGACCGATAAACCGATTTAGATGGAATTTAGTATGAGAAAAGGGGAAAGCGGTGTTCATACGTCAAATCCCAATATTTCCACTAACCTACCATTTAAATTCAAAAGAAAAGACTGTTTCCAAGCAAACTAGGTTTTTCTATTACTATTAATAAAGCTCAAGTGTAGCAGGGGTGCATTTGCTCTGCTTTACCCACGGCCAGCTACGGTTATGTTCGCATATGTCTAGGACCCAGAATGTATATGTACTAGCACCAAATGAAAGGACATACAGTATAGTATATATCAGCATCGTAAAATGTTGTACCCATGATTAACGGCATAATTAAGAAACATCAATTAGCTGTAGATAAAATTTATCGTTGAGTGGTATCTTCAATTTGCAGCAAATCAGAACCTATGACTCTTTAGCATATTTATTTCCTTTTGTAAATAGTTAACCTATACCTGTATTGACCAACATCTTCAATTAAATAAGTTAATCGTTTTTACGTTAATACTTCCTGTACCTATACAGGCTGAGTTTTCCAAGTGGGCGTGGATGGCCAAATCATCTCTATGAAGAATAGCACAAAACAATCAAGGAGTCACGGGGCCGATTTTGATTAAGACTATAACTGCAACATTGGATTTTTCTCACGCTGTATGTCGTAAACCAGAATTGATTATGTAATATGATTATGAATGAACTAGATCCCAAATAAGTTATGTGGTAAAAGATATTATGAATACTTATTAATATGAAAAAAAATTGCGGATGACATCGTCATAATGGGAGAGTCACTGCAAGACTTGCAGCAGATGCTGGATAGCCTGGCTGATTCTTATTTATTTATTTAAACTTCATGTACAATGGTGATACATAGGCGGACTTAATGCAGCAAGGCATTCTCTACCAGTCAACCTTTGGGTTAAAAAGAACACAACAGTGGTAGGAGTCCAAAATAAAAATAAAAAATGAACAATAATTAAAATTGGATTAAACTATCTAACTAAAAAAATACATAAATAATTTCTAAAACAATAGACTAATAAATATTATAATAAATACTATATTCTAAACGAAACAGAAATTTTAATATAATATATATGACGAAGACCGAGCTATGTAAGAGAGAAAATTTAAAAATTTACTCTCAGCTTTTCTCTTTTTCTCTCTTTTTCTCTCAGCATTCTTCTGCACGCATCGGTCTCCGGATGAAATTAGACAAAACCCAGGTAATGTTCAATTCACACGTCACTCCGGGATCGATTGTGGTTAATGGCGGTGTTCTCAAAGTTGTTCGAGAATACGTTTACCTCGGGCAAACTCTGCAGTTTGGTAAGAACAACTTTGAGAAGGAGACTAGCAAAAGAATACAGCTGGACTGGGCGGCGTTTGGAAAACTTCGTCGAGTCTTCTCGTCGCGTATCCCACAAAGCCTTCAACCAGTGCGTCCTACCTGTTATGACCTACGGTGCCAAGACGTGGACACTCACAATACGGCTGGTTCATCAGTTCAAAGTTGCTCAGCGAGCTATGTAAAGGGCTATAATATACTCGGAGTCTCTCTAAGAGAGGATCCGGCAGAGAACCAAAGTTGTCGACATAGCTCACAGAATAAATAAGCTGAAGTGGCAATGGGCCGGCCATATAAGTCGTAGAACCGATGGGGTAAACGTGTTCTTGAGTGGAGACCGCGAACTGGTAAACGTAAGGTAGGACGCCCTCAGGCTAGGTGGAGCGACGACCTGCGCATGATGGCTGGTAGCAGCTGGATGACAGTTGCCGTAAATTGAACCAAATGGCGTGCAATTGGAGAGGCTTATGTCCAGTAGTGGACTGCTATAGGCTGATGATGATGATGATGATGATGAAAAAAAAACAAATCAAAGTTACAGGCATATCTTCTAAAACTAACTTATCGCAATACTGAGGATCTTCTTTTGGAAAATGTTGGTTGCATAATTAAATAGCGGCAGTTATTTATAAAAGTTATATTATGATAATTATTAAACTGTAGCATAAGCTCGCACACTTCCTCACAATTAAACTCACAGTCACACAGACTCTTTCACAAACATACACACACTCTCAAACACCCACACAAACAAAACTCCAGTCAAATACACTAGAGACATACACTACACATTCATTTAATGTTTTTTTAGTGTAGTTTGTATGTAACTCTTTATCAACAACCTTTTCTTATTATGAACCGATTTAGATGTAATTTGGTAAGGAGATATTTTGAGACCCTTAGAAGGAAATATACTTCTTCTTTATGCATAAAGGGGATATACGAAGAGGAGAAATGGGGAGAGAGTTACTTTTATATGTAACTTATTATAATGCAACTTCTTTTATTATGAACTGATTTAGATGAAATTTGGTTTGAGACCCTGAAGACTACTTCTTTGTGGCAAAAATTCAAAGGGGTATAAATGGAAGGGGTTAGTTTTGTATGAAATTTCTCATCATGGGGATCGATTCACTTCAAACTTTGTGGCAATACTTACGTCACGAATAATTAAAGTGTATTGTTTATTTTAATTACCCCTAAAAGGGGGTAGGGATTTTAAAGATTAGATGTACAAATTTTCTTCATGAAGTTGAATTTTGCCAAGTATGTGTATAAAGATAGAAAACGTTAGTTAAGAAAGATTTTAGTTAATTTGAATTTTAAGGGGGTAAATGGGTAATGGGTCAATGTGGCGGCTTGGGAAGGCCTATGTCCAGTAGTAGACGTCGTTCGGTTGATATGATGATGATGATGAAATGGGATAAGCTGATCTTTTAATTACGGCTTCCGATTTGGTTGAAACTTTGCAGGCATGTTTTTGATAACAAATGATTGAGATCTGCATATTTATTAAGATTAAGTAATGGGATGAGACTTCGTTTTACACAATAAGGGAGGGAGGGAGGGTGCCAATATATAATATTATCAGGTATGAGAAAAGGAGAAAGCAAAGCTCAAGGGTAGCAGGGGCGTATTTAGAAAATCCATGTTTTACCTTCGGCGAGCTTCATGTAGCTGCTGATGTTCGCGTATGTTTAAGGCCCAGAATGTGTATGTATATATATAAATAAAATAAAAAAGCCTGTATTTCCTTATCCTTACTTTCCATTTCAAATGTTGGTATTTGTATGTTAGTGTTTAGTTAGTTATTTATGTTTTGCTTATTTACTAAATGTTAGTAGTTTTGCTATTGGATATGGACCCCTCCTCGGGTGACGGCCTCCTCCAGTCCTTGCCACTCATCTCTGTCCTTGCCTATAGTTTGCCAGTCCTTTCCCATTAATTCTGTTATATCGTCAGACCATCGTCTTTTCGGTGTCCCTACCCTTCTTTGGCTGATTGGCCCTTTCCACCTTGTAGTATTGATTGTCCATCTGCTGTCTGTGTATCTCGATACGTAACCAGCCCACTGCCATTTCAATTTTAAAGCTTGTGTTATCTTGTTTATTTATCTTTGTTTTCTGTCTGATTACTTTGCGCCTGACTTTTTGTATTTTTCTTATGTTTAGGATACTTCTCTCCATTGCTCTTTGTGTTGTAGTGATCCTTTGTTTTTTAATGTGTATGTATTAGCACCAAATGAAAGGACATACAACATAGCATATAGCAGCAACCTAAAATGTTGTACCCATGATTAACGGCGTAATTAAGGAATGACAATTAACTAAAGATAATAATTATGACAGAGATCTGCAATTCGCAGCAATGCAGAAACTATGACTCTGTAGTTTATTTGTTTCGTTTTGTAACCTTTATCTAAATAATAACATCTGAACGGGTCGATCTTCAAGGTTAAGCAACGCTTGACGAGGTTGGTCCGTGGATGGGTAACCATTTCAACATACCGAGTTTCCTCCGTGCCTCGGAAAGCCCGTTAAGCCGTTGGTCCCGGCTATTATTAGATTAATATACACTGGTACTCAGCTGAATCGACCCCAACAACAATTGGGAAAAGGCTAGGCAGATGATGATGATGACCTGTATTGACTAACGTTTTCAAGTTAATCGGTTTTACGTTAATGTTTCCTGCTTATATACAGGCTGAGATTTCAAGTGGGCGTGGATGGCCAAATCATCACTATGTAGAATAGCACAAAACAATCAAAGGAGTCAAAGGCCTGATTTTGATATAAACTAAAACTGCAATATTGAATATTCCTCACCCTGTTACTCGTCAACCACAATTGATTGACAAAATCTATAGTAACGCGGGCGAAGCTGCGGGTAATTATATATTAGTTATTCCTCTTGGTAAAAAGTGCATCTTGTTTTATTCATAACCAACTTTAAAGAGATAGAACGTTGTAAGTACTGCACTGTGCTGTGATGTGTCATGCCTTCAGCCCCCCCGGAATATCCATCGGGCCCTCCCGTCTGGTCGCCAACCAGCACGATGGTGCATTCCGGGCTTTTTCGACAGTTGGCGGGGCAGCCTTTCGTGTGTGGCTGGCACACTACTTGGGCCCCCAACTACCTGCGGTCGGCCAGCGGCACACCATGCCTCGTATCCCGCTACCCTACACGACTAGTCTCCCGATACATCCTTAACAGCGCGTGTCAAGCTGGTCAGCCTGCAGTGGAACAGCTTTCTCGACCCAACTCCTCTAGTTAGCTACATCGAACATCGTACCGGAACACGGCTAGGCCGCTTTGCGGTACGTCTTTCCCCGGCGGGTGGTCACAAGCTTTCGCCCGAAGCCTACCACCAGTTAGTGTCACCTGATTTGCACCACCCGGGGACCACTTGTAGGGAATCAAAAAAGAAGTGCACACGTACGGACGTTGGTGACTCGGCCCCTAAAATTTGATTGCTGCTGCTTGGTCATTTCGTGGGATCAAAATAGCTCTTTCCCAAAACCAGGCATTTTCGCAAGTTGCTATTTGCGTTACGTTCCTATATTTAGATGACATGAGGTCTCGCATCAATGAAACTGTGCAACACAACTTTTCTTTGTTCCTGCGGATACACACAGTTACCAATCTCAGGGTGCAAATCAGAAAACGCCTGTGTATACGTATTTTCGTTGCCTCCTTATTGTTGCCTCATTTATTCAAAGTCAAAGTCAAAGTCAAATGTGTTTATTTCAAGTAGGCCATTATGTGGCACTTTTGAACGTTAAAATTTACATTTAATAAAAATTGATTCTACCGTGCATTCGGAAATGTAGGTTGTTATGGACAAGAACGTACAAGAAACTCCATACTAACTCTTACTTACAAATAGTGCAAACATAGGTACATTACCTAATTAAACAACAACAGAACAGTGTGCGAGTCAATTTTTTTAAACAAAAAAAAGAAGAAAAAATAAAATAAAGCGTTACTATAATTATGAATATAATACAAATTAACCATTTTGATTTTGTCCACACCAAAGATAGGCCTATGGAGCAGGACCAGCATGTTTCCAAGCATTCTTATCTTGAATATAATCATCTAATTTGTAATATGCTTGTTTACAAAGTGTGCTTTTAACTGTTGTTTTAAATTTTCTTTCATTTAACTTTAATATCTCACAAGGTATTTTGTTATAGAATTTAACACAGTACCCCATGAAAGATGTGTGTACTTTAGCTAATCTATATGATGGTTGATCTAACTTATCTTTATTTCTGGTATTACAATTGTGTCTATCACTAACTTTACTAAAGAGATTTAAATTTTTCCTTACATACATAATACTTTCAAAAATGAATTGGCAAGAAACTGTCATAATATTAATCTTTTTAAATAGCTCCCTAAGAGATTCTCGGTGACTTAACTTACATATGGCTCTGACAGCTCTCTTTTGCAATATAAATATTGATTCAATGTCAGCCGCCCGACCCCACAGTAAAATACCGTATGACATAATGCTGTGAAAGTAACTAAAATAGACCAAACGCGCGGTTTCAACATTCGTTAACTGTCTTATCTTTCTAACAGCATAAGCGGCTGAGCTCAGTCGTCCTGCCAGAGATGTTATGTGAGGCCCCCATTGTAATTTGTCATCTAGAGTGATTCCTAGGAAAACTGTTTGATTTACATAGTCCAGCTTTTCTCCATTCAATATGATGTCACATTCGCTACTTCTAACATTCGGCAATGTGAATCTAATACATTTGTTTTTTTTTTTCATTTAGTACCAAATTGTTTGCCGTGAACCAAGTTTGGACCTGATGAATAGACTTATTCACATCATCAAGATTTTGTGATCGTCGATCTATTTTAAATATCAAAGATGTGTCATCAGCAAATAACACGATCTTCGGTTGATTTTGTAATAATTGAGGCAAATCGTTAATGTAAACTAAAAAGAGGAATGGACCCAATATAGAGCCTTGAGGAACGCCCATTGTCATTTCAGACCCTAGTGAGTTTACGCCGTTTACCTGAACTTTAAGTTGTCTGGCTTTCAAATATGATCTAAGTAATTCAAGGGCCGTATGCCTAATCCCATAGTGCTCGAGTTTTAACAATAGTGTCTCATGGTTAACGCAATCGAACGCTTTCGAGAGGTCGCAAAGATTCCAATGGCGTCTTGTGCTTCTTCCCAGGCGTTAAAGATGTTCTTTATTAGGGTGACGCCAGCGTCAGTTGTGCAACGCCCTTTGGTGAAACCGTATTGTTGATCATGGAAGATGGAATGTTTATCAGGTTAAGTTATCAGGTCGAGTCCTGGCCTGTCTTCAAAGAGAGGAATGCTCTTGCAACTTCCAAAGTTAACGGTGGTTCCGTGTCGATGTGTGGCCGGGATGGTTTAGAAATGACTTGCAGCGCGTCAGGTGTTGATGTTGCTGACGAACGGAAGACCTCCTCAAAGTGATGACGCCAGCGTAAGAGCTCCCCTTCCGACGTCACTATGAGCTGACCATCTTTAGACGCTCAAGTCTTCAAGCTTCTTCTTATACTTGCTGTTACCTGCCAAGGTTTTGGTACTCGTAACTTGATACAATTCCTTCAGGTTACCGGTGTTTTTGTAGTTTGTTGAGCACAATCAGCAGAACCATCAGCCCACTGCCTCCTATCTTTACGGGTGTTGCGATAGATTTTTCTGCGTTTCTGACGGTACTGCATGTTAAGGTCGGCTCGCATGGCGTCATTACGGATCTCAAGCAATCTAAGTTAAAGTTCTGTCTTCGATCAGGCTCCAAGTGTGCTGTGAAATCCAGTCTTCGCGTGAATGAGTCGGTTTGTATATAAGCCACTTTGATGCTTTTTCACTCCTCGTCCAATGAGTCCGAACCGGTATCAAGTCTCGAAAAACGATTATGTAGCTCGGGTCACGGAATTTGCTCACGTCAAACCTTCTTCCGATCTTGCTGGGTCCTCCAGCCGCACGGGCCACTGCAATCTTAAACCGGCTTACCGCAACTACCAGATGGTGGTCGCTATCAATGTCGGCGCCCCTGCGGTTTTGGACATCGAGCAATGAGGAACGCCATTTGGCGCTAATGGCAAGGTGGTCAATCTGGTTCTTAGTTACTCCATCGGGTGAGTTCCACGTTTACTTGTGGTGGTCCCCATGTATAAATAATGTTCCTCCAATGGTCAGGTCGTGGTTCTGGCAAAATGCGACAAATCGGTCTCCGTTCTCATTACAAACGCCAAGCCCCTGCCTACCCATGTGCCACTTGCGGTTTGCTTTAACGCTCCCAACCTTTGCATTCAGGTCCCCCATGACTAGGACAATATCTTGTTTCTTGATGCTCCTAAGGGTGGCGTTGAGGGCTTTGTAGAAATCGTCTATGGTATCCTCTGGCGATGCATTAGTTAGGGCGTAGCACTGTTCGATGGAGATCTGGCGGGTTCTCGAGTAAAACCGGGCGTACATGATTCGGTCTGAGATCGGCTTCCAGTCAAGAAGGCTATTCTTAGCTGCATTAGAAAGGAGGAGCCTTAAGCCGTACTCGCACACATCTACCTCACTTTCTTTACCAGAATACAGCAAAGTCAAGCCCCGGGACGTTCTCAGCTCACCGAATCCGTTTCTTTTTACTTCACTTAGACCGAGTACAACAATAACTAAACATTAATTATTTGTTACGAAAGTGCTGCCGCAAAGTTTGAAGTGAATCAATCCCCATAGTATGAAGTTTCATACAAAACCAACCCCTCCCATTTCTCCCCATTCGATTTTTAACCAGTCGAACGTGACAGCAACTGATTCAGTTGGTGTCACATTTCGCATGAAACGTGACACCAACTGATTCAGATGTCTTCACAGACGGCAACATTTGACGTATTTTTTTTTTTTAGAACTTTGCCTATCTCTGTCGTATATGTACCAACATGTAGTGTAATAGACGAGGATGACAAATAAGCACTCAGACCCAACGCTCGCTACTTTAGGCACCTAATTTTTATATCGGTGGCGGGATCAACGACATGAGGCGTAATTTTGAAAGCTTGTGTTATTAAAAAAATGTATGGGGAGGTGTGATCTAATTATTGATTTATGTAAAATAGGGTGTAATAATATATAAAAAATAATAAAAAATCATAATAATGGTTTACTTTCTTTTTTCTATCTACTTTTGTAAAATAAACCTGAGAAAATTTCATATTCACATAGAAGTAGCCTATGTCCTTCCCAAGGGCTCAAACTATCTCTATACACAATTCCATCTAAATCGGTTCATCGGTTAATGCCCTATTAAGAAGTTTCATACAAAACTAACGCCTCATCCCCCATTTCTCCCCCTTCGTGTTTTATGCAAGTAGCCTATGTCCTTCTCAGGTTCTCGAACTATCTCCATACCAAATTTCATCTAAATCGGTTCAAAATAAAAAGAAGTTGCATACAAAATTAACACTCTCCCCATACCTCCCCTTCATGTTTTATGAAAACAAACCTTTCCAAGGTCTCAAACGATCTCCATACCAAATTTCATCTAAATCGGTTCAGCGGCTTAAGCCATATTAAGAAGTTTCATACAAAACTATTTAACCCCCCAATTCTCCCTCATTGTATTTTATGAAAATAAAATGACACTCCCCCCATTTCTCCCCTTCATGTTTTATGCAAACAAAGTAGTTAATGTCCTTCCCAAGGTCTCAAACGATCTCCATACCAAAATTTCATCTAAATCGGTTCTTCTTCTACACTACACTACCCTACCCTACCCTACCCCACACTTCCCTACCCTACACTACACTACACTACACTACACTACCCTACCCTACACCACCTTACCCTACACTACCCTACCCTACACAAAGCAAAAATAGCTTATACAATAGCAATAAAGCTCAAATTGATTCTACGTTTTAGTTAGAAAACTTTTGTATGGGAAAAGGAAAAGGGCTGTTTTAATAATTTTTCCGGCAATTATTAGAATTGTTCTAAAAACCATCTTTGAACTTCAACGAACATTTAAAAAAAAGAATTGGCCAAATTGGTATAGACGTTGTTGAGTTATGCGCTTACCAACACATTTTGCGATTCATTTTTATATTATAGATAGATATTATATTATAGTATGGATTGGATAAATCTCTTCAAGGCGATTTAATACTTATTCTGAGGATTTATCTATATTGTGGATAGACCAGGAGCTAGAGAGCTCTAACTACTGAACGTTAAGCCTGAGCCTCACCTCAATAGTGTTCAGATATAAATGTTGTTGGATAGATCTCTTTAAGGTGAATATTTCTTATATTGGAGACTTCTCAGGATTGTGGATAGGATTACAGCGCTTTAAATGTGAGACATTAATTCTATGTTTTAAAATTATGGTCTTTTGCCAATCAATTAATATTTTTTTATTATTGTGCCATCATCATATCATCGTTTCTCAAGCCTATAATCGATCGATTTAAAACTTTATTCCTTGATGATGTTGAGGATCAATGAGTGGCTACAGTGACTACTCAGTTAAACAGAACGTTAAATCTGACCCTCGCCACAATACATTGGATAGATCGTTTCAAGGCAAATATTTCTTACTTTCCTGGATTGTGGATACATGACGAGCCAGCACTCTTAATATAAGTAATGATATCTATTTTTGTAAATTCTGGAACGTTAAGCTTGCTCCTCACTTCAATAGCGTTAGAATATAATATCGTAGGATAGATCTCTTCAAGGTGAATACTTATTAAATTGAAGACTTCTTTGAATTGTGGTTTAATTAACTTTCATTCATCATATCAGCCAAAAGCCGTCCACTGGTGTACATAGGCCTTCCCCAAGCGTCGCCACATTGACTGGTCCCGTGCGTTCCGCATCCAGTGGATCCCCGCAATCTTCACCAGGTCATTGGTCCACCTGGTGGGAGGCCTTCCAACGCAACGTCTTCCAGTTCGCGGTCGCCACTCCAGAACTTGGCCCGAAGGGCCATCCGTTCTGCGAGCAATGTTCCCTACCCACTGCGACTTAAGTTATGCAATTCTTCGGGCTATGTCTGTAACCCTGGTTCAATTGCGGATCTTTACAATTCTGATTCAATCACGCAAGGTGACTCCGAGCATAGCCCTCTCCATTGCCCTTTGGGTGACTGTAAGCTTTCTGATGAGGCCCATTGTCAGCGACCACGTCTCAAAGCCATAGGTCATCACTGGCAACACACACTGGTCATAGACTTTCGTCTGGTCTTGAGACTCTGTGGTAAGTTTTAAACTTTCATTAATACTGTGCATTTTACTTATCATTTCACAAGTCTATAAAGATCGTTTTACAAAACTCCTAGATGCTGTTTTAGGATCAATGTATTAAGTGGCGACTCAGTCTAACAGAACGTTAAGCTTTAACTGTGGGCTTGGGGTCTCAGAGGCCTCGCCTTATCTGAAAATATCCTTTCAGGTTAGTGGCAAAACAAGAGGTTGCAAGTGGTTGACTTGCCAACTTTAAAACATGTGAGTTTTTAGCTTTTTTTTTTTTTTGATAATAATAATAATAAATTTGTTTATTGACACAAAATTCAGGTGTAACATACTTTGCCACCCATTAACCGCACATTTGTGGTTCATTTCATAACATAAGCTGTGCAATAAATTAATAAAAAAGACATGGTAAAATAAAAGAAATGAAAGAAGCCTGCATGCTCTTATCTATACCATTGTTTATCATTATTGAATACCAATATTCGAAACAGGAAAGATTTGTTTGTTTGTTTGTACCGAAAAGGCTCTGAAACTACTGGACCAATTTAAAAAATTCTTTCGCTTATGGAAAGCTACATTATGCCCGAGTAACGTAGGCTATAATTTATTTATAAAAATAGAGATCCTTGTCAAATTTGCAATAATGTAACCCAAAGCAGCACAATTTTGCCTTTAAAAGTCATTATTTGGCGTGCGCTGAGAAAACTATTGATGGTACATAAAAATTATGTACCACATGATTAAAGTAATCATTATTAACTACAAAAAAGTCTGCCAGAAAATATATCTCACTATCATAGATAAGGCACAATAGAAGCTTATTTTTTCTAAAATTATTAGAAACAAAAGTTGGTTACTTTCGTATTGTAGTATTAATTTATTCAAATAAATAGTTTAACAAATTGGTAATTAGGTAGGTAGGCTAGTTAGGGTAGGTGGGTAGGTAGGGTAGGGTAGGGTAGTTAGGGTAGGTGGGTAGGTATGTAGGGTAGGCTAGGATAAGTAGGATAGGGTAGGGTAGGTAGGTTAATCGGTAGGGCAGGTGAGTAGGTAGGTAAGGTAGGAGGGTAGGCAGGTGGGTAGGATAGGTAGGGTAGATAGGTACCACCTGATAGGTATAATAATAATAATAATAAAAGGAAACCGAAGGTTTTGTCTTTGCGATTATGGACGAAGTTATGATGACGAACAACTACCGGAAATACATTGTGAAGGACGGCACAGTTGACATCTGTCGGGCATGTCACCGGCCGGGAGAATCTATCCGTCACATTATCTCCGGTTGTTCTAGTCTGGCTAACGGAGACTACTTGCATAGACACAACCTTGTAGCCAGGATTATCCATCAGCAACTTGCTCTTAAATACAATCTTGTGGAATCGGAAGTGCCTTACTATAAGTATGTGCCCGACCCAGTTCTCGAAAATGGCAATGTCACATTGTATTGGGATCGGTCTATCATTACTGACAGGACTATTGTTGCCAATAAGCCTGACATAGTGGTGATAGACCGACTAGAGCGTCGCGCAATGATTGTTGATATACCGGTCCCCCATGACGAGAACCTCGTGAAGGCTGAGAGAGATAAGAAAAGCAAGTATCTCGATCTGGCTCGCGAGGTTGTCGACATGCGGGATGTGAATACAGCAGTCATCGTGCCGATAGTCGTGACGGCCAATGGCATAATAGCCAAGAGCCTCGACGAACATCTGAGGGGGCTCTCGTTGGGCAGCTGGATCAAGGGCTTGATCCAGAAAGCGGTACTCCTGGACACGGCGCGTATCGTTAGGAGGTTCCTCTCTCAGGAGCCCTGACCACCGGTAGCTTGGACCCTGTTCCCGATACCGGTGGGCTACTATTTTTGTATTTTTAAATGTTTTTTTATTTTATTTTTTATAGAATAATATTTAAAAATGTAAAGATATGTATATATAAAATGAATAAATGGAATAATAATAATAATAAATATATTTGTTAGAATATTGTTGTTACATAGGTGTTACACAAAATAGGTATATAGCCAGTTGTTGGGAGTGAAGCCGCGGCGGTCAGCTAGTCTGCAATAGCCTCGCTTACGTGTTTGTGCGCGTGTGTGTGTATGTTCGTGGTGGAAGTAGTAAATATGTACCCAGTTTAAGAAGTTTGGCCGGAAATGAGTCCCATCCTGTGGCACAATCTATTCTTAGGTTATAAACCACCTTCTCAATTGCGGCCTTGTCCGGAGATAGCAAAACCATAGATTCACTTGCCAAGGATGTTTGAAGTTTATGTGGGTCAATTGGTGTAATTTGATTTTGAATAATAGTGTCAACAATTCTGAAGATACGAAGGAGAGTAAGGATCGTGAAGAACAGAAAAGAGTAGAGAAAGAGTGTGGGACTCTCGGCACGGTCAAATAGGCAGCAACTTCAACCGCTTCCAAAATACCGACACATGGTTATACTTTCGGAGGCCAAAAATGAAGAGGATGCACAAGTTCTGTAAACGATCAAGCTTATCAAGAAGTTTCTCAGTCGCATCAAGGAAGCAGACATCCGCACTGTCAAGAGGAGGAATAAGAAGAGACTGAACAAGAGTAACTTTAGTTGAGAAAGGCAGGAACTTCTGCAGACGTTTCAGAGATCGAATCGAGCAAAACACCCTCCTAAGCAAGAATAAGAAGCAGGAAAACTTGAGCAATGTGAACCTTCCAAGATAGGTTGCAGTCTAAGAAAACACCAAAGTTTTTGAGTTTCCCACATTGGGCGTAAGTCGATCCGCTTACTCCCAATGTGTTGTATGTTGTAAGTGGATCCGTTCAGAGAGGAAGATATACGTATGCTGATAATAATATGTTTTTAGTGTATTCGTGTTTTGTGTAATGAGTTGTTATCGTGTTGAATTTCTTGAGATTCTTTAGCTATGTGTCCAACATAGCTCCTTTTCTGATTTTTGCGCGATTTTTTTTCAAAACTTGATACCGGATATATACCATTATGTTCCGTAAGGTGTAGGACCATTGTGAGCGGTCAGGTCCCTGTCCTATAAGTAATCGCTGGCAAAACACACCGGTCATAGAATTCGTCTTGAAACACTGTGGCAAGTTGGACGAGAAGATACCGCGCAACTTCCCGAACGCTGCCCAGCCGAGTCGGATTCGACGGTTGACCTCTTTCTCGAAGTTCGCATTACCCAATAGTTTTGTACCAGGTAGACATAGTCGCCCACAACTTTAAGTGTAGAGTCTTCTAGAGACCTTGATAGGAGTGGGCGTAACATGGCCATTCAACATCACGTAGGTTTTGTCCATGTTCATCCTCAGACCCACTCTTTCGGAAGCTCTGCTGAGATCATCGAGCGTTGTACTGGGCTCCTCCATGGTCTCAGCCATAACTACTACATCGTCAGCAAACCGAAGGTGAGTGATGTACTCGCCATTGACGTTGATGCTTAGCCCTCTCCAGTCCAGAACCCCGAGGACATCCTCCAGTGCAGCGGTAAACAGGTTCGGAGATATGATGTCTCCCTGTCCCACACATTGCTGCAGAAGGACGGGTTCATTATTATCATTTAGGGTTATTAGGTGTTCATTAGGGTTATCATTTATCGCCAGAAATTATAGAACGCCACCTGCTATGATCATTGAAAAAGTAATTTACATCTAAAATACATAACTGGAAGACTTTGCATTAGACGGCTTACGTCTAGGCTGACTGATGGCCTGGTGAAGGTCACGCACGGGACCGTTCAATGTGCTACACTTGGGGTAGGCCTAAGTGCAGATGTGGACGTCTTTCGGCTGTAATGATGATGATGATGATGACATCCAAAATTCTATAACAAATATTAAGTATGAACGACAACTGCAAGTGATTGCTACTCTGTGGTGGATTACTAACTATGTGACCGGTGACTCGAACGCGGTCACGTACAACGGCCAGACTCACGAGTTCTATAATCTGCTGACATGACGTTTAACGTGAAATCGTGCTTAAATAACTTTACTTTCTATCAGGAGCCACGCGATCATTTCAATTGGTTTGATAATTGAGACGTTGTGTCTATTTGGCGGTTGTTTGATTTGTGGTCGAATTTGCTGACATGACGATTAACGTGAGATCGTGCTTCAATAACTTTAAATTCTATCAAGAGCCACACGATCACTTCAATTAGTTTGACATTTGAAACTTTGTATCTGTTTAGCGGATGTTTAATATGTGGTTGACTATTCAACTGAAGGAACTGAAGGTTGCGGGCATCTTCAGGATGCGATACGCACGGGACCGGTCAATGTGCCGACACTTGGGGTAGACCTAAGTGCAGATGTGGACGTCTTTCGGCTGTAATGATGATGATGATGATGACATCCAAAATTCTATAACAAATATTAAGTATGAACGACAACTGCAAGTGATTGCTACTCTGTGGTGGATCACTAACTATGTGACCGGTGACTCGAACGCGGTCACGTACAACGGCCAGACTCACGGGTTCTATAATCTGCTGACATGACGTTTAACGTGAAATCGTGCTTAAATAACTTTACTTTCTATCAGGAGCCACGCGATCATTTCAATTGGTTTGATAATTGAGACGTTGTGTCTATTTGGCGGTTGTTTGATTTGTGGTCGAATTTGCTGACATGACGATTAACGTGAAATCGTGCTTCAATAACTTTACATTCTATCAAGAGCCACACGATCACTTCAATTAGTTTGACATTTGAAACTTTGTATCTGTTTAGCGGATGTTTAATATGTGGTTGACTATTCAACTGATTGTGGCTTCGGGTGTTTGCCTTTATTGCAATAGGAATTCCTTAAATAAGTTCCAAAAATCTTACTAATAGTAGCTTTGGGTATTACATTCAGTTGAGTGTAAGATAAGCAACACTGAAACTCAAACCAACACAGCAGTTAGTAGATATTGTTTGCATTTATTAGTTCAAGTTTAAAAACACAAACAAGGCTTAGCTATAGTAACAGTTATATGAAATCATAGTTTTAAAATTAGTTAAAGAAACTGCCACGAGTTGACTCATTCAACCGAATAACCGGGTTTCTCCCATTTTAATCTCATCGCAGCCAAAACTCGACACTTCAAAGCTAACCCTTTTCTATTCAGTTTTCAAAGATTTAAGCGAGGTGTTACGTCGGAAATCCCATTAAATTCGGATCCAGTAGTTTTTGCGAAGCACGTACGAAAGGACGTGCTCACAAAATGAAAGAAAAATTTCACCTAGCATTTACGTGGTACGTTGAACTCGTACTAAGTGCGAATCCTTGCGTATTATTAACAGAACGGCTCTCTGCCTGTCTGTATTTTAAAACGTATTTAATTCGTCATTTATTTATAAAGATTCATGTGTTAGGAAAGAATCTATTAAACACCCGCTGTACCGTATGCACCATTGGCCTGCACCATCAATGGTGCAGAGGAGACTAATAAGTTTCGGTTGCACCACTAATTAGTTTCGGTTGTTAAGTTTTGCGCAAATGAAACTGCATTGATTATGGTCTCATCTGCACCATTGAGATGACACTATACTATCAATGCGGTTGTAGGTATTTCCTTAAAATATTTCCTCTTTGCATGTTCTAATGTTATTTAAGTGTTGACAAGATAACTATTTAGTTTTAAATGTTTTATTTTTTTTTGTCTTAAAGATTTCCTTTTAGCTAACAATCATCACGAACGCGATCGTATTTTAATTTTTATTTCGGAAGCAGCTACAGAAATGATTAAAAGCGGGCAAATATTCTTCTGCGAAGGTACCTTCAAAAAATGACCTAGACCATTGCACAAAGGATAAAAACATTGTAGTTCCGGTTGCTTATATACTTTTGGGAAATTTAAGAAAAATCGTGTTCAGTACCATTATCGCAAAAAAACAGCAAAAAAAAACACGTTTGTTGTATGGGAGCCCCATTTAAATTCTTTTTTATTCTGTTTCACGCAAAGATATTATTGTCACTGATTTATATTATAACCCCAACATGTTTACCTTATTACCATTCACACACACAAGCCTTTTTCTCAAGGGGGTATCGACGCCACCTACTACGATCCTTACCTCCTTTTGCTTCGTTTACGTTCATACATTTTGTCATACACACACCGTTAAGAGAAAATACCGTCAGAAAATAAAAATAAACAGTAAACTCAAACCAACCCAGTGGCGAAGAAAGACAACCACAAAAAGAAAATAAATAAGAAATACTGAATAAAAATATTAAAATATACTTAAAACCAAACGACTGATTGCGTTGAATCTAATTCAATTATAAAATTTTCCAACAGATTTTATACGGTTGAAAAAATCTTGCATTTATCGGAGCGAGTTGCATTTTTTTGAGAAAAACGACGGCTGACGATACGCTAGCAAAAAATGGACGATATCAATTTGGCTCAGGTTTTCGACGGCAACTATTAAAGTGAATAGTTAGAGGTGAGTATACGGACACAAAGTGATGGGGTATTGGAAGATCGTTTTGAAATTTAATGAACACTATTATTTTATGTCAGCTCACTAGATATTCACTATGCAAGCTTACAGTTTTCGTGTATTTTCTACAGTACTTAACCTGTAAGGGCCACGGCGTGGTGGCTAACAACCCTTTTTACAGAAAAGAGGCTTGTTTCCCATCGTGGACACATTATTAGCTGATAATGCTTTAGTACCTGACATTTAAAACTTTACAAATCCTGAATCTTATTCTTTTTCTTGTCACGAGTAGTTCGCATTAGTATTCTATGTATATCTTTTACAGCAAAGCCGGTACATAAGTTCATAAATAATTTCATAATGTCACATATTAAAAAATCAAAATTCTATGCGACTGCAGTTTTTGCAGTGTTTGACCCATTTCTCGGTTACCACTTGCGCATATTATATGGTAAGTTGCCACGAACTTCGGGTGTTAAGAACAAGAGTTAGAACTTTGTCCAAGAAATGCCAGGATTAGTGCAATATTGTACGGAAATGTGAGGTGTTTTCACCGGTTAAAAGGTAGAGAGGGTTTAGGAAGGTTTATGGAGACAGATATTGTGTGTAAAAAGGGATAAAAAGAAGAACCAAATCATTTTATAACATAACATATAACATCGCGACAGTAATCGATAAAGGTTTGGGCAGTGGTGCACCTACATAATTATATTACAACCATATTTCGTTATGTCAGAATTTCTCGGACATAATAATTATAACAGATCTTTGTGAAAAAGTACACTGTAATACTCCTTTGCTGATATAATTTAAGTTAGTTTAGATCTTAAGACAATACGATATCAAATAGATAATTGTTATGGAATGCTTTGTTATTAAATGCAAACAATAGATATTGTGACTGTTCCTAAACGACCCTAGGCTGATAAAAATTTCGTTTTTCCTAGAATGTCCTAGATTTAGTGTTAATGTCGGCCCTGTCGTTAACAAGGGTGAAGCGCCCCTCCATTCCGCGCTGCACAATGAATTTCATCCTGGCTTGATAAATTCTCTTCCGATTAAATGAATTCCAAATATTGTTTTGTTTTGTTTTGGAATTTGGAATTCACAGTTATAAAATTATAACTTGGAAGTGGTTTAGAAGGACAAAATATAACTAAGGGGATATAAACCAAATTGTTACAATTAACTAAATCTTGTGTGGGAAACTCTTGACACTAATGTAAAGAGTACTTAAATCAAAGACCGAATAATGGTCGCGGATAGTGAATATACATTCAAGGATTAATACAAATACAAATAACTAAATTAGCAGAGAGTTTAACTCAGGAAGTAACTGTAGTTGATAATATCAACTCGCCTACAGACAGCCCCAAAAGCGCCCATCCCGCCATCATTTCATAGTGTAATAGCTGGTAAGAAGAAATGATGAAAACAAACTTCCAGCACACATTTCTGTCTGATAGCCTTAAGGGCTAAGTAAGTAAAACAATAGTGAAGTATGAAGTTAATTAGACAAAGGGATTGCAAAGTGCATTATTTACCTAACGAAAGGAAGTTGGTAGGATCGCTACGCTTGCATTCATAAATACGTTTAATTGAATTACGTTAATTGGCAATATTCTAGTTTCCCACCCATGTGACGTGAGACCTCCTTTCAGAAGCAGGCACGTCGAATTCGTGTACTGCAGGACCTCGAATGCGCGTCCTAGGAAGGATTTGCGGCGGTCCATACAGTACAGGTTTCCCTAAACTTAAACATGTCTTACACAATCCTAAGACAAGGACGGTTTTGTGCCTAAGTGTCCTGCCATTGAGCGAGACATGCTTCCAGAATTACTGGACGCGCACTATAATAAATAGTTCACCCTCGACCTAACACCCTTTACTAAAACAATACAAAATTAGCAAGCGTACCGTAGACTCAGTCTGAAACAGGTTCACTACAATTGCCTTGTTATACGTTGAAATGGAATAATTCGTCATTTCACACTTTTTTAAACTTCCCAATTTCGAGGATGCTCCAGTGTAAATAACAGCCGTGCGACGTCAACAGCGGAGTCTCACACTGGGCTCCCATCGTGTCTCGGCAAATATTATTTTTTTTATTCAGATATTGGCCCGAAAGCCTGGTGCGATTTAACGAGACACGACACTAACATTCATTAAGTTGATCATATCCCAGTTTGTGATGTTCAGCGATGACTACCCCCTTTAGTTTATAAGTGTACATACAACATGGCAATGCAATGAGACCGTAATCAGACCTTCTATAGGAAGCAGTATTTAACAACTAACATTTGGTTGTCCTACGTGCTCAATCAAGAGCGGCCATATTTAGCCTATTTTATACAGAAATGAGTTTTAGCGGTTCCGCCTTCCATGTATGTAGTGTCAGTTAAAAGTCAATAATAGTCCATAATCAAGTAAGTCATTGCGCAGTGTATAAATTATGAAATTAGGGCATGTAACGTGTGACGAAAGGCTTCGCCGTTTCCCTAAACCAAATATTAGCCACAAATATCTGCCAAAGGGTGGATTTAGGAAGTAA
The DNA here is from genome assembly GCA_949775005.1 of Orthosia gothica. Taxonomy (NCBI): domain Eukaryota; kingdom Metazoa; phylum Arthropoda; class Insecta; order Lepidoptera; family Noctuidae; genus Orthosia; species Orthosia gothica. The sequence continues at coordinate 28,351,083 of OX459048.1, forward strand.
ATACAAAGGTTCGCCACGCTAGAATAAATAGTACATTAGTTAATGATCCCTACCTATGTAATACAAAGATTAAACTTACCCCATTCATACTGGCACTCACTCACACCATATTAACGCGAATAGACTAAATTATAACTAACTTAATAATTAAACTCGTCAACCCGATACGTTACAACGACGCGACTTTTCCTATTCTGTTCCGAGTCTAATCTTCGACCTCCAAAATCAATCCGTCCGCTCTGCCTGCCTAAAGCTAAGTGTCCACTCTCTCCAACCTTTTTCTTGTTCGCCTACAACCACGCTGCCTGCAGTCCCGCTACGAGACCCTTTTGCCCTCAATCCCTCGCCTAAGTGTTTTCAGCTTGCTGGTCGCTCTGTCGTCGTCTACCTACTTTAATTGTTACCACATGTTGATTTCTAAGTTTTTGTAGAGAATCTCGGTTCTTGAGTCCCTTTTTCTATATTTCCAGCCGAATTGTATTTGTTAAAGGTCCAATATCGCTTCACTATTTTAAAATGAATAGATTGTTCGTAATTTATTGGGGTTTCTGTCAGAGCGTGCTTATACCCAAGTGTTTGTGCCTAAATTTGGTCCGCACATGAGGCAACAATGCGCAGTTTTAAATATTAAAATATAGAGATAAATGGCGTGTAGTCACAATATCTTCTGTGTTTCCTCAAAGCGTTATTGTTAAAATCAGTTAAAGTAAGGTATAATAAATCTAGAAACCGTTTTAATCCACGCCCATTTTATCACCCACAACCTTTTGCATAATATTTATTTTTATTATTTATGTTTTTTATTAATTTAAAGTACGAATACTAATCCCATCTTTAATTCAAGCTTGTGTAACGAGTCTCAAAGAACACCTAGACTCCCAGAGTAATGGCAATTCAAATCTTAATATTCTAGGATGAAAACTCAAGACCTGACAGTGACGAGTAGCAGACTTGGATAGGTATTTGTCTAGTCACCGAATAGAAAATTCACCAATTTTTCCTTTCAACGTCGGTGCAAATAAATGGATTGCAATATAATTTGCCGGAGAGTGTTTTTTAAAAAGGTTTTTATTTTAAATTTTAGTGCAATTTTCACTTTATAATGTTCAACAACTGATTCAAAATGTTTGCTTTAAAACTGTATTGTGTCTATGTATGCAGCATCTGCCAGCGGCTTCACCCGTGATAAAAGTTTTTTATTATTCCAAGGGAACACTATTCCAAGATGAAAAGTAGCATTAGTACTAGTCTATAATGTATATTTGTGCCTAATTTCATCCAGATCCTTTCAGCCTTTCTGGCGTGATTGAGTAACAAACGTCCATCTACTCAAACTTTCGCGTTTATAATATTATTAAGGTAAGATAAATGTTTTCTGTTCTATTTCATTCTTGTATTATAATATGCCTCGTGGTGGCCCGGTGACTGAAGACCTCGCCTCTCGTGCTTGAGGTCGTTAGTTCAAATCCGGGCAAGTGCCAATTTGACTTTTTTATTCATAGTATGTACTAAGTTGTAAGTTGATCTTGGACATCACTGACAACCGTGAAGGAAAATATCGTGAGGAAACCTGAACTTATAGTTGGGTTATTATAAGTTTGTGCTCAATTGGTGTTATTGTTGCAAGGCATTCCAGGGCGGGGATACATAAATAAATAAAATATTTCAGGTACTTAAGACACAATGTTCTACACGATAGAATTATTAGAATTAACGCCACTTGTAGACGCTGTATTTCTTTAAGTACTTTTTGTATAAGTACATTTATGTAGGACAACACAAACTAACGAAAACATTATTTGAAAATGGACTAACTGGAAATTTTTAGATATTTGAACGTGATAAATTGATTGGTGCTTATTAATTTTCAACTGACTTCAAAAAGGAGGAGTTTTAAAATGTTTGTTACGAGATAACTCCGCCAATTTGAACCGATTTTCATGATTGTATTTTTATTTGAAAGCTGGTGCTTCTCATGTGATCAAGATCTGGCGAGTAGTTTTTAGGCTATCCTTAATAATGCTTCCGTATTTCTAAGGTAATATAAAGTACCAAAACAAATGCTAAACTAATATTACTTATATAACAAGCTAGAAACGTAAATACTGCATAATAAAAAATAACTGTCACAGGAACAAATTCAAATTAAGTAGTAAAGAGAATTGATTTATTTTTACTATATAAGTATGGATACATGGCCATCAACATTCACAGTCATAAATTGGAAAACTAACTATACAAGACAAGAATGTATAAGATACTGATTTTCTTGTTCTAATAGCGAGCGTAGGTAAAATAACATGTCATTGTCATCACGGTGAAGTAGGTCTTTCTGCTGATGCAGATCCAGATATTTTCAAAGCTGGCTGTCCTCCTGTAACTGAACGAGATGCTAACACTAGCGAATGTGTAGTAATAGACGGAAGGCGTGTGAATGTGGTTGTAAAATATATTGTGAATTGGTTAGCAGATAAAGCCAAACAAGCAGAGACGAGATGTAGATCCGGATATATTCAAAGCAGGATGTCCACCTGGAACTGAACGAGATGCTACCACCGGTGAATGCGTTGTCATCGTAAGCAGGCTAAATGCAGTGGACGGCTGTCCTGATGGAACAGTAACAAATGACAAAGGCGAGTGTGTTCCAATAGCATTTAGAAGAGACGCAGACCCGGATATATTTAAAGCAGGATGTCCACCTGAAACGGAACGAGATGCTACCACCGGTGAATGCGTTGTCATCGTAAGCAGTCGAAATTCAGTGGATGGCTGTCCCGACGGAACAGTTGAAGACGCTGTCTCCGGAGAATGCTGTATCATCGATAACAGACGAGATTTTGTAAGTACAGTGAGTAGATGGATACTAACAAACGTCATTGCCCAGAATTAAAATTTAAATGTTTGTAAATTTGCAGTTATAAAAGAATATTAAACCAAATCTTGAAAGTTTATTTCGTTACTTGCTGAAACTAATACAGCGAGTATTGGGTTCAAGCTGATAGAAACTACGGTGTTCACGACGAAGCGTCTCCATAAGATAACATAAATGTAAATAGGTTAAGTAAAAATAAAAATCATATCAGCGGGACCCATATAGGAACATGGGCTCAAGTCGTGCTTAGGGCGTTCTATCGACGCGACCAGTCTTCAATATTTTTTCTAGATGTATTTTGTTAGAAAACACAAACTAGGTGTTCTATGTTATTTTACCAATTTAATTGATTGAGAATCAGTTCATAATAACGGTAAATAGCGAAAGCTAATAGAATTTTACCCTGGAACGGTAAATACAAACACATTTTCCTTAATTAAGGAAAATGTGTTAGGTCTAGGTTACCTGGATGCGCTAAAATTGTTTGCATGTTTTCCAAACCATACTTCTAGAGTGAGGATAGCTTTGATGGTTTGGAAGATTTACTATTACATTTAGTCAACTTTTACAAGATTGTGGGATCACACAATTTTGCGTCAGATTGACCCTTCCAGGGTGGTTACGCGCCCGGGGTTATAGTTGCACCTATTAGAGTACTACCCTGCGATAGCCTGTTGAAATAGCTACCGGTTCGTCTTTAGTACGAGTATGTGGAAATTGCTTAGATAGTTTAAGTACAAATTAACTTTTAAGATTGTAAAAATACACACTTTGTCAAAATGGTGCTTTCTAGTGATTACACGCCTGAAAAATATAGAAATAACTATTAATGTATTGTATGTCGATACCCTGTTAGAATGGCTACAAGGTCCTATTTGTAAGATAGAGATAACTTGAATAGTTTTAGAGAAAAATAGTTTGTAAGCGGTAAAATCAACAAAGTTTCCCTTCATCCCTGATTCATCCTGGTAAATATCTTCAGAGTGTGTATTTCAGATCTGAATGAGGGTCCGCTGGATAGAAGGCTTCAAGGCGCCCATATGTAATATGTCATATTTCCTACAGAGATAAGGAGGGTTTTGTTGATTCATAGGTTGTCAACAAAGTGTAAATAAGTTAAAATAAAAATCTAATTTACAAGTCATTAGTCGGAAATTTGTTCGTACCAACCTAATGCTTGGAATAAAGTTAATCTTACCTTAGTCCACGTTCATTAATAAGACGGTATGCGTCTGGCTGGCGACGAAGGCGGAGTTAAAAATAAAAAAAGTACAGAAAAGTAAAAAGCACTAGTGAAAAAAACTGACACTTGCCGCACAGTTTGGCTGCTTGGAAAACGCTCTTTTAGAGGACATGCATTGTAAAATATTATTTATCATCGACGCGTCCATTTTGTCCCTTCTCATACTTACAAGTTTTTAATGCCGAGAAATAAAAATTTTAAAGAAAGTTTTTACTTGAAACTTCAGATTTACTGAGCTACTCGTAAAACTTTATGAATGGTCGAACTGAACAGTTTGCTTTCGAACATGTTGCGAATCGGGTTGTAACTTTGGAAAAATCTTGGAAACTCTGCCTGACTGTTACTGCATAAATAATAGTTCCGTGATACGAGTAGATCTTGTCTTGTAACGGTATTCTCCTGTATGTAGAAAGCGTAAGATTAAGATTGATTTTATTTTAATACGTCAATTTTGACGGAATTAATGCCTTCTTCGTAGAACATAAAACGAATGTCAGGATTTGTTTAAAAGGTGGATTCTAATTCATAATTTGGACCGCATTTAGAATATACTTTTTCTTAACTGCTAGTATTATTTTGAAACTTACGGCTTTAATCAGTTAACAAGTAATATCTTTTTCAATCAAAATCGGTAGGACCAACCAAAAAACCAAAATGAAAAAATATAAGAAAAATTGTATGTGCTAGTCTTGCCATAAGGTCAATAGAATTCATAAAATAGAACCCCTAGCTCCAAATATTACCTCAATCCCACTTAAAGTATTGCTAAAATTTTCGATATTCGTGTTTCTTCTATTTTAATTTCTCCCTGCTACTCTTGTTCAATTATCAGTTTCTGAAAAGATTCAATAAACTCGAGTAAATTGTCAGCGAGCACTAAGTGAATTGCCAATTACATTACAGTTATACTACAGGAAGACAAACTAAAATTTGCGATGTTTTGACAAGATGTTGAGTGCATAAATTATGTTCTACATTTCTAAATCGATTCTTGTTGTTAAAAAGAAATGCGATTCTTAATTAAAGGTGTTTTGTTTCTAAGCAAAAAACTTGTATATGTTTAGCGTGAATGAATACAAACAAAGTTATGGCTGTTTTGCTGTTTAAATCGGGATGTTTTCGCAAGATTTCGTGTCATAATTACGTGTTCAATAGATTGTCGATTGAAGCGTGTCTACTACTAGATAAATTATGTAGCATGAAATAAAAATGTGTCGGGGGTATCTTTTTTAATTTTCTTGTTTGGAGGAAAATTTTCTTCGCCAATCTCAATTTGTCACAAACACCTTTATTTCCCTACTTTTTGACAAGTTTATGACATTGATGGTGCGATTTGAATTTGAAAGTTTTTGTTTATATGGGAATTTGCCTCAAAACGGAACCAAAATAGTTATTTTTCACCGTAAAATAACATGTTTTCCTTTTTCATTGAATAACGAAAAAATACCATGCTATAAAAGGCGTGACATGAAATAGTCATGACAAAATAATTACCAACATTTATATCGACATGGCCGTTAACCCGCAAATATATCCGCAAGAGACTGGTTCTCTCTGGTTACCGACTTAGCCCGAAAAATTGTCAAATTTATGTGGCTGTGGGCAGGGCACATTACTCGCAGAACCGATGGCCAATGGGGCAGATAAGTTCTGGAATGGCCACCGCGAACTGGCAGACATTGCATTGGAAGGCCCTCCACCAGGTGGACCGATAAGCTGGTGAAAGTTGTGGGGATCCGCTGGATGCGGGACGCACGGGACTGGTCAATATGGCGACGCTTGGGAGAGGCTTTTGTCCAGTAGTGGACGTCTTTCGGATGATTTGATGATGACGATGGACGAAAAAAATATTGTTTCTCGGTCACACGAAGACCAACTCCCAATTTCGATAACGTTGTACACGAAAAGCGAAAAACTAGGCGGGCACCGGGCACACTAATTATAATGTAGATTATAATCCAAAAACCATTTAATTTGGTCCAACCCTTAATTAAAAACCATGACATCAACCAGCAATTACGGATACCCAATAGCCAATCTCTATTCGCCTCACGTTCCGAACATACCAAACTTTTAATCCAATAATACCCTCAGAATTAAAAAATGGAAAGTAACCGCAACGATTAAAACTTAAAAAAAGTTTAATTTGCACGTTCGTTTAAACTGTCCGCCATTTTCAATTGTTCTCACAGCTAATTCAATTTTGGTTAAAACTTTTTTATGTCGCAACGGAGTTGCGTTTTATTTGCATTGAAGTGCCCGCTTTTTTTGGCTCTTTGTGTAATTTGGAGATAGGCATTTGTTTGCAGAAAAACGTTTTTAATAGACGGTGGCGTTTATGAGTTCCTCCATCTGATATAGGTACCTAGTGAACTATTTGTCTTCTTCCTGTTCTTCTTTTCATGCCGATCGACTATTCAATTTTCTGCCGAACAATAGCTACTTGGACAGCTCTGTGATCGAATTACTCATGGGGCTATTTTTACATTTTTTGAGGTGGGTAGAAATGAGTAGAAAGGCGTTCTGATCACAGATTAATTTTAATAATACATTCATTCAACGTACATAAAAATCAACCCAATTTAAGCTGCAAATAAATAAAATATGGTTTCCGACGTTTGGTCTTTCATTAATTCTAGTCAAAAATCTCTTAAAGTTATCATACCATAATTATGTACAACGCAGCCATAATTAAATATTTAAGTTATTTGACGACGAACAATACAAAACCTATCAAAAACAATGCCCCAAGTTTCCTTCTACCGTATAGCCATGCCCATGACGTCACAAAACATTACTCAAACATGGATAGCGTTGCAACTAAACACCCGAAAACTTTTCTCTGCCCAAGTTTACTTTAAACACACAACTAAGTACAATATTTACAACGTAACGTCTTTGCTAAAAGCCTCGAGAGTGCTCCTTAACGCACGCCCAACAATTAGTGAGCCCTCTATGCAATGACCTACATCTAAATTTAGATTTTCTTTAAGCCCATTTTCCACCACAACTGAAAACCAACCTTAACAACTAGGTTATAAAACTGAAAATAGACAACACAAAATTAGAATTACGGGAGTTACATGCTGAAATGACAGCTTCAAAATAAATTGATTCTTAATTTCGTAAGTCGAAAGTTTGTTTTGCTCTGCGGATGTATGTTCACTATGACTTGTCGATTTAGCACCGTTCCAAACTGTGTTCGAAATTGAACCTTGGACGTTACATTTTAGAGAGCATTTTCAGGTGTTGTGTTCTTGAATTATTGTGACCAGAATATTACGTTTAAGTGATGACGAGTGCAGAGGTCAGAGGCTCGAACGCGGGCTAGAAAGGGGTCCGCCACACATATGGCGATAATATACTTTGCTGTCGTCCTATAGCCAGAGTGTCACTATGTGACATTTGACCAATTTTGAGATTTTAATACCTCCGTGATCATCAAAAAATTATCTATCAACCTCTCTAAGCAGTATTTTTCTCAGAAGATTCCGGGTAAAAAATAAGAACGGCCCAAATTGCTATATTAAAAAACTAATTTTTAATTATTATTTTTCTAATGTTAGACTTGGGCTTGACTACTATCTCACCTGATGGTAAGCAATGATGTGGTCGACGATGAAGCACGCTTCCCTAGAAGTAACCTATTTATTCTTGACTTAAAGACTCCCAGGTTGTAGCTATCAGGAAATACAGAGTCTGACAGGGGATTCCATACCACTCTTTTGCTGTGCGCATAATAAATAAAGGTGCATATGGGTGGGATGTCCACCATGAACCGATGACGCATCGCCATACGTCTTTTAGTCTGATGATGGAACGGGCTAGGAGGAATCAGTACATGCAATTCCAACGTTGTTTTCTTTTTTTTTATTATGTTTTTGGGTCTCAGTTTTCTTTTATATTTTTTATGTGTATATTGCGTGCTCTGGCTTGTGTCAAATAAATGTGTTTTCTTTCTTCTTCTTTCTTTTCAACGCACACTCCCCGAAATGTTGCCGATAAAAATTATAATATAATCGATAAGATTGAGTAATTGATTTAAACTACCAATGTGCCATTCGGATGTTTGCAATTAGATCTATTATTACCCGACTACGGAAAAGCGTAAAGGAGGGTTAATTTAAACCTGTTTTTTTACACCGGAAACTCTTGTAACTGACTTAGTTGTTAAAAAGCATTTTTTTTTTAACTCGAAATTATGATTTTGTCAGTAAGTGACACTCTAGTTATAGGACGGCAGTGTGTATAAAGCTTCTAAGAAAATAATGTCATGAATATAATATTTTGATGACTAACATTTGGGCAGTTAGCGTTTATGGCTTCCTGTGGGACAGTTATTAAAGAAAGGTTCTGGGTAACCTTTCAGGTCGTATGTCATAAGACTCATGAGCATTAGTTTTTATGTTCATAGTTTGAGTTTTAGTTTAACGATCTTTTGAATGAGGTAGTTTGTTACTTTATGAATTTGGAATTCATTATGTGACTAGCTTCTGCCAGTGGTTTCACCCGCGAGAAAAATAATTTATTTTGAAAAGTATGTGCTACTCCAGACCATAATCTCTGCGCCAAATTTCATCCAGATCTTTTATGGCGTGATTGAATGACAAACATACATCCATCCATCCATAATCTATCTCTGCGCCAAATTTCATCGAGATCCATTTTGGATTGATTGAATAACAGACATACATCCATCCATCCGAACTTTTGCATTTATAATAATAGTAAAATACAAGGAAATAATTATTGAGTAATATTTATCTCCGTCAAAGGCAACTAATCTGTCTCGTTTGAAAGTGCAAGTTAAATAAACACGCATTATTTTAGTACCATTTGCATAACATTTTCCTTAAGCCAAGGGAAAATTGCCTTGCTTCCTTCAAGATGAAACATTGCTCTTTTTATTTTTATCTTAAATGTTTGGAGGTAATTCAAAACCAAGACATCTTTTTTTTTGTACTTGCATGTGAGACTCTTGACAGAGCGGCCATTGTTTTTACCCGACTGCCGAAGGAGGGTAATGTGTTTATCAGTCTATGTATGTATGTATCAATGTTTGTTCCTATATGGCGTTCTAGAGACCAAACGCGTTGGCCGATTTTGATGATTCTTACGTCAATCGATTTGTCTTAACCCTGCGAGTGTCACTGGCTACATTAAAATTGGAAGTGAACAAAATGGCGGATTCTGGGCGCCATTTTGCTGGTGATTTATTTTTTCTTCTATACCCATCGTTTGGGGTATCAAAATAAGGGGTTTTATGAGGTGATTTCAAAAATATAAAACACTTATATGTTAAAATGTAACTAATTCCAAAAAAATAATAATTTCAAAGTTATAAATAAAAAAGTTAATTAATAATATCAAAAAACCCGACTGCTTAAAAAGTGAACTAAAAAGACGTAAACAAGAAGAAACGTATGTTGTGCAGTCGGATGATACATCTGGTTTTGGTCAGCCAACTCGCGAATATGTATCCTCCGACTGCACAACATGATTTTCTTCTTGTTTACATCGTTTTAGTTCGCTTTTTAAGCAGTCGGGTTTTTTGATTTTTTTTAGACTTTTAAAGGGTCAGATGTGATTCATCTCATGACAATTCGGTAAGCAATGATGAGGTCAAAGTAATATATTCACTCTTGACTTAAAGACCTCCGGCTCAGTACGAGCAGGGAATGCTACTTCTTAACTGCACTTTAGCAAAACATTATTTACTTAGAACGTTAAAATGAAAATTGAAAATATTCTGCTAAGATTTTACTGCTGTTGTTTACTCACATCGTGGGGATGAATGCAATGCTACAAGAGATATGTGTTGGCAGACGGGCGAAAAGGCAGACGCGAATAGAAACGCCGGGGACGCTTTAGATGCCCTAAAATAACAAACACGGATATTATTGTGCCCGCGGCTTCGCTCCCGTCAACTGACTGCCGGGTAGGCAGTAATACTCTACTTACCTGCCTGCCTCTACTTACCTACCCGGCAATTTTTTTTCTTGGGTCATTTTTACGCGAAAAATCTTAACAACGCCATCTATCGAATATCGAGTTCAACTGTCCGAGTATCTGAATTGTGTGTGTTGTGATAAATTTACTTCTTGAACACTTTCAATTATTATTTATCTAAATTTTGATACAGTGATCCGATTGCGATGAAACAAAAAGTAAGTGATACGTCAAGCTACGCACAATTTTTATGTATAAAAGTTACCTACATTGGTTTCGTAAAGTTTACGTGATGCGTACACAAATAAACAGACAAAAATGCCAAAAATGCGGGAGTTCTGATGGTTACCCTTTAATACCCTTGCAATTTCTTTGTAAATATTTTTGATGTACAATATGATGTACTTCAGAAAGACCAGATGCGCAGTACTGTACTCATAACCAGCATGCGTGTATGACTAGATGTATGAAAGTAAAAGAAGCAAAATGAGTCTGAAAGAATCGTAGCAGGTGGCTTACAGCAGTTTCTGTCTACCCTCATGACAATTGGGCGTGAGTTTATGCAGGTGTATACTCAGTACTCGGTGATGTATACTCATTTAAATTAATACAATGTAAAACACCTAACTACACGACCTCAATTTCAAACCATCATAGTTACTTATCGCCCTTCATTAAAGTGGAATCGGAAAGAGATTTCTCCTTACGACTACCAACAAAGGGAAAGACCCAAAATGTCCACGGACCCTCGACCTTTTTGAGAGCATGAGTGAACAGTGATTCGTTCTAGAGAGCTCTTACAAACGATGTAGACTAAGATCCCACTGCAAAACTCGGCAGGTATAATTTTTTTTAAGATTGATTTTTGAAAGTAGAATAGATTGTCGTAGTGTTGCTTGACAAGACCTAGCCACAACTAGATTTTTGTATTTTTATCCTACATCCGGAATTTTGCCTGTATCGTGGGCATGCAACTTCATTATAGCTCTCAGTTACCAGACTGAAAGCTGTCAACCTTATTATTTTCTTAAGCACTTTCTTTCAAATATTGCTGGATTTACTAGAAAAACTTATGTATCTAGGATTTATAATTTATCAAACATAAATTACAATTTATTTAATTAACGTTGTTGCGGCTAGATATTACCGGGCAACCCTGCAGCAATCTATTCTACTATCAAGTATCATTTAAGTTTACCTCCAAAATTTTGCAGTGGGATCTTAGAAAAAGTATCGTTCTACGATACTTTTTGATATATCGGTTATAATTGTTCTTGGGTATTGTTATGTGTGTCAAGGGCTTGATGTATTCCTTTTAGGCTTTGTGCGGATTTCCAGTTGTGATGTTTTATGGATGTTGGTCAAAGTTTCGACCGTGTCTGGTGTTTCGATTGTAGTGCGGAACGGTTGAGTTTTTCTTTATTATTTTGCTTTTAGTGAGCCGTCCCGGCTTTCCACAGAACAAATTATATAAAAAGAACTTGCCTCGTTTATTTCTCTTTCTATTAGTTAAACTATATCAAATGCCGTTGCGTGGTTTAGAAGAAGTTAGCGGAGAAACAGGGATGACGTGGACATACGCGGACAGCGACTTTGTTTCATTAGCCTTTGTTTCTTTGTCAATTTTTTTGCTCATATTTCATTATGTTCGAAAATATTTTATTTATTTAGTTCTGTCATTGAAAAACACTGATATGGAATATATTTCAGTACCGTTAAGTTTCTCTTTTGCCGTATTGTAAGTATGGTACTCAAATAGACAACATTGCTGTCAAAACAATAAAACATATCAGAATACGTCTATTTCAATGATACACGGCACTCTTGAGCAAAAACACATTATTTAACTAGCCTAATTAATTACCATACGCACAGATTTATTACAAAAATCACTTAATTCTCGACAATTTATGAACATTAGTGAATCTTATGTAACACTTTTTTCTACACAAACGAACAATGAATAAACTTGCTCTGAGGACAAATTGCTGTAAAACCTAAACTTTACGAGAAATAACAAAAAAAAAACTGGGACCTTTGGCAACCCAATCTTTTTTGTTGTTTTTTATGGACTTTCAGACAAAATTACTACTACCATAATGAATATAACGCTGATAAAATAACTTAACTAGGACTTTTTAGCCAACATATATTGGGATTTTATGGATAAGTAATAAATACATAATTATGTCGAAGAATTGACACAAGCAACCATATTTGTAAAGAAAAAACGGTTCCAAATTTATGTAGTTCTAGTCTGCAAAAAAATATGAGCGCAAGAGCACCAACAGGGCAGTGCGGCGCTGGTGCCGCGCACGCACGTCAGCAAAACGAGTATGTAAGTGCTTAAATTGTATGGATAAATCAAGTGATCGTGCGCAGTTCGACACTAGCACGACTGCGGTGCAAAAAGCAGTCCGTCACCAAACGTCTAAATTGAAAGAGCCCTTGAACTCACATAGACGTCCTGTCTTATCCGTGTGACTATATAGCCAGACACGGAACAACTATCTGGTCATACAAATATTTGTTCCGTGCGCGAAACGAATGTGCCTCGCGCAAACGGCAGCTAATGCTCATCTAATGCGCCATGAAAAATAAAACATCTGACATCAATCTCTTTCCAACATCCACTCCTATCAACCCATAAATCGGAAACTTTAAACGAACTTCAGTGACAACGAAATAGTATTTACTCAGCAAGAAGTCCGAGATAAACAGCAAACGATCCATTCGACTCTTAACAAAACAAATTCCCTTTAAAACCTAGAATGCACCAACTTCAAGTGAAGGAAACGTTGCAAAGGCAAGTTGTTTGTCCAATGCGGACTTGCTTCGAGTCGATATTTCAACTTGCTGTTTAACTCGGCAAGCTAATCTAAATTACGTCACGGTCAAGCACTGTAAATCCCGAAACCCAATTTATCTTTGACACGCCCGTTTTATACTTCTTCGGGGAGCAACCAACGCCTCAGGCTGCTTGGTGAGACAATGATGTCGGAAGGGGTGGAGAAGGTATTGTAGGTATCTCTTTTGCGTCAGTTAAGGCAATAACGAAGCCTTAACCTTGTAACTTGTTGTTATTAGAAAATTAACTTTAATAAAAAAAAATACAAAACAAATAGTAAATAGTCAGACTATATTTTATCGCTGTTAAGACAAAAATTCGCAAGTCCCAATAATTTCGTAACCAGTAACCACACTTTTCTTGAAGCCATACCGACAGACTATATTATTTACAACATTGTGTGCATATAACGTAGGGCCCGATCTAGCAAGTTCGTTCCGGATATAGATAATATGTGCTACCCTTTGCACCCTTTGAAATGACGCTTTATATAGAGGTAAATGTTTCAAGATAAAAACTATTAAAAAAAAAAAAATAACCGTCGGATCGGCTAAAGTAGCTTTTTTGACAAGTTTGAGCGAACCGATGTTAGTTCAAAAATTACACCTTAGATTTTTTGCAATATTATGAATGTAAATGTATTTATCGATGGGTTTACAACAAGAACCAATAACATTCGACAGCGAATAAGCTTGAAAATTTTAGCACCACTGTCTATGCACGGCATGCCTGCGATTGGTTGGAGGCGCGCGGAGTATGAGAGGGCGCGCGGGCGGCGCGGCGCGGGCGGCACTGGCACGTCTCCCGCTCCAAGCACCGCGCACTCAACATCTTACCACGACAAAGACCATTCGTTTTGTTCGAATATTGTATTCACGTAATTAAACCAGATCATTATAGTCCACGCTTTTTATTTATTCGCTCCTTTAATTGAGCAGTCGACGTAGCATCGTCAACATATGGTCCTTCGCAAGTTGAACATTACAGCAAGAATATTTGGCGTTTGCGAGAATACAAGACTCGTACGTTGGTGGACATTGAACCCGCGTCGCTTCGTTCGAATAAAGCAGAGTCATCGTCGCCTACGGTTGAAGATTTGAAGTCGCAAACAAGACTGTGGATAAGGACTCGGATAACCGTGAGATCGTTCCAATTATTCCTTTTATCTGTCTATTTCCTAATCCATATTTTCAGTTTTTGTTTTTATAACGCTATTTTTTCAATTAGTTACCCATTCATTGCCCTATTGAGTTGGTTAATAGCGAATTTCACTCACTAAGTCGTTTTTTGATAACGTCTTTCATCTTCGTATGCAAAAATTTGCTCGCTTATAAGTATAACTGCTTTTCTATAACGGTTGTGCGAGTTGATGCAACGCATAGCGTGACCTTGACATATTTACAAGGCAACAGCTGTTCATTTGTGCGTTGCTTAGTGCGCTGTTTTCTATATAGTTATCTTCGAGCTTATTTCACGGCATTTTTAACGGTTTTTTTTTAACCGTTATTTTAAATTTGAATTTTATTTTTTTGCCAAGTCATTTTTGTATTTCGGTAAAATGGCCGACAAGTTAGTAAAAAAACGCAGTTCTATGAAGGCCAAGCTTACAAACTTTACGGCTTATTTAAATGTGCTTAAAAGCTGTGACAATCTTTCCAAGCTGCAAATAATCGAGCTAGAAACCCGCTTAGAAAAATTTCAAGCTATGTACACCGAATTTGACGAATTGCAGACAGAAATCGAGGTGTCGTCGGACAAACCGGACGAGGCCTACGCGGTGAGAGGCCAGTTTGAGCAGCAGTATTTCGTGCAGGCAGCGTTGGGGCGTAGTTTGCTATCCGGACCGGAAGGCAAGCATCGCCGTAGCAACTCCGAAGGTACCGTGGCAGGGTCTGAGGAAACGTCAGGTGGGACTAAACATAATTTTGTTAGATTACCTAAAATAGATTTACCACGCTTTGATGGCAGTTATCAGTGTTGGCTAGAGTTTAGGGACACTTTTATTTCTTTAATTCATGATAGCCCTTGTATCGACAGCATCAATAAGTTCCATTATTTACGCGCTTCTTTAAAAGGCCAGGCAGCCGAAGTTATTAAAAATATTGATTTTAAGGCGGCTCATTATCAATTAGCATGGGACTTACTGTGTGAAAGATACAATAACAGCCGTCTACTCATAGACAAACACATGCAGGCATTATTTGATGTCGAACCAGTCGCTACTGAATAAAGTGTTGCTTTGCGTCGTCTTATAGATGAAACTAATAAAAATATAAGAGCGCTCAAGTCAATGGATGAGCCTACTCAGCATTGGAATACCATCATCATATACATGATGTCAACTAAATTAGATTCAAATACTAGTAGATATTGGGAAGAGTATCGAAATACATTATCTGGTGCTCCTACACTTGCTCAATTTACTACATTTATTAACAATAAGGCTGATTTATTGGAAACATTGGCAGATAATAATAAGCATAGTAATAAAACAAACAATAATAATAATAAATCTAAAAGTTTTGCAATTGTTTCACAGAATTTAACAAATAAGGGTAATAATAACAGTAATTCAAGTTTAGAGAAAAAGAAGTTCAAATGTCCTATGTGTTCTGGCGATCATTTTCTATATATTTGCGAGTCTTTTAAAAGCTTAACAATAGAAGAACGTAATAAAAAGGCCAATGACCTAAAGGTTTGCCTAAACTGCCTAAGATTAGGACACAATGAAAAAAGGTGCAGGATGGCCCACTGCAGGTACTGTGCAGCTAAGCATAACACCCTATTGCACATGGAATGCACAGAAACCCCTCCCTTTCAAAATCCAAGTATTGCTCTTTCTGCTAACGACTCAATCAATATGCAACCAGATACTCGCTCGTATGTTTTGCTTTCCACAGCGATGGTGAAGGCGGTGAGCGCCAACGGTGAAAGGTGCGACGCAAGAATCCTACTGGATAGCGGAAGTACTGCCAATTTTATTACCGAGAACTTATGTGATAAGCTGTGTTTGTCCCGAAACGGCACGGGCTCAACGATAACAGGTATCGGCAACCAAACTAGTACCAGTGCACAATCTTGCAGTCTAACAATCGAGTCTAATTGCGGTGACTATTCAGTTAACATTGACTGTCTAATTTTACCAAAAATTACACATCTTTTACCGTCAACTCCAATTAGTTTAAAGCGGATAACCATACCGGCGGGTCTACAGCTGGCGGATCCGACATTTAATACACCATCAGCTATAGATTTATTGGTCGGTGTAGATGTTTTTTGGAGCATCATATCAGCCAACCACATTAAACTCGGCAAGAACCAACCGAGGTTATGTGAAAGTAAACTGGGATGGTTAGTTTCAGGCTCAGTAAGCTGTCACTCACGTACGTCCCATTCACATTTCTGTAATCTAGCTAAAACTAAGTCCAGTACTGATTTATCAAAATTTTGGGAACTGGACACAGTATCTGAAAAGCATTCCCTTTCTTTAGAAGAAAGGGCTTGCGAAGACAGTTTTTATAAAAATACAAAATATAAGGCAAACGGTCGTTTTGTGGTCACAATACCTTTTAAGGCTGATCCTTCTGCATTAGGAGATTCATACGGTATCGCAAAACGCCGTTTTTTATCGTTAGAGAAACGATTTGAACGTGAGCCTAAGTTCAAGTCAATGTATTTAGACTTCATGTCAGAGTACGAAAGTTTGGGTCATATGACAGAAAATGATTCTAGTTTGAAGCCAGCAGGTAAGGTCAAATATTTCTTGCCTCACCATGGGGTCATGCGCGAGTCTAGCGCTACTACTAAGTTACGCACCGTGTTTGATGCATCTGCAAAAACAACTACAGGTACATCTCTCAATGACTTGCAGTTTGTAGGTCCAACTGTTCAGGATGATTTACTCTCTATATTATTGCGGTTTCGACAGCATAAATTTGTGATCTCGGCAGATATCGAAAAAATGTATCGGGCTATTGAAGTGAATCCTATCCAAAGGTCACTACAACAGATCATTTTTCGTAAAAATCCTACAGAACCGTTAAAAACGTTTACATTAAACACGGTAACGTACGGTACAGCGTCGGCTCCATATTTGGCCACTAAGTGTTTGGTGAGCTTAGCTGATAAAGCATCTAATCCTTTAGTCAAGCGTTCTATTCAGCATGACTTTTATGTAGACGATTATCTTAGCGGTTCAGACACAATTTCAGGTGCATTGGATTTGTGTAAGAACACGCGGGCTATTCTGGCGTCCGCTAAATTTAATTTAAGAAAGTGGCAGTCAAATAGCCCAGAAATTTTAAAAGAATTAGGTAGTTCATATAACTCAAGTAGTTTAATATTAGATCTATCAGACAACAATACTCCTTCTAAAACGTTAGGTGTACATTGGTTATGCGATTCTGATAAATTAGGGTTCTCAATTCATATGGAATCCAATAGCAAAATAACAAAACGATCAATTTTATCAGTAATTAGTCAGATATTCGACCCACTAGGATTAGTAAGTCCCTGCATTGTCGAAGCAAAAATATTAATGCAGAGACTCTGGATGGACAAATGTGAGTGGGATGACGCAGTGTCGCAGGAGCTTGCTGATTCATGGCTAGAATTCGCGAGTACCTTGCCTTGTTTAAATTACATAAAAATTCCGCGATGGATTTCATGTAATAATTCCATAACCCATGAAATACACGTATTCACAGACGCATCTGAAAGGGCTTATGGTGCATGTTTATACATTCGTTCTGTAACCAATTCAGGTACAGTCACTGTTCACCTGTTAACTTCCAAAAGTCGTGTGGCACCAATTAAGCCTACTACTACTCCACGGTTAGAACTGTGTGGGGCTCTATTGGGTTCCAGGTTGTGCACAAAGGTAAGAGAGTCTCTCACGTTACCTATCCACCGATTTCACTATTGGTGTGATTCCACAATAGTGCTGGGATGGTTGTCTACGCCTGCCCAGCAACTAAAGCCCTTCGTTAGAAATCGTGTCAACGAAATACAAGAAAGTAGCTCGGGTACTAAGTGGAGATACGTGCCGTCTAAGGATAATCCGGCGGATCTTGTCTCTCGTGGGCTGAAGGCTGATCTCATCAGCAATTCTGCACTTTGGTGGTCAGGCCCTCGGTTTTTATTAAATAATGATAATGCTTGGCCACAACAGCCAAATAAATACGTGAAACAAGATCTACCAGAAGTAATTTCTAACTTAGTAGATAGTCATAATAATAGTAATTCTAGTTCGAACCTAACATATAGTTCAATCATACATCAGTTAACTCACAAACATTCTAACTTCAATTATTTACAACGTGTCGTAGCTTACATTCTAAGATTTATTTACAACTTAAATAATAACTCTAAAATAATAGGTTCCCTTTCTGCTGATGAACTTAGAAAGGCCTTGTTTCTTATATTACGTGTAGCTCAATCTGAAATGTTCCCAAATGAGTACGCTGTCCTTAAATCCGGGAAGTCATTGTCACTTAAAAACAGGTTAACTTCTTTGACTCCCTTTTTAGACTGTGATAATATTATTCGTGTAGGGGGCAGACTAGATAACTCCCCGTATGAATACGACATAAAACATCCAATTTTACTCTGTAGTAAGCATCATTTAACGAAATTATTATTTCAAATGCATCATCATAAATTACTACATGCAGGCCCACAATTGCTTTTATCGACTATTCGCCAAACTTATTGGCCTCTGGGGGGCAGAAATCTTGCTAAGTTTACTGTAAACAAATGCCTCAAATGTTTTAGATTCAAAGCTCAAAATATGCAGCCAATCATGGGACAATTACCCAACACTAGAAGTAATTTAGAGTTTCCCTTTCTTAATAGTAGCGTCGACTATGCTGGGCCCATACTGATATCTGACCGGAAAGGTCGGGGATCTAGATTAATAAAGTCCTACCTGTGCATCTTTATATGCATGGCTACCAAAGCTGTGCATCTCGAACTTGTCACGGACCTCTCTAAAGTAGCCTACAGAGCTGCATTAAATCGTTTTGTCGCACGTCGCGGCAGGCCACGTACTATCTTGTCCGATAATGGTACAAACTTTGTCGGAGCATGTAATGATTTATATAAATTTTTGCAGGGTTCTGATGTTGCACATGAAATAGCTCAGGAAGGAATTGAATTCAAGTTTGCACCGGCGTATTCTCCACACTTTAACGGCCTCGCTGAGGCCGCGGTTCGTTCAACCAAACACCATTTAAAAAGAATTTTGCAGCTTACTCATTTCACTTATGAGGAAATGACTACGTGCCTAACTCAAATAGAGGCAATTCTAAATTCAAGGCCCCTTACTCCTCTTTCCACTAATCCTCTCGACTTCTCTGCCCTCACTCCTTCTCATTTCCTTATTGGACGCTCACTAATGTCGGTTCCAAATCCACAGATCACCGACGCCAACATCAATCGTTTGGAGCGCTACCAACGTGTGGAATGCATCAAGCAACACTTTTGGAAGAGGTTTAATCTCGAGTATATTTCCAATCTACAGCAGAAAACGAGATGGCCTGCTTCTGCCAACGGTGACATAGCGTTGGGATCGCTTGTTCTTGTGAAGGACAAGGCGCTTCCGCCGCTCTGCTGGTTGCTGGGGCGCGTCGTGCAGGTGTACCCCGGCAGCGATGGCGTCACGAGGGTCGCGGATCTGAAGACGAAGAGAGGGACGATTCGGCGCGGCTACAACAACATCTGTCCACTTCCTCTTTGAAGTCCACTTCAACCCGGGGAGCATGTCTATGCACGGCATGCCTGCGATTGGTTGGAGGCGCGCGGAGTATGAGAGGGCGCGCGGGCGGCGCGGCGCGGGCGGCACTGGCACGTCTCCCGCTCCAAGCACCGCGCACTCAACATCTTACCACGACAAAGACCATTCGTTTTGTTCGAATATTGTATTCACGTAATTAAACCAGATCATTATAGTCCACGCTTTTTATTTATTCGCTCCTTTAATTGAGCAGTCGACGTAGCATCGTCAACACCACACTACGAATAAGTTTTTCTGATGGTTGTTGGATGTTAGTGCAGTTTGACCGCCCCTCATTTATGCCGCTCTGGGAATTTGCCCTGCTTGCCCCCTCCCTAGATTTGCCCTGCATATAAGTCCAAATTATCTACATTTCGTTGGCTCTCGGTAAGTAAGAAAGAAAGTAACTGCCTTGTCCTTAAGTATTTGTCATTATACATTATCATCGGTTTTTCATCAATCACACAGATACAAATTAGTAGTCTCACGTCTGTAACTACATTAGTATTTTCTTTAAAAGCAAAATCAAATTATAAGCACAATATCTGTTTTTAAAGAAATACTTGTCACAAAAATACCTAATAATATCACAGCAAAAGTCTATCCCTGGAAGCAGTTGATGGAATATTTGATAGGCGAGTAAACGTACTCCGATCATTTGCTAAGCACCTATGTACAACATAGACCAGTACATATTCCACCACAAATGAAACTAGCGGACGCAGAACAGAGGAAATTTCCGGGCTTCAAATTCGGTAACGGGTATGCGACGAAGCTAAATCCTCTAATTAGGTACGGTAAGCAAATTACGCTGTTGCAACACATATTTGAAATCGTATGCTAGCGAGGTGTATATTTTTGGTCCATTCCAGGACATTACGATTCTTCAGTAATTTATATGATTTATACTGATACTGGGTAGCATCACTTGTTTCCCATTAACAATTTTAACAATATTTCTCGTTAAACAGTGTGTAATTCAATAAAAGTAATTCCGTGAATAATTTTATGATGACTAGCTGTGCCCGCGGTTTCGCTTGCATCAACTGCCTAACCTACCCTACCCTACTACATACTTGTCTACCCCACTTGTCTTTCTACCTACCCTTATCTACCTATTGATTTTTTCTAGTGTCATTCTTTTGGCGGTGAATCTTAACACCGCCATTCAGAAAATTACGTCAAATGTACAATGCCATCTATCGAATATGGAGTTCAACCATCAGAGTATCTGAATTGCGTGTTGCGATATTTTACTTCTTGAACACTTTAAATTCATCTATCGTTTCATAGAATGAACCGATTGCGATGAAACAAAAACTAAGTAATGGTTCAAGTGACGCACTATTTTTATGTATAAAAGTTATCCACAATGGTTTCATACAGTTTACGTGATGCGTGCACAACTAAACAGACAAAAAGACAAACGGAAAAAAAAAAACAAAAACGCTGAAAATTGGTTGTGTTGGTTATCCTTTACTGCACACTGGCTATTTTTTGGAAATACCTCGATGTACAAAAAAAAACTTTTTTACAGATTTATTATATGTTTAGATTTCATTAGTATAGTTCATAGGAGTGGTAGTTACCGAATTAGTGGAGCTACATATTATTAGCTAAATGCTGCTAATGTAAGTCATGAATGTTTTTTTTTTCATCAGCGACATATATTTTTTAAATTAAAGTTACGTACGTGGTAATTTGTTTTTATTTCTAGTGCCTTCCATCAAGAATCACATAATTCCAGTTTGCGGGTGAGATCAGCTAGATAGTTTAGTCAGTAGAGGTCTAACAATGGGTTGAGGGTTATAGCTGCAAGAAAGATAATGGTTTGCATTTCAAAAATAATATAAATTATGTTCAATTTATCGGTTACTATTTACGTACGGTTAAGGCTTAGTTTTTGGACACGTAGTTAAATCAACCAATGGTAAAATATGCTAACCAATGGTTTCAAATTTCGGTAAACCGTGTTTATTCATCAAATTGTGGACATCACAAGTGGTCGAATATATAATAGTTCACGTTTGTTGTATGGGAGCCGCACTTAAATATTTATTTTATTGTGGTTTTAGTATTTTTTATAATAGCGGCAACAGAAATACATCATCTGTGAAAATTTCAACTGTATAGCCATCACGGTTCATGAGATACAGCCTGGTGACAGACAGAAAGACAGACAGACAGACGGACAGTGGAGTCTTAGTAATAGGGTCCCGTTTTTACCCTTCGGGTACCTACAAATAACTACTCGTCTTACTTACCCGCCTTAGCAAGGGCTAAGGCGGGTCCATGATTCTTATAGAACGTCGCACTAATAAATAATCTAGTTTTATCTTCTTCTTACTAATACCACATCTATCTTAAAACTCTTCCTTTCAAAGCATCGAATGAGCCGCAAAGCAATCACTGTAATTACAAGTTTAATTCGCTCTGGGGCGGCCGTCGAGCTCCGTTTTATATTTATGATTTTTACCAAAGGAACCTTTGACTTGTCCCGACTATTTTAATTATTTAGTTCACAGGAAATCGAGGGTTCCGCTCCATAGAGAATGTTTAATGTTGGAGTTAAATGGGCTTTTGAAGAAAGGTTTGGAGATTTGAACAATCACACTCGTTGAATATTTAAAGTACTTAAATATGAGCGTATGATGTATGTTAATGTATATTATTTAATTTTGGAATTAAGAAAGTATCAATTGAATGAAAAAGTTTTGTTTCTGTCCACTTATCTGTCAAAACCACTGTAGCGGTGAAAGACAATGGTAATTTCTATTGTGTCTGCTAATTAGCTGATAATAGGTTATCAAGATCTTTTTACCTAAGTTGAAATTATTATTTTAAATATTTGCACACATTTTCGATGGAGCTGAAAAGTTCTGGAATGGCGACTGCGAACGGAAAGATTTTGCATTTGAAGGCCTCCCACTAGCTGGACAGATGATCTGTTGAGGGTGGCGGGAGTCCGTTGGATACGAGACGAGTTAGGGGAGGCTTATGTTGTTGTACTGTTTCGGTTGAAATAAGTATGATGATGACATAGATATACAAATTATACACAGAGTATAAAAAATATATAACTAGTATACTATAACTACTACTATACTAGTTCAAATATTTAGTTTAGTCATTTTATGAACGATTTTGTGCTATGCTTACGCTCAGGATAGTCTGTGAGTGAAATGAAATCTTAAGTGGTTTAAAAAAAATCTTGTTATTATTGTACCGTTTATTTAACTTAATACAGCCGAAGTCCCAAAATACTTCTGCCACCGACTCTGGAATTATATTACTCGTCTTCAGTTGTTTATGTTTTTTTATCCTCGCACTGAAACGTTTTGCAGCAACACACCAATGAAGCACAAACTACAACTTCATGAGGTATCTATTGGCAACTTTCATTCCAGTTAAAAAAACTTATTTACAAGAGAAGTAAGAAAGAGCAGCCTTTACCCTGCAGTGGAACAATTCAGGCTAAAAATAAATTAGTGACGCCAATAAACACATTCACATTTACAATTTACAAAGTCATTTTGTATTTCTAATATCACTAAGGATGCACCAAACGTCAATTTCATCGATATCGAATCCAACGTCTCGGATACTATTTCTCAACGTTTCGCATCGGAGGGTAGTCACACTAGTCACGTCGGCACTTAAAGTGCCAACTAGGAGCTAGGCTTCTCTGACAGCGTGATACCAATCTTATTGCGAGCTGCCAAATGTTTTGTAGAGTTTGTATTTATCGGTTTTAGAACTTGTTTTTGGGTATAAAATTGAGCTGGTAAAAGACTGTAAGTATTTAATTATTATAAAACTGAGGGTATCTATGTTTGTTTGTTATATTTTCAAGACTAAACGGCTGATCCGATTTAGATGAAATTTGTTATGGAGATAGTTTGAGACCCTGAAAAGGACATGGTAGTGTAGTTTATATCGCGGCAATCATCCTTAAGGGAAAGGGGGTGAAAGTTAGTATAGTGAACCAATAATTTAATCTGTTCGAAGTAATAATGCTATAAAGACAAAATCGCATGCTAAAGCTAGTATGATATAATTTAAATATAAGTTTGAAATCGTAAATACTTAGTATACAGGATACCAATTTTGAGGTTTTTAAGAGGAGGTCTAGGGAGTAACCCTCTTTCCCTCCTTAAACCTAGCATATAAATAGTTTTCATAATATTTAAGTTTATTGGTTTGAGCACTTAAAGCAGTGTTTAAAGCGCTTAGAAGTTGCTTCTGCATCGTCTTTGGCGCTGAGGGAAGTGCTCACCTCCGCAGATTCGGCTCACTGGTCGCCTCCGGTGCCCAGCCTCAGCTGTTACGGCTCGCACGGGTGCCTATGCTTTGTTACAGCGGGCTGGAGTTGCTCTCCCTTCGCGCCTCCTGTTTTTGTATACACTCTAGGGGTAGCAACCAAAAGACTACGTGAAGTCGGAGTGCCCCGATTCGACCTATTTAACCATGATATGTTATAAATAATGAAATGTAACTACATGGAAACGGAATTAATGAAATGTCATTTTAGGTCACTGACCCACAAAAACCGTAAAATGTTCCGTGTCTTGAGCCTACGAATTTAGTTTCGTTTTATAAAATAATAATCAATTATTATTAAAATCAATAAATAATTAAAAACAACATAATACAACTTAAATACGAACATGAACATTAAATTCAATAAAATAAATCCATTCGTTTGCTAAGGTTAAGGCCCTTCATAGCCCTAGCAAAAGCGTAGTTTTTTTTCAAATGACACCCTTGTCATTTGAAAAACAAATAATACCAATTCCTAAATCGGGAACCCCTTTGCCCTGCGGTGGGACAGTTACAGGCTGTTATTAGAATTATTTAAAAATATTTTAGTGCAGAGTTATGTTTCAAAAGCTATCGGGTGGTTTCATTTGGTAAGAAAATATGGGTTAAGAAATCGTGATGATAGCTGGATATAGAACAATTGCTAAATCTCTAACAGCATATTGAATAAGCATGATGATCAATGGTACTTATTTTGTCTGAGAGACAAAATTTTCTTACCAAAAAACGATATCCACAAGAAAAAGTTAAAAAAAGGAAAAATATTCAGACCAACACAGCGGGATATGTAAATGTTGCAGTATTGTCTCGAAAGGGGCCCTCAACTCCTCACCTAACTATATTACGAAGCTAGAATAAAACCAAAATTATGGCAACACCAATTCTTCCAGGTTTTTTTCAGATTATTCCTGAAAACACGCCCAAGATAAAACAACAGTAAATCCTTTAGATTCCATGTGAAACCGAACACAAATAAAACACAGAACCAAAGAGACACATAAAACCAAAATTGCGCTCGCGACGTCACGTTCGCCTTTTAAAAGTACATCACTGTCAAAGGCGAAGTCGCTTTATGACGTCACAAATCAAATAACGCGTTTCCAAACAGTCAGTATGGGAAATATGAAACAAACACAACAGTGGATACGCTCCTTCTGTAATTCGAACCAACACGAGCTTAGCATTTCGCCTTGCAGCCTCTTACCCCTACTTTCATAATGTTTATCCACTACCAACCAATACCAATGCAAAACCAACTCTATTATAGATACCACAAACTTCAAATTCGTTCGTCTAATTCAAACTGCACATAGCACTAAGCTCGCGCAAATTTCTTCATTTATATTTCAGACTCTGACACTTTCAAATAAGGTAGAATTTACCTTCTCACAATTTTTGAACAGCGAAAACGCTAATTGGTGCTTTTGCATTAAGATGTAATCCGTAGACCATTACCCCCCATTTTGTAGCTCACACGCGCTCCCGCTTCGCACTTCAACAGTAATGGATCAATTTTGTTTGAAAGTACTTTTCGGCCTATCTTTTTATATTCTCGCTCCGTCACGTAACGTTATTTTTCGAAAAGAGAGTGGTTCTTCAAATGCAAAGGTTAACGCTTATGTTAGCATAATCAAGGTCAGAGGCTCTAGATAAGTGACATTCTATCAACGAAGACGTCGCAATAGCGATTGGTAATTATGCCAAAAATGTATGAGATAGCTAAGCGCTAGCGATATGTCACGTAATCAGTCAATTACATTTTGGCATTACGTCAGTCGCCTTCGCTGATAAAACGGCACTTTTTCTAGAGCCTCAGGTAACGCAAGAAAATTTTCAATAAGTGTATGAATTACTACTGTGTGTGTGTGTGACTAGATGTATGAATGTGTGTGAAGCAAAAGAAGTATGTAAGGATCGTATCAGGTAGCGTTCTGTAGTTTCTGCCTACCCCCATGCGAAAAAACCGTGAGTTAATTTATTTATTATTTATTGGGTTATCCTCGCATTGGAACGCCTTGCAGCAATTACACCAATGGAGCAGAATCTTATAATAAACTCACTATAAGTCCAGGTTCCCTCACGATGTTTTCCTTCACGGTTGTCAGCGATGTCCAAGATAAACTAAGAAAGTACATATGAATTGAAAAAGTCACATTGGTACTTGCCCGGATTCGAACCCACGACTCAAGCACGAGAGGCGAGGTCTTAGCCACTGGGCCACAACGACATCGACAATGATTTATTGAATGAATTAAATTATTAATGTATGTATGTGTATGATTTTTAATTTGTTTGACACTCATCTCTTAGCAGGTGAGTTTATCGGGTCTAAGTAACGGAATCCAGCAATAGTAACGGCACCAACATCAAGATACTGCAGTTAGTTATCCTCTTTTCAAGGGTTGTAGCATTGTGATAAGGGCAATCTGTAGAATATTAAAATTTAATAACGTAACATGTATTCCCCGTAGTATTAAGCAATGGTGCACCTACTATAGTACACCCATGTAAATTAAATAGCCCTACTATTTTAAGCATTACGAGTCATATAATGTTTAATACCCTTTCCTAGATAACGTAAAAGTAGCAGCACCTTGCCACGATCCTTACACTGGATTGTACATGAGCTGGCGCTTCAATCACTCCCAATATCACCGATTAAAACTCAGCAATAACTTCAACAATAAACTGGGTTGCGTAAAAAAGTGGTCACCCATAAAAATCGAATGAGTTTCGCCTGTAATTACCCATTGGCTGCAGACTTTGGGCTCGTATATCTTTCGGCTTCACGTTTTGCGATAAAAACAATTCGTTTCCAATTTATTTGTGTAACGATTTCGCAGAACTTGTAATAATTAGTAATATTTTATCGGTTTTTCGATGTCGGTGAGGACAGGTATTTCAGGTCAAATTTTGGGTATCATTGTGGCTTTAAATCATGTATTTCTGTGACAATATTTAAACATTTAATCACAACATAACATCACGCTTGAATTTTTCAAAAGGTTGGGCAGTTATGTTTAAGACCCATGTAATAGGGGGGCGAGTCTAAACTATCGGAACAACACAATCGCTTTTCGCTGCTCGCCAACTCGTACCTAGTTTCTAGCTCTACTCGCTTCTCGCTGATCGTCGGTGGTTGGTCACGTGCCTCTAAAACTTATGATGAATAAAATGAAAAAAAAACATTCTGTTTTCAGACTGCAGGTGTTTAATTAAAAGCTTTTATCTTTTTCTTAGAGCAATGATTTTAGAACACCTTAATAAAAACCTCACATTTTGCACATCCTATTCTATATCCTACTCATATCACATATGTGTACGTCTTGATGATTGTTAACCAAGTAAAATCGGGCCTTAACGGCTGATTAAGATGAAACTTGACGCACGGGTAGACCAATACCTACGTAGTGATTGCGTAACACAAAATCAGTGCCATTCAATTTGACATTTTATCAACATTCATGGTTTGAGCACACTAATGTATCAAACAATGTAACAAAATGAACCAAAGCATTAGGCTTTTCCTTCGGAATCCTTCGGATGATGATGGAAAAGGTGTTACGCAATTTTAGCGTTGGTCTTACACATAGATATTTTTATCCGAGTAGTACGTTCTCTTGGAATAATCCAACTACCACACTAGCGAAGCCGCTAGCAGAAGCTAGTTCAAAATAAAACCCCAAGTCAAACATTTCACATTTTTCCAACTACCACTCAGCTCCAGACAAGAGACGTAGGCTCCTCTAAAATATTTTTAAATCTCTTGAAATTCCTACATGGAAATATGTTAGGCTGTCACTTTTATTTCAACTAAGATATCTCTGTCTTAGAATCCCATCTGTTCGCACTTACACGTCTGTCAGGCGAATATTTGTGGGCACAAAGATAGTTCTAGCAGTTAAATGAGACCTTATTTGTATGACGGTAAAGAGTTTTCGTAAATATGGTAAGTGCAGAACTTAAAATAGTTTTGGTGTTGGTACAAGTTGTGAGTGATTGGTGGGTTGGAGTTCTTTGACCTTTGTTGTAAGTATTAAAATAATGATGAATGGTTGAACGCTATAAAACATGGTCGTTCCTAATTAGAAAATGATTAACACTGAGCAGACCTTTTTCTTACTTCCATTAGGAAGTTAAACCATTAATCTTAACGCATATTTTGGACGAAAAATTAGATGTATGGATGGATGCATTTTTGTAACTCAATCACTCCAGAAAGGTTGAACGGATCTGGATGAAATTTGGCACAGAGATAGATAATAGTCTGGAATAGCATATAGGCTACATTATATCCTGGTATAATGTACCCTTGATGAGCAGTCGTAGTCCAGTGGTAACGGCCGCAACTTACAAGTGTAGGTTATGGGTTGAAGCCAGACAGGCGCTTTACTTCATCTTCATTTCAGCCGAAAGACGTCCACTGCTGGGAATAGGCCTCCCCCAAGCATCGCCATACTGATCAGTCCTTTGCGTTTCGGAGCCACCGGACGCCCGCAGCCTTGATCAGGTCGTCGCTCCACCTAGAGGGAGGCCTTCCAACGCTGCGTCTTCCGGTACGCGGTCGCTACTCTAGAATATTTCGGCCCCAACGGCCATCAGTTTTGCTATAAATTATTTCATCACCACTTCTCTCAAAACGGTGAAGGAAAACATCGTGAGGAAACCGGCATGTCCTAACCAGAAATTAGAAAGACATGTGACATCCACCAACCCGGACTGGGCAAGCGTGGTGGATTACGGCCCATTCCCTCTAACAGAGAGAAGGCCTGTGCCCAGCAGCGGTAACATTAAAAAGATGATGATAATGTTTCCTTGGGATAATAAAACACTTAAACACGCGGGCGAAGCCGCTGGCAGAAGCTAGTAGTGAAAAATAGACTTACCCAAATTAGTTTTTTTTGTACTTTTATTGCATTAATGTTAACATAAGCTTTGGACAGCATAATATTCAATACGTTGCTCAGAAATAATTATAACACACCTGCTTCCTCCCCCAACTTACACCAAAATGTAAGGTTTTGTTCAGAATCCCGGTCTAGGAGGCTTTGTCCCAAAGGAAGACTTTCCATCTTATTGTTGAACTTTGATTTACGTTGCTGTAAACTTGGAAGCTCCAGATTATTGAGCAGATCTTACAGAGTGCAGTATCTTGTTCACTGAAAGGTTGGTTGATAGTGGTTGTGGGCGAAACAATGAAAGGATCACTTCGATGAATGTAATTTAAGTTTATTCTTTTTATTACACACAATATTAGGTTTAGGTTTTGTTGAAAGGTAGAAATTATATCATGGTGACAAAAATATGGCGATGCGCGAGATTCCAAAAAAGATAATGTCAATTGAAATGAAGTCCGCCGTGAAGTTGCAGCGAATCTTGCCAACGGAGAGTACGTTCATGAATAAAGTGAAAGAGCTGCGTGCGTACGGCGTTGACAGTGGTATTAATGAATGGGGTTTTTGAGGCAGTACATAGATATCTTCTTTTCCGTTTTCTTGTTCAAGTTTAACAACTAAAAACATCACCAATAATAATTGGTAATGTTCTTCAGAAAGACAAAATAGCATGTAGGGATCATAGCAAATGGGGCTCTATTTTATGTCTTTGGAAACGAAATAATAACTAGTACAGTATTTTACACTGACAAATAGTAAAGGCAACTTGGTTTTGAGAATTTCCTGACATTTTATACTCTTAATTAGTTAATAATATGCAGCATTAAGGAGAAAATAAACAAATCAAATCGTCGCAGTTAAAATATGTACTCGAAGATGCATTAAAAATATAATAAGATTAATTATTTCACAGTAATATTAATAAAAGTAAAATATATTTTCTAATTGAAAAATCTTTTTTTAAATTGCTTTTTAGCTTACCGTGCATTGTCATACAAACCAAACGTGTATGCAAAATTACATCTTAATCGGTTGAGGATAACTGCTTTAAAATTAAGTTGCAAGATTTGACCCGAACATAATTAAGGTACATTACATTGCAGGTTAATATTATAAAAAGCTTGTAATTACTTACTGCAGCAAAAATCACTGCATTTTAAATCAAAATTAATCCAATGGCTACAGAAAAAGAGTTTAGAAACTGCAGTATCAAAAGAGCATTACCCTAGCTAACGAATAAATCCAATCCATTCAATTCAAAAAGCGAATCCAACAGAAAATAAATAAAAATAAACAATCTTTGAAAACGAACGTTCTCGCTATTTTGTTGAAATAAATTGGTTTCTTTTACGGAAGATGCCATCTTGAATTTTTAACATAATCTAATAATAAAATTCTAGTGTCACAGTGTTTGTAACACAAATCCTCCGAAACGGCGCGACCGATTCTTATGAACTTTTGTGTGTATGTTTAGTAGCTCTGAGAACAGGACGTAAACCAGTTTTCATACCCCTAAGTGGTCCACCACAAAAACATATTTTTTGTTAAATTTTTTTTTTTTTTTTTTTGATTCAGTGGTCGATAAATGATCAGTTATTCCCACCAGGCGTCTACCGGTGTCACTTCTTGTAAACAGCACAGAGTAGGGATGAGAAAGAAGCCGATCACCTGTCTTTCTCACATAATAAGCTTTCTCTCCCTCTATTATAGAATGTGCGTTAATCGTAGCAGTGACGCTTTTCTCAGTGTAACTCTCATGTTAACTTTATACTCATAGTAAATGTATAATCAATTTGCAGAGCTATAATTACTTATTCCCATTTTGCTCAAGATAGTTATCACGTTCGGTTAATTAAGTGGTCTCATATAAATCAGTAATATTCAACACGTGTCACGATCTCCCGCCAACTACAACCATTGTGTTACCTGTATAAACCTTTCCAGAATATTTTCGCACATTTATTAGTCATCGTCATCATTTCAGCTAAAAGACGTCTACCGCTGGACATTGGCCTCCCCCAGTGCGTCGCCACGTTGACCGATCCCATGAGTCTCGCATCCAGCACCTTCCCGCAACCTTAACCAGGTCATCGGTCCATCTAGTGGGCGGTCTTCCAACGCTTCGTGTTCCCGTTCGCAGTCGCTATTCCAGAACTTTTCGGCCCCATCAGCTATTCGATCTGCCATTTCAATTTTGCAATTCTCCGGGCTATGCTAGGAAATCCACAGGAGAACCAAAGTTACCGAACTTTGGTTCTCTTGCGGATTTCTTCATTTCTTATGCGATGACGAAAGGAACTTCGAGCATAGCCCTCTCCATTGCCCTTTGGGTGACTTTAAACTTTCTGATAAGACCCATTGTGAGTTTTTTTGAGCGACCACGCCTCGTTCCCATAGATGATCACTGGCAACACACGCTGTTATGACTTTTGTCTTGAGATACTAAGGTAAATTGGTTGGTGCTTGCGGTAATTTATTAGTTCTTTTTTATTAGTTTATTTATTAGTAAACGACAATAAATAATACTAAATATAATACTCAGTGCATGCAAAATATTAAGGATTCTTTGAAAATTTATATGGCAATACAACGTTTGCTGAGTCATCTAGTACAAACATAACATCATTCCAGTATACCCCGAAAAGTACTGTAGGTAAAACCACATTTCACCGGTAATGTTTAAATCCCATGTAATATGGGGCGAGCCTATTACCGTCAACCAGGCAAAAATCAGTAAATATGTACAATAATTGCCGGTACAATTTAAAAAATCTATGAATCCAAATGAATTCAAGAGAAAATGAAAGTCATTGTTGTTGAAGAAATGTTATTACAGCATAGAAGAGTTTCTCAAAGATAAAAGTAGTTCGAACTATTAAGTGATTATATTTTAGTGACTTTTTATTAATATATTGTATCATAAAATTCCATCTTAATTAATTTTATTGACATGCATTTCTTGAAATTAGTTTATATTGATTTTGAATTGATGTTGGGTTGGATTGTTGGGTATAATTATTACTATATTAAGACTGATAATGTTGGGACCAATGTGGAATGTGGCGTTGGTGTTTTTCTTGCTTTATGATGATTGTTAAATTGTTGTGTTATATCTATTGTTAAAACCACTGTTCGACTCAAATGTAAATTTGTTGAAGAAATAAATAAATCTAGATTCCGCGAAATTCCAGATCGAAAAACCCAATAACACTTTACCCGACCCGAGATTCGGACTCAGGACCTCATACTCAGCAGTAGCACTTGTAACTTCTACACCAACGAGGCATTCCACCCCAGTTCAAAATAAAAAAAAAAACACAAACAAACGAAACGAACGCTCTCGCTAACTTGTTGAGATAAATTGGTTTCCTTTACGGGACTCGCCATCTTGAATTTATAAAACAGATAAAATTGTTAAAAACTTCGGTATCGCACATGTGGGGTTCTTATTTATTAGGTTTGATTAAAGTTTGAAGAGAATACGGTTCGAGATTGTGATTGGATGTAAATTTATTTATATGAGTTTTTATGCACTGTTTTAAAACTTGGCTTTCTTCTTCTTCTAAGCGTGTGGATGATAAACACAGGCTTTTCAATCGCTTGCATGGCCCAGTATTCGACCACGGTAATGCCTTGTGCTAACGCAGTCATGAGGTCCTCAGGTGAACAGGCAGCAGGGCACGCGGCGGTAGTCAAAATGTGAACTATATATAATCTGCGATGAGCCACCGCACAAACACCGAAGATCGGTATATTCCGAAAACCGGTTCCTCAGATTTCTCTTGCTGCGGTCGACCTAAGTACGGAGTCTATTTAAAGTTTTCCAGATATGCCTCGGCAAAAAAGACCACATAAAAAAAAAAAAACTGAAGCCAAAAAACTTAACGAAAAATATGCAAGTTTCATTTAGTATTGTAAGTCATACGTCGTCGAATCCTTTGCTCCTCTCGGTAAATCTTCTTACTAAGTCTGCCAACAGCTTGTTCGTCGTAGAATACTTTACTCTTTTAGGTAATTAGATATGTTAATTACTAGTACATTACTGCAGCCGTAAGCAAAAGAGGCATAGATGGATGAACGTTTCGTTTACGTAAGTCCATCAATTCCTAGTTGTGGCCAAGGCTTGTATAGTACTTTTCTCAAATAATGGGCAAAAATTAACACTAAGTAGTACCTAGAACTAACTTTGTTAAATACAATTACTTTTCAAAATCAATGACGAACTACGAACAACATTAAGTATTCCCGCGTTAAAGTAACAACTTTCAATTTGCTAGCCAACTCGAAATTTTAATAAAACCTTGATAAGTTACTACAAGTTACTCACTGCCTGCGTCTGTGTTTCCGAACGCATACAACCAGAATCTCTTCGACGGAAAGTTAGAGTGAACAGGCTTCTTCTGGGTAAGCTCACTCCATCGTCGACTTTGTCTCTGTCACTTCTGACCCAGACTAGAGTCAAGAGCAAACCTATTATAAACAAATAAAAGTTACCTCCTTGGTTGCCATGTTTCGGAGTAAAAGATCGTTTCATTTTTTTTAAATAACACGACAGATTAACAATTTAATTTATTTAGCCGCTAAACCACGACAGACATGGATTTTCATACAACTTTTGCCGGCCGCTGCTCGCATGTATTTCGCCAGTACAGCAATTTCGATTTATCTGTCAGTAGTCTTAAGGTTGTCAAAAAATATTAATGAATTAATAGGGAAAAATAGAAAAAAATAAGTATATTGCGACACGACAGCCAAACTGTACATTTGTGACTAAAAATAATGTGCTTATTGAGCGGTATACAATAAATAAATCAATAATAAATTACTAATAAAGAAACATAGATATTATTACACCCAACGAGAAATGCAATCTAAAACACATTGTATTCATATGTATCAAAAATAATAGATTCCAGGTGCACACACAATAACTCTGTAACGAAACAATAAAAACATATGATTCGGACATTTCCTGTTAGAAACAAACACCCTAAAAATATTAAGGTAAACGAAAAACCTTAGAGAAAGGGCAAAGTAAGAAATAAAAAAGAACGTGGATATTTAATGCCGCAGAACCCGTATATATTTCGTGTAAACAAATAAAAACGATACTAAATCGTGTCCATAGCGCAAAAAATATCCCACTCTTACGGAATTCTAATGTTAGGCGTTTCGGTTTATAAGACTTTGGCGTTTAGAGATAAGATTATATCTAAACGCTTAAGTCTTATAAACTGCAATGCAACAAAGATGTCTTTAATATTACATCTTTTTTATCGAAAGTTACTTTGTTTTAACGAAACTAATAGATATGTTGTTATTATAATGAGAACTTAAAGAAAAATAAACATTACACAAGGGTTCCATACCAAATATGGAAAATTAGAAAAAACAATTGGAGAAATTGTTGTTAAAATTAATCTAACCGAAAAAAAAACGACCAATAAATCATATGACAAAACTTACTAACCAACATCAAAAATTAAAATATGTGTACTAAAACTAAGCTGGTATCCATTCTCACCAAAACAGAAATAAAACGTACAAAAGCCTCATTCCAACATTTCCAACAACGCTTCATATCGACCAAATTTAAACAACTATCAGACAAACACCGCGTAGATCTTTCGTAGCACACTCGTAGACCCTCTACGTGGCGTGCTACGCCGTAGTAACCTCGTAACTATCATTGCTACGACTTGGAGAGTACTAGGAGAACTCCACTACAATAGCACTCCACCTCGTAACTCTCAGTGCGGTCTCAGCTAAGAATAAATCATTTCATAATTTCCCTTGTGTGTCGTAAGATGATATTTACTGAGGGATTGTTTTAGTTTTGATTAGGTGTTTCTGGTCCTACTTAGTTTTTGATGTAATGTGACTGCTGTAAATCAATTAAAATTATGAAAAAAGGATGTTTTTGTGAAAATAATATATTTTGTGCTGGAATAGCAAACACAAAACGACATAAAACGGTGCACGCATGCTATGCTTGAATTCATTGCTTCATAATAATATTAAAAAATCTGTCTACTCGACAGCGTAAAACACGCAAATCGCTCAATAATTCAGTAGTAACAGTAAACACGCAATAGTTCAGTAGTCGAAACTGCTACACAATTAGGGTGCAAGTCCAATAATTAGTCTAAGGCCCGATTTCACAATAGTCTGATTACTTTTAACTGAGGAATAAAAATGGCAGTGTGACAATTTTTGTATACAGAATAATTATGTCACACAGCCATTTTTATTCCTCAGTTAAAAGTTATCAGAGTATTGAAAAATTTGCCCTAATATTATTAAACTGATTTTAAATAATCAATCAACTGAAACGTATTTAGTTTCGGTTGATTGATTAAAGTATTCTTCCCTTTCTGGATAAATAAATAACTTAACTTGCCTAAAACAATTCAATCTTTCAAATAATTTCTGAAGTTCAAACATTTCGGATTGATTTTGATTTCAAAAGTAATAACAGAAATCTGAGTCCAGTTACCAGAACTTATTCTGTTTTAATCTGACTAAATATTCTTATATACAACTAGTATTCTCGAAAGCCTATGAATTGGTCCTAACGCCATCACTAAACACCGAAATGGTCCTTTCATCCGCAGATCAGCTTATGTTTTGCACCAGCCATAAAATAGCAATAATATCAACGGTCCTAAGAGGGATATATTTCGAGAAAATATCCAGTAATGTTTGTTTATATCGTTCATTTTATTTTTTGGCCGTCCTCGAGTTACATTTAAATCTTATTTAGCACAAAAAATCGAATAAAGGACCCGTTTTTCTATCTTCCGAAATTATTTAGCATAATATTTACATATTATTTTGTTTTGTGATTCGTTTTGTTTCCTTATACAATGGTGGGATGAAGGACAAAAAGTTTATTAATAAATTACTAATTAATCATACATTTGGATAGATTTGAACTGTGCTTTGATCATTTTTATATATTCATATTTATCGTGAAGCTATTGCAATAAGCTCTCTATATACCCACATAAAGATCTTTTTTTACCACACAACCTAAATAAGTGAGTTCACATTAAATAAATCTTTTATTAAGAATATAACCACCATGCGTTTATTACAGTTAAATTAAGCAATTTCATGAATGAAATCTCGCAGTTAAACAAAAGTCAACCCCTATCTGTGTAACTTCCACCCGCATCAAATGATAAACCATAATAATTGCGAAGAATATTTCATTAAACTTCAAGTCTAATAAATATTTACGAAAATTTGTTTCAACGCCATCTCTTATCAGGCTTGCATACTAACACAAAAGGTTGCACGCAAACCGTTCCCCACCGGCACCTACACGCACAGATCTGGGCAAAATTAGGTTCATATTTGGTAATATTGTCAGTCGCCTCGCGACCGGGCCCACACGCGGACGTCTTGTGGCGAGACTTCTTCTAAATCGACACCGTGTTTGTTTTAAAACAATATTATAAAAGACAAAGTTCCTTGTTGTTGTAAATTTTGTTCTGTGACTTAGTATAAGTAGTATCTAGATCGTGTTAATTACAGTGAAGTTAGGATTAGGAAGTGTTTTTCGTCTTTTCATAGAAGTGAAGATATGTCTCGTGTGAGATGATCGCAACTGAATGGATGTATGAGACCCCGTCATGGTTTTAGAAAGGTATGTATTAACTGAAACGTTCAGCTGCAGAAAAACTTTTGATAAACGTGTTGTGTTATTCTTCAAGATTTCTCAAAGGATTTGAAACATTATGATTTTTGCGTGGATTCGCAACTGGTTAAGGATTCGATGCATAGAGAATATTATTCGTGAAAAGGTCTCTTTAGGTATTTTTATTAACCTTTGAAGAGTTGATGATAAATTGCTCTTTCATTTAAACAGAAAGCTACGCTTTTCGGACAGAAAAATAATATTTACGAAGTATTTTCCTCATTTATGATACTTGAGATCTGATCTTAAATTTTTTATCATATTACAAATACCATTCATTAGCTGAAACTCAACAATTTGAATAGGGGGAAAAAATGCGTAGGAAAAATGTCTTCTCGCATAATCTTATAAATACGACCCTTTAAATAAAATACGAATAAATTACCATTATTTCGTGAATGAAATGTGCGAGAAAACAAAATTTATGCGTGACTTCTCCCCAACAATATCCTATTTGGGTCAACAGTGTATTGGATATTTTGCCACGAAACAAAACTTGGAAGATTCTTGAGTAGTCTTAGGAGACACATGAATTTTTCTCAGCCAATTTATTAAATAATAAGATAAAATTAGTTACTATTTGAATTAAATGGACATTGTTGCGTTAATACACTTCAGTATTATTGATGACATGAGACATATTAACTTAGTATTATATTCTCTTAAAAAATAGTAGTTTTTATTTTTTTTGTAAATCTATAGTTTGTTTTCAGCTTCTGGCATTTTAGGAGAGAAGTAAATGCAAGGATACACCCAAATAAAACAAATAATTAAATATTCGCCCAAAACTAAAGACTTGATTCTCCCAGAACTCAAGTCTGTTTTTTCAGATATTAAAAATGTAACAATTCTTAATCATTTATTAATTATATAATAAGACAACGTCCATATACGTAATGGTTAGTAAACACAAAAATATCTTATAATTATGTTACTTAAGACACTTTAACAAAAAAGTGGAACGTAATTCTCATTTACTGTATGTTCCGTTCTACTTATATCAATACCTCTAACATTAAGTAATAATTATGTTCGGCGCTATGAATACTAAATGCAGGCTGCATGCAGCTGGCCTCATTAGCTAATCATCATTTGGTTTCTCGTAACGAGATCAGTTTCTAATATCACGTTTCTCCAGGTGCTCACATTAAATTAAATTATTTTAGTGAAATTCGGTTATTGGGCATAGAGAATGTTAAGTAATGTAGGTATCTACAAAGTGATTGTAGGTTGCTATCATTATAATAATATCTCAAGCACAGCTAATAATATCACGAGATATAAAGCGTTAATATTATGCACATAACTTTATTTGTTTCCATTTTTTCTAAATGGACTAATGAATTTTTATTTTTAACATCTCCAGCGTCGAACTTGAATACAAAAAAAACAACAAAAAGTCTGTTGAAATCTACTAAACATGTTCATATTTTCGCCTTAATCTGTACTTCCCAGAAAGAAAACGGAATATTGTTCACAATCCACGAACGATTTTACAGCAATTTAAAGCCATTCCACACTTTTACACCGGCTTCAACGTCGATTGCTTTGAAACATTTTTTCGGAGAGAAGGACCATTTTTGTCACAATGGAGTGGAAGCCTTTTATAGAGGTATTGTGAAACCAACCAAAGGATAGAAGATCATTAAATTTTTAATACATTTTAGCCTTAGGATGCAGCTGAGTACCAGTATTTTGCATGGAGTGACTGCCTATATGACCTCCACAACCTAACCTAACCTAACTAACACGATGGCAAAAGTAGTATCAGATTTCCTGACTTCGGACTATCAGCAACAACTGTCAAAGATCTTCAAATGACGGCAGGGACCAACAGCTTAACATGCTTACAATTTTTAATACCTATTGTCAACTGCGATTGAGCAATCTTCTCACTTCGTTACTTTACTGTAGGAAAATTGTATCACAAATTCTTAGATATATGTATAAATCAAGAGTTACAAGCTACGTATTTTTATATCGTACATACAAAGACTCACAAAGTTTCCTATGATTTTACAAGCGCATTATCAACGAATCCATGTTAAAACATCTAACAGTAAATTTTCGTACTTAAAAAATGTTTATTGCCTGGGAGTGATCGCGGAATGCGATGCTACCTATTGTATGTTTTTTTTTTAGTTTTTCCTTTTTGTATTTCATAATCTGGTGTTGATTAAAGTCTTTTTCGTCTTCCCTCCCCGGTCCCATTATTTTAAGTCGATTATTTTTACTTTCTTACGCCAAGTTGTCCTCGGGCTGTCCGTTCTGTCAATTGGGCTTGCTTAAGCTCTCTGTCTATTATAAGTCCACCAGGTCAATGGCGAGTGGCCTCTATCTCTAAATAAGTATTATCGTATTCGACGTATCGTATTAGTATTATTTGTATTACAAGTATTATTATAAGTTAAGTTGGTATCTAGACGGTAATCATTGTCAAAAGTGTATAAAAGTAAATTAAATATTTCTTTGTCAGATTGAGACTGCGATCAGAATGCAAATGTTTTTTTAAATATACGAGATTTCTCCCCCTTATCTCTTACCTTTAAATCGTACCCAAACATTATCCTAAACTGCAAACCCACACCCAAATACAAAATCTAATTCAGCCTAACAAAATACAAATCTAAGGCGAACCTAACACCATCCCACTGACCCCAGATCCCCACAAAAAGCCTTTATAATTATAAATACATACATAAACTCGTGAATTTGCCCACTGGTGTAGGCAGATACTATAGAAACTAGAATCCTTACATACTTTTTTTGGTTAATTTATGTTCATACATTCTAATCATATAAGCACGACGGTTATGAGTACTGCGCACCAGGCCTTTCTGAAGAACATCACCAATAAGATACATGTATTTCCTCCGGCGTTACTTTATAAATTTATTTATTAAACACTTAACAGAGAAAATACATTTTGTCACGTGCAAACTCCTTTTTCTATAAAACACTTTTTGTGGCATCCTTTGAAGTTTTAGGAGAATGCCTTTGGTGATTCTAAATAAATGTGTATTTTCAAACATACCTATTTCGCTACAGGGTTATTATAATAGAAAAGGATTTCGAAGACACTTTAAGTTTTGAAGGTTAGATCGTGGTGTTTTAGTAATTTAGTCGGTGTATTTTTCGTATCCTATTAAACAGGAACCTTGCATTTTTTGCGATATAAGTACGTTACCCATCCCACCAGAACTGAGTTTTTTTTTTAAAAAGAAGTGAAAATATAATGAGTTTTCGGAATAGGTTTCTGTACTTCTACAGATTATTACGAGACTGGGAGCCACCCCAATACAGTAAGGAAAAGGCTAGACAGAAAGTACAACTCTAAACCCAAACATAAAACAATGATAATTAATCATAAATCATCAGCAATATATCAATCGGTTAGAGAAAATTATCAGTATATCAATACTTTTATAGTATTGATTTACTGATATTTTTCTTTAACCGATTAATATATTGCTATAACCCTGTGCTTGATTCTAAGAAAGTAAGAAACCAGACTGTTCTATATTGTGTATGGCAAGGAAAGCCGATGTTGACTATTCTGCCAATTTCTAAAGTAAATTGGAAAACAGGTTTGTATGTCATTTATTAGTAATAATTGCACACCCCAGTTTTACTTGGGTAATAATCATTTTCAAATGGTGAAAGATTTTTACAAAAATATATGCAATGGTTTCAGAGATTACCCTTCACGTCTGAAGAAACTCAAAACAATCGGTATTTCTCCTTATAATATTAAGTAATTAATATAGTTAAGATAAAAAGAGAAGGTACTGCGGAGTCAAACTAAATTCTTCTTGGTACAGTTCAATCTTCACGCTACAAAGACATTTTCAAAGCACACAGAAATTAAAATTCACGCCCACCGTCGCCGTCGAAGTGAATATCTCAATTGCCAGGCCTTCGCCAAGTATCTACTTGTAAAACATTAGAAGGTTCAAACACATAGAACTTGCTGTTTTTCTTTCGCACGTAATGTATTTATTCCACAAGGGAAAAAGAATAAAAGTGGGCGCGATACACGCATACGAAATATGGCTACAAAAGATTTGCTGTGCTGTATTTTATTTGGAATTGTATAAAGCGGTGACATAGAGATATAAAATAAATTCTTTATTTAATCTTATTAGAAAATCAATGTTAGAATTGCCAAGAGATTTTATATGCATTTGTGTCTACTATTAAACATGGGCTTCTTCAAACATCGTAATATACAATATGTTTGTAAGTACTCGTAAATATCAAATATTGTTCAAATGAACGTCTAATTATGAAGAACAGCATAATCATTCACCGTTTCATTCTGTCAACTTTGCAATGTTTTTAAATCGATGGGTATGTTTATAACTTTCTAAGAGTTTGAGAGTAACGATGAAAATAACTCCAAATCTTTGCTCCATAAAAATTGATTTTCTACCAAAGTATAACTAGCATGAATATAACAATATTATTTAGAAATACTTTCAACTCGAAAAGAAGAAGAAAATTATACGTAACGACATTCAGTCTATGCCGTATCGATATTTTGATAAAATTTGTTGCTTTACACACTTAAACGGTTCCTGTATTTCTTGCCTTTGGAACTATATGCCATACAGAAATTACTAACATACAAAAACACTCTTTATTCCAAGCACACAAGACAAAGTCGCAGAACTCCAAACTCTGTTCCCACCTCTACCACAAGCAATGAGCGCTCCGTACCGCACTATTCAATACAACCTAGGAGTCTAGGACCAAGTTCTCAACAAAATTCTCCTCAGACGGTTCCGACACTTAATCACATTGTGTCTGCACGCGTGCTTCTCATTTCCTGCTTAATTAGTTGCTCCACCGTTTCGCTAGTCTATTTTATTGGAAATAGATAACGATGTTTTCTGATTCAGTTGCCTGTAAGCATTTTAGTGTCATGTTTTTGATTCTTATTCTGTCAGCGGCTTCGCCCGCGTGAAATGTGTAATTTTCATCCCAGGGGAACATAATACCGGGATGAAAAGTAATCTATGTGCCATTCCAAAATTATAATCTATCTCTTTGCCAAATTTCATCCAAATCCGTTCAGCCGTTCTGGTGTGATTGAGCAACACACATACACACATCCATTAAAATTTTCACATTTATAATATTAGTTGGATTGTATTATTTTAGCAAAAAGACTGATATGCCAGTTACTTTAGTTAAAGATTCACCCAGTTGACACCGCATGTCCCTAAAAACCACCTCTGTGGCTCTGTGTCGCACGGAAGTCCCAGAAGTGCAGCTCCAGACATACTGACATCATCTTTTTCCATTCGCCCGCGAACAAATCACAGTCAAAATTTTGATACCAAAAAGATTTTAATAATTTTTCCCTTCTGATTGTAAAAATTTTAAGTGCCGAAGCTCTTAATATTTTAAAAACATATAAATTTACTATTGCAACCAGGCTATAAAACTTAATTTAAAAAAAAAAAAACTACACTACCGTGAGACAACTAAACAACATTCCACGGTAACGTACTACTGGGATTAAAAGTACTGTGTCTCAATTCAGGTCATGGTGTGTGTTTGTATCTATTCAGCGCTTTAGCCGTGATTGATTGAGCAATATGCTAATATATAGACTTTCACATTTATTATTTTTTACAGATAAATAGAAAGATTACAATCTGAAATTCTGAGCTAAATAGTGATCCTTTTAATAGGAAATTGAATTATCAAGAGAAAAACCCTAAATAAACGTAATATATGCAATACACATAAATTTTCGTCAAAAACCCAGTAAAACAAAAGAGACATTGTTTAAATTCCACGACGAATCAAAATCAAAATCAAAATCAATTTTTTTATTTCATATAGGCCTACATGGGCACTTATAAAACGTCGACAATGTGCACGGTTCGGGTTGGTCGTTTCCTATGGAGAAGAACCGGCAAGAAACTCCATGGTTACTCTTTTAAAAAAATGTTTTGGTTTTACAATATTTCCTTGTTACAGCATTAGTACCTACTTAGATATGTGGGGACAACGTAGGCCCGACAATAAGTCGTAAGAAAACAAAAAAAAAAGATTACATATTATTTAAACAAAAGAAAATAAAACGAGTTAAAAAGTTAACAAGCATCTAGAAGGCCTACAATGTTTACACATTTACAAAATAATCGGTAAAGGAATCTATACAAAAGTAAAATAAGAAAAAGACTAAATCTAACATGAATGAAATCCAAAGAATCATTTGGGAGTATTGTTAGCAACGCAAATAAAGAGAGAAGGACCAAAAATACGGCTCGAAGGACCGAATCACTCTAAATTAAGCAACAAAAATACTGGGACATTCGAAACAAAATTCTGAACACATTGTCGATTGAGTGCATAAATCTTTTTGTCGAGCAATTAGAAAACCGGGTCCCGAAAAAGTACTTGGCACCGATTCTTCGCTAAACGCCGAGTGTACTGAGCACTTTGACATTAATGTCCCTAGTAGTATTCATTGATTGGAGCTATTCAAGTCGGGACGTGCCCTCGATTTGTTTCAGATTTATTGAAGATGTGATAGGTTTTCTGTTACTATGTTGGCAAGGCAATCTTGGATCGAATTAAGAGATTGGGGTCTTGTAGATCTATGTATTTTTGAATGTTGAAATTCCTTTTTATTTCTTTTGAGACCTAAGTAAAAGGGCCAACATGTCTTTTGAGATTAGTAAAAGGGAAGCCAGAGATAGGGTAGATATCTTATAGAGCTGGCTGTATCGTAAAGGACTGAATAAGGCTCCCTGCATACAACAACCTACGCAAGAATGTGACAACGACGTCTTTTATATAAATTGTTACTTCGGTTGGGAACTTTCAAGAATATTTTCAGGTAAAAGATTTGTTGAAATATTATGACTTACCATTCTACTGGCGCCTTATAAGGTGTGCAGTCCCATGGGTAAAGGTCGTGAGTTGACGCATGTATGCTTGAAACTAAGAAACGTTTAAATCCTGTTAAGACACATAAAAAGAAAAGTAAAGTAAATAGAAAATTTTAATTTTTCCAAATAGTTTTTTAGTTGGCAAAAATATATTTTACACAACAAACTCTTACTGCCGTACTCAGAAACATATAACGGTTACTCAAACCGCTCCTTAGTATAGATTTTATACTAAAAATCAATACTAAGGATCGCCTTAAATAACCGTTAACGGCTCTGAGTGCGGCAATCAGTATCACGATTTCAAACCCCCCAAAAGAAATATCCTCAAAACTTGTCTCCACTGATTGAGAGACATAAAGACTACAGATAATCTGTCATATTTCTCTAGTAACATCATCAATATTAATAAGCAGCCTCTTCATTAACATTGTAAATACAAAAGTGTTTTATTTCTGCGCGTTTTTTTTATTTAACATAAAACTAATATTATAAAGAGGAATGATTTGTATTTTTGTATGTAACGAATAAATTTAAAAATTACAAGACCGATTTCATAAATTCGTTCACTGTTGGGAAGCTACGCTATTCCCGGGTGACATAGGCTACTATTTTTATACCTGTATCCCAACGGGAACGGGAACTACGCGGATGAAACCGCGAGGCGTCCACTAGTCTAAAATAAATCTTTTCGTCAACTAACTGCCAGTAATACTAATCAGAACATCCAGTCCTCAAAAATTATATATCCTCAAGACTTGTGACCGGTCACAAAGCTACACATAACTGTCATGTTTCTCCAGTGACATCACCAATATTAATAAGATCTGGAACATAATTTTTTATGTAAACAGTGTGTAGAATTATTATGACAAACCAATCAGCAGTAGCCTTATGAGGTGCGCAGTACTCATAACTGGCGTGGGTGTATGACTAGATGTGTGAACGTAAATGAAGCAAAATGAGTATGTAACGATCGTAGCAGGTGGCGTTCTGTAGTTTCGGCCTACTCCCATGTGAAAATGGTGTGAGTTAACGTATGTATCTATGATTGAAATTTAAGAAACGTTGTAGACCCTGTAAGGATACAGGAAACATAATGTAATTTATTTATTTATCTTTTATAAATAATAAAATTATATGTTGCTCATTTTATTTATCTTCGTGAATAAAAAATATTCCTATAACATACTCTCACAAAATCAAGCTCCGCCAAAAAATCCTCTCAAACTTGTGTCCGCTGATTGAGAGACACAAAGCTACACATAATCTGTCATGTTCCTCCAGTGACATCATCAATATTAATAAGAAGCCCCTTTATTAATATTCTGCCGGCGGCCCACTCTGAAGTCTCCT
Organism: Orthosia gothica; assembly: GCA_949775005.1. NCBI lineage: Eukaryota > Metazoa > Arthropoda > Insecta > Lepidoptera > Noctuidae > Orthosia > Orthosia gothica. The sequence goes on from OX459048.1 coordinate 28,395,948, forward strand.
CGTTTGCGAGCCGCGGCCCAAATCCTTCATATTTTTAAGGATTTAGATGACATCCGTTATGCACAGTATTTTGTTTTGGAAGTGGATGAGAGACTATGGGATAAGTTGTGAGAGGGAAAATTTTCTCTGTTGTGATGGTATGTCAGGCGGGAGTTTAGCTGTTTTGTTTAGAATTTTATGTTTGGTAGAAAAGGCACGTGCCTTCTCCCTTTACATTCCTCTCTTGTAAGATATAATCTTGTACAGACAATGCCTCATCTCTTGACCTATATCAATAATCATATCAGCGTTATGAAATACCTTTGCGAAGACAAAGGTTATATTATCGAAGACGTGGCTAAGATATGTCAAATGTGTGAAAATAAAAGTATATTGGGCACAAACTAAAGTCTCAACAGATAAACGAATTTGGTTACACGGATAGACCATAGCCTATATTAGTACACGGGACAGATGAACTGGTGGTAAGTGCCCGCATATTTTTTTTTACCGTTTCGCAGGCGAAGCCATTGACAAAACCTAGAATCATTGATATAAAGAAGATAAAAACGCAACAATGTCTTACTAATACTATAAACTAGATTCTGCCAGCGACTTCGCTCGTGTGAAAGTTGAAAATGATCATGAGGGAAAATATTCTCGGGATCAAAAGTATCCCATGTGCTTCCTGACTATAAATATCACTTTGCCAAATTTCATCCGGATACGTTAAACTGTTCTGGCGTGAAGAAGTAACGAACACACTCACAAATTTTCACCTTTATAATATTAGCGTGATGATGTGAAAATTATTGTGTATGTATAGAAAACACGCATAAATGACTTAAGAAATTAAAATTAAAATTTTGCAAGCAGACAGCTTATAACCTGGATTAACATATAGGACTTTTTACCCCAATAAACCCGATAAGTATAATGATCCTTTGGGAAAGTAAAACTATTTCAAGCGCCCGAAGCCATGGGCAGAACGTTGTTTATTTTTGTCTCTATATGTTTTCGGAAAATGATATTGAAACCAACAGTTTCTAAATGTTTTCATTCACGAACCAGAATGAACTAGATTGAATCTTTTCTAGGTTTATATAAATTCAATACCAAAAAAAAACCAACCACGTTTTGCTTGAAAATATTAAAAACCCATAATATGACGTGTGTACGCCTACGGATAACTGGCTCCGCTTAACTTGAATTTTCCAATATACAAAAGTCAAATGAAACTATAAATTTTATTAAAAACGTGATCAAAGTTTAAAATTCGATATGTACATTTTTTGAATTCGTTTATTTTCAATTCGCACTCTGAACTGCAAACGGCAGATCGCAAATGCAAATGGCAGAAAAATAATATGCGAATGTTTTTACAAAACGTAATTTTGAGATCTTTTTGCCCCTCTACTCCTCCTTTTGAAATAATAATTAGTTTTCACTTACCAAATAAGGTTCCAAATCGAATTTTGAGATGATCTCCTTTATAATTATTAAGGTTCATTTCTATCGTTTTTTCTTAAGTTTTCTCTAATGTTAGGTTTTTATTAACGTTGACGTTCTTTTTGTTAGCTGAGTTTACATTACAATTTTTCCTTGAACTGATAGACTTGTTTTTTTTTTTTGTATATTTCAGAGTAGGTAATTTATTCATCCTTTAAAGTTGCTTTATAAAGCGTCGTTCCTGAGCCTTCAGACAATTATCATTCGACGTCAGTGCTGGCGATGGTCGAAATGCCAAATTGTAAAGTTTTATCTCGTAACATTTCGATAGTGCTTGGCAAACCCATACATTTTTGTCATTATTCGACATGGTCCGATTTAAATCACATCGATAAGCAATTGTATTACAAAGTGATATTGCAAGTAAGTTCACATGGCCGCAGTGCGATGCAATTCGACGGATTTGCACTTGAAAGAATTTTAGACAAAACCCGCGCGATGTCGCTATTGACACAATTTAATTGAGTTGCGCCATCAGGTTTCCCTTATCCCTAAAATCCCTATTTTGTATCCCATATACCTACTTTACAACAAAAAGCTCCATTGTCTTCACAAAAAATGCACTGTCTATACTAATATCTACTTTCTTCTTTCTACAAAAATTACTAAAAACTTTCCTCCTAGTTACGTCTATATCATCAGCAACGAAACTACATAATTCATCGCGTACTCCTAGCACGTTCGCAACAATTTATTGGACCCGAAAAATCTAGCCCGTATACAAGGGTCATAAACTCTTACATTTTATTATCTCCGACAAATCTCTACTAAAGAATCGTAAAACGTGTTAGTTTTTAATAAAATCCCGTAATATATTCAAGGAAATGTTTTACTGCACTTGTTTTATTAGTTCTTTATAGTAATGATACTGAATTTTATTTAGATTTGTTCAATAAATTGCGTAGTTTATACTGTTTCAAACTTAAGTGGGAGTGGGCATATTGCTCCCAGAAGGGATGGTTGATGGGGCCAAAAGATTCTAGAGTGGTGACCGCGTACCGAAAGACGCAGCATTGGAAGTCCGCTCTTAAGATGGAGATGACCTGGTTAAGGTTGCGGAAATCCATTGGACGCGAAATATTACCAGGAAACCCGATAGCAATCAATTCAACTATCAAGTAGGCATCGTTCATAAAAATAAAGTTTTAACAAAGTTAACATTATTTGCAGATTTTAGCAGTGAGATCTTAGACTATATATAAGAGATATAATCGGGCTTTTCCTTATTTGTAATGTTTTCTTTCCTTGATAATAGATATAGCAGTGTCATGTATGACATGAAATAAATATATGGTCAGAGTATGATTTATGTTATGGATTATGTCAAGGAAAACTCTGCGTTTGGATTTTAGCTGCTTGTTAACTTATACTTTTCCTTGTATTGGTGTTGCTGAAATGAAAACTGATTTTTTTAATTATAACGGAAGATGTAACCGACAAAACAAACTCAATCCCAAGGACATTAACTACTAATGGACCATATTTTCAACGCTATTTTTTTTATACACTCACGCTTGACCACTATCTCACCTGATGGTAAACGATGATGTGGTTGACGGTGAAGCACGCTTGCCCAGAAGTTATTTAACGAAAAAACTACTTCCTTTGACACCTATATTTTTTCGTTTTTGATACCGACTCCCGAAAAGAAAGTTATTATTCCCTTTGTATTGTTTTGTTTTAAAAGTCAGTTTTTTTTTTAAATGTTTTTATATTAAACCTACTAAATTAATATGTGAAAAACTGTAACTTTGCTAAATAATAATCACGCCTCAAAAGCTGAACGGATTTGTATGAAATTTGGCATACAGCTAGACAATAGTCGAATAGGTATGTACTCGCGACATAAATTTCAAATATTATACGTGTGCAGCCGCTGGAAAAAGCTAGAGCACTACCCGCACAAACAAACCTTTAAATAAAGACAGAATATTTATAACAATTATATTTAAGAAAATATGAAATTCTACGAATATCAGTGCTACAAGGAAACACACTCGGGGTCGTCCATTGCTCACGACTTATAAGATGTTCAAAATAAGCTTTAAGTGTACGACTGAAGAGTGATACTATGTCATAAGAGGATCATGTTCTACTGGAGCATTTTATATGTGTATTTTGATTAGTATGAATATGCAAGTTTTATGTTACTTATTTTTTTAATATATGGTTGAACTCCCAAGATGGACAAAGAGTTATTGAGTTTCCCATCTAGAATTTCTTAATAGATGCTTGGAGTCTGGAATATTGTCCATCATCATCAACATCAGCCGAAAGATGTCCACTGCTGCTGCATAGGCCTCTCTCAAAGGTTGCCACACTGATCGAACCTGTGCGTTTAGCATCTACCGGATTCCTACAGGAGGCCTTCCAACGCTACGTCTTCCGGTACGCGATGAATATTGCCCGATTGGTGACAATAAACTTGCTCCCATTACATGGGACTTTAACATAACTGATGGATTAAGTGGATTAAGGCCCATCCCCTCTCTCACAGGTAGGAGGCCTGCGACCCAGCAGTGGGAGCATTGATAGGCTGATGATGATGATGAAACATAACTGGCGAAATGTGGGCGTACTATTGTGTGTACCTCTGATAAACCCTTCGGGCAACACAGGCGTAATGTTACGAGTTCCTGTAAAACAAAATACACCTTAACACTGAAAATACACTGAATAATACTGAAATAACATTTTTCACACTATATCCTAAACCGACACCGTTAATAATTTAAACGCAGGATTTAGTTTTAGTAAAAGCCTGTGGAAATACATAGCTAGCTACATGGTAATTCTTTTTATTTCGTTCGCTAGTAGCTTTCACGACCCCCGCCCGCATGCATGTAAGCCCAGTTTTATTTACGTTTGTAGATTTTCTGACTTTTGCAGTATATGCGCTATGTTTTTATTTTTAGCTCATGTCGGCTTCCGTTTCATGTTTGTTTAGTATATGATACTGCCTTTTTGTGACTTCTTTCAGGAACTTTTTTATTGCAGTAACAGAAGTTAGGAGAAGGTACTTAATCGGTATCTGAAAGCTACTTGAAATTAATATGTTTGTTAATGCCAAAAATTTGTTTGTTTTTATTATAATTTTGTTTACATAAATGCATTGATATTTTGAGACCCGTTCGACCTTTTAACCAATGTGGGCACTTGCTGGAAACCTTAGGCTCTGTCCAAATTTTTATTTTATTTCAAGTAAAGCCGAAGGTTTGGCCAAAGATAGCACTTTTGGCCAAAGATGGCCGAAGCCAAATTTCAGTCTGACACTACATATTTAATAAGTAGTATAGGTTTGTAATTTGATATACGAACTGTTAAGAAACCAACTGTTCTGTCTTATAAACCTTCTGTCCTTAGACTTTAGACAAATTAAATACGATCTACAAAAGCGTTGCGATAGCGATTGGTAAAATGCCTGTTTCGTGACTAATTACATTTTGGCATTTAGTCCATCACCTTCGCTGATATGGAAAGACAATATTTTATTCTGCTTTTTTCATAGACGGTTTAAGAACAAAGTGATTATGCTACCTACACCCCAAATTTTGTCAAATTTAGAAGTGAAATCTTTCAAAAGCAAGGAATTTACAAGTTCACAAATAGTTAACAACAAATATTAGTCTACTTGACCTAATATAAAGGAATACAGCTAATTTGCCGTTTCACATTTACACTTTACTAAAATGCCACGGTACTGTGAGGACTCTGCCTATGTTAAGGAAAACTCCTTGCCTATATTTTGACTAGCAACAGATAAAGTAGTTTTGAAAGGTAACATGTAAACTCCTATATACTGACAAGTTTTGGGAATTCATTAGTGCAATTTTCTTGCTATCGTGAAATGACGCATATCTAGAATTTCTTATGTCTGTGTGTCTCAAGTTTATGTTCAAGTCTAGTTTTATCATTGTGTTAGCTTCAGTGAGTTGCAGAAAGCTTTGACTTGTGCTTCCTTTGTCTGAGCTCTGTCAAGCTAAGGAGTGTGACATACAAATATGTTTTGTTGGTATGCTAAATATTAGTATTAGTATTTAAGATCCGATTAAATAAGTGAGTTTAATTGAACTGAGAGTCGACTGGTAGGTTTGATGCCTGCTTAACACAATTGTTTGCAATTCCCTATCTCGATCTGTCTTTTATAGTTCAAGGTGATCTGAGGAAATAAAGAAAAAAATTGGAACTGGATGGATATAATTGAGGATTTATGCAGGTAGCATTAAGCACTTTTTCTCTACCATGGAAAAACTGCGTGAATTGAGTGGGTACGCATGTTAAAAGTCAATGAATTACGTTTTCAGTTATTCATTTGTGAAAACGTGCCTTTCTATGAGGACAGAAATGCGAGGGAGAGATAGACTGCTGACATCTTGGATGACCAGTGTCCAGAAAGACATGAAGAAGTGCAGTCTATCTGCTGACAATGGTTATCAGCGGAACAAGTTGCGCCTCATGACCAGGAAAGGTGACCCCAAGTAACAGAAAGTGGCGAGGTGGATGAAGATTTGTACCGATTCTGAAATGAGTGTAAATCTTTGGGACTCGTTTAAGTACACACAAAACACACACACACACGCTACACTTAGTAAATTTATTATTTGTGCACATTCGCAACGTTACTCAGAACAGTTAGAACTTGTGGTAGACAGTGTCCTTTACAAGTTGTAAGCAATGGTCTCACAGAGTGGAGACTCTTGTTGCAGGAATATCTATGTGCCTCTTGTGCTGTGACCATGTTCCGCTTTTATTGTAAGGTTTGTGAATTTAATGCACAAATTGTATTGCCTTATTGGCCAAGTTGTCTTAGCATGATTCCCAGAAAGGTAACAAAACAATAAGACAAAACAAATTAAAAAATTGCAGCCCGTATTCTGTATTGTTACTTAAAACTTGTAATCAATACAGTGGACAAATTTTCAGTCAGTGTAGCAATATATCATCATTTTCACCAATATATCAACCTTTCAATGTTGCGACTGCTGGGGCCCCCTCTTTTTTTGAGGGAATGGGCCGTAATTCACCAAGCGGGCCCAGTGCTGGTTGGTGGATGGCACATGTCTTTTGAGAGCAGTGGTGATGCAATAATTTACTCAAAGTAAAGCGCCTGCCTGGGTTCGAACCCACGAGCAATATATAACGCACTAAAAATTAAGAAAGAAAGAAATAGAGTTTTTTTGAAACTGTTCTGAAAAACTTAAATACAAAAAAGTTAAATCAAAAAATCAAAAAACCCGACTGCTTCAAAAGCGAACTAAAAAGACGTAAACAAGGAAAAAATCATGCTGTGCAGTCGGAGGATACATATTCGCGGGCTGTCTGACCAAAATCTGGTGTATCCTCCGCCTGCACAGCATGATTTTTTCCTTGTTTACGTCTTTTTAGTTCGCTTTTGAAGCAGTCGGGTTTTTTGATTTTTTGATTTAACTTTTTTTATTTATAAGTTTTTAGTTAAGTTTTTTTCGAATTAGATACATTTAAACATATAAGTGTTATATATTTTTGAAATCACCTCTTAAAACCCTATATTTTGATACCCCACACACTAGGTTTGGAAGAAAAAAAAATTGGGACCCCACAATATGGCGCCCGAAATCCGCCATTTTTCTATTGTCCAATTTTAACGTAGCCTATGACACTCGAAGGGTTAAGACGAATCGATTGACGTATGAATCATCAAAATCGGCCAACGCGTTTGGTCTCTGGAACGCCACATAGGAACAAACATACATACATACATAGACTGATAAACACATTACCCTCCTTCGGCAGTCGGGTAAAAAAAGACTACGACGAATTGAGAACCTCCTACTTTTTTTGAAGTCGGTTAATAATACAGAGTATGAGTCACAACTACGCAAAACAGTTAACGCACAACATAATGCTGTAACTCGCCTGCAGACAGAGCCACATCGCTGAGGTTCTTCAATAGCCGGAGTTGACTGGATGATGCCGAACCAATGAAATCTTATTGGCATGTGACCTGTATTTCCATAGGTATCTAAGCTGATGTAACCACCCTACATTCAGTGATTTAATTTTCATGCAATGTTAAGTAAGCTATTTGACATTAACCGGGAATAAATCTATTGTCGCCCGGACAATAGATTCTAGTGTCACAAAAAAAATATGAAAGACATGCCTTTAGTACCAAGGGATCACAACAGACTGTGGTCAATTTTACAAGTTTGTAAGTAATGGTATACACAGAGTGGAGAGTCTTGTTGCTGGAATATCTATGTGCTCCTAATGTTGTAACCGTGTTGGGCTATTTAGTTGGCCATTCCTACTGTTTTGTTAAGAAACGATGAGTCTGAAGAGGAAGGGTCTCTTACAATAAAATGTTTCAATTGAAAAGCACACCTTTTCGAATAATATTCTTTTCACAATAAACTATGATTTGACATTGAGAAGCAAATCAGCAAGTCAACTGACTATAATTATATATTTTAACTATGGAAGACCATGGACATGTTTAATACCACTATGCATGGGCATGTTGCCTCACAGGCTACATAAGAACATATTACCTGAGGCCCTTGACAAGTCATCGCTTATATCGAATGACACTTGCGTAGAGTTTAGAGGCTCTAGACAAATGGCAATCGATGTCAGTGAAGGCGATTGACGATGCGTCAAAATGCATGGGACTAATCACGTGATTGTTCGATATCGCTTGTCAATCCCATACAATTTTGCCTCTTTGACAATCGCCATCGCCACGCTTTCGATTTTAAAAAGAGGCCTGAGCCCCCTTTTAAACAAAATAGTTTCAAATTGCTTGCAATCGAAGTGTAGATTTCAAATAATAAAAAGACAAAGAATATTCTTAGAACATTAATTAACTTTTGTTAGTAAAATCTATAAACACGCAATAATCAATATTTATGAAAATTTTTGTTTAAATTCGTAATTTTCTTCAAACTTTTTGTTATTTTTTTTCATTTAGTTTACATAGTGGTAAATAAATAATTTCAATATGAATAGGTATACCTTTTCCTGTACCTTTACAATACTATCAAATGACGAGTCTCGATCTTCTGAAACTATCTTTCCTCCTTTGTAACTAATAAACTAACGTTTTCCTGTTGATGTTAGCGATGTTATACGCGATGTGCGCTAAGTCAACACCATCGACTTAGAGAAAACTTTTTCATTTCAGTTTAATTAATATTATGGCACAAATAAAAACAACTTTTGTGAGCGTTATAGCCAGTTGATATTGACTTAAAATAATAAATAATCGAATATTAAAACAAGTTTCGATTTAAATTATGACTCATCTCTAAATAAAAATAATAGGCATTATTACGGACGATTGGTGGACTGTATAATAATGTAAAATGAAAACACTTTAGTTACACTCGTTGTTAATTTTATAATAGTTGCAAACTTAAATCACATATATCGACTGGCACCAAAGCCTGACAAATAACATGCCAAAAACATTGTCATTTAATATATAAACAAAAAAGGTTGCACCAGCCAGTCGCCAACAGGCATTAAGTATTTGTTGTTTTTATCACTATCATAAAATTAACATTATGCAAACTAATATTATTTTAATTTTTTGTTTGAATTACTGATTCGATAACGTAATTTCTTGCACTGGTAGAAAGCTACTCTATAATTGAGTATAATTTTTTATCCCGATCAAAATAACGAGGGATCGTCACCGTCGTTGGATAAACCATAGGAACGAAGCTGGTGAAAATGCTAGTAAATTAGATAACCAAAACTTTTTTTGCGTTTCAAAATTTAAGACAATAGCGTACTCCACGTAAATAATAAAAAAATAAGTCGAAAACTTTACTCCACAAAAATATATTTAAAAAACCGGTAACTGAAAGTTAGAAAATTCGAACCAAATATTAGCAAGGGTCTTTCGGCCAGTCAATAAGAGTAAGAACAACTACGGTCTAGTATCTTGACCTTTTAACTTTGTCGTTTGACATCGGTTCCGCCATGTCTTCCGGTATCGTTCCGGAGCAGGGCATTGAATGGTTCCTTTTAACCTGTATCTTTCTACACCATCATAACAGGTAGTCAAGATATTATTATTTCAATTTGTTCAAATTAAGTACATTCACTCACAGGTGATTTTATTATAAAGACGTTCTTCATGCCTATTTAATTATCAAAATTGTCTGGCATTGGTCAAGAATCAAAAAACAATCTTTATCTTAGCTTTGTTAACTCTAAACATTGCAATAGACTACCTAATTGGTCTGGTGGTCGCAATCGTTGCTGTGGAGCGTGAGATTGGTTCCGATGCTTGGGCAAAGTAAGTAGGAGCTCGGAGTTTAGATCTAGCCCAGTTGATATCAATAGACTCGCCCTTGCTCACGATCTTTGAAAATCTAAGCTATTATTACCTATGACAATATCATTTATTATTCCTTTATTATCTTCTTTCTTATTTATTACATTTTTAAATATTAAAAAAAGAAACTAGAGGCCAACCGGTATCGGGAACAGGGTCCAAGCTACCGGTGGTTAGGGCTCCAGAGACAGGAACCTCCTTACAATGCGAGCCGTATCGAGGAGTACTGCCTTCTGTATCAGACCCTTGATCCAACCGCCCAATGACAGCCTCGACAGATGGTCGTCGAGCCTCTTGGCCATCAAGCCTTTGGCCGTATCGACAATCGGCACAATGATCGCCGAGTTCACATTCCACATGTCGACAACCTCGTGTGCTAAGTCAAGATACTTGATTTGTTTCTCTAACTCAGCTTTCACGAGGTTCTCGTCATGCGGGATGGTGACATCGATTATCATTGTGCGGCGCGCTACTCGGTCTATCTCCACTATATCCGGCTTATTGGCAACAATAGTCCTATCAGTGATGATAGACCGATCCCAGTACAACGTGACATGGTCATTTCCGAGAACTGGGTTGGGCACATACTTGTAATACATTTATTTATTATTACTATTTCTATTTCCAGTTAGCGTTATTTGATCGCTGTAAAATTATTGAGCAGTCAAGCGCTTTCTTCTGCTACTATGTTGAAGTCCCACTAAACAACGACACAAAAATTAAATGTCAAAAAATAAACAGAATACCTTGCTAACCCTTCTACGTCTTAACTTGACATGGACGCCACCATTCCACCAATAAGTCCTACGACCTCACATGCCCTCAACAACCGTCACGTACGATACACGTGCTAACACCTCATTGGTCAGACCTTCCAATGGCTCGCACATATTTCTGAATACTTGCAAGAATGTGAAATGTGTTTAGTATTTCTTTTTTACGAAAGGTCTTCTTCGTCTTTTCGTGTGAGTATGTGACCACCTGTGGTGTCAGAGTTAATTAAGCCACTTTTGGGATCACCACAGGCATCTGACTTCGCTATTTCAGACTTACATTAACTATATAAGTCCAGGTTTCCTAACGATGCCTATGTTCAAGATAAACTTTAGAAAGAACATTATGAATTTGGTAGAGTCATATTGGCACGAGAGGCTAGGTCTTAGCCACTGTGCCACCACGACATAGTGAATAGTAAAATATGCTTCAGCAAACCAAGGTCACCTGAGAATAGACAAAGTGTTATTCCATCTGTGACGGTGATGGTCGAACTGACATAATATAAGGGATTGATCACGTGATATTTTGATAGCGTTTGGCAATCTCATGCAATTTTGCCATTTGCCATATTGCTTTCGCGACGCTTTAGTTGATGGAATTTCACTTTTATAGAAACTTTGTAAATTGGTATCCGAATGTTGCAATAGTTTTCTGCATTTACATGGGTATTTGGCAGTAATGTTTTTGTTATTTGGGTAAATATGTCGACAGATATTATGACATTGAAAATTTACTATACTTTTTAATGCCATGCGAAAGAAGATGGAGCTTGCAGAAAAGGCTCTTTCATGACCTTCTTTTTCTCTTACCCTTTAATAAAATCAGATTAGACATGTACGTTATTTGAGAAATCAAATTATGAAACGGATTTAAGACTAAACCGGAATAATCCTTTCAATGCAACCTCCGACCCGTTCATCAAATAAAATTTCAAAATGAAAATCCACACACATAATCCTTTTTATTGGAAATCTAATCTCATTCAATAACATCATGAATTTGGACTGGATTGTGGCAATTTTATTTGAAACCGTGACAATCATACTATAAGAATAAATCCAGTGTAATCAGACCTGTCATTATTTAGATTTTCCGTACAATGACAGGCCCGCTTATACTGGAAATGTAAGCTTGACCAAATGTGATACAAAGGGGAAGATATAAGTTTATGATACTCGTTTGCATATTTCAACATTTAATTGCACAAATTAAATGATTTTAGCATCCGATAATGGCAATTGGAATGGCCGTCCATAAATGATTTTAATGATAATAAAGATTTTTGTTTATGCTTTTGTTCTGTTCCAGTTATTGGTATTCTGTTTTGGGGATATTTAGACGTTTTGAAATATACACTTATTTAGAGTAGTTATTAGGCGTGAAGCTTCTCCAGCAAAACTTGTCTCCGGTACCTTGATATGTTTCTTAAAAGAAAAACTAAATTAATAACTTCATCTTATTTTAAAAAATCCATACAGAAAGTATGAAATATAATAATAAAAAAAACTAAACATAGTATACCGATACGTTAAAATATTAAGAGATTCTAAATCTACGATACACCAACAGAAAATTTGGATTTAAAGTCTGTTAATCAATTCCTTTAGAATTCAGATATATTTACAAATGAGCCCCAAAATACACAAGGCGTGGATATACCAAGAGCAGTGTCTCCAAATTGGTTAATAAACTTTTATTTGGTCAAAAAAACTTGATATATTCCGAGCTCAACTTGGCCTGGTAACTATAATAAAGTCACACACAATACAGAAATAGAACAACCGATTCTAAGTTCAATGAACTATTACAAAGGTACAGACTAGGCCCAAGTTTCAATCCACACGGACTTTAATCAATGACAATAAACATTCAACAATACGGAATTAATGTTTGAAGGTTGATACCTAGCTTCTGCCCGCTTAATAAGTGTTCTATCATCCAGAGAATACAAAGTATCCTTTGTTCTTCCCAGGGTCACAAACAATCTTCATGCCAAATTTCAGCTAAATCGGTTCAGTAGATCCAGATATTACCCCTTACAACCTCACAAACTTTACCTCTGTATAATATTATAGTATAGATATCGAACAGACTTGTCTGAACTTTCCCTATGTCTTGTTGGGGAGATTAGCTGGGAGCATGTCTTGTTAAGTAGAGTGGATGAGATGATTGTAGTAATCAGGTCGATAAATTGGCTTTAGTTGTTGTGGTCGCAAACGTTAGTAGTTTTAAATGAGGTCTTGGGTTCGATACCCGGGTAGGTAAAAGCCAATAGGCTTTGACTATCTGGTATTTTTCCATAGCAACCTGGAGTCTGGATTAGTGCCCGATTGACTGGCCCCGCATTTTTTTTTATAATTTTGACCCACACTAGGTATTTTGCAAACATATGCATAACACTCACATACACAAGACACCCAGATCCAGCAAAACTTTCCGTCATACAAATATTTGTTCTTTGCGGGAATCAAACTAGCGACACGCAGCGCAGCAGCCGATCGCTAAACCACTACGCCAACCGTAAAACTGGCGAAATATGGTGTGTAGGTTCACTTCTGCTTAACCTTTCGAGAAATACAGGCGTAGTATGTTGATGATGATGATTGTAGTTATAAAGGTGGTGTATTTAAAAAGGACGTTTTAATTTATCTATACTCCATTTGAAATTACATTACACATTTAAATAATCCTATTTTACGGACCGATCAATAAATTTTGACTTCTATTGCGTTGGTGATATGAAAAATGGCAGCTGTATTAAACAGTTACTTTTGGCACAGACAACATAATACTTGGTTTTGTTAACAGGTTTATACTTGTTATGTCATCCTTATATTTACGGAATGGAACTCAAAATCGGCTGAACGGACTGTAAAAAGGGGTTGTCAAAAGTTCTAATGTTTTTTCAAATGGAGTATAGTCATCACTGAAATCTGTAAATGAATGTATCAAAATTCTGGAAACGCTTACCCAGTTTGAGCAACCGTGGTTATTAATGCTCATTCCTCCTCTTTGTGAAAAGCCTTTAACGTGGTTGGTAGAGGCAGGTATATTCTTATTTTAGACTAGGTAAATGTTGCCTGAACTCTTCACGTAGACGATTTAAAAGGCGATTGACCTTACAAAGTCCCTGTGAATTTATAATATTATTAACTTCATCTGTAATTTTAATTCGCTTTGAAGTACTTACATAACTTACTAATTTTACAAATTTGAGAGATTTTTTTTTTGATAATCTTTCACGCAAAAACTTTTTTCAAAACACGATTTTGTTGTCATTTTGCACACAGATAGTTTATAACCAGGTCATACACAACACATCACATACTATTTATTCAGGTACGTTTGGGAAAATATCGACTTTCAAGTTCGGTCTCTAAAACATAATGTGATTTTCTATATCTACATACATGACTATCATTCAAAGTCTTTGAATCTACATTCAAGAACTCATAAATCATATTTCTGAGATGACAGAAATCTGACTTTCAAGATATCAATGTCTTTTCATTTAAAATGGCTTTTAGTACCCTTATTACCTTACCTAGATATCTTTCTGTGAAATCGTTAAGCTCGTTTCCATTCACTACCTTTTTATAGAATCTATAATTATCTCGATTAGCGCTCAAATGAAGGTAAGAAGCTCACGATATAAAACGATTTATTTCTTAAAGATCCACTTTACCTTAATTAGAGAAAGGCAGTACTTCAGCGTGTTCAATTCTAAATCTCAAAATTAATTTGCTGAAACTTACAAAAGCAATCACGATTTATCTATCGTGATAATTGTAAAACTCTCTAATTTCCAATTCCGTTGAGACCCAATTATGAGGAAACAATTGGCGATCGGAACGGACCGGTGGCGCTGTGCGATTGGTTGGAAGCAATCGATCCGATTGGTTGATTGTTATGATAGGTTTTAATTTGATACTTTTGCTTGAAAACTGCAAAGAACAGGAATGATACTCTAGAATCCTTTCTTTTGCTTTTGGTAGTAGCAGAATTAGATGGCGGTTGCTCATAAACGAAATTAATGGCGTGTGATTGAAGAAGGGTGACAATGGCAAGAAACAATAAGGAGCTGATTTACTAGTTATCCACACCTGATACCATGTAGTATTTGGTAATAGATCAAGTAAAACAATCAGTTCACGTTATAACTTTATTCACACAGTTACCCTCATTATAAAATGCAACGATATAGATCTACCCACATAATCATACATACAATATGAGTTTTTATCACTTGATTCATAATTACTATGTTGACAATAAAGTTAAGTCAACCCACTTGTTTTTGCCATGAGTCTTCATTAAATAGGTCTAGGATAACCAGCAAAATGGCAGACATGATTTGTCTCTATCAGTAGTGTATCCCCGTCTCCTAGGGGGACGGGCTTTCCACTTTCCATTAATTTAAGTAGGCCGATCACCGGTTTTCTCATTATTCCATTTAATATTTTGTTAATACGTGTATTAGACTTTACCGATGTTGTAATGCAATATGTAATTTATTTTACTTAATTTTAACCTCCACTTAATATGCATTTACTGTAGGGAATTTACGTAGGCACAAATCTCGGACGAGTATCAAATGTATGGCAGGGGCAAAAGCTACATCGTGTCGGGTTCAGTCATACGATATGTTGGCAGAATCTTAGCTTACTGTCGAGTGCAGTGTACGTCTTTGGAACTGACTTTGAATAGGAATTGTAAACAGAATATATTTTGCTCAGTCCAATCAGTCTTGTTCCGAAAGCTTTTATTTTGACAGATTAGTGTTTATGTGTGTGTTCGATGTTTCTCATTGAACCATAGTGTTGATTCGCAGATAATAATGAATAAGCATTTTTTTAAATAACTTACCTATTTTTCAATATCTATATTATGTCCACTTCTAAAGTTGCAATTTTTTGTTGAAAAATAAATATCATCATCATATTAGATGCAAGCCCAATAGTGTTAAAATTTGGCTATATCAGTTTCGCCTAAAACTCCAAACAAAAACTGAATCAAAGTAAGGTTAAAGGCAAGGCACTCAAATGACCTTTGGAAAATTTTCAGTCTTTAAATGAGATCCACTAAGAAAGTCATCACACAGAACACGCAATGCGGTGTGTGAGAGCAAAAATCATACATTTTTATCTTAAGTACTAGTTGACCCGGCAAACTTTGTTTTGCCATAAAAACACCAAACATTTATCTACCCTACCTACCCTACCCAACCCTACCCGACCCTACACTACCCTACCCTACCCTACGCTACACTACCCTATCCTACACTACCCTACCCTACACTACCCTACACTACCCTACACTACCCTACCCTAGCCTACCCTACCCTACCCTACCCTACCCTATCCAACCAAACATTTTTTTTTTTTTTTTTTTTTGCTTTTAAACCTTCCCTGTATTCTGTCGAACGTAACAAAAAAAGAATTATTCATATCGGTCCAGCCGTTTTCGAGTTTTAGCGAGACTAACGAACAGCAATTGATTTTTATATATATAGATAGTAGGTAATATTTTCAGTGTAATCATCATCACCATCATCAGCCTTTTTAATGTTCTCACAGCTGTCACAGACCTCCTCTCTATGACAGAAGGAATGGACCTTCTTCCAACACGCGGGCCCGCCGGGTGTGGGTTCGTGGATGTCATATGTCTTCGAATTATTGGTTCTAGGTCATGTCGTCATCCCACCCATACGTACAAAGCGTTTTGCGAATACATCATTGTGCGCACAGCTAAGGAGTGGAATCCCCTGAAGGAGTCTTTGTTTCCTGATAGCTACAACCTTGGGGTCTTTAAGTCAAGAGTGAATAGGTTACTTCTAGGCAAGCAAGGTTCACCGTTAACCATATCAGCGCTTACCATCAGGCGAGATAGTGGTCAAACGCGAGCATATCGAAAAAAAAAATCTGTTTCCTCACGATGTTTTCCTTCACTGTTTTTAGAGCAGTGCTTGTAATAGTAAAAAATTCTCGTATAAAATCTATCATAAAACTAAAAAAAAACACAACAACCTCTATCAAGCAAAGCCAATATAAAAAAAAATATGAAGACAATTATATAACAACAACCCTTCCATATATTTCACTCCCTAGACAGGTTATTAACCTCTCGCGAACGGAGAACGCTACGACCTATTTTCTTCAGTCATACACGACAAGCAGGATACACTGTGTTCCTCTTTAATATCTAGAACGTCTGAATAGTAATGAGGGATATTTTAATAATTATAGCTGAGAAAATAATGGTATTTTTTGTTCAGAACGAGAGTTGTTTGAGAGTGAATGTGGATCAGAATGCTTTGGATTCGGAATTTTATGAAAACATTAACTTATGCCCGCGGCTACATGTGCATGAAATGTGTTTTATTATGCCAAGGGAACATAATACTGAGTTTATCGCGATAAATATATAATGTATCTATATGTGTGCCAAATTTTAACCAGATGCGTTCAGCTGTTCTGGCATGATTGAGAGAAAAACTTTTTTTTTTTTTTTCGATTTATTTATATTAGGAAGTAGGTTAACTAAATCAAACATAGTCTAGTATTAAATTAATGCAACCCAATCTGCTTAAAAAAAAAAATACTATTACAATCTACCATAAGTAGGTTCAGTCACAAATATGAATTGTTTAGCTTCTTAAGGTTGAATGTCATTTGTGCGTCTTAAAACTACCAGGTGCTTTAGACAAGTGACATTTTATCAACGAAAACGATGCCAAAGCAAAAAAAGTAAAAAAATATATACAAATGCCAAGCGCTATCAAAATTTCACTTGATCAATCCCTTACCTTTTGGCATTTCTACCAACGCCATTGCTGATATAATGCCTCTTTATCTCAATTTATTGAAAATTACAGTCGAAAGTGGTAACATATAATAGAGTAGTTGACACAAAATATCTCTTTAGTCCGTCAGTCAGATAACTTCAAAATACACGTAAACAAAACATTACAACGACACAGTGCGTTGAAATATCGTGTGACGTCACGGGCGGTGTGCTATACTTTATACTGACAAAGTGACGTCACAAGCTCCCACTCCCGCAGCCTTATTGCGTAAGTGAATACGCCAATGCAAAGGGTATGACTGCTATGGCTAAGGGAATGACCAATCACACAGACGAGAATCCACATCACGTCATTCGTCTCGAATGTGATAGCGGTCAAACCCTTCTTCGGCTGCTGAACTTTGATGCGCTTTATCTTTGTAAATTATTATTTAATTGACTAAGCAAAACATATGGGTCCAATATTATTTGATTCCCTGTCTGACTGACTAAATAGAATTATAATTTTACCAGGAAACATCCATCATTTACTTGACTTAACATAACGTCTCATCATCATCATCATCATTTCAGCTGGAAGACGTCCACTGCTAAACTTAAGCCATCCCAAGTGTCGGTACATTGACCGGTCTCGAACTCACGTCTGTGTAAATAGAAATAGACCACTGTCTAACATGCATGACCTTCTGTGGTCACCACAGAACATCATGCATCATGCTTAGTACACTTTTTACCCCCTACATTCATGCATAAGTCCCGGGCATTTGGCTCACAAAATACCAGTTTCCCCCCCAATTTTCTCTACGCTTAAACTAAGCTTAACCCAGTCACTTTGTCAAACGAAATCAGAATGCCGACGTCGAAAACTTTTCATAAAATAATTTTCAATCCTTTAAACAGTTTTTGAGTTTTAATCAGTATACTCCAATTACCGTAAATGATTTTCTAGTGTCCTTTTCAGAATCAGCTTTGTAAAATTTTTCATCTTTGAAGTTAATCCTATTAAAGAGAAAAGTTATTGAAATTTTAGTTTTGTCAAGAACATTTTCAATTTATAGTTAAATGCTGTTTTAATTTAAATAAATATTACGTAGCTGTCGAATGCCACCGAATAGCGAGGCAAAATCCTCTTCTCATTCAGATAAGGCAAGTTAATCACCACACTTGCTTGAGGTGGGTTGACGATTTCAAACGTATATCAAAGTAGTAGTTTAAATTTCATTAAAAGTATGAGAAAAAATTTGACTATGCTTAAAGTCTGCCGTAATGGGGCAATCTATGCCGGGATCGGCTTAAACAAACCTTTCTTTGTAGTTGATTTTATAGAGTTTTTGCCCGTAATATTAATCGTGAGAACATGGACATAATTATTATGAACTCACATACTTATTATATACACAACAACATTCACAGTAAACGTTAACATTCATTGACACACTTTGTTTTATGTTTTGACGATGCCATTCGTAGCAATTGCCACCAAGACATCTTTCTAGTTTCCCTGTGATCGTGAGGTATCCAAAATGAAAATCCCTATCACATTTTGAAGGAAAATGTAAACGAAGATTCCATCTAGATTCTCGCTTTTAGCGGAACATTTAGGAGATTTTCACACATCTGATCACTCTATCCATGATGCTATCACACCCTTATTTCCATATCGCCAAAAATATTGCTGCCTCTCTATACTAAAACACCAAATGGTCATGAATAGTTCCCATAGATTTGATATATGACCCGAAAGAAGTATATAATAAATAATTTAAGGATAATTTCGATGCAAACGGCATATAAGCGCGCGTTATAGGCATTTGTTCCCTAAGGCTCTGGTGTAGGTATGGATTTGAATGGAAGCGCGATATAAAGCATCTTTCTCGTAAATGTTTATTGACTTAATATAAGCCTTTCTCTAAGATGACCCACGAGAACTGCATCGTTAGAAGTAATTGACCTTTGTTATTTAGGTAACAAACCAGATGATGATGATGGTAAAGTGGTCATCACTTCGTCATCCCATTTGTTCAAGATCTAGAAATCTACACACACATCTTACTTATCTTACTTAATATCACACTATAATATTATGAAGACGAAAGTTTGTTTGTGAGTGTGTGTGTATTTGTATGTTTGTTACTTCTAAACGTTCATATGGCTTGACGGATCTTGATGAAATTTGGCACAGAGGTAGATTGTAGACAGGAATAGCACATAGAATACTTTTTATCCCGGGTATATGTGCCCTCGGAAAATGTTTGACTTTCACGTGGGCGAAGCCGCTGGCAGAAGTTAGTTATTACTATAATTGGGAAAGTTTGGATGGATGTATGAATGTTTGTTACTCAATCACACAAGAACGGCTGAATGAATATGGATGAAGTTTGGCACAGAGATAGATTATAGCCAGGAATAGCACATAGGATACTTTTTTATCCCGGGTATATGTGCCCTTGGAAAATTTTTGACTTTCACGTGGGTGAATTCGCTGGCAGAAATTAGTAGGTATATAAATTCAGGCATTTTCCCATGCGTTTGGCAAAAACTACAGAATGCCAGCTGCTACGATCCTTACATGCTCCTTTTGCTTCGTTTACGATCAAACATCAGATTACACACGCACGCCGGTTATGAGTACTGCGCACCTGGCCTTTAATTCTGTTTATATGTACCTACTGTGTTCGGTGACAATGGTTTGAATGTGAGGCATCATGTCGTCTCCACATGCTTGCCGAACAATATCGAACAGCAAACAAAGAACGTGTGGATGGGTGTTTGATAGTGTATGGCTGTTTTTGTTTGTGTTCGCCCGTGTTCGGCATCGGTGTTGGTTTTTGTGCACAAATAAAAGGATGTTCGACGAACGTGTTTGTGATGTATCCTGGCACTTGTTCAGTTCAGTAGTATGCGCGAGCTTGCGAGCGGCGGACGGAGTTAATAGTGATGGTCAAATTTACGAATCGTGACATTTTGTGTATCCTAAGCTAAATTGTAAGGAAAAATGAGGAGTTTAACCCGAAAGTAATCGCTGCCACAACAAACAGCGGGTTAGTAAGCCTTGGATCACTAAGGGATTGCTTCGCTGCATGATAAACAGGGATAACTTACACAAAAAGCTTAAAAAATGTCCTGAGAATGAGATTGTCAACAAAACCTACAGACGTTATAGAAATTTTTGTAATAGTATAATCAAAAAGGCTAAACGAAATTATGAAAGAGACGAGATTCAGGGTGCAAAAGGAAATAAGAGGCAGTTATGGGATGCAATTAAAAAGGTAAGCGCCTCTGGCCCACCCCCAGACCTTTCATCCCATCTTATCAAATCCATTAATCAAGCCCAGGATATAAATAGTGTTAATAATTTCTTTGCAGGTGTGGGCAGAAAGCTAGCAGAGCAAACAACTAACTCATCGCAGGACACACCAACACCATTTGACTTTCAAACTGTCGCTCCCGTTCACTCATTTGTCTTACTGCCCCCTGACGAGGAAAAAGTTTTTTTCCTCATCCAAGGTTTAAAGGAGAAGTGTGCCATAGGAATCGACCAGATTTCTAGCAAATTCCTAAAGAGGTATATAAACTTTCTTACTACTCCTATTACTCACATTTGCAAACTGGCTATGGCGTCAGGTGTTTTCCCTAGAGCCTTTAAATTAGCTGTCATCAAACCAATACACAAGGGAGGGGAGAGAGACTGTGTTGATAATTTTAGGCCGATCTCTATCTTACCTACATTGTCCAAGATCTTGGAACGACTTATAAATCGACGTTTAACAGATTATCTAGAAGCTAATAATCTTCTATCGCCTGCCCAATTTGGTTTTCGACGTAATAAGTCAACCAATGACGCAGTACATGAACTGGTAAACTCCATTATCACTAACTTGGACCAAAGGAACAAATGCATTGCTGTCTTCCTCGATTTGGCTAAAGCCTTTGACACAGTCTCTATCCCGCACCTACTCAAAAAGCTGGAAGAGATTGGTGTTAGGGGTGTACCTTTGAAACTATTGCAGGACTACCTTACCGAAAGGAAACAAAGAGTTCGAATAGGCCAGATGCTGAGCGATGAGGCTTATGTCGATTTCGGTGTGCCCCAGGGCAGCATACTTGGCCCAACTTTGTTTTTGATCTATATCAACGACC
Source organism: Orthosia gothica (assembly GCA_949775005.1). Taxonomy (NCBI): domain Eukaryota; kingdom Metazoa; phylum Arthropoda; class Insecta; order Lepidoptera; family Noctuidae; genus Orthosia; species Orthosia gothica. The sequence continues at coordinate 28,417,480 of OX459048.1, forward strand.
TCTGCCGTCTTCAGCTTAACTGTGGACATATTATTACTTTCGCAGATGATACTGCCCTCTTTTTCAGTGGGCTGACTTGGGAGGAGGTTTTTAACACTGCTCAAAGTGGTTTTAGCAAAGTCTGCAAATGGTTGCAAGCGAATATTTTGACACTAAACGTTAACAAAACTAAATACGTTGCTTTTGCACATAGGTTAAATCTACTGCCTCCATCATATTTTAATATATCCTACCATGTATGTGTCCCAGGCGCTTCCTCGTGCTCTTGTCCTAATCTTCAGCGAGTCGATGATATCAAATATCTTGGTATCATAATAGATCAATGCTTAACATTCAAGCCACATCTTAAAGTCCTTGCAACCCGCTTGCGTAAACTCATTTATATATTTAAAACACTGAGACACATAGCGGACCGACGGGTTACCAAGATGGTCTACGATGCCTTGTGTCATTCCCTTATCGACTATTGCATTATATCCTGGGGAGGAGCCGCAAAGACTCATCTGATTGAAGTCGAAAGAGCGCAGCGTGCAATTCTCAAGGTTGGCGCTGGTCTCCCCTACCGATATCCTACTGTAGAACTTTTCAAAGATTGGGATGTTCTTACAGTTAGGCAAACTTTCGTATTGCGTACGGTGCTCAAAGAGCATTCTTTGTTGCATTTTGACCCAAAGCTTCAATTGGATAAGCGCCGGAGAGGTAGGGTATGCCAAACCAAAATTGCAAAATCTGCGCATTCGCGTCAATTCTTTTTCTTCTTCGGACCTTATTTATACAATAAATTGAATGATATCCTCAACATCTATTCCCTGACTAAATATAAATGTAAGGTATTGCTAACTACATATCTTAAGGCTCTGGACTACGAGGGAACCGAGAAATTACTGACCCCTATGAAATAAATGCTAAGGCTTGTCAAACAAAACATCCCCTCAGCTGCTTTGCTCCTTTAACCATTGCGCACCTCACACTAAGATCATTCCCACAACACATAACCTCAAGCTCTTAAACAACAACACACACATACACAAACTTACTTTATTCATGCTCACTCTGTTACTTACTAAAAATCTATTAACTAAACCTTTAGAACTTATTGTATAATATTTTATCTTTTTCACTGTATTTCCTTGTATTTCCTTATTGTTGGTAATTTGTATTTTAAACTGTTATCATATTTCTCTATCATCCATGTCTATGAAGCCAAACTTTATTGCAAATTTATTTTCTTGTATCCAAGCTGTCAATCAGTGTGTCATGATGGGCTTTTAGCCGCGGGGGGGACCTGGTGACTTGTAATACAGGTTCTTATTGAAACCTATCACAGGCACCAGTCTCTCACAAAGTTATACCCTGGTTTAAACTGCAAGGCATAGAATTTAAGAAACTTTGTGAAGAGAAAATAAATGTTTTATATTATATTATTATTATTATATTAAACTCGTCATCTACCATGTTTGCCGATCCGGAATAGACTAGCATGTTCGCCAAGCGTAAGGATGCGGTGTTTGTGTTGGGTGTTTTTGGTCAGTGTTCTGCACGTGTTAGCTTTTAGCTCTGTTGGGGAAAACAGCGAGCGTGTGGAGGCGGCATCATAGGTACAGTCAAGAGTCAAAAGTGCAGCCAGACTCTCCCAAAACTCAAATGGCTGGATTTTGTAGAAGAAGTTAAATTATCCACAACTGACTTAATATTTCGTATAGAAATCAAAGTATAGATTATTCATACTAACCGCGAAAAGTTGAATTTCTGCTGACTACAAAAAAAAATTCTGCTCCTTTTTCTTTTTTGGTAGAGTGTGACTGCACTTTTGACCCTTGTAGTATGTTGCCATTCTATATTCAAAGTTGAGTTTACAAGAATTTCACCTTAGGTAAAATCCCAGTCAGTCTATAATGTCATAGTTATGGTTGAGTAGTTTAGCGATAAGGAATAAAATAGTTCTAAGTTATACTCGTTTAGAATATCAGCCGTACTCGTTTATAATATTATCGGCCTTAAAATTGGAACTAAACAAAACAATACTTATTGTTAACTAAATAATTTAACTTCCGATAAAAACCAATCCACGTGGTTGAGATTATGCCACAGGCTTTCTGTACCTTAAAGTTTGTTCAAGATATCAAAGGGGGTTTACGGTGAAGGAAAACATAAGGATGAAACCTGTACCCTAATTGGTTAACAAGAACGAAAATAGCTTTTCTTTTGAAACGAGGACAAAATTGGATTTTACAAATCAAAACAATTATGAGTCATACATAAAATAAATAACTGTCAATGCATAACTAAAACCCTAACTGGCCCTAGAAGCACATAATGCACCATCGTTTATTAATGTAAAGAAATTTAACAGCATTTTAAAAAATCACCTCTTAAAGGCGTTAGAAATGGGTTAAAAATATGTGTAATAGTTTGTTATTTTTAACCGACTTACCAAAAAGGAGGAGGTTCTATGTTCGACTTCTTGTATGTTTTTTTTTTTTTTTTTTTTTTTATGTATCTTCACCGATATCTCCGTCAATTGTGGACCGATTTTGAAAATTCTGTTTTTGTTTGAAAGAGGATGTTTCGAAATTGGTCCCATTTTAATTTGGTGAAGGTCTGATGAAGAACTTCGGAGATACACAACAGAACTCTTAAATAAATAACGGCAAAACTCTCGGGATTGCTGCAATCGCATGTCTGTTTGTTGTTTATACCATTTCATAACATAACATCACGCCAGTACGCTCTAAAGGGGTACGCAGATCTCTCATTTCACTTATGTTCAAGTTTCATGTGATTCGGTTAATCTATTCTGGAGTTATAGGAACCTTAATAAACAACTTGCTATTAGGTAGGTAAAACTAAAAAGGGAAAAGGTGTCCATATCGCAAAAAAATGGTTCCTACGAAAGACACCGACTTCCAAAAGTTAAATTATTTTTCACTTTGTAGTTTTTCATTTGGAAGTCAGTAGTATTTTTTTGCAAAAAAGTTTTTTATGGCGAAGTAAAATCTCCTCGGGTCAAATCTTGTTACTCCCAACGAGTATTGCATACTGTTTACTTTTCTGTGTATGAGAAAAGAAAAAAAAAACAGAAAATACTTTGTTCAAAAATTCAGCACGAGTACAAACAAAAAATGAAAAAGTATCTTTTTTTTCAAATTCAAATTCCAAATATTTTATTTCACATAGACCTACACGGGCACTTATAAAACATAAAAGCGTTTCGGAATTTCTAATATCAAAGTAAATATGCTAACACGGTTCCGAAGTAGAAAAATATGAAGTCAAGCAGAATTAGGGACGCATATTTACCATTTGCTTCAGCCCAAGGTCGGGTTTGTTAGTTCAGTAGCTTATTACTAAAACTTGGGTAAGTTTGAGGACCCTGCTCCTTGTAAGCCAATGGTATGTTTGAAGTTTGTGGTGTTTTGGGTTGTAAGCGGAATTTGATAGAGTAAATAATAATCTGGTTGAATTTACTTTAACAGTAGAGTGAGGACCTCTTCTGAATTCTCAACAACTGCAATTCAAGCGCGTAATAACCTTAATAACCTAACCTAAACGAATGAACCGATTTTTACCCGACTGCCGAAGAAGGGTAATGTATTTATCAGTCTATGTATGTAAGTATGTATGTATGTATGTATGTTTGTTCCTATATGGCGTTCCAGAGACCAAACGCGTTGGCCGATTTTGATGATTCATACGTCAATCGATTCGTCTTAACCCTGTGAGTGTCATAGGCTACATTAAAATTGGTCAATAGAAAAATTGCGGATTTTGGGCGCCATATTGTGGGGGCCCAAATTTTTTTTTGCTTCCAAACCCATCGTGTGGGGTATCAAAATAAAGTGTTTTAAGAGGAGATTTCAAAAATATACAACACTTATATGTTTAAACGTATCTAATTAGAAAAAAACTAAAAAAAAACAAAAAATAAAAAAACCCGACTGCTTCAAAAGCGAATTAAAAGTCGTAAACAAGGAAAAAATCATGCTGTGCAGGCGGAGGATACACCAGATTTTGGTCAACCAGCCCACGAATATGTATCTTCCGACTGCACAGCATGATTTTTTCCTTGTTTACGACTTTTTAATTCGCTTTTGAAGCAGTCGGGTTTTTTTATTTCCGGTTTTCTTTGTTTGAAAGGTAACTTTATCGAGAGTGTTCTTAGCTATGTTTTATGAGAATCGGTTCAACCGTTCAAAAGTTATGGGCGTTGAACTCTTTGAATCAGGATGTTTTCGCAAGATACAGTGTCGTAATATGTGTTAAAATAATTGTCGATCGAAGTGCGATCTACTACTAGATAAATTAAGTAGCATGCAATAATGTCGGGGACATGCATAGTATTATGTGTCGCGGTATTTTTAAATTTTACTTGTTGATTGTTTGCTGATTCTTTTAAATTTTCGGCTTTGGTGGCTATTATGGTTTTCTAAATAAAGTAAGTTAGCGATGTATTAGAATCGTGTTCGTATAATTGTTTTTATCTGATGTGATTTTTTATGACTTGCCATTGTATAACCGCGTACCATGGCTCATACCAATACTCGTATGGAATAATGTCAACTTGTTGCCAGGCACAGCCCTATGCTGTGCAAAAATCTTTTTTCGTGCAGAAAAGCCGCAAACATTAGGCATTTGTCCCACCGCCGACGCTCAGCGAATAGCGAGTAACGCTAGAAACTAAAAACAATTTGGCGAGCAGTGAGTCGCGAGTGTGCAGTTCCCATAGTTTTGTCGCTCAGATATTAGCGAATGTTATTGTGTGACGGGCAATTACTCGCACTATTTGCCTGGGGTGGCCAGTCCTGCACGCGTTGGTTGGTTGGCCTCTTGAAGTGAGTTCTGACAGCCTAGCGAGCATTGCCGAGCGAGAATTGCTGAACGAGTATTATCTTTGAGAGCTCTTGTCGCTGCGAGAAATTTGTGGTGAGAGAGTACTCACCACAAATTAACACTAGAGAGAGTACTGAACAGCTAGCGATCCACCATTATTTTATGTGTCTCTTTTATTGGCACGGAATCATGTATCTTTTGTTCGTTTCTTCAGCGAGAATGTAGTCAGAAGCTAATCATTTCGTTGCCGGCGGTGGAACAAGTGCAATCGATACGCGATAGAAGATAGTTCACGGTTCATTTGTTATTAGTTCAACGGTCAGGTTTCAAAGTCAAATGATCTTAAAGACTAAGCAATTTAACCATATGCTATCAATCAATTTGTCTATGCTTTGCCGAAATATATTGCAGATGGTTTCCAGTCAAACCAAAAGCAGCTGAGTACCAGTATTTTAGATGGAAGGATTGTCTATCGGACCTCCATAACCTAGTAACTGGGTTATACGATACCTTGATAAAATTGGTGTCAGATATCAGTCCCCTGACTACTCGTTACAGGTATCGGCACTGATTAAGAGCAATGACCTTGAATGCGCAATAGTCGTTTTTGGGCCTGTTTGGCGGGGGAGTGAAGTGCAACGGTGAAGCAGCCGGCGCCGGCGAACTATTGGTCAACCAGTGTCGCCTTCCCCCGTCTCGCCGCGCTCTTACGTCTCGTGTCACTTAGGTACAGTTGCGCATTATTGTGTTATATAAGAAGTTCTGTTGCATAGTGTTTAATAGTTTCGTTGGTTTCGTTGCCGATGAAAGTTGCCGAAAATAAAAAGTATTAAAGAGGCAATCACGAAAAACTTACATAAAACTGTGTATTTCTTATTTTCTATATTCAATTTAGTGATTTATTTATATCCGTTATTAAAGTTTACGCATTTATTAATATGATGATACGATCATGTGCCTAAACCACACTGTGTTAAAATTTGGTTATTATTCTTTTAAGTATCTACAAACAAATAATTTCTTCAAATCACGCTTAGTAATTTTATGCGTGAATGTACACAGGCGCAAATCATCCACCACTTTCTTGCGGGCACTCTTAAATTGTGCCGGTACCTATACGACATTGAAGATCTATAAATTACAGCCGGGACCAGCAGCTAAACGTGTTTTCCAAAACACAGAGGCGTCTTGGTGTGCAAGGAATAGTCACTCATCCATAGACTTATCTCGGCACGAATAACGTGCTTAGCCTTGAAGATCGACCCGTCCGTATGGCTGTTATTATTTAACCTTTAGGCTGTAACCACTTATAATTTTACATAATTTATTCATTACAATCATAATGTTTTTTTCTCATGTTTCGCTTCAATGAACATCATGTTAATATTAATAAGAAAACTCAGTTCGAGGCCATACAGCTTAGTGCTTATAACGCCCGATCACGACCTCGCGAAATGTGCCTTGCGACAAGCATGTGCGACTGCATGCCAAACCACGACCATGTCAGTGGCAGGGAGTGGGAGTGCAACTCAGCAAACCACGCTTGCTGACCGCTATTAAACTTGGCTACTGTGGTTTTGCTAGTAGGTACATTTATTTTAATTGCCATTAAAAATCACTCGTTATCTGTTTCGATTGCTATGCTATTCGCATCTTGGAGACTCGTGGCAAGCTCTAAACAAGTTCTTTAATTTGTTTCTTTGCATTCTAAATCGAAAAATGGAGTCGCTTGAGCGTATAGTTTGTGACCAAGAAGTTAAAACTACGCTGCTTGCATAACGCTCATAGCGAACCAAACCGTGGGTTACTATAGCTTTGGCCACAACTACGCTTTGTTTATAAGGATTAAGAGCCAGTTTCTGAATTAATTTATTTGGGTTTTGAACCCCAATTTAACGTCACTGATTGAGTGATTTTCAGGCAAAGGTAGAGTATGACAAATACACAAATTCTTAAACCAGAAATCGTGGTAATTCGAGCTACGCTATTCACTAAGCAAGGCAAGTGAAGCTTCCTAGCTATGTGTCTTCAGCCTTAGACTTCCTTACAGTCTCCTAATGAATACACAGCCACAACACTTCCCGAGGGCGTTGTAAGAAGAACGCTAATGGATTTTAATGTTACGAAGTAGCATAGCTTGTACTTATGTAGCTGCTAGGCGTGGAAGTACTTAGACGGAATATGAGAGTACGTGAATATTTTATGTAGCTGTCTTGTTTTATTTTGCTATATGAAGAATTTGATGATTATGTTTTGTACTTCTTTGTCGTTGTATGACGGTTTGAGGCTAAAATACTCATAAGCAGTTAGTTTGCTATTTAAACAACCCTGCAAATTGCTTAGTAGTTGATAACCCTGTATGTGCTTTGGACAGGGTTCGAAACTGCCACAGCACTAGGAGAGGTCGCAAAGGTCTTTCTTGGTGCAGGTGTTTTATCATCTTATCAATTGCATAGAGATCACGACTAGAGATTTGACTTCATCTGAGATATATTTTTGCATGTCTCTAATTTAATTTTAAGTCAGGAGCTCAGGAAGTCCTTTTAGATTGGGCATATTTTGACTCCTTATAAGGTCATCGTGCATTAGTCTATTTATTGAATTACCTATAAAAAAATACAGATAATATAAGTATAATACGTAATATAATGTGTGTTTTTTGCTAAGAATTCCTTTAAATTTGTCAAGACACACTTCTCGAGTTCCAAATAGGCTGACATCGCGTTTGTTTCCATTCTAAACATTCTTAGTAACGGTAACTCCACCATTTTCTTTGATGTCCCTCCGTTACTCCTCCTCTGAAACTTCACAAACAAAAATAACGCTACCATAAGTTAATTCAACCTACCCATATACGTATACGACCTCCATTCACCGGACCCCGTAAAAGCGTCTATTTCTACCCCATCCCAGAATCACGCATCAATTCCTCTAAAAACTTTGCTCCCAAAAAGAAATAATACAAAAATGTCAAATACCATTTCGCGTTATAGCAAAGGCCGATCTAATAGGGGTTGGTTTCACTAAAAATATAAGGGTGGAACCCCCGATGAAATACACCGGCTTTAAGGCACGGGTCACATCTGGTATGCTAAAGGTTTCTAAGAAGGGCAAAGGAAATATATTCAACGTTTTAATAAATCCAGTGACAAAACGTCGTATGTTATGCCTCTTTATGTGAAGTTCGTGATCTTTTGTATCTATAGGTTGGCTGTGAAATAATAGATCAATGACAACTATTTATAGGAGGGCAGCAAAAGTAAGTGATTGTTTTTAAAATAATTGATTTTATGTAGAAACAGTGCTTTCTGTAATTTTTATTAATCTACCAGTCTCAGCCCATTAATTGATCACTATACCGAGTTTATCGGGATACAAGTAATTTCTCATCACAACATTAATTATTTTTTTTCTTCTTATCTAATTTAAAGTTCAATTTCATTTCGAGAAATTTTGTCTATTAAGACCAAGTCTTCCTGATAACATTTGCCATTAAATCCAATTAGGTTATGGACACGTGTAAACTTGAAATAATTTTCAAAACATTCTTGGTCTTTGTTGAGTAACTGGTTTATTGATACCTTATGGTGTTATCTGGACACGCGTTGCCGTGGCCAACCTGGAAAATTCTAAAGTCTCCGCACTTATATCGGCCACAGCAAAGTTAAAGACTACAACACGTACGGCAATGCGCCATCGCATTGGTACATGGTAGACATCCTACCCATACGCACAAAGCGTTTTGCGAATACTTTCAATGTTCATACAGCTGAGAAGTGGATTTCCTGCCTTAGTCTTTGCTTCCCGATAGCTGCAAGCTAGGGATAAAGTGCGAACCAATCTATGTAAAACAAAAAAAAAACAAGAGTGAATAGGTTTCTTTTAGGCAAACGTGCTTCACCGTAGACCTCATCATCGCTTATCATCAGGCGAAATATTATTGATCAAACGCGATCCTATCATTAAATAAAATAAAAAACCTCTACAGGTGGTGGTTCTCGGATGGATCTAACTTTCAGTATTTTTGTGGCGTCACTTCGCAGTCCATTGCCCATCTCTCGTCCTGTACCCTGTAACCTGTACTTGTGAGGGCCTTATGGCTGCGTCAGCAAATGGAATTTCCTTAACAGAATACTGGGTTAAACATTTGTTATCATTACGATAGGAAGAAGACGCCGCACTTCCATGAAATATAAATTACTTCTCAAAGGCTGTCCAAAGCAGAATAAAGAAATTGGCACGGCCATAAATTAAACCAAAATTTATTCTTCGGTACAAAAAAAAACAAACTTTTGCCACAGAAATTTAGCTAAAATTATTCTTCCATACAAAAACAAAGTGCTATGAATAACAACACCGCTGAAACTAGATACTAACGGTTTCAAGGCGAGAACACTTCTCTCGAGGCAGCTTCGAAACGAGGCATTTAAGTACTTGAGCTGCCTTGCAATAAATTGTAGCAGACCGCGGCATGTCCGTTCATCATTTACTAAGGCGAGCACGCTAAAGTGGTGGCAGCTTTAAGTTTTGTGAGCAAGTCTAATAGTCTATCAAAATTTTTGCAATGAATTTTTAAGACATAAGACATGCATTTACTTTCCTATGAATATGTTATGGTAATTTTAAGAATATTATAGATGTGTTTAGAATAAGCAATAAACCATTCCAGTAGTACTAGCTGTTCACAATTAGGTGACCTAAGAAACCCGTAAGTTAAAATATAATAAAGAGCGAGCATGTCCCTGCGCTACGCGCTGTGCTACACCCCGTGCTACGGCGTAGCTGTGATTGCTACGGCGTAGCATATAGGCTCTCTGTAGTACCTACGCTCATTTGGTTGGCTGATTCTGTTTTTGATTCTGTATATGCTCTTGTGGTTGACAGATTTTGAACTTGATAAAATGTTAAAATTGTTAACATTTTATCTCGTTTTACTTTTTTTTGTATCTTTTGTTTATTTATTATATAATCTTTTTTTTTTGTTTCTTATGACTTATTGTCGGGCCTGCGTTGTCCCCCCATACTACTGCTGTAACATGGAAATATTTGAAAACCAAACAATTTTTAAAAGAGTAACCATGGAGTTTCTTGCCGGTTCTTCTCCATAGGAAACGACCAACCCAAACCGTGCACCTTTTGTCGAAGTTTTATAAGTGCCTATGGAGGCCTAGGTGAAATAAAAAAAATGCTTTTGATTGACTATTTTTCAGTGCAATATTTTTATGCCGGTCGGATTTTTGGCCTCATTTAAAGATGAATGATAATCAAGAGACGAGGGCCACTCTGTCAGTCATACAGCAGATGTATAACTGACCACTGAACTTATTTTCAGATGTCGATAAACATTGCCAAGCGCAACCGTGTATTTTCCTTTGCATCAATTGATCACGCCTAAAAAATATTGTGTCGTAATTATTTTTACAATGCATGTCCTCGAAAATAACGGTTTTCCAAGCAGCCAAACTGTGCGGAAAGTGTCACTTTTTTTCACTAGTGCTTTTTACTTTCCTGTATTTTTTTTAATTTTTAACTCCAACGTCAGCCCGACGCGTAGAGTTTTTAATATTTGAGAAAAGTTTTAAAAATTAGTTATGTACAGATTATCATTCATTTAAAAGGTAGAATAAAACTAATACTTCATTTTAGGCGTTTTTAATTACTCTAGATTTAGATTTTGATCAATAAATTAATTTTAAATATTAATTAAATATGTTTGGCAGAACGTATATTTTGCTCGTGCCTTATTGCGTTACGATGTGACAGCTATTTGCACATGCGCAGTAGATATGCCCGAGGAACTATTAGTTAATCTGTGGATATGCTGAACGCGCTTGAATACGCCCGCCATTTTATTAATTTCATTTTATTAATTAATTTATTTCCTCGCACAATGCATAGTAAAATGTTGTATGATACACGTACGTAAGTTGATTTCCGACTCGTGTCGATTTATCCACTCACTCGCTTCGCTCGCTCGTGAATAAAAATGCCACTCATCGGAAATCACCTACCTTCCGCACTTGTAGCATAAATAACTATTGTCAAACTGCGATGAGAACAATTTGGAAAATTTACACCATTCATTACAAACATTTACAATAAAAATCCCTGAAAGTTCGGATGGGCATTTAATCCGATCCTAAGCTGCGAAAATCCGCGACGACCCCCTAAACAAACCCTCTCGAGAATCCAACATTCTCGAACAAAAAAAATCAAAAACATTTGCACAGCCGCAAAGGTTGAAACCTTTCAGAGATTTCAGTAAAAACAAATAGGCGATTGAATACAGGAACAGCTCCTATTGTTCGGTTGAAACATCCTTGAAACAATTTTGAAACACGTTTGTGTTGATCTGATTGGTTCAACGTTTCAACGTATCAGCGAGTGAAAAGTTTCAAAAGTACAGCGGTTTTATTATTGTGGCTTTTTATTGCGTTGTTTCTGCGTTTAATTTGGAATGAGTTTTATTTCATTACACAAGTTGTCGTGAGGGGAGCTGTATTTTTCACTTCTTTATTTTTTATGAATTTGATGATGACTCTAGTCTAAGGACTAGAGTCATGATCAAATTCATTTTCGCCTATTTGTTTTTACTGAAACCTCTGAAAGGTTTCAACCTTTGCGGCTGTGCAAATGTTTTTGATTTTTTTCACCTCTGACTTATCAGAGGTGACAAAGACATGTTGACGATGGAACGATCTAACCCAGAATAAGCCTGTTCTCAAGTGAAAACATTCGGAAACAGACGCAGGTTGTAAGTTCCACTGTTTTTTTGTGCGTATTATGAAGGATCTTTGGAAGCGCTTGGTGCGAATCGGTGGAATGGCTATAAGGTAACCATGGTAACTTGCAGTGCGTATAGATGTCCGATGGTAGAAGGGGGCCGGTAGGATGGGGTCGTATTGTTCTTGAGCACACTCACCGAAGTACAGTCTGTAGTAGACTGACAAGCAGGCAAGCTTGCGGCGATGACCCATGCCGTGAAGCTTGGCATCCACCAGTTTAACGCCGCCAATGAGCCTAGCTCTGCGTTCCTCCAAGTCAAGCGTGGCAAGTTAATATTTAGCTGAGCCTTCCCAAAATCGACTGCAGGATCGGACTTGCACTTTATATAGTGTTAAAAGCTGTCCAGGTGTAAAGTATTGCTTCACTCAATTTAGGATGCCCAGTTTTTTGGCCGCAATTTGGCCTTTGTACTCAATGGTCGCACCGCAGTTGAGACTAGACGTCAACTCCATGCCTTGGAGCCCGAGCCGGTCAGATACAGGAACAGATGTGCCCCGAAAAGTAGGAGTTTGGTCAAAACGACTCCTTTTAGCGATGAATAGACACGCTTGTGTTTATTTATTATTTATTTAGACTTCATGCACAAAAGGTACAAAGGCGGACTTAATGCCTTAGGCATTCTCTACCAGTCAGGTGAAGAGATTACATGGCATGTGCATTGTTCAATAATAAAAATAAAACCAGGTATTATATAACTTAATTAAAAAGGGAACATACACATGCATATATATTGAAAATAATATACATACATACATACATAAACTCACGCCTTTTTCCCATGGGGGTAGGCAGAAACTACAGAACGCCACCTGCTACGATCCTTACATACTTCTTTTGCTTCACACACATAATAATAATAAAGAATGAAAAAAATAAAATAATATAAAAAAAAAAATATATATAATAATATATATATATATATAAATATATATATTTATAAAGTAACAGAAAAGAAGAAAGTGAGATGACTCTGCTTAGTTGTTTTGAAAGTAAATCGCGTAAAAAGTAGTAGCGTTAAGTATCTCTTTAAAACAATACTTAAATCTGTATACCACGTACATACTGCAGCCTTGTATACGAGGCTGTAGTAGGTACTTGGTGCTTGGAAAGGTATTTTTAAGTCATTATGACTGCTGGATACGAAATCATTCAGTAACGTGACTTTTGTTCAGATATCGCATATAGAAAACCATGAGGTTCTTTACAAATTTTACCATTGTAACGGTGTATTAAAGTAATCTTTCATTGTTACTAAACTTATGGGTCTGTTTTTTTATGATATTATTACGATTTTAGTGTCGTGGTGACCTAGTGGCTGAGATCTCACCTCTCGTGCTTTGAGCTCGTGAGTTAAAATCCGGGCAAGTACCAATGTGAGTTATTCAATTCTGCTTTCTAAGTTTATCTTGGACGTCGCTGACACCGGTAAAGGACCTGCAGGTTTGACCTGCAGTAACATAGTAGCCGGTCATCTGTCCACCAGACCGAATCGGATTAGAACAATGGTAATTTCTATTGTGTCTGGAAATGGACAGTTGAAGGTGTAGTAGGCTGGTATATTATTACTATTATAGTCATGGTCTACTGGCTTTAATTTGTTTATTGCACATAAAGCTTTAGCTCACATCTTGTAAATAGTTACAACTATACGTTAAATAGTACCGACACCTAACGTATAATGCAATGCAAGACGAACTTCGTGGTTATTCACCTCACACAGGCACACAGTTTTATAGTGGATTCTGAACTTTTAATTAACGAAACCTCATTGAGTTTTTGTTCCTAGTTCTTGCTTCGAAATCATGAGAATGCAAAATAAATTGAGAAGAGAGTTCTAGAATTAAATGCATAATACAATTTTACACAAAGGTATTTTGGAGTTCAAATAATGATGAAGAATGCTGTACTTGTTTGAAAAGCAAAAGGATTTTGTAAGCAGTAGGCGTTCTTTAGTTTCCCCTTGGAGAAAAGCGTGAGTTTATGTATGTAGTACAAATGTTATTCTTATATTGTACAGCCCACATTGTATGCCATCTAAAATGGTCCACATTTCAGAATACTGTTACCAAATATTGTCAGCTATATTGTTCCACTATAACGTTTATCTGTTCTAATATTATATCCAGTCTGCGAAGCAATTGGGTAACCAATCGTAAGTCGTACTCGTGCGACGTTCGTGCGCCGTAACTTTCCTAGACTTTCCAATTTACCGGCGACAAGATTAGTTACATAGGAACTACGTTAAAAATCTTCCGTTACCGCTGAGAGTAGAGAGTAGACAAGGTTCTTAAGCTACATTGATAACATACTGTTTACATTTTGCGGCCTTATCCCATTAGGGTAGGCATAAAATACAATACGCCACCTGCTATGAAACGATCCTTACATACTTATTTTGCTTCATTTACGTTCATTCTACTAGCACATTGAATCATAGAACTCGAGCGCACAGGCCTCTCAAACCAAGTTTTCAAAATACACCTCACCTACGCCCTTCAGGCACGAATACTAGCATCACTACACACCAGACATACATACGTATATACGCGCTCGCAATCGTAACCCATAGAACCACTTGTTTATCTTCTCGTCCAACTTACCACAATGTCTCAAGACGAAAGTCTATGACCAGTGTGTGTTTTCAGTGATGATATATGGCTCTGAGACGTGGTCGCTTACATTGGGACTCATCAGAAAGCATACTGTCATTCAAAGGGCAATGCAAAGGGCTATGCCCGGAGTTTCCTTGCGTGATTGAATCAGATCTCTACAAGATCCGCAAGAGAACCAGGGTTACCGACATAGCCCGAAGAATTGCAAAACTTAAGTCGCAGTGGGCAGGGCACATTGCTCGCAGAACGAATGGCCGATGGGGCAGAAAGGTTCTGGAGTGGTGACCGAAGGCCTCCCACCAGGTGAACCGATGACCTGGTGAAGGTTGCGAGGATCCGCTGGTTGCGAGACTTTCAGGACTCGTCAAAGTGGCGATGCTTGGCGGAGGCCTATGTCCAGCAGTAGATGTCTTTGTGCTGATATGATGATGATGATAATTGTTTATTCGCCTCCTACTAATAATCAGTAACATGTTATTTATATACATTTTTTTAAATATATTATTATGATTCGTTTATTTATTTGACTTGTTATCTCATTGTAATTTAATGTGTAATGTGATGTTAATGATTAAAATTAAAATTACCTGAATAATTGAATTTAATTATCAAAACAAATTAAATCGAATTTAATTAGTATTATTAATATTGCTATAACAACTGGAAGCTATACACTAGGGGGAAGGCCTGGAAATCCATAATACAGGGCTTCTCTAGTACGTCCAGGCTCTCGCAAAACAGCTTCTAGCAAATAAACCATTGTGGAGATAAAACAATAAATTTATTTATTTTTATTATTACACACGCACGCCGTTTATGAGTACTCCGCACCTGACCTTTCTGAAGAACATCACCGATAAGATCTGTATTCTTCTTATTAATATTATAAACTAACTTCTGCCAGCGGCTTTGCTCTCGTGAAAAGTGTTTTATAATCCCAAGGGATTATTATACCGACATAAAAAGTAGCCAGTATTAGAGATACTCCGGTATTTTATATTGGTGTTATTTTATCCGGATACGTTCAACCGCCTTGGCGTGATTGAGTAACAACATCCATCCATCCTATGATTTACATTTTTTTATCTACTTAATATATATTGCTACCTGTGTACATAGCTATAAGAACTGTAATCCTATTATTAAACGAAACATCAAAAACAAGTACAATCTTCCAAGAGATGTGTCAAAGAGCTTGCCAACTAGGTAACGAGGTGTTAAGTCTCTTTGGCATCTATCCGCGAGTTAATATCACTTTGCTTCCAAATGAATATACAGATGTTGATTTTGTGTCAATGGTGTCTATGTCAAGGTTATTGAGAATAGCAGTCCAAAATGTTTTGATACAAACACAGACATCTCATCAATCTAACTAGATGACGCGTATGTATACGTACCTACTTCCCGTGTCAAAAAAGGCAGTACAAAAGAGAGCAGTGCGCTTACTTTGAGCTGATTTATTTAGCGTTATCGGTACCGGACATCAACAGAAAGCAGGAAAAAATGCCTAATAAATGACCTGTATTAAGATGTAAAAACTGGCCTAATTTATACATTGTTAGTGAAAAAGTAGCACGCTTGTTTTTAATACACAGGAGGGACTTGTAAATAAGTCCCTCCGACTTGCGTTATCTAGTTAGCTGTATGTTTATGAAAACGTAGTACACACTCGTTTATACAAACAGACAAGATTTTCAAGCCAGAAATTGAACTAAGATCACTCTGTGATGTAAATAAATAATAGTTTAAAAAAACTAAAAAACCCGCTTTTTATAGAAAACCGAACTAAAAAATAGAAAATAAATTTTAATAAATTTAAATTAAGAATAGTGTTAAAAATGCCAATAAATATAAATTAATAATAGTGTGAATAAAAAAAAATACTTAATTTTTAAAAAAGCGTGAGGTGCTTTTTAAGGTATTATCGAAATGATAATCACTCTACTCATATCTGTCAATTAAATATTTATAACTATTGACACCATGCACACCACGCTTTTTTTTAAATATTTATTTTTTATTCACTCTTTTATTAATTTATATTTATTGAAATTTTTAACACTATTCTTAATTTAAATTTATTTTCTATTTTTTAGTTCGGTTTTCTATAAAAAGCGTTTTTTTTAGTTTTTTTAAACTATTATTTATTTTCTGCTTTTTAGTTTGGTTTATTTTTATTATTATAGCCTTGTTAGTTAACGGAATCAAGATATTTTGCAAACTATTGTCGAGATAATTTAATGGAGATTAATTATATACTTTCTAAAAAAATATTTAGTGCAATAGAAACGAAAAACATCAAAATAGGTCAAAAATAATCCTGTCCATCATGTATGAAACTCCGGAAACAATAAATTCAGTGTCGCTTAATTACAATTAATAAAAAACGAAAACTTAAGACTTTATATCTATATATATCTATGTAAAATTAACATGGATGGTGATATATCTATATCTAGAAATATTATGTACATTTATTCTACTAGGGGCGCTTGTGCAGTACCTTCCTAGTATATCATAGCTGTTTTTTCGGCAACTAATTTTGAACAACATTTTTCTTTTTTCTAGTTAGTGTATTGTCATCGAACTTCGATAAATCTACAAAGTTTGAACGAAATCTGGCCGTTTAAAATGGGTCAAAATCGCGCCCAAAGAAGTCGGTTACAAACATACATACAGGTGAAGCTAATATAAAGCGTGTAAAAAAAAAACAAAAAACTCATTGGGACAGTGGAGATAAAGAGAAAGAAGAGGAGAAATACAAAATCCTTTCGTATTTGCAACGGCAATTATCGACAAAATCTTAAAGAAAAATCGCAATTTTGGATGCCTAGTCCTGTCTTTGCGCTAGAGAGATAGTATACCGGGTAATAGCATTTCCTAATAACCGGAAAGCGGTGGAACGATTTTAAATATTAGTATTCGCCCGCTTCTCGTTATATTGGAAAGCGATCCTCACCTTGTTAGGATCAAGCTAGAGCGATGGATATTAGTTGCATTTAGTATTTATAACAACGATAACGAAGCTCGCCTGGTCTTGATTTATAATAAGGATGTTTCCTGGTTAGAAATTGATAATTCTATTAATTCCTTCAGTGAGATTATCAAATAAAGTTATTCATTTGATAGTGGATTTCTGAGATATTGTGTTATCTTTTCTGAGATATGGGCTATGGAGGTCAGATAGGCAGTCATTCCATGTAAAAGAATAAAATAATTATGATTAACAAAAATTTCGTTCACAAACTTTTTTAATCTAATTATATACAATGATATAGTCAAATTAATACAATATTAGTCACAACAAACAAGTATAATACCAGTTTAATTCAAAATTGCAAAAAAAAATATATATTCCAAAGCCAATCAATAATAATAAAAAAAAACAAATTTCAATATTCTTTTTTTTGTGTAAATTATTCCAAAACATGTCAAAAGTAATAATTATAATGTCAAGTTGATACAAAATATTTCACAGAAATAAATAATGCCAAATTAATCCAAATATATTATGTCACAAGTAATCATTATAATATCAAGTTAATCCAATTAAATGTTTCAAAAAATTATAATGTCTGGTTAATAGGTACAATGTAAGATACAAAAACATCATCATCATCATCAGCCTATTAATGTTCCCACTGCTGGGACACAGGCCTCCTCTCTGTGAGAGGGAATAGGCCGTAATTCACCACGTGGAACCAGTGCGGGTTGGTGGATGTCATATGTCTACAAATTTGAATGCGTTCGGAACGTGCGTTTCCGAACGCATTCATTCCGAATCTCTTCAAGTTATAGTAAACAGGCTTCTTCTGGGTAAGCTCACTCCATCATTGACTCTGTCTCTGTCACCTCTGACCTAGACTAGAGTCAATAGCAAACGGATAATAAAAAAATTAAAAAAATGGAGAACAATGTATTGATTGACATAAACTTAACGTTCTTGTTCATAAGCTGCACTTACTTATTTTGTCATAGAGGGTGATAAAAACTAGAGTGTCCACCTCGGGAGCAACACTATTTTATGCTCGAGTGAAGTACTTTGAATCCCTCCCTGCACACAGGATTCTACTATAGAATCCTTTCTACACTCTGGATTAAAAAAAACGCTCTCACCTTTAAAATAGTTGTTTGCTCCCTTGGTAAACAATCTACTATTTTAGTTGATTATTTTACAGTAGCTACAAAACTTCAATAATATAGAATGTCTCCCTAGCGACTTGTTCAATTAACCCTAATTACACTTACCGTTTACGTCGTTCTCGTTGTAATTCAATAAAAGCTTACAATACCCATATTTTCCTTTAAGCAACATTAAAATTCAACAAACATTCCCTTGGTTTTGGGCATGAATCTTTGTGGTTTGAATGTTTCTTTTTGGTTCCGATTTTGGGCTTTGTGAATTAGCGTAATAAAAAGTTCAGCCGTTTTTAGGGTTCCGTACCAGGAGGGTCAAACGGATCCCTATTACTGTCACTCACGTGTCCGTTCGTCTGTCAGTCTGTCCGTCGTCTGTCACTCAGATTTTACACCCAAATGATTGGAGCTACAGTCTTCAAATTGTTTTAGTATACGCTTCTTATTCACGTAAAGCCATACAAATTGACAATAAATATTTTTAAATGATTTAGGAAGGGCTCACATACAGAAGAAGGGGGCGAGAATAAAAATATGGCCTACCCGAACGAGTGCGGTAACGTTGTTTAGAACTCGTGGAGTAGATAAATACTGTATTTTAAGTTAAAAAAATATTGGAATGCAAAGGAAGATGACCACAGTCAGCTTATTTTTTGAAATTTTGTGACGAAGAGTTTTTTAACTTCCTATTGACATAATGAACTTCAAATTTTGTGATCATGTTTATTATTACGTTTATTTAACTAATAAATACCATGCCCCAATGAAAACATAACAGGTGAAACACGCAATTCTTCTACCGCAAAAAGTAGTGTGATAAAATGTTAAACCAAATCGGCTATTTTATTCAACAGGTACCTTATTAATTAGGTTAAAAGCAAACACATTAACTGACTTGGTTTTACTTTTACATAAGGGGTGACATTATTATGTTCTTCAAATGTAAAACCAAGTTCACTATTTACCTACCTACCTAGATTAGCAGTGTAGGTGAGAAACAATTTTATGAACTGTAAAAGTAACTGTAAATTGGATGAATATTTAAATAGGATTACAAAGTTACTTATATAGTTTGTATATCTAGAAAACGGGACGGCAATTGCGCGTTATTTAATTTTTCCTTGCTTTATAGGCTAAACACTAATTGTGTTCAAAATTTGAAGCTTGTGAGTCAACCAGAAGTACCTCAGAATTTTGGTGAGATGTGAGTGACAAAATTAAATAATTTTGACTTGTTTGTTGATATGTTTGAAGTAAATCGCATCGGGCCGAGCCGGTTTAAGGTCGCTTAAAGTGACAGAGATAGTTTTTATATTACAATAGTATTTACGCAATGAAAGTCTTTTAACGTCCGTTATTAAGTTGGAGTTTAACAAAGATTCTTTGTCAAGTTATTACTTTAGAAAGAAGACGCAGCTTACTAACAAGGAAAAAAAAGGAACACGGAACTGTATTTTCTTCTTTAATAGCGCAATTGTTGACAGTGAACTGTGTTTCAATAAACTAGTATTGGAATTTTTATAGATCTTAGTATTCGAAACAACACCGTATTTAACATTGAACTATTACTAAACATAAAATCTTACTAATAATTCTTATCTTCAAAATAAGTGTTAGGAATGTAATTGCGGATGACATTGAAACTAAACAAAGATATTATATACGGCCAGAATAAAATGTACAGGTTTCAAATGTAAGGTTTTTAAAATGAAACATACTTTTTATAATAATCATGCCTTTATTCCCCAAAGGTTAGGCAGAATGTAATAGATGGATATGCTCGCTATTGCAATCAACCGGGCACAAGTCTAGACTCCGGGCTGCTACTAAAAAAATCCTGATTGAAAAACCCAATAACACTTTGCCCAACCTGAGTATCGAACCTAGGACCTCATGCTCAACAGTAGCACTTGTGACAAATAAGCCAACGAGTCAGACGGAATCAACAAGGGAGAAACAAAATACAAGTAACAACAATGTGCTGTTTAGAATGTCCAAAGTTACCAGCCTAACAGAAAATCGCAGCAAATAAAATAAAAGTTCTAAAACAAAATAAACCTAATTTACTGAATCCAATCAGCACCTTACACAATTAACAGTGAAAAAAACTCCTACCATTAACTAAGACAACACCAAGAAAATCTAATAACAAAAAGAAAAATATAAAATATGATCAGTCTAGCAAAATTCTTCAGCATCATTTCTTAGTACAATTTTAATTAACTTATTCGAAGGCGAACCGTCGACGTATAATTTTCAATAGAAATTTAGACTCCATTGTAGGTGCCTTCTAGAATATTCGTTTCAATGGATCTGGGGAGCATTTGTGTGCGTCTGGAGCGATTCCGTTAGACCAGATGGCGGGATCGAATTCAGGTGTTAATTTTTGATGTATTGTGTTGAAATTGGTGGGAAATTTATATTTGGTATAAGGATGAATTGGATATCATTTAATTTTTGAGAAAGATTGTAATTCAATAGAGATTTTGGCTTCGTGGATGAAATAAGAGAACGCCCAGTTTTGTATTTAACCCTTGTCCCGTCGCGTCGGGTATTTGAAAGGTTTAAGAAAACTGCAAAATTGTGTGATCTTACAATGTGTCCAAGGATCTCTAGCTTTAGGTAGTTTCCTAAAAATAATCAAATTCGATGCTCACGCCGTTGTTACTGTACAGTGCGCCGTGTTTCTGCGCAAGACTCTGAGGGACCCCACGCGACGACTGGCGCATGTAAAATTGTCCTGTTATTTTTTTGTTGTACTTGGGGAGGCCTATGTCCAGCAGTGGACGTCTTTCGGCTGAAATGATGATGATGATAATTTTTTTGTTATTTTATTTATATTATTATTTATTTTTGTTCAAGACCAGTTATAGTAAAAGAAAAATGGACAATAGACGACGTGAAATCATTACAAGATTTATAGATTTAGGGTCCCTGAAGACCCCACGCAACGGTTCGCGTCACAATTTTAGCGCGACGTGTAAGGGTTTAAATAAAATATTTGTCTGAAAAATTCATACGCAGGCTTCCATAATGCTATAACATGAAATCAGGCTAATGTAGAGTTAAGGTCTATCCACACATATCAAGACCGTGCCGGGAACGTGGACGGACCGTGTCCCGTCAGGGGCTCAAAAAATATCGGTGTGTACATTTTATATGAACTCATTCACACACGTCCGTGGACGAGCCAGTGAGGAATCTTCAATGCCTGGGCCCGCCCTGTCACGTCCCGGGCACGGCCCCGATATGTGTGGATAGACCTTTAGAGTTACAGCCCACAAAAATTTCAGCAATGACCTGACTGCTGAATGCAACCTGACTGCGCGACGCGAGTATTGTGTTTATCGGCCTATGTATGTGTGTTTGTTCTTTTGTGGCGCCCTAGAGACCATACGAGTAGGACGATTATCATGTTTTTTATAACATATCATCTAGTGTGACAAAACTTTTTATAAACGACCGTAGACCAATTAAATCAAGATAAAACAAACAACGATTTCAAATCACCAACATCCATTTTAGACAGACATTTTTTTCGTTGTTTTTTTGGTGTTGGAAATCTTCCAATGTCTTGCCTGTCAGACTTTTACTGACTAAAACCCACCCGTGTTCCTTCAGTTGCTTGTACACGGGCCGCGGTAACTCACTTTAAAATTTATCCGCGACCATTTACACAGATTTACCCTACTAACAATAGCGACCAGAAACATCATCACCCACCAATTACTTATTCAAACACAAACTTATCTTACAGAAACTCCACCATAAATCACCTTGATGCCATCTGACAGCTTTGAAATGGGCCCATAATAGTTGCGCCCAGACATCTTGGGGCTTACTTAGAATAATTAATGCCAAAGGTACCTCATACCACCCCGCAGGTTCTACCTTGCCCTTAAAATTAATTGGGGTATGTTTAACCCTACCGTCGGATGACTTAAAAGCCTTTCGAGATGTAGGATATCCCAAATAAGTTCTGTTACTAGGTTTTTGAGATTGATGTTCAGACGTGTAGGTCATCTACGAGTAGTTGTCTAGTATATATACGTATACGTATCAATTTGTATAGAGGGTTGTGGGCATCGATTAAGATTTGGTGTTTTACACGAATATAAATATTATGAACTATTTTAATATTGGCAACGTTCAATATGGCGACACTTGGAGGATGGCTAAGTTCAGCAGTGGACGTCTTTCTCCTGAAATAGTGATTATGAAACTGAGTGTGTAATTACAACCGCGTATAAAAAGTGAGAAGGGCAAAAATCACTAGACATTGCTCTGCTCGTTCATAAGATTAATAGGGCTCACATCCATTTTTCAAAACATAACTTTCATAACTGAACAATACAATCAGAATTTGTTATAGTTCTACAAACTTAAATAAAATAACGCAAAATTGAATTCCAATCCCACGGGCAACAAAAGTTTACGTCATTACTTTTGATGTTACTTGTACATTTCAATGACTATTACAAAATCCCACTCACTAATGTCACAGAATAAAGCTCGCTACCCACACATAACAAACACGCAATATTAGCATGAAAAGAAAAAATAACAACCGCTGAATAAAATGTCAAGATCAGTAAATGTTCACACGTGTTAGCATATTTCAGCCCTCGATCCTAGTCTAAAAGGATTGAAACATACAACATATCATATTCAAACAGGCAAACAGCTCTTCAAATATACACAGGCGTACCACCTGTGCTATATCTCATAATCGCTGGCCCACTCGTTACCGTGACAGTTTAAGAGGCTTACCGAAGGATTACCCTCCATTTAATATATTTTTTTCTTCACAGGTGCGTTTGACGGTACTTTTCGCCTGTCACCTTCCTTTTCGTGACTTTCTTTTTAATTTTACCGAGAGTGGTTTAAGGATGATGGATTTGCGGGTAGATTGTCACGTGGTGAATCCTCGGCATTTTTTACCAAAGGGGCTCCGAGCAAATAAAATACTCATGATTATTGCACGCTCAGGTATGCCTTTTGGAATCTGAATAGTCAAATCCATAAATAATTAATTTTGACTGACACATAAGCTCAATAATAAAACGTTTTTATTAAAATGGGCCTGACGTGACGAGTTTTATTAAATTGAAAAATGTATTTTCTGACTGAAATTTTAATATTAGAGGCTTAGTGAATTCATTTTCATCAGAAACTTAACTGACTGGGCTTATGAGGCTTATGAGGTGTAATATTTTACAATTTAATTAAAGTAAATATAAAGCCAGACAAAATGACACCTAACAATTTCGCAAAGTATCATTGGCGCCCAACGTGGGACTACAATAATGTTGAAAATGAATGTGTTATTTTAGGGTATCGCACGGTTGTTGTTTCAACATTGAGTAATCAATTATAATAGCTGACTGTCTGTATTTACTGAATACATCTAAACAGCATTATAAATCATGAATGTGCTCAGTTCATATTGGCGCCCAGGCTGAGACTTGCTTGGTCCCACAATATTCAAGTAAATTCCTGAATGGAAGCAATAAAAGAGCTTGGTATAAAATATTAAATATATTTTGCGTCAACCCCATGACTTATATGACACGTTTTCGTTGGACGAAATATTCACATTGGCAAGATTCTTGGTGCTCGTATCATGGGCCCACAAATCATTTCTGCATTATTGAATCAGTAGATAGCGGATAGTCAGAACCCGGAAAATATTTCTTGCCATGCCTCAGTTGGTTAGATAATGATATTTTTGACAAGATTTTATCTTAAAGCAGGCCGGTACGAGAAGAATGTATGTGTTTATATACTTATGTGAAATGGCATTTAATAGTAAATTTTGTGCATATTTGTAAGGTTACATGGGAAATTTCAAATTGTTTATAACTATATACCTACATTGAGCAAGCGTGGTGATGAATGCTCGTGCCTTTTCTGTATGAAAAGACGTTTTGCCCAGCAGTGAGACATATACAGGCTGTTATTATTATTATATACATACAATTTTGAACATTGTACTCAGATATATAATAGTTATTTCAAAAGTTGTAACTAAAAATGCTACATTAATAACAAGTTAAAACCTCATATAAAAGACAACAAAATACTTGAATAAGCCCGTGGTAGTAAATAGAACGTGTAAATAATAATGTTAATAAAACATCATTACAAAGTCTGGTAATAGCCCTTACATCATTAAACAACATACCACAAACATTAAAAAGTGATAGGATAAACAAAGTTATGAGTAGGTAATTAATAATAAATAAGTAACTATATAATATTTTAGAACCTGAAACCAGTCTTGCCAAATGCTTTTCGTATTACCCAATAACTGGGTTATGGAGTTCAGAGAGGTTGTTGTTCCATGCATTATTGACTATTTACTTAAGTTTTATATTTTTGTTAGAATGCACTTGCCCAAAACCAGGCGAAAAGTAAAGTGTAAAGAAGAAAGGGAGGTATTTGCCCTACAGTGGGAAAATTCTGGCTGAAAATAAATTAAGAATATGTTTTCAATGCTGTTATGACATACAAATTTAGTTAGCAGCGTTCTGCCAACTAAAAGTATTGTTTTATTCTTTCACTAGATAAAGCTATTTTTACGCTTGCAAAATAGACTGATATAATAACCCCTATTGACATCCAATCTCTTCAACATAATCAATACCTTTGAGTCGTTTTCCTCAATTGCCAATACGATCCCTGCAGCTAATACCCTCTCGTTTGCCTCCAATTTCAAAGAATCCTCCCCAACTATTCACATAATACTTTATATTTAACTTCTCATACCACAGGCCTCAAAGTCAAATGACTTTATCCCTTCAGCAAGCAAACCGAACGAGATTTGCATGGGACCAGCCTAGGGGCGTAGCTAAGTAACCAAAGGTCTTGGTAGAAAGAGAGCTGACGCTCTACAGAGTTTTGTAGGTTTGATCAAGACAAAATATTAAAAATATTAGTGTTATTTTAAAGTTTTAAGGTTTAATTACTGTCGACAGACCCATGACTGCCTATTTTTGTTTTCAGTATTTTTGTCAGTAAATAATGTTGACTAAATCTGCCGTGCCATGTTTGGTGACTTTAGGCAGTCACCAAACATGGCACGACTTGATTCGCTTCTTTTAATTCGATAAAAAATTGGATGTCAATTTTCCGATCTGGTCTTTCAAATGAGTTGTCATGATTAAAGTGGTATTGCAACAAAAATTAGAGGCTTTCTGGTTAGGGACCGAGGGCCCTCTAAGCTTGGAGGTCCGGTGCCGGCATCGTCTGGCCTTTCGGTAGCTACGCCACTGGACAATTCGAGGCAGGAGATGCAAAGGGATCCCTCTCAGATATGCTCCCAAATGATAGTAAAGTCGGGGTATTAAGTATTGGCAGTTCAATGGGTGCTTAAGTGAATAATTTGTTAGTTTTGTCTGAGAGGGGAATTAACATTTTGTGGAAAAGGATTAACGGATTGGATAGAGTAAATGAAATTGATTGGCTTAGGATTATGTTAGGTTGTTCTAAAGTTAAGAAATTGTTATGTACCGGGCAATAACGATTTGGTCAGGGATTCACGTTTTTGTTAATGTTTAATGCTAATAAATAATTTATTTATATTTTAAAAATTTTGAAATGAATTTTTAAGTAATCTGTCCATTTGTGACGTTTTCACGCCAAAACCGCTGTAGCAATTTAATTATAGCGATAGATTGGACCTTGGATAAGGTCATAGGAAACTTTATATATTGAGAGTACGTACCCTTGGAATAACTTCCAACTTTAGGGAATTAATCTTTATTTGACAGGATGTCAAACAAAGTTGTAATGAATTTCAAAATAAGAATAAAAACACAAAGCGAAAGAACATATTCAGGACGATGATGGTGACACAATGAAAAACTTTTGACAGCTCAAATAATTCTATTTTACAATCAAAAACAAAGTATAGCGCCCAGTAACATAAATCCATTTATTTGACATTCAATATTTAGTCGCAGTTCACTCTAAAAACAAATAAAACGTAAAAAAATAATAATCTGAAAACAAAACGGGCGGCATACCGTAATCCTGAAAATATATTCTCTAAATCAATATTGCAGAGCAGTGTCCGCCCATCGAATATTTTATGAACACTGAATGGAACCCGTCCTGTGGAGTGACGAGGTATTATATAGAGTTGCCAAAATGTCAAAAAAATATCGTGTAGAGGTGGATCTAAAATGAACTAGGTGTCATAACCTAGTTTATTTTTGTGTTTTGTAAAGCGTGTTATTATAAAGAGTCGATAGGTGATTGCTTTATATTATGCTCTAGGCAAGTGACGTCACACTAATATTATAAAGGGTGTATTTGTATGTTTGTTAATCATTCAAGCAACAAAAAAACAAAAAACCCGACTGCTTCAAAAGCGAACTAAAAAGTCGTAAACAAGGAAAAAATTATGCTGTGCAGTCGGAGGATACATATTCGGGGGCTGGCTGACCAAAATCTGGTGTATCCTCCGCCTGCACAGAATAATTTTTTCCTTGGTTACGACTTTTTAGTTCGCTTTTGAAGCAGTCGGGTTTTTTGATTTTTAGACTTAAGTTTTTTTATTTATAATTTTTTAGCTAGTTTATTTTCGAATTAGATACATTTAAACATATAAGTGTTATATATTTTTAAAATCACCTCTTCAAACCCTTTATTTTGAAAAAAAATTTGGACTTTCAATATGGCACCCAAAATCCGCCATTTTTCTATTGTCCAATTTTAATGTAGCCTATGACACTCGCAGGGTTAGGACTCATCGATTGACGTATGAATCATCAAAATCGGCCAACGCGTTTCGTCTCTGGAACGCCATATAGGAACAAACATACATATATACATACTTACATACATACATAGACTGATAAACACATCACCCTCCTTCGGCAGTCGGGTAAAAACTACAGAACGGCTCTGAATGAAATTAGAAACAAAGATAGATTATAGACTGAAATAGCACATAGGATACTTTTTAACCCGGAAATTTGTTCTCTTGGTATAATTTGCGACATACACGCGGGCGAAGCCGCTGGCAGAAGCTAGTTCTATCAGTAAAAGCGACCCGATAGCGATTGCACAAATGTATGGGATTATCAAGCACTATTGAAAATGCACATGATCAGTCGTTTACTGTACATTGCCATCGCAGACATCAAATTACACTTGTTTAATCTTAAGAGAAAAGTTCGTGGCTAAATAATTAGAGCTACACAGGACGATCTTCAAGGTTCAGTAACGCTTATCGAGGTTGGTTTGTGGATGGGTGGTCATTCATGCAACCCGTTACACTTGAAGCCGACCCCAACAAAGTTTGGAATAAGCTAGGATATATTTATAGAGATGCCTGGCTTTTTTTATCAAAACCTTGTTTTTTCCTTGTTTTTGTTGTTCAGAAAGGTTGTTGTTGTTGTATTATCGTAAATAAAGCAACATGAGTATGTAGGGATTGTAGAATCGCGTTCTATAGTTTCTGCCTTCCCAAACCAAAACCTTGTTAGGTATTGAGTAGAATAATACCAAACTTTTGTTTTATAAAGTGACATTGGGTAGGTAATTAATTAATTTCACTCCTATTAACTTCTCCTTCTTAACACGTGCCTCAATACTAATATCAAATGATACCCGGTGTACCAATTTGTATCAATTGAGTTAAATAACGAGCTTGCTCCAAATAGGTACTCAGTATCTGTCAACCTCATTTATCGTTCTTCCGGTTCCAATTTATCCAATTTTGTTGACGAAAATGTTTAGGAAAATATCATTTTCAAACCAGTAATATGAAATAATTATTATTATGTCTTACTTTGCGAGAACTCGAACTTCATTATTAGACTTCTTCAATATAGACTTAATCAGAAAAAAAAACAACTTCAAGAGTTAGGACGCGTCAAGGCGATAGTAAAAGTATTTGTAGTGGGACTCCCTTTTCTGCATTTAGCCTCTCAGTTAGTCCATTGTGCATGGCAAGTCAAGATGATATAATAGGCGTATATATTATATTATAGATATGTAAATTCAACTATCTTTCGTTGCTTTCCTGCCAACACGAACTGAGCCCAGGCGACGTAGCTCCTTTCCATTGTCCTAATCGGTTGTGTGACGCTCTGGTAATGTGGTGCTGGAGGAAAACGCTTAGAGTGTCTTGGACTGTTTCTCCAAGAATTCGACATCTAGCAGCATCTATCGACTGTTTGATTCCAGTCCAGATTTGGATATTCCAGTTCTTAGATTTTACGTGTCCTGACGAGACAAAAACTCTATTAAGCAGCTTGTGGACCAGGGAAGGATGGAACGACGAGAAGAGAGGGCGCGGCAGGTTGCCCATGGATCTGATCTGATCAAATCTGCCGTAAGTGGTTCATTGCATGAGTGCACACGAGTCACAGCCAACAGAGTAGGTATGGTATCGCATCGTGAGGTGAATTATGCGAGCCCGAACTTTCACTGCAACATGATTACCACGACCGCTCGGCCAAGAACGTACCGACGAAGAAAACGAACTTGGCTGTGCCCGATAGGATCCACTATAGTGTTATGATATCTTTGTAACCTACCATCTTCTCTTTCTTTGAAAGTTTTCGTTGTGGAATGCGATAAATACGTTGAATACCTATTGATTAGGGCACTTAAATATAAAAGGACTAAGGCACAGCAGTGGGAGCTTGTAAGTTGAACTTGATTATATAATAAGCTACCTAAAATAGTTAGTGCTGATACCAGAATTTGTGTGAACTCGAATGTCACTCGAACTTGTTTATCTTGTTCGATAATGTTGTCTTCTTCAATGTTGCTTTTGTCATAAAAAAGTCATAATCAAATAACACATTCAGGTGCAAAATATCAAATAAAAATCTGTGTGACACATCCAATGGCATTTATGTCACATTCAGATTTGACTTTTTCATAACGTGTTTTGCGCGCTTTCAATATTGCATACATATGTTCACATAATAATATGCAAGACAGACGTGATCGGTCAACGTGGCGAAGCTTGGGGCTCTCCCAAGCTTCGCCACATTGACCGATCACGTCTGTGACGCTTATGTCCAGCAGTCGACGTCTTTCAGCTTGATGATGATGATAATGTTCACTTCTTTTTTCCCACGATGTAGGCAGAAACTGCAGAACGCCACCTCTGCAATGATCCTCACATACTGCTTTTGCTTCGTTTTCATTCATATACGGTCATAAACACACGCCGATTTTTAGCACTGCATGCGTTTTGTATAACATCACCAATAATGTTTTGATGAAAACTTTATATCTATAAAACCACCAGTTTTAGAGATATAAAGGAAGTAATGTGGATATTTTCTGAGGTAACTTTTAAGTAGTAGGTATGAAGCCTTGGATAATTTATGTTCTTTATATTATCAGACATAGATATTACGCAGACAAAAGATTTGCGAATGATTTGAATTTAGATCAAACAAAGCAGATACTAAAACTTTAATGCTCTCGGTTGTTTGACTACTTTTACTGATAGGTCCCTAGTATAAAAATGAAATCAATCTATCCGGTCCATTTTGTTTTAAATTACGTTGCACATAGGCAGGTCCAAAAGTTCGAGGAACATTTTCCTTAAAATAAATCTTGTTTCAAGGAAAATATTCTAATGTTTTGGACTTCCTTTCGTAATAACCATTGGAACACGCATTTTCTTTTCATGTTATGAATCCATTTCACGTCCTTCTACTAATTGAACGGTCATTAGATTTCGCACGAATCTCACTTACCTTAATATTATATACTCACGTAATAACAATGTACTTTTTCAAGGAACTATTTCCACTATGCTACTGCTACATTTGAATGTATAATTCGAGTTAATTTTCATCCATCGTCGCTAAGAAGTGCCAAAATAATCGTATTTAATGTACATTTTTAAGTGACCTTGTACTAAAAAGGTCCTAAATAAGTATGCGTTGCAAGGTGATTTGAACCTTAGCATAGAGTAAACAATGAGTTTATTTTTTGGAAAATTTGGAATAACATAGAGTTTATTTTTTGCAAAATTTGAGCATTATCTCGAATTCTGAATTTAATAAATACCAGTCTAGGTTTCAAATATCGAATTCAAATCGAACTCATAAATTCACAATGACTGCGGTTCTCAAAATGTGAGCATATTTTAGTCTACCAAATGTGAATACACAGTCCTAGTCCTTCACCCTCGTGGTTTAGGATTATTTATGAAACCCCTACCTTAATTATTATTTGATCTATATAAAAAAGAAATGCAAATATAAGAAAAAAATGCCTTAAAGCTTTCTAGATTCAAAAAGCAACCGCTAAAGAAATCAATTACAAAAACTCAGAAAACAGAAATCAAGTCTTGGATTTTATTTTACTTAGATTTACTTTCCGAAACATGTCTCAACTAAAGAAAACATATCAAAATAAACTCCTTCGCTCGCATAATAACAAGTTTGAAGTCGCGTCTGCTGAGAAAATAAAGTTTACCGAGCGCACGGCGCTACTGCCGAGTTTTCATTGAATTTACACTGGATATTGTTATTTCGTTGGTGCCTTTTTTAAAGATTTTCACGTTCAGAATGAAGGATGTGAACGATTGGGTATTCAATTTTCGCGTCTTTTAGGGCAAGAAGACGTTGCATTTACTTTTTTTTATCACATTTTGCCTTGTTGTAGATACTCGTAATAAAGTGTTTTAATCAAAATTTGGTTTGTACCAATCGTTATCACTTATGTGTATCGTTTTTAACCGAAAACAAAAAGGAGGAGGTTCTCATTTCGAATGTATGGTTTTCAAGTTAACTATGTAATTACTCCGACAATTACAAACCGATTTTGATGACTATTTTTTGTAAGTACCTACTACTTAGCCCATGCTGAAAAACGATTTTGGAATAGGCAAAACGGGTTTTAAAACTCAAATAATCTAGACCCAGTAAAACTGGCCGTAACCTAAAGTCAAGCTTTAGGTTACGGCCAGTATTACTGGGTCAGTATCTTCTCAGTATCCGTGCGGAATTCGGGTTTGAGTCCAGTTAGAGGCAATTGGCATATTACAAGGGACGAAATCTAATCACCAGTTAATTTAAAATAAATCAGCGAAAAAAGTATTACTCTCAATACGCCAATGCCAGCCTCTTTTGGAAATACTATACAAGCACGATGTTAATGTAAATGTTAAAATATTGAAATATTGTTTTAAATTGTGTCAAGGATAAAAATATTAACATGAAAATGTGATTGTAACGAGAATTATTATCATACAACACAATAATATTAGGTTAGTCGCGTGACATCCAACAATCGAAGCCTTGCCATAGAACCACACCTGAATGCACGAGAACTGGTCATTAGCACGAATAACATACTTACGTGATGTTTTATGCACTACTAGCTGTACCCTGCGGCTCCGCTCCCGTCAATTGGCGACATATTACTATTAACCCACCATTTATTATTGATGCTCCGCTCCTATTGGTTGTAGCGTGATGTTATACCGGGTGGAATTTTGTAATGCCACCTGAAGGGAAAGTACTATTAATACTATTGATAGAAAATTTTAGTCAAAGAAAACATTACTTTTTTTTTGAAAAGAATGAAAACTGCATACAAAGATTTTCGAAAATTCGCTTGCCAAACCCGGGAATCTAACCGACTAAAATCATTAAAATTACACCCTGTACTTTTATTGCATCGATGGTTAGGGTCAATTATAAGAAAAAAATCTCTCTAACAAAATTGATAAATTAAATGAAAATAAAACCATGAAATATTAAATTATTTACAAAAAATGGTAAACTAACTAATTAGTTGCTCGAAATGGGCTCCGTTTTCTTGGATACACAAATTTATTCTTCCAACGAATTCTAGTCTTATCTAAATAGTAATTCGTCATTTTAATGGATAAATGACGTCCATAATAATTATGAATTACTCACATTAGGATACAGATGGATCTTTGAGTAAAAGTGCTATAACTTGACCCATTGAATTTATAAGTCCAGATTTCATGGTTTTACTTTCCTTTTAATTTTTCAAGTTTATTAGAGAGATTTCATCCTTATAATTGACCTTAACGATCAATGCAATAAAAGTAAGTACAAGGTGTAATTTATAGAGATTTTAGTTGTTTCGATTCCCGGGTGTGGCAAGCAAGTTTCTGAAAATCTTTTAATGCCGTTTTCTTTCTTTTCAAAAATAAAGGAATGTCTTCTTTGAATTAAATTTTATATCTACAGTATTAAGAGTATAAAGAGTAGTTCCCTTCAGGTGGCATTACAAAATTCCACCCTGTAAAGCCACATAGCCATGCCTTCCTCATGAATGAATACAAAAATAATGTTTCAAATCCGGCTGGTATTTCCAGAGATAGCACGTTCAAACAAATAATCATAGTCTTACGCTTTATGATGTTAGTACATATAAATAACGTTTATTGAAAGTACAAATTTCACCTTTTAAAAGCCTTGGTACGTCACAAAGAGAGAATACACAACGACCTGAAGATAAAAAGACAACTTAATCAATTGGCAATGCAATTTATGTCTGATCTAGCACCATTTACAAGACAAAAAAACATGTAGTAATTTAAAAATCAAAAACCCGACTGCTTAAAAAGCGAACTAAAAAGATTAAGACAAGAAAAAAAAAACAATTGGCAATGCAATTTATGTCTGATCTAGCACCATTCACAAGACAAAAAAACATGTAGTAATTTAAAAATCAAAAACTGACTGCTTAAAAAGCGAACTAAAAAGCTTAAGACAAGAAGAAAATCATACTGTGCAGTCGCAGGATCAGGTGGTCAGCCAGCTCGTGAATATGTATCCTCCGACTGCACAGCATGATTTTTATTAACTTATCACCAGCAGTAGTATTAGATCTAATGAATACAACCTGACAATAACATAGATCTGGTGGAGCAGAGGCTCCATTCCGTACAAGATCACCAACCATCATCATCGAATAATTACTGAATGTCCTAGGACAGTTTCCATTAAGAAGAAGGTGATAAAAACAATAAAATAAAACTTTTTAAAAGGAAATGTTTGAAATATCAAACACCAGGTTTTTACCATGGTTCCACTCCTGTGGTATATTTTACAGAACTGTGAGATTTTGCCGAGATAATAAGTAGTAAAAGGCTATATTTATCCCGGTGCATACGGTTAAAACAATAGTATGGTTTACTATCAGTGTAAAAAAGATTGTTATCGTATCAGCACTTTCAGAGATAACTTTTTACAAACGTATTAGCAAACAATCAAATTATTTAGTTTACGTTTTGTTTTTTTGTTCTTCGTTTTTCTCTAGAATATCATGAAGTCTTAGTCTTGTTTAGCGGAGTAGTTCCTTTAAAACCAAATTTCCATTAGGAATTGGCCCAGCTTCTATACTCGGAACTATTTAAATCTATATGCCTTTCCATTCAAAGTCATGCCTTGCCTAATGATTATGTTATCATCATTATTGCAGCCGAAAGATGTCTACTGCTGAACATAACTCCTTCCCCAAGCGTAGCCACTGACTGAGACTGGTTATGTTTGTTTCACATCTAACAAATTTCTTCACGCTTCACCAGTTCATCGGTGTATCTAGTAGCAGGCTTTCCAACCTAGTGATGTATCATCAAAAATGTTTGTGCCAATAGTCACTTTAAAATACGGGTTCAGGTCGAAACTCCGTTTTGTGATAAGCTCATGAATAAGTCTCCTTGTGATACCAAATTATTTTGAAGAAAAAGGAAAAAGAATTAGCATAAAGTTCCTCACGAAAGTCATAATAAAGAGCAGTAAAAACATTGCTATCTTAATAAAAAATTACCCATCAAATATTTTCAAAGCTGTCTTTAATAAAATAATAAAAAATACAACAGTATTTCGGTCATGATTTGTTTGCGACTCACGTTTGTGACCAGTCGCACGTAAAAATAATACGTCGAAGGAATTTCATAGCGATATCGGCCTCGTTTGTATCAGATAGATATCGGATTTGTGACAGCCAAACGATTCCTGTTTTATATCGTAAGTTTTTTTATCTTATGAATTTTTTGTCACTATCCGTTCTGACGTTTATGCCTTTCTCTGTTCAATTTTCTTTGTGACGAGTCAAGGCTGTTCTATTACTGTATTGCTGGCTACTGTTGTTTGTACTTGTATCAGGGTTTCATTACAACAGGGAAGTGTCTATTCTTAACCCATTAAATACTTCTGCTGGACTTGTTGACAAACCTATGCTGTCTTCTCATGTATTCGTACCTATTAACACTGTATTGTGAAATTCTTGAAGCTTCTTACTGCTTTTTCTCCGTGAGAAACGTGCATATGAATTGTTCGTGAGGGTTAAAATAATTTGATTTTAACTGTATATATGTGAAAAGCTGGTCTAGATTTTTTTATATATTTTTCTTTTGAAGCCAGTTTTTCTTTGTAACCTTAAATTAAATCGATACAACTCTTTTATTATATCCCTTTTGTTCGACTTCTAACACAGCCTTTATTTTCATCATGCTCCTTTGTTCCCAACATTTAAAGATATAGAATTATATTTTAGGAATCGGCAAAATTACGAATTCCAATTTGGTCGAAACAGAGCTGAATTACGCGCCTGGTTGGCTTCCGAAGGTCAGTAACTAGTAAAACGATCGTTTAAAGAGATTTCTCGTCGAAACAAAGAGAACGATGACAAAATAGATTTCTTGGCACAGCCGCTCAGGACAAAGAAACAAAGTGAAATAAATTATTTTTAAAATAAGTATTAGCTTGGCGTGAATTGGTGTAGATACTTTGCCAGCTGATAAAATTTGACGCCTTGATAAAGTAACGATTTATGTGTTTATTAGGCGACAAAATTAAAGTATTTTTCGTGACTTAGTGATAATACATTTCATGGTACCTATTTAAGCTAAAACAAGCCACTTACAAGTTTTCACGTTTCTTGTTACAGCAGAATTTGAAATGTAAGCATATGAAACATATAGATTGCTGAAAGCACCTTCTTGCTGAGGTCACATTCATTGTAATGGTACCGTGCTTTGAACATATATTTACCACTTTATAATTATATTCATAAATAAACTCTCAACTTTTGCCCGTAGGGGTAGGCAGGAACTACATAAAACCACCTACGATCCTAACATAGTCCTTTTACGTTCATACACGCACGTCGCCGTCGGTTATGAGTACTGTGCACCTGGCCTTTCTAAAGACCATCACTAATAAGATCCGTGTATGTCATTATACAGCGTTCCCGCCCAGCGTTTCAATACACGTTTTATAATGTTCCATCCATACAAATATCCTGATTTCTGGTGCATTCGCCAACAGGTCCTTCCCTTTATACAAACTGTATCTGACTAAAAAGCATGAATGTAAACCAAATAAATTAAATTCAACCCTCAATCCCCACGAACTAATAAACAACAACCTGGCAGCTTCCATTCAGCTCGGAGCCAACATTCAGATAAAATATCTTAACGTGGCGAGATAAATGGAGGGTAGCAGATACAAAGCGAGCTAGTGAAATGGATCGGGAACTAGACGGACGTATCTAAGTCGGGGTAGGAATGTTGATAGAAATATTTATGTTGGAATTAATGGATGCTAAGCTGGGTGAAATAATATTTTTAATCTATTTGATTACGTGGGACACTCAGAAAGTTTTGCGAAACTAAAAAAAATTGTTCTATACGTACATATATTTATATTAAATCTTTTCAAAGTACTTTCCACCAGCCTCTATACAAAGATTCATGCGCCTAAACCAGTTTTCAAAACACTTTTTCCAGTCCGCCGCAGACACCTCGTTTACAGCCTGCTCGAACGCAGCCAGCGCATCTTCCGGCGACGAAAATTGTATCCCTTTGAGCTGATTTTTTATTTTTGGGAATAAAAAGAAGTCACACGGTGCTAGATCAGGGCTGTAAGGAGGGTGACCCAGGAGTTTGACTGGCGTGCTGTCCAGGAAGTCCCTCGTTTTGAGTGCGGTGTTCGCAGGTGCATTGTCGTGGTGGAGCAGTAGCCCGCGGAGCCCTGTGTTTGGTCGCTTGTTGCTTATAACAGAGAAAACTTCTGGCAAACATTTGGTAGTATACCATTCGGCATTAATGCTTCTTTGATCCCGTAAGGGAATTGATACCAAGTGGCCAGTCAAATTAAAAAAGCTAGCGATCAAAATCTTACCCCCGCTTCTAGATCGCTTCACTTTGGTAGGCGTTGGCTCATTTTGAAACACCCAAACAGTCGACTGGCGCTTGGTTTCTGGGTCGTATTGATAAATCCAGGACTCATCACCTGTAACGATGTCGTAAACACGCCGAGACGAGCCTGCTTCAAATTTGTTAAGCATATCACGGCACCATTCCACCCGGGCCTGCTTCTGAGCATCGGTGAGGTTGTGCGGCACCCAGCGTGATACTATCCTCCTCACGCGAAGATGGCTGTGTAGAATCTCGTGAACGCTTCCCGATCCAATCTTCAATATGTGTTGAATCTCCTGATATGTAATTCGCCTATTGTCTTGGATTAAATTTTTCACTGCTAGCACGTTTTCTTCGGTAACAGCCGTCAAAGGGCGACCGCTTCTTTCGTCATCCCCCAAAGTTGGTCGACCGCGCTTGAATTCGTTATACCAACGATACACGGTTGCCTTGGAAGGGCCTTCATCCATGAATGCCATTTGAAGTCTATCGTACGATTCATCCGGTTTCAGGCGACACTTGAAATCGTATAAAATCATAGCTCTAAAATGTTCCCGGCGCAGATCCATATTTCAGTGAGACACAATACTTTGAATTAACTCGCAAAAAATGTGGAGGGAAATTTTGAAATTGGAACTTACTTATTTTTACTTATAAATAATCATATTTTCGAAAAACATTATAACTGGCCAGTCTCCCATATATAAAAACTTTTTTTCGCAATACTTTCTGAGGGGCCTGGTATTATTATTCGTCATTTCAACATTTTCTTCGGATTTATTTTTTAAGAATTTGAAGTTGTATATTTGTTAGCCTGAAATCTTATCAAAATTTGGCATTTAAGTAGTGATTGACACGTACTTATCGCCGAATACTCAATCCAGAAAACGGTCCGTATAGTTTTTCATTATTGTAAACAATAAGTTCAAATATAATAGTTTTAAAATGACAGCTTATACGATTACAAAGGTGAACTTAACCGAGAATTGGTTTCTTTTTCAGCAAAACTCAGAGCGAAATACAAATTAGGACAGCAAAAGTGAAGAACCAAACTTTAAATTAGGTATTTATTAAGCACATTTTTTTGGTTTGTTGTTAAAGAAACTTATAATTTGCTGACATTTGAAAGAAAATCCTACAGTTGTTTTATCTACCTTTTATTTTTAATGTGAGCATGCAGTAGGCCTAACTGTTCTGTAACTTAACCGCACCATAGCACTTCGTTTTCATCTAACACAACATAAGTCCCTATCAAAACACGGCCAACTCCAACATTATACATATCGGCCACACTATCACAACACCAGCTCAATCCACGACAAGGAAAGAAAACAAGACACGGATTAAGGGAGTAGAGAACCCAGATGTAGCAAAATGGGTCAACAACACATTTCGGCTAATGCTTCTCGGAGGACCACGTTGCAAATTGCCGTCGATCTCGCCTTCCGTCCTGAAGGGATTCACTTTTGATTGCCTACTGAACCCTAATTACCGCTTTTTCTGGTCCTTTCACTTCTTATTATGAGACGCCATTTTTTCCTGTCGTTTTCGCTACATTAATTTCTATGTGGTGCTTTGTATTGTCGTTTTGATGACCTCTGCTAAAATGCCAATTATGTTTATTTGTGCTATCTTGGCGTTATGATGTTGATCATAGCATATAATAAGTGTT
Source organism: Orthosia gothica (assembly GCA_949775005.1). Lineage (NCBI taxonomy): Eukaryota > Metazoa > Arthropoda > Insecta > Lepidoptera > Noctuidae > Orthosia > Orthosia gothica. The sequence continues at coordinate 28,455,686 of OX459048.1, forward strand.
AGTCGTTTGGCTTATTATCGCTACCTTTTTTTTATTCTGTGAGAATGAGTGCTCAAGTGAAATAAATGGAAATTTCATTCATTTCTAAAAAGATAAGCAACACATCGAATTCGTCAAAATACAAGAAATTTTACCAGTTTAGTGGGTCATAACAAACAGACGTACGGCACAGACGGATCTCGTAGATAGATACCGGCCGTACGGGTCGATCTTCAACGTTAAGAATTACTTGCCGAGTTCGGTCCGTGGATGACTGGAAATCTTAACATACCGGGATTCGTCCATGCCTCGGCAAGTACATTAAGCCATTGGTCCCGGCTGTCAATTGAAGATCTTTTACAGTCCTTACAGTGCGTTACGGTAGCTAAAAAATGTCAACCCAGTCTTGCCAATGGGTATCTTAATACCCAGTAATGTCGTGGTGGCCCAGTGGCTAAGACTTCGCCTACCGTGCTTGAGGTCGTGGGCTCGAATCCGGACAAGTATGAATGTGACTTTTTCATCTTCATATGACCTTGGTCATCACAGACAACGCTGAAGGAAAACATCGTGAGGAAACCTGAACTTATGTGGCTAATGTAAGTATGTAATAGCGAAGTCAGAGGCCTGTGGGGTGCGCAGAAGCGGCTTAATTTACTCTGATTTCAGAGGTGGCCACATCCTTACATAAAAAAAAAATGAAGACCCAGTTACTGGGTTCTGTGGGTCAGATAGGCAGTCATTTCATATAAAATACTGTTACTCAGTTGCATCTGGTTGGACTAAAAGCCGCTTCAAACAAAGTTGGGCGAAATTTAGGCAGATTGATTGAACAAACAGACGTGGTGGCGTTTTTCCAATATATTCACAAAAGTATGTAATGACAGAAATCGGACTAAAAGCTTCACTTTTATTTGCAAATCTGCCAACGACAAGAAAAACTTTGATGTAATGTAATGTATGGTACGAAAACACGAATACTCTTGTGAATAAACAGTATATTATATTTCAATCTCGATCGTAGTTCATTCCACGAGGGATTTATCTCTGAATAGATTTTGATGAATGAAGTGTCAAACTATTTGTCACATACTATCGTGTAGATAGGAGGTACGTTTTATTCGCGCAAAAACTGTTGTGGTTTTATTGTGTGTTGGATGTTTTATCGTGTGGAAGAATGTTTACGCATTTTTACCTTGAAAGCTTTTTCAAATTAGGACAAAGAAGGAAAATGTACGGTTTTAAATACATATCTACAAGGTTTATTAGGACAAAATAGTAGAACGATTTTACAAAAAAAAAATTGTTTATATAACATGTTTCTAAACTTATAAAAAAGTAAAATTTTAAAACATTTATTTTATATCCTAACTAATATTATAAATAAGAATGGGTGTTTGCAAACGGATGTCATTTGGCATATGCATACACCAGATCCTGGATAAGAACACATGATACTTTTCATCCTAGTATAACATTCCCTTGGGATAATAAAACACTTTTCACGCGGCTGAATCTGCGGACAGAAGCTTGTACACAGTCTAAATAAATACACAACCAGCCTACATGTGGACACAAAATGTCACAAGAAATCATAAATAACGTTATTTCTGATTCCGATTCTCTGAATTTTTTTTATTAGGGTTCCGTATCCAAAGGGTAAAAACGGGACCCTATTACTAATACTCCGCGGTCCGGCTGTCTGTCTGTCCGTCTGTCTGTCTGTCTGTCACCAGGTTGTATCTCATGAACCGTGATAGCTAGACCGTTGAAATTTTCACAGATCATGTATTTCTATTGCCGCTATAACAAAAAATACTAAAAACAGAATTAAATTAATATTTAAGGGGGACTCCCATACAACAAACGTGTTTTTTTTGCGGTTTTTTGCGATAATGGTACGGACCCTTCGTGCCCGAGTCCAACTCGCACTTGGCCGGTTTTATACTTACTTATTTAGTAAATAGTTCTCATATACAATATGAAGATCAGTAGTTTATATAATTATGATACTTTAAGAAAAACACAAATATATCAAAACAAAGAAAAATATTCATTTGTGACTCTCACAAGAGATACAAACTAAAAAAAAGCAAAAACAAAAACCCTTGCTTGACCAAATAAGCTCCTATCTCATATTATGCAGTGAAATTAAAACAAAGAAGTAAGTATCTAAATATTATCAGTGATCTAGCAATAAAATAGTTTTACAAATGTTATAAAAACAGAAATAATTGCATCTTAAAGCTATCTTAATTTAAATTTTTTTTTAACTGAAGGCCACATCGTCTTCGTTTTCTTTCATTCTCAAATTAGCATAGAAATTCTTTGCCCTTCAATCCATTTTAACATCTTCGAAAGAAGTTTCACTCAATTGATTTTTACGATGAATTTGAACCAACAATATTGAATGTTTCCCTTTACAGTCAATACGCACTTACAGAAGCCTATCGAAATAAAAATACCTAACTTACAAACATTCACAATAAAACCTATTTATTAGTTTTCAGCCTAAAAAAGATCTCTTGAATAAAAAACATAAAATTTCACGTGCTTTAACCTTAAAGCGTAAAAGGTAACGTAAAACTATTGTATATTTCAGCATATACTATTGAACGACCACTGTTTTGTCTGTATTACCCTCTTAGCATACAAATGTATATCTTACCCTCGAGAATCGGATCGTATTTCGATTTAAAGAGCTAGGTTTGGCTAGAAGTGAATATGTGTGAATAGTAGAGCGCTGTGCAAAGGTCATGACGTGGAGATAAGACAGATGTTGGCAACCTTAAGAGACATTGATTCCCAACACTTTTGTTATACCCACGCGACTTGGGAATACTTTTAACCTTTTATATGGAAAGAAAATTGCTGGGTCCTTGATATAAATTCAAAGAAGTTACCATATAATTTCGTGCTTAGATTACTTTGCCCGTTCAGAGAACTGTTTTTCTTTGATACTATTAAACGAAATGTCAAAGTTATTTTTCATACGCTTTGTTGCACAAAAAAAGGTCGCTGTAAAGCCCACACAGCTTAACAGTTGAAGAAGTTGTAATTGTATCTGATTTTTATAACGGTAAGGATTTTATTATGCCGTAATGGAATTTAATATAACAGGATTTCTTTTTTGTCAATATTTCCTTGCCGAGATCTTGATTATTCTCTATTGTAACTGTATTTACTTCAGCGTTCAGTTTTACTTCTCCAACTTCATGGGAACTAACTTTTTCATTAATAAAGGATTCCGTTCTCTGTATTTTAGATGCTTCTCAGACGATATTTGGTCTAATGGTACCAACTAGAGACAAGTAAGTAATTTTAACAAGAATTTTGAAATCATTGTTATTGAATACTATATTGTCCCACTGCTGGGCAAAAGCCTACCCATAGCCTTTCACTCTGCCTTGAGTTTTACCTTCTGCGGCCAATCTTCCTTAAACACTTCAATATAATGGGACAGAATTCTAATTATAGTTATTTTGTGAGACCGAATTTAGACTTTACCATACCAATGCATAAATACAACGAATCTAACTAAATTCTTTTCTCATTTGGTTCCAAGAACAAAGATAAGTTAATTACTACGCGCCCCTCATTTGACTTGTACAAAAATTAAGCATTAATCTAAATTGCTGATATCTTCTATTATTTTTGAATTCCATGTTCGCGATAGGAACCGTAGCTTAAGAATAAAAAAGCGACTCGCGCTGATAAATATTCATTATACCATTCATTCCATCTAATGCAACGGTTCAATGAATTTACAGAGTCACTTCGAGGGTCCACTATTCAACTGAATGGATAATCATATTAACTTTGATGAAAAACATAGACTTGATTATGTTAAAACTTCGATTAGTTGCTTTACAAGTTCTGAATAAAGCGTTGTTTGTTTAATGAATTTTAAAGAGGAAAATAAGGTTTATCCAAGCTATTCATGATCCGTTTTACCTTAAAGTAAAACTTTGAGTGGTTTATAAATGTTACTCAATAATTTAAGGGGTTTTCAACAAATATTTAATGGGCATAAAATATTATTCCTTATTCGAAACGTTTTGTGAAACTGACTTGTCATTAAACTGGTGTACATTCTTATCTCTTGGATCTTCCTTTCTAATCTTTTAGTAAGATTGTGTTTATGAAACAATAATTTACTACTAGAACTAAATAATACTATTGCACCCCAAGCACAAGTAGAACGTTAAAAGAAGTTTCTCGAGTTATCTCTCCCAACATAAGTCAAGTAAGAAGTAAACAACACATCTACCAACCTTTGGGTGTCCATTACACAATCTGGCATCAGTTCAATTTGGTCAGTCTGGAAAAGTAATATACGTGAAGTGCTTCTCGTATTCAGTCGTTTGCCGCGTGTCTTATCAGGGCATCAAGACCAGTTAATATGATGAGGCCTATTTCTAGTAGTGGAAGTCTTTCTTCTGCAATGATAGTGATGATAATGAATATACAACTCAAACAAAACCGTTCGGATTTACCAAGACCAGGAATTGAATTAATGCTGAAAATTGCGATTCATTTAAATTTTCTTCTCAGAAAAACTAATTTTTCAGTTTATTTTTTACTTAAATATAATATATTTTTTTACAAAATGAAATCATACGTTTAAACTTGTCTTGTCATATATTTTTCTACAACAGCATCTTACATTATTTCAACCTGTTCACTTATCTCTGACTTAAAGAAGATTTCATGCTACAGACGTCCATATCAAACGGTCACAGTTCAGATAAGGCTCCAGTTTCACTTACAAATTCCTTGCCGAGATCATGATTATTCTCTATTGTAACTGCATTTACTTCAGCGTTCAGTTTTACTTCTCCAACTTCATGGGAACTAATATTTTCATTACTAAAGGTTTCCGTTATTTGTATTTTAGATGTTTCTCAGACAATATTTAGTCTAATGGTATCAACTAGAGACTTGCAAGTAATTTTAACAAGAATTTTGAGAATATTTTTATTGAATACTATATCTTCAGGCTATAGGTTATTCTCCGTAGAACTTAATTTGTGACGAGTTTCTGTATAAATAATTATAACCACCGACTCTATTCTGTTCTAGCTGATTACTCGTACAATTTCTGATTACAGCCAAAATGTATTCGGATTTTCAAAGCACATTCATTAAAGGTTTGTCAACTTTTCTCTTCCTACGATTCTATAGGATTTAATTTCTTCAAGAAAGTAAATAGCCTAATTCCAATAATTAAACTTTCCTATTTTTTCCATCTCCATCTTAACACCTCCCATTAAGTTTTAATTCCACGTTTTGTTCAATGGCTTGTACCGCCATTTTCTTTGCGACACCAATCTAAGTGCTGACGATGAATAAATTTTCCATTTTCCTCACTTTCCCTTGTATTTCTTTTTTTCTTGTTTAGCGGTTTCGGATGTTTTGTTCTGTGGCCTTTGTTACGAAATTTTAATTTGAAATGAAGTAAAGCGATGGAAAAAATTGTTGGGTTGAAACAAGTTTGCTTATAATTAAGCCTTAGAATAAGATGAGCCTTTGTTACATTATTGCTTTTGTAAATTTGATGGGATGAAAATTATAAAGTTGGTAGGTGTGCTAATAGTCCGAAATTGGGATTTAAGAGGTAATTATGAGCCTTGAGTTTTTTTATATTACCAAAAGTAGCTTATAGCTTTTCCTTTTGTAAAAATTATTGCTCATATTTTGATACGAAATTTTCGAAAGGTTTCTAAAGTTACATCATTTCATTTGTAATTAATGAGGTGCCTGCAGGCTAACTTCGAAACATTAGCTATTATTAGCTTATAACCAAAATTCTATGTTATATATTTATCTTTTCTTAATAAGTAACGCATGTCAATACTTTATTATAGACTGAATGTCTTCCAGTTAAATTCCAGTATTTTTCATTAGTTTAGTGCAGAAGAATTAGTTTTTTTTCTCACAAGTATTACACTAAAAACAATGCCGAAGTATCAACAGCATTTTCGACTCACAGACTATCCCATTATCGATTTGCTATCATTCGATTAATCAAATCCCATCGAAATAATCTACCTCATCGATCATACCGATGTAAGTTCGGTATTTATTGAATGTGCCTTCACATGGTAACCATTTTGTCTGGCGCCATCCGTCTTTATTATTATATCATCACCGAATCGTGTAGTGTCTTTTTTTGAAAGATAGGAGAGAAAACTCGTTAGGTTATCGCTTATGGAACTATCGATGGTAAAAATATATAGGAGCTATTGAGAAATGGTATTACCACCGTAAACGACCAAGTCATTATCCTCCTGCCTTACCTTGTTTTTTTTTGGGACTGGTGCTGCTTCTCTTTTTATTCCAATAGTTGAGCATCTATCTATTATCTTTTACTAGATGTCTTAAATTTTTATGTCTTTAGCTTAAATATATTTTTTTCTTAAATTCAAAGTAAAATTGGTCGTTGTAATTCACATTCTTAAAGTTTTTAACTCTAAATAGCATAGAACAAAACCGCTGTCCACGTCTGTCGATGTCATTTCTGTTTCTCCGCTAACTTTTTCTAAACCACGCAACTGATTTTGGTTTAGTTTTCACTATAAGAAGTAACGATAAACGAGGAAGATTTTGTAATAAGTTTGTCCCGTGTGAAATTGAGATGGGTTGCTAGTACACCAAAGAAGTGGTGTAATTTCATGACAATCAATAAACTGTTTCAATATACCTAAATATAGGTATATCAATTGCACAAATATCGTTCCAATACCAAAAGATAATATTGTCACCATCATTCAAACGTACCATTCAAAACATCGATTATACTGTGTCAATCAAGTTTACAAACGGAAACTCAAAATGTTATTCAGCCAACCCACTGTCTATTCACCCCTTACATTGCAACTTTATCGGTCCATATAGTAACTATCTCTCAATTCAACTCTCATATACATTCTATCGACACATCCTGTATCGGCGTCAAATGTTAGACATGTCGTTCACGAACAAAAAGCCTGTTTCGTGAACACCCGTTTCGGTAACACCAGTTTCGAAAACCCCCGACATCATAGAACCTATACAACATACAGCCGATTCGCGAACGAGCCAAAGATTAAAGCGGCGGACGACTGTAAACGATGGTTTTGTAAACAAACACAAAGGATTTGGACACACAAACGCTTTCATATGACATTCCAGTGGAAGCACAAATCTGGTGGGATTGGAACAAATATTTGATGGGAGTGGCTGTTGTATTATTTGTACTGGAGGTTTTGTGTGGACAAATGTTTGATCCAATATCTGAGACCGTAAAATTAAGTTATGAAAACATCCATAACACATGAACTTAAACTATTAAATTAAACTATATAACAAATAACATTATATTGGACGGGATGTTGCGGGTTGTTTATTTAATCTGTTGACAGAAAAACCTACGTTCATATTTTTAGTAAAAAATTTAAACTTATTGAATGCGTAACAAACGAATTAGGTATCTCCCTAAATTGTTTGTATGTACGTTTGCCCAACGCCCTAAATACCTGGAACTACATAATTAAAATTACTTATCTTGTTAAGCTAAAGTGGCAGTGGGCAGAGCACATTGCTGGCAGAACGGATGGTCGATGAGACCAAAAAATTCTGGAGTGGCGAGGAGAAGGCGCAACCGGACCGATGACCTGATTAAGACTGCGGGTTTCCGATGGATGCAAGACGCACATGACCAATCAGTGTGGCGACACTTGGCAGAGCAATGGACGTCTTTCGGCTGAAATGAAAGAAAGAAAGAAGAAAGAAAACCAGTTTATTTGACACACAAAGATACACACAATGTACTAATAAAAGGAAACGTAATTTAAAAAAACAATCACATACATATTGTGCCCCGCGGCTGCGCCAAAAAGGTCCAGTTCAGCAAAATGCCACACAAACGCTTTCATATGACATTCCAGTGGAAGCACAAATCTGGTGGGATTGGAACAAATATTTGATGGGAGTGGCTGTTGTATTATTTGTACTGGAGGTTTTGTGTGGACAAATGTTTGATCCAATATCTGAGACCGTAAAATTAAGTTATGAAAACATCCATAACACATGAACTTAAACTATTAAATTAAACTATATAACAAATAACATTATATTGGACGGGATGTTGCGGGTTGTTTATTTAATCTGTTGACAGAAAAACCTACGTTCATATTTTTAGTAAAAAATTTAAACTTATTGAATGCGTAACAAACGAATTAGGTATCTCCCTAAATTGTTTGTATGTACGTTTGCCCAACGCCCTAAATACCTGGAACTACATAATTAAAATTACTTATCTTGTTAAGCTAAAGTGGCAGTGGGCAGAGCACATTGCTGGCAGAACGGATGGTCGATGAGACCAAAAAATTCTGGAGTGGCGAGGAGAAGGCGCAACCGGACCGATGACCTGATTAAGACTGCGGGTTTCCGATGGATGCAAGACGCACATGACCAATCAGTGTGGCGACACTTGGCAGAGCAATGGACGTCTTTCGGCTGAAATGAAAGAAAGAAAGAAGAAAGAAAACCAGTTTATTTGACACACAAAGATACACACAATGTACTAATAAAAGGAAACGTAATTTAAAAAAACAATCACATACATATTGTGCCCCGCGGCTGCGCCAAAAAGGTCCAGTTCAGCAAAATGCCAGACAACTGGGAGTTACCTGACGCTGGTTTTCAACTGAACCTTACGTGATGATGCTCATGATGATTTTGTTAGAAGAAAATAACACAGACAAACCGTTAAACAAAACTTTCCCACACAACACACAAACGAAAATTAAACCACAAAAAAATACATCAAAGTAATAGACCAAACCACTCAAAGATATTTCCAAAACAATATGACATTGTTTACCAACACCTGAGAGTCGAACAAAACAATTGACCGGCTATCCGTCCGAAGGTACTATGATAGCCTAAGATCCCACTGAAAAAATTAACAGGCAAGGTTTAATCAATTAAACATATTTTTTTATGAATGATACTTGAAAGTACAATGCTATCATTTGGTTATTTAAAAGTGGTTTACAAAATATGAAAAAAAAAATCAGTTGTCATTTAGCCGCAATATGTGGGTTGTATATCTACTTTCTAAGCCTGAAAGCTCGTAAATGGAGGCTAACTGAGAGCTAGATGATATTGCATACGCACCCACGATACAGGTCAAATTTTTGAGCAGGGCAGGGTTTAATTATTAAAAAAGCTGTATACGGCTACATAGTGTCAAGCAACCCTGCAGTTATCTATTCTACTGTCGAAAATCATTCATAAAAATCAAGTTTTATCAAAACAATATACCAGCAGATTTAACAGCGAGATCTCAAACTATGAGGTTAACGCCCAATTGGAGACTAGCAACAGAATAACAAGAGACTACGAATGGACCTTAATTGAAGACTGTTTGCAGACAGTTAAGGTGATCGGATAGGATGCTAACATATTGAGTGAATGCGACCGTTGTATCATTATCTTTGGCATTTACTTTATTTGAGATATAAAGGTGCAATTTTGTCGTTTTGTCTTCTTTTTTGGGAAGCTGATCAAATTATCATTTTATAGTGGTTCAAATTAAATGGTGTCTTTCAGATGGGCAAGTATAATTATTAGTGGTTTAAAGCACATTTAAAAAAATGTAAAAGTTTTCGAAAATAATGTAAGCGTAGCTTTTAATAAAACTATGTTTTAATAACTTTAAAATACAACTAAAAATATTATTTCCAAAGACCAAAAATAAAAAGTAACAAGAAATTGTGGAAAATTTTAATCTGAAATAACAAAGCTGACTTTTTGACATAAAAACAAAAGCTAAACGCTCTACAATAATAACTGGCACTATTGACAAAAAAAAACATTTATAATACTATGTTTTTAAAAAGGAATCCTTATTTTTATCTCGCAAACACTAATATTTGCAGAAGTACGTTCGGCTCTAACGAGATTATCGGCTTTGCTACGCGACAGTACGGCTAGGAATACCTGCTTTACAGTTTTAACTAGATAGCTTTGGAAGATGAATCTTTCTTCAACTAGTTTGATGGCATCGATTGCTTTGCAAAGTCACTTGCAACAGCCAGTACATAAATAAATGACACAAATATTTTCCATCAACCCCAAAGAAGAATTTTAAACCGCGCTGCTCCTAATCCCTACACAAATTCGTATGACAGAAACGTTATGGGTAGTACGAGCCCAGACCCTGACAACCAGTCATAACAACCTTTACGATATCAATATTGCCCAGTAATTGGGATATCGAGGTTAATTGGCAGGGCCTTTGTATAAAATGCCAAAATACGTGCGAAATTTGTTAGCTTAAATCGAAATTGGGGAAGATGTGGAGTGAGCTAAATTTTTGCTGTAATTTTTATCAATACTGCCTCACTGCAGGGTTAAAACCTCTTCATATACAGAGAATTCTTGAGCGTTAGTCACCATGCTTGCTCAAGACGTGCTGGCGATTTCCACCTTATATTGACTCTAAGTATAGGTTTCCCCACGATACACTTACTTCTCGCTCTGTATCCTACATTATTAATTAAACGCAAACAAGTTCTTGAAGAGAGAAATTTACAAATTTTATTTCGCGAGTTTCAAATTAATCAAAGTATTACATAAGGCACTCTGCACACCAGTTTCTCTCCACGAAATTCTAAGAATTTTCTAGAAACTTCCAACATTAATTAATGTAAGTGCGTTGGCACTATTTGGAGCCATGTGGTGCTGTAACATTGTGGCTTTAAAATTGCGAATGTTCTCAATTACTACACTTATATAGTTTTCTGTGTTTTCGCCCGGTTACGTAATTTAATTAGTAATGTAATGAAATTTGCTGTTCTTAATGTATTGTACAGTTGTTTCGCTGGGCAGTGCTCTTTAGCTCTACTAAGCTGGAAATCTTTCCTCGCATGTCTTGATACAAGCAGAAGGCATGATAACGTCTATCTACATTCATGATGGCGTAACGCAATTAAAATTGGTTATTGGTGTGATATAAATGGGATCACGTCAAGCTAACGTGAAGGTAGCTTGCTGGGACTTGTTAATAAAAAATGTTGGCTTTGTAGCAATTTACCTGGCCAAAAAAAAATTAATGTGAATTCCTTGTTTGCATACAACCGATAAGCCGAAAACCCATTGAAGAACATTTATCTCTACTGCTTTGCTTCAAGGGCTTATTTCCGACTAAAATACATGCAATAAAACCAGTTTAAAATAAACATCAGCTTGATACTTATTTACTTCACAGCTAAAACATTTTGCAGCAATGTAACCGAATCAAAAGCGTTCGCCAAAGCAAGACTTTCGAACCACCGACATTTAGAGGCACCAGTGTGCCTCTAAAAATTATATTTATTTATTCCTTGAATGTTTTGCTGCGCGTTATTGATTTGTGTTCCCTGAAGTATTCAGAGGAACTCATTGAGACGGTACAAGAGGTGAAATTTCGAGAGGGAAAAGGAAATCTGAGGATTACCACTTCACCAGATTTCTTTAGTCAAACGTCGATGTGAAAGGACTTTAGGAACTACGGTTTGATTTTAAAGAGTTTTTGATTTTAGTATGTGAGATATTTCGGTGAATTGAATTTTCATTACGAATGCCGGAATATTGGAAAGGGCGGCTTTGCTTTTTACCAGACTGCCGAAGGAGGGTAATGTGTTTATCAGTGTATGCATGTATGTATGTTTGTTTCTATGTGGCGTTCTAGAGACCGCACGTTGGCTGACTTTGATAATTCTTACGTCAATCGAGTCGTCTTAACCGTGCGTGTGCCACGGGCTGCATTAAAATTGGAAAATAGAAAAATGGCTGCTTTTTCCAATTTTTTTTCTTCCATATCCCTCTTGTGGTATCAAAATAAAGGATTTTAAGAGGTGATTTCAAAAATATGTATGTACTTAATTCTTAAAAAAAATAATATAAATAACAAAGGATAATTCAAAAACCCCGACAGCATAAAAAGCGAACTAAAAAGACGTAAACAAGAAAAATCATGTTGTGCAGTCGGCGGGTACAATATTCGCGAGCTGGCTGACCAAAACTAGATGTATCCTTCAACTGCACACCTTTTGTTGTTGTAACAAATAAACTTTTGTTGTTAACAGACATTGAAAATGCGAATGACATTCAGAATTTAAATTGCAATAAATAATAATAAAAATAATAATAATAATTATTGCAATTTAAATTCTGAATACAGCTCTGAATCAATCAATTTGCCTATCCTATATTGTGGTCAGCTTCTAGTCTTATCAAATGCAGCTGAGTACTATTAGTATTTAACATAGAGACACTGCCTGTCTGATCTCCACAACCAAATACCTGGGTAAAACGATACCCCTTGGCAAGACTGGTGACAGGTGTCCTGGCTTCTGACTATCCGTAATGACCTCAAAGATCTACCAATGACAGCCGGGACCAATAGCTTAACGTGCGAGCGTCACTTGGCCTTGAAATTTAACAGTGTGGCTACTTCTAACTTTAATTTCGGTCTCTTTTACCATAGAGACCAAAATACAGAATACTATTGGTGAAGATAGCCACAGAAACAACAATGACGGAAGCAATGATTGTAACTCCGAATGCTGGCTACAATCCAATATAAAATTTTGGCGTTCGACCAAACTTCAGCTACAATTAATCAATTTCGTATCGTATTCTGTACTTAATTACGAATAACTGGGAGCTTCCGATTGAGTTACAATTTGTAAAAGAGGAATTTAAATTAAGAGGCTTGATATTTCAAAATCAGAGAAAAGAAAGTTATTTACAAAAGGCTTGAACATTAACTGTGTCAATGGTTATAATGAGACTCGATTTTCAATATTATGCTTGGGTATAGGAGCAACTTTGAATCGAAGTTGATTAATTGATTTGAACTTTTCTTCTTTGTGAATAATAAAAAAAAAAAAAATATACCAATGATGGAGTGGTCGTAAACGCTACTGTTAAGCATGAGATCTTGGGTTAGATGCTCGGGTTGAGCACGGTATTTTTTTATATTGTTACTTACCATCTGGAATTTTTCGGTAAAAGCCCGAAATATGGACTTGAATTATGACAATCGGCTCGTCCCTATAACATGGAACTGAAAGATAACTGGCAAAATGTGCATAACCCATTGGTACACTTCTGCCCAACTCTTCGAGAAAAACAGGCGTGATACTATGTTATGATTCAATTTACTTATTCTGTGCAATTTTTTTTTAAGAATCACAATTCCATTATTTTCCTACTCCTCTTTCTTTTCTTATCTGATTAATTTTGTTGCGGGATCCAAGACAGTTAAATTCATTCTCCGGGATTTCGTCGAGCTTCATTGCCTAGGCGTTTTTCTGGTGGTCGCCACTGTTGACTCTGGCTTTCAGGAGTTGAAGTGGTTTGGGAACAGTGCGGTGAGATTGTCCCAATAAAAAAAACACGATTCACATTTGATAAGCTCTTAAGTGTTTAAGTCCTCTCTCAGAAAGGAGGCCTGTGTCCCAGCAGTGGGAACATTAATAGGCTGATGATAATGATGATGAAGTTGTTGTCCATAGTGATTTCCCTACGCCTTGAAATATATGATTTAAGTTTGATACTATTCACTGGAAATTTAAGTATGTATTGACTTATTCTGAACTTTAGTTTTTTGTGTCCTATTATTACGAAAAGGTTGAAATATAACACAAATATTTTTCAAAAAATCTATCTGTGATAGTAGCAATACAAACCATTGTAATTTAAAAAACTTATTATTAAAAAAAAAAGTTTACATGAATTAGCAAACACATTCAGAAAATATCATGTAACCGACATTGTATTAAAAGTCAATCTAACCTAAATCTACTCTCCAATATATTGAAAAGGCAACATTGTAGATTAGACAGCGTAAAACCGCCATAATAGCCGTACACTTCCGTAAATGTTTCAGGTGCTAAACCCGTTGAACTGTAAACCAAGCATAAAACTTTTAACCACCAACAGGTTAAGTTAGGTCCCTAAACACCGAAGAAAACATTAGTTATTCAGCAGTAGAATAGCTATACGCGACCAGAATGCCACCAAATTGCGCTGGTAACCTGAAAATTTGTAAGAATGTCGTCCCTGCCGGAGTCTGTATTCCTGATACACATGAATGTCTTTAAGTCAAGAGTGAATATGTTACTTCTAGGCAAATTTGCTTCATTGTTGACTACATCATTGTTTACTATCACGCGAGGTAGTGGTCAAATACGAGCATGTCAACAATAAAAAAATGTGATGGCTTATTACCATGTTTCGATAACCACAGTCGAAAATGACCTTCACGGAAACAAACGCGCATTCGCTTTCACACCTGCGCGACCCAAAATTCAGTACTTTTTTATACTTCCATAGTATTCAAAGAAATTAAAAAAAGCCTTACATTAAAATGTAGATACTTAAATTGCCTTTGAGATGTTGAAAATTTAGTAAAATTCGCCTAACGGTTTTGGTGCGATTGTCGTTTTATGTCCGTGTCAGACATAACTTTACAAATTAATTACACAATGAAATACGAATAAAATTTAACAAAACTCATAGCTCAAATTATTAAAGAAATGGTGCTTTGTAACAAATATTTTTGTCAAAAAATTACTACTAGCCGTTTAGACGTGATTCTCATTTTAAAATCAGCTACTCAGTGTTCCCTCGCTACGCATCCTCGCATATCTCTGGTGGAAACGCTCACACCGTTCCACAGCCTCGTTACGCATTCTGGCTCCACCCAGCTACCTCGCACATATCTGGTGGAAACGCAGCCCGGAAGGTGTTAAAAGCACTTGCATAATCTTCTTGATAATGATTTCGATTTATCACATGCAAAATATCATGATGCTTTATATGAAAACCTCTTTTCCTCTCACGACCTAGGCTTGACCCAACTTTATTGGGAACGGCTACCAGTCTAACTGGATGCGGCTGAGTACCAGTATTTTAAATGGAAACCTATGTTATATATGAAAATGTGGTATTCATTTCAAAACACGAAATATCCAATTTGCTTAGGCAACCCTCATTAAATCCGAGTTAAGGAAAACCGTGATGAAAAAAAATTGCGGTATAAAAACAATCTCGCAAAGGGCACACCCAAACACCCAAAGTAATGGTTTTGATTTCCACGATAATTTGGGGATCAAATAGAAAAGATGGAGTTCCTCGCCTTCTTCCAAATTCAAATGCTTCTAGTCTTTTTTTTCGTAATTAGGTACCTTGAGCACTTGTAATCCGTATCATTTGCCTTTCCTTACCCTAATTTTGACCTAAGCACTCACTCTAGTAAATCAAGTTCCATAATTTTATTATGTAAAGTCTGATGAAAAGCCCTCAAGGGGACGATTCCAACATGCTCATCTTCAATTTCTGTACCTTTGACATCGCTTAAACATCTCCATTTTCTGGACCATCTACCAGTATTCAATAATGAACCGTATTTGTGTTTGTTAAGGTTTGATTTAAATCGACAGTTTTGAAATGGAATTCTTCCCGCGTCGCAAAAGGTCGACTTTCGTGACAAGAATGCTTTCTTTAGCATTTGATCGCATCTGATTGGGATGTGTGAAGCACATTTTATATACTTTTATCCTATTTATATGTTAAATGCTACTTCAGCTTTCGTTTACCTAAAGATGTTTTAAGGTTATTTAGTATGAGAGAGGAAAATCGAGAAAAATAGAGTTTGAAGCCACCGAATTGTCAGGCTTCAGTTTTCTATAATTTGGCTACTTATTCTACATTGAAAAATTAATAATGTTGTAATTTGCAAATCTTATTCCTACAAGCAAAAACTTACAATCAGAACTTTATCATCTTTATAAAAACATTAATTTAGTCTCAACCGGGGGTTATTAGAAAATTTAGTCTATTAAAATAAATACGTACAAAAACGTACGTAAATACGTTTTAAAAAAATAAGAAGAAGAAGAAGAAATAAATACATTGTTTATTAGCATTAAAAATGTACAAATAAAAGTGATCCCTGACTCCTGAATGCGCTACGTTACATAAATAATTAATTAGCAGTC
Source organism: Orthosia gothica (assembly GCA_949775005.1). Lineage (NCBI taxonomy): Eukaryota > Metazoa > Arthropoda > Insecta > Lepidoptera > Noctuidae > Orthosia > Orthosia gothica. The sequence continues at coordinate 28,471,702 of OX459048.1, forward strand.
CTAATAAATAAAATATAAAAATAACCAAATAGATCTATCTATTGATTTGTTCCGGTCGGGTCCCCTCGATCTGATTCCCTACTGGTTCTTTTTTATTATTTCCTTTCTGATCCACTATTAACTTTGACATTACGGTCAGATCCCCTTACTCTTTTTGACAGGCAAGTACAGTCAAGAGAAAACAGTTGTTTATGTAAATAATATTTGTTTTTACTCATTATGCGTTTAATATCAGCACACCATCAGACCTATGTTTTTCTTCACAATGAGACAAAATTTGCCATATATTGTGAAGGTCCACTGTTTTTTTTTTACGTAGCACAATGCACACCCATATTTTTGCAGGTAAAGATTATTAAAAAGGGTTCAACCGAGTGCGGTGACTTCGCTAAGACGAACATATAGAGTCGTTGTTCCTCAATACTAGCATACACGTTTTCATTACAATAATAATTAGGAACATAATTATGTATTTCAATAAACCCTGTACCTATATTTTGTGGCTGACTGTCCAAAAATCTGCTAATAGATAACTAGGGCGAATAAAATATTTAAATTAATTTGTGATTACTCGCAACGGTGGATCAGACCGAAATAGAAAATATTAGAATTTCATTTTTTATTCAATAATCATTTTAAACTGAAATCAAAACAATACAAAACAAGATTTTTGTTAGTAAAAAAAAAGTTCGCCAATTATTTTTTTAGTGTATATTTTTCGATAAATATGTGGCGACGCTTGGGGGAGGCCTACGTCCAGCATACGTCTTCGGCTGATATGATGATGATGACATTTTTAAATGAATTAAATGATATCACTTACAGCAACAAAAAAAAATACTGAGAGCTCTCATGAATGATTACGTGCCCGGATTTGTTAGATAAACAAAACCGGGCAAATAACAATAACCTAACCTAAGCGACCACACAAAACCCAGTTCTACACCAATGAACAAAATTAGCAACAAAGTTCATCTGCCTGAAATAATTTACCTCGATGACATCATATGCATGCAAAGCGTCATAAAAGTTACAAAATGTGATATTTCCGTCCCAACTTTACGTCTGCAAAATTCGTCTAAAATAGACGTCGACGGGGGTCCGACACTAATTTGACATTACGCCCTCCTACCCGGTTGACACTAATGGAATGTTTTTATGAAGATGATAAAGTTCTGCCTTTCCATAAATTGTGGCAATCTGAAGGCAACTTAATAAGAGACTACAACAAAGGAGAGGAAGGCTTTTGTAAACGCTGTAAGGACTTTTTATTTTAAAATTTAAGTTGCGACTTTCATTTGAGATTATTCTGTAGAAACTGCTAAATTACTTTTATTCATTCTTGATTCTTCTTGAAGATGTTATGGTACCTTCTTATGGTATTTAAGGAGATTTTCACATAGAACTACGCCTTTCAAGGGCGTGCTCAAAAAAGATCGGCCCTTCATATTATTATAACACAGTGTCTTACCTTTTCCCATGATCCTAAAATAACCTTTTCACTTCCCCAAGATTATGGTCCTCAATATAAACCAACTGTGCACATACAGGGCTCGCTTCTCCGATAAAATACATAATTTCCTGTAAGGTTCTAATTGCTTTGCCAAATATTATTACGGGTCCTTTGAGTCTGGTAAATGAGTTTATTGGGCAAATAGGCTAATACCGACCTAATCTCAGTTAATTCTGCACCGAATTACACGTAAACCTCATATGTTATTTGACGGTGTATCCTGGGGCTGTTTGCTCAGTCTTAGATTAGATCTAGGTCAAACATTTGTTCAGTAGGTTTACACAAAAAAATTTGTCCTGTCCTTAAATGAATATGTGTGTTTGTATAGCAATTCTTGAGATGGTCTAAATTAAATTTAAGTATTAGTCATGTTTTACTCTTAGTAATATTATTAACGTTAAATTCTTTATTATAATGTTAGTTAATCAGTGACAATTTAACGACTGAAAAAAATAGGAATAAAACTTGGTTCACGGATAGACCATGAGTTGGATCTTTATTCAGATATAAAATATGTCATGTATTTAGGCATAGAATAACCAGTAGTCTCATAGACCGATTGTTAGACCGTAGTGCCATTGGAATAATAAAACACTTTTCATACGGATAACGCGGCGAGTAGAAAGTAGTAGTGTTCATTACAAAAAATATAGTAGAACAACTTTACTAATATCAATAACCATACATCCTAACTCAATCCACGAAATTATTAAATCCTAAATCTTGTTATTACGAGAATTCTACTTATTTGATACTCTCAGCAATTATTTCAATAATTATATTATATTAATAATTATGTCAATAATTCTAACAATGTGTTCTTATTCGCTAGAAATATATTGTAGTTTGGTTAGTGAACTGCGCTGAAACATAATTATAAACTAAATATTTGGTTTCTTGTTCATTGATCTCAGTAATTGGCCCAGCGATTTTTGTATATCTAGGTCATTGCTTTACTCAATCCTAACTTCGACACTATACGGAGCAATTGGGACAAATTGTAGATATTTTTTTATAAAATATGTTGTTTGTTGTTTTCTTTGTTCCCTCTCATCTAAACTAATATTATAAACCCAGCAGTTGCCTGCGACTTCTTCCGCTACTAGCTGTTATTTTGAAGTTAAAAACAGATTTCAATTTTATTTATTTGTACAGATTTCATTGTTGGTGGTAATCTCTAGCAGTATTGATCCGTTCGAAATAACTCTTTTACTCATGAAAAATTATCCTATCACTGAATGCCATTGGATAGTTTTATCCTGGAACATGAGGTTTCTGTGGAATAGATTAAGGGAGCGTAGCCGTGGCAAAAGCATGACACTTGTTATGTTTTATAGTTAAAAATTTGGGTAGTACATCAATATCAGCATCAGCAACCGATTGCCGTCCACTGGATATGGAGCAATTTAATAATAGTCTGTATATTTGACCACCATTTCATTTATTACCATCGAGACTGCCAAATACTGGTCTCACATTTTTACTCACAGCGGTCGTTACTCTGTCAGTCTCAATGGTTATCTAGATTGATCGCAGTATTTAATATGGTAATGCCTACAAATAAAACAGAGTTAGCCGATTCAAAACCTCCCAAAAGGTATACCCAAGTCAAAAGCATCGCTTTCGACGAAATCATGGCATTACGTCGGGACCTACCATCGGACCCCAGCAATGGTCACATTTGCAAAAGTAAGGACACAATCTAAATAAACGACGTCCATCGAACGTTTTCTCTTTCCCTTGATACGTCTTCGGTAAACAAAAGCAGCATTGTAATAGCCTGTTTTGAGAATAGATTCACTGTATTGTTTTGTAGCGTTCGTTGTAAGGGTAAATGGCAGGGAAGGATTTTCGTCGATTCTTTTTTTCGCGTCAGCGTATATATTACTTTGAATTATTGCGCCCTATTCTGGGTTACCATTTTTGCGGAGCGAAACGGGAAATGACCGGTTGTTTCACCTAATAAACATGTTTTGAATTTTTTCTCTGGCAACATTAAAAGGGGTTGTTTGCGGGTTGTTTTATAAATGCTAATAGAAGGGTGCTTTTTACAAAAAAAGTTTTGTATAAAGATACAATTTATGCTGGAGTTTTTTCTAATTATAATGCCAAAAGATTTTTGTATCTTGTGGTTTCAAGATGAGAAAATTCACAAGGGACCAGTTCTCATTTTTCGGGAGTGTCTTACGATAGCACTTAAGTTGGAAACAATATACTGCATTTCCCAAAAGGGTAATACAGAATGGTTTTAATTTAGTGAAGTGTATATAAATAAACATTGATTCTACCGTGCATTCGGAAAGTAGCTTGTTATGGAGAAGAATGCACCAAAAACTCCATTATTACTCTTTAAAAAAAAAGTTTGTTACAATATTTAGGTACAATGCACCCAGAAAAGCACTACACACTATACTACGTAAAGGTATAAAGTGTTAAAAGTACTCACATGGACAGTGCAGTTATATAATAGGTACTAGAAAAACATTAACATCCGAAGCAGTTAATTATGACCAATCCCAACTGACGCCCTATCACGCACATGACGCATGAATCGGCACCACCCAGCTCAACATAGGCATAGGCAATAAAAATAAATGTTTTTGTGGCGGATAAACACTTTTCTTTCTTACTTTATATAATTAACCCCCGCCGGAAAAAGAGGGGTGTTATAAGTTTCACGTGTGTTGCTGTGTATCTGTGTATCTGTCTGTGGCATTACAGCGCCTAAACGGATGAACCGATTTTGATTTAGTTTTTTTTGTTTCAACGGTCAATTTGGCGAGAGTGTTCTTAGCTATGTTTGAATAAAATCGGTCCAGCCGTTCAAAAGTTATGGGCGTTTTACTGTTTGAATCGGGGTGTTTTCGCAAGATAAATGTGCCGGGGTTTTTTTTAAATTTTATATTTTACTTGTTTATAAAGATATTGGGTGAAGTAGGTACTTATACCACGTGGTTGGAGCAGCAAGCGGCAGCTAGTACGTTATATATCTCTCCTGTTATTTCTGTATTGTGCCCGAATGGAAAGCCTAAGTTTCAACCTTGCTTCTATTTAATTAGATATTAATGAAACGTTAAACCCAACTCTTACTAAACAGATCTGACTCCTCTAACCTGCATTAACTAATAGCTAGAGGTCTAGGTATTAGTTTATGCAGATTAAAGGTTTTGCATTGCCACTTTTGACAAAATCTTCAAAATAGTTGAAACATCATTAAGGTTGAAGTTGAAAATATTTAACACTCACAAAATATAATCGTAATAATCTAAGAAGAAGTCCAACGACGTTTCTCGTTTTACGTGCCGCGATAATTTTGTACTTAAGAAATTGAAAAATCAAATTCACAATCCTAATTAATTACTACGTTACCCAAACACTATAACTATAACAACGAGTATTATTCGTAAGCAACCAGTTTAATTATTATATATATATTATAAGTATTTTAGTCATGGTTATAGGTCTAGAAAATATAGACCATAGCTTCTAGATAAGCGACATTCTATATACGAAAGCGTTGCCATAGCGATCGCTATCGCTACAAGGCGCTATCGAAAGGAAAAATATTGCGAGGTAGAGTGTAGAAATCTATTTTACTAACAAAGTATCATTTATACAAATAAGTTTTATCAAAAATAAACTACCTAAAGATTTTAGCGGTGGGATCTCATACTAAGTGTAGCTGATAAGTAAGAAGGTAAAATCTATCCCCATTTATTTAGTTCCAAACAGTTGACTGAAACAAGATAGGCCTGTCCGTTCATAATTCATAAACTATTTGATTTATGTGAATACGTTTGTGAGAATGTTCCGCAGTAGAAAAATATTCGTGTGCCTATGCGAGGAGAAGTTTTAAAAGGGGGAGAGTATTTCGGGAAGGATGTGTACGTATGGAAAGTAATGTTCGCAGGCGCACGATTGTCGCAGTGATTGAGCTATTGACTGCTGCGCTGCGTGTGGCGGGTTCGATTCCCGCACGGAATAAATATTTATATGGCCTATAGATAGTTGTTCCGGCTCTGGGTGTTGTGTATGTGAGTTTATATGTTTGTAAACGCACTCACGATACAAGAAAAAAATATTAGTGTGGGCTTATTAATATGCAAGGACTACTTAAACATATATACACACTCGTTTATATACAATCTGACTGTTTGTGTAATTGACAGTGGACATCATATTTGCTTCACTACCATTCACAGATGAACTATCAAGAGTTACGCATAATGCTATCATAATTATGCATGAGTAAGCCACGCACCCACGAGTATAACGGGAACCTATTTATTTGATCCCATTTGGTTAACAAATCTAAGAACTGTTCTATAGAATGTTTAGAAAGTTTGTGGTTACAACAACAAAACAATAAGAACTATAATAGATAAGTAAATAGGGAAGTTATTAACTTATTACAAAACAAGCATTGTGCTAGGAAGTTGGTAGGCATTTCTTCTTAACAGTTTAAACACTATTTTCAATTTGAAATAACCTTAGACATTTTTAAAAACCTTTTTACAGTGCGGTCAATCGATTTTGAGTTTTATTCTGTGTTATTCATAAAGAAGTCATAAAAAACATAAACCTTTTACCAAGACCAATTACTTACTACAGCTGCCATTTATCACATCACCAACGCAAAAGAAGTAAAAATTGGATGAACGGGCTGAAAAACGGATTAATAAAATGTTTAATGTAATTTCAAATGAAGTTCAGAAAGTGGTGGCATATCCCTTCAAATTTATCTCCCTAGCCTTGTAACCTTCCAGTAGAATCGGATGCAGCTGAATACCAGTATTTTACACGGATCGTCTGCCTATCTTACCTCCACAATCCATTAACTCAATCGCACGAAAACCCTTGGCAAGACTGCTATCCGTTTCTAAAATCTTGACTACCCGAGCAGTGGTGGCCCACTGGTAACGGCGCCGACTTACGTGTCGTAGGCAAGACCTACGACGCTCGAATCCAGGCAGGCGCATTACTTTGTGTAAATTATTTCATCACCACTGCTCTGAAACGCCTTTTTGGTCTCGCACGGGGTTTTTATTTTCATTATTGTTCAATTGAATGGTTATTTCTCGTAGCTCCTGTGCGGGTCACAAATAAATATTTTCTTTCTTTAAAAAATTGTGAAGGAAAACATCGTGAGGATACCGGTACGTCCTAGAACCAAAAATACGAAGTCATAGTGACATTCACCAAGCCGCACTGGGCCCGCGTGGTTGATTATGACCCATTCTCTCTTTCATAGATAGGAGGCCTGTGTCCTAGTAGTGGGAGACTTTAAAAAGGCTGATGATGATGATTATGACTACCTGTAATGACTGTCGAAGATCTACAAATAAGAGACAAGAACAACAGCTGAACGTGATTTTTAAGCCGCGTTCAGTCTTAAGGCGGTACCCCGAGCAAAACGCCGCGCAAGCCGTTTTTTGTGCTGTTTTTAGGAGCTATCTACTCGTTATTTAAAAAGAAATATCAATTAATAAAAATACATTAAATTTCTACATAATATTGATTCTAAAATGGTAGATTTAGTTTTTTTTTTTTTAATGTTGTATATATTTCACTAATCTACTTCCAAAAAAACAAAAAAATGAGAAATAATTATTGATATTATGCATCTCCTCGTAAAGTGTTCATTGATTATTTTTTGTACTAACACTAATGGATAGACAATTTAATAACGAACATTTTTGTAGATTTTTTGTTTCAAAAGACCAAAATTCGATTTTATAAAGATTTTATTCTAAAATCTGGGCGTATTCACTACTGTAATTCATGCGCCACCAGTGCCGCTAGACCAATAGGAACGCTCATATCTCATGCCGGTTTTTGGGTCAGGGTACCGTCTTAAGGAATAGTCTATCCATCAATACACAGATCTATCTTTACCAACGTTGCTTAACTCCTTGAGTGCCCAAAACGTGTATCCACGCGTGAAAAAATGACCTTTCTATTGTTTCAGTAATAACAGGCGTTCAACCGGTGAATCTTGAAGAACGACACGGTCGAGCGATTGTTACATTATTATATGGGTTGTAACTGTTTTGAATATAGTTAACAAGGTAAACAGAAAATGAAAAGAGAAAAAAATACTTGGAAACGATTATTACAGTAGCAGGGATCGAGACGGGTTTCCGATGAAACCAATCAAATCAATTTATTCCATTTTCCCGTTGCAGTTACCGATTTCTTACTTGATGGCGCGACGCAATTAAATTGCGTTGATAGGAGTAATTGCACACGTATATCTAAGAAAATTCAAGTGCAAATTGGTCGAAATGCATCGTTATGATTTTATTTGCATTAATTTGACAGTTACAAATTAATGATATTGTTAGCTGGTAGGCGAGGTGGCGAAATAGAAATTGCGAATGCCATGCCAGCCGTGCGAATTGCTCATGGTGGAAGTTTATAAAAGAAGGTGTGCAGCTTGTCCTCGCTTTTTTGCTGCTGGTACATCAACTAAGAACGAATAGCCCTCGGTGGAGGCTCTAGTTTACTAGATTGATGTCCCAAAAAAATAAAAAGCCTAGAAGGACGTGTTATCTGACCATTAACGTGTGCTTAACGTAATGAATTTGAGGTAACGTTTTCTTTTAATAGTTTTGCATATTGAAATGCCAAGGGTAGAATCTTTTAGATTCTTTATTTGTTTACGTGTTTTTTTAAATATATTATGCCGGCAACAGGAGGGCTATCTACAATATACCCTCAATCTAGTGGGCTAAATGTGGGTATGCGCGTGCAGAGCAGTTAACATATGCCGTTTTAGAGATAATCCTTGGTCCAATAACAAAGCAGCGGTCACCAATCGTTTCGCTTTCTCTCAACAAAAACACACTTTTTCAAGTTTTTACACGGCACTTTAGGCTATTTCCTAACTCTTTGCCTCACAACTCTTTTCAACTCCAAAACGCGCGGCCCCGCGTTTCTTTTCTATCTACCAGAAAACATGGCGGGAGACTCCACTCAGGGCGCTAGTATAGACACCCCCGCTTCCCATTGACCCATGAACTCATTCGGAAAAGTATTGCTTCTAATATCCAGTCGAAAACAAGTATTTTGACATAAGAAAAATAAAGTGTTGTCAATCGAATAAAATCGAACTGGGATTTGAATCAGAAGCTAAATGTTGCCAATTAAACAAAACTGAATGATTAAGTTAAAGTGGATTCGTCCGCAGCCTACATATATATTTTTTTAGCAATATTTTGTTTTTGTTAATCATATACAAGCTTTTGGATTTAGTTAGAAATGATAGTCGTAGTCTGGGTCTACAGTTGATCCATGTTAGTGAAACGAATAGGTAAATGAAAATCGGTGAGAGTTTTGTTTAGATCTTGGAATTAAAATAAAAAAGTGCAAAGAAATGGCAAGCAATGGCTTATATTGACACATCCCCACTGATTGGCATGACTAAGCTGAAGGAGAGGTATCAATCTCTCCAACGGAGAGGATGTGTGTATCGCAGCAGTAGAAACATTGAATGCTGATTATGCAATAATGAGAGCTACGTAACATACGTTAGTGTTGCCAAATAGCAGTGGTAAAAACTACTGGCAATACTCAAAATAATTACATCTATCAAACCAAACAAACTATAAAATTATGCAAACGGTAATAAAAATCATACGCTGACAACTACTCCACCGTCAATAAAGCCACATATAAATGAAATAACAATATTATGCGACCAAATTAAGTAGCTCTTATAAGTATTATTACCACAATATTTTATCGGATTTCATGTAACTTTGTGCATATTAAAATCGTGAAGGTAATAATCGGCATTAATAATAAATCATTAATTATTGTTTGAGCGTCATTTATCGGATTTTGTTTAACCGTGCGCAGTGTGTTATTATTTATGATTAAAATTTATTAACGATGGTAGTGAAATTTACTACACAATTACTGGTAAACATATTAATTTATTTGTTTTTTGGAGTTTTGGTTTGTTAACTTTTTCCAATTTGAGGTTAAGTGGGCAGTCAGAAATATGCCGCCGCATCTCGTTATTGGCCAAAATATGGGCTACTACAGATCTGCTAATACAGACATAGTGTTATTATTAGTCATTTGTTTATTTATAGCTTTGTTTCAGAAGAACACATTTCGGAATTTGATTTTTCAATTTACAGTGTTTAATTCAAGGAGGTATTCAAATTTCTTTATTCCTATTCTTATTCATTATTGTACACACAAACATAAAGACTCGAATACCATATTACCTGACCAAATAGATATACTTTTTTTGATCAACATTGTAAGTAAGGCTTTAGATAAATATAAGAGTTTTTTTATTATTATTGTATATTGCCTGAAGGAATAAAAATTCGTTTACATTACGACGACGTCAAACAGTTTATTTCCCGTTAAGACACATAAATGTATAGCAGTATTATCCAAAAAGAAAATATAGTGAAACATTTCCTTGTTAAAAGGCAAAGCCCAATTTAATGAATCGCTAGGCAATTTGGCCATGTACATTGTGGACATACAATGGGCCGCTGATCGTTCTAACCGCAGGGCTATCATTGGACGGGCGTACCGGACGAAAATAACCGATCGCGAGTTCGGATCTCAAATAAATTGATTTCGATATCGAATTTGAGTAAAATGGGACGAAACCACGACCAGCTCCGGCGCTTGAGTAAGGCATCGTAAAGTAGTTTATAGGTATCTAAATTAATTTTGAAGGTAAGGACTATCTATGTAAGGATCGTTGTAGACGGCGTTCTAAACTTTCTGCCCACGTGCCTACCCCCATGGAACAAGGCATGGGTTTATGTATGTAGGTATAAATTTATTTGCCTCGGTGGTTTAGTAATCCATAGCGCTACTGTTGCGTATCAAGTTATGGACCGAATTCTCGGGTCAGACAGGGTTAGGCCACATTCGCACAAGAGCTAAAAAAGCGTTGCGTTAAAACCTTGTGTTAGCGCTTCTCGATATCATTGTTCATACGAACGTTTTTAAATTACTCTTGTCTCGTCTCTTGCTTTGGAAGACGTGGAAATGGATACTGCTAAATTACTAGCAATAGCAATTTGTATTGCTGGAAGACGAAAAAGAAGACAAATATTCATACTGGCTACACCCTCTGAATTAACAGAGATACTTAAAAGGGCAGTTTGTGACACCGTATGAAGATTTAAGGGTGTTCTTGTTTTCGTTTTTGACACTGACTTCCGAAATCGAAGTTATTTTTCACTTTCTAGTGTTTTTATTTGTTGACTTTTTTTTTCCGAAATCGGTGTCGAAAAATGGAAAACAATAGGTACCGAAGTCGGTTTGATTTTTTTGTTAAAAGCTTTTTATCTATTTGGCAGTTCACTGTTACAGCCTAAAATCAGGACTTACGCCCGGTTGTTAGCAATAGGATTTATTACACGGGACTTATATGTAACTTATAGTTACATTTATAGAAACTACTGTACGTATATATTATACATAGACAACCCTTTTTAACCCTTCTCATTTTGTTTTAATATAAATTTAGTGAGTGTTAATTACTATCCAAATAATATTATTTTATTGTAACTGATTATTTATATCACAACGATATAAATAATCAATTACAATTTTTGTATGATTGTCGATTGCGGCATATGCAATCATTTTATTGGTCAAGGTTTTATGTTCTAGGAATTATAATTCCATTTCAGCGTTTGTTTTTGAAAAAAAATACGGGAAAAGTATAGATAGGATAGATTAGATTATATTATTATTAGACTAGATTTTTCTTATTCCAAAGAAGCACTGCCCGTACTAAAAATATTTAAGGTATATTCACGTTTACACTATAGCATTTTCGCGAGCATTACAATGTAATGTGACGTTCTTGCGAATGTTCGACGTTACGTTCCACATAATGCTCAAGGCGGTTGAGCATTTATTTACCTATAACATTTCTTTGTGCTTCATTTTCGTTAGTGATCTCACTCCACGGCACCCGTGCTCGTGCTTTTGCTCGATAACCTGTTACACCAAAACGCTCGCTCGTTGGTTTTTAAAATCAGGTTGTTTCAAAATATTGAGTTTCATGTTCGAAGTGCTGTTCGAGAAAATTTAAAAACAGGCAGCGAATGCTCGATGTTCGGTGTTCTAGTCTAAACTCACCTTAAGGCACTCAGCGAGAATAGATATTATTTTAATTTTAAATCATTTTCCATGCTAGTTATGTTGGGGTCGGCTCAGTCTAACCGGATCAGTACTCCCGGATATTAATTACATCTACCAAACGAACAAACAATTGTTGTTGGAAAACGATTGATTGTACCTACGTTGGATAGAATTTAAGTGAAATATCTACAAGAACATAAAATACAAAAAACCCTGTTGGAAACTGTTGTCCAAATTGACTCGAACTTTCTTACCTTTCATTCACATTCTCTTTGATAATTTGGGTCATTTAACGTAACAAATCGCGTTCCAAGACGACGTTTTACCACAAAATGTCCAGTAAATTGTTGCTAGCTATTTCATTTAAGCAAAAAGGGCAATGAGAGAACTCCATCAAATAAATTCTGGCCAAAAAACTCGCTGCAATAAAATAAAACTTTACTACGTTCATAAAACGTAACAGTCGTTTGTGGAACTTTAAATATTATATTTAGCATTTCAGAATTGAAGTATAAAATAACATTATTCTTTCTACCTAATGGTGATTTGCATTTACTCATTGAATTTATGTAGTCTCTTTGTAGGTTTGACAGTCGGTGTGAGGAGAATGTTTGAATTAATGTTATCTTTCATGCTTAGATATGGATAATTATAATTAAATCAATATCATACTAATGGCACCTTTTTTTTTGTTACAGATGTCATTCCAACAGTTGGAGAGCGAAAACCAGTTGATCGTGACTTCAGCCATATGACAATGATAACATGACGAAATATGTTAAACAAAGGCAATAGTGCAAGGACTGGACACTGTGGTTCGAGCATGTACAACCATGTCGCCTTATGTGCACGCATCAAGTTCCCCCAACAAATAGTTTTCTTCAACATCTACTTCATTCTCGTCGTGACATGCCTCTCCGCGGAAACAGTTAACTCCAACACCACGAACATGAACAGGCATTTTAACGAAAAAAGTGTCAAATACTTCAACACTAAACAGAACGATGCTCCCGATGACAATTATGAAGACCACGACCCCTCACACGCAGATGTCAATTTCGATACCAACCCCTATTACAATAATGAAAATTTTCTACATTTGAATACTAAATTTTACAATAGCGAGAATAACGCTTACAGCAATTACGAAGACTATAAAAAATTCTATCTGAATCCTTCTAATCCAGTCCCTAAATCTAATGTTAAGTTTAAGATAAGCAGTAGGATAGTGCAGACTAAGTATGGAAAATTACAGGGGATAGTTTTGGCTATGGACGAACACAGATATTTGAGTCCGCTTGAGGTTTTTTTTGGGCGTACCGTACGCTACACCGCCGGTCAGGTCCAACAGGTGAGTTATTTTTAGACCTTTTAACCTTTTTAAGTATTTAATTTTATGCTCGCTTTGAGAGATTAGTACTTTATGAGAAAGAAAGCAATGGAATGCTAGCATTTTACTAAATATAATTGAGATATACTAGGTAAATTGTAGAATGAAAATAAGACTTGGGTGTGATAATAAGCAGTAGTAGTTATGTTCATAGTTTCCGTTTTTTTTTTATTATAGGTCGTGAAGAGCATGTATTCCCTTTTTTCACATATTGGATTCGAGTAATAAAAATATTCACTTTAAAAAAAGCATTTTAACCAGGAATCAAAATTTACTTAACAGAAAGCTTTTAAACATTTTAAACCAATAAAAAGAGAGCGGTGTCTTATACGGGATCCCTTTTTTTCACACAATGTTCTTTTTCCTAATATACTTTGGCATAACTGTTTTTGCATAATTTGTTTTTCCATAATAATTCTTTGCCATATTTTGTTTAGTCATACAGTTTATGTTGGTATAATTATCTTGACCGCTTATTTGTTTTGGCATAATTTTAATTCGCATAACGTTACTGGCCCTAATGACTACTAGCTTATTAGTATTAAGGCATACTAATTAATAGTGAAATCAAATTTGAGTTATTTTATTTTGAATTTTCATGCAAATGATTTATTTTATATAATATTACGTAACTGTTGACTATTGATTAAAAATTCAATTGCTAAAAAAGTTAGTGACAGAAACGAATCGCTGCAAAACCGACTCCACGTAGTCTTGTCTGCCCTACCCCTACCCCAAAAATATATTTTTCAATATCATTATGCGTAAACAAATTTATGCTTTAAAATGTTATGCTTAAACATTATTATGATTAGAGTAATTATGGTAAAAAAAATATGTGTAAGCTGTTATGCGAAAATAAATTTGTGCGTAAATATAATTAGGATAAACAAAAGTATACCATGTTATATTATGTCTAAAGTGTTTATGTACATGGATAGGGAACCATCTTATACTGCCGTGGTATTACTAAAATGCTGTTATCCAACATCTGGTCGAGTTTGAACTTTTGATGCTATATTAATGAGTAAAATAATCTATCACCCGGTTGGCACGGAGTTCGATTCAATAAATTTACTGTTTTGCATTGTCAAATAATATGTCGAAACTGAAATAATAACAACGCAGGTGATGCTCAGTGTAAACACATAATAGCGGCTGCTAGCTTATGTATGTCATGTAACTAGTCAGCGCGCGCTCGTACGTTTTCGGTTTTTTTCGTGCGCCAGCGCTCTCTCCTCGGCGTCTTCCTTTTGTGCGGATCTTCGCTTGTACTATCCTGCATGCAGCACGCTATGCCTCGCACAATTTATCACGTATAAATAATTATTTACATTTAATTATGTTAATAAAAAATGGTATTAAACATTAAAATTATAAACATTTTTGCATATTCTCGAAATTGACGGCAAGCAATTTTGAGAACAATTTGTACCAAAGTTTCACCACACTCAAAAGTATAAAATGACCGGGAAGAAAATATAACTTTTCTAAAGTACTATATTTACGTTTACAGTTCCCAGATAAAAACATTAAAGAAGATTCTTGTAACTAACTTTTATGATAGGTACAAATTGGTTTCTTAGCTTTTGGTTCATACAGATATTTGTATGTGGAAGCTTGTTAATAGCAAAAGTTGAAGAGTTCATTGTATCTTGCTTACTTTGATGTTTGTTCTAAGAAAACAAATGCTCACCCAAGTTTGTATCTTAGGTATGAACATTACTTAGTACTTCTACATTTATAATATCTGGAGTTTCCTTTATCTCGTGGTGGGTCAATACTTTGTTGTCTTATGCATTTTGAACCGTTATATTGTTAAGAAAACTATTAGACTTATCACTAGCGACATTGATAGCTTTGGTCCAGCCATTACCTACTCTTTTTTATATCTGCCTTCCCTGATATTCTAAAGGCTTATTCAGATTTTACCTCTGTCAATCTTTATTAGAACAGTAATCTGGCTTTTGGAATGCAAAATTTTTACTATCGTTTCTCGGCAACCAATAAAAAAGTAAGGGTATAATATGGTTATTTATTGGTACAGTTTTCGCAATCACTACTGCGGAGTATAAAGTCCTGGGTTTGATTTCCGGTTCGGACATGATGTCATTGAGTTTTACTCACTGGAATTTCTCAATAGTAGTTTGGACTAGTGTCCGGTTGATGGCAATTGGTTAGCCCCCTGTTACATGGGACTAAAATATAACTGTTGAAATTTAGAAAATACTGACGTATATCTTTGCCTCACCGTTCAGAGAAAACAGGCGAGAATGTGTGTTATGTATTATTGTTATCTATATTCTTGTCAATGTTTTAGGTTCAGCCCAACACGTACCCCCTCCCCATGGGATGGTGTGCGCGTATCCGATAGACCCGGTCCTGCCTGCCCGCAGAAACTACCAGACATGGATGATGAAAGGACCATTTTAGAGAAAATGCCTAAAGGCAAACTAGAATATTTGAAAAGACTGATTCCCTATCTTAAGAATCAAAGTGAAGATTGTCTGTATTTAAACATTTTCGCTCCGTTGCAAAGTGAGTATACAGGCGCAATTATGCTTCTAGAATTAAGTACATTCACATTTAAATTTATATCACTAGCTTTTTTAATAAAAACATTATTTGAGCTTGTCAATAATTTAAAATAATTTTAAACATTAATCAATTCTAAGAATAGAAATAGTGTTTGCTCATTTATCCACATAAAGGAGTTGGAAGAAAATAGAAAATAAACATGTACCCCAAATAACCCTACCTAAGTTGCAGAGCCCAAAGCCATGGGATATCAGAGCTAAAGGTTTGGGCGCACGGTTGGCGCAGTGGTTGAGCGATTGACTGCTGCGCTGCGTGTCGCGGGTTCGATTCCCGCACGGAACAAATATTTGTATGACCTACAGATAGTTGTTCCGGCTCTGGGTGTTGTGTATGTGAGTTTATATGTTTGTAAACGCATCCACGATACAGGAAGAAATTCCTAGTGTGGGGCAACGTTTTTTTTTTTTTAAAAAAAAAAAAAAAAAAAAAAAAAAAAGTCTGACAAAATATGCATGAAAAATCATTATCTATATATATACTAAGGATTTTCTTAACTCTAGTACCAAAATCAGAGGGATGCTTGACCGTTCCATTAATTTTTAATGTTAATTATTATTTTGATCAATTAAAAATAACAAAGCTATGAAGTCAATCTGCCTAGCCTTTTCCTAACTACATTAGGGTCGGCTTCCAGTCGTACCGGATTCAGCTTAGTACCAGTGTTTTACATGGAGCGACTGCCTATCTGACCTCCACAACCCAGTAACTGGGTAAGCCGGTACCCCTTGGCAAGACTGGTGTCAGATCTCAGGCTTCTGACTACCCGTAACGACTGTCAAAGACCTTCAAATGACAGCCGAGACCAACGGCTTAACGTGCTGTCCGAAGAACGGCGAAATCTCGGTATATTGTAATGGTCACCCATCCACGGACCGAACTCGTCAAGCAAGCGTTTCTTAACCTTGATGATCGACCAGTGCGGCTGTTATTATTTAGCCAAGAGCTCCTCAACAAATCTATGAAGTAATACATAAAAATAACATTACAATGATTAAATAAAAAAACCCCGAAAAGCCAGGTATACTGTTCTCTTGGTAAAATTAAAACACTTTACACACGGGTGAAGCCACGGGCAGATACTAATATAAAATAAATAAAATCAACAGTCACAAAACAACATCTGACATAACAAAAAACACCCCTTATCACCCATCCATTAATATTAATAAACTAGCCAACTCCACTAACCAGCAAACATTTTAACTAGGCCAAACAATTCTCTATTATAATCATAAAAGTTTTACATAATCCCTAAATGACTGCCAAACAAAGGGTGATGACGTCACTATAAACTTCATTAAGGCCTTCAGAAACATCTGTTGCCACTACTGGTTCTTTAGCAAAATGAATTATTTAATGAATAGAACCTCACCCTTTCTTGAAAGCAATGATTTCCAAAGTGGTATATATCGAGACCCAGGAATCTACTCAAGCTTGTTAGTAGTCTACGACAGTCAGAAAAAAATTGGGTTGCAAGAGAAGTAAATGGAGGTCTACGAGGCTGTCCCGTCCCGTTTAGGCAGGTGGCCGGTAGTATTTATTTAAGCATCCCGATATAGTTAATTAACAATACAAATTTATCTATACTAATAATATTATAAAGCTGAAGAGTTTGATTGTTTGTTTGAACGCGCTAATCTCAGAAACTATTGATTGGAATTGCAAAATTATTTTGGCGTTAAATAGTCCATTTATCGAGAAAGTTATAGACTGTATAACATCACGCTACAACCAATAGTAGCGGAGCATAAATGAAAAATGTTGCACAAACGGGCAAAAATATTCCGTTTTGAGAGATTCCGTTGCGTGCGCTGCGTAAACGGTTTAAGTTACGCAACAATGATGTATGTATGGTAGGTAGGGTAGATGGGTAGGTAGGTAGCCAGTAGACGAGAGTGAAGCCGCGTGGGACAGCTAGTTTAAAAAAAAACACGACTTATGTGCACTAGACACATTTAAGTCGTACCTAAAACAGAAAAAATGCCAAGGTGTCCAAAAAGTTTGGGGATCTCTGGTTT
The DNA here is from genome assembly GCA_949775005.1 of Orthosia gothica. Classification (NCBI taxonomy): domain Eukaryota; kingdom Metazoa; phylum Arthropoda; class Insecta; order Lepidoptera; family Noctuidae; genus Orthosia; species Orthosia gothica. The sequence continues at coordinate 28,489,352 of OX459048.1, forward strand.
AAAGGAACAATATTTATTTCTGGCAATCAATTACCTAGAAAGCTGTGTTCTAGTTTTCTTTTTTTGTTGAGTTAAGGAATTCTCTTAGTACTGCGATCTACGGTATTGCAATTTGGTTTTAGTTCAGAAAAGAGATTTCTTTTGAGCATTGTTTTTATTACGTAATTGAATGAGCTCTCGTTATTCTAGTTTATTTATTTTAAATGTTAATTAAATGATGATAATTTAATTATGTATTCATTAGAATTTAATTTAATTTAAATCTTTGCTAGTTTGGTGTTGTTGTTCTTTTAAAATTCATGAAAATAATGTGAATTTTATGATGTGTTTTTTGGTTGTCCTGTTCAAGCCACAAATATTAATTTTATTATTCTTGTTCTTGTATTGACACTGTATTAGGTTGATTTCACTTATCCAGCAGGAAGCACTTAAAACTGCTTCATTTATTGATTTATCTGGTAGATACATCATCTTCTGCAGCAATAGTGAAATGTTCTTTTCGTCCTGTCCGGCTTTAATTTCTCAGAAATGTCGGTATATAAAACGATTTTATTTATTTTATACTTTGTTGTAGTCCACTTAAAAATTACTAGGCAAACATTTATTAAAACAAGTGTACACGTACTATGGGCGGTATTATTGCACAGGGCAATATTTTACAGACTATTGTTTTGTACTTCGTTTTAAGTCACAAATCAAAATTTTGTTTTTTTTTGCCTAAGGCAATAAAATATATTTTATTGGTGCTATCAGTATAAACATCATCATAAACAATTTATAACTAAGACATAATAACATAAAATTTGTTGTTGCAGTGGACGAAACCAAGCTAGCGTTACCGGTGATGGTTTATATCCATGGTGAGAGCTACTCTTCGAGTTCCAGTCACCCCTACGATGGAGCCATACTTGCCAGCTACACTGATCTCATCGTTGTCACCCTGAACTTCAGACTAGGTGTTCTTGGTTAGTATACTACGCCAGTCTATGAATTGAGAAATTGGAGTTAAGAACGTTTCAGAGCCTACTTGAATTCTAAAGTTTGAGTAGTTTTCAGTTTAGAAGTAGATATTGAGTTCGTTTCATTTATACCACTACTTATATTTTGACAGATACTGAAATTGCTGAGCTTCAAATTCTTAATTCAGAAATGGAAGATATAAAAATTTATTATAAAAAGCTAGCTTGTAGTATTTAAGTAGAAAAAAAAATCGTTATAGTGTTTTGTTTTGGAAGTCAGTTTTTTATGTTAAGTTTTTTATATTTCTCTTGTTAGTTTTGATACCTTATATTACTATGAAAATATATTAAGGATAACTCAAAAACTACTCGTCATATCTTGATCAAATTTAAATGGAACCTCATAAGAAGCACTAGCTTTCAAATATAAAAAGTATCGTCTAAATCGGTTCACATATTTTAAAAAATACAATCGAATTCAAATTAAGAACCTCCTCATTTTTGAAGTCGTTAGAAAAAGACATCCGAAGTTTATAAACAAACGCATATTTGCTTAAGTTTTGCTAACATTGTAAGTTACTCCTAGCTTAATTCTCAAAACTGGTGTTTCTAAATACACAACAGTGCCAATTTAGGGTATTGTGCCCCGAGAATTACGGTCTAAGAGGCTGTGTAGGGGACTTTATAATACTCTGATATTCGAGGTTTCAACCTAAAAGGGTTACTGAAGTTATAAGGTATTTATATATTCGTAAGATTCATATTAAAAGACGACTTTCACGGTTGACATAACCACGGTTTTCATTAAAGTAACTTCTAATTAAATTTTGCGGTATTTCATCCAGACTTATGAGAGAAGACATGTAAAATGTGGTTACCCAGTAGTTTATTAGAATTTAAACATAAGTATAAACAAAAGTGTTTATTAGAATTTGTAAAATATTTTAGCAATAAACAATAATGCAGTTACAGTTAGTTATATTTTAGAATAATATATAAATAATAAGTACCAGGATTTAAAACCATGGCAATGTATAAATCTATACATGTTCACAAGTCTGGAAATTTATTTTTATGATTTTATCAATGTACATTATTACTGGTACATTGGAGTCCACAAATAATTTTATAACAGTCCTTAGTTGGTCCATAACAATGCCAGAGAGCTGAAACTGAGAAGTCGCAAAGTAATGAAAATTTACTCAATTACTCATTATGCATTCCCAAAAACCATGAAAATTAAGACGCACCGTAAAAGCCCAAGCGACATTTTTGCTCCTCCGTCAACAATATCCAACAAAACAATCAAATTTTAAACCACTTAAACAAATCAAGTCCACACAATTTAAGAGTCCAACACAAAGTTTAGATTCATCTTCATTTGAATAAGTGAATTAAGTGAACGTCATAAAGTCGACGTCTTATTTCTCAAAATACTTGAAAGTTCAACGGCCTGAAGTTGGAAGAATTCTTGAAATATAATCAAGTTCTATTTCTACACTCATCTTTGTTTAAAGTGAGGTCAGTCTATTAGCTGTTTTGGACTATTAATTGTTTTGTTACATTTATTTGTTATCTGACCCCCAAAATACCCGTCAATCCTGATTTTGTTAATATATTTTACTTAATATAAATGAATTTGAATTTAGATTTAGATTTTTCTCATGTTTTTCAATTTTACTCATTTAACTTTGTATTATTATGTTACTCTCAGCCTCAGTCGTGGGCATTAGTAATATTATTTAATTTAGATGTGGATAACGTCGTGGGCTACACATATGTTACTATTGTTTTTTTTCTAATATTTTTCTTTGTATTGTTTTTTGTGTAACCGTTTGTTTTCCCAAAGTAAATAAATAAATAAATAATATAAAGGGTCAGTTTTTCAAGTGGGTGTCCAAATTCGAAACTATGGGTAATTGCGAAAAACACTAAAAGGAGTCACAGGCCCCATTTTGATGAAAACTATTACTGCATTATTGAATTTATGACAAATCGATAATCCTAGCCAGGCAACGAAGCCGTTGATTTTGAATAAAATACATGCTGTGTTATTACATCATCCATGAGTGTCGCTAATAAGGATCAAATTCAAGGAAGAAATGATATATGGCAAACTCGACTCATTTTTAACAAAATACTTTTTATTCTTCTTACGGGGTATGTAATAAACGAAATCTATAAAGTCACGTATCATGCAATTGATGTAAAAAGGAAGGCAGAAAATAATTATTCCAAAATAATTATTACAAATACAATGAACAGCTTAACCCATAATTGGGTTCTCTTACAGCCAACCTCAGTTGTTATAGGCAATTTCCGTATGAGGACAGTGCATCCAAGTGCACAACAAAATTCCAAGTTAAAAAACATTGAATATTTAAAATTCTTACATGCCAAATAAACTAAACAGATACGTGTAAACATAATAAATATTATATTACAATATTTAAAAACATAACTAAATCATAACTAAAATTTTACATTTATAAATACATATTTATGCGTCATGTTGTCCTTATTAAAGACACTACTAGTTAAATTTAAAAAATGACTCCTTTGAGTGTTTTTCGCTATTCTTCATGGTTTCTGATTTGGGCAGTGATGACCCTGTACTTTGATTTGATTGACATACGCATACAAAAATTATTTATCTCAATAGTAGCAATAGTCCCAAGATACTCCCTTTAAGTACTCCATTAATTAGAAATGTATCTGTGAGCGCTAATGTATATTAGCAATATACACAATTACATATGTTTCTGGGTAAGGACGTCATGTTATGCAACTGGTGTTTCCGTTATAGTTAATCAATTAATTGAGAGTGATGTAGAATTTGATTAAGTTTAGGAGTTTGGTGTGTTAGAATTGTTGATATTAGGTGTCGATAGCCTCAGAAAAGTCATGTAGATATATTTCAAGGATTCTCACGACTTAATACTTGGTAGTCAGTATCATTACCTATTACTTTTGATTACCCTTTGGTATAAATATGTTAGCCCAGCAGATCTACTTACTACAGATTGTGATAATATAATTAATTGCTACACTCCAATTCCCACTCATTGCCAGATCGTAATCAATTTGAAAAGTATACCTGAAATCGTCGTACAAATTCAATTTGCAACTTAAATACTCTGATTTTCAGTTACTGTGATGCTGTTACTGCTGTGTCAATTGGCAATCAACTTCCAATTGGTTGATATTGTTTATTCTTTGTGGTTGTTTAACGGTATCTCTTCATTGAGAGTTCGGATGCACAAGTTATAGTTTGGGATTACTGTTGTTCGAAATATTTGATAGGTGAATAATTGCAGAATTTTATATTTCGATTTCTACATACATTATAATTAACTCTAAGACCCTTTTCTGAGGGCGCGATGCAATTCGATTTATATCACAACATAAATGATTTTTACGCATATATATAAGCGAAATTGCAAGTATGTTCACATGGACGCAATGCGATTCAATCATACCGATACGTACTTGATTTTTCTTGGAAAACACGTGCACGATATCGTATATCGACGCAATATAAATTTCATTGCGCTATCAATAAAGGACCTAAAACATACATTATTAGTAAAATAAAGTCGTTAAATAAAACTCTTTCAGCAACGTTTTAGTTTTTTTTCCTTTTGTGATGTTCGAGTTATGGTAAAACTTGATTAAATTTTTATCACGGTTTATTTTTATTTCTTTCCCGGAAGATTTCTTATGTTCTGTTTCTATATTTTTCTGCTGCAAAATTAAAGCAATCGTAGAATTGTTGAATGTTGAATCAGAAACTTGCATAAATTGAAAACAAAGCCAAGCTGTTGCCTTCAGGCACCGCTCCGTAATCCATTCCATCTCAGTTGACTAACAAATTGTGCAGAATCCAGCTGATACACTGTGCATTCCGTTCACTCGTAGATCAATGAAGCAAATTGAAAAGCCCGGCAAACATGGTTTTTAAAACTAACAAAGATCCCGAAACGTTATTTTTACTGTAAATTCCATTTTTAATCGAGAGATGCTACTGAAATAAAAGCGTAACTGATGTACGTTCTATGTTCAAAAAATATTCCGAGTATTTTTTTTCAAAACACATTCGTGCTTAATGAACGTGATTTTATTTTGTTGCTTTTTCTGTGAGCTGTGTAGATACAGACGTGTTTGGTTCCATTTCAATGCAACTCGCTGTTTGAATTAAATCCGCCCCTTGAGCATAGTTTCAACGTGAAAATATATTGAGAATTTATTTGTAGGTATTTGGTGTGCAATCGCTTCGTAAAAGCGAACCGTTGTAGTCATCATTTTGTAACGCTTTGATGGGTAATGTTTGCTAAAAATGCTTTTAATTTTTGTCGTCAATTAAATTTGATGCACATGCCTTCTATAGGTTTATCAAACACGTGTAGTTTTTGGATACAGCAAAAAAATAAATCTGTACGTATATTAAAGATTGCACGTCCTTTAAATTAGTTCAGCAATTTATTCTGTTAACTACTCTTCGCTACAGTCTTAATCTAGGAATCTTAATAATAACAAATTTTAGATATATTCAAACTAAAATAGTATCCACGGATCCACGGAATAGGATAAAACATTATTTTGAAATTACGGACAATGATGTACCACCACACAGAGAGATAGTTTATCCTACATTCAATTCTGGAGCAACCCTGGCACATACAGCTTAAAACTTTAAGCTCGCTGTAATTACTGTTCCATTAGACACTTACGCAACGCCCGAAAACACGTTGCTTTAAATGTATCCATTTTTGCAGGCTTTCTCAACGCGAATCCAGCGCCGCATCTGAAAGCCCGCGTGGCAAACTACGGGCTGATGGATCAGATAGCGGCCTTGCATTGGGTGCAACAGAACATAGCGCTGTTTGGAGGCGATCCAACCAACATAACGCTAATGGGACATGGCTCTGGGGCAGCTTGTATCAACTTCCTTATGATATCACCGACTGTTATGCCTGGTGAGATTGTCTTTTGTTTTTAATTAGAGGTTTTGATGTGGAAAATAGGTGTTAAATGTTTTGTTTTGTTTCGGGGTAAAAAAGGAGTAATTCTACGTCAGTTAATTTAAAAAAAATATTCAACTCATATTTTTTTATCAAATCAATACAAATTCACACAGATAAAGTGCATCGAAGTTCAGGAGTATGGACTTGGTTGACTGGTAGAGATTGCCTTTAGGCAATACATTCGCCTTTGTACCTTTGTGCATGTATTCTAAATAAATAAATCCCTATTTTATACAATAATGTAGTTTTATAGGGCGTCAGAAACAATTGCCACACAGGTCGCTGTTTATGGTAAGGTTACGTTTAGCTATGTCGGTACATAGATGAGTGATCCATTACACACCTAAATCCGTACGTGCCTCGGCAAGCACGATTGGCCCCGGTTGTCATTTATAGATCTTTCAAAGTCATTATGGATAGTAAGATGTTCGACAGTCTAGACAGCCAGTCTTACTAAAGGGTATATATTTAGATATTTAGATCCAGTAACTGAGTTGTGGAGGTCAGATAGGCAGTGGCTTCATGTAGAATATACCTGGTATTCAGATGTTTCTGGTTAGACTGGTAGCCGGTCGTAATAAAAAACCGGCCAAGTGCGTGTCGGACTTCGCATATTTAGGGTTCCGTACCAAACCGCAAAATCAAGTTAGTCAAGTAGGAGTAATAGGAAAAATGAGTTTTTTTTTGGTGTTCAATCTAGTATATTCTAATCTATGAGGAAATTTCAAAGAAAAATCAGATTTATCAATATATTGGTATTTTTTGAAATATAAGTAATAATAAATGTTATCACCAAATTTCAAGTTTATAGGTCAAAGTTAAAAAATTCTTCGGAACAAAATGTTGTAAAAAAAGATGACTGTGGTGGCTTTTCATTCCTTTGTTTTCCAATATTATTTTAAAGGAAAATACAGTATTTATCTACAAGCTCTAAACAACGATACTCAATCGGGTAGGTCAAAACGTTTTTTTACACGCCCCTTTATCTGTATGGGGGCCCCAAAAACGTTTATAGTTATTTATGCTACAAGTGCGGCAGGTTGGTGATTTCCGATGAGTGGCATTTTTATTCACGAGCGAGCGAAGCGAGTGAGTGGATAAATCGACACGAGTCGGAAATCATCTTACGTACTTGTATCATACAGCATTTTACCATGCATTGTGCGAGGAAATAAATAAATTTATAAAATGAAATTAATAAAATGGCGGGCCTATTCAAGCGCGTTCAGCATATCCACAGATTAACTAATAGTTCCTCGGGCATATCTACTGCGCATGTGCGAATAGCTGTCACATCGTAACGCAATAAGGCACGAGCAAAATATACGTTCTGCCAAACATATTTAATGAATATTTAAAATTAATTTATTGATCAAAATCTAAATCTAGAGTAATTAAAAACGCCTAAAATAAAGTATTAGTTTTATTTTACCTTTTATATGAATGATAATCTGTACATAACTAATTTTTAAAACTTTTCTCAAATAATAAAAACTCTATGCGTCGGGCTGACGTTGGAGTTAAAAATTAAAAAAGTACAGGAAAGTAAAAAGCACTAGTGAAAAAAAGTGACACTTTCCGCACAGTTTGGCTGCTTGGAAAACCGCTCTTTTCGAGGACATGCATTGTAATAGTACATTGTTCACCGAGAGGAGAAAGTGACCGATTACCGTCGAGGGTGTCGTTTGAAGCCCGAGCCGTAGGCGAGGGCTTTAAAACACCCGAGATCGGGAATCGCACTTTCTCTCGAGTGATACATAGTGCTTTATACTACACCTTCTTATCATTTTGATAGTTTTATTTTACTTTTCTACGAAAACTGAATCCTCAAACAACACACAAATTGAAAATGGCGCCAATGGCGTCTCCAATTTTCACATGTTCTTTTTTCAAATTGTTTGACACCATCCAACACACAGCTAGTGGCCAGTGTCATTTTGCGAACTTGGAGATAAAAACTCACTGTAAAAACTTTTTGGCTTTTGATATTTAAGTTACCAGCGCATAGTCTTACCCAAAATTAAAAAAGAAAAACCACGTAAGAAATGGATTTTCATACACTTTTCTCTCCCGCTCAGATGCGTTTTCTCGCCGCATATTTGTTCGATATGCAACGACGTACTTTCTACCGTAAATTTGATAAAGTATTAAGGTACTTTCCGAGCAGGTGTAGTATAAAAATATTTTTTGGCAATTTTTATGGCTTTGGGTAAACCAAGATGCTTGTAATGTGAGAAATTTGAAGGCTGTATCTCCAACCGTTTAGCTGTAAAACTTTTGTGACAGACGACGAACAGAGAGATAGACAGAAATGTAAGTGTCACCAATAAGACTCCATTTGGACCCTTTGGGTACGGAACCCTAATATTTGAAAAAAAGGCTAGATAGTTTGATAGTGTCTAAGGTCCGCTTGCGGCACCTTGGGTTATCTTAGTAACTCCAGGTTAGTAGCTAACACGGCCTACGTATGACATATTTGTTATTTAACCTCGTTTCAGCAACTAACACTGAGTCAAATTTTTGGTTCATTTATGAAAAAAAAAACATAAAAGCAAAATATATTTTCATGCTTCATAAATTTATTAAGAAACCAGGTCAAACTAAATCAGAGCAATGAACTCATAAATAAAACATTTTATAAGATCATATAATTTTCAAGAAGCTGATATGAATCTGAAAGCTGTAATGAAGCTATGAATATGCAGAATTTATAATAGTCCAGAATCTTCATTGGCAGTAGTCTAAAAAAATGATATTGGAACTAAGCGTATTTTTATAGAGGAGACTGTGATGTTGTCTGGATCGGTTCTTATATAAAAAGATTTCTGAACGCAATCATAAACCTTTCAGATCGGGAACTTTTTCAATTACATTATCAATTTGTGTGATTTGTTGGTTTTTTGGATTCCGTGAACTCGAGGAACAAGTTTTTTTGCTGAAACCTTTATTTCGATAATTGATTTATAAAATTACTTCTTGAATCGCTAAAATAATTGCATACTTATTATTTTTATAGCTGCAATAAATTCTGTTGCCGCTATTTTCTAAACAAAAGCTTAATCCAAATACAAACCACATCGAAAAAGTATTATAAGAACTACTGCTTCGAATACAAGAAATAAATCCGATCAAGACACAATAGTTTCTATAGGCGGTTTGATCCTTTCTCATAGGCACACTGAAAGGGATCCAACAGTTACAAAGCCGCCAAATTCTGAAGATTCAAAAAAATGAACAATACATTTTAGGCGCAAATCTTGACAGGAAAATATAGTATTATCAAATACCTTTGGAAATGATACCTTTTATATACCTTCTAACCGGAATTTCATTTGCAGGTTTATTCCACAGAGCGATCCTTTTATCCGGGTCAGCACTAAGCTCTTGGGCTATTGTAGATGACCCGGTGTACTATTCACTGAAGCTAGCCAAGCATATGAATTGTAGTATACCGGATGACCTCTCGAAAGACCATGAGATCATAGTGGATTGCCTTAGAGAAGCATCTATGGAAGAACTACTATCCGCAGACATATCTCCTCCTAACTTTTTGACTGCCTTTGGACCATCAGTTGACGGAGTAGTCATAAAGACAGATTTTGCAAAAGACTTCCTGACTATGTATTCTACGGGCGATTTCCCAAGTTTCGGTCCTCTGAACAACATGAATATAAACTTAAACGTTCATAAGAAGAGAAGTGATAGTGGAAGAAGATTGTTTCAAAATAAATACGATTTATTGTTCGGGGTAGTAACGAGTGAAGCGTTGTGGAAGTTCTCGGCTCATGATGTGCAAAATGGGATTGAGCCAGATAAAAGGGATCGGATGTTAAGGTGGGTATTTTTATAAGTTTTGTATTTCTAGATCATTGATCCTGTTTACTATAACACTCGGAAAACCTTTTGAGCTATATTTAGAAACAAATTATACAATTATATGTTTGGTAAAAATGTTCTTATTCATTATTCATATCAATATCTACTTTTTCTATAATCTGCTATTAATACTGTTCCCCGAAACACATGAGATGTTTGCGAGTTTCAACTAAATTCGATATTTTTAAAGTTTTTCCATCTTACTAATAAACACGGACTAAAGTTATATCAGGTATAACAAAGGAATAACCATACATTTTCATAGGTATATACTTGGTATAATTTTATTCTGTGATTATTAGTAAGAGGGTTAGTATCTAATATTATACACTAGAAAAGTTATTCCAAAGCTGTATACGACGCCTAATGATCATGCATTCGGATAATGCTACCTAATCATTAATATCAAAATGCTAGGGATATTCAGTAAATAACTTTAATGCGAGAAAATATCGAGAATATAGATATAGGTGTACCAGAATCTCATGGAATTTTTTATTTTTTTTAAATTGTGATTTTCATATGGCAATGTCAATTGTCACCTGTCGAATCAAAGTACTTGATGTGTCAACCGCTGCTGAAATTTTTTGATATTATCTGGAAAGTTTGTTATTTTTGTGAAAATGTCGAAAAACACACTTCGATCTCATGCGAGACATATTGTTTTCAATGTGTATCATAAAATAAGGGAAGAAGAAGGCGTAAATCAAACTCAATCTTTGATTTTAAAGTGCGTCGTAGAGTGCACCGGTAAGTTGGACTGACTTGTTTTGATACTTTTAGTTTAATTTATATTTTTCTTACTTAATTTTAATTTCTTTCCATTACTATTATATGGTAAATCGTAGGTCAGGGCACATCGAATGATGGCCGGAAGGAAATGGCAACAGTAATGTAACTGTTACTAATTCTTCGACAAGATATTGATTGTAACGGAGATTGAGAATCTTTAACGTAAGAAAAATATTAAGTAATAATCTGCGCCCTGCAGTGGGACGTGTATATAGACGGGAGTTTTTGGCGGGATTTTGTCGAGTGAAGTTCAGTGGCTGTTAATATTATTTGCAAATTGATTCCTAGTGGATATTGTGATATATTATTGGTGTAGTTTTGTATCTCAACTGTCTCCGCAACTGGACAATTTGTAAAATCATTGACAAAAGCGATCTCGGGATAGTGGAGCGGTGTATTTTATTGTAGTATTGACTGCGTCTGCAAAGCTTACTGGGAAGACTGACTCGATACAATTTGCTGCCAAATACTCCAAAAAACATTAGAACCTGTTACATCCGCATTCTAATGCATACTAAAGAATAAATATAAGATCCAAAACTCTTTCCAAAGACGTGGCTAAAAGGTCCCAGCAACCAGGCCATAAAAATATACAGACTGATGATGATGAATGACTTTAAGTAACATGATACATTTTATTATTTTTTACAGACTTTATACATAAAGAGATTGGTTTTGAATATGTTAAATGCCAATGAAAAAGAACCATTTTGATGGAGAGAGATGACATAAAACTACAAAGATACAAGTTTTTGAAATGCCAGTGGAGTTCATGGAATCGTATTCTAGTTTTCTAGTTCTGAATGAGGTTTTAAGTTATTAGTATGATTAAAATGCTAAATAATAAATTAGTACATAAATTAATATTCAATTGATTTATTTTTCCTATGTTAAGAACACGATGTATAACAACATTATTCATACACATACCTATAATACTCACAGTGGATCTTTGTGTCTCTGAATTGGTTGCAAGACCCCGCGCAGTAGCTATTTTTGTGTCAATGTGGAAGGTGAAGATAGCATTGTATAACTGTCTCTTTCACTCGCTTATGTATGTCACATAAGCTTACGGAGTTTCTTGTGCATTCTTCTCCATAACAAGCTACTTGCCGAATGCACGGTAGAATCAACTTTTATTCCATGTAAATTTAAATTGTGACATTCAAAAGTGCCGCTTGGTGGCCCAGTTGAAATAAATATCTTTTGTCTTTTTTGTCATCGTCCTATCTCGCTTACTCTATGCAGTATACTCGATGACAAACTGTTTCTTACGCAATGGTTGGCAGGACCAAGTTCAAAGACACAAAGATCCGTTGTGACTACTATAATATAGGTACCTCATGTTCATTAATACTAAAGACATAAATAAAAATTAAACAGTATCAAGATCGTTTGATCCAATTTCCCCAGTATTGCATACAACAAATTTTTATTTCCCTTTTTGCCATGAGATTCTGGTAGACCTATAGTGATATTATTTCACTTAAAGTATTAGTCAGGGAAACGTGTATCAGCAAGAGTTTTGCGACTCTAATCGATACGTAGGCTGTCACAAATTCACACATTCCAAACACTGACACGATTTAGCCAAACGAACTGAAAGCAGCTGACCACGCCACGTGATCGAGCGCGGGACCGTTCAGAATTACTCGTGCGGCAAAATGGCACTGCATTGCACGAACGCTGTGCTACGTCAAATCGCGCCTTAAGACGGTACCCCAAGCAAAACGCCGCGCCAGCTGTTTTTGTGCTGTTTTTAGGAGCTATCTACTCGTTTTTTAAAAAGAAATATCAATTAAAAAAATACATTAAATTTCTACATAATATTGATTCTAAAATGGTAGATTTAGTTTTTTTTTAATGTTGTATATATTTCACTAATCTCCTTCCAAAAAAACATAAAAATGAGAAATTATTATTGATATTATGCATCTCCTCGTAAAGTGTTCATTAATTATTTTTTGTACTAACACTAATGGATAGACAATTTAATAACGAACATTTTTGTAGTTTTTTTTTTTCTAAAGACCGAAATTCGATTTTATAAAGATTTAATTCTAAAATCTGGGCGTATTCACTACTGTAATTCATGCGCCACCAGTGCCGCTAGACCAATAGGAATGCTCATATATCTTGCCGATTTTTTGGTCAGGGTACCGTCTTAAGGCACGATGTCGCTCATTTGGAGATACATCGACGGAACGGTATTTTTTTCCCAAAGTTAGTTAAATATGACAAAGCACTTAGAAAGTGTATTTACGTTAAGAGAAACAATGACGTAAATCAATTTCAGTCAATTTATCGGCTGGCGGCGCTTAAATCGCAAAAATCTAAAAAAACACCTTAAGACGGTACCCTGACCAAAAACTCGGCATGAGATATGAGCATTCCTATTGGTCTAGCGGCACTGGTGGCGCATGGATTACAGTAGTGAATACGCTCAGATTTTAGAATAAAATCGAACTTTGATCTTTTGAAAACAAGATTACCACAAAAATGTTCGTTATTAAATTGTCTATCCATTAGTGTTAGTACAAAAAATAATTAATGACCACTTTACGAGGAGATGCATGCTATCAATAATTATTTCTCATTTTTATGTTTCTTTTTGGAATGAGATTAGTGAAATATATACAACATTAAAAAAAACGAAATCTACCATTTTAGAATCAATATTATGAAGAAATTTAATGTATTTTTATTAATTGATATTTCTTTTTAAATAACGAGTAGATAGCTCCTAAAAACTGCACGAAAAACGGCTTGCGCGGCGTTTTGCTCGGGGTACCGCCTTAAATCACTCTCCTGATTTTTAAAAAAAATATCCATTACGTCGATGTTTCTCCAAATGAGTGATATATGAATTTAGCAGATTTTAAAATGAGCTTAATCTCTCAACAGTTGATCGTAATTTATGAAAAGAAAATGATAAACTGGACCAATTTCGTTATAATTTGATCTGTATTTTTTTAATTATATTTGTATAACTAAAAGTAATAATTTTATAAAGTTATGTCTAACACGGGCAAGAAAATCGACAGGCATCTCAAAACCAGAAGGTTTATTTTTGTGCAATTTATAAACAACATTTTAGTATACGATTTTTTAGGAATAATTAGGAAATTACTAAAATACTAAAATTTTGGATTGCGCGTGTGATGCGAGAATGCGTTTTATTCCCTCAAGGCCGCTGTTGTCGCCTTACAATTAAAGGAGTACGACATGACGCTGTTAGCTCGTTGTTCTGTGAATTTAACAGATTTAGAATTCCATCCTGATGTATAATCATAGATTAAATAATACGCGTGAAATATTTGAGCAGGAAGAAACACACGAGTTAATCCCAAAATTGGGCGTGACATAAAAAAAATATCTGTTTTTCAATTCCACTGCTTATTGTATAAATCTTGTCAAACAATTATGTTTCAATACTTATGTTTCATTCAAAAATCTGATTTATAAAACATGAGATAACTTCACAAAATACGAGTACGTGGTTTTTAACACTTAAAATTTACCTGTCTATTGGTCAAAAGTGCTACTGCTAAGCATGAGATCCTCCCTTCGATGCCCGGGTCAGGCAAAGTGTTATAGGGTTTTTCCATATGGAATTTATCAGGGCCAGTCTGTATTGCCAGTTAATGGCATAAGGCTCGCCCATATTGCATGGTACTTAAACATAACTGCAAAAATGTGGTGTTTATATGCTATAGATGCACCTCTACCCAAATCCTTCGGGGAATATAGGCACTATACTATGTATGTGTTAGTATGTAAATTTTTAATTCAAATCTAATACTAAAGCAGCATTTACTTTACAGAACGTACGTGAGAAATTCCTACACTTATCACCTGAGCGAGATTTTCTATACAATCGTGAACGAGTACACGGATTGGGAAAGAACGGTAGAGGTTTGTTTGTCTATAAACGTAGAGATACTGTTGTCACACTCTTTAAGACTCGTATGCGATTCCTTCAGATCTATCTCTTCAACTTCTTGAAACGTTTATTTGAAAGCTTTAGCTCCCGTCCGCCCACCTACGAGGAATTAGTACTTTCACTTATATTGTCTTTATAAATCATATCCTGTCTGTCAGTCTATTTGTTATCTTTTCACTTCCTAACGCCTGACCGGATTTAGATGCAACTGCATATCCTGTTTAATATAAAACTTTTTATCCATTGAGTATGTTGCCTTGGCATAATTTTTACGCACGTAAAGCCTCTGGAAGAAGTTACTATCTTAACAAATTAAAGCCTTTATGTTATTTTATTTTGTAAGCTTTATACCTTAAAGTTTTAAAAAAATAAGCTTAGTAGTTTTTGCTTAAAAGAGTATCAAACATCAGGACGGATGTCCTTCCTCAGAAATATTCGCCTTTGTAATAATATGATATCTAAGCTCACATTTAACTTCTTCAAATTTGAATCCAGTATTGCTTTGATACTTCTCTTGACAATTCCCAAGTAATTACTTAGCTTTTGATTTATTGTTAGGAAGTCTTTTAACTGTAATTTTACTTTCATTAGCAACATTATTAATTAATTTTCTTCCTAGTGATAAATCACTCTTCTCAATGTTTCTTTATTTTCATTTATTTGACGAAACATCTTAATCTTCGATAAAGATTTTCAGGTGTAGGTATTAAAAATTAAAAACAAATCGTACTAAAGAAATCTAGCTGAAAAGTTGTGAGTAATCAGAATATCACCATCCCAACTTGAAATAACGAGTGTACCTCAATGTTGCGAAGTTCATTACCGCGATGTACGCTCATAAATTTAAGACAAATACCCGAAAATATTTTCCTTGAAGAAAAAGGCCAATCATATCTCACTTAACGATATTAGTTTTCAAAAATATGAATAATACTTTGTTAGATTTCAAATAACAATGCCAAACGAATATTAATGCTAAATCTCAAACGGTTGAACCCCAATTTCTCTAAGATTTGATTTCGGATTACTTCTTCAAATATTCGACGGGGCTCGCGAAATTAAATGAGGTAACAATTCCCTAGAAGATTACTTTGCTGTTTTGAATCGTATAATACGAGGAATATGGACCATTATTGTGTGTATTTGAGATGAAGGTCATATTCACAGATTTATCATAATCCCCTGACGCGTTTGAAGGAGTGTGTGTCTTATTTACTAAGTATTGCTTATAACAACGTACAAGAGGATATATTTATTTGAGATGAAAAGGAAGGCAAACAATATTTTAAAGGGTGTTATTTAATACTTTAACTGTAATTCCCCTTTTTTCAATCAAAATATTCGAAATTACTACCAAAAATACTGAATTGCACACTAAATTTGCTCATCAAATAAATGAATTATACTATACTGCTAGATCTTTAAAGCTTAACTGTTTTACTGAATAACTATCTGTTAACTAAAAGTAAATCTAATAATTCTTCGAGTGCAACAAAATATTTAAGTTTTAAGGGAGGGGGGGAAACGAAACAAAGTCGACGGAGCCCCGCTGCGCAGGGCTCCTATTTCTGTCTGCAGGGTCTAAAGTAACCTAACATGAAGGAGATGACGGGAGCTGAGTTCGCTCGCTTTGCTCGCTCACTTCAGCTCCCGTCATCTCCTTCGAACCTAACCTATCCGTGTCGGGGTGCCCTAAGCTCCCGAGCTCGCTTCGCTCGCTCTTGGACTAATTCACATTTATTTTATATTTAATTGAATAATTTGTGTGCAAATCAGTATTTTTGTTTTACGGTGAGTAATATTGTTTTGCAGTAGGTTATTAGTGGAGATATTTTGTTTGCTTAAATTTCTAAATAGAGGTGCAGTTAAAAATTCCCCTATTTTAAACACATAAATTTTCCACAGAACCCTATCAATACCAGAGATGCGACTGTAGCAGCGTTATCAGATGCTCAATACGTTGCACCTATAGTACAAAGTGGGGATCTTCTAAGTGGTGGGCCGAAACCAGCTCCGAATGATGAAGATGGACCGCGAAGACCCACGAAGACTTTCTTCTATGTATTTGATTACCAGACTAAGGATGGATTCTATCCTCAGGTAAGTGTTATTATTTAAGTCAAATCACATCAACTCATTGTTAGACATAAGTTTTGGTGAGATTGGAAAGGCTTGTTTCCAGCTGGACTGCTAAACGCTGGTGATGAAATAATAATTTCGGTCAAAAAGCGTCCATACTAGACATAGGCTCTCATTTTAGATTGCAAAAACAATGACCAGCCTGTAACATAATAATAAATGATCACGGAAAAAACATTGATAAAAGATAATTTCCTGTTCAAGGTCAAAAAATAATAGTCCTCAAATATATTTTCTGTAAAAGCCTTATATTATTGTAGCCTACATTTGAACTACAGCAAAAATTGCGACACAATTACTGTTCTCCCAAGCGTATCTAAGCTAGCACTTATGTCGGCGAATCAATTAAGATACCGAATTGTTATTTCTGGGAACTTCTATAGGACTTACGTTTCTTATTGCCTCTGTTCTCAGAAATGATTATTTGTATCCTCAAAACTTAAAATTCTTAGGGCCATATTCCAAGTCCTTTTGCACGAAAACAATTCGAAACCAAAAAACCTTCGGTTACTATCGATATATAACAAGTTGTAACTTTGATGATCCGAAGTGGAGTCGAGTTGGAAGATATGACTTGGAATATGGGCTTTACTCACGAACTGAACTTGTTAAAGAACCTATATTGACAGACGATACTACGACCAATCATTAACGGGCATTAATGATCCCTGTGTAATTGATATCCTTAACATCACTCTCCCATCGTTACTATTTCGATATTTAATTAAAGAACACGTCTTGATAATCTATTACTTTCAAAGGGGTTAGTAATGTTATGTTATTTTTATACTCTATATTAGACTTTGTTTACTCCTGCTTTGTTATACACTCTTTTTTAATGAATAGGTATTTTTTTTCAACCGTTATGAAACAGCGTAATTCGTATAAGCCGAGCCATATTCTGATTAATAATATTGGTCTTGTAAATGAGCTTTGTTAAAATATTTTTTTACAATAAAATATTTTCTATTTAGGTCTTTACTAAGTATCTGTATACATTCAATTGCCTTACCGTCTAATTCTTTATCGTATTACTGTTTCTTTAATGTCGGACTTCTTCTCATTCTTTCTCCCGGCTATTATCTCAGTTTATTTATTATCATCCCTCCTAATCAATATTAGCAGGTGATCATACCGTACAGTTGTGGTGTGTCCCTTTTGTTGTGTTGCTCGCTATCACATCATGTCATTTTACTGTCCTTAGCCAGGTCATTGCGTCCGGCCTCTTTTGTCGTTATTTATATATTCTTCAGTGTCGAAATGTTTAATTTATTTTAACAAAATCTTTTTATTCATCTCTCTTACTAGCAATGGTACCATTTACTTAGTTTCCCATGTCGTTCTTCTTATATAATTTAAACAGACATTACCTCAAAGTCTTGAAGCGAGATTTTCTCCCGGCCAGGTATTACGAAATAATTAGATTTTCTCATTCTACAATTAAATAAGACGAAAATAGAGTGATGTAAGTTAATGACTTTGGAGGTAATTAAGGTTACGTTTCACTCAGGCTGGGCCTAAAATTAAGCCGTAAAATCTGGATTACTCCTTTGATATGTGACTGCAATATATCAATTTATTAAGGCTGTTTATTTTAGCGCGTAATTATATTTGGTAGATGTTACTGTAATTATTATCTAGAAATCTGACCACAAATCACATGTTAATATGATTAGAGATATAAAGGATTACATAAATGAAGCTGATTTGATAAGTCCGTTTGATTGACCGTAGTTGGATTGTCATTGCGACCTACATTTGTTGATCGGCTTACGTAGGATCTAACATCATCGGTAATGTGGGTGTATAACAAGCAATGCCAGTCTGATAATGTCACGTTGTGACTGTCACACGGATGAAAAAGTCCTTATTACTTTAGAAGTTGTCATCCTAAAATATGGAAGAAAAATGTCAGGTCATAAATCCAGGGACTGGCAATTAATCCAGTAGTAGACGTAATTCGGGCTGAAATGATGGGAATCAAAACGTAGATTGACGATGCTTATCTAAATTTTAGTGGTTTAAAAACTATAAGTAATATAAACAAGTTTATTTTTTTTTAAACAAATTGTTCCTCGTCGTTAAAAACGTGTGTGCAAAATTTCCGCATAATCAAACATCGGGATTTAAGTAAAATTTTACATACAAGATTTGATTATTATTGATGTACAAAGTACATAAATGATTTTCATGGTAATTGGAGGAACCTACCAAAACTTTAGTTTTGGTAGGTTCCTCCGAGAGATAAATAAAAACTTATTATTAAAAAAATTAAACCGACTTAAAAATAAAACACTACAAAGAGAAAATAACTTTCTTTTCCGAAGTCGGTGTCGAAAAGACAATTGTTAATTTTTTAATAACTTCACTTAGACATTAGATACTACGAAACAAAACTTGTTACTGGATACTAAGAATATATGGATAGCAATGAAAGTCTGGAAAACCACTTCTAGAAATGTACCTAAAGATTAATACTGCTTCCCATCTATCTAAAAAGCCCTATCGTATCCAAGCGTGCTGATTGTATCTTCTGATTATCTCCCTACGAAACTTTTTAAGGTCGATTGAGGAAAATGGTGTTCGCAACCGATAGATTATCTTGTCACTACTTATATAACGTGGCTCGGAGCAATCCCTACGTAATTCTCGCATGTAACATGTCTGATAATATCTAATGTTATACGTATTATCTTTCTTGGAAGAGGCCGAAAGCTTGTTACGAAAATAAACCCTCGTTTATTCTTATTAGCTGGAAGCCTTAGTTAAAATCTTTGGGTACTACGAGATTTTAGAAAGTTCAACACGTTGTGAAGTCGTGTGAAAATATTTTGCCCGAGTCTTTTGGTAAAGCTTATTTCGGTCGTTTACTTCTTGAAAATTATAATTTGAGTATTGACAAAGAAAATTCGTAAATTGATAAATAATATCACCTCACTATAAACCATAACTGCCTGCCTGTACTCAAGGGAGAGTTTTATCGGTAGAACAACTGTATATTGCTGTACCTTGATATTCCAGTTAGAAAACATAAAACACTGCTCGATCCAGAATCGAAAATAGGATCCCATACTCAGTTAAAACTTTTGAAAAATAACTCAATTTAAAGAAATGTCGTTCTAACATGACTAATTGGATATTTTAATCACTACTCTTTTAATAATATAATCTTAACAAATTCTCTAAAATACATCATACCAAATACACACTTAAATCATAACACTAACGACCTAATTACCTCAAAACATACGATAATGCTGTTACCTCATTATATCATAAGCACGCAATTATCCACAATCACGTACAAGTCGAAGGCAATACTAGATATGTAGGTGCTACAGGCATTGCGATAGACAGTTAATATTTCCAGTTTAGGTAAACTTGTAGGTAATAGAATATTAATTAATGATATGGTGACAAATATTGATGGAGCGTTTGAATTGAATAAGGTAATCTAAGAGATTTGATTGTATATTGCGTATTACATGACGTTTTCGATTTATTGGTTATTAAAATTGGTACTCTTTACTTTTTCTAGTACCAAGGAACTCATCCAATACAAGATAAAAATATTAAAATGCTACAGGTAATGCAATACAATATAGTCGTTGTTATTAGTAATGAAATAATAATAATTAAAGATGTGGAATCAATTTTTGATGGAGTACCTACGTAAATAGGATTAACTTTGGTCAAGTCGTTGCAATGGATAATAATGATACCGACCTGATACTTTCCCACTGCAGGGCAAAGGCCTCTTCTCACGTGCTAGATACAGTTAAGGCGGTACCCCGAGCAAAACGCCGCGCAAGCCGTTTTTTGTGCTGTTTTTAGGAGCTATCTACTCGTTATTTAAAAAGAAATATCAATTAATAAAAATACATTAAATTTCTACATTATTGATTCTAAAATAATAGAATTAGTTTTTTTATAAATGTTGTATATATTTCACTAATCTACTTCCAAAAAAACATGAAAATGAGAAATAATTATTGATATTATGCATCTCCTCGTAAAGTGTTCATTGATTATTTTTTGTACTAATACTAATGGATAGACAATTTAGTAACGAATTATTTTTTTCAAAAGACCGAAATTCGATTTTATTCTAAAATCTGGGCGTATTCACTACTGTAATTCATGCGCCACCAGTGCCGCTAGACCAATAGGAACGCTCATATCTCATGCTGATTTTTTGGTCAGGGTACCGTCTTAATAATTCCAATATTATAGGTTTATTTATTTTATTTTTATTTTCGTACGCAAAATACGCGCTTGGTCGTGGAGTTGCGGAATCCAGCCCGTTTTAACCTAACCTAACCTAACCTAACCTATTATAGGTTAACTTGTAGGCACGTAAATATTAATTAATGATGTGACGACAAGTATTGAAGAAGCATTAGAAATTCAAATAGGACTATTTTTGGCCAAGTCTTGAAAATGTATTAATGGTTTTAATGACATTGAGACGAATGTTTATGATGCTTGACTTAATATTGGATTACGTGA
Source organism: Orthosia gothica (assembly GCA_949775005.1). NCBI lineage: Eukaryota > Metazoa > Arthropoda > Insecta > Lepidoptera > Noctuidae > Orthosia > Orthosia gothica. Next base: position 28,510,594 of record OX459048.1, read on the forward strand.
TATTTAAATTTTACTTTGATTAAGTGAAACGATAGGCAACATTTTGATCTTTAGGGATTTAATCCTAATCCTTGATATTATAATTCCAAACTTCAAATTAAATACCTAAACAAAGTCTCATCATAGTTTTTATGAATACGAACTGTTGCTCTTGTCCTAGTTAATGACAAATCTATATTTTATTTAGCGGAAAGGATTTATTGGATTTGAGTACACTAAAAATGTAGACTATGATCTGTATAAGAATATATGAAGCGCTGCAAAAGTTAGTACCAGATAAATATATATTATTTGTTTCAGAGAATGGGAGCAAATCACGGCGAGGAGTTACCATATATCCTTGGGGCTCCTCTGGTGAATGGCTTCGGTCACTTTCCGCAGAACTACACTAAGTCTGAAGTCGCTCTGTCGGAGTCCATCATGCTGTTTCTGGCTAACTTTGTGAAAACTGGGTGAGTATGTGATATGTATATGTCATGGACCTAGTAATTAATCAGGGCACCATATGTAATGCCCGGCCATTATGAATCTAGTCAAGTCAAATAGGGCAATGTAATGAATACTGATTTAAACTTCTATATTTATCACATTGTCTGGTCATTTTGAATATTGCTACGTAACGGTTGAACAATTCGATAATTATAGTCAGTGAATTAGTCCAAAAGTGAGCGAAGTGAGCTCGGGAACTTAAGGTACCCTGACACGGATAGGTTAGGTTCGAAGGAGATGATGGCAGCTGAAGTGAGTGAGCAAAACGAGCGAACTCAGCTCCCGTCATCTCCTTCTTGTTTAGTTAATTTAGACCCTGCAGATATAAATAGGAGCACCGCGCAGCGAAGTTCCGTCGACTTTGTTGCTTAAATAATAATTGTACTTACCTATTCTATATAAAACCAATGTCAACATTAAAATAATTAAAAACACACATCTTTTTATTACCCGACCCAATAAATGATTGGCATTATTCAGAAAACCCGGTCAATTTAATTATTCCAAGAGTTATTATCATATTGCCTACTCTTATTGGGCATTTTCAAACTTTCCGGGCATTATGAACAATGCCGTATTAATCACTGGGAAGATATATAGCTAAAGATATAATTGGGACTTACTTCGGGCTATTTTGTTTCAAATTCAATTTATTGCATCCATAATGTACATACAGATGGTAAATATAAGACACAGAAACCATTATGGAGCCTGCCGGGCACGGTAATATTCTACATGCAGTCACTAATCAGTATCTAGGAAAGAGGAATAGCACTTAATATTTTATATTTTCTTACATAAATAAAATTTAATTTATCTATTTGCAATCTATCGTTTTTATTTGGTTTGATGTAATAATTATATGTAAGTATTTTACTTCGTAAAAAGCTATTACGAAATTACTTGCTTAGTTAACTCTCGCAGAGAATCAATGTAGAGAAAAAGTCAATGAATCCTTACGTAATAATGGTAGGAACTAGACTGTATAGAAATAATAATTAAGTATAAATATTGCGACAAATTATTGTGTATCTATGCTATAGGTTACTTACAATCAACACGTGGCAAAGATTTAATTGCAAAGATCAAAAAAAAAAAAAAAAAAAAAGTTGAGAACAGCACTATTTCATATTCGCAAATTGCTTTCTGCAGACAAAAGGACTTTCATCCTCTACATAATTCTCATTCTTCTTATGCTCGTAGCAAACCGTGAATTTTAATATAGTCATAACTCTAAAAGGCAATTTACAAAATAGGTCAAGTCAAGTTTTCTCACTAACTCCAACTTCACAATATCTTCACACCGACGCAAAGGTGCACAAATCCACGTCACCTTTAATATGATCTAACAATTTGCGAAACATAAGTTCGCTCAAAGCATCACTAATTGCTTCAGTAACGTGAGCCTTATTAATAAGGGAATAAGGACCGCTTGATGGCCTAAATGTCTTATTCTGAACTTCTATTTAATAGCGCCTCAAAGTTTTAGAAACTTACAAAGAAGTATTAACTTTGAGCTTCAGATATTAAGGTTTAAATTACTTTGATCTTCGTCTTTGGCCATGCTTTTGAATGTCGTTTTACGATAATCTCTCCCTTTAATTATGTGTTTTATATTCCTTTAATTTTTGAGAGTGTTTAATAATTACTGTTATTTAGTGAGGGTTATAATCATTAGGGAGGCACTAATTGTAGCAGAAAATTTTAGGAGTCCCTGATTTAAGGTAACTCCGGGAACTACCTTTAAAATTTTACCTGTTTTATTTCCTGCAATCGTTGAGTTTTTTTCGTGGCATTTAAACTGTGCGACACTTTCGGGTGTACTAACTAAGGCCTTTGCATATAATACAAAACGTTAGGTAGATAAAATATTAGGTACGTTACTTTGCAGTTTCGAAAATGTATTATTGTTTTCTGCTGTTGTGAAAACTAGTCTAGATTTGAAGATATTCATATATTTTGATGCCATACTTTGAAGATTTAAACTTCATCATTTATACTGATAATTGAAAGTACCTAGATTGTCATTAATCTATGTTCTGTATAAATAAAAATGAAAGTTTATTATAGTAAGAATAATAGTATATTTGTAATAAAATGGCATTTTAGGTAGAGCTAGTATAAATAAAATACTTGTAATATCTACAAAACGTATAAAAAAACAACAAGCACCATCTTAAGCAACGTTAAGAACTCAAAAAGACAGAGTCCTGGAACTTCCCGAAAATATTTAAGACCTCTCACAAATTCTTAACAAAGATTAAAGAATATTGTCGTTACAGAAACCCGAATGACAACGCGCGACAAGAGTCTCTGCTTCCCGCCTCGAGGGAGAGAAATAAATTCAGGGGTATAAATTGGGAAGAATACGACTCTACACACCAGAAGTATTTGGAAATAGGTGAGTTTCATTCTGTTTTTGATATATATAAGATTTTAGAATTCATTTTAGAAAAATAAAAAGCAACTAACTGATTGATGATAATCCTACGAATATTATAATTTTGAATGTCATGGATGTTTTTACTCAACCACGCCAGAACGGCTGAACGGATCTGGATGACATTTGGCACAGAGATCCATCCAAACATTCGCATTTATAATATTAGTACAAGGTGGGATTGACCGATTCAGATTAATTTATAGTTTTATTTTAATAAAATTTTCGTTATTATTATTTTACACGAATTGATGATAATTAAAGAAGAAGTAAAAGATTTGCACTCTAAGGATATGCCTAGCCAACTTAATAACAGAGTGTTTTTATCGCTTGAAATCCTAAGCGAGTAAAAAAAAGTACGACTATATTCTGTACTATATATAGTACAGAATATATGAAACCTCGCCTAAAGAACCACTACCGAGCGCACCAACTTTCCGTTTGGTTGCGCTTAGTTCCTGAACTCCACCGAGCAGGCATGGAGGTTAAGTGCTTAGCTTAAAAGCCAGAAAACAAAAAATATTTTGCTTAAAGTTGATTTCATGGCCACTATCTTAGAATTGATCGCTTTATGATGTGGTCAACTATTTCATGAACGGTTGTATTGTATGAAATAGAAAAAAAACCGCTATCCACACCATGCTTATGGTCTGGCTAGATCAATAACTAATCGACTTTTGACGATTAGATCAGCTATATCAACAACAACTATACGATGTGTTCAAACATGAGTGACCATCATTATTTAATTCACTTTGTATTTATCTTAAAATAGTTACATCCGTTAGAGGCGCTGATATTGTTCTGTTTTTAAGATGCATAATGACATTGGACAATAAGGTTTTCTAATAAAAAAGCTAATAATGTGTAAATAGTGAAGTAAAATGTCGTTACAATGAAGTGTATTAGCCTTAAGTAAATCTACTTAGTATTACCCTTAACAAAACGGTATCATATTAATGCTTAATATGTACTTTACGTAACGCGCATTATTGTAACTGTACTGTATGTTTTTAATGGGACATTCAATAAATCCTACTTAGACCTACTGGTTGTCTGCTTTGCGAAACCCCAACATTACATGGCGACCCTGCCATCAAGGCCTGCCAAGGGGCTCTAAATTTTTTAGACTGTCGCGTTTTCATTTAAAAGTTTTCGGCGTTATTTTCGGACAGTTCTTCTCAAGTAAATTTTTACGATGTGTCGATCAAATGTGGAGAAAGAAGAGGTTTTCCTTAACCAGAATGCTGCTGGAGGACAAAATGACGGTACATTGAAGACCATGGGAAGCAACCTTGAGCACTTAAGCATCGTGACCTACATCATTCTTGCTGGTATACTGGTACTGGCCATCTACATCTGGATACGTGTGTACAAGAAGTGCCATCGCAGATGGATGCAGGAGGAAATTGGGCTCAGCACGATGCAGAGGATTAGAGCATCCATACGAGGACGAGTCAACGAATCTTCACCAGCCAATTGAAATTGGACCGCCCACATCACATTTCAGCGTCATCGTGAGATAAAGAAAGCGTTTCATTATTTTATAGACAAGTGTCACATTTCATAACGCAATAACTTAAACGAGCTTCGATAGTGCAGTGATTATACGTGAACTTGATACTCCGCGCGCAAAACTGCAACGTAGTGATAACCAGTGTGTCGTTACCTTATAATGTTGAACTTGATTCTTTGTTTGTGACTTACGTGTGTAACTACTTACGTAGATATGCTATTTTTAGAATATGACTGATAGTTTAATAAATAATTGTCAAACATTGTTAACTATTCGGAAATATTTGATTAAAAAGGGACAAAGTAGGTATAAAGGTAACGTAATTGAGATAAAGTTAACGGAAGCTAAAAATATTTTCGATAAAAGTACTCAAATAATTTTATTGTTAAAGAGTAGTAAGAATGATAAGTTGTCATCGGCAGTAGAGATTTTTAACGATATTAAGAAAATATAAGAAGAGATAAATAAATTGTGTGTTATCCCTATTCAGGTAAATTTAGAAAAAATGGAGTTTGACCTAAGAGTGGCTTGTAGTTTAATTCCAGTTATGGACGGTGTTGAGGACACCACTAAACGGTTGATAGACTCAGTAGAGATGTACGCGGACATGCTGGATAAATCAGGTGAGGTTTTATTAATTATATTTGTTTTAAAAAATAGACTCTCTGAAAGTGCTAAATTGAGAATTTCTACATCATATACATCAGTTAAAGAATTAATTACCGATTTGAGACAACATCTATTGCCCAAAAAATCTTTTGTTGCCGTACAGACTCAATTGCAGAATGTGCAACAAGGTTCAAGGTCTGTCGAAGTATATGGCTCCGAAGTGGAAAAATTATTCACCGAATTAACAATTTCCCAAGCAGACGGAAATTCGGAAACGTTCAAAGTTTTAAAGCCATTGAATGAAAAACTTGCCCTACAACGTTTTTCAGGTGGTCTGCGAAGTTCCAAATTAGGCACAATTATCTCCGCCCGAAACTACACTAGCCTGAAAGACGCCATCCAAGCTGCAAAAGATGAGGAGGCTACATCCTGCCAGTCTTCATCAGGTAACGTCATGCATGTGTTTAAAAATGGACATGGTTATCAAAATATTAGACGACCAAATGGTCAAGGTCATGGTTCCCGTAACCCAAATCAAAGAGGTAGAATGCGTGGTCAATATAGCTATTATAACCGTGGTTCTCGTCACCAATATAGTGGTGCTTACCCACAAGCATTTCGTGGTAATTTTAGAGGTTACTACCGTGGGTCACCAAACGGTCAAAGAGGTAATAGAGGTCCAAGATATTTTAGAAATCAAAGACAAGGTCCAAGTGTATATTCTGTTGAACATGACCCTGAACGCCAACGTGTTCATATTGACAATAATATACCACAGACACAATCACAAGGTGATAATAAACCCAAGCCAGATTTAGAAAATCCAAATCAGTTTTTTCGATTTTAAAAATTTAATTCTATCATGTAATGGCAATGCTAAATACGTAGCGTTTAATATTAATAATGTTAAATATTATTGGCTAATAGATACTGGCGCTACATTGTCTATTATAAAATATGAAACAGTACCGAAAAATTGTAAAACTCATGGAGACAACACTTTAATAAATGGAATAGGAGGACAGCGTAGATCTAAAGGTTCAGTAGATTTAATTCTGAGAAATGGCAACGAAACGTTTTCACACAATTTTTTTATTTTTGACTCCTTACCATTAAAAGCTGATGGAATCATAGGATTAGATTTTCTAAAAAAGTTTCAAGCAAATATTAATTTAAATTCGAATATTTTATCATTGGTTAAGAATGAGAAATTATATCATTTTAGTTTAGTGGATGAAAGTGATAGGATAAGGAATACTTTAACTATACCAGCTAGGTCAGAGTCAATACATTTTATTTTTGTGGATCAGATTATGAATGAAGATGTGATTGTTTGCGGAAGAGAGTTAACGAACAATGTATTTTTAGCAAATACGATAGCAAAAGTAATAAATAATAGAATGCCTGTTCAAATACTAAACGTATGTGAGGAAGACATTACCTTACCATTCTTTACTCCTGATTTAAAATCTTTGAGTGAGTATGACGTTTGTGAATTTAGTCATAACAACATTAATGTTCCTAGAGTTCAATCGTTATTATCGGAATTGAATTTAAGTCATTTAAATGGAGAAGAAAAAGAATCTATAGAGGCGATATGTACGAAATATGCGGATGAATTCTATGTAAATGGAGATAAATTAACTACAACAAACATTTATGAACAATCTATAATTTTAAAGCCAAATTCAACACCGGTTTATGTTAAACCTTATAGGTTGCCACATGCATTGAAACCAGAAATAGATAAGCAAATTAGTAAAATGATAGAAAATGATATTATAGAAGAGTCGAATAGTGAATGGTCAAGTCCAATTTTATTAGTACCAAAAAGAAGTAGCGAAGGAAGTGAAAAGAAATGGAGGTTAGTGATAGATTACAGAAAATTAAATGAAACTATTTGTGATGATAAATTCCCGTTACCCAATATAACAGAAATTTTAGATTCCCTATCTGGTGCTATTTACTTCAGTCATCTTGACCTTCACCAAGGTTATTATCAAGTGACCTTGGAACCCGAGAGTCGTAAAATTACAGCATTTACTACGAATTCAGGTCAATATCAGATGAAACGCCTACCTATGGGCCTTAAGACAAGCCCTAGTGCTTTCAGCCGTATGATGTCTGTAGCAATGTCTGGTCTAACCAATGAGAAATGTTTAGTTTATCAAGACGATTTGATAATATTTGGAAGAAATCTATATAATCACAATCAAAATTTAGTTAATGTCATGGAGAGATTAAGAAAAGTCAATTTAAAATTGAATCCTCAAAAGTGTCAATTTTTAAAGAAAGAGATTTTGTATTTAGGCCATGTTGTATCTGAAGAAGGAGTTTTGCCTGATCCAGACAAAACTAAAGTATTAGTTAATTATCCAACACCTAAAAGTTCAGACGAAGTTAAACGCTTTGTAGCTTTTTGTAACTATTATCGGAAATTTATAAGGTCATTTTCAGATATAGCAATGCCATTGAATAAATTATGTAGGAAAAATGTACCATTTGTTTGGAGTAATGAGTGTCAAAGTGCTTTTGAGTTTTTGAGAAATGCGTTAATCTCTTCACCTATTTTGCAATATCCAGATTTTTCTGATAACAATGAATTTGTGCTACAAACAGATGCATCAGGCACAGGTATTGGTGCAGTGCTGTGTAATAAAGATCTTCGACCAGTTGCTTATGCAAGTAGACCGCTAAATAAAGCAGAAAAGAATTATCCTACTATTCAAAAAGAGCTTCTAGCGATAGTATGGTCCTTAAAGTATTTTAGGCCGTATTTATATGCAAGAAAATTTACCATAATGACGGATCACAAACCTTTGGTTTACCTTTTTAGTTTGAAAGATCCTTCTAGTAGATTACTCAAATTTCGATTAACTATGGAAGAATATAATTTTAAAATTGTTTATGTAAAAGGAAAAAATAACGTAATAGCGGATGCTTTGTCTAGAATGTATATGACATCAGATGAACTAAAGAGTATGCATGAACAAGTTGTAGCTGTGATGACTAGAGCTCAGAAGAAGAGAATGAACGATCTGTGTGATGATAATAAGGATGAAACTGGGGCAACAGATCCTAGTAAATTCACTAACAATAGGTCTGATCAACCAAGAGTTGTGGATATATTAAGAAAACCGATAGACTCCGTAGAAATGTGCTTAATTAAAGGTAATGAATTAAAAAAGCTGAGAGTAAAAAACCAGATATCAGAGGAAATTGAATGTTTTGCGTTTATTGCAAATAAAAAGGAATTGTTTATAAATCTTGATTTCAAGGTACATTTCTCGCGAGCCGAATTTGTACAGAAATTAAATGATATTTGTAAAAAGATACGTATCGATGAAGTTTGTATAATTAAAAACGAAGAGAATATTGATTTTATAAAGAGTATATGCGATGAGATATCTTCACTCACGCATTGGTCCGGACCACGAGTATGTATATTGCGAGGAGTTAAGAAAATAAATGACGACAAGGAAAAGACAATTATTATGAACGATTTCCATTTGCTACCATCCAGTGGTCATGCTGGAGTCCGTAGAATGGTAAATACGATTAAAAAACGATACTACTGGCCAAGTATCGATAAGGACGTCCAGAATTATGTCAAAAAATGCACGAAATGTCAGAAATCGAAATATTTTCGATATATTAAACAGCCGATGGAACTAACCACAACGGCTTCCTCGGCATTTCAGAAAATTTATTTAGATTTAGTGGGACCTTTGGATAGAGACATTGACGGTAATTGCTATATATTGACTATGCAATGTGAATTAACTAAATATGTGCAAGCTGTTCCCATAAAAAATAAGGAAACTGTGTCCATTGCAGATGCATTTGTAAGATATTTTATTTTAATTTTTGGCATTCCTGAGATCATAGCGACTGACCGTGGAGCAGAGTTCATATCAGCAACTATGGAACAGGTATGTAAACTTCTTAATATTGAAAAGTTATCCTCAACAGCTTACCATCACCAGTCCATTGGAGCTCTTGAAAATGCGCACAAAACCCTGGGTTCATTTTTAAGGATTCAGTGTGAAAACCACACAGACGGTTGGAGTTATTGGTTACCGTTCTGGTGTTTTAGTTTCAACAACACAGTCCATAGCGAAACAAATTACACTCCACATGAGCTTGTTTTTGGCAAACTTTGTAGAATACCCAGTAGAATTACTGATACGTTAGAACCATTGTACAATATTGACAACTATCCTTTACAGTTAAAGTATAGATTACAGTTAGCTCATGCCGATGCAAAGAAAAATTTGTTTAATAGTAAATTAAGAAGAAAATGTTTGTATGACAAATCCATGAATCCATTCATATATGACAAAGATGATTTAATTTTGTTGAAAAATGAGACAGGTCGGAAATTAGATGCGATATTAGAAGGTCCTTATATAGTAATAGAAGATTTAGGTTGTAATGTTAGAATAAGTAAGAATAATAAAATAGAATTAGTGCATAAGAATAGGACTAGACCCTATTATGAATAAAAAAAAAAAAAAAAAAAAAAAAAACTGAACTGTAACTAAATGAGAAATTTGTGAGCTAGATTAGAAATAGTTATTATTTTACTTAAGATGTTAACTTCGGTTTATGGTATATTGTTAGTAAACGAAAAAAAAAAAAAAAAACTATGTACGATTTTTTTTATTTTTTTCACTTTCGCGGGAGGTGAAGTGTTCACTTTCGCGGGAGGTGAAGTGTATTAGCCTTAAGTAAATCTACTTAGTATTACCCTTAACAAAACGGTATCATATTAATGCTTAATATGTACTTTACGTAACGCGCATTATTGTAACTGTACTGTATGTTTTTAATGGGACATTCAATAAATCCTACTTAGACCTACTGGTTGTCTGCTTTGCGAAACCCCAACATTACAACAACACAAAACTATTTGAATTTTATGCAAGATTTAAAGAAAAAAAATAAACCTTTGCTACTCGTATCATAAAAACCCTTCATTAATAAAATGACCAAACATGGATTGACATATTTTCATCAAACGTTGAAGTTTAAATTATGGTTAGTTTTAGCTGGTCATAATTATCATGATATACAAACATTTCATGTAATGGACGGCCACATCATGAAATGATCAATTCTATGATCTGGACATGACATCGACACAGTTAGAAAACTTCTACCATGAAGTTTGACGTTCGATGTTTTCTAAATGTTAGAAGTTTAAAAGTAAAATATTTAGGCACATTAGCACAAACAATGTTTTCATAAGAAAAATTTGGTATAATGTTGCTGTATAAAACTATGTTTAATTTTTGAGACTTTGTATTTATTTGCATAAATCATAAAAATATTGAAATGCCAATAAGAGCCATTAATTAATTTCATGGATCAGGCGGATATATGGATTGAATTTGTTTCTTTTATTGAGTATTGCAAACTATATAAGCATAAAACAAATTAAAAGCAATATAATAAACTACATTCTACCAAACATTCAGCGCAATGACTGAAACTGATACAAGGCAATTTTAATAAACGTCCAATACAATAAGCCAAATAAAACGTTGTCTACAGTTATATGTTTTTGTACAGGTATGAAACCTCGCCTAAAGAACCACTACCGAGCGCACCAACTTTCCGTTTGGTTGCGCTTAGTTCCTGAACTCCACCGAGCAGGCATGGAGGATGTGGCTGCACGCCACAACCTATTCAAAAACCACAACGAGCAGGATCTCTACGAAGGCATCGTCAGGCCGGATCCATTGGCGAGAAACATCAATGATAATGACGCAATCAGACGTACAAACGGTTCAGTGTACACCGACACAGCCTTAACGACCGTCGATACGATAATGGCGACCTGCGCCACAATACTGCCAGGAAGAGATCTGCAAACATTGAACGTTACCGACAACACTCTGGCTAATTTAGAAGCGGCTGGCTATGCCGCTTATTCCACGGCCTTAAGTGTAACTATAGCGATAGGGTGCTCCCTACTGATTTTGAATGTCCTAATTTTTGCTGGAGTTTATTATCAGAGAGATAAGTCAAGGTCTCGGGGGAAGCAACAGCGTTTTAACGAGAAACATTTTGAGACAATTTCCGGGAAACATTCGCATTATCATATGGATCCAACGCATGCGCCAAGCTTGGTTGTAGACGTCGAGAGACAGAATAGGAAGAAACACTTGATGAGTACAGATCATCTAGCGAGTCTTAACTTCAAAGGACCGTTGGATGTTCCGAAATCTCCCCCGAGTCCGACCTTAAGTATGGACAACATGATGCTTCCGAGTAAACTCGGGAGCAGAAGCAACAGTTTCAGAATTCCTAACGTGAGTTATCCACAGATGGGTTACGCGACTATGCCAAAGAATTTGAGCCAGTTTAATAACTCACCGCCTTTGCAAGAGTTACGGCAACAGAAATTCCAGCCTCCGAACGGATCGACGGCGCAGACCTCCCCGGGGAGAGAGGCGGAGGTGAGGGGGGCGCACGCAACCCTGCGGAGAGGGAAATCCTCCCTTCACTCGAACCTCCCGCAAGCAGCCATTGACGAAATGAGAGTGTGACAGTTAATCCCATCTGACTCTGCATTACAGGATTAAAAGTGTGTGTGTAATTGTATGGTTGTAAATACTATTGTACTATGAGGTCGTCGAGTTTTTTTTTTAGGAATGTTATCGATTTTCTCCTAAATTGGAATATGATTATCGAATAAAATCAATTGTATCATACGCTTTTGGTTTGTTTTAATCTAATAAATCATGTATACAATCAATTAACCTTCCCAACTATGGTGGCGTCTGCTTCCAGTCTAAGCGAATGCTACTGGGTACCAATATTTTGCATGGAACGACCTCCTAACTGACCCCTTTGGCAATCAGTGATAAAACACTAGGAAAATTTAATAGTAACACTATGTATTGACTTACCTTAACCTATTCAATGAGAAGAACATACTTTAGAAGTCCTTTTAGTAGAGAAGAAACATTAATGTTTAGTCCATTCCGATTGGTATCACAATTTCTAGAGATGTTCCTATTTCACAAAAACTTACCTCTATGCAATATTTTCGAGAACTGACAAAGACAATCACTGGCTAATATTGATTATAGACAAGTACTCAGACTAGCTAATTCAAATGGTTTGCGGAATGCGTTTGAAGTACATACTCTATTCATTCGAGTCTGCTTACGTGGTAAAAGTGAAGTTACAGCCTAGGATTTTTATGGTACACTTTCTATTGAGTCAAACAGAATTTTGTATTAAAAAATACGGTAGTTAGTGACTATCACAAAATATTTCTTGTCTAACTAAACCTACGGCGAATACATGTTATGTTACGTACTTGCTTATTTAAATCATTTTATTGCAAGAAATTATATTTATAAAATCATTGCTTCTTTATGGCAATAGGGTAGTTACCAAAAATATCTTTTAAGTTATCTATCTAAAAATATTGGACACGTATTTTATTTTTCCACGTAAACAAAATAATACGACGTTACAATGCGTCGAAATATCGTGTGACGTCACAGTGTGACATCCCAAGCCCCCACTTCTAATCTTTGATGCACTTTATCTTTATATTTTTTTTATTTATTTGATAAAGAAAAATATACAGGTCTATTATTATTTGATAATCTCACTGACGGACTAAATCGAATTATAATTTACTACCCAGGCATCATCCCTATCCTGTTTTTGAATCTTAGTGATTAAAAACACCTCATATTATATTTTACAAGTTTATATTTAAATTGCCAAAGTTGATTACTTAGTACGTGTGAATTGTAAAACAGTTTCCCAAAACCGATTGAGCTGAAATTTTGCGTCACGTTTAATTTAGATTACAATGTACGGTAAGCTAAAAAGGTTGCTTAAAGAAAGTATTTTTATGTGTTTTTTTCTACTAATTATTGTGGTTGACTCAATATATTTTCAGATTAGATTAATGCGTGTTCATGATAAATTATTCTTCAAAAGCGAAATTAGTCTGTTACTGGACACTGATTAATTAGCTAAATGGCAACCAAGGAAAGCTAGCCAGCTTTACGTAGAAGTAATCTCGAAAATTAATTGAGCGTGGCTTACACTTTTATACATTTTAGGTAATGGAACTTGTAATACTTAGGCCGAAGGATTTGGCGGAGTAAAATACTAAAAGTAAACAGCCTAGATCTGCCCGTAAGATTCAGTCTTGTTTTTAGCAAGTCATATTTTTCTTAAAACTGCGTGTATACATTGGGATATATTGGTATAATCCCACAATTCAATCTCAAAACTGAATGTTTATGGAATTTTCTTGCATCCATAAAATCTGATAGTATATTTGAATATGCACGAGTATAATTAACACGATTTTTTTTTCATATCAATAGGGATGTTAACTCAAAATTATTTTTTTTTTTTCGTAAGGCAGATTAATAAAAAATATTGGATGCGTATTTTTCTTTTGACACTTACTCATAAAGTGACGACGATATATTGCGCTGAAATATCATGTGACGTCACTCCGTTAGTTCACTTTATACTGACATAATGACGTCACAAGCCCCCACTCCTAAACTTTGATGCGCTTTTATTTTGTCATTTTTTATTGATTAGGTAAATCAAAAAAAAAACGTCATCATTCATCATTTCAGCCGAAAGACGTCCACTGCTCGACATAGGCCTCCCCCAGGCGTCGCCACATTGACCGATCCCGTGCGTCTCGCATCCAGCGCCTTCCCGCAACCTTAACCAGGTCATCGGTCCACCTAGTGGGAGGCCTTCCAACGTATCGTCTTCCAGTTCGCGGTCGCCATTCCAGAACTTTTCGGCCCCATCGGCCATCCGTTCTGCGAGCAATGTGCCCTGCCCACTGCCACTTAAGTTTGGCAATTCTTCTTATTCAAAAAATACGTGACCAATATTATTTGATAATCTCACTGACGGACTAAATAGAATTATATTTTTCTGCCCAGGAAATATCCCTATTGTATTATTAGGAAAGAGACCGATGTCCCAGTAGTGGGAAAGTTATAACCTGATTAGGGTTATGCCCATTCTTAATTGTCTTCCGTAATAAATAAATAAATAAAATGATTACTTACTCTTACTCGTAAAACTCCACCTAATATTTTTTTCTTATTTCCAAATACCTTTTACGAAACTACTCCATTCTATAAACTTTACTACAACACAATAACTAACTAACGAGACAACCAATCATGGGTACTAGGAAGTTTTACTTAAACATTTCCCTGGGGTTGGGTCGCCGATAAACAGGGCAATAAAGATCTTTGCGTCACTTCGGGTCATACGTAAACATATATTCCTCCGGTTGCGTCACGAAGAGACATAATATATGGAGTCGACATCAGAGTATGTTTGATAGCATATATCTCGCTTACGTGAAATAGTTCAATCTTGGGTCTGTAAACTGAAATGATCATAAAATTGAATAGTAAATCTTGAGATTGAATGTAGTAAAGTTACTATTCTAGGTAAATAGGGACAATGTAGTTACATAACAATAAGCTTGTAATCCCAAAGGTGAACAGGGGGGTGACCACAAGCTCTAAGAGTAAGGTTATTTTGAGATCGAGTAAGTGACAGATGTATACACGTCATATACATCTGTCCCTTACACACACTCAAAATAACCTTACTCTAAGAGCTTGTGGTCACCCCCCAGATATAAATCTACCTGTACTGTAGTATCACAATTAGTAGCAAAAAGCTTATTGGTAATTTAGAATACAGTGGACTTAGTGCGAGTTTTTTAACGTACTTAATCATGCGGAAATTCTCACTAGTAGTCAGACTACTACCAGTAAGAATTCCCGCATGAAAAACTCAATGACACTGTCGGACCCACCTCAACCTTAGCAATCCTGCGAATGTCTGCTGGAACACCAAACAGAATTACTAATGTGAAGAAGAAATGTAAATATAAATAGGGAAGGTAAGTGTGTATGATAAATGTGCAGATAAGGTCTTGCTTCTGCCTCTTACAAAGTTATGTTTGGCCATGGACTTATACAGTAACGATAAGGTAGACCATGCGTTTTTCTGACGTAATTCAGTCATACTAGACCGTAGCGAACTTGCTCCGCGTTCTGCTATCTTCAGAAGCGATCGTGTGCGTGTAACATTAAAAAATGCTATTTTTCATGATTGGTGAACGTGTATACGCAAAAGTTCGCATGGCCGTATACTAAACTACATAATTATGTACTTGGCTTTATCATTTCTCTAAAGCGTAAGGCACACAATACCTAATAATGTCGGTTACACAAAGCACACTTCATAATAATTGTTTGTCTGCATACTTAAATCTTCAACCCACAAAGGGCCCGCGTGGTGGATTACGGCCCACTCTCTCGCACCGAGAGGAGGCCTTGAGTCCCAGGAGGCATACTAAAGGATGTATTTTTAACACGCTTGTTAAACTTAAGAATTTGGTCAAGTTTACAATAAAATGTTGAATGTATTTTTATGGATGGTAATCAAGTAGTAGTGGTAACCGCTGCCGAATATCTGCAAAAGCTACAAAATTAACATGACACCGGTTCGTTGCGATGATTGCATTAAATACGATTATGTACAAATCAAATTCGTTTTGCCAAAATCCATGCAGTGTGATTTCCATTGCGATGAGCGTACAACTCTTATCATGGACACCACTCAGTGACAGTTTCTATTCGTCATTTGTATTGTATTGTATATTTGATGCATTGCCATGTTTGAGATCAGATGCTTTAGAAAAGTGTCATTCGATCTCAGCAATGATAATAGAAATGCCAAAATAAAGCTGGGAACAAATTATCGGACGTGGCTGACGGACGTGACTTACAACCGCGACTGATATGTGTGCACAGACGTTTGAGACGCGGCTTGCGGACGCATCCGAGCGCTATTCCATAGACAATATAACTTATTCAACGAAGATTGTGTTTACGTAGAAACATGTCGAGTAGTTAAAGTGAGTAAGCAATTCTCTGCTGTGAACACACTCGAATTTTTTCTCACTTTTTTTTATAACCTCGCACGCACGTGTGAGATATCGCGTAGTCTGAGTTCGTCTGACGCTCGGACGCGTCCCGTACCCCGTGCACACCGTCCGCGGACGTTTTCGGCTGACACAAACATCCAGCGGGCCAGATCTCAATCTGGCCCGCTGGCGCCTTTAGTCCGATAGTTTGCGCAATGTAATGTACATTCATTACCTAGATACTCTCTGTCAGTCGCGTCCGTAAGCCGCGTCCGTAAGCCGCGTCCGTAAGCCGCGTCCGATAATTTGTTTCCAGCTTTAGGGCTTAAATTTCGATAGCACTTGTCAATCCTATACATTTTTACCCGACTGCAGAAGGAGGGTTATGTTTTTACATTTTTCCTATCGCTAACGCGACGCTTTGGTTGACAGAACGTCACTTGTCTAGAGCCTAAAGTATGTTGTAATGTCTGACTGTTATAAGGTTTCGTCAGTGCACACAATATCCTTCAAACCAGAATTCGCGATGAGTAACGGTGGAAATATAGGATAGGCCTACTGAGATGAAGACAAATAAGGTAGTATGGAAGAAGGAAAACATGTTGCACCAACCGTGATAAGGCCAATATAAAATTATATTGGCCTTATCAAGGTTGGCGCAACATAAAGTATCTAATAAGAAACCCTTTACAAAACTTCTATTGATAAAATAAAATGGTTTATTATATTCTATTCCCTCAAGGAACTGTTTGGTCTACAGTTGACTGTGGCCGAATTAATTGTTAAGTCGACTGGAAGAAAAGGTCTTTGTTATATTTGTAGATAAGGAAAGGACTCTTGACCTGACACTATAGATAGAAAGAAGTTATTATTTGGGTTATTTGATGAAAATATAGCCTGCTGAGGCGAAAACTATTCACTTACTTATTTCCGCGGGCTTCTTCGGAATAAAAAGTGGCATTTGACCCTCGAAGATAGATTGGCATTCCATCATCATCATCATCATATCAGACAAAAGACGTCCACTACTGGACATAGGCCTTCCCCAAGCGTCGCCACACTGATCGGTCCCGTGCGTCTCGCATCAAGCGGATCCCCGCAACCTTCACCAGGTCAACGGTCCACCTGGTGGGAGGCCTTCCAATGCAATGTCTTGCGTTCTATAAACCTGCCATATTTTTTTTTATTTAGGTTCCCAGCCACTCTAGTTTAGTGTCATTCAATGTTAGAGGTGGCGATGGTCGAAATGCCAAAATGTAAGGTGTAATTGATCATTTGACATTACGATAACGTTTGATATTCCCATATATTCTTGACATCTTTCTTATTGCTATCGCCACGCTTTTAGAATGTCTGGGGCCTCAGGTGCCATTCTATCAACCAAAGCGTGGCGATAGCGATTGAAAAATATCAAAAATGTATGAGATTGTCAGACGCTAACAAAATACCACGTGATATTTTTTTTTAATGCTCAGAAAATTTTATAAGTGACGAAACTAAATAATGCATGTTTAATTTTAATGACAAATATACAACAGACCTGTCATTTATAAAGACAAACCATCGCCTTAAATCTCACAAAAAATCATACATATGCATTAAACCAAACATGAAATATAAGAACAACTACACCAGGAGATCTGAACAAGAAATATGTATAATAAATATCGATGTTATCGTTCCAGGGCGTATTTCTATCCCTCAAGCCGTAAAAACGATTAATAAAATAGTTCAATAAATACGTAGCACAGAATATTATTACAGAAGATCAACTCCATATAACAAGCAAATACAGGCGCACGAACGCATAGACGCATACGTATGGCGATCTCAAAAGTATGCCAGTCCCAAGTGCGCTTGCAATCGCTGTGCGTGAAGTTTGTCAATGTGTGCGTGCGTTTTCACTCGTGTTTATAGCCGACTTTCCATATCTATAAACTTTGTGTTACGTTGAAGAAGTTTGTCCGTAATGGGCTCACGGGCGTCTTTATAACTGCTGAAGGAACATTCAGACTGGCTGATATAGCGGTATGTTTAATCAAATAAATGGACTCAGATGAAAAAGTACATTTATCGTCTATCGTTATGTGATTGGTATTGGACTTATAGCTAATGAGTATTGGGTAGATCGCTACTATTGTATTAAATTAGTTCTAACTTAGTTTGAATGAGTGAATTATAGAACTTGTTGATGACAAACTTGATGACAAGCAGTCTGCTGCTATAATAACTGCAAATCGTAGATTTTATGGTCACTAAGTTGTTCTAGGTATTCGTGTTTTTGCTGCAATGTTCTACTCTGTTTCGAATATTTGTAGTGCTATTCACCGTGTAACATTCTCATCGTGATATGTTAGGTGAAGTGAGCTGTCATTCCCTAGGATCAATTAGAATTGGCTTAGATGAAGTTTCACTTAAGTTTTAATCGTGATTTTTTTATAGTTTGATCGGCTGCAAAGAACTGGTAGACGTGGCATAGCTAATCAGAGGCCTATCTTCAGCAGTGGGTAATGAGGCAACGTTGTCAAGTCCTATTTGAAAATATACATCATGGGAATATAAGAGATTTCGCTTGAAAATTAATCTGCTATAGAAAAACTTTGTAATAAAATCAAATTGGTTGCATCCATAATGTACTCACCGCCTGCCGTCCGCCTCGAGAGGACGTCCCGCTGCTCGCCGCTGCTCGCCGCCCCACCGCGCGCCACGCCGCGCCCCCACCCTCTGTCTCGTCGCGCCCCTGCGTGACGTCACTGCGGTGCCGCGTCTCTGCGCGCCGCCAGCTTTTTTGGCCCCTTCCGGGTTAAAACCACGACTTAGTGGTCCTTGGTGGATACCTTACGGTGTTAACGAAGCCAAGTGGAGTGCTGCCCCTTGCACTCGCCAAGCTCCTTCAGAGCACGGCAGTCAGAAGGAGTCGGGAGCAGGATCAGTTGGCCTTGGTAGATAGTCTAGCCAACCCCTGCTCTGTTCCACAGCTACACCTGGTACGGTAGGGTGTCTCTACCCCTACGTACCAGACTCTGGTACACAAGTGGTGGGTGGCCCACCTTCGGTGGGTTTACCGGTACCTTAGGACCCCTGTCACCCAATAAGATTGGTGACAGGTGAACAAGCTTAGGGCTCACCCAGGTACACACCTCCCAGTCTCACCCGGCTGGGAGGGTAGGGTTCACACATCCCCGGGCGTACCCACCCGGGGCTAAATTCTCTTATTTTTCTCTTTTAAATTCGCCGACTATGTCTTTTAAGGCATTAGTCGTTCTCCTCCAGGAGATTCTACTTTCTGAGCCTCAGCTCAAAAAGAAATATGGCCCGGCCTTCAAAGCCGCCATCGCCCCTGTCCTCGCCCAATCCACTTCGGGCCCAATAGAGGAGCCAATTAAGGCTTTCAAGCCCTTCCCCGATGACGACACACCCAGGTCGCCTTCCGTTGAACCTAGCCAAGAGGCTAGGACACCCTCCCCTACACAGGCCAATGAGCCAGATTCCCGCCCCGACTCCCCTATGGAGCAAACTCCGTTTCCTGAAGAGGAATCACAGGAATCACGTGACGCTTCCCTCCCCTCCACCTCCTCAGAGGATGACGACTTTCAAGTCGTAGGAGGAAAGAGGAAGAAGAACAAATCCCCTTCAAATGCCACCAAACCCAAGAAAACTTTTGCGGCAACACCGTTTGCCTCTCCCGCTGCCTCCCCTTGCTCGTCTCCTGAGCCGACAGGCACTCTCGCCCCCTCTACCGCTTCCCAGCGGTCTAGTCGCCCCCCTAGCCCCATGATTGCAGCGACCACTAGGAAGCTGCCTCCTCCTAATCCGATTTATCTCCAGGACAAGGCTAAATGGAATGTCGTGTCCAACGCTTGTACTGAGCGTAAAATCAGCTACACAAAGGCCACTGCATGCCAACAAGGCATCAGGATAACGGTCCCCTCATCCCAGAATTACCGGGACCTTACTCGTCTCCTAAAGGAAAGGAACATTTCGTTCCACACCTACACCCTTCCAGAGGAGAAATCCACCCGTGTTATTATACGGCGTATCCCTAAAGAAATCCCGACGGAGGAAATCCGCCAGGATTTACTAGCCCAAAACATCCCTGTATTAGAAGTCCACCGCTTGCATAAAGCAAGAGGAGGGCAACTTTACGACATAGTTTTGGTCGTGTGTTCCCCCACCGAGGGTTACCACCCCATTTTCAACATTAAAACAGTGTGTTCACTGTCAGGCATTTCAATAGAAAAGCCTTACCGTCCCCACCTCGTTGGTCAGTGTCACAACTGCCAACTGTATGGTCACTCCCAGACCAATTGCTTCGCGACCCCCAGGTGCGTCAAGTGCCTGGGCGAGCATAGCACACGTGAATGTCCCCGTCCCAAAACCGTGCAGAATGTACGGAGCCTCCTAGCTGCGTACTCTGCGGCCAAGTCGGGCACCCGGCTAATTACTGGGCCTGCCCAAAAGCCCCTAAGCTCGCGCCAAAAATGGCCAAACGCTATGACGCGCGTCAAGCTCGCATAGCTCCCAAGCCTTCCCAAGCCCCCCCCCCGTCTAGCCCCTCAAAGGACTTCCCCATGGGGGAAGCTGAACCACCAAAGTGTGGCCCCTCAGAATCGCCCCCAACCCATCCCGGCACTCATGAACCTTAACGTTCCAGTGCCTAGTGCAATCTCGGCCGCTTCGGCCCCAGCGCAAAACAACAAAGTGGCTCCCACCACCGCAGTTGCTGCGCGCCCACCCCCTGTAACCCAATCCGGCCCAAGCTCCTATCGCTGTGTCGCTGAAACTATTTTCAACGCATACGCGATTTGGATGACTCCAGAGGCCCGAGCACTTCATGCTGAGCTTTCCAACCCAGTTAATCCCCCTAACATCTTCGCTTCCCTCGAGATCTTCTCGAGGTATCCCTCCATAACAAAAGAGCTAGACAGCCTTGTGTTTATAAACGGTGAATGGGTTCACAATTGAGAAGCAATTGCCTGAAACCCAGATCCCTAAAATTAGGTTTCTTCAATGCCAATGGCATTAGTAAACAGCGTGATGAGATCGCCTTATTTCTTCGCGACCATCAGCTGGACATCTTCCTCATTCAAGAGACTTTTCTAAAACCCCACAATCGCGATCCAAAAATTGCCAACTACCGTGTAGTTCGCAACGATAGGACGCGCTCCCACGGTGGTGGCACTCTCATTTACTACAAAAATGAGCTCCACTGCAGCGTGATCACTCCACCCGATCCCATTTCTTGTTTAGAATACTCTGCCTGTCGGTTAGGAATGACTGGTCATCAATCGATCACCATCATCTCCGCCTATTGCCCCCCTCACTCGGCGTCATCGGGCGACAACCCAGATGGTCTTGTCAAAGACCTCACTGTCCTCTTCAGCATGAGTGACTCTGTTATCCTAGCAGGTGATCTCAATGCTAAACATCCAGCCTGGAACAGCACCGTTACTAACCCTAGAGGAAAGTTGGTGCTGAGCCTAGGCACAACCCTACACTACGATGTCCTTGCCCCATCGACTCACACTCACTTCCCGGACCAGGCTACTTATAGACCTGATGTCCTAGATGTAGCATTGGTTACGAACATTAACCTTCAGTTACGTTCCATTGAAACGCTAGACGAACTACATTCTGACCACCGCCCAGTAGTTCTGCACCTAGGTAGTCGCTCAGGCCTCCCAGATCTAGGACAGCCACCCCCTATGAAGACGGTCACTGACTGGAGGAAAGTAAGCGAGAAGCTGAAATCCACCAAGTCACCGCATTTAGACTCAATCCCCGACCTCATAAACTCTGTCGCTGACACGACGGCGGCGATCGACTCGGTTACAGCTCACGTACAATCCATCCTGAACGAATGTTCAAGGGAGGTTCCAGTACTGGACATCCAGCAAGGGAAACTGCCGGATGATGTACGGAAACTGATAACCGAGAAGAACGCAGCTGCCCGTGCCTTCAGGAATGATCGTTGTGCCACAAACAGAGCTCACATGCATAATTTACAGCTCGCTGTAAAAGAACGTACTGCTGAGCACCGTACTGCGGCTTTCAATAAGATACTGAGCGAACTAGAGCCCACCCACCATGCCTTCTGGCACCTTCAGAGGAAGTTACGCTCCACTGAAGAATCAGCCTTACGCCCACTTATTCGCCCTGATAAGAGTGTTGCATTCGATAATTCTGAAAAAGCCGAATGTCTGGCTGACAGCCTCGAACTCCAATGCACACCCAGCTCCCAACCAGTAGACCAAGCTCACCTAGACATGGTAGACGCTGAAGTCAAACTTAGGACCTCACTCCCTCCCATTGAAGACCCTGATGACCCGCTACCTCCCGTCACCCCAGACGAAGTAGAGGAGGTCATCAAAAGGCTTCACTCCAACAAAGCCCCAGGCCTAGATGGCATCACCAATAAGGTGTTGAAACTCCTCCCTCCCCAAATAATATTGCTAATGACGGCCATTTTCAACGCTGCATTAAGCAAAAATATCTTCCCACAAGCTTGTAAACAGGCCACTGTGATAGGCATCCCTAAACCGGGTAAACCGAAATCGGAGCCTACCAGTTATCGTCCCATCAGTCTGCTCAATTCCCTCGGAAAGGTCTACGAGCGGCTTATTTATAAGCGGCTCAAAGACTTTGTAGAGCGAAAGAGCCTCATTCCTGACGAGCAATTCGGCTTTCGTTCCGAACACTCATGCGTCCAACAAGTTCACCGTATCGTTGAACACACTAGTGCTGGTTTCCAGCGTGGTGTGTTGACGGGTGCCTTGTTCTTCGACATAGCGAAAGCGTTCGACAAAGTCTGGCACAATGGCTTAGTTTATAAGCTATATAAACACGGCGTGCCAGATCGTCTCGTGCTCATCTTACGAGACTGGATGTCGAACCGTACTTTCCGCTACCGTGTCGAGGGAGAACTCTCCTCCCCTCACCCCATACGAGCCGGAGTCCCACAAGGCTGCGTACTATCCCCCCTAGTTTTCACGCTGTACACCAGCGATATTCCAAAAACCAAAGAGGGCTAGTTGGCACTATTCGCCGATGACACGGCCCTCTATTGCACTGGCACAGTTCCAAATGCCATCGCTCTAAAACTCTAGAGAGCCGCCAATGCGTTGGCCAAATGGTTCCGCCTCTGGAGAATTGAAGTCAATCCCGACAAAAGCCAGGCTGTCCTTTTCTCGAGGCCTGACCGAAAATACAACAACAGATTTAAAAACCCCCGTCCCCCCAAACCCATCACGATGTACGGCAAGCCGATCCCTTGGGAACAGCAAGCCAAGTACCTAGGTGTCACCCTCGATAATCACCTCACTTTCGCCAAGCACATTAAGGCGGCGCGCTCGCGAGCCGCCTTCGCTATGAGCAGACTCCATGGGATGGTGAACGCTAAAAGCAGCTTGTCACTTAGGTGCAAAATGCGCATTTTCACCGCGGTCATCCGTCCCATCATGACCTATGCTTGCGTTGTCTTCGCACACGCAACGCCCCACTATACCCACAAGCTTCAGGTTATACAAAACCGTTTCCTCCGCAAGATCACGGCAGCCCCCTATTATGTTCGTAATGAGGAACTCCATGTTGATCTGAAAATCCCTACCATCCAGCAGTTTATGAAACGCATTTCAAAGCGCTTTTTCGACTCTGCTGAAAATCACAGTAACCCCCTTATTCAAGCGGCCTCCCGCTATAAACTTTCCCGTATCTCTAACATTCGCCGACCGAGGCTCACTCTCGCCACCCCCGATGACGCCACTACCCTGCTCCAAGAGAGCAAGAAAGAGACCAGCACAACTCGTAAACACAGACCGCCTTCGTTCCGTCCTCGCCGACGAGGCCCACCGCGACGTCCCCGTCAAGATTTGCAAGCCAGCCCGCGTAATGCTGCGCCGTAGTTAAATTCTAGTAGTTATTGATTGGAGTTTCTTGTCCGTTCTTCTCCACGTAGGCTTTTCCGAACGGATGGTAGAATCACTTTATTAAGATCCAGCCTAGTTAGCTGTCCCCCCAGCGACGCCCTGAGCCGAGGTTCGACCCCACAGGGGGTAGCCCTCAGCGTTGTCGCTTAGGTTTAGAAATTTTTGCCTGGCTGGAGGCTATATAGCTTAGTCTCCACAGGAACGCCCGGTTAAGCAGCAGTCGGTCACTTTGACTGAGCTGTGAGACGCCCCATAGAAAAAAAAAAAAAAAAAAACCATAATGTACTAAAGTAAATTTAAGAACCGAAAAAATTATGGTCACAGCAAAATTTTGATACAGCAGCTAGGGGAGAGCAACAGCTTTATATTTTATCACATTATACTAAAAAGATGTCATTTTGAGTCTCAACAAAATCCATAATAATATTATAAATGCGACAGTAAGTCTGTCAGTCTGTCTGTTACCTTTTCACGTTTAAACCGCTGAACCAATAAAGATGAAAGTTGTTATGGAGATAGTTTGAGATCCGGCCAAGGACATAGGCTAATTTTTCTCATAACAGACGAAGGGGGAAAAAAGGAGGGAGGATTGATTTTGTATGTAACTTCTTATCATGCAACTCCTTATTACGAACCGATTTAGATGAAATTTGGTATGGAGATAGTTTCAGGCCCTGAAAACTACTTCTTTGTGCAAAAATTCAAAGGGGTAGAAATGGAAGGGGTCATTTTGTATGAAATTTCTCATTATGGGGATCGATTCGCAATACCTACGTTACAAATAATTAAAGTGTATTCTTTGTTTTAATTACCCCAAAAAGGGGGTAGGGGTTGTAAGATATAATGTACAATTTTATTTCATAAAGTTGAATTTTGGCAAGTAGTAGTAAAAAGATAGTTATTTAAACTTTAGTTAAGAAAGTATTTTTGTAAATTCGAATTTTAAGGGGGTAAATGGGAAATGGGTCAATGTGGCGACGCTGGGGGAAGGCCTATGTCCAGCAGTGGACGTCATTCAGCTGATATGATGATGATGATGAAATGGGAAAAGCTGATCTTTGTATGAAATTTTTAATTGCGGCTTCCGATTTGGTTGAAACTTTGGAGGCATGTTTTTGATAACAAATTATTGAGATCTGCATATTTATTAAGATTATTTAATAAGATGAGGCTTTCTATTAAACAAGGAAGGCAAAATATAATAGGTGCCAATATATTAACAGGTATAAGAAAAGGGGTAAGCGTGTTCATATGTAGAATCCCATTAATCCCCTCTGATCTATCAGTTCAATTCAAAAGATTCCAGTTTCCAATCAACCTTAGTTTTCCTATTACTATTAACAAAGCTCAAGGGAAGCAGGGGCGTATTTGGAAAAGCCATGTGTAAAACATGGCATCTACGATCAGCTGCATGTGGCTGCTGATATTCACGTATGTTCAAGGCCCAGAATGTGTATGTATTAGCACCAAATGAAAGGACATACAACATAGCATATAGCAGCGTCCTAAAATGTTGTACCCATGATTAACGGCGTCATTAAGGAATGTCAATTTAATAAAGATAACGATAAGAGTGGTATCTTCAATTCGCAGCAACGCAGAACCTATGACTCTGTGGTTTATTTGTTTCCTTTTGTAACCTTTACCTATATTGACCAACGTTTTCAATGAAATTAAATAATCGTTTTTACGTTAATGCTTCCTGTACATATACAGGCTGAGTTTTCCAAGTGGGTGTGGATGGCCAAATCATCACTATAAATAATAGCACAAAATTGTCGACAACCACAATTTATTGACAAAATCTATATTATCGCGGGCGAAGCTGCGGGTAACAGCTAGTGTCATTATAAATTCCATGGCTTCAACAAACATCTTCGCAATATGACGTCATGTAGGTATATTTATATTCTAAGAACACGTGACTATTATAATTTCTTCCACCCCTTAACATCACAAACCCGCCCATCCGCGAATAATAATAAACACACTACAGTAGGTTCGATATCATACATATGTTCATATCCTTTATTTATCTAACGCTGTGGTTCTCAAAGTTTTGCACGCACACACGCACGTATTTGAGATATTATTATTAGTTCAAATTAGTATTGTAACCTAACTCTTTGTCCTGCCTTTATGCCTAACCACCTGCATCTTTCAGGATCTGAAAGTGACAAATGACAGGGCTGTCCAATTAGCCACATACTGGTAAGACAACATTTACAAATAATTGAGACAAAATGTGAGTTAATCGATACGAAAAGACGATGTAAGGATTTTTTTCAAAGTATTAAAGCAGGCCATCGAACTGAAATCAGGAAACTTTTGACGCCTTTCCAGCTAAGAAAGAGCGTATAAAATAGTCTTTATACTGTTGTCTTTAGACCCTACTTCCTGCCCCACTATCTTTATAATATTGTAAATGTGCAAGTTTGGATGTATGTGTGTGTTGATGTATGTTTGTTACTTAATAACGCCAGAAAGACTGAACAGATCTGGATGGAATTTGGGCACAGAGATAGATTATAGTCTGGAATAGCACATAGGCTTTTAATCCCGGTATAATTTACTGCTTTGGGATGATAAAACACTTTTCACGCGGAAAAAGCCGCTGGCAGAAGCCGGCTCCTGCTAATATAACAAAGGCGAAAGTTTGTAAGCGTTTTTGTTTGTTTGTTACTCTTTCACGCAAAAACTACTGAACGGATCTGAATGAAATTCGGCACAGATATAGCACATTAGATACTTTTTATCCCGGGAATATTATTATGTAGACAAGGGATACTTTTTGACATTCACTCGGGTCATACAGCTGGCAGAAGCTAGTCACAGGATAAAATGATCTTATATGGTGATACCGCAATTTTTTTGTTGTTGTCAAACACCTGTCAAAATATAGGATATTTAAAGCCAGTTACTGAAATGAGTAAATTGGGTCAAAAACGTGTAGAAGTTTGCGCCTCATGTATACTAATATTATAATGCTGAAGAGTTTGTTTGATTGAACGCGCTAATCTCAGGAACTACTGGTTGGAATTGAAAATTCTTTTTGTGTTGGATAGTCCATTTATCGAGTAAGGTTATAGGCTATATAACATCACGCTACGACCAATAGGAGCGGAGCGTAAATGAAAAATGTTGCAAAACGGAAAAAAAATATACCTTTTTATGAGGTTCCGTTGCGTGCGCTACGTAAACGGTTTAAGTAACGCAACAATCATGTTTGTAGGGTAGGTAGGGTAGATGGGTAGATAGGTAGCCAGTTTACGGGAGCGAAGCCGCGTGGGACAGCTAGTATCATATAAAACATACACAAGCAAAACACGACATCAAACATTTGAGATCCATTGACATTATACATAGAGAGAACCGTATTTATGCTTTATCAAAATATGGAGAAACTTGCGCAAATATTGCTAAGGAACTTAATTGCACACGGCTTATTTGCTAGCAAGTTAATATTCGTTCGTAATAGATTAAATAATCATAATTATACCGGTATAGATGGTAACATTATTAGCAAACTAGGTGGAGCTTGCCACCCCCCCCGGTGGGTTTCCGCATTGTCGATGCGGGGGGCTCAGTAACCGTGGCTTGGTCACCCACGATGAAGCGAAGAGGAACCCGAGGAGGAGCCGCTCGTCAGGGCTTTTGCCGATAAGCCGACGACATAGCGGCCAACATGTAGGTTGCGATGCTGCCTAGGCGACATCGCAACTGAGGCGGGCCGCGATGTCGTATGGGGTCGCCCATACCCATGAGGGCCGCGGCGGGAGAGGAGTGCCGGTATTGCGGTGCGCCGCTCTCCCTACCTTCCGTGGCCTAGACGGGTTCGCCACCGTCTGATGGCGGACGCGGTGGGGCCGAGGGGGAGGAGGAGTGCCGGTATAGCGTTGGCCGCTCTCCCTATCCCCTGCGGCCGAAAAATGGTAGGTGGCGGGGCCATTGACCCTGACCCGTCACAAGGGGACCAAGGGTAGGGGGCGCTGGTTTGGTCCCTGGGGTGGTCACGGCGCACAGTGTGTTCTGGTCCGCCGGTGATGGGGCGTACTCCCCAGAGGAGGGTCCGGTGACGGACAGCCGCGGCGGGTTTGCGCTGAGTGCTAACGCGTACCCGTGTTCCCGCCATAAGCGGCACAGGAGGTCACCGTGGAGTTTTAGTGGGTTAGAGTTCCACATAACTGCGCTATCTCCCCGTGGTAGCGTAGTATGCATGAGCATTTCTCCACGCTAAAAAAAAAAAAAGGTGGAGCTTGCCAATTATTGAAGAAAAGATAAAAGTAAAGATGTTAAGGTTGACATAAAAGGTAATTGGATAACTATTGAAGATGTAGAGGATAGAAAAAGTGCTGAAAATAAGACAAAACGAAAAACCTTGGCTAAGGCGGACACATTTCACATTGAAGACGAACAGCAAAGAAAAGTGAAGACACACTGTTCACTTTATCATTTTGTCACACAACACCTGTATTTCCGTTAGTGTCAAGCAGATATATACCTATGGACTGTAAGACCCGCAGTTCACCAAACATATTGGGGTCTCAAGTAATAAGCTGGGAACAACTTTAGACTCTGGACTGATAATGAGATTCTTTTATTGGCAAAACCGAGATTCAAACTGAGGACATTATCCAGGTGATTTTGTGTGTGACATGATCCAGTATTGTGGTTAATAAGACTAACGAGGCTTTATCGTCACTTAACATTTTAAAGGATTGTATCGTCAAGCGTCCCTTACGTATAAAACTACCAATATTTTAAAAACATACTTGTAGACCGCAACAGAAGTACATAACTGCCTTTTTATCAAAGTATCACAAAGCTAACAAACCAACATAGTAAACATAACGTACCGAACTCTGCAGTCGTGTAAAAAGGATTCCACGAATCGCATGCCAACGGATGTACACCACATAGACAGGTACAGAAGGTGGGATCTGTAAAACGAGCGAAAACGCACGCACACATAGACACGCATCACGTACAGTGAGTGTTAGCGTACTCGCGACTGGTGTTTGTTTAAGAGAAAATGCGGTCCACGACATCCGACTGAATTTAGTAAGTGAAAAGTCATAATCCGAGGTTTGGCTTTCGCCTATTTCCTACTCCAATATTGGACCAATTTAAAAGATATTCCATAAAGTGAAGATATATGTGCCCATATGTTTTCTTTTTTGATGATACATTATATATAGAAGCACTAGAACCTTCAAAAGATGCTCAAAATTGCGCTGTCAACATAGGCCTAGTGTACAAATTAGACAACACATTATCTTTCTTTTCAGTTTTTGGAATATATTTTAAATTGATTCAATATTGGAGGAGGAAATAGGCGAGAGCAAAACCTCGAAGTATGGCTTTTTATTTATGAAATTCAGTTGGATGTCTGCGACCACATTGACCCTTAAATTCACACCGTAAATTCTCGACTATGTGTGCGTGCGCCTGTTTTCGCTGTCTGTATGAAGCTGATCTTAGTGTTTTTTGATTCATCTTTTTCCATTCCTGGTCCCACTATTCAGGGTCGGGTCACCTCACTTTCCTGCACCAAGTTGTTCTGTGTTATCTGTATCTTTCTGTTTAGTGGCAGATCCGCGGCTATTGAAAAACCTTCACGCCTCGGGCAAGGCTTTATGCTTTCGTTTTGCGGTACTGGATCAAACAGTTTTTCGAAGAACGTAAATAAATTGATGTTATTGGGTTTGGTGATGTTTATGCAATAATAAAATACCTTATTATCTCCCGTTCATATATTTCTGTTTGATATAGACTAAACTGTATGTATCAAATGTACGACATTTGTGTATACGTACACAGGTACCAATCAATCATCTATTTTAAGACAATTAAGAAAAGTAACGAATTCTCGTCGAACGTCTTACGTCTTGCTCCTAACATAACAATAAGTAAAACAAACGAAGCGTATATACAATTTATTTGGTCCTGAAAATGGTAATAAAAAAAGCTAATTTAAAACTCAGAAACCCGAGGATCAGTTCAGTTCCACCGACTGCACAGCATGATTTTTCTTGTTTACAGCTTTTTAGTTCGCTTCTTAAGCAGTCGGGTTTCTGAGTTTTAAATAAGCTTTTTAGTTCGCTTCTTAAGCAGTCGGGTTTCTGATTTTTAAATTAGCTTTTTTTATTTACAACTTTTTAGCGAATATTTTTTTTATAAATACTTTTAAACATATAAGTGGTATATATTTTGTAATCACCTCTAAAAACCCTTCATTTTCCCATTCGATGGGATGCAAAGAAAAAAAAATTGCAACTTCTAGAATATGGCGCCCAAAATCCTGCATGTTTCTTTTTTTAACGGCACTTTTCTTAGAACACTTGGGCGGCCAAGACCTATCTATCGATGTCTTAATTATAAAAATCCGTCAAGTGGTTTGAAAGATACGAGGTAATAAAGAATATTACATACATACAAACATACATACATACAGGATACGCGCGAAAAACATAACCCTTTCCTTGCAGCCGGGTAAAAAAGAACTCTCAAAATTGCAAAGATTATTCGAGGGTGGACCCACCGAGATAATAATAATATGCTGATAGAGTATATGATATATAGTAAACATCATCATCATTTCAGCCAAAAAAGTCCACTGCTCGACATATGCCTCCCCCAGGCGTCACCACATTGATGGATCCCGTGCGTCTTGCATCCAGCGCTTTTCCGCAAACTTAACCAGGTCGTAGGTCCCGCTTAGAGGAAGGCCTTCCAACGCATCGTCTTCCAGTTCGCGGTTGCCATTCCAGAACTTTTCGGTCCCATCAGCCATCCGTTTTGCGAGCAATACTACTTAAGTTCGCAATTCCTCGGGCTATGTCGGTAACTTTGGTTCTCCTACGGATATCCTCATTTCTGATGCAATCACGCAAGGAAACTCCGAGCATAGCCCTTTCTATTGCCCTTTGGGTGACTTTAAGCTTTCTGATAAGGCCCATTGTGAGCGACCACGTCTTCGGCAACACACAAAGGTTATAGACTTTTGTCTTCAGACACTGCGGTAAATTGGACGATAAGATACCGCACAACTTCCCGAACGCCGCCCAGCTGAGTCAAATTCAACTGTTGACCTCTTTTTCGATGTTGGACCTACCTAACTGGACCGTTTGTCCAAGGTAGACATAATCCTTCACAACTTCGAGTTTAGAATCGCCGACCTTGATAAGAGTGGGTGCAACATGGGCATTCAACATCACCTTGCTTTTGTCCATTTTCATCCTAAGACGCTTGGCAGCTATACTGAGGTCATCGTGCATTGTACTGAGGTCCTCCATGGTCTCAGCCATGACCAATATATCGAAGGTGAGTGATGTACTCGCCATTGAAATTCAGGCCTAGACCTCTCCAGTCCAGAACCATGAAGACATCCTGCAGTGCAGCGGCGAACAGTTTTGGAGATATATCGTCTCCCTATCTCACGGCTCGCTGTAGAAGGATAGTTCTAATCCTGGAGTCGGACTGACATGGTGGCGTTTTCATACAAATACTTTAGCACATTGATGTACAGGTAGTCGATTTAGCACCGGTGGAGAGAGTGCAGTACAACCCGAAGACTTTCTCGTAGTCCACAAGCGCTAAGCATAGAGGCAGGTTATACTCTTCGGACTTCTATATAACCTATCTCAGCGTATGTGTGTGGTCCACGGTGCAAATGCCTGCTCGGATACCAGCTTGTTCGGGAGGCTGGAAAAAATGAAACATGCGCATGGAGTACTGTTCTCATCTCTGGGACGGATCTACCAAATACCAGCTTGACGCACTAGAGTCGATCGAAAAGCGAGCCAAGAGGCTCATTGGCGATGAGGCGCTGGTCAAGTCAAAGCTCCAGAGTCTTGAACATCGTCGCCGAGTTGCCAGCCTGTCGGTTTTTTATCGGTTACATTTCGGGGAGTGTGCGATGGAATTGCACGATATAATTCCACCTAGCCCGTTTCATCATCGGACTACCAGACGTATGGCGATGCGCCATCGATACATAGTAGACATCCCACCCATACGCACAAAACATTTTGGGAACATTTTTATTATGCGTACAGCTAAGGAGTGGAATTCCCTACCGATAGCTACAATCTAGGGGTCTTTAAGTCAAGAGTGAATAGGTTATTTCTAGGTAAGCGTGTTTCACCGTCGACCACATGATCGCTTACCATCAGGTGAGATTGTGGTCAAACGCGAGCCTATAGGACATAAAAAAAAAACACTCGTACAGGGTAATTAATGGCCGGGATGTCTTCGGTGTAAAGTTGGGTTAATCTTGCTCTTGGGTCGATTGCTAGTTATAAGTAACTCAAAGGTTTCTTGGAAGAGAACTCCGTTTGGGGTTAAGCTCGCCTTTGTACTAAAACTTTGTTATGATTTTGTTTAAATGTATTGTTTGGTGTACAATAAATAATCAAGAATTAAATGGCAAACTCTCGTCGAACATTTTATTCGTAACTTACCTTTTTTCTTACTCTAAACATTTTTTCCTAAAAATTAAAAAAAAGGACTTTTAAAATGGAAAATGTTAATAATTTGGTAATAAAGTATAATATTTAATAGAAAGACTAACAAATAATTAGAGAGATTAGAGATTAGAACTAGCAGGAGCAATCATATTGACTGTCCAAAGGAAATCTTATAACATAGGCTTACATTCTAAAAAAGTTGTAAGCATCACAAAGTCCCATTGACTTTCACTTTAGCTAAATTACTTTTAGTATCCTTAATCCAAAACTTTACTCCACAAAATGCTTGAACATGTTTAATCCAATGCGCTAAAAATGAAGTTTCCTAAGCAATTTCGTTCATATACTTAACAAAGAATCCCCTTTTTAACAGAATTCTTCAGCTTTATTGGGCTATTCAAACACCCTTAAGAGTAACTCAAAAAGTTCGACGAAGCAGAGAAAACTTATGAGTTACTAGAACAGCCAAAACGTTCTATAATAATGTTTCATATTTTATTGGGTAAGTGCAGAAATATTGGGTGAAGGTAATATATTTTCTTGGATATTTTATTTTATGTGTAGTAACTAACTGAGAATGGAAGGGGAATTCTTTCATATAGCCTTTTTCAGTTCAATGAATAAATTCGTAAGAGTTACTTTCAAGTTATGTTGGGTGCGTGTACGGACTAAACCTTTTCATCTTGGTAATGATATGTGCTCGTGGCCCTGTTAAAATAACTTATATCTAAATATTATTGGATATATTCGATCAAGGGTCAGACAGGTTGGCAAGTTAAATCATCATCAGTAGACGGAACAAGGTGTTCTAGACAAAGCGTCATTTCAAAAATAATTTTAACAATAAAATAAAACCCACTTCCAAAACAAAACACTACAAAGCGAAAAATAACTTACTGATCCAACATCGGTGTCTTTGGTACCTATTGTTTTCCGTTTTTTGACACCGGCTGTGGGCGTCCGGGGTGGATGCGAAACGCACAGGACCGATCAGTGAAGCGACACTTGGCCTACGCCAAAGACGTCCACGGCTTGACATGGTCCAGCAGTGGACGTCTTTCGGCTGATGATGATGATGGCATTAAAATATTTATAACATGTAAGTTGTTTATTTAATACCCGATACATATGGAATAGTTTGTACCTAACAATTTCAGATGACAATATTTTCTGGTTTCATACTTTTTAGAGCGTGATTTTTCAGTAGCCAGGTTTTTGTTTTTGAACTTATTTTTTGAAGAAAGAATATCACTTGAATCTGCTTGGTAATCATCCTTCTTACATCTGCCTCCTGCTGATTTTAGAAATTACTCCCACGGTATGGCACAATTATGGCACGCATTTCTGGTGAGAAATTGCTAAAACAATTTTTAAATAATATGATGTAGGAAACAATGTTAAAGTTTTCATGTACCCCCCTGATTTTAATGTACCGAATGCACCGCTGAATACCAATAAGCTTCTTGATAACCTTTATACCAAGCTTAGTAGATGTGTCGGCGATGCTCGTTTTTGTTATTAAAAACAAGTAGCTCCCTGATCCGCATTCCTCAATGGAATCTCGGCATCATCCTGCCTGTAATCCCTTTTTGGCATTAGACGACACGCACAGTAAGGGGAGGGGGTTTTCTTTTCCGGCATCCGTGTGGCTCGGATTAGGGATAAACTACAAATACATTAAATTCCCGAACGTTCCCTGTTTGAACTGCGCTTAGCTATCGCTCAAGCTAAAGCTGGCAATTTTCATCCTGATTGAAATTTTACTCGTTGGGAAATCATTCGAGTAATCTATACCAATTTTATAAAGAGTAAAGATTTTTATGATTGTTTTTTTGTTTGTGCCGAATAGGCTCCGAACGATGGACCGATTTAAAAAAATCTTTCACCAATAGAAAGCTACATTATTCCTGAGTACCATAGTTTTTTTAAATCCCGAAAACAGGTCCTGTGGGGTGGTCCACGGGAGCGAAGCCGCGGGGAACAGCTAGTGTTACATAACCTCACGACTGTATTTCTCAAAGGGTAAGGCAGAGGTGCACCTACACTACAACCGCATTTCCCAAGTTATGTTAGTCCTATGTAATAGAGGGGGGAGACTTTTGCCATCAACCATGCGCAAACTCTGCGCACCTGCATCCGCACTGGGCCCTCGTGGAATAAGACCCATCCCCTCTCTCACAGAGAGGTGCCCTGCATCCCAGCAGTGTGAACATTATAAGGTTGATGATGATGATGATGATTGATGCAGAAATTCCAGATGGGAAAACAAATAAAATTTTGCCCGACCCAGGAATCGCACCAGTGACCTTATACTCAGCAGAAGCGCTTTCGACGACTAGACCAACGAGACAGTTAGTGGAGTATATAGAAGTGTTCATTGGTGTATATAGAATTTAGGGCCATTCCGTGAAAACTTAACTCTTGCTGCACATTAATGACCTGCTAAAACCTTGAACCTTTGGGTATGCACATGACAGCACTGTTGCTGAGAGATACGTGTCTGGCCTACGGGCTACTGGGTCTCAAGCCCGGTCTCTTCGGGAAGCCATGGTTGAGCGCTTAAACCTGTCTTTGGAGGCAGTCTCCGAATGGGGCAATGCCAATCTCGTCAGTTTCAATGCTGTTAAGACCCAGGCGTGTCTTTATCCCCAAAAAAGCTCCAACCTTCCGTGGTGTAACCGTGCCGATAACAGACCATCTCGACCTTCTTGGTGTTACGTTAACATCGACCCACAATTTTGGTCCATTCATTGAGGCTAAGGTTCAATTGGCTGCAAAGAAGTTGGAGATCCTTGCGAAGGTGGGACGGTACTTTACGCCTGAACATCTGCTGAACTTGTATAAAGCGCAAGTTCGGTCATGCATAGAGTACTGCTTTCATCTCTGGGACGGATCTGCCAGGTACCAACTTGATGCGCTTGAGTCGATTGACAGACGGGCCAAGAGACTTATCGGCAACGATAACGAATTGAACACCGACGACTAGTTGCCGGTTACATTTCCGGGAGTGTGCGATGGAACTGCACAATTTGATTCCGCCTAGCTCTTTCTATCATCGGACTACAAGACGTACGGCAATGCGCCAAAGGTAGATGGTGGATATTCCACCCATACACATAAAGCGTTTTCAAAATTATTTCATTGTGCGTACAGCTAAGGAGTGGAATTCCCTGCCGGAGTCTTTGTTTCCTGATAGCTACAACCTAGGGGTTGTCAAGTCAAGAGTGAATAGGTTACTTCTAGGCAAGCGTGCTTCACCTTCGACCACGTCATCACTCGAGATCATCAGACGGGATAGTGGTCAAACGCGAGCCTATAACAAATAAAATTAAAAAAGAGTTAGTTACTAACTCAAGATTAAATTAATATAATTAAAATGTCATACATAAATGTCATAATTAACATGGGGTTAGCTAATAACTCGGAGTTAGAAGGGTGATTCAGGTCGATGCAAGCGGGCCTTAGTCATTTAATTTTGTTGTTAGATTTTACTATCGGCACATTTCAATTTAAACCCATCTAATTAGCTTTGCAAGCTCTATTTATAATACTATTGAATTTATTAATGCATTATATCCTTTAATTTCGAGTCCAGCGGACCATTTAATTGGCTCTAGTGGCACTTTATTATGTTCGCTTAATTTATGGTTTTAATTAAATTTTATCTAAATTAGAATATAATTTGATTATAGTTTGAAACTTTACTGTTTTGTTATAAAATAACAAGATTGAAATTAGTTTCGCTGAAAATGATTAACTTAAATCAGATAGAGATTCAACACTTCAAGTTCAAAAGTTACAAAATACTGCACCAAAATGAATTACCCAAAGCTGACTTAGTGCCCTACAAAAGATACTTAAGTAATTCCAAATGCGTATTTCAAGGATAATTATGTTTTTATAGGCAAAGGGATTTAAAGTTTTCAATAGGAATTTGAATGGTGTGATGACCCTTAAACGTAGATCAGATAACACTTACGTACGAAAGTCTTTAAGTTATGTATGAGAGTAAAACAAAACAGAACTTTAGTTCCAACGAAGACAATAGGTCCAACCCAACAAACAAACACACTGACACAAACAACGGATATAGACAGCAACATTCTAGAATAGAACGATCTGTAATCTAATCCGTCGCGCACGATTAGTCACGAAATGTTCCCACATTTACCTCTGCACCGTCTATAAAACTGTCACCGCTTCAAACGGATTTTACTAACACACAGAGTAAACACCACAAAACATAAATATTGGAGCACGGTAAATCTAGGTTACATTCACAATAAAAGCCAGACTCAAGGGCGTCGTAAATTCATGTAGTCAAAATTTTGTCGGCCTGAATAAGTGAAATTTAGATATAATGGATGAGGAAATCTTAGGAATGGAAGCCAAGTGTTGTGCATAATAAGACGCTTTAAGGTTTTACGGCACTTATGAAGCTGTAAAAGAAAGGTATGTAATTGGCTGACTTCAAGAAAAGATGTTAAGGGACTTGGAGAATATGACTTCTGGGAAGCCAAGCTTTCAAATGGGACTCCAACATGGTTGCTCATAAAATAGCGTTTCAAACTTTGTATATTTGATCATGTGTGTTTGAATTCAATCCTATAAATATTCTGCATGATATAATACTTTTATGCCGGTTATAATTAATGATCCCTTCGCTATAATTAATGAAGCATTTTTATTTTTTTGCAGTATTCTAGTATGCTTTTTCTACATTACCTTTTGCCTAAAATTCAAAAACATTATCTTGCTGAAATTAAAAAGAAAATCAAAAAATTTGATTTCCAGATTTATTATCACAATTGCTTCAGGATATGAAAGTGTTTCATCGAATATTACTGGGTGCTAACTAATTTTGTTCAATATCAGATTTTCTATCGTTCCACCAGAAATCCAATTATTTTCTAATTACAATTTCAACTAGGTGTTACCTTCGGAATATTTTATTTGGGACGTCGTCGTGTCCTTTTCAACCTAAACGTTTACTGGAAACCGCATTATGGCTATACCTTTTTAGGGTTCCGTAGCCAAATGGCAAAAAACGGAACCCTTATAGATTCGTCATGTCTGTCTGTCTGTCTCTCTGTCCGTCCGTATGTCACAGCCACTTTTTGCCGAAACTATAAAAACTATGCTTTTGAAACTTGGTGAGTAGATGTATTCTGTGAACCGCATTAAGATTTTCACACAAAAATAGAACACAGACAGTAAATTTTGGGGGTTCCCATACTTGAAACTGAAACTAAAAAATATTTTTTCATTATACCCATACGTGTAGGGTATCTATGGAGAGGTCTTCAAAAATTATATTGAGGTTTCTAATATCATTTTTTTTCAAAACTAAATAGTTTGCGAGAGAGACACTTCCAAAGTGGTAAAATGTGTGTGTGTCCCTGTAACTTCTAAAATAAGAGAATGATAAAACTAAAAAAAATATATGATGTACATTACCATGTAAACTTCCACCAAAAATTGGTTTGAACGAGATCTAGTAAGTAGTTTTTTTTTAATACATCACAAATCGCAAACCGCAATTTTCCCATTTCAGAACCCTTCGTGTGCGAGTCCAACTCGCACTTGGCCGGTTTTTATTATTTGCCGTCGCTTTACTTCTCGATATTGTTTTGGTATGTTTTTTTTATATTTTGTTTCAAATGTTCTTAGACGCCTACGGAGCTACGTTTACGATTTGGATGGTCCATGTTTTAAGATAAAGCAGTTAAGTAACATTAAAAAATATTGAAAAAACAACTGCGTTGATAAAAAAATAACACGGAAACTCTTTTGTATAATTTTGTATTTACATATCCGTGCACCTTGTTTTTTTGCATCATAACATCAAATTTATACTTCTTACCATAGCCACTTAGAAACTTACAAAACCTACTGAACATTCCAACACGAACATCAAAGAACTTAAGACATCTTATTCTGTAAAATTCGTATCGCTTAATCCATCCGCTTGCCCAAATAACCCACTCGGAATGTATTTCGTACGTGCGGCCTGTCATAAATTATTTCCAAAGGACAGAGAAGATTGGTGAAGCGTCAAACCGGAATAATTCCTTGAGGAATACGGATGCGTAGGATTTTGAACTACTGAATGGATTAGTATTAGATGGGTTAACGGCTAAAAGCTTGGTAGTACATGTCTTGAATGATTGTTGTTAAATAAAATTTTGCTATGCTTTGATTTTGTGGGTAGTATCATGAGCATTGATGACCTCATGAAAACTGACTACTTGGTTGATTTGAGACTCTAGACAAGTGGCATTCAATGTAAGGCATTGATCACCTGTTTTTTCGATATCGCTTGTCAATCCTACACAATTTTACCTTTTTGACAAGCAATCAATAGCCTAAGCGCAACTACTGAACTTAGGGAGTTGGTTCGGATTACCAGGTTACACAAAGGGTATACTCGCTTTTTTATCAGAAAATTCTCCAGAAAAACTGAGTTCTTTTTTTCGTGTACTATTTTAATAGTATGCGTCATGCCTGGCGCAAATAAAATCTTTCACTTTCTTTCCTTATTTAAAATATTTGACAATGTATTTGCATGCCCAGTGGAACCTGGAAGCTTTGTCGCCAGGCTGAGCTGAGTATAAAATCTTAGGTTCATTTCGGGCGCACGGTTGGCGCAGTGGTTGAGTGATTGACTGATGCGCTGCGTGGGTTCGATTCCCGCACGGAACAAATACTTGTATGACCTACGGGTAGTTGTACCGGCTCTGGGTGTTGTGTATGTGAGTTTATATGTTTGTAGACGCACCCACGATACAGGAAGAAATTCTAAGTGTGGGGCAAAGTTTAAAAAAAAACCGTTTGATGCAGGGGCAGTATCTAATCAGAAAAACTAATAAAAGCCGGCCAAGTGCGACTCGGACTCACGCACGAAGGGTTCTGTGCCATTCTCCTAAAACACGGCAAAAATATCACGTTTGTTGTATGGAAGCCCCACTTAAATATTTATTTTATTCTGTTTTTAGTATTTTTTGCTATAACGGCAACAGAAATAGATCATCTGTGAACATTTCAACTGTCTAGCTATTACGGTTCATGAGATACAGTCTGGTGATAGACAGACGGACAGTGGAGTCTTAGTAATAGGGTGCCGTTCTTACCCTTTGGGTAAGAAACCCTAAAATCACAATGATACTGGCTATATGCTTAAATATTATGGCAATAGCCAGTGTGCTATAAATAAATAAATTTAATCTCAAAGATACCTCTAAAGTTTTATTAAATTAATTTTGGATTCAGGCTCATGGAATATTTTATTAAAGTGATGAACTTTTGTGACTTCTAGCTCATACGTTCCAACAGTCTTATATTTTTAGAAGCATGAACAGGATACCGGTAAATGTAATCTTTTTATAGGCCGTAGTTCGGATACCAAACCATTTTGATCCAAGAAAAATTGAATAGAACGTGCATAAGAAATCAGATCTGAACAATGTCCATTGTTGAACATTGAGATAATATATACTACGTACTAGTACATTATTATGGTTTATTCCCATCGGCCACCCCCAAGTTGCCACCCCGGTGGCCGATGGGAATGATTTAGTGAAATTTCCTACCTTCCTTTATTCCCATCTGCCACCGGGGTGGTGGATGACACTAACTAGTGGCGTTTGCCGGTTTATTCCCATCTGCCACCTTCATAAGTTTAGTCAGGTGGTTGATTCTCATGACCGTAAAACGGGGTGAATAGAAAAATATCAAGAAAGTTTCAAGGTTCATATTTGACTATTTTTCTTTAAAGGATTTTGGTAGAATTTTAAACCATCAACATTTTTTCTTTGAGTTGGCAACAATTTTATGACATTTTTTTTGCGTTCTTTTAATAATCTCCTCTTGTTCTGTCCTTCTCATACTACAGATTTTGTTTACTCTTCCTTCCATATTAACTAGTCCATTCTTCCTTCTATATTCAGTTCATTCTTCTTTGGAATGTGTTTCTTATCTGTACACACAATTAAAGTATTCGCAAAACGCTTTTTGCGTATGGGTTGGATGTCCACCATTTACCGATGGTGCATAACTGTGCGTCTTGTTAGTATATAACCTTATTAGTATCTTCGTTCGTTTTCTTTCTTCTTCGTTTTTCAAGTCAGCCTGAAGTGCTAGTCTATCTTCGAGCGTTGAAATAGTGACAAAAACTTTCATGTCCTTGGCAAAGCATAATAGTTTGGATGAATGGAGGCTCTGATCGATATCGTTCACACATACTACAAACAAAAAAGGACCGAGGAACGAACCCTGAGACACTCCGCTGGGCAAGTTTACCCAACTAGACATATAATTATTGAGAACTACTGCTTGTGTCAGAAGAGAACCAAGAGGTGCCCACGGATGTAGCTTCTTTATCAGGGTATTGTGGTCGAGCCGATCAAATGCCTTACTACAATCTGTGCAAACCACATCGATCTGCTTACCGTTATCCATAGCATCCGTAATCAAACCATTGAATAAAATCAAATTAGAAATGGTAGACCGTCCTTTTAAAAATCCGTGCTGAAAAAGCTAGCAAAGGCGGATATAACTGGTTATAGACAATCCTCTCAAATATTTTAGCTATAATGCACAGCTTGCATATAGGCCCATGATTAGTAATCTCTTTTTTATACCCCTCCTTATGTACGGGTGAAATAAAAAGAGATTTTTATAATATGGGGACAAGACCTTGAGTCAGACTTCCAAAAACCAAAATTGAAATAGGTAGGGCAATGTAAGGCGCGCATTTATAGTTAGAAATTTAGATGATATTATTAAGTTATCAGGGCCAGCACTTTTAGTTGGATCCAAGTAACAAAGTAAACCGGTCGCAGCATCAACATTCACTTTTATATGACAAATGTCATGAGAATCGCCCACAACCCCGGTGGCAGATGGGAATAAAGGAAGGTGGCAGATTTCACTAAATAAGTCCCATCGACCACCAGGGTGGCAAACGCCACTAGTTAGTGCCATCCGCCACCCCGGTGGCAGATGGGAATAAAGGAAGGTAGGAAATTTCACTAAATCATTCCCATCGGCCACCGGGGTGGCAACTGGGGGGTGGCCAATGGGAATAAACCATTATTATTACCTCTATGTTATTGAAAACTTAAGATCTATCCACAAATATCAGGGCCGTACCCAGGACGTGGACACACCGTGCCCCGCAGGGGGTTAAACAAAATATCTGTGTGTATATTTTATATGAACTCGTTCACACACGTCCATGCACGGGCCAGTGATGGAGCGTCAATGCCTGGGCCCGGCCCTGTCACGTCCTGGGCACGGCCTTGATATGTGTGGATAGACCTTTATACTCCGTCCAGCCTGTTATTATGCATTTGACAGATGCACGCTTATGAAGGAGCACATAATTATAGGTCTACCAGAATCTCATGGCATTTCTTATTTTTTTTTAATTGTGATTTTCATATGGCAATGTCAATTTTGATATTATCTCGAAAATTTGTTATTTTTGTGAAAATGTCGTAAAACCCACTTCTATCTCAAGCGAGACATATTGTTTTCAATGTGTATCATAAAATAAGGGAAGAAGAAAGCGTAAATCAAACTCAATCTTTGATTTTAAAGTGCGTCGTAGAGTGGACCGGTAAGTTGGACTGACTTGTTTTGATACTTTTAGTTTATTTTATATTTTTCTTACTTAATTTTTATTTCTTTCCATTACTATTATATGGTTAATACACAGGGCACATCGAATGATGGCCGGAAGGAAATGGCAACAGTAATGTAACTGTTACTAATTCTTCGAAAAGATATTGATTTTAACGGAGATTGAGAATCTTTGACGTAAGAAAAATATTAAGTAATAATCTGCGCAGTGGGACGTGTATATAGACGGGCGTTTTTGGCGGGCTTTTGTCGAGTGAAGTTCAGTGCCTGTTAATATTATTTGCAAATTGATTCCTAGTGGATATTGTGATATATTATTGGTGTAGTTTTGTGTCTCAACTGTTTACGCAACTGGACAATTTGTAAAATCATTGAGAGAAGCGATCTCGGGATAGTGGAGCGGAGTATTTTATTGTAGTTTGACTGCATCTGCAAAGA
Organism: Orthosia gothica; assembly: GCA_949775005.1. Classification (NCBI taxonomy): domain Eukaryota; kingdom Metazoa; phylum Arthropoda; class Insecta; order Lepidoptera; family Noctuidae; genus Orthosia; species Orthosia gothica. Next base: position 28,553,084 of record OX459048.1, read on the forward strand.
TTACTGGGAAGACTGACTCGATACAATTTGCTGCCAAATACTCCAAAAAACATTAGAATCTGTTACATCCGCATTCTAATGCATACTAAAGAATAAATATAAGATCCAAAACTCTTTCCAAAGACGTGGCTAAAAGGTCCTAGCAACCAGGCCATAAAACTTACATAAAAAAGTATATATAGACTGATGATGATGAATGACTATAAGTAACATGATACATTTTATTATTTTTTACAGACTTTATACATAAAGAGATTGGTTTTGAATATGTTAAATGCCAATGAAAAAGAACCATTTTGATGGAGAGAGATGACATAAAACTACAAAGATACAAGTTTTTGAAATGCCAGTGGAGTTCATGAAATCGTATTCTAGTTCTGAATGAGGTTTTTAGTTATTAGTATGATTTAAATGATATATAATAAATTAGTACATAAATTAATATTCAATTGATTTATTTTTCCTATGTTAAGAACCCGATGTATAACAACATTATTCATACACATACCTATAATACTCACAGTGGATCTTTGTGTCTCTGAAAAAGACCCCGCGCAGTAGCTTTTTTTGTGTCAATGTTGAAGGTGAAGATAGCATTGTATAACTATCTCTTTCAGTCGCTTATGTATGTCACATCATCCTATCTCGCTTACTCTATGCAGTATACTCGATGACAAACTGTTTCTTACGCAATGGTTGGCAGGACCATGTTCAAAGACACAAAGATCCGCTGTGACTACTATAATATAGGTACCTCATGTTCATTAATACTAAAGACATAAATAAAAAAAACTTTTTTGCAAAAAAATACTACCGACTTGCAAATGAAAAACTACAAAGTGAAAAATAACTTAACTCTTGGAAGTCGGTGTCCATATCGAAAAAAAATGTTACCTACGTAAGACACCGACTTCCAAGAGTTAAGTTATTTTTCACTTTGTAGTTTTTCATTTGGAAGTCGGTAGTATTTTTTTGCAAAAAAGTTTTTTATTTTTCCCTTTTTACTTTGCCTACGCAATAGATACGCAAGTTGTTTCCTAAGGTCCCTATAACGCCGAATAGATTACCCGAATAAAATGAAACTTGAACATTACCGGTGAAATGAGAGATCTGCGTACCCCTTTAGAGCGTACTGGCGTGATTTTATGTTATGAAATGGTATAAACAATAAACAGACATGCGATTGCAGCAATCCCGAGAGTGTTGCCGTTATTTATTGAAGAGTTCTTTTATATATCTCCGAAGTTCTTGATCAGACCTTTACCAAATTAAAATGGGACTAATATCAAAACATACTCTTCCAAACTAAAAAAGAATTTTCAAAATCGGTAAACAATTGACGGAGATATCGGTGAACATAAACAAAAAAAAAAAAAAAACAAACAAAGTCGAACATAGAACCTCCTCCTTTTTGGAAAGTCGGTTAAAAATTAAACAGTATCAAGATCGTTTAATCCAATTTCCCCAGTATTGCACACAACAAATTTTTATTTCCACATTTGCCATGAGATTCTGGTAGACCTATAGTCACAGGCAACCATCGACAATAAAATGCAACCCATCATGGACGCTTACAATAGTGAAGCGACGTGCTCTTTAACCACTATATTTCGATGATTTAAATTCATAAATGAATCGTATTATGTATCAGTAAAATAAAGTAGTATTTTTATTTATCAATAACATATGTAAGTAAGGCTAAATATTGAAAAAAGTCATATTGGATTCCTAACTACAGAAACATTTAAATTTAGATATTTAAAATCATTGAAAATGTAACAGTTCATTTTAATACATAAAACATAGTCATTTAAACGCCTTGGTATGTCTATAAAACAAAACAAAATATTGAGCAAAAATAAAATACTTATGTGTTAAATCGATTAATTTTTTTTCGTAAATAAAGCCGATTGTTGTATGAAATCGAATCGGTGACACATTAGGTCATCACTAAATGACAAGGTTTTGAGTTGTCAAAACTAAAATTACAGGCTGTAAGGAATATACACAGTTTTCAAAGTTCAATCTAATCGCAAAAGAAGCTTTGGGCCAAATAACAAAAAAATCTGGTAACAATCTAATGGGGATAAAATATCAAGGCAAATTATCTCGACCAGATTTTTCCCCGCAGATTTGCTCTCGGGGTCTGTCTCACGGTTATACAAGCGTAATTTTTTTACAGGCCGAAAATCCGTTCTTGACAAATATGCCATTGCTCACAGAACAGAATTGCCTTCTACCAGTTAAGTCCAAGTACCCGAGAAATTCTGGAGTAGCGACCGTGTACCGAAGATGCAGCTTTGGAAGATCCCTCATACGGTGGACTAATGACCTGGGGAAGGCTGCGGGAATCCACGGAATGCGAGAAGCACAGGACTTGTCGATGGGGTTATACTTTAGTGAGGCTTATGTCTAATAGTGGACTCACAGCTGAAATGATGATGATGCAAAAGCCTTCGGGCATTCAACGTGAAAGAATTCTCGTATCCAGATCAGTAATTTTACATATTACATCTTACAAACAAACAATCGAAATATTAAGTTTCATTTTAAATAATTTGTTTAGATTTTGACTATGGAAAACACATACATACATAAACTCACGCCTTTTTCCTATGGGGGTAGGCAGACACTATAGAAAGCCACCTGCTACTATCCTTACATACTTCTTTTGCTTCACACACATTCATAAAACACCATTACCAAATAAATACACATATACAATAGCAAATAAATACTAATACTTTTACCAGAAAAGTACTACGTTTTTTACCACATGACCACAGAAAACCAACCAAAAAGATATGAACCCGACAACTGAACAACAATAAAACATAGATAAAACGGTAGCACTACAGAAACTGTGTCGTAATAAATTATATTATGTTCGCATAGAGTATATAATATCTCAGGGATGGGACCACTTTGGAGCTTGCAAAATGCGGATATTGCCACTGCCCCTTTATCTCTGACCTGTATTACCGCACTACAGGAGAGAGAGAGATCTTCCTCTCATTTTTACTTTTCACTGCGGGCCAGACGAAGTGCAAAATAGAAGAGGGCTTTGTTCAGCAGTCGAAGTCATTTGACATTCCAAATAATCATATGAAACTTTAATCCATTGCACCTATGAATAAAGCCAAAAAAGCCTAAACAAATCGACGGCGAACCAAATCAAATCAAATATTCATTTGCTAAAAACATATTAGTTACAGTAATCTCTAAGCAAGCGTGCAAAATCCATACTAGTCTATCTTCTATCTAAATATATAAAAGTGAAAGTATGTATGTATGTTCCTTATAGACTCCGAAACGGCAGGATTGATTTCAAGAATTCTTTAACCGCTGGGAAGCTACACTATCCCCGGGTGACATATGCTAATTTTTATCTCTGTTTTCCCACGGGAACGGTAACTACGTAGGTGATACCGCTATGCGTCCTATTGTAATATTATAAATTCGAAAGTAGATTTGCGTGTGTATTTTTTTGTATGTATATAACTGTACTATTTTGATATATTTTAGGAGATTTGATCTTTTAGGATGACAGTGGTTACTTTTTTATCGGGAGTACGTTTCGTACAATTTCCAACTTTCCGCCAGGTAAAGTCAATGGCTGGTAAAAGTTAACTCATTATTATAATGGGATACACTCTAATACACTCAAAGTGTCAAAATTACATTGCCTTGCCGTAGTTGGCCTGCGGGCCGTAATTTCCCCATCCCTATTCTATATTGTCAAACATATGGCCGCGTGTATCGTCTAATAAGATTATATCGGTGGCACGTGTCGGGTTCGTAGACTGCAGTAGTGGTTGAGTAGAAATAGTAGCATTTTTATTTCACTCTTTTATTTGATAAGTTCGTTTTTGACCACTATCTCGCCTGATGTTAAGTGATGATGTGGTCGGCGGTGAAACACAGTTGCCTAGAAGTAAACTATTCACTCTTGACTTAAAGACCCCTAGGTTGTAACTATAAGGATACAAAGACTCCGGCAGGGAATGCTACTCCTGAGCTGTACGCACAATTAAAGTATTTGCAAAACGTTTTCTGCGTTTGGGTGGGATATCCACCTTGTACCTTAGAGCATTTAACCTATGGAGATGGCATAGCTGGGCTTACCCCTCTGCCAAAGTAGCTTGGCCATATGACCATACGCGTTATATAAAACTAATTCATTCGCCGACCGCCGCCATTGTGTATCGTATTGAGTCGTAAGTAAGTTCTCCGAAAAAATGGTTAATTGTGCGGTTTCCTCTTGCAAAAAGCGAGCTGCCACTTTCAATTTGCGAAGCCATGGTGTTTCCTACCACATATAAGTATAAATTATACATCAACATAGTTTTATTTAAGAACAATGTCGAAATACTGTAGCATGTGGGGCAAATTAATCGGGGATGGTAATATTGTGTGACAGTGTTGTAGTTTTGTTTTCAGTTACTGTTGCTGAGTAAGAAAATATGACTGCACATTGGACAAACAGAGGCACTAGACAACGTTTCTTTTGATGTTAGCGATTGCGATGGTTGAAATGCCAAAGTCTAAGGGTTTGATCGCCTGACATTGGGCGCCAGTTTAAAGTCACTACTTTAAATATGATCATTTATTGAACTTTACACGTTTTACAACAAGTAGCAGACACGTTTAAAGATAAAAAAACATTATAAAAAGCTTTACAATAGGGAATAATGACTTGAGTCGCGGCAAAGCTTGGTACGTCCGTTCCTATCGGCGGCCGATAGCGCTTGACAATTCCATAAATTTTTGTTTTTTCGCCGATTGCTTTCGCGACTCGTTTGTCGATAGAAGTTTACTTGAATAGAGCCTCAGGTTGCTGAAAAAAAGACTACCTAGTTGATAGTCGTAATCATGTTTAAGTTTTTGCTTCTACATAGGCCCTAGACAAGTGACATTCTATCAACGAAAGTGTGGCGATAGTTATTGTTAAAAAGACAAAATTGTATGGGATTGTCAAGTGATTATCGAAAACGACGTGATCAATCCTTTACATTTCGACAATTGCTGTCGCTAACATTGAATGCCACTTGTCTAGTGCATTACCTTTTTTCCTTGTCATATTTTGTCACAATATAGCCGCCAAAATTGCAGTTTGTGAGTGTGATATAAGTTTTGTCTTTGAGTTATTAATAGATCTAGATACTATGATAGAATAATCAAACATAACCTTTATACACGTGTATGACTAGATGTATGAACGTGACTGAAGCAAAAGAAGTATGTAAGGATCGTAGCAGGTGGCGTTCTGTAGTTTCTGCCTACCCCCATAGGAAATAGGCGTGAGTTTATTTATGTATGTAGAATCTTTGTTTGATACACAATATTATTTTGTGCAACAGTTAAAATTGTTTTTATACAATTTAAAGTAAAACTAATTCGAAATTCCTTGTATTACTCAACAAAATCATGTTTCAATATAGCACATACAAATGAAATTGTTTGTTTCAATCTCGATTATATTGCTGACAACACAGCAAAAGAAAAATATATAGTTTTTCATTGAACATGCCAGCACCCAATGTGATAAAATACCTCTCCGCTGGCAATACATTCTTGCTTCTATAAAAAATAAACAAAATTCCATTTGAATTGGTTTTAAATTTCGAACTCAGCAAAAATACAAAATGGCTAATATTATTCAATTTCAAAGTCCGTCCAAAATTAAGTTCATCTTTGACTGCTATGAAGACTAGTGGCATTAATTTTAATAATCCTCAGGGCCATTGCTTGCCATTGTCGGCCATTGCCATCCTCTTGCGGGAAAGTTCTGCAGAGTGGCTATTTTAAAGAATCTTTAGAGTTCAAAGTGCGAGTGACCATAACGAGCAACTTCTGTTCGCTTCACTGACCAAGCTTAGTTTTATGTGTGACTTCAACACTTTTATTTCGGTTGTGTGGGAATATTGAGACATTACAAATCATGGAAGTTTTGAACAAGAAATTCGAAGGCAAGATTCTACGGAAAACCTTTGCGGCAAAATCAATCGGTAATTGCTTAGATTAGATACCTTTAGTGCATGCCTACATCAGTAGATCGGAACGCAAGTACTGTTATAATTTAAACCACTCCATGAATCAAGAATTCTGTGGAAACGTGACCATTTTAATACATCCAGTCTTCTAGTTAATCTCCAAGTCACTCTTATTGATTGTTTGGCTCATAATAATCACAAAATATGTACATAGTTCAGATTGACAAATAAAATACCTATAATTTACAGACTTAACGACCTAAAAAGTAGGAAAAAGGCACCTAGGTAGAGCAAAAAACCGGCCAATTGCGAGTCAGACTCGCGCACGAAGGGATCCGTACCATAATCGCAAAAAACGGCAAAGAAATTACGTTTTTTGTATGGGAGCCCCTCTTAAATATTTATTTTATTCTGTTTTCCTCTATTCCTTTCCTTTCACCCTCTCTAGGGTTGATTTTGATTTGATTTGATTCATTAATTATCTTGCTCCATTTTTCTTGAGAACTTTGCAGTATATATCCCGTCCATCTTCTTCTTTACTAGCACATCTGATCATCTAGTTTTTGATCTTATGAAGATATTTCTTTTTCTGTCCTTTTTTTGTTTGACAACGATCATGCTCTTCTCCGTTGCTCTAGAGCAGTGTACTAAACTGTCCTTGTTAAGTTTAGTGAGGGACCAGGTTTCACAATCGTAGGTGGTAGATGGAAGATAACAGGTATCAAAAACTTTCCGTTTAATTTATTTGCTTATTTCAGGGGACTAAATGTGGGGAACTGCTTGTAGGTATTTCAGAGAGGACATACAGAACTTCCACAAAAAGCGCTAAATCATAACGTTTCCAAGACTATGATAAACACAATGTGAACAAATCCTCAAAGGGCTTCTAGACAATAATTTACTCAGACCATTCCAGTTGACTTGCCTCCAGTACTACCTATTTTCTTGTTGAAAATTAAATAGTATAGAGAAGGCAGGGCGTCGTTCAGCATCATTGCTCTCGCTTAGCTTTAGATCTGTTTATAGCAGAAACTGAAGTTAGATATTGAATTGATTATTTTTGATGTCGGTTTTTCTCTAGATATTAACTTTGCGCCATAACTTTTGTCTATCTCAGGTTCTAGAGTCCCCTCGCCGGTTGAATGACGTAATTACCGAAAAAAATAAAAAGCTATAGTTTCTCGCGTGGATCCACGTTTCGAGCATTGGAAGCATTTTTTTCCAGCTCGAATCATGTCCAACTGCTGATGCAAATCATAAGAGTGCACCGTGTCTATATCCAACACCATACAAATACAAAACGAATCCTATCCCCACTAACCAACCTGAACATGTCTTATCACTTAAGCCTCTGACACAATAACAGTTAATTGACTGCATGCAGACTGTGGAAGGCCCTACTCGATTAAAACGGCCATACACCGCTCCATTACGTCGCCACACACCAAGTTACAGTCGAATTTCATTATTGTCCTGTTTATACTATATTGTTTGTAGGTATTGTATGGCAGGAAAGGCTTGTTTAGATGGTTACATTCAGTTATGAACATACAATATATACAATAAATAATGATGAAATATATGAATATACAATCGCTTCAATATGATCTGTGATATGTGACACATGTTACAAAACAACTGAAAAAAATAAAAGCAACGTTGTAGTTCTTGGAATCTTTGATTACTAAGTTTGGAATATAATACGCATTCTGCTAGAGAGTTCGCATGCCCAGTGTGGCATCGATCCGTTCACGCTAGCGAAGTCGACATGGCACTAAATGACACCTGCCGCATCATAACTGGGTGTTGTGTCCACTGGCGGGTATACTCGTAGCTCCACCAGAAGTTCGTCGCGAAGTAGCCAGCCGCATCGAGAAGGACAAACAGGAACGGGACATTCAGCATGCCCAAATGAGCATCAACTCCAACCTGCGCGCCTGAAGAGTCGAAAGAGCTTTTTGAGACATACGACCTCCTCGAAAGCCAGCGCAACTGACGAGGAGTTTGAATTATGGAAACATACACAACCTACTCGTCCACACTTCATCACTCGAGTAGAGAATCTGCCCCCTGGAAACGTACTATAGTGGCCAATCTAGAAATCCCTAAATCAATTACGGACCCAGATTGGCCGCTGTAAAAACCACCTGGTCAAATGGAATATCATAGACCCATCCAAAACACAGTGCCAGTGTGGGGCCCCTTCGCAAGATATGACCCACTTCCTTGTCTGCCCTTCATGCCCGACCACCTTACGGGATTTGAACGAAGCAAATGATAGAACTGTCCGAGTAGCTACATACTGGTCGGACAAAATCTGAATGGTTGTATAGTTTGAGTTAATCGACACGTAGGAAGAATACGCATTTATATAAAAACAACACCTGTAGGTCATCGTCTAAATAATAAAGGACTTTGTAATCATAGGTTGTTGTATGATTTGTGTTTTAAAAAAGCAACATTTTAGTTCTTCGAATATTTGATCACTAAGCTTGGTATACGAATATTTACAAAAGAAACACAATGTATGTAGGTACGCGTGCGAACATTCGTGGAATCAATTCGAACAATATCAAATTTAAAACATTATCTACCTACTTTCTCGTAGAATTGAAGATTTTTGGGCAGGATGATTTCAGCAGAGAACTGGCGACAATGACTTGACTAACCTTTAGGCCAGGTAGAGCGATGATCGTGACAGTGTCTAGTAGCATTTAACATATAGGCAAGCGTGGTCCTTCATCCACCACAACATTGCTTATCATCATCATCATCATTAGCCTATTAATGTTCCCACTGTTGGGACACAGGCCTCCTCTTTGTGAGAGGGAATGGGCCGTAATCCACCACGCGGGCCCAGTGCGGGATGGTTGCTTATCATACGGTGAGATATTGGTTAATATAGGTTGGCGAACTATAAAAACATTGAGAATTAACAAAAATTGAATTTACTTAACGTACAATTACAGAATTCAGTTACTTATTTATTTAATAATTTAAGCACGTAAACGTGGAGCGGAAGACTTAATAACAGATATAGGCTGATGTAGATCATAAATATATTTAATAATTCTGTAGAAAAGTTGATTTTGTACATATTTTCCAAAAAAACGATTGTTAACATTTGGTATACAGGTAAGTAGGGTAGGTAAAATAGTATTCTATTAGGTAAGTAAGCAAGTTGGGAAGTTAGGTAGGTGTAGGTACGTAGGGCAGGTAGGTGGGTAAGGTAGGCAGTTGACGAGAGCGAAGCCACGGACAAAGCTAGTAATGAAATAAATAAACGATTGAAATCTTCTACGAGTACATCCAATTTACGCTCACATTAGTTAGACAAACTTTAATGACACCGCCTACCCTGCCCACCCCTAGAGACTCAGTGAAACGGATCACTTAACAATCAACCTGTTTACCGGTTTACAGTCAGCTTATTTAGATAAGCAAATTTTGCAGTATCAATATTGCTGATTGCGATCCATTAGATTACCTTTGCTCAGTAGCTAGTAGTAGATGAGCATTATTAACGATAGGATTATTCTGGCCTGTTCGTTATTTATTTTTATCTAAATCATTATTCTTCTGCTGGAATACCAATTTATTTGGGTTCGGCTCACCTCGTGTTATTCTTGTTTCTGTTTTGTTATTTCTATTGCCTATCAACTGTAGCAACTCGTGGCTCATGGCGAAGAATAGACTCGCGTTTGATCACTATCTTACCTGATGGTAAGCGATGAAATGGTCGACGGTGAAACTCGTTTGCCTAAAAGTAACCTATTCCCTCTAGACTTTAGTACCCGTAGATTGTAGCTATCGGAAAACACAGACTCCGGCAGGGAATTCGACTCCTTAGCCGTACGCATAATAAAAGTATTTCCAAAAAGTTTAATGCGTATGGGTGCGATGTCCACCATGTACCGTTGGCACATCGCCGTACGTCTGGTAGTCTGATGATGAAATGGGCTAGGCGTAATTACATCATGCAATTCCATCGCAAACTCCCCGAAATGTAAACGAAAAAAATCGAAAAGCTGGCCACTTGGCGACGATGTTCAAGTCTCTCGAGCTTTGACTTGACCAGTGCCTCACTGCCAATGATCCTCTTGGCCCGCTTTTTGATCGACTCCGTGCATCAAACGGGTATTTGGCAGATCCGTTCCAGGAATGAGAACAATACTCCATGCATGATCGAATTTGCGCTTGACACAATTTGAGCAGCTGTTCTGGCGTGACCTGGGTTTTAGAGTTCAAAGACTGTTAACACAGATTCTTTTCTGTACACTTTTGGCCATTGTTACATCTAATCCAAGCTGATAAAGTCACTTTATTTCACCATCTTAGTGACAGTAGTACCACTATAATTCATTTGCGTTAACAAAATAGTGAGTCATCATTGTGAGCCGGCACCTCGGTCACAAGGTTTATAATTTGTTGCGTTCTTATATTGGTTGACGAGCCGGCTGACAACAATGGCACACTATTTTCTTAACTCGAATGAACAATAGTAGATTTAATTGCTAGTTGGTAGTTTTACAAATCAAATAGCGCAAATGCGCCTTTATGGTACTTAAAATAGGTGCACTAAATCTAAATTACACCTGACAACAAAGGGAGGAAAACTTAGTATACCTATCTAAAAAAAAAGTGCTGTGTTTCCAGTAGCCATATAAAAAAAAGTAAATTTAAAAGCGAAAATATTTGTAGTTAACCGGAGCTCGATTTTGTAAAAACATCAAAGCTCTGCATGTAAGCGAGAATCCGCTGTATCATGGATTTATGTGGACGCTTGCTAATGAGCAAAAACAGTACCTATACTGTGATTTTTATAAAAATTAATCCTTGTACTTTTATGTAACATTGTATCAACCGTTTTATCATAGCTATGAGACCTGGTTATGTCATCCCTACAAAATGAGGCTATGCTTCACAAAAAGAGATTAATAAATTCGGTAAATATGCATCAGAAGGTGAAAATAAAAAAAAATAACAAAATTAAATTGCTTAATATTTATGGGCTATGCTTTATTGAATACGACCAAACCTTCTTATCTATCTAATCCAAATTCTTAACATATCTCGTTCACTTAATATTTTTTTTGAATCAGCCTTGCTATCAACACGTTCGTTGTCAAATATCAACACGTTCTTAAAATTCAAACCGATTCTAATTTCAAATGAGTTCAAATCCGGCCAAAATATTTATTCTACCATACTATATGAGATACCTTTCGCAAATCCATCCAAAACTATTTTTTCATCAAACCTTTATTCCTTCAGCAGGCTACCTATATAGCCGGTCTATTCTGTTAAAACATTATCATGCAAAACTAAGGCGAAGTTTGCTGTCAATCGAACAGCTAAGGAGTGGAACTCGCTGCCAGAGTCTGTGTTGCCTGATACATGCCTACAACTCGGGGGTCTTTAAGTCAAGAGTGAATAGGTTACTTCCAGGCACGCGTTTTCACCGTCGACTGCATCATAGCTTACCGTAAGATGATATTATCAATGAAACAATAAATCACCAGCATTAAGTTAAAATGATAGCTCCTTTCAAGCTCACTTAACTTCACGTTAAAATGTTTAGAGAAGAGTCCTTCAGAAAATAGTGGTATATGTATATCAATCCTAAAGTAATTGCATAAACAAAACTTTAATACAATTATTTACGCTATTCAGATCCCGTTTGCGAGAACAATAATAGCATCAAAACAACGGAGGGCCTGCTTTTGTGCTGTATTATGTACTACTGTTTTCTTTGCATTGTAGTAATACAACAAAGTGTTCTTAGAAGTTGGTCTAAGAATAGTGACTTTTCCACTTTGTGGGCGTTTGTAAGGGCAATTCTGTTTGGTCAATGACCTTTGGGTAGGAGTTCTTACATTTATTATTCGTATTGCTGGAGCGGATCGCTTTTTGTCGGTATCTGTCTATCTATCAATATATTCTACAGTAATGTTGGTCGACAGCAAAGTAAAGGCCTCTTGAGTTAAAAATAAAAAAACGAACTATTTATTTCCACATTGCATTCATAAAATTCTGTCACATTTTTTTTTTTACAAAATTTACAACCTACTTCCAAACAAAAACACTTCAAATTGAAAAATAACTTCAATTTCGGAAGTCGGTGTTCCTGTTTTCGTTTCTTGTTTTTTGACACCGACTTCCGAAATTGAAGTTATTTTTCAATTTGAAGTGTTTTTGTTTGGAAGTCGGTTGTAATTTTAGTAAAAATGTTTTTATTTTTCACTTTTTAGTTACCTATAATGCCCAAAGTGAAGCCAGAATAGATCAACCCAATAACATGAAACTTAAACAAAACTGTGGAAAGACAGTATACCAGGGTAAACTGTTAACACCTGCGTACCCCTTCAGAGCGTACCAGTGTGATGTTATGTTATGAAATGGTGTAAGCAATAAACATACATGCGATTGCAGTTATCGCGAGAGATTTGCCGTCATTCAATGAAGAGTACTGATGTATATTTCCGAAGTTCTTCTTCAGATCTTGATGAAAATTTAAGCCGACCACATGACAAGCACCAGAGCGTTCAAATAAAAAAAGTTTTTCGGAACTTTTTATTATACTAAACCCAACAAAAAGTTCTGAGGAACTTTTTATTATAAACACATAAAAAAAATACAGTCGAATTGATAACCTCCTCCTTTTTGCGAAGTCGGTTAAAAATAACGTTCAATCTTTTTGAGGCAAGATTATGTGCGTTTCGATTCAGGTTTAAGTTACTCGTTACTCTCCATTTGGTTGGTAGTGAACCCACACGTAGGCCGCTCCCCATTCTAGAATTTTCAATGGTAAAGTAGATTTAATAGAAATAAATAATCTAAATAGAATCCGTACTAATATTATACATGCGAAATTTATTCTGTCTGTATGTTACCTTTTCCCAGCTTAAATGCCGAACAGCTTTCAATGAGACCTGGCACATGGGTAGACCTGGATTAGGAAAAATAATAGAATACTTTTAATTCAAAAAAGTATTAGAAAGTATTGCCCCTTAGGGTGATTGCCGACTTTGACGCGGGTGAGACCGCAGGCTGAAAATAGTCAAGTAATAAAGATGTTATAAAAATACTTAAAAGGGACAGTTTCCAAAATTAGTCTAAGGGTCAAAATCAATGTGATTGGTTGAATGAATTTCCAATAGCCAATCGCATCACAAAATTACTCATCAACAGTGTGTTTCAAAAACCTCTCTCTATAGTTGACGCGGGCAAGATACCAAATACATCTTAACATAGTTACTATATACAAAGATAAAAATAATATATTCCAGTAGTACTGTTTTCTGTTATTCTCGCTCGCAACACAAACGAACCGGAAATTCAATACTTAGCCTAGACACAACCGACTTTATTCCCAAACGACAGTGTTTGTTAGAAAAAACAAATACATTTTGTTACACAAAGGCCTATTTGGAATTACTCTAGCGTTACACACAAGAATAATAATTTATTTTGGCAAAAATCAACACAAGTTTGGAAACAAAAGCACAAATACAAAACGATATAAATGTTGGTCGCGGTGGCAAACATTTAATTGATAGACGGAAGTTTTTTTTGGGGTGTGGTCGATAATATAGCAGTGGTTTGGGGCCCCAGAAGCAGTGAGTTTTTAATGCGATGTCAATCATTCATCATTGATTAACGTAATTGAGTATTTTTCAAATTTTGTATGTGCGGTTTTGCCTTTACTTTGCATCAATTTTTCCCAATTGAGCACCGAGACTGATCATTTTAGCCGGAGACCCGAGAAACTTTAAGTTAGACCTGTTTTTGATAGGAGTCTGCGAATTGGCAAATTTAAGGCGCTCTAAATCTAGGTGAAGGAACGATGTTCATAGGGTGGCTGGTAACAGCTGGATTATAGTTGCCTAGATTGATGATGACTGGTGTGCAATAAGAGATGCCTACGCAGCAGTAATTTGCTGTTAGTTGTCATAATCTTTAGCTTCATGAGAACATAACATGTGACACCAGCCGGTCGATTCTGTAAAATCGCACCAGGAATATTGAGGTGGAGAGAGTTGTCATTTTAATTGATGTGAGGGATTGACAACACTGAGTCGTCACCTGACCAGTCAGGCCTAAAGAGGCGGAGCGTAGTTGTTCCATGCGCGCAGTTAAGGGAGGATGTGCAATCGTCAGAACGGTTGCACTAGGTTTTGGGGCCCGCTAGCAGTAGTGGGCCGATACCAGTAGGAGGCACGCGTGAATTTATTTGAATCCCGGGTCTTCGACTTACGATATCGATAGGAAATGTGGGGTTTTATTCGGTTGGAACCCGACAGAACCGTTTCCCAAGACGTTGGATATCCATGAGGATTTGATTTGCCCACAATAAAAAAAACCGTGTCTGACTCGTGCACAACAGCTACATTCACCAAAATAAATAAGTATAATTACTAACGTTCATAAACACTAAAAGAACCGAACATTGCTCTAATAAAGGGACAAAATTAACTGTGCCATTCAAAAACTGGTATCCCCATAAATCAATATCTAAAATTTTTACTTTTCCAAGTACAATTTATAAGTTGGTTGACTATTACTCGTGAACTTGTAAAGACTACATAGCTTTTATAATTTTACTTTTAATTTTGTTATATATAATACTGCCGTGATTTTTTTCATATATTCAATAGCAACTATTAAGCTGGCAAGATGGTGGGACACTTGAATCTAACAAAAATTTGCAATTTAAAGCTTAATTTTACGCAAACGGATCCCTGAATTGAAAAATGATTTTCCAGACCCCTAATATTAATGTAAGGCCTATACAAAGGTACCACACACCATGGGATAGACGAGACAAATAAAATCTTCTCAACTTAACGTGTACAGGAGGTGTGCTAGAAAAACAATTAAGCGGAACGGACGAACGGACAGGCGGATATGGCGAAAGATATAATGGTTCCTTGTTGACTACAGAACCCTAAAAAGGGATTGACAGCACACGTTACCTAAGTTTTCACCTGCTTGAATAACTCAAGAAGTCAGTTTTAATCATGGATATAAATCTAACTAGATGACGTGTTTGTATGTACTTCGCTTGTCAAAAAATGAATTACAATTACGATCAATGATCGTAATTTGGGTTTTTCATTTAGCATTATCGGCACCGGACATCAACCGAAATCAATAAAAATGCCTCTTTATGACATATTCAGCTATAGAGGCTGTATAGAAAAAGTTGGCCGAGGCATTAGACTTGCGTTATCTAGTTAGATTTATGTATGTGGTTTTAATACTTATTGTGAATACACACAACATCATGAGAGACTCCAAGAGTTTTCCAAACTGGAAGATGTTTTTATTATTGTAGGTATAGTGGATGTACTTTAAGTGCACCTCGGACCAACCATTCGGGATATACAGATGTGATGTTATGTTTTGTTAGATAATAAAGCAAGCTTCTTGGTGAAACATAAAGGGCAAGCCTTTCAGTAAAAAAATATTCAATTTATCGCTTATTTCAAGGCTTCAGCTATGTCAAACGATGTCATACCTCCTTGATTTTTAATAAGAGTTTATTGGTTTCTAATATTGTTCTAGTATTTGCGAATTTGGGTTATGAAGGACGACCTTTTATAGAATTATAAATAAACTAGCATCGGACGTTTGAGGCCCGAAATATTCTAGAGTCAATTATTTTTTAATATGATTATAGTTTTGTCTTGTACATATTTGACAAACGTTACGGATAGTCAGAAACCAAAAAATCAGACAGCAGTCTGGCCAAGGATATCTTAATACCCAGTTACTGGGTTGTGGAGATAAGATAGGTAGTTGTTCCATGTAGTGGTACTCAGCTTCATCCAGTTAGACTTGAAGCCGACCCCAAAATAGTTGGGAAAAGGCTTTAACAAGATGAATTGATATTTTGTAAATAATCTTTTAAAACGTAACTTTGCTAATTTTAAATTCAAAACAGGATTCCTGCCAGTTTGATAATTATTTAGTTACAAGAACATTTCAGATCTGCCCTCGTACCTTGACGTATCAAAACTATCATAGTTAGACAGTAAAAAAGGGACAGATTTATGCAAGTCCTATACATGTGTCCCTTACGAAATCTCAAAATAACTTTGCTCTAAGAGCTAATGGTCATTCCCTGATCTAAAATAAAAATGAGTTTTTCAGAAATTGGTGTGTGTTAAGTTTTCTTTCAAAAGTTGAACGCTCGGAAAGGTCGCAGAAGTTAGATTACAAACTCTTTTGTTTGGGACTTTTTTCAAGGGCACAATATGCCCGAAACTTCTATCTGGTTAACGTATCTTCCAGTGACACATTGTCAAATATAACCAACCAATTACCAGGATTTACGTTATAATACAGCAAATATGGTAAGATATTTCTTATTTTGAGTGCTGAGAGAAATCGCGGAGGGCTGTAAAACAGCGTTGACTAGCGTTGTAGCCCTGCTGCAACATTTTCTGAGCCCGCATCTTTGCCACACTCAAAATTATATTGTTCTTTTTTTATTATTATTGATAGGCTCGCTCTTGACCACTTTCTCACCTGATGGTAAGCGATGATGTGGTCGACGGTGTAACACGCTTGTCTTGAAGAAACCTATTCACTCTTGACTTAAAAACCCCGAGCTTGTAGCTATCGGGAAACATAGACCCCGGCAGGGAATTCCACTCCTTATCTGTACGCATAATGAAAGTATTTTCAAAACGTTTAGTGCGTGTGGGTAGGATGTCCACCATGTTCCGATGGTGCATTTCCGTACGTCTTGTAGTCCGATGATGAAACGGGCTAGGCGGAATTAGATCATGCAATTCCATCGCACACACCCCGAAATGCAACCGAAAAAACCGACAAGCTGGCAACTTGGCGACGATGTTCAAGGCTCTGGAGCTTTGAATCAACCAGTGCCACATTGCCATCTTAATCATAAGGAATCTTTGTTTGTAAATAATATTTCACAGTGTTTGTTTCACAACATGTTTCTTTCTCAATATTCCAAAGTGCCTTCTAATGTCCCAATTAAAATAAATGGTTGTATGTTGACTTTATAGTGAAAAACCATAAGAACGACCATTTAATAGTCAAAACGCCAAATCCCTATGAACCCTGCGAGACAACTCACGCAGACAAAGTAAATTACATTCGCGTTCTCCAGTCAAACAATCTAAACTCACAACGGCACAGACTTTTCGGAAACGAGATACAAATACAACTAGCTTCAGACCCAACATTAGTTCCACAAAGGTTCGTTTGTAAGTGCATTTGACAAAGTAAATACACCGTATGCCGGATACCTGGCCTCACTCGGTCCATTGATTTTTCTGCAAGACAGCGTACTAGAATAAAATATCGGAACGTTATTTTCGGAATCTTTTGTAGACCGATTTTTTTTGTGTGAAGTGTATTGGTGTTGGAGAATTCTCTGTTGTAGTCTGATTTCATATAGTAGATTCTGTTAAATTTATAAATGTGTCTATAGATCGAAAAAAATAAGTTTAAAAAACAAGCCCGACAATACAAAAACCGCTTTGAACTGTACCCAAAACAATTATATATTGTTAGAGGATAGCCGTGGTCGAATGTGTCTTGGTCTTGGACCATAAAGGTAGATAACTCATCAGCATAGCATAGCAACACAAGACGATCATCATCAACAATCTGTCTTACTTATAGCTGAGCAGCATAGCATAGAGTTTTCTTGTTGAACCAATCCCCATGCTCGTGTACCAAACTCGTTTGAAAGCGTTTGTTACCATATATTTTTGTCATTTTCAACAGACTCAAAAAAGAAAGAGGTTCTCAATTAGTCTGTATGTTTTATTGTATCTTTGCTACACGATTACTCCGCCAAATGTGGACCGATTTTGAAAATTCAGAACAGCATAAAAAAACTTTAAAAAAAAATATACTACCGACTACCAAAAAGTTTTTTTATTTTTCCTTTTTTAGTTTTACTAACCTAAAATTGGCAAGTTCAAACATACTCTTCTAAACAAAAAAATAATTTTCAAAATCGGTCTACAATTGACGGAGATATCGGTGAACATACATAAAAAAAATAAAAAAAACATACATGAAGTCGAACATAGAACCTCCTCCTTTTTGGTAAGTCGGTTAAAAACTTTATGTGCTATGTGTATTAATACTATTATATTTAAATATATTAGGTTTATATTCATAAAACATTTATGTACACAAATAATTTAACAAAAAAAAGAAGAGTCTAAGAGTCTACACCTACAAAACTATGCTACGCACTTGTATCTACCTTTAAAAAAAATAAGGTCATTGGCAACTGTTAGCTTAAGTCTACAAAATTAACAAGCACAATATAGGGGCTCTAGATAAATTGACATTCCATCGGCGAAAGTGATTGTAGAAATGCTTAAATGTTTGGATTGAACACAATACATTTGAGTCATGTCAATTTCATATAGTTTTTCGGCAATACGTGCCTTGGCTTCTAAGGAAATTTTAATACAAATGGATCCACAAACAAAGCTAGTTTCTCACAAACATTCATTACGTATCCACAGTTGATATTACATTTGTGTGATGATATTTTCGCGTTCTGTTTTTAAATATCCACTGCAGACTTTTTAAAATCAATATCAGTCCAGCATGACTGTTACAAAGAGATTGCAGTTTTATTAAAAAAAAAGTTTACATTTGTGATTTTTCTGTATTAATCACTTGCTTTACAGAAGGCTTCAATTTCATATTGTGTATTTTAATTTATTAATGGAGTTCGAAGCTATTTGTTTCGAACTCCAAGCGACATGCATTGCACTCATATGATTTTATAAAATGTAATAATGGAGTGATCCTTTTTGGTGTAACAGCTAGGTCTGCGCAGGGTAGTCTGCAAAAAGAAAATAAATCCATATATATTCGGTCGCGGGTAAATAAGGTCACTGTTCTGTTCTGAGTACTATCACACACAGTATATAGGTAAGAAGGGTACCGTCCTTGGGGTAGCATGTGGGAGACGCGGGTGCCTGTTCAGCGCAGGCTCAGCAGTAGGCCGGACTGTAACGGCTACGGCTGCGCAGGGTAGGCTACGAAGGCCGTTACGTCCTTGGGTAGCACGTGGCAGACGACGTGGCTGTAGGCCGCAGGTAGGCAGGCCAAGACCTGGGCAGCGTGCTTAGGTAGCGTGCAAGATAGCCAGCAGTGTACAGCAGTGGGCAAGGGGTCTCGCCCTCAGGCCGTACGGTGAACTCTGGAAGCGCCATAGGGTGCGTATGTTAGATGTGGTGCAATTAGCAGCAAGCCGAAAGCAATGTCCCAGCTTCTTCCCCTTTTTAAGCCCAGGAACGGTGTGGGAAGCATTGTAGGTGAAAGCTTAGCACATCGCAGCGGTTTACAGGCAAATAGTTTGCAAACATAGCACATTGACAGATGCAAAATTAGGTTTAGTATGAACACGCAGGCATAACACAAAGTAAGCGTGATCATAGCAGATGGCTCACTCATCACTTACATTAACACATTGAGGCCCTACACCACCTCGATGCAGTAGAAATACATACATATTACAATCTCCTGTGCTGGTTAACTCCTAGCCGCGCGTCCGACATTGACAAACACGATATCAGATACTACACAGGTGATGAAATCAATATAGGTTACCCAGCGCAGATAATCGTGTATAATTAATAAACTAATGTCGAACTTACCCTAGCTCGGGGCTCACATAGTCCTAAGGGTCAGGGGATAGCTTTCATCAGCTAAGCAAGCAGGATCGAAATGATAGAGCGTCAGCGTCCCCGAAAAACCAGTGTTGTACCGCGTTTTGAATTATGTGGTTAGGGACTTACTAATTGTGATATTTTAGCATCACTTGACTATTTACAGTTGAGATCCTCACAACGCTACATAGGTTTTTATTATACTGTAGTCATTTCTACGTTTCCTTTCATTTTTGTTCTAGACGGACAAATATAAAATAATTGATTTTCTTTCGTGTGTAGGTACTATATCTATTTGAAGTGCTCTTAGGTAAAAATTGCCTTATTAGAACTAACTTCAATTATCCAAAGCTTATTATTAAATTAAGTACATAATTAACATTTTTGGATACAAGTAAAATTAAAATAATTTAAAGCTACAATTTTGTATTTTTATAAACTTACGTAAGGTATACTAAAAGCAAAATAATGATCTCTTCTTAGGCTCTTAACAAACAATACGAATCATTCGATTTCATCGATAACAGTGATGGAAATGATAAAATATATGAAATAAGAGTCAGCTAAATCCATACTCTGGTAGATATAGAACTACCGTTTTATTCCGTATCCAAATATATACATGTTAGGTAAACCGTTTGGTATCAAACGCAGCTATTTCCAATAGAAAAACCACTTCAAACCCACTCGTTGGAATCAATGTCAGCTTTAACCAGTATTGTCAGTTTCATCATCAAAATTATCATAACAGCTGAAAGATGTCCACTGCTGAACATAGGCCTCCCCCAAGCGTCACCACATTGACCAGTTCCGTGCGTCTCGCATCCAGGCCAAGTGAAAAAAAAAAATTGTAATTGTGGCAAATAAGTGTGGATGGATTTAGCTCATACACATTTATAGCCCTCTTAAGTTTTGGCATTTGCAATCAATACCATTTTAAGATATTGATCACGTGATATTTCGATAGCGCTTGACAATCCCAAACATTTCTGACATTTGTCGGATCACTATCACGATGCTTTCGTTGATAGAAGGTCACTTGTCTAAATCCTCATGACCTATTTTCACTTCTCACATTGATAACCCCTTTATTCAAGGCTTGCCCCACTTTAATAGCTGCGATGATAAAGCCAAATTGTTTACAAGCAACTCCTTAAGACAAATTTGTGCTTAATTGCCCCTCAGCAAGGATTACCACATCAAACTGTGCCAACGAGCGCTCATATTAAATGGTTAACAACAGGCAACCCACAGGTTGCTCAGAGTATGTGTACCTGGAAAACTAAAACTTACAGTCCATGAATTATTTATGAATGGCTATATAGTGCAAGTCGTGGGAGAGAGCGGCAGCCTAATTGTGTAATTGAATACGGCAAAGGAAACAATCTGTTTCTTCCCAAAAACGACTTTTCGTATTGCGAAAAGTAGTTTTTGGTAAAGCAACAGTTTTATTTCCTTTGCCGAATTTACTTACACCATTAGGCTGCTGGTATGTCGAGGCTGAAGTACGTAGATTGGCTAGGATTAGATTAGATACTAATATTGTGTTTTGATCTAATTAGAATAGTTTGATTGAAATGAGTAGTGTAGGAATTGCAAGGTCTTTCTCAGATGTTTTATCATAGACTCATCAGAGACAGTGCGGAGGTTTGTCGCAGGATATAGCCCACCTCCTTGTCTGCCCTTCATACCTGTCTACCTCTATCTTTCAAGATTTGAATGTAGCTAAAGACAACTGGTCGGTCAAAATCTGTTTTGATTCAATCGATACTATACATGAAGAAGAAGGGTTTTCTGGTTATAAACGGGAGAATCAAAGGCACCCTTTACTGAATATGATTTTCGTAACCATTGTCACCAGTTAATTAGAGTCTTACACCACCTACTCAAAAGGAAAACAATATTTTCCAATTAATTGTCTCAAAAAATATATTGCTACAAAGGGTGTAAAATTATTAGCAATATATTTTTGTGCTTATATTATTATCAAACGGTAAAATAAGCTCAGTGCACAGCATACAAGTAATGTTTTCAGCCACATTATAGTCGTGCTTCTAGACACTTGCACCTACTAATATACACAACGAACATCAAACATATCACCACCTTTCCCACGTTTTTCACCGCTTCATCCGCCATCTTAAGCCCCACAATAAGGAATGAGGGACTAATTTGCATGTTATTACGGCTTAATCCGTCGCCACTCTCGCATGCAAAGATTTCAACTTGTCTAAACAAGATTTTTGCGGTTGCCCTGACATATATGCCCGTCATGCTCTTTTGGGGATTAGGGAACATAAAGATACTGATGAATTTGGTTGCTGTGCGTTGTATAGGGCGTGACGTGCGAAAATTGTATGTGTTGTTTGTAATTCTGACAAGATTTTCTATTTTTTGTATATGTATCTAATATATATACATATATACAAGAGCGTCTCTGCCTATTTCTTCTGGGAATATAATTATGTTATGTTATTTACTATTATTTCTCAGTTGACTTTAGCCGTAAATTTTTAGCTCGTAGTTGTAAACGTTCTGTTTAGGGGGCTACTCCCTATCTCCGTCTACGAAGTTACTTTGGAAAGTACTCCGAAACTTCGGAGTGAAAAAACAAGTGTTAAGTTCAATTTTTCGGACGGCTAAAAACACAACGGGTGTAGTTACAACTGCCGAATTGTGTTGTAATTCATTATTGGTTAGGGCGTCCAAAGAATCATCCGTCCGTAGATGATACGGAGTAGGAAACGCCCGTACCTAAGGCCGAAACTACGGACTTCGTGCTTAGGGAGTAGACCCCCTGTTGCCTGCATGATTAGGAGGGGAGTCAAAATTAAGTTTTCCTACTCCTCCGTTGTTCTTTCTGATTAATTTCGTTGCGAAATCCAAGACAGTTAAATCATTTCTCTGGAATTAGTCATGTTTTTCGCACTTAGACTCCCATTTGTTTCGTTGTGCGTGCAGGCCTCCTCTCTGTGAAAGGGGACGGGCCGTAATCCACCACGCGTGCCCAGTGCTGGTTGGTGGATGTCACATGTCTTCGAACATTTGGGTTCTAAAACATTTCTTCACAATATTTTCCTTCACCGTTTTGAGAGCATTGATGAAATAATTGACATAAAGTAAAGCGCATGATGCCAGTGATGACATATGGCTTTGAGACATGGTTTCTTACAATAGGCCTCATCAGAAAGCTTACAGTCACCCAAAGGGCATTGGGAAGGGCTATTCTTGGAGTTTTCTTGTGTGATGGCATCAGAAATGTGAAGATCCGCTAGACAACTAGGGTTACCAACATAGCCCGAAGAATTGCCAAACTTAAGTGGCAGTGGGCAGGACACATTGCTCACAGAACGGATGGCTGATGAGGCATAAAAGTTCTTGAGTGGCGACCGTGAACCGGAAGACGTTGCGTTGCAAGACCTCCCACCAGGTAGACCGATGACCTGGTGAAGGTTGCGGGGATCCGCTTGATGCGAGACGCACGGGACCGATCAATGTGGTGTAACGGCTCGGTCTGCGCTAGGTAAGCTGCGCAGGCCGCTAACTGGTAGTTAGGAGGTAGTTAGAGAAACAGCTTGTAATTTAATACATATATTTAAAGTTAAAAATAACAGCTAGGTCGAGGGTTCTAGCGCCACTCAGTTCTGTACAGACGCCGTCACGCGGATAAAATAGTAAGGGGGTACCGTCCCTTGGCAGCACGTGGTAGACGCGGGGACCGGTCAGCACCGGCACAGCGATAGGGTCGCCGGAACTGCAGCAGCTAGGGTGCGCAGGGTAGGCTGCGCTGGCACCGGCTCGCGCGACGGCAGGCCGCAGGTAGGCAGGCAAGACCGGGCAGCGTGCGTAGGCTGGCACGGCGGTAAGCCGCAGGTGTCAGGTAAAAGGACCTGGCGGTGGGCGTAGGTAGCGTGCAGGTAGTTGGCAGCGTGCAGGTAGTTGGCAGCGTACAGCCGTGGGAGAAAGGCAAGCCTCAGCCCGTACAAAGAGCAGCGGGCAGCACGTGGCAGACGTGGGGCAGTAGACCGCGGCCGGCTTAGCGGTAGGCCGCAGGGACTGTAGCGGTTAGGGGTGCGCAGGGTAGGCTGCGCACGCCGCTACGTCCTAGGGTAGCACATAGCCGGACGGTACGCCCGTACGTCGACCCCGTACGAAGAGCCCTGAAAGCACCATAGGGTGCGCATGTTAGATGCGGTGCAAAAAGCAGCAAGCCGCATGCGATGTACCAGCTTCGTCCCCATTTTAGGCCAAGGAACGGTATGGGAACATTATAGGTGAAAGCTCAGCACATCGCAGCGGCTTACAGGTAAGAAGCTTGCAAACATAGCAAGCACATTGACAGATGCAAAGTTAGGTTAAGTATGAACACGCTAGCATTAATTATTAACATAAGTAAACGTGATCACTTACAATAAAACACGGAGACAATCCAATGCGGTAGAAACACATGCTCATAGCGAATTCCTTTGTCCCAGGCGACCCTTAGCCACGCGTCCAACATGACAGTGCAAAACTGATATTAATTAGGTGATGGAATCGGGATTGGTCGCCTGGCACAAAGAATAAGGTACAATAGTTAAACTAATGAGAAACTCACCCTAAATCGGGGCACCAGAATCGTGAGGATAGAAAATATGCAATTAGTTAAGCCACCGGAATCCAAATGACCGAGTGACAGTACTCTGGTTGATCTGTAGGGCAGGTGATTAGGTTGATAGAGTAGGGTAGGCAAGTTAATCGGAAGGGCAGGTGATTAGGTTGATAGATAGGTTAGGTAGGTTGATGGGTAGGTAGGTTGTTCATATTGTGACTAAGTTAACGGCATCGACGTCTGGTGTATCATGTAGTATTATTGTTTGGCTGTTTGTCAAACTGGTTGCGGTCACCTCTCTTGTAGGCGCCGTCTTTATGATGTTCGTTATATTTTTATTTTTGAACATGAGTAGTACAACACAAAAGTTAAAGGTAGTTACCATAGAGAGCTACTCTGCCAATAGTAAGTAACACCCCTGTAGGGTCCTCAGTATTCTCCATGGCAACGCCATATTTACGTAGTAGATTAGTAGATTAACTATTGCTTAGTAGTTAGTTATACTTGAACGCACCTGCACAGTCTGGTTGCGGTCACCTTTTTGTAGGAGCCGTCTTTAAGATGTTCTTTTAGAACATGACATGACAACACAACAGCTAAGGGTAGTTACCATAGAGACCTGCTCTGCCATCAAAAATTAAGCAACGCCGTTCTAACGAATAATTAAATTTTTGTCGAGACTATTTTCAATTGAGAAACCCCTCACAAGCGAACTCACGCAACTCTGTAGGCAAGAACTTTATTTACTCTAGTAGGTGAGATTAGTGTGATCACCAACTGACCAGTAGTTAGGTACCAAAGGAGCTTAGGACTCCTGCAGCCAAAGTTAAATAGATAAACCCTTGTTGGTGAATGACCTCCCACGAGATGTGGTGGTAGTAGTCCCTTGGCATCGTTTGACCCAGTGTGAGTCAAACGCTAGCTAGCTAGGCCTACGGGACTACTGCGGATTCTTCCACTTTAGATCCTTGATATGCCAGGTACCCAGTGGTTTTCCCTGTATATCTACCAAGTCATACACCAGTGGAGACAGTTTCTTTGATACCCTGCATTTTACAAACTTAGGTGCCAGTTTTTTGCTGAAATATTTGTCCTTATCGCTCTGGTAGTACGTACGTTTCCAGACTACATCTCCCACATTGAATTCCACGTCCTTCCTACGAAGGTTGTAGTTACTAGTGTTCCTAGAGAATGCTTTCAGTAAAGCTGTTTGTACCTTGTCGAAGATGCTAGATAGGACACCCAAGTTCTCTGCATAGTGGTCCCTTGGTTGGTATATTATTTCCTTTATATCAGTGTCCTGATAGTGAGAACCGTCAGCGATCAACTCCCTACCATAGACCAGAAACGCTGGTGTGTAGCCTGTGACCTCACTGGTTGAGCTGTTTAGTGCAAACTGAACCTTTGGGATGTGTAAGTCCCAGGAGCGCTGGTCATCATTGATAAATGTGGATAACGCCGTGATTATAGTTTTATTGTAGCGTTCCACAGTATTCACTTGTGGTGTATATCTCGGTGTGTAGTGTACATCAGGTATATTGTATTTTTTAAAGAGGTTTTTCATTTCATTTGATGTAAATTGTGTTCCGTTATCCAAAATTACAACTTGTGGTATGCCATGGACCAAGAATATACTGTCTTCTAATAGTCGTACTATAGTAGTGGCATTAGCATTCCTTATGGGAAATAGTTGGCAGTATTTAGAGAAACAACAAGTAGCAACAAATAGATATGAGTTTTGACGTCTAGAGAACGGCAGTGGTCCCACTATGTCTATACTCAGCATTTGGAAAGGACGAGAGCACTCTTTAGGCTTCCCCATTAGTCCTAGGGGGGCGTGATTAGCTTGTTTGTGAGCGATACAAGTGTCACATGCCGTTACAAACCTCACCACGTCACCATGCATACCTGGCCAGTAGTAGCGTAGTGTTAGTCGTTTGTATGTTTTATGGATACCTAAATGAGCTGCGGTTGGTTCAGCATGGTTATTAGTGATTATTTGTTGCCTATCTTCCTTAGGAATGACTTCTTTCCAATCGAACTCGCATAGTATTGCGAATTTACTTTTTACATAACGGTATAGTTTGTTATGTTTTACCGTGTAGTTTGGGAATGCTGAAGGGTCTCGTTGGCAACCATTGTAGATATTTTGGTACCAAGTGTCGTCTGTCTGTTTAGGCGGGCTTGACTGTGTAGTGTTTTCTTGTGTGAGAGCTGCGATCGGACAAGCACGTGACAACGCGTCTGGTAAGGTGTTATCTGTACCACGTCTATGTTGTATGTCAAAGTTAAAGGCCGACAATCTTATACCCCAGCGCGCCAATCGTCCTGAAGGGTTTTGAAGTTTGAGAAACCACTTTAGTGCGGAATGGTCTGTGAACACTGTGAACTTGATGCCATTTTCTAGGTAACAGCGCCAATGTTCCAGTGCCGAAAGTACAGCTAGTGCTTCCCTTTCCGTGATGCTGTAGTTTTGTTCTTGCTTAGACAAGGATTTACTCATGTATGCTATGGGATGTTCAACGCCGTCCCTAATTTGTGTTAGCAAACCGCCGATACCATAGTTACTGGCATCTGTGTGTACTTCGAATGGGATGGTGTAATCTGGACACGATAGTACTGGGGCCGATATTAGTATTTCCTTTAGTTTAGTAAAGGACTCTTGACAATCCTGAGACCAGTCAAAGGGAGGTGCCTTCTTACTTGAGCTTGTGAGTCTATTTAGTGGTGCAGCTAGAGTACTGAAGTTTGGTACGAAACGTCTATACCATGATGCCGTTCCTAAGAATCTTTTTACTTCTTTAGGATTGGTGGGTATTGGGAAGTTCTGTATAGCTTCTACTTTTTCCGGGTCTGGATGTAGTCCCTTAGAGTTAACTATGTAGCCAAGATATTTCAATTCATCACGGAAAAATTGGCACTTATCCATGTTTATTGTTAAGTTAGCGTTAGATAATTTATTGTATACTTTAGTTAGCAAGGCTATATGGTTCTCAAAATCAGACGACACCAGCACTATGTCATCCAAGAAAGCAAAGACCCTATTCTCAAACTCTGGTCCGTAAAACATTTTATCTACCATTCGTTGTTGCGTAGCAGGCGCATTTGTTAGTCCAAACGGTGTAGTTTTAAACCTGTATGTTCCCCGGCCAGGTATGTAGAATGCTGTTTTGTTTTTGTCCATTTCATTTAGTGGTAACTGCCAGAAGCTTTTGTATAGGTCAATGCTAGTTAGGTATTTAGCATCCCTCAGGTTGTCTAGTATTTCCGAAATGTATGGCAAATTGTAAGCATCTTTTTTTGTAATAGCGTTTAGTTTCCTACTATCCAAACAAAACCGCAATTTGCCATCCTTTTTCGGTGTTAGTAGGACTGGGGAAGACCATGGACTTTCACATGGTTCGACCACATCCAGGCCAAGCATTTCGTCCAATTCCTTACCGAGAACACGCTGTTTCTCCGGAGACATCCTGTAGTAACGTTGCCGTATAGGGGGTGCATCACCTGTGTCTATACTATGTGTTATTAAGTTAGTGCGGCCTAGGCCTTTTTTTTCTGAGGAAATGTTCTTAAATTGAGTTTTTATTTTCTCAGCTGTCACTTTTTGTTCCTCGGTTAGCTGTGCAAATGAGTGCAAATATATATTTGGTTTAGTGTTTGCACTGGTGTCACTTATGTTTACTAGGAATATGGATTTTATATTCTTAGGGAATATATGAAAGGTGTTCCAAAAATCCATTCCCAGCAAGATAGGAGTGTCTATTGATGGCACCACATGTGCCTTGATAGTGTGTAGCTTTCCTTCGAAAGTTATTGGTATGTTTATAGTACCTATAGGATGAAGCACTTGTCCCCCAGCGGCAACAAATGTTTCTGAGTGGTCCCTAGGCTGCAGGGTTAGCCCTAGGTCCTTAGTTAGGAGTTTATGGTAGTCTTTACCAATGATGGTAACAGCCGAACCTGAATCCAGCAAACCACAAACTGGCATGTTGTTTATTTCTATAGAAGCATATGGCCTTATGTCGTTGTGAGGTTTGTTATGTATAGTTGATACAGAGTAGCAGGTTTTGAATTTTGTGACTACAGCTAGCCAATCCTCCCACTCTGTTTTACTTAGCCTGGCGTTGAATTTTCTATTATAACAAACCTCACTAGCTAGTTTTTTGGTGGGTGACACTTCGCACAATCCGGGTACTTCACCCCATTTTCTCCGCATTTAAAACAAATTAGGACACGGTCTGCAGTACACTGTCGTAGTGAGTGCGAGTTAGACCTACACCTAGGGCAATAAGGTTGACCTCTGATTGGTGTATCTGTGCCTTTTTTGTCTACTAGCGCGACCGGTCGAGAAGAGTGAGAGATATCCCCGGTTGCTTCAGGTTTTTTATCGTAGTCCCTGCGGCCATACCTGTAGCGGCTATAGTATGGTTTCGAGTTAGTGCTGTTAGTTTTATTAGTTGGCTTGACGTAAGCAAATTCTGGAGCTAAGGAGTTGAGGTTTGTTTTTGTTGGGTCTTGATAGTGTGCTGCCCGCATCTTATATTTTTCATAGTTTTTACAGACCGTCTCTAATTGCTCCAGACTATGCACGTTACTGATAGCTAGTACTTCTGCATACATTGGTTTAACATTGTGAACAATTATGTCAAACATCTCTGCTTCTGATGGTTTAGTATTTAATCGATTGAATAAACCGCTCATTAAGGATATGTAGATGGTTATGTTTTCTGTTTCGCCTTGTGAACGTGTTCTTATCTCGGTTAGTAATCTATAATCATAATCATCATAGTCAAAAGCAGCCATTAATTGATCTAATAGCTCTTCCCATGAGGTGACGTTTGGTTTCACATGCCTGTACCAATGCAGTGCATTATCCGTGAAGATATCAAACGCGAAGTTAAACATATCATCATCTTTTATTTGCTTACATGTTTTAAACTCGCGTATTTTTTGTATGAAAGATCGCACGCAGGTTTTGCCATCATACTTAGGTTTATTTGGTACATGACTAGTGCATGTTACGGTTATGTTAGTGTTTGTAGCAGTTATTGTGTCAGTTCGTTGTGAGCTACCAGAACTAAACTTAGTTTCTAGTTTGGTAATTTGTGATTCAAGTGTATTATATTTTTCTTCTAATTTTTGTCTTAGCAATAAGTTCTCTTGGTTGGTTGGTTTAATGCGGGCTAGTCGGTATTTGATATGATTTTTGTAAGATATACCCTTTGCTATTCCCGCTTCATTGTTAATTTCACCTAACATCAATTGGTATTCACCTATTGTTGCCTTTAACGCACATAAATCCTCATTTTCATCAATGCCTGATTCATGTATGTCATCACTGGTATATTTTTTACTCAAAATGTTTATTTGTTTCCTTAAGTTTAGGCAAGTACCAATTTCACCGCCCCGTATCAAGACTTCATACTCTAATTCAGCCTTCCTTAAGTGTATGAAATTAATCGGGTGAGTTCCCATTATTACAAAATTGACTGTTAGTAACGACTGATAATAACACAATAAACTTATTCTATACCGCAACGATGTATAAGGAGCAAACGTGATTGGTATCGGTTCAGAACTGTGTGACGGATAGTATTATTAAGCCTGGGCGCCACTGTAACGGCTCGGTCTGCGCTAGGTAAGCTGCGCAGGCCGCTAACTGGTAGTTAGGAGGTAGTTAGAGAAACAGCTTGTAATTTAATACATATATTTAAAGTTAAAAATAACAGCTAGGTCGAGGGTTCTAGCGCCACTCAGTTCTGTACAGACGCCGTCACGCGGATAAAATAGTAAGGGGGTACCGTCCCTTGGCAGCACGTGGTAGACGCGGGGACCGGTCAGCACCGGCACAGCGATAGGGTCGCCGGAACTGCAGCAGCTAGGGTGCGCAGGGTAGGCTGCGCTGGCACCGGCTCGCGCGACGGCAGGCCGCAGGTAGGCAGGCAAGACCGGGCAGCGTGCGTAGGCTGGCACGGCGGTAAGCCGCAGGTGTCAGGTAAAAGGACCTGGCGGTGGGCGTAGGTAGCGTGCAGGTAGTTGGCAGCGTGCAGGTAGTTGGCAGCGTACAGCCGTGGGAGAAAGGCAAGCCTCAGCCCGTACAAAGAGCAGCGGGCAGCACGTGGCAGACGTGGGGCAGTAGACCGCGGCCGGCTTAGCGGTAGGCCGCAGGGACTGTAGCGGTTAGGGGTGCGCAGGGTAGGCTGCGCACGCCGCTACGTCCTAGGGTAGCACATAGCCGGACGGTACGCCCGTACGTCGACCCCGTACGAAGAGCCCTGAAAGCACCATAGGGTGCGCATGTTAGATGCGGTGCAAAAAGCAGCAAGCCGCATGCGATGTACCAGCTTCGTCCCCATTTTAGGCCAAGGAACGGTATGGGAACATTATAGGTGAAAGCTCAGCACATCGCAGCGGCTTACAGGTAAGAAGCTTGCAAACATAGCAAGCACATTGACAGATGCAAAGTTAGGTTAAGTATGAACACGCTAGCATTAATTATTAACATAAGTAAACGTGATCACTTACAATAAAACACGGAGACAATCCAATGCGGTAGAAACACATGCTCATAGCGAATTCCTTTGTCCCAGGCGACCCTTAGCCACGCGTCCAACATGACAGTGCAAAACTGATATTAATTAGGTGATGGAATCGGGATTGGTCGCCTGGCACAAAGAATAAGGTACAATAGTTAAACTAATGAGAAACTCACCCTAAATCGGGGCACCAGAATCGTGAGGATAGAAAATATGCAATTAGTTAAGCCACCGGAATCCAAATGACCGAGTGACAGTACTCCGGAAGGTTAGAGTTGTGCCGTGTTTTTAGAGATGTGACTATTGACCGACTAATTTTGATATTAGTATCATTCGACTATTTTCAGTTGAGATCTCACAACGCTACAGTGGCGACGCTTAGGGTGGCCTATGTCCAGCAGTGGACGTCTTTCGGCTGATATTTGGTGGTGGTGGTGGTGGTGGTGAAATCGCCTGCCTGTGTTCGAACCCATGATCTACAACTTGTAAGTCGCGGCCGTTACCACTGGGCCACCACTGCTCTCAATCCATAGTGCTTTATTGACTCGTTGCTTTTCTGGTAGTCGTCACTGTTGATTTTTGATTTCAGAACTTGCAGTGGCCCAACCGCTGCAATAGTGTGGTGGACTTGTTTCTTTCAAACTGTGCTAATAGATAATGACAACAGGATAAGTTTTGCACCACATTCTACTGCGTACAGGCTTCTTTACTTTTGTGCCATCCATCTCTGGTTGTCTCTGTGAGTCTAGGTATAGTGGTTGCACCAACATGCAAAATAAGATTGACATCTGCTATTTCCTATACCAATCCCTTTTCCGCACATTCTCGCGAGTGAACAAGAAGATTTGCTCCGTCATTTTGTTTGGAAATGACTTCCGAATTGAACCGCATCGCCTACGCATAAGGCGTCGCCCGCTACTTGAAAATTATTGATAACTTTGGAATCATCGCGTTTTCGCAAGTAATAAGACTATAATGAACAGTTTGTGTTTGTGATCAACGTGTGATGACAGTAACTTGAAGCCCAGCTGCCCTTGAACCCTGGTGAAGTGTTTCAGTGCCACGACGACGCTACCACGCGGCTCCAGAAAAGGTTTTGAGCTTCCTTCCCTAATTATTTTCGGGTTGTACTCTGTTATCCAACATCCCCGCAACTCGAATTACTTATCATCAAGCGTTTGTCAATCGTTTTGCTTCGCACCGCAGATACAGTCCACTAAACCAGCCCTACGCGCCACCATATAGATTATCACTAAGGAATGAAACTCATCATTGGCAACTTTGTTCCACGAATTTCTGAGTCAAAGTCATTTTAACTTTATATCAATTAGAATATCAAAACGCAGGATTTAATGTCAAGATTAACTATTAATAAGTGATTTTAGTTGTTTTATCGCAAAGGTAGATTCTTGTGAAGAAGGACAGAAAAAGAGTAAATATGGAGTTAAGAAACTCCATATCTACTAAACCAATGGAGAGGGCTATGCTCGGAATTTCCTTGCGTGATCACGTCAGAAATTATGATATCCGCAGGAGAACCAAAGTTACCGACATAACCCGAAGAATTGCCAAACTTAAGTGGCAGTGGACAGGGTACATTGCTCGCAGAACGGATGGCCGATGGGGCCGAAAAGTTCTGGAATGGCGACCGCGAACCGGAAGACGGTACTTTTGAAGGCATCCCACTAGGTGGACCGATGACCTGGTTAAGGTTGCGGGAAGGCGCTGGATGCGAGACGCACGGGATTGGTCAATGTAGCGACGCCTGGGGGAGGCCTATGTCCAGCAGTGGATGTCTTTCGGCTGAAATGATGATGATGATATCTACTAAAAATGTTTTTTTTTTGTGTATGATGCATCCCTGGTTTATGTCTTGCTGAGCCTAGGTATAGATTGTTACTGAGAAAATTAACTCGTCAATGGCAATCTCGTCCCACGAACTGTCGTTTAAAGGCCTACTTCCTTTTGTCCTATGTTTCGCTGGAATGTGGCTTTGTTATCCTAAGGTCTAGATAGGTTAGGTTAGGTTAAGACGGGCTGGTGTCCGCAACTCCACGTCTAAGCGCGTATTTTGCGTACGGAAGGTCTAGATATTGTTAATGACAAGTGTACATTCGACAGTAAGTAGTATTTACTATAACAATACCTTAGGTTTTAAAGAAAGTGATATTTCATCACCGATAACGATTTTCATAAGACAAAAATGTACACATTTCGGTCACATTTTGGAAGTTTTTATTAATGGTTATCTTCAGCGATAGAATGTCATGTTGTCTAAGGTCTCTTGGATTCTATACAACATCAATAGTACTATATAATTTGTCTAAAAGCAAATAATAATATCATAGACAACACTAAACACGTTTCCAGACATATTGAAGAACTATCAAAACAAGGTCACTAATAATTAGAAGACAGATTGTTGAAACCGAAACTTAGGCTCAAGCACCGAACTACTTTAGATTCTGTTTGTGCTTTGTTATTTAGGCTTAGGATTCAAAGGTTTTGCCGTAAATATTGTTAGACTTGGTTACGAGGTTATAATGAAGAAAATTTCTGCTACAGAATTTTGCCTTTAAATTAACATAACGATTAATATTCTAGGGTAGGCAATTCTAAAGCTCTTAGAGTAACCAAACTTGACTCTTGCAAAGGCTTCTTCAAAATCTTCTTCCATCTTACATAACATTTTCATTTCACAGGTTCTGTTGATCGGCTACTATGGTATAAGGATGAAATGTAAAATTAAATGTACAGAAGAATGAGAAAAATGTCGTGAAGAAAGTTTTGAATTTGGATTGCTATGAGTGGAAGACACGATTATAGAAACTATAAATGGCAGATAAAGAAGAACATATGTTGCATTGACCTTAAATAATTAGATAGGGGCTAGACAATTATGAAGAGGTTGTGTTCTTAATTTTGAGCATAGATAAAAGAGAAAAAGATGCACGCTAATTATAATTTCCAAGCATGTTTGACTTAATGTATTACCGCAAACATCATGACCTCGGGTGTGACCATAAGCTCTTAGAGTAAGGTTATTTTAAGTGTGCGTAAGGGACAGATGTATACAAGTCATATAATACAAGTCATATACATAATTATGTCCCTTACACATACTCAAAATAACCTTACACTAAGAGCTTATGTCACCCCCTGGACAGTAGTAGGTACGTGTCGATATGACAGAAAAAGTTTAAGGTGTAACTACGTATTGGCAATGGTGGCCTAAGTACCTACTGTGACTGGTATAAAATCAAAATCAATAATTTTTATTTCACATAGGCCTACATGGGCACTTATAAAACGTCGACAATGTGCACGGTTCGGGTTGGTCGTTTCCTATAGAGAAGAACCGGCAAAAAACTCCATGGTTACTCTTTTAAAAAATTGTTTGGTTTTACAATATTTCCATGTTATAGCAGTACTTAGATAGGGGGACAACTCAAGCCCGACATTAAGTCCTAAGAAACTACAAAAAAAAAAACATATAATAAATATACAAAAGATTAAAAAAAGTAAAACGAGATAAATTGTTAACAAATGTTAACAATCTAGAAATCTAGAAGGCCTACAATGTTCACACATTTACAAAACAATCGGTAAAATAATCTATACAAAGTATAACAAGACTAAATTTAACATGTGGCACAAATGTTGTTATTAGTGCTGTAACTATTCTTAGCAAAGGGCTATAAAGATGATTGATAACCATTGTAAAAAGTCTTATTAAATGAAGAAAAAATGAGATTGAGAATAGTTAGAGACATCCACATATTTTGTATAGTCTGAAAAGTAGTACGCATTAGAACGTAGGCAAGAAGATTTAAATTCTGATGCAATAACATTGTTTAATATCTCTGAAATCTCTACAGGGTGTAGCGAAAATTAGTAGAAATATTTAAGAAACTGCTTCTACCCCTATACGAAAAGCCCAATATGAAACCCTTTTTGAAGAAAGCCATAGAAAATGCTCATTAAAATATACGACCTATATTAATTTTGATCAGCTGATGACAAATTTCAAAGTTCATTTTTTTTTGAGAATTGTCAATGACACCCTTGCATAGTGTATTTTAACGATTGTCTTTGATCAAATACGTCTAGACATTATGTTAATGATCTATAATTAGCATATCAATATTGGTTTTCCGATAGTAAGTGTTGCCAATTTTTAACAAGTAGCCCACATAATTTTACCCTTTCACCCCGCCAACATATCCACTTTAAAGAAAAAGGCGTCAGTAACATGCCCCCACATTTTCACATAACAGAATCCGTGAACTTCTTTTATCAGTAGACGGAACCGCCAATAATTCTCTTATACGACTCTTAAAATCGCGGCCACAAACCGCTTTCCCGGGATATTCCATTACAATATTTTCCCATTGAAATACGACCGTGAAATCGACCTTTCGATCGAACAGCGCTGGTTAGATGGTTTTGGGCATGCAGTGTTTAAAGTTTACTTTCGTCGATTTAAAGGCGCGACAGTGCGACATGTGTGCGATGATTGTTTTTTAGTATTTGTTGTTTCCCGTGTATATTACTATCCGCAGAAAAAAATTGCAAATTGTTGTCGCATTCTTGTCGCATTAATAATACCAGTCTGTAGCTGTTCCACTGCAGAGTAAAGGCCTCTTCTCATAGAGAGAAGGCAAGAGCATTGATCACCACGCTTGCTCAAGACTTCAAACTATAGTTAGTCCAGGTTTCCTTACGATGTTTCCTTCACCGTTGTTAGTGATGTCCAAGATAAACAGAGAAAGTACATATGAATTTTAAAAAGTCACATCGGCACTTGCCTTGATTTGACGCATTGGGCCACCACGGCATGATGTGGTAGTTGTCGCATTGTTGCGACGCTACTGTCTGCGGGAGCCTTAAGTAGCTGGGGCATGTTCCGATAGAACTGGTGGATAACGATGAAAGTTTTTGTTAAGTGTAGTATAAAGGTGAACCCGATAGATTTACGGGCTCAAAAAGTGTTATTAAATGAATTACATTTAAGTTATTCTCATTTGCAAATTGAACTAAGAGGCACAAAAGTTAAACGTTTTGTTCTAGTTCGCGCACAGAGGCTTCCATATAAACAACTACATTCACCGAAATGAATA
The DNA here is from genome assembly GCA_949775005.1 of Orthosia gothica. NCBI lineage: Eukaryota > Metazoa > Arthropoda > Insecta > Lepidoptera > Noctuidae > Orthosia > Orthosia gothica. The sequence goes on from OX459048.1 coordinate 28,589,003, forward strand.
GGTAACATTACTAACGTTTATCAACAATGAAAGCACCGAACATTGCTCTAACGAAGGGACAAAGTTAACTTTGCCGTTAGAAAACTGTTGTCCCCATAAATCAATATAAAAAATGTACACTTTCCCAACTACTTTTTATATGCTGGTTAACTATTAGTTGTAAACTTGTACCGTCTTACTAATAAACGCGGAATAAAGTTATACCAGGTATAACTAAGGTATACCCATACATTTTCATAGGTTTATACCTGGTATAACTTTATTCTGCGTTTATTTGTAAGAGGGGTAAAGTCTACTAAGCTGTGATAGTGTAGCCAAATAAATACATCCCCACTTTACGTGTACAGGAGGCACCGTAATTTGTTTTTTTGTGTTTTTATTCTTAATATGCCACATTATAGCTTTCTAGTACTAAACGTATCTGAGCTAAGCTGCGGACGGACGGACAGACCGACATGTCGTAACTATAAAGGTTCCTTGTCTACTATGGAACCCTAAAAAGGCTAATAAATAAAATATATCGATGTAGATACTTTTGAACAAGATCTTAGGTTCTACACTTTCTGGGCAATCGGTACTTATATTTTGACCTTAAATATATTTGCTTTATAAATATGTAACCATTAACAAATTTAGTCAGGATCTTTAAAATTATGCAACTTGCTTTCCTCCAAGGAAACACACAACAATGATAAATAAAACAATAAACTTACAGAATCTGCATAGATACCAAGTTTCTCGCCGAGAAGTTTCATTATTATCTCCGTATGTAATATTGCATTTATTGGAGAGGACCGTATCCCCATTCCAGTTTGGATTTAGCTAGCAAGCAGGGTCCTCAGAGACGCTTGTGCAAACAATAGGGCCTGTCAACGGAGACAAGTGGTAGAGAGATTGTCTAATGAAATGGTGGGGGCGGGTAAATGTTGCAGTTAATATTTAAAGAAAAGTCACAAAAATGCCTAAAATAAATTATCAACGATTAGCAAGTCAAGCTGATAGATGCGATTAGCTTATCAGTAATATTGCAACTGCTGGCACATTATTCTTCTTTAGAAGCGAGTCTAGACCGTAATCCACCACGTGGGTCCAGTAGGTGTTGGTGGATGTCACATGTCTTCGAATTTTTACCTGGGCGGTGCCCGAGGGTTATGTGTTTGATCAGTATGTGAATATGTATGTATGTGTGTATTTTCATCTGTTCCCTCATAAATTCTAAACTACTTGCCGTAATTTGACAAATGAGGAGTCATTGGAAGCGTCTTGTTTGCCTGTTGGTTATAGGCTATGTGATGTTATATTAAATTGAATATGGATAGAGGGCACGAAGCCAAGAGCTAAATTTGTGTGCTATCATTGAATATGGATTTATGATGATAGGGTTTGGTACATCATATTTTTGTAAAGCGTATCGTTTGCGAGGTATATCCCGTCAAAGTTATAAAAACTGATGTTTTAACCGACTAAGGCGTCGCAAAGTGTTTGTTTATCGGTATGTTTGTATGCATTTATATTCACTTCATTTTGTTTTTGATTTCGAGCCCCCTAGAGGGCGCCATATTCAATTTAATGTGACGTCACATAGCCTATAACCAGCATACAAACAAGATGCTTCCAACATTTGTCAAATTATGATAACTAGTTTAGAAGTTATGAGGGAACAGATAAACATACACACATACCGGTCAAAACCATAACCCTCCCTTTTGCTTCGCCGTAGTCGGGTAAAAACTAAAACCCGACTACTGAAAAATCACGCTCTAAAAAGTATGAAACAAGAAAACATTCTCATCTGAATTTGTTAAGTACTTACAAACTAATCCGTAGAGGATAACCATGGTCGTATGCCACCTACTGTTAAAAATTCTGCAAAGGCCACTATATATTGGACCATAGTGATGAGAATATTTTCTTGTTTCATACCTTTCGGAGCGTGATTTTTCATTAGTCCGGTTTTAGTTTTTGAACTCATTTTTTTTGGTCCTAGGACTTGCCGGTTTCTTCGCGATGTTTTTATTCAGCGTTTTGAGAGCAGTGGTCATGAGATAAATAACACAAATTAATGCACCTGCCTGGGATCAAAACCATGACCTATGACCACTTGTAAGTTGGAGCGGCTATCACTTGGCGACCACTGCTTAGTTTACTGTGTGATGTTGTTGTTGTTACATAACAAAAGAAAAACACATTCCGTAAAGGGTTTGGTGTCAAACTTATCGCGTCTAGAGTCTAGACTACTGTATACAATATCACATGTAACACCTAAGGTAAGTAACCTATCTGCGCTAGCTCCCAGACTCATTGACTGTAGGTTACAGAGTTACCAGTTCATTGCCCAGTAATCTCTTTTTAACGAGACCCACTGGAATAATCAGCTAATAGAATAAAAATGTAAACGTATTTCGTTTATTAAATTCATAGAAGTGCTTCATTTTGCTTACGCATCGATTACAATGATTCATTGTAAATAAAACACTAGCTTCTAACGGCGGCTTTGCCCGCTTATAACTTATCGTTTTATCATCCCAAGGAAACACTCTACCGGGATAAAAATTACCACTGTCTAAATCCAGTAATTGATCTGCCCGTGTGCGAATGTAATGTACTCTTTTTCTTGTAATCTATTTATCCATTCTTCTCGTTGAGGCGTGAAAAGGTATCAGACAGAAATAAAAGCAGCATATTTTATTATAAATTAATTCTTAGAAAAAAACACTTTTTACTAGGAATTTGTCGTGATCCATTAAATTTATATTTATTTGCTAGAAAATGGAAGATAGATGAGGTTTCTTCGAATTAGGTGTAACAAGGTTTGTTTGCAAAATTAATGTATTTTATGTAGGAAATGTTATTATTACGTCCTTGATCTAATTACGTCGTAACCGCGTCAGACTAAGGTCTTGAATTCGATGCTCGATTTTGGCAAAAGTATTAAGTGTTATAGGTTATTTTATAAGTAAAGCATTAGCAGTAGCTAGGAGTCTAGGGGTGGTTAGAAGTGGTTTATTTATTTGGTTGATGATACTCAAGGTTAGGCAATGCTTGCCGAGGTAAGTCCGTAGATGGTTGGTCATCCATTACATACCCTAACACCTCCGTGCCTCTGAAATAGCGGCTGCCATTTAAAATCGCCCGCGTTTATGTTGAAAATTATCCCGAGGGAACATATTCGGGGGATAAAAACTATCCTCCGTGCTTTTCATTCCTTAATATAATCTATATCTAATCCAAGTTTCATCCAGATTCATTTAGCCGTTCTATCGTGAAGAAGAAATAAGACACTCACAACCTTTCGCCTTTATAATATAAGTGTGAACAGCATCATCATTACAGCCGAAGGACGTCCACTGCTGGACATAGGCCACTCCCAAGCGTCGCCTCACTTACCAGTCCGGTGCATCCCGCTTCCATCAGATTCTTACAACCTAAACCAGGTCATTGGTCCACCTAGAGGGAGGCCTTTTAATTTATTTTATCTTTCGCACTTAATTTTCACAACTTATTCCATATAGTAGTCAGATAACCCACAAGCTGACGTCCACTATAACTCAGTACCCGCTACGTTTATGAAACAGCTTATAACAGAGGAACATTATGACCCCTGACCTTATCGTCGGGTCAATAGGTCAATTAGCAGCTATGCCGCGTTGTGAAAAAGCACCCGCAGTCGGTAAATAAACTAGCGACTGCAGGCAGCCATTTTTTTTGTTTTTATTTGCGCTGAAATCATTGAAAAAGTTGCTTTAGATGTTTATAAATTGGAGAAAAATTATGTCAGTCCAAATTTTTATCTCTGAACATTCGAATCCGGGCCTGTACTAATGTGTCTTTAACAATTCTTGAGTACTTTTTAAGTTTAACTTGGACATCGCTGAGAACGGTGAAGGTAAAATTGTGAGGAACTTATAGTTAATATTATAAGTTTGCAATCACCAACTCGAATTGAACAAGCGTGGTGATTGATGCTCGTGCCTTCTCTGTATAAGAAGGGCCTTTGCGCTGCAATGGCACAGTTACTAGTAGTTTAGTTATAGTTATAGGTTAGTTTGAACGAAAATCAAACACAAAATAACCTAAATCAATACATTCTCTGTTTATACAGTCACCTTATACGGGAACACAAAGGTATCAGGCACTTAATCACTATTACTAAACAATCAATTTGCTTAGCCTTTGCCCAACTGCGAGTATATTGGGGTTAGCTTCCAGTCTAACCCAATGCAGCTGAGTACCATTATATATGTTATGGACCAAGTGATTAATACTGCATTATCCCGAATGCCCAGACAATGTGAAAATTAATTAATTTAATTGACCGGACTTCCTGAATGATGTCTTAATAAAGTTTTTTTTTAATATTTTAATGTGGACATTGATTTCAATATAAAACAGGTAAGTACGACGGCTCTTATTTCTATCTGCAGGGTCTAAAGTAAGCTTTGCTTGCTCACTTCAGATGCTGTCATCTCTTCCGAATCTAACCTATCCGTGTCGGGGTGCATAAGCTCCCGAGCTCGCTTCGCTCGCTCTTGGACTAATTCATTTTACTAATATTATAAATGTGAAAGTTTGGATGGATGTATATGTGCTTTTTTCTCAATCGCGCCAGAACGGCTGAACGGATCTGGGTGAAATTTGGCTAAGAGATATTTAATAGTCTGGAATAGCACATAGGTTTATACCAGTATATTCCCTTCGGATGATAAAACACGTTTCACGCGGGCGAAGCCACTGGCAGAAGCTAGTTGACCATAATTATCGAATTTCCCAACATTTACGTAGCAATATTCGTAATGAACATTGTCTGGAATGTGATAAATATAGGCGTCGTTTTGTGAATAGGTGTAAAACGATACTCCTCGCAAAACTGGTGTTTTCTGACTGCCTTAATGACTGTCAAAGATCAACATATAATAGCCGGGACCAACAGCTTAGCATGCTTTCCGAGTCACACAACAATCTCGCTATGAAAAGATGGTCATCAATCCATGGAGCGACCTTGGCTATAGTCTTATTTAGTAGGCAACTAGCTTCTGCCAGCGACTTCGCCCGCTTTATAAGTGTTTTCTTAACCCAAGGGAATTTTATACCGGGATGAAAAGTAGCCTATGTGCTATTCCAGCCTATAATCTATGTATGTGCCCAATTTCATCAAGATCCGTTTAGCCGTTCTAGCGTGATTGAGTAACAAACAAACATCCATACACACAGCCTTCCAAACTTTAACATTTATAATATTGAGTAAGATATATTTTGAACGAAAATCAAACACCAACTAACCACCAATATCACCTCTGTTTACCCAGTCCCCTTATACGAGAACACAAAGGAATCAAGCACTATAATCACTTTTCCTAAACACATCTATGAATATTCAACTGCACTCTCCAGGTCCACCGGAGTTTACTAGCTTATCCTAAACTTTACTGGTAGCCGATAGTATCCTAATATGAAGTTAGGATACACAGCTCCTTGCTTAGTTCATTCAACTTGATTGAACGGATAGCTTAGTTTATATTAGCTTCAAGCTGATAACAGCTGTGTTTGAATGAAGGATTAATAATATTATCTGCCTGAAACAGTACCGATGACCTGGTGAGGGTGGCGGGAGTGGATGCGAGACGCGCGATACAAGATAATCTGAGAAAACAGTTACATATGAATTGAAAAAGTAACATTGATACATGCAAAGATTTGAAACCACAACGTAAAGCATGAGAGGCGAGGTCTTAGTCACTTGGTCCGTCCCACTTGTCCCATTGAACCAGTCCCATGATGGGACAAGTGGGATGGTATGTCCCACTAGTGCCATGGTACAACTGAAAGGAAAAAAACCATAGTAATTCATATTGGGGTTTATCATCAATCTCCCATTTATTTAGGGTCGGCTCAATATGTATTTTACATCTCTCATGTTCGGTAAGTAGGTTCTTATTACCTCAATATGGGGCTTGTAGGTGATTAATTAGCGCTCTAGGGTAATAATGTAGCTAGAAAAGCCCTAGGGCGGTAAGTAATTTAAAAAAAACACTTCGTCTTTCAAAAAGTTCGCGTACATCTAACCATCATACTGGCAATAGACATCATGCATTCAGCCCAATGACCAAAGAGGTCGCTTTGCTATTCAGCCTTGTCTTCGTCTTCGTCATCAATTTTGAATATCGAACGGCGAAGCTCAATTTTGTTCTTGGAAACAATTGAGCTTCGCCCTCGCTGCGCTCGTGCGCCTAAATATCTCGGGCTGCAATTGATGCCGTACAGCCCTTGGCTACTAATCTACTATTACATACTTCTCTATTTGTCGTCTTCTATACATCATCAAATTTTGGCCGCATATTTTTTGTGAATTTTAATATTTTCTTAATTTTGTCTTTTCCAATCTGTACTGTTTTATGCACCGGACCGAACCTCCACGGGATTATATCGACCAAAATTTAACTATGTATACACATATTTTTTACAAGGACCATCCGTCGCTTCTTCGGTCCTCGGGAAATTTATCTAAATTTTTCGCAACCCATGCTTTTGCATTTCACGTCGTGGTTTTTAATTTAAAACCAGGCTTCATAGAAAGATCAGCGTCACTGTGCAACTCACCGAAGAAGCACTGGCAGAAAATGCTTTTATTTAATGTCGTTTTTTTACCTTTGTCTGAATTTTAATGCCTTATTAGTGTCAAATAAATTTGTTTTATTTCTATTATTATTTTTAGCGTAAATGCAGCTTCAATTGAATGAATCATGATACAAATACTGATCTGTGTAGGTACCTAATTTACTTACATACTCATATTCGAAATCATAGCAATCCCATAACAAGATACAACACAAAACCCAAAAGAGCCATTTCATAATCAGAATCCGTAATTTGAAATTAGCAGTTCTCTATCCGACGCTAATTACAATGCATTTCATTCACAGTATTATCCTCATGGATCTCATCAGTGGCTATGTCCCCAGGGTTCACAAAGAGCATTACCATTGTCTGTTTAATTTCAAACGTTTTCCATGCTTGTGTGCCTTATTTGGTTAATTATTTTAAAATAGGTCGTGGGAAGAGGAACTTCTGTGCAAAAACATCATTATATTACGTAATGGAGTTAATTACATACCTGTTGCTTGACATATTAATACTTGTATGTACGACCGAGGAACGAAAATGTCATGCTAAGAAAAAAAAATCTGATGCAGACGCTTCAATAAAATGAACATTAACGTACAAAATTTTAGCTACCTCTACGACGGCTAAAATGTTAATTCCTTGACATTGTGTTGACCGAGAGACATCTTGACCATTCAAAAACCTGAACAAGGTACCTATAAATGGTTTAATTGGCATAAATATTAATTTGAGTTTGTACATTCTTTGCTTGCATTATGTCTCACTGCAAGATACAGGCCTTGTCAGAACTCTAGCCATGTTTGCGCGCTCTCTGCCCTCTATCTCAAAAATGGTTCAAGATATAAAAAAAATTATATAGAAAAAGTTGTAGAAAATTTAAACTTCTACAATATTTATAAATAATAAATACAAAAGGAATAAAACCCATAGGAAACGAGATATTTTCAATAAATATGTAAAAAAACGATTTTTTTTACCTTTGACCATGGCTTATCTGTAGTCACGGACACCCTACGATAAGTAGGGTTTGAGACAAGTTTCAGGGTGCCAAAATAAAGGTTAATACAACTTTATACCTGACTATCTTTCATTCCGAGATACTTGCACTCACTTGGCTAATGTTCCATACTACTGGACTATAGCAGATTTCAGTGCCAAAATCTACATGGGTTTTTATCAATACGATTAATAGGTACCACTTTGACTTAACTTACAAATAAGGAAATGTCTCCCCCAATTCCTTAATCTTGAAACGCGGTTTACTTTAGTACTTACACAATCTACTAATGGCAGGAATCTTTGAGATGCGGCTTGCCAGTATTACTTGTGAAATCAGAATACGCTTTCAGTTTGGGCACACGGTTGGCGCAGTGGTTGAGCGATTGACTGCTGCGCTACGTGTCGCGGGTTCGAATTCCCGCACGGAACAAATATTAGTATGACCTACAGATACTTGTTCCGGCTCTGGGTGTTTGTGTATGTGAGTTTATATGTTTGTAAAGCACCCACGATACAGGAAGAAATGCCTAGTGTGGGGCAAAATTAAAAAAAAAAAAAAAAAGAAACAAAAAAAATGTTAGTACCAACAGAAATGCCCGCATTTAATGTTCAAAATATTTAATGTTCAAAATCATCATCATCTGCCTAGCCTTTTCCCAATTGTTGTTTGGGTCAGCTTCCAGTCTTACCGGATTCAGCTGAGTACCAGTGCTTTAAATGGAGCGACTGCCTATCTGACCTCCACAACCCAGTAACTGGGTAACACCATACCCCTTGGCAAGACTGGTGTCAGATCTCAAGCTTCTGACTACCCGTAACGACTGTCAATGATCTTCAAATGACAGCCGGGACCAACGGCTTAACGTGCTTTTCGAAGCACGGAGGAAACTCGGTATGTTGAAATGGTCACCCATCCACGGACCGACCTCGGCAAGCGTTCCTTAACCTTGAAGATCGACCCATGCGGCTGTAATTATTTAGCCACGAGCTTGCCTATTTAATTCAAAATATTTCCATCAAAATTATTAATATTATCACAGTTAACCGGGTGAGCACGGAATTTGTAGTAGGCTTAAGTCACGCATTTTGACATGGTTTTTGCTCCCAAACTGTGATAAAAAAGATCACAGTAGGCCGTGCTCGCCCCGCAGATTTACTCAAATTCGGGAATTTCTTTTATGTTGTCATTAGTGTTAATGTTGATGAACAGAGGCTCGTCTAGAGCCAGTGGCATTCGAAGCAGCATCAGCGAAGGCGATAGTGGATATGTCAAAATGTAAGGAATTAACCACGTGATTTTTCGGTATCGGTTTTCAATCCCATAAAATTTTGCCTATTTGACAGTCGCTATCACCACGCTTTCGATGATAGATTGCCACTTTTCTCGGGCCTCAGAGGCTCTAAACAAATGTCTAGCGATGGCGATGGTCGAAATAGCGAAATTTAGGGCATTGATTACGTGACATTTTGATAGCGTTTGAGAGTCTTATTCATTTTTTCAATCGCTATATATATATTAATAGACTGTAACATATTATATATAGGTCTTTTCTACGTGTTTCAATCGTATATTATTTCTGAAATTCCCATTAACAAAAAAATACGACTTGCGTTACAGAAACAATCTAAATATCCTAAAAAAACTAATTATTCGTTTCAATTTTCAGACACAATTGGGCTTCAATAACCAGCGGAGGAAAAATATAAATACCACCGTTTTTTGCTCGAGCTAAAAGTGAAAAGGTTGAATAACAACACTCAATTTGCAGGAATGACTTGAATTTTCTTAGAAATATATTAAATGTTGCTTCTCCGCGTTGGTCGTATATTGACACCAACGCCAACGTAGTCAAAATAATGTCAAGATAACTCAATTTGCACATTCATAATGTATTAAGTCGTTCCTCTTTGCTCTGTATACACATGATAAATAAACGTTGAAGAGTCTGAAGAGGAAGCGTTCGGCGAATCCCTTTGACTCGAAACTCGTGAAGCTTACTCAAAAATATACAAAGCATCTAATGGGCAATGTTGGTGAGATGAGCCGACGCCAACTTTTAAAGAGTTTTATCTGACACATTATTTGGCGCCAATATTGCTTAGGTGAACAGACATCTCAAGATGTAACAACTTGGACCGAACCTAAATAATGGGAACTAGGGCAGGAAGATTAAGATTGCTTAGGTCTACAACATTTTTCTTTTTAGGGTTCCGTACCCAAAGGGTCCAAACGGAGCCCTATTGCTGTCACTAACGTGTCCGTCTGTCTGTTTGTCCGTCTGTCACACGAGTTTTACAGCCAAACGGTTGGAACTACAGTCTTCAAATATTCACAGTCTTGTAGACTCAAAGACACACAAATTGTCAAAAAATATTTTAAATGTTTTTTCACACCACCTGCTCGAAAATGTCAAATTATATGTCAAGCAACCTTAACCTAAAGTGAGTCATTAGTGGCCGGGGGCACAGCCGGTCAATAATGTTGTACTGGATTTCATTATGACCCGCTGGTCAATAATGTGATTTGAATTTGGAATCTCACATGCTCAGCTAAATTGGCAGTATAGTACTAACAAACACCCTTTGGTGCCAGAAAGAGGAAAGCTATTCTCGATACCCTTACTACACGTGGATGATATTCTCGATTTCCTACAAAATCATAACGACTGCTTCTTCATATCGTTGCCATGTTTTCGAAGACTTAATATACTAATGTATCAAATGTTACCATTAACTTCAATTAATATGTAAGTGCATATAACTAACTAGTTCTAAATATGTTATTCTTACTGTTTGTTTATTTAATAAATACTTTGTTTTTCGTACTATGGCTATTATTTTCTCACAGTAGGTGTAAAAAGTAGAGTATCCTCCTCTGGGCTAAAGGTGTCTTTGCCTTGGGCTAGCTTGAATCCCTCGCTGCATTCAGGATTCTTGTATTAACTCCCTCGCTTTGCTAGTGAGTTAAATCCCGAATCCTTCATTGCGCTCGAGATTCAATATGACGCCCGTGACATAAGACACAACTTTAGCCCCTCGGTGCATAATCTACTATTAAATGGCATGTACAGTAAAAGAGGGGCGTGAAAGATATTTATGACCTACCCCATCGTGTGGGGTATTGTTGTTTAGATCTCTTTGAGTAAATAAATATAGTATTTATTGTTTGAAAAAATATTGAAAACAAAAGAATGAGAAGCCACCAAAGTCAGCTTTTTTTTTTACTAAATTTTGTACTAAAGAATTTTTTACCATCCCATTGACCTGTGAACTTAAAATTTGATGATAATGTTTATTGTTTACGTATAATTTTCTAACAACTACCAACATATTGATAAATTTGATTTTGTCTTTAAAATTCCCTCATTTTTGCTATTATAACCAACTTAATTTTACGGTTTGGTACGGAACCCTAAATGTGCAAAGTCCGACACGCACTTGGCCAGTTTTTTAAATAATAGTATTCCTGACTTAATTGTATTAAAATTTTATACAATTGAACAAATGTTATAAGCTGAGACTGCCTGCCTTTGAGAGATGTTAATTATATGCTGATGGAATCTATTCATTCGTTGAAAGCTTTTGCTTGAATTAGTTCTGCTAATGTTGGTGGACTTGCTTCTAATATATTCGTGCTCGTGTAACTTGCGATTGAAATCTATTTATGCTCGTAATTTTAGTCTCATATGGTATTTGGCATGCGAAAATGCTAGGTATTTCTAATATCTGAGTCAATCTGGGGCTAGAATTTAAGTTTCGGACATAATCATCATTATTTCAGTCATGAGACGTCCAAGTGTCACCACATCATCCAGTACTGTACTTCTTCATCATCATCAGCCTTTGAATGTTCCTTTGCTGGGACACAGGTCTCCTCTCTCGGGAATGGGCTGTATTATACAATCTTATTATTATTATTCGCTGTACGCGGGCCCAATGCGGGTTGGTGGATGCCACATGTCTTCGAATTCTGTACTTCTTGAATTCAGCGGATTCTTGCACCCTACCAATAAGAACCTAATATTATATCAATACACATACTACACAGTTAAAGTTTAAAGTAAAATTTTTTTTACCTTGTTGTAACCAAATGTCAAGAACAAAGACAAAACCTTTTTTTAGGTTTCCGTCCGAAGGGTGCAAACGGAGCCCTATTGCTGTCACTCACGTGTCTGTTTGTCTGTCTGTCTGTCCATCTTCTGTCACACAGGGTTTTCCAGCCTATCGGTTGGAGCTACAGTCTTCAAATTTTCACAGAAGTATGTTGTTGAACCAAAACTATACAAACTGTCAAAAAATATTTTTAAATGTATTAAGGGGGGCTCTCAAACGGAAAAAGAGAGGTGTGAAAAAACCGGCAAAGTGCAAGTCAGACTTGCTCACGTAGGGTTCCGTATCATTACCGGAACATAAATTACTAACAAATACCAATATATTCAGAAATCAGATTTTTCATTGAAATTCCCTATTTTTTCCTATTACAATCAACTTGATTTTGCGGTTTGGTACGGAACCCTAAATGTGCGAAGTCTGACACGCACTTGGCTGGTAGCGCCATATCCCAAATCGCACAGCATTACTCGGTATATATGGGCCCAAGTCATTACTCGGTGTACCACGGGCTGGCTCTCTGCCTGGCCTCTCGCCAAACCCAGCGACCTCATAATATGAGCTGCGGCGTATCCAATGCCCCACACGTACGGTAATTGTTCCATTTTTTATTTAAAACTACCCTCAGGCTACGGATAAAATTTATAGCACTACCTTAGACCTTTTTCAATTTGTGCTAAGATGTCTGGACGTGAGTATTGAAGGATTTTTTTATTCTTTTAGCTGAGTATGTTTTACTTTATTTATAAAACCTTTTTGCAATGTCGAAGTCACAGGTAAGTAAAAAAACTTTCGTGTTTTGTGGACATCGAAGTGTCTTCACATGTTTTACCCAAATGACCCTTGCCTTTATAAAACTTATTGTTAGTTCTAGGTATTTATTCAATTTTTCTTACTAATCCGATGTCCTTTACAGTTGAATCGTTTCTCCAGGGCTATTCTAGCTTCATTGACTATTGGCGATTTTTGTTGATTCTGCCTTTCAGGAGTTGTATTATTTTCCAAGTTTTTAATAGTCTCCATAGAGAATCGCAATAACTTAAGAAATATTGGTTAATTGATCAAACTAACACCCCCTATTTCTGGGACGATTTCTGGGATAAAAACTCAAATTATCTAACCCAAAATTAGTTCTGCTGTTTAAGCGTGAAAAGGAGACAGAAAGACAGACCTACTTTCGCATTTATAATATTGTAGTATAATAATTATATGATAGTTCAATCATGACATACTTTATCATCAACATTTCTGCCAAATGACGTCCACTTGTGGACATAGGCCTCCCTCTGGCGTCACCAAACTGACGGATCCCGTGCGTCTCGCAACCAGCGCTTTCCCGCACCCCTAACCAGGTCATCGGTCTACCTAGTGAGAGGCCTTCCAACGCAATGCCTTCTGGTTTGCGGTCTCCATACTAGAACTTTTCAGCCCCATCGGCCATCCGTTCTGCGAGCAATGTGTCCTGCCCACTGCCACTTAATTTTCAGAATTCTTCGGCCTCTCTCGGTAACTTTGGTTCTCCTGCGGATATCCTCATTTCTGATGCGATCACGAAAGGAAACTCCGAGCATAACCCTCTCAATTACCCTTTGGGTGACTTCAAGGTTGATACTTTATAGACAACGTTATTCTTTTTCTTCTGCTCGTATCGATTAACTCAAATTTCAAGTACTTGACGACTTCTGAATAGGTCTGTCATTTGCCAAGTTTAAATCCCGAAATCTGCAGGCAAGGGGGTCCCACACTGGCATTTCGGTTGAGATGGGTCTATGAGACTCCATTTGGTTAGGTTTTTTCTATATCAACCAACCCGGGTCCGCAATCGATTTAGGGATTACCAGAATGGCCACTACAGTTTGTGCCCAGGGGTAGATGCTTTCTCGGAGTGATGAAATGTGGAGTGGCACTATACTTAAGTATAAATTGTATGTTTCAATGAGTAAGCAAATTGGTTCCAAACTTTGCTTTTTGACAAAAGCACAGATAATATAATACTAGCATACAGATGCCTCATCCCATACAAAAAACCGTGCTGATGTAACTAGCGTTTTTCGTCTGATTATTTTTATAAATACTTCGGTCGCGTTCGGTTCCGTTCCGTTCCACGGCTATAGATGGTGTTAGCAATGACTTGAAAGTAAAAGGGTTTTTTTTTTCGGTTCGTGACTATTTTTTTCTTTAAATACAATAACGATTTGTTCCATAGTATTTTTTGCACGTTTTACAGTTTCATTTTACCAAAATGAAAATACAAATTTAAAAAGTCGACTGGCATGCCTCATAAATTTAAAACCACGTCATCTATTGGAATCAATTTAAAATGATCCGTTCAAATAATCTTTGAAATGTCATTTAAGAGCCCAATATTCCATAATTTTATCCTTAGGAGAGTTGATTAAAAAAAAAGATAAAGTTTTTATGATCAATTCTTGAAAATGTTAATTTTGCACACAATTCAATAACGAATCGATGCATATCGCGCCATCAAGTGACATTTATTTGAACCAAATTTTCTTTGTTAGTGCTGGGACTTCGCGACAAAAGCCTGATATCTGTCAAACATAAGTCATTATTGTGCTATCACTAATAAATTCTATCTTGAAGGCAGTTATATAAGAAGATACTAATGTCTTTGCATTTACCATACAAGCCAACCCTCCTCGTAACCTACTAGCCAATATTCAACCATACGCCATTGCCATAAGGTTTTTATGTGCATACGCATATCTAATGTGATCCTCAACAAAAGTTGTACCGCAAACTTGGCAATCAGAGAGTGATGTTGAGTGTTTTTGCCAAATGCCCACTTTATATTCAAGGTTCGGTGGTTCATTACCTATGAGGGTTCACCATTTTTTATTAAGAAGGTCAAGGCCGGAAAGGTGGACACGTTTTGTAAATAGGTACATCACTATTGTGATGTTTGTCACGAAGTATTGACATTCAAGATTGGGTGTGTGTTAGTGAACACGGCCATGTGTGTGTAATGATCTTTTTCTAGACATACCTGCGTGATCTGAGTTTTTTTTTCGTAAAGGTCAAGGAACCTGAACTTTAACGGAGATTCTACATATAATAAGTCCCTTGAAATTAGAATTTATTTTTTACTTATATTTTATACAATTACGGAACGTAAAAATAATGGTGCTTTCGAACGGTGAATGTCTTATAAGACATTTTTATGTATTTATTATTTAACTTTCAAAAGGTGCTGATTTTTAACCTAATTTTTTTAATGATTTTTGATTGTTGAGATATATGTCTATTTGTTTAGTGAGAATATGCTTTTATTTTGTATATTTTAAATGTTATCAACTTCACAGCTGAACCTGAGCTGAAATATTGCACTTATGTTTGTTTCTTGTGACAATGTAATTTCTGATTTAAATGCTGGTTTAAAAAAAAAAAAATTTAAATATTAAAGCTTGTTTTTCCAAGTAACTGCTATTTACTAACTGTCATTTTCATTCTTAATCTTGACAACACGGAGTCATTAAAACGATAGTCTTATGCACGATGTTGGACCTTTACTTTCCTCAACTGTGTCTCTGTACAATAAAAATAAAGTAACCTTCAAACAAAGTACACTGAAACAAGACTACTGTTAGCCAAATGCCCCAGATAACGGCAGTTGCCAAGAAGGGGAACTAAAGAAAGTAAGAACAACATTGTATAACTATTAATGAAGGACATACATCGCCAATCCACCTGACTAACGGATTCGAGTTCAGGATGGACGCATCATTTTTGGCAAGGTTTATTGTGGAAGGGGCAACTGCTACTGGTTGTGTATCAGTCACTGTTAAATTTATTGATACCACTTCAATGAAGATGTCGATTAACGAAAAACAATAGGCACAAAAGACACCGACTTCGGAAAAGAAAGTAATTTTTCGCTTTGTAGTGTTTTGGTTGGAAGTCGGTTTGATTTTTTGTTTAAAAGTAATTTTTTGTAAATTATTAATCACCACTGCTCTCAAAGCAGTGAAGGAAAACATCGTGAGGAAACCGGGATGCCCTAGAACCAAAAATTCAAAGACATGTGACATCTACCAAACCGCACTGGGCCCACGTGGTGGATTATAGACCACTCCCTCTATGAGAGGAGGCCTGTGTCCCAGCAGTGGGAACATTAAAAAAAAAAGCTGATGATGATGACTAAAGTATAGTAGTGGTCAAAATCAAAATCAATCAAAATGTATTTATTCAATTAGGCCATTAAGCGGCACTTTCGAACGTCAAAAAAAAAAAAAAACTAATACTAACCTCCAGTTTCCCAGCCCAAAACCATCAGCAAATCAATGCGACAAACTGCCAAGCAAGCGCTATCCGCTGCGATTGGCTGTTGAAAATTCATTCAACCAATCACAGCAGACAACGCGCGCCCGACAACCCGCCACACCAACCCCCCGACAATTCCGAGCTGGAAAACTGGGGGTAATTGATTCTACCGTCCATTCGGAAATGTAGCTTGTTGTGGAGAAGAATGGACAAGAAACTCCACACATACTCTTTTACAAAAAATGTGTTTTACAAGTATTTGGTTACATTATATTGTTGAAAAAAAAATACATACATGTGAGAACGATGTAAAAAAAATACAAAAAAAAGTAACGCACCTAAAAGCTTCTACAGTAAAACAAACAATTAAAAATACAATAATTAGGTAATTAAAAACAGGCGGAGGCAGCTAAGTTATGACCAATCCCAACTGATGGCGCCCGTTCACGAACATGACACATGGATCGGCACCACTCAGCTCAACCATCATGAAGGGAACCGAATGATCCAACACATGTGCCACCATCAGAGAGACATTAGAGAGAGCATGACACACTATCAACTGCCAGGGCACACTGAAGTTAACGTACGACACAAAGGTATAGCAAATGGTAGATTTACAGTTGGTACATAGTACTCACATATGTGCTGTGCAGTTATATAATATAAAAATAAATTGAGTTTATACAACACAAATACATTCATACAGCCTTCAGCAGGATGGAAACATGTAATTTTCCCCATAGACCAATTGGTCAAATTTCAATTAGTCCATGGAGCACCGACGAACTTAACCGCCCCGCAAGTGGTATTATATGAGGACCTAATTGTAACCTTGAGTCTAGCGTGATCCCCAGGAAAACCGTTTTGTCGACGAATTCTAGTTTCTCGTTGTTTAATATAATGTCACAATCATAACTTTTGACATTCGGCAAGGCAAATTTTACACACTTAGTTTTCTTAGCATTTAAAACTAAATTATTAGCAGTGAACCAATTCAGAACTTGCTGCAATGCATTATTTGATGTCCCTTAACAACATCCCTGTCCAATGTGTCACGTGAGTCATATACTCACGTGATTGTTTAACTATTGTGTCTGCTATGTGGACATTGAAACTGTTGTGGGACCACCCTGATGACGGCGCGATGCATTTTAAATTGCATCGAAAGGTGATATCACGCACGTATTTTCTAAAAAAAAACATGTTACTATCGTTCGAATTGCAATGCGAATTTACTTGCAATTTCGGTTAGTAAAAATCGCTTATCTCGCGAATCAAGTCGCTAACAGATTTGAATGTAGATAATTATGAATACAATTATTTTAATTAATATTGATACCTATCTGTATGTAGTTACGATACAATCGTATTTATTAATTTTATTTATTAACAAGGCACACCAACGACTCAATTACACACCAATATTACAAAAAAACATCTAGAAACGATCCTGTGTAAACAAGTCACTTACAGGCATGCACATAATTTACAGCGTAAGTCGCATGTATTTTAAAATGAATATAAAACAAACATAAAATTAATAAAAAATTGGTAATAAAATTCTTGTAAAAACATTGTAAAATTAAATTCAAAGAAGATAACTAAAAAAAAAATACACATATATATCATTGATTAAACTAGAATGCCACAGTTATTTACCCTGAACTAAACAACTGTAAGAAAAAAAGTAAAATGTCAAGTCACATTATTAAAAAATTACCATTCCAATATTATCAAAATAAATTATTTCAATTATCGAAACACACACATACACGCACATACCTCCATTAATTAAAATTACAATTAAATTATTAAATTGTATTATATTACATCAAATTAAAAAAAGAACCAAAATAACAAATGGTAAATTTATTGGTAATAGACAGGTAAATTAGTAGGGGGAGGCAGCTGATCACAAATCGATTTTTATGATTTTATTTTATTTACTATTGATTTGATTAGATTGTATTACAAAACAGTAGAATAACAGTAACTAGTATATCTATGTATTACAAGAGAGTAGTATAGTTTTAATATAGTGTATAGTGTTAGCGATGTGGTTTTAGGAAGTCAATAAGAGAACTCTATGTCAGCAAGTTTAGACTAAAATATTGTTGTTAGTTGCCGTTAGCTTAGTAAACCCACGATTTCACTGGATATCCTGCCCAGTTTCAGCAAGTTATCAAAAGCTAACTTAATTAGTATCTCAACAGTACTTCCACAACTGACTGCGCGCGCCACGTTTCCGCTCACTCCAACCGTTTTCATTTACCTTGCAAACGAATGTTGGCTCTCTGGGAACACTAAGTGAAAACGCTGCTTAACAGAGAATATGCTTGTTTTCATAATTCAATTTGCTTCGCTTTCAATTTGATTTAGGTTCTATGAATAATAACTTACGTCATCAACATCATTCAATTTTAGTCCATGGACGTTGGAAATGGTCTATGCCAAGAATCACTACATCGACCCAGCCGGTGCTTCTCGCATGCAGCAGATTCTTACGGCCCGTACCAGAGGGTTTAGGCAAAGTCCTTTCAGTGAAAGCAAATATTCAAAACTACAAAACAAAAATACTACAAAATGTAAGACGCCGATATTCCCATACATTTTTGTAATATTTAAACCACTTACCAAAAAGGAGGAGGTTCTATGTTCGACTTCAGGTATGTTTTTTTTTGTGTATGTTCACCGATATCTCCGTCAATTGTGGACCGATTTTGAAAATTCTTTTCTTGTTTGGCCTGTGTGGTCCCATTTTAATTTGGTGAAGTTCTTATGGAGAACTTCGGAGATATACAACGATACTCTTCAATAAATAACGGCAAATCTCTCGGGATTGCTGCAGTCGCATGTTTGTTTATTTTGTATACCAGTTCATACCACAATATCACGCCAAAACGGTCTAAAGGGGTACGCAGATTGAAGAGTATTTTATGTATTGTTGATTACAAGTGAAAAATAACTTTATTTTTGGAAGTCGGTGTCCATAACGCAATAAATTAATACCTACCAATGACACTGACTTCCAAAAATAAAGTTATTTATTACTTTGTAGTTTTCTTATTTGTAAGTCGGTACTATTTTTTTTGTAGAAAAGTTTTTTCCAATCACTATCGTGACGGTTTCGTTGATAGAATGAAACATGTCAAAAGTGTCATGTCATTGTTCTACCTGGTGGAAGGCCTTATAATGCTACGAAGTGACGGATGGATGAAATACTAAAAGCCCTTAATAAAATATTTTTCAATAAATGTTGTATTCATATGCAGTTGTTACCAAAATATGAGCATATTGGATACAAACACCAATTAGAATCGATTTTAAATGGAATTCAATCGAATAAACTAGTACCTATATTCGATAGTCGTATGCTTCAAAAATTCATTCGTTTTGAAAAAAAAATGTGTAACTAAATGTCACGTACGTACGATACTGCAGTTCGTTTGTTAGGTTTTACTTTTTTGAGAACATGGAATTCCAAAAAAAACAGTTTTGCTAGATTGTATCCGCGACTTGAGGTGGGCAGGGCACATTGCTTGCAGAACGGATGGCCAATGGGGCCGAAAAGTTCTGGAGTGGTGACCGCGAACCATAAGACGTTGCGTTGAAAGGCCTCCCACTAGATAGACCGATGACCTGGTTATGGTTGCGAGAATCCGCTGGATGCGAGACGCATGGGATCGGTCAATGTGGCGTCGCTTAGGGGAACCTATGTTCAGCAGTGGACGTCTTTCGGCTGAAATGATGATGATGATCAGTGACTTTGTTTCGGTGTTCTATCCCAGCCAGACCATGCAAGTAGCTTCTAATACTTGGCAATACTGTTACTTTCTATTTGCGAAAGAATCTTCTTAAAAATGGATCGCTAATGCCAGAGATTACATTCTACAAAAAATATATTTTAGCTTGATAATTTAGTTAAGACAAGTCTTTACTGATATATCTTAGGCAAAATAAAATAATTATTCAGATTATTTTTACTCTCGTAATCTGTAATTGGGCATCACTCTAATTTCCATAATTACTCTTCCTGTAGTACGAAAGCATCATAGCAGATGGCGTTCAATAGTTTCTGCCTACACTTATGAGAAAAACCTGAGTAAATTTATTTTTCACTTCTCATGCTCTGAAATTGCTTATTTGTGCAGGATTATAGGCTGCACAAATTCGATTTTTGTGCACAAGTGCATTAACGTATCCACTTATAAATGTATCTATATTAAGGAAAAGAAAATGAGCCATACAGCCAAACACAATAAAAAGTTCACTGATGGAATTTGTTATTTTATAATATTTACTTTAATTTATTTGCCTTTTATGTGTTTTTAAGACATAAAAGATATTAAAATTTAAATTAAAATATGGTAGGTTATTTAATTAATTAGTTTATAACTCGTCCACAAAACCATTTTATCCTCGACATTACTATCAGCCCTCGCCTTCGGCTCGGGCTGCTAATAGTCGCGGTTGAAAATGGTTCGTTTTGTGCACTCGTTGTAAAATCTACTATTATTCGTTTATCCTCGCACTGGAACGCCTTGCAGCAATTATACCAATGGAGCACAAACTTATACTAAATATAACTTCAGGTTTCCTCACGATGTTACCCTTCACCGTTGTCAAGATAAACTTAGAAAGTACATAAATATGAATTGAAAAAGTCACATTGGTAATTGCCCGGATTGGAACCCACGATCTTAAGGATGGGAGGAGAGGTCGTATGTATGTTTAATTGTGTATATCCGTCCTTATAAACAACCCATATCATGCCAAAATATACCTCTTAACTCACCAAAGTAAGGAAAACAGAGCTACCAACTCGTATAATTACACCAGCAACCGCCTCCCGAGTTACATGATAACACACCAGAGACACGACTATAAATGTAATTGCCGACATAAGAAAGTAGTAAATGAGAGGTGAAATTGTGAGGGAAACGTATTGCGTGTTGTAGCTGATGTACCAATAAAGTCTCGTAGGAATAAGAATGTGGAAATTGTGGAAGAGGATTTTGTAGTCCGATATTTTCTTTATAGATCAACTTTAGGGTTAAGTTTAGCAGAAGGAAAAAAACAAACCCTTCGATCACTACGTTGTCTGTCTGTCTGTCTTTCCGTGCGTCAAGAGTTTTTATCAGGAATGCGTGGAGGTGTCAAGTTGAAATTTATATCGTATACTCAAGTCGCCCACCCAATCCCCTAGCTAGTCAATCCATTGGAGCTGTGAAAATTTAAAACTTCTAAATCAACGTAATCAAACGATACGGCCGTTTATACCGCATATTTGCAACTATCAAAGGAATGACTACCTAATTTGGTAGTTCCCGTTGACCTAGAAACATGAAATTTTTCAAAAGCAATTTCCAAAAGAAATCCATCCTCATGTTACGCGTCCAAATCATCTTGCTATCTCTTTCTGGTCCGGCTTCGACGGTGCCTTACATCTTGAGACACTTGCGTGGAGAGTAATTAATATAATTTAATATAATTTTCATCCCACGCATATTACAGAATTTCAACTACATTTTAATCTAAGTTAAATATTGGTTTTATAGTTCCACTAAAGCTTTTTTTTTCCTACGTGGGTAGGCGTGACAAGTGAACATTCGTTTTTAGCTCCCTTTATTAAAATTAATTTAAATTAGTTATTAATTGTTTTTCAAAGTTTTTATGTGCTAAATAACTAAAAAACTCACCTTCGCTTCATATTTTCCTCTCACTCTCTATCACAACCACAAAATTTTCATAATTTCCAAACATGGACAGCAAGCTGCCACATAGCATGGAAGAACTGGAGAAGCTGTTTAGCTCCCGCATGGAGCACTAAGAAGAAAAGCTGCAGAGAGCTACAGCTGGAAGTGACTCCACACAGGCATCTTTATCTAAGGATTTCACCGAATTCAAGTATTTTGTATGCAAAACACTATCACATTTTAAAACGCAGATTCAACTGTTATCATCGAGCCTGGATAGTCATGAGACAGCAATGAGGAGAAAAGTTTTGCTGTTTCATGGAATTCCTGAGAGACCTGGAGAGAAGTTGTGCGACAGAATCTATGAAGTTATCTCCAACCAGCTCAAGATAGATGACTTCAAGATTGAGTATCTGAGTGTCTGCCACAGACTTGGAGCCGCCCAGGGTAAAACTAGACCCATTCTGGTGCGTTTCAATGAGATGGAGCATCGCCGGTTGGTCTGGGACAGCAAAACTTCGCTCAAGGGCAGCGGGATCACCATTTCAGAATTTCTGACAAAAACACGGCACCAAGTATTTATGGCCGCCCGCAAGCACTTTAGCATCAACAGTTGCTGGTCTGCGGAGGGAAAGGTTATCATCATGACGCCTGACAAGACTCGCCGGAAGATAACATCAATGGGTGAGCTTCAGTCATTAATCGCGCTATTTCCCACTGCAGCCACTGCTGGTTCATCCAACGATCCTGGGTCTGCTGCCTCCACCTCGCCTGCTGCCGCAGCCGCCTTGCCTAAAACCGCTACCCCTAGAGCGAAGGTTATGAGGAAGGCCCGTCGCTGAGTCTACGGTTTCATTTATTTGAACCCCGTGCATATTTTAATTCGGCCACTTGTAATGACGTAACTAATAATGTCGGTACATTTTTGGACTAGTTTTTTCTGTTAATCTACCCTTACAATAATCTTTGCTGTAACATCTATTTTATTTACTTTTCACTCTGAATGTCTGCCGGTAGATGTTTATAGTTTTATTTGTTTACATTTTTATTGTACTTGACATGATGACATTTGACGTCTGTCAATTTCTTAATTTCTGTTTACGTTTCGTTACACTGTGCGTTTATGTTCGTTAGTTGTGATGACTGAAATTCTCGAATGCTTTTTAATCTTTAATATTTTGTTTAAATCTCTTCCAACAACAGCGAGCAGGTGGTTTTATTGGTTTAGCGCACTTATTATTATTATTTTCTGATATTATTTTTATTTAATATTTTTTTATTTAGTATATATATTTGCAACTTATGACCGATGGTGATTTTGATGATGACTTTTTCTCATGTTCTTCCACTTCCAGCAGCTTCCTTAGTGCGGCAAGCGATTCATCGTCTACTCTGACTCTTGGTGATCAGATTTCCTCTTTGTTTTCCCCTTACCCCAATAACCTCAACATAGCTCACATAAATGCCCAGAGTGTCCCTAGCCATTACTCTGATCTTCTGGCTTCCATTAATTGTGCACACTTAGATGCTCTACTGATCTCAGAGTCATTTCTCAAACCGTCACTTTTATCTGTACACTATGCCCTCCCTGGCTTTGTTCTTATTCGAAATGATAGAACGGGGAAGGGCGGTGGTGGTGTAGCTATTTATTTGCGAGCTGGTATTCCTTATAAGGTTATCAGTACATCACCATCTTCCTACTCGGGGTCAGCAGAGCATCTGTTTTTAGAAATCACTTTACATCACGCTAAGATGCTTCTTGGAGTGATGTATAGTCCTAACCTCAGTATTGATTACTTTGACTCTTTCGAATCCCTTTTAAATGATGCGTGTCCTACTTATGACCACGTAGTTCTGATGGGTGATTTTAATACTTGTCTCCTTAAAAATGACTCTCGTACTCGCAAACTTCAATCTCTTGTATCTTCTTTTAATCTCAGTATTTTACCTCTTTCCGCTACTCATCATTTCCCTAATTGCACCCCTTCTCTTTTGGACCTCATTATTGTTTCAAAATCTAATAATGTGTCGGTTCACGGTCAGCTCACTGCTTGCTTTTCCTATCACGATTTAATCTTCATGTCTTACAAGATTCGTCCTCCCAAGCGCAAGCCATCATTCATTTTCCTTCGGAACTACAAGGGCATAGATCAGGAGGCGCTACTGCGAGATGCTGGTGTCATCGATTGGACGGATGTTTTAGAGAGTTCATGTATCAACGAGATGGTTCATATTTTCAACTCTCAAATACTTAGCCTTTACGAACGTCATGCTCCTATACGTAAAGTCAAAGTCAAAGTCAAATATGTGCCGGCACCCTGGCTCACTCCTGCTATTAAGGATGCAATGGCAATTAGAGACCGAGCCAAAAGGAGGTTAAAGCGCCGTCCTTCCGAGCACAACCTGAGTTCGTATAGAGAGATGCGTAATCGCTGTAGTCGTATGTGTAGAGATGCAAAGAGACGCTACTTCCATAATTCTCTTGACAACCGTAACTCATCTGAAGTCTGGAAGTTTTTGAAAACTGTCGGCATTGGTAAGTCCCCTGTCGCTTCTAGTAAAGGCATTGACGTGTGTGCTCTAAACAAACATTTTTCACTTCCACCCGTTACGTTGGATCCACACGTCAAATTATCAACATTAAATAAACTTTCCGTTTTGCCAGTGCCGCGGTGTTCGTCTTTCGATTTCAGTCCTGTGAGTAAAAGTGATGTCAAAAAATCTATTTGTGCTATCTCCTCCTCCGCTGTTGGTAATGACGGGCTTTGCTCAAGAATGATTTCTCCTATCCTCTCCACATTACTTCCCGTTTTGACCCACATTTTTAACTTCTCCTTGTTTTCTTGCACTGTTCCCGATGCTTGGAAGCTAGCCCATATTATTCCACTACCCAAAATCCCTAACCCGGTTGCAATGACTGATTTCAGACCCATTTCCATCCTTCCTTATCTTTCCAAAGTTCTTGAGCACATTGTCCATCAGCAATTGTCTCTGTTTCTCTCTAGTAATGATCTTCTTAGTCCTTTTCAATCTGGTTTCCGGCCCGGTCACAGTACTGTCACAGCTCTTTTAAAGGTTACTGATGATATCCGCCGGGCTATGGACCACAAATCTCTTACTTTACTTGTACTTCTCGATTTCAGCAGCGCTTTCAACTCTGTTGACTTCGATATCCTTCTTGGGATCCTTAAATCCTTCAATTTCGCCTCTTCCACTATTGACTGGTTCAACTCCTACCTTGGAGGCCGCTCGCAGCGGATACACCTTGACGAGACTTTTTCGGATTGGTGTTCTCTTACCGCGGGTGTGCCACAGGGTGGCGTTCTCTCTCCTCTTCTCTTTTCTATTTTTATTAACTCTGTCACTAGAGTCATCTCGTGTAACTTCCATCTCTATGCTGACGACTTGCAGCTTTACCATCATTTTCCAATACAAGATGCGGAAGCCGCTGTGTCTGCCATTAACGGTGAACTGGAATTGATTGGGGAGTGGTCGCGGTCCTTTGGGCTCCAAATCAACCCTAAGAAGTCTCAGGCCATGGTTATCGGCGGTAGGCATATGCGAAACAAGCTTGATGTTGCGGTGCTGTCTCCTCTCAGTTTGAATGGAGTTCAAATTGAATACGCTAGGACGGCTAAAAACTTGGGGGTGATCATGGACTCCTATTTATCATGGACTGGACATGTCGCTGAAGTCAGTCGCAAGGTGCACTACACTTACCACTCGCTGAAGTGCCTTCAGAGCTTTTTGCCCTTGAACACCAAAATTTCCCTAGCTCAAACTCTTATTCAGCCCATCATCGACTACGCCGACGCCTGTTATTTGGATGCCACCGAGGAGCTTTTAAATAAACATGAGCGTTTGCAAAATATATGTATTCGTTTTGTTTTCAATCTCAAAAAGTATTATCATGTTTCAGGCTTTCGCAAAATGCTCAAGTGGCTCCCTATTCGACTTCGCAGGAACTCTCGGATTTTGTGTCTGCTATTTAACGTCCTTCACAACCCTAAAACGCCTTCCTACCTCCGCGAACGCTTCTCCTTTTCCCGTCCTTCCGATGCACTTTGCAGGTCGCATCTTAAACATCTCCTTGAAACACCTTCCCACACTACCGACTTTTACTCCTACTCCTTTACTGTACACGCGGTGCGGTTGTGGAACTCGTTACCGCCTGATATTAGGGACTGCCAAACTCTTGCAGTTTTTAAAAAGAGAGTAAAAGAGCATTATCTTGCCATTCCGTCTTAGTTGCATATAATTATGTATTATTATTTATGTATTTATGACATTAGTTAGTATTTATTATTGTAATATTTATTTTATTAATATGCATGTATAAAAGAGTATATATTAATTATCTATATTGTATTCTTCTTTATTGTGAATTGTTCAAAATATTTTTATTTTTATTTCCCCTCTACACACGGTGTCTACATATCTTTTTTTGCAACTCTCCTCTCGCAGGTATGCTGGAAGAGATTTCGATAGAAATAAGCATACCTTTGTACCTATTTTCTGTTCCTTCTTCTTGTCTATTTACTATGTGTGTGTACATTAATGGTTAAATAAATAAAGTTAAACCATTTTATCTATAAAAAAAACAAACATGCATTTATTAATCACCACGTTTGCTGTTACTCAAGAACTGTACTACGAAGTGCCAATGCCACCATGATTCTTCGGCGGAAACGGGATAGTGCTATTCGCCTTGTACGCACTGAAACACGACGATTTTAAGACGTCATATTAGGGTACCTATTTCAAGTTTTCTTTAATGTTTTTCATCATGGCCAATCTGTAACAAGATATTTAGCACAAACAATTTGGAAAATGTAGAAGCACTCAAGCAACCACTTATAAACCCTTGTTTCGATTCACCCTAAGTGCTCTTAATTTTAACACGAAAATGATGGAGAAGATACAAAAAGTATGTGGCAACAATGTCTAATTTCCATGGAGCATACGTGGATGGAATTTTGTTCATTAGAAACTTTCCACTCCCTTTCGGCGAAGTTTTCGGAGAACCCTTCGGTGAGAAAGTTAAGGGGACCTTTGTATCAGGTATAAGTGCAGACTTGAAATGTTAATGGTGTGTAATCGATTGAGAAATAATGGTTACAACACTTTGTTTTAGGAAATACGTTTATATGGGTTAAATTGGACGAGCTTTTGCGTTGTCATAAATTTACAAGACATGTTTAAAATGTTTTCATATCTTTTTTCATTGTAAACTCGAACTTTAATATGATAATTGCAAAAGTAAGTCGCTCTGTTTGTTTATATTATTGATTTTACGGCAATTCCACTAATTGTTGATATGGACATTTCAAGAGACGTAGTGACCAAGACCATGTGGTACAAATTGCTCAATACCTGCTTAAATAACAGAGAGGTCAACCCCGTCCGCTTCTTAATGTTAATCATCAATAAACCCTAAGCCTAGAGAACCTGGAGAAAGACATAGAATGACCTTTTTATAAACATGTTACCACAGCCACAAAAATCAGATCTGAGCGAGAGCAACAACAAGCCGACCTAATCAGTGAATAAGCTGGGAATGCCGTTGCTCTTACTGATGGGTACTAATACAAAAA
This sequence comes from Orthosia gothica, assembly GCA_949775005.1. Taxonomy (NCBI): domain Eukaryota; kingdom Metazoa; phylum Arthropoda; class Insecta; order Lepidoptera; family Noctuidae; genus Orthosia; species Orthosia gothica. Next base: position 28,616,307 of record OX459048.1, read on the forward strand.
TTGTGGCACCAGATACGAAATTTTTCTTTGTGAATATAACCTATTACAATAATTGCCCAATTCATTGTGTTTCCATCCACTGCAATGTATGTAGGTATGATGTTATCACTGTGTTGGTTATCGGTCAATCAGGTATCCACGCTACTAATTAAATATGCAAATAATTATTATATGAAATGTAGAAAAGCAAGCGATTGTAATATCCATATCGTAGTTTCAACAATTAATAAAAATATGTTCACAAAAAATCCTATTGGTAAATTCGAGCCATCCTGCATATTCGTATCCACATTTCCATAATCCAATACTGGATTGGTGTAATTTCGTGCTTCGCAAATACAGTATAGAATTGAGTTGGACAGTTAAATAAAGTACAATTGTACGTTTTGATTACTCTTGATAAACTGGTACGTCCCGTTTTGTTACATGGAAAATGTGTGTTATTCTTAGATAATGAGTAGGTATTTCCTGAAAGGTAGAAAGTAATTTTGGTTTTAGTATTGAGACATTGTGAGATGATTCCGACAAATAATTACCGAAGAACAGAATGTAAATAGTTAAAAAGAGTCACTCCTAATTTACTACACCCTCATTTCAACATTTATGTAAATAAATAAATAAATAAAAATAAATAAATCGTTTATTTGGATCAAACATTTTTACACATTAAATTATACCCACCAAACTGCGTAACAGTTTGTCGGCGGGATAAGCGCTCGTATTAAATCATAGTTATAGATCTAAAGGTTATTAATATTAAGAATAATTCATTCATTTCCCGATAATTTCACCCATTGCATTGAAAATCTCACAAATAAATAAATCAAAAACAAAATAAATTAAACATTAAAATTAAATAAAATCATTCAAATAGGTACAATGTCAATACAATAAAATAAAATAAATAATCATGTTTAAGCATCATACAAAAGAGAATCAGAATCTAAATTCACATCTTTGTACAACCTGGTAGGTTATGAATATAAATATGGATGGATGGAGCCCTCTCCATCCATCCCTATTTATATTCATCCCTCGGACCTCCAAATACCGGGATAAAAAGTATGTCATCCGGGGATAGAGTAGCTTCCCAACGGGGAAAGAATTTTTGAAATCGGTCTAGTAGTTTTTAAGTTTATTCGTTACATACAAAAATACAAACATGCAAAAATACAAATCTTTCCTCTTTATAATATTAGTATAGATGATTTACTGGTGTACTGTTCTCTAAGACCTCTTTCGACTGAAAGTCGATAGAAGTCTACTGCTGAATATAGGCCTGCACTAAATGTCAGGACAACAATCGGTCCGGTCAATCGACAATGTTTGAACGCAATGAAAACGTCATTAGAATGTTCTAGATAGACAATAACGTGTCGACAGGTGACTGATTGACATTTTACGTAATCAAACAAAAATCGTTCCTCCTTTGCAGAGATTAGTAGATTTGCCTAAAGGTGAGTATACACTAGAGCATTTTCGCGAGCATTACAATGTCATGAAACTTTCTTACGAATGGTACAATACATAAAACGCTCAGTATCCTAAAGCATTTCCATGTAATATAAAGTTCTTGCGACTGTTCGACGCTGCGTTTTACGTAATGCTCACGGCGTGTGAGCATTTACCTGTAACATTACTTTGTAACTTGCGATCATTATTTTACTCAAAAATGCATGTAATGTTGTCATTATTTTGACAACCTTGTTTGAGCAAAGTCGACCTTGCCGTTCTGTTTTAAGGAGCGGCCGACAAAGTTTTGCTGGCCGCTCTAACAGGCCGGCAATGTTTAGCCGGCCGCTATTTTGACGTTTCAACGTTTTAAAAAATCAAATTCATAAAGTTTTTATTTAAAACACAGCTGTTTGTATAGAGATAGGTACAAAAAGATTTTATTCGATATTAGGCTGTATAGTTCTAACTATCATTGCTCAAAAAAAAAAACAATGAAGTAACAAAAGCGCGGTTCAGCGAAAATTTTGTTTTTATTTAATGACTTTTTTGCTAAAAATGAGCTCCCAAAGCGAAAATTCTTCCAATTCAATGTGTTGAACACCGCCAGACATTAAAGATTTAGCTAAATTAGTGGTTGAAAATTTGAAACCGCGAAACTCAAAGGAAAAATATGAGCTTGCATATGAAAAATTTGTGCAGTGGAATATCAGTAGGAAATCTAAATCTTTATTCGAAAATGTAGGCCGTTTCTTTTCAATAATACAGCAGTCAAACACCGCATTAGAATTATCGCAAACTATTAGTAATATCAAACCGAGAAAGTCGGTGTTGAATTTTAGTAACTGTACTTTTCATAATTGTTATTTTAATTAAAATTCTAGTAAATTAATACATTTTTTATTTAAATTACTTGCTGGTTTTATTTAGATTAGGTACTTGCATTTTTGAGTTAAGCACTATACAAACCTTGGCCCACAATGACTGCTTCGCTGGTCACGCTATGATTGCCTCGAGCTAGCCTAGCTACGCTCTAGGCCTTTCAGCTTGGCCATCATTGCAGCCCTTGCTGTCCTCACTGTAAAGGCCTCGACCTACGGTGTCGGCCTTTATCTCAGCTTGTCCATCAAGTGCTGCACGCTGACCGCGCTGTGTCGGCCTGGAGCTGCGCTGTCGGCCATAATCAGCGCGACCAGCAAAGTAGTCATTATAGACCGCGGCAGTAATGTACTAAACCTCACTCCACGTCACCCGCTCTCATGCCTTAGCGTAATAAAATGTAACACCAATACGCTCGTTTGTTTTTAAAATCAAGATGTAATAAGATATCGAGCGCCATGTTTGAAGCGTGGTTCGAGTAAATAAAACAAGCAAAATTTTAAAACACATTTATCTTGCGAAAAAACCCCGGTTCAAACAGTAAAATGCCCATAACTTTTGAAAAGCTGAACTGATTTTATTCAAACATAGCTAAGAACACTCTCGATAAAATCACCTTTCAAACAAAAAAAACTAAATCAAAATCGATTCATCCGTTTAGGCACTATGATGCCACAGACAGACACACAGATGACATGACACGTGAAAATTATGACAAACCCTATTTTTCCGGTGGGGGTTAAAAACAGGGAATGCTCGATGTTCTATTACAAGTATATACACTAGACTGTACCCAACATATCTGCCTAGCCTTTTCTAAACTATGTTAGTTTAAGTTTTTTATCTAAGCGAATGCAGCTGAATGAACCAGCCGGTCGATTCTGTAAAAAGCTCACCGTGAAAACTTAGGAAAAGTGAGCATGCGCACGTAGGTACTACAGTTGCTTCTCTGCTTAACTCCCCGATGCATACAGGGCTTATGTTATGTTTATTATGGCTCATGTACATTAGGTCGGCAACCGTATACGGCGACTGATTTCACTTCAAGTCAAAGTCAAAGTCAAATATATTTATTCAATTAGGCCAATAAACGGCACTTTTGAACGTCACATAAATTAAAACTAAAAATTAAAAGTAATAAAAAAAATATTTAAAAGTAATAAAAAAAAAAACAAGTTAAAAAAAAAAAAAATTATTCTACCGTGCATTCGGAAAGTAGATTGTTATGGAGAAGAACGCACAAGAAACTCCATACTTACACTTTAAAAAAAAAATTGGTGTTTTACAATATTAACATACGTACATCCATTAATATATGTGAGGACGATGCACCCAGAATAGCTCTACACACAGGTATGAAGTATTAAAAAGCATTAACAGGAAAATTAATTAATTTGATAAGTAGAAACATGGTTCTCACATACTTACAAATATTACAAACATAGGTAAAATACCTAATTCAACAACAACGGAACAGTGTGTGAGTCAAATCAAAAAAAAATAAAATAAAAAAAACAAAACAATGAATACAATAACTATGAATGGGAATATAAATTAACAAATTTGATTTTGTCTACACCAAAGATTGCCCTATGGAGCAGGACCAGCATGTTTCCAAGCATTGTTATCTTGAATATAATCATCTAATTGGTAATATGCTTGTTTACAAAGGGTGCTTTTAACTAAAGTTTTAAATTTACTTTCATTTAGTTTTAATATATCACAAGGTATTTTGTTATAGAATTTAACACAGTACCCCATGAAAGATGATTGTACTTTAGCTAGTCTGTAAGAAGGCTGATCTAACTTATCTTTATTTCTGGTATTACAATTGTGTCTATCACTGACTTTACTAAAGAGATGTATATTTTTCACTTGAACCGGTTATCCAAATTAGGCTGTTTACATTAAGTTGGTCATCGCATACGGGCGACCGCATTCAGCCGAACTGTATACACACTCATGTTGAAGCAAGCAAACAAGGCAGCCGTGTTCGGTCACCGAAAACGGTCTGCGGCCAAATACGGCTAACCGAAAACCTGTTTATATTAGTCTGTGACCAAATACGGGCTGTGGTTGAATACGGCTAACCGAAAAACCATTCAAACTAGTCGGTGACCGAATACGGGCAGCAACCGAATCGGTCAAAACGACCTAATGTAAATGAGCCATAAGATTGTTTGTTTATGTAGAGCACCTAGTACGCTTGTAGCGTATAAAATTTATACTAATGACTTTCTTGAAGTGATTACTCAAACAGTATTACTCTAACGGGCAGGGATTAATTCCACGAAAGCAAAATCACGTGCTAGCAAGCAATAATACATTTATGATTGTTGTGTTTATTCAGATAAAATAATGTTTTCCAAAAGGTTGAATCAGTATAGAATATAAATGAATAAGGGAAGCCGATTCATACCTTTTAATGTATTAACCTTTGTATTTTTTTGTGAAATCGATGTTATTATAAGAACACATTGAATCAATTGTAATTTTAAGATTGAAAGGTCCATTCACGATTGCTTAAAATAGAAAACCTGCTTTCCCTGAGTCCGTAAGTTACAGTGTTATTATAACATACAGGTTACGGTGTTGCTACTCCGAACTTTACTTAAACCTTCTTTTATGGGTAGAAAATTTGGTTATTATAATTGATCTATCTTACACTGAAAAAATAATTGGGCCTTGCGAACCCATTTTTTTTTGAAGCAATGTCACTAGTTTTGTATTAACCAAAGTTTACCAATCTCTATTTTGTTGTTAGTTCAAAAAAAGTTCTGAAGTACCAAGATTTTTTTTCCGTTAGATGCTGTTATTAAAGTAAGGTGCTCTAAAACCCTTAAACCAACCTATAAACCCTTCTCTTGATAAGCCTTTTGAAGGTATTTAAGATGAAGAAAAGACAATCATCAACAATCATTTAATCACAAACAGCAGTGCTTTTGTAAAACGAGAAATAAAATAGATCTAGCTATAATAGTTATTTATGCAACTGTTGTATAATAAGGGTTATTAAAACTGAGCATGTTTATTAGCATTAGATTATGGCACTGAGTGTGATAATAGTATCACATGAGTGTTTTAATACCTAATTATAACAGTTGCATACAAGACTTTATCTACACCCATGGTATGAATCCTCTATAAAGGTTCTGAAACCAAAGGGTATGAAACATTGCATTGTCACGAGAAACTAATAATAATAATAAAGTTTATTGTTCTTCTCTCACATAGAATTTTACAGACAATATAAAAAAAACAAACAAAACATTAGCGAAAATTCTCGTGATCTATGTGAGAGACTGGTTTCTGTACTAGGAGACCTGTATGACAGATTACCAGCCTCTCCAGACTCCGGACAATAGATGACAGTTGTATACAACATCAGTAAGTAGTAATAGTTACGAGGGATTAAGCTAGGTGTAGTGAGGTTGTTGCTGTTATGGTGGTACAAAGTGGGTGAGAGGAACTAAATTGAATGAGTGTGTAACTGAGTATGTGTGCGTGAGTATGTGTGCGCGAGTGTGAGTGCAAGTGTGTGGGAGCGTGTATGCGTCTGAGTGAGTGTGTGTGGGACAGAGTGAGTGTGTGTGTGAGTGCGAGTGTGTGGGAGCGTGTATGCGTCTGAGTGAGTGTGTGTGGGACAGAGTGAGTGTGTGTGTGAGTGCGAGTGTGTGGGAGCGTGTATGCGTCTGAGTGAGTGTGTGTGGGACAGAGTGAGTGTGTGTGTGAGTGCGTGTAGTGGGGTGAAAGAGGTGACAGCATACGCAGTTGGTTAGGATGGTACAATAAGCAGACCTTCAGTGTCATCGTAATTGAGCGACTTAAGCCAGGCAGTAATAACCCTCTTACAATTGGCTCTTGTAAGAGGGTAAACTGTTAGCTTCTTATTTATTTTATTATAAAGATGTCCACCAAGAAATTCAAAGAATTTGCGTGAGAAGGCAGTGTTACGATTAGTGAGTGTTGGGCAAACCCTGTGTTTGACTCTCTTGTTTGCATTAAGTAGTGGATCATAGCCAATTAATGAATGTTGTTTTAGAGCTGAGCACAGAATAAAAAGTTGTCTTACTGTCAGCACATCAGAGAGCAAGTACAGATCTTTGGTAGGAAAGAAGAAAGGTAACGACAGGCTTACTTTTAGTACCGCTCTTTGAGCTCTTTCCAGTTTTATTAAGTTAGTTTTACAAGTGCCACCCCATAAAGTAATACAATAAGTGAGAATGGATTGGCACAGGGCCATGTAAACCATTTTATTTACATTTTTATCTGCAATACGACTTAAATTTTTTAAAATGAAAATTAGTTTTCGAGTTCTGGAAGATAGTAGGTCCAGGTGGAGTTTGAAGCTGAGAGAACTATCAATCATGACTCCCAGGTACTTTATACTAAATGCTTTTTCTAATCGACTGCAGGAACAAGAGTGGGAAGATGAACAGTAATGGGCTTTGATGTTATAATTTTCGTGAACTGAGGATGAGATGTTTTTAATAGAGAATGGTACAACTTTGGTTTTGCTGACATTAAGAGTGAGGCCATTGTTAATGAGCCAAGAAGTTACAGTATTGAACCCAGATTGAGCGAGGCTGTAAACCTCATCCCAACTGTCGCCATGGAAGATCAACGCAGTGTCATCCGCAAATGTGACAATTTTGCCATTTTTTAGTAGCAGATCACACAGGTCATTGATGAAGGTGAAGAAAAGCGTGGGCCCAACCACACTACCCTGAGGAACGCCGTAGCAAATAGGTAAGTCATCACTAGTGAATTCTCCAATTCTAACTCTCTGCTGCCTGTCAGCAAGGTAATCCCCAAGTAGTTTGAGCTGTGTATCACGAATCCCCATACTTTGTAGCTTAGTAAGTAGGAGTGGAACAGAGACTGTGTCAAAAGCTTTAGCTAAATCCAAGAATATCGCTATCACTTTCTTTTTGTGGTCTAGTTTATCAACAACATGATCGACCAACTCGTGAACCGCATCATTGTTCGAGATCCCAGCTCTAAAACCAAACTGAGATTTTGACAACAAGGATTTCGTCTCAAGATAGTTAATTAGACGCTTGTTAATAAGTTTTTCAGCTAGTTTAGACAGAGTAGAAAGTATAGAGATGGGTCGGTAGTTGTTGACACAGTCTCTGGCACCACTCTTGTAGATTGGGATTACTTCAGCAAATTTAAATTCCTTGGGAAAAACACCACTGTGGAACATTAAGTTGAAGATATACGTTAAGGGCGGGACTAGGATAGTGTGGTATCTTTTAAGAAAAGCTCCTGAGATATTGTCTCGTCCAACTGAATTGACTTTTTTTAGATTTAGGATACACTGACGAACCTCATCTTCATCAGTGGGAAGCAAAACGAAAGAGGAAGGACAAGACTTAGCGTGAGGTGTGTAGATAGATGGATTTCCGTCGTGAATGTTTTCAGCAAGGTTTTTGCCAATAGACACGAAAAAATTGTTTATTGCATTGACAGAGGTGGAAGGGTTTGGGGTGGATATAAGATCCATTGCTGGGTTTGATTTTTTGTTGGAGTGTGTTATTTGTTTTACAGCGTCCCAAAGTTTTTTATTGTTAGTTTTAGCTGCTTTATCTAATAGGTTTTTTTCATAGACCGTTTTTAGTTTTTTTAGTAGCCAGTTGCAAAAGTTTCTGTACCTTTTATAGGTGATCTTGCTGATTTCATCATTAGGATTTTTTTTTATTTTATGTGGAGTTTATCTCGATTTTTCATACATCTCAACAGACCACTTGTTATCCAGGGCTTTATAATCCTGTTGCGATTAGAAATAGAGACGGTTCGTGTGTTAGCTAGGATTATAGTGTTTAGGTCATTGACTAACAATGTAGTAGCCACATTTACATCAGTTATTTCGTAGATGGAGTTGAGGCATATATTTTGCATATCATTGTCAAGGCCTATGTAGTTAACTTTCCTAATGGAAGATGTTATCTTTGGAAGGTGGTGGTTCTCAAGCACAAGTATCACACTGTCATGGTCGGTAATAGACGTCTCCGCGACATAGCAAAAGGCAGGGAGACTACTTTTTAGCATGACGTGATCTAAACAGGTTTTACTATGTGTTGGTAACTGGTGGGCAGGTAAGAGACCCATGGAAGCTAGTAGATTTAGGTAGGATGATGAGTTAGCATCGTTGGTGTTGAGAGTTATGTCCACGTTAATATCTCCAATTAGTATGATATTAGGGAAATTTAAGCTACTTAAAAGGTTACTGAGAGATTCAAGAAATGGGTTAATGTTTTTATTACCAGGAGGTCTGTATATTGCAACGACGAGGGTATTGCTGTCTAACTGTATTGTAATACAATTGGCATCAAGAATGGTTGGTTCCGATATTATTGGACTTAAATTATCTTTGAAGTACACGATGACTCCTTCATTTTGGGTGATGTTATTTTCAGTTTTAGCAAAGTCAAAGCCTTCTATTGCAGGAATGTTGTGGGAGTGGCGTAGCCAGCACTCCGTGAGTATGATAAGATCCCACTCAGTATTTGATCTTTTAAGAAGGGTTAACAGGCTAGGATAGTGACGATTAACACTACGGATGTTCTGATGTATTATTTTTAGGCTAGAGTGTGGCCTTTTAATTAGATTAGGACACTCTTCTATTTCGCAAGTGGATGAATCCGCTATAACAAAATCATCAAGATCACTATTAATTTGGTTTATGTTATCGAATTTTGATAATTTAAGTAAGTAGGTGAATTCGAGCATGTCAATAGACTGTAATTATGTGGAAAATAAGCGTGATTTAAAAGTGCGTTAGCGTGCGAGTTATGAAAAGATGTGACGTTACTTAGCGTACTTTTCAGCATTGAATAGAAGGTCCATAGGGATGAAGATTTGAATTTTTCTGATAATTCTTGAAAATACACTAATAGCACATCTTCAGAAAATTATGAGATTCTTTGATATTTTCCAATTCATTAAATTTTAGTACGTCTTTTCATAATGTTTTCTCGACTTTTCTGGTAATAATTGGTTAGAAATGTCTTTTGCTGCATTAGAAATAACTGGTGGTGTGTTATCAAAGCTTGTATCACTCATTTTTGTAATAAACTATTTTTTTTTTTTAAATATTATTATTGAACAAAAATGGCGGGATACGACGTCAATTCAAAAAATCGAATAAGTTTTTTTAAAATTACGGCGCTGTGATAGTGAAACGCGCGTGCATGACAATGTTCTTTTTTTGAAATTCATAAAGATGCCATGAGAATGTGGCTGTTCGATGAGTAAAAAAACTTAAAAACAAAACAAAAAACCCGACTGCTTCAAAAGCGAACTAAAAAGTCGTAAACAAGGGAAAAATCAAGCTGTGCAGTCGGAGGATACATATTCGCGGGCTGAAACCAAAATCTGGTTGTATTTGTGTGTATATCTGGTTCGCTTTTGAAGCAGTCGGGTTTTTAGTTTTTTTTTTAAGTTTTTTTATTTATAACTTTTTAGTTAGTTTTTCCCCAAGTAGATACATTTAAACATATAAGTGTTATATATTTTTGAAATCACCTCTTAAAACCCAAACGATGATACCCACATTTTGATACCCCACACGATGGGTTAGAATGAAAAAAAAAATTGATCCCGCACAATATGGCACCCAAAAGCCGCCATTTTTCTATTGTCCAATTTTAATGTAACCTATGACACTTGCAGGGTTAAAACGAATCGATTGACGTATGAATCATCAAAATGGGCCAACGCGTTTGGTCTCTAGAACGCCATATAGGAACAAACATAAATCGTACATACATAGACTGATAAACACATTACCCTCCTTCGGCAGTCGGGTAAAAAGGAGTTGCATTATGAAATTTAGTACAACATTATAGCACTCGTTTGGATGATATTATGGTTACTATGACACTGGCTGTTTTAATGTTGGCAATAAGCTAACTGTTTCAAGAACTTTTATAGAGGATTTATAGCATGGGTGTAGATAAAGCAATTTTTTTAATCTAAGTACAATTTGGTATCTGTAAAAAAATGCAAATTTCACTTAAAATCTTGAGACAACATAATTACAAGTTTACTTCAACGAGACACGCGAGACCACTTACCTTTTTAGGGTTCCGTACCCAAAGGGTAAAAACGGGACCCCATTACTAAGACTCCGCGATCCGTCTGTCTGTCTGTCACCAGGCTGTATCTCATGAACCGTGACAGCTAGACTGTTGAAATTTTCACAGATTTTGTATTTCTGTTGCCGCTATAACAACAAATACTAAAAACAGAATAAATTAAATATTTAAGTTTGGCTCCCATACAAAAACGTGATTTTATTGCCTTTTTTGCGGTAATGATACGTGCTTCGTGCGCGAGCCCGACTCGCACTGGGCCGGTTTTTTTTATTTTATTAAAAAGCCGAATAAAGGCATTGACAGATCAGACCAATTAGATACTTATACCTTACTATGTAAGAGGACGAACCAACAAGATTATGAAGGAGCACTCAATGTTGCTGAAAGTCGGTCATAATCCCGTGATCACTCATCGTACCTATAATAATATGTTCCTCGAAATTACTTCAAAGAAACGTAATCAACCAATCATTCCCTCGACTAATATTACAAAGTGGAAAGATTTTTTTTGTTTGTACCGAATAGGCTCCGAAACTACTGGATCGATATAAAAAATAATTTCACCAATAAAAAGCTACATTATTAACGACATAGACTATTTTTTTTATCACGAAAACGGGTCTTGTGGGGTGGTCTACGGGAGTGAAGCCGCGGGGAACAGCTAGTATTTATAATGCCAATTATCGTGTTCAATCATTCTGCCTAGTCTTTTCCCAACTGCATTACAGTCAATTGCCAGTCTAACTGAATGCAGCTGAGTACCAATATTTTACAAAGAGCGACTGCCTATCTGACCTCCACAACCCAGTAACTGATTAGCACGATAACTTTTGGCAAGACTGATGTCAGATTTTCTGGGTTCTGATGACTGACAAAAGGATAGTAACGACTGTCAAAGACCTTCAAATGACAGCCGGGACCAACGGCTTAACGTGCTTCCAAGGCTTAGAGGAATCTCAGTATGCAATGAATGGTCACCGATCTATGGACTTACCTCAGTAAACGTTGCTTAACCTCGATGGTCGACCCGTATGGCTGTTATTATTTAGGTTAGGTTCAAAATTTTTCGAATTCTCGACCAATAATTCCAAATATCGAACTACAGAGTAAAAATCTCATTACTGTCCACTGGGTGTTAGCACTTTGATCTTTGACAATAGATTTTCAAATCAGGTTTTGATTTTAGGCTTTCACTAGATTAGGTTTAAATATTTTTATGACGTTTAATTCATTTTACATCTCTCATGTTCGGTAAGTTGGTTCTTATTACCTCCAAATGGGGCTTGTAGGTGACTAATTAGCGCTCTAGGGTAATAATGTAGCTAGAAAAGCCCTAGGACGATAATTAATTAAAAAAAACACTTCTTTCTTTCAAAAAGTTCGCGTACATCTAACCATCATACTGGCAATAGACATCATGCATTAAGCCCAATGACCAAAGAGGTCGCTTTGCTATTCAGCCTTGTCTTCGTGTGAGTATAATAGTCATCAATTTTAAATATCTAACAGCGAAGCTCAATTTCGTCACCAATAAAAATAAAAATAAAATATTCTTGTAATGCTGGTTTTTTTCTACTTACCTCACAATCGAGATGTAAAGCAGAATAGTTAGCTCGGGTATAAGCACCAATTGCACCCTCGAACTATAGGCGCCCAGGCTGCGCTCGTGCGCCTAAATATCTCGAGCTGCAATTGATGCCTTACAACCCTTGGCTACTAATCTACTATTAATTTAGGCTTGAATTTTAACATTAAGAGTTTGCAGTATTGCGCTTCTTTTATGGTAATGGAATTTATCTTTCTTTACGGTTCTGTTTGGTCTGATTGCAGCCTTTTTAGCTGTAAGTACTGTTTTTGTAACGAGATTTTTAACTTCGTCAACGGGATTAGCTTTAACTACATTTTTAGTATGTTTTTAAGTTATAAATTCACAATTTTCACTTTCCTTGATTTTCGTGGCACGTGATACTATTGTAGTTTAAAAATTAGAGTCTAACTTTGAAATCCCTAAATACAATATGATTTCAACTGTTGGCAAAAGCTCCAACAATTGTGGAAGCATTCTGCGAGCAATGCTTTACGTGACCAGAAACTGTTAACTTATTTAGCAAATAGCCATCGGTTGTACAATTAAACCAATTCTACCTGTCGGCAAAGGCGTGACTATCGGACGCCTTCAATAATTAAGATATTGTTGGAGGAAATTCTGAGCGGAATATTGTTATGGCTTTGGCAGGTAATTAAGCTCGGTGGTTCAGTGGAATAATGTACGATCACACATACCGATCATCTTTATGAAATAATGAAGCTAAATGAAACAGTAGTCAAACGCAATTTTTTTTTTTGTAAACCGAATTGTTTTGGCAATTATAGAAAATATATACCCATAGCCATTTATCAAACCCACGTAACGAATTCACGGAAAACATTATCATTCCGTGAGAAAATACCAAAGAAAAGAAACACAATACCCAAACTTCGCCTTTAACCCACAAAACAATTCTCTTTCACAAACACAAAATTCAATACATCTAATAAGAAGGAAGAAAACTTGAAAACTCATCAATAGAACAAAACGCTATTCCCAAAGTAATCTTAAGTTACCGTAAACGACATGGAAGCGGGCCCAAGGTTGGGACAAATTACCACGAAGTCAATAAATAAAATCGAAGTTAAAGAACTCATTCTGAAATTCTGATGGACGAAGCTGAAGCTGGAATATAATTGATGGCTTAACTGTGTAATGGACGTAGTAATGACCGTAATGAGGTCGGGGAAATTCATTCTGAAATGAGTTACTGGATTGCTAGTGAAGTAAATTACGGACACAGGGAAACTTTCACGGCTGTCCCTGAAATAAATACAGAATGACGTTTTAATTAATCGGATGTTTTAGGGCCTAAAATAATTGATAAATTAACATGTTTAACAATGGAGTCAAGCTTAACCGTATGAATACCCCGTAATTACCGTAACAATTAAAAAAAACATTGTGTCTCGTGTGGATCCATGCGCATTTAAGGGTTTAAAGGTAACAAAGTTAGTAGTGTATTTAGAGATATAAATTTAAAAGAACACTTTTTTTTTTCACAATCTTGAAAAAAATCTTAGCACCGTCGTTTTTTTTCTAAATTTGTTTTTTTTCATAAAAAGTGAAACATTAAATTTGGTTGTTTTGTTTTAATTAAGGTCAAATTATGTTTAAATCAATGGATACCTATTATTATGAACTTAGAAAATACTCAATTTGTTACAATCAGAATCATCTTTTCTTTGTAATTAGGAAAATCCCCGTCCGTAAATGGTAAATTTCAGTGGGTGTTGCCAATTATTTTAAGACATTTATGCACTATTAACAAAAAACAAATGGTATTTTCTTATTAAACAAAAAAAATATAATATCAACTCATTTACGATAACCGCCTTACCATATTTTTATGTTCGTACTCTTGAAATAAACTACTCTAGATATAAAAACTGGTTTAATCTTGTTTTTTATAAACGTTTTTTTATCTCAGAAAAAAACCGTTTTTTTACAACTCTAAGTGTATTTATGTTAACTTAAAACTCGACAATACCAAAATAAAAGCTGTTGTTTATGCTATGGAGTACCAAACAAGCAAGCTAAGCATCGATTAAAGTCGTCACTGCCAACTATCGGGTTAATCACGTAGTATAATTTGTTTATAAAAATAAGTACTTTCATCTCCTGTAAGATTTTCAAATGAGTTAAGTCACTCTGTTCATAAATGATAATGTGAGTGGCGATTCAAACAAAATCCAGTTTGAAAACCAAATTTCGTGTAACATGACCTTATTATAATTAGACCAGGAATCTGTCAAAAGTTACTGCCACGTCTTTGTAATCAATACTGCTACAACAGACACCCTACACAAGTCAAAGTAGAGAATTTTACTGAAGCAGTTCATTGTTATGTTGAGGATACAATGGTCTTGCGGTAACACTGACTAATTGAGAGACCCAAACATTAGTCTTCCGTCGTTAATGAAATGAAAGGGTTAGTGTCGTTTACTACAGTCGATTTTGAACTCAACTGTTTGAAAGACACATTAGAGGTACTTGTCAGTTTAACGGCTTTGGGTTCGAAAAGCGTAAAATTTTATTTACTCTCTTCGATGACATAGTTTAGGGAAGCTAATAATAATAATTTAAAAGCTTGTAAACATACAAAAAAAACAGCCAAGTGCGAGTTGCTCCGTATAAACAACATTCACCAAAAATATTAGAACATTACTAATTTTCACAAACAATGAAAGCATAACATTGCTCTAACGAAGAGAAAAAAACTTTTCCGTTCGAAAACTGTTGTCCCCATACATCAATAGGTCGCAGTCAGTTTACCAAATGCAAATAAGTTGATAACCTTTTTTATGTAGGTACATTTACAGTTTTCAGTATTTTATGCTGTAAGACTGTTTCTTGTCAAATTTCATGATTGTAGGTCAACGGGAAGTATTATTTAGGTTTTGATTCCGTTACGAATGTCTTTTGATCGCATGGATTTAGAAGTTTCATTTTTTCACAGCTGCAAGGGAATGCAGCCTTGAGTATGTCATATTAATTTCAACTTTATATCTCCAGGCCTTCCAGTGAAAAAGGCCTTGACACACGGACAAACATACAGACAGACAACGAAGTGATTCAATAAGAGTTCTTTTTTTCCTTTTGAGGGACGAAACTCCAAAAAGGATGGTAAAGAACTCTTTTGTCATTAAGAAAATTGTCCTCGTCAATGTCTGTGGAAAAAGTGCCCAAAACACTGGCATACCGGCCACGTTGAATGGTATTGCTCTTTAAAATAACTTGATTGTTAATTAAGAAAAGTAATTCAGTGTATAGTTATAATTTCTACTGGATGATTGATTCTCAGAAATACGGCCAAAGATTGAGAAATTCTGTTATGAATGCACATAGGGATGGAGTCATGCATAGCTATCGTCCTTAGCTTAACATGAATCGTATTGACTCTTCTTTTCAGTTTTGATCGACCATCGTAATCGCCTTTCACTTCTGACCGGTGATTGCAAATTCCATTTGACGCTAACGCAAACCTACGATCAATTTCGATTATTACTGAATCGAAACGATGTGATGGAATTCACGCAGGTTAACCTAGCAAAGGGATTCCTGGAGCAATTTTAGTTTCATTATCCAACTAGCACGTGGAACTTTGGGCGCCAATAATTTAAGAAACGGACTAGTAAACAATTAAGAAATGTTTATTATGTACAAACGTATTTTGATTTAGTATGTTTATTATGCTACAACATTATTGTAACAGTAAACACAGCACTAAACTCATGAATAACAGTCAGAGACAAAGCGTATGCCGACAAATAACCTGTTTAACTAAGACAAACAAAGAAGCAACATCAATTGTCTTGCGCTCCTCTCCGAATTCAAAATCACTATTCAACCCGCGCTCTTCCCAAGATAAATTAAGCGAGCTAATCCAATCTGGTGTATCAACAGCATTTCTTTCAACGTTCTCCCTTAACGCAATAATTTATTGAGGTAATTTCGTCACAGTTTGATAATTTCCCATTTTTATGGGTGAAACCCCTATAAAATTTATGCCGTCGTAATACTGGGTATTCTCGCGTCGCGATCCTATAATTGATACGTTGCCGTTTAGGCACATCCCACCCAGCAATAAAGGGAAGTGATACGTAAAGTTTTTTCGGCGACACCAGCCAGTGGGCTGCCTAATTGTTTACTTCTTATCGCTCTAGAAGTTTTCCAGTCAATAAGTTGGGTCGTATAAACACATAAAATATAGTCCTCGTAAAGACACATAAAGGAAGATTATCTTCAAAAAGATGTAGGTTAAATATTATTTTCTGAATATCCGATAGAGAAAAGAATTTTGTTAGAAGTCAGAAATTATTATTGTAACCTTCTCGTTTGTAACGGTGAAAGGGATCTTGGGAGGTGGGCGGAAAATATTTTATAGGTAATTTTCCAATTATGACTCTGCCGGTGTGACAGTGGGCGCGTTTATTCTTTATGGTCGCAGCTTAAATTATACTTTATATTTCGAACACTTAAGCTATAATTTCGATGAATGAATAAGTGTAATATAAAAATTACGCGTTAAAATATCAACCTCGATTTACGTCTGGCGTTTAATCTAATAATAAGTTGAAATTTATAAATTGAAAACTAGAAAATATAACGGAAACCACACAATATTTAAATACAATACAATACAGAATGTGAATAAAAATAATAAATATAAAAATAAATATTATCTTTTTCATAATAATCAAAACCACCATCCTTCAGATCCAACAGACATGAATTAATTTACGTACCTAGATGACCTCCTTCTACCATCAACATTTGCTAGATTCCAACTAAACAACTAATTACAACAAGATTTAGCAGTAGTTGCTAGTTGGATTGTAACTCATTCATGCGTCAGCTTGGTTTGTGAATGTTCGTCAATATTCCTTGAGTAATACTGAATGATTTGTTCCGTCAAATTTACCTCAATGTTACAGCGGAAATCGAGTTGATTGAGTTTGGTTTTAGTTAATAATTTGTTATTGTTCAAGACAGATCAGTTTTTGACTATTATAACGTAAATGTCCTTTTTGTAAGCTGTTTTAGTTGAGGAAATAGGATGTTTGATTCTTCGATAACTTTTTAGTAAACGTTTCCGGGCTGATAATAATAATATTATGATACATTTTATTCTTGAAACATTATTTCATTCTTTTTTAAGGTGTGATTAGAAAATAAAATTTAAAATATTAAATACTAGCTTCTGCCAGCGGCTTCGCCCGCGTGAGTAGGTACTTCTTTTTTATGCCAAGGAAACATTGTCCCGGGATAAAAGTAGCCTAATATGTGACGGTAGCCTAGATAGGCATTGGAGCCATCCGAGAACCGCCATCTGTGTAGATTGTCTTTGCTGCTGCCGACCCGAGTAGGTATCCATTATTTTCTTAGCAATGAAAAAGACAATTTCAATAACATTGAATTTCCCTTCTAAGACAGTCAGAATTAAAACACGTTTCCCAACAATAAATCGTACCTCAAGTAAATAAAAAGGACCATCCTAAACATTACTTACCCAAGACAACAGTCACTAATAAAAACCCAAACGTAGTACGAACTCCAAAATAAATCTCAATTCAGTTAATTCGCATCGTCGCATGTAAAAGGCGAGTCACGTAGGGCAATTGATAAAGGGTGCAGGGCACAATTCCGCGTCAGACTGACACTGAGACCTCTCACAGAGTGAATGTGTGGTGACTAGCGCGGTGGTGATAGCGTTTAGGTAGCTAAAGGCTAGGCGCGCTTTCTTAGCCACTTTCTTGATGGTACGACGCGATTCAATTTATATCTCACCCATAAGCAATTTTTACTAAACCAATTTGCTAGTAAGTTCAGATGGATGCAATGCGAAATTTGCGCTTGAAATTTTCATGAAAAATAAGTGCGCAATATCGCCTGTCGACGCAATTTAAATTGCGTCACTTCATCAGGAAAGGGCCTTATGGTAAAATATCGCTTGATAGCTAGGCCGATCATGCCGTTTTAGTTAAATCAAGTTAAAAAATACTCTAGTGAAGTAACACCTAATAACTATTACCATAGAGCAACCATTTCCAATACCCCATTCAAATATTCAGTGTAGGCAAGTCATAAACATTAAAAACCTTTTTTGTGATTCTCTTTTGTGGATTGGCAAATTCTGCCAACATTGATAGAATTATGTTTGTTAAGCAACCCGTAACAGTTATCAAAGCATTAAAATATAGCCTAAACGGTGTGGTAGCTTTAGTCATTGATTGGCTAGTGGCTGCTGAAAACGGGCATTAAGGTGTGTCCAAACATTAAAGGGCAAGAGTACGGTAGCAACACGCGGTGTTTGCAGGACATATTTCTGCTGCACTCTAGTTAGGAATAAACCGACACATGTTTGCGTGGCAGTACTGCATGGCACACGATTACTGACGAATGTTAACTAAAAATGTTTGTGCGCGGCAGGTAGACAGAAGCGTTCGCGCGTGCCATTGCCACTTTATGTTTGGATACTCCTGATACCTCCTGCTGCGCTGGAGGACGTCCTCAAGGTTCTGGACTGAAAGGGGCTTGGCATCAACGTTAATGGCGAGTACATCACTCACCTTCGGTTTGCCGACACCATTGTGGTCATGGCTGAGACCATGGAGAGTCTCAGTAAAATGCTCGATGACCTTAGTAGAGCTTCCGAAAGAGTGGGTCTTAAAATGAACATGGACAAAACCAAGGTCAAGGTGAACGCCCACGTAACACCCACTCCTATCAAGATCGGAGACTCTACACTCGAAGTTGTAGACAATTATGTTTACTTGGGACAAACGGTCCAGTTGGGTAGGTCCAACTTCGAGAAAGAGGTCAACCATCGAATCCGACTCAGCTGGGCGGCGTTCGGGAAGTTTCGTGGTATCTTCTCGTCCAATTTACCGCAGTGTCTCAAGACAAAAGTCTATGACCAGTGTGTGTTGCCAGTGATCACCTATGGGACAGAGACGTGGTCGCTCACAATGGGCCTTATCAGAAAGCTTAAAGTCACCCAAAGGGCAATGGAGAGGGCTATGCTCGGAATTTCCTTGCGTGATCACGTCAGAAATGATGATATCCGCAGGAGAACCAAAGTTACCGCCATAGCCCGAAGAATTGCCAAACTTAAGTGGCAGTGGGCAGGGCACATTGCTCGCAGAACGGATGGCCGATGGGGCCGAAAAGTTCTGGAATAGCGACCGCGAACTGGAAGACGATACGTTGGAAGGCCTCCCACTAGGTAGACCGATGACCTGGTTAAGGTTGCGGGAAGGCGCTGGATGCGAGACGCACGGGATCGATCAATGTGACGACGCCTGGGGGAGGCCTATGTCCAGCAGTGGACGTCTTTCGGCTGAAATGATGATGATGATGACTCCTGATACTTAATGCACTAGACGCATGCCAAAGTGACTTCATTCATACCAACGCAAATATCAATTTCATTTATATTCTCTGTTTAATACTACGCGCTCGTCTCGATACCCGCTTAAGCTCCTCACCCTAGGCAAAGCCCAACATTGTAACATTCGACATGAACCCCACTTGGATGAATGGCAATTGTCTGAGTGAGTGGCTTGTGTATGAAGAGATGGAGATGGAAATATATGAAGTAAGAGATATTGTTGAAAGTGTGTTATTGTTTGAAGTGGAGCAAGATTAAGATTGGTGGTAAGATTATCATAAGTTTTGACATAACTAGTGTTATTGCATCTCAAGACAAAAGAGAGGCAGCTGCCACAGTCGGTTGGATGAGAGCTGCCAAAAAGCGAGACAAATGGCGTGCAATTGGGGAGACCTAGTCCATCACTGGACTGCTATAGGCTGATGATGATTATGATGATGATGATGACAAAAGAAGACCATTAGTTGCCTGTTGTTTTAACTAGGATAAAATTATAATAATAATAAAAAAAAATAACCAAAAAAGATGTATCAGGTATGAAAAAATTCAAACATGTGTCCTTTAATATTTTAGGTCGATAACATGCAAAAGTATGTTTTAATTATGAATAAAATATATGTAGGTACAGATCCGGGTAGCGAAGATACATAAACACAGAAAACAATTCGAAACGTCCTTGATACCAACCGCAAACATGCCAGACTTCGAATAAATTGGAAAACATTAAAATAAATTCAAACAACGTATTGATCAAAGCAAAAATATGAAACTGACTCCCACAAGAACCATGTGTAATAAACCGATACAAACATGGAAGCGAAACTGGATTAGGATTTTATTTGTTTATTCATAAATTTTCAGCGACGTCGAGAATCAATTGTGTGAATACGAAAATGCTTTTTTAGAACTGAATATGTTTCATTGTCAATATTGAAATTCATCGTCATCATCTGTCTATCCCTTATCACAACTTTACGATTTATTTTGAAGTAAGTTTCCAGTTTAGCCAGATATTATACTTGGAACGATTGTCCATTTGATATACACAAACCAGTAACCCCGATACCTAAATATTGGTGCATCTTACGACCGTTAATATAAAAAAAAGGTTTTGCAAATGTTTTATTTGTCGACGCCGCCTAATAAATATATATATTATCCATGGCTTTATAAACCAAATGGTTTTATAGTATTACTATTATATGATACATTTACAATGCCCTTAGCTTGACACTGTGCAAGGAATAAATTAACATGAACGACCTCCGAGGCACCAGCTACTATGTTATAAATTCTGAACATCCGTTCCTGTATTGCAGAAGCAGAACTTTTTAATGGTTGTCCATATATTTTATCTTTAACAGGCAATGGAATTGTACGTGTTTCTTCATTTTGAGTTTAAACCTTATCAACATCTTGATAGGGTTCGATATCAGTTGTAAAATTAGTATCTTTTTAGAAGTGGTAATTAACTGTGTTAGTGCATCCGAATTCCGATATAACATTTATTGAAACTAGTTGTTCGGGTTGTAGAGCAATTACAGTTGTTTTGCTTGCGAAGACAATTTTATTGGTTGGTACAGTATTTTATGGATCCTACTATATATTGGAGCGCAGTGTTAGTTTGCTTTGTTTGTTTGGTCTTGGAAATTATCTTACCCTTGTTGTTAAAAAGCAAACAGCTGAAATGAGACTTACCTTTTTATTTTCTTTTAGGAGAAGATTTTTTTTCGAAAAAACAAAAGAATTTTCTGGTAACGAGCCTACCCTGTGACCTTGACTCTTAGTTCTGACCCGGTCAATGTAGTGATGCTGAAGGACGCCTATGTCCAGCAGTGGTCGCCTTTCGTCTGATATAATTATGATGATGATGATGCCTACCCTGAAAACCGTTATAGAGATAGCCGGAACCAATGGCCTGACTTGCTATCGAACCGGTGCCAACGCATGAGTTTATATATGTGTACACATCTTACCTTATTCCCTAGACCCATATTCATGAGCATGTCGTTGGTCCCATAGTGGTCAGTAAAGGCCCCAAGCAGCTAGTGGATTTTCCCCTTGCTTTTATTCCAAATCCATTCCCGTGCTTTGAACGTTAAGCCCAGGCATTTTTTGGAGTATTCCAGACCGGTATTAGACAGCCAATGTGTTTGTTGTCTGTGATCTATAAACTCCATGAATGTGGCTTTTATAAGACACGTTGAAATGCTTCTCATGGTTCTGAACCCACAAAATCATTTGCTGAGACCTCTCTTGCCAGTTCATCTGTCATTTCGTTACCATGGATTCCTTTATGCCCAGGCACAAACATCAGTCTTATTTTTTTATGCTTCCCAAGCCTATTTAGGGTTTGGATAGCAACTAAAACAAGTTTTTTTTTGTAGCCTGACTGTCATTAAGAACATATTACATGGATTTACCTCTGGTTTTTCTATCTATATTCTCTTAAGAACTGGTTATTATGGCATATGTTTCTGCTTGGAATACAGTTGCCATCTTCGTTAAAGCTTTTGCTACATTTGTAACCTTTTGCGTATATCCGATGGCTCCTCCGAAATGGAATCAGGTACAGGAGCAGTACCTGATTCCATTTCGGAGCCTTCAATTTTCCACTCCAGATTATCTTGTTCTGGTAGATCAAGTCCCTTCGTAGTAGTCCTGTGTATATACACATACATAATAACTAATCCTGCCGACAAACTGTGACGTAGTTTGGCAGCTATATGATATAAGTACAAAATATTGGTACAATTTTTTTTTTTTTGTTACTCTCGCATCTTTTGCATGCGTGTAAGCAGAAACTACAGAAGTCCACCTATGATAAATTTTTACTTCTTTCGCTTCGTTACTTATCGTTGAAGATCAACCTGGGCAAACTATTGTTGTTAAGCAACGAGTCCCCAGCATCGCTATAAAACCCATTTCTTTAATCAAAACTTTTTAAATAGTCATTCAAAATGAAAGTAAAACCTATACACGAGCTCCATTATAATATAGAACGTTGAAAAGAAAATCTCGATGCAGAGTGAATTATGGTGTCATGTAGCACTAACTCGAGTGAAATGTTCTGACTAACGCTTTATAGACTGTTAAACGTTTGGAGTACATTTCCATAGTTTATATTTACAAAATAACTAGTTTAAACTAGTTTATAAAGAATTGTAATCATAGACTTAAATTCTGTTATCTTAGATATTGCCTTCACTCCACAAACTCGAGCGTTACCAAATCTTTATTCCTAAGGTGCGAGTTCACCGCGCGACCGCGAAGTGAGACCGGCTAGCGGTCGTCAGTCGCGCGTCGCGGTCTCGCGTCTGTTCTCACTTCCATACAAAGCCTAAGGACAAGTAGTGTCGCGCGTCTTTTGTCTCGATCGCATGTCACGAGCTCGCGTCGCGTTCTCGGAACTTATACCTCAATATTTATATTTGAACCGAATTTCAAAAAAGCAGGATGGATTGAGGATTGTTGTTTGTATTTTTAGCGACCAGAATGGAAAAACAAATAAAAAATACAATTCAGACAACCTAAAATAAATTGATTTCAGAATAGACTTAATTTTAACAATAACTTAACTAGTCATTGAAATTCGAGCAATGACAAACATTCGTTAATATTCAAAACACAGAACAATACAACAAAAAACAAAATATGGAACGAACTTACTGTAAGTAGCGTAGGTACCGACAACCTTACCGTGCAACGACTCAAGAGCAAGTTGTGTCCGCAACTCCACGTCTTAGCGCGTATTTTGCGACTCAGGAGCAAATTACCGATACTCTTTTTTATGTTTTGCGTCTCGCAGTTCAATCAGAGTGATCGTCTACTGCTTAACTTAGCGATCCTGTGGAGACTAAGCTATATAGCCTCCATGACCGATACTCGCTCGAGCACACGCTTTTATATTCATCGGTAGGTACCACCACTACCGATATCACCATTCGGATCTGATGAAAATATTTTTGTTTATAACACGAGTGAAATGTTTCAACTAATATTTTATAGACTGTAAGACGTTTTCAGGACATTATTATCTCTTGAAAACTTGTACAAAGTAAAGTGGCAGTAATTGTTTTTGTCATTCCGAAATCAAAAAATAACATAGAACACATATTATAAAAACAATTTCAACAAACCTTAATATTCTTAATAATTTCTTTCTTCTTCTTCAGTCGGCCCCTCATTACTGAGGATCGTGGCCACTGGACCCCTTTAAGCGGAAAATCTGCCTCCATCGACTCCGGTCCGAAGTTGCCATCAACACCTGCTGGAATTTGCTTGAGGACGTAGCTTCTTTCACTTGGTCAGACCATCGATTTGGACCGGCCTCGTGCTCTCTTTCTTTCGGTATTGCCAACAATGACTAGCTTTTCAAGGCTGTTATCTCCTCTTCGCATTATATGGCCAAAATAAGTCAAAATACGCTGTAAGCAAACCATAGACAATCGGGTCTTGATATTGAGTTATGAAAGGACAGATACATAATATAATAATATAATTTCTTTCACTGGACTAGAATACTGAATTGCAGACTTCCTGAGATCGGTCCATTCGAGTGGTTATCGATGGCTGCTCGTCGGACCACTCAAAGCCGATATCAAAGCCGGGATCCCTCAGGGGTCGGTACTCTCAGCAACTTTATTCTTGCTGCATATTAACGATCTGCTTAAACCTTTGGGTATGCAGACGACAGCACTGTCCCTGAGAGATACTTGTCCAACGCTCGTGCTACCGGGCCTCAGATCCGGTCTCTCCGGGAGGCCATGGTGGAGCGCTTGAACCTGTCCTTGCAGGCAGTCTCCGAATGGGGCGATGCCAATCTGGTCAGGTTTAATGCTGCTAAAACCTAGGCGTGTCTTTTTTCCGCTAAAAAGAGTAAATTTTACCCAGCTCCAACTTTCCGAGATACGACCGTGCCAATAACTGACCACTTTGAGCTTCTTGGCGTTACGCTAACATCTACTCTCAATTTTGGCCCTTATATTGAGGCAAAGGCTCAGCTGGCCGCCAAAAAGCTGGGGATCCTTGCAAAGGTGAGAAGGTACTTCACGCCGGCACAGCTCCTCAATTTGTATCAAGCGCAAGTTCGATCATGCATGGAGTACTGTTTTCATATCTGGGATGGATCAGCCAAATACCAGCTTGACGCACTAGAGTCTTTTTTTTTTTTTTTTTAATATCCTGTAGGCTCGCGCTTGACCACAATCTCACCTGATGGTAAGCGATGATGTGGTCGACGGTGAAGCACGCTTGCCTAGAAGTAACCTATTCACTCTTGACTTAAAGACTCCTAGATTGTAGCTATCGGGAAACACAGACTCCGGCAGGGAATTCCACTCATTAGCTGTACGCATAATGAAAGTATTTCCAAAACGTTTAGTGCGTATGGGTGGTATGTCTACCATGTAGCGATGGCGCATCGCCGTACGTCTTGTAGTCCGATGATGAAACGGGCTTGGTGGAATTAGATCATGCAATTCCATCGCACACTCCCCGAAATGCAACCGATAAAAGACCGACAAGCTGGCAACTCGGCGACGATGTTCAAGGCTCTGGAGCTTTGACTTAACCAGTGCCTCATCGCCGATGAGCCTTTTGGCCCGCTTTTCGATCGACTCTAGTGCATCAAGCTGGTATTTGGCGGATCCGTCCCATAGATGAGAACAGTACTCCATGCATGATCGAACTTGCGCTTGATACAAGCTGAGCAGCTGTTCTGGCGTGAAGTACCTTCTAACCTTTGCAAGGATCCCCAGCTTTTTGGCAGCCAGCTGAGCCTTTGCCTCAATGTATGGGCCAAAATTGAGAGTCGATGTCAACGTAACGCCAAGAAGCTCAAGATGGTCAGTTATTGGCACGGTCACATCTCGGCAAGTTGGAGCCGGTTGGAATTGGCTCTTTTTAGCGGAAAAAAGACACGCCTGGGTTTTAGCAGCATTAAACCTGACCAGATTGGCATCGCCCCATTCGGAGACTGCCTGCAAGGACAGGTTCAGGCGCTCCACCATGGCCTCCCGCAGAGACTGGATCTGAGGTCCGGTAGCTCGAGCGTTGGACATGTATCTCTCAGCAACAGTGCTGTCGTCTGCATACCCAAAGGTGCCGGGTTTTAGCAGATCGTTAATATGCAGCAAGAATAAAGTTGCTGAGAGTACCGACCCCTGAGGGACCCTGGCATTGATATCCAATTGGGCCGACGAGCAGCCATCGGTAACCACTCGAATGGACCGATCTCTCAGGAAGTCTGCAATCCAATCACACAGACCACTGGGCAAACCGAATGAAGGAAGCTTACCAATAAGGCTTTCGTGCCAGACCCTATCAAAAGCCTTCGAGATGTCGAGGGAGACGGCAAGCGCTTCCCCGTGCTTCTCGATGGCCTCACTCCAGATGTGAATGGCATACTCTAGAAGATCCCCAGTAGACCGATTTCGGCGGAAGCCGTATTGGCGGTCACTAAGAATATCGTTAGCTTCTAGGTATGCCAGGAGCTTTATATTAAGTACACGTTCCATACTCTTACAGAGTATGGAGGTTACAGATATGGGTCTGTAGTTGGCCGGGTCAGCTCGACTGCCCTTCTTGGGCACGGGCTGTACGTTAGCTTGCTTCCAAGCATTCGGCACTTTTCCAGCCTCATACGAAAGGCGGAATAGACGTGTCAAGATCGGAGACAGTTCAGGCGCACAGGTTCTAAGAACAATTGCTGGAATGCCATCAGGGCCGCTAGCCTTGTTCACGTCGAGGTGGCTCAGCACCCTACGGACGTCCTTTTGGTGGATACGAATGTCCGACATACTCGTCTCGCATCCATCAGGAGAAGGAGGGGGCTGCGCGTCACCAGGATTCAGACGTGAAGATTCCGCAAAAAGAGAGGCAAATAAATTTGCCTTCTCCTCAGCGGAGTGTGCCAGCGACCCATCGGGTTTCAGCAGTGGTGGTAGTGAGGGACGGCAAAAGTTCGACTCGACCGACTTAGCCAGGGACCAAAACGCTTTACTTCCTGCTGAGCAAGAAGCAAGTTTGGCCCCTATTCGGCCAATGTGATCGAACCGAGCCCTTCGCAACACCAGCTTGCAGGACTTGGCAGCCCTGTTGAAGGCCTTCTTCTTCTGACCCACGTCACTTGCCTTGCGCGATCGAGCGTCGACCCAAGCCAGGTACGCCTCATGTTTAAGCGCGTCAGCGCGCCCACATTCGGCGCCAAACCATGGCCGGTCAACGTTGGACATTGTTACGTCAGAGAACGGAATGTAGTACTCCATTCCCTGACGCAACACATCGGTCACGGCGTCTGCGCACGACGATGGATCAGTCGAAAAAAAGCAAGTAGGCTGCCAAGGATAGCATGCGAAGAATGATCGCATACCATCCCAATCTGCCGACCTGTACCGCCAAACCCGCCGGGTGCCTCTTGGGCTGGGATCGGGCGGGGAATAGACGGACACAGACTTCACCAGACAGTGGTCGGAACTACCCAAGGGTGAAGCTATCGACACAGAGTATCTGTCCGGATCTGTTGTCAGCAGAAGGTCCAAGCAATTCGCTGTGTGCGAATCAACATCCGGTACCCTCGTTGCCCCCTGGACCAGCTGGGTGAGGTTTAGCGCAAGCGCAAGCTTACGCATCTCCCGTCCAGCATGGTCAGTGCACTGGTATGGGAAGAGCCACTCCTGGTGGTGGGCATTAAAGTCCCCCAGTAACACTAATTGGGCGGAAGGGTACCGCTGCTGTGCCGCATCAGCCGCCTCACTGAGGTACTCTGTGAGCCTGGATGTCTCCTGATCTCCACTGTGCGAACGGTAGACACAGGCGTAGATGACTTTATCCAAACCTGTGTCCACCAGAGCCCAGAGCGTTGAGAATCTGGAGTCCTCAAGGTTACGAAGACGCCGATAGCAAACGTCGTCATGGGCATACATACATACGCCCGCCCGCGGTTTAAAATTGTGCTCCAGGGTGAACCCTGGGTAAGACAAGTACGACACGTCTGACGGATTCGCTATCTGCGTCTCCGTAAGGAAAAAGAGCGCTGGTTTCTCAGCCTCCAGATGGTAGTGGACTGCAGTGATATTTGAGTGCAGACCTCGAATATTAGTGAGTCGATCGAAAAGCGAGCCAAGAAGCTCATCGGCGATGAGGCGCTGGTCAAGTCAAAGCTCCAGAGTCTTGAACATCGTCGCCGAGTTGCCAGCCTGTCGGTTTTTTATCGGTTACATTTCGGGGAGTGTGCGATAGAATTGCACGATATAATTCCACCAAGCCCGTTTCATCATCGGACTACCAGAAGTACGGCGATGCGCCATCGATACATGGTAGACATCCCACCCATACGCACAAAACGTTTTGGGAACACTTTTATTATGCGTACAGCTAAGGAGTGGAATTCCCTGCCGGAGTCTGTGTTTCCCGATAGCTACAATCTAGGGGTCTTTAAGTCAAGAGTGAATAGGTTATTTCTAGGCAAGCGTGTTTCACCGTCGACCACATCATCGCTTACCATCAGGTGAGATTGTGGTCAAGCGCGAGCCTACAGGATATTAAAAAAAAAAAAAACTCGATGAAATTAAACATGATAAAACAAATTTTAGTTAGTAAAACTCTGGACAATTTTTTTCGCTATGAGACTCGACTTCTTCGCATATTTTACCGTTTTACCCACGATACTGGCGATGATCTTATTGAAAGGCAGAATTTAAAAACAAAATGAAAACTAGTTGCGGCAATAGGCAGCCTGGCAACCCTGCAATAATCTATTCTACTGTCAAGCATCTTTCATAAAAGTCAAGTCTCATCGAAAACAAAATACCTGCAGATTTTTGTAGTGGGATCTCAGTATATTCCGAGGCATGGACGAATCTCGGTATGTTAAGATGATCACCCATCTAAAGATAGACCAATGCAAGTGTTGCTTAACCTTGAAGATCGACCCATGCGACCATGAGATTATTGTGATAAATCATATCACAAAAAATATCATTTGTGTAGTACTTATATACTCATACGTGTTTGCTCGGTTTCAGGCTTTCACCGCAAAAGGCGGCCCTTACACCTAACACCTAACTTAAGTAAAAATCTAACATTACTATCAAATAAATGAATAAGTATATATAATAACACAACGCATGTAAGGGACAAAATAAAGCTAATATAAATAAATAAACGTGTTTGCTCGGTTTATTTACCACATTCGACGCTGCCTTCTTCAGTACTATAAACTTTCAGCTTCTCAAAAATACAAACAAACTCGTTCTTTATACTCTTATATAACACGAAATGATACGTAACAATAAAATTGTGTTAGACGACTGTCACAAAGCTCTCAACGTTGACATCTAAAAGTGAATTACATTGTTCTGCTCTAGAGCTCGTACGCTCCTAGTGTACTACGTAAAGTCAGTATACACTGAAAAAAATAAGGACATCAGAACATTTTTCTTACTAACAACAAAATAGGGATTTTGTATTTGATAATTAGTTTTGTACTAAGTTTTGCCGCGGCTTCGTTCGCCTATGTGCTATTACAGACTATAATCTATCTCTGTGCCATATTCATCCAGATCCTTTCAAATTTTCAAAAGTGGTTGAGAAAACTTCCATCAATCCTAACTTTTGCATTTAGGATTATTTGTTAAAGTTTATTTTGTTATAACTAAAGTTCCAAAAAGTGATTGGTTTAAACAGAAAAAGTTTAAGTTCCGCTGCTGCCTGTTCACGTGAGGACGTCTTGAATTCTGGACCGAGAAAGAGTTTTAACTAAAAACCCTTTCCTTGTGTTCGGGTAAAAAGAATCTGTGCTTGTCGGCAACAAGCTAATAAGAAGAAGACCGAACAATTTAAGCAAACTTTAGATATTAGCAAAAACAATACATTACTAGTTTTGTTGCTAGTAAGAAAAAGTTCGCAAGTTAGTTTAGTTTTTTTCAGTGCATCTAACTTGTTTTCGGTTTCTAGAATCTAGGCGACCGCGACGCGGCGAATAATGTAACCACAAGACATTTCCCACACTGCAAAGGTGTTTAGAAAACGGTTCAGGTTTAAACTTTCAAGTCTTTAATTACAAAGCTTGGTTTAACAATAGCCTTAGTTAAGTCTTGTTGTTTGTGGCACTGTGGAGTTAATCTAAGATTATCGTTAATCCACGTTTTGTAGTTGGTTAAGGCAATGTATTTAGTTTAAACATGACATACCAATGAATTAATGGTTAGTTTCGATGCTCGTGACTGACAACGGGTTCAATCGTTCGAATCTAAAGTTTTGAACGGAACAATTATTTGTATGGCCCATAGACAGTTGTGCCCGCTCTGGCTCATTTTGTTTGTGTGTCTATAAATGATAAATGATTTTATTTCTGTAAGTTGGTTTGTACAAACACTTTTACATTTCGATCATATTTTTTAAAACTAGACGAGGTGTTTCCTATCTAACTACTCTGAGAAGAAAGGCCGAAACAAACTCAGAGGTCACAGTCTCTTTTAAAGTCTTGCCAAAACCTTGGTTAGAAAATGTGAAGACCACCTAGACTGATATATGTTTGTAAACACACCCATGATACAAGTAAAATTATATAGCGTAGGAAAAGTTTAAAAAAATCCCTATTATTTACAATGAATCTACTTGCACCCTAATTTATAAAATCTCGACACTTTAGTCACACAAAGATTTGTTCATGGTGTAAGCACAGTATTAAATGGAAGGATAGTACGTAAACTATCCACAAACGTTCAAAACGGCACACTCACACAAACATGCGCATCGACGAGAAACTTTTTTAATTTTTCTTGGTGGCATGCTCATGCATACCACGGGGAGATAGTGCAGTTATGTGGGACTCCAACCCAATAAAACACCACGGTGCCCTTTTGTGCCAGTTTCGGAGGGAACTCGTGCACACGTTAACACTCATCGAAAACCTGCCGCGGCTGTCCATCTCTGGACCCTTCTCTGGGGAAAATCCCCCATCACCGGCGCACCAGTACACACTGTTCGCCGTGACCACCCCAGGGACCAAACCAGCACATGGACGCCAGAAGACCCTGTGTATGGCATCCTTGGTCCCCTTGTGACGAGTCAAGGTGAATGTCCCCGCCACCTACCACTTTTAGGCCGCAGGGGATAGGTAGAGCGGCCAACACTATACTGACACTCCTCCTCCCCTGCGGCCCCACCACGTCCGCCATCAGACGGTGGTGAACCCGTCCAGGCTGTGAAAGGTAGGAAGAGCGGCGCACTGCAGTACCGGCATTCCTCTCCCGCCGCGGTCTCTAACCCTCAAGCACGATATCGTATCGGTATGGGAGGCCACATATGACATCGCGGCCTACCTCAGTTACATTGTCGCCCAAGCAGCAACGCTACCTGCTTGTTGGCCGCTACGTCGCGTCGTCGGTTTATAGGCAAAAGTCCTCACGAGTGGCCCCTCCTCGGGTTCTT
Organism: Orthosia gothica; assembly: GCA_949775005.1. Lineage (NCBI taxonomy): Eukaryota > Metazoa > Arthropoda > Insecta > Lepidoptera > Noctuidae > Orthosia > Orthosia gothica. Next base: position 28,647,157 of record OX459048.1, read on the forward strand.
CTTCGCTTCCGGGTTGGTGACCAATCCACGGCTACTGAGCCCCCTCGCCTCGACAATGCAGGAACCCACCAGGGTGGATTGACAAGACCCCTAAGCGGCACGCACAACTGACAGCACCGCGCAGACCGCTTAGAGGTCTCGTCGATGCGCATGTTTGGGTGAGTATGCCGTTTCGAGCTTTTGTAGGTAGTTTCCGTACTGTCCATATTTATACTGTGGTGTAAGTCAGGTACCTAGGCAACATTGTAAGTACACATAATATTGCTTGGCTGGGTCCTTCCTTATACTGCATGTTTATAGCGCAGGTGGTCCCTACAACGTGACGATATAAAGCTAATAAAGTGCTCATAACGAGACAAGCATAAAGTGTTAATAAAATCCTTGTTATGTTGCACTTTTAACACAGGTTACAATGACGTCTTGATCTCTATAAACGGAGGTCTTAGCATCCTGTTTCAATTGGTCGTAACGAAACTAAGTGCAAATTTAACAATCATTATTGAAATAAAGGTAATTGTTTTTTGTTAGTACTGTTTTACAAACTGATATAGTTTGTGTGCCATGCTTTTCTGTTCCATGCGAGTCCTTTCCTCAACCTGAGGCTCATACATTTTTGATATTTTTCTAATTTCCATCGCAACGCTTTCGTTGATAGATTGTCACTTCGATAAGCGTCTAGAGCCTCTTTTCTACCCCGCGGTCGCCTGACTATCTATATTTTATGCACATTAAAAACTAGAAACAGACATAACATTTACGGACTTTTCAGACAACATTTTTCATCATTTTCATTTCAGCCGAAAGACGTCCACTGCTGGACATAGGCCTCCCCCAAGCATGGCCACACTGATTGATCCTGAGCATTTCGTATCTACTGGACTCCTGCAACCTTGACAAGGTCGTTGCTCCACTTAGAGGAAGGCCTTCAAATGCTGCGTCTGTCGGTATGCGGTCGCCTCTCTAGAACTTTTCGGCCCCACCGGTCATCAGTTCTGCGAGCAATGTGTCCTGCCCACTACCACTTAAATTTGAAAATTCTTCGGGCTATGTCGGTAACCTTGATTTTCTTGCGGACAAAAACTCACTACAACTCAGACATCATTGCTACTACCTTATTAAAAAACCTCTACTACACGTCGACAGACGAGTCGTGCAAAAAATTCAATGGCATATAACAAAATATTTACTGTTCCAAGTACATGTTATAAGTAGGTCGACTATAACTCTGTAAACTTGTAAAGCCTACTTAGTTGTAATAGTTTTCCTTTTAATTTGTAAATACTACTGCCGTGATTTTTTTCACATAGCCATAAGCAACCATTTCCCTGGCGGGGAGGGCGGAGGGGGGCTGGGACACACGTTGACTCTACCAAAAATTTGCACTTCAAAGTTTACGCACGAATCTCTGAATCGAAAAATGGTTTTAACAGATCCGTAATAATTCTGAATGGCCTATCCAACGATACCCCACACCATGGGATAGACGTGGAAACAAAAATCATCCCCACTTTCAGGTTGATGCTGGCACCGATAACAGACTCCGGGCGCTTGCGATGAAACCCTTTGTTGCGTGCCACAAAAACCGATACCAAACGGTTGGTGGCAAACGCATCTGCTAACGTTAAATACATACCACAGATGAGAAAATCACCCCGTCTACCGTCGTCTGTCTTCGTTATACGTCGGCGGACGCATTCACAGATGCCTCTGCTGATGAATCTGTCTACCGACGTGTAGAGAGGGCACGACGATACCCCTTGGCAAGGCAGGTGTCCTGCTTTCAGGCTTCTGTCTACTGTCGGGCCCAACGGCTTATCGTGCTTACCAAGACACGGAGGAGTCTCGGTATGTCAAGTTTGGTCACCCATCCACAGACTAACCTCAGCAAGCGTTGTTTATGCATGAACATCAACCCGTGCGTTGTAATTTATTATTTAGCCATGAGCTCCTCCCCGGAGCCAATGTAACCATTTTGCTAATTTGACCACAAACACGTGAATTCAAATAACATACGGTTCTGTATTCGAATTACTGATTACCACATTTCTGTAACGCGAATTCTGTAGGGATTGCCATCGAAACAAATGCATCAAAATTAGGAATGTATGCTAACGAGGCTCGACAGTGTAGTTCAAACATCAATGTTAGTTAAATTCGTTGACGGACAGAATTCTAATTATTCTAAATGTTGTATTATTCTACATGAGTTAGGTTAGGTTAAAAGATTAAATTTTGTTGCAACTGACTGACTCATATATTATATTTACATGCAGTATACATCTGGTTTTGGTCAGCCAGCTCGCGAATATGTACCTATCCTCCGACTGCACAGCATGATTTTCTTCTTTGTTACGTCTCTTTAGTTCGCTTCATAAGCAGTCGGGTTTTTTAAAGTTTTTAATAAAATAAATGCCCATGGTACATATAAACTACAGAAATCCTGCTACGATCCTTATTACGAATACTACTTTTGCTATATTTAAGTTAATAAATCTAGGCTTATGCGCATGCTGGTTATGCTTATGAATACTGCGCACCTGGCCTTTCTGAAGAACATCACCAATAAGATTCGTGTATATCCTTCTACGGCAATCCCTCCCAACGACGTTGCCAGTCACATCTGTCTTTTAAAAATCTTTTGTCGTTTGCCGTTTATTCTGGCAAACTCAAAATAAATATTATTCAAAATAGCTAAAAATAGGTAAATTGTTTGTTGGTTTACATGTTTGTAAAAGGTAATCTCTAGGAGTATAACTGATCCGACCGATCCGAGGTTGCGGTGCCGCCTGGGCGATAACTAAGGTGGGCCGCGATGTCGTTTGGGCCTCCCATACCCATACGATATCGCAGCTGAGGGTTGGAGGCCACGGCAGGAGAGGAGTGCTGGAATACTTTTGGTGCCCAAACAATTGGTGCTCAAAGGGGAATACTCCGCAAATGCCACCTGATCGATTGCTTAAGTTTCATGGAAAGGCGCGAGGAAGCTACTCTAGGGTTAACAAATTATCATTTACCATCATGTGATATAGGCGTCAAGCGCAAGCTACCATTAATAAAAATCTACCTAAGAATATTTTTTCAAAAATTATACTACGGCGACTATTGCTAGCGTATTTTCCGACATGAATGTAGAAAAATATTCCAAGAAAACATTATACTCTTTTGTAGAGTTTTTACAGTTCAATAAGGCATATTTATGTATTTTTCTAGATTTCGGTTGATATCCGGTGCCGAAAACGCTGAATGAAACAGCTCAAAGTGAAAGCATCACACTGAAAACAAAATAAAAGAGAAAAAACCATCTCTTTAGAAACTGGACGTAACTTTAATAGTATGAACGTCGGGAAGTGCACGGCGAGAATTGCACTGTCTCTGGATCGTACGTATTCAGACTCGCCGGAAAGAGAATAACATTAGCGCCATACTTCTGTACGAATGTGGAGGAGATTATCGCTGGGGAACTAGAATTTTAGCTAAAAATTATAACTATTTGGTGCTGGGATCAAAATTTTAGTAAGGGATAGCGCTATTACAGAGTACTAAGTATCCAAATTGTTAAGAATTATAATATTGTTATTTTTTCTTTATTTTTTTTAATATATTGAAACTAAAATAATATAAGCGGACATATGCGACTCGGACTCGTAAACCAAGGGTTCCGTACAAACAGCTACATTCACCAACATTATTAAGAAAAAATACTGAAATTCATAAATAATGAAAGCCCAAAGAAATCTTTTCGTAACAGCAATGTAACGAACATTGCTGTAACGAAAAGTTTTTTTTTTATCCAGTTACATTTTATTTAGCTGTGATATTTTTCCTTTTAATTTTTATATAAAATATAGGTACTTCTGCCTAGAATGTTTTTACATAGTATCCAAAAGCAACCATTTAGCTGGCAGGGGGGTGATACTTGACTGTTGCAAAAATTTACAATTTATAGCTTAATTTTACACAAACGGATCCCTGAATTGAAAAATATTTTTTGACAGACCCGTAATATTTTTGAGTGGCCTATGTAACTGTACCCTACACCATGGGATAGACGAGAAAAATAACACCCTACTATACGTGTACAGGAGGAACCCATTTTTTTTTATTTTAATTTTATCACTTTGTCGGCGTGATTAATATAATATGTCCATGCCAAATTATAGCTTTCTGGTACTAAGAGTCCCTGAGCTAAGCTACGGACAGATGAACATGGCAAAACTATAAGGGTTCCTTGTTGACTACGGCACCCTAATTATAGACTGATACATAACTTACCTATATACAAGTACATATATAAATGGGAGGGGGGAAGAGTCTCACTAGGTTCAAAAAAATCATCCACATCGTCTGCTATGGCAAAAATGCCCATAACGCTACGCTGGCAGCATTACCACCTTTGGAAAGTTCAAAATTGCTGTTCTGTAGATTGACAACACAATTGAAAAATGCTCTACTAAAGTTAGAAGTATCAATATGCATTTCTAGGGTAAAATATAAACAATCATGTTTTGTTTTTCACAGAGACGTATCTGTGAAAAACAATATTTTGAGTTGGAAGTAATGAACGCCACTAACGCTATTTTGAGGTGGCCCTTTTAGTATTATAATTATGTATAATTGCTCAGCATATGTGTGAGTACTATGTACTAACTATAAGTATACCATTTACATCGTTCTCACATAAATATGTATTTGGCAATAAGAATGATGTAACCAAATACGTGTAATTAAAACTGATGGCAATTAATAGATATTACTTTACCAGATATACCAGGCCCCTCAGAAAGTATTGCGAAAAAAAGTTTTTATATATGGGAGACTGGCCAGTTATAATGTTTTTCGAAAATATGATTATTTATAAGTAAAAATAAGTAAGTTCCAATTTCAAAATTTCCCTCCACATTTTTTGCGAGTTAATTCAAAGTATTGTGTCTCACTGAAATATGGATCTGCGCCGGGAACATTTTAGAGCTATGATTTTATACGATTTCAAGTGTCGCCTGAAACCGGATGAATCGTACGATAGACTTCAAATGGCATTCATGGATGAAGGCCCTTCCAAGGCAACCGTGTATCGTTGGTATAACGAATTCAAGCGCGGTCGACCAACTTTGGGGGATGACGAAAGAAGCGGTCGCCCTTTGACGGCTGTTACCGAAGAAAACGTGCTAGCAGTGAAAAATTTAATCCAAGACAATAGGCGAATTACATATCAGGAGATTCAACACATATTGAAGATTGGATCGGGAAGCGTTCACGAGATTCTACACAGCCATCTTCGCGTGAGGAGGATAGTATCACGCTGGGTGCCGCACAACCTCACCGATGCTCAGAAGCAGGCCCGGGTGGAATGGTGCCGTGATATGCTTAACAAATTTGAAGCAGGCTCGTCTCGGCGTGTTTACGACATCGTTACAGGTTATGAGTCCTGGATTTATCAATACGACCCAGAAACCAAGCGCCAGTCGACTGTTTGGGTGTTTCAAAATGAGCCAACGCCTACCAAAGTGAAGCGATCTAGAAGCGGGGGTAAGATTTTGATCGCTAGCTTTTTTAATTTGACTGGCCACTTGGTATCAATTCCCTTACGGGATCAAAGAAGCATTAATGCCGAATGGTATACTACCAAATGTTTGCCAGAAGTTTTCTCTGTTATAAGCAACAAGCGACCAAACACAGGGCTCCGCGGGCTACTGCTCCACCACGACAATGCACCTGCGCACACCGCACTCAAAACGAGGGACTTCCTGGACAGCACGCCAGTCAAACTCCTGGGTCACCCTCCTTACAGCCCTGATCTAGCACCGTGTAACTTCTTTTTATTCCCAAAAATAAAAAATCAGCTCAAAGGGATACAATTTTCGTCGCCGGAAGATGCGCTGGCTGCGTTCGAGCAGGCTGTAAACGAGGTGTCTGCGGCGGACTGGAAAAAGTGTTTTGAAAACTGGTTTAGGCGCATGAATCTTTGTATAGAGGCTGGTGGAAAGTACTTTGAAAAGATTTAATAAAAATATATGTACGTATAGAACAATTTTTTTTAGTTTCGCAAAACTTTCTGAGTGTCCCACGTACATTTTAGATTACATTATATACGTAGACTAGCTGACCCCCGCGGCTTCGCTCTTGTTAACTGGCTACCTACCTACCATAACTACTCTACCCACCTACCCTACCCTACCGTACCAAACCTACCCTACCTACCCTACCTACTCTACTATACCTATCCGACCCTACCTACCCTACCGTACCTACCAATTTGTTGAACTATTTATTTGAATAAGAAATAATATATACTTCTATACGAATGTAACCAACTTTTGTTTCTACCAGTGGCGGCGATCTAGTTAAAATTTAGAACATTTAAGCTGCTATTGTGAGTCAGACTTAAAAGATAGACATATGCTGTCGCGGACTTTTTTTTAGAAGCTCTCAAAAGGGAATATTTGTGCCCGTTTTTGCAACATTTTTCTTTCATGCTTGGCTCGTTTTGGTTGTAGCGTGATGTTATATAGCCTTAATAACCTTTCTCGATAAATGGACTATATAACACAAAAATATTTTTTCAATTCCAACCAGTAGTGCCTGAGATTAGCGCGTTCAAACAAACAAAAAAACAAACTATTCAGCTTTATAATATTAGTGTAGATATTAGATAATAACAACAGATATTACATTAGTGCTTCCATGTAGCGGATCAAAACTACGTAACTAATGTATCCTCGATTTCTACTAATGTCCGTATTTTTATTCCAAATAATTTATGCCAATTAAGTGCTCAGCACTTAATGAAAACATTTTACATTTGAGTTTTATTGTCCGAGCGCTGGTGTTAATTATTGTATATGCAAAGTAATTTGTAGTGCTTTATATGGGAAAAACTTCCTGAAATAAATGATTTTTATTTATTTATTTAACGCAACGACACCACATTTGTCAAATTATGAAAAGTAGTTAAGAAGTTAGAAAAAAAAAAAAAACATAACTCTCACTTTTGCTTCATCCTAGTCGGTTGAAAATGGAATAAACGCTTTTTATCAAAATTTGAAAACAATGGTCAAAAAACCTGGGCCTTATTCTTATCTTTGTCTAGTTTTAGATAGATTCCACCTTACGTAACAACTTATCTACTCTGATGCCCGATCTTACAACGTCACCAAAAATGAGGCTTTATTAATAGCTGAGTATGTGAATTTATCACTTTACACATGACTAGCCATAACCTATCTGTCGGTCTCAATATGATCCGAATGACCGTTTTATTACTGTGTTTACGGCTATATTTTATGGCACCGTAAATATGTATTGATGTGCCAACACATATAATATGGTGACGAACAAGTAGGTAGGGAAGGCGACTAGTTATATCTCTAGTAGAAGTTTTCCTCGTTAACTTTAGTCGATAATCATAACTTTATTAGATAAAAAAATGTATTAATTTTAGCTAAGTCAAGTTGACGCCAATTTAATGGGTATCAAGTGAAGCACAGATAAGGAGTCACTTCATCTATTATACTTACATCCAGCTGCATCGGGTCACACTGTGTACCGGTAGACCCACTGCCCTCTTGTCAGCTAGCTCTATTTGAGGGAACCTCACCGGACCACGTTATCAATTGGTTGTGAAAGCAGACACAGCAAAAACACTGGGGAAATATTTATTTATCGCAGCAATTATTAAAAGAATACACAATGTATAGTATTGTCACACAGCGTTTTTAGAAGATTATAACAAGATTATAAAACGATGGTTAAAGTCACAGACAGTAACAAGCCTCGGCGGGCTCTAAAGATGAAGTGGCGACTGGGCGGAATGAGAGTGCATGGGGGAAAGAATGTGGCGTGCTGAATTTGAATTGAAAATCGAATGATAATGTGAAAAGTAAATGATGATGTGGCTTGCTATAAAAATTTTGCCAGTAATAAGTGATTGAAAGAGTATCGAAAGAAGGACCTCGTCACAACTGGACCCCAACATGATTGGAAAAGGTTACGTAGATTTCAGCTTGATTTGTTTACTATTTAGTGTTATCAAGTATAAAGTAGATATTTGTTTGCTCAAAATTAGCAAGCTTCTTTATGAGCAGGTTGCAGTTGACTCGTGACTAAATGCCTATCTCACTATTCTGTAAGAGTTTGTTGTTAGCAGCTTTTCAGTGTGTCCATAATATTTTTGTAAACACACTGAACAGAAACTTCACCGATTAAAATATCTCTTTCACTGATGAATAGTGGATACACATTATATTTCATTCTGCAACCAGTTCTACCAGGTCATGATAATATTTACTCAAAAATAAAAAATCAGCTCAAAGGGATACAATTTTCGTCGCCGGAAGATGCGCTGGCTGCGTTCGAGCAGGCTGTAAACGAGGTGTCTGCGGCGGACTGGAAAAAGTGTTTTGAAAACTGGTTTAGGCGCATGAATCTTTGTATAGAGGCTGGTGGAAAGTACTTTGAAAAGATTTAATAAAAATATATGTACGTATAGAACAATTTTTTTTAGTTTCGCAAAACTTTCTGAGTGTCCCACGTACATTTTAGATTACATTATATACGTAGACTAGCTGACCCCCGCGGCTTCGCTCTTGTTAACTGGCTACCTACCTACCATAACTACTCTACCCACCTACCCTACCCTACCGTACCAAACCTACCCTACCTACCCTACCTACTCTACTATACCTATCCGACCCTACCTACCCTACCGTACCTACCAATTTGTTGAACTATTTATTTGAATAAGAAATAATATATACTTCTATACGAATGTAACCAACTTTTGTTTCTACCAGTGGCGGCGATCTAGTTAAAATTTAGAACATTTAAGCTGCTATTGTGAGTCAGACTTAAAAGATAGACATATGCTGTCGCGGACTTTTTTTTAGAAGCTCTCAAAAGGGAATATTTGTGCCCGTTTTTGCAACATTTTTCTTTCATGCTTGGCTCGTTTTGGTTGTAGCGTGATGTTATATAGCCTTAATAACCTTTCTCGATAAATGGACTATATAACACAAAAATATTTTTTCAATTCCAACCAGCAGTGCCTGAGATTAGCGCGTTCAAACAAACAAAAAAACAAACTATTCAGCTTTATAATATTAGTGTAGATATTAGATAATAACAACAGATATTACATTAGTGCTTCCATGTAGCGGATCAAAACTACGTAACTAATGTATCCTCGATTTCTACTAATGTCCGTATTTTTATTCCAAATAATTTATGCCAATTAAGTGCTCAGCACTTAATGAAAACATTTTACATTTGAGTTTTATTGTCCGAGCGCTGGTGTTAATTATTGTATATGCAAAGTAATTTGTAGTGCTTTATATGGGAAAAACTTCCTGAAATAAATGATTTTTATTTATTTATTTAACGCAACGACACCACATTTGTCAAATTATGAAAAGTAGTTAAGAAGTTAGAAAAAAAAAAAAAACATAACTCTCACTTTTGCTTCATCCTAGTCGGTTGAAAATGGAATAAACGCTTTTTATCAAAATTTGAAAACAATGGTCAAAAAACCTGGGCCTTATTCTTATCTTTGTCTAGTTTTAGATAGATTCCACCTTACGTAACAACTTATCTACTCTGATGCCCGATCTTACAACGTCACCAAAAATGAGGCTTTATTAATAGCTGAGTATGTGAATTTATCACTTTACACATGACTAGCCATAACCTATCTGTCGGTCTCAATATGATCCGAATGACCGTTTTATTACTGTGTTTACGGCTATATTTTATGGCACCGTAAATATGTATTGATGTGCCAACACATATAATATGGTGACGAACAAGTAGGTAGGGAAGGCGACTAGTTATATCTCTAGTAGAAGTTTTCCTCGTTAACTTTAGTCGATAATCATAACTTTATTAGATAAAAAAATGTATTAATTTTAGCTAAGTCAAGTTGACGCCAATTTAATGGGTATCAAGTGAAGCTCAGATAAGGAGTCACTTCATCTATTATACTTATATCCAGCTGCATCGGGTCACACTGTGTACCGGTAGACCCGCTGCCCTCTTATCAGCTAGCTCTATTTGAGAGAACCTCACCGGACCACATTATCAATTGGTTGTGAAAGCAGACACAGCAAAAACACTGGACAAATATTTATTTATCACAGCAATTATTAAAAGAATACACAATGTATAGTATTGTCACACAGCGTTTTTAGAAAATTATAACAAGATTATAAAACGATGGTTAAAGTCACAGACAGTAACAAGCCTCGGCGGGCTCTAAAGATGAAGTGGCGACTGGGCGGAATGAGAGTGCATGGGGGAAAGATTGTGGCGTGCTGAATTTAAATTGAAAAGCGAATGATAATGTGAAAAGTAAATGATGATGTGGCCTGCTATAAAAAGGTTGCAATAAGTGATTGAAAGAGTATGGAAAGCAGGACCTCGTCACAACTGGAAGCCGACCCCAACATGATTGGAAAATGTTACGTAGATTTCAGCTTGATTTATTTACTATTTAGTGTTATCAAGTATAAAGTAGATATTTGTTTGCTCAAAATTAGCAAGCTTCTTTATGAGCAGGTTGCAGTTGACTCGTGACTAAATTCCTATCTCACTATTCTGTAAGAGTTTGTTGTTAGCAGCTTTTCAGTGTGTCCATAATTTTTTTGTAAACACACCGAACAGAAGCTATAAATATCTCTTTTACTGATGAATCGTGGATACATTATATTTCATTCTGAAACCAGTTCTACCAAGTCAAGATAATATTTACTCATTTTCTAAATTATTCTAGAAATTCCCCTAAAACGCACTTGATTAAATTACCAAATTATTTCACACGCACACCTCAATGACATGTTGTATCTCCAAACAGTAGAACTAAGAACTTCCTCGCACAAACTCGTGTAATTACTCAACTATATCCCCGTTAATCTTAATTACTAGTTGTTGTTCCCGTGAAGAAAGTCTTACATACCTATCAACGGTTACCGGGATGGCAACACGTTCACTCTGAATATATTGTGCTGTCACTCGGCTGTCGTGTTTGTGTAAGTGTGGGGCAAGGCTTGAGAGAGCAGCGGGGATTTAAAATTTAATAGGATTAGGCTGCGAGAATCCACTGAATGCGAGACATACAGGACGTATCGATGTAGTGACACTTGGCTAGGTTTATGCCCAGCGGTGGACAACATGCGGCTGAAATGGAGATAATAATTTTGAGAATGAGAACGTCTACAAAATTATTATTTATTTATTTTATAACAATTACTTGCTGTACTTACAGTTTGCACCAAGGCGTACAGCAAGCCACACTACACATATAATTAAACTAAAAACTTTATACAACCATAAAACATAGTAAAAACAAAAAAAACCGGACAGCTAAAAATTAATTAACTGGAAAAAAAACAAGTACTAGGTATAATTTTCAGTTGATTATTCTTAAGCAGTCGTGTTTTTTGTTTTTATAATAATTTGTTTTATTTTTGACTTTTTTTGTTTGAATAATGAACGAGTTCGCCAAATAAGATAAGTGGTAAAAGATTATTTATTTTGCTATCAAAGATACGCTTATCTTGAATTTATGCCTGAATTGTAACATAAAAGGGTTACGATGTATATATTTTTGATGGGCATATTTAATTGCATTGCTTTGTAATATTTTGACATGCTCCTGGCGGTTCATAGAATATTTTTTTTGCCTTCAAGGATATTTTGATATGAAACCGTTTTGAATTGAAAACTTCAGATGACTTATCTCATCGTTATGAACCGAGAGCCTTTTCCACTGTAAAAGATTTGATTTGTGTGATAAAAGGAAATAAACCGACCAAGGTTTATTTTTCCATCTCATTAGATCTAAAAAAATGTGCTCGAATGAAATGTCGATATTTTACGATAGAGCTTTTATTAGTTATGCTAATCAAATCAATTGCGTTAAATTACCAGTTTATGAAAATTTTCAACAGTTATCTAACAAATTTATAGGTACATGCGGGATATACCGGATTTATTGTTTTTGGAAATTATTTCTCTTCGTTGTTTATTGTGAGATACAATATCATATTTTAAAAACGCTTCCGCCTTTACTACAGACCACACACCCACTCTTGAAAACAAACAAATTTAAACGTTATGACTATTATAATAGGACTCTCTAGGCTGTCATATGCGTATGAATACAGCTAGACTCAGTTCATTATTCCTTTTGTGGCACGGATATTCTTATTATGATGTAAATGAGAGGTCTATGCTGAGTTAAAGAGGTCATGGCGTTAAATGATGATAGTTGGCTTTTATTCTAAGTAAATATTTCAGAGCGTGAAAAAACACATAAACACTTTTAAAATGGACTCAACTTTAAAAATAATAAGTTGTAATTGAGTTCATATCACAAATATGCCATGAAAATTTGCTGTTTCATGAAATATAATATAAGTAAACATGAATGAAAGAGATTTACTCTTCTGGAAACTTCAAAATGGCCATTCTATATAAAAAGGCACGTGTATAAAATGAGATTAAGCTCTTGATTATTTTCCTTTATACGTTTTCGCAAATAGAAGGTTCCTTACAAAATTAAACGGTTAGGTTCTCTCTGTAATGTATTTATTTCTACCTATATTTAACAATGTAAAATTTATAAAAAGCACCCTCAACCGAAACCAGTGATCATGTTGGAACGTTACCGGTTTTGTCAAAGAAGGCAGAAAGATGACGAAATTATAACGCAATACCTCACCGAGATAAAGACGCTATTGGAAACCTGTGAGTTTGGTGGGAATTTAGAAGAAAATCTACGGGATCAATTCGTATGTAGAGTTAAAAGCGACGTCATCAGACAACGATTATTTTCAGATGAAAATCTGACGTACTCAGGGGCTGTGAAATTGGCTTATGGGTTGGAAGCAGTGGAGTGAGATGCGGCAGTGGTGGAACAAAAGGCGACTGCGGAGGTACCAGCAACCGTACACGTGTGACATAATGTGGGTGCGATCAGCGCGGGGAACACAAGCGCGTGGCGCCGGACACGGACACCGGACACGCGGGTAGCTGCGCGGCACAGGCATACTAGCGATCAGTGCCGATATTAAGAGGAAACGGGGGCAGGGAGCGCCGACTGAATTTCCTAAGTAAAAAGTCATAATTTGAGGTTTGGCTCTCGTCTATTTTCTCCTCCAATATTGAATCAATTTAAAAGATTGAGATTACATAAATTGAAAATGAAAGATATATTCTATGTCCCTATGTTTTCCTTTTTGATGATATCTTTAGAAGCACTAGAACCCTAAAAAAATATTCAAAATTGCGCTGTCAATAGAGGCTTAGTGTACAAATTTGACAAATATAAATGAAAACATAAGTCCCTATGTTTTCCTTTAAAAAGGAAAACATAGGGACATAGTATATATCTTACTTTACCATTTTATGGAATATCTTTTGAATTGGTCCAATATTGGAGAAGGAAATAGACGAAAGCCAAACCTCGAATAATGACTTTTTACTTAGGAAATTCAGTCGGCGCTTTCTGCCCATATTTCCTCTTAAAGCGGGCATCTAAGCCGCATGAGTGCCCGGTCATGTACAAACGCAGGAAGAGAAAACAGGAGAAGAGTGAACCACGTCGACACTACCAGGAGCTAGCGGCCAGGAGAAATAGACGAGGACTGCAGTTCAGATAAGCTAGGATAGGAATTACACCAACTGTGTTTTAACCTTTGACTGCCATTATAGTTCTAGATCAATTTGAGTCATTTATGTCGGTGTTGAAATTTTATAACGGCTGGAATATCCGGCCATTAGGGCTTATAAGACCGAAAGTTCAGTACAAAATAATATTAAACACTTAGAACTGTTTGTGATCGACGGAGATACAACTTCTTTACTAGGCAATGGTTATCAGAATGGAAAATAAAAATGGTGAGGACCACAATATGGTGAGGCTTGGGGAAGGCCTATGTCCAGTAGTGGACGTCTTTTGGCTGATATGATGATGATGATGATGACGAATGAATTTGTTAATTGTTTGTTTAAATACATTTAAACAAACAATTAACAAAGTAAATTGGTTAAACATAAAAGCCGACAATGCATTTTTTTGGTAAATAGGTATACAGCGTTTTTATTTCATAATAGCTAACGTTTAATTACGCAATATTATAAGAGCGACTCGTGTTTTTGCAAAATCCCTATCTTTTTCCATTAAGATTGAGAAATGTTTTAAGAATTGTCTAATTATCCATGTTTTCGCAATATTCGTAGGGTTTTCGTGAAAATTCGAATTATCAAATCATCCTACGACATATGTATCGCATTGAAAAACGTTGTTTTTTTTTTTAAAGTTGCATCAGTTTGTTTATGGCCAACGCTTTACTTTACATTTACAAACAGATCATACACCGTTAGTAAGTATGTTTGGACCGGACACGGTGTTCCTCCAATGGTAGCCAGTACAATACAGCGTTGGGCGATCCTTTATCAGCGTATACGTATGACATAGAATATGTTAACACTCTACTTCTAAAATTTTATATAGAACATAAACTTAAGCAAGCGTATGCATAAGTTGCTCTAAAAACACTATAATCTAGATCACTACTCACAAAACTTATCGACCGACTATTTTATCAAACCGAAAATTAATCCACCAAGAATCCATCAATCAAAACCGAGATTAATTATAGTATAACAATCTGTACCCGACGTCCAATTACGCTAAAACATTTCAGATTGACCGTAACAACAAAGCGGCTAGAATAGAACCACATAGAACTCCCCGGACTCCGGCGTCGGCAGTATTGTTCGTCAGATGAAGCGATGACGTCACATCAAATGATTAGATTGCGACTAAATAATGGAAAAGCTGATATTCTGTAGTGACGTGTGAGTAATTGTGCTGTAGATGTTTGATAGGGAATAGATTGCATTGTGGTTGTTATTCTCGATAAGTATAGTAAGTATACAAGTTGGCAGGTATTGGTATTGTTTTATGGTAGAGTACTTAAATAACATACTCTAGCTATAATTATAATCATAGCTATGATTTTACCTGCCTCCTTACCTATTCTATTACGGTATTGATGTCCTATTTACTACATATAATTTCCATTTCCTTGTTATAAAATCGATTATTAAGCAACACAAATCATCATAGTTTCCTTACTTCTCTTCGACAGCTAAGAACACCAATAGTACATTGTTTACCGAGAGGAGAAAGTGACCGATTACCGTCGAGGGTGTCGTTTAAAGCCCGAGCCGTAGGCGAGGGCTTTAAAACACCCGAGATCGGGAATCGCACTTTCTCTCGAGTGATACATAGTGCTTTATACTACACCTACGAGGAAAATAAAAAACTAAATCTTTACTAATTGAAATTTATATTGAAACTGTTGCAGTTAGTGAAGCTTAATGTAACACTTTTTCCATTAATGTTTGTTTGAGATTTTTGCGACAATGTAGGAGGAATAACTGGCTGTGTTGTTGGCACTGCGCTCGTAGAAGGCTGTGGTGCCAAAGGGGCAACTGGCTGCTTAGGGGCATCTGGCATCGCCGCGCTCGTTGATGGTTGAGGAGATGAGTCTTGATGCACATTAATCGATCCCGATATTTGGTTATTTATTCGTGTTTTGTTTTCTACGGAATTCTCTATGTAGCTTTCTGCAACAGCGGACGATTTCCAACCACCGTGACGTTTTGTTGTGGTTAAATCAGCACCAATATCGGCAAGAATAGTCGCTGAAGTTCTGCGAAAGCAGTGGCCAGTGTATTCTAGTGGATTGAGTAAATTAAGGTAGGAAGCTATTTCTCTTGTCACAGTACTTATTTTGTTTTTCCCAATTACTTGTTTCGTACATTTTTGTTTTTATATTGTAGTAAAAACCGATTGGTTTTGGGGTCACTGGGGCGAATTTCGTTATATTTCTTCACTATCTCATAAAATAAGCCCGATATAACAAATGGTCGCTGAATTTTGGTTTTTGTGTTAGGAATATTGACGATCATTCCATTTTCGAGGATTTCGATATCGTCTGTTGTCATATCCACAAGTTCTTGCGAACGACAGGCCCCATTTACTCCTAAAATCAAAATAACCTGTAAACAAAAATATCAAACATGAAAACCTAGTAGATTTCTACTCATAAATAGGTACGTAATAAATCATAAACCAGTGCATTTTGTTCATAAACTTACCTTCATCAACAAATATTTGTCATCTGGAGCATTCTGCAAAAAGGAATAAACATCCTTTGTAGTAAGCACTTTTGATTTCTTACTACGGAATCCCTCCGACTTTCTTTTAAGAAATGCTGTAAGTTTTTTGTGTTCTTGAATATTTATGTCGTTTCTTGTCAATATAGTACTTTTCAACATTGAGTACATAGACCATAACGTACTTGGTTTGTATTTTTGCGCTTTTTCACTGAAATAAGCTAGCAAAACAGTTTCAGAAAAAGATGCCGCATTTTTTTCACTTTTCCATTGCAAAAAATCGTCATAAGTTTTATTATATTTTTTAATTGATTTCTGTGGTAAAAGGTAATCAATCAGTATTTTTACTGTTTCCTTCAACTGCGGCGGAGTTAAAAAATCTTCATCATCACTATCACTACTTATCATTTTGATAGTTTTATTTTACTTTTCTACGAAAACTGAATCCTCAAACAACACACAAATTGAAAATGGCGCCAATGGCGTCTGCAATTTTCACATGTTCTTTTTTCAAATTGTTTGACACTATCCAACACACAGCTAGTGGCCAGTGTCATTTTGCGAACTTGGAGATAAAAACTCACTGTAAAAACTTTTTGGCTTTCGATATTTAGGTTACCAGCCCATAGTCTTACCCAAAATTAAAAAAGAAAAACCACGTAAGAAATGGATTTTCATACACTTTTCTCTCCCGCTCAGATGCGTTTTCTCGCCGCATATTTGTTCGATATGCAATGACGTACTTTCTACCGTAAATTTGATAAAGTATCAAGGTACTTTCCGAGCAGGTGTAGTATAAATTTCTTTTTCGTTGTGGTTTTTCCATGTAATCTATGCTTTTTTTATTGTTGTTCAACTTTACTTTCAAATTCTTTTGATTTGGTCTCCAGTTTGTTGATTTTTTCATCAAGGTTCCTGTTTATCGTTTTTTCTATGTTCTCTTCCACTACCGACACGTCTTGTTTTTTTAACCGACTTCCCAAAAAGGAGGATGTTCTCAATTCGGATGTGTATATATTTTTTTCTTATTTATGTATGTTCGGGCATAACTCCGTCATATATGAACGGATTTGCAAAATTCTGTTTTTGTTGGATAGAAGTTTATTCCGAAATGGCCCCTTTTAAATTTGGTAAAGATCTGATGAAGAACTTCGGAGATATGCAACAGAAATCTTTAATAAATGACGGCAGATCTCTCGGGATTGCTGCACTCCTATGTATGTTTATTGTTTATTTATTTATTATTTATTATATACTTTATTGTACACCACTAAAACATACGGGACAACCATTTACAAAAACAAGTGTACAATGGGCGGTCTTATCGCACTAGGCAATCTCTTACAGACAATCTTTCATAACATATCATCACGCCAGTATGCTCTAAATTCACCCTAATCTCAATTCACCCTAGTACACTCTCATTCCACCGGTTATGTTCAAGTTACATATTATTTAAGCAATCTATTCTAGCATCACTGTGGCCATCATAGGTACCTTAGCATAGAACTTGTCCATTATTTACCACTAAAAATGAAAAATAAAAAAACTTTTTAACAAAAAAATAAAACCGACTTCTAAAGAAAAACACTACAAATCTAAAAATTACTTTTTTTCCGAAGTCGGTGTCTAAAAAAACGAGAAACAGTAGGTACTAAAGACACCGACTTCGGAAAAAAAGTAATTTTTCGATTTGTAGTGTTTTGCTTTAGAAATCGTTTTTTTTTTGTTAATAAGTTTTTATTGATTATTATGTTTTACGTTTTTTCCATTACCTTCATGTCTTGTTTTTGTTTGAGTATAACTCCTTGTTATTTTGTAGCATTCTCTTAAACTCATCCATTGTTTGGATACGGCTGTTAACCTCTAGCGGTAAGTAGCGAGACTATCACAGTAGCTCAATATCTTGGATTCGAAGAATGATATTGTTAAATTTATTGATTAATTTATTAACACTTTGAATAGATGGTCGTTAATTTGAAATGTAAACTGTATAAGAATGTTCCCAAAATACAAACTTGCTGGAGTTCTAACTTGCGTTCAACCGAACAGTGAAGAGATGATGATGGTGCGGGAAAAAAAAGCGAGTTTTTATTTTTAATATCAGGTAACGCCTACGCCACAGAAGCGACCGCTACAATAAGCGATAAAAAACACTACTTCTTGTGAGAGAAAGGACAAAAGAAGTTAATAATATTATTTTGAAAAGATGAGCTGAAGATTCTTCGTAAAAGTACATATTACATATATTAAGTTGTGTTTTACACAATTAAGTTTAAAAAAATGTTCTGTAGTAGAAATAAAGGGCATTTTTATTTATTTTTTGTATATTTTTACTTTTTAGTTCAATCGCTAATCCTAAAGATCCTGGGAAGGATTATGGAACAAACTATTTAAATTATTGCATTGTCATCGGTCCTTGATAAAAGTGCAGTTTCAAATTAATCCGACGTTTTGCAGGGGGTGAATATCACGTTCAAAGATTCCATTACATAGATAAGGGGGTGAAAATCACGTTCAAAGATTCCATTACATAGATATATACCTACCATGCTAATAAAAGCGTGTTAAAAATACAGTAATTGATCCTCATATTTCCCTTACCACAAGTTATTCCAACAAAAATTATAGTTTCGAGAAGAAACTGAAAACTGGTGTTAGCCTTGGTCTCCATTTCGACACAAATACATTTTCGCATAACTTGTCAACATTAAGCGGAAAATTTCGCTTGAGCTAATTATAATGAAGGCAAGCCAAAGAGCTTTAAAACTAAAATAACTGCTACCTCGGTTAACTAAATATTTCACACAGTTATAGTTTGTTGCAAAACTATTTCGAAAAGGTTTAGCATACCGACCCTTGTACGGGGACAGCAATTTTGTTAAAAGGGTCGCGACTTTAGTAGCCTAACATTTTTTTGGTTAAAAATGCGTGTCCTATGGGGAAATGTATTGAAGGTAGTTTTTCGCTTCGTTTATCTGAAGATTTAGAAGTGTAGGTATGTGTTGAAAATCTGTGTAAAATTGCTATAATAATTCGAGACTAACTTTGTTTGATATGAGCTTCTGCCAACCACTTCAAGTGTGCTAATTTTGTTGCTAAGCCACAAAACTTCCTTTCATGTGTCCATTTAACCTTTGAAATAATTTCATCATCGAATCAGAGACTCTAGACATGTTAAATTCTATTAACGACATTCATCATCTTCCTGCCCTTGTCCCATGTTACTTGGGGTCGGCGCAACACGTTTTCTTCTTCCATACCATCCTGTCCCTCGTCACTCCATCACTGACACCTTTTTCTTTCATTTCACACCTCACACAGTCCATCTATCTTTTCTTTGGCCGTCCCAGCCTTCTCCATCCATCCACATCTATATTCATAACTCTTTTAGTAACATGCTTTTTATCCTCCTCATCACATGCCGATTCCAGGACAAACGGTTTCCTTTTAACTTTTCTGTCACTGGCGCCACTTTCAAACTTCCTTTTTAGGGCTCCGTACCCTAAGGATAAAAACAAGACCCTATTTCTAAGACTCCGCGGTCCGTCTGTCTGTCTGTCTGTCTGTCACCAGGCTGTATCTCATGAACCGTGATAGCTAGACCGTTGAAATTTTTACAGATGATGTATTTCTGTTGCCGCTATAACAAAAAATACTAAAAACAGAATAAAATTAATATTTAAGGGTGGCTCCCATACAAAAAACGTGATATTTTTGCCGTTTTTTGTGATAACGGTACGGAAGTCTTCGTGGGCGAGTAAGACTCGCACTTGGCCGGTTTTATATACTCATTTCTCACTTTATCCACTCTCGTCACTCCGCACATCCATCTCAACATTCTCATCTCTGTTACATGCAATCTCTTTGAACGACATTAAATGACAAAAATGTACAGAGGTCCTAGACTAGAGACATTCTATCATCGAAAGCGTGGCGATAGCGATTGTCAAACAGGCAAAATTGTATGGGATTGAAAAGCGATATCGAAAAATCTACACTATCTATACCTTACATTTTGACGTGTAGAGTATCGCCTTAGCTGACAACAATAACCACTTGTCTAGAATTTAGGCATTTCGACTAACGACATCGTTGACTGATAGAATGATAAAAACTAGAACCAAGTTTTAAAAGTGGCTTCCAATCAATTCAAAAAACCAGTATAGCGCTGTCTTTTAATTTAATTGCCATCATTTTGAATAAACCTATCATATCAATCAATGGCTGCAGTTTCTCCCAACAAATCTTGCTCAGTTTTCCAGAACATAAAGTCAAACGAAAGAAACTTGATGAACTCTAGAAAGTCGGGTTGAACCTTGAACTAAAGAAACAAAAGACTACCAACTGAGCATTCCAAAACTCCAATCAAATGGAAGTAAAGAAAACCAATCAACGAATCGCACTCAAGGCCTCAAATGGACGATTTATTGCCAAATTGAGGCCACAATAGGCCGGAAGAATGCCCCAGATGAAAGGATAGTTTATCAGCCAGTCCATTATTGTTGGACATCTATTGTTAGGTGGACGGTCGCTTGTTTTGTTACTTAATTTAATTTGCTGCGGAAGGGTAGTTCGCGGAAAAAGTACTCCTTTTTTTTTCTCTATTGCTGTAATGTATTATACTTTTAATATTATTGAATGGGTATGTGTTGTATTTTTAGTTTGTTTTGTGAAAGGATTTTCGTTTGTTTCCTTTGTGAAAATAAATCTAATAATTATCTTGCAGAAGTTGCAGATAAATAATAATAAGTAAAAAAATATTTTTGTAACAAACTTTTTGAACTGAAAGGTACCTTTCAGTTCAAAATGTGTAGTATCTCTTTTCAATACACTTCCAATGAGCCCAAACACGATGGTGGTAATATATCTTGTCTAGTTAAAAATTTTCTATGGGCAACTTCTACACCTTCCATCATGACTCCAGCTTCATAGTACAATATTATTTCAGTGTATCCAAAGTCACATAGTTGTGCCAAGTTTCAACTTAATCAGATGCCAGGAAGTGCTTGAAAAAATTATTACTATTTGTCGTATACACATATTTAAGCACGTTAATATAAAGCTTGTAAAAATGACCTATGACTTTCAACTTGTCTTTCGGCCGCGTGCGCTTTCTTACTTGCACAGCTACCTCACGGCGGCGTATCTTCAAATCACGTCTTACTCACTCCGCAGTTTAGCATTAGTGGAAACAGTAACATAGTTTCGTAGCTTAGCTTTCACATCCACGGAGCATAGCTACATAGCACATCTCTGGTGAAAAGGCACCCTAATGCTGGTATAATCTTATAAATGGCAATATTTATTATTATTTTACTTTAAGTTGTTTACTTTTAGTATACAAACGAACACAGGTGGACTTAATGCCTTAGGCATTTTCTACCAGTCAACCTTTGGATAATGCAGAGTCAAATAGAAGTAGGAAAAAAAATGCTCTGTGACGATACTACTGCCAACTTCTTACAAATGTGTTCGCGACCTTTGACTAGGGTAGGGTGCAATAACTTATACCGATAACAAAATGGGTTTAAATACACGGCATAAATATAAGCTATAAATAAATACAATATAAATACAATGAATACCTAAACAAATAAAATAAATAAAGCAATATACTTAAACTATTAGAGATGATTGGAAAAAAACATGCGCTGTGACGATACTACTGCCAACTTCTTACGAATGTGTTCGCGAACTTTGACTTTGAAGATTAATTGGTTGGCAATATGTAACTAGCGTAAATAAACTTAACTGAAACTCGGTATAAACAAGTTATAAAAGCACTTATTGTACATGATATTTGAACCTTAATTTAAACTCACGACCTCTCGATCGCCTGTCACGACCGCGACAGGAGAGAAAGATGGCCGCTGCCGTTTCAAAAATAAATGTTTACATGTACGAAAAAAATGCCTACACTTCGAATTGAATAATAGCGCTCAATAAGGGTTTGAAATTGGGAAAAAAGGGCATGCTGCGAGGGTCGAGGTACTTGACAGCTTTCGGAAGAAGAAATATATTGAAACAGATATCTTTAGACGCAAGAAATTATGGGCTTTTCCGATATTTTTTTGGAAAGCATTGATGATTCTAACGTTGTATTTGGTTAATGATAAGCTTTTCAAAAGTTTCTTCTCAAAATCTGTACATTTTTCTTATTATAAGTGTTTTTTTTTTATTAAAAATTATCTTTTTATTATATTACTTAAGATTGAAACATAATTAGTATAGAATAATAGAGATGCTAAATGTTGCAAAACAATATTTAAGGTTTTGCAAGAACTCAATTTAATGTACGAGTATGTTTAATAAAAGTTCAAAGTTGAGTAAATACACCATTATGTTACTTAAGACTTTTTTTGAAAATTCTGACCAGATAAGCTGGATAAAAGTATTATACATGTAGCGACTGCCTATCTGACCTCCACAACCCAGAAACTGGGTAACACGTTATCTCTGGCTAGGTTAGTGTCAGATTTCAGGCTTCTGACAACCCAAAACGACTAGCAAAGATCTACAAATGACAGCCAAGATCAAGGGCTTAACGTCTTTTCCGAGGCACGTAGGAGTCTCGGTTCGTCAGGAATGTGCCACAAATCCACGTTCCAACCTTGGTAACCATTATTTAACCTCGAAGACCGACCCGTGCGGCTATTATTATTATAGACACGAGGGCCTCAACTAATTATAACTAACAAACAAAAACACAACAACTTGACAGCCCAAAATACCGTGCAATTTACAAGCCAAACTTCCGCAAAATAATTATCCGGCAAGTCCACACCGTACACAAACAGTATGATCCAGCTGAACCACTTAACCAACCAATTAATAGGACATCCGACCAAATTGCTTGAATTTTTCAGGCCACAGGCCGCATCGCAGAGCATTCACCCACTGATTTATGCGACGATCCACTGCTTGATAAACTGCTGTCTGATGTTAGTGAAATATGGTCGTATGTGCACATACGACGGTTTAAAGGGGAATTCGGTGGTGTTTTTAGGGCTTGTGAGGATGTTGCTGTCAGGTCTAGTAACGTAAGTTATAGGAGGATAAATGGGTATAGTGTGTCAGTTGTCACTTGAAGTGGCATAGGCCGACAGTTAACTGTGTTCGTGTAACGATTTAGGACGTCCAAAAACGGTTTTGTCGTTAGAGTTCGATTAAATGGTGTCTTTTATAGGGATCCGTACCCAAGGTTTTAACAGAACCCTATTTCTGTCACTCACGTTCCGTCTATCTGTCTGTCTGTCCGTCTCTCCGTCGTCGGTCACACGGGTTTTACGGCCAAACGGTTGGAGCTATGGTCTTCAAATTTTTATAGTATAAGCATCTTGTTGACTCAAAGCAGTACAAATTTTCAAAAAATATGTATTTAAATTATTAAGGCGGCTACACAGATAAAGGGGGCGTGAAAGAAGAAATTTACCTCCAAATAGCGTGAGTCGAACTTCAAAGTGGCATTGAAAATGCTCCAAGTGTAAAGTTATTTTGGCCGTGTAGTAGTTCAACTTTACCCAACCCTTTGTGGAACACAGGCATGATGTTAAGTCAGAAATACTTGATATAGACTATTTCTTAAAAAATAATCTTTCTCCTATGTATTATCTGACCATTGCATCGTATAAATACCATACCTGTTGATTTGTAATACAGGCATTTCTATGCCTAACTTCGAACATATGTACCTGTATTTTTATACCTAAGTAACTTTTAATGTCTGTTTTGTGAGGAGAAATAAACGATTATTTTTATTACTACTGTTTATTAAAGTAACATACTTCCTTTTGTAACCAAACGTGTCGGAATGCTTTGCTGATGACGTATCAGCCACGTTTCCGCATGAGAGATTTATCGTTCAATATTATGTACGCATACATTAACAGAACTCATAATGCTTCCTTGCGGTATTTCTGATGTATTGTCGTTTATGATTTGGTATGTGAATGATTTTCTTATAAAGGAAACTCCAAAATGTTACTTTAACCTCCCTCTCCCCAAGGTGTGAATGATGAGGTGTGGTATGAATTCTGTGAGTTATGTAAAACACAGCGACAAAAAAATTAGAATGATTGCAGAAAATGCTGAGTTTTTCGGGCACAAGCTATTTAGAGGAATGGTTTAAAAGCTGTACCTGGCCAAATGGAGTCTCATAGACCTATTTCAAACACATTACCATTGTGGGGCCCCTTTGCTGGATATGTCCACGCATGATTTGTCTGCCCTTTGTGCCAGCATCTTTCGGGATCCAAACGTGGCAAATGACAGAGCTAGTTCTTTGATGTTGTAGACAAATTTTTCATACTCTGGTTCCTTTCTAGCAAATAGGTTAGCTATAGGTATAAAGATGCGATGCCGATGCCTCAAAGAACTTAAATAAAAAAATATTTCATCTGTAAATACCAAAAAAATTAAGACTTAACTTAAACAGATATAGATCATCAAGATTATACGGCGTCGATATTCCAGCAGCATTGACTCATGATCAACTCAAAATGAACAGTTGTGATTGGTTGGTTAGTTTTTTTTTTACATTAACGTGGTCTAATGTTACCAAAAACTGTCATTATAAAATCAGTAGAATTGAGTAAAGTTAGCATGTATTTGAACATTCTCGTACTTGCTAACTTAGACTTTCATTTTCATTCAATACCTACCATACATTTTCTGTTGAAAGAATTCAGTAACATCTGGATCGTCTGGGCTCTTGCTCCATTTAGTCACGGTATATCTATCAGTATTGTGACTCGGCTCTGTCCTTGAAATAAGTGCCTACAAGCCCGCGTCACGTAAACACGCGTTAGGGTAGGTTCATATCTGACGGATGATGCGTCGAGCGTAGTCAGTTAGCACAGTAAACGCACTAACGCATCATCGGTTGAGTGTGAACGGTCGAGTGTTTTTCTATACATTTGTCAGTTCTGGCGGATAATACGCGACGCATATTCCGTTAGGTATGAACCGACCCTTAGGACTGCTCGCCTCTATTTACTTGAGTTTCTTTCTAGTTTTGTGATTGTAAATATCTCAGATTCTTTTCTCGAATTTGAGGTAAATATTATATTTTTTATTATACTTATTTTTAATCATACTAGGTACTATCATTTATAAATCTCATAGATAATAATTTCATAATGATATTTCATCTAATTAATTAATATATGTAAACAGCTAAGTACATAAGTAAGTAGATAGCCTAGCCTAAGAAAATACTAGTAGCTTTTATTAACCCGAGCGTAGGTAGGTCACTCGTGTGTGACTTCATAACCCTATCCTCTTATTTATTTATTAATCCAGGTATTTTACTCAGTGGTAAAAGCGAAATACCTACCGATTAAGAAAAGAAACAAATTACATACTAGTAGGTTAGGTATATAATTCTTGTTAAATACAAGAACGTCTTGCCTTTCGAAGGTTTCAGATAATTTAAAACAAATTATCTCTGGGTACGCTAAAGAAGAATTCAAGCAAACAAAAACAGCACAATATACCAGGCCCCTCAGAAAGTATTGCGAAAAAAAGTTTTTATATATGGGAGACTGGCCAGTTATAATGTTTTTCAAAAATATGATTATTTATAAGTAAAAATAAGTAGGTTCCAATTTCAAAATTTCCCTCCACATTTTTTGCGAGTTAATTCAAAGTATTGTGTCTCACTGAAATATGGATCTGCGCCGGGAACATTTTAGAGCTATGATTTTATACGATTTCAAGTGTCGCCTGAAACCGGATGAATCGTACGATAGACTTCAAATGGCATTCATGGATGAAGGCCCTTCCAAGGGAACCGTGTATCGTTGGTATAACGAATTCAAGCGCGGTCGACCAACTTTGGGGGATGACGAAAGATGCGGTCGCCCTTTGACGGCTGTTACCGAAGAAAACGTGCTAGCAGTGAAAAATTTAATCCAAGACAATAGGCGAATTACATATCAGGAGATTCAACACATATTGAAGATTGGATCGGGAAGCGTTCACGAGATTCTACACAGCCATCTTCGCGTGAGGAGGATAGTATCACGCTGGGTGCCGCACAACCTCACCGATGCTCAGAAGCAGGCCCGGGTGGAATGGTGCCGTGATATGCTTAACAAATTTGAAGCAGGCTCGTCTCGGCGTGTTTAGAATAGAATAGAATAGAATATACTTTATTGTACACCATAAAAGTTACACATCTATTTTATAAGAAAAACTTACGACATCGTTACAGGTGATGAGTCCTGGATTTATCAATACGACCCAGAAACCAAGCGCCAGTCGACTGTTTGGGTGTTTCAAAATGAGCCAACGCCTACCAAAGTGAAGCGATCTAGAAGCGGGGGTAAGATTTTGATCGCTAGCTTTTTTAATTTGACTGGCCACTTGGTATCAATTCCCTTACGGGATCAAAGAAGCATTAATGCCGAATGGTATACTACCAAATGTTTGCCAGAAGTTTTCTCTGTTATAAGCAACAAGCGACCAAACACAGGGCTCCGCGGGCTACTGCTCCACCACGACAATGCACCTGCGCACACCGCACTCAAAACGAGGGACTTCCTGGACAGCACGCCAGTCAAACTCCTGGGTCACCCTCCTTACAGCCCTGATCTAGCACCGTGTGACTTCTTTTTATTCCCAAAAATAAAAAATCAGCTCAAAGGGATACAATTTTCGTCGCCGGAAGATGCGCTGGCTGCGTTCGAGCAGGCTGTAAACGAGGTGTCTGCGGCGGACTGGAAAAAGTGTTTTGAAAACTGGTTTAGGCGCATGAATCTTTGTATAGAGGCTGGTGGAAAGTACTTTGAAAAGATTTAATAAAAATATATGTACGTATAGAACAATTTTTTTTAGTTTCGCAAAACTTTCTGAGTGTCCCACGTATAATATTCAATCTGCCATATAAAGTAAGTACTTGTACGTATTTCAATAAAATATATATATATATATATATATATTGTTCGTATTCTTGAAGCAGGTGGCGTTTTGTAGTTTCTGCCTACCCCAATGGGAAAAAGGCGTGAGTTTATGTTTATGTTGTACGTATTTCAATAAAATATTCACAAATCACACGCTTATTGCTTACAAAACCATCACACCGTTCGTGAGTGTTTGCGACTGTAGTGTACCGAGTGTTGGCTGAACTTGAGACGCGTAGTAATGACTCGCATTCCGAACGTTTGTAGGAAGATAGAATACTGTTAGATATCTTTACCGTGATTGAGTATACATTTTCAAGCTGAAGAATCATTATGCCGAACCTGAGAGTTGTGATTGGTTGGCAGTTGACTGGTAGGTGTGGCCAATTTCGAGTTTGGATCGAGTATGAGCATCTGGAAAACATATATTTCAATTTATTTAACAAATTATTATCATATTATTATCCTTGATGACGCTACAAAATTAATAACAAAACTGTTGCGTCCACAAATCAAACGAAATCATTACCAGCATTACAAAATAATCCAAACCACACTGAGGTTAACAAATATTAATGTATTTGAAATATTAATGGATTGATTCAGGATAGCTATGAAGTATAAAGGACGGTTTACCTCAACAAATATGCTTTTATCTATTTTTTGGACAGCTGAAAATGTGTGTGGTTAGCCTTGGTTCATACAAATTTAGTTTTCAATAGAACTTGGTATATTCGCTGGATGACTCTTGGATAAGACAGTTTCAAATGAAATGATGTTGATGATGTTTGGAAAATTATCATCTTAGCGATCATCCTGATGACACGATTTCGGTCTCGATTTTACGAAGCGAAATTGAAAGTACGTTTACAAGGACAAACTGCGATGGATTTCAAAGAAAAAATTTTTACGATATCGTATACAGACGCAATTTAAATTGCGTCGCGCCATCAGTAAGGTCCCTTAGTTCAGCATTTTATCTCTGAAGTTTTAAAACCGTGATCAAATGCCTACATCGTGTATAGCTTACGTCTAAGCAGCTACGAGAACTTTGCTACGCCTCGTAGCACTTCTCGTAGCATTTGATTCAAAGTCAAAGTCTTATTCATGTTCGAAATGATTCTGGTACTGCTCTCAAAACGGTGACGGAAAACAATCGTGAGGAGACCGGTTTGTGAAGGAAACAAACATTCGAACTGTGGCCGCGTGGTTGGAATTCGGATCATTTGACATAGACAGGAGGCCTATGTCCGAGCAGTGGGAACCATTCAGGTTGATTATGTTATTTTATGTAGACATCATCACACATTATCAGCCTATTAATTTTCCCACTGCTAAGACATAGGCCTCGTCTCTGTGAGAGAGAATGGGCCGTAATCCACCACACTGAACCAGTGCGAGTTGGTGGATGTCACATGTCTTCGAATTTTTGGTTCTAGGACATGCCGGTTTCCTCACGATGTTTTGAGAGCAGTGGTGATGAAATAATTTACACAAAGTAAAGTACCTGCCTGGGCTCGAACCCACGACCTACAACATGTACGTCGCGGCCGATACCACATAGCCACATGTAGACATCTGCATAAAATAACATAATCAATCATCATACATTTCATGCCAACTTTAAAACTCTTCCTATTCTAAGCAGTCTGACACTCATGCATAAAAACAAACGCAAAACTTAGCTTATAAGTACTTAACTTCAAAATTGCATACATGTGGGTATTTCGAAACTTTACTAAAGGTAAAGTACCGTCAGCGTCGCAGTCAGCAAGATAATACTTTACGCTACTTTGTGCTTAGTACGTGACAGTGTAAGCCACCTAGAACTGGATAGAATATTTCATAAAACGAGCTTACTCCGTTACATGGGTTCCATGTTTCAGCTTAGACGCCTTTGAAAAAAATTAAAAAGATTTTTTAACGGTGTGTGCGAGATTTTTATATAAAATTTTAGAGGAAGGAAGGTTTTTCAATCTTTTGATTTTTACTAGCTTTTATAGTTTGCGTGGATTAATTCTTGCAACAGAAAGTTTAAACAGTTATTCCAAATCAATTGAGCTGAATATTTGCATACACGTTTGGTTTGCATGACAATGCATGGTTAGCTAAACAGCTTGTTTAAACAGCTTGGCGTGATGTTATGTTATGAAAAGGTATAAATAATAAACAGTTAGGTTATTTTGCAACAATCCCGGCGATCCGGCGAGCGGCCATCAGATTTGATGTAATTTATTAAAAAGTTCGAAATATTATAAGTAATATTATAACAGTTTAAAATATTATAAGTTTAGTAGCAACGAAGAACTTAATATTTAATCGAACTTGAACTTACCCGTAGTAGACAGTAGACATAGCTTCAGCTATCGAAATTCTCCAATTTTCAGTTACGTTTCCTTTCGAACTTAAAAAGATTATGCGAATAAATTTATTCTTGCGGTTTCAGGTGGGACGGGAAGGGATTTGAAAGTCTGATTTTCAAATGGTCACACGTTTGCTTATTCGTCGGGGATATGCTAATATTTTAAGATTTTGTTAGGGAAAATTGTGTAGGTTTGTTGAAAATTGTCTTCTTTTTCTTTACCGGAAGTAAGGGTAGAATTTTGATTTCAAATGATGTAAATTTATGAAAAAACCTTTTGTTAAAAATATTTGGTTGTTATTATTCTAGTTTGAGAAAAACATCATTTCTTATAAGGAGAAGGCACGAGCATTTATTTATCACTAGTTTTGATTGTACTTTTCCGAAGTTTTTTAACCACTACCACCAATAACGAATAGTTAGTATTGCTGTATTTCAAACGTTGGTTGTGTATTACATGTGTTCTTTCGCCATATGTCATTTGGACTAACAGGCATTTACTTGTATAGTAAAGACAGGGCGGATCACGCGTTATTCTTACGCCACTATTTGGGCAGTTATAGGTCTAGCTAAAAATAAACTTGCCACTCGGTCGTTACACGAAAGCAAATATTCGGGTGCCGCATCTTTACTATTTAAATCTATAACTACGTATATGTTAACTCTTAAAGAATCCACATGTGTAGTCATAGTTACAAAACCGGAAGTTACGCAACATAATTTTTCATGAATTCTGGCTCAAAATTGCACGCACCATACAGCCCATTTTCCAAAGCTGTCAAAAGTGTTTTCCAATAGGAAGCGTGCAGCGAAGTTTTACTTATTTATTTAAAACTTCATGCAACATACAAGTAGATAGGCGTACTTAATGCCTGAGGCATTCTCTACCAGTCAACAAAGGGCGGTGGAGAGATCATAGATTTTTTTTTTTTTTTGCTACTATGGGAGAGATAACATGGCAGGTGCGTAAAAAATAAATAATTGTTGAAGTAAAATTTAATAACAATATATATATGTCGCCGCGTAGGCATGAATTTGCTAATTTATTATCCTAATTAATCATTTTAAGTGTCAATGTCTATTTAAGTTGGGTTTTGAGTTCAGCGCCATCTATTGGTTCATTGTGGAATCAGTTATTAATCAGTTTGAATGAAGATCATTTGTTATGCTTATTTCAATGTTTAATTAAAATAATAAATAATTGTCGGTTGGCGCAGTGGTTGAGCGATTGACTGCTGCGCTGCGTGTCGCGGGTTCGATTCCCGCACGGAACAAATATTTGTATGTCCTACAGATAGTTGTTCCGGCTCTGGGTGTTGTGTATGTGAGTTTATATGTTTGTAAACGCACCCACGATACAGGAAGAAATTCCTAGTGTGGGGCAACGTTTAAAAAAAAAAATACGAGATGTTTAAATAAAACAGGAACAATTATTGTAGGACTTTTAGATTTGTTCTCATTTTAACAATTGCACATTTGACGAAGTAAATGTGTTTGATTATGTTATTCTTATTAAGTTGTCAACAATGGCGGATGTTATAATTTCTATGACCAATAACCAGATTTAATAATTAAATACGATAACTAAACAAATTTGAGTAAATGATTAAATACTAAAAAGTCATAAGACTATTTTACACAGCTATGTAATAATGAAAAACCTTCTGATTAGTAAGATTGTCAGATCACCGGAAACTTGGGTAGTTTTGTTATTAGAGGACTATTTCAATAATAATCTACAAACAACTTTGTATTTGTGAGTATTGGGGTTGTTTAATGTTAAAATAATTAACTGAGCAGCATTTAAGTATTGTTTGCTAGCTTTATTCAACTATCCAAGTAATAAGTGTCTAAACAAAAACAATATGAAGGTTCCTCCCACTTAGAATGCGCGTGGCGCGTACAATGTACTGTGTGTGTAAAAATAATAACTGTAAAACTGTTTAATAAATCTGTTGACTGATTAGATGTTTGAAAACCTAATAAACATGTAACGCTAATTGTCATAAAGTGATTGTGTAAAGATTTAAAAGAGTATCCTGGAGTTTCTTGCTAGATCTTCTCCAGCGATCGACGAGGGCTTTGCGATCTAGCGAGCCACACGATGTGGTTTTAGCTTCAAGTTCATTTGAAAACTCAAAGTGCCTGTAACTAAGTCAAATAAATACTCTAAATTTCAATCCAGTGTTGTGTGTTATTGAAGTTCACCCGCTCCAGTCAAGAATAAAGGAATTGCCTCTAGACATTGGGGTTAATGATGGCGGTCCTATTATTCATAGGTACTTCGACGTGACTTATATATATATATTGTAGCCAAAATAAACATACATATACGTATATATTTACTATAAAAAATATCTTATA
Source organism: Orthosia gothica (assembly GCA_949775005.1). Lineage (NCBI taxonomy): Eukaryota > Metazoa > Arthropoda > Insecta > Lepidoptera > Noctuidae > Orthosia > Orthosia gothica. Next base: position 28,678,963 of record OX459048.1, read on the forward strand.
TATACATACATAAATAAATTAATAGAAAGGTGATTGAGACGACTCTGCTAATGGTGAAGAAAATAATGTCGCAACTGCCGCTTAAATTCAAATTGACTGGTGTTTGAGTTTTGCTTGTCAAATCCGTTCATCGAACATGACCTGAGATTGGACTCTGTGCATGAATTAGGTGCGCTATTGGACGTGCAAAAAGACATAAATGCAATAAAATTCAGTTATATGTATAAAGCACTGTTCACACATTTCCGGGTTCCCATCCCTGACGGAACACGAAAGGGACGGAGAAAATCTGTTTCATACGATTTGAACGAACTTGTTCACAAATCTCCGTATCAGGAGGATCCGCATCGTCAGTATCCCTGAGGACGCTCGGACGCACGAACGCCCTGAGAGTGCCATTCGATTTTTATCTTCGTTGACGGCATTTTGTGCAAGAGCAAGTTTAACATGAACACAAAAAGATTGATAGAACTATTGCAATCATTGCCAATTCTTCTATGTTAAACAGGAACATCGCGTAGTGTGTGTATCAGCCACCGAAACAGACTACACTGATACCGATTTTTCTGATATGTGTGTACACGGGTGACGGAGGGCTCGTCCCTGACGGGAACACTGAAACGAACAACTCGGAACTCGGATAGCCCTGACCCGGAAATGTGTGGACAGCGCTTAAGTGTCTATGCCAAAAATTAACGTCACCTGGGCTATAATTTAATTATATCTCGTTGACATATGTAAAGTTGTCATTATTTAGATGTTTTATTTTTATTTTCATTGCTTTCCTTTGGCCTCGTCTTTTTCCATTACGCGAGATCGGTTTTCCCAATCATGCGACCCAATTTATTTCGGTATTCTTTTGGCTCCATTATCGATATTTTTATTATTTTTGTTTTCTTCTTCATATTGCCTTTAGAAGAACGATAATTTTATATACCCTTACACTCCCACCTATTGTAAGTAACATACGCAGTCAATTCATTGTATCTTTGTTTGCACGCTATTCAGAATGCTAAGACACCGAAAACTTATATTAATACAAACTCGCCATATACTAACCAAGCTCCGGCCACTAGTATATTATCTGTGCCCAACATAAGGTGTCAGAACAATCAAGAGGTCGTGAATTGAATTCACACCCACTGCATATAAGATATTCGCACCAGCGAATGCTTTGATTCCCGAAGTGTAGACGGACCCATTACACTATTAGAAATACATTGAATTGAGATTCTGTGCGGAACATTTCCATTATCACTTGAATACGTTTACTACCTTCGTATTGGAATATTTCTTTATGGTGGAACAAAGAGTGTTATTGAAACTACTTCGGAAGTAATTTCGTATCCTTAATAAAGTGGAAGTAAAAATGAGTTCTATATTTATCTGTTTTTAAGACTTAGATTTAAATGTTTGACTAGTAACTGTCTATACAATATAATGCAATTTTTTTTTTCCCTCACCTGATTATGTTAAAATGTGAGGGTCTCACAAACTCTCTGAGCCTTCTTAATGTTGTCTCTGAAAACTAGTAGGTAATTGGTATACAAACAATTCACGGTTAATATTTAGTAATTATGAAATAAATGGAAAGCTTAAAAACTAATACTGAAAAATTTTTTTTAACAAAAAGCCTGACTATTGAAAAATCAAGTTCTAAAAAGTATGAAACAAGAAAATATTCCCGTCTGAAATGTTATGTACACACTATTCGATATGTATCGGGTATTAAATATACGACTTAAACGTATTTTTTTTTTTTTTGTGTTTCATATCTAATCATATAATGAGAATAAACGTAGTCGTATGCCACAATACATTCTGCAAAGTAATTTACGACCACGGTTATACTCTGAACACCACCATATTATTTTTAGTTTTTCGACACCGACTTAGGAAAATAATCTTATTTTTCGCTTTGCAGTACTTTGGTTTAATTTTTCTGTTAAAAAGTTTTATATAGTGCTCTTTTTAGTATTTATACCTAATATTACCATGAAAATCATTTATAGCCAGAGTACATCTCATTTCTATTACAATAAGCCCAAACACGACTAGGAAACTTTGTTTTATTACGGCGTTCCAGTGAATGTTTCCAGCTTCAACATCAGATCAGTTCGATGGTACCATTTTCATCAGTACCATTTATTTATAAGTATTTGCTTCATCATAGTGGCTTAATTATTCGAGATATCTTATACCCATGATATACTTATCACCGTAACCGATGTGACAGTGTATCACCGTGACAGTGTAACCGATGAAGAAGTTACACTTCCTCAAATGAACATAATAAAAACATCTACAGCAACTCACTCATTCCTACTTCAATGCAAACATACTCACAACCCAATACTTTTCTAAATGTAACGTAATACAACATACACTACACATGTAAAATATACAGACGAACATACTGTTTGGTAGACGGGTAGTAAACTCGGAACTACTTTTAAACAAAGTTGAAAAGGCTTTAGTAGTTGATTCTGTTACATCGTTCTTTTAAGTACGTCATAAGCTAAAGACTTTACGCCCCCAGAACATATAAACATTGGTGGAGTAGCGAATAGAAGTCGTTTTGAATAGTCAAAAGACAGGAAATATAACACCAGTCGCAATCTTGCCAAGGCATAGTGAGTTATTTTGCCTTATTTGCGGACATGCCAGCTTTATTTTTTACTAGCTGTTGCCCGCGACTTCGCTCCCGTGGACCACCCCACACCGTTTTTGGGATAAAAAAATAGCCTATGTCACTCAGGAATAATGTAGCTATCTAATGGTGAAAGAATTTTTCAAATCGGTCCAGTAGTTTCGGAGCCTATTTGGTACAAACAAACAAACAAACAAAAAAATCTTTCCTCTTTATAATATTGGTATAGATTTTCATAGGTAAAACCATAAGAAACATTATAAAAAATACCCGTTTTGATATTTCATTCAATTTTGGAGTTCTTTTTTCTAAATTTCTTTAACCTGTTTGAAGTTGTTTTTGTTTGTATTTCTTCATTAAAGTAAATCTTAACCTCTTGTTCAGATTAATTGTAGGTTTGAAATAAGTTAGTTGTGAAAATTGCAAGTCCCTAACTTCACAGGAACGAGAATAAATAATTATTATTATGTTATTAAACGAAACAAAATACAAAAATAGCTGTTTATTAGTCGCATTTTTTTTTTGTTTGCATAATATACTACTTTCAACTCGAAAAAAAACTAAATATGTATCTAGCGATATCTCGGAGATAGTGCGGTTCTAAGTTCTTTTTTAATTTCTATGGAATTAGGGTTGTCACAAAGTAGTAATCATTTAAGTCAATTACTTCAATCGATTAAATAAATTATCCTAACCAGAGCTAAACACTTAAGGCATAGTAAAAAATAATGAATCTCAATGAGTAATGTTTGTTTGAGTTTGAAGTAAGCATCGTATACATACCCACAATTTTAAAATTCATTATTAAAGAAATCCTGGGTTTGTTGCATTTGTTTTTTTTTGTGGCGATTGCTATGATAGTAATCAACGTATAGACATTTAAAAAAAACGTGACCATTAGGAGCATGGTCAGAGAAAAAATAATCACAGAATCATAGAAAATAAATTATTCCCACCTGAGTGACCGAAGATTTAAAGTTTTCAGAATAAAATGATTTCTATAGTGGAAATTCACTATAAAAATCATTTTATTTTCCATAACCATATTATATCATGCCTTAAAACATTTAGTCTAAAAATTAAATCCAAAAACGAGTTATTTCGTTTTTATGCTTTTAAAGGAATTTTCTTAATTTCTCTTAAACTATAGTAATTAAAGCTAGAGGAGTTATAACGTGGTCGATGTTTGATTGCTAGCTTTTCAAAACACACATAAAACGAAAATTTCCGCTACTGAGGCAAAATAACACACCGTGGAAGGGAACTGTGTTTCTCAGTTACTGGGTGTAGATAGGCTTTAGCTCCTTGAAAAATACTGTCACTCAGATGCCTCCAGTTATACTGGAAGCCAAAATGGAAATGCTAGGCAGATTAATTGTAGTTTAGTGAATACTGATAGTATTTTATCTGTATATTAAAACAGCTTCGCTCGTTTGGAGTTCTAATATTATGACAGGGAAATTTACACGCGCAACTCAAAGTATACAATGTCCTAACCCAGGTAATTACTGGTCTACTTGTGCGCCGAACATCCAAATTTGTCGAACCAGTAATGCGTGGCAAAGTAACAGATTGACAGACTCTTTTTTAGTATTTTTACATGACAGGGTGTAAAGATAAGGTCATCATATCGTAGTGTACTTCGTAGCACGACCATGAACTCATTCATTATAACTTTAGATTATAATAAAATCCTTTTAATTTGTACTATTTTATACCATTAATTAGAAATTTTATACCTCTCATTTATTGCAGATATTCAGTCCAAATACCAGCTGACATTGAAGTTGATGAATAGGGAGCATGTCTAAAAATGTTTAATCATTATGTACTCCTATTTCATTACTGGTAAATTGACGTAAAAATCACATAGTTATAGACAGAAAATGTTATTTTGCTTTTCTAACAATTTACCACTAATGAAATAGGAGTACATAATGAGTACAATTTTTTAGGCATGCTCCCGTTTCATCAACTTCTATGCCAGCTAAAATTTTAGCGTGGTCGTGCTGGGAAGGAATCTTTTCAGTACGACCTGTATATCTGCGATAATTGAGAGGAATAAAATTTCTAATAAGTAGTATAAAATAGTACAAATTAAAAGGATTTTATTACCATTAAAAGTTATAATGAATGCGTTGATGGCCGTGCTACAATTTTTTTTTCTTTTCTATAAATTTATAATAATACCATCTAAAGTGAATGAATGAGTTCATGGCCATGATACGAAGTACAACACCGTCTCGTATCCAGTGCATCCCCGCAACGTCAATCAACGTCTTCCGGTTTGCGGTCGCTACTCCAGAACTTTTCTGCCCCATCGGCTATCCGTTCTGCGAGCAATGTGCCATACCTATTGCTACTTAAGTTTGGGAATTGGGGGCCGAGTCACCCACGTCCGTAGGAGAGTACCCTTAGATTCCCTACACGTGGTCCCCGGGTGGTGCAAATCAGGTGACACAACTGGTGGTAGGCTTCGGCCGAAGGCTTGTGACCACCCACTGAGCAAAGACGTACCGCCAAGCGGCCTGGCCGTGTTCCGGATACGATGCTCAGTGTAGCCATCTAGAGGAGTTGGGTCGAGATAGCTGTTCCACTGCAAGCAGACCAGTCTGGCGCGCGCTGTTATGGGCGTATCGGGAGACTAGTCGCGGAGGGTAGCGGGATCCGAGGCACGGTGCACCGCTGGCCGACCGCAGGTAGTTGGGGGCCCAAGTAGTGTGCCAGCCACACATGAAAGGCTGCCCCGCCAACTGTCGAAAAATCCCGGAATGCACTATCGTGCTGGTTGGCGACCAGAAGGGAGGGCCCGATAGACATTCCGGGGGGGCTCGGGCGTCCCCGCAGTCTCCGGGCTAGTGCCCCAATGATGGCGTCCTTTCAGTGCGTGTCTGTAGGTTAGCAGCGTGGAACCTCGTCTAACTTCCTACTCCTCTCTTCCATTCACTCTTCTTTAAATCAAAATGCCAAGGATAAAAAAAACAGGATATAAACAGCGGCTGCACCCCCTCCCACACAAAGTGCACCTCACCAACATTAGAGGTCTGCACTCAAATCTCTCTGCAGTCCACTACCACCTGGAGACTGAAAAACCAGCGCTGTTTTTCCTTACGGAGACGCAGATAGCGAGTCCGTCAGACGCGTCGTACCTATCGTACCCAGGGTTTACCCTGGAGCACAATTATAAACCGCGCGCGGGAGTGTGTATGTACGCCCGTGACGACACTTGCTATCGGCGTCTCCGTAACCTTGAGGACCCAAGATTTTCGACGCTGTGGGCTCTAGTGGACACAGGTCTGGATAAAATTATCTACGCCTGTGTCTACCGCTCGCACAGTGGAGATCAGGAGACAACCGGGCTCACAGAGTACCTCAGTAAGGCGGCTGATGCGGCACAGCAGCGGTACCCTTCCGCCTAATTGGTGTTACTGGGGGACTTTAATGCCCACCACCAGGAATGGCTCTTCCCATACCAGTGCACTGACCATGCTGGACGGGAGATGCGTAAGCTTGCGCTTGCGCTTAACCTTACCCAGCTGGTCCAGGGGGCAACGAGGGTGCCGGATGTTGATTCGCACACGGCCAATTGCTTGGACCTTCTGCTGACAACAGAGCCAGACCGATACTCTGTGTCGATAACTTCACCTTTGGGTAGTTCCGACCATTGTCTGGTGAAGTCTGTGTCCGTCTACTCCCCGCCCGATCCCAGCCCAAGAGGCGCGCGGCGGGTTTGGCGGTACAGGTCAGCAGATTGGGATGGCATGCGATCTTTCTTCGCATGTTATCCCTGGCAGCCTACTTGCTTTTCTTCGGATGATCCTACGGCGTGCGCGGACAACGTGACGGATGTGTTGCGTCAGGGAATGGAGTACTACATTCCGTTTTCTGACGTAACAATGACCAATGTTGACCGGCCATGGTTTGGCGCTGAATGTCATCGCGCCGACGCGCTTAAACATGAGGCGTACCTGGCATGGGTTGACGCTCGTTCGCGCAAAGCGAGTGACGTGGGTCAAAGGAAGAAAGCCTATAACAGGGCTGCCAAGTCCTGCAAGAAGGTGTTGAGAAGGGCTCGGTTCGACCACATTGGCCGAATAGGGGCCAAACTTGCTTCTTACCCAGCAGGTAGTAAAGCGTTTTGGTCCCTGGCTAAGTCAGTCGAGTCCAACTTCAGCCGTCCCTCACTACCACCACTGCTGAAACCCGACGGGTCGCTGGCCCACTCTGCTGAGGAGAAGGCAAATTTATTTGCCTCTCTTTTTGCGGAATCTACACGTCTGAACCCTGGTGACGCGCGGCCCCCTTCTTATCCTGATGGATGCGAGACGAGTATGTCGGACATTCGTATCCATCAAAAGGACGTCCGTAAGGTACTGCGCAACCTCGACGTGAACAAGGCTAGTGGCCCGGACGGAATACCAGCAATAGTTCTCAGAACCTGTGCGCCTGAACTGTCTCCAATCTTGACACGCCTATTCCGCCTTTCGTATGAGACTGGAAAAGTGCCGAATGCTTGGAAGCTAGCTAACGTACAGCCCGTGCCCAAGAAGGGTAGTCGAGCTGACCCGGCCAACTACAGACCCATCTCTGTAACGTCCATACTCTGTAAGAGTATGGAGCGTGTACTTAACACAAAGCTCCTGGCATACCTAGAATCTAACGATATCCTTAGTGACCGCCAATACGGCTTCCGCCAAAATCGGTCTACTGGGGATCTTCTAGCGTATGCCATTCACATCTGGAGTGAGGCCATCGAGAGACACGGGGAAGCGCTTGCCGTCTCCCTCGACATCTCGAAGCCTAATTGGTAAGCTTCCTTTATTCGGTTTGCCCGGTGGTCTGTGTGATTGGATTGCAGACTTCCTGAGAGATCGGTCCATTCGAGTGGTTATCGATGGCTGCTCGTCGGACCAATTGGATATCAATGCCGGGGTCCCTCAGGGGTCGGTACTCTCAGCAACTTTATTCTTGCTGCACATTAACGATCTGCTAAAACCCGGCACCTTTGGGTATGCAGACGACAGCACTGTTGCTGAGAGATACTTGTCCAACGCTCGTGCTACCGGGCCTCAGATCCGGTCTCTCCGGGAGGCCATGGTGGAGCGCTTGAACCTGTCCTTGCAGGCAGTCTCCGAATGGGGCGATGCCAATCTGGTCAGGTTTAATGCCGCTAAAACCCAGGCGTGTCTTTTTCCGCTAAAAAGAGCCATTTTTACCCAGATCCAACTTTCCGAGATGCGACCGTGCCAATAACTGACCATCTTGAGCTTCTTGGCGTTACGTTGACATCTACTCTCAATTTTGGCCCTTACATTGAGGCAAAGGCTCAGCTGGCTGCCAAAAAGCTGGGGATCCTTGCAAAGGTAGGACGGTACTTCACGCCGGAACAGCTCCTCAACTTGTATCAAGCGCAAGTTCGATCATGCATGGAGTACTGTTCTCATCTCTGGGACGGATCAGCCAAATACCAGCTTGACGCACTAGAATCGATCGAAAAGCGAGCCAAGAGGCTCATCGGCGATGAGGCGCTGGTCAAGTCAAAGCTCCAGAGTCTTGAACATCGTCGCCGAGTTGCCAGCCTGTCGGTTTTTTATCGGTTACATTTCGGGGAGTGTGCGATGGAATTGCACGATATAATTCCACCTAGCCCGTTCCATCATCGGACTACCAGACGTACGGCGATGCGCCATCGATACATGGTAGACATCCCACCCATACGCACAAAACGTTTTGGGAACACTTTTATTATGCGTACAGCTAAGGAGTGGAATTCCCTGCCGGAGTCTGTATTTCCCGATAGCTACAATCTAGGGGTCTTTAAGTCAAGAGTGAATAGGTTATTTCTAGGCAAGCGTGTTTCACCGTCGACCACATCATCGCTTACCATCAGGTGAAATTGTGGTCAAGCGCGAGCCTATAGGTTATAAAAAAAAAAAAAAAAAAAATCTTCGGGCTATGTCGGTAACCCTGGTTCACTTGCGGATACACTTCTGATTCAATAATGAAAGGAAACGCCGAGCACAGCCCTCTCCATTGCCCTTTGGGTGACTGTAAGCTATCTGATAAATGACCTGAGCCATAGGTCATCACACAACACACACTGAGACACTGTGGTAAGTTGGGCGAGAAGGTGCGATATTTTTTTAAAGAGTGCTGCTGCCCATGGTTTATGAATAAATTTCGCAAAGGAGGTCATAGACAATTCACAAAAAAAATTGTATCTCTCATACAAATTTTGGTTTAGTGATGACCTTTTTGTATGGAAAATTGTTTTTTTTTGCGTTTCTTGGAGAAAATTGTTCATATACATGGTCTGAAGCATTATTTAAAATATTATAGTACCTTCCCGTTACACTCTGTATAAGGGTAGTATGGATAACTTGTTCGATTGTCGACTGTACACACTCCTACATATATTATATTATAGCCAACGACTTGGCGTGTTAACGTGAATCGAGATTACTAAGCACGTGACATACAGGGGCCGTGTTGGCGTCCTATAGCTAGTGTCACTATCTGACAAAATCTTATTTTGGCTAAAGACGAAACACAATACCGCGAAAAAATTAAAATCGACGCTGTTTATCAACTATAAATCATATGTCTATACTAAATGTCACATACTGACACTAGCTACACGACGGCAGCGTGCCATATCGTACACGTAATTGTATACCCGGTTTCACGCTCTTAATGGGATCAAAACTGAATGGTACGGAATTGAACGAATTTTTTAATTGGTTAATTGGGATAATATGAGTTTTATTCACAATGAGTTGGTTGGTAAATAATGTTCGTGCTTAGTTATGTTTATTGAAGGGATCTGTGTGTACATAGCCACACGGTCCGATCAGGCCCTGAGCGTATTTTATTCACTCATCATACTCGTCGTTCTTAAATATCCCTCGTTTGTTCACAATACTTTCCTTTACCATTTTAACAGAGAGACTCAAGACGATAATAATCATGATAGTAGTTCTATAGTAACTTCCAAAGGATCTCTATTGTCCTACCTTTTCTAAAACTTCCGTAACAAAAATGCAACTAAGAACGATTCTACGAAACCCGAGGTGCACTTATAAGAAAAGAGATAAAATATAAAGATACGAGGTATGAGATACGAGGTACGGGGTACATAGGTACTCGTAAGAGCCCACAACGGCGGCGTGTTCACACGAATCGAGATTACTTCGAACGTGACAAACCGAACTATGCAGTTTGAACACCGATATTGCATGGCACATATATACGTATTAATTCCCAATATAACTTGACCTGGCATTGGATAGATTTTCCAAAGAACTCCAGGTCAGGTGGTGGTCAGGTCACTGATAAAATTTTGCTTTATTTGTGTTGTCATACGAAAGGGAACCTGACTTTATACGTATATACAGCAATCCTCAATAAGAAAACGAAGTGCAAAACTTAATCGGGCAATATTGATAAATTGATGTTCCTAGAAAACCTTTTCAATAACCGCGGGTGTTGGAGACGAAATACTTTTTTAATAATAAGAAACTTTTCAGTAATTTTTTCACTGTTCACCTTTGGCCGTAGAAAAAATAACAATGTTTTTTTTGTTTTCTTTGTGCTTGTGCAGATAATTATGAATGTACTAGGTACAGATACTTAATAGTTTGTTTGGGAAACTTCTTCAACTTCAATAATATCAATCTTGCAAAGATAGTTTTGCCCAACTACAAGTATGTTAAGGAATAAGCTGGCTTAATCCAGCTACAAGTATTGTTACCTGCGTAGCGTCCTGTTCCAGTCCACCCGGATGCAACTGAATACTAGTAATTTACCTGGAACGACTGCCTATCTGACCTTCCATAACCCAGTTACTAGGTAAAACAGTACCTCTTGACAAGATTGGTGTCTGATTTCCTAGCTTCTGGCTACCCGTAACAGCTGTGCAAAGGATAGAGAAAATGCGGGCTATTATGACTTTTTACTTTGGATATTCAGTCGGATGTCTGCGACCGCATTTCCTCACATCGTGGTTTCCGAGGCACGGAGGAGTCTAGGTATGTAATGGATGGTCACCCATCTTCAAATCAACCGCCCTAATCCTTGAAGATTAGCCAAACCGTGTGGCTGTTATTACCCACGAGCTCAAATTTCCAAAAAAAAAACAGGGTCCAATATTAAGTAAATTCAACTATCCGCCAATGTTAAATGCTATGGCACTATTTCATTGGAACTGTATTATTAGCCATTCCAATAAAATAGTTCCTTTAGCTCTCTCTTCAGAGCTGCGACTAATTAGAACGCAAACAGCTGAGGCTCATCCGGCACGCAGTGGATTAAACGTGAAAGGATCTGATTACACTATCGCTTAGTATGATGACAAATTTTCCAATTAAAACTCTAAAGTTTCTGGAGTACACAGACACACGTGCATTATGTCTGTGTACTATAGAAGCTTTAAGGTTACACTAGTCGATCTTTCTTCCATACAAACGTAGACTGACGATTTCTCCACTGTATGACGATGTACGTTCAAAATAAAATAAATATATGAATTTGTCTCATCATTATCTAGCCCTGTATGTAAATAAAAAGCAGAGTCGAGATTTCTAATTTTAACGCATCTTTGGGCGGAAATAAATACCATAAGAAGAGGGAAACTTGCAAAACAGCCATCATACAGGGATAGATTAGTAGTTCAATAATGCGAATAATTTTATTTTGAAAATATACATTTAGTCGTTTTTCATGATATCTAGACTCCTAAAGGTCTGTTTATAAAATTTCGCGCGTTCATTTTCGTCCTAAATCATCACCCATTTCGCTACAAACTTGCACAAGTTCTAATTCGTATGCGAACTCAAATCTATCTCTTTCACACGTGTTGTCGGATGAGAAAGCATGCATTTTAACCCTTCGCACAAAATAGTTCGTGCCGTCGACTAAGGCAACCTTAAGGTGGGACTACTTCACTACGCGGACGCGACGCAAGACCAAGATGAGCGTTTGGGGCACCGTGCCTGTCGCTCGTCGCGTTCTCGGGGCGTGTTCGCGCGCGAGACCTAACTAATTTGTCGCACACAAACTCTCCTTGATTTTAGTCGTTAAAATCATTTATATTTTTGTTTTTTTTATTCCACATAGCAATGGAAAGCCAAGTTATCAAATTACTATTGGATAAAGAAGAACTATATTTTAGAGCATACGATGATATGATAAACGTTTCGTTCTTCCTTTTTGTTATTTTGTTGCCACAGTGTGTCAGCTCTTCTGTCATCGAATTGACAGCTTTTGATTGAGTTGACACTTGACTAGAAAATTTATGACAGAGCGCGTGCGATGTGATTCCGAGGGTCTCGTTTGATTTTATCATAATTGTTGAATAATTAAACCATCTTTATTGAAAATTACGTTCGCCATTCACTATTGGTATTGTGCGGCGCCCGTGCATTTGGTTTTGTGAATATTTTGCGCTCAGCGAGGTATTTAGTGTCAACAACGTGCCTGGTGGATGCCAAAGCTTCCAGTCCAGAAGACGTCACGTATCCCTCATTTTATATATATTTTACCCTATAGCCCCCGACCACACCCACGGATTGAACGACCCCAGGGGTCCCTCGTGTGAATCAAGGTGAGTAATTCGTGTACTAAGTATCCCTTTCCACCTGTCAGACAGGAACCAGTATCTCTAAAACCTAACCCCTACCTTTCCGCTGCTGCGAATCGCAGTGTCGCGGGTATAGACCTGATAGGATCCATGAGTTGCAGCACTGCTTATGGGCTCCAGTGTTCGGCTTTTGGCTTTGCGATCCGAAGGCCTGTATTCAACAACTATTATTATAAAAATAAACAAAGATTACGAATTACATACAACTAGATCCCAAAAAATATTGTATTTAATATCAATGTTAATCAAAACGGTTATTTAATTGTTAAATGACAAAATTGTCGTGACGCGCAAAACCACTCGTCCCTGAGCGAGTTCGGCTACTGGTCTTCAATCTCGTCACGCGTTACGCGTAACGTCGCATCGCGTACCGCGGCCTCGTGCTTGTTAGAATCATAAATGGAAATCTATATAAAAGTATTAATATCTACCAAGATAGCAAGTTTTGAATGTCAAGATAGTTGTTGGATATACACTGTGTGTCAGAGTTCCAATGTATGTGGTGTGTAAGGGAAGGGTATTATGAATACAAGCACAGATAGAAAAAACTATGTATTTATGTAAATAAGGCTTGAAAAATAAATCATATTTAGAAGGTTTAATGAGCTTACCACCCATTTTCTAAAATAGTTATCGTGGGGAACAAGGGCAACAAACTCCACGGAAGCTCATTAATAGTATTTATCTATATCTTTTACAACCACATAAAGTATTAAAAATATTATAGAATCAAAGTAACAAGGATAAGGCAAAGAACATAGACTAGCCCTTAAATCAATTTAACATATTAGGAATAAAGGCCATTATTTGTTATAGATACAGTTTCAACACAACCATTAGCAATAATAAAATTATAATATCAAATAACTTACTTTAGCGTTGTGTAGTTTTTCTTTCACAAATTATTATTAAATCAGGAATATTAATATCTGGCCTGTACTAGCTTCAAGTTCACAAAAAGTAAGTCAGCTTAGCTATTACACAATATTTTATAATAACGGGTCTACCTGTGTCTCAATACGTCAAGTATGAAAAAATAACGCGGTATCCCGCCATTTTCTATTTTGCTTTATATAAATAATCTCATAATTAGGTCAATAATCGATTCTCATTAAATGAAAACATTTTAAAACGTATCAAGACAATTAAGGAATTTAATATCGGCTATTTAGTGATTCTTAATCAATATTCGAATGAATATTGACACTAACTGACAGTCTTGTACTAAGTGTTTCAAAGGACTTATTATACTACAATAGCAATATAAAATCCGGGGTATATCACAATGATCATTACAAATTACGTAGCAATTTATAGGAATGTGGCTTAAGTATAAATTTAGAGTTATTGCCCGTACACACAACAATATTTACTTAGGTAGGTACCTACTCTTTTACATTTGTAGGTAATTGACAACTCAATGATAATTTAGGCAGCAAGTATGTACGTATATTATGTAACAAACCATTGTGACTTAAAAAATGGAAATTCATGATTTAATGACGTCACACAAACTTCAAATTCTAACACGCGTAATCTCATGACCATACAAAGCGTAATGGCAAGTGTTGTCGCGCTTGTCCTGCCTCGGTCGGGTGTTGTGGTCTTGCGTCACGGTCTCGCGGTGAAGTCGCACTGTAACCCTTTTTGGTAGCCGACCTGGAACTCATTCATTTAACTAAAATAACTTGAGATCATTTGACATTTAACGCAACAACGGCGAAAAACTTTCGATTCTAGGTCGTTACTATCAATAAAATAACAAACAATAACTTACTTTAGACGTTGGCAGAATAGTCGACATCAGCTTTGCTTGCCACACAAAAATAAAGAATATAATAGAAGATTGGTTCGACGAAAGGATACAATTTTACTTTGCAATTTACAGTAACATTGTAATATAGGTATGCGTATTTCTATTGTATAAGCTTAACTACTCATCTCGAAGTCTAGCTTCGGGCTAAGCAATTCCTCCAGAAAGCCCACTAACATAACCCAATATAGAAAGATAATCATGATTAGCAGCAAGTCCAGAGTTACAACGGTCGGTAATCTGCAATCTGCATTATGAAAGTATAAGGATAAATTTATCCTTTTATCTACAAAAGAGACCTTTTCTCTGCAGTAAGTTAATAAATTTACAAGCCAGTAAAAAAGAAAAAGAAGAAAAAAACAAAAACACAAACTGCACATTCCTCTCGCTAGAATCGTTGCAAGGAATCCGATTACAACATGTAAGTATAGACCCTTTGTCGGTGTAATTGGAAAAATGCCTGTAGCGCTGTTTTGATTTGCTTTAGGAATGTAGTTTGGTATTTCAATTGTAACTTTAATGGACTTACCAAGAAAGGAGTAAGCTAGTATACTGTCTTATTTAGACGCTTATAAGAAGTAGAAACTCAAGCATAAAGGTAGATGCAAAAATACTGGCCTACCTACTTATAGGCCTTACAGCGCATTCCTGTTTTTTTTTTAATTTACGTCATCTAAAAGAGGACGTGGACGACCACCAATTATCTGGCTAGGATCAATAAAAACTAACATGATAGTGAGCAATACTACAAAAGAGACAGCAGAAGTACAGGAACAGCATACCCCAAATAAACTGTGATGATAGCCTAGAGATAGAAGAGGAGAAGATCCACATTTCAGCCCAAAGATGTCATAGGCTTCCACCTAGTGTCACCACGTCGACCAGTCCTGAGCATCTAATGTTGATCAAACGATATTAAATATTTTATTTGGTAACCCTATTTTATTTGGTAACCCTGAACGCTCTCTAATCGAATAATAAACTAGATAATTTATTTAATTTAATTATACCTAGTTCCCGATACCGGTGGACTACCATTTTTTTTAGAACAATAAAAAATGTTAAAGTGTGTAGGTATAACAAATAAATGGCATAATAACTATAAATAAAAATAAAAGCTTCTAAAAATTACTCGAGATTTTTCTTATTTATTATGGAGAGACCGTAGAGCATAAAAGTCCTCTTCATACCACTGCCTACTAATAAGAATAATCAGAAGACTGGCCTTATTTCCATTTAGAATGTCATCTCTTATTCTTTTGCCAGAACACAAGCCAGCCCATTATAAAACATTAAAGATATTACACCTCTTTTAAAATTCACCCCGCCAGAAACCAATTACAAAACAAGGAAACCATAATGTGTTTCATGTTCACATAAAAAGTAACATACTCATCCTTATTGCCCCAAGTCATTTAATGTACGGAATTTTTCCTGGTTATACGAGTATTAGTAATGAGAAAGACTGTGCGTTTAGATGTTTAAACATTCGGATATTTGGATGTTTGTTAATTAATCATGCCTCAGTGTCTTTATTGTTGATAAGCTGGCATTTGACCACTATCTCGCCTGATGGTAAGCGATGATGTGGTCAACGTTGAAGCACGGTTGCCTAGAAGTAACCTAATCACTCTGCCCATAAAGGCCCCAGGTTGTAGTAGCAGGGAATTCCAGTTCTAAGCTGTTCACATAGAGGAAGTATTTCGAAACATCGTCTTCTTATCGTATCGTCATCGTCGCTGAACCATGGGTATTTCGTAACTCAGGAATAATATTAAAAAATCAACTGCATACATTGTGTTATTCAAATTATCGAGTGGACGAATTTTATAAACATATCAAGTAATGTATATAGATTTTACTTCAAAATCTTCAAATCTCCCCCGATGGAATCCCGCATTCTCAAGGCTGAGGGGTTCAGTAGCCGTGGCTTGGTGTCCCACGGTGAAACGAAGATGAACCCGAGAAAAGGCCGCTCATCAGGGCTTTTGTCGATTAAACCGTCGACGTAGAGGCCAACAAGTAGGTTGCGGTGCCGCTTGGTAATAGAGGCGACATCGCAACTAGGTAGGCTGCGAAGTCTTCTTAGGGCCTCCCACACAATGCCTTCAACTCCCTGACCTGCAGTTGCATCAGGGAGGCACTCCGGTGTCACCGGATGCCGCCCTACCTCTGTTGAATGGTCGAGGCCTGTTTGACGGAGAGGGCTGTCATCTACCCCGGTCACCAGGGAGCGTGGAACCGGCGAGAGATGTCGTGCGGTGTCCCACAGGGATCGGTCTTGGGATCGTATCTGTGGGACATTGGGTACAACTGGGTGCTGTTCGGCGTCAACGTAATTTGCTACGCTGGCGACGCAGGTCCAGGAGCAGGGGAAGTCGCACCAGGCGGCGGCTGAAATAGCGACACGCGGGTTTGCGACAGACGTCGATAAAATCCGCCAATTGGGACTCAAGGTGGCCTTGCACAAGTCCGAGGCCATATGTTTTCATGGTCTTTGGAACGCGCCACCGCCCGGTTCCCAAATAACAGTATATGGGGTTCACATCGGCGTTGGGTTGACTATGATGTACCTGGGACTCATCCTCAAAGCCGTTGGAATTTCATGCAGCATTGCCGACGTTTGACCTTCAGACTGGAACGAGCTGGGGCTACCCTCAAGCAGCTCCCGCCCAATCTACGGGTTCCAAAAGCCACCTTTCGGAAAATCTACGTGGGGGTTGTGCGTTCCATGGCCCTTTACGGCGCACCGCTGTGGACGCGTTCCTGTAGGCGGCAACCAGCCCGCTTGTTGAACGCGTCCGAAAGTTACATGGCCATCCGGCTGGTCCGGGGATACCGCACGGTGTCCGCTGAAGCGGCGAACCTCCTTGCCAGATTGCCGACATGGGATCTGGAAGCAAAAGTCCTCGCGCACATATGGGAGTGGCGCGAAAGGCGAAACGCTAGGGCGAATCTCCGTTGCCGCACGCTCACGAGCAGATAAGGTCCGATAAGGACCAGGCCCGAGTCGATGGCGCTAAGTATTCCACGCTATATAATATTTGCTATACCGGAAGCACGTCCCTTAGGTAATTCCCGACATTCACGGGTGAAACAGCGGGCAAAAGCCAGTGATTCAAATATCGGTTTTTGGACACTTTTCAATATGAGCGTCTCGTAATAAAAAAATCCTACTTATTTGCTCGGTTTTCTTACACAATGCCTTCAGATGAGAAATGAAAAATGAGTTTGGCGTTTCGACATACTTTCAAGATGTGTACTTGTGTGTGTGCGATGTGAGTTTAATTTTGTCGTTCGATGTTAAGTCTGTTTGGATAAGGGTTTTATTAAGACTACGAATGTATTCTGAAGATAAAGTACTTTTAAAACGGTCTACGTAAAGACGGAAGAAATTCTGACAACACCATGTGTTTTACAAGCTTTTATTAACTTGCCTTTTTAGTTAGTTACGAGTATGTATGTGTCAAATCTTGCAAATGAATTTTAAAACGGTTATACCCAATCGATCGAGTTGAATTTTTGCATACGTATTTTGGATGCAAATGCACGGTAAGCTAAAAGTCTTGTTTGAAAAAGGTTTTTTAATTGGATTTATTTTATTTTATTGTCTTTCACCTAATATTATAAAAACCTAAAAGCCTGGATGTGTGGATGTCTGTTAATCAGGACTCAACGGCCGTACCGATGAAATTTGTCACAAGGCAGTCGTGGATTAAGGTATGGGATACTCTTTATCCCAGTAGTAAACATTGAGGTAATAATGTACAGTAAAGGAGATGTTTGATGTTGGGCTATCACTATGTACACTACATAGATAAATAAGGAAAAAATATGGGGAATACCATAAAAATACAAACATATTAATAAGGGTACAGACGTAAAAAAATTATCATTCGATAAGTTCTTTAATAAGATAACCCTATTTTTATGGCAGCCATGACAGTTGTTTGACATGACGTTTGACGACTTTGGCAGTTTTTATAAGTGACTTCTTTGAGTTTTTCTTTGCTTTGACTTTGAATTGTATAAGATAAGTTTCGGAGTTTTTAGTGCTTGTTTTAGTTTTGCAACCCAGTTTAAAACTACGGAGATTGATTGTTTGCTTATCTGTTGCTATTGAATTCTTGTGGCTTTTTCAACGCAGATAATACGACGAAACGTCAATCAAATGTCATTGTCAAAGTGACTTTTTCACATACTGCTGATGTGCTGATCTGATCCACCATGTTTATTCTTATGTTGTGGTGCTTTACTTGACAAAGTTTAATTTTAGTTTACATTGAAACGAAATGAAATTAAAGAAAATTAATAAGAAAAAACGGTTACTATATTATAACTATATCAATAAATATCTCTGCCTTGTGGTCCAGTGGTCGCACTACTGAGCATGAGGCCATGGGTTAGATTCCCGGGTCGGAAAAGTGTGATTGGGTTTTTCCACATGGAATTTCTCAGTAACAGTCCAGAGTCTGGATGGGTGGCCGTTTGATTGGAATAGGCTCGCCCCTATAACATGGGACTGAAACATAACTGGTGGAACGTGGTGGTACTATACAATTTTTTTTTAATGTATAGTAAAAAAAGTTTCCTGGGCTTTTTATGAGAGTAAAGGTGACATACACTAAACGAAAAGTATAACCCTTTGTATATATATCTGAACTTTTAAAAGCTCATATACAAATTTATGTTTACTCATTTATTTATTTTTTATTGATAAATAAAACTGTCCGCTCCGTCACTTGCCAGTAAGGTTTCATTGGTTCGGAGTCACCCAGTCGACACCGGCTATCGCTGAAAACCAGCGCTGTGGCTCTGTCACGAACACGAGTCCCTGCATTATGTTGAGCGATGACCGTTTTGCGTAGTTGTGACGCATACTTTGTAATGATTGTATTTAATATTTTTTGTTCTTTTTATGGCATGCGTAGTGCCTGGTGCAAATAAACAATTTTTCTTTCTTTTCTTTCTTTCACATAAATCATACAAGAGTATTATGATAAAATTGAGCTTACAGTGCTAAGACAAATTATATTTTATTCAAAATCAGTATCTTTAGGATCTAATGACGCCACTACAGTTTCCCATTAACTGTTTGCACCTCCCCATCGTTATCAGTAAACTATAAACTCGCTATCGTATCCGATGTACGTCAAAACTTCTAACTTGACGTTCACTGTTACTGAATGTTGTTTTGATATGGCGTCGGTAGGGATTTGTTCCGGTCTGATAGAGTAGTAGTGGTGGCCCTGTTGTAACGGCCTCGACTTATGAGTCTTAGTTCGTGGACTTGAAACCAGTCTGGCGCTTTTGTATGTGTAAAAGTGTGAGGAACGGCAGTGACGTCATGACGTCATCGGCAAACTTGCCGCGGCCGGGTAGTAGCGTTGATCACGTCCTTTTGTTATGTGATAATATCCATTCCATCCATCTATGGATCAATCTCTTTGTACTTACATTAGCTTCAAGCAAAGAACATATGTTTTTCTTTCGTGCAGAAGTTGTACGGGGGAGATATGACTTAAAAATTTTCATTCACTGGTTTTTATAAAACACATCGACAGAATCGCTACGGTTATCAATCGACCGCTTCAATTTACCCTTAACGGGATGAAATTAAACTATAAAATAATGTAAAAAAATACGTAGATAAAGGCGTAGATTCTCATCCGCTTGTTATATTTCGAATTAGCTAACAATTTGTCACAAATTATCCAACCGTCAGTGGTCAACCCTTTGTTTTGGGTTTCTCAAATCTGCATCATCGAAAAATTACATACCTTACCGCTTGTGACATTGAATAATCGAGATCAATTTATTTCGGTTGGCTACCCTAGCTGTTATTTATTCTCTTATTTCACTACTATAACGTAATCAGTAACTATAAATAGTACCGTATTTTATCTTGAGCGGCTGGGTTGGTGAAGCAAACCAAGGACGGTTTTTGGATGGGTAGCCACGTTATTCAAAGTTTGCTTGTTTGTGGACAGGTGATCTCACACAGGTTAAGCAACACTTACCAAGGTTAGTCTTTGGATGGGTGAGCAATTTTTTTGGTTCGTTTGTTTTTGAATGGCTGATCCCGCTAGGGTAAGTAACACTAGGGCTTTTGGACGTCACAAAATCACGTAGAGTGCGCGCAAGTAAAGTCTGCGCGCGGCCAAAAACGGAACTAATCGTTTGTCATTTTTGTCAGGTGTCAAGAGAGTGTGTTAAATTCCGTGTTTTTATTCGTTTCCGCAGTAAATAATCGCCATCATTATGCTAAAAGTAATTTAAAGTGATGGCAGGGATGTTTTCTTCAAGTGCACAAGACAATAACGGGCCAAAGGTACCGTTTTACAATGATAGAGCCCGCGTTGCTTATTTGACAGGTAACTCTTAGGGATACCACAATACTAAAATTTCCCTAAATTTTCGTACTACTGGTGCCCGACAGTATTGGTTTTTGGGTGGTACATAAATATACCGGCGGGACAGGACCGGCATCATGTAATTTAATGCATCATCGTTATTTTGTTTAAGGCGTTTCTGAACGCACCGTCACCCAAATAACTCAAGAGGGTTATGTGGCAGCAGCTTCTTCAAAAATTGTTGAAGAAGAAATTAAAAAAGAATTGAAATTGAAGGTTAGGTTAGCCACTGCAGGACCATTGTTAGACCAAATTTAACAGTAGGTACTATTAAGTATTCAATAAAAGATTTACAATAATTTCATGAAGCTTTTTTCATCATATTCTATGCAATTAGAAAAAGCTAGTAATTAATTATGCTTTACTTAAATTACTTTTAAGTTTCGAGAGAAAAATTACTATTGATTAAATGTAGAAAAAAAGATCAGTTATGCTGGCAACATTAAGCACGCCACCCGTCGCGCGCAGACTTATCGTGCGAGCACTCTAATGACGTGTGACAACGCGCAAGCATAGAGGTGGTCTATGGTGGTAGAAAAGAGTATTTTATAAGCATTTCTTTAGCTTGAAACTGTGTGAAAGGATGTCGCAGGACTTAAACTTTATCATCTTTAAGTAAAGACCAGGGGGGTGACCATCCCCCCGGTGTGTACCCGCATTTTCGAGGCGGGGGGGCTCAGTAGCCGTGACAACCACGGTGAAGTGAAGAGGAACCCGAGGAAGGGCTGCTCGTCAGGGCTTTGGCCGATAAGTCGACGACGTAGCGGCCAATAAGTAGGTTGCGGTGCCGTAAGGGCGCCATCGCAACTGAGGCGGGCCGCGATGTGGTATGGAAGGCATCGCGGCTGAGGGTTGGAGGCTGCGCCGCTTACCCTACCCACCGCGGCATGCACGGGGTCGCCACCATCTGATGGCGGACGCGGTGGGGCCGCAGGGGAGGAGGAGTGTCGGTATAGCGTTGGCCGCTCTCCCTATACCCTGCGGCCGATAAGTGGTAGGTGGCGGGGCCACTGTCCTGACCCGTCACAGGGGGACCAAGGGTGCCATAAACGGGGTCGTCTGGCGCCCATGTGCTGGTTTGGTCCCTGGGGTGGTCACGGCGTACAGTGTGTTCTGGTGCGCCGGTGATGGGAGGTTAACCCTCGAGGAGGGTCCGGCGACGGACAGCCGCAGCGGGTTCGCGGATGTATGCTAACGCGTTCCCGTGTTCCCGCCATAAGCGGCACAGGAGGACACCGTGGTGTTTTAGTGGATTAGAGACCCACATAACTGCGCTTTCTCCCCGTGGTAGCGCAGTATGCATGAGCATCTCGCCACGATAAAAAAAAGAAAAGGGGGGTGACGCGATCTCAAAATAACCTTACTCTAAGAGCTTATGGTCACCCCCCAGTAGTCTGTAAGTGCTCGCGCCTGGTGTTCACGGGCACAGGGGTGAGGACTTATATTGCACTCACGGACACAACACTCTCCAAAGAAACACGTACATGGTACATCCCCTTTTGTTTTGTATAATTGTCTCTTCCACTCAATTTGATACTTTCACTTTGTTGTAGTACGTAAGTGCACCATAATATTGTAATTTTAAGGGTTTGAGCCTGGCGATTTGTCATACATGTCTCCAACCAGTATAGACTCCAGCTCTCACAAAGGTTTAAATCTGCTGTAACCTAGATACTATTTACCGAAATGTATATTTTAGAGAAATAAATTATAAACTTACATTCTATTCTATTCTACCTTTGGGAGACATACGAAGTATAATCATTTTTTTTTGGCTTGGCACAGATAAAAACAGTAACATCTATGTTGTTTACTCATTAGCGTATTCCAAAACTACAACTATAATTATACTTACTCAAAATATTTTCCAATTTTAAGAAACAAATGCTATAAAAACTCTACAGTAATTAGTTGAAACTTTCATGTGCCCTTTTCTGGTAGTTTTCAAACTAAAAATGGGATTTCAAACAATTTTCCAATGTTAAAAGCGCCTCAGTGAAAATCCGGCTGTAACTCTACCAAGCTAAGCTTACGTGAGTGAAGTTAACTAAAATCATTAACGAGACGAAGTTGCGGCCAAAAGTTACTACTTAGGTAATGTGGGAACTATTTTTAATACTAATTCTCTTACAAAAAGGCTGGGTAATGGATGACGCCTTTTTCATTTAAATTAGTTTTAAGTATAGATACAGAGTTACTTCAAAAAAAATCTATTACATAGTGAGAGACATATCAGTATAATCCCGGCACGTAAGTTGGCAAGAGACGTTAGATGCGCAGAAGTTGTTTTTTAGGTCTCTTTGGTAGTGAAGCGAGGCGCGTTGAACGTTCTGAGCGCGAGATTGGTTGATCAGTTGACACAAAAATCGACTGACCAATCGCGTCGTGTCCACGTTCCATTCGCTTTAAGTGGTTGTTGGTCAGATCACGCATATTGCCACTACGCCAAAACCTTGCCAAAGTACATACCGGGGACTATTGCTACCTCGTTGCTTTGAGGCCTGTCAACGAATGACAACCCATGCAGAAGTTGCCTCGAAGAAGAAGGTAGTGAAACTAACATTACTCCAAAATGATGGATCCATGGATCTACCATACCTATCTTAGGTATGTCCTTAAACGGTTTGGAGAAATTAAGGGGTAATCCTCTACATCTCCCTGCTGGTCGAGATCCTGAGACTCCAGACAAGTGTCATTCAACGTCAACGATAGTTGAAATGCCAAAATGTAAGGGATTGATCACGTGACATTTCGATAGCACTTGGTTCCTTGCATTCTTGACTTTTTCTAATCAACATTTTCGTTTATAAAAATACCACTTTCCCAGTGTGGGATCGTTCACAGCAGACTTAATTTGATCCGTCGCATGGGTGACCTTTTTGCCGACCTTTCACTTTGCCCTGCATGACACTGCGCCCGATGGACTCACGCCAGCGCCTAGAAACGTGTCCAGAAATCTTTAAAAGGCTTTACAATGCATGTCCTCGAAAATAGCGGTTTTCCAAGCAGCCAAACTGTGCGGAAAGTGTAACTTTTTTTCACTAGTGCTTTTTACTTTCCTGTACTTTTTTAATTTTTAACTCCAACGTCAGCCCGACGCATAGAGTTTTTATTATTTGAGAAAAGTTTTAAAATTAGTTATGTACAGATTATCATTCATATAAAAGATAAAATAAAACTAATACTTTATTTTAGGCGTTTTTAATTACTCTAGATTTAGATTTTGATCAATAAATTAATTTTAAATATTCATTAAATATATTTGGCAGAACGTATATTTTGCTCGTGCCTTATTGTGTTACGATGTGACAGCTATTGGCACATGCGCAGTAGATATGCCCGAGGAACTATTAGTTAATATGTGGATATGCTGAACGCGCTTGAATAAACCCGCCATTTTATTAATTTCATTTTATTAATTTATTTATTTCCTCGCACAATGCATAGTAAAATGTTGTATGATACACGTACGTAAGATGATTTCCGACTTGTGTCGATTTATCCACTCACTCGCTTCGCTTGCTCGTGAATAAAAATGCCACTCATCGGAAATCACCTACTTTCCGCACTTGTAGCATAAATAACTATTGTACCACAGCCCGGCGAGCATGGCCTACTGTGACATCGCTTAAGTCACACTTTTAATCACAGTTTGGGCGATAAACTCATTTTGTCTTAAATGCTAGCACGGCGGCGTGAGATATTTTCTTGACTTGTGGCATAACTTCTTGACGTTTATTTATTTCTTTTTCGGAAATTTTCCAATTTTATTGCAGTTTCGGTTTAACCTTGGCCATAAAAACCATTTATGTTCTGAGAAGCATAGCCCTACGACGCACTGTTTCCGAATTATGGGTCTCCGTATCTTATTTTATTTTGCATATTTCCAAAATGATATCTCGAAAACGGTATGTCGTAGGCCAAAAATAACTAAAATTTAGCCCCCCCCCTTTGCTACCCCCATGTTAGCAGCATCCCAACATGAATTATAAGTTTTTTTTTTACATTGCTTGGTTTTCGACTCGGTCATGACAAGTTATGATAAAATAATAATATGTCATGTCTTACAATTTGTCTTAAATGCTAGCATGAGACAACCATGTGACATAATTTACAGGCGCGACTTGCTTTTCTTGTTGTTGACTTCATAGTGCGACATAATTTGAATAGACGACCAAATATTATAATACGTAAAAAAGTATGCCGTTCATACTTACTAGCTAAAAAACTTTTTAATTTTGTTGGGAATAAATTAATATTTGACCCACGACCATAGACTTATGCACACTTTATTTTTCTTTGTTTGTTTGATAACATATTAAGTGTATGTTAGAAAGATATATTTATTGTGAAAATTTTAATAATTACTAAAAAATATAATAGCTTGGACCAATACCGGTGGGCCATTATTTTTTATATTTTAAATGTTTTTTGGGGATTTAATTTAAGAAACATTTAAAAATGTAGAAAGCAAGAAGAATATGGTATAAAAGAAAATAATTATAAAAAAAAAATAATCATAATAAAAATAAGAACAACAATAAAAAAAAATACGAAAAAGTAATAATATAAAATTAATTAATAATCCTGTAACATTTCAATTAATTAATAAGCATTGATCACCAATTCCCCATACACACAAAATGAATTTATTTCCATTTGGTGCAGTAATTAGAAGGCAAATATATTTTTTTCAACTATAAAATTTTATCACCACCTCCGAACGAAAGTGATACATTTTTCAAAATCATCTGTCAAAATGTGACAATTGTGACAAAATGGTTGCGCCCGTATTAGCAATTAAGACCCGATGAGTCCCAAACAAACGTCAGGAAATTTTCTCACGCCGCCGGTTCTATTATTTAGGAAAAAATGGCGTTATCGCCCAAACTGCGATGAAATGTGTGACTCAAGCCATGTCACAGTAGGCCGTGCTCGCCGGGCAGCAACAAGAAAGGCATGTTGCGCCTTTAAAATATGTCACATGTTTGACCCGTGCTAGCTAGCATTTAAGACAAATTGTAAGACATGACATAATTTATCATGTCATGTCAAAAATGTCTTGGGTACGCCCGTGCTCGCTAGGCAGATGTTGCTCTGTATCACAGAAGTTGTGTGCAAAGTTCTCGGATTATAAAGTGACCTTATCGTTTAGAACGACGTCATAAACTCTTACAAAACCATTGTGTTTAACAATATTTCCGTCTTTTTTATTCTTGAAGTAGATGTAACGGGCGCTATAACCCGCTAGTGAATGTCCAACGTGTCACCGATAAAAATAACGTAAATAAAGCGCTATGGAACCTCCCAGTTAGTAAGCGTATACTTCCTAATGCATAGGTAGCAGTAGCTAAAAGATACAAAAGACTTTGTTTTGACATTTATTTATTTTTACGATGTTCGACAAGGTTAAAATAGGCAAACACAGGCAGTTTGCTTATTTTCGGGCTTGATAAAACACAACAACGAGAAAAATAAATAATTACATTCAATTTCGGAAGTAGGTGTTCCTGTTTTCGTTCCTTTGTTTTTTGACACCGACTTCCGACATTGAAGTTATTTTTCAGATTTGTTCCGGTCGGATACCCTCGATCTAATCCCTTGGGCGATCAGTTTTTTTATAATATTTTCTATTCCGGTCTGATCCACCGTGCAGGGTATCACAAACTAATTTAAATATTTTATTCCGGTCGGATCCCCTAGTTACCTATTAACAGATTTTTGGACACTCAGCCACAAATAGGTACTGGGTTTATTGAAACACATAATTATGTTCGCAATTCTTATTGTAATGAAAACGTGTACGCTAGTATTAAGGAACAACGAAGAACTTTTTATTTTTTTATCTGTTTTCTCGCGTTTGACCACTACCTCGCCTGATGGTAAGCGATGATGTGGCCTATGGTGAAGCACGCTTGCCTAGAAGTAACCTATTCACTCTTGGCTTAAAAGACCCCAAGGTTGTAGCTATCAGGGAACAAAGACTCCGGAAGGGAATTCCACTCCTTAGCAGTGCGCACCATGAAAGTATTAGTAAAACGCTTTGTGCGTATGGGTGGGATGTCTACCATGTACCGATGGCGCATGGCCGGACGTCTTGTAGTCCGATGATGGAAAGGGCTAGGCGGAATCAAATTGTGTCAGTTCCGTCGTACACTCCCCGAAATGTAACCGATTACAAACCGACAGGCTGGCAACTCGGCGACGATGTTCGAGGCATGGAGTTTTGACGCGACCAGTGCATCGTTGCCAATAAGTCTCTTGGCCCGTCTGTCAATCGACTCAAGTGCATCAAGCTGGTATTTGGCAGATCCATCCCAGAAGTGAGAGCAGTACTCCATGCACGACCGAACTTGCGCTTTATAAAAGTAAAAGTAAAAAAAAAAAAAAAAAAATTACATAAACAACTGTTTTCTCTTGACTGTACTTGCCTGTCAAAAAGAGTAAGAGGATCAGACCGGAATGTCAAAGTTTGTAGTGGATCAGAAAGGAAATATTAAAAAAAAAACCAACAGGGGATCAGATCGAGGGGATCCGACCGGAACAAATCATTTTTCACTTTGCAGTGTTCTTATTTGGCAGTTTTTTTTTTTGTAAAATGGTTTATTTATTTTTCACGTTTTAGTTGTGGTACATCATGGACCCGTTCTATAGGCTAGTTACCTATAATGCCCAAAATTATGCCAGACATGAACTAACAGGAAAACTTACAAGAATCATCAAAATCGGTTCACCTAGTAAAAAGTTCTGAGGTAACAAAAAACAGTCGCATTGATAACCTCCTCCTTTTTGTGAAGTCGGTTAAAACTATAAATACACTTTAGATTCAGATTCCGATTCAGCCTATGTATATGCACTATCCTACGCTCGCATCTACTTAAACGTCTGACAGCAAGCTGTATCCGTGGCATTTTCAGCATTTGCTGTAGCCAAATTATGGTAATGCCGGCTAATTTGCGGGCAGACTGACGGGGACGCATGGCCCGCGCTAAATAATGGCGTGAGTGCAAATAGTGACAATTCTGTCGAGTACTAGCCTCGACCCCTATTGTGCGAATGATTTGAGTGATTGAGGGTTAGGTTTTGGGAAGGAAAGGGTAGGATTGGCATGTGACAAGCAGTGAAATATTTATTCAATTTTGCTACTCTCGTATTTCAAGAAGTAGATATATAGTTACTAGCAGATTGTTCTTGAAAAGCCACACTGAGCCTTGTATGGTCAGGGAATTACTATTTATCACTTTGATGTCACTTCCACGTCACAAAACGTACACGCATAACGACAAAATATCTATGTGCCAATTAGATGGTTTCAATCTTAGGGTCAGTTCACATGATTCAAAGACGCAATGCAACACTAAATGGACTTTTTATATATTAAAATAGCACTACAATACAGTCTTTTATTTCCCATCTCTAATGGAAAGCCTTAGCTTTCCATTAGAGATTTTCAATTCCTTGAAAAAGATTTTTAAAGGTAGTATTTTCAACTGCCTTAACTTTACTAAAATCCAGTTTGTACAAAAAAAAACTCAGAGCTTATAATTCTAAACACAGTCTTGGCAAACTTACTGATGATATTACAAATTGTCGCATATACCTAAAGATTCCATGCTGCTTATAATGCTATTGAAATGCATCCCAACAGAGTCAGCTTCACTTCAAATTATCCTATTCCATAAAACCCGTATTAAAGCCATTAGGTAATTCTCAAAAACAGCCACCGGCATTCTCACTTACCTGAATTCCAAAGGAATATTAATACAATCAGAATCAATTTATCTTGCACAGGAGAATGAATGGAGTATACATTATTCATGACCAATTACAAGAAACCGCGGACGCCTGTAAAATTTATGATATTATAATGTTGAGACAATATTCCCTCGTGATTTTGGAAGGTTTAGTCTTCAGCGAATTTCGATGTTATTTGTGTAAGATAAAGGATTGAATAAAATAAGAATAAGATTGTAAGAATAAAAGCCTAAAATGTAAAGGCGACTATTAAAAGGCACAAGGCAGACGAGAGTGGAAACGCCAGGACGCTTTATAAATACATGTCTAAACGGTTCTTATTTGTCATTTTCTTCCATCACGTCAATTGCATAGTAATCAAACTTCCGTGTATGACTAGATGTAAGAAAAAGGAGTACGTAAGGATCACCTTTGATATTCCCTCTACTTCATTTACGTTCCTATATGCTACGATTAGCAGGTGGCCTTCATCACCTTTCATTGCCTACCCCCACAAGAAAAAGATGAGATTTATGTATGTAAATATAAATTTTATTCCGTCACAGTCCCGTGTAAGTGAAGAGTAGAATTGAGCAATATGCGTAAGTGTCCATTGATTTATTGAAAACAGAAAATGCATTTCAAGCAATAGATAGAGAGAGAGCTGTGTCTAAAAGCAAAAGCTTAGCATTTATAATACTGGCCGAAAATTATACGTCTCGGCTACGCACTACATCTGATCCGTGTCGCGAAAATTTCAATTCCGAAGTAGCCGTAGTACTCCTTGTAGGGACGCTTACGCACTACATTCGAACTCTATCCGTCATAATCTGTCATAATTCAGAACATTTTGAACTCGGAACTCAAATCACAGACACGGATCACGAACACGGACGTGTAGTGCGTAACCGCCCTAAGGAATATAGTAGTGTGTGAATATGTCATGGTCCAAAGTGATTTATCAAGGCACTATGTATATAATGCCTGGGCCTGGGCATAAATGAATCAAGTTAAGTCAAATAGGGCAAAGTAATGAATACTGATTTAAATTTTATAATTTATAACATTGCCTTGCATTATGAATATTGTAACGCAATTGTTGGGCAATTCGATAGTTATGGTTTTTATTTTAAATATTCAGTCAGCAAGAAATATCTGCGGAAAAGTTAGGATTACAGAATCGGTTAGCATAAAATAATATATTTGTAATTGGAGGCGCTGTTCGTTATTTGTTAGTTCGGGAGCTCACTTCACCAATAATAATATCAATGAAAATATTTTAGTCAGACAGTGTTACTACTTCGTATCTAAATAATTCTAATATAACAAAAAGTGATTTTTGTTGGCCTGTGAAATCTGCCCACTATATCCTGAGTCCTAACTCAAGGTCTAAAAAACACATACGTCTTCCGGTACGCGGTTGCCACTCCAGAACTTTTCGGCAATGTGTAACTTATTTTAACAAAAAATCCCTTCAGCATTTAAATTTCTTTACCTTAAGAAAACTACACAGTACACTAGCACCTTCCAATAAAAATAAACGACAATCACCAAAGAAATAATGTAAAAGCACTTCGATAAAATTCACACGTAAAAGAGAAACCGGCGCCATAGACTAAAAGTAGAAGTAGACGCGAAACTACCGCACAACGCATGCCAACAATGTCTGACTGAGTAGGGCCGGTTTAAGAAAATAAGATTTATGAAAATATTTACAACCTATGATTAACAGACTATTATGGTTGCGTGGTGGAAAAGTGACTAAGACCTAGCCTCTCGTGCTTGAGTTCATGGTTTTAAATCCGGACAAGTAACAATGTGACTTTTTCAGTTCATATTATGTACTTTCTAAGTTTATCTTGGACACTGCTGACAACGTTGAACGAAAACATCGTGAGGAAACCTGGACTAACAGGTGGTAAAATTTTATGTATGCTCCATTGATGTAAATGCTGCAAAGCGTTCCAATGCGAGGATAAACGAATAAAATAAAAAAGATTCTAAATTGACATTTTGTATGGATATTATAACGTTATGCCTGCATTTCCCGAAGCATTAGGAGGATTACGTCACGTTGGTTTTTGTCAGTACTTATGTGTTGCTTCTGCCCGATTTTAGTATTCTTTGCCGTCGCCAGCGATACGTAATCGAACTGAAGCACTTTATCAAGTAAACAAAAAACGGCTTACGACAGTTCTCATAGAATTTTATTCTAACTGAATGTCGGCTTTTCGAGTCCTTGACTTTTATGAACTATAATAGTAAAATGTGTTAAAAGAGACAATATATACATGATTACAATAGTGAGTGCTCCTGATATTTTGATAGGACAAAACAATACCGGTGAACACAGAGAATAAAACAAATAATAATAAAAACAAAAAACCCGACTGCCAAAAATAATTAACTGAAAAGAGAAAAACAAATACTAGGTTGTAATTTATACAATAAATATAAATATTATGAGTTGCTGCCAGTGGTTGCAAACGAAGTGTTGGCAGATTTTTTAATAATTTTTGTTTGTCCCTACCTCCATTAACTTTGCATGTCACTCCCACAGTTTTGAACGAACGAATCCAACGACACCTCATATGTCATAATCCTTCAATCCATTTAGGCTGTAGAGCCTGGGACATACATACATACTCTCGAAAACCATTACCACGCGCAGTTGGGTAAAACAACGCCATACGTTGAAGTATATAAAATTATTGTTTTTACTTTACCTATAGTATAGGTTAGTTAGGCTTTTCCGATGTTGGATACTAAATAATTTATTAAATCTTTGTAACAAGCTAACGTGTGCATACCTACAGCAGAAAGCAAACGCGAGACTAGTTACATTGATACTACTTGCCAATAGAACAATGATCCGGCACATGCGTCTTCCATTTCATTCATCCTCTTAAAATGTTAAACAGGAAATCTAAAAACTAAATCAATTCCGATCACCGACCAGTCGATAAGGTTTCACGATCACCACGAAGGATTTACCACATACCCGGTTTAATCCCTCAGTCACCTGCAAAAACATCCGTGGCCGGAAAAGAGGTCTGGCCCAGTATCAGGTGGAAGCGAAACAACTTTGCATAATCCCAAAGACCGGGCAAGTGAAGCCGTATGCATGCAAAATATAAGGATGCATTTAAAATTGTAGTTCGCCTAGAAAATAAAATAACATTTTGCTTTTGCGTTCTGTTTTTAAATTGTCTTTTGTGAAGAGCTAGTTTGGTAAACCGATTGTTCGTTTTTTGGTTTAGAATTTGTCGATTTTTGTGGTTTGAGTAAGAATTAAAGATTCACATATTGATTGGGTATGTAAGTTTCCTTTAGATGTTGCTCAAAACATACTTGTAAATTGAAAGTACTCAAATGGCTACCAGCTCAAGACTATGCGTAGACTATAGCTCTCCTGATTCCCTTACTATAAATCCATCGTAATAACTCACCCAGGCGTATCATAAACATCTCTGAGAGAGATGGGTATGATACGCATCGGTGAGTCAGACACACTACACATATACAGACACACACTACACACACAAATACACACTGCACACACAGACACACACTACACACACAGACATATATACACTCTTCACAAACCTTCGTTTGCATGTTTCCATTAGTTAAGTAAGTTAAGTTTAAGTATCATGTAGTGTTGTAACCAAATATACGATGAAAAAACTAGATCCCACGACACAGATATCCTAGTTTGGGGTCTAGGGTTACTATAATACATTTAATATTTGTATTTTATTGTATACTAATGTTATAATTTTTATTTTGTAATAAATTTATTTATTGGTGTCCCAATAAATAAATTTACCTTATCCTATTTATCTAATCGATATGTCTATCCAAGAGTAGTGTTAAACAAGACTGCCATTATTCCTTAATTTTCATCAGCATTACTTTACCTAAACTACTTGCAAACATTTACATATGTAACTTATCTCTCATCATCAACAACTTATCTATATAATGAATTAATTAAATCTGACTCTATATGTCTCCTTTCCTAATTATGATGTAAAATGGTACAACGTTTTTAGGTTGAAATTAAACAGGCATACCTGAGTTTTCAAACACTCCTTAAAAATCAACTATGCAAACGTAGTAAATCTACAAAGTGTATCAACTACGGAACTCCAAAGCAGCTACCAACTTTCACTCAATTTTTCCATCAAAAGATGTTACCAATTCAATAGAGAAAAATGTAAACGAAATAGACTCGAAAAGTTATGCCTCGCCCGTCAAAAGATAAAGTAAGGTTTGTTCAAAAAGATAATGTTTTTATACCCACCCAAGCCGTTCGCATACTGTGTTATAGATTGGAATATTTTACCCGTATCCATTGGGAGGATTTTTAAGAGATATGAGGGTAGATCGCACTGACAAAATATTATGGTGGGTGGAGCGAAGAATTGGGATATAAAACCTGATATATTTTAGATATTCAGTGTTATGATATTTCAAACATTAAACATATTTTTTATTTTAGTCCTAAAACATTGCATCATAAAAAATATAATAATAAATAAATAATAATAATATTGTGTTTGTGTTACTTTGCGGGATCCAAGACAGTTAAGCTCATTTGCCGGAACTTTGTCGAGCTTCATAGTCTCGTCGCTTTTCTGGTGGTCGCTACTGTTGATTCTGGCTTTCAGGAGTCGCAGTGGTTTGGGATTGTCCCAATTACAATATTGTGTCTATTACCAAGAATCATCATCATCATTTCAGTTGAAAGATGATGACTGATCTTCTCGAAGACTCACCGCATCGACCGGTCTTGTACTTCTCACATATAGCGGACTCCCGTAGCCTTTACTAGGTCATCGGTTCACTTTATGGCAGGCCTTCCAACGCTGCGTCTTCGGATACACTGTTGTCGCTTTAGAACCTTTAGTCCTCATTGGCTATCTATTATCCGAGTAATATGCACTGCTATTATCATCATCAGCCAGGCCTTCTCTCATAGAGGCGGAATGGGCTATAATCCACCACGTGGGCCCAGTGCGGGTTGGTATATGTCACATTTCATTGTCTTCGGTCCGGTTTCCTCACGACGTTTTCCGTCACTGTTTTGAGAGCAGTGGTGAAGGAATAATTTACAAAAAGTAAAGCGCCTGTCTGGGTTCGAACCACACGACCTTGTAAGTGGCGGCCATTACCACTGGGCCACCACTGCCCTACCTAATGTCACTTATTGTATATCTATATATATAAAAGAGAAAGTATGTATGTATGTTATTTATAGACTCCAACACGGCTGGACCGAATTCAAAAATTCTTTCACCGTTGGGAAGCTACAGTATCCCCGGGTGACATAGGTTACTTTTTATCCCTGTATTCCTACGGGAACGGGGTAATTTTATAATTTCGCAATCAACAAACCTTAGGTTTGGCAATTCACCAAATTACAAACAAGGATTAATTCTTCCATTGTGCTTACCTTCTTAATTATATTGAAACAGTTCTAATTAACAAACTGTCTTAAAAGGGTCTCAAGTTATAAATGGACGAAATCCAAAATAAACTAATTATTAAAATTAACCCTTCATCCAGG
This sequence comes from Orthosia gothica, assembly GCA_949775005.1. NCBI lineage: Eukaryota > Metazoa > Arthropoda > Insecta > Lepidoptera > Noctuidae > Orthosia > Orthosia gothica. Next base: position 28,712,782 of record OX459048.1, read on the forward strand.
AACTGTCCAAAACAAATGAAAACAATTTCAGATATTTTTTGTCTGAAGTCGGTCATTAAAATAAATCACTCCAATTACTGCTGGGGTCCACAATCAAAGCAGATGATGATGGGGTAAAAAAGGGGTTGAAATTTGTATGAAATTTCTACAGTTTGTAAGTTGGACACGTGAAATTGTATATTTATGCTCTTGGTTGATATAAAGAATTTTTTTTTATTAGTTTTTGGATTACGAATTGGATACGATTACGATTACGAACATAAAAAAATATCTATATCTAAAAAAAAATTGCTGTGCATGAGGTTTGATTTTCGGGTCTATTATTATCCTCACCGAGGATTATTATGAAACAGAAGCAATGATTTAACCATTATGCAAATAAATAATTATTATTATCACGTACACATACACTTACACGTACACAACTACAGACAGCACAAATTAACCTCACACTGCTGCCACCCACACAACATCAACGCACCTACATAACACACACACAAACACCCTTACAGACACCCACACAAACCACAAACTAACACCCATCCCCCCACTACACAACATCACAAGAACACATTATTGCTGCTAAACACGTTTTGCTTGTAAAGTTTGTATGATTATTATCTTAAGAATACAGTATGATTACATTCTGAATAATTATATTTTATATATTAATAACTACTTGGCTGTAAAAAAAAACTGAACACTAAATTAAAATCAAATGGACCACATGGAAATAAATTGCAAGTTCATTAATACCAATCGCATTTTCCAGCTGTCAATACAATAAGCGTGTCATACTAAGCCCCGGTCCTTTAGGGATTTATAAACCAAAATATTGTGAAGTCCCCAATCAAAGGCAACGATGTTACCATTAAAAGGGGTTTAATTAAATAGGTTACAGGCACAGACATAAATCTGACTAGATAACGCAATTCCCTCCTTCTATATGAAAACATAGAGCGCCACTTTCTCATACACAATTTCAGAACTTTACTGCCGATGAAAGAAAATATTTCCATTGTCTTGGCCAACTAACTTTGTAGAGTTTTACAGCTCAATCAATCTGTCTAGCCTTATTCCAACTATGTTGGGGTCGGTTTCCAGTCTTATATCCACAACCTAGTAACTGAATAACACGATACCCTTTGGTACGGTGGTGGGTTGGTTGGTTAGTGGTTAGTTATGATGACTTTTAAAGATCAACATGACAGGCAACGGCTTAATGTGCTTATCGAGGCTCGGAGGTAACTCGCTACGTAAAGATGGTCAACTATTCGCGGACCGATCTTGGCAAGCGTTGCTTAATCTTGAAGATCGATCCGTTTAACTGTAATTATTTAGCTACGAGTAGTTTATTTAAAAACTGGAGGAAGGTTCTTCAGTTTTTAAAGCTCAATCCAATAATATTTTTTTCTAGATTTCGGCTATGTTCGCAGGTTTATAACGTTTCTTGCAAGAGCAAAACGATAGCAATTTTTGGGCAATAATTTTTCTTCGAAACAGAAGTTTTAGAGTTCTTGCGGTTTTTTTAAAAATTAGTGCGTTTGACAAACAACGAGCGATTAGCAAACGATTGTGTAGGACCTACCATACCTACACTGTAGGTAATGCTGTAATAAACATGCTGGTCCCGATAACGATAAATAAAACAGCTCAAAGTAAAGGCATTGCTCTCACTTTTACTCCAATCATTGATACGTGAAGTACATACATTCGCCTTATCTAGTTAGATTCATGTCTGTGGTTACTAGCAAATTATAAAGTGACAACCATGGTAATGGTTCAAGCGACGACGGCTCTTTGAAAGAAGCTGAATGACGTTCATTTATATTGGAAAACAAGTCACTTTAATCATGCGACCAATATTTATATTATAAAATTTGACTTACATAAAAAATAGAAGAATATTTGTGTTAATTATACCCTTAATATTTTTTTTTAAATATGTCAATTCAATACTAAGTGCCTTAATTTTGTGTTTTTAAGTTAAAAACTGATTACTGCCTTGTTGTTGTAGAGGTCGCAAGCACTATTGCTGAGCATAAGGTTCTGGATTCGATGCCCGGGTTGGATAAAGTGCTATTGAGAATACTAGAATAGCAGAAACTAGTAGTAGTGCTATTGCTAGTATTTCTCAGTAACATCTCCAAGTTGCATGGGACTTAAAATATCACTGATAAAATGTGAAAGGAACACAGGCGTGATGGTTATGTTGAGTTATGCACTTCAAAAACCTACTTCAATGCTAAAGGTGCTTGAAAAACTTAACTCAGCGTTAGTTGCAAACACGAGGTTAAATTAATAAATGTCATAAATAATAGGACGTTAGCTAATAACTCGAAGTTGGTAAAATAACCCAGGATGGCTCAAGCCCCGGTGGGTTTCCGCATTGTCGTGGCTCAGTAGCCGTGGCTTGGTTACGCAAGGTCATCGAAGAGCGAAGAAGAACCCGAGGAGGGGCCGCTCGTCAGGGCTTTTCAAGGCAACCTCGCGGCGTAACGGCCGACAGAGGTGGGCTGAGATGTCGTAAGGGAGGCACTGCAATACCGCACAAATTCAAATTCAAATGTGTTTATGTCAAGTAGGCCATTATGTGGCACTTTTGAACGTTAAAATTTACATTTAATAAAAATTGATTCTACCGTGCATTCGGAAATGTAGGTTGTTATGGAAAAGAACGCACAAGAAACTCCATACTTACTCTTTTAAAAAAAAAGTTTTATACAATATTTATATAGTACATACATTAATAAATTCGTATACGTGAGGACGATGTACCCAGCACTACTATACTACATATAGGTATGAGAGAATTACAAGCATTAACAGGTAAATTCCTTTACGTGATAAATAGGAACATGGTCATCACGTACTTACAAATAGTGCAAACATAGGTACATTACCTAATTAAACAACAACAGAACAGTGTGCGAGTCAATTTTTTTAAACAAAAAAAGAAGAAAAAATAAAAATAAAGCGTTACTATAATTATGAATATAATACAAATTAACCATTTTGATTTTGTCCACACCAAAGATAGGCCTATGGAGCAGGACCAGCATGTTTCCAAGCATTCTTATCTCAAATATAATCATCTAATTTGTAATATGCTTGTTTACAAAGTGTGCTTTTAACTATTGTTTTAAATTTTCTTTCATTTAACTTCAATATCTCACAAGGTATTTTGTTATAGAATTTAACACAGTACCCCATGAAAGATGTGTGTACTTTAGCTAATCTATATGATGGTTGATCTAACTTCTCTTTATTTCTGGTATTACAATTGTGTCTATCACTAACTTTACTGAAGAGATTTAAATTTTTCCTTACATACATAATATTTTCATAAATGAATTGGCAAGAAACTGTCATAATATTAATCTTTTTAAATAGCTCCCACTACCGCACTCCTCTACAGCCGCGGAGGAGTGCGGTATTGCGGTGCGCCGCTCTCCCTAACTTTAACTGCAATATCTGCCCGTGGTAGCGCAGTATGCATGGGAATTAACAGAAGCAAAAAATAAAATTCGGAAGCGAGCCTTAAGCAGTATTCAGAAATCAGAGTGTAGGTCTCGAATACTTAAGTGTTTATTAGTTTTGTCACTGTGTTGTTCATGCAGTCTCTTTGTTTTGTTTAATTTTAATCAAATAAGTTTTATGTGTGTCGTGGTGACACAATGGTTAAGTCCTCTCGTGCTTGAGTTTGTGGGTTCAAATCTGGGCAAATACCCTCTTCTAAGTTTATCTTGGACATCGCTGAGAACGGTAAAGGAAAAAATTGTGAGGAAATCTGGAGTTATAGTGAATATAAGTCGCCAAAAGATAATCGCCAACCCTCATTGAGCAAGCGTGGTGGCCAATGCTCTTGCTTTCTCTGTATGAGAAAAGGCCTTTGCCCAGTAGTGGGACAGTTACAGGCTGGTATTATTATTATGTGTATTTAATGATCATCATTCTCATGTCCTAATCCTAATTCAATATTACTGTCGCAGATGTTTTTTTATTATATATGATATGCAATAGGACTTACTTGCAAATGAGGCAATCAATAGCAGGACTCTCAAAACAAAAAAAAATAGTTAAAAAAATAATAATATTTTGTTTGAAAATCCAATTGGTAACATTTTGTTACCATTTCAATAGTAAAACTCAAACTTGTTATATAACAAAAACACTTTGCTCACTCGACACTTCTCTCCCGGACACCTGTCGCCCGGACTAAGTACTGGAACACTATAGTGTTTATTAGTTTGCCACTATGTTGTTCATGCAGTTATTTTGTTTGTTTGTTTTTAATCAAACTAGTAAAATGTGTAATACATCATATTAATTTTTCCGTCTTATTTCAATTTTTTTGTAATCGACGTAGATGTCTTTTTTAATATTATATCCCTATCGACGACTGTATCATCACTAAATAGAAAATGAGATAGTCAAACGCTAGCCTGTCAATGTAAAAAAAAACCGGCTAAGTGCGACTTGAACTCGCACACGACATGTTCCGTACATTATCGCAAAAAAAGGCAAAAAAATCACGTCTGTTGTATGAGAGACCCACATAGATATTTCGTTAAAGCGAATACAGAAATAAAAATCTTTGATTTTTTTCAGTAAATTTTATTAAAAGCTTTTTCATTTATAATCGTGACAATCTAAGAAGTCCGATGACATTTCTTATTGTACATGCCGTGATAACTTTGTTACCTAAGAAATTGAAAAATCAAATCCATAATCCTAATTAATTACTATGTTACTCGTACACTATAACAACGAGTATATTTCGTAAGCATCAAGTTTAATTATCATTAAGTATTTTTATAGCTATCAAATCCGACTTATTAAATTATCACGTCTCTAGTCTAGTCCCTTCAATTCTACCCAAACCTCAACTTATCGTTCCAAACTTATTCAAACTATTACGAAAAGCCCAGCTAAACAAATGCCTATACATTTTAAAATTCCCTTTCTAGTGCATCAGTAGCAGACAAGGTCCCTCAGAGGCTACAGTCGATGGTCCAAACGCAAGGAAATGCTAAACAATTTCACTTTGACTGCGCTCAGCATTGGGTATAGCACTGAAAGTGATTTGTGAATACCTGTATACGCCTTTGGGTCGTTCCTTGGTAGGTAATAAATGCGTCTTTGGTTTGTTGGTGGGAAAAGAATTGGATAATTTGTTTTAAAATATGTGAAAAGAAAATGTTTATGTGTAGTGTATTGATTATAAAAATATTGTGTTGATATTAATTTGTCAAATTGTTTGAGACGTATTCTTAACAAGCAACTATCCCAAGGGAAACGTACTACCAGGACAAATTTTTGATGATCACAAGTTGGCTTTTCCAAGGTCTAATCTATCTTTATACAAACAAAATAGGTTCGGCGGTTTATGCGTGTAAATATAACAAACAAACAGACAGAGTTACTTTCACATTTATAATATTAGTCATCATAATCTTCCTGCCCTTGTACCTTGTTAGTTGGGGTCGGCGCAACACGTTATAATTTATAACATTTTATGGAATTTATAATATTAGAATAGTCCCCGGCATGTAACTTGGCAAGGTTTTGGCGTGATGGGGTTAAGTTCGCGCATAGTGCGTGGACTGGGCAATCAACATAAAGAGCGAACGGAACGTGGATGCAACGCGATTGGTTAGTCGATCCTTGTGTCAACTGACCAACCAATCGCGCGCTCGGAAAGGTTCAAACGTTCCCCACGTCCCACTTGGTAACCAAAGAGACCTAAAAACGACTTGTGCGTATTTAACGACTCTTGCCAAGTTACTTGCCGACAACTATATAATTATACGTATATATTTTTTTATTTTTTTGTAAAATGTGTAGCTGAAATGATGATGATGAACTGTGTAACTGATTTTCATTTTATGACTTAATTTTTTGAGATTTCAGCTTTTCGTTTTAAAAAGTTTTTATCTGGGCAGTGTCGTGATAAATTTATATTTATTTAAGAAACTCAATAATCGTAATCCTATTGTTGATTAAAATAATCCCTTTTATATTCTTATTTCAAACAAGGGTCGTTTCTCACTAGAATACCTGCATTGGAGCAACAATTTCGCTAAATACATCTCAACTAACGTTTGATTAAACAAATTGTGTTAACTCAATGAGATGTCTGGAGCTAAAGCTAACACGACTCGGAATTTGTAAGAGAGAAATACAGAAGCTCGAAATTGTTGGTACTTACCAAGCTAGCTTCAAACATGGCAGAGCATGCATAGAATAATATTCTCAAGTAGTATTTTAACCAGACCACCTAATGTTTATTCATTTTCAAAATTGTCAGCTGTCTGAAGAAATCACTTCTGCTTTTGTATATACAATTTGCAATGTTGCGCTCCTCGGTGCATTTGTATTTTTGTTTTTTCTCGATTTACATATTTTACTCCGTCGCTTTAACTCCTTTTGGGAAAACTGCAGATATATTCAAGAAAAATCGTTTGGAGACTTCTATTTTGAAATTCAATTTTGTGAAAATGTTTTTGACAATACATTTATGTTTTAGAAAGATATTATATTATTTTCAATAAGTGTAATGGATTAAAATAACACAAGATATTATATGCAAATAGGATACAGCATAAATAAATTTACAACTTTTGAAAGAAAATTTGCCAAAATTGCAAAGACGGATGATCTTTCACAAATATTTACAGTTTGTACGTAGTTCAATATTCTGAAGTTTCTCGTGTTCTTTATTGTACTGACAAAAATTACAAAAGTAAAAAGTCTCAAAAGTTTTTGTAAAGACTAAGTACTCGTTGTTGGGGGAATGTCCAACAAGGGACCAGCCGTCGCGTCGCAAGTTTATTTATTTTTATGGTTTTGTGCAAATAGCGAAGATATGACCTACTTCTTGCCATCAGTATCGATAGGCTCGTGTTGACCACTATCTCACCTGATGGTAAGCGATGATGTGTTCGATGCTTAAAGCATGCTTGCCTAGAAGTAACTTATTCACTCTTAGGTGTGCGTTAGTTTTCTATAAAATCGAATCAACATATTAGTAGGAGTATAGATCTGATGACGTTTTTCACTAATAAAAAGCTACCCACGTCACTATTTCTTCTTTTGTCTTACACATGTATTTTTATATTATTAGTTTTGGAACAGGTAAGGAGTGGAATTCCCTGCCAAAGTCTGTGTTCCCTGAGAGCTACAATCTGGGCTCTTTAAGTCAAAAGAGAAGGTTTCTTCTAGGCAAGCGTGCTTCACCGTCGACCACTTCATCGCTTATCATCAGGGAGTGGTCAAGCGCGAGCTTATCAATTATTAAAGAAGGTACGGCAGAAGTGCACCCACATAGCCCACCACGACCTGTTTCTCAACATACTCGTAGAATATACAAAAAAACGACCAAGTGCGAGTCTGATTCGCGCACAGAGGATTCCTGATAAACAGCTGCATTCACCAAAATAAATAGGTAACATTACTAACGTTCATAAACGATGAAAGCACCGAACATTGCTCTAACGAAGGGAGCAAATTAACTTTGCCGTTCGAAAACTGTTGTACCCATATATATAATATACAAAATGTATACTTTTTCAAGTTAATTTTATAAGTTGGTCGACTATTACTCGTAAACTTGTAAATTCTACTTAGCTGTGATAGTTTGCCTTTTAATTTTGTTATATATGCTACTGCCGTAATTTTTTTCACATATCACATATCCAAAAGCACCCATTTAGCTGGCAGGGGGACACTTGACTCTAACAAAAATTTGCAATTTAAAGCTTAATTTTACGCAAATGGATCCCTGAATCGAAAAATGTTTTTCAAAGACCCGTAATATTTTTGAATGGCCGATCCAAAGATACCCCACACCATGGCATAGACGAGGAAAAAGTATCCCTTCTTTACGTGTGCAGGAGGTTTATTAAATGTTTTTTTCATGATTTTACTTTACCACTTTATCGGCGTGATTAATATGTATATGCTTGTCAAATTATAGCGTTCTAGTACAAGAGTTTCTGAGCTAATCAGTGCACGGATGGACGGATGGAGGGACGGACGGACGGACGGACAGATGGACAGACGGATAGACGGACAGACGGACAGACGGACATCGCTAAACTTAAAGGGTTCCTTGTTGACTACGGAACCCTTAAAACGTACCTAGCAACTCATGTAGGTACTTAGTCCGGACGTTTCAATTAAAACCCAATGTTAATTAATGTTCTAATTTGTTTAATTACTGCCGTTTGTTTTTCAAGAGTTGCCTTGTGGGCTTCAAAGCCTTCCCCATCTGTTTTCGTTGGTGTCGTAAGCTTATTAAGGATTTTGTCTAAAACAAAGACATAAGTCTAACTAGATTACTCAAGTCCACAATTCCATTTTTATGAAAACAAAGCGTGCCAATTTTTCACACGCAATTAAAGAAAATATTTACTTACCAATGAAAGAAATGTTTGCATTGTCTCGGGCAACTTTTTTTGTAGAGTTTTTACAGTCTTATACAGCATTATAAGTATTTTTGTAAGATTTCAGTTTGTCCGGTGCCAATAACTCTAAATGCTCTAAGCAAGATCATTGCTCTGACTTTTACTCTTTTTTTTTGACAGGCAAAATACAAAAAAAATACATGCATTAGCGTCATCTATGAAAACCAAGCGTGCCAATTTTTCACACACAATTTAAGAACATATTACTTACTGATGAAAAAAATGTTTGCATTTTCTCGGGCAACTTTTTTTGTAGAGTTTTTACACACCAATACGGCATGATAAGGCATTTTTCTAGATATTAGTTGATGTCTGGTGCCAATAACACTAAATGCTCTCACTTTTACTCCTTTTTAGGGTTCCGTAGCCATTTGGCAAAATACGGAACCCTTATAGATTCGTCATGTCTGTCTGTCTGTCTGTCCGTCCGTATGTCACAGCCACTTTTCTCCGAAACTATAAGAACAATGCTGTTGAAACTTGGTAAGTAGATGTATTCTGTGAACCGCAATAAGATTTTCACACAAAAATAGAAAAAAAACAATAAATTTTGGGGGTTCCCATACTTGAAACTGAAACTAAAAATTTTTTTTTCCATCAAACCCATACGTGTGGGATATCTATGAATAGGTCTTCAAAAATTATATTGAGGTTTCTTATATCATTTTTTCTAAACTGAAATAAAACTAAAAAAAAATATATGATGTACATTACCATGTAAACTTCCAACGAAAATTGGTTTGAGCGAGATCTAGTAAGTAGTTTTTTTTTAATACGTTATAAATCGTAAACCACAATTTACCAAGTACGGAACCCTTCGTGCGCGAGTCCGACTCGCACTTGGCCGGTTTTTTTATGAACAGGCAAAGTACACACATTCGCGTCATCTAGTTATATTTATATCTTTGGACTGAAAGTAAGGTAGAAACAAGAATTTATGTTTGAATTTCGTTTCCTTCAAGGTTGTCACTGAAGCTTGTACAATTCGATTATTAACAGGGTTATGCAAATAGCGTTTGAGTAATTGACTTACTTGGTTCGACGGAAATATTTCAATACAGTATCTTACACCATCCGTAGCTTATCTTGATCTGTATTTCCTTGAGTATTTTAATGTCAACGAGAACGGTGAAAGTATATTTATTGTCGTTACTAAGCAATCTTCCTGGTGCTTTGACGTGATTTGATTTATATCACACTGAAAACCAATTTTTAAGCGAAATCACTTCACTTCAACGCAAGCTGATGCAATATTTTGCACTAGCAAAATCTTAGAAAGCTTGTACGCGATATTGTTTTTGCCTACTGACGCAACTTAAATTACGTCGTGCCATCAGAATGACCTATGCAAAAAATTTCTTAAATATGGATCTTTTATGAAACTTTACCAAAAATTTTTTGTTCTCTTTGTAGTTAAAAATTTTCTTTCAAATTATCACTACTTAGGTACTTATCTAGCCGTTGCAGTATCACTGCTAGAGAAAGGCTTTCTCTAAGGCCTTTTAGGAACTCTTCTCCAACGCCCACTTAGAACCAGCCCTCATGTGACACTTCCCATTCATCTCGTCATCTCTTTCTGGGTGGGCCTCATATTATGTCCGTTATGCTATCTAAAATTGACTCCTTTTTCTTCCTTCCCTGGTTCTATTATTTGCAGTCGGATCTCTTAATTTTCCTACGCTAGTTTTTCTGTCTTGGTTTTTGTTCTGGCAATTGGGCATGCTTAGAGGTTCTTTCTATGTTGGATCACCAGGTCAACGGCAGGCGGCCTCTGTCTTTTTTTGTTGTGGTAGGCGGCGAACAATTTGTACCTCATGATCCTTACTGCATCTCTTGACCATCAAAAGTGACTTAAAACACCACATGATCTTTACTACGTCTCTTGACCATCTAAAAGTGACTCCAAAACACTGAAACAGCCTCAAACTGTCCTTACCATTAGAGTAATAATGAAATTTCGCTAAGTGTAACTTTAGCGACAAAAACGTATGACCAAACCGCTGTAAAAGACGGGTTTTACAGTATGCGGAGCGGGAAGTGGAATAAATTCCGACCAATATTTATTATGATTTATAATCAGCACATTTTATAAAGCTACCTCGTTAGTCTAGTGGTCGTAGCCGCTAACTGCCGAGCACAAAGTTCTGAGTTCGATTCCCAGGTCGGGCATTCCAAGTGTTATTGGGAGCTTTTCCATATGGAATTTGTCAGTAGCAGCCTGGAGTCTGGACTTTATTCCTGGTCGACGCCAAAAGACTCTCCCGCCTTTAAATTGGGGCTTCACCATTACTGGCGTAATTTTGTTATTCTATAGGTATATCTCAACCTATCCCTCGGGGGAATTCAGGCGTCAATTTATGTGTGCAACTAAAAGTATTTCCATGTTAGCGATTCTACACGCTACTGTTAGTAAATTTAATAATACTGTTTGTTGAATTTTATCGCAATAAAAACAAATTGTCAAAGGGATTCCACGTTAAAATTTCAATACTCTCTAATAATTTCAGTAAAATTTCTGCTATAAAATTTGTCTAAAGAGTGGATTCCACTTTATTGCAAACCAGTATTAAAAAAAAACAAAATTACGACTCGTTTGTTTTGAAAATAAAAATGGTGCTTTAAACAGTATTTTTAGGGTTCCGTAGCCAAATGACAAAAAACGGAACCCTTATAGATTCGTCATGTCTGTCTGTCTGTCCGTCCGTATGTCACAGCCACTTTTTTTCGAAACTATGCTGTTGAAACTTGGTAAATAGATGTATTTTGTGAACCGCATTAGAATTTTCACCCAAAATTAAAAAAAAAACATCAAACAACAAATTTTGGGGGTATACTTGAATCTGAAACTAAAAATGTTTTTTTTCCTCGGACCCATACGTGTGGGGTATCTATGGATAGGTCTTCAAAAATTATACTGAGGTTTCTAATATCATTTTTTTTCTAAACTGAATAGTTTGCGCGAGAGACACTACCCCCCCCCCCCCTCTGTAACTTCTAAAATAAGAGAATGATAAAACTAAAAAAAAATTCGTGTGTGGTGTTCTCTACTGGATACTGGATTGTTCCTAACATAATTGTGTAATGTATGGTGATGTGGCAGTACTTAATTTAATTACCATGTAAACTTCCACCGATTTTTTTTTTTTTAATTTGAACTAGATCTAGTAAGTAGAAGTACGGAACGCTTCGTGCGCGAGTCCGACTCGCTCTTGGCCGGTTTTTTTACTATTGTATCTTCTACCCGACTGCGGCGATGCCCAAGAGGAGGGCTTATTAACAATAATGCGACGTCAATTTAGATACGTCATTAAATTTAACATTTTAAAGTTGTTATCACAAACCTTTATACTCAGTTAAAATAATTCAGTTAGTAAAATGTCCCTTATTTCTGTTGTTTCAAAATTCTTAGCAAATCACATAACACCCCGTCATCAGCCGAAAATTACTGCTATGATCTAAAAAGGCTCATTTTAATACAACCCGTAATATCCAGTAACCACTTTCGGTAACCGATTTACTATACTGGTATCGGATTTTTTTTGTTATAATTAGTTTTTTTTATATTTTTTTAATACTGTTTGACTTCCAACAGATGAAAAAACATGTCATGCTGAAACATGTCATGCTGTCCCTTATTCACACTTCGTTGACGGATAGAGAAAGCCTAAGACATAAAGTCTGTCTTTGTACATTTGTACCTGAAGTAAATAAATCGATCCATTTAAATCCCTTCTAAAAATAATCGCCGCCTTTTCTCTGACGCCAGTCCTACCACTCCCTATACCTATGTATATAAGCACCTATGACTTACACTTTCGCACTGTTTTTCTAAAACATTGCGGGTGACAGAGTTGACGGGGGTCGGTTCTGTAAAAAAGTGGTGGAAGGTACGACACAGATGTTCCATTATACGTCGGGAGAGGGTTGACTCTTGTCTTTGTGTCCACGAGTTTTTGGGTGTTCGTGCTAATGTAAATTTAATTTGGGTAGAAAGTCGATCTCGAATGGAATTTTAAAGAAGTATGGGGCGGTGTTTATTTTTTTAGGATCGGGTTCTTTTTGTCGTACGATAAATTGGGGTTGAAGGAATCGTCTTGGTGTGGAAGTTGCTTTGAAAAAATTCTAACTAATATCCTCTTCTAACATTGAACTATCTTTAATCACACCTAATCCTACTTATATTTAAATGTGAAAATTAAGAAATTGGATGTTAATTACTTTTTCAGGTATAAACTACTGAACACATTTTTATAAGACTCCAGTATGTATTAAAGCTAATGCATCAAAATAACTGATACAGTCTATAATGTATATTCATGTTCTTTATTGTACACAAAACATACATATACAGACAGCTTATGTACAAAAATATGTACAAAACCCCATAATTGGGTTCTCCTACAGCAAACCTTAGTGTCGTAGAGATTGGGAGTGATTTGGTTAAGATATTGGAAGAAGTTCTAATTCCACGCGGGTGGAGCCGTGAGCAGCAGCTAATATAATATTAATCACTTTTAGATACACTACTTAACACAACAAGAACCCAAAATAGCCCTAAAAATTCGGGACAGACTTACCAGGTATTATCGTGTCACATTTTTCCACCAAGCTTGCTAAAGATTAAAACTTCGTCACAGTTAATACTCATACATATCTTGTGACAAATCCCACACACGAGCGTCGCTAAAAGCTCAAACTCGACTCTAATACCTCTACACTTAACTCCCACGAGAACATTAGTATTCCTACACCATTCTTTCAACAGTACTAAAAACAGTAAGTAAAGCAATTTCGTTGTGAAGTATTTACCACATGAGAGTACTCGTATACTAAGGATGCTTACTGACTGAGCATTTATTTATGCGATTTACTCATGATTTAGCCGTAGTTAACTCAGCGTTGTACTCTACGTTTCTTGCAGTATAATGGTGGGATCAAACAGTAACTTGCCACTGTTGATACTGTTATTAAAAACGTGCGGTATAATGCAGCGTGTTTTACGATCCCAGCATTATACTGCAAAAATGGTGATGTACAAGTATAACGCCGTGTGTACATAGAACAGCCTTAAAGTATAACCAGAGTTAAGTATCACATCATCACATCACATCATCAGCCTATTAATGTTCTCACTGCTGGGACACAGGCCTCCTCTCTATGAGAGGGAGGCCGTAATCCACCACGCGGGCCCAGTGCGGGTTGGTGGATGTCACATGTCTTCGAATTTTTGGTTCTAGGACAAGCCGGTTTCTTCTCGATGTTTTCCTTCACCGTTTTGAGAGCAGTGGTGATGAAATAATTTACACAAAGTAAAGTGAGTTAAGTATATACATACCTATATATATATGCAAATGGTACATGTAGTTTAAATGTTTGTAAATGCACCCACGATACAGAAATAAATTCCTAGTATGGGGTAACGTTGATATTTTTTTATATGTGAGAACCATGTTCCTATTTATCAAATGAATGAATTTACATGTTAGTGCTTGTAATACTTCATATATATACGTTGTATAGTAGTATTAGTTTGGGTGCATCGTCCTCACGTATTTGAATGAATGCACATGTTGTAAAACACTTTTTTTAAAAGATTAAGTATGGAGTTTCTTGTCCGTTCTTCTCCATAACAAGCTACTTTTCCGAATGGATGGCCTAATCGAAATAAAGAAGTTTTTGTTTGTTTTGTAACCGCGAGTGCGGTTACACTATAAAAACATGACAAATATACCTAAATGAAACACCGTGAAAATCCGCTCAGTCAGCAAAATCTCTAACATGGACACATTAAGTAAGAACTCTTTAAGTCCTGCCCACGAGAGACTTATACTTAATCTGATGACTCTTATAGATCATATTATGGCTGTCTTTGACTGTGCTCCTCTTAATCTTTATATCTATGACGATATTAGACAGTGGCGGACAAAATTAATAGGCATTTCTTATTAATGTATTAGATTTATCAAAGTCTTTGACAGTTTAGAAATGTTTTAGTGCTTAAAGCACTGTTATAAATTGTGACGTATTATGTTGAGTTATGAATGGATCTCAGGTTTTTGTACAGTGTGATTTAAGCTACCTATTGTTCTAAAAGAAGTAGCATTTTCATTTGAATTATATTACAAGGGAGAAAAAAATGTTTGTTACAGGGAATAACACCGTTTTGGTCTTATTTTCTGAGCCACATTAAAAAAGTAACTAAAATTACTCTAAAACGATTATTGATTTTCCTTAATTATTTATCGTTAAACAATGCGAGGTTTTCCTTTTTATATTACTTTATTATAAGCGGAATCCTTAAGATAGTTTCATCCCGACGGACGTGAAATTCTAGAATTCTTAACAGAAAATACTTAGCACATCTTCATTAATGTCTTAATTATAATAGTACCGCTAACTAAAACCGCAGGTAATTAGCTTCCCAGTGAAATATTTTTATTAGCACCGGAAATTCAGCTGCTCTTAAAGTGGATCATTTATTTTGCACGCCATTGTACTAAACACCGAGGCACTTAGCCTTGCACATAATCTTCTTAACGTTCGCTACGTACTTATATAAATAGTTGATATTCGGAATATTACTGAAATTCAAGTGTGTATGTAATAGTTTTACTAACCCTCGCCGGAAAAAGAGGGGTGTTATAAGTTTCACGGTTCACGGTCACTCTTTCGTAACGTTACACAAATAAAGGTTAATAGCTTATTCGTTGTTTTCAAATAACTTCTGAATTCCAACTCCTTTGCTCTGCTCGACTTAATCATTTCGACCGCTATCCACTCATCTGTCCCCGTACCATGTCGTGTGAAAACTATCATAGTTCGACTGTAAAAAAGGGACAGATGTATACAAGTCACATTCATCTATCCCTTATAAAAAAAAAAAAAAAAAATATTTCATTGCAGACTCAAAGGTCCATAGTTTTGTTAGTATTACAAATTACTTAAAAACTATGTTAGTAACACACTTAGACAACACATTTTATTTATATTTATATTGTTAGTACACAATACTTACAGACTATGTTAGTAACAAAACAAAACAATCAATTCATGTATCTGTTGCGCTCACCTGACACACCAGGCACATGCACGTGTACATGTACCCAGTGCGCCATGATAGCGCAACAAGGCTTATCATGGATGACCTTCAGAATGCTGTTGGGGCTCCCACGCACTCTGCGCATCATGGACGCAATCCTTTTTCGTAGGATGGTATTGAAACCATCCACACGTGTTTCGGCAAAGATCCCTGACGCGCTGCAGATGCACACTCAAAATAACCTTACTCTAAAGCTTATGGTCACCCCCCTGTAGGTTGTTCTTTGTTGACTTTGATCGATTTTTTTCGTTGTGAAGTTTTTTTCAAAAGGGATTAAATATTAGCATCTAAAAAAATCCTATATGTCACGATAAATTCAGAGAAATGAGTAATATTTGGTAGTTACAGTACTTAATTAAAATATTAATAAAACAAACTTTTACAAACAAGCACTGTAGCTATGCATGCATTGTCATCTTAACCAAACGTGTTTGTAAAATTTCAGTTCAATCAGTGTATTTTAAACTATTTTAATAAAAATACAGCTGCAAGATTTGACTCATCCTTCCTTACAAGTCAAGTTGTAATATAAGCTTGTAAATAGTACTTTAAAATACAATACTTTTAATTATATTATACTAATATAATATAATATAACAAATATAATATAATAGCATACGGCTTCAATTATTATAATAACTAGAGTATATACACGTAGAACAGAGCAATTTTACATAGACAAAACAAGTTGATTGAAATCTTGACACTGTAGAAATCGGCGATGTAAATTTTTTTTGGAATGCATTTACTTGAAAGAGCAATTTAATCTCCTTTACAAACTCGATCCATAGCCACTTGAGCGGTTTTTATTCGCATCTAATATGTTTTCAATGCACAATTCTGCGACAAGGGTACTGAACTTTAGGGTATTCACCTTTGCTTTAATATATTTAATTCTACTAAAATATATGAACATTTATATAGAACGTATGCCCATGCGTAGGTGAGGATTATTACAATATAAATGGTTGCAAAGCGACTACAGTTTTTAGGGTTCCGTAGACAATGAGGAACCCTTATAGTTTCGCCATGTCCGTCCGTCTGTCCGTCCGTCCTTAACTAACAGACTTTTAGTACCAGAAAGTGCGTATAATTTGGCAAGGATATGCATTTTAATTACGCCAACAAAGTAGTAAAATAAAAAAACGAAAAAAAAATCTGCTTGTATAAGTAAAGTACGGGGACGTATTTGTTTTTAACCCCCGCCGGAAAAAGAGGTGTGTTATAAGTTTGAAGTGTGTTGCTGTGTATCTGTGTGTCTGTCTGTGGCATCATAGCGACTAAACGGCTGAAACGATTTTAATTTAGTTTTTTTTGTTTGAAAGGTGATTTTGTCGAGAGTGTTCTTAGCTATGTTTGAATAAAATCGGTTCAGCCGTTCAAAAGTTATGGGCGTTTTACTGTTTGAAGCGGGGTGTTTTCGCAAGATAAATGTGTCGGGGGTTTTTGAAATTTTGAAATTTTACTTGTTAGGTATTTTGCTTATTTTCTTAGTTTACCTAAAAATAAAAAAAAAGAAGTTAAGAACTTCTAGAATGTACCTGGAAAAGTAAAAAAATTGTTTATTGATGTATGAGGACAACAGTTTTCGAATGGCAAAAATAATTTTAGAGTAATGTTCAGTGCTTTCTTTGTTTATGCACGTTAGTAATGTTACTTATTTATTTTGGTTGAATGGAGCTGTTTATACGATTTATACTGTCGATTTTTATTTTTATTTTTCTTCGTCTTGTCCACCTGCATTTATTTTTTGGAACAAAATATTATTAATTTGAGACTAGTTGGCGCCCACAACTTCGTCTGCGTGGAAATCACTTCAATATCTGTAAGTTATGGCTTTTGTTACTCTGATAAAAATTTACAAAAGCAAAAAGTTCTGTTTCATCAAAATCCTTATAGATTTTGCGTAAAAGAGTAACAACTTTCATTCATCCATCATGTATTGTTTTTTTTTTATTTTCAAGGATTATTTTATTTCAGATTCATGTGCAACTAGGATTGGTTTTTTTTAAAGTAAGCCTATATATTCTATACATGGAAAGCAATTAAGGCCTAGTGGTTAGATGTGGCAGGATTTTGTGTAATTTATTTCATCACCACTGCTCTCAAAACGGTGAAGGAAAACAACGTGAGGAAATCGGCATGTCCTAGAACCAAAAATTCGAAAACATGTTTCATCCACCAACACATCCACATCCACAGGACCCAGGTGGTGGAGTAAGACCCATTTCTTATTTATTTATTTATTAGGGACAAAAAAACAGTTACATGTTAAAGTTTAAATAAAACTATAAGTAAATAATAAATTGGCAAACATATAACCCACACCATTGTCCACGGATTAATATATGAACAAATAGGAAACGGAAGAGTATCGTTCAACGCATTATTTTTTCTTAGATTATGGATTATGGAGATACAATATTTATTGCCAGACATTTAAACTTTTTACTCGAAAGGGATAAGATATCTATGTCCATGAAGTGTGTGTTATAGGTTTCCACAAGCTGACGAAGTGGCACCCGTGCCCCGGCGTTAGTCTTACATGAATCCACATGGAACAACCGGGGCACGTGGGCCGCCCTTCTGATAACATTTCGGGGCACTGTATAGCGTAACTTATTTGTGATTTCAATACAATCGAATCTATTGCTACACAGACCATGCAGCATCATGGCCACCAAAAGTAAGCGCCGAGACTCTAAACTTACTATATTATATCGCTGTAACAACTGTGTGTATGGAATCCTCGAATGATAACATCTATAGTTCATTGTGCGTAGAAACTTTTTCTGCACGACTTCTAATTTAATGTTATATTTGTGGTAAAACGTTTTCCAGATAGGAACGGCGTATTCTAATTGAGACCTTATTAAAGTTTTGTATAATACCAAAAAGGTAGAGGGTCGCACAAAGTCTTCAGAGGCTCTCACGACAAAACCATACATTTGAAAGGCTTTATTTATTATGTTTTCAATATGCAAGTCAAAATGCAGACACGAATCAATAGTTACACCAAGGTCACGAATGGATTCTACTATTTTTAATTGTTGGCTATCCAAAGTATACTTAAAATTTAATTTATTTTTGTTTTTAGTAAATGATATACTGTGACATTTTGCAAGACTAAGAGAGAGTTTGTTGTCTATACAGTAGGTATTAAGTCTGTCAAGATCCTCTTGAAGCAGTAGGCAGTCATCAATTTTTTGACAGTATTTATAAACTTTCATATCATCTGCGTACAATAAGAAATTCGCATTAATAAAACAATGTTTTATATCATTTATAAACAAAATGAAAAGCAAGGGCCCCAAAATGGACCCTTGAGGAACACCGGATTTAACAGCCACAATCTCAGATTCAAACCCATTAATAACGACCTTTTGTGTCCTGTTATAAATGTATGATGCAAACCAACGAAGTAAGTTGCCACGGATTCCGTTGAAGGCGAGCTTTTCCAAAATAATTGTGTGATCCACCTTGTCAAAAGCCTTCCGAAAATCAGTGTGCACAGCGACTACCTGGACCCTCTTGTCCATATTTTCAAAAAGAAAGTTTGTAAAAATCATAAGATTGGTCGTAGTCGACCGCCGTTTGACGAACCCATGTTGTTCCGATATAATAAGGCCATGAATTTTGGGGTACAGAGCGCCGTGTACCAGCCTCTCGAAAAGCTTCGACAAGGTGGAAAGAATCGATATGGGGCGGTAGTTTTCTACATTATTTTTATCTCCACTTTTATAAACAGGCGTTATAAATGCTCGCTTCCACACGGTAGCAAAGACACCTTCATGTAAGCATGTATCGAAAATTAAGTGCAACACAGTACTGATGTTATCGGCCGTTTTAATAAAGAAGGTAGGTGGTATACCATCGGGGCCAGCGCCCTTAGATGGGTCCAATAATTTGACTGCACCATGTACAGCTTCTTTTGTGAGGTAAATATCCGATATACATATTGAGCTATCCTGGCATATATTTGAGGGTTCCCAATTATCAGGATCGAAAGTGGACGTTTCATAGACAGAAGCAGAGAAAGTAGAAAATAAATTACTAATATCAGTAGGGCTATCAGACGAGGCATTTTTAAGGTACATATTATCTGGATAGTTAGCCTTGCCCTTTCTGTTAGATACAAATGTCCAAAAGTACTTTATATTTTTAGGTATACTGTCTTCGATTGAGTTAATATAATTTCTAAAACAAATAACAGATTCATGTTGAAATCATTTACGGTAACCCGAGAAGTGATTATAGTCGTACAAGTTATGGTACTTTTTCCATTTAATCCAGGCACGTTCTTTATTTTTAATGATACGTATTAAAGAAGGTGTAAACCAGATAGGAAATTGTGAATTTTTAATTCGAGTAAATGGAGTGTGTTGTCTTATTATTCCGTGTAGAATATCGTAAAAAGTGCTGACAGCCTGTTCAGCGGACAGATGGGCGAGATTGTTTTCCCAGTTTATAGAACTAAGATCCGCATTAATATCAGAATATTTCCTCCTCTCTCAGAGAGGAGGCCTGTATCCCAGCAGTGGGACCATTAAAAGGCTGTTGATGATATGTACATATAATATATATGTGCTTGCAATAATTCTATCTTCTTTTTTTTAATTTATTGTGCTTCCACTATAAAATAAGTCTCTTTGAAGTTTCAGAGGTGATACAGGCTTTCCTAGTTTAAGAGTTAGGGCAGTACTTCGATTTAGAATTTGTTTTAATTACAGATTTTCATAAATAAATAAATTTAAATACATACTGTAACCTTACCTACTCTACCTATTCTACGTTAATAAAATTAAGATAAAATAAGGGTTATTAATATTAAAGCTATGAAAATAAAAAGGATATTGAGTATAAAAACTATGGGCCGGCTTCGCACGACGTGGGTTGCTTGAGTTAGGCAGCTAACCAGGCAGCAGGACGGGCAGGAATACGTGGAATGCTCGAGGTAGGCAGGTGAGCAGGCACCTAGACGGACAAGCAGGCAATCGGGCAGGTAGGCAGGTGAGCAGATACCACGGGTAGATGGTCAAGGCAGGTTATCGGGTAGGTAGGCAGTAGAATAGGTAGCAGGACGGATAGACCGGCAAACAAGTAAGCAGTAGGCACCAAGGCGTTTGGAGGCCAGCTATGACTCAATACGCCAAACAGCGAGGCCTTTGATGCCAAAACATGACCGTTGAGGGAAACGTTCTAGGAAATAATGCTCTCTTTAGGGAACCACACACAATATATTTAATTGGAGCACTTCTAAGTAAAGAAGACTTTAAGAGACTAATAGAGAGAATAAGACTTGAAGAAAGTAATACTTTACACAAGCTAGAAATTTACAGTTTTGATAGTTTTCAGAATGGAAAACACACTTGGTATTTATAATACTCAGTTGTCAATCGACTTTCGGCGTTCAGCGTTCAGATTCAAAACTAAAAAGCAGACGCCCGTTTTTTTTCTCAGTCTGTCATCTCTTCTAAATTTTAAATTCAAATCTCAATTAAGAAATCAAGACCAGAACGAATAAGAAACGGTTTACAGAGCGGTGGGGGGACAGTTTGCCGCTGCCCTTATAATAATGTACAACTAGCTTAAGGAATTTCCATGGTACCGACATGATATATTCTTAAGCCATAGACATAACATATGTCTATAGCTTAAGAAAATAAAATAGACAGACAGACGAAAATATCAAAGTATAAAATATTCCAAGATTTTACAAATTAGCAACATAAAATAATTTGAAGATATTTAATCAATCAGGGATAACTAAAAATATGCTTTTCAGGTGATAACAAAACCAAAGAATACATAATAAATAGTCACATGACTTGATACAATATCAAAATATATGAAGGTAGGTTTGTATAGTGTTATAAAACGTAAGTAGACTAAAATATATGGAATGACTACAACAATACCCAAACCTTCGCGATTATAATATGCAAGAGAAACTCAAGCTATTAAGATAATACCTGGTTATTAGTCGATAAGAGTCTTAATAGATCTGGCAACCCAGCCCGTTTGAATCTCTCTTTTTAATTACTGGGTAAATCATAATTTGATCCGAGGAGAATTTGTGCTGGACAAAGGTCTCTACAAAAATTCGTCAAACTGTATATTTATAAGCTCTTTATTAAGCTATGTGTTTGAATTCTGTTTATATGTCATCGAATCAGTGGAGTATTGATTGTAAAACCCAGTAAACCTCTAAACCCAGTCAACTTTAAGTCAAGAGTGAATAGGTTTCTTCGTTTCTTCTAGGCAAGCGTGCTACATCGTCGACTACATCATCGCTTACCATCAGGAGAGATAGAGTTCAAGCGAAAGGGAATCAAAAAAAAAACTGTTATTTTTCACCAGTCGTATAATTATAGGTTCTGCATGTTTGAATTGTCGTTTCTACGGAAAATTGTTGTTGTAAAACCTATAAGTTAAGATAAACATTTTTAATTTTTGTTTACTGCGGGAAACCTTCAAAAGGCGCCTGGCAATTTGGGGAAAAGACCAGGGAGTGTGGAATTATTACCTGACTAAAACCATCCTGATGATAGGCATTAGCACGTAGAAGGGACCCCGTGACCTCTTAAAAGACCACCCCGGAACCCCCTCTGTGCAACGCCTTCCCTAGGGAGATTAATAAAGCACCTCCCTCCTAGACTCCTGTGTGTCTATCTTAGTTTTTGTCTTAACTGGTTAAATTCCGTAATAACCGAAGCAATTAAAAAACCATTGTGTCTCGCGTGGATTCACATTTCAGGCATTCAAGGGTTTAACTAACTTTAGTCAATTCATAATAGAAATATCAGTTTCTATGACAAAAAAACTATTCATTTTCCTTCTGTAGGCATAGTATAACTATTATTCTGCATCTAGGTTGCCTATATCCAAGCAAAAACAGCAACATACTCAAGGCTAGATTAATAATATTCCACAGTTTCCCTCGTTAATGACGGGCACACTCGTTCCCTAACAGTACTGTTGCATCTAGTCGCATATCTGAAGTTAGACTACCACTTGAGACGGTAGCTGGACGCCAAACAATGGATGTGCTGTGATTATAGTTGCAGAAGGCCCAATCAACTGTTGTGATGTTTTGTTTGGTTTCAATATAAAAACACAGAAACACGAGATCGTAAAAAATAAGTACACACGTAGAATTTTCTGTTACTCTAGATTCTAGATGCTTTTACCTGCACGTCTTTTTACAACGTTCTCACATTATTATAATTATGTAATTTGCCAACAAGAATGATGTTACCAAATACTTGTTACTAAATTTTATTGATGAAAAAGATGATTTTCATTGTTTTTTTTTTTCCATGAGCCCCTCTGGATGCATGTCACATCCTTCAACTCAACTCCATCTCGAATCATCAAATTTACAGTTACAGCTTTTTAAAATATATTTCCATTAATTGTGGGTGTTTTGCGTTCGAAGTCGAATGGACCGAATGTCCTTCAAACTGACCTAAATACGGACTTTTATCCCTCAAGAATCACCACCATGACCGTTAACGTGTTGTCCGTATTCAGCTTATTTTACACTAGATCTGGTCAACGTCCACCTGCACGTCCACCTATCCATGTGGATCTAACTGCATCTGCCAATAAATGATCCCAATTCTTTTGTACTTCTTCTTCTGCCGAGCATTGCCCACTTTAGGTGTAGTCGGCTCTTCTTATTTTTTGACGCCATAACAATATGTCCTAGGTTTTCGGGTCGGATAGTTATTCCTCCAACAGGGGTTTTGTCAGGCTAGCCTAGTCCACCACGTAGCCGGAGTCGTCCTCTACCACTCTTATGTTCAGGTAGTTAAAATGCTTTCTGCACTACGTATTCGCCGTATCTTCGCATGACGTGGTCATACCATCTGAAACGGATATTGGTTAGTTTCTCTGTTATAATACTTTGAAACTACCACTGATAATTATGCTAGTTTCATACTCTGTCCAGTCTTTATCAGTCATACCAATTCTTTAGTACATACAAAGTTTATTAAATTCACTTTTTGTATCAACTGATCCTTCTCCTCTCCCTATGTGGCAGCATGCAGAATGTCTGCCCGGAGATGTATCTCACAGGTCGGGCGATACATTAACAGTGAGAAATGTTCATGTGCACTGCGATGTTCATTGAAATAAATAAACGTGCACACTCATGGCTCCTGAATTGTATATAGTATAGTGTAGATTTGCCTCCAGGCGTATATTGGGATGAATTAAGTGCTGACTATGACTGGTGGGGTAGACGTGTTCTTGAGTGTAGACCACGAATAGGTAAGCGTAAAGTGGGATGGCCGCAAGCGAGGTGGTGCGATGATCTTCGCGGGGTGGCTGGTGCGCTTCGCATCCAGTGGATTCCCGCATCCTTAACCAGGTCATCCGTCCACCAAGAAAGAGCTCTGCCAACGCTGCGTCTTTCAGTTGGTTGATCTCTTCAGAAATGAAGAGACTTCTATGCTCTCTTTTTAGGCTGTTTAAGTAGTACGATTTCCTGAAAAATCAACTTTGATGAAACTACAAGAAAACTTTCGTTGTAACGCATACCTAACTACACCATATTATTAAGAACTTTGTCCCAGCGAGTGCGGCTGCCATTACATGAAGTTGAATGCAAAAATATTAACCCGTTGGGAGGCTCGGGCGGTCAACTGCGCCCTCTATTCACATGGCGTAATACTTGCCTCATACATATTCAAGCTTTGGAATTGTTTGGTGTTGAACTAAAGCTGGCAACTTTTAATATACCTAAAGAAATGCATATATATAACAGCATCATTTTATTTTTTCCTGTCGTAACTTCTGAGCGAGTCAAAATAAATAAATAAATTGTTTCTTTCATATTGATGTTTTTTATACCTACAGCATATAAATATCAATATTATTCTTAACTTAAAAGAAGTTTTGTCTTAAAAAATAAACAGACTTTTTTTCTGAATGGCATTTATCTTTTCGAATAAAATAGAACAAAAAAAAACTACTTTTGAGCAGCTTACCTTTAAATTTCGACATTTTCTCCTAGATAAGTAAATTAAAAATTCTCTTTAAAATGTTTTACCTCAGTGTTACTTGGTGTTGGTTTTAAGCACTTAGTTCTAATATTAATGCTAGGTAAAGAACTTTAAGAGCACTTAGCGACATTAGTCACGGTCTAATACCGCTAACAAAATCTTGCATCAATCTTTGAATTTGTGTTTTGCTTTGTGGGTAAAAGCTGTGTTTTTGGAATGATGGACAAACGTACATGCTATCGTTCTGGCTTATTCCAGACTTGATTGGAAAGCTATATGGATTCTGTATTACTACTTGTCAACTTAAATACTTTAATAACGTTATGCATGTCATGAACATTATGAAAAATCTTTACACCTTATAATTTATATGAATATCTGAGGAAAATATAAACTAACGAAAACGATCGAACTCGATCCTTAACTACTAGAAGTATGTAAGGATCGTAGCAGATGGCGTTCTGTGGTTTCTTGCCCCATGGGAAAAGGCGTGAGTTTATTTATGTATGCATAAAAACTAACGTGCGCGAAAATAAATTCAAGCGCGAGTCTTATACCGATGGCGGGACTCACTGCGTATCCCTAAACAAACTTTTGAACTGAATTTTCATAATTTTACATTCTTTGCAATAAATAAGGAGATCAAAGTCAAAGTCAAAGTCAAATATATTTATTCAATTAGGCCAATAAACGGCACTTTTGAACGTCACATAAATTAAAATTTACAAGTAATAAAAAAAAAAAAAAAAAAATCTACCGTTTATTCGGAAAGTAGATTGTTATGGAGAAGAACGCACAAGAAACTCCATACTTACTCTTTTTAAAAAAAAAATGGTGTGATAACTGGAGGGATAATTATGTATGTATTTGTTTTCTTTTTGGGTGTTGTTGGAAGGTTGCAATTACGATGGTTTTGTTTTACATAGTGAATTAGTTTAAAGTAAAATTTCAAAGTCACATTTGTGTTTTGTGTAAGGTAGATATGGTACTTATTTTAGGAAAAAAACATGTATGCATCTTTCCCACACTTGCGAAGCCGGGGTCATTAGTTACTTGAAAAACTTTATACGAACTCATAACAGATAAGGAGCTCCTCTTTAGAATTTGCTACGGGCTAGATAGGTTATAACTATGTAGAATAATTAATACTGTTTATTTACTATGTCTGACAATCATAAGATCTGGAGGCGTACTATGGCAAAAAGCTAACCCCACACAGGCTGAATTAAGTAGGGGCCGGAAGGTACTCCTAACAAATTAAAAAAATAGATTTTAGGTATTATTTATATTAAACGCCTCGGTGGTATATTGGTCGCAAGCGCTACACTGAGCATGATGTCCTGGCTTAAATTCCTTCTCCATAGCAGCCAGCCCAGAGACTGAATTTGTGCTCGGGTGATGGCTATTGCTATTGTATTGGGTCGCACCTTAATCCGGACTCAAACATAGGACTAATATTTACTAAAAGGTACACATCTGCTTACCCTACGGGGACTACAGGAGTGATGTGATGTGTATATAAAATGTGATAATTATTAACAATGACGTATAAGAACCCATTACCTGTACAATACTATGACTACATTGCGGTTTGCAGCAAAGCATATTTTTCGAAACCAAAACCGTAGTTCATTGAAGTATTCGCCAACTAAAACCAAAACTTCCCACGCCTTTACCTTTTTAGGATAAGGGTAAAGAAAGGTTACTGACCTTACAACGCAAATATAATTTCCCTGAAGCCAACAAAGGTCAAATGGCAATTATTTTATGTCAAAACTATAGACAGGCCATTCATTTTAGGTTATTGGCAATTTTAATTTGAGAACATATTCTTAACAAAATGGTTATAAAAACTGTTTTGGGAGATGCTCATTGCTGTAATTACTTTTTTAGGTAAACTTAGGGCTGATTTTTAACCCCCGCCGGAAAAAGTGGGGTGTTATAAGTTTCACGTGTGTTGCTGTGTATCTGTGTGTCTGTCTGTGGCACCATAGCGCCTTAACGGATGAACCGATTTTGATTTAGTTTTTTGTTTGAAAGGTGATTTTATCGAGAGTGTTCTAAGCTTAATGTTTGAATTAAATCGGTTCAGCCGTTCAAAAGTTATGTTTTCGCAAGATAAATGTGTCGGGGGTTTTTAAATTTTGAAATTTAAAAACACTCTCGACAAAATCACCTTTCAAACAAAAAAAAACTAATTTTAAATCAGTTCATCCGTTTAGGCGCTATGATGCCACAGACAGATACACAGATACTCAGCAACACACGTGAAACTTATAACACCCCTCTTTTTTCGGCGGGGTTTAAAAATCATCTGTTTTGAAACACTATGCATACTACAGTCGTAACACTTCTAAACACATTTGAATCAACGTCATTTTCAAAGTTCGAACGTAAACAAAAACAAAACAAAACACCTTTTGTTTCACAAACAACCCAAATTGCAAGCAAAAAGACAATAAAATCAGATTACGATCAAAGTCTTTGGGCCCAATTCCAATAAATCTTGACTCAATTTGGTAGCAACTGTGTGACTGACACACTTCAAAACTGACGGACGACCGTTTTCCTGTTGGATGCGGGACCCTAAAATGTTAAGGTGTGGTTTTGATGTTGCGACCGCCTTTTATGGTATTGGCTGTTATTGTCTTGTTATCTAGTAGTTAAGATTTCATGAGGTTTCTGGGTGTGAGGAATAACTTTTTGGTTGGATAGGTTTGTCTCTTAAAAAAACGGTTACTTTCTAAAACATACTCTTAAGTAACGGCTAAGATAAATTTTTTACAATGCATGTCCTCGAAAAGTGCGGTTTTCCAAGCAGCCAAACTGTGCGGAAAGTGCCACTTTTTTTCACTAGTGCTTTTTACTTTCCTGTATTTTTTTAATTTTTAACTCCAACGTCAGCCCGACGCATAGAGTTTTTATTATTTGAGAAAAGTTTAAAAAAATAGTTATGTACAGATTATCATTCATTTAAAAGGTAGAATAAAACTAATACTTCATTTTAGGCGTTTTTAATTACTCTATATTTAGATTTTGATCAATAAATTAATTTTAAATATTAATTAAATATGTTTGGCAGAACGTATATTTTGCTCGTGCCTTATTGCGTTACGATGTGACAGCTATTTGCACATGCGCAGTAGATATGCCCGAGGAACTATTAGTTAATCTGTGGATATGCTGAACGCGCTTGAATAAGCCCGCCATTTTATTAATTTCCTTTTTTTAATTTATTTATTTCCTCGCACAATGCATAGTAAAATGTTGTATGATACACGTACGTAAGATGATTTCCGACGAAAAAACCATTTTCGAAAAACCATGTGTCGATTTATCCACTCACTCGCTTCGCTCGCTCGTGAATAAAAATGCCACTCATCGGAAATCACCTACCTTCCGCACTTGTAGCATAAATAACTATTTTAATAGCATATATTTATTATTGATTAATTTATATTATTTTATGAAAATGGTTTTTTCGTATGACTAATAATATTGCTTTAAAAGATAACAATTCGATATTTTTCCGCTTCTTTTGCATACTCTTCCAATACGACTTGGATTTTTAAATATTTTTACACAGAAAATTTGATGTTCAGAACTTCTTCTTAACCTACATAGTATATGTAAATCAAAAAATGTTTTGCAAAAAAATCTGTACAAAAGGAGGTCCAATATTGTTATTCTGGCACCGAGCCACACGGTCAGTACCGCATTAACATTGGAGAATACTATACTATAAGCTCAATCAATCAATTGCGAGATTTGACCAACACATACTAACATATTAGGCAAGTTAAATAGAAGCTTGTAAAAGAGGAAAAAGTACTGTAATTAGTACACTGCACTATATTTATAAAAACTGAAGTAAAAAACTAGGCTTATGAAAAACACAAAATAGAGAAATCTTCTTTAGCAAAGGATAATATGAATTGTAATCGACCTTAGTTAAATCAGTGTTCATCTTTCCCATACCCAAATTCTATTTCTACTTGGATCCATATCAAACAAATCGCCTTTCAAGTAAAACACGATTGAAACAAAACGTCTCGACCAACGACTTTTCATTCGACTTCGCTTTCCGAACTGAACTCTTAGAAGCAGCAATTATTCTGTAGTGTCGCAATCGCGGCATCGAAGAGGAAAAGACAGAGTTTTTTACTAATAGGAACAATAAAAGGCTTGAGTGGTCATTAATGTGAAGATTTTTACGGAACATGGAGGTCCAGGCTCGTAAAAATTGTTAACAGTAGTAAAAGAAGGGTGAATTGTGTAAGATTTATGGGTTACGTAAGGAGTTGTGTTGTGGTGATTTTTCTTGTGTTTAGTACTTTTTATTATTTATGGTATACCGGCTGAATTTTCAAGCTGGCGTGGGTGGCCAAACCCGAATTATGAGGCATAGTGAAAAACACTCAATGGAGTCACGAGACCGATTTTGATTAAAACTAAATCTACATTGTTGGATTAGAAAAAAAAACAAATCTAGCCAGAAATCTAAACCGTTGATTATGAAAAAAATACATTCTTTATTATTACACCATTCGATAAAACTTAACGTAAAGTAACATTCGACGTAAATTTATAAAACGCAAAGATGAACCAAACTCACAAGTGAAACTACACTAGCATTTCAAGTTGAACACAAACTCATTCCCTAGAGAAATATTATTTACAGAGTAAATAAAGTACTCCAGCACTCCCTGAAGCCTAGTTTCTTAGAAAACTCTAAACATTTAAGCACGTAGACCGAGGAAATACAGTCTAGAAGAAAGACTACATAGATCTCGTCTAACCTTAAATGACACGCCTTTTTTATTGTTTATGGACTCGCGCTTGACCTCTACCTCACCTGATGGTAAGCGATGATGTGGGCGACGGTGAAGCACGCTTGCCTAAAAGTAACTTACTTATTCACTCTTAGACACCCAGGTTGTGGGTATCACGAAATACTGACTGTGGCAGGGAATGCCACTCCTAAGCTTTGCGCACAATGGAAGTATTCCCAAAACGTTTAATGCGTATGGGTGATATTTCCACCATGTACCGATTGAACATCGCCATAAGTCCGATGATGAAACAGGCTAGGTCTAACTACTAATTAGTAATGAATCGTCGACAGTTCCGTGAACAGTCTATATGACGTGTTGAATTATTGCGTCCATATTCTTAAATTGCTTGTATGCGTAAATGTGGTAGTGAGCGCGTCATTTCAGCATTTACGAGCTCTACCGTTCTATGAAAATATTGATGGCCCGTGCAATTTTAACAAAACTTAATAGCCCGAGTCGAGCCGCGCCAAGTCGATTTGCACGCGCCACGGGCGAACCCGCATCACCCATCACGCGGCGCGGTGGGCATTGAAGCTTCTGCGTCGCATAAATACTAGACAGAGCGAGGCACGCAACTCACCTAAAAAATAACGTGTTCAATAGCGCGAGCCCGCGCCTCTTCGAGTGGCTCGCGCTGCGCCTTTGCCATTACCGACATTTTGCGGATCGGACGTGCCATAACTCACCAGCCAGTGTCGCATCGCGTGCGCCATGGTCTGCACATGACGTGAAGCGTGAGTGGATGTGGCTGACTCGTGATATCATACGCAGCCGCCGTGAGAAGCCAGCTGGTAAAGTAATCGAAATCTTTTACAACGAAAAACGATCCTGCCACTTCTTTGCCTTTTCTAAGGGCATAGAAGTGTCAAGGCCATTCTATATGTCATGTTT
The DNA here is from genome assembly GCA_949775005.1 of Orthosia gothica. NCBI lineage: Eukaryota > Metazoa > Arthropoda > Insecta > Lepidoptera > Noctuidae > Orthosia > Orthosia gothica. The sequence goes on from OX459048.1 coordinate 28,743,086, forward strand.
AGTAGTGGCCGCAAAATAAACTACTAAACATGAGGCCCTGGGTTCTATTTCCGGGTCAGTCAAATGGTTATTGGGATTTTCAATCTGGAATATCTCATTAGTAATCCGTTGTCTGGCTTTGTGCCCAATTCATGGTAATAGGCTCACCCCCAATTACATGGCACTTAAACTTATCGTCATCAACCGACCATCATAAATAACAAGATTGGCGTTAAGGCTATCATTTGTATATCGTTGACAGTCGTTGCGGATTGTCAGAAGCCGGATATGAGACATCAGTATATCCAGTTGATATCGTATTACTCGGTGATATCGCCCTGGCAACCCAAACAAATAAATTTGAAGACGCCGAAAGAGCTCTAGAGGCAGGTCTAGATGTCCTTGAGAAGTATTATTCAGATAACGCTCTTTAACCGAACCCTTCAAAACCACAGGCATGCGCTTTCCATCTTCGCAGCAATTCAGCTAGACGCACTCTGAACATCAATAGGCAAGGAACCCCCATTGATCACTGCAGTAACCTGACCTACTTTGATGTTATCCTTGACAGAGCACTGTCTAAAAACCAAGAACAAAATCGGGTCCTGCAACAACTTACTCAGGCGCCTTACATCAACCACCTGGGAGGCTTTAACTCACGTTCTTTGAACTACCGGCCTAGCACTCTGCTTCTCAACAGGCGAATATGCATGTCCAGTGTGGCACCGTTTCGCCCACACCGAGGATGTTGATTTTGCTCTAAACGAAACATGCCTTACGATCACCAGCTGCCTTAAACCAACCTGGGTCAGCGTACTATACCCCACAGCCAGGTTAGCACCTCCACACATGCGAAGGGAAGTTGTGAGTGCAGTCGAGAAACAGGAGCGTGACACAATGCACCTACTATTAGGTGCACAACTACCGACGCAACGGCTGAAAAGCAGACACAGCTTCCTGAAATCGGTGGGGAACTACCGAACTGTCAGAGGACCCGGCCGATGCCCGCTACAAACTATTGCAAAACATTTTCCCCCACCTACTCAGTATTTACCACTAAGCGAGCATCTTCCCGCAGGGTCGGTGGAAGTCCCTAAACCACCACAGAACCCAAGTTGGAATTTGAAACAGCAACCTGGCAAAATGCTCGCTTGGTGATAAATACATGCTTGTTCATGCTGTGCATCCAAAAACCAAAACTGTTTACACTACATGCTCTTTCTAAGACAGTGAAGATAGAGATAGTCTAAAAACCATCTTAACCCGAGTCTACGTTTAACCTTAAACCAATTCAAAAACGTTCAACCTACAAGTACGAAATTAACAAAACTATCAATCTTAGATACCGTCATCCAATAAAGCCATTGTCAGGGACGTCACCGTTTGAAAAATGTGCGAATCCGGCTAGGGGTGTCCCTGGTAGACGTAATCAATCAATGAGAGAAATTGAGACCGCTTTGATATGCGCGGCCCTAAATTATAAGAGATAAGTGTCTATTTATCATGGTTTTGTGAAGGTTCAGTGATTTCGGAGGCAAAAGGACGGCACTTATCGTGAAATGAAAAATTTAATGATAATCATTGGGTTTATTTTTAGAAATTATGATATTCTGATGCTTTAGACAAAGTATCATGCAATAAGCGTTTGTGATGTTTGAAATGCCAAAATTTAAGGATTTGATTACGTGACATTTCAACAGCGCTTGACATTAATTTTTCTCTATTTACTACTTTAAAATTGTGTGCAGTTTTTACAGTTGCACGAGTATTGTTGCTATTCTAACTTACAAACTGATATCTACATGTTTTATTTTGATACGCGGGCGCCGCCTGGATATCGAGGTATCTATAAAAGAGTGTTGTCCTTGACTGGGTCAGTAAGGGGGGAATTGAAATCCATAGATGATACCAGGCATCTGTCTGAGGAACCTTAGGTGGTTTGTTCATACAATTTCTACGGGTAGGTAGATACTTTTTTATGCGATCAACTTTTATAATGGCTGCTATGGGTCCATACATCAAATTGTTGTATGTAAAATCCTTTAATTTTTAGACTCATATTAAATATGTAGACAAGCCGTTTCCGGGAATACGATATTTTGGGATAATTTTAGATATTCACGCGGGCGAAAGCTAAGAAGCTAGTATATAATAAATGCGAAAGTAACTCTATCAGTATATAATTATGCTACCTTTTCACGCTTAAACCGCTGCACCAATTTTGAATGGTGATATTTTGAGACCCTGGGATGAACATATAGGAAAGTTTTGATCGCGGAAATCATCCTTAAGAAGCTGGTTTGGAAGTTTATATGGTGAACTAATAATTTCTCAAGTAAGGCGACCCACACAATATTATTGCGCGATATAAAGAAAATTGTATTCGATCTACAGTCGGTAATAGCTGCTATCTGACCCACCCTAAAAACGAATGAATTTGAACCATCTGCTGGTAACATTACGGATTATTTAATTTGTATGAGTTTATCAAACTAGCGCTACGCGATGAGCAAAACAATAATAATACAGATTCGCAAATATATTCTTTAAAACGTTAGCGTTAGGGTGTTAATAAATATTTGATATGCGATTTAGATTTTTATGCTGTAAGACTAAATAATTATCAGAACAGGTATTGTAATATAAGTAGTGTCATTGCTTCTAATAGCTTATTTTAATTTTTATATCCAAGTAGATCTGGTGAGGTGGTTCATGTATGAGGATAAGACGAACAAGATGCGAGTTCAAATCCTGTGTCGAGGATATATTATTTTGCTTTCAATTGAGAATCTTTTTAATAAGTATTTTTGAGTAATTTTAAAGAACTATAGACGGACACTGTCATCAACAATTAAATTTCTAAATTGGTAATATTTTCATCTAACTTGTAATAAGTTGTAGGTGAAAGACTAATATGCGTATTCACTAAGAAGGTTATACTGGTACTCAAATTTAATAAGTTTAAGGTTACGGAAATATAAATGAACCGTGACAATAAAGCTAAATTAAAATAATCAATGTGTACACGGAGAATGTTGGCATCAGAGAGATTGCTATGAGGCTTAATAAGAATATAGCTGTAAATGTATTTTTTAAATTTTTAATTTCGTTTTTATACCTAGCTATTCCGTATGCCGTGACGTAAGCCAATATAATATTTTTAAGATATTTAAACGTAAAGTGACATCTGTTTCATTTCTTTGTTTTAGAGAAATACAGTCAGATTGTTTACTTAAGCGAACTTCAAGCGGGATATCCAGCCCTAGCTTCGAAGTTGGTGGCCGATTAAATAGTCACCAGTAAGTTTGGATATATTAAGTGCCACTTGCAACAAATAATAGAAAGAGATGGTCCTCCTCTTCGATATTAAGACAGCATCACCAATACTTACGTGTCAATGTGTGTTAAATAAACTGATCTTATCATATTTTAAATGATGTTTTGCATACAATTAATATGCTAGTCTTCTTTACGATCCGATTAATCCGATTTAACCATGTTTAAAACTAAAAATACTTATAAAATCTATAAAGCAGGTAATACATCAAAGTATTTAGTGTTATTTTGATTTCTATTTAATAAGTAGGTAATAAAATAGAGATATTACATATTTCTAAAGATATGACATGTTGATTCACTACATTAAACACTTTGTAAAGTGTGTGACTGATTAATTACCTCCGTTTTAAATAAAAATCGGTTTTTTATAGGCACTATTGAAAAGAAAAACTGTTTTTTTTTTGTCGCATTTACAACTTTAATAAAAAAAAAACCAGCTAAACATAAGTAGTTTAGTATTTCAACTTATTTTATATATTAAGTGTATAACAAGTTATTATTTTTGTAAGTAATTTATTATATTTATATTGAATAAAATCGTTAATATAATCATTCTTGTTTATCATTTCTGTTGGTATTTGTATTAAAATTAACTATTTTAATTAAATATAAATAACATTTTGAATTCAAACAACATAGTTGAATATTGTAAATATAAAGCAACAAGAAGTGGAAGGATGGATTGAACTCGCAAACATCTTGACATAGGTTCAATGATGCAACCGCTAGACCAAATCGACATAACAAACATTCTTGAAATTAGCATATCCATCATGGTGACAAAACAGTATTCAAAGGCTTACCTACCCTAATGTGAGGTGTTAAAGATCAAATTGGCAGAACTGGATTCTATAATATTTGCCTATTTTGAACCAGTCGTTCTAGTTTTATAAACTCATAGGTATCGAATAACACTTATCTACTGCTAATTGCAGGAGGTTCAAAATCGTCTACCTTTTAGAGGGTCAGCAAACGGCTGGGTGGGCCAGGTAACAGTTGTTACCGACTGTTCTAATGCTACGCAGACGAAGTCACGAGCAACAGCCAGTAATAAATAAATATCGCGACGCCTTCGTTGATAGAATTTCACTTTATCACACTTGTCTATAGCCTCTGGTCATTTATGATGGTAATTTTTGTGTGTAATGGACTAACCATTATTGGGGCTTTGATAATATTGTAGGCTGTAGTAGTGATGAATTAACTCTGCCATCAGACGCGGCCACATCTTGTGGTATTTATTCAAGATCTACTTACGTTTCATAACACTCCACATTCCATCTTCACATCTTTTGATATCGCATCAATTTGTGTAACTCATTTTTATATATATTCTTTGTATTATTACATCTGGAAAGCATATTTAGTTATCTCTGACTGTTTTAAATATCTAAACTTAAATTATATTCGTAATTTATAATTCTTCTTGTAATATTTTTCTACTGCGACGTTTTATCTGACATGACATTTGTCTGTCTATTTTATTTTCTTAAAGCCATAGACATACCATAGGTACCATGGACTATAATACCTAGACCTTTCCTTAAGCTAGTTGTACATTATTGTAAGGTCAGAGCAGACTGACCCGCCTTTGTAAAGCCGTTTTTATTCGCTCTGGTCTGATTGAGATTTGAATTTGAAATTTAGAAAGGATTACAAATCGAATGAAAAACGGGCTTCAGATTTTTGGTAGTCTTGGAACTGGTCTGAACGCTGAAAGTCGGTTGAATACTTAAGATTACCAATTTACGATTGTATCAGCAAACTCTTTATACTATATAAGCGGCCTGTGAATTGTGTGTATATCATTTCTTTGAAGTGCAATAAATATTAATAATTGATTGTGGTACTTAAATGTGAGCATCTTTACTGGTACATAATCCTCCTCAGTCATCACGACGTATCAAAGGGCTCACTATTTGGCGTATTAAGCCATAGCCCGGCCTCCACACCTCTTGCTGTCTACTTACGTACCTGATTGCCTGTTCAATCCGTCCTACTACCTTCCTGCTGCCTACTCATCTACTGACCTGCTGACTGGGTGCACACACTGATAGTGCACCATCAGCCGTAATATCACACCGTGCCACGTCCTGTCTGCTGACCTGCCTACCTGCCCGATTGCCTGCATGTCCGTCGTTGTTGTTTGATCACCTGCCTACCTCGGATATTCCACGCCTTCCTGTCCGAGCTGCTGCCTGGTTAGCTGCCCACGACGTGCGAAGCCGATCCATAGTTCTGTTCTCTATATCCTTTTTAATTTCATTTTTATTTAATTTTTATCTTAACTTTATTAACGTGGCTTACGTATAGCTCCACTGAGCTATACGTAACGCTACAATCTTCAAACTAAAAGAAGAAGAAGAAGTAGTTTTGAAAAATTAAACTGATGGAGAATCGTTATACCATGAAGGGATCCTAAATAAAACGAAAAAAAAACCACGATAAAACTGATAAATGTATAATTTCTTAATTAAAATCTGTTGAATCCTTACTTGGGATTTACCGGGACGATGGATTTACCAAGTTATTAAGACCAAAACATAATTATACTGATAATGATACGTTTATTTGAGTTTTACGAGTAATTAAGTACCAATATGTTACTTTACGTTCAAACAAAAAAAGGAAACAAATCTTCAAAATCACTAAAATTTACATATAATTATGTTTATTCCGACAATTACTTCTTTATTGGCGTCAGTAAACAAATTATAAGTATCTAGATTAATTAACATATCAAGATCAAAGAACCTACTATGTCTTATTTAGTGAACATCAAAATACGATGAAATATTATGTTCTTCTGAGAATCCTAACTTTATCATAATTTGTAGCATTTTCTAAGCTTCTGAATTATGTAGAGTCAAGTCAATTTCTCTCATTATTTTATCAAAACATGTATCTTTTATCTCAACAAGGTGAAATCTCTCTTCAATCATAATAATATATGTAATCCATATTGTTTTTCATACAAGGCTATGTCCTCCATTAAACAGAAACGACCTTAATGATTTTGTTCTTTGAAGTACACATTTTTGACGGCATTATTGGCCTAGCAATAAGTGTTTGTAAAATACATCACTGTTCTTTTGTGGATTTTATGTCCATTCAATTCCATTCCATTAATTATATTTCGATTTGCCGCATTTTGCGAGTTCGACTATTTGCCTTAAATCTGTCAATCAGTATCGTCTATTTTTCATTCAGTCTAACTGAGCCGTGACACAGCCAGAAGACGTCACCACAGATCACATGAAAAATAAATGACTGATTGTAAAAAAACAGCGACCAGTGATCCAATAATCCCTGGATTGAAAGCATTGCCAATCTATAGAATGATTTATGCTGATAGTTACTATTATCTAATACTCATGTATTTGTTTCAAATATCCCGTTTTTACTAGTTCTCATTTTCATTTACCGTTCTACTTGAAAGTATATTCAAGCTAAATCACCCGCTCATCACTCATAACTTACACTCAGTATCAAGACGCATCAAAAACGTTTTCGATAGTCCACCATTAACACGGTAAATATTTTCCCCTTTTAATTTATTAGAAAAACATACAGACTTTTATTGGTCCGAAAAAAATACCATTTATTTTGGCGACAAGGTATAAATAGAATGTGGGTCACGTGAGCTTTGTGATACGTGATTAGAATTATGATCGACATTCGGTTGGATTGTAACTGTCGCAATTCAGGGCAAAGGCCTTTTCTCATAATGATAAGGCAGCATTAATCATAATGCTTGCTTTGTGTTTGTGGTTTATTTTATACCATTATAAGACCTGGTTTCCTTACAATGATTAACTTTTTAATTTATTTGTCCAAGATTAGTTTAGACAGAGCATAAAACTGAAAAAGTCACATTACAATATCGTCAGGTTTGAGTCCACACTATCATTAAAATCGATTCAGTCTAAACTAGCTTCGGCGAGCGGCTTCGCCTGGGTGATAAGTTTATTATCATCCCAAGGGAGCATTATACTGGGAGTCTATGTGCTATTCCAGACTTAAGTCTATCTCTGAGCCAAATTTCATCCAGGTAGGTTTTGAATAGGTTTTTTCTAGGCAAGCGTGCTTCACCGTCGACCACTTCATCGCTAAGCAACAGGTGAGATAGTGGTCAAGCGCAAGCCTATAGATGATAAAGAAAAAAGATTCATTCAGCCGTTCCAGCGTGATTAAGAAAAATACATACTTTCATCCGTCATTCATGTCATACATTACACCAATTAGTGAGACTAATAATAAAATTGTTTGTTCGCTATTTTTGTAAATTGAAGAACAGATCTGCCTACTACATTTATCCCGGCAAAAATATCCAGATATACTAGAATATACCAGAGCGATGCCGAGCGATGCGATGCGTTTTTTTTTTTGTAAATTAAAGGCTCGCGCTTGACCACTATCTCACCTGATGGTAAGCGATGATGTGGTCGACGGTGCTCAGCTAAAGTTAAATAAACGGTTATCCCAATAACAAGATGTTAGCAACACAATTTGCCTAAGATTTCCTGATTGTGACACATGCCATGTTCTCAAACTAATAGCATAATATGTATCCTCAGATTAAAGCGAAGTATCAGTAGCATAAGATGTTTGTTCTCAATGTAAATTAATGCAAATCTTCGTACTGAATCTGAGGATGCAGGATTAACTCAGTTAAGTTCGGGACTAATAGCACTCAGAATATCATTATTGTTCCGATCGCAAGCGAAAATATTTATTTTTGGCGGCATAAACAGAATTGAGTTTGGAAATGGAGAGCGTCACATTTTATCGAATATTATTTCATTTGAGTATCTACTTCATTAACACGTTCAAAAGATCTCTACAATACTGGTGAAAATAAGCCACCCCCAAGCATCACCAAAACGACCGGCAGCCTATTAAGTAATGAATCCGGAAAAGAGTATGAGCAATCGACCAATCACATGGCGAGATGAAAGACGCGATGTGGATTTCAGTCTATGTGATTCGTCGATTTTCAAACTCTTTGCCTTGCCGAATTCATTACGCAATAAGGCTCCGGGCCCGCATTTCCTGCATCCCGCTAATTTTCGTGACCATCAATCAGTGTTTGATACCTCTGAGGCCCACCTACGTTGAGCATTCTTATATAAGAACATTTCAGGCCTTTCAGAATTTTGTTGTCATTTAGAATGAAGGATTCATTATTTTACAACTAAACAGGCTGTGACCGAAAGTTTAGAACCTAAAACTAATTGAATACCCTACAATACGTTATGTGTGAAAACGTACGTCCTTTTGATACATTTAGTACTAAAAGTTAAAACATAACACGTCTAGTCTGGTTTAGTTTCCATTTCAATTCTGAATTTCAAAATTGAACAAGTTTCCAACAAGCTTTTTGACTGTGTTGCCGTTTTAAGAGAAGTTTGTGTAATTACACAATATATGATTATTTAAACTTCATGCCTGAGAAAAATATGAGGGGAAACTTATATACATCCATAAACTCACGCCCTTTTCCAATGGGGGTAGGCAGAAATAACAGAACACCAGTTGCGACGATCCTTACATACAAGGAGTATTGCTTGTATAAAAACGCATGCCGGTAATGAGTATTAATTACTAAGACTAATTATATTATCCTATAATGCAAAATAAAAACCACAGACAAAACCGACTGAAGTTAGCCAAAATTTTCAATTTTCTTTTTCCGCGGCTTCACTTCCGTGGCTTGTTTGGCAAAAACCGTGGCTTTTTCGGGTATCTATAAGAATTATGTACGGTTTTGATGCTAGAATGTCAAAAAATCAAAATTGTATGGGATTGACAAGCGTTATCGATAAATTACTTGATCAATACCTTACCCCCACCACCACCCGTACTACCACTGTTCTTGTTCTTGTAATGTAATGGTTGTATGTAGTTTTGTGGCAAATAAATACATTTTTCTTTCTTCTTTCTACATTTTCACATTTTGAATATCGTCTACACTGACATCGAACTAAACTTGTAGGGTCTTTATGTCAAGAGTGAATAAGTTACTTCTAGGCAAGCGTGCTTCACCGTCGACCACATCATCGCTTACCATCAAGTGATGATGGTAAGCGATGAAGTGGTCAAACGAGAGTCTATCTATACTTTACTAATAATATTATAAAGAGGACAGATTTGTATTTTTGTATGTAACGAATAAACTTAAAAACTTCTAGACCGATTTCAAAAAACTTTCACCTTTGACAAGCTACACTATCCCCAGGTGACATAGGCTACTTTTTATTCCTGTATTCACATGAAAACGGGATCTACGCGGGTGAAACCGCGAGGCGTCCGCTCGTCGTTAAATAAATTAAATGAAAAAAATAACATGATCAACTTAGATTTTCCAAAAATTCAAACAAACAATAAAACAATTTTATCATTTTACAGTAACTTAGTTAAATTAAATCACTTCAACAAAATAGTTTTACAACACTTTGCCCCGATCAATGATCCTTGGTCGCAAATTGAATAAATGCCCTGCAAAATTATAATGATCGAGCTTTTTGAAGGACTCTACTGATCTGACTCTACCTTCACTTTATATTTTAGAATGTATTTTGTATGTTCGCAAAAATCGAGGGCTTTTCAAAACTAGAAGCGACTTCCATAATTTAAATACACGCAGTAAACACGAAATTGTATTACCCAAATTCAGATTAACGAAAACTAGCAAGTCTTTTCTTATAAACAGTATACGCTTTTATAACAAGTTGCCAAAGTCAGTTATAGAACTGACCGACGGAAAGTTCAAAAATCACATCAAACGTGTCCTTATTAAAAAAGCATATTATAAAATCAAGGACTACGTTGAAGATAAAAATATTTGGTTTTAGCTCCTTCTGCACATGCGGCTTCCCTGGTAACTCATAAACGGCACAAATATGTGGATGTCTCTAACTATTCTCAATCTAATTTTTCTTCATTTAATAAGACTTTTTACAATGGTTTTCAATTATCTTTATAGCCCATTGCTAAGAATAGTTACAGCACTGATAACAACATTTGTGCCACATGTTAAATTTAGTCTTGTTATACTTTGTATAGATTATTTTACCGATTGGTTTGTAAATGTGTGAACTTTGTAGGCCTTCTAGATTGTTAACATTTTATCTCGTTTTACTTTTTTTTAATCTTTTGTTTATTTATTATATAATCACTTCTTGTTTAAGTTTCTTACGACTTATTATCGGGCCTGCGTTGTCCCCCCATCTAAGTACTGCTGTAACATGGAAATATTGTAAAACCAAACAATTTTTTAAAAGAGCAACCATGGAGTTTCTTGCCGGTTCTTCTCCATAGGAATCGACCAACCCGAACCGTGCACATTGTCGACGTTTTATAAGTGCCCATGTAGGCCTATGTGAAATAAAAATTATTGATTTTGATTTTGATGAAATCGACAATCAAATTAATTTCTTTATATAATTGTTTATTGGATGACCTTCAGAACGTTTTAATTAAAAAATGTTGTTGAAACAGATGTTTCAAAGCTTTTTTCACAACGATTCTGAATAAAACGAATTTAGAACGATTTTGATTAGAATTTAACCTTTTGAAATAAATTCTATGTTTTATATAGATGCCTTTGTTTTAGTTTGATTTTAAAATTACTTTAAGTAAACTAACTTGTAACAGTTTACAGATCGCTGAAAGTCAAAATTGACGCACAGAAATATTCTGCCGGTGCAAAGAGTCTCAGCATTTTGCTGAGCAATAGCAGTTTTACACGGTTGTAACTCATAATTTCCCATTTGAATTTTGTTAAATCGAGCTCGTGGCTAAATAATAACAGCCACACGGGTCGATCTTCAAGGTTAAGCAACGCTTGCCGAGGTTGGTCCGTGGATGGGTGACCATTTCAACATAGCGAGTTTCCTCCGAGCCTTGGGAAGCACGATACGCCGTTGGTCCCGGCTGTCATTTGAAGATCTTTGACAGTCGTTACGTGTAGTCAGAAGCTTAAGATCTGACACCATTCTTGCCAAAGGGTACCGTGTTACCCAGTTATTGGTTTGTGGAGGTCAGATAGGCAGTCGCTCCATGTAAAACTCTGGTACTCAGCTGAATCCGGTAAGACTGGAAGCCAAACCCAACAACAATTGGGAAAAGGCTAGGCAGATGATGATGTTTTTATGGTGTATGCGTCATACTTGGTGCAAATAAACTCTATTTCTTTCTTAACAAGTGTCTAATTTGTTGCTATGGTCTAACCATGGTTCCAATCTTTATTCTAACTAACGTTTTCGTTTAAAATGTATCCTCACAAACCTACATAATTTTATATTTATTAAACTAGTTCAAAGTGGCATTAGCAGTAATAGGCTGCGACAGGTTTATTTTTAAAGAAGGCGAAGTTGGTAAAAAAACACTTGAAACTCCCCATATCTTTTACTTCAGTAACTCCCACTCAATCCCATAAAATTTTATGGATATTACAAGCACTTTCATACATGCAGGTCACGTTCAACCAAATCAATTTGATATTCAAACAAAAGAATAGGCAAAAAACCTTTCAGGGTTAAAAATATACAGCTTTTTCTATAGCAGACCATTTGTCAGGCGATTTGATGGTGTCGTGTGGAATCATTTCAATTCATCATGGGGGCAAGCGGTTGGAAGCGAGTACCACTTATTAGGGTGAAAAATTATTACTGGCTGCTTTTTTCTTTTTTTGTGGCCCGTATCTTTCATATCCATGTGTGGTGTGGTTATAGATTATGTGTAGTATTTTGTTTCGTGAATTGGGTTTTTGCTTGAGAGAGTTAGTGACCTTCCTGAGGCTCTAGACAAGTGTCATTCCATCATCAAATGTATGACGATAGCGACTAGAAAAATGACAAAAATGTATGGCAATTTCAAAGGCAATCGATATGTCACGTGATCAGTATCTTACATTTTGGTATTTCAACCATCGTTATCGGTGACATCAAAAGACACTTATCTAGAGCCTCTGATGGATTTATTTTTCCAGTCACTAACGCAACGCTTTCCTTAACAGTATGTCATTTGTCTAGGGGCTAGGAATTCGTTTGCCAAGTTGGGAAAAGTATTAGTGAGTTTTTGAGTCTACCATTTCTGGATATATACCCGACTGACTACAATAGGCAATAGGCACGCCTGCCATTACATGGTACTTAACCATACCTTTTTTTCCCGTGGAGAAATGCTCATGCATACTGAGCGGTGTCCTCCTGTGCCGTTTATGGCGGGCACCCGGGCACGCGAAAGCATACATCCACGAAGGCACCGCGGCTGTCCGTCACCGGACTCTCTTTTTGGGGAGCACCCCAACAACGGCGCACCAGAACACGTTTCATGTCATGACCACCCCAGAGATCAAACCGGTCCTTGGGCCCCCTGTGACAGGTCAGGGCAGTGGCCCCGCCACCTACCACTTTTCGGCTGCAGGGGATAGGGAGAGCGGCCAACGCTATACCGACACTCCTCCTCCCTGCGACCCCACCGGCGAAATATATAGGTGAACTAAAGGTACACAAAACCTTACTTTGTAGAGAGAAGGCAAGGATTTATATTCACCGAAGGATAGAGACATTAGACATAATAAAATGTCAGCAAACAACCACAGACTACTTAGTAAACTTTTTAAATCACCAGCAAAGCCTACGGTTGTACACTTTTTGAATGAATTTTTGCTCATTGGGTATTGACAAATCAACAAAAGTATAGGTAAATTTAGCTTTTAGTGAAATTGGTAAAACATTTTGTGTAGGTACTTTTTGTTTGTTATCCCGCTGATTCGTTTTCATGATTGAAAAGTTTCTCGGAAAAAGTTTTAAAATACCATTTGTGTTTCCCGAAGGAGTACGCAGAATTGGTACACCCACATTGCGCTAGATTTATTTATATGGCTAAACTGATTGTCATCAAACATAGCTAAGGACACTGCCGATAATGTCACACTTCAAACTATCTCAAAATCAGTTTATCCGTTTAAGAGCTATGATGACACAGACAGATACACAAACACACAGTTACAAACGTCAAGCTTATAACACCCCTCTTTATCCGTCGGGGTTGAATAAATTACTAAAAGTAACGCGCCTGTTTGGGTTTGAACCAACGACTATCAACTATTAAGTCGAGACCGTAACCTGCCTGATGCATGACTGCTGACGATGATGTCATCTAGGCGATTTCGGCCACAGCGACCGCATGTCTTGGCTCTTTCTTGCGGTGCAAGCTTAGATTTGCTGCTTTTGTGCCCTCATTTGACTTGCCTATCTAACTTTGGGCGGCAACTCAGTGGATGTGTTAGAACACTATTGACAAAATGATAAGTGGTAGCTGTTTATCGTCTAGCTTTCAGATGGTCGCGTTTTTGCACACTTTAGGTAAAAAAAAAAACAAATAAATCTCATCACAATCGCAACCCATAAATAAAGAGACATTTGACACTCAAATTGAAACGGCAGTACGCTTCACGCAACTCCAATAAATGTTAGTTTTAAATGGGCGTACATGAAAACAATTTGTCACTATTTCAAACTGCGCTGTAGTACTGAATTTATTTGATAGAACACGTACACAATAGTTGTTGATACTCGGTACCCACTTTCGTTTAGAATTGAAATTAATTATATGAGGTAAATTGTCAGAATGTATTATTAGATGTTTATACAGGTTTACTGAGTGACACAGGTTTTTTTTATTGATGTTGGACTCGCCACCAATACCAATATTATAAAGAGGAATTATTTTTTTGTTTGTTTGTACCGAATAGGCTCTGAAACTACTGGACCGATTTGAAAAATTTTTGCACCTATGGAAAGCTACATTATTCCTGAGTAATAAAGGCTATAATTGTGACGGGAGCAAAGCTGCGGAGTCAGCTAGTCTCATATAATGGTAAGCGATGATGTGGTCAACGGTGAAACACGGTTTTCCTGGAAGTAACCTATTCACTCTTGACTTAAAGACCCCTAGGTTGTAGCTATCGGGCAACACAGATTCCGGCAGGGAATTCCACTACTTAGCTGTACGCACAATTAAAGTATTAACTACTTTTTAATCCGGAAAATGCACGTCAACGACATTTTTAGCTAATGTTCTAAATAAACATGTCGGTTTGGGTCGAAAAAGTTATGGCCGATCACCTTTGCCCAGCAGTGAAATTGCATAACGTATTTCAATAGAAAGCAGTAAAAAGACTGCATTACGGATTTTAAAAGTAAGCGATACTTAATATTTATCTGACATAAAATAACTCATACAGATGAGAAAACAATACAGCTTTCATAGAAAGTGACCATCCTGATGGCGCGAGGAAATTTAAACAAGTGCAAATCACTCGAATTGCACCGCATTGCGTCCATAATGTGAACGTACTTGCAATTTTGCTAAACACTTAGTGATATAAATCGAATCGAGTCGAGCCATTGGGAAGGACGTTAGTCGCTAACATAGCGAAGGTATGTTCTAACAAAACGTAACAGAACCATAACAAAATATCAAATGTAGGTATGGTTTCCCCAACTGCTCCCTTTATCAGATTGTAAACACTCTTATAGCTCGTGGCTAAATAATAACTGCCGCACAGGTCTTCTTTAAGGTTAAGCAACGCTTGACGAGGTCGGTCCGTGGACGGGTGACCATTTCAACATACCGAGTTTCCTCCGTGCCTCGGAAAGTACGTTAAGCCGTTGGTCCCGGCTGTCATTTGAAGATCTTTGACAGTCGTTACGAATAGTCAGAAGCTTGAGATCTGACACCAGTCTAGCCAAGGGGTACTATGTTACCCAGTTACTGGGTTGTGGAGGTCAGATAGGCAGTCGCTCCATGTAAAACACTGGTACTCAGCTGAATCCGGTTAGACTGGAAGCCGACCCCAAAATAGTTGGGAAAAGGCTAGGCAGATGATGAGACACTCTTATCTATCCATCTTTTTTGGTATCATAGGGGTGATTATTTAAATAATACATTTAAATTATACAATTTTTAAATCATTGTGATGTACGTTACGACGTCAAACGTTTTCATAGTTATATTATCGATAAATTATGAGATAACTAGCCTAGACGTGTTTTTGTTTAGTTATATATAAAACATTTAAATTATACAACGTTTAAATCATTGTGATGTACGTTACGACGTCAAACGTTTTCATAGTTATACGTGTATTATCGATAAATTATGAGACAACTAGCCTAGACGTGTTTTTGTTTAGTTTGAAAATTAATTTGCGCAGTAATTTTAGCATTTAACCACAAAATGAGAATAATAAGCCGAAAACTTGTAAACACCTTTGTTTTAGTGTTCTTAAACTTATCTAAAAATTTCATAAAATAGCGTGCCTGTGTCATAAGTTATTCAAGTTCACGGGGCCCAAAAACTCTGTATTTTGCATAATTCTCGATAAGTTTTGATATAACTGCAATTTGTGCTCAGAACAAGTTTGTTCCTCGTTCAATTGTGAACAAAAAGGTCTGCATAAGATTCACTTATGTTCATTAGTTTTCGAGATATGAGCCAAAATGCTTTTTTGTGTTTATTTTGTGGACTAAATCTTTGTGCTTTTGGTAATTTACGCTAATTAAATTATGTTTTTATGCACAAGACAGCCGTCCAATATTCAAATTGACGTTTTCTGGTATATTTAAAAAATTTGGCAGCATTATACATATATATACCATATATAACATACTGTACGACGCAGACACAAGATTTTCTGAGATTTTTAAGACAACTTTTAGAACGCTAAAACCGGCGAGTTTAGACTTCTCACTTTTGAACAGATGATTTGATGCGTCCGCAGAATGCGATAAGTACGGGACCCGTCTATGTGGTGACACGTGGGAAACCATATGCCCAGCAGTGCATGCCTTTAGGCTGAAATCATTTTGCGATCAATAATCAATATCATTATTGACTTCAATTTACTTGTTTGGCAGATATACTAAAAATAAATTTACAGGGGCGTATACCATATTTTAATAGACGCTCTACGGCCCTGTATACATGTTCAAAAAGCAGTGTGTTAGTTGAAACAACACTTTGGTGTTGTAATGAAACAGACTCCATTATTAATTGAAATAAATATACAAGTAACCAAGCTATTACAACGTTTAATTAGAAAATTAAGAGCTTGCGGAGAACATTATCTTGCTATTACTACTGTACATAATGTTAATGAGTTTATTCAGCGTAATCATTATAGTAGAGCATAATTGAAGTGAATAATATACGCGTATGTTACAAGTACAGACAGTGTGAATAGTGCTTATTAAATTACCTTTATTAGTAATTATTTTCTTTGTATTCAATATCAAATAATAGGGTCTTCTCTCTGCTTTTCAACAATACTGAATAAAATTTTGAATATTTTGCGATGAATTATTAGCGTTATAAAAAGCTTTGAATTATAATTTTAATCAAAGAAACCTATCTACAGAGATGTTTTTAAAGGCGAGATACCTAATTGTATCAGTTTCCACCACTTATTTTATTTGAGCTGCACTAACGAAATGCTATTTTATCGTAAAGTCGCACAGATATGAAAAATAGACTTCAAGGGTTGTTTCAAGTCTATTTTTTAAAACTGTGCGACTTGACTTTATGATGAAATAGGTCGTCGGTAGGTCTTCAATTGCTATGCTACACACACAAATTTAAGACGACGACTAACGCCAACGACCTTGAGGGAACAAAACGCGCCCTCGTTTCTCACCCGCGCGACCCAAAATTTTGTAGTTTTTTGTACTTTTCTTATTATTCTATGACTTTAAAAAAAAAGCTTCAGATCAAAATGTAGATAATTAAATTGTCTTTGATATAGTGTCGATTTCATTAAAATACGCCAGCGGTTTTGTTGTGATTGTCGTGTTTTTGTCCGTTTTAGACATAACTTTACAAATTAATTACACTATGTTATACGAATAAAACTCAAAATTTGCTCAGATGAAATTTTTAAGAAAATAGTCTAATATAACATTTATTTTTTCCAATAAATTACGACTAGCCATGTAGACGTGATTCTCATTTTAAAATCAGCTACTCGAAGGGAATCGGCGCCTTAATGTCAATCACTAAACTCTACTCAGTGTAGCACGAACAACTTAGAATGTACTACAAAAGTTAATGCCGCAACGTGCGTTGACATGGTTAACAAATAACCATCAGCAGTGTAGGCAGTACATAGCCCGCGGGACTGCCCAAGGCTTGTTAGACATACGACAGTATCATCATTCATCTCTCTTTTGGTGCCCATCATACAGGTTGAATACACATTAACGCTTTTGCCTAAATGTGTACACGCCCGTATACTCTAACTCGATACTCGGCAAAATTCACTTGAATTACGTGCTACGATTGAACTCAAACCAATCTTGTAGGTTATACAGGTACCTACTTACATGACACGTGCATTATTTAGCAGGTGTCTCATGATATCTGTTAAGAGCTATTACACAAGATCTAAATATGTATTGTTTGGTTGTAGTTCTTTGATTGTCATTATAGATCGTCAGAGAGAAGTCAGCTTCAGACTTCCAAGAAAATTCTCTGTGTCTGCTGCATACAGGACCAATTCATCATGTACAAGACAAGAAGGTGCTGGTGTTTGTTGGAGATAGGTACGAAAACATATCGTGTCTGCAGAATACCACAGCAACACAGCGCGTCGTTTCTAGCGCAGACAAAATTTGTTTCGTCTGCTGCACCGTGGCAGTGTACACAGTTCGTGTGTAGACCGAAACGAATTCTTGCGTGAGTCCGTTGACTTTTCTTAGCGTGTACAAGCGCCTTACGGTCAGTTTTAACATGGACTACCCAGCAACCCAAAGCCCATTAAAGTCGTTACAGGTAGTCAGACAGAATCCAGAACGCCTTACAATCTGTCTCAACATAGGCTTCGTGCTACAGGCTACCCAGTAATTGGATTGTGGCTAGGGCAGATTGACAGTCACTTCCATCGATATATATATATTATGTACCAGGCACTAGATTTGGCAAACGGGCACTCACTTTGTTAGTCTGAACTGTAATGCAATCCGTACATCTTAGTTTTAACTACGTTAAACGAAATACGTAAGCACCATGAATTTCATGGCGCTTCAATGGTCGCTTCATGTAAAATCTTGGTATTCAGTTGCATCCGGTACGACTTGAAACCAACCCTAAACATAGTCGGGCAAGAACTTGGCAGATTATTATGGACTACTTCGAACCGCATTTAATTTATACTGAATATTATAATAGATGCCACTTCCAAAAACTTGAACAAAAATAACAAAACAATTTCAGCTTACTTCCCAAATCAGAAAGTCACGCAAACGGATGTTGTCAAAAATAAAACAAAATAATACCAGCTTTAATAAATTGAAACTGAACAATAAATAAATAAAACCTTTTAAAAACCGAATCGTAATTCCATTAAAAAAAAAAACTGAGGTTCAAAAAACAGAACCAATTTGTTTTACGTTATGATATTGAGCGCGACTGTACCCACATATCTTGGTGGCGCCCGTTTGAAATTATTACAAAACATTCCAGTGATTTACTGTGAAGATAAATCGTGTTGTAAAACTTATCTAGTAGACAAATACACTGTGATTAATTGTTGGGGATAAGTGTACATTGTGATCGTATATTACTGGCAGGCTTTACTTATCCAGGCCTGAAATAATGCAGGACAAAAGCTTATTTTCACAGAGATACAAACGAACAATAATCACCATGCTCGCTCTCGAAACTCGAATAAGAGGCTCTAAAATTATCGCTCTATCAGGGATGGCGATGGTCGAAATGTGAAAATTAAAGGAATTGATCATTTCCATACATTTTAGATTTTTCCAAACCCTATGGCGACAGAAGATTTATAGGCAGACAAGCTTCTGCCAGGAACTTTGCCCGCTAAAGTCAAAAACTACCTAAGGGCAGCTAATGGTTAAATGTAGTAACCAACAGTTTCAAATAATATCAACAGGGATTACTGTACAGAAATTTGTAACTGATGGTCTTCCGTTCCGCGAGGTGAAGCGTAAAGCTCAAAATCGGTTGCGATGGAGGACTAGGACATAGGATCTTAAGTAAGTAATACCCGTTCTAAGAAGGTACCAAAAACCGTTGGCTCTGACATGTCAATTACTACGTGATGAATGACGAACGAGAACTAATAGTTCATTACTGATTATGACGAGTGATTGATTCGACGCCCGTCGTTCAAACTGTGAGGTCGTAGGATGGCTAAAGCAATTTTCCTTGACTCGACTTTGAAGACTTGAAGCTCTCTAAGATGGGCGAGAAATTATTTTTTATAGATATTGTTTTCGGATTGTTAGGTACCGTAAAAAAAACAAAAAGTATGATCCCATCAAAAACTTCAACAACCTCTTAATGTTTTCACTACTGGGACACAGGCCTCCACTCTGTGAGAGAGAAGGGGCCGTAATCCACCAATCGGGCCCAGTGCGGTTTGGTAGATGTCACGGTCATATGTATTTGAATTTTTGTTTCTAGGTGCGTAGAACATTATTACCTCAATGTTCTAGGGTATGACGGTTTCCTCACGATGTTTTCCTTTACCGTTTTAAGAGCTTTGGTGATGGAAATAATTTAAGTACACAAAGTAAAGTGATTCGTGGATGTGGACCAACGACCAAAAACTTGTAAGTCGCGGCCTTAAAAACATAAAATGTTAACATTCAAGTCTCACAAACCAGATCTTCTACCGCAAAAAGTTTGAGATCGAATGTAAAAACAAATCGTAAGAATGTACCTTACTAATTAGATCATAACTAACAAAAAAAATAACTGACTTAGTTTTACATTAGTTGTCGACATTATTGCTTTCTTCTAATGTTTATATTAATATTCAGTACCCTCTTCATTAAAGTCTGTAAGACACTTATTAAGAGCAAAACACGTTCAAATATTTACAATAGACAAATACAGAAATTGCTCAAAGCAGTCTTGAACAAAGTCATATTATTGCTAACCGAAGTAAGTAGAATATAATTTCTTGCCCACATTATCTCGGGATGTGGGCGTCGCGCGTCGTCGGTGGGAGCAAGTTTGAATATAACATCAAAGAGATTATGAGAACGGCTGTCCATTGTCCACTTGTGAGCTTCTTATACGCTGCCGTAATATAACAAGAGTGTCACTATCTTACAAAATCATATTTTGAGTTATAGACGAAAACTTAAAATCGCGAAATAATAAAACTCAATGCTGTTTATCAACTGTAAATCATAAGCGAAGGTTTCCAGTGTCAAAAAATTGATCTTGTTGCATACTTTCGAATAGACACATTGCTAGTCTAAACCTTCGAGTGCCTAAAACTTGGATCCACGCGAGACGCAATAGTTTTTTTTTATATATATGTAGTTATTTTTAATTAAGCATTTTATGCTTTGTAAATTTTAATTTAGATAATTGAATAAAACACTCCAAACGCAAAAAAAATTTTTTTTCGGTAATTATGGCACGCAACCGGTTATATCAATAACTAAATCTTGATAAATTTAATTACAAGAATACATAGCAATTTAAGATGTTTTTATTTTCCAGTATCAATAATGATAGAGAATTTTGTACTGTTTGCTGAGTTAGAATTAACTCAAAATCGGCAATAACTAGCTATAGGACGGCAGTACCTACGTGTGTCTAAGTGATTAACATACATAATTATAACTTGGAAAGCTTAGTTTGAGCTTGCCACATTATTGGCGTGGGCAGAGTAGTGTGGTTTAGTAGGGAAGAAATTATTATGTGAGTGAACAACATGTATTTTGGACAGTAAAATTATTACCTAATGTACTTTTTAGAACGAAGTTCTGGTTGAGTTTAAACTTAAGTCTAGATTTCGACAATTTTGAACACGCAGTTTGGAAAGCAAAGATTAGAAAATAGAAAACTTCTAACTTTTTTCACTTTTATACCAGCGGCCAATTACGAGCATTATATTACGCTAAAGGTCAACGAAAACATCGTGAGGAAACCGGCATGTTCTAGAACCAAAAAATCGAAAATATATGACATCCACCAACCCGCACTGGGCCCGCGTGGTGGATTATAGCCCATTCCCTTTCACAAGAGTAGGCCTCGTCCCAGCAGTGGGAACATTAAAAGGCTGATGATGATGATAAATATCACGCCTGCATTCCTCGAAGGGTTAGTTATTGTACACCCACATTTGATTGCTGCGGTCGCAGAAGTTTTAGTCTCCAAGAGTAGATGCCACTCTGATCATCCTGTTATAGTACTAACTGGTAGCTAACCCAGTCAATTATGTATGCCATATTTGTTATTTAACTTTGTGTTAGCAACTAACTCTCAAGTCAGTTGTTGGAGCAAGTGGGCCTTAAGAGTATTCTTAAGGTCCACTTGCGCCAACAACTGCATATAAGGATTAAAAGTGTATGACGGATATATAGTGCAAACACGAAAAATGCTTATAACCCGCTGATACAAGGTCTAGTATACTAGATGCCTGTGCGAATCAAAAGGAGTTGAAAGAAAAGATAGGAGGAGTTGTAATGGGTAGGTATGATCATATTTTAAAAATGCATCTGCCCATGTCTATGAACAACTTTTTAGAACAAAGACTTAGTAATTTCTCAAAATAAAATTGTGTAAACCTATATCCCATACAAATTTTGTTCAGCTGACGACAAATTTTCATTTCCTATAATTTTATCGCAGAAAGTTGGTTATTTACAAGAGCAGAAGAAGTTTTAAAAATATAATCACACTTTTCCGTTACAGCCTCTATATGAATCATAAAATCACGTGCCATTCCCCGATACTTATCTACACCATGAGAAAATGATGTCAGTTTGTATTTAAAAGGTTCGCCACGTGTATCAAAAGGGCACACCTTTGAATGTAACAAACGTTTCCAACATTTTACTTTCCCGTCATGCAGCTTCGTTTACAATCTAAGGGTCAGCTCACACTGACGAATACTATGTGGTATTCATGCCAAATCTTTTAGTCTACTTACGTTTTATAACACTATATGAACCACACCTTCATATCTTTTGAAATTGTATCAACTCATGTTACTCACTTTTATGTATTATTTGATACTGTTAGCATCTAAAAAGCATACTTTTAGTTATCTCTGATTGTTTTAATATCTACAACTTAATTTATTTGCTAATTTGTAAAATCTTGTAATATATTCTGTCTGACATTTTCATCTGACCTGACATCTGTCTGTCTAATTTATTTTCTTAAGCCATAGACATAACACACCATAGACTAGATCTTCTAAAAGCTCGTTGTAGATTATAATTTGCATAATAAGGGCAGCGGCAGACTGCCCCCTCTGTAAAACCGTTTTTATTTGTTCTGGTCTTGATTTCTAAATTTGAAATTTAGAAGATAGGACAGAACATTACTGAGTGTTTGGTCTTATCTGCAAATTTGTCTGTATTATAACCAGTTGGTGTATTAGTATTTAGAAACTGAAGTGCTTTAATTTAAATATATAATATATTTTGTGTGGTTTCCTAAAGAGTGCATTATTTACTGGAACTTTACCCTCAATGGACAACTCATTGCATCAAAGGGCTCACTGTTTGGCGCATTGAGCCATAGCCCGGATTCCACACCCTTTGCTGCCTAGTTACTTTCCCGATTGCCTGTATTATCCGTCCTGCTGCCTACTCCACTGTCTACCTGCCCGATTACCAACTTATCTGGCTGCCACCCGCCTGCTTGAGCGTCGTAGTGCCCGCTAACCTGTCTCTCACGACCATACTACAACGAAGAGTAATGGAGAGTTCCTGTCCGTCCAGCTGCCTGCCTAGCTGACGACCTTAAAACAACCCACGTCTTGCGAAGCCGGCCCCTTAGTTTTTTTTATACTCAATACCCTTTTTATTTTCATAGCTTTTTTTTTAATAATTCTTTTTTTTTAAATAACGTGGCTTACGTATAGCTCGTCTGAGCTCTACGTAACGTTACAACTACAATGTTTGAATAGGCTAGCTGGTTCATTGCATTGCATAGGGGCTTAACGGCTCAAGCTAGTCGTGTCTAGCAGCGAATACATAAAACTCCTCACTGCTGATGCATACTGTGATGGAACACCATTGTCATTGTTGCTGTGTGTATGAAGTTTTAAATAAAAAATAAATAAGACCATCCGCTTTTGTTTTCATACGATGTGTCCGCCACCGCATACCACTGCGTTGTGCGTTTCAATCACGACAGCAAAGCTAAGGCTTCCTAACGGATGATGCATACTGCTACGAAACAGAAGCCGTTAGACGTTTCATATGATGTGTCCGGCGCTATATACTTCATATCGCAGCTTTGTGCGCTCTGATCAAGATGCCAAAAATGCGCCGTGACACGCGTCGAGCAATGCTCAAGACGACGTGGGGTGCACTCAAATTCTCCGAATGATATATATATATTTTTGTATAGAATATATGCTTACGTCTAGCGGTGGAAAACAGAGTTTGAGGTCTTTTTTTTTTTTTGACTTTGATGTCCTGGGTTCGATTCCCGCATCAGTGTTATTGGATATTTCTATCTGATATTTCTCAGTAGCAGCCCAGAGTCTGGATGTATGCCCGGTTGAAGGCAATAGTCTCACTCCTTATTATGGAACTTATACATAACTGGTGAACTGAGGGTGTACGACAGGTGCACCTCTGCCTAACCTTTCAGGGAATACAAGCATAAAGTTATGTTAAGGTTTTTATCACTAAACAGCATCTCAGTGTAAGTCCACCTTTACGTTAACGTTCGCGTTCAAGAAATCGAATCGATGATTTTGCATTTTTACTCGCGACTAATGTGAGTCGGCAAAAGCAAGGCAACGAACAACAGTGAACTTTTACTTATTGTAGGTGTTTACAGATTTTGTTTGTGAATAATGTGATAATAGAATAATGGGTTTCAGTAGTATCATTTATTATGTCCTTCAAGTATCTAGACTTGGCTCGCGAGGTTGTCGACGTGTGGGATGTGGACTCAGCGATTTGTGCACTAGCCACGAGCCTCGACCAATACCTTAGGAGGGACTCGTTAGGCAGCTGGGTCAAGGGCTTGATTCAGAAAGCAGTACTTCTGGCACGGCTCGTATTGTTCGGAGATTCCTCTCTCTGGAGCCCTGACCACCGGGTAGCTTGGACCCTGTTCCCAATACCGATGCGGCTGTATTTTTATTTATAAATGTATTTTGTTAAGTTTTTTAATTTTTAGTTGATATAACAGTGAGATAGAGATTGAAAACTTAAGACTTGGTAGTTTAATGATCGACTACCAATAGGGTCACCAAGACAATCAAGTCTTTTATAATATCCCTTTCCACACTACCGTCTTCTACTCCTACTCATTTACTGTGTACGCCGTGCGATTGTGGCAATCTCTTCCACCTGACATTAGGGACTGCCAAACTCTTGCCGTTTTTAAAAGAAGAGTGAAAGTACACTAGCTGGTCATTCCGTCATAGTTGCATATAATTATGTATCTTTTATATAAAAAAGTATTTGTTGTTATAATATTTATTATACAAATATGTATGTATATA
Source organism: Orthosia gothica (assembly GCA_949775005.1). Classification (NCBI taxonomy): domain Eukaryota; kingdom Metazoa; phylum Arthropoda; class Insecta; order Lepidoptera; family Noctuidae; genus Orthosia; species Orthosia gothica. Next base: position 28,767,930 of record OX459048.1, read on the forward strand.
TGACAGTATATTTTATTTGTTATCAGTATTGTTTATTACTTGGTTATGAATCGTTTTGTGTTTATTATTTTTCCACTATATCTACTTATCTTTTTATTCATCTTTCCTTACGCAGTTATGCTGGAAGAGATTTCTATAGAAATAAGCGTCACCTATGTACCTATTTTTCTGTTCCTTCTTCTTGTCTGTAAATTATGTTTGTTTGTTTATAGGGTTAATAAATTAAATAAATAGATATGCAATATTTTTCTTTAAGTTTTTTCAAGGTCTTTAACATTGTCTTCAACTGAACAAACAGATATTTATGTTTTTTTTAATGTTTAAATAAATAAATAAAATTAAGTTTTATCAAAAACAAAATGACTCCAGAATTCTGCAGTGGGAACTTGTACCTATTACTTTTCTTGATCTTCGTGTCAATTATTCCTTCTTATATAAATTTTCAGCGAGTAATACCAGCCACGCCGAAAGCTTTAGCGCTGGCCTCGCAAAGGTCTCGCATGGTGCAGGTGGTTTTGTATAAGGAACAGGAAAGTCACATTGTTCTAGTAGGCCTATGATATCTACTATGCAATGATGTTTGATATATGACAAATGCATAGTTTAGGGTAAAATGTAAATCGTTAGCGACTTTTGTACAAATCAGCTAATCGAGAGCTAGTTACTAGAGTAGCTAGCTTAGTTACTGGAGTATTAATTTTTTACAAGCCAAAATTTTCGATTTGCATCATTCATCAATCTTCATAAATTAAACCGAAATAAATATTTGAACAGAGAAAATGTTACACGTGTGAGGATAACTCAACGCATGTGTAACATCGATACGATCTACAATTTTATTGTGAAAGTTTATTAATCGATTAATTAACGTATGGAACAATTGGAATCCGAACAGGCGTTGACCTGAATTTGGATATACTCGAAGAATAAGTTTTATTCTAGTAGTATAGTCTTTTTAGATTGATTATAATTATATTGGGTTCCAAGGCAGGTACGACCTTCAGAAATGAGACGAAAGACAAAGAATGTGAAGAAATGCCACGTGGGCGAGGCTGCCAAGAAAAAGTCATTCATAATTATTTTAAAAATTATTTTAGAACATTACCTAAATCAGTTGCCTCATATGGGTGCATTGGTAGTTGGTTATTCGATATTTATTCATTAAAAAAGCTAATAAAAAGTATTTTTTGCTTTAACGTTGTACGTCAATCAAATATACCTAGTCTTTACCCAAATATGTTAGGGTGAGATTCTAGTGTAACCGCATGTAACCAAGTACCAGTAATTACTATACAACGTATTTTAGGTACAACCTAGTTGTAGTAATAGGATGCCCCCAAATCCGCAAAGCAGAAAAAAAAAATGTTATTGATATCATATCCTACTAATATTATAAATGCAAAAGTTTGAATGGATGTAATCATCAACCAATCAAGAAAACTCAATCACGCCAGAATGGCTGCAGGGCTCTGGATGAAATATGGTACAGATATAGATTATAGTAGACATTTTGATCCCAGAAATATATTTTCTTGGGATAATTTCCGATATACACACGGGTGAAGCCGCTGGCAGAAGCTAGTCAATCATAATAAAATAAACCTGAAACAGAGAACATACCACTCGGGTATAAGATAAGGTAACGCATGTATAAATACGTTCACGAGTAGCGACACAATTGTTCATAATTACAAGTACACACTCGACTCGGAATTCGATACATTTCACATTAATCAATTCATTGCTCAACAACAGCATCGAATTTGTCGCCTCCGCCTGAAATTAACAGTAAATATAATGAACGCAGTTAAATGTGCGTTGGTTCGTTCATATGTTTGTAAGTGACCTTTTCTGATGGCGCGACGTAATTCAAATTGCGATATCGTACAAGTATTACGATTATCTAAGAAAAAAGTATGTGTAATTCGGTCGAATTACATCTCATTGCCACTATCTAAACGTAATTGCTATTTGGTTTTAATAAAAACTGCGTGTTGGTGTGATGTCTAATTGTGTCGAACTATCAGGAAGTTCCTTATAGGTAAACTTTATCAGTGTTGAACAAAAGAAGACGGCCGACTTCTGAACTAAGCATTTTAAAATCTAAAAATGACAGCCGGGACCACCCACCAGCCGGGACGCGACCTTATAAGGCATCCGTCACGCTTTTATTAGCTTGGTATGTATGAGTATTTGTCAAACAATACTTTAGCCTGAAAACCTGTCAAAATTTGGCACTAGACTAGGATTTGACACGTTTTTAACCTCAAATACCCAGTTAAAAAATTGGCTTGTCATAGTCTTCTATACCGCAAAAACACATTTCCTGTTAGATTGGTTACTGGGGTGAAGCCGCGGCAAAAAGTTAGACCTACAAATTTTATTATAATCTATAATACTATAATATTATAAAGCTGAAGATATTTTTTATTTGTTTGAACGCGCTAATCTCAGTAACTACTGGTTGGAATTGAAAAATTATTTATGTTTTGCATAGTCAATTTATCGAGGAAGGTTATATAACATCACGCTACGACCAATAGGAGCGGAGCATAAATAATTTTTTTTGTAAAAACGGGAATAAATATTCCTTTTTGAGAGTTCCTTTGTGTGCGCTGCGTAAATGGTTGTTTAAAAGTTACGCAACAATCATGTCTGTAGGGTGTAGCGTTGTCGTTTGTGCGATCAACTCTTAGCGGAGCGGCTACTGGACGTCTTCGGGGAGGTAATGAAAGATACAGCTCACCAAGGTAGGTAGTCTTATTTATTTTGGAAACTCTTACTTCTATTACAAGTTTATGTTGTCGTTCATGCTTGCTAGCTGGAGGCGGAAGAGGAAGTGCGATCACTAGGGATGAGACACATGACATTACTAATTAGTGATGTATCACTTAACATCTTCCTTTTTTTAGAAATAAGACAGTCCTTATATATATTTAAAGTTTGCTTAAACCTAATACATTTTATTTTTTTCAGGTGCTAGAGTCCATGGCCCTTACGCATAAATAAAAGTATAAGTATATTTTAATTATGAATGAAACACATTTTTTTTTTCTTAGCCATGAATACTTTTACAATATTATCCTATTCTTCCAAAAAACAACAATAGAAAATTAATTTAAGCTATTGGTTAATTGTTTAAGCTAATGTTAATACTCATCATGAAACGGAACGTACACATAATAGACAATAAATTGTGACAGCTTTCAATTGTCATTTGACATTGACACTTTTCATAACCTTAAAAAACATTAATAGTTAACAATGTTTCTTGCGTAAATTTACTGAATTTTCATGAATTCAGTCGCCATAACGCTTTGGTTTTGTAATTACACGTCCTGAACGAGTCGTAATAGGTGTACTTGGTTTAGGTACATAGTTTTGTAAACTAATTTGTGTTTTTGTTTCAGGTACAACATCAGTCATGGAAGCAGCTGAATCCGAAGAAGAATGCATTAATATATGTTCACGGTTTCTACGAAAAACGCCTTGAGGAGACTTGATGATGTAACTACGAGGATGTACATCTTTTTGTGATACTACACCTGGAACCCAAGTGCCTTGTGGTTTGTGTTTAAAGTAGACTTTGGCACCTTGTTGAAGTGTTGATAGCGGTTTAGTGTCTTTATTATAATAAAGTGATGTTTTAACTTGTTGTTTTTTAATGTTTTCCTTTAGACTTTTCATATCAACTGTACGTGGTGTGAGTGAATGTTCTTGTGTTGGTAATTTAGTACGCAAGTTTCTTGACATACATAGTTGTGATGGTGAATAACCAGTCTGTTTTGGTGTATTCCTATACATAAGAAGTGCTATGTAGGGGTCTGTATTATCTAATTTACATTTTTTTAGTAGGTTTTTAATAGTACCTACGGCCCTTTCTACCATTCCATTTGATCTGCTCAAATATGGACTGGATGTTGTGTGTTCTATACCCCATGCTGAAGTAAAATCCTTTAATTCTTTACTGTTAAAAGGAGGTCCATTGTCTGAATTCATAACTTCTGGAATCCCATGTCGTGCAAAGATTGATTTTAAGTGAGTTATGACTGTCTTTGAAGTTGAATCTTGCGTTAATAATGCAAGTTCTATGTACTTAGAGAAATAATCTATCAAAATTAAGTACTTCTGACCATCTATTTCAAAAATATCTATACCTACTTTACTGAATGGTAGCATTTTATAGTCATGATGTATCAAAGGTTCTTTTGAATTATTTCGACGAAAAGTTAGACAAACATGACATTGGATAATGTATTTCTCAATATCATTGTTCATTTGAGGCCAATAGACTGTTGTTTTTGCTAGGCGTATACAGCTATTAATGCCTTGGTGGCCTTCATGAACTAATTTTACTATGTATTCTCTCATGTTTTCTGGAATTACAATGTTGGTTCCTTTGAATAAGATATTGTTCACCACATGTAATTGATCTTTTATAGAAAAGTATAGTTTGACTGACTGACTTTTTATGTTCTGGCCAACCGTTTTGACAAAAGGAGATAATTTGACTTAATGTTGAATCTTTTTTAGTGTTTTCCTGAATTTCCAGTAGTTTTTCTGGACTTACTGTTAAGTTTGAGTACAAAAGATTGACATGAAGATCAAGATCATCTTCTAAATCTGTAAGTGTACTTTCTGGGAGGGCTGCCCTTGAAAGTGTGTCTACTAGGTACAGGTATCTACCTGGTTTGTAAAGCATATTTAGATCATAGGGTTGGAGCCTCATCATGATTCTCTGCAGCCTAGCTGGAATATCGAAAAGTGGCTTTTTGAATAAAGTAATAAGTGGTTTGTGGTCTGTTTCAACAGTTATTTTTCGACCATAAATGTACTGATGAAATTTAGTACAGCCAAATAGCACAGCCAAAAGTTCCTTTTCTATCTGTGAATAGTTTTGCTGGCTAGTACTAAGAGATGCTGATGCATAAGCTATGGGCTGTTTCTCATGTAAAATTACAGCTCCTAAAGCATCTTTGGATGCATCTACTGACAATATTAATTCTTTGTTACGGTCATAATATGTGAGAACTGGTGATGAACTTATTAGATTCTTGACTTTAGAGAATTCCAAGTTATGCATTTGTGTCCAGATCCATTCATTTTTGTTGCCTAACAATTGCCTGAGAAGTGAAGTTTCTTGTGATAAATTCTTAATGAAAGGACTTAGATAATTTACCATACCTAGAAATCTCTGAAGTTCTGTGACATTGGTTGGACTGGGCATATTTGTAATTGATTCAACTTTAGAAGGATCAACTCTAACTGCATCCTGACTGAAAATATGTCCCAAATATTTGACTTCAGTAGCACATATCTTTGACTTATCATTGTTGAATTTTAAATTTATGGAACGAGCTCTGTCTATGACTTTTTGCAATATAGTATTATGCTCATTTATGTCTTTACTATATATTAGGAAATCGTCCATCATTATTTTAACACCTTTAATGTCATTAAATCTTTTGACCATTTCGCTATGAAAGATTTCTGGAGCTGAACTAATACCGAAAGGTAAACGTGTGAACCTATATCGACCAAAGGCGTTATAAATGTGCACAGCTTGGAGGACTCCTCCGATAACTTCAACATCCAGAAGCCCTTGTTGGCGTCTAAAGTTGTGAAATACTTTGACCCTGAAAGTTCTGATTTAATTTCGTCTAAAGTTGGTAATGGATAATGAGGTCTCATGATGGCTTCATTGAGTTTGTTTGAATCAATACAGAGTCTGATTTTACCATCTTTTTTAGTAGTCAGTACAATAGGACTTACCCATTCTGTTGGTTCTTCAACTCTTTGTATGATATTCTGCTTCTCCAACTCCTCCAGTTCTTTTTTGAGCGGTCCCCGTAATTGAAAAGGGATTCGTCTACATGCTGCAACAGTTGGAGTAGCATTTGGCTTCAGTTTGAGCTTGACTTCTAGATCTGTGATACACCCTATACCATCTGTCAAGTCACGTGGAAGCTGTGGTACAAAATCAACTCTTTTTATCAAGTTAAGCAATTTGCAGGTGTCCCTGCCTATTATATTTTGGCAATTTAAATCGACTATGTAGAAATTGACAGTATAGCAGTTGTTGTTATGTTTGACAAGCAAGTTGCATTGACCAATAGTTGGTATGATGTCCCCACTGAATGAAGATAACCTATGACTACTTTTTTGTATGAAGTCTGTTGGAATGTTTAGCATTTTGAATGTTTGGATTGAAAGAATATTGGCATCTGCACCTGTGTCAAGAATGAAATTTACATTTTGTTTGTGTATCGACAATTCAGCTTTCCATGACTGTGTGTTGACCATGTTGACACTGATTGTGCCTACAAAAAGTTTGTTATTGTTACAACCATTATTATTACTTTGAGACTTATCAATATTAATGTTGTTTACACTTTTACATACTTGTGCAAAATGATTATACTTCCCGCATTTCTTGCACTTCACTCCTTTTGCTGGGCATTTAAATCTGTGGATTTGACCGCACCTGTTGCAAGTGACAGTACCAGTTGCTGACGACTGTGAGTGAAAACGTTTAGGTCCTGGCTTAGACTTGTCTTTGCTTCGACGAGAAGATTTGGAGACCTGGGCTATGATTGGTTCTTCCAAAGTTCTAGCCTGTATCCTAGTTGCTTCCATGCTTTTTGCTAGAATTACTGCTTTGTCCAAAGTGTCTGGTTTCTCAGTCAGTATTTTTTCCTTGATATACTGATTGCTGGCATTCAGGTTAAAGCTGAAAATATCCCTTAAGATGCTATCTTCGAGTGTTTTGAATTCACACTGTTTGGCGATGTTCCTCAAGTCTGTAGTGTAGCTATCAATGGTTTCGTTGGAGCCCTGACGCCTGTTAATCAGCCTGTGGCGTTCCATCGTCACATTAATTTGCGGTAAGAAATGTGAGTCGAACTTTCCCGTCAGTGTAGAAAGACTTATGGTGTCGATATCCAAGTTAAACGAATAAAATGTCGTAAGTGCATCCGGCCCGATGAAATGCAAAAGAATGGCTACTTTTCTTGCGTCACTTTCACTTTCTAGGTTATTAGCACGCAGATAGATTTTGAATTGCGTTAGCCAGTTTTTCCATGCTAATGGCATGTTAGAATTGTTTATATCGAGCGGCGGAAGACAGCTGCTGATGACTTTAGATGTCGTCATTGGTGGCTTTTTATCGTCCCCGGCCATTTTGTTACCTGGTAGCGGCGTAGTTTCTTCTGACACCATGTAGCGTTGTCGTTTGTGCGATCAACTCTTAGCGGAGCGGCTACTGGACGTCTTCGGGGAGGTAATGAAAGATACAGCTCACCAAGGTAGGTAGTCTTATTTATTTTGGAAACTCTTACTTCTATTACAAGTTTATGTCGTCGTTCATGCTTGCTAGCTGGAGGCGGAAGAGGAAGTGCGCTCACTAGGGATGAGACACATGACATTACTAATTAGTGATGTATCACTTAACATAGGGTAGGTAGTGGGTAAAGTGGTGGGACAGCTAGTAAAAGTATAGGGTTTCTCAGTAAGAGTGCACTTTTTCATTTTAAAATAATAACAAGTATTTTATGACAGAGTTATGATATTTTTATTTTATTGTAAAGAAGACATGTTCCGATTAAGTATGGAATAAAATATCCGGCAAATAACCCCCACGGCTCCCATGACAGGCCATTACTCTTTTCATGAAATTTTCCATGACTTTTGCACGGAGATGTGGTTGTATCTCATCGATGAGGAGTTGGATTTCCGATTTGAGCTCAGGAATTGTTTCGGGTTTATTAGCATTAACCCGAGATTTCACCAAAACCCCAAAGAAAAAAATCACACGGCGTTAAATCGCACGATCTTGGTGGCCAGTTGACATTAGAATTTCGTGAGATAATGTGTTCTGGAAATCGTTGCCGCAACAAGTCGATTGTTTCATGCGCGGTGTGGCAGGTTGCGCCGTCCGGCTGAAACTACATGTTGTCCAGATTCACGCCGTCCAGTTGAGGCCACAAGAAGTCCGTTATCATATTCCTGTAACGAATGCCGTTCACGTTCAGTTTGCACAATTATAACGCGTTGTTCTTTCGAAAAGCGCTCCATTTTTAATAATCGGAATAAACAGAGGTGACAGCTGTCAAGTTTCAGAGTTGCCACTAGTAAAAAGTGCACTCTTACTGAGACACCCTTCATAAATGTATTATATGATGTGTTAATGTTCATTGATCAAATTTGCCTCAACGGCTGATCGGATTAGGTCATAGAATACATTATATACCTGTAGTATTATTTCCTACTTGCACGCGAAATTTTTATACAAAACCGCTGACAGAAGCTGTTTCGCTTGAACGTATAGGTTTAAAATAAAGTTAAAAACATTTATTCTCAATGATACAGTTGCGTTGTTAACGTTTTGCTGCGTAAATGCGGGTCAGTTACTGATTTGCGTAAATTTATTACTTCACGTAATGGAATGGCTTTACAGCGAAATATTTTACAGTAGTGAGTTCTTTTGTAACACCTGTTCACTTGCTTCTGTTGAACGTTTTTATTAAATCATATTCTTCGTTTTCTTTATCGATATCATCAACAGGTTACAGCAAATCCCACCGCACTATTCCCAAACCACTGCAACTCCTGAAAACAGGAACCAACAGTAGCTAGGCACCTGAAAAGCGCTAAGGCAACGAAGCTCTGAATGAATTTAAGTGTCTTGGATCCAGTAACAAAATTAATCGCAAAAGAATAACGTAGGAGAAGGAAAACATACCAATTGCCACTTCCCTGCATATTAAGCAGGACACAGAACAAACAAGTCCAATAGACAAAAAGGGTCGTTTACTACTGGGTTAAGCCCAGTTGCCTAGCACCACGGATAAAATTATCATTAATATGAATGGGTCCTAACATTGTGATTTGTTATATTTGATTCCAATAATAGGTACCTATGGCTGAACGGCCGAAGTTCTGAAGGCGGGTGGAAAACCAGTACTTAAGGCCATTCAGAACCTGTTTGATTCTGTCATACTCGAGGGGAAAACGCCACAGGCATAGTGCAGGGGTGTGACGGTACTCCTTTTTAAGAAAGGTGACAATGCCTTACTGAAAATCTATAGGCCCATCTCACTTCTTAGACATGTCTACAAGCTGATTTCAAGAGTCATCACGAAGACTGAAGTGTACAACCTGCCTCTCTGCTTAGCGTTTGTGGACTCCGAGAAAGCCTTCGATTTGACCGAGACTTGGGTAGTCTCACCAACGGTGCCAAATCGACTACCGGTACATCGAAGTGTTGAAGTGTTTGTACAAAAACGCCATCAGGTCAGTTCGAATTCAGGATCGGACCTCGGAACCTATTATTCTGCAGCGAGGTATAAGACAGGGAGACGTCATATCTTCGAAACTATTCACCGCTGCACTGAAGGATGTTTTCAAGGTTCTGGACTGGAGAGGGCTAGACATCAACGTCAATCAGTAACAGTACAACAGTAGTAAAAGTACATCACTCACTTTCGGTTTGCTGACGATATAGTGGTCATGGCTGAGACCATGGGGGACCTCAGTACAATGCTCGATGACCTATGTAGAGTTTCTAAAAGAGTGGGTCTTAAGATGAACATGGACAAAACCAAAATGATGTTGAATACCCATGTTGTACCCACTCCTATCAAGGTCGGAGACTCTACACTCGAAGTTGTGGACGACTATGTCTACCTGGGACAAACGATGGGTAGGGCCAACTTCGAGAAAGAGGTCAATCGTCGAATGCGACTCGGCTGGGCAGCGTTCGGGAAGTTGCGCGGTATCTTCTCGTCCAACTTACCACAGTGTCTCAAGACGAAAGTCTATGACCAGTGTGTGTTTCCAGTGATATCCTATAGCTCTGAGACGTGGTCGCTCACGATGGGCCTCATCAGAAAGCTGACAGTCACCCAAAGGGCAATGGAGAGGGCTACGCTCGGAGTTTCCTTGCGTGATCGAATCAGAAATGTAGAGATCCGCAAGAGAACCAGTGTTACTGACATAGCCCGAAGAATGGCAAAGCTTAAGTGGTAGTGTGCAGGGCACATTGCTCGCAGAATGGATGGCTGATGGGGCAGAAAAAATCTGGAGTGGCGACCGCGAACCGAAAGACGTTGCGTTGAAAGGCCTTCCACCAGGTGGACCGATGATCTGGTAAAGGTTGCGGGGATCCGCTGGATGTGGGGCCGGTTTATGTGGTGACGATTGGAGGAGGTCTATGTCCAGCAGTGGACGTCTTTCGGCTGATAAGATGATGATGCTCAACAGCAACTCAATAGGTATGGCAAAACGCTTGAACGCACGGAAAATTGTTCGAGTTTCTATAAAGTCCGTATAGTAAATAAGTTTAGATGCAGCCTGTATATTATCTATCTATATCTATAAAAGCGAAAGGTGACTGACTGACTGACTGATCAATCAACGCACAGCCAAAACTGCTAAGCCTAAAAGCATGAAATTTGGCAAAAAGGTTCTTCAAGTGACGTTAGTGTGCACTAAGAAAGGATTTTTGGAAATTCTACCCCTAAGGGGGTAAAAAGGGGGTTGAAAGTTTGTATGAAAAATCTAATTCCTTCGACCAAAATTCTTGAAACTTAGCTCAAATAGTATTCTCAGTAAAAGATAAAGATTGACATTATTAGTTTTTCAAAACTACCCCCAAATGATGATTTAGGGGGTGTTGAAGTTTGTATGGAAAAATCAGATTTCTTTGATCAATAAACTTGAAACTTGCCACAAATACTTATCTTAATGAATAATAAAGGTTGCTACTATTATTTTTTGAAACTACCCCCTAAAGACGATTTAGGGGTGTAATTTTTTTTGAGTTAATAAACTTGAAACTTTACATAAATACTAATCTAAATAAACAATAAAGGCTTTCATTGTTGGTTTTTCGAAACTACCCCCAAAAGATGATTTAGGGGATGTATTTTTTTTTGAAGAATCTGATTTCTTGGGTGAATAAACATGAAACTTGACATAAATACCAAACCTAAATTAATAATAAAGGTTGCTATCATTATTTTTTGAAACTACCCCCAAAAGACGGTTTAGGAGGTATTAAAGTGTTTTTGAAAAATGCTGATTTCTTGGGTCAATAAACTTGAAATTTGGCACAAATACTAACCTAAATAAATAATAAAGGTTGCTATTATTATTTATTGAAACTACCCCCAAAAGATGATTTAGGGGATGTATTTTTTTTTGAAGAATCTGATTTCTTGGGTGAATAAACATGAAACTTGACATAAATACCAAACCTAAATGAATAATAAAGGTTGCTATCATTATTTTTTGAAACTACCCCCAAAAGACGGTTTAGGAGGTATTAAAGTGTTTTTGAAAAATGCTGATTTCTTGGGTCAATAAACTTGAAATTTGGCACAAATACTAACCTAAATAAATAATAAAGGTTGCTATTATTATTTATTGAAACTACCCCCAAAAGATGATTTTGGGGATGTAATTTTTTTGAAGAATCTGATTTCTTGGGTGAATAAACATAAAACTTGAGATAAATATCAATCGAAATAAACAAAAAATAATAATAATATAAATAATTAATAATAGTGGTCAAGCGCAAGCCTATAGCGATAAATAAAAACAAAGGCTTTCATTGTTAGTTTTTCGAAACTACCCCCAAAAGATGATTTAGGGGAAGTTATTTTTTTGAACATTCTGATTTCTTGGGTCAATAAGCATGAAACTTGACATAAATACCAACCTAAATAAACCATAAAGGTTTTCATTATTATTTTTTCGAAATTACCCTTAAAATACGATTTCGGGGTGGTATATATTTTTGATTACTTTTACTGCACATAGCTTCTTTTTATGATGTAGGGGAGAACTTAGGAGGGATTTTTAGAAATTCAACTTTTTAAGGGGTTAAAAGGGAGACATTTATTTGTATGATAAATCTTATTCCTTTGGCAAAATAATAAAGGTTGGCATCATTAGTTTTTCGGAATTACCCCCAGAAGACGAGTTAGGGGTGTCAAAGTTTCTTTGAAGACCCAATTTGCACTAAGACGGGGACCTCTACATCGATTTGGAACTACCAAACTGGACCGTTTGTCTCAGGTAAACATAGCAGTGAGTGACGTTTTAGTGACGCGTAATTTACGCTGTATTAGATTTTTGTGTTGTGTCGCGTAACTTACGCAACATTCGTTTTCATATTAAAGTAATTTTTGGTCCACCCGAAAGTATGCGTCTCAAAAAAAATGGTTGTTATTATTAGTTTTTTGAAACTACTCCCAAAAAATATTTAGGGGGTGTTAAAGTTTTTTTGAATAATCTTATTACTTGGGTTAATAAACTTGAAACTTGGCAAAAATACTAAACTAAGTAAGCAATAAAAGTTGTTTTTATTAGTTTTCAAAACTACCCCCAAAAGACGATTTGTTTTTGTTTTTGATGTATCTTACTTCTTGAGTTAATAAACTTGACATAAATACCAACCTAAACAAACAATAAAGGTTGATATTATTAGATTTTCGAAACTTCCTCGAAAATACGATTTAACAGGTGATAAAGTTTTGCTAAAGAATTTTATGGCTGATTTCATTTTGTAGCGGTAACCTAAAATGTATTATTATTTATGTCAAATAACGAATCGTCCCAAACCTATAAACCGTAGAACTTTACGAAACCACATTTTTATTTGGTTTAATAACAGCTTATTTTTGGGTGTCGAACGAAGTCGCGGGCGGAGTTAATATTATAAATGTGAAAGTAACTCTGTCTGTCTCTCTGTCTACCTTTTCACGCTTAAACCGCTGAACCGATTTAGATGCAACTTGGTTCGCAGATATTTTGAGACCCTAGGCAGGACATAGGATAGTTTTATCCCGGAAATCATACTTAAAGTGGTGGAAAGAGGAGTAGAAGTTTGTATGGAAAATCTACTATATTATGCCGCGATATAAAAAAAAAGCTATTCGAATTACTATTGCTTCGCAGACGAAGTCGCGGGCAACAGCTAGTCCAACATAATTTTGCGTTCATTCTGCCAAAGAATACACTTCCATAAGATATGAAGTGAAGATTGTGCATATTCGCAGTCAGATGTAGAACATTAGCAGTTAAGCATTACAGGGTTTGACTGATTTGCAAAAAAATATTACGTAACGTAAGAATATGCGCGCTATTTTACTACAGTCAGCCATTTTGCTGTACACGTAAACTTGCTACAGAGTACATAATCCACACATCGGCATCAATTAAACAATTAAAATTATATCCGTGCCCGAGAAAATGATGGTATAAGTTACGGCTATTTATAGCCCTAATTAAAATTGTCACGTGGCTTAAATTTGTTAACTTTGTATGGTGACAGTCATTGGCAGCTGGCACACTTACAGCCTTATTTATAAAAAAACACCTATCCATATAATCATGATTAATCATAATACAGATTAGAGATTCTAAATTCAAAATCTGCATAGAAAATTTGAATTAGGAATCTAGTTAAAAAAGTTTTCGTAAATAAGGCCCTTTGTTTTTATAGAAAATTTTGACATAACCTATCGCCGCCGAGGCTTTCCGTACTCTGCCTCCTCAACGCTTTGTTTTAATCATATTCACCGGTATCGTTATGGTTATGCGAACATAAATTTGTGGGAGGTATTGAAGTTTCCTTGTAAGGCAAGTGATGCGTAATTTATTTTCGTGAGGAAATATTGAGGTACCAAGTTTAGTGTCAAATATATTTAAGATCGACTCGCCGTTCACATCAGCGTGCAGGTGCCTACACTTATGTATGGAAGTTAAGGTTGGGTATGGCAAAAAAGTCATGAAAGTAGGATTAATGCAGTAGAAATGCGCTCCTTGCGAAGTTTGTGTGGTGTAACTTTATGTGATAGATTGAGGAATGGGGTAATAAGACAACGTTGTTGTTTAAAAGAAAATCTGGTGAATAAAATTCAAAAGAGTATGTTAAGCAATGTTAAGGTGGTTTGGCCATATTGAGAGGATGAATGAAAAGTGACTAACGAAAGGTATTTACAAGGCAGACGTGAATGGAAACGCAGGGAGGGGACGCCCTAGAAAGACATACATAGACCATATAGGTGATGTTCGTCAGAAAGGCCAGGTGCGTAGTACTCATAACCGGCGTGTGTGTATGACTAGATGTATGCATGTGAATGAAGCAAAAGAAGTAGGTAAGCAAGTGGCATTCTGTTCTTTCTGCCTACCCCCATGGGAAAAAGGTGTGAGTTTATGTATGTATGTATATTTAAGATTTTACGCTCTCTTTGTGGCTGGACGCTATTAACGGGCACGTCTTGTAATACAACACAATGTTATTACATTACTTTGTATATATTATCACTTGGATATATATGTATGTCGGCATGTCCTAGATCAAAAACTTCGCAGACGTGTGTGTGACATTCACCAACCCGCAGTGGGCCCGCGTAGTTGATTACGGCCAATTCCCTCTCACAGAAAGGAGGCTTGTGTTCCAGCAGTGGGAATATTGAAAGGCTGATGATAATGATATCTTTATGTTATTTATAACGAACATATTATATTGTCTTATGTAACTTCAATATTTAGAGGAAAGAAAGGAAAACCGGACAAGTGCGAGTCGGACTCGCGCACGAAGGGTTCCGTACCATTATCGCAAAAAACACACGTTTGTTGTATGGGAGCCACAATTAAGTATTTATTTTATGTTGTTTTTAGTATTTGTTGTTGTAGCGGCAACAGAAATACATAATCTGTGAAAATTTCAACTGTCTAGCTGTCACGGTTCATGAGATACAGCCTGGTGACAGACAGACAGACAGACGGACCGCGGAGTCTTAGAAATAGGGTCCCGTTTTTACCCTTTGGGTACGGAACCCTAAAAAACGAACGATAAGAATTGAAAATTTCGTCATAAAAAGTTTTCTAGATTTCTCACCCTGTCTGTAAGTCTGAAAGATGCGTTACTCCAGTCGCCCCATATAAGTAGGTTAATTTTTTTCATTGAAGGAGTTTTCTCAAAATAGTTTTCTATGATACCTACCTCGGTTAACTCAGAGTTCTTCTGAGAATTCCCTAGAGCAGTTACTTCATCCAAATCATTAGCTTCAAATTCCTTATTCATCAAGTTTTATAACGGAACAGATTTTCAAGTAATTGTTTAACTAAGTTAATACTTTATTTAAGCGTGTTTACTTTCAAAGTATTAGCTGAGTAGTCTCGGTTGCCTGAAATTTTACTAAGCCTAAAGCTGAATTGAAGTTAATTATAAATTAACGCAACTTGCCTTGGTTTTAATCGCTTAGTATCTATACTAATATATACTATATAATATTATAAAGCTGAAGAGTTTGTTTGTTTGTTTGAACGCGCTAATCTCAGGAACTACTGGTTGGAATTGAAAAATTCTTTTGTGTTGGATAGTCCATTTATCGAGAAAGGTTATAGGCTATATAACATCACGCTACGACCAATAGGAGCCGAGCATAAATGAAAAATATTGCGAAAACGGGCAAAGATATTCCTTTTTGAGAGCTTCCATTGCGTGCGCTGCGTAAACGGTTTAAGTTACGCAAATATCATGTATGATGGAAATGTTCCTCTTCAAAAGTTCTACAAAAAGGTCCGCGACAGCATATGTCTATCTTTTAAGATTGACTCACATTAGCAACTTTTATGTTCTAAATTTTAATTAGATCGCCGCTGCCGGTAGAAACAAAAGTTGGTTACATTCGTATAGTAGTATTCATTTCTTATTCAAATAAATAGTTCAACGAGTTGGTAGGTAGGTAGGGTAGGGTAGGGTAGGTTAGCGTAGGGTAGGGTAGGGTAGGGTAGTGTAGGGTAGTGTAGGGTCGGGTAGGGTAGGGTAGGGTAGTGTAGGGTAGGTTAGGGTAGTGTAGGGTAGGGTAGTGTAGGGTAGGATAGTGTAGGGTAGTGTAGGGTCGTGTAGGGTAGGGTAGTGTAGGGTAGGGTAGGGTAGGGTAGTGTAAGGTAGTGTAGGGTCGGGTAGGGTAGGGTAGGGTAGGTAGTGTAAGGTAGGGTAGGTAGGGTAGATAAATGTTTGGTCTTTTTATGGCAAAACAAAGTTTGCTGGGTCAGCTAGTTACTGATTAAAATTACTCAATGTTGATTCAAGATTTGTTAAGCAATTACTGATTCAGCCTAGCTTTTGAGCTGTAACTTAGTAAATCTTGAGAAGACACGCTATGAGCAATTTACTCACACAAAAATTGAAGGCAATTTTTTTTTGGTGATACCGACCCCTTTACGTCTCAAGCAACTAGCCTAGCTGTATCTTCCTAACTATTCATCACCTCCCCTGACGCAATACTCATGCCAGTCAGTCCAGTTGCAACCGCGCGGCGAAGTGTTTGTGGGCAACAATTACTACGCAATCTCAGGTTTTTTTTTTTTAAGTTTTTGTAAAGTATCATTTTTATTGTATTGATGATTGTAAAAATTTGAAAATAAAAATAAGTTGATTTGTTATTTGCTTTAGAAGTTGCATTTATAATTCATAGTTTTAAATAAAATACATATTAAACCTTGTTTTATTCATATAAATACATTATAAGCCAATAAGAAACTACTATAAAAGTAGAAATATGATAATATAAAGTTGTGTAAGTAATTTTTTCACGCGCGCCTCTCAGTGTATTAAACTGAGGCGCAGCATATCTTAACATGGGGTAATATTATACAGAGACAGACCGAATATTCTAAGTTGGTTCAGACGTGTAGGGTAATCTCTGAAACCACTGTTAATAACTATTTAAACTATTAAATAAACATTTGAAAGACAAATTTCCATTTATGCCTATAATTATTATAGGTTATAAATTATTCTGACCCAGACAAAGCCGGAGCAGGACACTAGTACACAACAAAAAATATAATGAAGAGCTGGGTATATAAGGTGTGAGAATATTTAGTGGAGAGACAGTATTTAAATTAGTAGGTGGAACATAATATTTGTAAATACGTTACTTTATTTTCTACAAAGGAAATTCTCGACAAAACTAGGCTTAAAAAGATTTTTATGTCACAAAATAATAATACCATATCAAGACATAAAATCTTCTTCTCTTTATCTTTATATTTTTGTTCACCATTATCAAACATAACATCAAAACTTAGGCATTTATAATTACAAAAGACCTTCCATTTTCTTAAATACTTCAGATAACGCTTCTGTTCGCTATAATTAATAAAATTTCTCTACATTTGCCTTCAGCACACGTCGATCAAATTACATTTTAATTAGATGAACTACCGAAGAAATTTCCACCTTTGCTTCTTAGGAATAGAGTTAAAATTCAATGAACAGCGGTGTTGTTATTGCCTTAATATCTTTAGGTTATTATGCGCGGTTGTGCTTTTTCCTTCACAGCCTCAGGCTATCAAGATGAGCTTTGCATGAACTATTTATGGATGAGCTACCAACAAAAGGCTTGAATAAGTTGAATAATTAATGTTCGTGCTATCGTAAAATTCAAGAGGAAAATTACTTATTCTTGTTTATTGGTAAAATTGTGGCGTATTATTATTAAGGATATTTATTTAAAACTTGAACGCAAATTTACTTTCTTAGAATAAATGGTGTATGTGGTGATAATTATAAATCTTTTATTTCTGATCATCATTAATTAAATAACGGAGTTCTATTTATGAAATTTACGCTCTTTTAGTTTCGTATAATAATATGACGAATCTGAAATAACAACAATACAGTTGATGCTCATTGTAAACACATAATAGTGGCTGCTAGCGTAGTTACTGTATGTGTCTAGTCAGCGCGTCCTCGTACGTCTTCGGTTTTTTTTATGCGCCTCCGGCTCTCTCCTCGGCGTCTCCCTTTTGTTCTATCTTCGCTTGTACTATCCTGCATGCAATACGCTGTGCCTAGTACATTATCACGCAAAAATTATTATTTAATAATAAAAAGGGTACTTAAACATTAAAATGATAAATATATTTGCATATTCTCAAAATCGATGGCAAGTTGAATCGCTCGAAAGAAGTTTTAGTTTCCTAGGTGATCGGGAAGTGCCTCAAAAATCACTGCAAAAAGGTGTACAATTGAAAATTGTTACACTTTTTCGGTCTAGCCCCGTCAGCCCGCAATCAAATCAGAATTATACCGTGCGATAAGGAACTCCGTTCCAAAAATCCCGTTCCAAAAATACATACACACAACAGACATAGACACATAAGAGATAATAGTTCAAGCAAAAATAGCATTGTGTGTACTGCGTACCCATACCAAAAAGGTTATCAACTCAGTATTTGCTAGAAGAACTTAGATGAACTTAGTGGCAGTGGGCAAATTGCTCGTAGAACGGTGGCTGATGGAGCGGAAAGATTCTGGCGTGGAAACCGTGTAAAAGTAGCGTCGTCGGCAGGCCTCCCATAATGTAGACGGATGCCCTGGTGAATGCCACGGGAGTGGACTAGATGCCCTGGTGAAGGCCGCGGGAGTAGACTGGATGCTAGATGCATAGGACCGGTCGTAGTGGCGACGCTTGGAAGAGGCCTATTTTTTTCAGCAGTGGAATATCTTTTGGCTGTAAAGACCATGACGAATATATGATAGAAACGGGTAAGTAAAACAACAACATTGAAACAATAACATTGTCTTAAATCAAACCAGTAAGAACAATTTGGATATTGTTTTCACAAAGAAAAAGTATGTCTAATAAGAAGTCTTGACTCAGTCTTCAAGCAGCCCAACACAAACGAGTTCAGTCGTTATCCAAACAAAGTCACAACGTAAACTTTTATCCAACCGTCTAATTATTATCAATCAGGCTTAGTCTTAGGCTTTAAAATAAACTTCCAAAGTTCAATCTCGAAATTCAAGAAGAAGTGACTTTGGTTGTAGGCACTTAATAATGAAAATTGCTTACAATTTTACTTAGTTCACTGTTCTGACTGAACTTGCTTTTGGTTCAGATTTAAATGAGAAACAAATTCTAAAAGAGTTTAAATTATTGTATCACTATGACTACGAACGTGGAATAGAGAAAGCGGCAACTAGATGGTAATGGTTTTATTATTTAAACCACAAATTATAGGTCTTCTTCTTTGGTGCCGATAAACTCAAAAAAACCATTCAGATTTTGTCCGACCAGTATGTCGGACTGTACTCGGACAGATCTGTCATTTGCTACGTTCATATCCCATAAGGTGCAGGTAGTCGGGCATGAAGGGCAGACAAGGAGGTGGGACATATCTGGTGAAGGGGCCCCACAGTGGCACTGTGGTTTGGAGGGGTTTATGATACTCCATTTCGCAAGGTTGTTTCTACAGCGGCCAACCTGGGTCCGCAATAGGATTAGAGATTTACAGATTGGCCACTGTAGTTCGTTTCCAGGGGGCAGATGCTCTGCCGGAGTGATGAAGTGTGGAGGAGTAGCGTGTACGTGTATGTGTATGTTTCCATAATTCACATCTCTCGTAATTTGCGCCGGTTTTCGAGGCAGTCGTATGTCTCAAGAAGCTGTTATGACTCTTAAGGCGCGCAGGTTGGAGTTGGTACTCATTTAGTGGATGCCGACTGTCCCGTTCTTGTTTATCCTTCTCGATGCGGCTGGCTACTTCGTGAAGAACGTCTGGTGGAGCTATACCAGCCAGTGGGTACAACATCACAAGTGGGGTTAGTTTCAAACACCCAGTTATGATGCGGCAGGTGTCATTTAGTGCTATAAAAAATAGGTTTGCTAGTGCGATAAGACTTTGACATAAACATTACTAAGATGTTGAAAAGGGAAAACAAGGCCAAAGAAAAGATTGTTGGACTGTGTAAGGAATGACATGAAACAAGGGGTAGAATTATAGCGTGGCCGTTGACAGAGGAGAATGAATGAAAGGAAACGCATTGCGCTGACCACAGAGCATGGGATAAGGGCTGAATTAAATATGATTTATTTAACACACTTCGAGAGACACATATCAGTGCAGCCTTGTCGCTTATAGGAAATCCAGTATCACAAGACCCAGACCAGAGTATACAGATATTAAACAGTAGTAGCATGATAACGAATATTGTTTTAATGATAATGATCGTTTTTATTACAAACCTGAGCATACTTAGCCAATATAGCCATCCATAGCAGTTTTAACTTAGATGACTGTAGTAGGTAAGTACCAGACAAACTTTGCCACACGTGTCTAGATATTTTTATTTGTCTTTAACGCTAAATTATCCGTAACAACACAATTATACACCTTCTAATTAATACATTTTTATGTTTTCGGAGTTGTGCTGTATGAAATTTCGATACGATTTGAAAATTGTTTGGTTAATGTAAAGTATACCATCTCGTTAAAAACGTATCTTGGAGATGTTTCATCACATCTAGCTTCTCAGTTTATTTAATATAACATCCAGAAATTTGAGCATTCACTTCATGGCTTCAGCTTAGCATTCTGTCGTCATGGCTTTCACAAGTACAACCTTTCAAATAGCATGTCAAGCATTCATGAACGTTTCAAAGGAACTTTGCTTGAAGGAACTCCAAAAATCCAAAATATTTTCCTATTTCTGGGAACGTATTGAAGCAAAATGGAATTAATTTGATAGCATAGTAATACATTTAATTGGATTAGACGTTTACAAAGAAAGGTCGTTATTCCTTTAAGAGTTTTAGTTAAAACTTTTAATTCGTGTATCACAAGATCGTAATTAACGTATGCTTCAACACTTCGAGACAAGTTATCTCGCTGATTGTGTGGCAGATATCAGATAAATTGTAATCTAATCTAATATCATAAATGTGAAAGTATCTCCGTGTCACCTTTTCATGTCTTAACAGCTGAATGGATTTGGATAAAACTTGACACACGGATAGAACATGTCTTAAATGAAGAAATATGAGAATAATGCCGGGAGTGTGTTGGGACAATTTCACGAGGGTGAAGCCACTGGTAGAAGCTAGAATTTTTATAATAATTTCACATCATCACATCACATCATCAGAATATTAATGTTCCCACTGATGGGACACAGGCCCCCTCTCTGTGAGTGGGAGAATGGGCCGTAATCCACCACGCGGGCCCAGTGCGGGTTGGTGGATGTCACATGTCTTCGAATTTTTGTTCAAGGACATGCCGGTTTCCTTCACCGTTTTGAGAGCCGTTCTTCACCGTTGTAATAATTTATTTGGTAGAAATTATAACTCAAGCACTTGTTATTTTCTGCTTATTTAGCTCTGTAATTACTACTAATCACTCTAAACATCCCACCATTCTTCGTAGAAAAATCCCGTGCCTAAGATTCCACCGACACCAATACATTTCAAACCAAATGCGGTGTTGAAACAGTGTGTTCAATATATATTTAAAAAGCCAAAGGTGCTGGCTGTAGTATTTATTATTCACAACGTACAAGTCGTCACTAGTCCCGCTACTTGTAACCTGTAGCCGAACTTTTCAACGCAGCTGCTTTAACTTTCAGGTAATTTTCTCTGTGGAGTTTTGCCGCGGTTTTTTTGTTTAGTAGTGCAAAATAAATAGATACAGAAGCTTGGTAGCATACAGACATTGAAAAGAGACACACACGTACAGCAATCTAAAACTATTTTAAGAGAATTTCAAGTGTTTGTTGTACTGCGCACGACCAGTTGAATTTTCATACAATTTATGCAAACACATGTCACCCTGCTGTTGTGCGTGCGCGGTACCGGCGCCGCACTGCGCTCTTGGTGTATATATTTTATGAAAAAATTCAACTGGTCGTGCGCCACAGCACTCTTACACCAAACGTCTTCCATTGAAAGAGCCCTTATTCGCGAGTTCCAATTTTCTTTTCCTTATTATTTTCAAGTCGATGGTGATTTTAACCTATAGAGAATTTGGACATGGTAGATGGCCTGGTTTATAGTGGCATCATTGGTTAACTTAGTAGGCACATTCCTCGCGGAAGACAAAGGCAAAGACAATTTTTTTTAATTTCCACTAGGTCATTAAGTGGCACTTTTGAACGTCAAAAATATGAATTTCAAGTTAATAATAATTGATTATCCCGTCCATTCGAAAAAGTTGCTTGTTATGGAGAAGAACGGACAAGTAACTCCATCTACCTCCTTCAGAATGAATGATAGATGGGGTTGGGTTCTGGTTATGGAAGACTAAAAAAACATTTTAAAAAACATCCCACAAAGTCCATCATAGAATACGGTCCACCATAACCTGAGGCTCTAGAAAAGACATTCCATCAACATGGAAAACGGCAAAGATGTACGCGATTGTCAAGCACTTTTAAAATATTACGTGATTACTTTTTAACCATTCGATAATCGCCATCGCTGACTCTTGTCTAGAGCCTCTGAAGCCCTAGACAAGTGACATTCTATCATCGAAAGCGTGGCGATAGCGATTGGAAAAATGACAATTATGTATGAGGATGTCAAACGCTATCGAAACGTTACGTGATCAATCCCTTACTCTTTGTTATTACGAACATCGCCATCGCTGACAATGAAAGACACTTGTGTAGAGCTTCTTGTGAATTTTTCTGGAATCAAACACATACGAGAAGCATAAGACCATTCGATGTGGGGTTTTTCGAATGAAATAATGATCTATTATCGTCTTTATATCCGGGCGTTCTCGCTTTTTGTATAGAGTGAATCTTCTGTAACTTTTATGAGTTGTACTAACTGATGTAGGGCTTCTTGCAGTCTGTTGAATATTTTAATTGCATTACAACCGAACACACCAACATTTTAGTCATTAGGTTATGCAATTACGTTGGTACTTATGCGGTTTTGGACCGTTTACTTTTGGTGTTAAGTTTTACAAATTAGATGTGTCTGTCGGATTTGGGGTTTACTTAATTGTTAAGTGGTGGGTAAATATTTGCTTGTTCCTTTTATTTGCTTTTAAATAAGGCTTCTGTGTGTGACGCGAATAGTAAAATAAAAATAAATACCTGTTAAGCAGGTTCTAAATACAAAGTCTCTCTAGAAAATTTGAATTCAAAATTTGCTTGATTAGTTGGTTCTAAATCCAAAGTTTCAATAGTTAATTTGAATTCAAAATTTGTGAGATTTCAGGCTTATTTTTCCTATTATTTACCGGTGCCAAAGACCAAATTCTTGATTTTTTATACCTATGATATAATTTCTCTCTCTTCTCATCTTTACACTCAAACTCAAAAACATTTATTTATGTAAATTTCATGTACAATGGTAATACATAGGTGGACTTAATGCAGCAAGGCATTGTCTACCAGTCAATCTTTGGGTTAAAAAGAACACAATGGTGGTAGGAGTACAAAAAAAAATTAACAATAATTAAAGTTGGATATTAATAAACTATCTAATTAATAAAATACATGAATAATTTCTAAAACAATAGACTAATAAATATTATAATAAATACAATATATATAATCATATAATCATTTATTTCAATTAAACCATCAAAAGGTACTTTTGAATTGTCAAGCAAAAGCTGAATCTACGGCAACTTCGCTAGCGTCAGTAGGTCTCTATGGAGAAGAACGTGAAAGAAACGCTGCAGATATATTTGCCTAGGTTGTAATAAAATTACAAGAAAAGTTAAACACCAGACGCCTGTATTTTATGGCAAACACAAATTGTTTAAATATTACATTCAAGGCAATTCCTACAGAATTATCAATTTTGCTGTTATATTACGATTCAACGATCATCAAATGCCACTCTCGACAGTTTCTTGAAAATGTTAAGTGTCAAAATATATTAAACTTGACATTTAATTATTCAAAGCCATGTCAGACGGTCACAAACAGGATCTGTATTTACCCGCTGAAAACCAAAACCAACATCAAATTACCTATATTTATAAAATAAACATAAACCGTGCCTGTATGCCCCGAAGCGTTAGGCAGGCAGATATGGCAGTTATATGTATGAGCTAAATTCATTTTATTCATTTAAAACTTTATGCACAAAAGTACAATGGCGGACTTAATGCGTTATGCATTCTCCACCAGTCAACCATGGGTGGTGAAGAAATAACATGGCAGGTGCATTATTTAACACTTTTATCATGCGTACAGCTAAGGAGTGGAATTCCCTGCCGGAGTCTGTGTTTCCCGATAGCTACAATCTAGGGGTCTTTGAGTCAAGAGTGAATAGGTTATTTCTAGGCAAGCGTGTTTCACCGTCGACCACATCATCGCTTACCATCAGGTGAGATTGTGGACAAGCGCGAGTCTATAGGTTATAAAAAAAAAAAGTACCTGGCGAGTAAAAATATAAAAAATAATAATTAACAAGTTGCCTTAATACACATATACATTTATATTTACCAATTTAGGAACATTCTCTTTAATTTTTTTTTTTTAATTTGGTCGATAATTGACCGTAGATATCGGTGAACATAATAAAAAAAAAAACATAATGTCGAACATAGAACCTCCTCCTTATTGGAAACTCGGTTAAAAATATATATCTATAGCTGGGACTCGAACAGTAGGCCACCACGTTTATCATTAGGCTATTCCGACGGACAATAGTGGCAGCGAAATTACGAACCACATTGATGAGATATTCTTAATAAAGTTTGGGAGTTTGTTATAGATTTTAACTCCTTTACCAAATATACTCGATTTAAATTTTACTGTTCTTTATTTAATGCTTTTAAGTTCAATTTTGTATCTCGCACTTTCAATTAACGTTTTCGACTTTTAACGTTTCACATTTATCTATTGCGCGTTTTACCATCATTTCCGCTTCAAATTTGTACAATGAAGGTAGTGTTAATATTATTAACTTGCATACGTGAGGGTCAAACGAAACGCATGTTACTAAAAGAGTTATGAATATAGATGTGGATGGATGGAGAAGGAGGGGACGGCCAAAGAAAAGATGGATGGACTGTGTGAGGAGTGATATGAAAGAAAAGGGCGTCAGTGATGGAGTGTCAGGGGACAGGATGGTATGGAAGAAGAAAACGAGTTGCGCTAACCCCAAGTAACATGGGACAAGGGCAGGAAGATGATATGATACGTGAAAATGAGAATTGAGAGAATTTAAAAATAATTATTCTTAACCATCATCATCATCATTTCAACCAAAAGACGTTCACTGCTGCACGTAGACCAACCCCAAGCGTGTCGCCACATTGACCGGTCCAGTGCGTCTCACAACCAGTGGACTACCGCAACCCTCGACAGGTCCGCGACTGATTGAGCTGAAATTAACTAGCACGTTTGGCTTGAATGAAAATGCACGGTAAGCTAAAAAGCTTTGTTTCAAAAAAGTTTTTTCTTAATATTCTTCACACAATCCAACCAGTCTAGTCATTTGCATTTAAATATCCATCAGCCTTTTAGTCATATGCATTATTTTTAAATGTTGAACACACTCAGTATGAAAATGTACAAAAACAGGTATTAAATACTGTGTGCTTTCATTTTGATTGAAAAGCGCAGAAATGAAAATTGAAACCGACATTGAATGATTACTCATAAAATAAACTACTCTGATTGTCAAACAAAAAAGCTTTCATACAACAGCTTTTTATTTTTGACAACATTGCTGAGCGTTTCTAGTGGGTTTCAAATTCAAACTTTTTTGGTCGGTATTCTATTGTTGAGTTGAGACTTCATCACACCAGTGCCCTGTATTCCCCGAAGAGTTGAGCAGCGGTAGACCTACAGTAAACCAACTTTTCGCAAGTTATGTTTAAGTACCACGTTATAGGAGGCAAGCCTGTTGCCAACAACCGGGCACAAATCCGGGTTGCCACTGAGAAAAATCAAAAAAACAAAAAACTCGCCTGCTTCAAAAGCGAACTAAAAAGTCCTAAACAAGGACAAAATCATGCTGTGCAGTCGGAGGATACATATTCGCGCGGTGGCTGACCAGATTTTGGTCAGCCAGCCCGCGCGACACCGACAAAAAATTCAAAAATGCTTGTAATGCGTTCTGGTGGTTATCCTTTAATACACTGGCTATTTTTAGGTTTCCGTAGCCAAATGGCAAAAAACGGAACCCTTATAGATTCGTCATGTCTGTCTGTCTGTCTGTCCGTCCGTATGTCACAGCCACTTTTTTCCGAAACTATAAGAACTATGCTGTTGAAACTTGATAAGTAGATGTATTCTGTGAACCACATTAAGATTTTCACACAAAAATAAAAATAAAACAATAAATTTTGGGGGTTCGGATACTTGAAACTAAAAATGAAAATATTTTTTTTCATCAAACCCAATCGTGTGGGGTATCTATGGATAGGTCTTCAAAAATAATATAGAGGTTTCTAATATCATTTTTTTCTAAACTGAATAGTTTGCGCGAGAGACTCTTCCAAAGTGGTAAAATGTGTGTCCCCCCCCCTGTAACTTCTAAAATAAGAGAATGATAAAACTGAAAAAAAATTATGATGTACATTACTATGTAAACTACCAGCGGAAATTGGTTTGAACGAGATCTAGTCAGTAGTTTTTTTTTAATATGTCATAAATCGTAAACCGCAATTTACCAAGTACGGAACCCTTCGTGCGCGAGTCCGACTCGCACTTGGCCGGTTTTTAATATTTTCGATGTACGAAAACGTCTTTCCCACAGAGTTATTATATGTATGGACTAAGCAAATATATTACTAACATTCGCCGTTCCCAAAAATAATAGCTAACGTATTGAAATTAAATATGTATTTTGTTTCGGCGAAATTTTAGTTGGCGATCTCGCCATGTTTTTTGTTTCCTTATTTATATGATAGCCATTGAAATTAATAAAAAAATACTATAAAGGTACATTATATTTTACACATTATAATGAAAAACTAGGTATTCTTTATTTTTGGACTTGGGCTTTTCGAATTTTGGGTCAAATTTGTCGAGTCTTCTTTCAGATGAAAACTTACCCGATCCGGGAATCGAAGTGCTTGCGACATCCAGATGAACGAGGCCGTCCTTTTTTTCTATTTTCATTCATGCTCATAATTTTGATTTATGAATGACACTTCAATAATAATTTTCACATGAATCACGCTAAAATCAAATAGCATTTTTAATAGAAATCTTGATTTACAATCCCATACGACATTTAATTGATAACCGTACCATTGGCAATATAAATGGGGCCAACATTAACATTTTATCACGCCTCCTAAAACTGGGGTGTAAGCAATTTTTCAAGGGTTAAGCCTGGGGTATAACCGTATAAATCATCTGCTAATACCGGTAGGCCATTGCACGAGTGATAAAACACACTTTTATGTTTGAAGGGATTTTAGTATGTAAGCAATGTTTTACCTGGTTATTGACGGAAATCATAGTATTTGTTGTAAGTACTTAATAAAATCTTTAAAGAATTTTTTTTCGAAAAATCGTCTACTCAGTTGACCTAGGACCTTTTTATATTTTCTATTTATAACCTGTAAATTTGAAGATTTGTGACATATACCAATCCGCACCAGGCCTGCGTGTTGGTTTGTAGCCTACTTTACCTCTAGCCGACAGGAGACCTGTGTCCCAGAAGTGGGTAATACAAATTCAAATAAATTTTATTGATCAACACAGTACATAGAAGAATGCGCAGTCATGCGTGTTCCACCAAGTTAGGCATGCAAAATTATAATTACAATAATATTTAAAATAATTAAATGTTATAATATAAATTGGAACGTATACACATACAATGTCATAAATAGAAAATTATAACGTTTGAAATGGCATAAATTTAAACGTATACAATGTTATAAATTAAAATGTATACAATGTCATAAATTTAAATAAAAAAGGTATAAAATTTCATAAATTAAAGAAGGTATATAATTTCATAAATTAAAGAAGGTATAAAATTTCATAAATTAAAGAAGGTATAAAATATCATTAATTAAAACGCATCCAATGCCAAAAGTTAAAAAGTAAATAATGAATAGGACCGTTATAGGAACAAATGGGAATGTTACAGGCAGATCATGCTATACAACCTAAATAAATCAACTAACTAAACAATAATTATATTTTCTTCCGTAGATAGCACGTTATTAAGCAATCACAGGCATTGCGGACCGTCCACTTAACATTGTCGAGACCAAGTGGTCCAGGTACGTGCTTAGCGCAAGTCCACAATGCTCTTACCAGTGGCACTAACTTGTGTTAACTAGTAAACGTGAGATATGTTGAACCTTAGTTTTGGAAGATTTAATGTTGGTTGAGGATATTATTTTCTAAAAATAAATAAAATACCGGCCAAGTGCGATTCAGGCTGGCACACCGTGGGTTCTGTACAATCAGCTACATTTACCATCATAATAAGATAAGAATGTAGAAGTTCATTAATAATGAAACTAACGAATGTTGCACAAACGAAAAAAAAAATACTTTTCTAAGTACATTTTATAAGTTAGTCCACTATTACGATTAAACTTGTAAGGCTTACTTAGCTCTGATATTTTTGATTTCGTTATAAATACTACTGCCGTGATTTTTTCACATATCCATAAAAACCCATTTAGCTGTGCACTTGACTCTAACAAAAATTTGGAAATTAAACCTTAATAATACGCAAAAGTAAAAACCCTGAATAGAGAAATGGTTTTCACAGATCCGTAATATTTTTGAATATTCTATCCAACGATACCCCACACCATGGGAAAGACGAGAAAAAAAAATATATCCCCACTTTACGTGTAAAGGAGGAACAATAAAATCATTTTTCTTTTCATGTATTTATTTTACCAGTTTGTCGGCGTGATTAATATGTAATATCCATGCCAAATTATAGCTTTCTAGTACTAAGAGTCTCTGAGCTAAGCTGAAACTATAACGATGCCTTGTTGTT
This sequence comes from Orthosia gothica, assembly GCA_949775005.1. Taxonomy (NCBI): domain Eukaryota; kingdom Metazoa; phylum Arthropoda; class Insecta; order Lepidoptera; family Noctuidae; genus Orthosia; species Orthosia gothica. Next base: position 28,796,684 of record OX459048.1, read on the forward strand.
TACGGAACCCTAAAAAAAAAACATTTACATCACTATCAAAACACTGCTGTTCATTTTCATTTTTATTTCTGAAGAATAATTTTACTCACCTTAATTGCATACAATAAATAGCAAAATACTGTGCAACTGCTAAATAATGCCAGATGAAAATTTTGCAATACAAGTACCGCTCACTAATGGAGGGTGGCTGTCGGTCTGAACTTCTGAACTGCTAAACTTTGCCTGACGAGATCTGTGTGAGCCTGCGTTTTGTACTTCATCTCTCTTGCAGTATTGTTGAAAGTTTCCTGCTACTTGGTAAAGGTGCGAAAATTCAGTGGTGATGAATTGTTGGAGTGATACTGGAAATGGCTCGTATTTAAATAGAAACAAGTAAAACTTTAAAAGCCCCCGACACGTTTTATTTCATCTATACGAATATTATAAAGAGGAAAGATTTTTTTGTTTGTTTGTTTGTACCGAATAGGCTCCAAAACTACAGGACCGATTTGAAAAATTCTTTAATCATTAGATAGCTACATTATTCCTGAGTGACATAGGCTATTTTTTTATCCCGAAAATGGTTCCTGTGGGGTGGTCCACGGGAGCGAAGCCGCGGGCTACAGCTAGTGCTACATAATTTATCTAGTTGTAGACTCGCTTCGCTCGAAAATCTATTGAACACGTAATTAGGACACGATACCTTGCGTAAACACACCGATTCAAAGAGTAACGGCTAAACCGATTTTCATTAAACTTACATAGCTAAGAACACTCTCGAAGAAGTCACCATTCCGAGAGAATAATATAAACCTAGTTTTGTATCAAAATGTATATTTAAATATTTTTAACATTCAATTGAGACAGCTTATATATGCAATAAATATGATTTAATTTATAAGCACTTTATGTAACTATATTGATTATGCAGATTCATAAGTTTAGTAAACAATTAAGAAACTGGGCAGGTGGATTAATAGTTATTGACACCTTGTCTAACTTAAAAACCGAATTATGGCCATGGTATGTGCACACTGCCTATTTTACGGCGCAGCTAAAGGTGCAGCAATATTGTTTTATTGATACTTAAGAACAATCATTTTTTATTTACAGTGATCATTCCTTATTGTTTAATTTAGTCTGAACACTGTAAAAATATTTTTACAAAATGTGAGATCTATGCTAAAATAGAACCCAAACCCAAAATAGCCAAAATAGGACCCCTTCAAATGGAAATATACAAAATCTTTTTGCCCCACCCGAGAACCGAACCCAGGGCCTCATGCCAAGCATTAGCGCTTGCGTTACTGGATCAACGAGGCTAGTATTTAAATTGAAGAAACATGGCCAATAATGTTCACCAACATTATTTCTTAGTTTTAGGATTTCTACGAAAATAAAACAGAGAAATGAAACCGCTATTACCATACCACAGATAATATAATACTAGCAAAGAAACCGTGCCGACGTAACTAGTGTTTTTCATCTGATTAATCTTGTTATTTTTGGAAGTACATCAATCGCGTTCGATCCCGTTTCACGGCAATAGATGGTGTTAGCAGCGGCTTGCAAGTAAAAGGGTTTACTAGGTTCGTGAATATTTTTTTCTTTAAATACAGTGAAGGTTCGTTTTATAGTATTTTTTCACACGTTTTTACAGTTTTTTTTGCAGCTAAAAGCGTTACAATGCAAATTTTAACAATCCAGTGGAATGCCTCAGTAATTTAAAAATGCGCCATCTACTGGGATCACTTTTAAATGATCCGTTCAAATAATCTTTGAAATGTGAATTAAGAGCCCAATATTCCATAATTTTGTACTTAGGAGAGCTGATTAAACAAGAACATGCAATTATTATGTTCAATTCCAGAAAATGTTAATTTTACACACATTTTATTGTTTTTTGTGTACATGTCGCGCTATCTAGTGAGATTTAATTGAACCAATTATTCTTTCTTAGCAATGAGACCCCGTGACCATACTAAATGCAACAAATAAAAGATTCTTTGTTTTTGTTTTTATTTCTACTATTATTGTTTGTGCTGATTTTCAGCTATAATTGTGGTGGTTGTGCGGTTGGAAGGAAATATGTAATAAGCTAAGGTGTCCGATCCCTCTCTCTTTTCATTCCTGCACAGTGACATCGCAACGGGAGTGAACAAGAAAGCTACATCTCGTCGAAATATTGCTTGTCTCCCTTAGCAATCATAATATACGCTGCTCATTTCCAGCTAAAGCAAAACATGCTGATGATGCCTACTTGTCCATTCAGAATAACGCTTGCAGCAATTTTAAACCCAAACGAGACATCCGACTCTACTCCCGAATAACTGAGTGATATAAAACATACTGGCTATTCGAACATCAAGCGGATATTAGCCTAGCAATTTTGTAGGTCAGGTAATGAAGCGAAAATCCCTAGTTAGATACTAGCCTGTAGGATACCTAACTAGTGGCTAATATGGCGTAGTTGTGGATAATGAACTTAATCACTTGTGAGAGTATCGGACTGCGTCATGGGTGTTGGGGAATTGAGCTGTAGGTTTAATGGTGAGCGGTTTGGGGATTGGTTAATACTGTCTGTTGCTGAGTACCTAGCCTTGTTTTCATGCAGCATCTGCCAGTGGCTTCGCCAAAAAGTTTTCTTTCCTGTGTATCTATCTGTGTATCTATACCGAAATTGTACAGCTAATTAGGCGTGAAATCATAACAAACAGACATACGGGCAGAGTTAGTTTCTCATCTATGTGGGAATGTATGAATGTAAGGTGTTACTTAAGTGGCAACACTGTTGGAATAAGGGAATGTAAGATGATGGAGCGACAACACTGTGTGAAAGAGCGAGCATGTGAGAGGACGCGATATAAAAAAGACGAAAGACGTTATAAGTTGAAAGCGGTAAAGTAATGTAACGAATTTTACGAAGAATAAAAGAAATAGAAGTCAAAGTGTACTCAACCAGTTTTATTTCGAATATCCCATAATAAACACACTACATTTGGGGGCTCGTCCGGGATTTCGAAATAAAAGTTACGAAGCGAAGCAAAGTGTGGCCGCGTGGCGGGTTTGAAAAAAGAAAACCAACCACAATGACGTCGGCCGAACAACGACCGAAGACGGATGCAGTAACAGGTTCCACGCTTCAAATGAGCGCGGACCTGGTATCAAAATTCAGCGGCCAGGATAAATCTTATCCGGCATCTCGATGGGTTCAGGAGATGGAAGACAACGCCTTGATCTTCGAGTGGACTGCGATGCAACAACTGCTGGTGGCGAGGCGTGCTCTCGTAGGCACCGCGGCACTTTGGCTGAAGTCGGAAAGGCCATTCAAGACATGGGGTGAGTTGAAGGAGGAATTACTCAAGGAGTTCGCAGACACCACCGACCTCAAGACGATCCATGAGATGATGAGCGCCCGAAAGAAAAGGAAGGACGAAACGTGTAGGGATTATTTGCTTGTCATGAAAGAGATGGGCAAAAGAGGTAAGATGCCCGATTATGTAGCGATAAAGTACATTGTGGACGGTATCGTCGATTCAGAACTACACAAAATGATGCTATACGGTGTGAAGACCTATCCTGAGCTGAAAGATAAACTGAAAATATACGAGACTATCAAAGAAAAGGTCGAAAAAGTCAAAAAGGAGGTGGTCGTGAAAAATGAGAAGCCGAGTTATAGTAGAAAGTCATCGCGTTGCTATAACTGCGGAGAACCCGATCACTTGTCATCCGACTGCCCGAACAAGACTCAAGGACGAAAGTGCTTTAGGTGCAATAATTTTGGACATGTCGCATCAGACTGCAAAGCCGGTAAACATGAAGAAAAAGTTTTATCATCAACAAAATGCAAGTCATTATCATCATCCAGGCAGGTGCAGCAGGGCTCCCAACCGAAAGAAACTTATTTTAGTTCATCCGGTTCGCCGCTAGAAGTCGATGGCAGCACTGTGCAGGTGCTACAAAGTTCGAATTGCCGTGATGTTGGCACTAACGGTTCAGTGAATAATGACAGTAATTTATCAAGTAAACAAGCACGTAATATTTCGGACAAACCGTTGAAAACAGTGAAATTAGGTGACAATATTCTAATTACGGCATTAATAGACAGTGGCAGCGATATAAACTTGATGTCGAAGCAGTGTTACGATATATTAGGGTCGCCAACATGTGATACCAACAATAAAGTTACGATGTCAGGTTTAGGTTCAGCAAAAGTGTTCTCCTCGGGATATTATAAAACGAATATTGAAATTGATGATTACAGGTACATGAACATAGGTTTCCACATTGTTCCGGAAACATGTATGCCTTGACTTGACCAATTATCAACTGAAAGTTGATAATTGGTCAAGAGTTTTTGAAGAATGTGTTGTGTGTATTGAATGGAAGTTTGGTATGGATGAGACCAATAGATGAAGAATGGTTAGGTAGATTAAATTGTTTTCCCTGTGTTTCAGATAGTATAGGTTATATTGGCAGCGAACAACTGAAGAGCCAAGTGGTAACTTTGATCGAAAACTACCATCCAAATCAAACAAAGGATGTTCCCATTCAACTGAAGATAGTTCTCAAGGATGATGTTCCTGTTGCTCAAAGACCACGCCGAATTTCATTCGTGGAACAAGAAGAGGTTGACAGACAGGTAGCGGAGTGGTTAAACCAAGGAATTGTTAGGGTAAGCTATTCAGAATATGCTAGTCCCTTGGTACTGGTGCGGAAGAAAGATGGCACCACCCGTATTTGTGTAGATTATAGACAGCTCAATGAGAAGATAGTGAAAGATGAATTCCCACTTCCGTTGATAGAAGACTACATTGATAAGCTGGCAGGTGCTAAGATTTTCAGTGTTTTAGACCTGAAAAATGGGTTTTTTCATCTTAAGGTTTATGAAGACAGTGTAAAATACACATCTTTTGTTACACACAATGGTCAATACGAGTTCTTGAGAGCACCGTTTGGTCTGTCTGTGTGTCCTAAGTACTTCATGCGTTTCATCACCTATGTTTTCAGAGATCTAATAGCAGAAAGAAAAGTGATGATATTCATCGATGACATCTTGATTCCGGCAAATGATGAGTATCAAGCTGTGGAAAGACTAAAGGAAGTTCTGGAAGTAGCATCCCAGTATGGATTGCAGTTCAGCTGGAAAAAGGCAGTCCTGGTATGTCGTAAAATTACTTACCTTGGTCATGTGATCGAAGATGGGAAGGTGAGGCCTTCCAGTGACAAGACTGATGCAGTGCTTAAGTTCCCAGAGCCAAAGACGATAAAACAATTACATAGTTTTGTTGGTTTAGCCTCATACTTTAGAAAGTACATTCAAGATTTTGCATTAATAGTTAGTCCATTGACTAATTTACTGAAGAAAGATTCAAACTTTAAATTTAATGATGATGAGTTTCGTGCCTTCAATACAATTAAAAATAAGTTGTCTAATGATCCTGTGTTAAAGATATTCAATCCAAAACTATTCACAGAGTTACACACTGATGCATGCTGTGTTGGTTATGCAGCTATACTTATGCAGCGTAGTGTGGAAGATCAGCAGTTACACCCTGTCTACTACATGAGCAGAAAGACAACAGATGCAGAGAGCAGGTATACTAGCTATGAACTTGAGGCATTAGCAGTCATCGAAGGTGTCAAAAAGTTTAGACACTACCTATTCGGTAAGCGCTTTAAGATTATAACAGACTGTAGAGCTTTTCAAATGACTTTAAAGAAAAAGGAACTGGGTATGTCAACTAGAGTAGCCAGATGGATTTTGTTTCTTCAGGATTTCGACTTTACTGTAGAACACAGAGAAGGTTCTAGTATGCGACATGCTGATGCACTAAGCCGTAACCCTTATGTTGCAGTTATCAATGAGTTGTTTGACGGCGTTAGAAAAGCTCAACAAGCAGATGAAGGTCTGAAAGCCATTACAAGTATTTTGCAGAGTGCACCATATGAGGATTATGTGTTGGACAATGGTCTTGTCTATAAAGGAGCAGACAAGAAATTGGTGGTTCCACGAAGTATGGAGTATGAAATTATCAATAGAGTTCACCAAAATGGTCATTTTTCCAAAAAGAAGATGTTGGAATTGCTTGATAAGGATTATTTTATAAAAAACATTAGTAAAAAAGTTGAAGATTTTCTAATAACATGCATTCCATGTTTATTAGCAAGCAGAAAGGAAGGAAAACAAGAAGGATTCTTACATGTGATTGACAAAGAAGCAATACCCTTGCATACCCTGCATGTTGATCACATTGGACCGATGTCAGACACTAAGAAGCAGTACAATCACATCTTGACTGTAGTGGATGGTTTCACTAAGTTTGTCTGGATTTTCCCAACAAAGAGCACTACGAGCAAAGAGACGTTAGACAAGCTACGTATTCATCAACAGCAATTTGGAAATCCAAGTAGGCTTGTTACAGACAGAGGAACAGCATTCACCAGTTCTGAGTTCCAGAATTACTGCAAAGAAGAAGGGATAGTGCATGTGAAAATAACCACAGGAATGCCAAGAGGTAATGGACAAGTCGAGCGTATACATAGAATAATTATTTCAGTCCTGTCGAAGCTGTGTATAGAAAACCCTATATTGTGGTACCGGCACGTTAGTCGTGTGCAGCGAGCTATCAACAGCACTTATCAGAGGAGTACAGGTACAACACCACATGAACTTCTAGTTGGTGTGAAAATGAAGACCAAAGAAGATGTCAACATTTATGAGTTGCTACAGCAAGAAGAAAGGGACAGCTTTATTCTAGAAAGAGATGAGCTCAGACTGAAGGCCAAAGAACAAATATTAAAAGTACAACAAGAAAATATTAGAAACTACAATAAGAAGAGGAAGAAGAGTGTTGAATATAATGAAGGAGATAAAGTAGCAATAAGAAGAACACAATTTGGAACAGGTTTGAAAATCAAACCAAAGTATTTTGGCCCTTACAAAGTCACCAAAGTGAAAGGAAACGATCGCTATGATGTAGAGAAGTGTGACAGTAGCAGTGAAGGTCCAAATAAGACATCAACTGCGGCCGACAGTATGAAGTTGTGGCCAACATGTTATGAAAGGTGAGTGTTACTATGTTATGGTGTGTAGTGTAAGGAATGTATGCATGATGATGAATGAATGATTAGTTTTAAGCTGCACAATTTAATTGTAAACATTTTCTTTTTCTGGATAACAAAGGAGACACGTTTGCAATCTGGTTCTTTGTTTAAAATGTAAGCTGTTTATGTGCTAGTCTAATCTGTCTTATTTATTGAAAATAAATATGTACATGATGTAGTGACGCTGTGCTTATTGTTTTGTAACTAATGTTGTTAAAATAAAAAAAAAATGTGTCTTATGATGTTAAAGTTAAGTTGTGTTGGAACTACAAAATATTGTTGTATGGTATTTAGTCTAAGATAATTATAATGAGTTTTAAGTAGTTATAAGCTGTTAATGGTATGTATGTGTTTAGCTGTTAAAGTAATGAGTGTATGTGGGCGTAAGCAGAGCAAAGTATGACTGGGGACAGTCATGAAAGTCAGAATGGCCGAATGTGGGAATGTATGAATGTAAGGTGTTACTTAAGTGGCAACACTGTTGGAATAAGGGAATGTAAGATGATGGAGCGACAACACTGTGTGAAAGAGCGAGCATGTGAGAGGACGCGATATAAAAAAGACGAAAGACGTTATAAGTTGAAAGCGGTAAAGTAATGTAACGAATTTTACGAAGAATAAAAGAAATAGAAGTCAAAGTGTACTCAACCAGTTTTATTTCGAATATCCCATAATAAACACACTACATCTATTACAGTAATAAGTTTATATTTTGTTAAAGTCAGTACCTTGCAGACTTAAGCTTGTCTTTCTTACCTAAGAGTAACTTAAAAAAAAAAAAAAATGCTATCAGCGTTGATACTAAAATAATACATACACATGACAATGAAAATATAACAAAACATATAATTAACATATAATAAAATACTTAATTAACAATAACTATCTATATACACACTTAAATTAAAAATTAAAATTAAATATGAACGCGTATAAAAAGGGCAGGGGTCGTTGGTAGTCAAAACATTCGTCCACCAAAAAGAAATAAAATAAAATAAACATGTTATTATTATTTTATTTAGTATGTATAAAAGTCAAAAGTCAAATATATTTATTCAATTAGGCCAATAAACGGCACTTTAGAACGTACCATAAATTAAAATAAAGTTTGTAAAATTTGTAATAACAAAAAAAAAGATTCTACCGTGCATTCGGAAAGTAGATTGTTATGGAGAAGAACGCACAAGAAACTCCATACTTACTATTTTTTTTTTAAATATGTGTTTTACAATATTTACATTAGTACATACATTAATATATGTGATGACGATGCACCCAGAATAGCTCTACACACTATACTACGTACAGGTATAAAGTATTAAAAAGCATTAACAGGAAAATTAATTAATTTGATAAGTAGGAACATGGTTCTCACATACTTACAAATATTACAAACATAGGTAAAATACCTAATTCAACAACAACGGAACAGTGTGTGAGTCAATTTCTAAAAAAAAATCAATGAATACTATAACTATGAATAGGAATATAAATTAACAAATTTGATTTCGTCTACACCAAAGATTGCCCTACGGAGCAGGACCAGGGGGGTGACCACAAGCTCTTAGAGTAAGGTTATTTTGAGATCGAGTAAGGGACAGATGTATCTGACTTGTATACATCTGTCACTTACTCGATCTCAAAATAACCTTACTCTAAGAGCTTGTGGTTACCCCCAGATTGTTATATAAATACAAATTAAAGTTTTGTACATATAATTACACCTGTATTCTTCGGAGGTTCTAGACAAGTGTTATTTGGTGCCAGCGATGACGATAGTCGAAAGCCAAAATGCAAGGGATTGATCACGTGGCATTTCTATTACGTTTGACATTCCTATACATTTTTGTTATTTTTCCAATCGCTATCGTTGATAGAATGTCACTTATCTAGCGCCAGAGGTGCACCTATAGTACACCAACATAGCGCCAGTTATGATTTAACTTGACTACATCAATAACTACGTACTTACTTTATTGTTTATGTTTCTATGCAATTAAAATCTTACGTAAAATAAAACCACAAAATGGAACATGAATAATACCAAACAGTTTATTTAAAGCAAAATTTTAATATATTTCTATTAAAACAAGGCGAGCATTTTTCCCTTAATGAGAAATGTAATAAACGATGCACCAACTTGGTATTTGCAGTGTTGGGATGGAATTTTAATGTTATAAACATTATGAGGATTGTGATTGAATGATGATGATTGAAGTGTTGCAGCTCTAGTACGAATACTGACGAATACTACGGAAATTCCAAGTGGCGTTTTGTTACCTACCGGGTTTCTTTTTATTCTACTTTTTTAGAGAGGGTTTAATCACAGGGTGACTATACTACCATTTCTATATTATTATTATGCTCGAAATTGTAGTTAAAGCTTTAAAGGATGCAAAACGTTCTGTATTCAAAAGGTTCTGAATTCAACAAGGAACCATATAGTTTCGCCATGTCCGTCTGTTCGTTCATCTCGTTGTACTAAAAAGTTATAATTTGGCATTAATATACATATTATTATTAATTACGCCGACAAAAATAAAACATTTTTTTTTGGATACCACTTTTTGGGGTATCGTTGGATAAGCCGTTCAAAAATAATAGAATTTTGTCTCTACGTTAGAGCAATGTTCGATGCTTTCATTGTTAATGAACGTTAGTAATGTTACCTATTTATTTTGGTGAATGTAGCTGTTTATACGGAACCCATTGTGTGCGATTCGGACTCGCACTTGGCCGGGTTTTTTCTAGTTACGATTGATTTTATAACTCCTTATGATCATTTATATTTCGGTTCCAAGACCATTAAGCTGAGCTGAGTTTCGTCTTCATGATTTAATTCTTGATAAGTTACCCTATTCTAATTAGTTAGTTTACATAATGCTGTTGTAGCGGAATGCCTGCAATGGAATGAGGCTTGTTTTTGTCGTTCAAAAAGTGCTTGATGTGGAGAAATATTTAAAATTGATTTATGATTCGATTTGGTTTAGTCATATTTTCGTTTAGTAAAAAATAGCGTTCCGTGAATGCCTCTATCCGCTAGATAACAATACTTGTCAGTTAAATTATCATGTTTACCACGTTTGGATTTTTTCACCTACTCTCTTATCACTATTCGGAAAATGTTCTTCTTCCTTCCTTTCTTTCTTTTGTACTCCTGAATCCACTAAGATAGTTCAATAATTCTTTCTGCATTTTTCAAACCATTTTCATTCCTACATTCGTGACCTAACATAATATCTGTATGCGATAAATCAAACGCAGTGGGGTAATACATCAGTGTTTCCGACACAAGTGCATCAGCTAAAGTGGTTCTAGAAATATTTTACTGTGACATGAGAATGTACAAGGAAGTGTGCTTAGGAATGTTATGTTTTACTTGCAGTGCTGGCTTTTTTGAAGTTGTTTGAAGTGGTTCTGAAATTAATTAGTTATGTTTCTGTGGTGACAGTCAGCTTAAGGCTTAAACTTATATGTTAAAACAATAGGCTCTAGATAACTGACAACTAAAGCATCGCTATAGTGGTTGCAAAATGTCAAAAATCGATTTGAAAAATAGATAAAAGCCAATTCAAAAAAAATACATAATTATATGGGAATGCCAAGCGCTATCAAAATATCAAGTAACCAATCCCTTACATTTTGGCATTCCGACAATCGTCATAGCAGCAGAGATGTTTGGAAGCAGTCCATCACTGACTGCGTCAAAGCTTTTCAAGACAGCACGACTTTCAAGCAATGAAGACAACGAATATAAGGATATCAATATAGCTATAACTATATATACAAAAAAACATGCCAACATCAAAATCAGGTAATTATACATTTCTTATGATTTAGTATAAATAAATACTTTGGGTTAATTGGTATTTTTACCATAATGTTTACACCATTTTCACTATTAGATATGCTGGGGTAAACAAAGTGAAAATTACCAGATAAAAGCGGTAAGTCCACCGTTTGTTTTCCTGCTTTTGTCGGAAACACTCTTACAATATGCTTTTGAGTGTCATGGGTGAAATTCGAGGATGTTGATGTTTGTTGAGGAATTGTCTAAAGGTGTTGGTTGGTATGTCATGTGAACCTTTCTTCTGGATTGTATTATATTTGATTTTCATCATCAGCAAAATATACCTTAATCATCATCATCATTATCTTGACTTAATACCTTATTGCCCCTAAATGGCGCAGAAGGCGTCGATAGAAGTCCTCCATCGCGATCTATCTGAAGCTTCACGCTTTACCTCGCTCCACGTCATTCCAATGCTTGCCGCTTCTGCCAATATGGTACGAAGCCAGGTCATTGTCTTGCCTTGTTCCAATTTATTTGAGGTTTGTGCAACAAAACGCTTCTTTTCATCTTCTTTACTTCTTTATAAGTTAAAGTCTCAGCAGTCCTTTGGTGTTCCCATACTTTTATAGCCATACACATTTCAACCAATTACACATCACTGACTTCAGTGCTTGATATTATCTTGTCTATCATTACCTGCAATGTCGCCAATCTAGGATGGTTAAATTTAAAAAACCTCACCTCACACCTCGTTCGATATTCCTTGACATTCATGAAACACCCTGTAAACAGCTCTTTTATCACACACTCGTCCAATGCAAAAGTTACATCAAAAAAGATGAGATTTTTACGATATCACAGTAGCTGCATAAAATGCAAAGCGACGTATGTATTTTAATTTGATGTTTAAAAAATGCTGGCGACAAGTTCCGTAAAATGCTTTGTTTTTTTTGCTTTTCAGCACTGGCCAGCGTTTGGTGCTGTTATTTTAAAACGAAAAGGGTAATGTGATTTTGTCAACAGAGTTTGTTGTTAAAAGTGTGTCACATTTGTGAAAGCATTTTTAGTGTACTGTAATTTCTTCGGTGAAGCTTCGATCTCCTATTTGAAATACGAAGTTAGTTTTGACAGTTAAATGATAAATGATAAATAAATGATAAATGATTTTATTTCTGTAAGTTGGTTTGTACAAACACTTTTACATGTCGATCATATTTTTTAAAACTAGATGAGGTCGGCGTTTCCTATCTGACTACTCTGAGAAGAAAGGCCGAAACAAACTCAGAGGTCACAGTCTCTTATGAAGTCTTGACAAAAACTTGGTTATATCATGTGAAGACCATGTAGACATATGTCTGAAATGGTCTTTTGAGGAAAGAACCAGCCAGATTGAGTGGACCTGTCCAGTCAGTGCACGCATTTGTCAATAACCGAGCAGCTCAACTCAGAATTTACGGAGCTCACCGATTCGACGAACAATACCAAAGAAAGGACATTCGGGTAGGCCGCATAAACTACTCAAACTGCCAGACCATGAGTAAAAACTAACTAAGTTATAATAAAAAACAAAAATCCACATAGTCTTCACTCCAAACAGTTGTTGTTAGTTAGTGCACATTAGCTAAAAACTAAGATCAAGGTTTTATTAACAGTGCCGTATGATAACCAAAATGAGTACGGCTTCCTTGTCCAGAACCTGACCGATATGTTTATTTATTTATTTAAACTTTATGCACAAGTACAAAGGCGGACTTAATGCCTTAGGCATATTTTATGTTACAACCCTAACTGCTCGAACACCTACTCTTTTGGGGACTTAATAAATGCCATTACGCTGCTATTAACGTGGTCATCTAATCACCTATTGGACCCAATGTATCAAAAAGTAAACCATCGACCCGAACAGAAGAACCTACAAATGAAGGCATCAATTACGAGGTACGAGATTTGTCAAGCCTTACTCCGACAAAAACATGATTAAAACCGTAAACAAAACATAATAATTATATTCACAGACAACAATCGTAACATTTAATGAAATTGTCGATGGGCCGTTAAAGTATTACGGGTGGGCAAAACGGGCAAAACTCATTGGGCAAATTGTAAAGCATAGTCGTTATAAGAAATTTATAATGGCTAATTAACCTATTTTAATTCAGCTAAAGCAACAGTAAATTATATGGATGGCCTGTTTGGACTCTTAATTGTTTATTATCTTGCTAAAATGTACCATTGGGGGTTTTTCTTTATAGTCGGAAAATCAAATCCAGATATTGAGAAAAGAAATAAATGTTTTAATCAGCATAATAAGGCACAGTAGCACCGTTTTTAGGGTTCCGTAGAAAAAAACTGTTGGTAAAAGTTCGCCTGTTGTCCCTGTCGCTTATCTTACCAGTGGCTACCGCGAACTGGCGCGAGACGACGATGTGGCAAAGCTTTTTTTTTAGTGTTTTAGGGTTCTCTATCCGAAGGGTCAAAACGGAGCCCCATTGCTCACGTGTCCGTCTGTCTGTTTGTAGATTTTTTTACTTGCCATAGACCTATTATTAATCCATTTATTTAAGGCGACAGGGCCCATTTAAAAATAACTTAAACCTAAACATACATAATCATGGTGTTAGTAACAATACAAACTCATACCTATGTTAGTAGCACAATAACAAAAGATACAATTTGAACAACATTTAAAATTCACATAGATTCAATCATCATCATTGCTTCAGCATTCCAGCTAAAAACTGGAGCAACGATTCATGTGAACACAGTCCAGCCTTTCAGCAATCATGGCCAGGAGGCCGTTGGAGCTGGCCCGCACCCTGCGCACCAAGGATGCACATCTTTTCTTTTACGCATCAATGCATAAAAGCAATGGACGCGCATTTCCGCAAACATCCCCGATGCGCTACAGAAGCGAGGCAGCCCCATCAGCAACCTGAATGCATTATTATACTGAACGCGAACGGCGCTGTACGATTTTTGTGTAAAATTAACCCACACGCTACAGGTGTAAAACGAGGTACAGAAGGCCCTAAACAAAGACTTCTGAACCCCCGCAGAAGCACGTGAAAACCTGTGGGCAATCATATTCGCTCTTACCGACAGCACCCTCAGCTCTCTCTCAATGTCGTCATCGTCCCTGAGGCTAGCAGTCAATACGTGCCCAAGGTACTTAAAGATCTGTACCCTCGACAAAGGTACACCATTCATTTTAACATGAGGCACCGTTTCTGGATATTTTCTTGCATTCCCAAACACCATAACGACACTCTGCCGCACATTATACATTAGGCCGTGGTCACTGGCGTAATTCACATAGACTCACCAACTTTCTAAGGCCACAGACTGAGGCACTGAGCAGCACCATGTCATCTGCATAGCTAATGCTGTTGACACATATGCCATCAATATAACATCCGACTCTGGTGCTGCTCAGCTCCAAAATCAACTGGTCCATGTACAGGTTAAAGAGTGCTGGAGAACTAAGACCCCCCTGTCTCACACCACACTCCAAACCATACGAACTCGAGAACGACCCGTCCCACCTTACACAGTTGACCTGGTTCCCGTACCAAAATTTAAAAATATTTGTTCAGGTGGTAAGTTAGCATCATTTAACGTCTTCCAAAGAGTGTCTTTTTTTTTTTTTTTTTTATAACCCTTAGGCTCGCGCTTGACCACAATCTCACCTGATGGTAAGCGATGATGTGGTCGACGGTGAAACACGCTTGCCTAGAAATAACCTATTCACTCTTGACTTAAAGACCCCTAGATTGTAGCTATCGGGAAACACAGACTACGGCAGGGAATTCCACTCCTTAGCTGTACGCACAATATTAGTGTTCCCAAAACGTTTTGTGCGTATGGGTGGGATGTTTACCATGTATCGATGGCGCATCGCCGTACGTCTGGTAGTCCGATGGTGGAACGGGCTAGGTGGAATTATATCGTGCAATTCCGTCGCACACTCCCCGAAATGTAACCGATAAAAAACCGACAGGCTGGCAACTCGGCGACGATGTTCAAGACTCAGGAGCTTTGACTTGACCAGCGCCTCATCGCCGATGAGCCTCTTGGCTCGCTTTTCGATCGACTCTAGTGCGTCAAGCTGGTATTTGGCTGATCCGTCCCAGAGATGAGAACAGTACTCCATGCATGATCGAACTTGCGCTTGATAGAAGTTGAGGAGCTGTTCCGGCGTGAAGTACCGTCTCACCTTTGCAAGGATCCCCAGCTTTTCAGTGTCGTAGGAAACCAAAACAAAAACATTCGATAGGTGGAGGAAACAGGCATACACTGCCGTGCTACGGCTTGTATAGTACTCAACAGCGTGCTTAAATCCAAAATCGCAGTCCAGCTTTCAGTGGACAACTCAGTTCCAAATCCAAACTGGTTGTCATGCAATTGTACATGTTTATTCAATTGCGAATTAAGCACGCTGACGAGATAGTTCGATAGTTATTCCTATCCGTCAATAGCCCAGTTTTATTTTTAAGTACGGGTACAACTATCGTTGTTAACATCTCCGGGGGTAGATACGCATGGCTCAAACAAAGATTGTAAAACAAATTTAATACAAGCGGCAAGTGAGGCCCCGCATAACGAAGATGCTCGATGCTGAGCCCGTTGTGGCCGGAAGACTTGCCCCTTGACATAGACTGTATGACAGAAGCGATGTCTTTAGCAGTAACCATGACTACCAACATTAGCTCAACATCGATCACCGCCTGCGACAGACCTGATGACGATTTCACTTCAAATTTATCTTTAAACAGTTCGGTTATTCCCTGTGGATCACTCACACCGTCGACGCAGTCAGGCACGCTCGGCTTATGACTAAGTTTATTCGTGTTTCTCCAGAAGCCACAAAAATCCTTATTCACATGATTGGACGCCAGAACATCCATTTTAATCTTATCTTCTCGGCCCTGGCACCATTTTAGCCGATAATTAAAATTCCTCCTGGATTCACATATCTCCCCATAATAACGACCAGAAGTAGGCCTACCGTACCAGGACCATAAAACAAACTTATCCCTAGCATGCCTGTGAGCATCGGCAACATATCTATTCCACCCAATAATAACCTATGAACTTTAAATCTGGTAATATTGCTGTTTATTACGTATATTTTACTAACAAATACCAATATATTGATAAATCTGATGTTTTCTTTGGTACGGAACCCTAAATGTTTTTTTCAATACACGTTGTCTTATCGCACATATTTGTTGCATTAATTGCACCTACCCAGAGTGAATTTAGCGAAAGCGTCGCGATAGCCATTGGAAAAAAATACAAAATGTACGGGAATGTCAAGCGCTATATAAATGTCACGTGATCCGTTACTTACATTTTGTCATTTAAACCATCCCATTGTCACGGTAATTATATCTATCATTACCGAGCCATTGCCAAGAGCCTTTGAGCTATACAGCTCGTGTCATATAATCCCTGTTCCATGGTTATCTTTGAACTTTATATTATCTTCGAACTGTTCCCCAGTCAAGTCTAACGAAAGTATAGCCAAGTATAGCTGTCGGGCACACTATGTAATTGTTTTAAAATTAATAGGTCACTTACATTATGTGTATCTGTGTGCGCCAAATAGACTAGTATTCTTTCTGTTTTCTTTTTACAAGATTTTGTCATAAATGTATTACCTGTCGTGATTCTCGTAGATAAGTGGATCCGACCGGAATAAATCAGAAATGGTAAGCCATCAATGTTAGTATTATTACAAATTAATGAAGTTATATCATCGGCATGAAATTTTAGTACCTAGCTATTATCCACCTCATATTACTCCAAGTTGAGGATTATGACATCTCATTATAATATCACAGCTAATTCGTGTCGATTACTATGTATTTGTTTGGGAGATTCCTATGTCCAGCAGTGGACGTCTTACGGCTGAAATGATGGTGATGGTGAAGAGGTTAAATCGAGAAAATGTTGTACATAAAATATGACAAACTGTCAATATAACCTCGTGTCAGCAACTAATCGTGCAAGTGAGCTTTAGTGAAAGTACAGTAAAACAAAGAAAGAAAAAAACTTCATTACTTTTAGTTCATTAATTACATTAATAAGAAAAAATATACCGTAGTTTCCCACGGGCGTTAATGGGTTAATAATGCTCCTGTTTCAACAATATCCCAGCGACATTTATACCTATAGGGTAGTTACTGTATCGTATCAAGTATCAAGTTATATTACGCCCAAGTTGCAGTTTAGTCCTTAATAGCACAATTAAAGGAGACCTTAAATTTTAAGGAGCCAAGTCAAGTTAGTTTTAAGTAGCAGGAGAGTAAAAAATTAATGGTTTGTTGTTTTTTCGTAACTTAATATTTATTTTGCGTTTAAAATCTTAGAAAGCTTTGTCCACGTTAGCCCCCAAAAAGTTCGAAAGCACGACCTTTTTGATAGCTCAACGCGAATCGATTTATATAAGACCGATAAGCGTTTTGCAATAAGCAAATCGCAACTAAGTTCCCATGGACACAATGAAACGCAATCTGACCAATCTGCAATTCAAATTTTCTTAGAGAATACGTGAGCAATATCGCCTATCGACGCAATTTATATCACATCGATAAGGGATTTACAATAAGCAAATTTCAAGTACGTTCACATGGACGCAACGAAACGCAATTTGACAAATTTGCAATTCAAATTTTCTTAGAGAATACGTGCGCAATATCGCCTATCAACGCAATTTAAATTTTGTCATGGCCGTCACCAGGAAGATCCATAACAATAGGTTTCAAAATTGATGGTCTATCTATTGGTAAGTAATAGTAGTTTTAAAAATTGATGGTTTATTGTGTTTGTGAAGCCAATAATAAAAATAGTGTATAAAAGACCAAGAGGCCGAAGCCCCAAACGAACCACCGTTTGGGGCTTCGGCCTCTATTGGGTCCAATATTGGAGCAACTGGAGATACCGATCAGTGCTGCACTACAGAAGGCTGTTGATCGTGACAGATGGAGAAAATCCGTTGACAGTCTGCAACGGAGACACGATTCTCAGCAGTGAGAGAGCGAGTAGGAAGAAGAAGAACACTTTGCTCCCGTAAGGTACTTTCCTAACACACCGATAAGCGATTTTTAATAGGAGAATTGCAAGTACTTACATGGACGCAATGGGATGCAATTCGACCGCTGCAGTTTAAATTTTAATAGAGAATACGTTCTCAATATCGCCTATCGACGCAATTTTAATTTCTTATACTACCTACGAACGTCCCTACAATAGGTTTCAAAATTGATGATTTATTTTTTATTTGTGTAGTTATGTTGCCTTTAAAATCTAATAAAAGTTTGTCTACGTAATTGTCGAAAGTTTTCTGACGTGAACCTATCTACTATTGGAACAAAGTGTACAAAAAACATCCAAATCTGTTTAATGGTGGTTTCGCGATGGGATGATTGAGTAATTTTTCCAGATCGTTGTTGTAATCTTGCATTGACACCTTTATCCGCTTCTACCTAACCTAATCTACCTACCTAGCCTATCCTACCCTACCCTACCCTATCTACCTACTTACTCTACCCTACAAACATGATTGTACGCAACGCACACAACGAAAGCTCTCAAAAAGGAATATTTTGTCAGTTTTTGCAACATTTTTCATTTATGCTCCGCTCCTACGACCACGTACCGTGGTGTTGTTTTGCTTATAGCCTTTTCTCGATACATGGACTATTCCACACAAAAATATTTTTTGTAGTTCCTGAAATTAGCGCATTCAAACAAACAAACAAACTCTTCAGCTTTATAATATTAGTTTGTAATGTTTTTTTTATATTGAATAGCGAACAATCGCAGGTTCGTTATAGTACGCAGCCAGCCAGCATCGTTATCTTCATATAGATATACACACAGCAAGTACTGCTCACCGACATAAAATTAATTAAACGATAACCTCCACACAACTACAAGTCACAGGTCATCGCTAATTCAATGTAATCCGCGGCCGCTGTCAGATTAGTGTTGCGTATACCTGCAATAGATCTGCTCGCATTCCAGGCGTGCTTCTACTGGTCGAGTTTAGAGGTCAATGATCTCATGTATATAGGTAACACAGACATAAATCTAGATGACGCGAATGTATGTACTTCACTTGTCCAAAAAACGAAGTAAAAGTGAGAGCAATGCTCTTACTTTGAACTGTTTCAAGTTACTTTTGTTACTGCGAGACTAACGAGATAGACATGCTCTGCTGTATTAATAAAATATGCGTATTAATTACCTACCAATTGTTGCGTCATTTTAACAAACATTCCATCTTTTATGATCAACAATACGGTTTTACCAAAGGGCGTTGCACAACTGACGCGGGTGTCACCCTAATAAAGAACATATTTAAGGCCTGGGAGGAAGCACAGGACGCCATTGGAATCTTTTGCGACCTCTCGAAGGCGTTCGATTGCGTTAACCAAGAGACACTATTGTTGAAGCTCGAGCACTATGGAATTAGACATACAGCCCTTGAGTTACTTAGATCATATTTAAAAGCCAGACAAGTTAAAGTTCAGGTAAACGGCGTAAACTCACTAGGGTCTGAAATGACAATGGGTGTGCCTCAAGGCTCGATATTGGGTCCTTTCCTCTTTTTAGTTTATATTAACGATTTACCCCAATTACTACAAAATCAACCGAAGATGGTTTTGTTTGCTGATGACACATATTTGATATTTTAAATAGATCGGCGGTCACGAAATCTTGATGACGTGAATAACTCCATTTATCAGGTCCAAAATTGGTTCACGGCAAACAATTTAGTACTAAATGAAAAAAAAACCAAATGTATTAGATTCACATTGCCGAATGTTAGAAGTACCGAATGCATATGAATATGATATCCATATTGAATGGCGAAAAGCTGGACTTTGTAAATCAAACAGTTTTCCTGGGAATCACTCTAGACGACAAATTGCAATGGGGTCCTCATATAACATCTCTTGCGGGTCGGCTAAGCTCAGCCGCTTATGCTGTTAGAAAGATAAGACAGTTAACGGATGTAGAAACCGCGCGTTTGGTCTATTTTAGTTACTTTCACAGCATAACGTCATACGGTATTTTACTGTGGGGTCGAGCGGCTGACATTGAATCCATATTTATATTGCAAAAGAGAGCTGTCAGAGCCATATATAAGTTAAGTCACCGTGAATCTCTTAGGGAACTGTTTAAAAATATTAATATTATGACAGTTTCTTGCCAATTTATTTATGAAAATATTATGTATGTAAGGAAAAATATACATCTCTTTAGTAAAGTCAGTGATAGACACAATTGTAATACCAGAAAGAAAGATAAGTTAGATCAGCCTTTTTACAGACTAGCTAAAGTACAATCATCTTTCATGGGGTACTGTGTTAAATTCTATAACAAAATACCTTGTGATATATTAAAACTAAATGAAAGTAAATTTAAAACTTTAGTTAAAAGCACCCTTTGTAAACAAGCATATTACAAATTAGATGATTATATTCAAGATAAGAATGCTTGGAAACATGCTGGTCCTGCTCCATAGGGCAATCTTTGGTGTAGACAAAATCAAATTTGTTAATTTATATTCCCATTCATAGTTATTGTATTCATTGTTTTGTTTTTTTTTTTTTTTTTAGATATTGACTCACACACTGTTCCGTTGTTGTTGAATTAGGTATTTTACCTATGTTTGTAATATTTGTAAGTATGTGAGAACCATGTTCCTACTTATCAAATTAATTAATTTTCCTGTTAATGTTTTTTAATACTTTATACCTGTGTGTAGAGCTATTCTGGGTGCATCGTCCTCACATATACGTGGGACACTCAGAAAGTTTTGCGAAACTAAAAAAAATTGTTCTATACGTACATATATTTTTATTAAATCTTTTCAAAGTACTTTCCACCAGCCTCTATACAAAGATTCATGCGCCTAAACCAGTTTTCAAAACACTTTTTCCAGTCCGCCGCAGACACCTCGTTTACAGCCTGCTCGAACGCAGCCAGCGCATCTTCCGGCGACGAAAATTGTATCCCTTTGAGCTGATTTTTTATTTTTGGGAATAAAAAGAAGTCACACGGTGCTAGATCAGGGCTGTAAGGAGGGTGACCCAGGAGTTTGACTGGCGTGCTGTCCAGGAATTCCCTCGTTTTGAGTGCGGTGTGCGCAGGTGCATTGTCGTGGTGGAGCAGTAGCCCGCGGAGCCCTGTGTTTGGTCGCTTGTTGCTTATAACAGAGAAAACTTCTGGCAAACATTTGGTAGTATACCATTCGGCATTAATGCTTCTTTGATCCCGTAAGGGAATTGATACCAAGTGGCCAGTCAAATTAAAAAAGCTAGCGATCAAAATCTTACCCCCGCTTCTAGATCGCTTCACTTTGGTAGGCGTTGGCTCATTTTGAAACACCCAAACAGTCGACTGGCGCTTGGTTTCTGGGTCGTATTGATAAATCCAGGACTCATCACCTGTAACGATGTCGTAAACACGCCGAGACGAGCCTGCTTCAAATTTGTTAAGCATATCACGGCACCATTCCACCCGGGCCTGCTTCTGAGCATCGGTGAGGTTGTGCGGCACCCAGCGTGATACTATCCTCCTCACGCGAAGATGGCTGTGTAGAATCTCGTGAACGCTTCCCGATCCAATCTTCAATATGTGTTGAATCTCCTGATATGTAATTCGCCTATTGTCTTGGATTAAATTTTTCACTGCTAGCACGTTTTCTTCGGTAACAGCCGTCAAAGGGCGACCGCTTCTTTCGTCATCACCCAAAGTTGGTCGACCGCGCTTGAATTCGTTATACCAACGATACACGGTTGCCTTGGAAGGGCCTTCATCCATGAATGCCATTTGAAGTCTATCGTACGATTCATCCGGTTTCAGGCGACACTTGAAATCGTATAAAATCATAGCTCTAAAATGTTCCCGGCGCAGATCCATATTTCAGTGAGACACAATACTTTGAATTAACTCGCAAAAAATGTGGAGGGAAATTTTGAAATTGGAACTTACTTATTTTTACTTATAAATAATCATATTTTCGAAAAACATTATAACTGGCCAGTCTCCCATATATAAAAACTTTTTTTCGCAATACTTTCTGAGGGGCCTGGTATTAATGTATGTACGTATGTTAATATTGTAAAACACCAATTTTTTTATTTTTTTAAAAGAGTAAGTATGGAGTTTCTTGTGCGTTCTTCTCCATAACAATCTACTTTCCGAATGCACGGTAGAATCTTTTTTTTTTTTTTTTTTATCGTTTTTTTTTTATTCCTTTTAATTTTTTTTTTTATTACTTTTAATTTTTAATTTTTATTTATGTGACGTTCAAAAGTGCCGTTTATTGGCCTAATTGAATAAATATATTTGACTTTGACTTTGACTACGTGAACAAATCTAGCAATTTATTCGTTCAACAGCGTCCTTTTCCTTAAAACGCTGGTACTTTAAAAAGCTTCGAGTTGTAAAAGAAAACCACAATCCGGATTCTACATAATTAAAAAAAAGACAATTTCCAACCAGTAACAACGCTTGAAAACAGATATCCAAAAAAAGAACTTTTTCGAACACGGTGAACATTTTTTTCTGATGCTTCAAAAATGTTCTCGAAAAAAGAAAGTTACGCGAAGTAACAACTGCGTAAATGTAGGTGCGTAAATGTAGCAAACAAGGTGGGAAAGCCACACTGTGAAAAAACTCGACACAATTTTGACATCGTTTTATCTCGCGTCAAAACGAGACATGACTCGACTCAATACCCATACTAATATTAGGTATCTTGGCAGGATAACCTTAATAATTTCCGTTTCAATAGGGCTATTCTTAGATTATAGTGAAACTTTTACATGCTACATAAGGAATAATAACATGTGTTTGGTTTTACGTCGTTTTTATACCTTAATCGTAAAAACGGTAACTTAGTTACTATACGCATGGAACTTATACAGAAAGGTAACAGTAGGATTATCTCAATAAGGTTTTGAGCACATACCCACTACTAAAAATGAGTGTGTCAATATTTTTGTTTTAATATTGTAGGAAGAACTGACATGATGACTTATGTTGAAGAGTTAACGACAGAAAATGAAGAGATTTTGCCTAGAAGCGGGTCATCAAGTTGAAAAAATAAATTAAGAAGTAAGATTTTTTATAATTAATTCGTTTTTAACGTTTTACTTTTTACTTGTTTTGCTGGCCGCAAGTAGATACCCAATTTATATTTATTAAAAAATTAAAGAATTATAGTATGGAATACGTATTATTTTATTGTTTACTTTCCTTCTATTTTTTTTAATACTTATTCAACAAACCCCTTTGAATCAAAACTTAAAATTTCGTCAATAGACACTTGTAAAATTGCCCGCTAACCCATTTTGTCTATTTTTTCATTTCATCGTACTCTAACACAAACTAAACGAAATGGAATCATATTTATTTCCCATCAACTGCGTGCTCGGACTTTCTTGACGTTACGGACACAGACATAAATGTAACTAAATAACGCAAGTCATCCAATTTTTTTAAATTCTTGATTGCGGCTCGTATTTGACCAATATCTCACCTGATGGTAAACAATGATGTGGTCGACGGTGAAGCACGCTTACCTAGAAGTAACCTATTCACTCTTGACTGTATGAAAACTAAGCGTGCTATGCGACCACACATAATTCAGGAAGAAATATTCTTACCGATGAAGGCAAGTGTCTCAATTGTCTAGGTCAACTTTTTGTAGTTTTTACAAAAACACAGCCGAATACGGCATAATAAGGGATTTTTCTGGATTTCGGTTGATGTCCGGTGTCGATAAGGCTCAATGAAACGCTTACACAACATACACAACGCTTCACGCATGTGATGGTACTGGAGCACATGATAACTCATGTGCTCCAGTACCATCACATTATGATCTGTCGTATATGTGTCGTACTTTTCTAACTTACAGATACACTCACCGCCAGCCGTCGCCCTGCACGGACTCCTCTATGCCGCTCTGCTGCTCGCCACCACACCGCGCGCCCCGTCGCGCCCTCTCTCCGTCTCGTTGCGCCACTGCGTGACGTAACTGCGGCCGCCGCGTCTCCGCGCGCCGCCACCAGGTGTCGCTACTAGTAACTCAGGTTACTAGTAGTGACGGTTCGGTCCAGCCCTTTTTAGGGTAGAGAAGGACACCCATAGGCTCCTTCTGGGTAAAATCCACGACTAAGTGGTCCCTGGCGGAAACCTAACGGTGTTAACTAAGCAGGCTGGGGTGTTGCCCCACGCATCCGCTAAGCCCCTTCAGGTGCGGCAGTCAGTTGGAGTCGGGGGCAAGTGGCCTTGGTAGATAGCCTAGTCAACCCCTGTCTCTGTTCCTCAGCATTCACCTGGCACGGTCGGGTGTGTCTACCCCGACGTACCAGACTTTTGATACACAAGTGGTAGGTGGCCCAACTTCTGTGGGCTTACCGGTACCTAAGGATCCCTGTCATCCCATAAGGTTGGTGACAGGTATAGCACAGCTTAGGGCTCACCTAAGTACTCACGTCCCAGCCTAAACCCGGGAGGGTTTAGGCTTGGAGGACCACAGACTGGGAGGATCACACCTACTCTGGGAGGGTAGCACACCTACCCAGTCCTGGGATAGTCCCCGGGCCCACCTACCCGGGGACTATCGTTATCAGTCCGTCGTAATAGATAAATAAGATAGGGTATGGTTAATGAAATTTATTTCTCAATAAGAAATTACCAATATTTCACTAACTTGAGAACATTTTTAGAAATTTGACACACAAACTAAGCAGCTACTGATTTTCTTTACAATAATATCATTAACGCAATGGTATTGTTTACAAAATTTTATCTTATCTCTTTTGTTATTTTTCGTTTCTCTTACAGTAAGAGTCTTACTGTACTGGTTCTATTTTGTCAACAATGCATTCTGTTGAGTTGTTAATAGTGCTCGTCAAGGACTTGATGTCGGACGATCCCAGTCCGTGCAGCGAGAATCAGATGAAGCTTAAGATCATCCTAGTGTCCCTAGCCAAGTGTGAACCCTTCGGTGCCCTCCCGCCCGATTCTGACGTAAGTTATGCCCTACCTCAAATAATTAATGTCCCACCCCTAATTGCTTTCAAGGAGAAAAAAAAATACATTTTCGCGGAAGGCTGACCAAAATCTGGTATATCCTCCGCCTGCACAGCATGATTTTCTCCTTGTTTACGTCTTTTTTGTTCGCTTTTTAAGCAGTCGGGTTTTTTATTTAACTTTTTTATTTGTAACTTTATTTTTATTTTTTTTCGAACTTTTTATTTTGATACCCCACACGTTGGGTTTAGAAGAAAATAAAATTGGGCCCCTACAATATGGCGCTCAAAATCCGCCATTTTTCTATTTTCCAATTTTAATGTAGCCAGTGACACTCGCAGAGTTAAGACAAATCGATTGACGTAAGAACCATCAAAAACGGCCAACGCGTTTGGTCTCTAGAAAGCCACATAGGAACAAACATACATACATAGACTGATTAACACATTATACTCCTTCGGCATTCGGCAGTCGGGTAAAAAACAGAAGTCCCCGCCAATCTTCTCGCCTCCACGACAAGACCAAGTGGAACGATATAACTAAATCTTTCTTGTACGTCAATGCCACCTCTTGTCAGATACGCTTTAAAATCCTAGTCCCGACCTCTATCGATTTCAGAAGCCTTACCAGGCTCCTAAGAGGGAGAAAGATTCACTTTCGCGTTCCACACGTATACCCTCCCCGAAAATGCGCCCACCCGCGTGGTTATTCGGCGCATTCCAAAGGAAATCCCTATTGAAGAAAATGTCCCTGTCACAGCTGTCCACCGCATGCGTAAAGCAAGAGGTGGTCAGGAATATGATATGGTAGTGGTTGAGTGCAGCTCTACCGAGTCTCATAACCTAATCTTCGGCATAAAGTCCGTTTGTTACCTATAAGGTATCTCTATTGAGAAGCCGGACGGTCGTAGTTGGTCAGTGTCAGAACTGCCAACATTATGGACACAGCCAGAAATACTGACAGAAACACAGCCAGGTGCGTTAAGTGCCGAGGGAACCTCCTCACCCAGGACTGCCCTCGCCCCAAAGACCGCGCTGAATGCACGGAGCCTCCCAGCTTCGTGCTACGTGAACAAGTCGGTCACACGGCCAACTGTAAGGACTGCCCAAAAGCCCCAAATATTGCACCTAAAATGGCCAAGCTTCACGCTGCGCGTCAAGAACGCACAGCTCTCTCTGCGCAACCCTCCCCCTGGCTAGACCCTCAGAGGACTTCACCATGGGGCAAACTTAACCACCAAAGTGGCTCCCCAGATTGTCCAGCAGCCAATACCAGGTCTGATGGATCACCCTATTCCAGCTCCTCAGGCCCCTGCCGCCCCTATGCCCGCTCAAAGCCGACACTTGGCTCCCACCACTGCCGCCGCTGAGAGCCTGTCCCAACAGAAGCCAAATGCCAGACGCTGCGTCGCTGACATTATCATCAGTGCGTATGCGATCTGGATGACGGATGCTGGCTGCAGAGATCGAAAGGATCCAAGCAGCCGGTGGTATGTCCCAATCTAAGTCCAAAAACCTATTCGAAAGGTACCCAAACATAACCACGGAGCTTTTCAGAAACGGTCAATGGGTGCGCAAGTAAGACGCACTCCTTACCCTTTTCAATTAGGATTTCGCCAACTGAGCCTCATCTCTAACCCCATGATCTCCACTCTGCTCCATAAGGGCCTTCGGGAGTAGGAACAACAACAAACGTAGCATACAAACCGATTTGTTTAGTTCTCGCCCGCTAGGCCCGTCGCGTATTCTTTCAATAAAAACCCGCCAGCCCGCGAAGCTGAGCATTACATAAATTATTAGATATAAAAGGAGTTTCTTGTCCGTTCTTCTCCACGTAGGTAGTTTCCGAACGGATGGTAAAATCACTTATCAAGATCCAGCCATAGTTGTTTGTCCCTCCAGTGACGACCTGAGCCGACGTTCGACCCCACCTGGGGTAGCCCTCAGCGTTGTCACTTAGGTTTAGAAATTTGTGCCTGGCTGGAGGCTATATAGCTAAGTCTCCACAGAATCGCTCGGTTAAGTAGAAGACAGCCACCTGGTTGAACTGCGAGACGCCCCGTAGTAAAAAAAAACCTTACAGATTTGGCCAGCAAGTGCATTGCGCAATAGTTGGTGGCGTTGCTGAAATCACTATTCGTTCGCTTCGATAAATTGGTATCGGTAAGATTGGGTGTTGTGTACAGGTAAATGTTTTTTTTCTATATTAGTAGTGGTAATACTAAGCCTGTCTGGGGCAAAACTGAAAAAGAAATTGCTCATAGAACAATGCTCTCATTTTTACTTTGTTTTTTGACACACGAAATACATACATTTGCTAATTCTAGTTAGACTTACATCTGAGGCGCTCTCAGACCTTCTTAGATGGGCACGGAGAAAAATATAATTTAAAAGGAAATATCTCGTTATTTTGTGAGAGATCATCGTTTTAATTAGGTGCTTGTGTGAACTACGAAGATGCTGTTTTTGTGGTGAATAGATAAATAAAAAATTGACTAAGTGCGTGTCGGGCTACGCATAGTCATAGGGTTCCGTAGTTGCACAAAAATACGGACTAAGAAGAGGAATTTTAGTTGTTATTACATGTACATTGAAACGGTTTTAGCGGCCCACAACGTCTAAAAACGGGCCTCATAGGACGATGGTAATTGAAGTAGGAGTTATAAAATCCAACTTCACAAGTGAAAAATATTTAAGAGTAACAAAAAACCCGACTGCTTAAAAAGCCAACTAAAAAGACGTAAACAAGAAGAAAATAATGCTGTGCAGTCGGAGGATACATCTGGTTTTGGTCAGCCAGCTCGCACATATGTATCCTTCGACTGCACAGCATGATTTTCTTCTTGTTTACGTCTTTTTAGTTGGCTTTTTAAGCAAGCGGGGTTTTTGTTACTTTTAAATATTTTTTTTTATTCACAACTTTTTAGTTATTTGTTTTTAGAATTAGGTACATTGAAACATATAAGTATTGTATATTTTAGTAATCACCTCTTAAAACCCTTCATTTTGATACACCAAACGAAGGGTTTGGAAGAAAAAAATAATTGGGCCCCCACAATATGGCGCCCAAAATCCGCCATTTTTCTATTATGCAATTTTAATGTTACCAGTGACACTCGCAGGGTTAAGACCAATCGATTGACGTAAGAATCATCAAAATCGGCCAACGCGTTTGGTCTTTAGAACGCCATATAAGAACAAACATACATACATACATACTTACATACATACATTGACTGATAAACACATTACCCTCATTCGGCAGTCGCGCAAAGACAATATTTAACGGCAATTTAACGCGATGATTTCGATTGTTTAATTCCAGTTACATATTGTTTTTCAATTATGAAACGCGAAAGTTATTGCATTGACTAAGATCTCCCTTTTTGTGCACAGTAATCAAAATACCCATGCTCCATTCGTCCGGAAACTCTTCGGTGGCCCATATCCTCTCAATGAGAGGCGTCAGAATGTTAACGGTGGAGGATAAGTCTGCTTGTAGCATTACCGCAGTTATCAGGTCGAGTCCTGGTGCTTTGCCTGTCTTAAAAGACAGGACTGCTCTTGCAATTTCCGAAGATGACGGTTAACCAACATGGCCACTAATATTGTTTTTTTACTTTTGGATTAGAATATTAACTGTTTCTATTTTTACACTAAAAAGTTAAACTACCCACATATGCAAAACATTAGTCATTTAGCAAGGTTTGGTTTTGGCTGTCCAGAGGCTCTAGACAAGTGACATTCTGTCTACAAATGCGTGGCGATAGCGATTGTTATTCAAACAAAAATATATGGGAATTCCAAAAGAGCTATCGAATTGTCACGTGGTCATTCCTTTACATTTTGGCCATCGCCATTGCTCAGGATGACCCTAACGCCGTGCCATCATTAATTACACGATATTAAATTACAGTCTCACAAAATGAGCATACACATTGAATTAATAGTCACTTAAGATTATGAATGGCAGTTGTATGCACGTTGCGCCGATGTCAGGCGCCGAACAAGACTAATTGGTCTATTAATCATTCTTAAGGCGTATGCACTGTGCTGGGGTAGGGTTGACATAAAATCAGAAGTTCACTATGCAGTTAAGGAGAAGAATTCCCTGCCGGAGTCTTTGTTTCATATTTGCTAAAACCTGGGAGTTTTCAAGTCAAGAGTGAATAGGTTACTTCTAGGCGTCACCGTCGACCACATCATTGCAATAATAAAAAAGTACTTGTAATTGACTTCGTAATTCTTATAGTATACGTAGTTTTATTTTAAGTTTCATCACTTAGGCTTCTGATCCTTTAAAATGAATCTGTGTTATAATCATCACTAAAATAACTGAAAAAAATAACATGTAATCGCCTATGCTTAGATAAAAGTACAATATCATATCGGAAAGAAAAATTAATGACTTTCAGACATTAATCCTCACTACTATTATAAATGCGAATGTGAGTTTGTTTGTTGTTACGCTTTCACGGATTTGTATGAAACTTGGCACACGTATCCTGGACTTAGGATAATTATTATTTCTTCCGGGTGTATATACCCTGGGAATAATTTCGTGTGAGCTAAGCCATCGGCAGCAAGTACGAGTTCTTTAAATAAATTCTGACGTATACTAGTAGTAAGATGGATGAACTGTGTGAGGAGTGAAATGAAAGAAAAGGGGGTCAGTGATAGCGTATGCGGCACAAGAAAACGTGTTGCGCCAACCCAACATGAGATAAGGGCAGGAAGAATAAAAAGATTTGTCAGCCTGAAACTAATCACCAAACAATAAAATACCTTAATCCTACCACATAAAACTGAATCTCACTTTCAAAGCTCTACCAATTTCGTAACAAGAAATACTCGCAGTTTAAACACCCAAAATGGTTCAGAAGTGTAAATCTAATGGCACAGCCTCGCTTACGGTGACAGCCCGATGGCACAGTTAACGGCGCGGCAAATGAAACGACATAAACCAATATATGGCCCACTTATCGCCATCCTGCTCCATGAATTCGCACGTCATTTGTTTTCCGACACTCGTACCGGCCTGCGAAATATGTTCCGCCATTTTTTTTAATCGGTTCGTCAATTTTCAAGGGTTTTTGATCTGAATTATGCAATAAATGCTGGTATACTAATATTATGCCTATAACAACAGATTGTGATAAGCATGTTTATGGCAACACAAAGTTTATATTGTCTTTTCTCTGTTTTATTTTTAAATCTGTTACAAAGATAAGTCAAGTTGTCTCTCTACCGTTGGGTGCTACATGCGCCAACTCGTTTTCAGTAAAAAAATAATATTATGTACCAGTGAAAGTGAAGATTCAATTGAATCTTTCAAGTCGTTTTCATCCAACCAACCTATCAACAATACAGGCCACATAAACAAAAACGAAATATTGTACCTTCACCTTATACTTGCGATAACTATTAAGTATCGATTACTACAGCGAGAAACAATGTGTACATAATTAAGTCATTTTGCTTCGCCCAAGTAAAGAAAAACAGGCAATTATGAGGACTGCTGACATAAGTTAAAACCTAAATCTTTGGAATTACTTTCCGTTAATAATAAACGAGACCCATAAGTTTTAACCCTACCAAAACATCGCTTAACGTGACTGAATAAGTTTTAACTCAAACAAATTGATCTTAAACACACCGATACTGATTACAACTTACTTATATGTAAAAAAAGGTTTTTCCAACGGATTCACCTACATGAAAGTGAACATAATCCTGCAGATAAAGTTTCCTATGCCAATTTACGATCTATCTATTTACCAAATTACATCCAAATCCGTTCACTTTAGGGGCCTAATTGATTAAGAAGCATATTATCTTGCTAAGTTCCAAATATCGAAAAATCCCAACTTACAGATTTCATGTTTAAAATGTTAGCTAGATAAATGATAATAGAATGGTGGTATTATTCTCATAAATTTAGCAAAATATGACATAAAAAGAGGCCTGAGGGCTAAAATCTTAACTGCACATTCCACAGATAAGACCAAAACTTAACCCTCTAGGTGTGTCTTTTAAAATAATACAATCCACTTAGACATAAAACGAGAGCTGTTCCGAGGGTTAATAGCCTAAGATCGAACCGCAGAAATCTGCAGTTACCAGGGTTTTTGATTAAACTTAATTTTCATGAATGATACTTGATCGTAGAATAGATTGCTGCAAGGTTGCCTGAAAAAAATATCTAGCCGCATTACCTTAATTAAACAAAAATAAAATTTATTTTTGATAAACCCAAATATATAAGTTTTTTAAGAGAAGCCAATGTCATTTGAAAAAAAGTGGTGTAAAAAATAAGAAAAATTAAGGTTGCCAATTAGCCGCAACCTATGGGTTGTCAGTTTACCTGCTAAACCTGGTAACGCATGAATGGCTGCTAACTGAGAGCTAGATGATGTTCGTAACTAGGATACAGGAGAATTGTAGCGTTGGGCAAGGTTGAAAACACTGCGGTAATATAATATTCTATTATCAAGAATCATTCATAAAATCAAAAACAATATACCTGCAGATTTTTGCAATAGGCTCTCATACTATAACAAACGGGTTTGATGCTCAGTTAATTCTCTGCAAACGCTGTAGACGCTGAATATTCAAAGGCACTCCGTAACCATGGTAACTGAAGCTGCGACACTTAATCTTGTTACATGTCAAGCATGTCCTAGTTGAGACTTGTCGCTTTTTTAATGTATTTAAATGAAGATTGTCGTGTGGAACCGTGACTGCGTAGACAGTCATAGTAGGAATTCGTTTGTAGGTGTGCAGTGCACGGTTCTATGACCTGTGGGAATCCAATGGATGCGAGATGCACGAGACCGATCAGTGTGGCGAAGTTTGGGAGAAACAAAATACCGCAAGTGGTCACTACTCATCATTTTTTTGTTTCGGCTGAAATGAAGATGAGTGCAAGGTATTGGTACAGAACTTGATGGACTTAAGACCTAAGCAGTAGAATACATTCTTAGAGAGCCTTTTACAGAGCTTTTTAGAGCAATGGTAGCCCAGTGGTAACGACCCGGACGCGTGGGTTTGAACCCAGGTAGTCACTTTATTTTGTGTAAATTATTTCATCAACACTGCACTAAAAACGGTGAAGGAAGACATCGTTCGGGAAGCGGTATGTCCTAGAACCAACAATTCGAAGACATATTGTGATATCAACGAGACCGCACTTGGGCTAAATGGTGGATGGCCCATTCCCTCTTTCACAGAGAGGAGGCCTGTGTCCCAGCAGTGGGATAGTTAAAAACAGACTGACTATGATGATGACCTTTCTACAAGTTGGCTACAAAATAAATACATTGTCAGCGCTAGACTAGTGATTAAAAGATGGTACATAGTCTGACAGATCCACACTGTCAGTCTTCTTCTTGCTTAGACATAGCTAAAGAAACAATAATTAAGAATATTGTCACGTGTTCATTTCCCGGATCGGATTTATTTTAACAAGCTTTTATTTAACTTGTATGTATGTGTTCGGGTCAAATCTTGCAACTGAATTTTAAAGCAGTTATCCTGCACTGATTAAGATGAAATTTTGCATACCCATTTATTTTGAATGATCATGCGTGGTAAGCTAAGTGTCATCATACTAAATCAAATATGGCGGACGGCCCACGATAGCAGACTAGTTATTTTTTGTGTACTTATTTACTATAATGTTTGTAATTAAAAAAGCCATGTTTTGACATAAGTCGTTTCGTCTAGTTAACAGAAATATATTTTTAGCAACTGTTTAATATCCTCCTTAGCCTCGGACATAACTGAATTACACCAGGAAGACAAGATTTTATCTGCCACTTTTTATTTTTGACGCAAAATTGTAAAAATACATTTTAATGTCACTGGCCGTAAAATTGGCAGTAAATGACTTAACGCCAGCAACGCCATGTTTCGTTTGCTTCACGAAGTATAAAATAATTTAACGCGGCGTTTTCATTCATAAATTATTAATGTACGTTTTAAGATTTTTTATTCTGATTAGCTTTAATGGTAAATTTTGTTGCTGTTTGAATGTAGCACTCAGGTTTTATGATCTGTATTTTTATTGCTTTTAGAATGAAAATGAGATTGGACTTGACCATGAATTTAAAATTCCCTTTGGCACTCGACATTGCAGAAAAATAAATGTTTTGAAATGTCCGGCAAAATTTATTTTTAAATGTCGTAGGATGATTTGATAAAACTTACACAGGCAAAGCTCACAGGGTAAAACTAGGAACCAATCAGAATAAGATTTGGTCAGTAAGCAAAGAACTAGCCAATCAGAATTAAAGATATAAAATTATACTAGAGCGAGTCGTGTTTTTGCGAAAATCTCTATATACCCCTATCTTTTTGCGGTATTTTCGGTGTTTTCGCAATATCACTAGAGTTTTTGTGAACATTTGAAATATCAAATCATCTTACGAAGAATCTACAAAGTAATTTCTTAGGACCGAATAAAACTTTTAGACATTATTTTTGGTTTTCTTTTGGTGTGAAACTGTCCTAGTTTCATATTATGTAATAAAGAAAAATATCTTATATTATCTTGCCTTGATTTAAATTTAACATTCAACATCAATTTTAAGATGCTTGAGGAGCTTGTGGAAAATAATGATAACGATAATGACAGCCGCACGGGTCGATCTTCAAAGTTAAGCAAAGCTTGCTTGGGTCAGTCCATAGATGGCATGACTCCTCCGTGTCTCGGCAAGTACGTTAAGCAGTTGGTCCTGGCTGAGATTTGTAGAAATTTTACTGTCGTCACGGATAGTCAGAAGCCAAAAAATCTGATAACAGTCTTGTCAAGGGGTATCGTGTTACCCAGTTAAGTTAAGACGGTACCCTGACCAAAAAATCGGCATGAGATATGAGCATTCCTATGGGTCTAGCGGCACTGGTGGCGCATGAATTACAGTAGTGAATACGCCCAGATTTTAGAATAAAATCTTTATAAAATCGAATGTTGGTCTTTTGAAAAAAAAAAAACTACAAAAATGTTCGTTACTAAACTGTCTATCCATTAGTGTTAGTACAAAAAATAATTAATGAACTCTTTACGAGGAGATGCATGCTATCAATAATTATTTCTCATTTTATGTTTTTTTTGGAAGGAGATTAGTGAAATATATATAAATTCAAAAAAAAAACGAAATCTACCATTTTAGAATCAATATTATGTAGAAATTTAATGTATTTTTATTAATTGATATTTCTTTATAAATAACGAGTAGATAGCTCCTAAAAACAGCACGAAAAACGGCTTGTGCGGCGTTTTGCTCGGGGTACTGCCTTAAACAACGCTTGCTTAGGTCAGTCTATAGATGGCAAGACTCCTCCGTGTCTCGGAAAGTTTGTTAAGCAGTTGGTCCTGGCTGAGATTTGTAGAAATTTAACAGTCGTCACGGATAGTCAGAAGTCAAAAAATCTGATAACAGTCTTGTCAAGGGGTATCGTGTTACTCAGGATTGTAGAAGTCAGATAGGTAGTTGCTGCATGGACAATACTGGTACTCAGCTGCATCCGTTTTGACTGGAAGCCGTTCTCAATATAGTTAGGAAAAGACTAGGCAATTTTTTTTTATTGTACTCGTACTTGACCACTCTCTCTCACCTGATGGTAAGCTATGACGTGGACAACGGTAAAGCATGCTTGCCTTGACGTAAGCTATCACTCTTGACTTCCCTAGATTGTAGGTATCGGGAAACACTGACTCCGGCAGGAAATGCCACTCCTTAGCAATTGTACGCACAATAAAAGTATTCCCAAATCCTTCAGTAATTCTTTACTACTTACTCTATTTCATGATACAAACAGATAAGCCGATTAAGATTAGTACCCCATCTCAGCCACACACAAATAGTTACAAAATAATTCACCGGCCTTTCAGACGAACTAATTCAGCAATACACCTGGGCCCTAATCAGATAGGGTACTTAGTGGTCCGAAATGAATTGCGTCTCGGGACCGAACCTTGAGTAGAAGGCCTGGAGGCAGTAATAATACGACATTAAGCCCTTACAGGTAGACTTAATATCCCAAAGGGTGTATGCTGAAAAGGATGGGACCAGGGGAATAGTTGAATGTGTCTGGTTAAATTTCAATTTATTTGCGTGTTTTGTATTGTTAGTAAACATGGAGCTGTCCTGATAAGAATTTTAGGTGGAAACAGAAATCAAGAGAGATAAGCGACTGTCTGGTTTCGTTCTCGTCTGAATAGTAAATTATCCCACGAGAACTTCTTCTACAAAACAGGTAAAACAGCCTAAAATAACAGGGCGTAATATGGAAATAGCCTGTCCTAAACCAGGCCATGGTATATCTATTTGCCAAATTTCATCCAAATCTGTTCAACCGTTAAAGCATTTTCATTGACAAACATACAGACTAATTCAAACAACACAGATACACACGTCGAACTTATGACCACCCCTCTTTTACCGACGGGGGTTAAAAAACAGACATGCATATCTTATATTAGTAGGAAGTAAAATTTTTGTGAGAGGAAAGAAATACTACAAGAAGTTCTTTTATATTGTTTCATCTTTAATTGCAGTTAATTTGTTCTTTTGCCGCTTTGCCTAACCTAACAACCAAATCCAGTACCCCACGAGCAGCAGTCAACATGATAATTGAAACAGCAAGGCCCCAAACTCATTATTAACCCAAACTCGGCTAAAAACAATTCTTTCCTTTTATCTTGAACATCAAAACACCATCACCCAAGTAAATTAAAATCGCTTTACGAAAAAAGAGTAAATTAAAATGTACATTTTAATATGTTGGACGATAACGTGAACGTTTGCGTTTGTCCTAACCAAACTTTAATTTGTCCCCAACCATTCAGTTCAGCTTTTGTAATAAGGTAGGAGTCGGGAATTTTTAAATGCGGATAGGGTTTCCTATTTCATGCGAAAAAAATAATATCTTTGAAGATAATAAAGGAACATTATTTTATAAAGTTTAATTTTATTTTAAATATTTTGCCGGCATTTTCTGTAGTTATAATAATTTTCTTATTGTATTTTAATTTCTTACTTATTTTGGCAAAATATGACTAAAATAAATGGTGTAACGGCATAAATGGGACCTGCAGGAATCGTAGCTTAAACTACCCAACGTAAACTGAACATTGCATAAAATAACAGAATGAAGTAAATAAAGAAGATCAGTTACCACGAAATGCTGCAATGACGACGTTAGCAATTTTTCTCATGACCATTTAAAAAAAAACGAATTAATAAAATCGCCTCGAAAAATAAATCCTTGAACAAAGCCTTTCCAAAAAATTATAAACTGTTGTTTATAACACGCTCAACGACCACTCCACAAGAGACCTTAGATGTTCTACAGTTTTTATTCAGTAGAATTTGAAATTTCGAACAAACTTTTATTCTTATCCATAGCGAATAGATCTTTGTACAACAGGACCAGACATCCCATTTGCCGTAAGCTCTGTTAAATAAAAAAGTGAACAGGAGTTGTCATATTATAAACTTATTTACGTTCAATTCTAGGTATAATTATTCGAATATTAATATGTAATACTTGTTATTTTTAAGGTCCCATTAACTGTTCCGAGTATTCAAGAGAAGTTTGTGACATTATCACGGTTGTTCGTATATTTTCATAAAATTATTGTTTGGTTTCAGGGCAAACGCCACAAAAGAAAACCTCATTCACGCTGGGAAGATCTCATCATCTGCCTAGCCTTTTCCCAACTATGTTGTTGTCGGCTTCCAATCTAACTGGATTCAGCTGGGTACCAGTGTTTTACATGGAGCGACTGCCTATCTGAGCTCCACAACCCAGTAACTGGGTAACACGGCATCCCTTGGCTAGACTGCTGTCAGATCTCAAGCTTCTGACTACTCGTAACGACTGTCAAAGATCTTCAAATGACAGCTGGGACCAACGGCTTAACGTGTTTTTCGAGGCACGGAGGAAACTCGGTATGTTGCAATGGTCACCCATCCACGGACCGACCTCGTTAAGCATTGCTTAACCTTTAAGATCGAGCCATGCGGCTGTTATTATTTAGCCACGAGCTGGATTCACGCTGGGAAGATGACATCAAAAAAAATATCTGGAACAAATATTGGTTTCGTTTTGCTCAAGACCGAGAAAATTGCACTCTTTGGAAGACTTAGACTACTTACTACGACTAGACTAGACCTTATGGGGTTTCCGGTTCATAAATTATAAATTTAATTTAAGAATTTTTATTTTATTATTTATTTGTTCTCTGGTTTCACAGAAAACTGACTATTTTATGCCTCTAGTGTTAAACGTTAACGGTACCTAATGTTTTAGACCCAGACACAGTCATAGCCTGCCGAGTAATACACTGAAGTTCCAAGTGTAACCTTGGCAAGATTATTAACAAATTTTCTGACTTCTGACACATTCTGACAAATCATCCAACTTTCAATATTTACAAATAATAGGCCCTTGGCTCAAGGTGCTCTCCGCCGCACGTAAGAGTCTCGGTTTCCACGAAACGACATCGGCAAGCGTGACTTAACCTTGAAGACCGACCTGTGAGGCAGTTATTGTTAAGTCATGGGATGTGTTCTTTATGATAAACCATCTTTTGCCCGCGATTTTGTCTGCGTAGTATTATTACTTCGAATAACTTTTAACTTGAGAATTTCTTGGCTCACCATACAAAATTTCACTCCTCTTTGCATCCCCTGAAGGATGTTTTCCGGGATAAAAACTATCCTATATCCTACCCAAGTCTCGAAGTATCTCTATACCAAATTTATTTTCAATCGGTTCAGCAGTTTAAGCGAAAAAAGGTAACAGACAGACAGAGTTACTTTCCCATTAAAATTTGTCTGGATTGAAGTATACATAGTATAAAGTATGGATCTATGCTATAACCTGTATAAATTGGTGATACATACCTACCTTTGCTAGTATTAACACTATCTACCATACCTTCACTGTACAGGGTACACATAATGGCCACCTTACCCCATGCTGCCATTAGC
This sequence comes from Orthosia gothica, assembly GCA_949775005.1. Taxonomy (NCBI): domain Eukaryota; kingdom Metazoa; phylum Arthropoda; class Insecta; order Lepidoptera; family Noctuidae; genus Orthosia; species Orthosia gothica. Next base: position 28,834,621 of record OX459048.1, read on the forward strand.
GCCCATACAAGATGATAAATTGCCCACTAATCCACATTTTGACCTCGTTCCTGTAATGACGTCACTTGTACGACCGATATCAGAAGGTTATTGATATTGTTGAAGTAGATTACTACTGAAGTTAGGCTTAAGGACTTTCGTGTGTACATATTAGGTTCTAGACAAAGGGATCTCTTTCAGAAATAACGACTGTCAAAAATAAGTAAGTTTGATTGTATTTCCTGTGTGAGGCATAAATAAATTAGTATGATAATACACTGCTTATCTGCAGGTAGGTATCTGTTTTTTTGGGAAAATCTGGGGTCCCCGCAATACTGGGGGTATAAGTCGAGCAAACAAAGGCGTACCATCCTTTTCTCGAAGCCATTCAGGACAATTTCGATTCCCTCTAACTTCATTGTGGATAAAGCTAGAAGCCTGAATTTACAAACAAACAAATTAGGTTACCAACTAACAAATTAATCGACCTGGTTTTATATTTGTAAACACAATAATGTCAACCCCTTATGTTATAGTAAAACCAAATCGGTTAATATGTTTGTTTGTTACCTAATTATTAAAGTACCTGCTGATTAAATCCGACTTGGTTTTACATTTGATCTCACCACTTTTTTCGGTAGAAGACTTGCGCCGCGAGACTTGTGTATTTTACCCGACTGCCGAAGGAGGGTAATGTGTTTATCAGTCTATGTATGTATGTAAGTATGCATGTATGTATCTAAGTATGTATGTATGTTTGTTCCTATATAGCCTACTAGAGACCAAACGCGTTGGCCGATTTTGATGATTCTTACGTCAATCGATTCGCCTTAACCCTGCGAGTGTCACTGGTTACATTAAAATTGCAAAATAGAAAAATGGCGGATTGTGGGCGCCATATTCAATCAATCTGCCTAGCCTTTTCCCAACTATTTTGGGGTCGGCTTCCAGTCTTACCGGATGCAGCTGTGTACCAGTATTTTACATGGAGCGACTGCCTATCAGACCTCCTCAGCCCAGTAACTGGGTAACAGTACCCCTGGGCTAGACTGGTGTCACATCTCAAGGTTCTGACTACTCGTAACGACTGTCAAAGATCTTCAAATGACAGCAGGAATGCTTTCCGAGGCACGGAAGAAACTCGGTATGTTGAAATGGTTACCCATCCACGGACCGAACTCGTCAAGCGTTGCTTAACCTTGAAGATCGACCCATGTGGCTGTTATTATTTAGCCTCGAGCTCCTCATTCTTTCATTTTTTTTCTTCCAAACCCATCATGGGGGGTATCAAAATGAGGGATTTTAAGAGGTGATTACAAAAATATACGATACTCATATGTTTAAATGTACCTAATTCTAAAAAAAAAATTACTAAACAGTTGCAAATAAAAAATATATTTTAAAATAACAAAAAACCTGACTGCTTAAAATCACCATCCCGGCATAATTTCTCAGCATCCCGGGGACTGGATTTGTGCCCAGTTGATGGTAACAGGCTCGCTCTCTATTACATGAGACTTAAACATTACTGGCGAAATGTGTTTTTACTAGGTGGTTATGCACTACATGTCCGTGTCCGTGATTTGTGTTCGGAGTTCAAAATGTTCTGAATTATGACAGATTATGACGGATAGAGTTCGGATGGAGTGTAGTAAGCTTCCCTACAATAGGTACTACGGCTACTTTGGAACCGAAATTTCACGGACACGGATATCAGGGGGTGTACACCCTAAGCACAAAGTCCTTGCTTTCAGCCTTCGTTACAGGCGTTCCCTACTTCGTATCACCTATGGATGGATGATTCGTTAGGGCCCCGAACTAAGAATGAATTACAACACAATTTGACAAGTATTCCCACCCGTCCAAGATATTTGATGATATCACTTGTTTTTTTTTCACTAAGAATTTTCGGAGTACTTTCGGACGAGGCCCGTAACTTCGTTGACGGAGATAGGGTGCTGACCCCCAGACACGGCGGTGTAGTGTGTAACCACCCTAAGTGCACCTCTGTTGAATCCTGCAGGGATCACAGGCTTGATGTTATTTTATGAATAAAAAAAGATAGAAAATTACATTGTATCATAGAGAGCGTGGCGATAGTGATTGTTAAAATTGTATGGAATTGACAAGCGATATCGAAAAAGCCCGTGATAAATCCCTTACATTTTAATGATTCGGCTATCGCCTTCTAAAACATAATAATAATAAGTTAATCAACTTTAAATTATATCATTGGCAATACCATTAACAGATTCTCCTGGGATCACTAATTTACCCGCAACCATCATTACGTTAGTGGCTTATTAAACGTGTTACAGGCAATTATATTCACGCTTCGATGCTCGATTACTGGTAAGCAGTGAGCTATAGGGTTAAGTTAAATAAAATAAACAAAGTGGATTATTTTGTTTTAAATAGCTTAAATGAAGATAATAACAAAAACCGGCCAAGTGCGAGTCGGACTCGCGCACGAAGGGTTCCGTACTTGGTAAATTGCGATTTACGATTTATGACGTATTAAAAAAAAACTACTTACTAGATCTCGTTCAAACCAATTTTCGGTGAAAGTTTACATGGTAATGTACATGATATTTTTTTTTTAGTTTTATCATTCTCTTATTTTAGAAGTTACAGGGGGGGGGGGGACACATTTTACCACTTTGGAAGTATCTCTCGCGCAAACTATTCAGTTTAGATAAAAATGATATTAGAAAACTTAATATAATTTTTGAAGACCTATCCATAGATACCCCACACGTATGAGTTTAATGAAAAAAAAAAATATTATTTTCAGTTTCAAGTATGGAAACCCCCAAAATGTATTGTCTTTTTTCTATTTTTGCATGAAAATCTTAATGCGGTTCACAGAGTACATCTACTTACCAAGTTTCAACAGCATAGTTCTTATAGTTTCGGAAAAAAGTGGCTGTGACATACGGACGGACAGACAGACAGACATGACGAATCTATAAGGGTTCCGTTTTTTGCCATTTGGCTACGGAACCCCAAAAAGACCGATATGTCGCTCTGTTTACATAATGAAAATATGGTATGATGAATTGGGTGATGCAAAGCTTGTGATATTACATTTATTTAAATATATAAGAATATATACAGTGCATGAAATACCTAATTAACTATAATTACAAACATATGCACAAACCAAAAATTACTTACTTACTAAATCTAAAAAAACTTTTTTTAATATGGCGTCAAAAACTTCACCACATCGTTATCCACGGTAATATTAAGGAAAGACTAACAGCTTTGCTACGTTGTACGCTTATTCTCTGACCAATATAAAAGCCAGCCCTTGGGCCACGTTAAGTGTCAACTAGGCGTTTATAAAGTTCTTTAAAAAAAACGTGAGCACTCGGACCCCCTGAACCAAGAGTTTCAACCCCAAACGGCTCGAAAATATAACTTCCGATGAAGTTATTATATTTCCGCTGCCTGAGGTTCTCTGCAGGCGCAGCTACGCGGCGCACATAGGAGTATTTCCACCAAAAAGCCTAGCATGTCTATGTTCTCGGCGTTTGTTTTTTCACTGCATTAGAGTTTGAACTGTACGTTTGGTGTGATAAATAGTGAAAAAGAACATTGTAGATATGGAAATACATTATATTTCATTACGGTGTTTAAATAAAATCAGAAATATGGACCGAAAATTTAAATTAAATTTATAAAATATTTTATTTAATCGTGTTTTAGTTTATTTTAAGATTAATATTTTGTCTGGTATATATTTGAGTAAATACGAGAAAAATTTGCCGCGCCTACGCGTACCATTTTTATTTTAAATTATTTAAAGATGATAGTGTAAAATGTGGGTATATTAGACTTTATGTTGTTCTATTTTTCAATTTCAGATAATGTAGAATCGACTTTTAGTTAGAAATGAAAGAGCAAATACAAAAAGGCTAAAAAACAACACCAGTATCGAAAATATAGATGAAGACGATATAGAGGAAGAGGACAATTATAGTACATTGTTCACCGAGAGGAGAAAGTGACCGAATACCGTCGAGGGTGTCGTTTAAAACACCCGAGATCGGGAATCGCACTTTCTCTCGAGTGATACATAGTGCTTTATACTACACCTACGAGGAAAATAAAAAACTAAATCTTTACTAATTGAAATTTATATTGAAATTGTTGCAGTTAGTGAAGCTTAAAGAAAAATGTAATTAAGACAGATTAAAATTATGGATGTACAAATTCACATGTTCTTTTTTCAAATTGTTTGACACCATCCAACACACAGCTAGTGGCCAGTGTCATTTTGCGATCTTGGAGATAAAAACTCACTGTAAAAACTTTTTGGCTTTTGATATTTAGGTTACCAGCGCATAGTCTTACACAAAATTAAAAAAAGAAAAACCACGTAAGAAATGGATTTTCATACACTTTTCTCTCCCGCTCAGATGCGTTTTCTCGCCGCATATTTGTTCGATATGCAATGACGTAATTTCTACCGTAAATTTAATAAAGTATCAAGGTACTTTCCGATCAGGTGTAGTATAAAGATAATTTTAAACACTTAAGTTAACGTTAACGTTGTATTGTTATGTTGTTGATTTTTTGCTGTCAATGTACTTTTTATTATCATTAAAGATTATATTAAATCATGTAACCATGTTTAATCATTAAATAAGACATTAAATATTTTTTACCGGATTTCACCAAGAAATACTATGTGCTGCGACGGAGCCAGGACAGCTAGGAAGATGGGATGGCGCAAGAGTATGTACCAACATAAGTATTGTCCCACACTAATGGCCTACCTATCTTCCATAGAAACAAATACAAGCCAGTGATTCAGACACAACAGGTTATTTGTATATATATGTGACAACCACCAACCCGCTCTGGGCCCGCGTGGTGGATAACGGCCGTGAGGAGGCCTGTCTCCTAGCAGTGGGAACATTAATAGGCTAATGATATGATGTGATGTGATAAAATAGAACTTAAAAAGGTTTTCATAAATCTAATTAAAATATTCTAGACCAATACGCATTAAACTAAAATGTATAAAACAATCTATCACCAAGTTCTAAAGAAAAACTCAGTGTCAACAAAAACAAAATGCCATTGAACAAAAGACAGCAGACGCTGAAAAAGTATGAATCAACAAAGACCAAAACAAAGGAATCGGAACCAATCCAATCGACAACGAAATAAAATCCAAAAAAGAAAAAATATATCCAGAAATCTATACGGAGCAAAAACAATACGTTCTTCTTTAGCGCGGTAGGTAGCTAGGTGTCGAACGCGGCAGGTGATGCCGAGACATAAACAGGGCTATAAAAATCGCGATTTTTAATGATGGTAGTGAAAAACTATAGTTATGGCGTCGTAAATATGCAAGTGGTCCGCACTATGACTTTTGAGTTTCTAGACAAGTGACATTCTACCAACGTACTGAAAATTGAAATACAGGCATTGCCTAGTTTAGTTGCAGTGACTACATCCATTTACTAGAAATATAAACTGCAAACTACTTTCTGTAAAATATTAATAAGTTTATTGAGAAATAAATTTATTTATTATTATTAAAACGAAAGCGTCGTGAATGCAATTGAAAAAATTACAAGAATGTATGGAATTGCCCAGCAATAACGAAAAGCCTCGTGATAAATCCACATTTTGGCACACGACCATTGCCATCGCTGACATCAAATGTCACTCGTCTGTAGCCTGTGGTCACCGTTGTATTTGATCATCTAAACGAATAATTATAAATAGCATAAAATACAGTTTGTATTTTTAAATGATTTTAAAAAGTGCTCTATGCAATCAATTCATTTAATTACTTAAATTCGAATTCAGTGATAGAGAGTTACAATAAAGCTAGGCATCATCATCATCTTCCTGCCCTTGTCGCAAATTACTTGGGGTCAGTGCAACACGTTTTGTTCCGTCAACCATCACACTACCACTGACTCCTTTTCTTTCTACGTTATAGACGAGCGTCCTATAACATAATATACAATGTGTACGGACTTGTAGTAATAAAACTGTATGGCCGCTATATACACGTAGGTAATTTTATCGATAAGAACTTCCCATAAAAGGGTTTTAAGCATTTCCTAAAATTCTGCATAAAATCTAAGGCAAAAATGTGCAGGAGCAATAAAATTAACAAGTCCGGACATTATTATATATATTTTTCCTGTAGGATAGGTTACATAAGCAAAGTAACATACCTGTTACATTGCTTAACACCAGTCGCCCGTAGTTAATAAACTTGAGCCTGATGACTTATACAAATACTAGTGTATCATGCACGTAAATTTTTATGTGTAGTTATGCAGAGATTACGTCAGATCTTTAGGTTCCAGAAGTACCTACTTAGAATACACAAGCCACTGGTTTAATATTAAAAGGGAGTCCAATATGCCGTATGCGCATTTACAAATATGTAAGTACCCATTTAGTTTTCTTTATAGATATTGTTTTCTAGAATAGTATTGTTTTCTTCTGATCGAGAAACTATTATACTGTCAATAGACCTAATAATAATTTACAAACTATATTATTGTTGTTATTATTAAATTGTGTTCTATATTATCTATACACATAATAAAATCGTGGAGACGTCAAAATTATACTTTGAATATTTTTGAAAGAACATACACATATAAAGAAGAAAGAAGGATGTATGAAGAACTATAGCTGTCGCCCGCGGCTCCTCCCGCGTGTTATTATTACTTCTCCCAATACCTTTATAAATTACAGCCTATGCGTTATTCTGATGTATCAGCTATATTTCTGTGCAGTTTCATCAAAATCCGTGAAGTAGTTTGTTAGTTAGTCCGCTCTCTGTGAGAGCGGGAATAGGCCTTAATCCACCATGCTGGCAAATTTTGATTTCTTTTGCGTGTAAAAATGTTCATGCATACTGCACAACCACGGCGAGACAGTGCAGTTATGTGGAACTCTAACCCACTAAAACTCCACGGTGTCCTTCTACGCCCTTTATGGCGGGCACACGGACACGCGTTAGCATTCCCCGCGAATCTGCCGCAGCTATGCGTGACCGGACCTTCCTCGGGGGAGTACCCCTATCACCGGCACACCAGAACACACTGTACGCCGTGACCACCCCAGGGACCACAACCCCAGGGACCCCAGGGACAAACCAGCACATGGGCGCCGAACGACTCCGTGTATGGCACTTTTGGTCCTTTGTGACGGATCAATGGCCAATGTCAATGGCCCGCCACCTACCATTTTTCGAGGATAGGGTGAGCGGCCAACACTATACCGATACTCTTCCTCCCCTGCGGCCCCACCGCTTCCGCCTTCAGACAGTGGCGACTCCGTCAGGCCGCGAAAGCTAGTGAGTGCGGTGCACCGAAATACCGACACTCCTCTCCCGCCGCGGCCTACAACCCTCAGCCGCGTATCGTATGAGACCTGGGACACTCCATACGATATCACGGCCCGCCTCAGTCGCGATGACGCCTGTTACCAAGCCACACCACACCCTACTGGCCGCTCCGTCGTCGTCGGCTTAATCGGCAAAAGCCTTGACGAGCGAACCCTCCTTGGGTTCCTCTTCACTTCACTGTGGGTGAACAAGTCACGGCTACTGAGCCCCCCCGCCTCAAAAATGCGGGAACCCACCGGGGGGACCATGCGGGCCTGGCGCTGTTTGGTAGATGTCACATGTCTTCGAATTTTCGGTTGTAGGGCATTCCAATTTCCTCACTGTGTTTTTCTTCACCGTTCTTAGAGCAGTGACAATGAAATAATTTACACAAAGTAGAGCGCCTGCCTGGGTTTGAAATCGAACCCACGACCTAGGATACGTAAGTCGGGTCCGTTACCAATGGGCTACCACTGCTCTTTACAATAATTGCATGACGTTATAATTTTAATATTTGTTATATATAATCCGCTCCATTCGGGGCTCCACACGGTAGTTCATTTGTTCCCGAAAAATTCCCGGGATTTGATTCCGTGAAACTGGCACCTATGGATTGGCGCGACGGGCGATGGCACTTCCCCGGCGCGTTATACCGATCTTTCACTACGCTCTTTTCAGTACACGCTTGTATTTTCAAGCATCTATCAATTTAAGTGTTTGGATCAAAACTGTTTGATACGCATCTGTATCTATGTTAGTTTAGCTTTCAAATAAGACTTTTATTCGGTTATGTTTAAGCTTCTAGGTTATAAAGTTTTTATTTTACCTAGAATAAGAAGGTCATGTTTTGCCGTCTAACACAACCAAATGGAGCAAGATCGTGAGGCGAATTACAACACTAGTGATAAGAGAAAATTCATCGTGACAACGACCGCTCTGTCAACAGCCAGCATAAGAAGAAGAAAACCATGTTTTATGTATCATATCATGTCCCAATTCTGTTTATTTTTTTTATACATTTAGGCAAGTTTGTGTGTTGTCACAGTTAACAGCAATAATGTTCATTTATTTCTTCAAACTTGGTTATTTAAGGTATTCCGATGAATGCGGTCTGATCGCGTCAAAGCTCCATAGTCTCGAACATCGACGCCGAGTTGCCAGCCTGTCGGTTTTTATCGGTTACATTTCGGGGAGTGTGCGACGGAACTGCACAATCTGATTCCGCCTGGCCCTTTTCATCATCGGACTACAAGACCATGCGCCATCAGTACATGGTAGACATCCCTCCCATACACACAAAGCGTTTTGCTAATACTTTCATTGTGCGCACAGCTAAAGAGTGGAACTCCCTTCCGGAGTCTTTGTTCCATGATTGCTACAACCTTGGTGTCTTTAAAATCGCTTAACATCACGCGAGATAGTGGTCAAACGCGAGCCTACAGATTACAAAAAAAAATGCTAGAAAACATTACAAAGTAGAAAAATCAACGCTCCAAATCATTTTCATATTCGATACCCACAAAGTATATTAATATACTATAGATATTTTTCTTCAACGTACAGTAATATAATATTCTAATAACAATATTATCTCAATCCCACGAACTATCTCCGGAATTTAATAAGCATACAAAATGTTAGTAGTTCAGCTGATGTCACCGATAGGATTGCGTTGTGGAAATATTTTGGCCGCCATCTTTATTGAGTTTCTTCAGGATATTGGCAATTAAGGGGCAAGAGTGAAATGTATATCTGTGACTAGCTTTGCTAGCGGCTTCGCCTGCGTGAAATGCAAAAATTAACTCGAGGGAATATATTCCTGGGATAAAAAAAGTATCCTTTGTCTTATTCCTGACTATAATCTATCTCTGTGCCAAATTTCATCTAGATCAGTTCAGCCGTTCCGGCGAGATTGAGTAATAAACATACACACATCCAAACTTATGCATTTTTCTAATATATACATCTATGTAGTACCTTTAAACGAGCAATTCTTATATATATATGTAGGTAGATATATAATCTGAATCTCGGCAACGGCTTCAACGATTTTCATGAGGTGTTAAGTACCTGGGTGACCGATCTCTGCTCGGGTGAAAATAGAGAAAAAGGTGTTTTCTAAAAATAAAACCTAGCTAGATCGTCTGCTTCATATATTAAATAATAACCTCTTATTATCTACATTAGAATTAAGTTTAGTCTCTGTGTAATTAGTTATACTACCGAGTGAACATGTTTTTTCTTACCTGCACAGGAAGAGACTGGACCGCGCAATACAGGGTATCCTAGTGTGTGGTCCAGGGAATTTGTTAACACCTAGCACTTAAGGCCTTCAAAATAATGTATTATTGGTTAACTATTGTACTGTTTAAAAATGAACGGAATAAAGATTTCATTATTATTATTATCGATTTATCACTCCCGAAACCCCACGCATACAAAACTTCATGAAAATCGTTGAAGCCGTTGCCGAGATTCAGATTATATATCTACCTACATATATATATAAGAATTGCTCGTTTAAAGGTACTACATAGATGTATATATTAGAAAAATGCATAAGTTTGGATGTGTGTATGTTTATTACTCAATCTCGCCGGAACGGCTGAACTGATCTAGATGAAATTTGGCACAGAGATAGATTATAGTCAGGAATAAGACAAAGGATACTTTTTTTATCCCAGGAATATATTCCCTCGAGTTAATTTTTGCATTTCACGCAGGCGAAGCCGCTAGCAAAGCTAGTCACAGATATACATTTCACTCTTGCCCCTTAATTGCCAATATCCTGAAGAAACTCAATAAAGATGGCGGCCAAAATATTTCCACAACGCAATCCTATCGGTGACATCAGCTGAACTACTAACATTTTGTATGCTTATTAAATTCCGGAGATAGTTCGTGGGATTGAGATAATATTGTTATTAGAATATTATATTATTGTACGTTGAAGAAAAATATCTATAGTATATTAATATACTTTGTGGGTATCGAATATGAAAATGATTTGGAGCGTTGATTTTTCTACTTTGTAATGTTTTCTAGCATTTTTTTTTGTAATCTGTAGGCTCGCGTTTGACCACTATCTCGCGTGATGTTAAGCGATTTTAAAGACACCAAGGTTGTAGCAATCATGGAACAAAGACTCCGGAAGGGAGTTCCACTCTTTAGCTGTGCGCACAATGAAAGTATTAGCAAAACGCTTTGTGTGTATGGGAGGGATGTCTACCATGTACTGATGGCGCATGGTCTTGTAGTCCGATGATGAAAAGGGCCAGGCGGAATCAGATTGTGCAGTTCCGTCGCACACTCCCCGAAATGTAACCGATAAAAACCGACAGGCTGGCAACTCGGCGTCGATGTTCGAGACTATGGAGCTTTGACGCGATCAGACCGCATTCATCGGAATACCTTAAATAACCAAGTTTGAAGAAATAAATGAACATTATTGCTGTTAACTGTGACAACACACAAACTTGCCTAAATGTATAAAAAAAATAAACAGAATTGGGACATGATAATTATGATACATAAAACATGGTTTTCTTCTTCTTATGCTGGCTGTTGACAGAGCGGTCGTTGTAGTGATGGTTGTGGTGATGGGGTCTCTTCCTGTGCAGGTAAGAAAAAACATGTTCACTCGGTAGTATAACTAATATACGTAAGAGAAGATACATAGAGCCCGTAGGGGTAGGGAATGAAAAGTTCCAATGGCAAACAAAGTTCATTAAAAAAACGAGCTTTATTCAACGAACTTGCTTTCTGTGAATAAGCGACCCAAGCCAGGGTTTCCTCAAAAAAAAATTATCGAAATTTGTCACAAATTAAACATAAGAAAGTGATGCGACTGGCTATTGAAAATTAATTCAACCAGTACAATCATTAGCTTTCACGCGTTTGCCATCTTGTCACATTTTTTGTTTGAAAAAATGGGCCTTAAGATAAAACGCAAAGCAAGAGCAACATTTTGTTTAAGACATGTTTTGAACAAATCAAGTAGTAGCTATGACGACACGAGATTTTATTTATAAAGGCAGGTAAGTACTTAGGTTTTAGCCCCAGAATCTTACGCTACGCTTTTGCTTTCAGTGACAGATAATTTGATTTTGATCAGCAAGGCAAAAATGGTTTGGGGTTTCAGATACCCGGTAAATGGAAAAGGAAACATTTTAGAATTGTATTAAATAAATCATTTTTAAATATCAATCCATATATCGGACTCATTGACATTTGACCTGAGGATATTCAAATTATATTGAATATAATATTTTTATAAGTTTAACGATACAGAATAAATGTATTTAGATGGTCGATGGGAAAGGGTTCTGAAGTGGCGACCGCGTACTGAAAGACGCAGCGTTGGAAGGCCTCTTTCTAGACGGAACGATGACCCGCTGGATGCAAGACGCACAGGAACGGTCGATATGGCGTCGGACTTGGGGGATGCCCATGTCTAGCAGTAGATGTCTTTCGGCTAAAAAGAAGATGCTGAAATCAATTTTAACCAACTGCCCAAAACGAAGGAGGTTCTCAGTTCAGATGCCTATATTATATTTTTTTTTATATGTGTTCGGGCGTAACTCCGTCATATATAAACGGCTTTGAAAAATTTTTTTTTTGTTCGAAAGAAGTTTATTCCGACCGTATTGGCGGTCCTATTTAAATTCGGTAAAGATCTGATGAAGAACTTCGGCAATATACAACAGAATTCTTCAATAAATGACGGCAAATCTCTCGAGATTGCTGCAATCGCTTGTCTTTTAATGTTTACACCATTTCATAACATACTACATTACACGTCAGTACGTTCTAAATGGGTACGCAGATGTGTATAGTTCATCCTGGTACAATCTCATTCCACCGGTTATTTTCAAGTTGTATGTTATTCGGGTAATCTATTTTGGCATCACTGTAATAGGTATCTCATCAAATCATCAATAGGTATCTTACTATAGAACTTGTCCATTGCGTACCAATAAAAAAAAAAACATTTTACAAAAAAATACAACCGACTTCTAAATATAAAACTACAAAGTGATTTTTTTTTATTAAGTAGTCGAATGTATTTTATTGTAAAGATTTTTAGAAAAAAAACAATTGAAAAGATTATTGCAATAAAATATGTTAAGTAAAAGCACAATTTTATTATCGAAGCATATAACAAGCTTGGATAAAGAACCATAATTTACAGTGTTACATTTTAGGAAACCATAACAGCACCAAAAGGCCTCTACATTCTAAAACCACAACACGAAATCGATGGAACCGTAGAACCACAGTTAGGGACAAAACAGAAGGTCCGTTCCAATATTAAGTTTATTCCTCTCCAAAGAACAGCACATGTACAGGTCGTCATCATCATCATCATCATTTCAGCCCAAAGACGCCCACCGCTGGACACAGGCCTCCCTTCAAGTGTCAAAAGTCAAAAATAATGGTTGCGAGGTGTTAATACTTATATTTTAGGTATAGGTATCTATTTAACGGTATCTTATAGCTATACGGTTATCAATACATATAATAAATCTGTAGAACTCGAAATATTTCCAAAAAAATGCCAAGGTGTTAAAGGGTAACCAACAAAACCCAATGCCAGCATTTTTGGAATTTTTGTCTTTTTATCTGTTTGTACGTTTAGTTGTGCATATTAATAATAATAATTAACCAACACCTTAGGAGGCTCTCGTTAGGCGGCTGGGTTAAGGGCCTGATCCAGAAAGCAGTATTGCTGGACACGGCTCGTATTGTTAGGAGGTGCCTCTCTCTGGAGCCCTGACCGCCGGTAGCTTGGACCCTGTTCCCGATACCGGTGGGCCTCTATTTTTTATATTTTTAAATGTTTTTTTTTTTTTGTATGTTTTATAAAAATATTTAAAAATGTAGACAATAAGAAAGAATATGAATAAAGGAGATAATAATAATAAAGCCTTTCATTTCCCAATTAACAAAGGTTATTTACTTACGTAATATTTTTCTAAACTAACTTAATTATTTTACTTAAACTATAGGTAATGTAATGAATAATATTTACAATCTAATATTTTATTTTATTGGGGAATCCAGATTCGGACAAAGGCCTTCTCCAACTCATGCCATTCCGTTCTATCGGCAGATAGTCTTGTCCAGGTTCCTTTTGCCACCCGTATGATGTCATCGCGCTCCAACGACGTCTTGGACGGCCTCGACGTCGCCTGTCTTCTCGGGGCCACCAGTGAAGCATGTGCATGTATTATGTAAAATGAACAAAATCAATTTAAATAACTTTTATACATAAAAATTGTGTGCGTAACTTGCAGTATTACTTAGTTTTTTGTTACATCGGTATCGGTTCAATCTATAAAAAAAAAAATTCCAATTTTTTTTTTCGATGTGCTTTTAACGTCATTTTCTGAACGCCGGTTCTAAGATTCTCCGCCGTAAAATTATCTCGAAAAAAAATTGGTAGGGAAGGTAGGTAGGTAAGTAGGGAAGGTAGTTGTCGGGAGCGAAGCCGCGGGCACAGCTGGTATGAAATAAAACTAAAGTGATCGATCAAAGTATAAATATTAGGGCAGTAGAAGATTAATAAGTGGACAATGTATAAACAGCAAGTGTTAGTTTTTTATTTTTTTTGCTTATCGTCCAATGATTTCGCCCGCTATAGGTGAAGCGGAAGGCGTGTCAGACTATTACTGACTAAAACTCAGGGCTGCGGTAACTGTTTTTCATATTTATCCGCGACTCAGCAAGTGCTAGCTTGTGACGGTTTTCCAAGAGACGGTTTTCTAATCCAGTTACAATTAGTGCATTTAAAAATCCATCTGTTAGTCCGTACTAGTATAGATTGTTGTCGGGTTTTTGAATATAGAATCCCAATCAACGATGATACAGAGGTTCTGACTACCACAATCGAAAGTCAGTTTAACCTTCAGTTTCTAAATTATGAATTTGAAGTTGAGAATTCCCAAACTTTCATATCCGGCGTGAGAACTTGCAGAATCTTTTGCAGTTTTTATTTCTAATTCTCAATGTAAAAACCCGAGGATTGGTTTATTTAGTTTGAACCTTCTCAGTTCAAGGTATCGTAGAACCCTATCGGCCGTCGAAAGCGCTTTCGAGTGCTAATGGGCGCTTTTTCCACTTTACCTGCGTTATTTAGCGCGTCCACCCGGAAAACAGATATAAATGAGACACTCTGCGAAATGTTCTAGCTGAGGGTTCGCAGGTTACTACTTTCAGCAGTATTCTAACTGATCGACGGCGTTAATATTACGGGTTAGGTATTAATTTTGTGATGATTTAGGAGCCTGTTTTTTTCTTAAAAGATATAATTAAACCATAACGCTCTTGACTCTACAATTCACAACGCCAGAGATAGAAACAGATGGAGAAAGATCGTACCAGAGAAAGTGATGCAGAAGGGATTTCATGACCCTCAATACTAAGGAATACGACGCTAGGAGGATCATTAAATCATACCTGTTTTTCGGAAGGCCTATGGTGAGTATAGACCACAGCATTTACTTGTAACAGAACATCGAGCATTCGTTTTTTTCTTAATTTTCTCCTTATAATTATATTTGAACCTTACTTCGAACACAACCATCGATGTTTTGTTACAAACTGATGGTAAAAACCAACGAACGTTCTTATGTTACATTTTATCGAGCAAAGGCACGAGCGCAGGTGACGTGGAGTGAGGTCAATAATGAACGCAAGGTACAAAGAAATGTTACAGATAAATGCTCACTCGCCGCAAGCAATTCGTCGAACATAGCGTCGAACATGTGCAAGAAAGTTCCATTACATGGAAATGCTTTAGGAAACTGAGCATTTGTGTGTATTTTACCATTCGTAAGAACGTTACATTACATTGTAATGCTCGCGGAAATGCTCTAGTATATACTCACCTTTAGGCTGAGGCAGAGTTGATCGTATACTGCATCCGCGATCCTCATTTCGTTTGTTTTCTTCTGTTAACCTAAAGCTTGTTATTGTACTAATAGTATATTCACAATTTAACCAGTTATGTTTAAGTGCCTTATCAAATAAAAACTAACCCTATTGCCATCAACCAATCTCAATCTAGTCTTCGGGCTGCTCTCGAAAAATACGATATGGAAAAAATCAATAACATTTTGCCCGACCTATGAATTAAACTCAGGACCTCACACTTGGCAGTAGCGCTTGCTATTAATAAGACCAACGTGACATGAATATTAATAGTATGGCATCCAACAAGAATTAATGCTATAACGTTATAGGTAGATATAATATTATTTAATGATATGCTCTTCATCATCATCATCATTTCAGCCGAAAGACGTCCAGTGGTCAACATAGGCGTCCCCAAATGTCACCACATTGACCGATCCCATGCGTCTCGCATCTAGCAGATTCCCGCATCCTTCTCGCGGTGGTCGCCACTCCAGAACTTTTCGCCCCATCGACCATCCGTACTGCGATTAATTTGCCCTGCTTACTGCCACTTAAGTTTGGCAATTTTTCGGGCTATGTGTGTAGGTAATGAGATGTTACCTACTCTTCAAAACATACAGACCCAAATCCAATTACAACTTCATAACTTGTTCAAGTTACGCTCCAACTAGTGAAGTCCAGAATTACAGAGCAACTTTACTTGTTTACTTTTTACACAATTTTTCCTTCTCAAGCACTTTCGAATCGTCAGAAGTCACGTCAGAATGTTGATTCTACTCGCTAGAACCAACAAGTAACTGAGACTTGGAATCTGTGTATTACTAAGTACTTTACTCTGGGAAGAAAGCAAGTTCGATGTTGATATAGGGTGCTACGCAAATAGTTTCAGTCAGTGGACTTTAAAATTATAAGACTGAAAATTGAAATGTAAATTGAATTTTGCATCTTACATTTTGCATTCTATGAAAACTGGTGGAGGTGCAGGATACTATGGTTTCGGTTGGATCAGTAACTTGCAAACCAATGTTTCCTTTGTCTGCATAGAATGATTTTCTTCTTGTTTAAATCATTTTATTTTGGTTTTAAAGCAGGTTTTTGATTCTATAATTATATTGTTTTTAAGCGTCTGCTCAAAAAGGAGGAGGTTATCAATATGGATGTTTTTTTTAATGTATGTATGGGCTTAACTCCTTTATATATAGATGGATTTGCAAAAAATCCTTTTTGTTTTAAAGGTTGTACTTTCAAGGTGGTCACATTGTCACCAAATAAGAATTTGATGATGGGATCCCCTGGAAATCAAGGGAACTCCTCAAATATTAAAGGCAGAAATATAGCGATTTTGTTATTTTTGGGTGTAGTGGAACTGACGAAGAAGACCACAGATGGCCACTGGAACTCCTTAATAAGAATGCCATGGGAAAAGATATCTCAAATAATTAAGTGACTATGATGAAACAAATACATTTAACTTTATGATGAAAATAGTACCATGAAACTCATCTGATAATGAAGCCGGAATAGTAAAAAACAATATATTCTAGTCGTGTCAAAGCTTATTGGGATCTAAATGAGATGTACTTGGGCTATAAATAATTTAAGTCGTAATATAAGGTACGGTAGTTGGTGTCGAAAAACAATGGGTGCCAAAGACACCGAATTCGGAAAACAAAGTTATTTTTTGCTTTGTAGTGTTTTTTTTTTTCTTTAGAAGTCGGTTTAATATTTTTGTAAAAAAGTTATTTTTTTATTTTTGAACTTTTTCATTTTGGTAGATAATGAGCAAGTTCTATAGTAATGTACCTTTAAAGTTTTGCCAGAAAAGATTACCGGAATAAAATGAAACTTGAACATAACCAGTGAACTGTACACATTTGAGTAGGTACCTCTTTAGTTCATCTTTGGTATAATAAATAAACAAATACAAGATTGCAGCAATCCGAAGATACTGCCCTTAATTTATTGAACATTCTGTTGGATATCTCTGAAGTTGTTATCAGATATTTTCTAAATGAGACCAATTTGGGAACATACTCTTTTATCGGCCCAAGAATTACGAAGAAATCGGTGAATATACACAAAAAAAGAAAACGTATATTCAGTCGAACATAGAACCTCCTCCTTTTTGGAAAACCAGTTTAAAAGACAAAATAATTGATCACACAAAATTTTTGCAGCGTTTGATAAGCCCACACATTTTGGACCTTAATTTTCTTAGTATAATTTATAGTATAATTATTTTTTATTTTAATAGTATAATAATTCTTAGAGCGTTGGCTGATAGGTGGGACTCTCCGATCTTGGGGCGATGGATACGACTGCACGCAGTCAAATAGACATGCCCCAGGTTCGGCGTGCCTCTCACAGCTTAGAATAAATAGATTAAAAATTACTAACACTATTTTATAAGTTTACATTGTAACAAAATATGGAAGTGATTCTGAAATAAATTTCTTTAATTAATTAATTTAATTTAATTAATAATCCTTATCGGTAAAAGAACGTCAATTAGTTAAATTGCCTCTGGTTAGTTTTGTAGTAATATGATAAAACTTTATCATTTCTTAGACATGATAAAGTTTTATTTGGCTAGCTTCACCAACACTGTTCAAACTTGGGTAGTAGCCAAGTAAAGTAATAATCTGTTGAGAAAACGACGATGATGATGAATAAAGATAATAATTTAGGTGGGGACCATGAATTGAGTGTGCAAGTCATCATCATCATCATCAGCCTATTAATGTTCCCACTGCTGGGACACAGGCCTCCTATCTGTGAGAGGGAATGGGCCGTAATCCACCACGCGAGCCTAGTGCGGGTGGAAGTGGAAGTGGTGGAAGTGTGCAAGTCATCCCCTGCCATTTTATAGCAGTGTATATCAACAGTGGTCAGCAGGAACTAATTAGTCCTTCTATAGTTTCAGGTCAGGCCAGGTTTCCGCAAAACCTTCCAAACCCATAGCCCAATAAGTTTTGTCTACATATTTTGCAATAGTCCTGCACCAGCCGGGGATTATCCTTGGGTGCACTTGCACAGTGTATACAGGGTTCTTTGTTTTATATAGTCTGTAGGCTCGCGCTTGACTACTATCTCACCTGATGGTAAGCGATGATGTGGTAGACGGTGAAGCACGCTTGCCTCGAAAAAAACTATTCACTCTTGACTTAAAGACCCCTAGATTGTAGGTATCGGGAAACATACTCCGGCAGGAAACTACATCCCTTAGCTGTACGCATAATAAAAGTGTCCCCAAAACGTTTTGTTCGTATGGGTGGGATATTCACCATGTTCCGATGACGCATCGCCGTATGTCTAGTAGTCCGTAGATTAAACGGGTTGGGCGGAATTAGATCAAGCAAATCTATCACACACTCCCCGAAATGTATCCGATAAAAACCCGACAAGCTGGCAACTTGGCGACGAAGTTCAATGCTCTGGAGCTTTGTTCATACAGGGATAGTTGTCGTTTGGTGTCACATTTCAAGCTTCATGTCTAATAAGGCCTCTGCCAGTTGGTTTCAGCCCCTGGTACGCCTTTAAAAGGTCCGGGAACCTAGGGTCCCGAGAATCCCATCACCACGGTGGGTTCCCGCATTTTCGAGGCGGGGGAGCTCAGTAGCCATGGCTTGGTCATCCACGGTGAACCAAAGAGGAACCCGAGGAGGGGCCGCTCGTCAGGGCCGCTCGTCAGGGCTTTTGTCGATTAAGCCCACGACGTAGCGGCCAACTGGTAGGTTGGCGTGCCGCTTGGTACAGACGACATCGCAACTTAGGCGGGCCGCGATGGAGGCTCTTATGGAGCGTCCCAGGTCCCATACGATATCGCGGCTGAGGGTTGGAGGGGCAGAGGAGTGTCGGTATAGCGCTGGCCGCTCTCCCTATCTCCTGCGGCCGAAAAATGTTAGGTGGCCGGGCCAATGGCCTTGACCCGTCACAGGGGCCATACCCGGGGTCGTCTAGCGCCCATGTGCTGGTTTGGTCCCTGTGGTGGTTACGGCGTACAGTGTGTTCTGGTGCGCCGGTGATGAAGGGTACTCCCCAGAGGAGGCTCCGGTGCCGGCCAGACACGGCAAGTTCGCGGTGAGTGCTAATGCGTGCCCATGTGCCCGTGGTAGCACAGTATTCATGAGCATATCTAAACGCAAACAATTTAAAGGATCCCGAGAATCTCAAAGATATATATTAACAATTATGTTAAAATAAAATTATTAGTATTTATTATATCTTATAAGTTAACTGAATGTACTCGTATTCATTTAACTCAGGTAACATAGGTACTCACCTATACTATTAAATTCAAGCAACGGAGTTGGCTCAAGATTGAATAACAATTATAGCAAATGTTGGACGAAGTGTTAAAAGATTTTCATTCGTGAGAACTCAATTTAAAATGAATCTAGACGTGAATGCGCGTTTTTTTTTTGACGCAAATGGAAAATATGAATATTCTTCTTTAGATTGAAGGTTAAATTGAAATATTAATATGAATAGAATCTTTTACTTACGTATGGCATTAACACCAACAACGAAATGGATTAAGGTACTTTAAATACATTAATTTTTTTTATGAAATTTCAACACAGCGCGGTCGATTTAGTATTGAAGAAAACGCATAAGGGTGTTAATTTATTCTCACTTTAACACTACGTTGAAAGATTTTCGAAATGCACTTTTATATGATGTAAAAATAGATAGATTAACCGGCTTTTAGTTTCCGGTATCAACAAACCTTTCAAACCTTAACTGATATACCATTTCTTCCTTTTAATTAGTTCCCGAATTACGAGTTGTGAGTAGGTCATGGGTTGCTCTCAAAACAGTAAAGGAAAAATCGTGAGAAGGTAAAGTCAAGCAGGTTTTATCACGATGAAGGAAGCAAAAAATCGAAAACATGTGACTTCTACCAACTCGCGTTGAGCGCGCGTGGTAGATTATAGCCCATTTTCTATCACAGACTGAGAAGCCCTGTATCCCCACACTGGGATCCTTATAGGCTGATTATAATATTATTCGGAATTATTTGGGCGCACGGTTGGCGCAGTGGTTGAGCGATTGACTGCTGCGCTGCGTGTCGCGGGTTCGATTCCCGCACGGATCAAATATTTGTATGACCTACAGATAGTTGTTCCGGCTCTGGGTGTTGTGTATGTGAGTTTATATGTTTGTTAACGCACCCACGATACAGGAAGAAATTCCTAGTGTGGGGCAATGTTTTTTTTAGAAAAAAAAAAAAAAAAAACTAACTGATAAAAGCATTTACTTAACGTTTATTTATTTTTTATAACGTTGCCCTGCATACAGACCGGAACAACTATCTGCAGGTCATACAAACCCGGGCATCAAACCCGCGGCACGCAGTGCAGCAGCCGATATTTCAACCTCTGCGCCAACCGTGACTACTACTCATATGATATCAATCATAACAATTAAACTGAATAGACTATACTTTGTTTCCTTGAAGTCATATTTCAATCTCGATCGATGTTCACCACAAAGGCCCCTAATCACCTCTCACAAGACCACAGTTTTAGTGTCAGCCACAACTGCAAAGCTGCCTCAGCCATTGCTGGAATGCTACTGACGTTTGTGGTTCATATAGTAATATAATCAGAATCCAATTTCCGTTCTAACGAAGACCCTAATGCGGTTGACCAAATATCAGTGACTTATCTGATGTACGATGCTAAGCGGCTTTGGTTAAGGGAGTGACAAGCAATGCTTGGTGTGATTTACGACCGTTGGATAAGTGTTTTAAATAGGTAGAGCGAGAACTCTAAAATAAAGCAGAATTGTAATCTGTAAAAGTATTGGCATTTATAAACGTTGAAGGTTTGAGACGGGGCAGTAAGGCCAGGCTCTTTAGTTGTAGATAGAGGAAAACGTCTCGGGAGACTGTCCATAAATTTGTGAAAATTTGCTTAAGAGAAAAAAGAAACAGTCAGTAAGAAAATAGCCAAACACAAAAAGATAAACGACAATTTATACGAGCGAAAATAAATTCAAATTTAAGGTGTAAAAATACTGAATATGGCTTACTGAAATACTAAGTTGGCGACAAACAGTAGACGAATACAAAATAAATGTTTATCGACGGAGCCCCAGGGCTCCTTTTCCTGTCTACAGGGTCTAAATTAATCTAACATGAAGGATATGACGGGAGGTAAGTTCGGTTGCTTTGGTCGCTCACTTCAGCTCCCTTCATCCTCTTCGAACCTTACCTATCCGTGTTGGGGATCTCTAAGTTCGCTTCGCTCGCTCTTGGACTAATTCGTTGAAAACACGAATACCTGAACTCCAGCGCTGCACAGCGATGTTTCCTCGATGGTTGTTCAGCTATTTTCAAAAGAATTATATGCTAAAATAGAAAAAAATTGATCCCAAATACAATTAAAGTATGTAAGAATATTATTACCGCACGCAGCTCATAAAACCTCCTAAAAGGTATTAATCAAACCGGAAAAATAGTAACTTACTTTGTATAGTAGTCGCCCATTCAGTAAATTTTTCACCCGGTTAATAATTGGTCAAAAATGTTTAATGCCAATCGATCCTAATAAGGATAAAAAATCTTTCGGATGAAACGAAGTTAGAGTACTAGAAAAGGGCTCAAAGTTAACGACAGTCTCCTAAGTAATTAGGAGACTGTACCTAACTTTGTGAACATATCGTTCGTTTTCATGTTTTAACGTTTAAGGTTAAAATCCACACTTATATAAATCATAATTATTTTAATTACCTTTCATATGTTTACTAAGAAACTTTCTGTTTCAACGTACCTACTCTTAAACCCAACCGAAATTAAATAAAACAGCTAAAAACTACACTTTCAATAAAAGACTATGAAAGAACTCTTGAATTTTCTTTGTGTATCTGAAATTGTGTACAGACTGAAAATTGGATTTCGAAATATTTTATTTTGTTTAGTTTTCTGCTAGATGATTGCTTTTGTTCACGTGTTTGAGTTCGGTCTAGGACTTAAATAAAGATACATAGGCTGACCGTTGTGGATGAAATTAAGGTCAATGATCAATCGTAGACCCAAACCTTTGTTTATAGATTTAAGGTAAAAAGGTGTCTGGCTGGAGGAGCGTGACGTAATTTGCAAGCTCTCCAGCGCCTTGGCCAAAGGTAGCTACAGAACACCGTGTAGTTTAAGTCAATAAGAAACATGAAACATGTTGGACATCCCACCCATACGCACGAAACGTTTTGGAAATACTTTCATTATGCGTACAGCTAAGGAGTGGAATTCCCTGCCGGAGTCTGTGTTTCCCGATAGCTACAATCTTAGGGTTCTTTAAGTCAAGAGTGAATGGGTTACTTCTAGCCATGCGTGCTTCACCGTCGAACACATCATCGCTTACCATCAGGTGAGATAGTAGTCAAGCGCGAGCAAATAACATATAAAAATAAAGTGTTTGGCAGACTCAGAACATCCATGAGGATTACCACAAAAAAAGGGTAAATAATATGTAAATTATGTGTAGAAAACCAGGAATGTTGGAAGTACAATCAACATCAATTCACACGTAGGTAAAATGTTACATCAAAATATTCAACAAAAATTAGAATCAATTCGTATTTCCTTCAGCAAAGAAGAATATGACACCTCATGATAATGATCTTTCAAACTTTCATACATTGAAAATAATTGCTCTGCCATATACGGTCATATACGCCATATATGGCCCGTATATACGGGCGTCCAAAATATTGGTCTTTGACATCCGTGTATTGTCATCAGAACCAAACAAATTTTCATCCAATCGACTGGGAACAAAGACCTTATACTTCTTACTTATACTTCTTACTACTAGACTGTGCACTATGGCGCAAAAACCGGTCCGAGCGAGAGGGCTCCCGTTGGTAGTGTGTCTCTTTCTAATGAGGTGACCATGACCAAACATAACACGGGACAAATTGATTGGAAAAACAATAGTGTAAGTATCCCGATATATGTATTTATGCTACCTCGCCACCTAAACCTACCAAATTAATTGAAAAAAAAACCGGCCAAGTGCGAGTCGGACTCGCGCACGAAGGGTTCCGTACTTGGTAAATTGCGGAGTACGATTTATGACGTATTAAAAAAAAACTACTTGATAGATCTCGTTCAAACCAATTTTCGCTGGTAGTTTACATAGTAATGTACATCATATATTTTCTTTAGTTTTATCATTCTCTTATTTTAGAAGTTACAGGGGGGGACACACACATTTTACCACTTTGGCAGAGTCTCTCGCGCAAACTATTCAGTTTAGAAAAAAAAAATATTAGAAACCTTAATATCATTTTTGAAGACCTATCCATAGATACCCCACACGTATGGGTCTGATGAAAAAAATATTTTTGGTTTTAGTTTCAAGTATGGGAACCCCCAAAATTTATTGTTTTATTTTTATTTTTGTGTGAAAATCTTAATGCGGTTCACATAATACATATACTTACCAAGTTTCAACAGCATAGTTCTTATAGTTTCGGAATAAAGTGGCTGTGACATACGGACGGACAGACAGACAGACAGACAGACAGACATGACGAATCTATAAGGGTTCCGTTTTTTGCCATTTGGCTACGGAACCCTAAAAATGAGTGTATATTTTTTGGAATCTACGTCACTAACCGAGTCGGTGTCGAGCGTACAGAATTTCGACATCCCATGTTTTTCCATTGGTGTCGTAAGAGGCGACTAAAGGACAAACCAGAGAATGATCAGCAGCGTTCTCTGTGCATTTGTAACAACCATACTGGGATCGCCAACCCGCCTGCAAAGCACTCCCCATGAATAGCACAAATAAAACATAGCCCCTAGTGCCCGGCAGCCTGCCTAACCTCGACTACGGTAGCGGTCTAGGTTACGGTATGGCAAGGGGTACAATGAATCCCGGACGAGATCCGGCTACCCCAACAAATACCGACGACAGGACCTGGCAACGTACAACACGCGCACACTCCGGAATCCGGACCGAAGATAAGATGACCGAACTCGAAGAGTAATTGAGCAGTTGACGATGGTGTATTCGGGGAGGACTCGATAATCCTCAAATCCCAAGTCTGCATAAGTCTTATTCTTCAAGACTTATCGTATAAATAGGAAAAAAAACTCTCTGATCTTACTCTCAAGCTCATGAAGGAGAGGCGTTAGATGATCCTGCAGTCTTCAGACGATGCTTTGAAATACCCCAAAGGATCTCAATGATTTCACATATTGTCCAGTTGAGTAGACAGTTGAGAAACAAAACTACACCAATTTTATTCCACTAGAAATCAATTTGCGAATAATATTAACAGCCGCTGAATTTTACTCTAACAAAACCCGCCAAAAACGCCGCAAACCTGGTGGTATTTTTTTTTGTTCGCCCTTTTCGGGCCGGCTAAGGTCTTGGACCATACCGCCTCGTCTTCAGTGCAATTTTAACATTCTTTAGTATGCATTAGAATACGGGTGTAACAGATTCTAATGGTTTTTGGAGTATTTGGCAGCAAATTGTATCGAGTCAGCCTTCCCAGTAAGCTTTGCGGAGTTAGTCAATACTACAATAAAATTCTCCGCTCCACTATCCTGAGATCGCTTCTGTCAATGATTTCACATATTGTCCAGTTGCGTAGACAGTTGAGACACAAAACTACACCAATTTTATATCACAATATCCACTAGGAATCAATTTGCAAATAATATTAACAGCCGCTGAACTTCACTCGAAAAAATCCCGCCAAAAACTCCAACCTGGTGGCCTTACATTTAGTATTACCAGGCCCAAACATTTAAAAGTGCTACTCTTACACAGTATTAATGAATTATTTTTTAAATACAATGAATTGATGAATTAAAGGAATAGTAAAAATATTTAAATACGCTTCAAAGTTTCATAGACTTTGAAACGTATTTAAATATATTTTTTATTCGTTCGTTTTGGTATTACATAAAAAAGAAAATATAAAATTTTCTACCATTTCTACCAAACCCAAAGATTAGTTGAGCTGGCAAGATGTCAGACAAGGACACACTACCAGCGGGCACCCTCTCGCTCAGGACCGCTTTTGGTTAGCTACCGCTTATAAGGGAATAGCTAACCTAGATGTATGATAATAGATTTCATTTTAGCTAAACAAAAATTTTTGGTGCACAGTCTAGTAGTAAGAAATACGTATAAGGTCTTTGACTGGGAATAACTGTTTTAAAAATCAGTTGCAAGTTTTTTAAATTATTTAAAGATTTGACACATAAATAAACACACATACTAAAGCAAATTACGTCAAAGCTTATAATAATATTGCAGCCCAAACAAAGACTCCCGTTAATATTATAAGATTAATTAAATAGCATATTAAAAACTGTCAAACAAAATATAAAAGCGACGATGCAAGTAGCAGTAACTGGAAGTCAGTTCCACAGACTGAAAAAACTACTCTCACCCTTTATGCTAGCAACATTATAATAAAAAATCTTAATAATGCGACGGCGACAGTTCAGTTTATTTACTCCTTCGTAATGAGAATTTAGCTGCAAAGGAACAGGAGGCCACCGGCCATTCTTCACGGTTAATGACGAAATATTGCCACGGCTTATTTTGTTGGTCTAGTGAGGGCACGCGGCGATGTCTGGAAAAAGGACAATTATTTTTTGGGTGATACGTTTTTTAAGAGACAAAATGGTTTGCTTGTATTGAGTTTTACACACATATTCTTTTTTATTTTGGCACTTTAGTTAAAATTCTGGTCTAAACTTGCCAAACTCCGGGAGACATGGCAAGAAAAAAAGTTAGGGTTTTGCCCTGCAGTTCAGGCTGAAAAGAAATTATAATAATAGTTCTCATCAATGATATTCTAGTAAACAGCTACGTTATGAGCACGCGCATTGTGAAGACTCGAATACGTCATAATTGGGACGTATAGTCTTTAGTCTATGTTACGCATGGTGAATACGCTATGTTGAAACAAAATTAAAATGCCATCGTGTGTATTTAGAAAGTGTACCAATTGTGATACCAAAGTACATAAAACAGAAGGGATCTCATACCATATGTAAGTACGCAAAACACCTCAATTTACTAATTTATTTCAATTTTTTCCTAATATTCTGATATTTGGAGGTTAGAAAAAGAAAAAGAACATTGGTGGTCAGAATAATGTTTGTTTACATTCACACGCAAGTGACAAACACTAGCTGTCTCTTTTTTCTAGTTTGTTTTATCAAAAAATCATCGCTATCAATAGTCACTACCAATCATCGCTGGCAGTAGCACTAGCTATTGCCAGCGGCTTCACCCGTAAACAAAAACACAGTCAAACTCAAAACCACACATATACCGCGATCACGCCCCCGTCACGTACATAATGCGGCCCCGAGAGTGTACGCAGAATAAATTGCACGGAATAAAGTCCACGATATCCAACACGTACTGATTACCATACGTAAATATTTCGCAATGAATGAGATGTGTTATGACTTGGACTGACTTAGAGAAACGGTTCTGAGCTTTGAACTACTTGTTAACAGTTACCAAGTTTTGACCTCATCAAAAGGTTTAAAGTCACCAAAAGGGCAATGAAGAGGCAATTCTCGGCGTTTCCTTGCCTGTATGCATCAAAAATGAGGATATCCGCAGGAAAACCAAAGTGACTGTCATAACCCGAAGAATTGCGAAACTTAAGTGGCAGTGGGCAGGGCACATTGCTAGCAGAACGGATGGGCGATGGGGCCGAAAAGTAGATGACCGCAAATCGGAAAACGTTGCGTTCGAAGGACTTTCACTAAGTAGACCGATGTTCTGGTAAAGGTTGTGGGAATCTACTGGATGCGAGACCCACGGGATTGGTTATTGCGGCGATACTTAGGGGAGGTCTTTATTCAACAGTGGACGTCTTTCAGCTGAAATGATGACAACATTTTGGTTGCTGGTTACAAAATGGCATAGTTCTTGCGAACTATACCTTACTAGCATTAATACAGAGTTCAGCTATTTGTGTTGACATCAGCTTATTGATTTAGTTAAATAAATTTAACTGTTTGACTATTTTTAACCGACTTAAAAAAGGAGGAGGAGTTTTTTTAATGTGTATTACCTCAGAACTTTTTACTAGGTGAAACGTTTTTTATGATTTTTTATTTAAAAAACTGGTGCTTTTCTTGTGGTCCGATACAAATGTTCATCAAGATCTGATGAAGAATTTCGGAGATGTACATCAAAACTCATCAATATATGACGACAAATCACTCGGGATAGCTCTAATCACATGTTTGTTTATTGTTTGCATCATTTCATAACATAACATCACATTCAGTTCACCCTGATATACTCTCATTCCATCGGTTTTGTTCAAGTTTCATGTTACTGGTTTAATCTATTCTGGCATCACTTTGAGCATTATAGGTAGGTATCTTTCTATAGATCTGGTCCAATATGTACACAACTAAAAAGAGAACAAACAAATTTCCAAAAAAAATACAACCGACGGCGACAAAACACTACAAAGTGAAAATAACTTCAATTTCGGAAGTCGGTGTCAAAAACGAAGAAACGACAACAGGAACAACTACTTCGAAAATTTAAGTTTTTTTTTCACTTTGTCGTGTTTTTATTTTAAATCAACCTGTTTATAAATATTACACATTGTGCCTTACATAAATACTGTAATCGCAATTCCTAGCCTGACTTAGAGGAACGATTCTGAACTTTAAGAAGACTAAGTGAATGAGAGGCGGTGTAACGGAACTGTTGTGAAATTCTATTAAAGTCTCACCGTAGATCTTAGGTGAAAAGAATATAAAGTGAGCTATCAAGCCTTCCAATCAAGATGCAATGTCAGTTCACTTCAAGCTTACTCCACCCGTGTTTTCACGGTGAGATGTCTACAGAATAGATTGGGTGACGATTGAGTCGTCCTGGTATGTTTTGAATTTGTGTTGATAACTATAGAATGAAGGAAAATGCTTTAGGGATAATTGATAAAAAGGTTCTTATTTATTTTTGATAGGCAACGGTGAAGGAACACATCGTAAGGAAAACTGGATTTATAGATGTAAGTCTGAAATCGCCAACCCGCATTGAAAAAGCTTGGTGATCAATGCCCATGCCTTCTTTTTACCCGACTGCCGAAGGAGGGTAATGTGTTTATCAGTCTATGTATGTATGTATGTATATATGTATGTATGTATGTTTGTTCCTGTGTGGCGTTCCAGAGACCAAACGCCACATAGGCCGATTTTGATGATTCATACGTCAATCGATTCGTCTTAACCCTGCGAGTGTCATAGGCTACGTTAAAATTGGACAATAGAAAAATGGCGGATTTTGGGCGCCATATTGTGGGGACCCAAATTTTTTTTTTCTTCCAAACCCAGTGTGTGGGGTATCAAAATAAAGGGTTTTAAGAGGTGATTTCAAAAATATATAACACTTATATGTTTAAATGTATCTAATACGAAAAAAACTTAACTAAAAACTTATAAATAAAAAAAGTTAAATCAAAAAATCAAAAAACCCGACTGCTTCAAAAGCGAACTAAAAAGACGTAAACAAGGAAAAAAACATTCTGTGCAGGTGGAGCAGATTTTGTTCAGCCAGCCCGCGAATATGTATCCTCCGACTGCACAGCATGATTTTTTCCTTGTTAACGTCTTTTTAGTTCGCTTTTAAAGCTGTCGGGTTTTTTGATTTTTTGATTTAACTTTTTTTTATGAGAAGAAGTCTTTGCCCTGTAGTGGGACAGTTATAGGCGGGTATTATTATTGTTATGATAGGCTTGCGTTTGATCACTATCTCACCTATGGATAGTGGTGATGTGGTAGCGTGGAAGCACGCTTGCCTAAAAGTAAACTATTCACTCTTGACTTAAAAACCCCCAGGAACACAATTAAAAATATAAAAATAACATAAAAAACCCGACTGCAAAGATGTAAACATAGAGGTTACTTATTTGCGAGCTGGCTGACCAAAACTATAATATCCTCATACTGCATGATTTTCTTCTTGTCCTTCGGACAATTCTTTCTCAACAAACAAATTTTAATTTTTGCAGTCGGGTTTTTTTATGTTATTTTGTTTTATTTACTACTGTTTGTTTTTTTGTCGAATTACTTTTAAACATATAAGTGGTGTAAATGTTTGTAATCACCTATAAAAACCCTTCATTTTGATACCCCACTCGAGGAGTTGCGAAGAAAAAAGAAATGCAACCCCTACAATATGGCGCCTTAAATCCGCCATGTTTCTTTTTTTTAACAGCACTTATCTAAGAACACTTGGGCGGCAAAGACCTATCTAACGATGTATTAATTATAAAAATCCGTCAAGTGGTTTAAAACATACGAGGTAATAAAGAATATTCCATACAAAAAAAAACATACTTACATACAAGATACGCGCGAAAACATTACCCTTTCCTTGCAGCCAGGTAAATAGCAATCATAAAAAACTGTTTACCTATAGTACAGGTGTATTGTTTTTGTCTACCTATATTAAACTGCATCTGATCTAATAACTAATGGAAATCTTTTTTAACAAAAACAAAATCAGACCTTTTACTTCTCTTTACACTCATTTTTACGGATTAAATTGACAGCCGGATGAAAACCTAAAACGGAACGCGATTAAAAACAATTAATGAATTGGAGCAAAAAAAAGGGAAAGTTAAAAAGTTCTCAATTAATTCTGTCAGACATTTCAGCTGGACAATTACCTTCGTTCAATTATTTCACAAAATTTTGAAGAAAAGGAAATAAATGCATCAACTGTTTCCTGATCTTGTCAAGGTTTTGAAGTTCATTGATGAGGGATAACAAGACTTATGAAAGGAGAAAGCTTTGCAATTTTCGAGCCAAAGTTATAAAGGATTAGTGCATAGTTGCGTATAATGGAATAAAGTGGTTTGCCGACGCCAATCTGCCAGCGCTTGTCGGTGCTGGTCTGCGCATGTAGTCGGCAGAGGTAGACTTTATTTGTGTGGCAAACCAGCACCGACAAGCTCCGAACGTCGTCGACAAGTGCCGATCTGTTCCTAACAGACCATCATTTGTTGCTGTATCACACTAATATTACAAAAGCCCCAAGTTTATGAGTGTGTATGTTACTTCTTCATGCCAGAACGTCTGAACGGTTCTGGTTGAAATTTGGCAAAGAGATAGGTTATAGTCACAAATCGCACATACGAGACTTTTATCCCGGGAATATGTTCCCTCGGGATATTTTTCGACATTCACGCTGGCGAAACCGCTGACAGAAGCTAGTTTTACATAATATACTGAATTTTATAATATTTTGCACGCTACTGAGACAGTCAGCCCCTGCTTCAACTCACCAGCCATTTATGTAGCGGTTACCTGCACGGACCAGTACCGATAAGCGCTGGTAGGTCGGCGCTGGTTACCTGCACCTGTAGGCAAGTTGACAATCTAAAATCGATAACGCTAGTAGAAAACGAATCAACATATGGTAATGACACCTCTGTCTGTACGTTAAGTCACGTGGTCAGACCATACAAATAGAAGGCGTTAAAGATTGTAGAAATAGATTCGATACGAAACGTTTGTAACATGGCTAGGGGGGCTGCTTCCTTTATGTATACGTAAGAAATGCAGAAACCGTTTGGAGTTTACACATTGGGTTTCTATGCAATATCTTGGCACCAATCAGATACATGATATAAAAAAAAAAGTACTAGATGCTCTAGATAAAGTGTCATTCTACCAGCGATGGTCATTATCTTCCTGGCTTTGTCCAATGTTACTAGAGGTCGGCGTAACACGTTTTCTTCTTCCATACCGTCCTGTCACCCGTCACGCTATCAGTCTACCTTTTCTTTCATATCACTCTTAACACAGTCCATCCATCTGTCGGGGAGTGCTTTTGAATTTGAATAAATTTCGTTAATTACCAGCGATGGTAATTGACAAAATGGCAAAAATATAACGGATTGTTCATTGTGACATTCCAATAGCGCTTGGCAATCCTGTACAATTTTGTCATTTTACTGATGAATGCATTTTTGAAATCGCTGTTGTCGTTTTCGTTGATCGAATGTCACTTGTCAAAGACAAAAGTCAAAATTCTTTATTTCAACTAGGCTATTATTAGGCGGCACTTTTGATCGTCAAATTTTAAATTTAAAAGTGTAAAATAAGAGAGAACGGACCAGAACCTAAACATTTACCCTTTAAATAAAGTTTTTTAGAATATTATCAAACATACATTAATTCATATACGTACCTGAAAACGATGCACCGTGACGAACACTACTATACTACGTAAAGGTATAAAGTGTTACAAGCACTAACAGGTAAATTAATTCATTTGGTAAATAAGAACATGGTTTTCACATACTTACAATATTGCAAACATGGGTAAATTACCTAATTCAACAACAACGGAACAGTGTGCGAGTCAATTTCTTAAACAAAAGAGAAGAAAAAGTAAAATAAAGCATTACTATAATTATGAATATAATATTACCAATAACCAGTTTGATTTTGTCTACACTAAAGATTGCCCAATGGAGCAGGACCTGCATGTTTCTAAGCATTCTTATCTTGAATATAATCATCTAATTTGTAATATGCTTGTTTGCAAAGTGTGCTTTTACCAAAAGTTTTCTGACATTTGGTTTTAAGATATCACAAGGTATTTTGTTATAGAATTTAACACAGTACTCCATGAAAGATGAGTGTACTTTAGACAATTTATAAGATGTTTGATCTAACTTAACATTATTTTGCAGAAAAAGTTTCTACGCACAATGAACTATAGATGTTAATCATTCGAGGATTCCATACACACAGTTGTTACAGCGACATAATATTTTAAGTTTAGAGTCTCGGCGCTTACTTTTGGTGGCCATGATGCTGCATGGTTTGTGTAACAATAGATTCGATTGTATTGAAATCACAAATAAGTTACGCTATACAGTGCCCCGAAATGTTATCAGAAGGGCGGCCCACGTGCCCCGGTTGTTCCATGTGGATTCATGTAAGACCAACGCCGGGGCACGGGTCCAACTTCGTCAGCTTGTGGAAACCTAAAACACACACTTCATGGACATAGATATCTTCTCCCTTTCGAGTAAAAAGTTTAAATGTATGGCTATAAATTATTTTATCTCCATAATCCATAATCTAAGATAAATTAATGCGATGAACGATACTCTTCCGTTTCCTGTTTGTTCATACCAGGCCCCTCAGAAAGTATTGCGAAAAAAAGTTTTTATATATGGGAGACTGGCCAGTTATAATGTTTTTCGAAAATATGATTATTTATAAGTAAAAATAAGTAAGTTCCAATTTCAAAATTTCCCTCCACATTTTTTGCGAGTTAATTCAAAGTATTGTGTCTCACTGAAATATGGATCTGCGCCGGGAACATTTTAGAGCTATGATTTTATACGATTTCAAGTGTCGCCTGAAACCGGATGAATCGTACGATAGACTTCAAATGGCATTCATGGATGAAGGCCCTTCCAAGGCAACCGTGTATCGTTGGTATAACGAATTCAAGCGCGGTCGACCAACTTTGGGGGATGACGAAAGAAGCGGTCGCCCTTTGACGGCTGTTACCGAAGAAAACGTGCTAGCAGTGAAAAATTTAATCCAAGACAATAGGCGAATTACATATCAGGAGATTCAACACATATTGAAGATTGGATCGGGAAGCGTTCACGAGATTCTACACAGCCATCTTCGCGTGAGGAGGATAGTATCACGCTGGGTGCCGCACAACCTCACCGATGCTCAGAAGCAGGCCCGGGTGGAATGGTGCCGTGATATGCTTAACAAATTTGAAGCAGGCTCGTCTCGGCGTGTTTACGACATCGTTACAGGTGATGAGTCCTGGATTTATCAATACGACCCAGAAACCAAGCGCCAGTCGACTGTTTGGGTGTTTCAAAATGAGCCAACGCCTACCAAAGTGAAGCGATCTAGAAGCGGGGCTAAGATTTTGATCGCTAGCTTTTTTAATTTGACTGGCCACTTGGTATCAATTCCCTTACGGGATCAAAGAAGCATTAATGCCGAATGGTATACTACCAAATGTTTGCCAGAAGTTTTCTCTGTTATAAGCAACAAGCGACCAAACACAGGGCTCCGCGGGCTACTGCTCCACCACGACAATGCACCTGCGCACACCGCACTCAAAACGAGGGACTTCCTGGACAGCACGCCAGTCAAACTCCTGGGTCACCCTCCTTACAGCCCTGATCTAGCACCGTGTGACTTCTTTTTATTCCCAAAAATAAAAAATCAGCTCAAAGGGATACAATTTTCGTCGCCGGAAGATGCGCTGGCTGCGTTCGAGCAGGCTGTAAACGAGGTGTCTGCGGCGGACTGGAAAAAGTGTTTTGAAAACTGGTTTAGGCGCATGAATCTTTGTATAGAGGCTGGTGGAAAGTACTTTGAAAAGATTTAATAAAAATATATGTACGTATAGAACAATTTTTTTTAGTTTCGCAAAACTTTCTGAGTGTCCCACGTATATTAATCCGTGGACAATGGTGTGGGTTATATGTTTGCCAATTTATTATGTACTCATAGTTTTATTTAACTTTAACATGTAACTGTTTTCTTGTCCTTAATAAATAAATAAATAAATTTCTAGTATTATAATTGTGTCCATCACTAACTTTACTAAAGAGATGTATATTTTGTATTACATACATAACATTTTCATAAAAGAATTAGCAAGAAATTGGCATAATATTAATCTTTTTAGCTAGGTTCTGTCTAGAGCTTTAGATATACCTACATCTTTCCCTCAAATTTCGGTGAATAAAAGGTGGGCAACTTTAATACTCGTGTTAGTTTTGATACTCCACTAACATTACCGAATAATTTCAAGTTGGTTTCCAATTTACTTACTTCTAAAAATCATTTTTATTGCCACCGAAGTTACCTCTGACTTCACAGCAAAATTCTGCTCCAAACTTACTTACAATAGCTTCAAGTTTCCCCCTTACACAGTGTGAGAAATCAAGCGTAATAACGTATATCACTACCGAACCCATAAAGGTAATGGCGTAACTATACATTGTGCGACCCCAATCCCCGAAAAAACGGGAGTTAAAAGCTTCCAATTAATTTTATCAGACCGTATTTTTCTAATCAAACGTCTCGTGTAGGAAAATTAAGTCCGTGTCCAATTTGATAGCCCTAGAGGGTTGTTTTATAAATTTACCTACAAAAGTAGACCGTAATCCGATTTAGGTAGCGAATTAATTTGTATGTAGTATGTAAAGCTGTATTAAACCTATGTCTGTTCGGTTAGCTGTTGAAGCGTCTATGTATTGTTGTATGATAACTGACAAGTTAAGTGACTTTTTTGAGCTAGATGACGTGTTATGTCTTTGTAATAAGCTTGGTAAAATTATTATACTGTAGAATCTATTAAAGTTTAATTACTTTTCGAGTATCAGTAAAAGGGTCCTTACAAGTGTTATAAATGTATTGTATATCTACAAAGTTGAATGTCTTAATTCTTCGATATAGGTATGTAAAGGTCAAGTCCCTATCTTTAGCTAATTAATAGTGGCATGACGGGTCGATGATCTTGGGTTAAGCAATGTCAGCTGAGGTCGGTTCTTAGATGACTGACTACCCAATACCTATACCAAGATTTCCCATAAAGAATATTAGCTCCTGGTACGTTAATGGATATCTCTGATTGTGGTTATTTGTATTTAGGAACCTGAAAGTCTGAGAATCAAGGGGTATTCACCATGTTACTCGGATACTGGGTTGTGGTGGCCATATTGGTTTTCGCTACATGTCAAATGCTGGTATTTAGCTGCATCTGATTTGACTTTAAGCAGATGCCAATATATATAGTTGGAAAAGGCGAGGCAGATGCGAGGAATTAACAGATAAACTGATCAGTGATGGATTTGATCTAAATCGTTAGTTGCCTGCTATTATTTCACAAAATACTTCCAATTACCCGCATCCATTTCTATACCCACACAAATCCAGATAATCTTCAATAACAACAGCGGTAAAATCTCTGATAAAAGATCATTCGAAACACCAAATATTAGTGGAACAGTTCAAATAAAAGTCAAATTAAAAGGGGAGCAAACATATTCGTTTCATTGCGAACGAAATCAGTCAAAACGGTGGCCAACATTTTGTAAACCCTCCCGTCCTTTGGGATTTGAATCGGTTTCTATGTTCCGATATATACATTTATCAGTTGGTTTACGACTTAGGAAAATATCGCGGAATGGTGGTTCTGCTCTGGGGAGTACTTCAGGGTATGTAAGTCATAATACTAAGTGATGTAGGCGTTTTTGGGAAAGGTTTTCGGTTGAGATTATGTGTTTATTTTAAGTCTTTAGTGTATTGTATATTAGGAGTGTTATCAGAACGGTATGAAAACGGTGTTACATAACATAACATCGCGCCTATGTTTCCCGAAGGGTCAGGCAGAAGTGCAAATAAACATAAATAAATAATAGATTAAAAAACATGATTTAAAAAAAAAAACTAATGAGTAGAAAATAATTTTCAATAAATTTAAACAAAGAATAGCAAAAATAACAAAAAAATATTGTTATAAAACAGCGTGGGGTGCTTTTTAAGATATTTTCAAAATGACTCTACTTTTACCTATATCTCTCAATAACATATTGTAACAATTGGCATCAAGCACCCCACTTTCCTTACACTAAAATACATAATACATAATTTTTGAATCAGACTATTCTTAATTTAAATTTATTGAAAATTATTTCCTACTTTTTAGTTTGGTTTTCTATTAAAGCGTGTTTTTTTCGATCTATCATTAGTTTTTACTTCTTGTTTCAATAGCTAATTCTGAAAACCCTGGCAAGGAAAATGGGATAAACTAGTTAAATTATTGCATTGTCATCGGTCCTTGGTAAGTGTGCAAAGTTTCAAATTAATCCGACGGAAGGGTTTGAAAATCACGTTACATATATACAAAGATAAATAGATACATAGATACAAAGATACTTATATACCAAGCTAATAAACGCGTGTTAAAATTAGTAAATATAATAGCACACCCACATTTCGCCAGTTATTATAAGTCCCATGTTATAGGGGGCCAGCCTATTGCCATCAACCAAGCTTAAATCCAGACTCTGGTCTGCTCCAGAGTAATGCCAGATGGAAAACCCAATAAAACTTTACCCGACTCGGGCATCAAACCAACGAGCTTATGCTCCGAAACGGTGTTAAAGGTGTATCTTACGGTCATAATACTCGCTCGTATCAGGCCTATATTCCCATATCCCTTTATCCATAGTAGACACCTACATTGCGCCAGTGTTGCCCTTTGTTATAGAACTAGGAGAGGACCTTAATGCCATCTACCGGGAATAAATTTAGAGACCAATCTGAAAAATTATTATTTTCGATCTTTCAAAAATATAAGGTACCAATGAAAATGCTTTACTTTGCAATTAAGTAAAATACTATCTTATCAAACAATGATTTAGCAGCTGGAATGCACTGTTGGTTAGCAGTTTCTCCGAAGTTAAGCGACAACACCTGGACCTCCGATTCTGTATTCAATCGCCCCTAATGCTTTCTCAGGTATTCTTTTTCTGCTAAGGAATAAACAGTATCGGTTTAGAGCATTTCTTGAGGCCTGGATTCAACAGCAAAAATTTCGAACCAATTAAAACTCAAACACAAAGATTTTTACCATTTACTTGCATTTTGGAATTTTCAAGGAGGGTGTTGAAAAGATGAA
This sequence comes from Orthosia gothica, assembly GCA_949775005.1. Classification (NCBI taxonomy): domain Eukaryota; kingdom Metazoa; phylum Arthropoda; class Insecta; order Lepidoptera; family Noctuidae; genus Orthosia; species Orthosia gothica. The sequence goes on from OX459048.1 coordinate 28,871,590, forward strand.
GCTGTTCACACTTTCTTAAGCGTAGATCTCTTTGGAGAAGACACTACTCTGTTAAATCAATAAAAAGTAAAAAAAAAATACGCTTTACTGGACTTTTAAATAACACACTGATAATAATATTATGTACATGCGCTGTCTGAAAAAGGTGCTGTCATTAGGAAAAGTCTCCAGAATACTAGTAAACTACGTATCGAATCTTTGACCGAATAAAGACTAGCCTTTTGGTCACGTGAAGCGTTTCTTTACTTAATAACTTCATTCATGTTGAAATTAAACTCTAATAAATCTCCGATTCTACCTCATTTTAGTCCGGATTCAAACTCGAGCAGCGTTCAATAAAACAGCTTACGACTGGAGTCTAGATCGACGCATAAAGTAATCGTGTTAAGGACACTCCACACGCCCAGACTGAAACCGCCGTCATCGTCACTCACACAAAACAATCGCCTCAAACATTTCGGTCCTCACCGTAAATTCGAGGCTTTTGTCTGCCAAACAAAGGGGTTGACAATTAAACCATACTGAGGTGTGATAATGAGACGTTTCCCGTTTATGCTATACTTACATTAATGTATTATTGGTATGTTGCAGAATAATTATACGCGCGGTAATTGCGTAATGAATATGAGAGTGCCTTTAGTGAGTCCATTACTTTGGGATTGTCAGTGTAAATTGTTTATGTAATTTAATGTTAATTCGTTTGCGAGAGTAAGTGGGTCCTCAGGTTTAGTTATTTAGTTTAATAACAACGGGTATATAATAACAATCTCTCTCTCTTATAGGTGCACCTATAAGAGAGAGAGATTAACTTTGGATACAGCCTTCGTTAATACACTAGATGCACAATCCCATACAAAAAATCTCTTTAAAACTGTCGACAATTGTGTTTACTTATTTCAAAGAATTCTAGTTGAAATAAATATACATGAAAGCAAATTCAACCCTAAATGCAGTGTTTAAAGTAGAATCCAGAAAACTTGTACAAAAAGGAATAAAAATGTATGACCTTTCTTCGCTGTTAAACATACATCAAAACTAATTTAACTTTATAAGCATGTTTTAAATTCTTAGTTACAAAGTTTCAAAACAGTCGGTGTTTGTTACAATAGTTAGCGCGTTGTCGACGCAAACTTTGGTTAAACAATCATATTGTTTTGGTAATTGATTCATGTTTACAATAATTCAGTTTTTACTTAATGATATAAACATACCGAAAAAACCATATGCCTTCCAAAATCTCGGTATTACGGCGGGTATTCGCACTAGTTTTGAACGCACTCTGCGGCATTTTGACGTCTTAATGTTGGTAATGATCGGACGATACTAATTTCAAATAAAGCCACAACCGTATTTGCGCTCTTATCTTTCGGCCCGTTTTGGAAGCCGTTACCGGTCATCTAGTGTATTATTGATCGATGGATACAGCTACGCAAAAACAAAACTCCTAACGGTTGGATAGTTATGTAATGAATCAATCTGCATAGCATTTTCCTAAATAATTACGTTAGGTCTGTTTCTAACCGTATGCTAGTATCACACAGTCCAAAAACTGAGTAACGCGATACTCCTTAGCAAGACTGGTGCCTGGCTGACTCATAAGATTTGTAGTCAATAAAGTTATATTTACTTATTTACCCTAATTCTAGTGGGAGCGCCGATCTTAGCTGTGTGTTTGATAGATGACAGTAGATGAGATGACAGTAGCCGAGTATTAATTTATACGGCGGGTGATTGAAAGGGACTACATCCGAAAACGAACTGCCAAATGGCTATCATGTTTGTCTCATCATCATCATTTCAGCCGCAAGACGTCCACTGCTGCACATAGACCTCCTCCATGCGTCGCCACACTGATCGGTGCTGGGCGTCTCTCATCTTACGGATGCCCACACCCAAACTCCAGAACTTTACGGCCCCATTGACCTTTCGTTCTGCGAGCAATGTACTCTGCCCACTGCCACTTTAGTTTGGCAATTCTCTGGGCTATGTCGGTAATCTTGCAGCCTAATCGCGTAAGTGAATTTGGTATAAAACCAATCACATGCGAGGTGAAAGATGCGCGATGAATTTCCATCTATGTGATTGGTAGATTGATGGCAGTCAAACCCTATGCCTTGCCGAATTCACTTACGCAAGTATGCTGCTGGTTCTCCTGCTTATGTCTTCATTTCTGAAGAAAAGAAACTCTGAAGATAGCCCTCTCCATTGCCCTTTTAGTGAGTTTAAGCCGTCTGATGAAGCCTATTGTAAGCCAATTTATTGTTGTCTATCCCAACTGTGAAACTATTTTTGCTCATAACCTGCTTGATAACTATCAATCAACGAAAAACCACTGGACACTTTTCAATAATCAAACAAAAACCTGTGGGTATATCATCCATGTCATGATATGGACTTTCCGCTTTTATTAATAAACCTTTAAAGTGGTGGCTTTGTGGTTTCAGTTAAAATTTCAGCATTAATGTATAATGATTACACTGGAATTAATTAAAACACGTTAATTTAAAGTTCAGATCACTCGCCTCTTTAAAATTTGAAGGGCTATGAATGAGTTTGATAATTATATTAAAATGTTGCGTTAAATAAACAGGTAAAAACATGTCATAACAATTTATACATTTTCAGAGTAATTTAAGAAGAGATACCTGGGCGACCGAGCTTTGCTCGGGTGTTAATAGAGAAAACGATGTTTTCTAAAAGTTAAACCTAGCTAGATCGATTTATCTCCCCTGAAACCCCTGCATACTAAATTTCATGAAAATCGTTAGAGCCGTTTCCGAGTCCAAGTTCGTGTCCGAGTTTCTGATTTTAAGTATATATATATATAAGAATTGCTCGTTTAACGGTAAAATTGTAATACAGCTTATTAAAATTAATCAGAAAATTGACAATATGGCTTGTCCTATTAATACGAAACTACTCAAACATTTTATTTTATCCATTTCGAAACATACGTTTGTTTGAAATTACTGTTTGTTTAACTAGTTATACTTTTATTTCTCGTTTTTTATTCAAGCGACGACGGTTAGTCTAAGACAGAAATGACATAAACTGTATTCCCATATACCTATAATTTCCTCTCCTCTATATTTAAAGGTAGATATGCAACTATGAAAGATACACAAACACCGCAATACTACGAAGAAGTTATACAAAAAATATTTACATTCAAAAACATTTGAATAATCTACACCCCGTTTCCTCCTTTTCACCTACTTTAGTCAAGTGATTCTGAATAGTTTACCACATACATACACCTATACATAACATGGTGCTCCCGATAGCTTCCCTTTGATGACCACTGGTAAACAAATTAGATCTCAATTTCTCATACGTTAAGGTAGATAATTCGGTGCTTCAATATGTGGTTTTCACAACTATTATTGTGTACAATATGCAAGATATCAATGGTTCAGCAAAAGTTGGGAAACACAGTAAATACACAATTTATGTATGCTTTGTTTGTGTGTTTAGAAACTGCTGTGTTGCGTTTTCCGGTGTCGATTCGATCGATTAGTTTCATATATTTTGCAAGAACTGATCAAGTTGCAGAATTGTTTTCTTGAGTGATGTGTGACAGTTCCCCCTAGGCACCTATAGCTATATTTTTGATAGCAACCGTTGGATGACTTCGACTACTACTGAGAAATTCAAGATGCAAAGCCAATAACATTTAACCTGACCTGAATCGTATAAATAAATAGAGCAGAGAATAGTATAAATAAATATATTAATTCCAAAGAGTTATTTAGTGAGTGAAAAAATAATGCGATATTGCCCTTTTACTTCCACGAAATTGAGTAATATTACCTATTAAACACATTAAAAGTTACTTTACAGACATAACCTACAAAAGTTCATGATTTGGATTCTAGAATAAAAATTCTTGCACAGACTAATTCAGAAGATGACCCTGAGTTAATACCAGATATTTCTTATTTAAATACGTAGGAATTTAATCTCAGCTAAACCAATGTATTAATAGCTAGCAACTGCTGGATAACTTCAGGCTACTACTGAGAAATTCAATATGCAAACCCAATAACATTTAAAACGACAAACTTAGGAAGAATTGTAACAATATTGGTATTTGTGGAACGTCCTATCTAATATTTATCTCACGACATTTGCTTGGACCAAATATAAAAGGAGCAAGTAAGTTCTAAGTTCTAAGAGCACCAAACTCATGCACCTTTGTAACCGATAGCAATATCATTTACGCTGGGCGTCAGACACCCGGCGTTGGTACGAGTAGATGAACTGTTTTGCGAGATATGTATTTTAACATGTTATGTTTTTGTTGGGAGGAAATTTCATGAAATTGATTACAATAGAATGTTTTAAAAATTTGTAAAAGAAAAGCTTTTTCATTCTTCTTTTTTCGAGTCTTTTTTACTTTGTCATTTAGTTAGCTTTAATAAAAACCGGCCAAGTGCGAGTCGGACTCGCGCTCGAAGGGTTCTGTACTTGGTAAATTGCGGTTTACGATTTATAACGTATAAACAAAAAACTACTTACTAGATCTCGTTCAAACCAATTTTCGGTGGTAGTTTACATGGTAATGTACATCATATTTTTTTTAAAGTTTTATCATTCTCTTATTTTAGAAGTTACAGGGGGGGGACACACAGTGTATTAGAAACCTCAATATCATTTTTGAAGACCTATCCATAAATACCCCACACGTATGGGTTTGATAAAAAAAAAATTTTTAGTTTTAATTTCAAGTATGGGAACCTCCAAAATTTATTGTTTTATTTTTATTTTTATGTGAAAATCTTAATGCGGTTCACAGAATACATCTGCTTACCAAGTTTCAACAGCATAGTTCTTATAGTTTGGGAAAAAAGTGGCTGTGACATACGGACGGACAGACAGACAGACATGACGAATCTATAAGGGTTCCGTTTTTTGCCATTTGGCTACGGAACCCTAAAAATCACAGGGAATGGAAAACTTATAAAAAACATTCACTCTAACATTTAAATCCATGTAAGTAAATCATCCACGGGTTGTCAAAACAAATCCTCTGTATCCCAATTCATTTTTCATAGATAGTCAAGACAAGGAAGATTTTTTTTATTGGATGTAACGCATGTTGGGAGTCTCTGATACATCTATTAATTTCCCTTGAGGGGAACGTGTCGTCCGTACAATGTTCTCGGATGGTGTTAAAAGAATTCCTTAGTATTTTTTTCTTCATAAAGAAATGAAGGATGTTTTATGGTTTTTAACCCCCGCCGGAAAAAGAGAGGTGTTATAAGTTTGACGTGTGTTGCTGTGTATCTGTGGCATCATAGCGCATGAATGGGTGAACTGATTTTGATTAAGTTTTTTCAGCCATGTTTGAATAAAATCGGTTCAGCCATTCAAAAGTTATGGGCGTTTTACTGTTTGAATCGGGGTGTTTTCGCAAGATATCATGTTATAATTACGTGTTCAATAGATTGCCGATCGAAGCGTATCTACTATGTACTAGATAAATTATGTATCATAAAATAAAAAAGTGTAGCGGTTTTTTACCCGTGTTCTGACGATTCTTCGACGACGTCGACGACGACGAAGAATGGACATGATACGTTCTGACGTGTTATGTCCATTCTTCAATAGGTTTGGCCCATTGAGAACCCACAGCAAAAATCTGCAGGTATTTTGTTTTTGATGAAACTTAAATGACGTTGGATTCACTTGAAAACCTGTTATATTTGGGGGCACTCTTTTGTTGGCCTATCATGTCCATTCTTCAATAGGTTTGGCCCATGACCTATATTTTGAGATCCTACTGCATAAATCTGCAGGTATTTTGTTTTTGATGAAACTTAAATGACGTTGGATTCACTTGAAAAACTGGTATATTTGGGGTTACTCTTTTGTTGGCCTATCATGTCCATTCTTCAATAGGTTTGGCCAATGACCTATATATTGAGATCCCACAGCATAAATCTGCAGGTATTTTGTTTTTGATGAAACTTAAATGACGTTGGATTCAATTGAAAAGCTTTTATATTTGGGGTTACTCTTTTGTTGGCCTATCGTGTCCATTCTTCAATAGGTTTGGCCCATGACCTATATATTGAGATCCCAGTGCATAAATCTGCAGGTATTTTGTTTTTGATGAAACTTAAATGACGTTGGATTCAATTGAAAAGCTTTTATATTTGGGGTTACTCTTTTGGTGGCCTATCATGTCCATTCTTCAATAGGTTTGACCCATGACGGCTGTGTGATCTCAATATATAGATATTGATATATAGATGCCCGAAGTTGAATAGATTTTGACGAAATAAAAATTTGTTATATTCATTGTAACTTAACGAAAATATTTTTTTTTTCTGTTGAAATGACTTGTGACAATCGTAACTCGTGACGTTCTACAAATCATCAGTACAAATTGCGAGGATATCTTATGGCTTGTAGTTAATTATGCTTATCATCACATAATTGGTGACAGATCTTACTGAGCACAGTCATTTTAAAAGAGAAAATACAAACTTATGATAACTTATTATGAAGAAGACAACGTCGCAATAAACACAGTTACCTCCTATCAATAAATCCAAATACAGTTTCCGTAGTCCAATCGCTGGGACCGACACACCCGACACACAAACAAAACTTATGGAGACCGATAGTGATGAAATACTTCGGCAGACCAAATTGAGTGACTACAGCAAATAATAGTTTAGTTAACTTTGTCTATTATTGCTTGAAGGGATACTTGGGATTGGTGTTTGTGAAGTTATTGATTGAAATCGATAGATAGTAGTATGGTATATTATATTCTACTTCGCATCTTGATATCTAAAAGTGAACTTTGTAAATCTTCTTGTTTTCGTATAGATTAACTTTTTTTTTTGGTCTGAACCATATAAATTGTTTGATCTGTATGTAGATACTTGGACAGCTGTGCCATTCATCACATTCAGATCCCTGGCGGCTGGGCACAAAGAGCAAACAAGGAGGTGAAGCATATCCTGCGAAGAAACTGGCACTGTCTTTGAGATAGGTCTATGAGACTCCAATTGGCTAGGTTTTCCTATAGCAACAAACCTGGGCCCGCAATCGGTTTATGGATTAACAGATTTGCTTACTGCAGTTTGAGTCCAGAGGGCAGATGGTCTGCCAGAATGATGAAGTGCTTAGTGGTTTATGCTTTTCCACAGTTTACATCTCCTGTCACTTGCGCTGACTTTTGAGGCGTTTGTAAATATCAAACGTAGATTCGAATTTGAATTTGTCATATTTTTACCGACTTTTCAAAAGGAGGAGGTTCTATGTACATTGTTTTTTTATGTATTTTCACTGATTTATCCACCATTTGAGGACCAATTTTGAAAATTCGAAACGAAACGTAATAGTATGTTTCCAAATTAAATTTTGTGAAGATCTGATGAAGAACTTCGACGATATACAACAGAACTCTTGACTCATATAAGTATTGCTGCAAGCGCGAGTTTATTGTTTACATTAAATAAGAGCTTTAATTGCCGAAGTCGGTGTCAAAAAACAAAGAAACAAAAACAGAAGCACCGATTGACGAAATTGAACACACTTTACCAATCTGTGCCCCCAGATTGGTAAAGTGTACCTATTTGTTCTTTTTCATCATATTCAAGGCCAAAGTTGTGCCAGTCTAAAAAATAAAATTTAACTAGTGTATTAAATTTTGGAAGTCTCAAGACGAATGTATCGAAAGCTGCCAAGAAAGAGATTAGTAACGAAGTGAGAGTGAAAGTAGGTAAGTGGGTTCAAGGTGATTCAGAAAAAAGGAGCAGACAGAATTGAAGGGAGCTAATTTGTTTTACATATAGACTTGTAAAAAAACTTAATTCAAAAAATCTAAAAACCCGACTGCTTCAAAAGCGAACTAAAAAGTCGTAAACAAGGAAAAAATCATGCTGTGCAGTCGGAGGATACATACGCGCGAGCTGGCTGACCAAAACCAGATGTATCCTCCTCCTGCACAGCATGATTTTTTCCTTGTTTACGACTTTTTAGTTCGCTTTTGAAGCAGTCGGGTTTTATGATTTTTTGAATTAAGTTTTTTTATTTATAACTTTTTAGTTGTTTTTTTTTCGAATTTGATAATTTAAACATATAAGTGTTATATATTTTTGAAATCACCTCTTAAAGCCCTTTATTTGGATACCCCACACGATGGATTTGGAAGAAAAAAAAATTTAGGCCCCCACAATATGGCACCCAAAATCCGCCATTTTTCTATTATCCAATTTTAATGTAGCCTATGACACTCGCAGGGTTAAGACGCATCGATTGACGTATGAATCATCAAAATCGGCCAACGCGTTTGGTCTCTGGAACGCCACATAGGAACAAACATACATACATACATACATAGACTGATAAACACATTACCCTCCTTCGGCAGTCGGGTAAAAACAGGATTAAGTAAGTATCAATGACGCATAATATCTCCAAAATTCACCTTTGTTACGATAATACTAACTTCTACCAGCGGTTTTGCCACCGTGGGTGCCAGAAATTATCCCACGGAAACATACTATCGCGATAAAAGATAAATACCCTATGTGCTAATCCAGACTATAATCTATCTCTATGCCAAATTTCATCTTGACCGGTAGGTTTATTACGTAAGAAACAGCAATCAGCAATCATCGCGCGATCAAACGCTTTATGTCATACAAGTCGGAATTACCTATAGTGTAAGTATGGTAGGTCCTAAATAATCGTTATCTAATCGCTGGCTGTTTGCCAAATGCACGTACTTCTAATAAAAACCGCCAAATATTCTAAATTCTGCATTGAAGAGCAATTATTGCGCAAAAATCGCTATCGTTTTGCTCTTGCAAGATAGGTACCTACGTCATAAACATGCCGTTTAGGTGTTCTGGTGTAATTGAGTAACAAACACCCATCCAAACATTCACATTTATAATACTAGCTGCCGCCCACGTGGTACTAGTACTTCTCCCAATATCTTTATAAAGTATAGCGTATGTGTTATTCTGATGTTTATGATATATTTCTGGAAAGTTTCATCAAATGCCGTTAAGAAGTTTATGCATAAAAGAGTATCAAACATCCATCCATCCTCACGAAATTTCACGTTTATAATAGTAGTAAGAAAAAAGATAAGATTTTTTGGATTCCCATACAGATATAAAAACACAGGTACATCAAACTAGCACGACAAAGCAACAAACCAAATACTTTCTTTTCTCTGCGATTCGATCCTCATTATAATCAATCATAATTCCTCGTCGTTAATCTTGGGACGACGGTGACTTATTGCAATAATTACTATCGCTATGTACATGTATTTGTGTTATGTTACTTTTCCATTAGTTTCTGTCACCTTGTTATTAGTCAATTGTTGTTGCTTTTATTCAGATATACTGGTTTCTTCTTGGATTTGCTAGTTTTTTTGGCCAAACTAACCGTTTAGCAAGAATAATGAAGTTATCTTATAGAGGTACATAGTCTATTATTATGAGATGAAACATTTGTGTCGAATTATTGATATGGTTAGTAAATCATTATAAACACAACACCTTAAGATTTTTTATTAATGATAAGTTCGCGTTTGACCACTATCTCACCTGATGGTACAATATCAGTAGAACATTGTACAATATTAATCGTAACAATAAAAAAAATGTTTTCATTTCTGGCTAAATGCCCTTTAAATAAAATTAAATCGTTTTGAAATGTAGATTTACTGAAACACGCTACCTACTCGTATACAAAATACACAAAAAAAACTATTGGTACAATGTCGGTCCTATCACTTACAGAGATATCTACCAGATAACCTTTGGATGGACTGAAGGAACCGGTCTCCGTTTAAAAATCTATATAAATTACTACATTTATACAAACATACATCACAAGTACAGAAACACACATAGCTATCTTATCTTCAAGAAACGTATGAGGGTATAAAATCTGTCTGGATGAATGCCTGCTAAAATTAACATTCTCAAATCTTGCAAAAGCTAAATTCAAAGTAAAACCCGTACACTTGCTTTATTATCTCCCCCATTCTACGTATATATGAACATCACATACAGCCTGCTCTCATTTACGATAAGGTAATGTGTATCCGCAAAGGAAGACCGGGTCGTAAGTATACAAATGATAAATCAAAGCTGAGATGACGTCACTGATATGATTGACGAAGGCAGTGCGTTTGATTGAATGGTGCTGTAGTAACACAATAAAATTTATACAGTAGTACAGAAAATTATGTATTTATTCAATGGGATTAAAAAAAGTAATCACAAAAGAGTTTGGTCTTCTTGTGAAAGCAGTTTTGATTTGTGAAATTTTGTCGTGTGCCGTGTTTGTACCATTATTATTATAGCATAACTAAGACTATTTAAAATTTGAAACTTTGAGACGACGCGTGCCATGATCCTAATTGCCTTAATTTGCGATAATCTTATTCAATATTCGTAAAACCCTTCATGCACGAAACTTTACCGATAGGCATCATAGATGCTATAATACCGTCTAGCCTATCATTGTCCCATTACTGGGCTGCAGGGTACATACAGAGAAAGCATGAGTATTGATAACGACGCTATTTCTAGTCGTATTGACTATATCATACATACAAAAATCCAAAATGTTTGTATGTCCAAGAACGACTGAAAATAAAAGTGAAAATAATAAAATGGTACTGCAATGTCCTAGTTACAAAGAACACTAGAAATATCCACTTATACCTGTAACTAACAATTCCAGCTCCAAGAAATCTATTCCTACAAGCGAACAAATCTTCAATTACTTGCTAATTGAATGCATTTCAAGGGATCTGGTCCAGATGTGTAGAACTAAGATAACTTCCATGCATTCGGAGCTAAGGATCCGGAGTCCGGACACCAACGGTGTCTGGGTACCGCTATCTAAGTCCAGCAACGGTTTAAGACTAAGTTCTTAATATATTTGGAGTTTTAGTATGGTCTAAGCTGTAGGATTTGGTAAAGTTGATGAATAATTTTGATTGACGGTTAAAATCTTTAGTATGGGAGTGGCGGGTTTCGGAGAATTTACTCGGCGAGCATTTCAGTAGGAGTTAACTAAAACTCATAATATTTTCCTAAAATTTAGTGTTGTAATAACGCGAATAAAAGTTTGGTAAAGACTCCGTAAACAGGTGCGACATTGTGACAAAAAAATTGATAGAAATTGTTCTAAAATTGTTACACAGCTAGAAAAAAGAGCTGGCAAAGTGCGATTCAGTGGGCAGTAGCCTTTAGATTTTGCCTTGCTAGTGTCAAAATATATGTTAACTGCGTTAATTTAGTAGATTGATTAGCAGTTCCAAGGGATTGCAGATCTAAATATTTGATTAATGTCAATTTGATATTTCCACGCGTTCTTGACAAATCCGGTATTTAGAGTTATATAAACAGACAGGCGGACGGCGACTCCATTAGGGTTCCTTTTTTCCTTTTGAGGTGCGGTATCCTAAATTCGTCTTGAAGAATTTTGTACATATTTATAAATTATTTCTGCTTTTAATGTTAAATACAAAATTAACGTTTTTATATTGAATACTTCAAAATTCGTATTCTAATTTTCTCCATCGCACAGTCCAAATGCATTAAATATCCATGCCATTTCGAATGAAATTCCTTCTGCTCCACAAATAAAAGAACTTAACGATGATGACTGCAATCTATCAACGTTTTTGCTCAGTTTTGTCTAATTCCTATGAGTGCTCTAGTATTATTACTAACGACATTATTACTTGAGCAGACAGAATAATGGCAGGGTATTAAACTTTTAAAGTAATTATCAACCTTTTAGAAATTTTGTTTTAAGTTCTGGAGTAATAAAATTCTGAATCTTAACAAATAGATATGTGCTAAATATATTATGTTTCTCTTTTACATCGTCGATATTACGGATTTACGAAATTTTGGAAACAAACTTACTTACTTTTTCAAATAAGCCCTTGGTAGTCTATCAGCAGATTGTCATGTCCAGCGGTTACGGCCGTATCTGACGAGTTGTAGATCGCGGGTTCGAATCTAGGCAAATGATTTCATTATCAGCCTTTTTAAAGTTCCCAATGCTGGGACACAGGTCTCCTTTCTGTGAGAGGAAATTAACATTAATCCACCACGCGGGCCCAATGCTGGTCTGTGAATGTCCCATGTCTTCGAATTTTTGTTTCTAAGAGAGATGCTTTACTATGCGTAAATTATATCAACATTGTCGCTCAGAACGGTGAAGGAAAACGGACTATTGTGGAACTAAAACTTCGAAAGTATGTGACACTTCCAAGCGCACACTCTGTCCACGTGATGAACTACGACCTGCTCCCTCGCACAAAAAAAGCCTGCTGTCCAATAGCGGGAACATTATAAGGCGATTACTTTTGCTATGCTTGTGTTATGTTAGTGCTACTTCTTCTTCGTGTCGATGATTCCTTTTCCAAAATTTTCTTCGATCAGTACTCAGGCACGTCAATAACCTTAGCGCTGGCCTCGCATATGTCTTGTGGATTGGGGGTTCTCCATCATCCATCACTCACTCACTCACATCCATCTGACTAAGTTATGCGTACAGTGGCCCACTTGGTTTCGGTTTCACAACCGGTTCAGAGTCTACTTAGAAAATACGGTGATTGTCAGTCGCACTAGATGACCTGTCTCAATTCTTAGTAGGTACAGTCGAGAGAGTGTTCATAATCGCCTGCACGAGAATGGAGTACGCGAGCCTATTCAAACGAAGTCCTCAAATTCGTCACTGACATTGAACTAGTCGTAGCTGAGTTGTGAGGCTGTGCTACTTTCTCATGGGTTCAAATCACGGCAGCCCAAACTATTTTTTGTTTTTTTATGTGTATCCTACACTCATTGCATGAAAGAAACAATGCAAAAAGGTTGTGAGATAATGAATATAGATAGGTATGAAATAAAAAGTAAACATTTTTATGTATCGTTTATGAATACCTAATAATATTATTTATACCTTTGGTTTGAATACTAGGATAAATTGATTTTTACATAAAATATGCCTGATAAGGTAGTTATAATTTTTTTATAATAAATTTATTTTTAATTATAATATTGACTATCTTTTAGTGAGTTTATAGCTTATTTATTAATTTTCACAAGGAAAAGAGAATTGAAGGTTACCTCAACACAATATTAAATATTTGCTATTGTTTTAAATTTCTATAACCATTGATTTAAATAGTATGATACAATATTTTTACATGTAATAAATACTAATTGAATACCTATTGTAATACAATTAAAATATTTCTCACCTAATTATTGATTAGTTAATATTAAAGAGATTATTATAGCTTAAATATTATTTCGCACGGAGTTTAAAATTAGTTCGTTAATAACTTTAACGTTAAGTTCTTAGGAACTTGTCTACCGTAATAGTAGTACCGTAGTAGTGTCATAAAAAATATGTTAGACATGTAAAAGCGTTTGTACAAACCAACTTACAGAAATAAAATCATTTATCATTTCATCATCATCATCATCATCAAATCAGCCGAAAGACGTCCACTGCTGGACATGTCTCCCTCAGGCGTCGCCACATTGACCGATCCCGTGCGTCTCGCATCCAGCGCCTTCCCGCAACCTTAACCAGGTCATCGGTCATCATTTATCATTTATTATTTATCATTTACCATTTATCATTTATCATTTATCATTTATCATTTATCATTTATCATTTATCATTTATCATTTATCATTTATCATTTATCATTTATCATTTATCATTTATCATTTATCATTTATCATTTATCATTTATCATTTATCATTTATCATTTATCATTTATCATTTATCATTTATCATTTACCCGCCATTTTTTTCACATTTCTACCTGATTCTGTGGAAGGAATAATATTGTTTTCAGACCGAAGTGTATTAACTTCATGCCATAAATGAAGTCTTCCTTTTTTCTACTACTATATTCCCCCAGTTGAAATATAAATATTGCCGAGCAAAACGTAAAAGTTCCTGTTTAACCGACTTCCCAAAAAGGAGGAGGTTCTATTATATATTATAATAAATGATTAGCTATCGCGCTCTTTTTGATTCTTGATGAATAGCAATATACGGGAGTACGGGCGATCGATGTTGGCGACAAAACGCGTGGGTATTGTCTTTGAATTCTACCCACAATGTTATAAAGTTTAGGTGAACGTTTATATTATAATATCTACAGATGAGGATGGATTTGAAACACCACCACACACTTGTTTTGTGATTTTAATAAATTGTTGACGTTGCGGCCATGTCGCGTTCTCATTGGTTCATTATGTCTATAGTAGAAGGTCGTAAGTGCGACTGGTTGGCTATGCTATAACTTCGTGGCGTTGTGTCTGCACTTCACAACCTGATAGTACAATAATAACTGTGGTCAGTCTGTCCAAACTCCGCTAATGTTTCACACCTTCCACCACACTGAATCCACCATTATTATTATACGGTAGTATTTGGAGAAAGCCGCTATCTCTGTTCCTGGCTGATATTTTACCAGGACTCATAATTAATAGTCGGTATTGTTGGCAAAGTCTATTCGCTTATATTGAGAAGATGCACCCAAATGGCTTGCGGGAATTATAACCTTTCTGGTTTTATAAGAGAGAAAATATGAAAATGGCTTATTATTTTTGTAAGATGACCGGTCTAAGATGACAATAATAAATATACAAATAAAGTACAATAAAGTATATAATAAATAATAAATAAATAAATATATTGTAAACATGACTGTGTAGATGGCGCGCGGTGGGCTGAAATACTGCTTTCATGTCTGTATTATTTTATTGTCTGTAACCTCAGATTTTTTTGCGAGGTGAACCAATTTTTATTTTTTTCTTCACAGTTTTCTATAAGAAAATTGTGAAAATCTGATGAAAACTTCGGCGATATATTACAACAGAACTCTTCAATAAACAACGGCAAATCTCTTGGAATTGCTGCTATCGCATGTCCGTTCATTGTTTACGACATTTCATAACATAACATCACGCCGGTACACTCTAAAGGGGTACGCAGATGTGTACCCACAGTTTACCCTCGTACCATCTGGTCGTCTGGTCTCATTTCACCGGTTATGTTCAAGTTATGTTTTATAAGCAAATTTACTATTTTTATAAAAAAATACAACCAGCGCCCAAATTTCGTTAAAAAACGAAGAAACAGGAAAACAAACTTCCGAAATTGCAGTTATTTTTACTTTGTAGTGTAACAGTTTTTTTTTAACTAGTCAATATTTAAAATCAGCCCACTGTGTGGCTGTACTCATGAGAGATAATACCTAATTAATTTGAGGTAGACTTTAAAGCGCAACACCATATAAGCGGATGGACTGTAATCGTTAGTATTATTAGTACACAAACTGATAACGCAGCACAAATATAGTTGATACCGAAACGCGGAGAGCGTAACAAAGTGTTAGGGAGAATTTGAAATTGGTCGGGGATTTGTTTTAATTGTTTGGTGGTCAGTGATAGTATGATTGGGTTCGTTTTTGTTCTACAGAACATTGTAGGTATAGCTGTATAAAAATGCTAATATTAATCGAACATGATCAGATAGGCATTATTATTCTTCCCAGGATTCCCTAGGGATTTGCCCTAACAGGCGATGCGTAGGGGGGTTCTGGCTGATCTTCTAAGAGGTCACGGTCCCCTTCTACGTGCCGCTGGTGATCATCGTCAGTGATAGTTTTAGTAAGGTAAAAATAGTAAAAATCGGACATTTCCTGGTCTTTTCCAAAATAAGTCAGATAGGCAGTCATTCCGTCAGAAATTGAGCTCAACGTATATGAGAAAAGGTTTGACAGATGAGGATGGTAATTTACTATCTCATGGGACAGTTCTTATGGGTAAATACATGTCTATATAAATATCATGGTTTTTGAAATGCCCATTTGGAGTGCGTTTTGTTTGTTGATAACCCTTGTCTAGTTTAGCGGTTTGCGAAACATCAGTGGGCTGCAATGGAAGACGCAAAAGCCAAAAAATAAACATTTCTGATTCAAATTCTTTTTTATTATGATAAAATTGTAACCAAATCTTTATAAAGGTCCTACTCAGAAACAATACGAAAGTAGTGTGGATGTACCACGCCTGTCGAATTTATATCATGAAAGGTTCAAAAGCTATATTGCAAAAAGTTCTGCCGAATGACCAATTTTAATATAATGGTTTTCCAAGAAATAATAAGACAGCATTGTATGGTGTAACCATGGAAATGTATTGCATGCTATGCAATTTCACATCAGCAAAAAGTCCAAAAGCTATATTGAATTAATTACAAAATCGTTTAAGCCCTGACAGAATGGGCAATTTTTGTAATGGTGTCACTGAAAAATAACGTGACAGAAGTTTAGGCAGTTATTTATTTTGGACTGGTATTACCAAGGGAAAGAAAGTGTGGCATCGGACTGTATTGACAGAAGCGGGGAGCATCAGAATGACGTGAAGCGAAGTGAATTGTGAACCGATCGCTTCTGTGAACTCCTTCTGCCCCCATCTAGGAGACATAGGACTTTAAGGCAAGTAATTCAGTTCTTCTGAAAAATTATATGATAGCAGTTTATGGTCATATTTAAGCCCAGAAACAACTAAAATATGCCAATAACGTATGGAAATGCCGAGGGCTATCAAAACATTACATATACACATTACATTTTAGCATTTCGACCATCGCCATCGCTGATAGAATGACGCTTTATTTAAAGCCTCAGAAACGTGTAAATTTTATATCAGAAGAATGCTCAATGGCTATATTGAAATAATTAAAAAAAGGCAGAATTACCATTTTTTTAATGGTTTTACTGAGAAATAATACGACACAAGTGTAGGTAGTTATATAGTAACATCGGGTGTCACCGTTTCGCTTTGTGCGACAGTTGATGCCGTCGCTTTTTAATTAATCAACTGAGATTGCTGAAATTGAAGCTTATATTGAATTTTTACGTTCGATGACTACACAGTAAAGCATTATTGAAAATGTCCAAAATAACGGTGCATTTCGTTTATTAACTTTCTCGTTTAGTGCTTTGAGTTCGTGAGTTCAAATCAGGGCACTTGTATCAATGTGACTTTTTAATATCATTAACAATATCATTATCACTTGTATCAATTATTTTCTTTCTAAGTTTATCTTAGACAACTCTGGCAACGGTGAGAGAAAATTTCGTGAGGAGATCTGCAGCCTTATTGCGTAATGAATTCGGACGAAAACTTTTGTTATATTAAGTTTTAAAATGATGAAGAACCTATTCAATAATTTTAGTATTATGATCACTACCAACGCATATGCACTCTAGAGAACTTCTTCTTTCGTGTCGATAAACTCAAACCATAGTCTCAACCATTCAGATTTTTATTTAGAGAAATGAACATCAATACAAGTCCTTTACGCACAATGGAAATAACTATGCCCAAAGAGCTTATGGTAAACACCCTATTCGTAACTATGTTCGGGTTGGCTTCCAGTCCAACGTGAACATAATATGCACCGGAATAAAAATATAACGGAAATTATTTTACATATTGCGACTGTTTTTTTTTCACAATTTAGTTACAGGGTAAACGCAATCACCCTTGGTTATACTGAAAGAAACACTACCAACTTATATAGTCATACTCATTTGAAAAATCTCTTGGTTTGAAACAAAGCAAGTTCTTTTGTAGTTTAACTAGAGAAAATTATCTGCTTTATACGCTACATACAACCTACATGATTACTTTGTTCAACTAAGGACTTAACTACAAAGAGACTACTCTAGACTGTGTTCTCAACAGCATATTCTGTTTATGACTACTATTTTAATTTCTGTTTTTCATGACCGCGATTGAATACAATAATTACCGAAGCAATTAAAAAGGCATTGTGTCTCGCGTGGATCCAAGTTTCGGGCTCTCAAGGGATTAAGAGAATTATTGAAGAACACGTTGAAAGACAACAAAAGTAGATTATATCAAGATTTTTTTAAAATTTTGGTTCATTTTATTACTAACTAACGTTTTGTAAGAACACGATACTATTTCATCTAGGGAATCAGTGAAAAGGGCTCAAGAAAAATTATTTAACTTAAAAATACTAGGTATAACCAGTTTTGTACTCTTCGACGCTCCGGATAAGTTTCTTATGTTAATCTATAGGGGTATGCAGATACTACTGAATGCCACCTTCGCCGAACCTTATCTACTCTTTTTACTTAATTTACGTTCATACACGCGCGCCAGTTATGAGCACTGCGCTGCTGGCCTTTCTGAAGAACACCATGATAAGATGCAAATTTTGTCTTATTTGATTTAGCGACTATTAGAAACTCTGAAAATAGTCGTTAGTACAACGCTTAAATTATATTTTATTTAAACTACCCGTGCTATAAAAAATTACCAACTGCAGAACACTTTCAAACTCTGTATTTTATTTCTACTAAAACTGTATCGTAAGCAATCCTAGAAATACTAGGTAATATATTATTTTCTTTAAAAGCATTTTCCCACACAAAGTTAGTCCTTGTCGCAGTTATTGTTTATTTTTTTTAGTTTTCCACCACAAAGGGACCTTTTATATCGCACGGGTCGGGTCACTGAATGGGAATATTGTTGTGAAAACCATAAAAGCTAGTTGAGACATTAATATAATTTATTGTTTTGCAGCATTGTCATTGTGCTTAGGAACAAAACTGTGCAATTCAACTTTGAAAATATATTTGTTAAATAGGTTTAAGCTTTAAAAAAAGACTTGTACAGTTTTAGTAGCTTTACCCCGTGTCAACAAAGAAAATCGCAACATTTTCAACCCTCAAAAATTGTGATCTTTTTACTAAAATCTACTAGGTATCTTTAAAAATGATTCTACTCTCAGCTCTAAGAAAGAAAGATATATGTCATATTATGTATTCCAAATTAAGCCCTCAAACTACGTTTTATATTGTCTTTAACATCCTACAAAATAGTCACAGTCGTGATAAAGTAGCTTATGATACAGAGAGAGATCAGAAAAGTCACCTTATATGGATTCAGATATTGATGTACGGCACACTAGTTTTAAACGAATAACCAAAGGCTTTAGACAAATTCAATATATAGGATTGCTCAGCGCTAATTCCACCTGAGATTAAACAAATTATAATTCCATAAGCGATGCCGATGGTCAAAATGCCAATGTGAAATGTGAATGAATGGATTGTTTACAAAAAATTTCGATAGCTTGACAATCCTATATAATTTTGTAGTTTTTCCTTGTCTAGAGTCCCTGGTCAATTTGAATCTGGACATTTTGAATTTAAACCGATTTAAAAAAGGAAGATGTTCTAAGTTCAACTGAATGATTTTGTAATTGTTACGCGATGACTCCGCCAATTATGAACCGTTTCATGTGGTTTCATTTAAATTTGATTAAGATCAGAAGATAAGTTTTCAAGTTATACTTAATAACGCGTATTTTCATGGTAATATAAGGTACCATAACAAAAAGAAAAAAAAAATATCCAACTTCTAACCGACTTCGGCAGTCACGTCAAAACGGAAAAAAAATAAGTACCAATGAAAAGAATCAAAAATTCGAAAAGAAAGTTATTTTCTGGTTTGTAGTGTTTTCGATAATAATTTATGGCTGAAAGATTGTTACTTTGTAGAAAGGCTCAGATTCATCTGCCAGATATCAACCAAACGCATCGCTTCAAATGCCAAACTTTACTGCTACCTATCGGGTTTTCCGCCAACCGCGATAGCCACAGAACCGTGCCGAACATAGCAAAGTTCTAGTCTGTTTGTTGCAAACGTTTGTGTTTCGGGTTTAGCTACTAAAAGTTTGACTTTGAGGATACCTTCATATTTGGGTCCTTGTTTTGGTTATAATGTTGTGATGTGTACGTTTGCGGACCGTCCAGGATATAGGAGGTAAAGTTCTACTATATTTATCGCTTTTGTAGCCGAAACAGTACAAACTACTTCTGCTTTTATAGTTATAAGCTAAAAGTAAAGTAAAATACAATGTAAAAACAGGATACCAATACTTGTAATAAAACAACGAATTGAAGTAACAATATCATCGTAGCGACAATAAAACTTAAAACACCTCTCTTTTTTCGGCGGTCGCGGGGGTTAAAAACTTGTCAAAATATAGGGAAATAAGAGATTACTTTTATTAGATTGTGTCTGCCATCCATAAGAATGCGAACGTTTTGGTGTCCTGTCAGTTCACCAAAAATGTATTTACAAATTTTTACTTGACAAGCAAAGATTGGCCAAGACATGATTTGTTATTTCGTCATTATACAACAACAAGTTAGCAAGATTTTTTTTCATTATATCTCATAAATCAACGTTTGGAATAAAAACGTTTTAAATATTGACTTATTATTTTTCACCTCAGCACCTCAAACAAGCAGGTTTTGCTGCTTAAAGACAGTGAGCAAAATTCGATTTTGCTGCGAGCGTGAGACAAAGTAACTTTTTAATTATTTTTTTAAAATGCCGAGTCAGTGCTGGGTCTACTCACAACATTCGAAAGATTTGAACTTCACTTTGTTCTGTCACTTTCACTTCGATACGAAAAGAGCGAGAGATAGAAACAAGTCGATTCGAAGTTCAATTTTCAAATTCCATATATAATAGGCTCAAAAAAGAAACCAACAATAAAACGTTCGGAAACACGTCATCTATAAAATTTCAAATCAAGGTTTAAATGTAATTATTATACTTTTCTCTTAATAATCGAATTATATTTTTTTATAATCAAATAAAGAGATGTTGAAGTAAAAAATACGAAGTTTAACATGTATCTACATAATTATTTAAAGTTTTAACAATCTTTATTGTGACAGAATAATTTAGTAATAGTGCAATTTAAGAACGCATCTTTAAAAAATAGCGGGCTTTAATTTTTTTTTTTTTCTTATTCTGTTCGCTAGCTACAAAGTGCGATACACGTTGGATATTATTACAATAATAATAAATAAATAAGAGTGAATCCAGTGGTGATGTCTGCAATTTAACACCGGAAGAATTGAAGCATTAAGTAAAAAGCGAATCAGTGAATACTCAAACTGAAGTCGCTAAAACAACAATATCGGTTCTATTGGTTCCAAACAAAACTGGTAGGTACTTTTAATTTGCAAAACTGCAATAATTTTACTTTTAACTTTTAATTTTTACAAATATACATGTGGTTTAAATATGGGGAATTTTTAACTGCACCTCTATTTAGAAATTTAAGCAAACAAAATATCTCCACTAATAACCTACTGCAAAACAATATTACTCACCGTAAAACAAAAATACTGATTTGCACACAAATTATTCAATTAAATATAAAATAAATGTGAATTAGTCCAAGAGCGAGCGAAGCGAGCTCGGGAGCTTAGGGCACCCCGACACGGATAGGTTAGGTTCGAAGGAGATGACGGGAGCTGAAGTGAGCGAGCAAAGCGAGCGAACTCAGCTCCCGTCATCTCCTTCATGTTAGGTTACTTTAGACCCTGCAGACAGAAATAGGAGCCCTGCGCAGCGGGGCTCCGTCGACTTTGTTTCGTTTCCCCCCCTCCCTTAAAACTTAAATATTTTGTTGCACTCGAAGAATTATTAGATTTACTTTTAGTTAACAGATAGTTATTCAGTAAAACAGTTAAGCTTTAAAGATCTAGCAGTATAGTATAATTCATTTATTTGATGAGCAAATTTAGTGTGCAATTCAGTATTTTTGGTAGTAATTTCGAATATTTTGATTGAAAAAAGGGGAATTACAGTTAAAGTATTAAATACCACCCAAAATACCAAATTGTATTTTTTACCTTTAGATTATTTGTTCTCGCTGCTGAAGTGAAAAGTTGTATGTGCTACACGAGACCAAAGTTTTTTGCATCTCGTGTCTTTGAATCCTTCGCTTACTCGGGATTCAAAATCAACACTCGCGGCAAAAACCAACTTTGCTCTCTTGTTGCACAAATAACTATTGAACGATCATGAAATGGAACGTCTTCCTCAATTTTGTGTGTCGGTGACCTGATATGACATGTCATTCATTCCGTTCTTCTTGTAATTCATGACATTTTCTGTTTAAAATAAGTCAAAAACAAACCCGTCTACTGAAAAAGCACGCTCTAAAAAATATGAAACAAGAGGATATCCGTGGTCGTAAACAACATACCGTAACAAAACATTGCATTCTGCAAAGTAGCATACGACTACGGTTATTCCCTGATCACCACTATCTATGAATATGTATGAAATACAATAAAATATTTATTACATGTAAGTTGTTTATTTAATATCTACGAGTACCCGATACTTATCAAATAGTTTGGACATAATAATTTCATATGAAAATATTTTCTTGTTTCATACTTTTTAGACCGTGATATTTCAGTATTCGGGTTTTAGTTTTTGAACTTAGTTTTTATTTAAAGTATTTTGGGGTTTTCGCAGAGACACATAATTTATTTTTTTGTTTGAGGTTTGTTGTTTTACATGTTTCTATATAATGCATAAGTTATAAGAGTGAACTATAAATAACTTACTACAATAACGTAGTTAATTTAGGTAATTATGCAAACATACATATATACATACCGATCAACAAACACTTTTTGACGCCGTAGTAGGTAAAAATAGTTAGCATGACTTTGACGGGCTACATGCAAATTTAGCGGTAACGGTAAACGGTACGCTTGGCAAAAAAAAATGTACCAAACCCTATCTTCATTTTAAAATTCCTGTTCACTGATATCACCCATCATGAAGAGTTGGGGCGAAATATTTCTTTTTCTCTTGACTTCGTGCCCCCTTCAGGGCACCATATTCAACCAGCAGACAATCAATACGTTTCCAACGATAAATTTCGTAACGTTTAATTTGTTAAATTATGATAAGGAGTTTAGCAATTAAAGGAACAGATAAACATACAAACATACATACGTATACTAGTCAAAAACATAATCCTCCATTTTTCTTCGCCGTATTCGGGTAAAAATAGGCCAAATCTGTTCCAAAACCGAATCGGGGCACCTCAACTTAACGTAGTCTTATGGCTGCTACCCCTTAAGGGTATATAAAACTAGAGGCGCGAAGGCAGAGCAACTTATGCCCGCTGCAAAAAAAGCATAGGCATCCGTGCGAACCTTAGCGGCTGACTCTGGTCATCGGAGGTGACCAGCAAGCCTAAGCTGCAGAGGTGA
Organism: Orthosia gothica; assembly: GCA_949775005.1. Taxonomy (NCBI): domain Eukaryota; kingdom Metazoa; phylum Arthropoda; class Insecta; order Lepidoptera; family Noctuidae; genus Orthosia; species Orthosia gothica. Next base: position 28,894,761 of record OX459048.1, read on the forward strand.
GCATGGGTGCCTATCCTATTGTTACGTAAGGGCGAAGGGGTTGCACTTCCCGCAGCGCCGCAGACGATGCGTAAGCAACTTTAAAGTTCAATAAAATTTTACAAAATCATACTGCTATGATCACTTTGTGACTGGTTTAAAAAATGTATTAAAAAATTATACTTAGCTTAAACGTGATATTTCCAAAAGCATCTAAATATGAATTGATTAAATATCATCCGAAACATTTGTAAAGAGCAGCATTTGCCAAATAAATGTTTGTAAAGTGAGTAATAATAAAATAAATCCATTTGCGGAATAAGTTTTTTTGTGAAATAAATAATATACCAACGAAAAGTTGCTTGTAAAGTATACATTTGTCAATGGTGTTTTCGTGAAACAAAAGTGAACCGAACGTTTCTTAAATTAATATGGGAATTGCCTCTCTTATAATTATAATTAATGAGATTTATCGAATTTGTCTCTGGGTGTTGTCTTAACTGAATTAGAATTATCACCATGTCATGGTTTTGCATTTAGCTTAAATATTACTTTAAGTTTCTATGTACGTATTGATTACTTACTCCTGTCTGTATACCAATTCATTTGCTTTATGGTGCGTGTTCCACTTGCACCTTCTTCTTCTTTGCATGTAATTAGACTCTTTTTTTTTCGTATCTTGAAACTACAATTATTACGTAGATTATTATTTGAAATCCAATAAAAATAAAAATATATTTGAAACAATACACACGCTGCAGAATTGACTTGCCAACTATTTTACACTCCTATAATAATGTTAACCTGAAGGCCTGAATCTGTCTTCACAGAGGTGACCTATATTTTGCAGATTATAACGAAGATGAACGTTGGCTTCTAGTTTCTAAGAGGCTTATATATTCCTCTTACGTGGGACCCGCTTTGGCTTATGACCTTCCCTCTGTCTTGAACTATTCCATGATTTGATTTAAACTTGAATGTTCCTTGGCTTTCAGAACAAAGTTGCACAAAGGTAACCCCCCACAGTTGGTCTATTTTGAAATCTTAGTAAGGCAAACTATTCCAAGTGGGTAATAGCCATGTAAATTTGAAGACAAGGCATGTAGTAGCGTTTTTATTTATGAACGAAATAAGAGAATATAAGTTAATAGGTATCACTTTTATTTTAATTAGAAGTAGAGTAGTAAGTAAAAAGTAAGTAGAGTAAAATAACAAGCCTATGTATGTAAGCGATCTAACATTAATTTCTATCTAAACTAATATAACAGAAAAGTTTTTTGTAAGTTTGTAAGAGGTAATCTGTAGAACTATTCATTATTTGTGTTTTTTATTTTTTTCAGTTTCATGTTGCGGGAATCCACTTAATGCGAGACGCACGAGATCAGTCAATGTGTTGAAGTTTGAAAGATGCCTTTGTTCAGCGATTGATGCCTTTTGGCTGAAATGATGATGATGATGATGTTTCTTTCATTTGAACTAAACACTTATCGTAATCATATTACAATTTAAAATTAAAATATATTTGATATGAAACACTAACGCTGAGCGCCATAGGCTAATAAACCGGTTATCTCAAAATTAATTGTTAACAGACTTCAAAAAAAAACTTTTTTGCAAAAAAATACTACCGACTTCCAAGTGAAAAACTACAAAGTGAAAAATAACTTAACTCTTGGAAGTCGGTGTCTTACGTAGGTACCATTTTTTTTCGATATGGACACCGACTTCCAAGAGTTAAGTTATTTTTCACTTTGTAGTTTTTCATTTGGAAGTCGGTAGTATTTTTTTGCCAAAAAGTTTTTTATTTTTCCCTTTTTAGTTTTGCCTACCTAATAGATACGCAAGTTGTTTCCTAAGGTCCCTATAACGCCGATTAGATTACCCGAATAACATGAAACTTGAACATAACCGGTGAAATGAGAGATCTGCGTACCCCTTTAGAGCGTACTGGCGTGATGTTATGTTATGAAATGGTATAAACAATAAACAGACATGCGATTGCAGTAATCCCGAGAGTGTTGCCGTTATTTATTGAAGAGTTATGTTGTATATCTCCGAAGTTCTTGATCAAACCTTCACCAAATTAAAATGGGACCAATTTCAAAACATACTCTTCCAACTCTTCCAAACAAAAAAAGAATTTTGAATATCGGTGAACATACAAAAAAAAAAAAAAAAAAAACAAACAAAGTCGAACATAGAACCTCCTCCTTTTTGGAAAGTCGGTTAAAAAAGGAGGAGGTTTTCAAATCATCGGATTTTTTTTTACCCGACGACGACGGGAGGGTTATTTTTTTCGAGCGTATGTATGTATGTCCATTTCTATAGCACACTTTACAGCCCAAACGGCTTGACGGATTATGACATATATGGTGTCTTTGGATTCGAATTAATTGTGGGAGTGGCATAGGCTATAATGAGCCTTCCCTAAAAAAAAGGGCGATGCAGTTTTTTTTTCGTTATCATAACAATTTGGGTATCAAATGATCATGATCACACTTTTATGTTACTATTTAGGTACAAATGCAAGTTAAACATAACTTTGAATACAAATAATGCTTTACCACGTAACTTATTTGCAGAACAACGAGTTCTTCATTAGTAAAACTAAAAAGTCTGAAATAAAACAGACTATTATGAAAAGAAAAACCCGGCTGCTAAAAAAATATTAACTGACCTGAAAAGAGAAAAAATGTAGGTACTAGGTATAATTTTATACATACATGGGGAGCCAGATCGGTTGCAATTAATTATTTTTTTGCAGTCGACATATTTGTTTTGTTTTTTTAATTTATGATCCCCGATTACTCAAAGACGCCTGGACCGATTTGGAAAATTCTACTTTTGTTTGAAAGTGTATACTTTCCAGGGTGGCCCCATCATGTTGGGATCTGATGATGGGATCCTAAACAAATCGAGGGAACGTTTCAAATATTATATAGTGATTTATGCATTTTAATCAGCAATGTATTTATTTGCACTCAGAAAGTGTTATTTGGTGAAGTGGAACCGTTGAAAAAGACCACAGATGACCACTGGAACTCCTTATCGTTAAGTATGTCACGGGTATAAGATAATATTATCTCATATAGTTAACTGACTATGATGAACAAATACTTATAAAATTAATGGTACTGATGACTCCGAAATAAAACAATGTAGTCGTGTTTGGGCTTCTTGGAATCGTCATGAATGTGTGTCATGATGTGTTTTGGTTATAAATGGTTTACACAAATAGTTTTGGTCGGTGTCGAAAAACGAAAACAATAGATATCAAAGACATCGACTTCGGAAAAGATAATATTTTTTATAACCATCTTCTTCAAACCGCAGCAACTACTCAAAAACAAGTCTATAAATTTCCACCTGCAATGCTGCAGGCAGGCGCCTGTTCATTATTCGTACCGGAAACTTCCAAAAACACGTCCTGAACAGATCTTAATAAAATGATGTGTAAGTTTGGCTTTCTGCCAGTCTCCTTTGCTGACCGTATCGAGATTACAGACAGCAGTGTCGATGCAAAAAAAAGAACTAAAAATACGCTGGCATTATTGTTGGACTGTTGACAGCTATGGGTGGATTGTAGGATATTTTTTTGGCTATGGAACCATGAAAAAATTGTACTTTTCTGTATTCTACTGGTCATTAGAAGTAACGGGGTTATACAAAGCACTGGTAGAAGTTTTCTTTTTTATGATTTGTAATTTATTTTCTAAGTATTTGCAAGAATTGTTATTGTTGTAGTTAAAAGGTGAAGTGACAGTCCACTTCACCTTTTAACTACAACAAAAATATTTTTTTTTTATTTGTTTTTGTTGGGGTCTTGTTGAGGAATGAAAATACTGTCTTGATTCGTATCTTCAAATTTATTCCTTGTTGTTGTTACAACTGTAGTGCAGGAGACCGACTGTGTCTCTGCCCCCAAGCGGTCCGGCTTTCATACAAAACCGCTAGGCGAGAACAATGGCGGCCCTGTCTCTCAACGGTATTCGAAAATGGCACCACAGAAATGCCGATCTTAGAAAACTTATCATTCACAAATTATACATTTCCTTAATCTTCATACTTAATTCTACCTAGGAAAAATATAAAAGGTGTAAAAAGGTCAACACAACGTCTTATCTAACCTAGATTCCTCCCTACTTATGAGCTATCAAAACATACATATTTATCGAATTATCTACCTTTTCTCTAGTTCTTATATATATTACAATTGTAGGTAGTCTTACTCACATGGCACCTACGTCAATCCTATTTTAAATATCCACGTGGGATTTTTTAGTAACACGAAGAAAAGAAAGCTACGAGAGAATGCTAACAGCACAGCATATTTTCTCACGGGATCGGTTGCGTTGGTCGCAATTCATCAGATTAATATAAGGTTACGTTTATAGTTCCGAATACAATAAGCATTGATTTTAACTTACATTTTATAATATTGTAAAATGCAACACAATGCAAACAGATCTATATTGCGCTCGTTCATATACCCGTTAAAAATCCCAAACACATGTATGCCATAAACAACCGTTAGCAAATTTCTCGTGGGAACTAGAAACTAAGACGCGATGCTCAGCGTCTAGCATCGCGTAACAAAAGGTCTTAGTTTTTTATGACAAAATTTTAATGTCGGTCAGAAAACCTTTAAAGTGATAAGTGTTGCAATCGGTACTGCTGACCGTGGGGTCTTGGGTCCTATTTCCAGATTGGGAATAGTGTTATTGGATTTTCCATCTGAAATTTCTGAGTAGCAGCTCGTGTCTCGATTTATTCCAGATTAAGGCGGTACCCCGAGCAAAACGCCGCGCAAGCCGTTTTTTGTGCTGTTTTAAGGAGCTATCTACTCGTTATTTAAAAAGAAATATCAATTAATAAAAATACATAAAATTTCTACATAATATTGATTCTAAAATGGTAGATTTAGTTTTTTTTTAAATGATGTATATATTTCACTAATCTACTTCCAAAAAAACATAAAAATGAGAAATAATTATTGATATTATGCATCTCCTCGTAAAGTATTCATTGATTATTTTTTGTACTAACACTAATGGATAGACAATTTAATAACGAACATTTTTGTAGAATTTTTTTTTTCAAAAGACCAAAATTCGTTTTTATAAAGATTTTATTCTAAAATCTGGGCGTATTCACTACTGTAATTCATGCGCCACCAGTGCCGCTAGACCAATAGGAACGCTCATATCTCATGCCGATTTTTTGGTCAGGGTACCGTCTTAATGGCAATATGCTCGCCCGACATAAACATAACTGGACAAATTTGTTTTTTTTTAATTATATGTGGGCTATCGCTTGACCACTATCTCAGATGATGACAAGCGATGATGTGGTCGATGGTGAAACACGCTTACCTAGAAGTAACCTATTCACTCTTGACTTAAACACCCCGATGTTGTAACTATCGGGAAACACAGACTCCGGCAGGGAATTCCAATCCTTAGCTGTACGCATAATGAAAGTATTTCCAAATCATTTCGTGCGTATGGGTGGGATGTCTACGATGTACCTATGGCGCATCGCCGTACGTCTTGTAGTGCGATGATAAAACGGGCTAGGCGGAATCAGAGCCTGCAATTCTAGTGCACACTGCCCAAAATGCAACTGATAAAACCGACAAACTGACAACTCGGCGACGATGTTCAAGGATCTGGAGCTTTGAATCAATCAGAGCCTCAATGTCTACGAGTCTCTTTGACCGTTTTTTGATATACTCTAGTGCATCAAGATGGTAAACATCGTTGTACTTTATATTTAATAATGGTTGTACTATAAGTGCCTCTGCGAAACCCATCGCAGAATGTATAATTGCCGTGATGTTATTTAAGTGTTAATAAAAATTTAACGATGACCATACTGTCTACACTTCCAATAACTCTACAAAATATGAGATGTTTGGCAATGCACTGAAGTAGATAAACAAGAAAGCTTCTATTATCCCAGAAAATAAAATACGCTTCTACTCAACACCGAAGCAAATTCCTTAGAATTCCAGTCTGCCAATTTTATCTTTCCAAACAAAGATTTCCAGTATTTGTTTTACGTCCCAATTTCAACTTCAGCAGGTTAAAAAAACAGCGTTGTTTTCCAGGGATTCATAACAGCTACGCTTTTAGATCTAATTAGCTCACAACTTTCAATTTTCGACATCAGTGCTAACTCAATTTTTCATTGCGACTATAAAGTAAAACAACAACAGCAAAACAGCCGCAGGACGGTCACAGAGCAAGACCTATAACGAGGAGAGAGCATAGTCAGCGGCAAGGTGGAGTGAGCCTGGTGATCGCTACCGTACTGATTGTAATATTTTAGTATGGCAGTAACAGTGTGTTCTTGCTCTAATATATTTTCGAAGCAACTCAACCTTACATTAAACTATGAATCATTTTACATCATCATCAACATCCTTTCAGCCAAAAGACGTCCACTGCTCAACATAGGTCTACGCCAAGTGTCGTTACACTGATCGACCCTGTGCATCTCGCATCCAACGGATTCCTACGGCTTTGACCAGCTCGTAGGTCAACCTAGAAAAAGGCCTTTCAACGCTGCTACTTAAGTTTGGCAATACTTCAGGCTGTGTCGGTAACACTGATTCTTTTGCGGATATTTTCATTTTTGATTCGATCACGCAAAGAAACACCAAGTTTTGCCCTCTCCATCGCCCGTTGGGTGACTTTAATCCTTCTGATGAGGTCCATTGTGAGCGACCCTTTTTCAGTCCCCTATTTAATCACTGAAAACACACACTGGACATTCAACCATTTCCATCGCTGCGAATGACAGTTGTCTTGCCTAGAGAACCTCTGAATCGGTCGATGTAGCGACGCTTTTAGGAAGTTAGCCTATGTCTAGCATATAACGCCTTAATGTTGATGATGATGCATACAGTTTGGAATCATTAGGTTATGCGCCTCTAGTCGCTGCGAGCGCTCTGTTCTTTGCTCTATGAGAAAACTGAACGAAATCTAACCCATGGTACACACAAAACTATTCCGTTGCTCTATTACGTTCGGGCAATAAGTCAATCAGCATTGCTATCAGCTGGCTCTGTGCCAAGTCTGTCCCCGTCACTATGATGTATGGCTTTAAAGGGTTCGACTGTGGAGTGCTTACTTTAAACTGGCTGAAATATGAGCTTGAAGAATGTGTGTGGTCTATATTTGGATGTTGTTTTGGGATGGATTCCACTTTCTGTATATAACGTTATTTTGTGAACATTTATAAATAATGCAGTGATGTAAGTACAGCCTATTACGGGGAGACACACACGTAATGGTGGCTGGGAAATGGGATACAAAGTGAATCGCTGTCCAGTGAGTATCAAAATTAATATGACAGCGAGAGATGAGGAACTGCGCGGAGAAAACCTCACTTCAGAGCTGGCATTAAGTTTAAATCGAACTGCAACTTTCTAAATACTCGTACCATAGCTCCGTTGTAACACTTTTTTTTGTTAGAAAGAATCCATCATAAGGAAAAATTAGTTACCTAGTTCGTTGCTGACATACACCGTCTTCCATTCCCTTTTTTGAAGTTCTATTGTTTCCACCTCGACGCTAGATTGTGGAACCCACAGACATAAATCTAAATAGATAAGTCAAGTCCCTCCATCTGTATGAAAACCAAGCGTGCCACTTTTACACAAACAATTTACAAGTAAAATTTCAAAATTTAAAAAACCCCCGACGCATTTATCTTGCGAAAACACCCCGATTCAAACAGTAAAACGGCCATAACTTTGATACGGCTGAACCGATTTCATTCAAACATAGTTAAGAACACTCTCGACAAAATCGCCTTTCAAACAAAAACTAAATTGAAATCGGTTCATCCGTTTAGGCGCTATGATGCCACAGACAGACACACAGATACACAGGTACACAGATACACAGATACACAGATACACAGCAACACACGTGAAACTTATAACACCCCTCTTTTTCCGGCGGGGGTTAAAAACCAATTTACTTACCAATGAAAGAAAACATTTGCACGATGCCTCGTCCAACTTTTTCTATACATTCTTTACAGCTCAATATGGCATAAAAAGGTATTTTGCTAGATTTCTTTGGATTTCCGGTGCCGATAATGCTAAATGAAAAGCTCAGATTACGATCATTGATTACGACTAATGATCATAATCTATGATCAAGTATATACAATCGCGTCATCTAGTTAGATTTATGTCTATGGTGGAGCCACATAGGAACAGCCTTTTGAGTTGATAATCTCGTCATAAACACATTAATTAAACTAAAAATAACTTGAAATCACTTAGCATTAACCTCTAAAATTTTGTCTTTCTTGTTTTATTTTGACTGGTGACACCTGACGTTTTCGTGCGTTCCAAGACACGCATTTGCAGCTCGAATGGTTTGTTGGACAAATTGTATACAGTGCAACATAAAAGACTAGAAGTTAAATATTTGGGAACTAACAGTTTTCATTTTCTGGCAACATCTAAAATGAGTACTTGAGCTGTCAATACATCTCGATCGGTTTCGATTTTCGTAAGAATTATGGTTTTTGTGTGATATTTCTGTGTGTGGACAGAAAAACAGTGGAAAAACATGAATAAGGTAATTCGTGGAGGTGCCCGTGATATAGTTTACAAAGTTTATATGCGGTGTATAGCCGAATTCCAAGCTGGGAAGCTTCTATCCAACTTAAAAGATGTTTACCATCGTACAGCAGATTTTACTGGTAAGTAACTATTGAAAATTGCACTAAACGTTAATTACAAACGATTAATACATTCAGGGAGCAAAATTTTCGAACCAAATATCATTTACAATTTATTTGTTTACCATTTTTGAGGTTATGCTAAGATAAACAAATAGCGTTGTAGTTATAGCGTGACTTAACAACGTTGATAGTAAGGCAACAAAAATTAATGTAGTTTATTGCGGATACGATTTTTTTTTTTTGCTATTCCGTATTTGTTGATGCAAGCGACTAAATGGAAAGAAACAATTTTAAAATATATTCACGTTTATTTACCGCGGAATTTCGTTCGTCGGTCTGACAGTGATTCTTTTCTTTGCTTGTTTTAGGTGTTTCTGTAAGCACAGTGCGCAGAATCGTGCAACACGGCATTGAAAACGGTGGGAAATTCTCAACAGCAGCTAAACACAGGAAGGGTCGTCCCCCAAAGGTATTGGACGACTTTATATTGAATGCAATTGATTATTAAAAATACTTATTTTTTGTGAAGTTATTGTTTTATTACTACTTAATATCAAATATTTAACAAACACACTTATTTAATTTATTACTATATTTACTTATTTAATCATTATTTAAACCCAATAAATAAATAATACTATTCAAGTATCAAAATCAGCTGGGTCGTACTAACTGGGTTGCTATCTGAGCGATTGTGGCGCCCTCATTTATTTTCTACACTTTTATGTCGCACTGTACGTATATTTAAAATAATTTTAATTAATCAACGATCGGGTACAATTCGAGTTTTGTTTTAGGATTACAGGAGAATATTGTCTCGATTTAATTTGTGTGTCAATCGGGGCATTTTGTAGTTTGGCCTAGAATGTTCTAGAATGGTCGGGTCATTGAGGTGAATTGGAGCGGCGTGGTGCGTTCTGAATGGTCGATCAGGATGTCATTTATTAATAATGTTATTATGGACATGGTAGAACAAGACATGGTCAAAGACCTTATACTTCGTAGTACGAAATACGTATAAGGTCTTTGGACATGGTAGTCTCTTCCCGTGACAGCTGGGTCACGTGATTGGCCTAAGACTACGTCATCGATTGCATTTCGGTTCTCAAACTTTTTTAGTGGGGAAAAGATAAAAATAATAAAATAAGTACTTCATTTTTAGGGTTCCGTACCCAAAGGGTTAAAACGGGACCCTATTACTGAGACTCCGCGGTCTGTCTGTCTGTCTGTCACCAGGCTTTATCTCATGAGCCGTGATAGCTAGACAGTTGAAATTTTCACAGATGATGTATTTCTGTTGCCGCTATAACAACAAATACTAAAGACAGAATAAAATAAATATTTAAGTGGGGCTCCCATACAACAAACGTGATTTTTGTGCCGTTTTTAGCGACGATGGTACGGAACCCTTCGTGCGCGAGTCGGACTCGCACTTGGCCGGTTTTATCATTCTTAATATATCGTCATATTTGATACTTTTTGTATTTATTTACTTTGCTTTCTTTTAATTGATTGCCTATTAGTATTTTTATTTAGTTCGGAACGAAAACCCACAAAACTTGACTTGACTACAATAAGTTAAAAACTAATTAGGTTAGGTTAAGTTTGGGTGTAAAGACGTATCAAGACACAACTATGCCTTAAATTATGGCATTTACAACGCGTATATAAATTAAATAATAAATTAATGAAAGGCATATACCAGTTATTTTAGGTGAATTTAGTTACAATATTGAAGCCACGCATATGATAGCGTCTCTTCATTGGGAAAAGAAAAAAAACTATTACACCGCCTTTTATACTGCAGTTTTTCTTAAATTTACAATTTTTATTTCTTTTTCTTCAATTCAAAGTTCACGGATTCATCACAAATGTTTGAGAGCCACAGTATTTTTCTCACCGAGCGAAACAACGCTTTAGGCGTGAGATACACGACAATAGCGATTATATAGCTAGTTGTCAGTATGACACAGCAAAATGCATTTTTTTATCTTTACAAAGCAATTATGAACTAATAATTCAAAATATAAATCAATTTACCACTAAATATACATGATATAGCGGAACATAGATGAATCACATGAGTTACCAAATATTTAAGCTAGTTAGTAATTCATTTTATTTTCACTATCTACATGAGAAAGTACCTACATTTTCTAAAAAGGACAATCAATGGTAACACTTATCGTGACGTAGTCTTAGGCCATCCTGGGAAGAACATACCAGGCGAAGTATACGGACTATGTTATTATACCATGATTATGGAATTTAGTTATAAATTGGGCTATGGAGACTTGGTAGGGTGAGATTTGGACCTAGGAGGGTATTCCCTTGAAGGGTGATTGTTCCGTGTAAATTCATCAAGAATTAATAATTCTTGAAATGGTTTATTGAAATTCATATTTTGGTGTTGTGGTATGAAAAAACACGGCTTTAGTGGAGTTCACTTAAAGTAAGTGGACTAGAAGCAGAACTGGAGTGTCGGGCACCGTACGGCTGACTGTTTCCTGCCTGTACCGGCCTTGGATGAACGGAGTCTGTGGAGCCGAAAATATCCGGTTTGTTTGTGATACCTGGCCTGATTGTGTTCCCAAGCTGGACTCATTTTCCTTCACAGTAAGTCGCCTTGCTCAAGGTAATGACCCCATAACCTTTCGTTGTGAATTCTGTACGCTGATTTGCCGGTTTCTTTCAGAACAACGCGGCGTGGGGTTGCCAATGGACCAACTCATCTCTCCAACTGGATTTTATTCCTTCGACAGGTACGTGTCCGTTTTTCTAAAAGCTCTGTCGGTTGGTATTTTGTTTCTTGTACGGAGGCCCATATATTTTTATTTAAAACTGGCCTAGCATTTGAGGGTGTCTGTGGACAGGCTTTGCCTTAATCATGGTACCAAATGTATTAAGAATAGTTAGAGCTGTGTTTTGTCATGCTGTGGTGATTGAGTAGTATTGACATGGTGTTCCCCGAGTACAATATTCTTGTAGGTTGTGCCAATCTTTATGAAGAGTTGCGGATGGCCCTTAGTTATGTTTATCTATGTAAAACCATGTGTATAATATCAGATATTTTAACGTTTCCTTAACAATTGTATGTACTATGTACCCAGGAAACTCATTTGTTTGATTTCTGTTTCTTTTCTTAGATGTTTTTTGTTTTGCAACTTCAGGGGGTGTTTGGCTGGGGCCGACTGTCCAGCTAAGACCGACTGATCGGCTAAGGCTGAGGCCGTCCGCCCGAGGCAGGGCTTCGAGGTGTAGAGTTGGCTGGCTAGCCTGCGACCCTTCCAAGTGACAGGAATTCCGATTTAACTATTTTTTTCCACCCTCAATGTGAAAACTATGAAATAGATATTCAATTTATCTTGTATATTGAGATTTTGCGCTTTATTTTACCCGAACCGATCAGGCGTTACACCGTGTATTGTGAAACGCAAGCAGCAATATCAAAACAGCCTAAGAGGACTGGGTATATAAATATTCTTTCTTTATTCTGGTTACTTTTTTTTCGATCTGCATTTTATGTAAGTATTAGACAGCAAAAAAGATCCTCTATATATAATGTCAACTTTTACGTGTGTATGTTCGTTAACGTTAACTTAGAACCTTGCTGATTGGCTAATCTTTTAAGAACTTTTAATAGAAGTGTAGGCCCAATTGGCAAAACAAAAAATTTCGTTAAATTGAGGGTTATCTACTGTTATAATAGGTTGAATGAATGTATCAACATCCAGTGGCATCACTTGAGTAGCGTTTAATTTATGTCGTGGCTATAATTTATTTACAGATACAATGCGTGTTACACTTAATGTGGTTGCATGACTTTCAGCTTCATTATGAGCAATGTTTTGTTTGACACTACTTACTTGACTTATCCTTTAGATAGGGCAGAGGGCGTTCACAAAAGTCCTTTAACGCGATTGGTCTCGTGCTTCACGCTTCACCTCGCTCCAGGCCATTCCGGTGCTCGTCGCCAGGTTTGTCGGGGACGGCCACGCATTTTTTTGCCTTGAGGGTTCCAATACAATGCTTGCTTGTTCGACATAATGTTCATTATGGCATCACTAAATACTAACAAAAATCAATCAACGAAATAGGACAGTAAATAATTTTGACACGGTGTCAACGAGGTTTGCACTAATAAGTGCAAATTATGAGCACGAATTAACTCCAGTGGATAATTCATGATTGTACTTTAATTTAGTTCAGATAGCCGTTGTTAATGATTCATTGTCAGGTAATCAAATGCGTTTTAAAATGTAAATCGAAATCATTTTAATTAAATTTTAATGTGGTGCTCTTTTGTAGAACTGTTTTAGAGCTGGTTGCTTTTACATTCAATTAGTTTAGCTAAGCTTCGTTTGGCTTTATTTTATAGCTTGCATTTATTTATCTTTTGCAGTTGTCCAAAAATAAAGGAAAGTCTATTTACATCGCTAATAACGATTTTGGTAATTTTTTTATAGTTTTAATTAACACGAGCCTTAATTGACAGTTTGTCATACAATATTGTCAAATTAATGTTATGTTAGCACCTCTGCATTAAGTTTTTCGTGCAAGTGGGCCTAAGCGGGTTAACAGTTCAAATTATTTTCTTCGTTTACCACCTTACTTTAAATATGTATAATCTTATATATATACCTACTATAATCTTTTCTAAAATAAACGGATCTGCCAAATACCAGCTTGATGCACTAGAGTCCATCAAAAAGCGGGCCAAGAAACTCATCGGCAGTGAGGCACTGGTCAAGTCAAAGCTCCAGAGCCTTGAACATCGTCGCCGATTTGCCAGCTTGTCGGTTTTTTATCTGTTACATTTCGGGGAGTGTGCGATGAAATTGCATGATTTAATTCCGCTCAGCGCATTTCATCATCGGACTAACAGATGTACGGCGATGCATCAACGGTACATGGTGGATATCCCACCCATAAGCAATAAACGTTTTGGGGACACTTTTATTATGCGTACAGCTAAGGAGTGGAATTCCCTGCCGGAGTATGTTGCCCGATAGCTACAATCTAGGGGTCTTTAAGTCAAGAGTGAATGGGTTTTTCTAGGCAAGCGTGCTTCACCGTCGATCACATCATCGCTTTCCATCTGGTGAGATATTGGTCAGATGCAAGCCTTTAAATAATAAAAAAAAACTTTGTTACAAAAAAACAAGGTAAAGGTAAACACAGGTAGAGATAATATGGAAAAAAAACGCTTTGTCAGACAAACAAAATCAAATTCCACACGATGTCTTGTTTTTTCTAACGATACGCCAAAACAGTACAAGTATCACGCACGACTTTGGCTACTCGTATGTTACAGTTATTTCGCTAATTTCGAGTACTTGATAGTTGAACTGCATCGAACCTAACGTTTATTGGTTCAATTCCTGATAGGCACACACTAGACAAGATAGTTCCACTTCTTAGATACACTGGCGGGATTGGTGCTGCAGAAATGTGCAAGTTTTGAAACTGAAACCACAGTTTTGGATTTGAGACGTGCTCTGCTGATTGTTGCAAGCAAAGTTTGTCTTACTGATTAGAACTTTGAACATGTTTTTAGAGCTATGCTTATCAAAACTGGTATATTAATTTGTATAAAAAAGTCAGTGAAGTTCGGTTTAGTGTAATAGTTGATCTCCCGTCGGAGGAATCACGACCCTCAGTAATGAGGAACTCGACGCGAGGAGCGGGGAGGGGGGATAACTGGTTTTCTAAGATTGTTTCATCATGTTGAGAGGATTAATGAAATGCGATTGAAAATGTATTTACAGTCCCAGACGTAAGTGGAACCGCCACGGGAGGGTCGCTCTAGAAGGACATACACGGATCTTATTGGTGATGTACTTCAGAAAGGCCAGGTGCGCAGTTATCATTACTGGCGTGCGTGTAAGACTAGATGTATGAACGTAAATAAAGCAAAAGGAGTATGTATGTAAGTATCGTAGCTGGTGGTGTTCTGTACTTGAGAAGAGAAAAGAGAGTTTATTGAAATAGTTAGTTCTATTTAAACAAATAGAGAATGAATGTGTATTTCTCCGACCTCAAGTAACATGGAACAAGGACAAGAAAATAATGATGTGTTTGAAATAACGAGTCAGTTGAAATTTTTCATCTAAGCTACAAAGTTGGCTTGTATAGCATTAGTTTTATCCTTGTACTTATAATCTTGACAATCTAGAAAGTCCGATGACGTTTCTCATTTTACATGCCGCGATTACTTTGTATGAACGTCTTCAAAAATCAAATTCATAATCCTAATTAATTAATATGCTGCCCATACACTATAATAACGAGTAGGTATCATTCGTAAGCATAAAGTTTAACTTCTATAACATATTTTTATAGCTGTCAAATACGTTCTTAGATTGACACGACTTAAGATAAATATGATTTTTAGTTTATGACAGCTTGAACAAGCAATGTCTTGATTGATAAATCAGTTTGAAAGATAATAACTATATGATTCAAATCATCAATCTTGATCAGATTGACACCAGTTTGAACTGATGCCATATTAACGACCTTAGGAAGAATAAAATGATTGTTTTCCTAACTATGAATTGCCCAATCAATCAATCTGCTTAATTATTTCCCAACTATGTTGAAATCGTCTTCGAATCTACCTAGATGCAGCTGAAGGCCCTTATTTTACATGGAGCAATTGCTTGTTTAACCTCCATATCCCAGATTCCCAGATACCTATCGGGTAGCACGACTGGTTGTCGCTAGAATAGATCCGCCCTTAGAGTAGCCCTTACAACAATTTTGGATGTTTCAGCCTTCGAAGCTCCCGACTACCCATACTCGAGCCCGGGCCCAGGTAGGCGCTTTACTTTGTGAAAATTATTTCATCACTACTACTCTTAAAATGGTGAAGGAAAACATCATGAGGAAACCGGCATGTTCTAGAACCAAAAATTCGGAGACATGTGCCATTCACCATCCCGAATTGGGCCCGCGTGGTGGATTACGGCCCATTCCGTCTCACAGAGAGACAGCCTGCGTCCCAGTAGTGGAAAAATAATAGGCTAATGATGACTACCCGTACCAACACTCAAGGATCTTCAAATGACTTCATTTTCTGAAACAAGTATTTTTGTTTTTCAATATTGATATGCTTGCTCTTGGCCTCTATCTCACCTGATATTAACCAATGATGTGGTCGATGATAATCACGCTTCCCTAGAAATAATCTATTAACTCTTGACTTAATGGTGTAGGTACTTAAAGGGTACATCTATGAATGCCAATACCCATCTAAAAATTATCTACAGCTTTGCCTTTTAACATCATCCGACAATAACATACAACAAACGTAAATTATCAACGATACCCATTCCAACCAACGACACATCACTAGAGACCATTTTGATAGTGCGGGGACAGATGCAAGTAGCCATAAGCAATCAAAATTTATTATTATTTCCTCGGGTTATCGTCCAACTGACCCCTTTACCCCCGCTTTCTATACTTTGTATGTATTTATGGTCATTGAGCTATTATCATTTAAATTCAAAGCGATGTATGGGACTGTATGGTTATCGTGGTAAATTTTCTATCGTAATGTTGGTTGGGTCTTGATGTCATATTCATGTTTTGGATAATGGGGTGGTTAATAAGTCTATATAGTGGCAGATCAGATGCCGTGCTTCATAAAATTGTATGGTTTCATAAAGAATAATTTAAAGCAGTTCGGGCTACCTATTAGAAATAGCAGGGCTAAGGCAATTTTGGAAAGATTAGAACTGAGAAAGTAAACATTATTTTGAAAGCAAGAACATCACATATCCATCGGTTCCTATGTAGAAGAAATATAAAGTCACAACATTTGTGTTATAACCGAATATAAATTATGTAAGCAACTTTTCGCTGCGCTCGGGAAGTTGTGTGTTATCTTCTCGTCCAACTTACCGCAGTGTCTCAAGACGGAATTCTATGGCCAGTATGTGTTGCCAGTGATTATTACCTATGGGACAGAGACGTGGTTGCTCACAATGAGCCTCATTAGAAGGCTAAAATTGATCCAACGGGCAAAGGAAGGGGCTATCCTCAGAGACTCGGAGTATCCTTGCGTGATCGAATCAGAAATTAAGATATCCGCAAGAGAACCAAGGTTACCGACATAGCCCGAAGAATAGCCAAACTTAAGTGGCAGCGGGCAGGGCACGATGCTTGCAGAACGGAGGGATGATGGGGCCGAAAAGTTCTGTAGTCGCGAACACGAACCGTTGAAGAAGGAAGACGTTGCGTTAGAAGGCTTCGCTCTAGGTGGGCTTATGACCTGGTGAAGGTTGCAGGCATCTGCTGGATGCGAGACGCACGGGACCATAGATGTCCAGCAGTGCACGTCTATCGGCTGAAATGATGATGATGAAGCAAAATTTGGTCATAAGAAAATTATTTTTAATAAAATAATTCGATACTAGTTTTGTTGCTTATAAGAAAAAAGTTCGCAAATCACAATAATTTTTGTTTCGTGTTGATTATAGTTTGGCGAATTCATTAACAGGGCCGTATCTAACCTTCATATACCGTACTAGTTTCTGCCAGCGGCTTTGCCCGAGTGAATTGTGAAAATTATCGCAACTCCCGGAATAAAAAAATATCATAATTATGTGCTATTCCGGACTATAAACTACCTCCGTGCCAAATTTCATCCAGATCCGTTCTGTAGTTTTTGCGTGAAAAAAGAACAAACATACAAACACACATACACACTCACAAACGTTCACCTTTAGACCATTAGTAGGATGTCTAATTATAATGCACGTTGATGTTTTAACTGCCTCGTTGTTCAAGTGATCGCCAGCGCTACTGCTGGGCCTGATGTCCTGGGTTCGATGCCAAGGTCGGGCAAAGTGTTGTTTTAGTTTTTACATCTGGAATTTCTCAGTAACCACCTGGAAGCTGGACTTGTGCCCGGCTGTTGGCAATGTGCTCGCCTTACATGCGACTTATAACTAGTGAAGTATGGGTATACTTGTAGGAGTACCTTTGCCAAACCCTTCGAGTAATACAGGCATGAGGTTAAATTATGTTTCTGTTTTAAACAACATAGTTCTCCACAGGAATGACGTTGTCTTCAGTAACTTGTTGAACGTTGTTCTCTGTTTGCTAGTTTCATGACGTCACTTGTTTCTAAGGATAAACACAACTTTGCCTGAAGACATACCTGGGAGAAACATTTTGACTTCATTGATGTAGCGCAACTTGCATTAGAATATGGGGGAAAAAATGGAGAGGATCTTGTCATGTTCCCTCTTAGGAAATGCAGTGAATTAAAATATTGTGAATGTTGAAATAGATCAAGGAAATATGTTACTTACTTTACAAGTCTACTTACTGAATAAAATCACATGAATAAAGATGGTTTGACATTTATAACTAGCTTTCGCTAAGGGCATCACCCATGTGAATGTCAAAATTGATCCCATAGGATCGTAAACTGGGTCAAAAACATCTTGCGCCCGAATTTAAGTCATGAGTAGACCAATGTTTTAATCATGTTCATTTCGATACATACAGACTTTGATATTTATAACATTCGTTGATTGGAAAGTAGGATGATTGGGTTCTTAAAGTTTTGAAAACATCTCTGTTGAGGTGTTTATAGATAATTACTTACTAAGTCATCAAATAAGTAAACATTCCAATGACAAACCAGAGTTAACGTCTCACAAGAATATAAAAATTAAATCACTTGACACCGGCTAACCAATAACGAAAACAAAATAACATCTGAGTTTCTATAACAATTTCAATCAAATACTTATCAATATAAACTTTATCTCGAACAGTAATATCATTTGAACTCATCAAAGCATCTAAAATATAAGATTAATTAAAACATTCTATGGAAAGTTATTAAATGCCAACGTATAATAGACATTATTAAAATAATGATACAAGGCTTAACTTTGATCAAAATATCATTATCTTCGTTCATTGTAAGGGCTGTGAAAATTTTCCATCGTCGATGTTAGTAATGAGTAATAAGAAAAATGCGATTTGGTGGGAAAGAGCGCGTTAGCGAATATTTTTGTGAAGATATACCATGAAGGTTTATTCATGGTACTTCTCTTTTTTAGTCTGGAATTTGTGCTCAGTTGATGTCATGAAGTTGCATGATACACTAGAAAAAAATTGCGTGCATTACAATGTAATGTAACGGTCTTACGAAAAGTAAAACACAGACAAATGCTCAGTTTCCCAAAGTCATCATCATCATATCAGCCGAAAGACGTCCACTGCTGGACATAGGCCTCCCCCAAGCGTGGCCACATTGACCGGTCCCGTGCATCTCGTAACCAGCGGATCCCCGAAACCTTCACCAGGTCATCGGTCCACCTGGTGGGAGGCCATCCAACGTAACGTCTTCCGGTTCGCGGTCGCCATTCCAGAACCTTTCAGCTCCATCGACCATCCGTTCTGCGAGCAATGTGCCCTGCCCACTCCCACTTAAGTTTGGCAATTCTTCGGGCTATGTCAGTAACCCTGGTTCTCTTGCGGATCTCTACATTTCTGATTCGATCACGCAAGGAAACGCCGAGCATAGCCCTCTCCATTGCCCTTTGAGTGACTGTAAGCTTTCTGATAAGGCCTATTGTAAGCGACCACGTCTCGACAGAGCCATATATCATCAATGGCAATACACACTGGTACTGGACTTTCGTCTTGAGACACTGCGGTAAGTTGGACGAGAAGTTACCGCGAAACTTCCTAAACGCTATAAAACGCTTCCGAAAGTATTTCCATGTAATGTAACGTTCTTGCGAATGTTCGACGCTGTGTTCGACATAATGCTTACGGCGAGTGAGCATTTACCTGTAGCATTTCCTTTACTATGCGTTCATTATTGACGCCACTCCACGTTACCCGCGCTCTTGCCTTTGTTTGATGAAATGTAACACCAAAATGCTCGTTGGTTTTTAAAAGGTAAAAAAAACATCGAGATTCACGTCTAAACTGCGGTTCGAGTAAATATAAAACTGCGAATGCTCGATGTTCTGTTGCAAGTTAATCCTCTAATATTCTATTCTATATTCACCGACTTAGAAACTAAACTGATGAAGTGTGGATGTACTATAGTGACACCTCTATCTATCCTTAGAGGAACACAGGCACGATGTTACGTTTATATATATAAAGAATGAAAGTCAAGAAAATACGTTTTGTTTTCCCAGGCTTAAAATATAATACTCTTACCAGCATTTGCTCATATACATAATTTAGATACCAATGCAGCAATGATGACTTCTATTATAAACGTGAATGTTTGTGATGATGGATGGATGTTTGTTAATCTTTCGCGTGAAAACTACAAACGAATTTTGATGAAATTTTAAAGAAATATAGTTTGAACATCAGAATAATACATACGCTATAATTTATAAAGATATTTGAAGTACCGCGAGTGGCACCTAGTTTTTCTCATATTGATTGAATCTAAACAAAATTGGAGAAGGAAATATGCTAAACAAAGTTGAAACCGCCAGTCAACAAACGACACGCAACCACTTCTCTGTTTCAGAAGCTTCCGTCAATCCCCTAGCAATACACCTGATAATGGCACAACTACAATCAAAGTTAAATTACATTTTCCGCTTTCATCCCCTACAAAACACACCCTTATCCGCTGTTTCCCTCGGCAACTTTACATAAGGTAAACTTGGGCCATAAATTAATTGTAAGAAGATAGCTACGGACGATAGCTGCTACAGCGTCTCTTATTAAAATTTTAAACCAATTACAGTACTGAATTGGGATGAGAGTTTATTTTGGTATGTTGGTAGACTTATTAATATTGATTGAGTCAATTATAGCTGCATTAAAATTGTTAGAACATAACTTACCTGCTGATAAAGAGGTCCTGAGGCTCTAGACAAGTGGCATTCGATTTAGCGAAGGCGTTAGTCGAAAAGTATGGAGTGATCACGTGATTTTTGATATCACTTGTCAATCCCATACAACTTTGACTTTTTGACTGTCGCTATCGCCACGCTTTGGCTTTTCCTACCCATACAATTTTGCCTTTTTGTAATTCGCTTTATCCACGCTTTTGACAACAGAATGTCACTTGTCTGGCTCTAGACAAGTGGCATTGTATTCGATTTCAGCTAAGGCGATAGTCGAAATGTAAGGGATTGATCACGTGATTTTTCGATATCACTTGTCAATTTTGACTTTTTGACAGTCGCTATCGCCACGCTTTCGATGTCACTCGTCTAGAACCTCTGGTAATGTAAGGGAGTTTAATTTGATCACGTGACATTTTCATACATTTTTATGGATCCCTAAAATGCCAATTTCGCCTCATATTAAGTCACCTGTAAACGCAACTAAGTGTAATAATGAATAAGCAAATACTGTCCCATCACTTACTGTCCCATTTCTATTCTTATTTAGTACATATTGTAATTCTTCCATAGACCCTTGAACATCCCTATAAGTAAATACACTTTCAAGATTGCATTCACATCTTCTTTACGATGTATCAACGTCGACCCGCCCACGAACATTCTATAAGGCATTTCCCTATTTCACGCTAAACTGGATTCTTTTCTTTGGAGAATGTTTACCTCATAGGGAAAACAAATATAGTAGTACAAGAAACGTTTTTGCTTTGATGCAAATATTTGTTATTATTATTGTTTGCTTTCGGTATGAGCGTGTGTCGATTTTTGATAGTATTTTTTTCTTCGTTGCGGGAGAGTTACTACTTTCGCTATGAAGAAAAACTCGTTTGAATGTTGCTCCTTTTTTAGATAGCAAGTTGTGGTAAACAGTTATAATAAGGTAAATATTTTTATATGTACCTACTTCCGTACGCAAAATACGCGATTGGTCGTGGAGTTGCGGAAACCAGCCCGTTTTAACCTAACCTAACCTATGTAGCTACTTAAGAAATTGCAGTTTTTTTAAACGGGTCATTTTGAACATAACTACAGTTTGATTTGGAAATAAATCAAACTTTATATATTCAAATAAACTTTATATATTTTTATTTCTTTTAAAAATTAGTTAGTTATTCATTAGTTTCATAGGGTTTTGATTTTTCTGTTATACCAGGCCCCTCAGAAAGTATTGCGAAAAAAAGTTTTTATATATGGGAGACTGGCTAGTTATAATGTTTTTCGAAAATATGATTATTTATAAGTAAAAATAAGTAAGTTCCAATTTCAAAATTTCCCTCCACATTTTTTGCGAGTTAATTCAAAGTATTGTGTCTCACTGAAATATGGATCTGCGCCGGGAACATTTTAGAGCTATGATTTTATACGATTTCAAGTGTCGCCTGAAACCGGATGAATCGTACGATAGACTTCAAATGGCATTCATGGATGAAGGCCCTTCCAAGGCAACCGTGTATCGTTGGTATAACGAATTCAAGCGCGGTCGACCAACTTTGGGGGATGACGAAAGAAGCGGTCGCCCTTTGACGGCTGTTACCGAAGAAAACGTGCTAGCAGTGAAAAATTTAATCCAAGACAATAGGCGAATTACATATCAGGAGATTCAACACATATTGAAGATTGGATCGGGAAGCGTTCACGAGATTCTACACAGCCATCTTCGCGTGAGGAGGATAGTATCACGCTGGGTGCCGCACAACCTCACCGATGCTCAGAAGCAGGCCCGGGTGGAATGGTGCCGTGATATGCTTAACAAATTTGAAGCAGGCTCGTCTCGGCGTGTTTACGACATCGTTACAGGTGATGAGTCCTGGATTTATCAATACGACCCAGAAACCAAGCGCCAGTCGACTGTTTGGGTGTTTCAAAATGAGCCAACGCCTACCAAAGTGAAGCGATCTAGAAGCGGGGGTAAGATTTTGATCGCTAGCTTTTTTAATTTGACTGGCCACTTGGTATCAATTCCCTTACGGGATCAAAGAAGCATTAATGCCGAATGGTATACTACCAAATGTTTGCCAGAAGTTTTCTCTGTTATAAGCAACAAGCGACCAAACACAGGGCTCCGCGGGCTACTGCTCCACCACGACAATGCACCTGCGCACACCGCACTCAAAACGAGGGACTTCCTGGACAGCACGCCAGTCAAACTCCTGGGTCACCCTCCTTACAGCCCTGATCTAGCACCGTGTGACTTCTTTTTATTCCCAAAAATAAAAAATCAGCTCAAAGGGATACAATTTTCGTCGCCGGAAGATGCGCTGGCTGCGTTCGAGCAGGCTGTAAACGAGGTGTCTGCGGCGGACTGGAAAAAGTGTTTTGAAAACTGGTTTAGGCGCATGAATCTTTGTATAGAGGCTGGTGGAAAGTACTTTGAAAAGATTTAATAAAAATATATGTACGTATAGAACAATTTTTTTTAGTTTCGCAAAACTTTCTGAGTGTCCCACGTCTATGTATAGTAAGGTCAGTTCAAAGACACCAGCAGGCTTATTGCGTAAGTGAATTCGGCATGGCAAAGGGTTTTGAACCAATAAATCAACCAATCACATGCAAGATGAAAGACGCGATGTGGATATCCTTCTATTTTGTGCTGATTTCCGTCAGTTAGTCTACTGGTCTATAAAACGATAAGTATTGTTTTATAGGTAACATCAAATTGTACATGCAAACTTTGTCTATGATATGAAGTTAACCTGCAACCTTGTAGATGCTTCTCTGCCCTGTACAATAACACTGAAAAACAAATTGATACTTGCGAACTTATTAGCAACCTGAGTTTTACTATTTGCTAATTTTAGTTTTGTATTATTTTACCAAAGTTTATCTATACTATATAATATTATAAAGCTGAAGACTTTGTTTGTTTGTTTGAAAGCGCTAATCTCAGGAACTACTGGTTGCAATTGAAAAATTCTTTTTGTGTTGGATAGTCCATTCATCGAGGAAGATTATAGGTTATATAACATCACGCTACGACCAATAGGAGCGGAGCAGAAATGAAAAATGTTGGAAAAATGGGCAAAACTATTCCTTTTTAGAGCTTCCGTTGCGTGCGCTGCGTAAGCGGTTAAAGTTACTCAACATTCATGTATGTAGGGTAGGGTAGGTAGGTAGCCAATTGACGGGAACAAAGCCGCGTGGGACAGCTAGATTTTAATAACCAAAATATGCTTAAATTACAAAACTTATTACCCGACTAGGTTATGTGTTTCGTGCGTATCTTGTATGTATGTATGTTTGTATGTATGTAATATAAGAATATTACATTCATACAAACATAAAAATCGGTCAAGCGGTTTAAAAGATATGAGGTCATAAAGATATTACCTCATATCATAGAAATATAATATCTATGCCTCATATATTTTTAACCGCTTGACCGATTTATATAATTAAGACATTGATAGATAAGTCTTGACCGCCCAAGTGTTCTTAGATAGCTGAAGTTCTAAAAAAACAAACATGGCGGATTTTGGGCGCCATATTGTGCGGGTCCCAATTTTTTTTATCTTCCAAACCCATCGAGTGAGGTATCAAAATAAAGGGTTTTAAGAGGTGATTACAAAAATATATACCACTTATATGTTTAAAAGTAATACGAAAAAAAATATAAATAAAAAGTTGTAAATAAAAAAAGTTAATTTTAAAATCAAAAACCCGGCTGATTAAGAAGCGAACTATAAAGCTGTAAACAAGAAAAATCATGCTGTGCAGTCGGAGGATCAGTGGTCTGCCAGTTCACGAATATGTTGCCTCCGACTGCACAGCATGATTTTTCTTGTTTACATCTTTTTAGTTCGCTTCTTAATCAGTCGGGTTTTTGAATTTCAATTTGTTTTTTTTTTTTATTATTTCTAAAACAAAACAGTTTTTTCAGTGGGAATAATGGCTGATTACGATGAGCAGGCATTTCTGCATTGTGATAGTTCTAAGCTATTATAAGTATATTCAAGAAACTCTGCAATTACAGTCCTACAAATTACATTTACGATCCTAGAATAAAGTTACTACCCATACACAAACTAGTGTATGTAATCCACTTTTTGCGAACATAAAATTTACAATAACATACAAATTGTTCGCGGGGAAACAGAGTGTCTCTGTGGAGCCACGTTTTGTTAAACGTACAAACTTTTAATACTGTTCACACATTCCTATACCGGCAGGGTATGTTCCCACTTGCAGTGAGGAAAGTGTTCATGAACAAGAATAAAACGAGAAAATTTATATTTATTTACATTTGTTTCATAGATTTTTTTACCCGACTGCAAAGAAAGGGTTATGTTTTCCTCGCTTATCTTGTAGGTATGTTTGTATTTATGTAATATTCTTTATTACCTCATATCTTTCAATCCGCTCGATGATTGTATATAATCAAGACATCTTTAGTGACGTCTGACCGCTCAAGTGTTCTTAGATATTTATAGTTAAAAAAAAACAAATGTGGTGGCTATTGGGCGCCATATTTAGCGACTCCCATTTTTTTTTCATCCAATCCAATCAAGTGGTGTATCAAAATGAAGAGTTTTAAGAGGTGATTACAAAATTATATACCAATCATATGTTTAAAAGTTATTCTGAGACCGCATGATTTTTCTTGTTTACTGCTTTTTTAGTTCACTTCAGAATATTATATTTAATTTAATAAAAACATAACAAATATAATATCACGCTCATATTCCCCAAGGAGTACGGCAGATGTGCAAACCCACATTTTGCCAGTTACGTTTAAGTCCCGTGTAACATGGGGGCGTCAAACGGGCACAAGTCCAGACTCCGGGCTACTGCTGAGAAATTTCAGATGGTGAAACCCAATAACATCATGTCCGATCCGGAAATCGAATACAGGAAGTCATGCGCAGCAGCAGGACTTGTGACCACAAGACCAACGATGCAGTTTAGTAAAAAACAACTCAATAAAATATTTCGGAATACGACTGGCTAATGCATGATGATCAAGTTTAATTCCCGAGCCAGGCAGTGTTATTGGTCTTGACTTGAACAGATTCTCGAGTTTTGGAGTTTTGTTCAGTTTGGTACCTGAAAGGCTGCCATGCGTGTCAATGGAATTTTTTTAAATATTTTCACAATTAACACGTTAACAGGAAGAAGCGAATGGGAACATAAACAAAATGTAGCTGTAGGTACCTTTTTAGTCTCCCAAAGGGTCCCTAACTAGCAATGCAAAGGAGGGGTTATATTAACTTCGATTAATTCTTCATATTATTGCTGAGACGGTTGAGCACAACTGTATTTTTTAATTTTTGTTCTCTTAAATAATATATGTGCCAAATTGCCTTTTACATAATTTTGGAGTGGTCAATTCGCACACCAATAAATTAACTTTGTGCGAATCGCCACAGACAAAATAATATTATTTAAAAGGGTCGATTCGCACATTTCGGGCGAGTTAAATTCGTGCGAATCGTCCAATAACCCCTGGCTAAACCTACAAAAACGCTAACGCTTTCTTTAAAATCCCCTTCAGGCTTGTATTTCGTTCAGTCACTTTGAGATATTCCAAAAATCAAATGGCATTTCCCTGGGACCTTTCACTGTGACCTCACCAAAACTTGCAATAACAGTTTCCCAAAATTCCCACGTAGGATTTCATAAAGGAAGTAGAATGCCTTAGACACCGCCGTCTCGACTCGAGTGCGCCTTGCTCTCTTCTGCAGCATCAACTGTTTGCGAAACTTTGCCTAACTGAAAATAACTTGCATGCATTTTTGTTCAATTTTGGAAGAAGGTTTGCTATTCTCTTTTGAGTTTTGTTTTACAATTGAAATGGAAACGATACGTTTTATCTGGTACTGTAACGTAGGATCGGTTAGGGAAAAATAAAGCGCAAGATTCCAATACACAAGTGGTTTATTCTGCTGATCTCCCCACACACGTCACAATAAAATTATATGTTAAAGTTACACAGCGTTGTTGGTTGCAGTTGGCTAAAAAAGTCGATGTCAAATTTATAAATGGTAAATTTATTTCATAATTTTCACATTGAGGGTGGAAGAATAAATTGTTTAAATGGAATGCCTGTCGCTCGGAAGGGTCGCAGGGGAGCCAGCCAACTACCTCGAAGCCCTGACTCGGGTGGATGGCCTCAGCCTTAACCGAACAATCGGTCTTAGCTGAACTGTCGGTCTTAGCCAGACAGCCAGCCCCAGCCAAACAACTCCTGAAGTTGCAGAATAAAAAAACATCTTAGAAAATAAACTTAAATTAAACACATGAGTTTTCTGGTTACATAGTACATACAATTGTTAAATCAACGTTAAATCTTATATTATACTCATGGTTTTACACAGGCAAACATAATTAAGGGCCATCCGCAACTCTTCATAGAGATTGGCACAACCTACAAGAATATTGTACTCCTGAGAACACCATGTCCATACTGCTCATTCATCACAGCATAACACAACACATATTTAAACATTACTAATACATATGGAACCATGATTAAGGCAAAGCCTGTCCGCAGACACCCACAAATGCTAGGCCAGATTAAATAAAATATATGGGCCCTCGCCCAAGAAACAAAATACCAACCGACAGGGTTTTTAGAAAGTCGTGCACGTACCTGTCGGAGGAAGAAAATCCAGTCTGGGTGATCAGTTGGCCCAATGTTAACTGCATGCCAGTGTGTGTGCCAGATGTTGTTCTGAAAGAAACTAGCAAATCAACTCACAAATTCTCAACGAAAGGTTTAAGGACGGCCACGAGGTCATTCTTTTGAGCAAGGCAACTTACCGTGAAGAAAAACTGAGCTCGGCGTGGAAACACAGTCCACGCCCAGATCACACAGCAGCAGCAAACAGCAGCCAGATCACTGGCACACACTACACGTGGGCCAATCGACAATGCCCTCACACCAACACACAAGCAGGCCTTCCGGTCGCCGGGACGCAATCACGCGTCCCAAAGCAAAACCGGCTACTCTCATAGCAACAATCAGCACATCAGTCAATCAATTTGTCAGCTTCGCCCCAAAAAGCACGCGGCCAGCTGGACTGGTACCTAACCGTACCCTTCCTGCCAAGAAGAAAAAACAGTCTCTCTAGAAAGGCAAAACGTCAAGTTGCGTTATTCACACCTCGCACAAAAATCTCAATAATATAACTAATTTCAAATATTTCCATTTCCAGAATTTTAATTGTTGAAGAAATCAAATGGAGCAATTAACTTTCAGTGAAATACATCATCCTAGGTCCAAAACACACCCTACCAAGTTTCCATAACCCATTTTATTAATAAATTCCTTAAAAACATTATTAATAAATAATGTACATCCCGATCGACAATTCAGAACACACCGCGCCGCTCCAATTCACTTCAATGATACGGCCGTACTAGAATATTCTCTGCTAAACTATAAATGAAATAAATAAAAATAAAATAAATAAAAATAGCTTTATTTCATTCCATACATGCATTTCATTTCTTTATAGTAATCGCTTTTTCAATTGGTAAAATAAAAGTAATAATAAAATCAATCTTTCATGTGTCTTGATATGAATTAATTAATATTAAATAATTTAAACATTCAAATATTGCTATGATGTCAATAAATATAGAATCAAATTAGAAATTTAAATACAGAAGTATCAAATCAAAATTGAACACTAAATTTTAAATCATATATAAATTAGATATTAGAATTGATAGTTCAATTAAATAAATATTTTTTTTTATTAAATTAGATATTGGAATTTGTTTATCAAATTATCACATTAGAATTGATTATTAGATTGATTTTTAAGTTGGTTATGAAATTAAATTAGATATTATGATTGGATATAAATTAGTTAATAAAGATTATTAGATTAAAATACACATTCAAGTGTCATGCATGGACCCCTCTCGGGTCCTCCAAAGAGTGCCAAATGTCCCTGTCTTTCGCTTTCTCAAACCAGTTTCTGCCCGCAATTGCCTTTATCTCATCTTGCCACCTGGAACATGGTCTACCTCTGTTTCTGGTTCCCTGTGGTCCATCCCATACTGTTATTTTTACTGTCCATCTGTCATCAGTGTACCTAGCTACATGGCCAGCCCATTTCCATTTTTGTCTCAGGGCAAAGATTAAAGCGTCAGTTACCTTAGTTCTGCTACGTATGTCAGTAACTTTGACTCTGTCTCTTAAGGTGATTCCTAGACAACTTCTCTCCATTGCTCTCTGTGTGGTTTGAATTTTAAACTTTGCTTTTGTTGCAAATGTCCATGTTTGGCAGCCGTAGGTTAGACATGGTAGTATCGCTGAGTCCATAACAGTCTTCTTCAGTTTCATTGGGAATTGAGATTTCAATATCTCTTTGTGGGCCCAAAACTTCTTCCACGTTGAGGCTATTCGTCTGTCTATTTCTTCTAAATTTCTTTTCACTTTGAAAGACAGTTGTTTCCCAAGGTATACATATTCCTGAACATATTCCAGTGGCTCATTGTTTACTAAGATGGGTATCACTTTATCGTTAGTCATAATTTTCGTTTTAGTTAGGTTCATCTCTAGCCCCACCCGGTTGCTCGCAGCCTCCAGATCGTTTATCATAACGTTTAGTTTTTCTGGATTATCCGAAAACAGGACTATATCGTCTGCAAATCTTAGGTGGCTCATGAATCCTGATTCCCTGCATTGACCAAGGCAGGTCCTTCATAATATTCTGCAGTACCGCTATAAATAGTTTAGGTGATATTGGGTCGCCTTGTCTCACCCCTCTGTTGATTTCTATGCATTCTCCTGTCTTCTCTAGCCTGACTCTGCCTGTGCTTTTGTTGTAGATATTCTTCAGGATGTTTATATATTTGGTATCTATATTTTGACAAGTTAGAGCCTCCCAGATGCTGTGGTGAGAAATGGAATCGAAAGCTTTTTTGTAATCTATGAATGCTAAATATAGCGGTCTGCGGAACTCCATGTATTTTTCTATTGCCTGTTCCACCACGTGGATGTGATCAATTGTACTGAAGCCCGATCTGAAACCGGCTTGTTCATAGGGTTGGTGTTCATCTATGCTGAGAGATATCCTATTCAGTAGACATGATGCAAACAGCTTGTAGAGACAAGACATAAGGCTTATTGGACGGTAGTTTCCTATGTCTGCTGGGTCACCTTTTTTGTAAAGTAAAACAATTTCTGATTCAGTCCAGCCCTCCGGCACCTGTTCTTCCGTAAGGATCTTATTAAACAGACATGTCAGTGGGGCAAGCAATAATCCCTTTGCATGTTTAATATGCTCGTTTCTGATGCCGTCTGGTCCTGGGCATTTTTCCAACTTTAGTCTTAATATGTTTTTCAAGACCTCATACTCTTCGAACATTTCAACATTGGATTGTGTAGTTCTTACTTCTTTGTGTGTCTGTTTTGAATTAGGTTGACTATATAGTTTAGCATAGAAATCTGTTGCTATGTTGATAACTTCCTTGCGGGATTTGCTCTTGTTAGGACCAGAATTTAGGAACGGAATCCAAGTTTTTGAGTTGTCTAGCTCTTTAAATGCTTTCTTGGCACTTCTTGAGGTTTCCAGGTGTCTGCATATTATATTTGATCGGTAGGTTTCATAACATTTTTTTATGGCTTTATTTGTTTTTTTGTATAGTTTTTTCAACTCCTCTTTGTCTTCTTTGCACAATTTAGTTTTATTTTGCAGTTTACTTCTTTTTTGAATAAGTTCCTTAGCCTCTTCACTCAAAATATTTTTCCTTTGCTTTCCTTTTATGTTTTTTAAACTGTCTTTTATAGAGATCTCAATCTTTTGGCAATATTGGTTGATTGTGGACTCTTCCTGAGTTGATGATAGACTTTCTATATGATCATTTAGATGTGTGATGTAGGTTTTTTGTTCTTCAATTGTTTTCAAAGTGGCTTGTTGCATACCAAAGTGTCGTCGGCTTCTCTTTGTTGCTAGGTTTAAAGTTGCTCTGATGGGTCTGTGGTCTGATCCAAAGTTAAAGTTGGTTAACACTTCATATTTGGAAAATAGGTATGGTGTGGTTGTCATCATATAGTCTATTTCATTTCTCGTGTTTTTATCTGGAGAGATCCAGGTCCATCTGTTTTTCTTTTTTAATTGGAATTTGGTATTTAATATTTTCAAGTTATGTTCATGTGCATATTGGATCAAATTGCCTCCTCTTTTGCTTCTTTTTCCACTTCCAAATCTTCCAGCAACCTTATTTTCATAGGGCTTTGCTAATCCAATCTGAGCGTTGAAGTCACCCATTGAAATTGTGTATTTGGAGGAAGTCATTTGGTGGGCTCTTGTTAGGTCTTTGTAGAAGTTGTCCAATTCTTCCTGCGTAGAGCTCTCCGTTGGAGAATAGGCTTGTATAATTGCAAAGGGTTTCTTTTCAAATTCAATTTCCAATAAGCAAACTCTTTCTGATATACCTGTGAAGTTTATTATATTTTCTTTGTGTTCCTTTTTGACTAGAAATCCCACACCATAAAGACCTTTTGTTTGGCCTATATAATACATGACATACTCTTCGTCTTCTATAATTTGTTCACCAAAGCGGCGCACTTCGCATAGTCCGAGGACATCGCACTTTATTTGTTGTAGTGCTGTTTTCAATTCAAGTAGTTTTTCTGCTGAGGATAAGGTTCTAACATTATAAGAGCAGATATGTATCGCTTTATTCTTTTGTTTGTTTTTCTTTGGAGGGTTATGGTCGAACACTCCCTCGGTGACCGGCCGTACTGGGAGATAGA
This sequence comes from Orthosia gothica, assembly GCA_949775005.1. NCBI lineage: Eukaryota > Metazoa > Arthropoda > Insecta > Lepidoptera > Noctuidae > Orthosia > Orthosia gothica. Next base: position 28,926,066 of record OX459048.1, read on the forward strand.
GATGAGGAGGGTCCAATTGCATTTGCTATGCTGTATCTTGCTGTAGAACTTTTGGTTGTTGATGGTTACTGCCTGTGTGTTTAAAGGTTAATTTTGGCTTTTGTAAGATGTAATCTTTCATGTTCGCAGATTTGTTTTTCTTTGGAACTTGCTTTATTGTCTGTTTTTCTTGTTGGTTGTTGTGATTATTTGTTTCTGGAGATTCTGACAGATTTCTTTTATTTGTGTAGTTGCGAGAGGTGTTCTTATTGCTGTCCAGTACAATCAGTTTGTCGTATTTAATGAAGGCTATTTTGCCTTGTTCTTTTTCCATTTTCAATGCGGTTTGCAGCTGTTTGCGCTTGTTTAAAACTTCCAATGGATAGTCTTCTTTTATATAATATTGTGTGTTATGCAGAAGTTTGGCATTTTTCTGAATTTTTAGTTTCAAACCGATTGTAGTAAACGATATTATGACTGGTCTTACCTTCTCGCCTTTCTTTCCTATTCTTCTAACTCCTTCAATATGATTGCTGTCATATTGGAAGTTGAAATATGTATTTATTATTTTTATTATTCTTTCCTCCAATTCCTGGTAGGATTTTTCATCTTCCTCTACTCCGAACATAACCAAATTCTTACGTCTTATGTGCCTTTCCAAGTTACTAATTGTGTTGCCATGTTCTTGAATTTTTTTCTCAAGACCTTCGTTTTTCATTTCTAAGTTTTTAAATTTTTCACTAATACTGTTGTTGATTGTTTGTTTTATGTCTTCTTTAATCTCTTGCATTTCGATTTTTTGCTGTCTTATTTCTTGTTGCATGTTTAATAATAACTCTTTTATTTCCTCCATCGCTAGTGTAAGTTAAGACAGCGCCCTCTTTTGGAGTTAGCAAGTATCACCTCCTAACTCAGTTCAAATTGAAGGATCGTATAATGTCTATCAATATTTAGATAAAAGTTCTCGGAAGTCTAGCCAGATGGCGGCAGTATTAGCAATGTTGTTAGCGTTCTACCAGAAGTCGCTAGGTGGCGTTACTATTGCAAAACATATGAGTTGCAAGTTTTATGTGAGCTAATTTTTGAGGTTACAGCGAAATAAAGTTTGTTTTTCGGCACGTTACACGGTTTTTTTCAGGTTATATCGCTCTACTACACTCACAACAATGGTTTTCAACACTGTTAGATCACTTGCTTGTCTCTTTCAGAGGTTTTTACGCGTAAAAATTTACGGAACCTATTTGCACTTTTTCACAATAATCACTGCTCAAAAACTGTGTTCTTTATAATAACCATGTGAGACTAAACAATATTTATATAGTTTAACACTTATTATGCCCGATTATTCACTTGGAAGTTTTTAAAACTGTTTTTATTACGAGCACGACGTTTACCGTGGCACAGTGGCGCCCTCACTCCATCTCTCCTCATCTCATGAAATAAATGCATACCCCTAATTAGCACACGAATTAATCGAGACAATATTTACCTGTAATCCTCAAACAAAACTTGAATTGAACGCCGATAGCGTTGGCAAATAAAAATGGTTTTAAATATACAGTTGGAGTTTTACATATCGGTGAACTGGGGATCTTCTAGCGTATACCATTCACATCTGGAGTGAGGCCATCGAGAAACACGGGTAGGCGCTTGCCGTCTCCCTCGACATCTCGAAGGCTTTTGACAGGGTCTGGCACGAGAGCCTTATTGGTAAGCTTCCTTCATTCCGTCTGCCCAGTGGACTGTGCGATCGGATCGCAGACTTCTTGAGGGACCGGTCTATACGAGTGGTTATTGATGGCCGCAATCTGACCAACTGGATATAAACACCGGGGTTCCTCAAGGGTCGGTACGCTCAGCAACATTGTTCTGGTTGCACATAAATGATCTGCTCAAACCTTCCTGATAGCTACAACCTGGGAGTCTTTAAGTCAAGAATGAATAGGTTCCTTCTAGGTAAGCGCGCTATATCGTCGACCACATCATCGCTTACCATTAGGTGAGATAGTGGTCTAAGGATTCTTATCTAACAAAAAAAGGTGTTACAGTACGTGTTTGATAAAGAGGAACTCGTGGCTAAATAAGAACTACCGGTCGGAGGTCGGTCCATGGATAGGCGACTCCTGTACTATACATCAGGGACGGTGAAACTTAATATTGGTAATAGTGCCATTTTTATAAAAAAAATATAATATTGTGGACACGGCGTGTCAACAAATAATCTCAACTCAGTGATTTAATAGACAACAAAATAATACAAAAAAATCATTATGTGATTTTTTGGTTAAAAATTAGATGCTTAATATCTTGTAAAAAATAGTCATACTTTTATCGTTTTGTTCAAAATTATATTACTGCGTGCCACCACCGGCAAGCATATTGGTGGTTCGCTGTCCCTGCTATACATATTAGACTTATTGACGATTGCTATGTCTAGAACCCCAGAGGCTCTAGAAAGGTGATGCGTTCGAGACATTCTATCAACGAATTCGACGAAAATATATAGAAATGCAAAGCACCAACGAAATGTCCCTTAGTTTTTGGCATTTATATTATCACCTTGTAAAGCAATTCATTGGCCGTCACCCTAATAGGTATAATGATAGTTCAGACCACATTATGCAATATCGACCACCTCGAGAACTAAGTCAAAATTAAATCTCATATCGTCGCCAACTTTATAATGTGAAGTCAACATTATTTGATTTGTTTCTCTCTATCAACTTCCACCAGAATCTTTACGAGCGAAACTATAAACCTAAGATCGCACTGCAAAATCAGAGTTTTTTTTATTTTTTAATTTTTTTTCCATTATATTCGGGGTAATGCCATTGCCAAGATTGTTGCAGGATTGTCTGGCAATATATAACCGTAATTGCCCTTATTAAATGCATTGTAATTTATATTTAATAGATCTCAGATATATAAGATTTTCAAGTAATTCTAACGTCATTTGAAAGAAGGTGATGTAGTAAATAGGGCAAATGTTTATTTGTTTATTACCAGTGCGATGCGGCTAGGCAAACCTGGAGTAATCTATTCCACTAATTATTAGTATAATCCATAAAAATCAAGTTTTATCAAAAACAGTACTCCTGTAATTTTTTGCGGTGGGATCTCAGTTTATATGTACAGTCACGTTAACTTGGAAACTAATATCAAGTCTTACTTTACATGTAAAATGATTACGGTACAGTTTTCATAAGTTGGTACCTCGTACTTGGCTCATACAAAGTTGAGCGATGCGTAAGACTTACACGTTTGTGCTATACTGAATAAATATATAATGCTTTGATTAGTTTTTACGATGGTTTATTGTGTCAAGCACGTTGGGTTATGTCCCAAATACTAATTTAACCGGTCGTGTGCCCGTAATTACCGAAACAATAGAAAAGCTATTGTTTCTCGCGTGGATTCACGTCTAAAACACAAGTAAGAATTACAAAATAGGTAGAAATATTAGTAATAAAAAACTTTTTTGCAAAAAAATACTACCGACTTCCAAATGAAAAACTACAAAGTGAAAAATAACTTTATTTTTGGAAGTCGGTGTCTTTCGTAGATACCAATTATTTGCGATATGGACACCGACTTCCAAAAATAAAGTTATTTTTCACTTTGTAGTTTTTCATTTGGAAGTCGGTAGTATTTTTTTGCAAAAAAGTTTTTCATTTTTCCTTTTTAGTTTTAACTACCTAATAGGCAAGTTGTTTAGTAAGTACCTATTACACCAGAACAGATTACCCGAAAAACATGAAAGTTGAACTAACCGGTGAAATAAGAGTTCTGCGTACCCCTTTCAGTATACTGGCGTGATGTTATGTTATGAAATGGTATAAACAATAAACAGACATGCGATTGAAGCAATCACGAATGACTTGCCGTTATTTATTGAAGAGTTCTGTTGTATATCTCCGAAGTTCTTCATCAGATCTATAATAAATTAAAATGGGACCAATTTCGGAACATGTTATTTCAAACAAAAAAAGAATTTTCAAAATCGGTACACAATTGGCGGAGATATCGGTGAAAATACATAAAAAAACACAAGAAGTCGAACATAGAACCTCCTTCTTTTTGGTAAGTCGGTTAAAAATCATTTAAATATAAAAATAATAAATATGAATGTGTATGCTCTAAATACAATTATTCCATTAGGAAACTAGAGCGTTTAGGCTAACCTTAGTTATAAAAATCTTGACAATGTTTAGCAATTGATATGCTGATTCTTAATTCTATAGATAATTTGTATTTAGGACTATACAGCCTGCCAGAGCTACTAATTATGAACAAAGCCGGTGCAGACGCCAGAAATGATAACGGTTTCAAAATGGTCGCAGAAGAATGAACCATAAATAATCGTTTATTAGCTTTTTATTGTTCTTTTATTACTGGCAACACACAGCCAAGGAAAATTTTTGGATGCGGGTAGCACTTGGCCAATCTGGTCTATCTGACAGTCATTGTTTTCAGCCTACAACAGTTCACCGCTGCAGATAAGCCTCTCCAATCGCTCACTCATCACTCATCCAGCTGCTATCATTTCATCATCTTCCTGCCCTGGGTCCCATATTACTCGGGGTCAGCGCAATACGTTTTCAGGGCATACACGTATTTGTCTGTTTTTCTTATGTAAATAAAAGTTATTATTATTATTATTTCGTTTATTTATCTTTTTTTCTTATTATATTTCATTTTTAAATATTTAAAAAAATATATATTAATTATGTTATATTTATTTATTATTATTATTATTATTCTACCATACTGTCTTGTCTACCATGCCATCATTGACTCTCTTTTCTTTCATATCACTCCTAACACTTTCCATCCTATTTTCTTTGGCCTTCCCCTCCCTCCCCATCCATCCAGATCCAACTGCTATCATCTATTGACTTTTATTATATGGTAACCAACAGGCTTCACAAACTTCTCTGCCGTATGTTCTCCTTAAATAGTTAGTACATGAGTTAGAAACTAGTTAGCAACAATGCAACAGCCCGTTACCTCGGCCAACTTGCGGTGTCTTCAGTAACATTGGTCTTACTAACTTTTATCGTGTATGCGGGTTGAATACTTGAAGGTAAAATGTTTATGATAAGTTTTGGAGATGGATCATGACGACCCGACGATATTTCGTGCATTTTGTGATAAACTTAAAGTGTTTCTGCATAAAGCAGTCAGCAGTGGTGGCTCAGTAAGAAGAGCCACGACTTACAAGATGTTGAATTGATGAAAGTTGAAGAAAAACATCGTAAAGAAACCACCATATACTAGAATAAAAAAATCTAAGACATGTGACATCCACCAAACACCACCCGCACTGGGCCCGCATGACGAATGAGGGTTTACTCCTTCTCACAGAGAGGAGACCTGTGCCTATTAGTGGGAACGTAATTGGCTGATTATTATTTCTACACCAGTTTTAATTTACACCAATGTTTGGCTAAGAAGTAGGCACTTAGGCGTAGATCCAGGATGCCACATTATTTTTCCGGACTTGATTTAATTCACCAACCATTTCACCATACACCAGGGGACATAATATATTACTATAGTCAATCCAGAGGCTCTAGCCGAGCATCATTCTATGTGCGATGGCGATGGTCGGAATGTTGTAAGACACACGAGACACTTTTTTATACACTCTGTTTCCAGAGTGAAATTCGATTACATTTTTAAATCTAAAGTTATATTTTGAAGAGGTAAAGGTAAAATTGATTCTTTTTAGGAGGAAACTCTGGCAGGTCTGATCAAATTCGGACGACAACAGTCGTTTCACACCCGCGCGACCCAAAATCCAGTAGTTTTTTGAATTTGCCTTATTATTATAGAAAGAAATAAAGAAAAGTATTTAATTACTACAACACGACATACAATCATTACATAAAAGAACAAGAACAGTGGTAGTAGATTTTGCAAACTAAACCCTTAACGACAGACGAAAATAATGATGACTTAAAAAAAGCCTTGGATCAAAATGTAAATAAATTGTCTTTGAGATGGTTTTAATTTCGTTAAAATACGCCCGGTGGTTTTGGTGCGCTTGTCGTTGTGACTACACGCCATTTATCTCTATATTTTAATATTTAAAACTGCGCATTGTTGCCTCATGTGCGGACCAAATTTAGGCACAAACAATCGGGTATAAGCACGCTCTGACAGAAACCCCAATAAATTACGAACAATCTATTCATTTTAAAATAGTGAAGCGATATTGGACCTTTAACAAATACAATTCGGCTGGAAATATAGAAAAAGGGACTCAAGAACCGAGATTCTCTACAAAAACTTAGAAATCAACATGTGGTAACAATTAAAGTAGGTAGACGACGACAGAGCGACCAGCAAGCTGAAAACACTTAGGCGAAGGATTGAGGGCAAAAGGGGCTCGTAGCGGGACTGCAGGGAGAGTGGTTGTAGGCGAACAAGAAAAAGGTTGGAGAGAGGAGACACTTAGCTTTAGGCAGGCAGAGCGGACGGATTGATTTTGGAGGTCGAAGATTAGGCTCGGAACAGAATAGGAAAAGTCGCGTCGTTGTAACGTATCGGGTTGACGAGTTTAATTATTAAGTTAGTTATAATTTAGTCTATTCGCGTTAATATGGTGTGAGTGAGTGCCAGTATGAATGGGGTAAGTTTAATCTTTGTATTACATAGGTAGGGATCATTAACTAATGTACTATTTATTCTAGCGTGGCGAACCTTTGTATTTACTTCCTAAATCCACCCTTTGGCAGATATTTGTGGCTAATATTTGGTTTAGGGAAACGGCGAAGCCTTTCGTCACACGTTACATGCCCTAATTTCATAATTTATACACTACGCAATGACTTACTTGATTATGGACTATTATTGACTTTTAACTGACATTACATACAAGGAAGGCGGAACCGCTAAAACTCATTTCTGTATAAAATAGGCTAAATATGGCCGCTCTTGATTGAGCACGTAGGACAACCAAATGTTAGTTGTTAAATACTGCTTCCTATAGAAGGTCTGACTACGGTCTCATTGCATTGCCATGTTGTATGTACACTTATAAACTAAAGGGGGTAGTCATCGCTGAACATCACAAATTGGGATATGATCAATTTAATAAATGTTAGTGTCGTGTCTCGTTAAATCGCACCAGGCTTTCGGGCCAATATCTGAATAAAAAATAATATTTGCCGAGACACGATGGAAGCCCAGTGGAAGACCCCGCTGTTGACGTCGCACGGCTGTTATTTACACTGGAGCATCCTCGAAATTGGGAAGTTTAAAAAAGTGTGAAATGACGAATTATTCCATTTCAACGTATAACAAGGCAATTGTAGTGAACCTGTTTCAGACTGAGTCTACGTTACGCTTGCTAGTTTTGTATTGTTTTAGTAAAGGGTATTAGGTCGAGGGTGAACTATTTATTATAGTGCGCGTCCAGTAATTCTGGAAGCATGTCTCGCTCAATGGCAGGACACTTAGGCACAAAACCGTCCTTGTCTTAGGATTGTGTAAGACATGTTTAAGTTTAGGGAAACATGTACTGTATGGACCGCCGCAAATCCTTCCTAGGACGCGCATTCGAGGCCCTGCAGTACACGTATACGACGTGTGTGCTTTTGAAAGGCAATCTCACGTCACTTGGGTGGGAATCTAGACTATTGCCAATTGACTCTTTAACGTAATTCAAATAAACGTATTAATGAATGCAAGCGTAGCGATCCTAACAACTTCCTTTCGTTAGGTAAATAATGCACTTTGCAATCCCTTTGTCAAATTAACTTCTTACTTCGCTATTGTTTTACTTATTTAGCCCGTAAGGCTATCAGACAGAAATGTGTGCTGGAAGTTTGTTTCATCATTTCTTCTTACCAGCTATTACACTACGAAATGATGGCGGGATGGGCGCTTTTGGGGCTGTCTGTAGGCGAGTTGATATTATCAACTCCAGTTACTTCCTGAGTTTAGTTATTTGCATTTGTATTAATCCTTGAATGTATATTCATTATCCTCGACCATTATTCGGTCTTTGATTTAAATACTCTATACATTAGTGTATAGAGTTTCTCACACAGGCGTTAGTTAATTATAACAAATTAGTTTATATCCCCTTAGTCATATTTTATCCTTCTAAACCACTTCCAAGTTATAATTTTATAACTGTGAATTCCAAGGCAAAACAAAAACATAATTTGGAATTCACTTATGTCGGAAGAGAATTACCCAGTCGATGGTACGAAGTTCATTGAGCAACGCGGATGGCGGGGCGTTGTTCCCTCTTTTATAAAAAAGGGGCCGACATTAACACTAAATCTAGGACATTTAAGGAAAAACGAAATTTTTATCAGCCTAGGGTCATTTAGGAACAGTCACATCGTGTTTTTTTGGGTTATTGGACGATTCGCACGAACTTATCTCACCCGAAATGTGCGAATCGACCCTTTATAATAATATAATTTTTCTGTGGCGATTCGCACGAAATTCATTTATTGGTGTGCCAATCAAACACTACAAAATTATGTAGTAGGCTTTGTCTCCAATTTTTTTTTCCGTGTTTTGACACCGACTTTGGAAAAGAAAGATTTTCACTTTGTAGTGCTTTTTTTTGGAATTCGGTTTTTTTTTTTTTTTATATTTGTTTATTTATGCCATAAAAAATCAAAGATCAAACAACATCTCATGACGATTCCAATAACCCCAAACACGACTAGGATATATGGTTTTATTATGGAGTTCCAGTGCCTACCTGCCGGCTTCATAATCAGATCAGTGTGATGGTACTATTTTCATCAGTACTATTTATTTATTAGTATTTGCTTCATCATATTCTAACTACTCAAGATATCGTACACCCATGACATCTTAGCATTAAGAAGTTCCATTGGTTCCACCTTCTTCACCAGTTCACTTCACCAAATGTTACTTTCTGAGTGCAAATGATTGCATTGTTGATGAAAATGTCAAAATCGCTATATTTATGCCTATAATATTTAAAGAGTTCCATCGATTTCTTCCAGATCCCATCATCAGATCCTGACTTGATGACTATAGGAGTAAATGGGAAGTATACCTTTTCAAACAAAAGAAGATTTTTCCAAATTGGTCTAGGCGTCTTTGAGTAATCAGTGTAAAAAAAAATCCAACCGGATTGAGAACCACCTCCTTTTTGGAAAGTCTGTTAAAAAGGGTCGATTCGCACATTTCGGGCGAGTTAAATTCGTGCGAATTGTCCAATTACCTGTTTTTTTTCCGTGGTGGATATACACATAACTTTACAAATTAATCACACTATGGTAAATAAATGTCAAAATGTTCTTAGATAAAATTATTAACAAAATGGTCTAATGTAACATATATTTTTTTCAAAAATATACGACTAGCCGTGACGTGATAGACGTGATTCTCATTTGAAAGTCAGCTATTAGGGGTATTCTATTAGAACGCCACACTATCGACAAAGAATACTAACTATTACTACGTAGTCTTGGGGTCCATACTTGGGGTCCATGTGACCGTATTTGCAATTTATCTTCGTAAAAATTGCTTATCAGAGTCATAAATTGCATCGAATCATCAGGGATGTCGCCACTTTGAATATCTAGTACTATGTTGTGGATTGTTTGGCTAGTTGTGATTTTTCTTCCTCCTTGTGTCGTTTGTCCAAAGTCATGACCACATCATGGTTTTCAATTTGACCGATTTGTATTTTAAATTTTCTTAGAAAATACGTGCGTATTATACGTGGTGGTGCATCAATAGGCGACCGTATCATTTGATTGTGTTGACTTAGAAGTTTGATTTTTTCACAGCTCAAGGGATTGCTGACATGAGTGGTGGTATTCATTATTATTCTTTTATATAATAATGATGTATTATATAAAAGAATAATAATGAATACAAAGTCAAATATTATTATAGTCGCAAGGATACCAAAAATATCTGCACAGTAAAAGCATTCAAATTTACGTCAATACTTAGACACTATTTTTTAAGGTTCAGTGCCTCAAAAAGAAAAAAGGAACTATTATTGGATCATTTTAATGACTGTCTTTCAGTCTGTCAAGACCTTTTTGTCAGGAACACGTGGAAGTATTTAGCTGAAATTAATATCAACCACTCATGTCAGCAATCCCTTGAGCTGTGAAAAAATCAAACTTCTAAGTCAACACAATCAAATGATACGGTCGCCTATTGATGCACCACCACGTATAATACGCACGTATTTTCTAAGAAAATTTAAAATACAAATCGGTCAAATTGCATCGCTTGGGGTCCATGTGACCGTATTTGCAATTTATCTTCGTAAAAATTGCTTATCAGAGTCATAAATTGCATCGAATCATCAGGGATGTCGCCACTTTGAATATCTAGTACTATGTTGTGGATTGTTTGGCTAGTTGTGATTTTTCTTCCTCCTTGTGTCGTTTGTCCAAAGTCATGACCACATCATGGTTTTCCCTTTGCTCCTACTTGCAGCAACATGCACGGCTTCTGAGGCTCTTTTTCTTCTTTGAGCTCCAGCAGTTTCGAGATATTCATCCTGTGTGCCGTCCACAAGATACGCAGCATCCTTCTGTAGCAACACATTTCAATAGATTTGATTCTGACTGTTGTTATTGCTATAGTTATGCAACCTCCTCATAGTCATCCAACACCACAACTCCCATCTTGAGAAACCGTTAAACGTCTAAAGAAAAGGGGTGGCTATATAATGCGGTGCTTGAATGCACGAGATAAGAAATGAAAGGGTGGTTCATGTGAGAATTATGCGAAAACTAGCGTAGCTCCCGGCTCTCGATGTTATTTATTTTAGAGACGAAAGTATTTTACTGTATTCTCATATTTTATTTTTGGCCCTTTATGCCATGTTTGTGCCAAGAATTTTGTTTCATTAAGAAGTGACTTCAAAAAAAAAATGTTCATCAATTTGCTCCCCGTATATATGGTTCCAACATGTATTACTCGAGAACTGCAGGTAGATGCGACCGATCAGTGTGGCGACGCTTGGCCTCCCCGACCTAGGTCCAGCAGTGGACGCCTTTTGGCTGAAATGACGATGATGAGCCCATGGGAGTGTCGGTTGGAAGTATCTCGTGTCCTAACCCAGGATATGATCTATTAAAGTCTCATATCTCATTCAGATTTGTTCAGACGTTAACTAGCTTAACTAACAAACAAACACACTTTCGTATGCACAGGATATTAATTAGGATAGGTGAACTAAGTTCTGCTAATTATAACTCACACAACACACAACATTACCATTCACACTCTCACGCATACTCACGCACTCTCTCACACACTCACTCATAACACACCTACCAATCGTATATGCGCAATCTAGCATTTCTCTATGCATAACGCTCGTTCATTTGCAGAGCTGTTTGTATAATTTTAAGTTATCCTTTTATTTATGTTTTTATTCTTGCATATTTACGTTGTCTTCATTTCAATTGCATAAAATAATATGTGCAAGCACGGAGTCTCCTAATTCAATCAATTTCTTGCTTAAAAGGTGATCTTCAATAATATGTATTGAAATTCTCTTTGTAATTGCTTGTAATTAATTATCTATAAAATAGTATTTTTTTTTAATTTAGTGCCTTCGCCTATAAATTTATGTTTACTGTTATCTCAAAAGTTACTATATTTCTTAGTCATATATTTTTATATCTTACAAAATACTAGTGAATACCAAATTAAACCTAACATTAACAAGTACGTGACATAATTTATTATTAATAACACAAATCAATATCCCGAAGCCACAATCTTTTCCTGTTAATCAAACAATAAGGTACAAACAGACAAACCTGCGTTATATTTTATTATTACTAGAGGAAATACATGTGACACTATCTCCTGTATGATGGATTGTGTATGGAACTCTCTTGTGCACGAATAATCCGTTTATTTCTGAAAATATAGGAGATCTTTTAGTGCAATATTTTGTTGTGAACATTATTCTTGTAACGAATTGTATTTGGTGTAGTGATATATCACATGTTTCAAAAGTTTTAAAAGGTTGCAGATTCAAAACTTTGTGTTTGTTCTAATAAATTTCCATGAAGGGTAAGGTTAGAGGTGTACTTAAGAGACACCCATATTTTGTCAAAAACACTGAAAATGAGCACAATACTATTTTCTTGTAATGAGGATACATCAACAAAGACAAAAATCATCACAAAGTCTGTGTGGCAAAAACAGTCTTGACCAGTGGAAACTTCACTGTATCCACAAGAAAATATAGTTTTGGCGATGTATAGCTTTTTTTTGATGTTCAATAATAGTAATTTATGCAACGGTCATGTAATAGGGGTTATTAAAACACGAGTGTGGGTGTGATAATAGTTTCACCACTTCAGTGTTTTAATACCTAATTATATGCCGTTGCATACACTATTTTATCATCACATCATACAGTTGGAATAAAACAAAAGTGGAAATGGAAAAAATATGTGATATGACGGAAAATTTTGATTCTCATTGCGCAGCGCGCGTATCTTTTGACAATGACACTATTTTCAGCCATTTTATTGCTTTTACCATGGCATAAAGTCCTGATAGCATTTATCACCCAATTTTCTTGACTTTGCTGGTAATAAATTATTAGTAATTTCCGTTGCCGCATCTAAAATATCGGGCGTTGCCAAATTTTCTCCACATTCACTGATATCAGACATTTTTAAGCAAGAATAGAAAAACTCATGAAATTCAGTACAGCAAAACAAATGAATGGCGCCAAAACCCAGCACATCACCGCATTAACCACGCATGCAATAAAGTGGGCGTTGCCACAGACAAGTAAAACTTGGAATCAAAACTTTTTATAGTATGTACTATAAAAATGGCGCGTCCCGCTTATACTTTTCATTACAAAAAAATAATTGATGGAAACTCCTTGGTGATATTAACTTCTTGAATTGCCCTATATCGTAATAGAAAAATATATATGATATATCAAAGCAAGATATTGTAAAATAAATTGAATAACATAATCGCATTTCTGACATAGCTCTTCAAATTAGGAGAAAATACAAAGTTATATCAATGACGTGGTACCAGTGGCCATTATTAAAATAAGATTCCTGATTCCCTTTTTAAGGCTGGTTATCAATCATTACTACATTATAGATAAGGACGTCGGCGGAAGTTATCATAATGATCATCATCAGGGGGATGACCGTAAGCTCTTAGAGCAAGGTTATTTTGAGTGTGCGTAAGGGACAGATGTATACATGTCACATACATCTGTCCCTTTTTTACAGTTGAACTATGATAGTTTTGACACGTCAGGGTACGGGGGCAGGTGTCTCCAACCGCTCGCTATTCAATTCAATTGTAAGCTATTCTTATCCAGCCACTCCATGCCGGTCCATTGCTACTTCAGATTGCTTATTTTGTTAGCTATTTTGATGACTTTGATTATCTGGTGGATTAGGTAGATTAAGTGGGTAATCCAGATTCTGAGAAAGACTCCAGGCATCCTTAAAACTTATATCACCATTCTAAGTTAAACTAAATAAAACCTTTGTTCATAAATGTAGTTCCATCCAAGACTTTACTGCATCATTGTTATTCCAGCGAAATTATGACATAAATATCCCGCTCAAGCATCTATAAAAAATAGCTGGATTATTTTAATTCATATGAGACTCCTTAATTACCATTCTCATCCTTCTGAACAAAAGGCTGGCAACCGAAAGCACAAAATTGTAAGACAAAACCTCAGTGGTACACTCCGGGCCAATTTCACTTGTACACGCAAAATGAGAATTATTTTCTTACTTTTGGTTTCTTGTTCATGTTCAAGCCTTATTAAAAGGGGAAAGAGGATTTTGTAAGGATATAAATTTTTGTTAAAGGCCTAATTATTTTTTAATGAGATCGTATTTTATTGCCATGGGTTTTATTTCAGAGATCCGTATTATGGATAATGTTTTGGAGACATTGTTCTATAATTAAGTGGTGATATTCTTAACAATAAAATTTTGAAGATTATTGTTGTGATTTTTTGTTATTTTGGTTGATTTTTGTCATTAATAAGTTAATACGTTTGAATAAATAGGGTTCCTAGCTCACCATTACTTTGAGCGCTAAAGAAAAAAAACATGGGTAATAGAAATATCACGCAAAACATAATCGCTTTAGTAAAAGCAAAGCAACTAAAGTAGTCAAATTAGTATTGTTCAAATACTAATTTGACCAATTTTAAATGTTAAATGGTCCTGAGTTTTATTCAAATCCGTCAGTCATTTGAAGCTAACTACTTTTGATAAATTAACCTGCATTATAAAATCACTAGGTCACTAAAACTAGTGTTTTTAATTATTTTAATACATTGACGTCTTCGGTTGTGAGTCATCCTTGTAAATCTCGTATATAAAGCAAAACATTAAACGTCATCGAGTAAAATTCAATACAAAAGGTACGGATTTGAAAACACAGTTGGCTTCAGGTTTGTTATTTCAAAATTACCTTTAAAAATTAAATGATTTAATTGGTATAAATATTTTTATTTTAACTCTAAATACTAATTAAAACTACATTTAAGAAATAATTTAAAACATTGGGTTATTAATTTGTCCACCAAATGTAATAAAAATAATAAAAAACACTCAATCTGTATCCCGAGCGAGCGTTATTGCTTCCTGCAGCAGTAGTCGTTATCACTCGCTTAGTTAGAGCTGGTAACTGTAGACGTTGCAAATACACTGCGAGAACTTTCTCACTTTGTTTACAAAATGTCCTTCTTGTATCGTTCTATTTTTAGGAGAAAAGTGTTTTTTGTTCAGACCTACTAAGCAATTTTAAAAAGAATACGATCAGGAAAAAAAAAACACAAAAAGCTGCGGAAACTTCTGGTTTCTACTACTGTAGTATTATATTATCTGTGTTTCTACCAATCTAAGGGTATACTAACTAAGGCCAAAATTTACGGGGCAGCGCTATGTCACTATAATTAAGATCATTGGTCCTTTACAATTTGGCCGTTTTCATCGTTGATAGAATTTTATTAAGTCCAAGCCCATACTAACAAGCGCTATACAAAAGCACTATATTTATTTCTCACGACTATTATCAGAAGGATAGAAGCATTCTAGTTTGTTACGGCATTTTCGCCACTTCACCGTTAACTACACTAAAAAAAAAGTAGTTATAGGTCTACCAGAATCTCATGGCATTTTTTATTTTTTTTAAATTGTGATTTTCATATGGCAATGTAAATTGTCACCTGCCAAATCAAAGTACTTGATGTGTCAACCGCTGCTGAAATTTTTTGATATTATCTTGAAAATTTGTTATTTTTGTGAAAATGTCGAAAAACCCACTTCGATCTCAAGCGAGACATATTGTTTTCAATGTGTATCATAAAATAAGGGAAGAAGAAGGCGTAAATCCAACTCAATCTTTGATTTTAAAGTGCGTCGTAGAGTGGACCAGTAAGTTGGACTAACTTGTTTTGATACTTTTAGTTTATTTTATATTTTTCTTACTTAATTTTTATTTCTTTTCATTACTAAAAATGAAGAAATGGCAACAGTAATGTAACTGTTACTAATTCTTCGACAAGATATTGATTTTAACGGAGATGGAGAATCTTTGACGTAAGAAAAATATTAAGTAATAATCTGCGCCCTGCAGTGGGACGTGTATATAGACGGGCGTTTTTGGCGGGATTTTGTCGAGTGAAGTACAGTGGCTGTTAATATTATTTGCAAATTGATTCCTAGTGGATATTGTGATATATTATTGGTGTAGTTTTGTGACTCAACTGTCTACGCAACTGGACATTTTGTAAAATCATTGAGAGAAGCGATCTCGGGATAGTGGAGCGGAGTATTTTATTGTAGTATTGACTGCCTCTGCAAAGCTTACTGGAAAGACTGACTCAATACAATTTGCTGCCAAATACTCCAAAAAACATTAGAATCTGTTACATCCGCATTCTAATGCATACTAAAGAATAAATATAAGATCCAAAACTCTTTCCAAAGACGTGGCTAACAACCAGCCTAGGTCCTATCAACCAGGCCATAAAACTTACATAAAAAAAAGTATATATAGACTGATGATGATGAATGACTATAAGTAACATAATACATTTTATTATTGTTTACAGACTTTATAGATAAAGAGATTGGTTTTGAATATGTTAAATGCCAATGAAAAAGAACCATTTTGATGGAGAGAGATGACATAAAACTACAAAGATAAAAGTTTTTGAAATGCCAGTGGAGTTAATGGAATCGTATTCTAGTTTTCTAGTTCTGCATGAGGTTTTAAGTTATTAGTATGATTTAAATGATATATAATAAATTAGTACTTAAATTAATATTCAATTGATTTATTTTTCCTATGTTAAGAACCCGATGTATAAAAACATTCTTCATACACATACCTATAATTCTCACTCACAGCGGATCTTTGTGTCTCAGAATTGGTTGCAAGACCCTGCGCAGTTTGTGTCAATGTTGAAGGTGAAGATAGCATTGTATAACTGTCTCTTTCACTCGCTTATGTATGTCGCATCATCCTATCTCGCTTACTCTATGCAGTATACTCGATGACAAACTAGTTCTTACGCATTAATTGGCAGGGCCTACTTCAAAGACACAAAGATCCGCTGTGACTACTATAAAATAGGTACCTCATGTTCATTAATACTAAATACATAAATAAAAATTAAACAGTATCAAGATCGTTGAATCCAATTTCCCCAGTATTGCATACAACAAATTTTTATTTCCACATTTGCCATGAGATTCTGGTAGACCTATAAAAAGAACATAGGAGCTATGATGCCACAAACAGGTACACAAATGCAAAGGTACACAAATACACACGTCAAATTTATAACACCCCCCTTTTTCCGTCGGGGATTATAAATGGTATTTTATAGTGTGACTGCGGTACCCATTTGCAAAACATAATACGCATGCTTGATGTCAAAAATATTTTACAGTTCGCGAAAGTTTTGTTAGGCCTTAAATTACCCTAAGCCCTAAAACCCCTCAGGTCACAAGCGTGGTAGTGTCCTTGTTTAAATCTAAGTTTAAATCTCAGACGCGTCACGTATCTCGTCGTGTCGCTAACTTGTTTTAACGACGTGAACGAGGCTCACGTTGGAGACTCCATCCTTTTTCTTTCTTGTAGGACTTTTCTACGATTGTAAAGTATTTTTTTTTCTGTATTTGTGAAGTCGCGATGATGGTAAAAGTTGGTTGCGCTGTGTGATGTTAAAGAAAAGGGAGTCAATATTAGCGTGACGCTTGTTGGGACAGTATGCGACACATCAAGAAGACGGTTTCTAGAGCAATACAGTGTTAGTTACTTCTTTTTAGATTGTCGAGCCCAAAGAATACAAACTGGACTATATCGCTACACCATCTGTCTACCCAACTATTTATTACATAGGTGTCTGTATTAAATCGTAAATGACAAGCAGTAGTATACCTACCCTATTTATTAATTAATTTAAAACTTCTTGCAAAAAGGTACAACAGCAGACTATTTTTTTATTGATTTATCATGTGCACTCCATTACATCTTTTAGTATTAAAAAAAAAAATGGGTTTGGTTTATGGTAACTATGATGCAACGTTTTTTTTTAAAACCTTTAATTTGCCCCTTAATTTTAAAAGCGACAGTCACAAAATCATGTCACTTTATACAAACAAAATTATAATAAAATAAAATATTCTACGATTTGTCCAAACATTTCCAAAGCCACAGCCACCGTGCCACTCGACCCGACCGCTCTCTCACTGCACTTTTTTCCAGCTAATGATTCCTATGAGAATCTACTTTGTAACCTTTTTCTACCGTCAACTTCTGGAAAAACATGGTCTCAAATGTTTGTATTTTAAAGCATTTTCTCTTAATGTTGGATTTCTGTAATTAGGTAAATTCACCATCCCACACTAAACGTTTGAAAATACTTTTGTACGCATAACAACTAAGGAGTGGTATTCCTTACCGGAGTCTGTATTTTTCGATAGCTACAATCTAGGGGTCTTGAAGTCAAGAGTGAATAGGTTACTTCTAGGCTTCGATCAAGAATACACCTAGATTGAGGATCCCATACAAAACTAACCTTTAAAACTGACGCCAATTGTGTTTAGGTAATTCTAAGAATTTTACTTGGAATAAATATACATTAATGTAAATTCAACCTTAAACGCAATGTTTAAAGTTGCATTCACAAAACGATGTATAAAAAGCAATAAAAAAGTTATGAGCTCAATAAAGTTTAGTCTTACACGCAAGTGTTAAAGTCTAAATCACAATGTGCCAAAAATAGTATATTATGCAACTAGTGAATAAAAGACGGATTTAAAGCGAGGGCCACAGATAAATCAAGAGCAAGTGAATGATTCTAACGACTGAATCACGACCGTAGGGAGTGATTCATGATGATTGAATCACGAGCATAGCGAGTGATTCAAGTGTTAGAATCATGAGCGACGCGAGTGTTTCATGGCCCTCGATATAAATCCGTTTTATTCAAGAGTTGCATACTATATTTTATACCATGACTTCGAGAAAAAGAAAGATTTAAGTGAAAAGCACAAGGAATATTACGAGTAATAAATAAATAAATAAATGGTTTATTCTTCAAAATTTATATAAAATGTGAAACCCTGACCCCTGAGCTAGTTAACAGCACCTGTGTTTCAGGGATCAGTAACCACCTCCGTTACGTGACATAATTATAATTAATTAAATACCATTGCAATTAATATTAGAATTACTATCCAAACAAGTATTCAATAAATATCTTAGATTAAAATCAAAATCATTATTAAAATCCTAAATAACAAACTCAAAATTAAAATCGAAGAAGGAGTTTGTGTATCGAGTATTATTTGCGCAAGGAGGCGCAAGGAGGTTACATAGCATTGAGATGGACGTCTAGCACACAGAACAGAGAAGACAGTAGAAGTCGCTTAGCGCTTCATTAATATTGGAACCAGCGTACCCAAACTCTCACATATACAGGTTAATTGTATTTCGTAACACTAAGAAATCTTTGGTGTGATTGGTAGTTTAATTTTAGTTGAAAGTAGGAAATATGCCAGCCGTCACGAGTTTTGAAAATAAACCACAGTTTTATGACCATAGAGTTGGTTTATTGTCTACTCTTTTTGAGTATTTTAACTTTTTCCGTTTAAAGCGCACATGGAATAGTTTAATGAGCAAGTTACGCTACTCGCCGCTAGATGTCACTATAATAAATGCATTCAATTTAAAACTGTATTTCGTTAAAGATAAGATTTATATTTGCGAAATGAGGTCATTACTATTCGTCCTCCTGTAGGGATGTACCTCTATCGTTGAATTATTTATCGACATTCCGTTTTATTTTCAAACAAAATACAGTCAACAACTAGAGTCGATAAATATTATTATGTTTGAAATCAAGTGTTTACATAAATTTATTCTAATACTTACGATTTATAGAAAGTATGATAAAGATTTTTTATGTTAAACTACTGATCTAATTTTGAAAATTATTCTATTGATTCAAAGATACGCCCTGTCATCAAACAAACCCACTATCATCTATAAAGGATGAGAATGGGCATCTCACGGAAACTGGACAGGACACTCTGGGCGTGATGTTTAGGACTCACTTCCCGGAATGTATACTGCGCGACAGCGATGAAGAGGAACCAGTCACAAGGGACGAGCTCACAAGGCACACGTCCAAAAATAACTGGCTCACGGCAAAGAAAGTGGTAGATGAAAATAAACTAAAGCTTGCCATAGCGGGCTTCCAGCCTCTCAAATCACCTGGTCCGGATGGCATCTACCCAATACTATTGCAAGAAGGGGCATCTGTTTTGATACCCCATTTGAGCAAGCTCTACAGAGCCTGCATAGCCTTTGGGTACGTACCCAAAGCATGGAGGGAGGTCAAAGTCACCTTTATACCGAAGGTGGGTAGACCGACTTATGAGGAAGCTAAAGCTTACAGGCCCATCAGTCTATCATCCTTTCTCCTAAAAGCTCTGGAGAAACTGGTAGACAGGTACCTAAGAGAGGGACCACTTAAAGTATTCCCTCTACATCAACTACAGTGCGCCTACAGCCCTGGCAAATCTACGGAAACAGCATTGCACTATGTTGCGAGTCGAGCCGAGGCTGCGCTTGAGGGACAGGAGATATGTGTCGGGGCTTTCCTCGACATAGAGGGAGCCTTCGACAAGACAACATTTGAGTCCATACGCATAGCTGCAAAGGAACATGGCATCAATGATACCACGTGCAACTGGATTGACAATATGCTGAGAAGCAGGATAGTCAGATCGGAACTGATGGGAGACAGACTTAGTGCAAAAACAACAAGAGGTTGTCCGCAAGGCGGAGTGCTGTCACCGTTACTGTGGTGCTTGGTAGTAGATTCGCTACTTACCAAACTCAATACCGGACCATTCTACACAGTAGGCTATGCAGATGACATAGCTATAATGGTTAATGGTAAATTCCCGAACATAGTCTCTGGATTATTACAACAGGCATTGAGGATGACAGAAGAATGGTGTACTAAGAACTACCTCTCTATCAACCCAGGCAAAGCAGTCATTATTCCATTCACGAGGAAAAGACAACTAGGAAACCTAGGAGAGCCCTCCCTCAATGGAATAAAGCTGCCCTGGTCCACCGAAGTTAAATATCTGGGTGTAACGCTTGATAAAGAACTCAGGTGGAAAACTCATGTGGAAAATATTACGACAAAGGCCCTACGAGTGTTCGGCATGTGTCGCTCCACCTACGGTAAAACTTGGGGGCTAAAGCCCAAAGTGATACGATGGCTGTACCGGACAATGATAATACCTATTATCACATACGGCAGCATAGTGTGGTGGCCAAGAACAAAGCTTGCCTCGTGCAAAGCGCCACTCACCAGGTTACAAAGAACAGTGTGTCTCGGCATCACGGGTGCTTTCAGGACAACACCTACGGCAGCGATTGAGAGATACCTTAATATCCCTCCTCTGCATATGATGGTTGAATTCGAGGCAAGGAAGACATTACATCGTCTTGCTGTTGCTGGACTATGGGATGCCTCTAAGCCAAAGACTAACCATACAAAGTTCGATGGGAATGAAGACCTGGATCGGGTAACAAGCATGATATCCGATAAAATGCAAACTATGTTTGTATTTGAAAGGTCTTTCAAGGTCCAAATCCCTACAATAGAGGACTGGACGAAGGGAATCGATCCACCAGAACAAGATAGTCTGGTATGGTACACTGATGGATCCAAAATGGAATCAGGTACAGGAGCGGGAATATACGCAAAAGGTTACAAATGTAGCAGAAGCTTAGGGAAGATGGCAACTGTATTCCAAGCAGAAACATATGCCATAATAACCTGTGCTCAAGAGAATATAGATAGAGGAACCAGAGGCAAATCCATATATATTCTTAGTGACAGTCAGGCTGCAATCAAAGCCATGGCATCCTACAAAGTGGACTCCAGACTTATTCTGGACGCTATCCAGGCCCTAAACAGGCTTGGGAAGCATAACAGGGTAAGACTGATGTGGGTCCCTGGGCACAAAGGAATCCATGGTAACGAAGTGGCAGATGAACTGGCAAGAGAGGGCTCAGCAAATGATTTTGTGGGTCCAGAACCATGTGTAGGCATTTCGACGAGTCTCGTCAAAGCCACATTTAGGGAGTTTGCAGATCAAAAACAACGAAAACATTGGCTGTCTAATACCGGTCTACAACACTCCAAGAAATTCCTAGGCTCTACGTTCAAAGCCCGGGAATGCATTTGGAATATGAGCAGGGGGCAAATCCGTTACCTGCTTGGGGCCTTTACTGGGCACTTTGGAACCAACGACATGCTCATGAAAATGGGTCTAACCGCGACACCCATGTGCAGGTTGTGTGGGGAACATACGGAACGCATGGAGCACCTTCTGTGCACATGCGATGCACTGGCTGGTAAGCGAATGAGTCTCCTAGGGGTTGGATATCCAAAACCAGAAGACTATAGGCTCATATCTCCTAGTCTCGTTGTAAAACTCATGAAAAGTGTTTTCAACGAGATCGGCGAGGAGTAAGTTATCTAGGGGAACACAATAGATCCCATGGGTCGAAGTGTCCGAGTTATTTATCGGCCCCTCCACAAGATAAGATAAGATAAGATACGCCCTGTGGTGTTTTTACCCGACTGCCGAAGGAGGGTAATGTGTTAATCAGTCTATGTATGTATATATGTATTTATGTATGTATGTTTGTTCCTATACGGCGTTCCAGAGACTAAACGCGTTGGTCGATTTTGATGATTCGTACGTCAATCGATTTGTCTTAACTCTGCGAGTGTCACTGGCTACATTAAAATTGGGCAATAGAAAAATGGCGGCGTTTGGGCGCCATATTGTGGGGACCCAATTTTTTATAAAAATAAAGGGTTTTATGAGGTGATTTCAAAAAATTATCATACTTGTATGTTTAAATGTACATAATTCGAAAAAAAACTAATCAAAAAATTATAAATAAATAAACTTAAATCAAAAAACCCAACTGCTTCAAAAGCGACCTAAAAAGACGTTAACAAGTAGAAAATCATGCTGTGCAGGTGGAGGATACACCAGATTTTGGTCAGCCAGCCCGCGAATATGTATCCTTCGACTGCACAGCATGATTTTTTCCTTGTTTACGTCTTTTTAGGTCGCTTTTGAAGCAGTCGGGTTTTTTGATTTAACCTTTTTTTATTTATAACACTACAGGTATGCTATTATATGGGAAGCTTGCCCTTTCGCCTGCGGCTACACTCGTATTATAAATAGTCCCCGATTCTAGGTTTCTAAATTGTCGATAAACCAAATCTTTGACCTATAAAATGAAAAAGATTGTAGTTAAAAACTAATTGTTAAGTGTGCATTTCATAGATTATCAAGCCGCTTCGTAAGCTACAAAATGACTTACAAAATGGAAACAAAATAAATTATATATACAATTTGGATCAATTTTAACGTTGACTGAATTGTCTAGATAACAAAAGTGAAAGAGACACAATCTAAAATAAATTAATGATCACCTTTACATTAGTGTTTTTCAGATTGCTGATATTTTCATTAACTATACAGAATTTTTCTTCTAATATCTGAAAACTTTTTTTATTAGTCTGCGATTTTTAGGTTTTAATCTGCCGATTATCAAGTTCTGTCTCTTAATTTTACTTTCCTTCCATCGTAACACTCATTGTAGTCTTCTTTTTCGAGGACTAGAAGCTGGTGAAGTAATATCTAATGTTTGTTTTTTTTGAGGGGGCGATTTAGTTATATCATCCTGCTTTCTTTTATTTTGCATAGGTAGCAAGGATTCTTCCAAACTTGATCCTGCTCCCACATAAATTGATGCATCACTTTTAGCGACATTTTGCGACGCATCTGACTAGACGAAAAAAATAAGAGTAAATGTTATGTCAATTATTAGTTAACACACACATACATAAACAATAACAATAAAAACATAAATATTAATAAGATTTTGTTCTCAAATGTCATGACTTCATGAAAAAGAGAAGTAATCCTTACACTGACCAGCAAATTGCAAAAAAACATAAGAATATTTGAATTTCGCTGCGGATCTATGATATGGAGTCAGAATCTCAGAAGCGCGATACAACAACATTATGTTATGAAACCGTAAAAATGACCAAATTGCATAGATTTGATACAGCAATTGGCCTTAGGACAACAGGGAAATAATAACATAATTATACCTATACCTACTTGAAAATGTATAATTTTTAGTTTTGGCACTGCTGTGTCGGCTAGGTATTTTTTTCCGCTTTTAATAAAAAAAATCTAGTTTTACGAAGTGATCTGAGCAAATTGTACTTGTTTTTGCGGGAAACCAACTTTGCCTTCCAGTAACTTCAATCCATATTTCTTTTCTGTCTGGATCCTTAGGTAATCGTAAGTCACAAAATAATACGAAACCATTTTTTTATAGGTTTGAGACTTTGTGAATTACACTTGTTTGATTAACCTTTTCTCGATTAGAATATTACGAATAGATTACCTATATCCATGTCATATTTATTTTAAACTTGGTTAAAGTTAGATTCGAAAAATAAAAGATTGGCCATGGAAATGTGTTTGGTTACTTATACTGAATCACCAAAAAAAAGGCTCACACAGGTTTAAATTTTGTCCGCTATATATATCATAGAACACAGAGAATATAGTAAGTTTTAAATATCGATAACTCTTTATCGATATTGGTAATCTCTAATTGAGTAGCTGACTGTGACAGTCATGTGCATAGTTGGAATCTTCGAGAACAATATGTTTAACTTTAAAAGAAAGTAAACCTTAAATTTAACGTCACAAAATCAACTTTTACTTGTCTTGTTTAATAAAATATTTCTTTTACATTTTTATAGAAATAAAATCAATTAAGACTTACCGATGGTAAGATATACCTCCATTTGATACATTATTGGTTCTACTATCGTGTTTACATTCTAAAACAGCACAATAGGGCATTTTTTTTATTTTTTACAAGTTTTTGTTACCGTGACAATTGTAACAAGAATGATGTGCGTAGTGTGGGCGGGGCAGCAGACGTATGCGGAACTAAGCAAAACTCGGGGTACGCGGGTCCCGCCTACTTGCGACTTCTATTGTAGAAGGCGTTTTTTCTGTTCTGTGGTTTAGCACATTGGTGTGTTCCAAATTCAAACACCAAAACAGTGATTAAAAGTGCTTTTTATTCACTGTTTTCAGTGAATAAAATAAGCTTTTTATAGGGGGAATGGTATAAAAAATCAATTCGATATTCGAATTTTTAAAATTTATGTTAAAGAAAAAGTAAAGAGATAAATGTTATGTCATGAGGCTCTTGACAAAGAGTCATTATAATAGCGAAAGCAGTGTTGCAAATGCCAAAATGTAAGGGACAGGTCACATGACATCTCGATAGCGCTTGACATTCTGACACATTTTTTTCCAACCGCTATTGCCACGCTTTCGTTGACAGAAGGTCACTTGTCTGGAAACTCTGGATTATATTGATATTAGCTTCTGCCAGCGGCTTCTCCCGCGTTGATGTTGAAAATTATCCCAATGGAATATAGTCCCGGTATAATAAGTATCCTATGTGCTATTCCTGACTATAATCTATCTCTATGCCAAATTGAATCTAGATCTATTTAGCCGTTCTGGCGTGATTGAGTAATAAACGTACACATATCCAAAATTTCGCGTTTATAATATTAGTACGATTTTTAATAGCCGTACGGGTCGATATTTGAGGTTTTAAACAACTCTTGTCTAGATCTGTGGATGGAAGACCACTCAATCCATTTACTATATGACGAGATTTATGTTTCTTCATAAAGCACGTTATGCTATTACCCCTGGCTGTCTTTTGTAGATTCTTGACATCAGGTAATCAGAAACTTGTAGTACAGTCCTAACCAAGTGGTAACGTGTTAGCCAAGACACAGATAATATAATACTAGCATACAAATGCCTCATCGCATACAAAGAAACCGAGCCACGCAACTAGCCATTTTCATCTGATTATACCGATTATATTTTGTAAATCGATCGCGTACGGTTTCGTTCCACGGCGATAGATAGATCACCATCTAATAATTCATCGATATCGATAAATAAATCAAATAATCAATATAATCAGTACAGTATGTCGGGACAGATTTTTTGTATGGGATGAGACACCACTGGCCAAGGTAATATAGGCCGTTTCTCTATTTAAAATATTCGTATTCAGCACTATTCGGTCAAGCCAACCTCAATATGGTTGGGAAAAGCCTGGGCAGATTGGAATTATTAGACTGTTTTCATAGAACTACTAATTCAAACTTCTGCCATAGTAGCCAAAAGTGGCCATGTGGCCTCACACGAAATAAAGAAGATAGCCAAAAGTGTACCCTAAAACTGGTTACATTTAAATCCATTCACCATTCATCGAATTAAGCCCCCTAATTGCTTCCTCACCTTCCATAAAAAAGATAACGACCCAAATCTCGCAAGGCTATACAATAAAATCTTCTCAATTTGAATCAATATTTAATTAGACTGTAAAACGTAAAACCTGGCGAGATTGAGTTTCATGTATTATGCAGATCACGACCTTGGAGTGTCAAATAAAACCGGGTAACACCAGGCTGGAGACCGGCTCTGTTTGTTCGGGGTTGAGTGTTTAGGTTCACATTCACACAGACGAAGCAGTGCAATAATGTGTTGGAAAAATTGACCTAGTTTCAAAATTTACTTTGGTGGAAGCTTGGTTTTAATAAAGCTGTTTAAAATGTGAACTCGAGTGTTTTTAAAGTAAAATGGAGGCAATGTATTGGATCTGATTTAAATAAAAAATATGTCCAAGTGCACTCGTCACCTTTTGGTATTGACGTCGTCAGTGGTACCGATCGGAATGGTTTTAAGGGTTCCTTTCCTCAAAAGGAAAATAGGAACCCATATAGGATTACCTCGCTGACTATCTGTCTGTACGTGTGTCAAGACCTTTGTCTCTGGAACGCCTGGAGGTATCAAGTTGAAAATAATATCGTCTAAAGTCTGCCCCGTGGAGCTGTAAAAAATCCAAACATCTAATAAATCAACGCAATCAAAAGATATCGTTAAGAGGCCGTTTATTTTGTATATTTGACGAACTGCAAGAGAATCAAAACATATAGGGTACTTCGCGTTGACGTAAAATCATGAAATTTGGCAAGAGGCAATGTCTTCTAGCACAAGTAAAGAAAACTTTAAATTTGTACCAACAACAAAAAAAAAACAAACATACGATATTCCGTCTGTCAAAACCTTATTCTAAGGGATGCGTGAAGGTATCAAGTTGAAATTAATATCATATACTCAGTTCTGCAATCTCTTGGAGCTATGAAAAAATAAACCTTCTTAGCTTGTCTCCTGAGTGGGTCACAAATAAAACATCCGATTACCAGTGGAGAGTTGTGTTAGTCAACAACATGCGAGAAGTTCCAGACCGGCTAGTGTGTTGACAATTCGTGGTATCTTGGTGGGAAATTATGAAGTGGCTACTACTTAAAAAAAATACCAGGCTACTATTATTCCACTGTAGGGCAAAGACCTCTTCTCATAAAGATAAGGTGAAAGCATTAATCACTACGGTTAGCTCTTTTTTTATGACCATTCATATATTTTATATACTGGAAGATGTTTTAGTAATATTACGTAGGGTATAGGCGCAGGCTGACGGGATTGTGCCATGACCAGCTAGAAATTTCAGTACCAAGTGTTAATAAGGCCACGAGTCATAAGCTTTATTAATTAAAGTGATTGAGAGACAGAGAAGACTATAGACCTGAAAAAAATATTGATTTGTTTTTGTTAAACTCCTACACTATTACATCTCATAAAAAATTACACTGTCTAACCAGAGAATCACTTACAGCCAAAAATAAAACACAAGAAAAAAAAACCTACCCACAAATTGTGCAGTAACATTCGTACATACGATCCTGAGACCGTCCTAAGCTCCTTATATTTATGTAAGACACGGGTGAAGTTAAAATAAAAACGCTGACATATCTCTGAGGAGGCCACGTGTTGTCGTAATTGAGTTTCTCGCTCATATTCGCTGGGCTTTCGCTTGAACGATTTTTTCTCACGTGTACCGTGTGTTTCTCGTACGTTGTACCTATTTTGGTGGCGGGTTAGGGTATTTGTGCATGGAAGTGTAATATTTTGAATGTTGATTGGATATAACATCACGCTTGTATTCCACGAAGGGTTAGACACAGGTGCCTACATGGTCAAAATAATTGTGCACATCAAGTGCGCGTTTAACTCGCGCGTTTATCATCAATCATCATTATCAGTTTATTAATGTTCCAACTGCTGGTACACAGGCCTCGTATTTGTGAGAGAGGGAATGGA
Source organism: Orthosia gothica (assembly GCA_949775005.1). Taxonomy (NCBI): domain Eukaryota; kingdom Metazoa; phylum Arthropoda; class Insecta; order Lepidoptera; family Noctuidae; genus Orthosia; species Orthosia gothica. The sequence goes on from OX459048.1 coordinate 28,953,944, forward strand.
CCTTATTAATGGACCCACCACGTGGCCCCAGTTCGAATTGGTGGATGTCACATGTCTTCGATTTTTCAAAACATTAGCGAGAGAGAATGTCAGAGTGACAATGATGCTTATGCCTCAAGCAATTGGGGGCGAATCTAATGCCAACAAACGGGCATAGGTTCAGGCTCCACCGGTGTAATACTGAGAAATTTGCCTTGCTACCACTAGGCCAACGAGGCAATATGAACTAAATCGTCACAATTGGTAAACTAATTTTAATGTTTTGTTTCTTATTTCATTAACAAGCCAAAGTTTATATTTTCACAGAAACGTCAAAATTCTCTCTTATCTCTTTTATTACTGCAGTGGTACCTATGTCGAGTAAAAACCACTCAAAAGAAAATTCAATTAGAGGAGAACATCAAACAAAAAGCTAAGTTAAACACTAAAGTAAACTAAGCGCCTTTAAACATTTATTACGCTGCAGTGAATAGTGGACCTTAGCGACAATTTCTGAGAGAACGACACAAAAATAGAAACAATTTCATTTGTCTGTGATTGTGCCATTCCTACGCAGGACAATTTTATTTTCATTGTCCATCTGATAACAATCTTGAGTATTTTCTGTGAAAACCTTAAATAGACACAACTACAATAGTGTTTTAGAGGGCTATATTATCTCGTAGCTATCGGATTGTAGAACATCTAAGATGTCTGAATTATCCGTTTATCTTTTTATTGTGCTTTCTTCTTCTTAGCTAATCGATAGCAAATATAGTTGAGAGTTATGGCAAATCTTCTTTTAGCAAATGTCGAAGATAATTTTTCTTCCTTAAAGATACCATAGTTGTTGTGTTTTAGCATGGCATTAGCGGTCATTGAACCACCTAAATTGGATATTCCTTTTTTTTAAACAAGCCGTTTTTGTATTCTTCTCAGCAAACCATATCTATTTATTTATTTAATACTTTAAGCACACAAATATACAGAGGCGGACTTAATGCGTTAGGCATTTTCTACCAGTCAACCTTTGGGTGATGCAGAGATAAATAGTGGTAGGTGCAATCACGATATTGAATGGATTTTAATATATATACAACACATAAATATAAGCTAGAAATAATAAATAAATACAATATAATTTATACAATAAATAATAAATGAAATATAGGAATATACCTAAGCAATTAGCAAAAATAGACAATTAGCGCTGTGATGATACTGCTGCCAACCTCTTGCGAATGTGTTCTCCAACTTTAACTTTGAAGTTTAGTCGGTATATCATGGCGGTGCACAAAAAATAACTAGTCCGCCATCTTGGACCATCCGCCATATTAGTTTTAGAATGACGTCACTTCGTCAGTCGTCAGTTAATCATGCATTGTCATCCAAACTAAACGTGTATACAAAATTACATCCTAATTGGTGGAGGAGAACTGCTTTAAAATTTAGTTTCAAGATTTGACCCGAACACACTTTACATACATACATACATTGCAAGTTAATATAAAGCCAATTGATGACAGCAGGTGTGGTGAGGCAAAGAAGAGATTATGGCTCCTCAAACATCCTCTTCCGACTGACTGTGTTGAGCCTGCAGAAAATCTCCCTGCAGGCTACCAACTTCCAAGGCATACCTGAAAATCATTAACCACGCAGCCAAGTGCAGGCATAATAAGTTAAATCGTTCTTCTGAAGTAAACACATAACACAGCATCTTATTTAAACAACATAAGTCATACATACCGTTACACCTCGCTCCCACTCAAGTTGCTTTCATTTCGATTCATACAGTTATGACTAGAACTGCAACCGTATTAACCAATTTGTATGTACGAAGCATCCACTTATTTCCTTTAAAAGCACGTGGGTATTGAATGTATAGTTCAAAGTCGTTTTTTAACATCATTGACAAGTTTTTTAACACTTATAATAAGTGTTGGAAAAAAGACATAACGTTCCATTTTTATGATGTTTACTTTTATATCGCAACCATGTGTTTGCAACGTAGAATATGTCTTGCATAGGTAAATAGTGACTATGATGATTGTTCTGAATACATACACATATATAAACTTACGCCTTTATCCCGTGGTGGTAGGCAAGTTAGGCTTGAAAGTAATGAAATTAATTTGGTAACTACTGTTCGATCTTTAAAAGGTCATCAGGACAGACTGGATACAGAAATTATTTCTGAGCTGTTGCATATACAGCAATTGACTGCGATGTTTGAGTTGATTAAAATACCTATTGTAATAATTTCAGTTAACACTCTTAGGCTTTATTTACATTGCTGCGAAATGGAATGGAAGCGAATTTTTGCAACGAAATTGTACATAAGTCAATTGTTTAACGTACAAACTAACTACGAGCCAAAAAAGAGATTGTACGTCTTTCGGGGCATCCTCGCGCATTCTCGAGAATGCCCGTAACTACCGTCCCGTAGCTACGGGAATAGCAAGTAAATTGAGCCTTAGGCTCGGCGCAAACGGGCCACCGATCACAGCCACCGGTGGCTGTCGCGCGCCACCGCCACATTTGCAACAGTGACTGAAGTGCGCGACAGCCACCGGTGTTCGGAAACCACCATGTTTCTATTGCTTTAAAGATCAGAATGTGAATCCCAAATAGCTGGACGAAATTGGATTTCCGATATGAAAGTATCGATATCCATTGAGGCATCGTCGTGCTCCATGGTGACGCGTGCAATGCGTAGGATGCCTAACGTCTTACTGCGCGGGTATTGAATAGCGCAACAGTGCAGTGGCGGGTGTTGGCGTCTTAATAAGTAGTAATAAGTGGCGAGTCGTGAACACTGCTGTAGCGAGTGGCCGCCACCGTCTACACGTGTGCGGTGCGTCTATACAAAATATATGGCAAAGTGTGTTAAGTCGCTGTCGCTGGCCACCGGTGGCAGTGGTCAGTGGCCCGTTTGCGCCGAGCCATAATCTTCATGATTTTAAATCAGCTCAACTGTCCATATTTCCGAATCGGATTAAAACAATGGTAATTTCTATTGTGTCTGGAAATTGACACTTTGAGGGATAAGATAATATTATGCCTGTATTCCCCGAAGGGTTGTGCAGAGGTGCACATATAGTACACCCACATTTCAACAGTTATGTTCAAGTCCCATAATATAATAGAGTGTGAACCTATTGTCATTAACCAAGCACAAATCTAAAGTCCAGGCTGGTACCAAGTAATTTCAGATGAAAAAAAAGTTAATTAAAAACAACAAAAATCCTTACTGTTTAAGAAGCGAACTAAAAAGACGTAAACAAGAAGAAAATAATGCTGTGCAGTTGGATGCATATCACATGCATTGCACATTCAAATTAATCCACTGATGTCCCTAACTACGTAGAGGCTATCGACAGCTCTCGCGTTCAGCCGATAGCTTGCAATTACAACGTTTCTGATAATGACTAAAGTCAAAGTTAATGCCTCTGAAGACCCCTTCGCAAATCTATCTACGTCATATTCGCGAGCTGGCTGACCAAAACCAGATGTGTCTGTATGTATTTTCTTCTTGTTTACGTCTTTTTAGTTCGCTTCTTAAGCAGTCGGGTCTTTTTATTTTTTTATTAACCCTTTTTTATTTGTATCGGAAGTTTTTTTTTTTTTCGAATTAGGTACATTTAATCATAAAAACGTTTTATATGTTTTAAATCACCTCTTAAAAACCCTTTATTTTGTTACCACACAAGATGCGTCAGGAAGAAAAAAAATATTGGGCCTCCACAATATGGTGCCCAAAAGCCGCCATTTTTCTATTTTCCAATTTTAATGAAGCCAGTGATATTCGCAAGGTAAGGACGAATCGATTGGCGTAAGAATCATCAAAATCGGCCAACGCGTTTAGTCTTTAGAAAGTTCACATCCCAAAAATTTTGTCGCATAAATTCATTTGCCAAATTATTACTTAGCAAAAAATATATTCACAAAAAATTGTAACGCTAACCTAATGTTTGGGAAATGAACGTTTACCCTCTTACTAATAAACACGGCATAAAGTTATACCAGGAATAACAAAGGAATACCCATATATTTTCATAGGTTTATGCCTGGTATAACTTTATTCTGCGTTTATTAGTAAGAGGGTAAAACTATAACTTGTTCACCAACTAGTACTTTTAACATTTTTTATTTAGTCAAATATTTCAGTTGGAATAACAGTTTTTACGCAAAATCAAATAAGCCAAATATTTATTTTTTATTTAATGTAGTCGTTCCTGGCACTCGCCGGCAGTTGCCACGGCACCGCTCACTTTGCTCGCTCAGCTCGTGCCTAGGAGGTCACAGTTTTAACCTAACCTTACCATTTTTTTTTAAATAAGTAATTATCCTAATCTAAATAGTTCAGTTCCGGGTAACCTACTAAAAACAATCTCTTTTTTCTATTAATGCAAGTCGTTTTTGGCACTCGCCAGTCGCTTTCGCGGCACCGCTCGCTTCGCTCGCTCGGCTCGTGCGTAGGAGGTCACAGTTTTAACCTAACCTAACCTAACCATTTTTTTAATAATTAACCTACTCTAACTACTTCCATAAATAAACTAATATCAAGTAACCATAAATTTGACTTGTTTCAGACAAATAGAAAGAATTAATCGAATTCTGCAACACAAGTCTAAATACTCCGAAATAAAATTGCTAATGTATATTGCAAAAAAAATAAAAAAAAATGTTAAATATTTTGCATTAAACATATGATTATGTTGAGTCCCTTGGTGTAGTGCGTGCCTTGGGTAGGGAAAGTAATTGAAAGTCACGGAATAGAAGTTACACAGTAGTTTATTGTCCTCACTCAAAACCGACACATTTAAGTTGTAGCCTCTAAATCTATATACATGTTATTACTACCGCTGTTCGTTAGGGACTGCGCTCCCGCACACAATGTATCCAGTTGTCGACTATACATTTTGTCGCGTCAGCCCCCACAATATTCCCCCCTTTTAAGAAAAAAATAGTAATAATACAAATAACAAAAAAAAAATCTATCTGAACATCAAAGTTTCATCATTTTTGATACATCATTTCTTATAATTTAAACAATGTCTTTATCGTTGCCAGAACGCTCAAGTAAGGAACAAACAAGGCGTCAGCACATTGCTCGCTCGTCACTTGATCGCTTTTATTACCTAGCTATTCGACATACAATAACAAAGTGTTGTGAAACTGAATCTAAAAATAAATGTCTAATAACGAAACATTGTTTTACTTAATTACTTACAATTGCCTCTCTTTTGGGGTTATACAACTATAATATGAGACAGACATTATCTTACTCTTAATATATCTTAATTTAAATTCACACGTTGGACACTATCACGAAAATCATAAGTAACTCACTGGATTTTGGTACTCAATAATGCACCGTAACAGGTTGAGCGTCTGACTGAGCTGCTGTTTTAGCTAGCTGAGTTCCGCGCCCTTCTTCCATACTTAACACTACTTGCTCGATCATTTTTCCTTGCATTTTTCTTCCCCAAAACCGGCAGGAAATATATAAACAAACTGCACTTATCATAACTACCATGACTATGGTTATTAAACTGTAATATTCTAATTTCCTCTCTAACTCGGCTTGGGCCTGGTTGCCTGCTCCATTCTGAGCGATAATTACTTCAGCGTTTTTAGACTGTTCCTTGCCCATGTTCGCGAAAATAGGCATATGCTAATCGAAACACAAAATGAGTTAGAATGATGTCCAACGTTTGAATTTTCTTAAAACTAGGTTTTAGAAAAACGCACGGGTGGCTTAACCGCTCTGCCGCTACGTGTGGTATAAGTAACAAACTTACTACCTATGCTATCCCTACTGCTAATGTCTTGTTTTTCACAGGTTTTATTATCCTCAGCCAGTTTAATTTGTTCTGACTGCTCTAACATATAGGCTGGTTTTAACCTCTCTATTGAAATATTTACTTGCCTTCTGGGGAGTTGTACCCTGAAAACCTTGTTATCCCTATGTATGACGCTGTAAGGGCCATCATACGTTGGTATTAAGGGTTTCTTAACTGCATCGTTTCTAATGAATACATGAGTGCAACTGCTTAGATCTTTGTGAATGAACAGTTTCCGCGAATCGCTTGCGCTTCGTGACTTGGGACGGAGATTGTTTATAGTTTCTCGCAATCTCTCTACGTAAGTATAATCATCACCGTTGTACCTTGGACTTACCTCACTGTAAAATTCGCCTGGTAAGCGCAATGTCTGACCTAGAACTAACTCGGCTGCGCTAAGGCCTGTGTCACATCGACTGGCTGCTCGCAAACCGAACAAAACGGTGGGTAACTCGTCGTCCCATGACATGTTGTCCGATAACCTACTTGACAAAGCTACCTTTAAAGAACGATGCCATCTCTCTATCTTTCCGTTACTTTGGGGATGGTATGGTGTGGTTCGGATCCTCTGGACTCCTAGTAATTTTAACAGATTAGCAAAAAGTTGACTCTCAAACTGTCTACCTTGATCGCTGGTCAGTCTACTTGGACAACCAAACCTGCATATCCAGTTTTCGTATACGGCTTTCGCTATTGTTTCTGCAGGAAAGTCTCCTTCCTGTGCCGTTGCTAATTCTTCGTAATCTATGACGGTTGGGCAACCGATGGTTTCGATACGTGACAACGCGTCTGCTACCGGATTATCGGTGCCGCTGACATGCTGTATATTGCTAGTATATTCGCTAATGTACAGCAGTTGCCTAATTCGTCTAGGAGTTTCTTTGGCTGAACTTACCTTTGAAAGTGCGTATGTTAGAGGTTTGTGATCAGTATGAATGGTTAAATCTCGACCCTCTATCATGTCTTTAAAGTGCATGATAGACATGTATATGGCGAGTAACTCCCTATCGTATGTGCTGTAATTTTTTTGTGTGTCTGACAGCTTTTTGGAAAAATAACCAAGTGGTTGCCAGGTATCATCAACCCTCTGTTGCAGTACGGCGCCTACGCAGGTATTGGAGGCGTCGGTCATCAACGATAACGGAGCTTCAGCGACAGGATGAGATAATGTTACGGCGCTTTGTAGGCTTACCTTACATTTCTCGTACGCAGATTCCGCTTTGGCGTCCCATTCTATTTTAGTTTTATCCTTCTTTTTTGAGTTGTGCAGAAAACTATTGAGATACATATGACATTCTGCTGCTTTGGGTAAATGTGACCTATAGAAATTTACCATTCCAAGGAAACGTCTCAGCTCCTCGACTGTCTCTGGTCGCGGATAATCAATGATAGCCTTTACCTTCTCGGGTAGGGGACTGATCCCTGCTGGTGTAACCTTGTAGCCTAAAAAATCAATTTCATTCAATCCGAAAGAACTTTTTCCGAGATTTATGGTCAACCCAATACTGTGGAATCGTTCGAATACCTTCCTGACATGTTCTCTATGTATGACGTCATCTTTTGACGCTATGATGACATCATCAATATAACAGGACAGTGATGACTCATATTCATTACCTATTTTCTCTCCGATGTTCTCGATTGCTTTCAGTACCGTATTGTCCATAAACCTCTGGAAAGTCTGTGCTGCGTTCCTAAGACCGAAGGTCATGCGTGGAAATTCATACAAACCAAAAGGTGTCGTGATAGCGGTTTTTTCCACGTCTTCCGGTGCGACTTCGATAAAGTGATATGCCCTATTTATATCGAGATGAGTATAAACTGTTTTACCTGTCAATCCGTAAGTGAAATTTTGCAGTCTGGGTATCGGGTATCTGTCGGGTTTTGTTACCGCGTTCAGTCGCCGATAGTCTCCGCAAGGTCGTATATTTCCGTGTCCTTCTTCTGCACAACATGTAAGGGACTGGCCCACTGACTTCTAGATGGTCTACAGATTCCTAGTTCCTGCATATAGCGAAATTCGTCTTTAACTTTTTGATACTTACCTGGTGGGAGTGGTCTCGGCTTCGCGTACAGTGGTGGTCCAGTTGTATCGATGTGGTGCTTAACAGAATGCATTGGTAATGCTTCTTTAAATGATACGGGCTTAGTTATATCAGAAAATTCCTCCAACAAGTCACGAAACGGATGCGTTTGCTGTATGCTTTTGATTGTTGACTCATTGTACTTTACAATAGTGCCTACAGTATATAAATAAGTAACTGAATCTACTAGCTTCCTATTATGTAAGTCTACTAACAGTCGGTGCGTCTTTAAAAAATCTGCACCTATTATTGGTTTAACTACGTCACAAATTATAAACGGCCATTTAAAACTACGCCTTAAACCTAAGTTAAGTTCTAATGTTAAAACGCCAAACGTTTTAATTTCGGTGCCGTTGGCAGCAAAAAGCTTATAATTACATTCATGGTCACGTTTTCTAGAGCTAACTTTGGTGACTGGTATCACCGATACATTGGCACCTGTATCAATAAGAAAATCCATACCATTTTTGGAATCCGTTACACACAAGCGATGGTTTTCGTTGACGTTGATGCATGCTACCACCGCCTCGGGCTGCACCCTCTTCAGTTTTCCTGTTTGTTCAACTTCGCCCAGTTACATGGTGACTCGCATCGCCGTGCTGACTCGCGGTACCGGAAGTGGTATCGGCACAACCAGTCCGGATTGTGCCTTGTCCGCTGCGGTGTTCGGGACCTCTGACGAGAACGGGAACGATTATGTCTCCATCGTCCTCTACCACTTTGTTGTTGGCGCTGACCGATGCTGTTTACCTCGTTGCGCAGTGTCTTGAGCTCCAATGACATGTTCCTGAGCTGGTTCAGTAGCTCCATGTTTATATCTACCGTAGCTGAAGTTGGTGCTGATCTATGGGCATGTGTCGCATCTACTGCGGAAAGCTCTCCGTTACTTAGATTGACCGCGCCATTGTCGCACTATTCTCGGACACTTATTATATTTTGCACTTCCGTTCCCTACTCAAGGCTACGTCGAGCGTCGGGGTCACCAATGTTGAGTCCCTGGTGTGTGTAGTGTGTGCCTTGGGTAGGGAAAGTAATTGAAAGTCACGGAATAGAAGTTACACAGTAGTTTATTGTCCTCACTCAAAACCGACACATTTAAGTTGTAGCCTCTAAATCTATATACATGTTATTACTACCGCTGTTCGTTAGGGACTGCGCTCCCGCACACAATGTATCCAGTTGTCGACTATACATTTTGTCGCGTCAGCCCCCACAATTATATTAAAATAAAATTGCATTTTTTAATTATATAATTCCCAAAAAATCTTATTTTTGCCTTAATATTTTTTGTCTTAACAAATCATTTCACCAAACGTTTATTGTCTGAAGATTGTTTGCTGTAATAAATCATTTGATGAAAGACGAAATGCCATAATGACATTATACTTGGTAATATTTTGCCAAGTAAAAATTTGACCAAATAAAAATATGCGTACTAAAATCATTCGAAATACTGCAATGGTATAAAAAAAGGTTTCTAAAATTTGTTTGGGCAATGAAATTTTGTCAAAATCTTTTCGGCAAAACGGCAGGATCCCGATAAACTCATTACCCTCCTTCGGCAGTCGGGTAAAATTCAATAACAATTTTCCAGACCCGGGAATCGGATCTAGGACCTCGTGCTCAGCAATGGTGATTGTGACCATTGGATCAACGAGGCAGGTTTTTATAAAAAATTATCTTCAAACAACCTTTTTCTGTAAATCTTGCTAAAAACGCGCCGAAAGTACAGCCTAAAAATAGAATTAGCGCTAAAGCAATGTCTTCGCTAAAACGCCCGTCGTTTAACTCAATTTCTGTCTAAAAAAGACACTTAACTCGTTTTTTGTTTGTGTTTTTTTTCCTGTACAAAATTCCTGTCTAGTTCTCGAGTAAGTTGGCGCAATTCCAAATGTATTCAAGTCCCGGGACTATAACTGTGATACTATTTAAAAGGGAGCGGTTCGGGATCTTTTTTTATATATTTTTTTAACATTTGTTTGTTGATATCTTTTAATTTGGGATAATAATTTTGATTTTTAGATATGTTTCTATCATGCTAATAATATCATAAACGTGCAAGTTTAAATGCGTAAAATAGCTTCTGCTCGAGGCTTCGCCCACGTGAAAGTATTTTATTATCTCAAGGGACTATACCGAGCTTATCGGTATAAAAAGTATCCTGTGTTAATATAGGGTATAAACTATCAGAGTGCAAAATTTCATCCAATCCGTGAGAATACCAACATAACAACAAAATAACATTAATATTTTTGTGGCATGTGAAAGTCTCGATGTTTGAATATTTGTTAATCAATAATACCTCAACGTCGGGACAGATTTATGTAGGAACATGACTGCGTAGTAGTATAACTGACTTGGGTTACGACATTTAATACTTTTTCATCTCAGTACATTCCTAAAGTGCAACAGAGCCCTCTCCATTGCTTTGGGAATGCTATGTTCGGAGTTTCCTGCCATGATCGAATCAGAAATAAAGACAACCGCAAAAGAACCAGTGTTACCGACGTAGCCCGAAGGATTTGTCAAGCTTAAGTGGCAGTGGGTAGGGCAAATAGTTCGCGGAACGTATGTTCGTTGGGACCGAAAAGTTCTAAGGTGCTCGTACCGGAAGACGCAGCAATAGACGGCCCTCTAGGTGGAGCGACGACCTTGGATGAGAGACGCACAGAACCCATCAGTATGGGGAGGCTTGTGTCACAGTATAAATATGGAAAAAAGAGTATGCTATGATATCTCGTCGATGCGCACGTTTGTGCGAGTGTGCCCTTTCGAGCGTTTTCCGTACTGTTTGTCCATATTTATACTATGCTTATGTTCACCAGTTGACGTATTTTGGCTGAAATGATGATGATGGGTACATTCCCATAGGATAATTTTCTATGTTCACGAATGCGAGACTGTAAGCAAAAGCAAGTTTCATGATTATTACAAAGTTTGCCAAAGTTTAAAATACCTTCTGGCTGAAGAGGCAAGAGGTAACGACCAGACTTTTGGGTCCTCATTAGGAGTACCTTACTACTTGTCCCTCCGGCCTTATTTGCAAAGTTTTTAACTTTTCCACAATCGGATTGGTAGTTCAATTATACTGATAAGGCACCAAACAAAAAGTGTAAGAGTTTTACTTAGAAACTACAATTATTATCACAGAAAGTCTTTAAAATTCTATTTGAAATAACATTACGTGATAAAAAAAGGCGAGAGTTTATGTATGTATGTATGTATGTATTATGTGATAACATTAGAAATTTAAACCTTCGTTTTACAGCCCATTCAACCAATTTTGATTTCTATTGCTTTGGTAATATGACTAATGGAGCTGTAATAAACAGTTGGTAATGCTAACACGCTTATACTTTTTATACCCTCATTAAGTTTAAGAAATAGAACTCAACATTGCTTAAATGGATTGTAGAAAGAGATCGTTTTTCTTATTTTATTTCAAATTGAGTTTATCTATGTTTCAGGGGGTTGCCCATAAACAAGCAATGTAAGGGACAGATGTATATCACTTGTATACATCTGTCCCTTACGCACAGTCAAAATAAATTAATATAAAAAAAAAAAAAATTACACTTTGAAATACATGTTACAATAAAGTCATAATAAAATAGCACACAAATTTGTTGTCACAAATCAGATCCCAACCCCCAAACTAGGCCTGGACCTGTATTTTGGGAGTCAGCGTTCAGCCATGGGTTCTATTTTCAATCTGAGAAATTGTGGTGCAGTGTCGCTACATAGTTAACAGCCAAGGTTATTGCCATTTGGTAACACACATAGGTAAAACAATTTGCGTATTGTGCATATGTAGGCATTAAAATAATAAAAAGAAAGTAATAAATCTAAAATTTATGTTTTCTTGTATGGCTGTGTACAAGTGTGCCTGTGGTGGGCGTGGGTTGTGTGTGTGCATATGGGAGTGAGTGAGTGACTGGGTAGGTACGCAACTTTAAATGTGTGTAAAGACGGGATAAAAGTAAGAATGGATGACAGTGTGTATGGATTTTAGATTAAATTAAATTATGCATGTAAATAAACATTCGGTCTCCTGATAGTCTATCTTTTGGAGCCAGTCTGCTACTTCCTTTTTTGTTTCCTGCCGACACATTATAGCTGTGTTTAGGTTTTAAAATAATCTTATTCTAAGAGCTTATGATGCTATGGCTATGGTGGTGTTTGCACTTTTTCTCAAATAGCTACCTTTAAAACAAACACACATAAACACACACAGACAGTGTTTTGTTTTCAGTTTTCTGGAATTATCATCATTTGCCTCGCACTACATTTACAAAGTATTTTGGGACCGGCTTTTACATAGTAACTGGTTATCTGACCTACACAACCCGCTACTGGGCAACACGGTACCCCATTGACAAAACAATTTGTTAGGGTTTCGGGCTTCTGATTATCTATAACGACTGTCTAAGAGCGTATAGACGTAGAAAGCGGGTTGCAGGCACCGACCTGCCAGCGCTTGTCAGTGCTGGTCCACGCAGGTAGTCGGCGCAGGCTGCCTCTTTACTGTGTGGCGAACCAGCGCCGACAAGTGCCGAACATCACCGATGAGTTCCGATCCGCTCCGATCAGCGCTGGTAGGTCGTAGGCGAATTTTTTGTTGTATTTACAAGGCGTATTTTGTAAAAAAAGGATATTGACTATTTGATTGGTCTAGTATTTAGTAAACCACCTGTGTGGGAGAAAATTGATAAAAACATAACCCTTTCCTTTCAGGCAGAACAAGAACGTAGTTAATAAATGTTGTAGAGAAATAAGTGCCCAGATATATGAAGACGGTGAGTTTATTTATTGGTCTTAAGGTACTTCTTGGCATCATCCATAAAAATAGCCCCATCTCAATTTTAATAAAATATCAAAGCAGAAACCTTTACTTCGAAAGAGAATTCTTATTCCTTCATTTTCTCATAGTTCTGGTGATCGCGAAGGCTTCTGCTGAGCATGTGATCCCCGGTTCGATTCCTGGGTCGGGCAAAGTGTTGTTGGGTTTTTCCATCTAGAATTTCTCAGTAGCTGCCTGGAGTCTGTATTTGTGATGGTGATGGCAACAGACTCAGCCCCCATTACAAGGGTTGGCAAAATTCGGGTGAACTATAGCTGCACTTCTGCTTAACCCCTCAAAGAATACAGACATGATATCATTTTCACAAACATTTTCAAAAAATATTATATAAGATTCGCCATTTAACTCACTAACGAAGTAAAACATTTCAAGATCGCCCAGCAATTAACCCTTGAGGCTTGTTTTTACAAAACTGCGAAGCTTTTTAGCGTTTAACGTCCTCGAAATTATTTTTCGCCCGTAAATTAGATTCGGTTTCTTTACAAAAACTTTCAAAACATGTTTGTTGATGGCCAAATGGTGCATTAAGTAACTTGATAATAGCAGTTTTTTCTGTAAATAGAAAGGTATTTAATTTTAAGTATTTTTGTTGGAGATTAATTCAAGGTCAAAATCCGTCCGCAATAGGATAATAATGCTGAAGATAAAATCGTGTGCGGTCGCGGATCGCCGAGAGAAAGAAAAAAAGTGAGTTTATAGCCCTGCTCATGGAAAGATGCTATACTATACATCATCATTATCATTTTAGACGAAAGACGTCCACTGCTGAACATAGGCCTTCCTCAAGCGTCGCCACACAGATTGGTCCAGTGCGTCTCGTATCCAGTGGATTCCGGCAGTCTTAACAAGGTCGTCGGTCCACCTAGAGGGAGGCGTTCCAACGTTTCGTCTTCCTGTTTGCGGTCGCCACTCCAGAACTTTTCGGCCCCATCGACCATCCGATCTGCGAGTATTGTACCCTGCCCACTCCCACTTCAGTTTGGTAATTCTTCGGGCTATGTCAGTGACCCTGGTTCCCCTGCCGATATTCTCATTTCTGATTAGATCACGCAGTGAAACTACGAGCATAGCCTCTTTTTATAGCCCTTTGGGTGACTTGATTATACCATCATCGCTTACCATCAGGTGAGATAGTGGTCAAGCGCGAGCCTATAATATATATAAAAAAAAAAAAAAAAAACCATACATATGTAGCAGTCAGAGGGTTTACTACGAGTAGGTACTTGGATGTGACATGTGAAATCAAACTCAAACTGTTCATTACTTTTATAATGTAAGAAAACTGTTCTAAACACTAGATACAATTTTACAACAATGTCTGTATATGACTTTGAGCACTCTATTTTAACCAAAGATTACTATTATATACTGGGTAACCAAGCGTCTCAGGCGACGACCATCGACCGAATGTGTCCTCAAGCCACAGCTAGTAACACTCAACCAACTAACGAGTGTTTACTATAAAAATTATCGCCTCCATGGCAGCCCTTGGGAATTATTAAGACATATAGGTATTTATATAAAATAAAAAACCCTAACAAATAACCAAATTGCGTAATAAGATCATTCGCTTTTATTTAAAACAAGCCATTATTAGTTAAACATGATCAAAACCTAACAATCGTCCGTCCTGACATCGTGTGCGTCCCTGCACACGACTCCAGGTGGAAACCTAACAATCGGGTTCCTGGCTAGTCGTTCGAGCTTATACTTTAATAACTTTTACAAACTAACAACATACAAACATAGTAGTGTCAAAGTCATAGTCAAAACTTTTATCTTATGAACTTCAATAAACTTTAATTTAAAGTTAAAAGTAATGATATTGATTCTACTGTCCATTCGGAAAGGTAGATTGTAATGGAGAAGAACGGACAAGAAACTCCATACTTACTCTTTTAAAAAAAATGTTTTACAATATTTTGAGGACAATGCACCTCGAGCTTATTACAATATCATTTATTTATGATTCGTTTATCCTCGCAATGGAACGCCGTGGGGCTATGACACCAATGGAGAACAAACTTATCATTATTATTTATACAAATCAACAAAGTAGTGAACACAAAATAGCATTGTTGAACTTTTAGCAATAATACAATTCGAGACAGTATATACTTCTTACTATTAATTCTTAACTATCTCACGACACCAACAAGAGCCCACGATTTACGCTCAAGTCGATAGCCGAAAGGAAACTGTAAACCATCTCACGACACCAACAAGAGCCCACGATTTACGCTCAAGTCGATAGCCGAAAGGAAACTGTAAACCATCTCACGACACCAACAAGAGCCCACGATTTACGCTCAAGTCGATAGCCGAAAGGAAACTGTAAACCATCTCACGACACCAACAAGAGCCCACGATTTACGCTCAAGTCGATAGCCGAAAGGAAACTGTAAACCATCTCACGACACCAACAAGAGCCCACGATTTACGCTCAAGTCGATAGCCGAAAGGAAACTGTAAACCATCTCACGACACCAACAAGAGCCCACGATTTACGCTCAAGTCGATAGCCGAAAGGAAACTGTAAACCATCTCACGACACCAACAAGAGCCCACAATTTACGCTCAAGTCGATAGCCGAAAGGAAACTGTAAACCATCTCACGACACCAACAAGAGCCCACGATTTACGCTCAAGTCGATAGCCGAAAGGAAACTGTAAACCATCTCACGACACCAACAAGAGCCCACGATTTACGCTCAAGTCAATAGCCGAAAGGAATTTTCTCTCAACCGGGCAGCAGGCATCCCTCACGCCATCAGTTCGGAGGTCCCTGACTCTCACCCAGCAGCATCTCTAGCGACACCAGCAAGAGCCCACGGTTTACGCTCAAGCCGATAGCCGAAAGCACTCTCTTAGCCAGGATGCCTTGCGTCCTGACCTGTAACAACAACAAATAATATTCTGTACATAACAGTTTCTAAATTTCGGGTCAACCCAACAAGAAGGGTATAATTAGTATAATAAAGGCTTCACATAACCATTAGTTTCCCAGGATCTAGAAACACATCTAATCACATCATTCTCTGTAGGTTAAGCTGTTAAGTAGGCATTCTGAACCCATACCAAAATGTATTTACTTTAAATCTTCGACAAAGAGTATTCTACCCAATATTTGACAGAATATTATTTAAAACTATTATTTGTTTTAAATCTCACTTTTTAACAGTTACTACTAGAAACTTTTGGGGTATAATAAACTGGCATTCTTACGATTTCTTGCAAAAATCTCTTGCTACATAGGTGGTAAACGGTACAATAGGACCACTGCTTACATGAATCAACGGTTTCATACGCTCCACAACTACTGTTGTTTGGCGTCTGCTGTCTGTATTGATTGGTGCGGTATCATTGTTAAAACGTACCATTCCATGACTAGAATCTTGCTAGCATATTCCTGGTTCTTAAGCGTATTTTACTACTGACCTGACATTCTAATATAATTAAGTATAATTTTGCTTATAGATAATATATATTCTTATTCACCAAACTTGATATCAATTTAGTAAGATGGCGAAAATTTGTTCACCCATCTTGCTTTACTAAAATACAACTACTTGTTGTTTCATCATTTGACATTTTTCTTTTGGTTATTTTATTAGAAATAGTTCTTATCTTTTGTAATAATACATGTTTCTATGATTCTTTCTATAAGCAAACAATTATGTAAAAACATGACCTACTACTATTGACCCTATGGTCAAAATTGCAATACCATAGGAAATGACAGTTTGACATAAATTGTATATCAAGAGAACTTTAACATTTTTAAGTTTGTTATGCACAAATTAGGTTGACTGTACTTTTTGGACTATCTAAATCTAATATTTAAAGAGATTACTTTATTAGTCGTGGTGGCCCAATGGTTAAGACATCGTCTCTCGAGCTGGAACGTCGTGAGTTCCAATCCCGAAAAGTGTCGATGTTACTTCAGTCAGTCAGTTCCAAATACTTGAAGAGAATTGTTAGTCACATGACCTACCACTAAATTGACATTAACAATCTTTACATTGACAGCCATGTCGCACTATCCCAGATCCCTTCATAACCTTGGGGATATTATCGTGAGATACACCTAGCTCTCTAGTACAAAACAACTCACACTACTGTTTTATTTGTAGGTAATAATTATTATCCATATACCGATTAGAAACAGGTCCTATTACTTATTATCACCACACGGCACGTCTTTGTTGTATAATCGTTTAGCTGCAGCTTTTGTACCGCATCACTGCTGTTTGTTACTCTATTAACTATTTTACTGTAGCTCTTTTCTGATGCACAACCAATCTTATTACAACGTGTGCACTTCACAGCAGCTTAGTGCTGTGTGAAAAATGAGGCGCCTACTACTATCTTGTATTTCGCTTTGATAAATAAGACGTTATTTTACCTAATAAAACACCTCGTTACGCATTGCTCTCTGCTAATCATATTTTTTAAGTTCTAGGCGTAGTTTAGTTCGCACGGAAACGCGTTCAATAACTTCTCTTGCCATTTTTGCCTAATAAATAGAATAGCACCTACTTAAACTATTGTGCCACATCGTGGACAGCCCTTGTTATTTTTAGTTAGCAAAATTAATGGTGATACTTTCATCCCAACTGTATACCGAATCGCACGCATTCAACTTACGCACGAAAATATGTAACCAAACGTCTATTCGATGGTTTTTGGACGAAGAATCAAATTTGATAATATTTCTGTAGTGATTTTGCTGCGCTTTGGATCACGGGTGGCAAAGCTAGACCGTTCCTAAAGTTCTTAATGCTATCAAATAAAAAGAAGGACTACGTGACCTGTCAATCCATGTTTCGCGGTCGCGTGCCGCTGTCCGCGCCTCGCGCTTTCCTCTTCACGTGGCTCGTTGTCTCGTCTTCACACGGAGACGATGCGATGGCGGCTGACCACTCGTGGCTCGTTGCCACGACGCGACGCTTCCGCAGGTCTTCGGCGGCGCCAGCACAGTCGTCTCGGCGACGCGCTGACGTTGAGCTGCTGCATCAACGCCTGGCCGTCCGTAGCTCGTTGCCACGACGCGACGCTTGCGCAGGTCTTCGGCGGCGCCAGCACAGTCGTCTCGGTGACGCGCTGACGTTGAGCTGCTGCATCAACGCCTGGCCGTCCGTAGCTCGTGGCCACGACGCAATGCTTCCGCAGGTTTTCGGCGGCGCCAGCACAGTCGTCTCGGCGACGCGCTGACGTTGACCTGCTGCATCAACGCCTGGCCGTCCGTAGCTCGTTGCCACGATGCCATGTGTTGTGCAGGTCTTCGGCGGCGCGCACACGTTCACGCTCTCGCCGTACCTCGTTGTCTGCTTCTGGGCTTCATCGCCGCAGCTGAGTTCCGCGCCGCTTGGCAGAGTGGGCCGTAGCCCGGAGATTTCGGCATAGTCTGAAATCTCGTGGCAAAAAGAACTTTAGAGCCGTAGATTATTAAATTCTAAGCCTATTAAGAAGTATTTTTGGGAAGACAATTAATTAGCATCCGTCCAACCCTTTTTCAAGTCAATCACATGTATAAATGTGAACGGTTAAGCTTATGTAATTGTCTAGACATTACGTTAATCATATTATCATCAGTTAAGCATGATTATCATTTTCTTTGTTAAAGTTAATTCACGGTCAACATATTATATTAGACAAACAAGCTTTGACACTTAATTTGTCCTGTTCTAAAAATAAACAAAGGGACCTTGGTTCTAAGTGTAAACACTTGAGTCCCATGCGAAGAATGCGGTATCAAGTGTTTCGCTTGGGGTACCGGGTGACGCCCCGCTTGATAAGCACCATCAAAACCCAATCGGGCTAAATTCTGAGAGATCTATATAGACCAATTACGACACAGTTTTCTTTGTTGATTATTATTAGATAACCTTACAACGTCTCTGGCGTCTTATTGATAAAATGCTAAGTAATGACTAGGAATCGAACCCATGACACATAAACCGACAATTGTTTAAGGTGTGAACAAATTTAGATTTAAACGTGCTTACGCTGTAAAAACTTTTGACTATAAACTCACAAAACTAAACAGTAATAGGAAAAATGTGATAGACCAGCCAAACTTGATTTCAAAACATTAACGTTCAACATGATGATACATGATGCTGGCAAAATGCAAAAACAAGAATGCAATGGTACTTAATTGTTTAAGTCAATGTATCATCTTAAGAAGACTATGGTCTCACGGATCTGGTTATATTGTAAAGATCCGTGACTGACCAACATCAATAATTATGATCACATCAATCAAATTATAATTATAATTTGGGCGTGTACTTACGTTTTGGTTGTTCTTTTCACTTCTGAGATGTAGCAGTCAGAGGGTTTACTACGAGTAGGTACTTGGATGTGACATGTGAAATCAAACTCAAACTGTTCATTACTTTTATAATGTAAGAAAACTGTTCTAAACACTAGATACAATTTTACAACAATGTCTGTATATGACTTTGAGCACTCTATTTTAACCAAAGATTACTATTATATACTGGGTAACCAAGCGTCTCAGGCGACGACCATCGACCGAATGTGTCCTCAAGCCACAGCTAGTAACACTCAACCAACTAACGAGTGTTTACTATAAAAATTATCGCCTCCATGGCAGCCCTTGGGAATTATTAAGACATATAGGTATTTATATAAAATAAAAAACCCTAACAAATAACCAAATTGCGTAATAAGATCATTCGCTTTTATTTAAAACAAGCCATTATTAGTTAAACATGATCAAAACCTAACACATAATATGTGACGTTACATTTTCTCCTGAATCACATCTACCGCAAGCAATTTTAAGGAACTCTGTTCCAAAAATTTTTAACTGCGAACTATCACAAGGTCAAAGATACCAGCAGAAGTCACCAACATAGCTTGTAGCATCAGCAAACTGAAATGACAGTGGGCTGGCTATATTCGTCGAAGGTTGATAGTCAGTAAAGCAGACTGGTCTTAGACGTTACAAGGCTTTTCAGTCTTAGATTGTTGGACCTTAAGAAGGCAACTGGCATAGACTGGATGCGGAAGATAGAAAAATGTGTATTGTGGTGCAGCTTGGAAAAAACCTTCGTCCAGTTGTAGACTGGGGTAGGCTGAGTTGATGATCAAA
This sequence comes from Orthosia gothica, assembly GCA_949775005.1. NCBI lineage: Eukaryota > Metazoa > Arthropoda > Insecta > Lepidoptera > Noctuidae > Orthosia > Orthosia gothica. The sequence continues at coordinate 28,973,837 of OX459048.1, forward strand.
ATAATACCAGCCTTTTAGAAAGAAAGAAAAATATGTATTTGTTTATTGATAAGCAAAAACACAAAAAAAAACAATAATAAAAATAAAAACCTCATGCGTGTCCATAACAAAATAACGCTGCACTGGTATTCTGATAAGGCCTACTGTTGATGCCAAGGATACATTCACGGAAAAGGAACCAACAATATTAAAAAAACTAAAATAGAATTCAATAAATAATAACTAAACTGTCCCACTGCAGGCCAAAATCTTCTTACACTGAGGAGACACGAGCATTAATCACCACGCTCGGTTTCAAACTTATATATTAACTGTAAGTCCAGGTTTCATTACGATGTATTTCTTCACCGTTGTGAGCGATGATGTCGAGTTCATCAAGGACGAGTTGTTTCAAAAGTTTTAAAACACATTCCGTGTCGATGTGAATATAAATGTAGTGGGGTTAACAGTCGCAATAAAGACATTTTCATAATTCTAACTTAAGGTAATGGTGCCCAAACTTCCCTTACCAAAAACATTTAATGTAACCACTCAACCAGAATACATAAGAGGATACAATAAAATCCAGGCGGCTCAAAAATACATCAATTTGAGCACAGCTCATTGTGCAAATTCACCCAACGAAATGGATTCGGTGAATTGACCTTAAAATGGACAATGTGGAACGGACTAATCGGAATATTGACAGGTGAAAGATGTGAGCTGAAGCGGGAATCAAGTGTCAATAGGGGAATATTTTTTAACCCGCGACGGAAAAAGAGTTGTGTTATAAGTTTGACGTGTGTTGCTGTGTATCTATGTATCTGTATATCTGTGTATTTGTGTGTCTGTCTGTGGCATCATAGCGTTCAAACGGGTGAGCCGAATTTGATTTAGTTTTTTTATATAATGTGATTGGTGATTTTGTCGAGAGTGTACGTAGCTATGTTCGAATAAAATCAGTTCAGCCGTTCAAAAGTTATAGGCGTTTAGCTGTTTGAATCGGGGTGTGTTCGCAATATATCGTGTCATAATAAAGTGTTATGTTATGTTATAGATTACCGATCGAAGCATATCTACTATGTACTAGATAAATTATAAAGCATGAAATCAAAACGTGTAGGGGGTTATTACATTTTGAAATTTTACTTGTTTCAACTAGCCGTTACTATAAGACTGCTACGTAAAGGCCTCCCCCAAGTCAGGTATTTTGTTCTATTACACAGAAACACAGGTTAACTAACCATTATAATAAAAAATAAAAAAATATATATATTAATTCCTTTTTCTAAAATATTTTGTGCTCTTTTGGGCACTTTGGCTCAGTAACACCTTTTCTTATCCTTATTTAGTCCATATTTGTTTTTTGTTAATCTACATTATCCCAATGCTTAGCAAAGGTCTCCCCCATAACCCTATTTCCCTGGAGTTTCACCTTCTGCGGCTAATCTCCCGTAAGAGCATCAAAGTGGTCACGCAAGCGTTCCCTAGACATCCCTCGGCGACGACACCAGTCTTTTCACCAATCTATTCTATTATACCTATTAAATTCAAATCAAGAAAGAGGCTCGGCTTCGCTTGAATACCAGAGTTTGCCATATTTTAGTGCTCAAGCCAGGTTTTATGGTCTCGATCATAGAAACTTTGCGTAAAAATGCAAAACCAAATCGCAACCACCTGTAATTTGGGCACCTACTATTAAGGTCGAAGGGACAAATAGCATCAGGAAAGGTCGGTAAAACCACTGGCCCTACCTAACCCTATAAACGTACACAAACTGAAGGTGTTCCGTGGAAACGTACGTGTTAAGTATTTAATTTATTTTGTTATGGGAATGGTAATGAATTTCGTTTTTACAGTAAGTAGAATTTTAATTGCTTTAGATGATTTTGCATTTATTGTTTTGGTTTTTGACTGTGTCGTTGATCTAGTGGTCATAAGTGCTACTACTGAGTATGAGATCTTTTTTTGCGTGGAGTAATGCTTATGCATACTGCAGTACCATGGCGAGATAGCGCAGTTATGTGGGTCTCCAAACCACTAAAACTCCACGGTGTCCTCCTGTGCCGCTTATGGCGGACACACGGGCACGCGTTAACAATCACCGCAAACCTGCCGTGTCGGTCCTTCACCGGGCCACCATCACCGACGCACCAGAAAACATTGCAAGCCGTTACGGATTAGATTCCCGACTCGGGCAGTGTTATTGGGTTTTAGAGTTCCTCAGTAGCAGCCCTGTTCCAAAAGCCTCTGGACTTTTTGCCCGGTTGCTGACAATGGGCCCGCTCCCTATTACATGGGACTTAAACATAACTGGTGACATGTGGATGCGCTATAGGTGTACCTTTGTCCCACCTTTTAGGAGATTTAGGTGTGATGTTATGTATTTTACAAGATTTTTTTTTATATTTTCCATGCACGTTTAGTTTGGATGACAATGCATGGTTAGCTAAGTGTCGTTATTCTAAATCTAATATGGCGGACGACCCAAGATGGTGGGCTAGTTATTTTTTGTGAACTGCCATGATATGGGTATCAAATAAAAGGGTTTGCTGAGAAAAAGTAAAAATAAGTGTTTTAAAAACATATTTTTAAGGAATAATTTTGTTTCTTATACTTTTTTTACGCTATAGCCACCACGTATTTGCATTCAAAGTGAATTTGGTCATCCGCATTATTAATTTAGAAAAAAACTTTTATTTAGCTAACCGTGCATTCTCAACCACACACTAGAATCATAAGACTTAAATCTAGAATTATATTGCAGAATAACAAAAACAATACCACCAACAACACTACTTTCATTACAATCTTTAACTATCCCAATAACAACCCACTAAACGACAGTACAGTAGTTCTACTCCCCTAACAGACCTAAACACACCATCAACTGTTCAGAATGACGAGAAACTGTACCAGTGACAATAGTATCACAGAGTAGATTTGTACAAAAGATCCACTACATATAACAAGCAAAAACGCACGCATACATAGACACGTTTTACGTATAGCGAGTGCAAGCGCACTTACGGCTGTCATTTGTTTTGAGATCGACGTAAGTACGCGTCTATGTGTACGTGCAACTACTACCAACTACCAACCCAGTTACGTTCTTTGTTTGAAGCGGATCTTCTGTTCCTGTCTATTCTGTGACTGACACACTGGTGTCAGCTGCCTCGTTCACCGCATGTCGTAAAACTTGATTGAGGGGAAGAATGTCGTGAGTAAGTGTCACAGCTACCAATATGTCTCTGTCTATACAGTATTAGATGTAGGTATGTGATGTATTTTTGGGACGTGACTTTGAATATTGTATTGTTGGGTTCAATTTTTGCTACATAAGAAATAGACTTACCTATAAATTGTAAAGGAAAGGTAAAAAGAACATAAATAATTGCGTGGATGCATAAAGAAAGACTTTTCTATCTAGTTCGGTTGTAAACCTCAGTTCACCAGCACAGGTTGTTTCATCAACAGGACATTTAATATTTTGCAAAAATATGTGTGTGTACTATTTTGCATATAAATCGTCATCAGTAAAAAAACAAATAGTTCCAAAGTCGAAATAATCGCAAACGACTCAACAAATTAAACATCAATACCAGACTTTCAAACATAGCAAGCACCACTACGCAAAATTTGACAGTTTAATAATAGCTCTGGAACTCAACAACAATCAGGCAACACCGTACTCAAAATTAAGACAAGCCTTTAAATTTAAGTGAAAACCAACAAAATAACGATTCTCTTAAGGCCATAATAGACGCAATACCTTAGCATAAGTGATAAAGTCACTTTTCGGTTGGAAATAGCAACTGTACGATTCACTCCCGCTAGAATACCACTCGCAACGATAGCGGCAGAGACAGACAAATCAGCGGTTCTTGTCCTTTTATTTTTGCACTGAGTTGACAATATAGGTTGTTATCGATACATATAAACAAAGCAAGTTAGTATTTGGCTTCTGCAAAACTCAGATCGATGCTAAATTGTTTTACAGCGGTCAAAAGTATCGATAGCACGATGCAGCTTTGATCAATGCTTCCTAACTACGTTTTTGTAGGCTTGCAGTCTAATTTGATGCCGCTGAATCCGTTATTCTACATGGAGCGACTGCCTGTCTGACCGCTACAACCCAGTTACTGGGTAAGGCAAGACAAGCAGCATGCCGTCGGAAATAACCCATATTAAAAGTATCGTGTCTGCTAAGGCCCTAATAGATCTCAATTATTTTCCGACATGGTGAAGTTGAAATGGCAGAAGCGGAAACCATCACGATACAATGGCCGAAACAGTTTTGGAAAGTTCTATAGAACGAAGCCACGAGAAACGAAAATAAACGAACTGGTGCAATTAAACTTTACGAGACTGGGAGCGGATCAGGAACTATTCGCTTTTTGGGTTCCCCTGTTGGATGTTGCAGTTATACTTTTGATAAGCGGTTTGCAGTTATGATCGGCTGCGTTTCTGGGTTTATCACTATGTCCTATCAAGTATATTTTGTAATCTCCTTGTTGAAAGATTGAACGGCTGCAGCCAAAGTCATTTCCTTTCACTTAGTAATTGTGGTGATGATGATGACTACATATTTTTACTTAAAAGTATATAACTGTAACTTATTCTTCTGCAATTTTAACCTCTCCTGTTGCTTCATCTAAGTATCCGTTTATATCTTTTTATATATCATATTTTTTATTTTGCACAAAAGAGCTTATTACTTCGAATTAATTATAACATACTCATCCCGTTCCACATAAACTAACATGAGAAAAATTTAGTCCTCTTAAACATTTTAATCCAGTGACACTGAAGTAAAAAATTCTCTCAGCTCATAATTTACTGGAGAAATAAAGTTGAACATTTGTGGTGAGTGACATCGCAAAAAATTAACACTAACGGAGCAACAGGCGGGACGGACGCAAAAACTATGTATAGGCTTAGCGTATCTGAAGGCGAAGCGAATATATGAAGCAAAAACGGGCCACACAGTTGTAGTGTGGTGTTTAAATACGTAATCTGTGGGGTTTTGTATTAAGGTTTGGGAGGTAACGAAGTATTCACGTAAACAAAATCGAAGCTATTCAGCATTAGTGTTTTGATTTAAAATCAAAGTGAAATTATTTATTTCAATAAGAACATTATGGCCCGGTTTTTTCAATATTCTGATAAATTTTAACTTCGGAATAAAAATGGCGGTTTGAAAGCTTTTGTACCGAAAATATGTCAAACGGCAATTTTTATTCCTCAGTTGAAAGTTATCAGACTGGAAAATTGACCCTATATGGCATATTTTAACGCCAAAATTACAAGTAAGAAAAAAAATATGATTGTACTGACCATTCGAAAACGTAGTTTGTTATGGAGAAGAACGGACAAGAAACTCGACAATAATTAATATAAAAAAAATGACACTAGGTAATTCATTAATTATTCGTGAGGTCAATTCAACTAGAATAACGCTACTATACAAAGTATTACAAACAAAAACAGGTAAAATTCATTTGATAGATTTTCGTGATATATTCTTTAGGAACAGTGCATTTTTCTGAGAATAAATAGTAATCCATGGCTCTCAATAGCTTTATTTCAGCGATCGAAATTCAATATGGGATCAGAGGCCCTAGACAAGTGACATTCTATCATCGAAAGCATGGCGATAGCGATTGTCAATAAGGGTAAATTGTATGGGATTGACAAATGATATCGAAAAATCACGTGTTCGACCCCTTACATTTGACATTTCAACTATTCCCTTCGCTGGCATCGAATGCTCTCCTCGTTTCCTCGGTACTTTAAGAGGTCTTGTTTCCATTAAGCATTAAAATAAATAAAAATAATTCCGCATTTCTTATCTTCTCTAGTCTTCGTTGAGAAATCTATTATCATCGATGAAATTAGATAGGGTTATAAAATAATGCTAAGACTTATTTTCAATGGTATACCTCAATTACGAAGATTCAAATAAGCTTTCTAACTTTTTACAAACAAAATTTAATAGGTCTTTATTTTGCCAATATTAAAAAGCTGGTAAATATAAAACTAAACCCCATAACTGGGATTATCTGCGTCGTCTCTTGTTATTTTCTACTATGAATCCATTTTATTTTATTAAAGTTACGGAACTTCGGTGCTACATACAAAATTTTGAATGGACCTTCGTTTTCCTTTACCTGCAGCAAGCGATTGATGGTCGGAGCATGCTGTCGTTATTATAATGATCCTTCCTGCTTGCTCGTCTTTTTGTTGCTTTTATATAAAATGAACGGTTTTGGAGTGCTTTTCAGTTGAATTATGCTTAAGAATAATGATTTTTATTGTCGTTCCTAGCTTTGACGATTCTGAGTTACGGATTTTACTGTAGGTGTAGAGAATTCTGCGCTAAGGACAGCTATTCTTAGATCCATAATGTTACTATTACGATCACCCAAAAGTAGAACATATTCGCAAGAGAACCTGGGTTACCGACATAGCGCGAAGAATTGCCAAAATTAAGTAGCAGTGGGCAGGGAGCGAAAAACTTTGGAGTTGTGAACACGAACCAGAATACGTTGCGTACGGAAGGCTTTCCACTAGGTAGACCGATGACCTGGTGAAGGTTGCGGTGATCCAATGGATACGAGACGCACGGGACCGGTTAATGTCCTGACACATGGGGGAAGCCAATGTCCAAAATAAAGCTGAAATAATGAATGGTTTTGAAGTGCTTTTAGTTGAACTATATTTAAGCGACGCCTGGGGGAGGCCTAAATCCAGCAGTGGACGTCTTTCGGCTAAAATGATGATGATGATGATAATGATTGAGGACAATGATTTTCGTTGTTGTAAGAGTAGAGATTTCTGCAATAACTGCGGAAACCATTTCCTAGCTTTCCTCACCCAAAAGTCAGCAAAAATATTTTGTTTTCGCTATGTTGTGTGTGTTAAATATTAGCAGAATTCGGATAGAATGGAAGCCAACATTTGCATAGTTGGGAATGGCTAAGCAGACTTATTGATTTCAGCTGTCCTTGTTGCATGGTTTTATTCTCATCACACTGATATAATGCAATTTACATATTTTTATTTGAAACATTGATTCTTCTTTCACGACAACCTTACCACTGTACCTTTTTCCACCAACAACATCATTCATCATCATTATTTCAGCCTAAAGACGTCCACTGTTGAACACAGGCCTCAACCAACTGTCACCACATTGACAGGTCCTGTGCGTCTCGTATCCAATGGATTCCCGCAACCATTACCAGTACTGAGCCACCTAGTGGAAAACCTTTCAACACATCATTATTAACAACACCAAAAAAAACATCCTCTCAAACTAACCAAACAGCATCTATAACAAAAAGCGAACCTAAAACATCACAAAAACATTAATACAACACAGCTCCCTTTTATCAAAGGCTCTTGTAACAATCACCTTGCACAAATAACAAAGCGCCCCGTGAACCGACGCTATGCTCGCCACGTGGATACAAAATAAACCACGATGACTACCCCTATTTGATATTGGTCCGATAAAGGACTTGGTAAAGAATAGAACATACCTGCGTGTAAACAAACCTAGGTATATATATAAATGTGGTGGCACTTTAACTAAATTTAACTTCATCCCTGTATAAGACTTTGAGCTGCTAAGTTGTTTGCAACTTAGCACCTCAAAATCTTCCCAGTGAAGCGAATCCTGAACCGCTAGTGTAGGACATCAGTGCGCCTGCTATTCAGTCTAGGTAGATTGTTCCCTTTTTAGGATTAAGATTCCGCCAACAAAAATGTCCCAAATATTAACAGTCCACTCGACAAGCAATTACACTATCGGCGTACAGTGCGACATAAAAGTGTAGAAATAAAATGAGCGCACCACAATCGCTCAGATAGCAACCCAGTTAGAACGATCCAGCTGATCTTGATACTTGAATAGTATTATTTATTTATTGGGTACAAATAATGAGTAAATATAATAAATAAGTACCTATGTTTATTAAATATTTGATAATTATGTAGTATTAATAAAACAACAACTTCACAAAAAATAACTATTATTAATAATCAATTGCTTTCAATATAAAGTCGTCCAATACGTTTGGGGGACGACCCTTTCTGTGTTTAGCTGGTGTTGAGAATTGCCCACCGTTTTCAGTGCCGTGTTTCACTATTCTGCGCACTGTGCTTACAGAAACACCTAAAACAAGCAAAGAAAAAATCACTGTCAGTCCGATGAAAGAAGTTTCGCGGTTAATAAATGTGAATATATTTTAAAATTGTTTCTTTACATTAGGTCAATTGCATCAACAAATATGGTATATCAAAAAAAAATATTTCGTATCCGCAATAAATTACATTAATTTTTGTTGCCTTACTATCAAAGTTGTTAAGTCGCGCTATAAATACAACGATATTTGTTTATCTTAGCATAACCTCAAAAATGGTAAACAAATAAATTGTAAATGATATTTGGTTCGAAAATTTTGCTCCCTGAATGTATTAATCGTTTGTAATTAACGTTTAGTGCAACTTTCAATAGTTACTTACCAGTAAAATCTGCTGTACGATGGTAAACATCTTCTAAGTTGGATAGAAGCTTCCCAGCTTGTAATTCGGCTGAACACCGCATATAAAATTTGTAAACTATATCACGGGCACCACCATGAATTACCTTATTCATGTTTTTCCACTGTTTTTCTATCCACACACAGAAATATCACACAAATACTAAAATTCTTACGAAAATCGAAACCGATCGAGATGAATTGACAGCTCAAGTACTCATTTTAGATGTTGCCAGAAAATGAAAACTTTTAGTACCCAAATATTTAACTTCTACTCTTTTATGTTGCACTGTACTCCATGCTATCGGCACACTACTGGAAACTAAAACGCAGAGATATAGGTACCTATTGGTCCACTACTAAACGCTAAGAAAAGTCACCGGACCAACGCAAGAATTCGTGTCGTTTCTTCACACGAACTGTGTACTCGCTACGTTGCTGAACAATAAAAAAATCTTGTTTGCGCTAGACAAGTTTCGTGCCTAGGTCCAACACAATTCTTGTCATGTACTTGTTGCAGGCCCTTTGAATTTCCCCGGTGAATGAACCCACATTTTGTATGTTATATTGGAAGGCTCATGTAATAGGGGGCAAGCCTTTTGTCGTCAACCGGGGCAAGTCTGGACCCCAATTGCAACTAAGGGATTGCCGATGGAAAAAACCCAATAACACCTTGCTCAATCCGGGACCACGAAACCAACGAGGGAGTTAGTAATGGTGAAAATTTGTAAATTGTTAAACAGAGTGATAATATACGTAGACTTTAATTTTGATGAATAATAGACACCGTGTCTATGGACTACTGCAATATCTCAACCTAACTCATACACGCGCACTCAGCACACACGCACAAACACACAACCTCACTCACACACACACACACACAGACACAAATGCGCTCGCGCTCTAATATCTGTAGATTTTAAGAATTAAAAAAAAAAACTTGTAAAAATTATATTGTAGAAATAAAATTAGAGGGTATCGGCACTGTTACTCCTTAATACAGGCTATTTCATAGCCTAGCAAGGAGGACAGCACGTCACCCACTTGATTGTCAGATATTTATAACTACCCAGTTTGTAAAACTGTTACATGTACTGCAATCTGTTTTTATATGAATAAAGATTATTATTATTATTCCATTTATTCATTTTATATATACATATTATTATAATTATCTGGCTTATGACACTCTCTCAGGTATTGTGAGATAAGCGTATGACTGCTGCGGATCTCATTGTTGTTTCAAAAGTCGAAGACAAATATCTTTATTCAACTAGGCCATTAGGCGGCACTTTTTAACGACAAACAAAAATTAAAATTTATAAGTTATTAAAAGTTGATTCTACCGTGCATTCGGAAAAGTAGCTTGTTATGAAGAAGAATGGACAAGAAACTCCATCTTATTTTTTTTTTTTAATAGGTGTTTTACAATATTTACATAAGTATTAATAAATTCATATAATAACATGTGAGGACCATGCACCCAGAATAGCACTACACACTATACTAAATACAGGTTTAAAGTATTATAAGCATTAACAGGTGAATGCATTATTTGATCATGCATCATTTTAGACATCCCACCCATACGCACAAAACGTTTTGGGAACACTTTTCTTATGCGTACAGCTAAGGAGTGGAATTCCCTGCCGGAGTCTGTGTTTCCCGATAGCTACAATCTAGGGGTCTTTAAGTCAAGAGTGAATAGGTTATTTCTAGACAAGCGTGTTTCACCGTCGACCACATCATCGCTTACCATCAGGTGAGATTGTGGTCAAGCGCGAGCCTATAGGTTATAAAAAAAAAAAAAAAAAAAATAGGAACATGGTATACTTTGTTCAAAACTTGACTTCAGCAACGAACGTTATATTATGTTAAAGAAAATAAATGACTAATAGGACTTAATACCAAATAGTTAATTGACTAATCTATAACTTCTTCTTTAATTACTATGGTGGAGCTAATATTGCAAGTGACACTGAAAACAGAAAATATTTTTTTACTTAATATAATGTTTACCATAACCGAAAGACACACACAGTTATTAAGAGCTTGATAAAAATAAGTCAAACAATTATAATTAAACGGTATAAAACAAAATGAAACAATAGACTGAAGCTAACGATATCCCGTTTTACGTACACTCTTACAATATTTTATCAACATTTCATTACGTTGACAACCGCATTGAAAATACTGCAGAACTATTAGCTATAGTTCAAAGAACTTAAGCTAAAACAAAGCTTATATCTGCCATCCAGGACGTGGTTGCAAAATAAACGATGGAACCATCACCCTGTCGGATATTGGCTCGATATAAAATTACTTGGAAGCACGTGATCTGAGTTCTAATCGAGTCTGTAAGAAATCATGCTGTACAAAGTGCTCTAAAAGAATAATACAGACGGGGTCTCTCTCTGTCTGGCCAGTGTTTTACTTGTTCTTTTTTAAAGTTGGAACGTTATTAATGTTGGGACCGTTTTTGTTTTTACCTGGCTACCGAAGGAGAGTAATGTGTTTATCAGTCTATGTATGTATGTATGTTCCTATGTGTCGTTCCAGAGACCAAACGCGTTGGCCGATTTAGATGATTCGTACGTCAAGGCTACATTAAAATTGAAAAATGGCGGCATTTGGGCGCTATATTGTGGCGTGGGCCTAATTATTTTTTTCTTCCAATCCCGTCGTGTGGGGTATCAAAAAAAGGGTTTTAGCATTTCAAAAATATATAACACTTATATGTTTAAATGTACCTAATTCGAAAAAATTTTTAACTAAAAGTGTTAAATAAAAAAATATAAGTAACATAAGCTTTTAGAGAGAAAATGAGGAAAAGTATGCTATGACAATTTCATTGTTTACGACTGTTTTCTTGTTGAATAGATAATTCGGTCGATTCACAAATAAAACAAGAAAGATAAACACAAATAGGAACCGAATGCCGAACATTTAAATTAAATTTGATTTTAAAATGTATTTAAATTTCCTATTTAAAATACATATAAAAAAAGGCCAAGGTGGCATTCAGATTTCGTCAGGTATGCTCCCATGTAATAGGAAATGAGGCTGTTGTACGTACATCTTTAATTCCTAGTTGTTATTGGTACATCTTTTGTACGGGACGGACGTGATCGCTCGAGGCAGAAAGGTATTCTGGAGGTTGTAAGGCTCCTGCTCGAACGCGTTGACGCCCCTGCACCTATAGTTCAGTTGTCATCGGGAATTCTTGACCCTGGGAGCTGGTTGAAGGCTGCCTAGTGTGTTGAGGTGAAGGCTCGATGTCCAGAAAATAAAAGACTCAATTCTTCATGACTAATTACGACGTTTTTTCATGGTCTTCGTTATACAAAGTTGCGTGGATTTTTCTATGTAAAATAATGGCTACAAATTGGACGGTGCGCCTGCGCACTATCCTTCTAACAAACGTTACCGTAACGAGGGCCTTGAATTTGCGTGCGCGCAAAATTTTATTTAAAAAAAATATCACTATCTACTTAAGCTATAAACTGACAGAAACTTCTCTTCTACTGAAACGATTTTGACCAAACTTGTATGATTGGATAGATCTTGAGATAGCCTCCAAACCACCTTCCAGGTTCCCAACTATTACCTTCAGGGAGTTCTTGCAGGAAAAAAAACCGGAAAAGGGGAAATTCTGTTTATTTCTGGGTTTACAAGCTATTTTCTACTACAACTATACATCTTAGTACTAGGGTACCAGCAAGGATCTTAAAACCCTTCTACTGGGCTATCGAAATGTAGTAGTCTTACAGCTACATCTCTATCTTTCAGGCGCGCAGCTGCGTGAAAGTGTGAAAGACTAGAATATGTGAAAATTTTTTGCACATAAAGATAAATGTTACTTCGGCTGGTGGGTGGATCCACACCCACCAGCCACCACCGGATAGCCGCCACGGCGGGCTATCCCATGGTGGAAGTCTGGTGGATACAGCTCCAACCCTCGAAGCAGTATTCACACTGACATGGTCGATGTCGCGGAAATACTATGGAACCTCCCGTCATGTCATGTCGGTTAGCTCCCCAACCACTAGAGCTAGGCTCCTTCCAGAAGTGTGGTTGGGAAGCCAGAGAATTGGGCTATCCAATAATCGAATCGAATTGGGCTGGTGGTACCCTGATGGGGGTACCACTAGCCCTTCTGGTACTTAAGGTGCCGGGAAACGGCCGAAATAGGAAAATGTTGCGTTGTTCCACAGCTTTAAAGCTTCTGTGTGTGTAGCTATATAGTAGCTATGTATTATGATCGAGTCTAGGCGCCTGCCCGTGGGCCCACGAAGGTAATGCTTCAGAAAGAATATCAAAACCCCTTCAGGCACGAAGTGTGTCTGAAGGTAGTGAGCCCGCTGACAAGCGCATAGAAATGTCTATGCTGGTACATACAGACACATTATCTCAAGCAAGTGATGTCTATGTACTAGAAGTACATAGGTGCTATCTATTTACAGGGCCTAGGCAGAAGTCTAGGTTACCTAGAAGAGCTAAATCGCTTATAACGAGTTTTCTGAACACTTACTTGAGGAAAATGTATGTATATTTACCTTTTCAGAGTAAAACTGTATTAAACCTGGCTATATACTGTTGTTATGTACAGTTTTTCAGTCATAGAATCAAGGTATACTATCTAGAACACCTAGACGGTGTTTCCTTAAAAAATAATGTGTGTAAGGAAAATAATAAGATTGGCATGCGAGTAGAACGCACATACCACTACTTGCGACCCTGCCATTTTGAGGGGGTCTAAATGAAAACAAACAAAATATTTTTGTTTCCCTAAACTATTACATACATTATATACTTAAGATATTTCATGTATAATGCTAGCACATAAGTGATATATGTAAACTATAAGCTATATGACGCCTCGTCGCGAACATCTTTGATAACCATTAAGGATAGTCAGAAGCCAGGAAATCTCACACATCAGTCCAGCCAAAGGCATATCGTATCATCTAGTTACTGGATTGTAAAGGTCAGACACGGTTAGACTGGTATCTGACCTCAATAAGTTGAGAAAACGCTACGCATATTGATTTATAGGAGATGAAGCTGTTACCATCAACTAAGAACAAGTCCAGATTCTGAGCCCAATTTTAACTGACCCTTCAAGGTTACTTACTGGCCCGAGACAAGTGAGATTCTATAATATCGTCGAACCCGTGGCGAGTGCGTTTGGATAAATGACAAAAAAGTAAAGAAATTTCAAACGCTTTCGAAATGTAAAACCCCGCCTTTGTAATTTATGATCAAACCCTAACATTTTGGCATTTTGACCATTGCCATCGCCATAGAGGCAAATAATATATCGCATCACTGACACTTGTCTAGAGCCGCAGGTTATGTATTTGTTTTAATTGGTAAAGCAACTTTCCACGCCAAGATCAAAGCCATTCAACTTTCTGCAATTCTAATATATCGTTCCACCAGTTTCAATTACAATTTATTTATACATAGCAAACTTTCAACCAAAGTCAAAGTGCCAGCTAACTTTTTTCTTTATGCTCATACTTTTTATATCTGGCCAGCAGCCATGACACTTACTGGGATAGTTATTAAACCGTCTAGTAGAAACTTGTTTCTTGCATACTTTTTAAGTTGATAGTAACTTTTGTAAGGATGTTTTTATGAAAGTCCAAAATGTGGTAAGTTGAGTGCAACGGTCATAATTTTTTGAAATGATTGATGTTCACTCTTTTTATTTTAAAATAGCAACGGTTAGCAAGTTATTGTACTTATTAAGTACAAAAACAAATAACGGATATGTGAACAAATTTAGTGCCTCCTTTGTTGATGTCTATTTTTGACTAAAGACGCTGATTGTATTGATCCACGAACAGCGGCTTTATTCAAAATGATTATTAAGTTTGCATGGCAAAGCTTAAGACGATACTGAGAGAGATACTGTTCTCATCTGTGGGACGGATCTGCCAAATACCAGATGGATATACTAGAATCGAACGAAGAGGGGGCCAAGAGGCTCATCGGCAATGAGGCACTGGTCGAGTCAAAGCTTCAGAGCCTTGAACATCGTCGCCGAGTTGCCAGCTTGTCGGTTTTTATCGGTTACATTTCGGGGAGTGTGCGATGGAATTACATGATCTAATTCCACCTAACCCGTTTCATCATCGGACCAACAGATGTGCGGCGATACGCCATCGCTACATGGTGGACATCCCACCCATACGCCCAAAATGTTTTGAGAACACGTTTATTATGCGTAGGTACATCTGGATAGTGGCATTTTCAGCCGGTGTCTTTGTTTCCCGACAGCTGCAATCTAGGGGTCTTGAAGTCACGAGTAAATAGAGGCAAGCGTGCTTCACCGTCGACCACATCATCGCTTACCATAAGGTGAGATAGTGGTCAAGCGCGAGCCTTTGTACAGTAAAAAAATAACAAACCCACGAGTAAATCCACAAAGACTGATAAACGAGAGAGATCTAAACCAAATCTTTATACAGACCAAATCGAAGGAAATACTGCGAATATATTCCTCGATTCGATTGCTAAACGGATTGGTATTGCAACCCAACCCAACAATACAGTTTATTGCAAGCACATCGCGGCAACCACAAATCCTCTGAAAGTGGGGATAAAAGCGTTTATTTGTTCAGACTAATGCACATTTTATGCGGGACCCCCGCTCCTTATGACTTACGTGACGTAATGTTGTGGTGCAAGTTATAAGCAAAACAGGGGTATTTTACTGATGTACAACGGTCTAATCGAGTGCAGTGGTGGCGCAGTGGTACAAGTTGCAGGTCGTGGGTTCATACCTAGGCAGGCACTTTACTTTGTTTAAATTATGTCATCACCACCGCTCTCAAAACGATGAAGGCAAACATTGTGAGGAAACCTACATGTCCTAGAGCCAAAAATTCGAAGACATGTTACATCCACCAACCCGCACATTGTCCGCGTGGGCCACCGGGACCTGCCTATTCGGGTCTCACAGAGAGGACGCCTGTGTCTCAGGAGTGGGAACATTAAAAAGGCTGATGATGATGATGGTAGC
Source organism: Orthosia gothica (assembly GCA_949775005.1). Classification (NCBI taxonomy): domain Eukaryota; kingdom Metazoa; phylum Arthropoda; class Insecta; order Lepidoptera; family Noctuidae; genus Orthosia; species Orthosia gothica. The sequence continues at coordinate 28,989,398 of OX459048.1, forward strand.
CTAGATAATAGATAATTATAGGTCCAGTGGATTTGGCGGCGATTGCTGGAGGAGTATGCCCGGTAGTGGTCGCCCTTACGCTTAAAAGGTGATGATGGTAACTTAATGCTGTTATCATCAAGCTGTGAAAGATTGGTGGTAGTTCGTTGCTGCATGAGAGTGATTACGTGGTGTCAATCCAATGTCTGGTAGTGGACTGCAATAGGCTGAGACAGATATCGCGGATGGTCCAAGACGGTCCTATGGCGACCAACGATAGATGTTAAAGATTCAGTGGATCATATTTATTTTTAATACTTAAAAGTGTGAAAAGACATGCCCGCTGTAAGTTTCTCCCTTAAATTCATCGCGAAATAGTCAGGACGCAAAGAATAGGCCTCCTCATAAAATTCGGACCGTAAATATGAGAAGAAAAAGATTTCTGTGAATAATATAATATGATACCTACGCGTATGTAACGTGCCCTAGTCTCAACGAGTTATTGTCATATATTAAGCACTGTTGTTGTGGCAAGATATCTTAGCATTGCGTGCCTCGTTGGTCTACCATGGTCGCAAGCGTTAGTGCTGGGCTTGAGGTTTGATTCCCGGATCGACCAAAGTGTTATAGGGTTTTTCAATCTGAAATTTTACAATACGAGCTTGTGAAGTGAAAACTTCTTTAGCCCGTTGTGATTTGCAAGTCGATGAAACGAAAAAGTAACATTAAAATATGCAAACACATATGTATAGTATTTAACGTGTAAGAGAATGAGATAGGATATAATTTGAAAGTTTAAATTCTAACGTGTGTGAACTGAACACGTTTTTAGTTTCTAGGCCATGCTGGATATTTTTCGTTCTATCACCGTTCTTAGAGCAGTGGTGATAAAATAATTGCCACAAAGCATTGTAGAAGGGTCTACTATTCGTAAGTAAGTCGTTATCACTGGGCTACCTATGCTGAACTACGCTCAATTTAGCAAATTAGCGTGATGTAACCGTGCCGATAGCGGACCATCTCGAACTTCTTGGTGTTACGCTAACATCGACCCTCAACTTCGGTCCATTCATTGAGTAGAAAGCTCAGTTAGCTGCGGTATTTCACGCCTGAACAGCTGCTCAACTTGCATAAAGCGCAAGCTCAGTCATGCATGGAGCACTGCTCTCACCTCTGGGATGGACCTCTGCCAAATACCAGATGATGCACTTGAGTCGATTGACAGACGGGCCAAAAGTCTTATTGGCAACGATGTACTGGGACAGAACCTCGAACATCAACGCCGAGTTGCCAGCCTGTCGGTTTTTATCGGTTACATTTCGGGGAGTGTTTTGAACTGCAGAATTTGATTCCGCCTAGCCCTTTCCATTATCGGACTACAAGACGTGGCCATGCGCCATCGGTACATGGTGTACATCCCTCCCATACGCACAAACCGTTTTGCTAATACTTTCATTGTGCGCACAGCTCGGAACTCTTTGTCACAAGTTTCCACACGCATAAAATGTTCACCTTCCAAAACTGACAACCGTCATTTAGGCCAGATTTTTTACAGACAACCCTACATCATCGTATTTGCAATAAAATAATAGCGGTCACTTTGATAGAAAATTTATTTATTAAACAAATAGGCGAAAATAACTATTACCAGTATTACGCCAGCAAAACAATAGACAAACCAACGTTTGTATATTCTATAGGCTTCATACTTTCGGTTGGTATTACATTTATTCGTTAAACCCATGAGTGCAATATTTAATAAAAAGTAATTTTTTAATTTTTTTTATTCGTAATCGGGCCAGGATTTTTTTTAGACAACCCACTCGAGATATATTTTCTTATATATTAAATATTTGCTAAAAAATACTTTTCATCTATTAAAAAGAAGGGTGAAAGTCGTTTCTAGTACAGCTCCTCTACTATTAGATAATATTGAAGTCCTTAGTTAATGCACTTCTGTCAACCCTTTTTGGAAATAGAACGACCACAATTTAACGATCCTTCAATCAAAAATGCAATCACGACTGAAAGGTGGATTAGTTAGTAGCCGCATAAATACGATATTATGATCCGAACGGTAATTACACTTAAACCTAGTTGAAATCTGATTTAGTAGATAATTTAAATTCAATTTGTAGTGAAAAATCTAATGTAGTGTGTTATAATGAAGTTCAAGCCTGAGATTTTATATGATTAATATTACTACAATGAGTCTCAAACAATTTTGGGCATGAGACCCCTTTTCCAAAATGAACTGATACCTCAAATTCCATAGCCAAATTACTTTAAATGCCGCTTATTGACTTGCCGAGTTTTTCATCTTGTACTAACTTATGCACGATTATCGATTTGTTGAGTTTTATAAAAGTACAACAATGATACTTCCTACTAAAATATTAGTCATTCTTATAACAAGTTGGTACACGTAAAACAACTTAAAAAGTTTCAAATAAGAACATGTGTTAATTAAGAGGGGTCGATTTTGAGACATCCTTGATCCCCAAAATCAATTTATGTTATGTCAAACCCTTATTTTTTTACCGTTTTTAAGGTCATACATATGAAATTGGCGTTTTGTAAGGGAGGAACATAAAGTAGTTTTTTTTAAATATTATTAATTTATTTAATCAAAGTATGTATCATTGCATACACTTTTGCCATTTCATAGGTAGTTCATTGATCCCTTAACTAAAAAAACCATTTAGACGGGAATCAATAAAATCTTTGAAGGCGCTTTGGACTGCCCCATCGGAGTAATTTTTTTTTCCCTTGCAAGAAGTTATCCAAATTTAAAAAAACATGGTAATCTGTTGTAGCAAGGTCCGGGGAGTACGGTGGATGTCTTAGATATTCCAATTAAAGCTTCTCTAATTTGGTAGCCATCTGTTGTGTAGTATGTGGCCTAGCGTTTTCCTGAAGCAGCAGTGGCCTAGAACGATTGACCAACCTCGGCTGTATAACAGCTAGCTTTTCCATCATGGTTTGCAGTTGCTGACAATAGACATCCGCCGTAATCGTCTGGCCAGATTTAAGAAAGCTGTAGTGAACGACACCGTCACTAGTCCACCAAACGCTCACAAGTATTTTTTTGTGAGTCAATTTTCGCTTGGGGCAGGATTTGGCTGGTTCGCCAGGGTTCAGCCATTGCGATGAGCGTTTCCGATTATTGTACAGGATCCACTTTTTATCACAGGTAATGATTCGATTTAAAATCCCTTCATTATTGTGCCGGTTGAGTAATGTAACGCAGCAGTCGACGCGCGTTTTTCGGTTTGTTGCACTCAATCAGCCTGCAGCTAACACGCACGTGGTTTGCGATGGATCCGCTTCCACAATAGCCTTTAATTCTTCATTATCAACTTTGGCCTCCGGACGTCCACAGGGCTTGTTCTGCAGGTCGATATTTCCAGAACAGAAACGTTGGAACCGAAAACGCACTGTGTTTTCTTTTGCGACACTGTCGCCATATACATCATTAATCCTTTGAGCCGTTTCTGCAGCACTGGGCCTGCAGTCTCGACATAGCTAACGATCGTTACGTTAAGTAACATTCGTTAACTCTTACCACAAAATAGTAAGTATACAGAAGGGCCACTCCCGCCGTTTGGAAAATTGACAGCTAAACTTGACAGATTCACTAGGGTTGTAGTGTTCGTGATATTAAATGGATATTTGATGCCCTGTCTACCCTCTAAGGCATGTAAGCATGATATGATGTATGTTTAGACGAATCTATGTATTTATGTTTGTAACTTGGGCAACCTACCCTTTTTTTTTTAATTCGGAATCAATATAGTAGCAACCCTAGTGAATCTGTCAAGTTTAGCTGTCAATTTTCCAAACGGCGGGAGTGGCCCTTCTGTATACTTACTATTTTGTGGTAAGAGTTAACGAATGTTACTTAACGTAACGATCGTTAGCTATGTCGAGACTGCAGGCCCTGGTGCCACGATGGAACTCGTACTCGTAAATAACGCGATATTTCAAGTTTTCCATATTGTAAACTGACTGGCGCAAAGAAAACCAAAAGAGGAAAAAACAAATGATTTACGGTTTTCTAAACACAAAAGCATGAGTAAATAGATGTATAAAATTAAAAATGGAATTCCAAACCAAAGAGGAGATATTTAAGATCAAAGTTGCCAGTACGACAAAACGCCAAATGCATAGGTGAGGATCTAATATATGCTCATGCACGCACCACCGCCACCTACCACTTTTCGGCCGCAGGGAATAGGGACCTCCTCTGAAATTGAAGTAACCCTTACCAAATGATTCCCAAAGCAGTACAAGGATTAACTGTATTGGCACTGCAAACCCTATTCGGTGTAATCAGCTCTGTATACATTTTTCATGCAATACATCTGACTTACTGAGATGCCTCCAACTGATTGAAATTGTTTTACATACATTACTCACCTCCCCATGTTTAACAGTATGGCTTTTTCAATTACATTTTACCTTATTTTAGGCGGGTTATTGAATTTTCCATGGTTATGACAAAATTTGGGTGGAGTTTATTAAAAGGGGACTGTAATATCTCCTGAGCTCTAGCCAACTGATATGCCCGCCTGTCTGTGGGAGCCTTTACGCACGCAATGGCGATGGTCGAAATTGTAGGCAAAATGTGGACTATTAAAATAGGTCAATAAAATTGCACAACTGGCTTTTATTTTTATAACATGTAACATCATCAACATAATAATTTCAGCCAAAAGATGTCCACTGCTGGACATAAGCCTCTCCCGGGCTCTCCCAAGCGTCCCCACACTGATCGGTCTTGTGCGTTTCGCATTCACCGAACGCCCGAAGCCTTGAACAGGTCGTCGCTCCATTAAGAGGGAGGCCTTCGAGGGAGGTACCTGGTTGCCATTCTACCTGTTGTTGGCGTCACACAAAACTGCTGCATTCCGTAGCAGTTTCAAATTCGCTGCCTCTCGTATCTGGAATGATCTTCCTCCGCCGTTTCGTGCTATAAAAACAATTGGAACATTTAGTACTAAATTCAAGCAGTACTTATTACTTAAGCAAAAGGAATCCGGAAGTTAAGCTTACCCGTGGTTTGCACGCGGTTAGGTTTACTGCCTTTTATCCATTTTCTTAATTATGAACTTTCTTGCGAACACCACACATATTAAATTCACACCACTCTGATTTATCCAATTAGCAATTCTTTTCACCAGGTTTATTTACACTTATTCATTTACACTATTTCATAACAAATCTTACATAATATTTTTCTTTTGACAGCCGACCATAGATTTCTATTTTCTTCCGTATATTTTTTTATAAACTACTCGCATCGCGTTTATATATATGTATTATACTTACACATACTTTGACCCACATTCAGTGTTTCATTCTATTTTGTTTGTTATTTATATATTATTCTATTTTATTTTATTATATAAGTCCTGTTTCCGTTATTGTGTCCGTGGCATCAACAGTAGGCCCTATCAGAATATCAGCGCAGCGTTATTACTTTTTTTGGATATCGCTGCACATGCTGAGATAGGAGCCTTTTTGGTCTCGCACAGGGTTTTTATTTTATTATTGTTTAAGTGTATGCTTATTTTCTCGTGTCTCCTGTGGGGGTCACAAATAAATATTTTTCTTTCTTTCTTTCTTTAGAACTTTTCGGCACCAACGGCCATCCTTTTTGCGAGCAATATGTCCTGCCCACTACAACTTAAGTTTGGCAATTCTTCGGGCTATGTCGGTAACCTTGTTTCCTTTGCGGATGTCTTCATTTCTGATTCTATCACGCAAGGCAACTCTGAGTATATCCCTCTCCATTGCTATGTGGGTGACTTTAGGCATTCTTATGAGGCCCATTGTGAGTGACCACGTTTCTGCCCCGTAGTAAGTAATCAACGCTAACCCACACTTGTCATAGACTTTCGTCTTGAGAGACTGTGGTAAGTTGGACAAGAAAATAGAAGTCCAGCCGAGTCGGATTCGAAGGTTGATCTCTTTCTCGAAGTTGGACCTACCTAACTGTCCCGTTTGTCCCAGACAACATGTAAATCAAGTAAAAAACTAAAATTAATATATATATGTCGGGTTTAGTTAATAGTACGGACTTCAAAACGAAATCACAAGCAAATGCACCTATCGGCAAATCAAGAAAAACTACGCATTGGCGCGCTTTTTCTAACTACTTGCGTGGTGGGGGCAGCATAATATAACAGTTGAGGACTGACCGCTGTAGAGCGAAAACGTCGTACAATCAGAGTCGATCAGTAATATTGGTAAGCAAGATTGTAAACAATTGAGTTGTGACTATTTGAATAAACCCAGTGTATCGAATAATTTGTGTGATTTCATTTTCACGATTATACCCACCGACCTGCCCACACACGATGTCTTAACCAAAGGGAATAAATACATCTTGACTTCCCAATGGTTTACATCTATCGGCCACCTTTGATGCGACATATTTAATAAGTAAAAATGTATTTTTAAATGAAAGGTACTAAATGTAACACTTGCCAATACACCCAATGAGACCAAAAGCGATGGTGTTATATTGTCTGGTTGTGGAGTTGCTGTTGACATTTGCGGCTCCATCATGAGACCTGTTCATATTCTCTCCACGTTTTCAAAGTAACATAAGTTATGCCAAGTTTCAGCTAAATCAGTTACTAGGAAGTGCTTAAAAACAATTATAAGTTGCCGGACACATACAAAAGCGAGGTGCCTAGAGCCTCTTACTTACTTTTGTGTTCGACAACCCGTAAACACACTACGGAAATTCGATTAAAGCTACACCGTCGGATATATTAAATCCGGAACCAACCGATCTAAACGCTCCATCAGGCTATTATTATTTCGCATAATTAAACTTCAACTATAATTCCATCAACGAAATTCGGTTTTCGCCGAAAATAAACCAACCGAGTGTGAGTCATTCAGTCTCGTGGGTTTCGTACAAACAGCTACATTCACCAAAATAATTAGATACCATAACTGAAGTGTATAAACAATGACAGCTCCGAACATTGCTCTAACGAAAAGATAAACTGGATTGTAGGACTAAATTAACTTTATCGTTGGAAAACTATTGCCACCATACATCGATATAAGTCGCGGTCAGTGTACCAATTAAAAATAAGTTAATAATATATTTTTTGATATAGTATCCAATTTACGGTTTTCGGATTGTTTTAATGTTATGATTATTGGTTATTTTTTTTTAAGTCGGTATAAGTTTTCGGTTTCCGAATAGACAGACGAAGTGATCCTCTAAGGGTTTCTTTATTCTTTTTAAGGAACGGATCCATAAAAACGGGGTCTAACAGGCCACTGCCTAATGATTCGTGAAACACAGAGTTATTGCAGGGTTAACATCCTAATTCTGTTCTATTTAGCGAAAGGTTTACATGCGTGAATGTTCAATGTATGTTTGTTTGGACGTTATAATAGTTGAACGGTTTGGTGAATAGCTTAGGAATCTACTATAATGTTTGTAGGTAGGTGTAATATTACCCGTTACGTGTATGTTAACTAACACACAATTGTTTTCTGCTATTAAATTGGTGAGAATTGGTTTGGAAAGCAATACGAACTTATTCATTATATAACGTAACAAAACATATCATCACGCCTGTGTTCTCCGAAGGGTTTGACAATGATGCACAATAGTACACCAACATTTTGCTATTTATGTTTAATACCATGTAAAAGGGGCCAAGCCCATCCTCCAGGCTGCTACTGAAAAGTTCCAGATTGAAAACTAACGAGCAACATTTTGCCCGACCATGGAATCGAACCCAGGACCATATTCATGTTCAGCAGTAGCGCTTGGCTCACAAGACCAACGAGACAGTTACAATATTCTACAGTAAAAAAAAGTATAGGCATATCAATACAAAGAATGATGGAATTAAAACACGGAGGGCGAACGCCGAGGCGACGTAAAATATGCAACGGTAAACAGAATTCGATACGGAGTGGTGTCGTTACATTAAATAAAATACAAAGAGCGATATCGTATATTTTAAAATTCATCTACTTTTGCTCTTGGATTAGATGAATATGGAATAGAAGCTTGATGACATTTTATACCAAACGGGTGTCTCAATGTTTGAAACGTGTTGAAACTTAGCAGGTCTCTTCAGGATATTATATTCAACGCATCAGGATTGTTTAAGGTTACTGATTCTGGTTACATGACTATAATATTGAGATACTAATATTATAGGCCAAATAAAGGCTTAAGAGGTTGTAGTCTAAGGAGATTTTCTAGACAATAGTCGAAGCATCCACTTAAGACGACGACTAACGCCAACGACCTTGAGGGAACAAAATGCGCACCCGCCCGATCCAAAATTTAGTAGTTTTTTGTACTTTCCTTATTATTCTATGACATTAAAAAAAAAAGCTTCAGATCAAAATGTAGATAATTAAATTGTCTTTGAGATGGTGTTGATTTCATTAAAATACGCCCAGCGGTTTTGGTGCGATTGTCGTGTTTTTGTCCTTTTTAGACATAACTTTACATATTAATTACACTATGTTCTACGAATAAAACTCAAATTCTGCTTACATGAAATTATTAAGAAAATGGTCTTATATAACATATATTTTTTCCAAGAAATCAGACGTGATTCTCATTTTAAAATCAGCTACTCAAGGGAATCGGCGCCTTAAATCCTGGTTAAACTTAGTATGTAACTAAAGCTAAAAACTAAAGCTTAGTATGTAAGCTGTCATGTTTCTAGTAAGTGTGAGAAAGGCAGAGTTTTACAGTACGAATAGCTTTATCACTTTTCCTCAACGGAATCATGACGGCATTAAGACACGTTAATGCTGCAAATGAAGATCCATCAAATAAAAACAAGGTATCACGATAAATTATTCTTCCTAGCCTTCTACCAACTATGTTATGGTCAGTTTCCATTCTTACTGGATTCAGCTGAGTACCAGTATTTTACATGTAGCAGTCGCACCATGTCTCCGTCTATCTGACCTTCACAACCCAGTATCTGGGTAGCAAGCTACCCCTTGGCAAGACTGGTGTCAGATTTCAGGCTTCTAACTACTCATAATGACTGTCTATGATCTTCAAATGACAACCGGGACCAACGACTTAACGATAGCACGGTATCACCAAATATATTCCCAATATTGAGGGAGACAATAAATGAGAAGGCATTTATACATTTGTTTGGTTACTGTACACATCCCCAGATAAAGTTTGGGGTATAAACCTTTACCATCCAAATCCTACAAGTCCAAGGCGCAGTACGCAATATACATGCAAATACTAACCACACGTGTATTAGTCGTACGATTTACGTCCGTCATTTAGGCAGTTAAACGAACTGGGCACAACCGGGTAGAGGGGTGCGCAGGGTACAGGTAATTTTTCCACGACCCGTAGGAAGAAATGACTGTAATAATCGCGTTATTTTCGTGTGAAATCATGAGTTTTTTTTGTGTCTAATGTTGATTTGTTTTTGGTACATTTTTCAGGTCCTGGAGATATTATTTTAGACCTCACACGAAAATCGAAACAACAAAAAAAATGGCCTTTTTTCTTTTCGTTAATCCTACTTATCTTACTTTTTTACTTTCAAGTCTTTTTGTAATTACTTATACACATATTTTTTAGGCCCACCTACTACTAATATAAACGTGAAAATTGGTGAAGACGGATGGATTGATGGGTGGATGGATGTTGTTACTCTTTCACGCTAAAACCACTGATAGGATTTTTAGGAAACTTTACAGTAACATAGCTTTTACATCGAAATTACATAAAAGCGAAAGTTTGGATGGCCGTGTTTTACTCAATCACGTCCGAACGGCTGAACGGATTGGGATGAAATTTGGCACCGAGATAGATTATAGGCTGGAATAGCACATAGCCTACATTTTATCCCGGTAGTATGTGCCCGTGGGCTAACTTCTAACTATCGCGCGGGCGAAGCGGCTCGCAGAAGCTTGTAATTTATAAAGATAGAAGTGTAAATTCCACACCAGTGCCAGTGGCAGTCACAGACGACAGCCAGATTGAAAATAAGATAGTTAGGGATGAACAGTAGATTAGTGGTATGGTAAGACTGTGTTATTGTTGATAATTCTTAAGTATGGATTGTCTTAATCAAAAACAATAAAAACTGTGCCAAATGCACTGTTCCAATTAGTAATTTGACATAAGAAAATAAGGAAATTCATTTAATTAAGGAATTCTTTCATCTTGTCGATAATTAATATTACTGTCAACTGCAAACCAATAGCCGATGATTAGCTATTAATTGTCCTGCCAAGTGCAGATCTTTTTTACTCAAAGATTAATATATTTTCTTTGGAGTAAATTAATTGTCTATGACGGTGCTAATATCTCATATCGCTCAATTTTAGAAATAGTAATACGTACACGTGTTTTTTTCATTAATTGATATGCTCGTTTTTGATGGCCGGTTTCTGATTTAAGTAAAGCAGCAATAATCAGTTGAGTATTGTCAAATAATTTAGGAAGCGTTTGAGTATTTTACGTTTCACAATTGAGAATCTACCTAGATCAGTTAAGTAACTACATAAGTACCTACTTATCTATGGATTTGTCAAAGTTCCATTCACTTTCTCTTTCACCCTTACGTTCCATTTTACAAAATAAATCCGAGAAATCACAAGATTGGAATAAATTTACTAATATAAATTTTATACAGCTGTAAAAAGTACGTTAGTTATATATCTCTTCATTCAAGATTTAAAAAATCAAGTTATTAAAGATGTTATAATCTTTAAAAACTTGATTTTTCATATTTAAGCAATTTAAAAGATACCTATCTGAAATGTATCCAACCTTATTATGAATCTATGAAATGGATCGTAGGTACTAGTCTTCACTTCAATATATTTTTTTTCTATGTTCAATATTGTCATGGCAACCGTATTTATTTTGTCAAAGATGTCTTATCGAAATAAAATAATATCATCTAATGTAATTTGTTATTGCCAAAATCAAGCATTTAAGCTTATAATTACTAGAAGTAAATGTGTTCAGAGCGAGCAGTTGCTGGTTCTTGTGATACCTCATAGAACTACAGAATATTTTACTCAGAATTTCTCAAGATCTCTCAAGAGGGCACTTGTACATCTGCAGTGCGTAGTACATTATTACCTTAATGCATCTGCATTGGAATCTGATTGCAATTGTGATTTACCAACAAATGTGGACTATTGTGATGCAATTTTTAATGAGTGACCTGTGGTTTCAAGACCGAAGGCTTTGCTAGCCATCGAACAGCCTCTGAAGATAAACAATATTAGCCAGGGTCGGTGCCATTTTTTTGTCGGATATTATGAAGGACTACTGTGTTCTACCTATTTATTTTGCAAAATAATAAATAAATGAGACTTGTCATGTTGTTTTTATCAACTTTTATTGTTCTGATACCAAAATCGTATCATAAAAAAGCCAAATTCTGTACACAATTTCATCGTTGTAACCTCTTCTTGTCTAGTGGATCCTACTAAGTATTAATAATAGGTTCAGGTTTTATAAGTGGAACTTTACCACTAAATATCACATCTCGTGCTACAATTACCTTCCTCTTTTTTACATCCCAAAGTCGAAATCCATTATTATAGCGTACCCAATCATCATATACTCTTGCGTTCTAGAATCCAACTATTTCAAAGATGTCAGGTTTTTTGCATAAGCTATCGTTCCAAATTCTCTTTCATTGGATAAGTTTGGTTTCTGTTTATTCCACAGTTCATAGGGGGTAATATAATTGATGGATTCGCTTGATAAACGGTTTATCAGATAGACTCCACAATAGAGGGCTTCTCCCCACATTTATTTTAAAGGTAGGCTATTCTATATAGGTATGAAAGTCTGTATGTTTGGATATTTGTTAATCACACCTCAATGGTTGAACATATTTGGAAGGATATACTTTGAAAAACACACAATGACCAGAATTAGAACTTAGGATATAATAACAAAAAACAAATATATTAAATAATAGATATAATAATAAATAAACGGAATCACAAAGCCTTTTATTCTGAAATCAGAGATATAAAACTGAAGTCTATACAATACATGTTTATAGTTTATAAAATTTCCCTAATCTCAGTGTGCTTGGCATAGGCCTCCACTAACAGTTTCCACTAAGGGTCTGTCCTGAGCTACTCGCCAACACCACAGCGCACCATCGCTTACACTTTTTGCCTACATCTTGGACCAGAGGTCTTTCCCATATCCCATTTCCATCTATGACACTGTCTTCCACGGCTTCTTTTCCCATCTCTTGTGTACCATTTTGTCACTTTTCTCCATGTCCCTTGGCTATCGCGCATCATATGACCGGTCCATCTAAACTTTATACATAATTCCTGTTGGATAACTGTCGGTTTTCGCGCAGGAAAAGGTACTGGCGACCACAAACACAAAAACTGGCCCTTTTTGAATATTTTTCTTGAAGATCTCACTCATCATCGTCATCATTTCTGCCGAAAGACTGCTGGATACAGGACTTCCCCAGCGTCACCAAATCAACCGGTCCTATGCGTCTTTCATACATCGGATTTCCGTGACCTTAACCAGGTCATCGGTCTACAGAGGGAGGCTTTAAAGCGCTGCGTATTCCGCCACGCAGTCGCCACTCCAGAACTTAACCCATTGACCATCCGTTCTTCGAGCATCTGAGATCTATCAGGCGTAAAATATTTGCATCCAATCTGATATTTTCGATAATTCAGGGCAAACACTCTTCTTCCACGCATTGGTCTTCTTGGAAGCATCTCCAAGGAAGACAAGGTCTTCTTGGAAGCATCTCCAAGGAAGACAAGGTCTTCTTCGTCACTCGTTTTATATATTATTTCGCTTGATCACCATTTAAGCACAGGCTTGTCAACTGTTGTCAACTATCATCTGCCAAATGTAACCAGTGTAGCCAGATTCGACGAGCCCCAAGTCGCCGAAAATTTAGTTTTTCCATTTATAAAAAACTCAAGACGACCATGAATTCACTAAACAATAATCATTATTGGCTCCACATAAAAAAAAACAGCATTTCTTTATTTGCCTGTGTTGTTGCGACTGAAGTATAATGAAAAATAGTGATGAACTGATAAAAGCATTTTGGTTTACATAATTGCTCAGATAATGTTGTATTGGATAGTCTCATTCCGAAATCGCCTAAAATCGCCTTATTTGGAGGTAGCTTAATTAGCGCCGCTCGTAAAATTGGTCGCCTCGGCACCCTTCCGAGTAACCTAAATGGCAAAAAGGCGCCCAAGCTGGCTACACTAATGATGTAACGTTGACAACGGTTTGAGAAAGCTTTGAGAATTCGAGAATGATCAAATGTGTTTTTCTCAGTTGTGAAACCCAATTGATCGTCAATGAAGGTTTTTTGTATGACATAAGGTATACTTTGGCATGACTTGACTACGTATACTCAAACCTTGCTCAGCATCGCAGAAAACTTAAAGTGGCAGATGATCAAGGGTGACAGATGCTTAAATCGAGATCAGCACGTACTTAGCGTCGAATACTTTATTCAGAAATCGGCCAAATGATAGTAAAAGATAATATGGTCGACGACGAATGCTTAGAAGTAACCTATTCACTCTTGACTATTGTATTTATGAATCTGTTTTCAAAATTTTTGCAGGCACTTGCCTCACGGTATTCAAACCGACTTTCCCAATTTCGACTAGACAAACATCTCACTTATTATTTCTTACCCAAAACAAGCTTAAAAGGGATATACGTCATCAGTAGTGGAAAAATATGAGACATTTGCGTTGCAAAGACAAATTCGCAGCATAACATAGAGGTGCCATAGCTTATACAGAAGGTTAGCTTCATGCAACGAGTGAAAATGCACGCACACATAGACGCTTGAAACCATTTACAAGGATAGAAGAAGAATAAAAGACATATAATTCACGATGAAAAGATGGTTTAATAGAGCTAGAAAACAGTCTGTGATCATCAAGATGCCACCAAATACGGGTATATAGAAGAAATACTGGACCGATCCCAAATAAATTGGAATATTATTAGGAGAAAAGAAAAAAAGGAGAGATGTTGATGAATGATGACGTTCGGAAAACTCAAACTATTTCTGAATGACAGTCCTGCGTGAGAGCGCTTGCAATCGCTGTCGCTGTTAGTACGTGAAGCGTGTCTTTGTGTATGTGCGGTGTCGCTCTATGTGTCGACCGACCTTCTGTCACCTATCTATTCTTTGACACAGTGGTGGTGACAACTTCGCGCGTATTAACGCGAATTTATGTGCGGAATGCATTGTGAGACGTACGTGTAACACGGTGCATTGCAAATGGGATGCCGTAACCGCGGGTTTTTCCAGCGGCGGGCTTCTATTTGAGCTTCTGATTAAGTTTGAGAGCTGAATTTTAAGTTCCTACGTTTTTTGTAGCCATTTTTGTGGGCATTCATAATGAAAAGGGAGATTTATGTTGAACATTTTATGTTGAAGCTGTTGAACCCAGCTGTCATTGTAGATCATGGACATTACAGACAGACGTTACGGATAGTCAGAAGCCAGGCAATCTGACCTAAGTCTTGCTAAAGGGTATCGTCTTACACAGTAACTGGGTTATGGAGATCAGATAGGCAGTCACTTCATGTAAATGCATCTAGTTAAACCGGTAGCTGGCCCCAATAATAGTTGGGAAATGGCTAGGCAGTTTGATCGTGATTCAAAAACAAAGTCTGGCTAAAAAATTTGGATCCCCACTATTTTGATTTACAGTTGCGGTATTTTATACCCCGTTCCAAAGCTCGTAGGTTTAAGCCCCAAACCAATTCTAATGTTCAATTTCGGTAAAAATATGCCCGTCTGTACCATTACCCACGGTTCTTTTCCTATCACAAATTCAACGGTTCGTGACCATAAAAATGACACATGTTACTTCAACTTTCTCTTAACCAGGCACCATATATCAGGCACAAACTGGATCCCTTCGCTTGTGCTCATTCGTGCATTTTAGATTTATGTCTACATTTGACGAAATTTTCAATGCTGTTATACGTATCTTCATGTTCATATGTTTAATCTCCTTAGTTTGGATTTATGGCGGTAATTTTGAATTGTTTTCTGCTGAGAGCGAAAATGGCTGTATGTGGTTAGGAAGTTGAATAGTGGAGAGGTTAGGTTTTAAAATAAAAGTAGATTTAAGTATGTTTTTATGTTGAACTAGCTTCTGTCAGCGGCTTCGCCCACGTGATATCCAGCAATCATCCCACAGGAACATACTACCGGTATTAATATGTGCTATTCCAGACTACAATCTTTGTCTCTGCCAAATTTCCTCTAGACCAGTTCAGCCGTTTTGGCATGATTAAGTAACAAACATCCATCCATCCAAACCATCGCATTTATAGTAATACTAGGTGTGCCTGCAGCTTCGCATTTGTCAACTGCTTACCCTACCCTACCTACCTACCAATTTTTTTCTAGGGTCTTTCTGCCGCGAAGAATCTTTACACCGCCATTCAGAAACAACGTCAAATGCACATCGCTATCTATCGAATATGGAGTTCCACTGTCCGATTATCTGAATTGCATGTGTTGTGATATTTTACTTCATAAACACTTTGAATTCATATATCTTTCGATACATTGAACCGATTGCGATGAAACAAAACTAAGTAATGTTTCAAGTTACTCATAATTTTAATGTATAAAAGTTATCTATACTGGTTTTGTATATTTTACGTGATGCGTACACAACTAAACAGACAGATAAAAAATTCAAAAATGCTGGAAATGGGTTTTGTTGGTTATCCTTTAACACCCTGGTATTTTTTTTTAAATATTTTCGATGACTTAAAAAAAAATCTATAGATTTATTATATGTATTGATGATAATTAATAATATTGATTGATGACAAATTTTAAGATTTTTGACTCTCACCGTTTACTTCGTGAAATCCGTTCTTTAACTTGAAACTTGTTAGTTTGAAGTTTTCTTCAGAGCGCCATAAATATTATTGAATGCATCTTAAACCGCTATTTTGTCTGTAAAAATTTTGTAGATTTTGTATCATATTTTCTAACTGCAAGTCAGCGATTGAAGCTTTCGAAACAAACAAACAAATAATACTTTATGCTCAACTACAGAAATAAAATATCATTACAAAGTACTTCTTCAATCTACACGGCAAACATAAACTGAACCCAACTTGTGACTCAAAACTTTTGAACTATATAAGTGAACAGAGCTAAGCTTCACGCATGCTTCCTTAGTAATATTATAAATGCGATAGTAACTCTGTCTGTGTATTACCTTTTCAAGTATAAATGGCAGTACCGATTTAGATAAAGGGTGCGGAAGTTTCCATGGTGAACCAAAGTAAGGCGGCGCACACACCTACAATATTATTACTAATGCAACGCAGACGAAGTCGCAGGCAACAGCAAATAAATAAAATAAAGCGGAAATATGTTAGAATTTGCGGAATTCTTTCACATCGAGGGAAACGCGATCAAAGTTTGACACTTACATGAAACATGGTCCAAGTTTTTGTTCATGTCTAAGGAGCAGATGAATAATGTCTAAATTATTACTGGGTTTAGCAATACTTTTGGCAGTGGAAATGCTTGGTATGTAATAGAAATTGATCTAGATATACATAATGGCTTACAGCTCGCCTCTTGTGCTTGAGATCGTGGTTTCAATCCGGGCAAGTACCATTGTGACTTTTCAAATCCAAAATGATTGTATGTTCTAAGATTATCTTGGTAGTCGCTGACAACAGTGGTAACGATAAGAGAATAAATAAATATATATGAACCTAACAGTAAGCAGTTATACCCTCACAAATTATCTTTTATAATTAAAAAACCCAAAGAAGAAAAAAAAAAAAACCATTAGAAAAGGAATATATCTCTTTGGATATCTGGAGTTAGAAAAACAATAACTTTATTATTGGATTAGAGTTAGACCAAATAAAAAGATATACAACCCAAAAACAAAAAGTCCTAACGAAATTATTTGAAAAATTTAATAATAAATATGAATATATACTACTAATCAACATATTTATTATTATCAACATAGATATAGACGGAGGTTTAGAATACACTCTATTTTTGTATATTTAAAGCATATGAAAGTTTTCAAGAATTACCTGATGGTAAAACTACATAACATTTAGCCCAACCCTCAACTCATATAAACGATCGCTCAGCATTTGACTTGAAGCCCCAGGAACACCTGCCACCTAGATGTAAACTGCAGTGGCCTTTAAGGAAAACATTACCCAATGCGATTGCGGTGCCCCTGTGCAGAATATAACACACTTGCTAGAGTGCCCCAAGAACCCATACCATTCCATTTTGGAGGACCCAATAAACGCCACTGACGCTGCAATTAACGTGATCACTGGACCCACAATAATTGAAAAAAATATACCAAAAAGAAGAAACTTTAACTTCTCCATTAAATTAGTGCAGAGTCAATATTGGAAACAAAACTGACATGTTACCAATGCATGCAGCATCTTAATCATAAACTTCAAATATTGGCTACTGGCTACAAAACCTTGGTATGCCAAGATAACCAATATAATGCAAGACACGTTTATGCCACTTATAGTTGGCAAAGCTCCAAAAACATTAACGTAGTACCTAGAAAGCGGGATGTAAATATTTTTCAATTAAGTTTTTGTACTGAGCTCACTCCCGTACGCCGTGCGATACACATTAAAGTGGTTGTAAATAAGTAACACTATGCTAGGGAAACAAGATTTTGAAAATAAAAAAGGTGTGTGGATAGTGGTGAAAATTAATTTCATGTTTTTAATCAACGATTTCAGTGGATGCAGAGGTACAACGGTTTGGTTTTACAGTTTATTTATTAAGGCTTTAAAACATAAACATCAGTGTGGCTTTGGCTTTTGTAGTAGTATATCCTGTATC
Source organism: Orthosia gothica (assembly GCA_949775005.1). Classification (NCBI taxonomy): domain Eukaryota; kingdom Metazoa; phylum Arthropoda; class Insecta; order Lepidoptera; family Noctuidae; genus Orthosia; species Orthosia gothica. Next base: position 29,007,292 of record OX459048.1, read on the forward strand.
ACAAGAGATTAGTCCCGTCAATATACAGAAAGTAACAATAGACGAGTGATAGACAATTAAAAATACATTATACGTAATTAACTAATTACGTACTATACAATAGCATGTAATGATATTTTATTGATACGGAACATTCAATGAATATTTTAATGGTTAAATGTAATCGTATTTAATTATATTTGACTCATCAGTACCTACAAAAATGTCTCTTGAACCTGTCTAATTCCCTATATCTTTGAAACAGGTATAACCATAAGCATAATCAGTCTGGAGTGTTCCCACTGCTGGGACACAGGTCTCCTCTCTGTGGGAGCTGGTAGATGTCACATATCTTTGGATTTATTGTTAGGACATGCCGGTTGCCTCACGATGTTTTCCTTCACCGTTAGCAACTACAAGAACCAGAATAAACTACCTGTCTCAAGCAAACTTCAACGATACAATGTATTTCATAAATTCCTCGTTAATTTCCTGTTCATTACAATGCCAGGCTGCTCAACTGAAGCGCAAGTCAGTAAGTCTTCCATCAAAATAGAAATCCTCATAAAAAATACTAAAGCTCGCGAAGTTATACAAGTCTCGTTCGCTGAAAACTTTATAATGATAGTCTCTTTATGTGAAACAAAGAGGAAGAAAGTTGTCGATGTACACCGCCTACGATAGACCGGTGAAAGTTGTACATAATAGATAATTCTCAAACTCAAACATGATTAGAATGTTTTAAAGACAGACGTACAAACGTTATTAGATTTAACGAATGGAACTTGTCTGGTTTTGGAACGACTCGTCGTATTGATTTTCAAGGAACGGCTGGGTTGATAAATTAATTGGCCTTTTTTGGGCAGGATACATTGTTAGTAGGGAAATCGTTCCTATCCTGTAGAGAGTCCTGTGTCTAAAATATATTTATTAGCGGCATTGTTTGGTTTAAACAAAATGAAGATCACTAAGTTTACCTACGAAGCGTTTGTGTAATAAAGTCATAAGATTTACGGAATTCTTCATCCAATCCAAAGTTCCGATATACACTATGCCGTTATCTACAAATTGAAAACACAACAATAAGAAATCAAGTAAAATGCAATCATCCATGTACTTTCAAGACCAAAAGAGAACCCAAGAACCCCGTTCACATTCGATATCTCAATTTAGAGTAATCAACATCAAAAATGGGGACGTCTTCGCTTCGCCATCTAAGCTATCGATGATGAGATCGATGTTCTGTCACGATCTTTTGATATATTTCTTCGAGAGGGTGAATTTTCAAGTGAACGTATTTTGTTAAACTTGAAGAATGTTTTGATGTCCCACTTCTCGTAATCGCGTCAAAAAGGCTTTTGTCGAAATACGGAGTAGTGTTTTTGTGCTAGCGGATGAGAGCCAAGGGGTGCCAAAATGAGGTGCGGGCAATACATCAAGTTGAAATACGTTGGCTTTAACTGAATTTACGTTTGGGAAGAAATGAATGAATGACTAAGGTTTAAATATAGAAGACATTAACGTATGCTGATAAATAATTTTTGTAAGTAGGTAGTGCAAAGGATTTTTAGAAGAATAACTAAATACGTATTTTGGAAGCAAAATTCAGCTTCAAAGTTTAATCATTTATTATAAGTAGGCCACCAAACAGCACTTTCGAACATCAAAAATTTTAAGTTTAAAAAATATATAATAAAATGGATTCTACTGTCCATTCATTCAATGTATGACTTCCCTATGTGGTATTTGTTTTCGAATTAAAGGTTGGTACAACGATTTCACTATAAATGACATTATAATCCAGTAAATATAATTAAATAATAATCTATAGAGCGGTACAAGTGCAAGTAAAATATAATGACCAAATATGTGTGTGAAGTTTATTCGAAGAATATCTTGTTGATCGTATTGACCACAATGAAAATTTGTTACTGAATAAAGAAAAACTGAAAAACTATTTTATACCAAACAAAAATCCTGAAAAGAAAGCTAAACAGAGAATACATATTCTCATTACATTCAAAATCCAAGACACGCATTAAAAAAATGCAGTCCGAACTTATTTACAAAATTTGGGTAGAAACGGGTCCAGTACAATTGCTAAAGTTATAGCGGAAGCCTAAAACTGGGTACTCGAAAGCCATGACACTAATTACACAAAACAGCATTTTCCTAATCTGTATCGACGAAAAACAGAAAACCTTTGCATCATCTAAAAAAAAAACAAAATTTTACTCTGTTTAGTTAATCCATATTTTGATTTCTGTGAACCCTAGTGGCGACAAAATTTCAGCTTTCAACGAAGAACCCACTTTAGTCTCTTCCGGCATTTACAAAACTTTTATTTGGCTTATCTGGGAGACACTAATGCGATTACGAGAGGAAAGTAACTTTCCTAATTTATTGACAGCGTTACCTTCATTAACTTGAGATTGCTTTGACTTGAACTTGATACGATTGGTCAATGTTCTAGATGTCACTTTAGTTCAATATGTATGGAGTAACTTAAATATTTTATCGAAGAAACAGAGATAAAATATATTGAAAGTTGCTGGACTGCTTACGGAGCGTTTCTTAAAGTTGGAAGATTGGATATAGCGCATTCGTCAAAATTTAGGTACGCCGAAATTATTTTCGTCATTTCTAGTAAGAAAAAGATTTTAATATAAAAATATATTAAAAGCAAAAGAAAAATTACACACACAGAAAATATGCGTGTGTATTTGTTTATTGTATGTCTAAAATACTGCTATCAATTTTTGAATATCTACATCAAAATTAAAATACTGTAATTTCCTATTCAATTTAAAATAAATATTGGCCTAAACCAATAGTTAGTGCTAGGTAGAATATCATTAGGTGCCTAAGTTTATCCAGATAATTGTAAAATACACAATTGCAATTTCCATAATGATGGCAATGACCATTGAAACTCGTTCGGTGATACAACAGACAAATATACAGAAGATCGTCACCATACAATGAATGAAAATGCACGCTCACATAATTATAGACACGCTTCACAAAATAATCACACCGGTAACTGTATTTGTTTGAGAGCGCCACACGTACGAGTCTTTTGTTGTGCTGAGCCTGTTTTTATTCATGGTATAGCTTTATAAGTTTATCTTGGACATTCCTGACAACGGTGAAGCAAAATATCGTGAGAACCTGGATGGTCTTAACAACATCAAATACATTTTTTACATCGAAAATAAAAAATAAAAATAGCCTCCGGATAGCAACCAACAGAACCCATTGCCAGCATTTTTAGAATTTTTGTCTGTTGGTCCGTGTTGTACACGCATCACATAAAATGTACGAAACCAATGCAGATAACTTTTATTCATAAAAATTAGGCATTAGTGAGAGGCAAATGTCAGAGAGGTGGTTCACTATATCAATAGATAATATATGAATTTAAAATGTTCAGGAAGTAAAATATCACAAAACACGCAATTCAGATACTCGGACAGTTGAACTCCATATTCGATAAATGGCGTTGTGCATGAGATTCTCCGTGGCAGAATAACCCTAGAAAAAAAAATATAGGTAGGGTAGGTAAGTATGGTAAATACATAAGCAGGGTAAATAGATAAGAACTACCCTAGGTAGGTAAATAGGGTAGGTAGGTAAGTAAGGTAGAGTAGGTAGGTAAGTAGGGTAGAGTAGGTAAGTAAAGTAGGCTAGGGTAAGCAGTTGACGGCAGCGAAGCACAGTTATTAGATACTATAAGTTTGATACCGCCAACCCGCATTAAGCAAGCGTGGATATTAACGCTATTGCCTTCTCTGAATGCGAAAAGGACAGTTACAGTGTAGCGTTGTGAGATCTCAACTGAAAATAGTCGAATGATACTAATATCAAAATTAGTCGGTCAATAGTCACATCTCTAAAAACACGGCACAACTCTAACCTTCCGGAGTACTGTCACTCGGTCATTTGGATTCCGGTGGCTTAGCTAATTACATATTTTCTATCCTCACGATTCTGGTGCCCCGATTTAGGGTGAGTTTCTCATTAGTTTAACTATTGTACCTTATTCTTTGTGCCAGGCGACCAATCCCGATTCCATCACCTAATTAATATCAGTTTTGCACTGTCATTTTGGACGCGTGGCTAAGGGTCGCCTGGGACAAAGGAATTTGCTATGAGCATGTGTTTCTACCGCATTGGATTGTGTCTCCGTGTTTTATTGTAAGTGATCACGTTTACTTATGTTATTAAATGCTAGCGTGTTCATACTTAACCTAACTTTGCATCTGTCAATGTGCTTGCTATCTTTGCAAGTTTCTTATCTGTAAACGATGTGCTGAGCTTTCACCTACAATGTTCCCATACCGTTCCTTGGCCTAAAATGGGGACGAAGCTGGTACATCGCATGCGGCTTGCTGCTTTTTGCACCGCATCTAACATGCGCACCCTATGGTGCTTTCAGGGCTCTTTGTACGGGCTGAGGCTTGCCTTTCTCCCACGGCTGTACGCTGCCAACTACCTGCACGCTGCCAACTACCTGCACGCTACCTACGCCCACCGCCAGGTCCTTTTACCTGACACCTGCGGCTTACCGCCGTGCCAGCCTACGCACGTGGCCCGGTCTTGCCTGCCTACCTGCGGCCTGCCGTCGCGTGAGCCGGTGCCAGCGCAGCCTACCCTGCGCACCCTAGCTGCTACAGTTCCGGCGACCAATCGCTGTGCCGGTGCTGACCGGTCCCCGCGTCTACCACGTGCTGCCAAGGGACGGTACCCCCTTACTATTTTATCCGCGTGACGGCGTTTGTACAGAACTGAGTGGCGCTAGAACCCTCGACCTAGCTGTTATATTTAACTTTAAATATATGTATTAAATTACAAGCTGTTTCTCTTACTACCTCCTAACTACCAGTTAGCGGCCTGCGCAGCTTACCTAGCGCAGACCTAGCCGTTACAGTGGCGCCCAACGTGGGGCAGTAGACGCGGGGACCGGTCAGCACCGGCACAGCGATTGGTCGCCGGAACAATGAAGCGGGATTAGCAAAGGGTATATCTTACAAAAATCATATCAAATACCGACTAGCCCGCATTAAACCAACCAACCAAGAGAACTTATTGCTAAGACAAAAATTAGAAGAAAAATATAATACACTTGAATCACAAATTACCAAACTAGAAACTAAGTTTAGTTCTGGTAGCTCGCAACGAACTGACACAATAACTGCTACAAACACTAACATAACCGTAACATGCACTAGTCATGTACCAAATAAACCTAAGTATGATGGCAAAACCTGCGTGCGATCTTTCATACAAAAAATACGCGAGTTTAAAACATGTAAACAAATAAAAGATGATGATATGTTTAACTTCGCGTTTGATATCTTCACGGATAATGCACTGCATTGGTACAGGCATGTGAAACCAAACGTCACCTCATGGGAAGAGCTATTAGATCAATTAATGGCTGCTTTTGACTATGATGATTATGATTATAGATTACTAACCGAGATAAGAACACGTTCACAAGGCGAAACAGAAAACATAACCATCTACATATCCTTAATGAGCGGTTTATTCAATCGATTAAATACTAAACCATCAGAAGCAGAGATGTTTGACATAATTGTTCACAATGTAAAACCAATGTATGCAGAAGTACTAGCTATCAGTAACGTGCAAAGTCTGGAGCAATTAGAGACGGTCTGTAAAAACTATGAAAAATATAAGATGCGGGCAGCACACTATCAAGACCCAACAAAAACAAACCTCAACTCCTTAGCTCCAGAATTTGCTTACGTCAAGCCAACTAATAAAACTAACAGCACTAACTCGAAACCATACTATAGCCGCTACAGGTATGGCCGCGGGGACTACGATAAAAAACCTGAGGCAACCGGGGATATCTCACGCTCTTCTCGACCGGTCGCGCTAGTAGCCAAAAAAGGCACAGATACACCAATCAGAGGTCAACCTTATTGCCCTAGGTGTAGGTCTAACTCGCACTCACTACGACAGTGTACTGCAGACCGTGTCCTAATTTGTTTTAAATGCGGAGAAAATGGGGTGAAGTACCCGGATTGTGCGAAGTGTCACCCACCAAAAAACTAGCTAGTGAGGTTTGTTATAATAGAAAATTCAACGCCAGGCTAAGTAAAACAGAGTGGGAGGATTGGCTAGCTGTAGTCACAAAATTCAAAACCTGCTACTCTGTATCAACTATACATAACAAACCTCACAACGACATAAGGCCATATGCTTCTATAGAAATAAACAACATGCCAGTTTGTGGTTTGCTGGATTCAGGTTCGGCTGTTACCATCGTTGGTAAAGACTACCATAAACTCCTAACTAAGGACCTAGGGCTAACCCTGCAGCCTAGGGACCACTCAGAAACATTTGTTGCCGCTGGGGGACAAGTGCTTCATCCTATAGGTACTATAAACATACCAATAACTTTCGAAGGAAAGCTACACACTATCAAGGCTCATGTGGTGCCATCAATAGACACTCCTATCTTGCTGGGAATGGATTTTTGGAACACCTTTCATATATTCCCTAAGAACATTAAATCCATATTCCTAGTAAACATAAATGACACCAGTGCAAACACTAAACCAAATATATATTTGCACTCATTTGCACAGCTAACTGAGGAACAAAAAGTAACAGCTGAGAAAATAAAGACTCAATTTAAGAACATTTCCTCAGAAAATAAAGGCCTAGGCCGCACTAACTTAATAACACATAGCATAGACACAGGTGATGCACCCCCTATACGGCAACGTTACTACAGGATGTCTCCGGAAAAACAGCGTGTTCTCGGTAAAGAATTGGCCGAAATGCTTGGCCTGGATGTGGTTGAACCATGTGAAAGTCCATGGTCTTCCCCAGTCCTACTAACACCGAAAAAGGACGGCAAATTGCGGTTTTGTTTGGATAGTAGGAAACTAAACGCTATTACAAAAAAAGATGCTTACAATTTGCCATACATTTCGGAAATACTAGATAACCTGAGGGATGCAAAATACCTAACTAGCATTGACCTATACAAAAGCTTCTGGCAGTTACCACTAAATGAAACTGACAAAAACAAAACAGCGTTCTACATACCTGGCCGGGGAACATACAGGTTTAAAACTACACCGTTTGGACTAACAAATGCGCCTGCTACGCAACAACGAATGGTAGATAAAATGTTTTACGGACCAGAGTTTGAGAATAGGGTCTTTGCTTTCTTGGATGACATAGTGCTGGTGTCGTCTGATTTTGAGAACCATATAGCCTTGCTAACTAAAGTATACAATAAATTATCTAACGCTAACTTAACAATAAACATGGATAAGTGCCAATTTTTCCGTGATGAATTGAAATATCTTGGCTACATAGTTAACTCTAAGGGACTACATCCAGACCCGGAAAAAGTAGAAGCTATACAGAACTTCCCAATACCCACCAATCCTAAAGAAGTAAAAAGATTCTTAGGAACGGCATCATGGTATAGACGTTTCGTACCAAACTTCAGTACTCTAGCTGCACCACTAAATAGACTCACAAGCTCAAGTAAGAAGGCACCTCCCTTTGACTGGTCTCAGGATTGTCAAGAGTCCTTTACCAAACTAAAGGAAATACTAATATCGGCCCCAGTACTATCGTGTCCAGATTACACCATCCCATTCGAAGTACACACAGATGCCAGTAACTATGGTATCGGCGGTTTGCTAACACAAATTAGGGACGGCGTTGAACATCCCATAGCATACATGAGTAAATCCTTGTCTAAGCAAGAACAAAACTACAGCATCACGGAAAGGGAAGCACTAGCTGTACTTTCGGCACTGGAACATTGGCGCTGTTACCTAGAAAATGGCATCAAGTTCACAGTGTTCACAGACCATTCCGCACTAAAGTGGTTTCTCAAACTTCAAAACCCTTCAGGACGATTGGCGCGCCGGGGTATAAGATTGTCGGCCTTTAACTTTGACATACAACATAGACGTGGTACAGATAACACCTTACCAGACGCGTTGTCACGTGCTTGTCCGATCGCAGCTCTCACACAAGAAAACACTACACAGTCAAGCCCGCCTAAACAGACAGACGACACTTGGTACCAAAATATCTACAATGGTTGCCAACGAGACCCTTCAGCATTCCCAAACTACACGGTAAAACATAACAAACTATACCGTTATGAAAAAAGTAAATTCGCAATACTATGTGAGTTCGATTGGAAAGAAGTCATTCCTAAGGAAGATAGGCAACAAATAATCACTAATAACCATGCTGAACCAACCGCAGCTCATTTAGGTATCCATAAAACATACAAACGACTAACACTACGCTACTACTGGCCAGGGATGCATGGTGACGTGGTGAGGTTTGTAACGGCATGTGACACTTGTATCGCTCACAAACAAGCTAATCACGCCCCCCTAGGACTAATGGGGAAGCCTAAAGAGTGTTCTCGTCCTTTCCAAATGCTGAGTATAGACATAGTGGGACCACTGCCGTTCTCTAGACGTCAAAACTCATATCTATTTGTTGCTACTTGTTGTTTCTCTAAATACTGCCAACTATTTCCCATAAGGAATGCTAATGCCACTACTATAGTACGACTATTAGAAGACAGTATATTCTTGGTCCATGGCATACCACAAGTTGTAATTTTGGATAACGGAACACAATTTACATCAAATGAAATGAAAAACCTCTTTAAAAAATACAATATACCTGATGTACACTACACACCGAGATATACACCACAAGTGAATACTGTGGAACGCTACAATAAAACTATAATCACGGCGTTATCCACATTTATCAATGATGACCAGCGCTCCTGGGACTTACACATCCCAAAGGTTCAGTTTGCACTAAACAGCTCAACCAGTGAGGTCACAGGCTACACACCAGCGTTTCTGGTCTATGGTAGGGAGTTGATCGCTGACGGTTCTCACTATCAGAACACTGATATAAAGGAAATAATATACCAACCAAGGGACCACTATGCAGAGAACTTGGGTGTCCTATCTAGCATCTTCGACAAGGTACAAACAGCTTTACTGAAAGCATTCTCTAGGAACACTAGTAACTACAACCTTCGTAGGAAGGACGTGGAATTTAATGTGGGAGATGTAGTCTGGAAACGTACGTACTACCAGAGCGATAAGGACAAATATTTCAGCAAAAAACTGGCACCTAAGTTTGTAAAATGCAGGGTATCAAAGAAACTGTCCCCACTGGTGTATGACTTGGTAGATACACAAGGAAAACCACTGGGTACCTGGCATATCAAGGATCTAAAGTGGAAGAATCCACAGTAGTCCCGTAGGCCTAGCTAGCTAGCGTTTGACTCACACTGGGTCAAACGATGCCAAGGGACTACTACCACCACATCTCGTGGGAGGTCATTCACCAACAAGGGCTTATCTATTTAACTTTGGCTGCAGGAGTCCTAAGCTCCTTTGGTACCTAACTACTGGTCAGTTGGTGATCACACTAATCTCACCTACTAGAGTAAATAAAGTTCTTGCCTACAGAGTTGCGTGAGTTCGCTTGTGAGGGGTTTCTCAATTGAAAATAGTCTCGACAAAAATTTAATTATTCGTTAGAACGGCGTTGCCATAGAGAATGCTGGGGACTCCAATGGGGTGTTTAATTTTTGATGGCAGAGCAGGTCTCTATGGTAACTACCCTTAGCTGTTGTGTTGTCATGTCATGTTCTAAAAGAACATCTTAAAGACGGCTCCTACAAAAAGGTGACCGCAACCAGACTGTGCAGGTGCGTTCAAGTATAACTAACTACTAAGCAATAGTTAATCTACTAATCTACTACGTAAATATGGCGTTGCCATGGAGAATACTGAGGACCCTACAGGGGTGTTACTTACTATTGGCAGAGTAGCTCTCTATGGTAACTACCTTTAACTTTTGTGTTGTACTACTCATGTTCAAAAATAAAAATATAACGAACATCATAAAGACGGCGCCTACAAGAGAGGTGACCGCAACCAGTTTGACAAACAGCCAAACAATAATACTACATGATACACCAGACGTCGATGCCACTAACTTAGTTACAATATCAACAACCTACCTAACCATTTCCCTCTAACACGAACCCACTACTAAACCTAACCATACCAACTCCTACTAACCCACTAAAAACTACTACCGCTATACTAACCAAACCTACTCCCACTAACACTCTAACAATTACACACGAGACTACACTGACCCCAAGGGTAAACATACCAATAGAGGTACGTCACCAGAACTAACATGAGACACTTTCATGACAAGTAGGAAACCAGCCAAAGGTGTTACTGGCTGGCTTCTGAACTAGATAGTGGAAAGTATAGTAAGTTCTAGCGGATTTTATACAGGTAAAATCCTCTCTCTGCAGCCGGGGTACTGTAGCGTTGTGAGATCTCAACTGAAAATAGTCGAATGATACTAATATCAAAATTAGTCGGTCAATAGTCACATCTCTAAAAACACGGCACAACTCTAACCTTCCGGAGTACTGTCACTCGGTCATTTGGATTCCGGTGGCTTAGCTAATTACATATTTTCTATCCTCACGATTCTGGTGCCCCGATTTAGGGTGAGTTTCTCATTAGTTTAACTATTGTACCTTATTCTTTGTGCCAGGCGACCAATCCCGATTCCATCACCTAATTAATATCAGTTTTGCACTGTCATTTTGGACGCGTGGCTAAGGGTCGCCTGGGACAAAGGAATTTGCTATGAGCATGTGTTTCTACCGCATTGGATTGTGTCTCCGTGTTTTATTGTAAGTGATCACGTTTACTTATGTTATTAAATGCTAGCGTGTTCATACTTAACCTAACTTTGCATCTGTCAATGTGCTTGCTATCTTTGCAAGTTTCTTATCTGTAAACCGCTGCGATGTGCTGAGCTTTCACCTACAATGTTCCCATACCGTTCCTTGGCCTAAAATGGGGACGAAGCTGGTACATCGCATGCGGCTTGCTGCTTTTTGCACCGCATCTAACATGCGCACCCTATGGTGCTTTCAGGGCTCTTTGTACGGGCTGAGGCTTGCCTTTCTCCCACGGCTGTACGCTGCCAACTACCTGCACGCTGCCAACTACCTGCACGCTACCTACGCCCACCGCCAGGTCCTTTTACCTGACACCTGCGGCTTACCGCCGTGCCAGCCTACGCACGTAGCCCGGTCTTGCCTGCCTACCTGCGGCCTGCCGTCGCGTGAGCCGGTGCCAGCGCAGCCTACCCTGCGCACCCTAGCTGCTACAGTTCCGGCGACCAATCGCTGTGCCGGTGCTGACCGGTCCCCGCGTCTACCACGTGCTGCCAAGGGACGGTACCCCCTTACTATTTTATCCGCGTGACGGCGTTTGTACAGAACTGAGTGGCGCTAGAACCCTCGACCTAGCTGTTATATTTTTTTTTTTTTTTTTTTTTTATTTTTTTTTTTAAAAAAAACGTTGCCCCACACTAGGAATTTCTTCCTGTATCGTGGGTGCGTTTACAAACATATAAACTCACATACACAACACCCAGAGCCGGAACAACTATTTGTAGGTCATACAAATATTTGTTCCGTGCGGGAATCGAACCCGCGACACGCAGCGCAGCAGTCAATCACTCAACCACTGCGCCAACCGTGCGCCCAACTATTTAACTATTTAACTTTAAATATATGTATTAAATTACAAGCTGTTTCTCTAACTACCTCCTAACTACCAGTTAGCGGCCTGCGCAGCTTACCTAGCGCAGACCTAGCCGTTACAACAGACTGGTATTATAATTTAACGAAGTCGAACTTCTGTACCTGTCTATTTTTAACCGACTTTCCAAAAAAGAGGAGGTTCTCAATTCGACTGTATTTTTTTTTTTTTTTATGTTTGTTACCTCAGAACTTTTTACTGGGTGAACCGATTTCAATGATTCTTTTTTTATTTGAAAGCTGGTGCTTGTCATGTGGTCCCATTTAAATTTCATCAAGATCTGAGGAAGAACTTTGGAGATATACATCAGAACTCTACAATAAATGACGGCAAATCACTCGGGATAGCTGCAATCGCATGTCTGTTTATTGTTTTTACCATTACATAACATAACATCACACTGGTACGCTCTAAAGAGGGTACGCAGGTGTGAAGAGTTAACCCTGGTATACTCTCATTCCACCGGTTTTGTTTAAGTTTCATGTTATTGGGATAATCAATTCTGGCTTCACTTTGGACATTATAGGTACCTAACCTATAGAACTGGTCCATTATGTACCACAACTAAAAAGTGAAAAATAAAAAAAACTTTTTACAAAAAATACAACCGACTTCCAAATAAAAACACTACAAAGTGAAAAATAAATTCAATTTCGGAAGTCGGTGTCAAAAAACGAAGAAACGAAATCAGGAACACCGACTTCCGAAATTGAATTTATTTTTCACTTTGTAGTGTTTTTATTTGGAAGTCGGTTGTATTTTTTGTAAAAAGTTTTTTTTTGTGTGAATACTGTTAGATGCTGTATTATATTTGTTTTCATCAGCATTACTAGATAATGCGATATCAGTGGTACGGGATTATATTGTTCTAATTTAGTATGGTATGTTGTGACCGTCTAGTAAAGAACATACTCATATATTGTTACCTAATGTAAATAGAATATTGTAGAGTGCGTCAACACAGACTTCACCAGAACACATATTTTTGTCGCCCATTATGTTACTCCCACCGACGTCTTTACGGAACCACATCATTTCTTTTATTCAGGGACTAGAAAAAAAATGCTCCTCATAAAGGGGAAAACTGAATTTACTGCTAAATCAAAATAATAGTGCATCATTCTGGCGCTGTGAATTTACTTTGACGTTTGCCTCTCACTAATGCCCTAATGCGCATGAGGCGAACGTGAGGCGCCCAACGTTTAGGCGAGAGTGGGGTCACATTCTAGCAAGGTACACAGTTACTTTGATCGAGTAGTATAGATCTCGCCAAACATCTTGACCACCTTGATATTAGCTACAATGGCTGCGCAGTAATAAATTTTATACAAAAACAGTACTGTTGCCTGCCCTGCGCATCAAAATACCAACTTTAGGGTGGCCCAGAAGTTTGGCGAGCACTATACATTCGAACGAACCCCAACATTGCATTACGCAAAGATGCAGAATTGGTTTGTAGGTAGCAGAAGCTTGCTACAAGCACGAATATAGAAACAATTGAATAAAATTACTTACATTAAATGGTTCATCAAAAATTAATGCACTGAATAAAAACTTTTTTGTAATAATTATTCCACTAAGAAACAATTTGTTTCCAAACTTTCCCCATGAATTTAATGCATACTCACATTATTATACCCCGATGAATATAACCCCAAATCTTGAAACTCTACGCTAAAAGCATTAACTGTAACAAACCCTTGAATGAAAACAAAAGCCACGTAATCTTGTTAAGGAAATTTTAACAATTACAGCTATTGTTATCATAGTATCAAATTAATATTAGACCCTCAATACTGTTTGCGTCACAGCCTAAATAAGATCCCTCCAAAAATTGTTTCACTGGATGAATTTCTTAACAAATTGATGGAATTGTTTTAGGCTGTGGTCGAATAGAGAGGGGAACAAATTCAGGCAATTCGCAGAGTTTGTAAGTGGATCCTTTTTATGATAATAATGTCTGTTTAAAATGGCATAAAGTTTCTGCATCGCCTTATCTCTGGCCGCTTGTTAGATAATTTATTCAGTGATGGTAAGTGGGGTTGGAACTTTCTCCGGCTGGTTGGGTATTCCTCAAGGTATTTTTTTTTCATGTAAAATAACTGAACAAGCTATAGACATGGAAGTTGTAGAAATCTTTTTAAGATTAGAGGATCTAATGCGTGTCTCATAAAGCCCATGATAACAAACATTAATTTTGCTTGAAAAAAGTGGCTTAGTAAGGAAGGGAAAATGCTAAAACCATGTCACCAAATATGAATACAAAGAATTTGTTTAAGTATCTTGTCTAGTTATAATCAACAATGTATTTTGAATTTCCTTCAGAAGTTATTTTCATAATACTTTCACAAGAATACCTCATGTACTTTCACATCTATTTGATTCATTTGCCAGTGACCTGCTAAATTTTAATGTTAGTCCTGATGATTATTTCTTCATTAATCATTAACTTTAACCCTCTTTGCCTAGCCTTATTCAATTATTTGGGTTCGGCTCTCCTCGCCTTTCTTCGCCCGACGTTTCTGGGTCATCGAGACGTCCAAGTCTTTTGCAGCAAAAAAACATTCATAATTCCAAACATACCAATAGCACACATTTGAAGTTACCAAGTCACAAAAACATATCAACACTTTTTGACGAAAAAAAAACCCCGGTACCAATACTATCACCGTCGATAATCAAAAAACGGCCATCTGGTGGAGCGTAATAGATTTAAAATGTCGCCCGGCCCATTTTACGCGGGAATTTGAAGATAACGCAGTTATCTTTCTGATATATATTATTGGAAGGGAAGGGACTCTGTTTTTTGCTTTCGATAAATTCCTTAGATTATAGACGAGATTAGTTTGATATTTATGTTTATTTGAAGGGTGAAATAAAATGTAGTTATTTATTTTGCAAGGTTTAGTGCCTTGGGTGCACGGTTGGCGCAGTGTTTGAGCGATTGACTACTGCGCTGCGTGTCGCGGGTTCGATTCCCGCATGGAACAAATATTTGTATGACCTACAGATAGTTGACTCTAGGTGTTGTGTATGTCAGTTTATAAGTCAATCATTATTCTTAGATCCTTGACAGTCGCCATGATTTTTAAAATACCCAGTTCGTGTATCGTGTTACTCAGTTACTAGATTGTGGGAGACAAAGGCAGTTACTCCATGTAAAATTCATGTATTCAGCAGCATCTGGATAGTCCGGAAGCACAACTTATCCAGCCCAATAAAATGCTACGCTGGACGATGGGTATTTGACAATATCAGTTCAGGTAGCTAGCAGTTAACCGTCGTGAGATAGGAGTGACCTCAGTCCAGAATGCTCTTATACGTAATATTAGCATAAGAATAGAAGTCTGGGGTTTTCAAGTCAAGGGTGTGAATAGATTACTTCTAGGCAATCTTAGTTTGCGTGGTGGATTACGGCCCATTCCATTTCACAGAGAGAAAGGGAATGAATTTATCAAAATTTAGAATTGTCAAACAAAAAAAGATGACTCTAGTTGTAAATATTTTTTTAAATACATTTGCGCGCCTTTGTCCACCATCTCACCTGATGGTAAGCGATGATGTGGTTGACGGTGAAGCATGCCTCATCATCATAATCGTCAGGTTTTTTTTTGTTATTACTGTTCCCACTGCAGGGACAAAGGCTTAATCTCTGTGAAAAGGAATGGGCCGTAATCCACCACGCAAAAGAAGTTTGCCTAGAAGTAATCTATTCATACTCTTGACTTGAAAACCCCAGGCTTCTATTCTTCTGCTAATCTTACTAATATTATAACAGCGAAAGTAAGATAATGATGATGAAAATAAAAAAATTAAAAAATCCATCTCATTTTTATTTCAAGCTACATTATTTTATTTAGTAGTAGACACGTTACGAATGACAATTGCACACGTAATTATGAGAAGATATCTTGAGATACACCCCGATTCAAACAGTAAAACGTCCCATAACTTTAGAACGGCTGAACTCTCGATAAAGTCACCTTTCTAACAAAAAAAATCATAACAAAATTCGTTCATCCGTTTAGGAGCTACGATGCCACCGACAAATACACAGGTATACTCGTCAACTTATAACACCCCTCTTTGTCAGTCGTGGTTAAAAAAGAGAAATTTGGACATCAATTTATTAATTCTAGATAGAAAAATATTCTAGATTTTTTTGATTCCATAATACAGAAGATGCTTATCAGAAGGCGTCCCACAAGGTGAATTGATAACCTGATCAGGGTCGCTGAAGTTCTCTAGTTGCATAAAAAACACAAAACCACTCAATGGAGAGTCACCTAAGCCAGATCTTCGCTTAGCTGCGGACGTTTTTTGGGTTAAAATGATGATGATAAAAAAAAGCAAAAGTCCTCATAAACTGAGTGATTTATTTACATATACTTCTACTACTATAACTGAATATTGCCATAATACTATTTAATGCTACATAAAGCAATAATCTCACGTGTTCCATATTCAGGAAGTTTCGTAATTAATTAGAGAACGTTGTTCAAGTCTGTTTGGAGTATAATATATTATTTTACTCTCAAGTGTTGCACTTGCTTGCTTGAGTACAAAGTTGTTAGCAGTTTTAGATCTCTCGGGTGTATTAATCTTTTCTTTTTTAAATTATTTTTGTTCACAATTTTCACGTTTTTCAACATAGTATTCAGAAGAATTAAATGAACCGAGGTAACCACACGTAGCTCAATTCTATCTCTTGAAGAGAAGTGGAAATAATGTATTTTTTACCCCTGCCCTACACTTTTCTTCTATGTTAAATTTCGTTTCGGGGCCAGCGATGGCTAATGTCGAAATGCCAAAGGATTGAGGATTGTAAGAAATTCATCAACTTACATTTCGATAGGGAATCCCATACATTATTGACATTTTACCAATCGCTATCACGACGCTATCGTAGATAGAATTTCACTTGTCTTGAGCCAGTTGAATTGTTTTCTGGAACTTGACGAGCTCCAATGGCTCATAAACGTATAACTTATCTTTGGTGTTGCAGTGGTAGGGAAAAGTAAGGCATGACTAGCCCATCAAAACAATGATCAGCTACTTGCTCGATTCTATTGCTTGAAAACCATCCATGCATATCAGTAGTAATTATAGTGATAGAATACATAAAATTAGAAGAGCCGAACGATTAGATATACTAGAAAGAAAAAAAGACGCATGTCACATATTGGGCAACCATTTCACTTACGCGAATGTATCCTTTGTTACAATCTATTGTCTATAATTATGTGTTTTCTAAGCCTAATAATATAAAGACTAAAAAAGTCTGCTCTAGTAGGTACTTCACAAAAGCTAAAGAAATGAGTTATAAAGTTTTTGAATAGAGTTCACACCTAACAAAATTACTAGCACAGTGTACTTTAAATACATTCAAAGTAAAAGCAGAAAAGAACTATTTAAACGGTCCCTTATATGAAATGCAAAATATACAATCAATGGGAAGGATTCGATCGTCATAAAGTGTAACGCTTACACGAATGGTGAGTAAAATAACATTTCTATTTGGCTTTCGTGTTTATAGAACGTGTTAGGCTACGTTTACATTGGACTTGAAATTGTTCCACAGTCAACATTACTGAATTATGGTAAAGATTAAAAAAGATAAATAGCGCTGATAGGTTTATCTAGTCACATTGAAATTAGTGCTTTTGTTATTAATGTTAGCTTATAGCACTCTCATATCCTACTCACATATATATGTGAGCCATCACATAAAATGCCAATTTGGCCGTGTTATATGAAAGTATAATTCACTATTAACTTGTTAATTTTATCATTATTTTGTAAGTACTTAACTATAATTTCGGAGAGTTTTGTCCAAAATTGTAGAATTAACGGTGGACTTTTTATATTTTTTCTATCCGAAAGAAATCAATCAAAATCGTAATTTCAAGCAATCGTTAAAGTTCCTTAAAGCCAGGTTTAATAACAGTCAACACAACCCGATATTTTCATATTTCGTCTAACATTACTCGCCTAGTGAATATGGGACTTAACCCTCAAATTTCTTTACAATATTGGAAGCAAGAAAGGTTAATAGTTTGTTTTGTATTGTAAAGGTTTTTACCTTTTAGGGTTGGCTGGGTTTTAAGCGATATTCACATAGACTATTTATTGAAGGTAATGCCTGAAACCTTGTGAAATTATTGGCTGGAAAATAAGGTCTTACTAACGCTCAAGTTAAGCTGGTTTCCAAAAAAAGTAATATTTTTTAGTATATTTCATTTGTAGGTATCTGATTGTCCTCGACTGCATCATAAGTAGGCGGGACCCTGAGGTCGCGGCCGCTCAGTTTGGGGAGTCTGTCCGCAAAAGATGGTGGCACAGTGATCACGAGCTGCGAGGCTCAGGCTCAGGGGAGGCGCTTTTTAAAGAGGTTGTAAAGAGTAATAACTATAAACTTATACATCATTATGGTTTTAGCCAAAAGATGTCCACTGCTGAATATAGGCCTCCCCAACTGTCACCACTTTGACCAGTTCCGTGCGTCTCCCATCCACAGGATTCCTGCAACCCCAACCAGGCCATCGGTCCAAAGACGCAGCGTCTTTCGGAACGCGGAATACCCTGTACCGAAAAGTGTTTAATTGGTTGCTTATTTTATCATAATACCAGGCCCCTCAGAAAGTATTGCGAAAAAAAGTTTTTATATATGGGAGACTGGCCAGTTATAATGTTTTTCGAAAATATGATTATTTATAAGTAAAAATAAGTAAGTTCCAATTTCAAAATTTCCCTCCACATTTTTTGCGAGTTAATTCAAAGTATTGTGTCTCACTGAAATATGGATCTGCGCCGGGAACATTTTAGAGCTATGATTTTATACGATTTCAAGTGTCGCCTGAAACCGGATGAATCGTACGATAGACTTCAAATGGCATTCATGGATGAAGGCCCTTCCAAGGCAACCGTGTATCGTTGGTATAACGAATTCAAGCGCGGTCGACCAACTTTGGGGGATGACGAAAGAAGCGGTCGCCCTTTGACGGCTGTTACCGAAGAAAACGTGCTAGCAGTGAAAAATTTAATCCAAGACAATAGGCGAATTACATATCAGGAGATTCAACACATATTGAAGATTGGATCGGGAAGCGTTCACGAGATTCTACACAGCCATCTTCGCGTGAGGAGGATAGTATCACGCTGGGTGCCGCACAACCTCACCGATGCTCAGAAGCAGGCCCGGGTGGAATGGTGCCGTGATATGCTTAACAAATTTGAAGCAGGCTCGTCTCGGCGTGTTTACGACATCGTTACAGGTGATGAGTCCTGGATTTATCAATACGACCCAGAAACCAAGCGCCAGTCGACTGTTTGGGTGTTTCAAAATGAGCCAACGCCTACCAAAGTGAAGCGATCTAGAAGCGGGGGTAAGATTTTGATCGCTAGCTTTTTTAATTTGACTGGCCACTTGGTATCAATTCCCTTACGGGATCAAAGAAGCATTAATGCCGAATGGTATACTACCAAATGTTTGCCAGAAGTTTTCTCTGTTATAAGCAACAAGCGACCAAACACAGGGCTCCGCGGGCTACTGCTCCACCACGACAATGCACCTGCGCACACCGCACTCAAAACGAGGGACTTCCTGGACAGCACGCCAGTCAAACTCCTGGGTCACCCTCCTTACAGCCCTGATCTAGCACCGTGTGACTTCTTTTTATTCCCAAAAATAAAAAATCAGCTCAAAGGGATACAATTTTCGTCGCCGGAAGATGCGCTGGCTGCGTTCGAGCAGGCTGTAAACGAGGTGTCTGCGGCGGACTGGAAAAAGTGTTTTGAAAACTGGTTTAGGCGCATGAATCTTTGTATAGAGGCTGGTGGAAAGTACTTTGAAAAGATTTAATAAAAATATATGTACGTATAGAACAATTTTTTTTAGTTTCGCAAAACTTTCTGAGTGTCCCACGTATTCTATTTGTACAGAAAATTTGTGGCAGTACTGCTCTCTTCATCCTCCTCCTTGCTTCGTGTTCTTCATTACTGGGGGTCATGATACCCCATTGTGGAAACAAATTTTCCTACACCAGTTTGCGCCATTTATTCCTGTCATTTCATAGAGCATCGTCTAGTATGGTGTTCAACGATGGTATTAAAAAATATATAATCTGATATTTAATATTATAAATGTGGAAGTTTAGACAGGTGTGTTTGTGTGTGTGTGTGGATGTATGTTTCTTACTCAATCACTTTAGAACCGCTGAACGGATCTGAGTGAAATTTGGCACAGGGATAGATTATAGTCTGGAATAGCATAGGATACTTTTTATCCCGGCAAAATGTTCCCTTGGCAAAATGTCCTGAGTCCTGAGCATAGTTTATCCCTCAAAGGGCTTAGTGCAACAAAACTTTCAGGAGCTTATTGCCATAATTGCTATG
This sequence comes from Orthosia gothica, assembly GCA_949775005.1. Lineage (NCBI taxonomy): Eukaryota > Metazoa > Arthropoda > Insecta > Lepidoptera > Noctuidae > Orthosia > Orthosia gothica. Next base: position 29,027,355 of record OX459048.1, read on the forward strand.
ATTATAGCAATGAGCTCTCATAACGAGTTTTTAATCCAATAAAGAGTGTAGAGTTGATACATTAACATAACAGAAAGGAATATATTGTAAAGGCATTTTTAAAGAGTGAGACACTTGTCTATAAAAAATATGGTTTGGAATAACATCATTTTACAGAACCCAACAACTTACCTTGAAGCACAATTATTAGATCACTTTAAATCTACAGGCGAAGCTGTGTCTCGAACAATGTCTACCTCCTATCCTGCCCTCTGTGCCCCAAGACAAGTAGCCAAAGTAACCATTGCGCTACCACAGACGCCGTGGAAGTGGTGAAGTTTCAGGCCAACATTATCACCGGTATTCCATAGTAGTCGGTACAATATAATACACACATAATCTCACGTCGTTTGCCATGGAGATAGGCAAACACTTTTATTATTTTTAATTTGCCTCTCGTTTAACCACTATCTCGTCTAATGGTTATCGATGATGTCCTATTCACTCTTGACGTAAAGACCCCAAGGTTGTAGCTATCAGGAAACAAAGACTTCGGCAATGATGATGGGTGGGATGTCCACCATGTACCGGCGCATTGCCGTACGTCTTGTGGTCCGATGATAAAAGGGCCAGGCGGAATCAAATTGTGCAGTTCCATCGCAAACTCCCCGAAATCAATCAATCTGCCTAATCTTTTCCCAATATTTTGGGGTCGGCTGCCAGTCTCTCTGGATTCAGCTGAGTACCAGTGTTTTACATGGAGCGACTGCATATGTGACCTCCACAACCCCGTAACTGGGTAACACGATATCCCTTGGCAAGACTGGTGTCAGATCTCAAGCTTCTGACTACCCGTAACGACTGTCATAGATCTTCAAATGACAGCCGGGACCAACAGCTTAACGTGCTTTCTGAGGCACGGAAAATACTCGGTACGTTGAAATGGTCACCCATCCACGGACCGACCTCGTCAAGCGTTGCTTAACCTTGAAGATCGAACCGTGTGGCTGTTATTATTTAGCCACTCCCCGAAATGTAACTGATAAAAAACCGATAAACTGGCCACTCAGCATCGATGTTCAAGGCTTCTTTCTGTAGCTTTAAGGCGACCAGAGCATTGTTGCCGATAAGGCTCTTGGCCCGTTTGTCAATCGACTCAAGTGCATCAAGTTGATTTTTGGCTGGATCCCAGAGGTGAGAGCAGTACACCATGCATCTCCGAACTTGCGCTTTATACAAGTTGAGCAGCTGTGTGTGTGTTCAGGCGTGAAGTACCGTCTCACCTTTGCAAGGATCCCCAACTTTTTTGGAGCCAACTGAGTCTTTGCCTCAATTAATGGACCAAAGTTGAGGGTCAATGTTAACGTAACACCAAGACGGTCAAGATGGTCCGTTATCGGCACGATTATACCACGGAAAGATGGAGCCGGGTGGAATAATGTCTTTAATCGGGAAAAGACACGCCTGGATCTTTGAAGCATTGAAACTGACTAAATTGGCATCGCCTTATTCGGCGAACTATAGAACGATTGGATTCCATTCTTAAAACTCTTACATATAGTCAGTAGTCACACACACCAGTTATGAGTACCTACTACGCTTTTTAGCCTTTCTGTATGACATCACAAATGAGATCTGTGTACGTACTTTAGGGCGTTCCGGCGTCTCCATTCAAACCGGCCAAGTGCGAGTCGAACTCGCGCACCGTCAAACCAAAAGCCACCAAAAGTAGTCGGCCTACCAGTGGTTGGCCTTTTTTTTAGTTTTTTTTTTTATATTTTGCAACTAAACATTTACGGTTTTCGCAATTTTTCCTTTATCTGTGCAATAAGTCGTTGCTTCGCACCAAATTTCAAGATTCTTCGTACTAAATTTCAGGGTTATTGGGAGTCAGAGAATATCCCTCAGTTTGTGAAATCATAGGACTTTGAAGATTACGCCTTAATTACGTATATTCTAATTGAAAAATTACGCGTTACGTCTTAATTGCGTACCTATTTACCGTTTCTGAAAACGAGGTTGTCTAGCTCCTCGGTTATTTTTGGGTACCTTTTACATAGGTCCCGGGACTCAGCTGAGGTGATAGCACCAGTTGCTTGGATCTTTTCGATCTTGGCAGCCAGCGATCGGGCCTCTTCTGTCATCCAGATCGCATACGCACCGATGATAATATCAGCGACGAAGCGTCTGGCATTGGGCTTATTTTGGGACGGGCTCTCGGCGGCAGCAGTGGTGGGAGCCATGGGGTAATCCATCAGACCTGGAATGGGCTGTTGGACGATCTGGGAGCCAGTGGTTTAGTTTACCCCATGGTGAAGTCCTCCGAGGGTCTAGACGGGAGGGGGCTTGGGAAAAGGGAGCTGTGCGTGCTTGGCGCTCCTCGGAACGCTTGGCTATTTTATTAAAACCCATCTGACAGGCGAGGGCTTTAACATAATTAATCTTGCGTTCTAAGCAAGAATTTGAAACATCCGTCCACTGGATCTTATCGTGGAGAAACATTGGCGGGGGCTTTTCCTTTTTAGCGACAGTAGGACTTGGGGCACGGCTCGACCTTTGGTAAGCGCCGGTGACGGTGGGGGGAGCGACTTTACAGCTGGGTAGCAGCGATGGGGATGGAGATGGGTTGCAGGTCGGAGGAAGTGGACGGCAGAGTTTGAGACTTAGTGGAAGTCGTCGTCGCGACCTTTTTAGCCTTAGAGGCCTTGGAGTGGGACTTGCTGTTCTTTTTCTTTATCTTACCCTCCAAAACAACTTGATAGCTGTCTGAGGAGGAGGAGAGGTCGTCAAAAGTCTCGTAATCATCTGAGTGATCTACGAAATCATCGGATTCAGTTGGAGAGGCCGGACTTTCGTTGAAAACGATCAGATGTGGGGTAGGACTGACGCTCGTATCAGGCGGGTAGGGCGGGAGAGAGGTGCACTTGGCCAGAGAGGTAAGATTGATTTTAAATCTCTCCTTGTTTTCTCTGATTGGACTGGGATCGTCCGACAGAAGGTCCTCGACGAGTTATATTAATACCGATACTGGATGAATCGTTATCAATAGAACTTATTAACAGATAAAAACAATAACAAATAGATAAGATATTGTAAACAATACCTTATCTTATGGATAGATAAGAAAGTGCCCGGGTACGTGGGCCCGGGGATGTGTAGCCCTACCCTCCAAGTTGGGTTAGACTAGGAGGTGAGTACTTAGGTGAGCCCTAAGCTATGCTATACCTGTCGCCTATCTTATTTATGTACACACAAAACACTTAACAGAGAAAATAAATAATACAGATAGAAGAGCACAAAGGTACTGTGCTGTATCTTATTGAGTGATAGGGGTCCTAAGGTACCGGTAAGCCCACAGAAGGTCGGCCACCCTCCTCTTGTGTGCCAAGAGTCTGGTACGTCAAGGTAGACACACTCAACCGTGCCAGGTGAATGCTGGAAAACAGAGACAGAGGTTGACTAGGCTATCTACCAAGCCCAACTACCCTGCTCCCGACTCCAACTGACTGCCGTGCCCTGAAGGGGCTTAGCGGATGGAAAGGTCAACACCCTACTTGGCTTCGTTAACACCGTTAGGTTTACCGCCAAGGACCACTAAGTCGTGGTTTTTACCCAGAAGGGGTCAACCTGTTGTCCTTCCCTACACTAGTAAATAATTACAGCACTGTTTCTAAATAGTTACAGCACTGATAACAATATTTGTGCCACGTGTTAGATTTAGTCTTTTTTTTTTTTTTTACTTTTGTATAGATTCCTTTACCGATTGTTTTGTAAATGTGTGAACATTGTTGGCCTTCTAGATGCTTGTTAACATTTCTTGACTTTTAACTCGTTTTATTTTCTTTTGTTTAAATAATATGTAATATTTTTTTTTTTTTGTTTTTCTTACGACTTATTGTCGAGCCTACGTTGTCCCCACATATCTAAGTACTAATGCTGTAACAAGGAAATATTGTAAAACCAAACCATTTTTTTAAAAGAGTAACCATGGAGTTTCTTGCCGGTTCTTCTCCATAGGAAACGACCAAACCGAACCGTGCACCTTTTGTCGACGTTTTATAAGTGCCCATGTAGGCCTATATGAAATAAAAATATTGATTTTGATTTTGACACTAAAAAGGACCGGGCCGAACTGTCACTACTAGCGACCTAAGTCACTAGTATCAATATCTGTTGGTGGCGTCGTTGGAGATGCGACGGCCACAGTGACGTCACGCAGGGGCGCGACGAGACAGGAGAGTGGGGCGCTAGGCGGGGCGAGCGGAGCAGCGAAGCGACGTGCGTCCGTGGCGATGGCCAGCGAAGTGGCTAGAGTGACCGGTGTTGTCATATACTAACTATAAATCCAGGTTTTCTCACGATGTTTTCCTTCACCGGTGTCATGAGGTCTAAGATAAACTTAGAATGTACATATGAATTTGAAAAGTCACATTGGTACTTGCCCTTATTTGAATCCATGACTGAGCAAGAGAGGTGAGGCTTTAGCTGCTGCCACATATAGCAACATGTAAACACACTAGCTGACCCCCGTGGCTTCGCTTCCGTCAAAATTAGCCTATGTTACTCGGGAGTAATGTAGCTTTCCATAGGTGAAAGAATTTTTAAAATCGGTCCGGTAGTTTCGGAGCCTATTCGGTACAAACAAACAAACAAAAAAATATTGCCTCTTTATATTTTTATTTATTTATTTATTTATTATTTATTTATTATATTCTTTATTGTACACCAAAAAAAAATATATACAGGACAAAAAAACTAAAAGCAAGTGTACAATGGGCGGTCTTATCGCACAGGGCAATCTCTTACAGACAACCTTTGGATGGACTGTATGAGAGGAGAGGAATTTAGGGTTGTCAGTGTACAATATAGTGTTTAACTTAAATAATAATACTTAGACATAATAATATAAAATACATACATACAATAATAAATAATATACTAATAAATACCAAAAATATCACAGAGAAAGGAGAAGACTAATTATAATGAAAGGAAATGCTCCTTCACCATTTTTTTGAATGTTGGTAAGGATTGAGCACGCCTCACTTCAATAGGTAATGCATTCCACAAACGCGCTGCTTGAACTGTAAAAGATTTGTCGAAGAAGGATGTGGAATGCATACGTATACTTAATTTTAGATTCTCCGATGATCTCAAGGACCTAGAATGTGTGTCACAAAGGAACTTAAAGCGTTCTTTAAGATATAAAGGACTAGATGGATTAAAGAGCACGTTATATAGCAAAGAAAGTATGTGAGCATTCCGGCGAAGGCGAATAGGAAGCCATTTGAGCTTGGTTCGAAATTCAGAAACATTGATTACTTGCGCAAACCAAATATGAACCTGACACAGAGATTTTGAAGTCGCTCAAGCTTGTCCAATTGGTCTTGGGTGAGATCAAGATAGCTGGCATCAGCATAGTCCAGGATAGGGAGAAGTAGAGATTGTGCTATCGCAATTTTAGTGGTTATGGGAAGAAAATTACGGAGGCGTCTCAAGGAACCAGCAGAAGCAAACAGTTTACGACTAACCTCCTGCAGCTGTTTGGTCCAAGAAAGAGTGCCGTCGATATAAATCCCCAGGTTCTTCACAGTGTGAGTTATAGGAACAATGGTATTGTTGAAAGAAACCTGGGGAAGTGACGCCCAATCAATCCTACAGACAGTTCGGGAACTACCTACAACAGCCACTTGAGTCTTAGTCGGATTGATCTGCAACCCAAACTCAGTGCTCCAGTCACCTATTCGAGCCAGATCCATATTAATAGTCTCAATAGCATCAGATAACTCTCCGAGAGGTGCTTGGGTATAAATTTGGAGATCATCAGCATACAGGTGGTAGAAAGAAGATAGACGTTGAGTGATAGCATTAATAAAGAGTGCGAAAAGTAGAGGAGATAAAACGCCACCCTGCGGCACACCGGCAGAGGTGTGGCACCAAGAAGAGAAAGATTCCTCAATGCAAATACGCTGCCGGCGGCCAGACAGGTAACTATGAAACCAGTCAATTACCGAAGGAGATATGTTAAAAGAGCATAGGACGCCCAGTAAAATGTCGAAGTCAACCGTGTTGAATGCATTGCTAAAGTCAAGCAAAGCAAGTACAGTTAACTTGCCCATTTCCATGCCTGACCTAATATCATCCGTAATGTGCACAAGTGCTGATGCAGTGCTGTGTCCCGGACGAAAACCAGATTGGAAAGGATTTAGTAGTTTGTTTTTGGAAAGGAACGAGCTGAGTTGATGGTGGACAAGTTTTTCAAGGACTTTGGATAGGAAAGGAAGAATAGAAATGGGACGATAGTCAGAGAAAGATGCAGGATGAGATTTTTTGGGTAGAGGAATGACTTGGGCATCTTTCCAGGCTTGTGGGAAGACACCACTGGAAACAGAAAAGTTGAGGATGTAAAGGATAACAGGAAGAATGTCATCAAGGATGGGGATAATCATTTTACGGCTGACACAGTCACTACCAACAGCGTCGGAAGTAATTGATACAATACTCTTTTTAACATCACAAGCAGTGAATTGACTTATGACAAAAGGGGGAAAAACAGGTACCGGAAGGTTTGAAAGATTACTTAGCGTAGTAGCTTTGGTGGCCCCATCCAGTACGGGTGAAGTAGAAAAATGACTATTAAGTAAATTGAAATCTAAGTCTTTAGGAATCGTGATATGAGACTTTTTTCCGATACCTAATGATTTGAGAAAATTCCAGACCTTAGCTGGATCACCATTTTGAACTTTACTATGGATATATTGGCGGTTTGCGATTCTACACACCTTGCTGCAGTGGTTCCTGATTGAGACGTATTTTTGCCTGTTGACGTCATTGGGCCTAATTTTAAACTTAAATTTAGCAGCTGCTTTTTTACTTAGTAAAAGTTTAATTTCTTCAGTCAACCATGGCGCTGGAAGATGCTTAACTCGCACGGCTCGAATAGGTGCATGTTTGTCGTAAAGGTGAATCAAGGTAGAAGTCAAGATTTGAACTTGTTCATTGACGGATGATGATTCCACCAGCGGTGTCCAGTCAATGTTACTGGCATCCTCTCGAAGACAATCAATGTCCATGCCATCAAAATTGCGAAGCAGAAGAGTTTTGAACTTATGCTTAGGTGGTCGAATTTTATATGAAGTGAAAATTAGGTCATGATAGGAAAAGGCGTCAGCTGAACATTGACCATGTTTAGTGACATGATCTAAAGATGAGACTATAATAAGATCGAGAAGTGAGGGAACAGAGTTAGGAAAATGGTGAGTGGCACCAAGATCGAGAGTAGAGAGATTGACAGATTCAATAATATGACGAAGAGAAGAGGAGCGGGAATCTTTTTTAAGAAGACATGTATTAAAGTCGCCCATTATGATACTATGACTGTAAGAAGGAATTAAATCTTCCAGAATTCGTTCGAAAGAGGAAAAGAAATTAATCCGAAGAGACGGGCAGTAGTAAACCCCAAGGAGAATCTTAGAATGATGCAATTCAACTTCCAGGAAAAGATGTTCACCAGCGTTTGGCGGAGGCGGCTGAGTGGACATATTAACAATAGAAAAAGGAATATAACTACGAAGATAAATGGCCACCCCACCACCACCACCGACCGCACGATCATTCCTGATAAGTTGAAAGCCTGGGAGAGAATAGGAAGAAGAGGGAAGACAGGGTTTTAACCATGATTCTGAAATAAGAATCGCATGAATATTCTTACAGTCAAAGCTTGCCAGCATATCGGGGAAGTGGGCCGGAATACTCTGGGCATTTATGTGGACTACATTAAAGTTCCTCGAGACATCGGAAAAAAGTGAGACAAGAGTGTCGGCTAATGAAGGAACACTTTCATCATCACTATCCAAAGAATGAAGCGAGTCAGAAATACTGCTACAGTCAGGGCTGAGCATAAATATAAAAATAAATAATAATAAAAATAAATAAGTACTTGCAAAAACTACGCGGTTAATAAAAAAAATCGTCCACCTGCCAGTTGACTTTACAAAAGAATTAATAAAAACAAAACACAAAATTCTGTATTCTGTAGTCCAGGTATAACACAAACAAAGAAAAAGGAAAATAAAAATATATAAATAAAATAGCAACACAAACACAAAAATACAAAATAGGATCGTGTAACAGAGCGAGATTATTTATGCTGGTTCACATTTGTCATTGCAGTTTGGAACGCAACATGAAGTGACAGATTAATAATATGACAGTGACTGGTGACATTAGTGGCATGACAATTGTGAATTGACAGGACAGAAAACAAAATAGAAACACAAAGGGTACACAAATAAACGAGAAAAAAGAATAACTGCAAAATTATAGAAAAAGATGGCTAATTATCTACTGAAAAACAATACACAAGAACTACCTGGACTACCAAAAAGAAGAAACAAGGCAAAAACCTATTTTCTGGCCACAGTCCGTTTGTTTTTTGTTGCGGCTATCCTTCCCACTGCGATCGGTTGAACAGCGCCCGGCTCCGGCTGTCCAGAGACCTGCTCCGGCTGGGCGGCCATCAGCTCCGACTGCTGCGCGATCTTATTGAACTCTGCTAAGGAAGTCACTCGATGACGAGTTCCCTTAGAGTCAAGGACGAACACAGTTCCCTCCGAGGTCCAGCATTGGGTCACTCCAAATTTGTCCCGCGCCGCCATAAAGACGTTGTGCCTGGCTTTAGTGAGGAACTCCGACATCGTTATACCGGACCCCTTCAGCTTGGTCTTGCCGAACCAGATCCTACTGCGGAGTGCCACATCATGCAGCTTGAAGAGGATCGGTCGGGGCTTGTGGGTTGAGCTGCGCCCCATCCTGTGGCACCTCTTGATGCCAGATGTAGCCAAATCAATATTGAGATGCTGTTTAACCACTTGTGACACCACCCGTGCAGTCTCCTCATCTTGCTCCTCCGCCACTCCGTGCAACAGCAGGATCTTACGCCGCCCACGCATCTCCATATTGTCCAAGCTCTGCGCCATCATGGTAACTTGCTGCTGTAGAGAGTTGAGCGCCTGTACAATAAATGTCCGGAATGTTGCAAACTCCGCTGCCAGACCCGAGGTGGTGACTGCTGTGGTGGATGGGGTCTTCAGCTCCTTTTCAAAATCAGCCATTCTTTGGCTGAAGATGTTGCTTAGATCTGTGATGGTGCGGTTGATTGCCTCCATGATGTAAATAAATTAAACTTTGTATTTTAAGCAGATAACACTTGGCTGGCAGGTAGTGACAATTAATTATCAATTTCTGTCATTAATTTATATAAATGTTAATAATTATTATTTTAAATTTGAATTTTAAATATAGAGAAAAATTTTGGTTGTTTCACTTTTGACTACCCTCCTCTTTATAATATTGGTATAGATATGATGTACCAACATTCTCGAACCAAATAGCTAGAGGTGCAAACATTATTCAAGAATCACTGTGAGAGTCACAAAAACGTATACTGAGTTGGGTTGACGTGTTATTTGCAAAGGTCTTATAAAACTTCAAATTTATTCCACGGTCATGGAATGATATGACAAAAGTGAGTGAGGATTTGATGGGTGCCCGGAATAATTGGTTTCCGTGAAGATTTGGGACTGACGGTAAAGTGATGGCTCAATCTTATCGAGCAAACCTACTGAAAGTAATCCGTGTCTATCTCAGTCACCTTTAAAGGAGCGGATCATATTGTTTTGGTTCTTCTAACGTAAATTGCCTCTCGCAGATAGACACATTATGAAGATGCAACAATGCGTATAGATCTAGCTAAAGGGCTCTTTTAAAAATATTTTTATAAGTCAGATTGTTTTGGCAGTATCGCGTCGCATCTTTCATTGAAATCGAGTTTGAAAAACTGTTCATTAAACTGTCCTATAAAACATTTTGTGAAGACTAATAATGGGCATAAAAAAGTTTCTCAACTCAAAGAAAAATTCAAATATTAATTACTACACCCCACTCAACATGACAAAAACACAAAACCCCTAGAGGCAAATTTCGTCGTTGCTCTTCAAACTTCAAATACCACAAAAAGATCAACCAAATTCCTAGCCAAAACTAACAGCTAGGAATAAAATTGTCGGGGTTCCTTTGTTTGGCCAAAAATACTAAGGAACCAAACATAATTGTACGGGTTCCGCCTCCAGAGATGTGTTGTCACCGCTTCATAATTAATTATTTCATTATAAATTTCACCTAAATCATTAAAAATTCTCCCCGCGCCGTGTCGTCTAATTACTACAATTGGGTTTGGGTGTAGTACAAGCGAGGCTACTGACATAAATTTTGCCTGCCTAGCATTTGCTCATCTACGTTAGTCAGCCAACCAGTCTAACCGGATTCAGCTGACTATCAGTGTATTACATGGAGAGAAGCTGCCTATCTGACGTCCACGACCCAGTAACTGTGTAGCACGATACGCCTTGGCTAAACTGATTATGAAAGCGAACTAAACTACCGAGCAATGAAAAAGTTCCACCCAGAAAATGCCGACGAACGCCTTAATATCTCCTAAGATATAGAACCTAGCTTCATAAATCAAAAAGTATAATGAAATCTTTTTTAAACTCTTTTAAATACTGGTCTTTTTGAAGCCATGGATAAAAAAAAGTAGACTAACGAAATTGAAAAAAAATAAATTAGGTTTGAAAATTTCGGAATACAATTGTTTCGTTTATTGTTTTGCTTTTGATTTCAGCCTTGTTTTCGCCGTTGTGAAAGAATTCTTAAATTGTAAAGTCTTATGGCTTTTGTACCCATAAATCATGCCTCTGTCACCCGAGGATTGTACGAGAATCATCACTTTGGTGGAATTGGGGACCAGCCAAAGAAATACGGCCAGAATAATGGGCGTGACACATACTACTGTCGAACGATTAATCCAAAGGTTTAGGGAGACTGGATTAAACCTGAGAAGACCAGATACTGGCAAGCCAAGGTGCACAACAGACCGAGAAGATCGTTTCATTGCGGCAGCCATGTTAAGAAATCGACATCAGACGGGAGTCGTGGTTCAACAACAACTTCTGCAAGTTCGAAGGGAGCCAATAAGCGAGTGGACAGTCAGGAGACGTCTTGCCGAAAGAGGATTGAAGCCTTATAGGCCAGCAAATGGCCCAACACTGGAACGACATCATAAAGTTGCCCGATTGCGATACGCCCGCGAGCATACAGAATGGGGTGAGGACGAATGGGGCAGAGTGATGTTCTCTGATGAGTCAAGATTTATGCTGTACCATCATGATAGGAGGAAAAGAGTATACCGACGACCAGGAGAACGTTTTGCACAAGCATTTTTTGAAGAAAAAGTGTCACACGGCGGAGGTACCGTTCACGTGTGGGCTGGTATCTCTGCAGAGGTTCGAACAGTGTTAGTTCCAATCGAGAACGGAAACCTAACTGCTGTGAGATACATCAATGAGATTCTCAATGAACAAGCTGGTCCGTTTTTGGCCAATATGGGCGACAATGCAGTGTTCATGCACGATAATGCAGGACACACTGCTCAAGTTGTGAATGAGTTTCTTCAGAACGTAGGAATCCACAAAATGGAGTGGCCAGCAAGGTGCCCCGATTTGAATCCTATTGAGCATGCTTGGGACGAGGTTGACTGACTTGTGAGAAAACGAGTTCCACCTCCAAATACTCTTCGTGACTTGAATTACGCGCTCATCGAAGAATGGGAGAACATACCTCAGCATATGCTGAGGAATCTGGTAATCAGTATGCCCAATCACGTAGAAGCTGTATTGAGAGCTCATGGAGGAAACACCAAGTACTGAGGCCCCAATTTTTTTAAATATTTAATAAAAAATTTGAACACAATATTTACGTTTTTAGTTGGTAATATTCTGATGCGCTGTTAAATGTTCTTCAATATTGCAGACGGCGTCATTAAGCTAGGTTTTCCCGTTTAGGAGTAATTTGGTGCTATTTCACTGGAATTTATTCATTGCTCGCGAGTGTATACTATGGAATAGTAAAAATCTGTTATTTTGCAATCATGATGTATTGAATCTGAATTAAATATATGGTTAGCAAAGTGTATTTTTCAAACCATCTTCAAACAATTAATAAATAGCCTGTCAATTCTTAGACCTTGTCAAGTAGGATTGCCTAGATTTGTCATAAAAAATAATTATGGTATGCATTCTTAAAAGAGAATTCATACATTAATGATCATTTGATCATTGTTTTTATGGAGCATCAGCAAAGACACTTTAGACCTAGATGGTCACAATCTCAGGTCGACCAAGACTTTATCTGTGGATTACCTCTCTAAATTATCGCTTTTACTCTTCAGTGGTCTACCAACCTAAAGCACTGCTATTAAACACAGAGAAATTGTTGTATTATCATCTCAGGGGCCATTAATCTTCCACACGTTTCAAATGTTTCATTAAAATCTATTTACTCTGAGCACACACTTTCTCCAATAATTCTCGGCAGTTCATAATTTCATACGCTCGCTTTAAATTATAGGAATAAGGTGAAGTTTTCTTTTTTTTGTTTTGGTATTTTGTTTGGTATTTTAGTTAGTCCCATTTTTATTTCTCAAAAAGGAGAATATTTGATAGCATGGTAGTTCCAAAAGTTAAAGAATAATTTAAGCAAAGCTTCACTTCTCTCATTCGGATCAACAGAAAACGAATTTAATATAATTCATGACTCGCAAGTTATAAACTTATTATGATATTCCTGAAAACTTTTAAAGGTTCAAGCAAAACTTTCAGTATGTTAAGATCTCAAGATCCTCTGCCCACCAACTTGTCAGCCAGTAACTGCTTCATCCTAGTTTATTTCAGCTACGCCTGATAAAACTTATCGTATACCGAAGTGAATAGTAAGCAGCTTCGATAGAAATCCGCTTTGCATAGAAAACTTCACCTACTCAATGGTTAGCAAAACTTGGTTGCAACTGATGCAAAATTACAAACCAGATGCTGGAACTTTTTCCCAACACAGCAATCAGAGAGAGAACAACTCCAAACAATCGGTAACTGTTCCAATTATATTCTGGAGTGTTCTCATTAAGTTTTAATGGGGATCTTCAGGAAATCAGTTTGGACAGCTGGTTCTCAGCACCGTTTGACCTCTAGCCCTAATTAAATGAGCCCGGATAATCTCTTCGTCACTCGGGACCCTGGTTGTAATGCAGTTACTCAGAAGACCCTACTAGTGGATTAGTTAGTTTGTAAAGATTTTTGTGTCATCACTTTAAGCCTCTTATGGGAGAGATTTGGGCCTGCAAAGAAATGGGAGGAAGTTAATGTATTTGGATTAGGGGTAAGCTGAAATTGAGGTCGTGTTAAAATGTCCCTAAATAGGACAAAGCTTTAAATATCTTACTTTTCTTTAAATATATAATTTTTTACTTTTTATATGTTCGTGCTTTACCACTGTCTCACCTGATGGTAAGCGATGATGTGGTCGACGGTGAAGCACGCTTGCCTAAAAGTTACCTATTCACTCTTGATTTAAACTGACCTAATTAAGTAATGGGAACAACTTCAAGATAATTACGTAAGAAAAATGTAGGTGAGGTGTCAATGGATTTAAATGTTATAAGACCATATTAGCCAGAACACTTAACAATATTTTTTCAACATTTTAAAAGTCAAGCATAGTAGGGGCAAAATCTCTAATCTATTTAATCGTGGTGCCGAGTGCAGCATCTTACCTTCAGCTAAGATAAACCATTAGAAGTTGAATGTACTATCTGCTGGGATGTACGAAGTTTGTACCCTGAAGTTTTGCTCTTTAGTCGATAGAAGCCAGCGGCTAATTCGTACGGATGGCGAGTATAGAATTTGGCGTCGGTTTTTATTGCGCAGGTGATTGAGAACTCTTTGGTCTGTTGTGTATTAGCGGATTAATGATAAAAATATTCGGGCATTTTTTGTACTGGGCCAAGTCTTAGTATCTCCGCGATATATACTGTTTTAACCGACTGCCCAAAAAAGAGGACGTTATCAATTCGCATGGTTCTATTTTTTTATGTATTCGGACATAACTCCGAAATAAATATACACGGATAGGCATTTTTTTTGTTTGACTCTTAATATTCTGGAGGTGGTCTCATTACCACTAAGTCAGATTTTATGATGGGATCCTATGGAAATAGAGGGAACGCTTCAAATATTATAGGCAGACATTAAGTGATTTTGGTATTTTACCCGACTGCCTAAGGAGGGTAAATCGGTAGTGTTTATCAATATATTTATGTGGGTATGTATGTTTGTTACTATGTGGCCAAAAAGACCAAACGCGTAAAGCTGGGAACAAATTATTGGACGCGGCTGACGGACGCAACTTACAGCCGCGGCTGACATGTGTGCACAGTCGTATGGGACGCGGCTGCCAGATCTCTATCAGACGTCCGAACACCCAAGGTCACGTCCGCGACTTACGTCCGATAGTTTGCACAATGTAATGTACATTCATTACCTAGATACTATACCTAGATAATTTGTTTCCAGCTTAAGCCGATTTTTGATGATTCTTACATCAACCGATTCGTCTTAAGCTTGAAAGTGTCACTGGCTATGTTAAACTTGGAAAATTTAAAAATGGCGGCTTTTGGCCGCAATATTGTATGGGCCCAACATTTTTTTTTTGATTTTGTAGAAGTAGACCAGGGTAAAAAAAATAGTAGGTTGAAACCCATTGGGAAAGAAGAAGAATATTATAAAAATGAAAGGAAAAATAATTTACGGGCGATCTGAGGTCGGGAAGGGTGAGCTTTTAAGGGTGAAAACGGTTTATCTCGATTTCCGGCAAAACTACAAGTCCTATGGAAAAAAGTGAAATGGCAAAGTTGTAGATAATAAAAAGATGTAGGGTGAATGAGGCGAAATAAAATGTTGTAGAGAAAATTTACACAATATAATCACTCAGTCCAATACAAAACACATAAAATACTTAAAAGTTAACTTAATTCAAATATGACGAGGAGACAGTGCAAAATCGTGACGCTTGCGAGCGTGATGCGAGCCAGACTACCTGCTCGGAGCAGGGTGCAGACGACCGCACAACGGGGTACGCGGGTGGTGCGGGCGCTTGGGTACGCATACTCATCATAAAAAACTAATCTTCCTACATACTCCCCCTTTTGACCAACCGAGTGACCCCACAGGTGGTCAAACGTCAACTATGACACGTTTTTTCGCGGCCTACCACGAGAACGTTTAGGAGCAACCGGCTGCGGTACCTCAGGGCATTCAGCATCTCGAGAATGATACCTCCTTAAGTCGCAAATGTGGTATTTGCCGATGACTTCGTGCGGTGAACCAGGGAACGTTAAGAGGTAAGTAGTCGGACTAACTTTCTTCTGAACCAAGTAAGGGCCATCCCTCTTAGGCATGAGCTTCGAGCTGACACCTTTAGACGCATTACTGAGGACGTGCGACTTCATCAGGACAAGATCACCGACAACTAGTTCGTCAGCCTTACGAGTCTTGTCTTTCGCAGCCTTACGAAGGTCCTGTTGATGTTCGATGCACTCCTTGCTGTTGCTGAGTGTCTCCGCAAGCTTCAACAGATACGGCGTAATCTGTGGGACATAGTTTTCAGCCTCTATGACAGCACGAAGATCGGTTTGTACCGCAATAGGTGAGCGGAGTTCACGAGCGAATGTTAAGAAAGCAGGTGTCTGTTGAGTTGCCTTAGTCAGTGATGTGTTCAACGCAAAGCGGATGAACGGCAAAACTTCTGGCCACTGCTGATGGTGTCCTTCTACCAAGATCGCCAATTGAGTCTTGAGGTCGCGATTTTTACGCTCGACTGGGTTGGCCTCTGGATGGTAGAGAGGCACAAGGCTCTGCTTTACACCAAGCGTGAACATTGCATGTTGCATGACATCGGCAACAAACTGTACACCGTTATCGGAAACGAGACGTCGAGGAACACCGAAACGTAAGAAAACCTCCTCAATTAATATTTTCGCGCATGCGTCAGCTGTGGCTTCGGAGAGGGCGAACAGCTCGACCCATTTACTAGCTGTGTCTTCAATGATCAAAACCCACCTTTCTCCATTAGCTCCTTTGGGAAGCGGCCCAAAGAGATCGATAGCCAAGACTTCGAAACGCTGAGCGGGAACTGGAGTCTGTAACAGTCCCGCAGGTTTCTCATTGGAAGCTTTGTAACGCTGGCATTCGATGCAGGTCTTCAGGTACTCTGCTACGTAACGTCGCATACCGGGAAAATAAAATCTCTGACTAATACGGTGCAGGGTTCTGTCTAAACCCCCGTGACCTGAAGTAGCAGAGTCGTGGCACTCAACCAGTACCTGTTTTCGTCATTTTTCAGGAATGACGAGCTGCGGTTCTTCAGTCTCCGCCTCAGTATAACGGTATAGTACACCTCTGCATGTATGATATCCTCTCTCCGACCAACGGGTAAGTTCTAATTCGTCCTTGCCTTCCAGAGCCTTAACAATCTTCGCCACTTCGGGGTCTGCGAGCTGGTCTTCACGAAGAGTAGCAGCATCCCAGTGTGGCGGGTCGACAAACACCGTGCTGACTCCACAGGAATCGCGAGGCTCCTCTTCACCTGGCGGACGACTGAGTGAATCAGCAACGACGTTCGTTTTACCTGGAGTGTAGTCAACTTGCAGATCAAAGGACTGGAGTTTCATAGCCCACCGTACAAGACGACCGGCAGGCGACTTCAAGGTGAGTAGCCATTTTAGGGGCTGATGATCGCTGCCGATACGGACGGGGTGGCCATCGATGTACCCCCGATACTTCTCGACTGCCCAGACAACTGCCAACGCCTCGCGTTCGGTGGTGGAGTAGTTCCTCTCCGCCGAGGTAAGCAGGCGACTGGCATACGCAATGGGTTTCTCTGTACGCGGCGACTCCCCCTGCAGTAGAGCTGCACCCAGTGCGTAGTTGCTAGCATCAGTCCTGAGAATGAATGGCTCATTATAATTTGGCTGAATAAGAATCGGAGGTTGAGGTAAGCAATCCTTTTAGATTTTTAAATGCCTTAGACTGTTCTTCGCCCCACAACCAGGACTGATCCTTGCGCGTTAGCATAGTCAGTGGTTGCGCAACCTGGGAGAAGTTCGGCATAAATTTCCGGAACCATGAGCAACTCTGCAGAAAGGATTTTAGATGCTTAACATTAACGGGTTCCTTCATATCTAATATCGCAGCAACCTTATCCGGGTCTGGGGTCAATCCTTCAGAGGTGATAATATGCCCCAGGTATTTCACACTCTCTCGAGCAAATGTGCACTTATTGCGATTTGCATGGAGGTTAAAGACACGTAACCGGTCGAATACCGCACGTAAGTCCTTAATATGCTGGTGAAATGATCCGGATATCAGTATTAGGTCATCGATATACCCAAGTAGGGTCACCCCCTTAAGGGAAGATGCAGATCGAAATCGGTCTATCAACCGTTGAAAGGTTGCGGGCGCATTCCGCAGACCAAATGGCATGTGCGTAAATTTATGAAGCCCAAACGGAGAAACGAAGGCAGTCTTATCCTGGTCTTCAGGTCTTACACTGACCTGCCAGTAACCAGATCGAAGGTCAATCGTGCTCATAAAACAGCTCTTACCAGTGTACTGAAGAAGGTCATCGATCACCGGCAGCGGGTACGAGTCACTCTTAGTGATGGCGTTTAACTTGCGATAGTCCACGCAAAACCGGTAAGTACCATCCTTCTTCGGTACCAAAAGAGCTGGTGCTGCCCACGGAGATTCACACTCCGTGATGATACCTTCGCGCAGCATCTTCTCTATCTCCGCCTCCATGATGGCTTTCTTAGCGGGCGTGAGTCGATACGGTGGCACTGCAATCGGCGGATGATCACCGCAATCGATACGATGCTCAGCGAACGACGTAGGTTCTGCCCCTTCTGCGAATATGTCTCCATACTCCTGAAGAACCTGAGCGAGACAATTCTTCTCTGAAGGTGACAGCATCGAACCCTCATTATTACGTAAGACATCCGCGGAAGCGCATCCTACGACGTCACGTGAGGTTTCACACCGCAAGGGGTGAATGTCCTGAGGTCGATCAGCTGTGAACCAAGTATTGTTCGACATATTAATAACGATACCGACTTTACGCAAGAAATCAATACCGAGCAACGTGTCATTATTTACCGAATCTGGAAAAATTACAAAAGTGATGGGTACTGCCGACCCCCTAAATAATACGTCAACATCCGCGAGTAAAACTTTAAGGTCCCGCACTATACCGTCGGCTAATTTTACCGACATAAAACAACTACGAAACGAATAGTTTTGTTTACGAAGCAGTGTATAAAGTCTCGAACCGGCTACACTACGCTTGGCAGCCGTGTCAACTAACCCCGTACCACGAAAACTACCTATCTCAATATCGAGTATTGGACGACCGTTGGTACATAAATTCGTCGCGGGCAAGTTACCTATGAGACTCGGCAATGCATCACATTCGCTAACACACTTACACTTACATAAATTATCAGATTGAGACACGCTACATAAATTGTTTACATGCACAACATTACAGCTATTAGAGTGAAACGTGTTAATATCTAGAACAGAAAATGATTCCTTAGTACTATTTACAGAACATTTAGTGCAATTAGATCTTATTACACCGTTAGCACCACATCCATAACACTTCACTGAACTTTTATCGGTCTTTTGTTTAAGATTTTTGCAAGAGTCGCGAGTGTGTCCAACTTTACGGCAATAAACACAAAATAGTCGTTTACCTTTATCAAACGGATTGTTATTGTTTACCACAGTTGACGGGGGTGGAGCACTACTCGTAGCGCTCGACAACCCAGTAGGTATGACCAACGGCGCGCTCGGCGCACACGTCGCGGAGGCCGAAGGGGCGCGCGCCTGCGGCGCCGGCCGGGGCTGCGGCGACGGCGTGTGTGTCGCATGCGCGCTAGCGGCGCGGCCACGCGCTTCGTTTGACACTTCGGACAGCGATTCTTCTATGTTTCGCGCCTTCTCAACCAACATGTCTAGGTTGTTAACGGATTCACGGGTTAAACGTTTCCTTATACGTCTATGTAGTAACCCGTAAATCATGTCGACTTCCATATCATTTTCCACGATGTATGGCAGCTTGGCGATAAGCGCACGGAGGCGAGCAACAAAGACCTCTGTGCGTTCTTCTGTTTGTTCCGCGGCAAATATATCGCGGAATAGCTTGTGCGGTGGTCGGGATACACCGTACATGGCGCGTAATCTTTGCAGCGCGTCTTTCCATGACGACACTGATGATTTAACACCCCGAAACCACACAGCTGCTTCCCCTTCTAGAAGCATGGGTAGGCCGCGAAGTGCATGTTCGTCGCTGATCGATGTACACTCCTTGTATATCTCGATAGAATCGACGAATGCTTCGAAGGCCTCTGAGTCGTGGCATGATCCACTAAATCTCGCCGTACAGCGCGCGAAGTTTCCCTGATTCGTTGGTGCAGGCGATGGAGACGGTGAGACTGCGACGTTGTCGGCCGACGTTGCCAGCAGGCTCTGAACCAGTTGACGGTTCGATTCCGCTTGAGCCTTGGCGAACGCCTCCAGGAACGACGTAAGTGTCCCTTCCGAAAGCGGCACGGGCGTCAGGGACGCCGGCGCACCACTCGTGGTGTCGTCATCGTTACCTCTACTTTTGCGGCGAGGCATTATTGCTGCAGTCAACTAAACACGAGGATTTTGTTAGGTACGATGTGCACTAGAGTTCGTAGCGTCCACTGAGAAAACCGTTACTTTGTAAGTATGTACTTGAGTTCGCGTCGCGTCGGTTATGTACGCGTGCCGCGTTGGAGCGCCAGTTTGTAGGGTGAATGAGGCGAAATAAAATGTTGTAGAGAAAATTTACACAATATAATCACTCAGTCCAATACAAAACACATAAAATACTTAAAAGTTAACTTAATTCAAATATGACGAGGAGACAGTGCAAAATCGTGACGCTTGCGAGCGTGATGCGAGCCAGACTACCTGCTCGGAGCAGGGTGCAGACGACCGCACAACGGGGTACGCGGGTGGTGCGGGCGCTTGGGTACGCATACTCATCATAAAAAACTAATCTTCCTACAAAGATCTACTACTTTTGAATTGACACTTTTTTCACATAACCTCAAAATGTATGTGAAAAATTCAAATAACGAAGTTTTTGGTTTTTAATTTTTATCTTTTACAATTTTTTATTGTTTTTCACATAGTTTGGTAAAAACTTACCTTTTTATGTCCCAAACACACTGTAATTTTTTTTATTTAAAATATTTATTCTTTCACCTTATTTTGACTTAATATCGAAAAAACTACCCTTATTTTCAATCGAAAATTCTCCTGTCAAAATATCTGCCTTTTTCAAAAAATCGGTGGGCTCTTTATTCGTTGAAATCTCTACTTTCTGATGGTGTAAAAAAAATATACATTACTATGGTAAATTTTCTCAGAAAATGCAAAAAATAAAGTTAATGATTAATTAGACATCTACAATATTTTGAGTAAATTGTAGAATCTTCTTTAAATTATATGCGTAGATGCCTATTTATTGCTATTTTAAGATAACTGATATACGTGAGTGACCTACGGAAAATTTTAGACCATCAAAAGATATTTTATAGAGAAGTAGGGAAGGGACTAGGAGGGTCTGGGCCTTATTACCTGTTATTTCGTTTTTAAATTAAATTATATGTACCATAGTGATGTATATTTTTTACACCATCAAAAAGTAGAGATTTCAACGAACAAAGAGCCCACCGACTTTTAAAAAAAAGCTGATATTTTGACAGGAGAATTTTCGATTGAAAATTAGGGTAGTTTTTTCGATATTAAGTCAAAATAAGGTGAAAGAATAAATATTTTAAATAACAACAATTACAGTGTGTTTGGGACATAAAAAGGTAAGTTTTTACCGAACTATGTGAAAAACAATAAAAAATTGTAAAAGATAAAAATTAAAAACCAAAAACTTGGTTATTTGAATTTTTCACATACATTTTGAGGTTATGTGAAAAAAGTGTCAATTCAAAAGTAGTAGATCTTTTTATTATATACAACTTTGCCATTTAACTTTTTTCCATAGGACTTGTAGTTATGCCGGAAATCGAGATAAACCGTTTTCACCCTTAAAAACTCACCCCCTTCCCCTTCCCGAACTCGGATCGACCGTAATTTATTTTTCCTTTCATTTTGATCATATTCCCCTCCTTTTCTAATGGGTTTCATCCTACTGTAATTTTTTTTGGTTTCAAAAATTATCGACCCTGGTCTAAAGGTTAATTAAAGAAATCAAAAAACCCGACTGCTTATGATGCGAACTAAAAAGAAGTAAACAAGAAAAAAATCATGCTGTGCAGTTGGTTGGTTACATCTGGTTTTGTTCGCTAATATGTATCCTCCGACTGCACAGCATGATTTTCTTCTTGTTTACGTCTTTTTAGTTCGTTTCATTGCCAGTCGGATTTTTTGATTTTTGAATTAACTTTTTTTATTTATAACTTTTTAGTTACATTTTTTTCGATTTAAAAATAGAAGTATTATATATTTTTGAAATCACCTCTTTTTATATTTTCACATTTTAACATAGCCAGTGACACTCGCAAGATTAAGACAAATCGATTGACGTAAGAATTATCATAATCAGCCAAGACTTTTGGTCTCTAGAAAGTCAAATAGGAACAAAAATACATACATTCATAGACTGATAAACACATTACCCAGCTTCGGCAGTCGGGTAAAAATAATAAACGATTTTACAAAAAAAAACCTACTTGTAAAGCAAAACACTACAAAGCAAAGAACAACTCTGTTAGCCGAAGTCGGTGTAGAAAAACGAAAAATATAGCTACCAAAGACACCGACTTCGGAAAACAGAGTTGCTTTTTGTTTTGTAATGTTTTGCTTTAAAAGTCGGTTTAATTTTATTGTTTAAAAGTTTTACACTAAGGTATTAATTAACGGTAGTGTATGTATTTAGGAATAAGAATTTTTGCGCAAGAGAGAAATACATTTTCTTTGTATATTATTATTAATAGGTTCGCGATTGACCACTATCTCACCTAATCGTAAGCGATGATGTGGTCGACGGTGTTGCACGCTTGCCTAGAAGTAACCTCTTGACTTATAGACCCCTAGGTGGTAGATTTATGGACTTGAATATTCTAGTAAAGCTCTTATAACAGCAAAAGGAAGCAATTAACTCTACACTTCATAGAAAAATATCGTCTTTTGTGTTTATTTACTCATGAATACAAAAGAGTGTTTCGAGTATTTTGTTTGTTTTCAAATTTTCAAATCAAAATGAAACCCGGAAATGTGTGGACAGCGCTTAATAATTTGATTTTACGTTTCGGCGTATCAATACTTTAATGTATATTTACAGTCTCATTGTTAGAGATGTAATTTGTACGGCAAACTTCCTGATGTAACCTTCCTCTTCATATTTTCCCCAAAGATGATTCAACATACCAAACACGGGTGGTAAACCACATTTGTGTTAGATTATATCAACAATTTCGTGTATATGCGGTTCAGTGGTTACCATGATTTCTATCAATCGGGTTCGATATTACTTATCGTTTGGTTGAGATGCAAATATATTTCATGATTTTGGGGTGAAACAGGGAAAAATGAAATAAAAAATACATCAGTTTGGGCAAAGCCTGGCATAAAAAATAACAAAATGAATAAGATTGGGGTAGTGGTATCTAGACAGAATTATATTTGTTAAAGAAATCTTTAAAAAAAAATAACAAATAAATATCTACAACTTCACAGCAGTCAAACGTTCATCTATGTTCAGCTTTCGATGCCAGCGAAGGCGATAGTCGAAGTGTCAAAATGTAAGGGACTGATCACGTGATTTTTTAATATCGCTTGTTAATCCCATACAAATTTGCCTGTTTAACCCCAGCCGGAAAAAGAGGGGTGTTATACGTTTCACGTGTGTTTCTGTGTATCTGTGTATATGTGTATCTGTGTGTCTGTCTGTGGCATCATAGTGCCTAAATGGATAAAGATATTTTGATTTAGTTTTTTTTGTTTGAAAGGTGTTGATTTTGTCGAGAGTGTTCTTAGCTATGTTTAAATAAAATCGGTTTGGCCGTTCAAAAGTTATGGGCGTTTTACTGTTTGAATCGGGGTGTTTTCGCAATAATAAATATGTCGGGGTTTTCTTAAATTTTGACAATCATTATCACCACGATGATAGAATGTCACTTGTCTAGGCCCTCTGGCATACTGACAAGATCTTCTTCTTTTTTCTTCTTATGTCATAATTTCGTCACTTCAAAAATACCTGTATAATAATGATCCAAAACACTCTATTCACTCTCAACAAGCGAGTAGGTAGTGATAAACTTTTTTCATCTCTGTCAAAGAATGGACCTTGACTAAGGTAAAAGTCCCTTTAGCCTTGCAAAGTGAAAATATGTGTAAAAACCGGCCAAGTGTGAGTCGGTCTCGCGCACGAAGGGTTCCGTACCATTATCGCAAAAACTGCAAAACAATAACGTTTGTTGTATGGGAGCCCCACTTAAATATTTATTTTATTCTGTTTTTAGTATTTTTTGTTATAGCGGCAACAGAAATACATCACCTGTGAAAATTTCAACTGTCTAGATATCACGGTTCATGAGATACAGCTTGGTGACAGACAGACAGACGGACCGCGGAGTCTTAATAATAGGGTCCCGTATTTAGCCTTTAGATACGGAACCCTTTAAAATAAGATATTCAAACCATTGTTTAGCATATTTAACCGTTGATTAAGTTACTTTACGGAAGAAAAAACTGGGCCTGAAACATATCTATCTAAAAACACGTTCATTTCATTAATGGAGTTTAACCATATTTAACACAACAGGATAGAATTATGCTATCAGTAAATTGTGTTCCGACAATCGGTAATGAACACGCGTTAATGTAACTACATATACTTTGTATAATCAGTTTACTGGTAGTGGTAATTATGTTTGTGTTCATAGGTACTCTAGGTATGTTGTGGTTAGTACGTAACTAGCTTTACACACGGCTTCGTTCTTCATATTTTTTCACAGTAAACATGTATTTTTTTGGAAGTAGATTTAGATTTGCCATGTTTAATAGATAACAATTTTATCTCTTGGCTTTGCACCCGTTTAATCTCACAGAAACCCTGATTTCTATCGGGATTGCCCGTGACACAAAAATGCATCTTTGTATTGAATCATCATTATCATCTTTCTGCTCGTGTTCCATGTATCTTGGGGTCGGCACGATAATTTTTTTCCACCAAAAACTCCGTCCTGTCAAACGAAAATCATCATTGTATCTTTTTATCATAGAAAAAATATTTTAGTCGGATCAGTACTACCACCTTTTATTAATTTTCGCTCTCGTGAAAGTTGAAAATATATTTGTTATTTGTGTTAATTCAGAGCATACTGTGCCAAATTTTGGCCAAACTCGTTCAGCCATTGTAGCGTGATTGATTATCAAACATACAGACTTTCACATTAGTAATATTAGCCGTATTAGTTAAGATATTATGTTGTGTTTATAGATAGTAGTGGTATATTGAGCTAGGACTCGTGTGTATAACGTGCTCTTAATTAGTAAGTGGAATGATTTATTGCTTGTAAGCTATTGAGATAATACGTTTGCAATTTTAAGAAAATAACGGATTTGAATTCCACACAGTGCTCGTTTTATTCAGGGCATGCAATTTGCACCTATGTTCTTCTTTTTCTTCGTCCGTACCCTCTTGGTAGATTGGTGGTACCAAATACTATTGTATCTATAGGTGGAATCCGCCGGGCTTATTACGTATGGAACAGCAATAATTGTACAATTATTACGCGATCAATTTAGTGACCTGGCTACTGAGGCCTTTAAGTCGTCTTTTTTTTTTGACAGTCACTTTTAACAGAAGCTATTTTATCTGTCCGATGATTTATAAAATGTATCGTTTGATGAATTAACCAACTTAAGAAAGAGCAACACTTCGTAGAGGCTGTTTTTTTACTATAGTCAATTTGATTACTATTTAGCTCCAATATTCCGATAAATTAATATTCACAGATGTAAAGTATTTGTGTAAAGTAAATATGGCAGTGAAAATTTGATATTTGCATTTTATTTACATATATGTCAATGTGTAAAATCAATTACAATTTCTTCGAATTGTCGATTATCGAATTTTAAGAAATTGAATCGATAACGCATTAGAACATCACTTAGTAGACTACATTATCTCGTATTTGAGCTATGAAACGTAAAAAGATTTTCAAATTTAATTTAGACATTGGCAGAATAGTCAAAATCGGTGTTTGCCATATAAAAAAAAAAAAGAAGATACTTACTGCGGACTTATTACATTCTCATGTGTTTGTAAATATTTAGTAGTAAATATATAAGCTTCGCTGAGGTAGCCAACACAGGATTTTTTTATACTGTATATAAAAAAAATCCTCCACTTTACCGTGATCTCTTCTGTTTCAATGATTTAACAAATAGTCCAG
This sequence comes from Orthosia gothica, assembly GCA_949775005.1. Taxonomy (NCBI): domain Eukaryota; kingdom Metazoa; phylum Arthropoda; class Insecta; order Lepidoptera; family Noctuidae; genus Orthosia; species Orthosia gothica. Next base: position 29,052,790 of record OX459048.1, read on the forward strand.
TTGCGTAGACATAAGAGACTCAAAACATCACCAATTTGTCATTTACATTTTCAATATTCACTAGGAATTTGTTATTTCAATATTTATTCTTATATTATTATTCTAATTTGTGGATAATTAAAGTAGCCACAAAATAACATACGAAAAATGCCGCCAAAAACTCAAAAACTTCTGTACCTACTCAGCCATCAGCGAGCGATTGGCAATCGACCAACAACAAGGTAAAAAGTAATTGCAATTTGACAGCCACATTTGCTCGCCGATCGCTGTCGCTCTGCTGTCAAAAACCATACGTAATACGAAATTATCGCGATCACCTTGCGATAAATGCAAATTTCAGTTATCAGATTTTTATTGTTAGCAGTGCTGTCGTAAAATTATTATGGTGTGGCTATAGCTCATATATAATGCGGATTCGCGATTGAAGAGCAATGATTTCGAAAAAATAAGCCTTCCAATTTTTTGACGTAAAGCGATATTCGCGCGATGATTGTACAATATCTGCGCAAATATTGTTAATTGCTGTTTCATACGTAATAAGCCTGCCGGACCGCAATCCTGGTCCCGAAAGCGGTCGTGATCATCATGTAGAAGTGATACTGTGGGTTGCTATGATTTGTCTTTCGATGCGAATCACGATGTGGTATAAAACAATGCTATCGGATAAACTACATAATTATGCTCACACCTCTTATTCACAGCTTTACGCAAAAATTTCATAACACCACGATTATGCAACGATTTTGGCACTAAATTGTTTTAGTATTAATTTTTAAATTACACGTCATATTTTCCTATTTAATTATTTGCATTCCAGAATGTGAGATGTTAAAAAAAGGGTTAGAGCTAAGTACTCGTAGATATTTTTGTGCACGGCAACATACAACAGCCAGTGCCTATTTAATCAAAAGTAACAGTTTTAAAATCTCCGACACAATATTTTTATTTCATGCTTTTTAAACTAATTATTTTCTCTCATAACACACTACACACGCTTCGATCGCTAATCTATCAAATACGTAATTATGACACGTAATAATCTTGCGAAAATACCCTGACTCAAAAAGTAAAACGTCCCATATTTTGAACGGCTAAACCAATTTTCACCAAACTTAGCTACACTCTCGATAAAGTCACCTTATAAAACTAAATCAAAATCGGTTCATCCGTTTAGGAGCTATGATTCCAAAGAAAATATACAAACACACAGATACACAAACTTATAACACCCCTCTTTTTCCGTCGGGGGCTATAAACAGTCACAGATCGGCAAAGCCCTAGGATGAAGAAGTAACTAGAACGCGCAGTAACAAACTCTTTTGATCAGTCAAGCGTGCATCTGCAGCTGAATAAAAGATGAAATAACTTCTAGGGTTGGGCCTTTTACGTTTAGGTGCTATTGCTATGATAAACTTAAATAATTTGAGTTTTCGCCATCTAAGAGTACTTTACACAAAGTGACAAACTATCAGATATAGATTGTCAAGAATTCCAAATAGTCCGGGATGAATTGTGCCTTTTATTTAATCCCAAACGTTTCGTCGCTTCTTTTAATAGCACCTATATCAAAATAGGAAACTTTTCAGGACAGCAAAGATATGTTTAGCAGAAGTCATTCAGTTTTTTTTTTATCTGCGTTATTCGCTGCAGGTTGACAATATATAATATTATAGAATGTTAAGAAAAACCTGGATCTAAAGGATCATGTAAGTTTTGTTTCTAAAGATATCCATAATCACCACCAGCCTTTTAAATTTGCCCACTGCTGGGACACAAGCCTCTTCTCTGTGATTGAGGGAATGGGCCATAATCCACCACATGTAACCTGTCTTCGAATTTTTTGTTCTAGGACATGTCGGTTTCCTTACCTTGTCTATTTTCAACATAAAGCCAATTATAATCATTTATGGTATGATCCAAAAATAATTGAGTGTGCCTGTGATGAGTTAATAAACAGCTCAAAAAATCCCTTCAATTTACAACTCATTTACATCCAAATAAAATTTCTTTGAGACAACAAACAAATATCAAACAAATTGCACAATTCAACAGAACCTTATATGATTATTATTCTTCTCGATAACCCAGGGGTTGTCAACCCTCAGCAATAACGCGACACAGGTGTATCGAAGTAATTTCATACGTTTGCTAGCGCTCAGCAATGATTACAGAAGTAGTGGCTTCATATTCTGGGGTGGTATTGGCACTAAAGTATGGTATTTCATGGATCTAATAGAGGTTCATTTTGGTAAAAGGGCCTTAGAGCCTGTGTATAGATGTTGGCCGTTTGTTTATTGAAATTGCCAAAACTTAATGCGGCCCTCCAATTTCGAATCGAACGATAAATAATCTGTCATTCAATTTATTTAGAAAAGAAGATCAGCTTGCAGATTAGTCTTCCTAATTCAAAGGGTTTAATTTAAGCGTAATTTATCGATTGGCATGTCAGTTTCTGTTACAATGAATAATTATTCTTTCTTTCTCTCAAAGTTTGACTGGTAAAGAATGCCTTTTAGTATTAAAACAGATTATTTATCATTTTGCATAGACCAGTGGTGGCCCAGTGTTAACGACCCCGATTTACGTGTCGTAGATCGTAGATTCGATACCAGGCGGTAAATTATTTCATCAGCACTGCTCAAAAAACGGTGAAGGAAAACTTCGTGAAAAAAAGAAAAATGACCTATAACCAAAAATTCGTGGACATGCGTTTAATGTCAACTTTAAATGGCTGATGATGATGATTTACTGCAAGGCTCTAAAATAGGCGTCTTGGTTGCAATGTTGGTGTCCAAAAAAACATGTAATTTTTGTGGAAACCCACTTCATTTTTAAGTCGGTTCATCAGCATCATGATTTCAGACGTCCACGGCTGAATATGGGCCTTCCACAACTGTAACCTCATCGATCAGTTCGTATGCGTCTCGTATCTAGCGTATTCTCATTGTTTAAGTTGGTTATTAAAGAACCAATCTGCCTAGCCTTTTCTCAACTATTGGCTTTCAGTCTAACCGGATCCAACTACGTATAAGTACTAGTATATTACATAGAATGATTGATTACCTGATTTACACAATCCTTTGCAAGACTGGTGTCAGATTTCGTAGCTTCTGATTATCCGTTAAGGGCCTTCCACCACTTTATTGCCGTAAAACGGTTACTTTCTAATGCACCTTAGTAACGGCAAGGTTAAAAGGTTTGAAAAAAATAGTTGATAAATTCATGTTAATTATTCGTGAAACATGTTATTTTCGTGTACGTGTGTGTATAGTTTTGCTTTAAATTAATAATTAAAAACAAGATATTTTAAGTAAGTTTTGAATACTCCTCCAAAACGACTTGGATGTTTAAAAATATTTTTACAAAGAAAAATTGATAGCTAGAATTTCTTTATAACTGAAATAACATAATGTAAATGTTTGCAAATATCAAAGAATATTTGCAAAAAAAACTGTCCAAAAGGAGGTTCAATATTGATATTCTGGCTCCGAGCTTGTGCACGGCCAGTACTGCGTTAACATTAAGGAATATATACGCCTTAATGACTGTCTAAGAGGAAACCAGGACTAACGGCTTAGCATGCTATCCAAGGCACGAAGGAGTCTCGGTCACCCATCCAAAACCCGACCTTGCATGTAGCTTTGCTTAAATTTGGAGATCGACCCTGCGATTTGCGGCTGTTATTATTTAGCCACGGAATCCTCGAGCTTGGTTTTATACAAAATTCTATATCTTTTTCCTAAAAAATAAAATTAATTGATGAACCTTTATTATCATCAGAAACTCATCTGACTATCCTTTAGCACTATATTCAACTACATAAACTACGTCACGTAGGAAGGTGTTTCTGCGTAAACTTCATATAATTATTTCCTCACGGAATAGTGGCCCCATGTTCAAGTCTGTAGTAAATCTGTTCGCGCAACCTTAGAATTCGGACTAGAATTTTGGGAATTTAAATTGGATTTGGTAGTTAGGTTTAATGTAGTTTGGCGAAATGTTTAGGTCTAATGTTTTGTACAATAGATTCGGGATTTTTTTTACAACATGCACTTTTATTGCATAAAAATCTTAATTTGGCTAGTTTTTGGGCGACTAACAAAAGATATTTTTATTTGTTAAAAAATAGACACCGTCCTAGATTTTTTTTGCATCGTGGGTGCGTTTACGAACATGTACACTCACATAAAAAAACACCTAGATCCAACAACTATCTGTAAGCAAAAAGAAAGAAACCTGTTCCGAAGAAAAAAAAAAATAAAAAAAGCAAGAAAGAAAGATAAAAAAAAAAAAAAAAGGGAAAAGAAAAAAAAAAAGGAGGAAAGTTGTTCCGAGCGGGCATTGAAACCGCGACTCGCAGCGCAACAGCCTATCAACCAACCACTGCGCCAACCATGTCGTGAGACAAGACAATTTTCAAGGCAAACGTGAGTGGAAACCCCGAGAGCCTCTTAATCACCAATAAGATCCGTGAAAGCCCTAGAAGTCCACGGATCTAATTGGTGATTTTCTTCAAAAAGGCCTGTGGCTATAGTTGAAATGTAAAAATGTAAGGAATTGATCGCGTGATTTTTCGATATCGCTCAATCCCATACAATTTTGCCCTTTTGACAATCGCTATCGCCTCACTGTCGATGATAAAAAGTCACTAGTCTTTTATCTACTCATAACTGGCGTACGTGCATGATTAGAAATGTGAACGTATATGAAATAAAAGGAGAATTTAAGTATTTCGTGACAAGATGAAACAAGTCATCATCTTCCTGCCCTTGTCCCATACTACACAAGATGTAACAAGTGACAGGAAAAATAGAAAGACGGATGGGAGGCTTTTGCCTTGCAGTTGAAGTAGTGGGACATAATAGGCTCATAATAATAAAGGATTGGTGTAGCTGGTGACGTTCTGTAGTTTCTGCACCCCTCTGGGAAAAAGGCGTGAGTTTATTTATGTATAAAATAATTTGTTGGGCTAGACCCGCACTGACCACTACCCGAGTGTTATGATTTCAGATTACAGATAAGTGATCGATGCCAAATACCTATTCTTTAAAGAAGTAATTCTGACTGAAAGTACTTGGATACCTACCTTATTTACTTAATCATAACTAGTTTTTTCGAGCAACTTTGTCCAATGCTTCATAGAAACCGTGCATTTTACAGGAAAAAGTAGTCCGTATGGAATGCTGGGATACTAGATTTGTATCAATGAAAACAATTTTGTAATTGAATCAAGGCTTACCTTCTACTACCAAACCAGATAAAATGTTTGAGAATACTGAATACGAGTGGCGAACAAGTCTTAAGAAACCATAATCGCCCCCAGACAGACTAGTTAGACTTTTGCCACAAAATGAAAACCACTATACTACCACTGACATAAACATTAATCTATGCCATCATCTCCCAAATTCCTCTGGAGCAGACTTCCAAGGTGAAAGCATTAGAGGAGATTAGACTGTTAAGCAACATTAAGTCAGTCCTAAGTCTGCTTTCATTAAGAACTACTCCTAAGCCCTAAATCCTAATACTGAAGCCAAGTTCTGAAGGGCTTAGTTACCTAGTAACTATCTCTTTTAAAACTGGAGGCGACAGAAAATAAAATATTGCGAGAAAATATGTGGCGAGTCTGAAACTAAGTCTCTTTGAAAGGCTTAATCATTGTATTAAAACAGACGTCGTTTCAGGTTAATAGAAATATCACACTATACTTGTATGTACTAAGTATAAGTTTTAATGGCTAAGACCTTGCATCTTGTGTTAGTTCAAATCCGGCAAGTACTAATGTGACTTTGTCAATACTTTCTAAGTTTTTATTAGACTTCGCTGGCCACGATGAAGAAAACATCGTGATGAAACCTGCACTTAAAGTTAATATCAATCTGAAATTGCTAAGCTGCCTTGAGATAACCATGTGATTAATGCGTTTTCTGTATCATTTTGGTCCTTTGCCCCGCAGAGGGTCAGTAAACAAGCTGATACTTTATAAACTTGCTAATGACGAACCAAACCATTTGCGTTTTCATAATCAAATTGTGTCTATTAGCTATTCTAAACAGTTGACTTGATAGTTAGTAGATATATTACCAACAGTGGAGAACACCTGCTTTTAAAAGCAATCAACTGTTCAAAGTCCTTCAAAGTTTCAGCTTAACTAAACTTATTTCGTTTACATGATAGTGTGCTACTGACACTACAGCGAACCAAAGTCTGTGAGTGTGGGGTTAAAAACTTCATGAGACTCAAAGCAGCTGATGCCTCACTTCTACAATTCCCACTTGCCCAGATCAAGGAAGAACTTTACAAATTACATAATGCCAAGATTAAACTCTCCCCACTCACCATCTTAAAACTATTTCTCCAGCTGCCGAATAAATTGTAAAAGTTCATTGCTTCGAAATTTTTCGCTACAAGTCTTGTGTTTTACAATTCAAATATAATCCGAAACTTTAAATAAACCGAGGATTTTTTTAAGAATTTTAAACAGTACAGTAGTTTCTTGATTTATTGTGGAACCAGTGTTTTTCGATAGTTTCAAATTGAATTTAGTTGGTGGATGTTGAACACTGTGAAACAAAGAAAAAAGTAAATATATTGATGAGTTTGGTTTTGAAAACAGTAGAATCATTTTGTTGAAAAAGATGGTCTTAAGAAATGAGTATAATGTAAAAATATAGTGTTCTTTAAAATGGTTAAAAGTAATTTTACTACAAGTAACATTCTATCAACGAAAGTGTGCTGAAAGCGATTCGTAAAATGTCAAAAATAATATATGTAGAAGCGCAATCGAAATGTCACAACATCAATCCCTTACATTTTTGCATTTTGACAATCGCCATCACTTTATTCCGTCCAGCATTATGTGCATATGAATTTCCATAATTACTAACAGGCAACGATAGACAATAAAATGCATTACTACATGCACGTTTACAATAGTGAAGCGACTCTTTATCCTCGACATTCCGATGAATTAAAATTTACAAATGAATCGAATTGTTTATCAGTAAATAAAGCAGTAAAAATAATTATTTTTCATTTTATTATCTTACACCGTAAACATCTAATTTAACAATAAGATATATACAAAAAGTAAAGTAAAGTAACATACAGAAAAAAAGGAATATTTGAAATATAATATGCATTTAGATAGATACAAGTTTTACAAAATGTAAAAGATCGTGTTAATACATAAAATATAGTCAAATAACGCTTGGCTATGTTTATAAAACGGTATATAATATAGAGCAAACATTTTTTTTTTTTTTTAATATGTTTTAAAATGTTAAAAAATACGTACATAAAGGCGATTGTTGTAAGAAATCGAATCGGTAACGCAATAGGACAACACTAAATGATAAGTTTTTGTGATGCCAAATGTAAAACTAAAGGCTGGACGTAATATAATAAAAATAAACTTTGTCTAAAGTGGCAGAAACTTATTCGGGTCTTAAATATCCCCGATACATAAACAATTATTATTTATCTAACTTTCAAAGCACAAAACCAGAATTAAACTCTCGACCGACCCAACAACCCAAAAGTTAAGGCACCCTCAAATATTTTTTTACCAGGAGTCACTTCATGATTTCCAACTCAAATGTTTCCATTGTACTTTTTGTTGGTAAAAATTGCGGCCATTCCCGTTATGAGGAAAAAGTGATCCACGGCGACTAAGAACAACCGTTTCCTTGGGGTGTGGCGAACATTTCTCAGCTTTAACATAATACGAGTATAATATACAGAAGGTCTGATCCATGCAAGAAGAAAGAAGGCTTAAAGTTACCCAAAGGGCATTGAAGAGGACTATGCTCAGAGTTTTCTTGCGTAATCTAAACAGAAATGAAGATATCCGCAGGAGAATCAGAGTTACAGACATACACCGAAGAATCACCAAATTTAAGTGGCATTGCTCGCATCCTCCGGATTTCTGCAACCTTAACTAGATCATTCGTCCATCTTGAAGGGCCTTCCAACGCTGCGTCTTCCCATACACGATCGCCACTCCAGAAATTTTCAGCCTCATCGACCATCCGTTCTGCGAGCAATGTCCTGCTCACTGCTACTTATTTTTGGCAATTTTTCGGGCTATGTTAGTAACCTACTCCTGCGGTTATTTACATTTCTGAATCGATCACGCAAGGGAATTTTGAGCATAGCCCTCTCCTAAACCCCTACGATGACTTTAAGCCATACAGATGTTTTGCGTATATTATGTGTGTGAGCGTTTTCTCTCGTTGTTTGGAGCCGACCTTCTGTACTATCCTATGGCCTTACGTACGATATATTATCGTGTCTGTTTGGGATTCCCCCTAATATATAGCGGCAGCTGATTGTTTTGGGTTTTATTTGGGTATATCGCTGCGGCTGTGGGTATCAGGCACGGCCTTGCAATAGATCCTCGAAGATTTTATAAATGAACCGTTTCCTAAAAGGAAATGAATTTGTTGTGAACCCCGTAATTGTTTCGGAAGTCCATGTTGAAAGCAAGTCCAACTTTTTTGCTGTATCATTGCGGTTTTATAACAGAAATGTTTTAAATACATACATAAACTCACGCCTTCTTACCATGAGGGGTAGGCAGAAACTGCAGGACACCAACTACTATGACCCTTAAAAACTCCTTTTGCTTTATCTAAGTACATTCTTCTAATCATACACGCACAGCGGTTATGGTCATACGTATTACGCACCTGGCCTTTCTGAAGAATATCACCGATGAGAACTGAGTATGAATAATAAATTAAACGTTAACGTTCGGTTTTCGAGTGAGTAATGTTTATTAACTATGTAAATAATTCTCGAAACTTATTCAAGAAGGTAAATTAAAGCCGCAGTTTATATTTTTTTTTGCCGTTAAGTAATAGTATTGGGTCTCAAAATTCTAATAAACTCTTTGAAGTTTGATTAAATAACCAACCAATCAGCCAAATCAAATCAATCAACGAATCAGCGATATTAAAAAGATGTTAGTTTGTTTTCCTTTTCATGTAGGTATATTAATTTTATTTTTTATTTTCTTATTTATTATGTATATTTTGAAAGAGAAAAGAGTAAATCAAAATAGAATTCGAAGAAATAATTTAATTTAACCTACTTAGATTAATTTACAGAAGGATGTAAACAAGCCACAATTACAAAATTCTGCCTCAAAGTTTGTTACCACTGTTGACAGTGTTCACTTACCTATGTACGTGACTCACAACAACTGATGGGTGAACGCGCGGAAGGCAAGCACGAGGAAGCAAGGGCGAGGAACGGGTGCGTGCTGCGTGCAACCAACCGCCGCGGATTATCGAGAATATAACCTATGAACCGCGCACCAAGACACTGATCGAACGCGCTTCGAACTAGTCACATTGTACCTGATTTCCTTATTATTATAGTAATTGAAAGCCAAATAAAACTTATTCATTATTTTATTGAAAATCAATAATTGAAAAGCTGAAGTTTCTAATCCAACACATCCGAAAACATAACAACAAACAAACAAACAACCACTTAGCAACAGGAAGGGATCCAAAAATAAGCCGATTTTAATCCATTACAGTATCCGTAGTTAATTTATATTTTATATTCAATTCATTTAGCATTGACAACGCTAGTAACTAAATTATTCAACACAAAATATGGGACGGATGCCTCGCGGCATACATGTACCATTTTGCCGGATAGATTTTTGGCTCATGTTTTACCAATAGTGATACAGCGTATTAATAAATTATAATGTTTTTGTTGTGTCAGTATCAAAAGGTATTTACAAGGAACACATGAGCAAAAAACCCTAGAAAGACATACACGAATCTTTCTTTTAATTTTTTAGGGTTCCGTACCTCAAAAAGAAAAAAAACCGAACCTTTATAGGATCACTTTGTTGTTCGTCTGTCTGTCCGTCCGTATGTCTGTTAAGACCCTTTATCTCGGGAACGCGTACAGGTATCGAGTTGAAATTAATATCGTATACTCAAATTTGCAATCCCTTGCAGATGTGAATAAATCAAACTTGTAAATCAACACAATCAATAGATACAGCCGTTAATGACGCACATTTTACACTCGCAAGGGATTTAAAATCTACCGAGTACTTCCCGTTGACCTAGAATCATGAAATTTGGCAAGAAGCAATGTCTTATGGCACAAGCAGTGGTGTCTTATCCCATACAAAGAAACCGTGCCGACGTAATGTACTGATTATTTTTTGTAAATCGATCGCGTTCGGCGCCGTTCACGGATATAGATGGTGATCTATCTATCGCCGTGGAACAGAACTGAACGCGATCCATTTACAAAAAAATATAGGTATAATAAGTTGAAAAACGCTATTTACGTCGGCACGGTTTCTTTGTATGAGACAAGGCATCTGTATGCTAATATTATATTATCTGTGGCACAAGTAAAGGGGAAAAACCGGAAACCGTAAATCTGTACATACACTTATTTGAAGTTGGTAAACTGACCGCGACTTATGTCTATGTATGGGGACTACAGTTATCCAACGGCAAAGTTAATTTTTTCCCTCAATTCTGTTTATCTTATAGTTAGAGCAATGTTCGGTGCCCTCATAGTTTATGAACTTCAGTAATGTTACGAGTATTTAATTATTTTGGTGAATGCAGCTGTTTGTACGGAACCCTCAGTGCCCGAGTCCGACTTGCACTTGGCCAGTTTTTAGGGTTCCGTAGCCAAATGGCAAAAAACGGAACCCTTATAGATTCGTCATGTCTGTCTGTCTGTCTGTCTGTCCGTCCGTATGTCACAGCCACTTTTTTCCGAAACTATAAGAACTATGCTGTTGAAACTTGGTAAGTAAATGTATTCTTTGAACCGCATTAAGATTTTTACACAAAAATAAAAATAAAACAATAAATTTTGGGGGTTCCCATACTTGAAACTAAAACTAAAAATATTTTTTTTCATCAGACCCATACGTGTGGGGTATCTATGGATAGGTCTTCAAAAATGATACTGAGGTTTCTAATATCATTTTTTTCTAAACTAAATAGTTTGCGCGAGAGACTCTGCCAAAGTGGTAAAATGTGTGTCCCCCCCCCTGTAACTTCTAAAATAAGAGAATGATAAAACTAAAAAAAATATATTATGATGTACATTACTATGTAAACTACCAGCGAAAATTGGTTTAAACGAGATCTAGTAAGTAGTTTTTTTTTAATACGTCATAAATAGTAAACTGCAATTTACCAAGTACGGAACCCTTCGTGCGCGAGTCCGACTCGCACTTGGCCGGTTTTTTTTTTACAGATATGCTAACGGGTAACGATGAGGCACGCTTGCCTAGAAGTAACTCATTCACTTTTGACTTAAAGACTTCCGTATTGTAGCTAACAGGAAATACACACTCCGAGAGGAATGCCACACCTTAGCTGTGCGCACAATAAAATTATTTCCAAAACGTTTAGTGCTTATGGGTGGGATGTCCACCATGTAAGGATGGCGCATCGTTGTACGTACCGTATGAAACGCCAGGTGCGTACTCGTAGTACTCATAACCCGCGTGCGTGTATGTCTAGGTATGAACGTAGATGAACCAAAGGGAGTATGAAAGGGCTGTAGCCTGTGGCGTTCTGTAGTTTATGCCTATCCCCACGGCAAAAAGGCTTGATTATGTATGTATATCAATATCTAGTGGCAATTAAAGTACTTTCTGGTAACAACAGTGGATGTGGTAGCCGGAGGTAAAAGCTTGTTATTTATACATTATGTGAACGAAAACATTTTGTCCTGTCCAACGTTGAAATTGTGTCTTGTTCAGAGGTAAATATTAATACTCGTACATTGGGGTAGGTATGGTTTCATTATTGCTTACATTTTTAAAGGCCGATTTTTAAATGTTAGAAAACTTACGGAATAAAAATGGCGGTTCAATCTAAATGGATTTTTGCTTGACAATTTTGATATTGTTTGGTAGAGTTTTACTATTGCCAATTTTCAAGGGGTGCAAAATATCATGAACATGAAAAACTCTAAGAGAACAACTCTAAAAACGTGAAAAGAATTCTACGATATGTGTTTGTTTTTTCCGTCCTTCCTTATGGTTCGACATGGTTCACAATGATAAAGGATTTTTATTTAGCAAAATTGCAATTACGTTCACATAGACGCAACGAATTCGGCCGATTGGCACTTGAAACTTTCTAAGAAAATACGTGCGAGATATCGCCTTTCGATATAATTTAAATTCTGTCTCTCCATCACTAAAGTCCCTAACCTACTGGGAAACTGATTTTGTTCCCATTATTAAGAGATGAACCCAGTGTAAAAACATTTTTGTTCTCATTATTACGTTCTTTCACCTTTTATATATTTCCAATGCATCGAAAATGGAAGAAAAAATCGAGTAAATCGAAAATATATTATATTCAATGTATATGTACGTGTATTTTACCAATTTTAGTATGTAATCACAACTTTTTTTTTTAATTGTTTAAACAATGCACCTGCCATTTTATCTCTTCACCACCCTTGTTTGACTGGTAAAGAAATGCCAAAGCTAAGGCATTAATTCCGCCTTTGTAATGTGGTATTTATTCAAGATCTACTAACGTTTCATAACACTAGACAATCCATCTTCACATCTTTTGATATTGTATCAATTTTTGTAACTCTATTATAAGTATTCTTTGATATTCTTATTACCTGTAAAGCATATTTTTAGTTATTTCTGATTGTTTTCTTTATTTCTTTAACTTAATTTGTATTGCTTATTTGCAAAATTATGGAATTTTGTATACTCTGACATTTTCATCTGACATGACATGTCTGTCTTTTTTATTTTCTTAAAGCCATAGACATACCATGGACTATAATACCTAGACCTTTCCTTAAGCTAGTTGTACATTATTGTAAGGTCAGAGCAGACTGACCCGTATTTGTAAAGCCGTTTTTATTCGCTTTGGTCTTACTGAGATTTGAATTTGAAATTTAGAAAGGATTGCAAATCGAATGAAAAACGGGTTTCAGTTCTTTTAGTCTGGAATCAGCTCTGAACGCTGACAGTTGGAATTTTGGTGGAATATTTTGGAAAGACATGTTTTAGCCTAAAAATACAAAGTATATTCTTATCTACGATGTACTAATAAAATTGTAATGAATTCTACTTGTGAAAGAGTGTAATAGAATCTCTGAAAATAATAAATTATTGCCTTGGACTCTTAAAAGTATGTTTTACTGCTCATTACTACGATGTGCCAGTTGGAATAACAAGGTGTGCCATTCTGGCACGTGGAATATGAACTGCGGCTGACAGGACCTCAGCGGCGCGTCGGTTTGCGCGCTGAGGCCGCGCGAGACCTCCAGCAGTACGCGCAGGGTGCGCACGCTATACACGAGGGCCCACATGCCACGGCAGCGCTCCACCAGCTGTCGCATCACAACGTGCCACGCTGCCCAGGTCTGCGGTTGCCTCCTTCTCAACTTTGAAGACTTCCTGACCGTCCTGTTGCCTGCAAGGACGTCCCGACCTCATACAACGGCACTTCGTATGAAGCCAGACCTTATTTTTTATACTCTATATCCCTTTTTAATTTTCATAGCTTTAATTTAATTTTTAACCTTTTATTCTTTAATTTTATTAACGTGGCTTACGTATAGCTCTCCGGAGCTATACGTAACGCTACAGTAAATAGTATAGTATACTATAGTTATTTATGCTACAAGTGCGGAAGGTAGGTGATTTCCGATGAGTGCAATTTTTATTCACGAGCGAGCGAAGCGAGTGAGTGGATAAATCGACACGAGTCGGAAATCATCTTACGTACGTGTATCATACAACATTTTACTATGCACTGTGCGAGGAAATAAATAAAATAATAAAATGAAATTAATAAAATGGCGGGCTTATTCAAGCGCGTTCAGCATATCCACAGATTAACTAATAGTTCCTCGGGCATATCTACTGCGCATGTGCGAATAGCTGTCACATCGTAACGCAATAAGGCACGAGCAAAATATACGTTCTGCCAAACATATATAATGAATATTTAAAATTAATTTATTGATCAAAATCTAAATCTAGAATAATTAAAAACGCCTAAAATAAAGTATTAGTTTTATTTTACCTTTTATATGAATGATAATCTGTACATAACTATTTTTTAAAACTTTTCTCAAATAATAAAAACTCTATGCATCGGGCTGACGTTGGAGTGAAAAATTAAAAAAGTACAGGAAAGTAAAAAGCACTAGTGAAAAAAAGTGACACTTTCCGCACAGTTTGGCTGCTTGGAAAACCGCTCTTTTCGAGGACATGCAATGTAAAATATTTTTTTTCTATAGTATAATTCTATAATCTTGTGTCACCGGTACACGTAGAGATTGTATTACAAATGAAAATGAATTGCATGAGAAAGTCTACTTTTTCCTCAAAGTTAGGCAAACATGAGATTGAATTGAATATTTTAGGAAAATATTTACCCTTAGAGCCTTTGATGTGGCTTTTTGCGATACCTAAACGAGTGTTAATTTTTCAGATTCCGTACTTACAAGTAGGTATCCTTATTCTTAACTATCCCTTAATAATGTTTTAAGTAAAATGCAAAAAACAAAATGACTTATACAATGTAAATCAGTAGTTACTTCCAGAGAATAAAAAATGCAATCATTTAAACAAACTAACATTCCACCGTGCCTCGAAAAGCAAGTTAAGCAGTTAGCCTGTAATTTTTAGGAGCCGGGCGTTGTAATATTTTGTTTTTTGACAGTATTTACGTGTAGTCAAAAGCTAGGAAGTCGGACACCAGTATTACTTAGGGGTACTGTGTTACCCAGTTAATGAGTTGTGGCGGTCTAATTAATAAATTTATAAATTACTGGTATCTACTCAGCTGACTTCGGTTAGACTGAAAATCGACTTCAACATAGATGTGGAAAGGGTATGGGTATTGATTGAATATTAGTTTCGTATATCTGTCAGCCCATTTATCGGCTATTTTGGTAGGTACTGAGATAATTACCATGCCGTCGCCAGTGGAGATGTATTGGCCAAACGCTTTGAAGTAATCCCGATCACATAACAAAACAACTTTTTTGCACTGGAATCCCTCAAGGCAGAGAAAGCATTGCCGTTCCAGTCAAACTTAGCGTCGGATCATATTGGCGTAAGCGACGAACAGCGGAATGACGTGAAGAGAGGTGAAGCGTGAAGCTCAAGATCGTTTGCGATAGAGGACTTCTATGGAGGCCCTCTACCTCATTTAGAGGACATAGGACATTACTTCAAGTAAATAATGATACTGAGATGAAAACTCACTGCAAGTTTTTTCCCATAAGCCATTATCTAGATTTACATCTCCTTGATCGATCGTGCCGATATTTTCCCACAATCTTCTCTAATGTTTGCTTCTCCTCTGCTTTATACCGAGTATTATCGACGTAAACAATTAACAAACACTTTTCTAGTGTCGGTAGCGTGTAAACCAAGATTAATCGTTCGTCAAACCATCCGTCTTATGCCGTCAAAACGCAGTGCGTCGTGGAAATAAGGATCGGTGCAGACGAGCGATTGTACGATACGTTTGAAGGAATAAATATTTCATTTATTGGAGACAAACCTAAAGAGGAGGACGTCTTCAAGGTTCTGGACTGGAAGGGGCTTGGAATCATGGCGAGTACATCACTCACCTTCGGTTTGCCGACGACATAATGGTCATGGCTGAGACCATGGAGAGCCTGAGTAAAATGCTCGATGACCTCAGTAGAGCTTCCGAAAGAGTGGGTCTTAAAATGAACATGGACAAAACCAAGGTCATGGTGAATGCCCATGTAACACCCACTCCTATCAAGATCGGAGACTCTACACTCGAAGTTGTAGACGATTATGTTTACTTGAGACAAACGGTCCAGTTGGGTAGGTCCAACTTCGAGAAAGAGGTCAACCGTCGAATTCGACTCGGCTGGGTGAAGTTCGGGCAGTTTCGTGGTATCTTCTCGTCCAATTTACCGCAGTGTCTCAAGACAAAAGTCTATGACCAGTATGTGTTGCCAGTGATCACCTATGGGACCGAGACGTTGTCGCTCACAATGGGCCTTATCAAAAAGCTTAAAGTCACCCAAAGGGCAATGGAGAGGGCTATGCTCGGAATTTCCTTGCGTAATCACGTCAGAAATGATGATATCCGCAGGAGAACCAAAGTTACCGACATAGCCCGAAGGATTGCCAAACTTAAATGGCAGTGGGCAGGGCACATTGCTCGCAGAACGGATGGCCGATGTTGGAAGGCATCCCACTAGGTGGACCGATGACCTGGTTAAGGTTGCGGGAAGGCGCTGGATGCGAGACGCACGGGATCGGTCGATGTGCCGACGCCTGGGGGAGGCCTATGTCCAGCAGTGGACGTCTTTCGGCTGAAATGATGATGATGATGATGAAACCTAAAGAAGAATAATAAGCATGACAAAGGCGTCTATTCATACAGAGAAGGCACTAGAATTGATCACAACGCTTGCTCAAACGTGTCGGCGATTTCAATCTTATAATAACTACAAGTCCAGCACACTAATTGTGAAAGTACAAAGATTAGCGCACGGTATGCTTTCTTTGCATTAATTGCTTCATATGTTCAACATTCCATCTACTCGACAGCGAAAACACGCAATGAAAGGAAAGGTGTGTGCTTCGTTCTGTTAAAACAGTTTCGCAAAAAAGGGTGCTGGTTTCCTTACGTTGATTTTCGTCACTTCCAAGATACTGGCTTTGAACCCACAATCTCAAGTACAAGAGGTGACGTCTTTACTACTGGTAATAGAAGAAGAAGAATCACAATATTCTGTCGCAAGTCTGGCCGACTCTATCGGTAAATAAACGATATTATCAGCTTTGTTCACGTGATTTGCACATTTTGTGACGCGTTCGTGACGTCATAAGGAAGCGGATGGCGTAACAGTAAATTTTACGATGTATTACATAACATATTTCTGCAGTAAACTCTTGGCTGTTCTAGGCGACTCTTACTTTTGTGTTATAGTCGCCGTATATTTTGTACAAGGTATTATATATTTCATAACTCTCTCCATCATATATTACTTATTTATAGTGTTTTGGATAAAGTATTTACCGTTTACTGATTTACATCCTTACGGCATACACTCAACGTAAGGTTTAGTTGAAAACCAGCGTCAGGCAATTATGTACTAGTTGTCTGACAAACTAAAGAACTAAATATAAACTTGCCAGGATTAAAATTATATCCGTAAATCTAATTTATAAACTATATCTGCGCTAAATTACATTCAAATCTATTTATTTGTTTTTGAAGGGTAACTATCCACCCATCCATACTCAGGCATATCAGGACGGATCGTCTTTGCCCAGCAGTGGGACAAAAATGGATAGACGATAAAAAGATAGCATCACGCCTGTATTCCCCAAAAGGTTACGCAGATGTGCACCTTGAGTAGACCCTTATTGATAGACTTGTGGCCATAATTCAAATTTGAAATGCCAGGTAAATATAAATAAAAATCCAATAACAGAGGACTAAAACTTTATGCATCACAAAGGTATAAAGACGGACATAATATCTTTAGCAGTTTTCAGCCAACACTCTTCGCCAGCCGTCGCCTCGCACGCACGCGTTGCTTCGCTTCTCCGATCGCCCCGCTATGAGCGGCGCGCCCCACTCTCCTGTCTCGTCGCGTCCCTGCGTGATGTCACTGCGGCGGTTGCGTCTCCGCACGCCGCCAACAGGTGTCACTACCAGTGAATTAGGTCGCTAGTAGTGACAGTTCGGCCAGGCCCTTTTTAAGGCAGGGAAGGACAACAAGTTGTCCCTTTCTGGGTTAAAATCCACAACTTAGTGGTTCCCGGCGGAAACCTAACGATGTTAACGAAGCCAGCTGGGGTGTTGACCCGCATACCCACTAAGCCCCTTCAGACACGGCAGTCAGATGGAGTCGGGAGCAGGGTAGTTGGCCTTGGTAGATAGCCTAGTCAATCCGTCCGCTCTGTTTTTCAGCAAAAAGGTCGCAGCGACAAACTCCAAAACTCTGCCGTCCACCTCCTCCGACGTGCAACCCACCTCCACCCCCGTCATTGCTACCCTGCGGTTAAATCGCTTCTCTAGCCCCAGGAGTCACTCCCTTAGCCCCAGGAGTCACTCCCCTAGCCCCATGATCGTCGCCGGCGCTTCCCAAAGGTCTATTGGTATAAACATACTACCAGCCTGTAACTATACCCCACTAAACGCAAAGGTCTCTTGTCATACAGAGAAGGCATGAGCATTGAGCCTTCTTGAATAAGCGTAACTATAAGTCCAGGTCCTGGATTCCTCATGATGTTTTCCTTCACCGTTGCCAGCGATATCAGGTCTTAACCACTGGGCCACCACGATAGTTAAAATAAAAGGCAATCATACAGTCATCGTCATATTTCTTGGACAAACTGCTGCTAATATTTTTTTATTTTAGCCCAACACCGTAGAAAAACACTGTTAATATCACCAAAGCTTTATTACACCAATATCCATAAGATAGCGGGCTAATCCGCAACATTAACAATGATTTAATACCAACACATCCTCACCTTGAGTCCCCGCGTGTTTCCTTGTACGGTCAACCTCCATATCAGTGATAAAAAACGCTCTTATTGCTACATCCTAAAGGCGGGATCCTGCCGTTTTGCCGAAAAGATTTTGACAAAATTTCATTACCCAAACAAATTTCAGCAATCTTTTTTTATACCATTGCAATATTTCGAATGATTTTAGTACGCATATTTTTATTTGGTCAAATTTTTACATGGCAAAATTTTACCAAGTATAATGTCATTATGGCATTTGGTCTTTAATCAAATGATTTATTACAGCAAACAATCTTCAGACAATAAACGTTTGGTGAAATGATTTGTTAAGACAAAAAGTATTAAGGCAAACATAAGATTTTTTAAATTATATAATAAAAAATACAATTTTATTTTTTGATTAATTCTTTCAATTTGTCTGAAACAAGTCAAATTTATGGTTACTTGATATTAATTTATTTATGGAAGTAGTTAGAGTAGGTTAATTATTAAAAAAATGGTTAGGTTAGGTTAGGTTAAAACTGTGACCTCCTATGCACGAGCCGAGCGAGCGAAGCGAGCGGTGCCGCGGCAGCGGCCGGCGAGTGCCAGAAACGACTTGCATTAATAGAAAAAAGAGATTGTTTTTAGTAGGTTACCCGGAACTGAACTATTAAGATTAGGATAATTAGTTATTTAAAAAAAAAATGGTTAGGTTAGGTTAAAACTGTGACCTGCATTAAATTAAAAAAAAAATATATATAAAAAAAGAGAAATAAAAACTATAAATATTTGGCTTATTTGATTTTGCGTAAAAACTGTTATTCCAAGTGAAATATTTGAATAAATAAAAAATGTTAAAAGTACTAGTTGGTAAACAAGTTATAGTTTAAACGTTCATTTCCCAAACATTATGTTTGCGTTAAAAATTTTCGTGAATAGATTTTTTGCTAAGTAATAATTTGGGAAATGAAATTATGCGAAAATTTTTTTGGTAAGTGAAAATTTGTCAAATTCGTTTCGGTCAAACAAGGGAGACCCCCTAAAGGCTTTTATTTATTATTTATTTAACAATAGGCTCGCGTTTGACCGCTATCTCACCTGATTGTAAGCGATGATGTGGTCGACGGTGAAAATATATACTTGCCTAGAAGTACACTATTCACTCTTGACTTAAAAGATACCTAGGTTGTAGCTATCTGGAATCAAAGACTCCGCCTGAGAATTCCACTCCTAAGCTGTACTCACGGCAAATTCTTACCATTGACATGCGGTTGGCTGTACCACACATTACGGTTTTATGTTTATGAAAAACGTTTGGCAGCTGTTATTTTGATGTTGTGCTATTACAGTGGTTGTATTACATTTGGTCATGAGATTTGGACAACGTTCTAGATGGACATAAATACTTATACAACCTAAGAGGTCCTTCACATTGGTCAGGAGTAAAGTACCTGAAATTGGTGGAAACGTGGCATTCACAAAACGCGAAAAAGAGGTATTAGAGATTTCTGTTCTTTTTTATTCCTGACTAGATTCAACGCGCAGCGTCGCTCGCGTGGGATGTGTTTTATTATCCCGAAGAAGCAGTATAACTAGATTATCGCCATAAAAGTACTATATGTGCTATAATTCCAGACTATAATCTATCTCGGTGCAAATTTTATCCAGATCTGTTCAGCTGTTCTGGCGTTATTGATTTTTAAACATCCATCCACCTGTACAAACTTTCGCATTTATAATATTAGTAGGAACGATAAGTTTTGGTAATACTCAGTTGCATCTGTCGACCTCAACATAGTTGGAAAAGGGCTAGACAGATTTATTGATATTCCTGATGAGCTCGAACACAAAACCAAAATCAGATTGAGGTCAATACCTGAATCTGATTTTAGTTTTGTGTTCTACCTTTGTTGCTAACTTTACAGATAAATGTGTTTCAGCGGAGTTTGTTGCTACTGTTATTCGATCTATCTTAAACACTAAGAAGTGGTGAAGGGTAGACATTTAGATTACATAGACTGTCTATTATAAATTTTTATGTTCAGAAATTTTATCTACCTCATTTTAAGGCACAGATACCCCTCAGTAGCTTATTTTAAAATAGAATCAGGTATAAATGACCAGTCGGCTATTTTTCGAAAAAAATATAAATTACATTGACCGATCTTCAAAGTTAAGTAACACTTGCGGAGCCCATCCGTGGATAGGTGACCATCTTAACATGCCGACATAACACCATGCTTCCTGAAGCCAGGAAATCTGACACCAGTGTTGCAAAAGAGGTATTGTATTACCCAGGTACTGGGTTGTGGAGGTTAGACAGGCATCTGGTTTAATGTTTAAAGTAAATTCAGCTGAATCCGGTTAGACTGGAAGCAACCACAATAAATTTGGGAAAAGGCTAGGCAGATTGATTGATCTACATAATAACTGGAAAGTTATTTTAAAACCTCACGCAAGAACCTAAACATTTCGTGATAAACAAGGGAAAACACATCTCAATATAACCTTAGCCATTAAATATGACAGACACTTACCTCGGACAGCTTGACACAATTTCCTGCCTGCCCCCATAACATCGGATGGGACGATTTGTTTAATGTTCATGAAAAACGTTCGGCATTTGTCATTTAGGTGTTACTTTGTGCTATTTGCGGAATCGCGGGGAATTGGGAATGTTACGTGTTACTGTGAATGTGCTATTATTACGAGAATGAGAGGGAGAATGTATTTTTTAGTTTTACCGGTTTAAGTGTTTACTAACTGTCATTTGGGATTTCTGCCACGTGTACGGAGATACGAAAAATACTATTATGATGCAAATGTAGTTAACGAATTAAGGTCGCAACCGATAAAGGGGAAAAAAATTGTGTAAATATAGAGAATTGGGTGCTCATTGGGACTATTCTACTTCAGACACCCATATCTATCTAAGATAATACATTTAAACGACTCCAAAAAAGTGAGATGGTTCTCAGTTTAGTAAAGTTAAATTTTATTAGATAGTGATTAATAATAAAATAAAAGATTATAGACATGACATCGCTGTCATGTGTGTGAAGCAAAAGAAGTATGTAAGGATCGTAGCAGGTGGCGTTCTGTAGTTTCTGCCTACCCCCATGGGAAAAAGGCGTGAGTTTATGTATGTATGTATGTAAAAGATTAAAAAGAATAAAATTAGAGATTAATAATAAAATTATATTTTAGATTGATAAGGCACTTCAAAAATCATACGTCCGTTCTCGTAGGGTTACAGGGAAACTACGGATCTGCACTTGCTGAGATCCTTCCAAGAATAGGTGTAACGTAGTGCATCCAAATAATTGCATGATAAATATATAGATCAACTCTCTCAAGCAATAACTTCGAAAAAGATTCGAACACTTAATTTAAAAACTTTCTAAAACAATCTTTCCAAAAAGATCTCAATACAGTCTCAGTCAAAGATTTACACTAATAAAGCACAAACACCACACGAAGATAATTTTGCAAAGGATTTCTCCGCAGCTGAAAACGTTAGCAATGAAATAGCAGGTACTATGCGTCCCGAGGGCCCTCTGCCATTACAACCAGCATTCAGATTAGATTTATAAACGCCAGTGAAAACGACGTGTGAAATGCTGGGGAAATATGGGCTTTGATGGTGTTTAGGAGTGTGTGGCGTATGTAAACCAGTGAAGAAAAATTGTGGCTTCGAATATGCTCTTGGCCTTAATGGCCTTCCACCGCTTTAGTGCCGTAAAACTGTAACTTTCTAAAGCATACTCCTTAGTAATGGCTAGGTAAAAAAGGTATGAAAAAAAACTTGCGTGTACATTATTTGTGTTGTGTTTTGGGTAAAGCAGTGGTGGCCCAGTGGTAATGGACGCGACTTACAAGTTGTAGGTCGTGGGTTTGAATCCAGGCAGGTGCTTTACTTTGTGTAAATTATTTCATCACCACTGCTCTCAAAACGGTGAAGAAAAACATGGTGAGGAAACTGGCATGTCTTAGAATCAAAACTTCGAAGACATGTGACAGCTCGTTGTTAAACAATAACAGCCACACGGGTCGGTCTTCTAGGTTAAGCAACGCTTGCCGAGGTCGCTTCGTGGATGGGCCATCTTTACATAGCGAGTTTTGCCGTGTCTCGGAAAGCACGTAAAACGTTGGTCCCGGCTGTCATTTAAAGGTCTTTGAGAGTCGTTACGGGTAGTCAGAAGCCTTGAGATCTGACACCAGTCTAACCAAAAAGGTATAGTGTTACCCAGTTACTGGGTTGTGGTGGTCAGATAGGCAATCGGTCCAACTAAATATATACGCCTTAAAGAAAAAAATAAAATGTATTTAAGTCCGTAAGAATGCACGGTAGAATCAACTTTACTAGTTTTTTTTTTTTTTGACCTTCTTGAATGCCGTTTTTTGGCCTAGTTGAATAAATATATTTGACTTTGACTTTGATTTATTTGGCACCTGAAACGCAACACACAATGTATGTAGGTACAATCACAAAGGTACAAATTATTATATTTATTTAACTTTTTTTTATAGACAGTATTATCTGTGTACCTTACGGCTGCACCAAATAGGACTAGTTCAGCAAAATGCTAGACAACTAGTACCTAGCGCCTGGTTTTCAACTGGATCTTCAGTTGAGTGAAGAAACGGACTGATACACTTCTGGTGGTAAAGAAGTGCTGTTTTATATTTGTAAAGTAGGTGTTTATTAATGGGGGGTGACCATAAGCTCTTAGAGTAAGGTTATTTTGAGTGTGTGTAGAGTACAGATTTTTATGACTTGTATACAAACACCCTGTGCATAATAATTAACAAAGTTGTACCTGAGATAAATCTTTGAACAACCTCAAAGAAATAATAATTTATATGATTACTGATTAAAAAGTGTTTTTAACAATACGACAATAAGGAATAACAAATATAATATAAAAGCAGGCAAAAACTTGAGGGGTTTTGATTACTTCTGCTCCTCAAGTTTCACAAGAACCAATTGAAGAGAAGCTTCAGATGGTTTTTGTGAGTACCTAAGTACTGTTGAAATCAAAGACGATTCTCGATGGGATCCCGATTGTGTGAGCACTTTCAAACGGGTTTGGAGCACAATATTTTGATTTGTTTCTAGCATATAAGAACTAACATATGTTATAAGATTTATTGTTACTAACACCCTTTAAGTATCTTTGTTTTTTGTCAGTACCCACCTTTTGCCTGATAAATAAATAAATACTTATTATTATTATATTTCCTTCACAAAAAATCTGCCTAACTGAATCACTGGTCAGCTTTTCCTTTAATGTATTGAAAACACATTGTACTTCATCTTCAAATTTAAATGGAACATCCTTTCTTAACAAATTTGTTAATGGTCTAGCAATCTTGGCACCCTCCTACTCGCATCGTGTTCCTCATTACTGAGGGTCGTGATTCCCTGGTCTTCGTGAAAACAACTTCTCTTTCACCAATTTGCGCCATCTGCTTCTGTCTTTGGCATCGTAGAGAGCATCGTCCATCCTTCCTGGCAATGTGACCAAAAATCTCCAGAATCCTACCAAGACCGTGGACAGTCTGATATTTATGTTAAGTTCCCGGAGGATGGACTCATTGGTGCGATAGGCAGTCCAGGGGATTTGCAACATCTTCCTTCAGCACCACATCTCAAAAGCATCGATTCGGTCACGGTCGGCTTTCTTCTGATTCCACGTCTGGTGTAACTGAAGATGGAGAACACAAGGGAGCTGACCAATTTCACCTTCGTCTTCCTTGAAATGTTACGGTCTCTCCATACTCTTTGCAGCTGTGTTATTGCATTTTTGGCCATCCCTATACGCCTCCGGATATCTTTCTCACATGACCCTGAGTTACTGATACTTGCACCCAGGTAGATAAAATCACTTACGGTTTCCAGTGATAAGGCACCTGTTTGATGGAGATGGTTTGCGCGATTCACTATCATTACTTTAGTTTTAGCATGATTAATTTTGAGCCCCAGTTCCATACTAATTCTTTCCATCCTTTCAAGGAGATTCACCATTTCGGTTTCATTTACAGCTAGTAGTGTAGTATCGGAGGTTAGTAAGTTTGGTGCCACCTATTGTGACCCCACCGTCCCAGTCTGCACACGTTCGTCTGATGATATACTCCCCGTAAATGTTAAAAAGGATGGGGGACAGAATGCAACCCTGTCTTACGCCCTTGCTGAAGTTGAAAGGCCCAGACATTGATCTGTCAACCTTTACCACACCCTGATTGGTCAAGTAAAGTGATTGAATAAGAGCAACCAGGTGCAAAGGTACTCCGAATTCTTCCAGAATCTTCCACAGTGCCGACCCAATCATAGCATAATCCTTGACACAATCTTAGCATAATCCTTGATATATTTCCTAAAATAAGATGTTAGACCTAAACTCATAATTTGTTTAACATTTTTAGGTTCAGGGTAGGTACTGTGAGGGGTAGACAGGGTGAGCTACTTAAATAAAACTCAGGAATTACTGTTCTACTTATATTTCAGCAGCAAGGTGCCTGTCCTCAGGCACCTTCTATCGAACTAATACATCAATGCTCAGAGGAGCCTTTATATACCCGGAAAAAGTCTAGCGATGACAACTTCATTTATTTTATATTCGAAATTCAGTTCCCTTTCAAGACGTTATTTGTTGCCAGTCTTAATATAGGCAAGTAGGTTGCCTTCTCAAATGGTAAGTCCTTACATGAGCTACGCCCCTACGAATAGACGCACAGAATCATATGAAGTGCTTCTATTCTAAGTCTTGAAAGGTTACATGAAACCTACCTTATCCTAACCCGAACATTTACCTAACAGAGGAATCAAAGAACAATTGAGGTACGACCCTTAAAAGGGGAAGGCTTAATCATGACAAACGAGTTATCGGATACTCCGATATGTGCTTAGCTGACGTGCACATACGCACTAACAAATCAACGCAGTCATGCTTGAACCTCCTTGGCCAAAACCTCTGAAAAAGGAACAAGGCGTCCTCCCAACACTAATAAGAATGATGCGTCAATTCACATCGACCCGGATGGGGTTTAAATTCAAAAATTCAGATATGATACAATATTTCGATCTCGTGCGTTTATCAGGCCAGAGAAGGAAAGGCTGGATCGCATCGAATTTAAATTCTACTCATCGAACTTACACCAGGGCATAACATCATAAATATATTTACTTTTTTAAACAACAGTCATCAACTGGACCGATGATGTCAACTCGACATCCTTTGCAAAGGCTATGCCCCGTTAGCAAAGTCGGTTTCAGTTACAACTATTCCTCTTTTATTGTATTCTATCACTAGGGCCTGGTGGAAGTTTCGCACCTACAAACTTGCTCATTATATAAATAGTCGTTTCTTCGATGCATAGTTAATGTTGCCAGCCTCTTCTTCGCCCAGCAGCATACAACCCATCAGCACATCAACAGCTCATGCAACGAAAAGAAATAATTTTATTATATCTATCGATACTATTTGAATATTTCGACAAGAAAACTATCGATATATTTTTCCTACTTTCCAATCCCTATTAACTTCATTAAGTCAAATTTGATAGTTGTCATTCATATTTTTTTTTTTAATTGACAACGGGCCTTATCCTATATGGAAACCTTAATAACCATAATCTATATGTATCTATTCTATTCTAAAATTAAAAGGTTTTAATCTATTTACATGTATCTATTATAGGCCTAACTCTCATATTTGCCAATATCTTTCTATCTATAATGGACCTTATATCTCTAAATAACTATTCCTATCTATGGTCCGGCCTAATTAATCTGTGGCTAATACGGCGCATAGAGTATTATTTAATTATTATGGTGTGAATACTGCTTTATTATGTTGTTTATAGCACTATGTCAACCAATTCTTTTAATGAAAACTATGCTTTACTTTTGACAAGGTCTTGACACTGTCCTTTTTTGTATTATCTGTGGGACTATGTGTCAAACCATTTCCTAAAATGACATCTATGCTTTCATAGCATTTATTTGCCTTAGAGACTTAAAAGACTTTTCTAATAATATTTGACCGTTGTAGACTTAGTCCTTATGGATTTGTATTTGGGCTTTGTCTGCAATTTCATAAGCTAATCCTAATTAGTAAATATAGACAAGACAGGGGATTATTTAATTTCATCAAAACATATACAGATAAAACATTCAAATCATTGTTTCTTTCGATGCTCAGTGCGCATCGCAATTTCCTTTTAGGTTGGACCGTATTCATTTGCACGACATGAAAAGAAAACATTAATTAGTAAAGCACAAAATACAACAATCACAAATCAGTTTACATAATAAATTATTTACAACACTCTATTATACCTAAACTTCTTTCTAAAAAACTTCCAAAACTTGCATTTTACGAGATCAAATTGTTTTATGTGATCACAATGCAAACATCTTTGAACAATATTGCATCTAAGGCAAATATTATGGGAATTCTTCCTTGCCACAATCCTAGTAATATTCTTTATACCAAACATAGCACTCCAAGAAGTTTTATCATAAATTCTCTTGTATTTAAATCGGATTATAATCTTCTTATTGATCGCCTTCTTTAAATTTATGTTGGCGCAATAAGAAACCTTACTAAATACTCCTTTAATTTTCCTATGGATCTCTTTTGGTTTAGTTCGAGAAAAACTTTTCTTAATGGCTGTCAATTTATTCTTTCTTTTCAAAGTGACATTAATAAAATTTCGTTTTATGTCAGATTGAGAAAATTCAATATTATTTTCAATATTATGTTTGAAATCAATGGGATTCTGGTGTATGTTAACAACAAGATCATTTTGGTGTTCAGATGGAACAAAAACTAGTTGTTCTAACGAAATCTCATTATTGGTCTCTGCAAAATAAATGGAATTAGTTGAGTCAATTGGACTGGACCGATACATTACAATACTCTCGTCCGCGCACTCGCTGTTGGAGAGGGACTCCAACTCGTCGTCACCGCCGTCAGCGTGCTCGCCCAGGAACACAGCTTCCGCCTCCAACTTGACATCAATGGGGCCGTCATCTCCGCTGGTCTGGTCAACATCGTCCTCGAAGATGCAGCTCTCTTCGTCGGTGTGATCGCCATCGCCATCTACTGCGTCGCCTTCTCCATCAATGTGTTCAACGCTTTTCTCACTGCACTGAATATTGCTTTGTGTTTGTTCGTCCTTAATCACCATACTAGAAAATAAATGTGCATTAACATCTTCACACAATACATCAGGTTGTTTTTTATCTGCTTTTATTTCAGCGATTATTATGCGCTGTTCGCAATATCGACATCTGCGGTGAAATATTGAGAATTCACTCCTCAAGCGATCGCATAATACTGCAAAGTCCATATCATATTTAAAAATCATATGGTAGAAGTGATATGCAGCCCCACGTAAAAAAGCTCCTAAGATCAGGCTATAGTCACTCTTTCTCCATTCGTTTATTTCAGCCACTGACTCGAATTCGGTCAAGAATTCCTCCAAGCAGTATCTGTCCGTGCCTGAATAATAATTATCCATCATGCTTTCTATAAGTTCATATATACTAAATAATAAAACCACTTAGCTTTTTCATATATCTCATCCGCTGTTTATTTCCGTTCACTGCTTCGTGCGCTGTATCGCCACACACACGCGAAATGTCTTTAAAATACTTATAAGTATACTGTACGCCGTATACACGCGAAATATATTTTATAATTTTTCTTCTTTTGGGATTTCGTACACTGTTTTCGCCGTGCACACGCGAATTTTTATAATTTTTATTTATTTTGGGATTTTGTACCCGGCATGCTCCACCAATATGTGAGGGGTAGACAGGGTAAGCTACTTAAATAAAACTCAGGAATTACTGTTCTACTTATATTTCAGCAGCAAGGTGCCTGTCCTCAGGCACCTTCTATCGAACTAATACATCAATGCTCAGAGGAGCCTTTATATACCCGGAAAAAGTCTAGCGATGACAACTTCATTTATTTTATATTCGAAATTCAGTTCCCTTTCAAGACGTTATTTGTTGCCAGTCTTAATATAGGCAAGTAGGTTGCCTTCTCAAATGGTAAGTCCTTACAGTACCTTGCAACAGCTTGCACCTTTTCCGGGCTTGGTCTAACTTCACCAGTCTTGATCAAATTACCCAGACATTCAATCCCACGGCTTATCTGTTTCATCTTTGTCCAATTAACTTCAAGCCCATATTGTGAAGCTACTTCTAATACCTGAGTAAGGCTCTCTAATAATACTTGAGTTTCCGTCTCAGCTGGAATTACAATGTCATCAATAAATATTGCCATAATTCTTTTTGCTATCAACTCTCTGAAAATAGTGGAGACAAATCTCATAAAACATTTAGGCGATATGGACAGACCAAACGGTGCACGCAGAAATTCGTTTTGCCCATGATGAGTTATGAAGGATGTATATTACACTGACTCCTTGCTTAACCTAAGATGGAATAATGCGTTTTTAAGGTCCAATACGCTAAATATTTTTTCAACTCTCAATTTATCAATCAAGTCATCATCTTTGCGCCAAATTTCATCCAGATCCGTCCAGCCGTTTGAGTGTGAAGAAGTAACACACATACAAACACACACACACTCATAAACCTACGCCGTTATAATATTAGTGTGCTTTATTTTTCAGGTACAATGGAGTTGGCTTTTAGTCTAACTAGATGCGAATGTGTACCTGTATTTTATTTACAAAGGTATCTTACTTGACCTCTACTTTCTTACTGAGTAACACCTCCACTCCTTGCCAAGATTGGTGTCACAGTTTTGGGCTTTTGTAACGACTGTCAAAGATCTTTAAATTACAGCCGGGACCAACGGCTATACGTGCTTTCCGAGTCTTCGTATGTAGTCACTCATCCAAACTGACCTCGGCAAGTGGTGCCTAATCTCAAAGATTAAAGAGTGGCGCGTCCAAAACAGTAATAATTGAACTGGAACGTGCGCAGCATTGCTCCTTAAAGTTCTAATGTCCCAGCCGTACCGTAAACCCATAACGGAATTATACAACTGCACTGGTATCCTATCGGTCCGCAAACTCAACATAAGTCGAGTGTTTCAAAGATTCCACCGCACCAATATTTGCCAGCTGCTACTATCCACCAAGAGACGCTTCCTATATTATATCCAGCACCTTCAGTAAAATCCACTTTAGCGCAACGACAACACAGCTCCACCGCACTACTTATGTATATATAACAAACTTACTAATAAAAAAGCAAAAAAAAAAAAACACAATTTCGGCAAGAGTGTACTAATAAGGCCTAGCAAATTGGACTACCAACAAACAGCAAATCTAGTCACCAGTAATCCATACAAATAAAAGGATTGCACTACCAACATAATATCCGTAATAGTAATTCTGACGAATACATACAAAAACACACCATCATGCACAACACACCACACCACACGGTCAATCATCTTATATCTATTTAAGATTTTTTGTACCTACGTTTCATAGTATTTTTTTTAAATTTTCATTTAGCATTGTACCTAGCATGTAAATAAACTGTATTAATATAATCAGGAAGGGAACTGTCTTCTGAGATACAGGTTAGGTTAACCAACTAGTTCAGGAGGCAGAGCTTTTATGTAAAAGTGACTTAATTATCATTAAAGCTGACCATTCAACTGTTATTAATTATTATCATTTGCATTTTGTTATACTAAATTTTGATTATAGTCTTATATAGCAGTCCACCACCAACCACTAAAATCCACTGTTTTATACCAGCTTGTAGGCACTTTCTAAGTTTATTACTCTCTCGAAATAGAGTTGAATATACATTTAAATCTCCATTTTCTTTAATACTAAGAATATAAACACTACAATGGTGTACTTGATAGTTCTTTCAACGTTTAAGTACGATCGTAAACCTCAGCTGAGTTTATAGCGGGGTTTGATAACTTACTTTACTTTCTTTCCCTTTTACTTTAAATTGAAACATTTTACTGCGGAGTAGCAAGGAATAGGAATTATAAGAAATATGATTAAGCATCACTAATGTTGTTTGTTACGTTAAATGAGATTTGAACTAACTGGTTGATAAAAAGTGTCACAATTTTTTTCATAATGGAGGCCGAAATAATAAAGCTCTTTGTAATTTTACGGAATACCAATAATAATTTAGGATAGGACATATTTTTGGCTAATTTAAACTAAAATTTTATAATTGAATCGCTAAGCAACTCCCACATTACAATAATAATAATAAAAAAAGTTTAATCTATAACCAACAAGTCGAGCAAACAAAGGCGCAGCTGTACCATCCTTTTCTCGAAGCCATTCAGAACATTTTCGGCCCCCTGTAACTTCGTTGTGCATAAAGCAATCACCAACCGACTTGGTTTTAAATTATATAAGAACACAATAATGTCGATCCCATGTAAATGTAATAAGTGATGTGACCTGCCCACTGCCACTTAAGTTATGAAATTCTACGAGCTATGTCAGCTTCGATTCTTCTGCTGGTATCTTTATTTCTGATACGTCGCATGGAAAATACGTCCTCCAATGGCAATGGAGAGGTCCATTGCCCTTTGCGTGGCTTTAACCTTTAACCTCTCTCTTCTCTATCATTGCTCCCAATATTATTCATAAAGTACCCCTCAAACAAACAATGTACGGTTTGGGTTAACAAACTGTTAACCCAAATATGGACACACTCAATATCCTGAATCCATTACAGTCAATCTATATCAGATGCATCGTTAACTAGTTCCATATGTACATAACTAGATACATAAGCATCTCGTGTATGTACATAATTTAACTAGAAACCAAGGAGAATGCAGGCGGCTATCATTAACTTTAGTTATTGGAAGACATATTTGGATAAAGCTTAGATACTGGGAAGTGGGTTTATTGGTGTAATCAGTATTGTTTGGAGAATCGGTATCGTTATTTTAGCATACCATAGTATCTATTTATGTCTATACCGTACATGCTTGCATAAAATCACGCCATTTGCCCGTGGGGATAGGCAGAAACTAAAGAGAACGCCACAAGCTACGATCCTAAAATACACTTTTGCCTCGTCTCTGCGTTCATAAATCAAGTCATACACGCACGCCGGTTGATGCATACTGCGCTCCTGGTCTTTCTGAAGAATATCACCAATAAGATCCGTACCGTATCCCGTAGTTATCGTTTTTCTGAAAAACACATACTCGTACTTCAAAGTAAACTTATCTCATCATCAGCCTTTTAATCACTTCATTGTAAAATACTGGTACTCGAATGAATTCGGTTAGATTGGAAGCCGAGTCCAACATAGTTTGGTTAAGCAGATTGATTTTGATATTGTTAACATGTTTTGATTTAATTTAGGATCACACTGATCCTAAATTAAATCAAAACATTTTCAAATAACTGAAACAATAATGTCCAGGCGAAAAAAAGTGATTTAGTTTTTAATAAACAAACTCGGTTTAATCCACTATGTACTGCAAGTTTTAATGTTAATATCTGCACAAGTAAAACATTTTTTTTTGCTTTCTCTTGTTAATCTCTCTGCAAATGGATACACTGCTGGCAAAAATGGTCAACAGTTTGTTCGAAACTTTCCATTATTTGGGGCAAAAAATATTGCCCTATAGTAAAGCATCGTTATCCACCATATCTTTTTGCTAGAAAATAAGCGAAAATATGTGCTTGTATTTACACTTCTTCTTCGTGTCGATGATTCCCTTCCCAAAATTGTGCTTCCTATTTACACTGACACGTTCATGGTCCTATCTAATAAAACCGTCAGGTAACAGGAAAATTTCTGACGGATGACAAAGATTGACAAATATTGTAACTTCCTTTCATACATTTTCTGCATTATTTAACAAAACCTGTCGCAAAAATGTGAAAAATATATGTTTTGAATTATGTCCGATGGCGTATATACATTCTCAGACAAGAATAAGATGATGTTGATGTGTGGTTGAAGAAGATATGGTGGTAGTAGGCTGCGATTGGAATGAGCTGACCAAATCGGGCGAGACCTGTCTCAGCCGGCAGTAGTGAGAGTTATGCTGGTGGAGACAAAAAATAGGAGGGAAATGGCCTCTTTTTGTGAGACTGTGATATTCGAGAAGAAGCCCGCCGAGGAGAAGAAGGCAACGTTAAGACAACCGCTTGGGGCGTCTTAGCGATTAACACGCCGAAACGTGGGGTTGCAGGCGCTCAGACTAGGGATTCTGTCCGTCCACTGATTGACGGTGGCAGAGCGATGATGATCAAGGAAGACTCTTTTACAGTCTCCCCAGGGATGTATCTTAAGAGAGTTGCATAGAGGATGTCCCTGGGTGGTGTTTTAAGATGTAACGGAATGTGTTTGTGCTGATGGTGATCACCGAGGTGGTTTTAGTAAAGTAAAAATCCCATATAACCTGGTCTTTTTCCTCAAAAGTCCAGGCCCATTTTTGAAAGTTGCCCTCCGACAACAAAAAAGTAACTTGCTGGAATGCGGTCCTTCACATAGAAATCTAATACATTTTTCGATTCGTTCACTAAAACATGCTTTGGTACGTCCAATATTGCAAGACCATGCAGCATATACATTATTCTATTGTTTCAAAATGATCCCTCATACGCTTCCCCCGTATGTCACACAAATAAGCTTGATACATTGCATCTCGTCTTTGAGCGTCATTTTTTACGTCTTAATCTCGTTCTGTTATTACTCTTAGTTTGTGTTTATCCCCTCATTTATACAGGGATGAACTTCTCTTTGCCTTGCATTTTTATTTATGGAAACGAATGAGGTATTACAGGGTTAATTAGGAAAGGTGTGAAGACGTTTTAATACAGAATACTTTGAATCTTACTTCACACTAGTAATATAACGGCGAAAGTTTGTGAGTGTCTGTGTTTGTCTGATTGTTACTCTTTCACGATGATCCCGGGATATATTCCCTTGGCATACATTCACGCGGGCAAAGCCGCTGGCAGAAGCTAGTTAGTATCATAAATTGCACGTGCTAATAATTGTAATAAAGAATAGAAGCATTCAATCAAATTTCCTACCTTTTGTCCAACTATTTAGGGTTCGGCTGAGCACTAGTATTATACGTGAAACAACTGCCTATCTGACCTCCACAACCCAGTTATAGGGTCACACAACTTGTCGCAGGACTGGTGTCAGAATTCTACGGACTATGCGTAACGAGTGTCAAAGACTTCTCTCTCTAACTCCTCAAATTACAGCCGGGATCACGGCTTAGCATGCTTTCGAAGCACGGAGGGTTTTCAATGTGTACGATGGTGGTTGGTCGCCTATCCACGGACAAACCTCAGTGAGTGTTGCTTACATTACTTAGCCACGATCTCCTCTCAACAATGTCAAAATCCATTTCTAAATTTTGTACTTCTTTTGTTTTATTTCTATCTTCTCCTTTTATTATATCGATGTAGCCATCTCTGGTGTCAGAGTTAATTCAGCCGCCTCTTTGTAACCCCACAGGCCTCTGGCTTGGCTATTTCAGACTAATATTAACTATAATAAGTCCAGGTTTCCTCACGATGTTTTCCTTCACGTTGCCTGTGAAGTCCAAGATAATCATAGAAAGTACATAATTATGTTATTTCTATGTTATTTAGCTTTCCAATAATTGATAGTTAGTTCTTCAATGCTATGATTCCTTCTTAGTGCAAATATTATTCTTTGTCATTATTAACATATTCTAACAATTTTAACAAACCCACAACTAAATTTAAGGCAAAGAAAGCATTTACTGATACTAGACTTCTAAAAGTCTAGTATTTTTATTCATTGTTCTAAATTATAGAAATGGAATTACTTATCTAAGTTTTAAATCAAATTGCTGCCTCATTGGTCTCGCTGTCTTGCGGTCATTCCCAGGATGGGTAAAACATGATATTAGGTTTTTTGAATAGAAATTTCTCAGTAGCAGACGTGAGTTTGGAAGTTGGCTGTGTGACACCCCTGTGCCTTGAAAAGACCTTAAGCGCCTATTGGTCCTATGTCAAATTCAAATTGTTTATTTCAATCATGCCTTATCATTCTCCGGTCGTATCGGTTTGCAATCCCATCAGACTATGACAGTGGATAAACAGAGAGTACATCTGTAGTTGTGCACTATAATATCCCCCGCGATGATGGCTAGTCTCCATTGAGATTAACCGCCGTGGCCGAAATTTAGACTGGATAATTCTACCCACTATACTAAAGTACACTATTTAACTATTCCTTTTTCACATTACTAGGATTTGAAGTCGAAAAAAAGCATTTGAATTAACTCGGACAAAAACAGTTTAAATAAAACTTTATGAAAAATAAAAACTTTAGAATATACTATTGTATTGTTTAATGAACCTTTTGACATCTCAATTTGTTTATATTAACTTGAACATAACTTTCGATGGGGCCGAAAAGTTTTGGAGTGGCGACCGCGAACTGGAATACGATGCATTGGATGGCGGCCCACTAGGTGGACTGATGAGTTGGTTAAGGTGGTGGGAATCCACTGATAGTTGTTCCGGATCTGGGTGATGTGTATGTGAGTGTATATGTTTGTAAACGCACCTACGATACAGGAAGAAATTCCTAGTGTGGGGCAAATGTTTTTTAGAAAAAAAAAACTTCTAGGCACCTGGCCTTTCCGAAGAACATCACCAATAAGATTCGAGTATGTCCTTTTAGGGCATGCCTTCCCGGTGCTAAAATAAACACAATATCCAACTGTATCCGTTTCAAACCCCCTTAACACACTTACATCCGTATATACTTCTCTCCATGTAACTTTGCCCCGAAAAATTACACGAACCCGCAACTTTCCTTTCAATCCACCATTCAGTCACGCTTTAATCCTGCTTTTCCATTTTTATTACTAACGCATTTCTAAATCCGGACGCTTTGAAAGTCGGACGAATCCGGACGGTTAAATCCGGACAGATGGCGAGCCCGACTTTAGACTCCGGGGTGAATTTCGAGAGCACATGTGATTTAGTTGGTGCGAATTTCGCAGTAGGATCTATGCTGGCGCAATTACAGTCGGAGTATTTAGATATGGTTTAGTTTACGCTGGTTTCTGTGTAGATGAAGTGGAATTACTTTCGTACGTATTTCGAATTGGTTTTTGTTTTTAATGCCAGGGTTTACTGACTCTGAACTAATTTCACACTATTTAAGAACATGTTATCGGCGGTAACAGTTATTATAATATTGTATCGCTGGAAAGCTATGATAGAAGAAGACATGCTGCATCGACCCCAAAATTTAACACAATCATTTTAGGAATCCTAGGCTGAAATCATAAAGACTTACAAATTACCAGAAGAAATAGAACTAAAACTAGATAGTGAAATAAAACTTCCATGGTTGGAATTGTGTGTAGCAAAGACACACGACCTACCAAGGGACCAGTATCACGACGAAGTATTTATGTCCAGCAGTGGACGTCTTTCGGCTGAAATGATGATGATGATGATGACAATTCTTGTAAACTCTTTCTATTACATTGAAAAATAGCAGCAATATGTTTAACAACCAAAATTAAATGCATGGGTTATGTTTATTCATGAAAATAGCTAACATGAGCCATTAGCCAGTTAGGGTTTTTAAATATTTCAAGTTTGATTACCAACTTCAAAATTAATACAATACATGACGAATTCGACCATGCAAAGCCGTTACAGTAAGCCGATTTGCCAGCAGCTATGTACATGCTAATTTGGCTAGTTGTGTTGCAAATGCATTTGAAATTCAACTGTTTTGGTAATCGAACATAAAGCAGCCATGTCCGTCTCAAATTTCACAATTTGTAGTGTGGCTCTCATTAGGGTCTTATTTATCTGGGTGTTCGTTAATATCAAAGTAAAGTAACCAATTCAAGTCATGTCTACTTATATGCGTTTCAGCATAACCCTACAATGTTCCCACTATTGGGACACAGATCTCTTCTTAATCAGAAAAGATATATCCTCATAATGTTTTCCTTCACGGTTTTGAGAGCAGCGAAGATGGCATATTGCGGCAAGTAAAGTGCCTGTCTGAGTTCGAACCCATAACCTACAACTTTCAATCGCGACCCTTACCTTTGGGCTACCGCTGCCCCAGCGTAATCATTAATTTCTCTGTAGGTAATTATATATTTTTTTGGAAAAAAAATAGAACCAATGAAGAAAGCAAGGCTTCTTGCTTATAGATCCTATGATATCTTAAGCTATATATCATTGTAGCTGAAAAAAGTCCACTGCTGAACATAGGTCTCACCCAAGTATCGCGTATCAAGTAAGCACACGTAATAGATTTTACTTATCAAAACTGCATGCATCATTCAGCGAAATGCTATTTCTAGTCTACAGACAAATGTTTTTATTTAAAAACAAAATGAGATAAACTCATCTGCATATTCTAACTCTATTCTAATTTCTTGCTCCACTACAAATGCTTTCCACCACAATTCCGACTACCAAAGACCGTCGGTAAACGCAGCTAATCCAGTGCTCAAGTGACCACATTACGTGGGACATAAACCGGGACTGCTCCGGCGGTATAAATCCAAAACAGCCACCGTGTTTTATGGCCACTTTCCTTTTGAGCTGTGCAAGGTATGAGCGGAAATTGAACGTATAATCTTTATTGAAATGATCGTGACTAGTGTCAGCGCTTTGAGATTAACTGTGCTACGAGAATGTTCTCACTTTTCTAACTATGACAAAAATTAAGAGGATACGCGGAAGCAGACATTTCAAAGATAAAAGACAAAGATATTTATTATTTCAACTAGGCCACCAAGCGGCACTTTTGAACGTTACATACAAATTTACAAGGAATAAAAATTTATTCTACCGTGCATTCAACTGAATATTATAAGTAAAAACTTGTAATTCGAGGTTTGAAGCTAGAAAATAAAATATATTACTTAAACTGAAAAAAAAGATATAAACTATGCCTTTTATTTTTACTTTTTGATGATACATTATCTTTAGAAGTACTAGAACCCTCAAAAATTCTCAAAATTGCGCTGTCAGCAGAAGTCTACAGTACAAATTTAACAACTTTATATGGAAAATATAAAAATATATAGTAGGTAGGTATATTATTATATCTTTTTGCCCCCAGTTTATGGAATATCTCTTAATTTAGTCGAATATTAGAGGAAATAGGCGAGAGCCAAACATCGAATTATGACTTTTTACTAAGGAAATTCAGTCGGCGCTTAAGTGGCCGCAAGACGTAATTGATCGCTGAATTTGTGGGTCATAGTGCTGAAAGGCTCTAGAGACGCGACAACGAACCTTAAGTGCAAAGTAAGGTACTCGTACCTGGATAGCCCAGAAATTATGCTGTCAAATGCAGAAAATAAAGGACTTGTTGGTTTAGCGATGAACTTGTGTAGTGAACGTCTGTCGTTCAATGATAATATTTTATGGAAAACTTGGTTCATAAAAATATTAAAAAATATATGTACCAAGTCTCCCGTACAACCAAGTCCAGTCTCCCATAACTGCATCGGGAGGTTTTTCAATATAATTTAGGATTACTGTTAGATCAAAAGTTTTACCTTTATTTACTAATTTTTTTACTGTCGCTGCTTAGTCCTAATAATTTTATGTCTTATTTTTGGCTAAGCGGTTATTCAACCAATTGCATCTCAAGAAACCGCGAAAAAACACACAACCCGCTACAAGCGTATTACTTGCGTCAACTTTCAATTACAACGTGTGGCGGTACGAAATGCATTACATATTTTATTTCAGTGTGTGACGCCCCTATAGATAAGCGTTGTTGGTAAAATACCGACGATTTGCTACGTTTTAGTAAATTGAAATGCCTGCATTAAAATTTTGCAGGATTTTCTGTGCTCTGCAGTGTTGAATTCTAGAAATATGTGTTTTGTTTGGCTTCTATTTTTATTTTATGCATTTTCTATATTATTTTTCATTGTTAAAAAAACTTTCCCACTTCCACAGCCTCGTCGGTGGTAGCCCACACACTACTTTGGCTGCATGTGTCACAGAACGCAGGACAAGAAGTAGATCATGGTTTGTGACTCAGCTCCACATACACACCCTCCTTTTGTTTCGCCAAGGTAGCCTCTTTTCACGAGGTTGGAGTCACACTTTCTTACGTGGGTTCTCGATACCGCTATATTATCTGCAAAGCTAAATGAGACTGGCCTAGCTTAGACTGTTCTTTCAGCCTTCTGACTTAAAGGTAACTCCATCTGTATATTTCGTACTTCTTCTTTTTCTACGCCATTCCCTTGCTCCTAAGGATCGCGATAAAATACGACGGTTCGCCTAGTTTTGCGGTTTGTTGCATTAAAGACCACCTGGTATATGCTGCCTGCAACGGTCTTCTTTATTGCTACTAACCTTCTTGTCTATACTGACATTAGATAACTAAATGAATGCTTACAAAAATTTAATTCACGGCTTTTTAGAAATTTTTGATCATAGCTTTATCAATAATTTGTTAAAAGGTTCACCAGCTTAATTCCTTCGCTTGGAGCTAGGGATAGTAGATTCTTTGCTACACTGCACCGTGCCGTATTCCAACAATTCTTTTTTCATAGTCGAATCGAAATTTGGCCGAATTTTGTTACTCTATGCTTTACAACGAAAATAGTAAAACATAATATGAACGTTTCAGTATTTTTTTAAACAAGGTTTATTATATGAAACGTTTGTGCAAAATTTGATCTCAATCGAACCCGGGAAGAGGGTCAAAATTAACTTGCCAGTTTCGATTATAGTCACCGGGAAACTAAAAATAAAAGCTTGTTACACTCGTCATAGGAATTCGCTCATGCGTATTTTTCCACCTGTTATACATTGTTAAATATTTAATAGAATGTTTAAACCCGCATTCATGGTACGCTACAAAAGCGTTCATTTGACGAATGTATAAAACAGCAAAATGTTAACAAAATAAATGGAAATATAGATCATATTATATTTACCTGCTAATTTATTATTTTTATCATTATAATATTAATATATTATTGTTGCTTTCGTATACATTTTTATAATAGCTTTTTTGGAGCCCATTTCTGAATCTAGAATTTAAGTTATTGATTGGTCAAACTTTAGTTTAGCCCGAAAACTCGACAATCTTTACCATTAAAGTTCAGTTAAAAAATATTCTTACTCCTATATTCTAAGAAATTCTCTCCACTCGACTCACTAAAATCAATGGACATAGTTTGTTAACTAATGACAATAATAGAGGATTTTTTCTTTGTCATAGCGACATAATCATTTGAAATGGTGGCAGTTTCCTCAAAAAGACTTACAATATATGCGTCAAATTTTATAATTTTAATTTTCCATTACAAAAACCGTTTCAACGTCCCTTCTCTTCTATGCTATTCTTAAACCAAAATTACACACTACAAAATTCAGGGTAACAAATTGCTCCAAATTTTTTTGTGTACACAACTCAAGAGTTGGAGTGAAATTAAAAAGGACAATAAAACATTCGTGGCTTTTTGAAATTTCCCTTGAGAAATAAAACAGAACGTTAGAACAAATTGAATAAAATATACATAGAATTAGTTTCTATGTGAGTTGGTAAATTGAAGCAAGAAAAAATCTTATTGGGCTGAACGAAAAAAAAAATGCACTGATATTGAAGTAAATTAAATACAAGGCATTCGGTTGTTTATTGAGTAATGAGGTTGGTATGGTTAATCAAAAAGAGCAATAATGAATTCCCGTTAAAATTAACAGAGAAATCGATGAACATACACAAAAAAAAACAAACATACAGTCGAACATAGACCCTTCTCCTTATTGGGAAGTCGGTAAAAATAGTCTAATAATGAAACTTTAACATCTCACTACAACTTGCCCTGAATTTCAGAAAGTGCTCATCAAATGATTTCTGGTGAAAAAGATGATGAAATGATTTGGCCAAAAAGGCCAAAAGTTTCAATAATATTCAGGCGTTGAGAGCAATCTCTGATTTCTAGTAAACCTTTGACGACGTACGTCTGTTCTCTCTGTTCGGATTGACAGACGTTGCCAGCTCGCAGTCAGTTGAGCTTTATCTTACGATGCTATATCTTACTGTATTTGTTTTATATTTTTTGTATCTAACTTTACATGCGCTGGGTTCCGTACGTCACGTCCTAGGCAAACACTGAAAATCATCGCTGTGCTGTGGGCATCAACACAGTGCCGTAGAGACACGGCACTGTGTTGATGCCTATGTGCTTGGTAGCATGGGTGAGGATTGTTGATGGAATGGAGACACGTTGTGTGGATTTCTTGAAAGATATTTAATTCTGATTATTACAAGGTAGGTAAGTACAAATCTCGACAATGAGTGTTTTTCGAGAATTCTTCATTGGACTGAAGAAAATGGAAAAAGAGGCTGAAGTTTTTTTTCATTGTTCGATCTTTCTCAGCATAATGCTGTGTGTCACTGACAATAGAGCCACGGCTGAGAGGAAGCCTTCTGTCACAACCACGACATGCATCTGCTTGTATTTATACTAACATTTTTTTTTCTTTCTTCCTTGACCGTTGATAATGCAATGTTTCAATTCGGCCTCGAGGTACTCGTATTTGAAAACAGCATTTCTGGAACAAAAACATCATAATATTGCATTATGCATGATATCCCACAAAGCTAAGGCACAGGTTTTTTTTCTATAGGCTCGCGATTGACCACTATCTCACCTGATGGTAAGCGAAGATGTGGTCGACGGTGAAACACGGTTGCCTAGAAGTAACCTATTCACTCTTGACTTAAAGACCCCTAGATTGTAAATATCGGGAAACACAGACTCCGGCAGGGAATGCCACTCCTTAGCTGTACGCATAATAAAAGTGTTCCCAAACCGTAATGTGCGTATGGGTGGGATGTCCGCCATGAACGGATGCCGCATCGCCGTAGGTCTTGTAGTCCGATGATGAAACGGGCTAGGTGGAATAAGATCGAACAATTCCATCGCACACTCCCCGAATTGTATCCGATAAAAACAGACAAGCTGGCAAATCGACGACGATGTTCAAATTAATATCCTTGTGAGTTCTAGAAACTGACTGACTCGTTGGTCTATTTCCGCAAGCTCTACTGCCGAGCCTGAGGTCCAAGGTTCGATTCTTGCGTCGGGCAAAGTGTTATTAAGTTTTTTTTCTGTAATTTCTCAGTAGCAGCTCGGGGTCTGGATTTGTGCACGGTTGATGGCATTAGGCACATCCTCTGGTACATAGGACTTATATTAAAACTGGTGAAATGTGGGTATTTCGGGGAAAATATGATTCCTAGTAACTATTTTTACTAAAGGGGTTATGATTTGTAGAAAACATTATAAAAAATAATCTTGAATATAACTGACTTAAGTCATCATCTGCCTGCTTTCTAGTATTACTGGATGCTACTAAACACCAGTATTTCATACGGAGCGACTGTCTATCTGACCTCCTCAACACAGTTAGTCACTTAATAACCTAATCCCTTGAGTGCTAATAAGCAGACACAATAGAAAAACAATTGTTTCTTTGAACCAAAGCTCCCAATTGCACTCATCATCATCATTATCATTTCAGCCGAAATAGGTCAACTGCTGGACCTAGGCCTCCACCAGGCATCGCCACATTAACCGATCCCATGCGTCTCGCATCCAGTGCATTTCCGCAACCTTAACCAGTTCATCGGCCCACATAGTGGGAGGCCTTCCAACGCACCGTCTTCCGGTTCGTGGTCGCCATTCCAGAACTTTTCGGCCCCATCGGCCATTCGTTCTGCGAGCAATGTGCCCTGCCCAATTGCACTCAAGGGGACTTTATTATTGACTTCACCGGTCAAAATAAATTGAGCTGACTAGACTGTCATTTTTTATGTTCCAAAATTCTTACTCCTCTATATTTATTCAAGCAAAACCGTTTTTCCAAAGATTGCTTCAGTCCTTCAGCTACGCAAATACCCTTCCTTTACGGGAAAGGGACGTACATGCTTCATCATCATTACTCTTACAGACATCTGAGCTAGACTGTTACTCACGAAATGACGACCTTAGGACCCTAATTTATAAGATCTAGGTTCAGTAACCTTTGGCCAAACATCCAGTTTAAACGCGAGGTCGTTATTCTAGGAGATCACGGTGATAGTATTATTTTGGCACTGATTTATACTGTTAATTTAGGTCTAGAATGATGTGTTATTTAGGCTGTGAACGGGATCGGGTCTTGATTGATTAAGCAGGAATAATATAGCGTCTTAGCTTTTAATGGAGTATTCTTCCGAATTGTGGATGCTTTTTCTCAAAATTATTTTATTAAAGGTAGGTCATCGATTCCAGAAGACGGATGCGAACAGCGTCAGAAAAGTTGTGGAGACTTTTAATTAATCGAGTTTGCAGAGCCTTGAACATCGACGCCTAGTTGCCAGCTTGTCGGTTTTTAGGGTTCCGTACCCAAAGGGTAAAAACGGGACCCTATTACTGAGACTCCGCGGTCCGTCTGTCTCTCTGTCTGTCTGTCTGTCTGTCTGTCTGTCTGTCTGTCTGTCTGTCTGTCTGTCTGTCTGTCACCAGGCTGTATCTCATGAACCGTGATAGCTAGACATTTGAAATTTTCACAGGTGATGTATATCTGTTGCCGCTACAACAACAAATACTAAAAACATAATAAAATATATATTTAAGGGGGGCTCCCATAGAACAAACGTGATTTTTTTGCCCTTTTTTTATGAAAATGGTAGAGAACCCTTCGTGCGCGAGTCCGACTCGCACTTGGCCGGTTTTTATTAGTTGCATTTCGGGGAGAGTGCGATGGAATTATACGGACTAATTCTACGTTCCTATTTTTATTCCCATTCCAAAAA
Organism: Orthosia gothica; assembly: GCA_949775005.1. Lineage (NCBI taxonomy): Eukaryota > Metazoa > Arthropoda > Insecta > Lepidoptera > Noctuidae > Orthosia > Orthosia gothica. The sequence goes on from OX459048.1 coordinate 29,096,115, forward strand.
ACTTCCAAGCAACACATTTCTGTCTGTTTATTTTCTTTCTTTTGCATGTCAAATTCAACTTTCAATATCGGCTTTACTGAAATCAGTTTTGAGTATTTTTTAGGGATTTTGAGAGATATATTGTCATAAGTCGTGTAATTTTTTTATGAATTACTAGCTTCTGTCCGCGGCTTCGCCCACGTTCAAAGTTCAAAAATAATATTACTCCGATCGCCACCAAACTTTACAGGAGTATCCGCTGGGTCAATCTAAAGATTCTCTGATAATTTCATTAAAATCCGTCTAGACGTTTCGGAGTCTATAAGGAACATAGATACATACTTTCTCTTAAATGTATATAGAAGAAAGATAGATAGATAGATAAACACATGCATTTGTTTTTACAGGTATGACCAAAGCTTACAAAAGTAGTTATGAAGTGCTAATTGTCCAGTCCCAAGTAACTGGTCTGGGTAGAAGCAAGTTACACAGTCATGGACAACATACTATTAGTGTCACCCTCTGGAATTCCGCCAAAGAGCAAGAAAATAATATGTCCAGTAAAAAAATCTTGTTCTGTGCCAAATAGACAAAAAATATAGAATGAGGTTTGTCTTTGACCTTTCGAAATAAAAACGTGTCAAGGTCAAAAGTCACCGCCGAAATTCTATAAGAGACAAAACTAAAAATCATAAGGAGTATAAATAAAGACATAACACCCGAAAAGCCTGGTTTTATGTACATAAGCGTGACCCAGACTATTGTTTACGGGCACGCTCACGTTATAAATAACGTCAATGAATGTAGAATGTCTTACTCTCAATAGCTTGATGTTACTTGTAGTGGATAAAAGTTTATCGTATAGATATGATATATTTTTAAGGACTTATTAGGCTTGCCATACTTAGCGTGACCATAAAAAAGATACGATCAGTATCAAACATAGAAACTTCATCGTAATTATTTCGCCACAATTAATTCATTTGTCTATACCAAAAAACCGCTTTGCTAGGGTATCGTGTACAGCCAATTTTCAAAAATAAAATTTCGGGGCTGTTCGATGTCCCGAAGGTTTCCTCGAGGATAACGTTGGGAACGAAAAAAGGAACAGTCCTGTGGCCTTAGTGCGAGTTTTTACTCACGCGTGACTCATGCTCATTCGTGTTACGTAAACGATCTCTTATGTCAAAATGTATACAAAAAAGTGGTTTCTCCTTACCGTCCCCAGACTGCGCTTATCCAGTTTCCATACAAATTGACGTTTACGTTAACGCGATTGATCGCGATTCATAATATAAAATAAGTCAACGATTGCTTTATCATTGCCATGATTGATTGAAAGGTATGTAAATACATAAACTCAGGCCTTTCGTTATAGGGTAGACAGAAACTATAGAACGCCATCTGCTACGAACCTTACATTTTTTTGCGTTCATATACTTTTAAGCATCTAGTCGTATTCGTACGGATTAGTAATTTACGGCTTAATAAGTATACCCCTATTCTAAATCGAATAATGACTCGCTTAAGCCATTAATTTCTGCATTTGACTTCGGTTTTTGACACCATACACTTCCCATGCTCTTTAACCGTTACTGACAAGTATCACTAAATCGATTTGTTACCGTTCATGTTTGCCTGGTACATCAAACACTGCCTTGTCTCAAACATAACCGTTTTGTGCTTAGTGTTGTTTTGTTAACTTAATGCCATGTTATTAATTGGCAACCTGGTCAGCCTGGTCATAGTTAATTGTTATTTGTTTCATCGGTGTCTTATTGCGTTTGAGTTAGATCAAAAATATTGACTGTTGTTTGAAACATCATCATCATCATTTTAGCCGAAGGACGTCCACTACTGGACATGTGCCTCTCCCATGGGTCGCAAGTTTATTTCAACAAAATATTGTATTCATAGCAGACTGTATAATTGTTTCCTGAAGTTTTATTTATACCTACATTTATTTAAAGGATGGAAGGTGGGAAAGGAGTTTTTTTTTAAGTTCGTCACCCTGAGGCTATTTTTTGGGGGGTGGAAGAGGCCATTGTCAGCCCTCCTAAAATGCCCAGTCCGTCGAACGCGTATTGGCTGAGGTGTACTACTAGCACAGCCACATTTCACCAGTTATGCATGAAAATGATATAAATAATAAACTAATGATGTTATGGTAGACAATGAGCTGTAAAATACTAAATGAATGCAGAAAATAAACAAATTCAAAAAGGAAACAAACATTAATTTCATGTATTAAAGCGAAAAGCTTGTATTACATATGACCATTTGTTTAACTACTGCAAAACTAAAACTGCACTCGAGCGTTTGTATTTCGCCGTAGAAATACGAATTTGGTGAAAAACTCCAAACTAATTTTAGAGTTCCGGAGTAATATCTCGAATAAATAAAATCCGTCTGCCCCGTTTGTAGATTGCATTGTTCAACCAAGTTTGACGCGGCCATTTTTTTTTTTTTTTTTTTTTTTTTTTTTCTACGGGGCGTCTCGCAATTCGGCCAAAGTGGCCGGCTATTGCTTAACCGGGCTTTCCTGTGGAGACTAAGCTATATAGCCTCCAGCCAGGCAAAAATTTTCTAAACCTAAGCGACAACGCTGAGGGCTACCCCCTGTGGGGTCGAACCTCGGCTCAGGGCGTCGCTGGGGGGACAGCTAACTAGGCTGGATCTTAATATAGTGATTCTACCATCCGTTCGGAAAAAGCCTACGTGGAGAAGAACGGACAAGAAACTCCGATTAACTAGCTAGAATTTAGCTACGGCACAGCATTTCGCGGGCTGGCTTGTATATCTTGTCGGGGACGTCGCGGCGGGCCTCGGCGGCGAGGGCGGAACGAAGGCGGTCTGTGTTTGCGAATTGTGCTGGTCTTTGGGTTGCTCTCCTGGAACAGGGTAGTGGCGTCATCGGGGGTGGAGAGAGTGAGCCTTGGTCGGCGAACTTTAGATATTTGGGAGGGTTCATAGCGGCAGGCCGCTTGAATTAGGGGGTTACTATGGTTGACAGCAGAGTCGAAAAAGCGCTTGGTAACGCGTTTCATAAACTGCTGGATAGTGGGGATTTTGAGATCGACATGGAGTTCCTGGTTACGAGCGTACCAGGGGGCATCAGTGATTTTACGGAGGAATCGGTTTTGTATAACCTGAAGCTTGTGAATGTGGTGGGGCTTTGCGTGTGCGAAGACAGCGCAAGCATAGGTCATGATGGGACGGATGACCGCGGTGAAAATGCGCAGCTTGCACCTAAGTGACAAGCTGCTTTTCGCGTTCACCATCCCATGGAGTCTGCCCATAGCGAAGGCGGCTCGCGAGCGGGCCGCCTTAATGTGCTTGGCGAAAGTGAGGTGGTTGTCGAGGGTGACACCTAGGTATTTGGCTTGCCATTCCCAGGGGATCGGCTTGCCGTACATGGTGATGGGTTTGGGGGGGCGGGGGTTATTATAACGGTTATTATATTTACGGTCAGGCCTCGAGAAGAGGACAGCCTGACTTTTGTCTGGGTTGACTTCTATTCTCCAGAGGCGGAACCACTTGGCCAGTGTGTTTGCGGCTCTCTGGAGTTTCAGGGCGATGGCATTGGGTCTTAGGCCAGTGTAATAGAGGGCCGTGTCGTCAGCGAATAGTGCCAACTGGGTCCCTTTGGTCTTTGGAATATCGCTGGTGTACAGCGTGAAGGATATAGGGGATAATACGCAGCCTTGGGGGACTCCGGCTCGTATGGGGTGAGGGGAGGAGAGTTCTCCCTCGACACGATAGCGGAAAGTTCGGTCCGACATCCAGTCTCGTAAGATGAGTACGAGACGATCTGGCACACCGAGTTTGTATAGCTTATAAATTAAGCCATTGTGCCAGACTTTGTCGAACGCTTTCGCTATGTCGAAGAACAAGGCACCCGTCATCAGACCACGCTGGAAACCAGCACTAGTGTGTTCAACGATGCGGTGAACTTGTTGGGGGCAAGAGTGTTCGGAACGAAAACCGAATTGCTCGTGGGGGATAAGGCTCTTTCGCTCGACAAAGTCTTTGAGCCGCTTATAAATAAGCCGTTCATAGACCTTGCCAAGGGAGTTGAGCAGACTGATGGGTCGATAACTGGTAGGCTCCGATTTGGGTTTACCCGGTTTGGGGATGCCTATCACAGTGGCCTGTTTCCAGGCTTGTGGGAAGATATTTTTGCTTAATGCAGCGTTGAATATGGCCGTCATTAGCAATATAATTTGGGGAGGGAGGAGTTTCAACACCTTATTGGTGATGCCATCTAAGCCCGGGGCTTTATTGGAGTGAAGCCTTTTGATGACCTCCTCTACTTCGTCTGGGGTGACGGGAGGTAGCGGGTCATCAGGGTCTTCAACGGGAGGAAGAGAGGTCCTACGTTCGACTTCGGCGTCTACCATGTCTAGGTGAGCTTGGTCTACTGGTTGGGAGCTGGGCGTGCATTGACGTTCGAGGCTGTCAGCCAGAAATTCGGCTTTTTCAGAGTTCTCAAATGCAACACTCTTATCGGGGCGAATAAGCGGGGGCATGACTTGGTCTTCAGTGGAGCGTAATCTCCTCTGTAGTTGCCAGAAGGCATGGTGGTTGGGCTCTAGTTCGCTCAGTAACTTGTTCCATGTCGCAGTACGGTTCTCAGCAGTGCGTTCCCTTACAGCAAGCTGTAAGTTACGCATGTGAGATTTGTATGCGTTACATGGAAAGTTTCTGTAATGACGGGCAGCTGCATTCTTCTTGGTTATCAGCCTCCGTACATCGTCCGGCAGTTTCCCTTGCTGTATGTCCAGCACTGGAACCTCCCTTGAACACTCGTTCAGGACGGATTGTACGTGGGCTGTAATCGAGTCGATTGCAGCCGTCGTGTCAGCGACTGAGTTAATGACATCGGGGATTGAGTCTAACTGGGGTGACTTGGTGGATTTCAGTTTCTCACTTACTTTCCTCCAGTCGGTGACCTTTTTGGTAGGGGGTGGCTGTCCTAGATCTGGGAGGCCTGAGCGACTACCTAGGTGCAAGATCACAGGGCGGTGATCGGAATCTAGCTCATCTATCGTTACTATAGAGCGAAACTGAAGGTTTACGTTCTTGAGTAACGCTACATCTAAGACATCCGGCCTGTGCGTAACATTAGCCGGGAAGTGAGTGTGGGTCATTGGGGCAACGACGTCAAAATTGAGGGTTGAGCATAGGCTCTGTACCAACTTTCCTCTAGGGTTAGTAGCGGTACTGTTCCAGTCTGGATGTTTAGCATTGAGGTCACCCGCTAGGATAACGGAGTCACTCAAGCTGAAGAGGGCAGTAAGGTCTCTTTTGAGACCATCTGGGTTATCACCCGATGACGCCGAGTGTGGAGGGCAGTAGGCGGAGATAATAGTGATTGACTGATGACCAGTCATTCCTAGCCGACAGGCTGAGTACTCTAAGTACGAAGTGGGATCAGGTGGGGTGATTTCGCTACAGTGGAGCTCCTTTTTGAAATAAATGAGAGTGCCGCCACCGTGGGCGCGCGTCCTATCATTGCGAACTATGCGATAGTTGGCAATTTTAGGGTCGCGGCGGTGGGGCTTTAATAGGGTCTCCTGAATGAGAAAGATGTCCAGCTGATGATCGCGAAGAAACGTGGCAATCTCATCACGCTGGGTATTAATGCCATTTGCATTGAAAAAACCTATCTTAAGGGATCTGGGCTTCAGGCAATTGTTTCTCAATTGCGTACCCATATTCCGTTAACAAAGACAAGGCTGTCTAGCTCTTGTGTTATCGTGGGATATCTCGAGAAAATCTCGAGGGTAGCGATGGGGTCTCTGGGCTTAGCTAATAATTCAGCGTGAAGGGATCGGGCTTCTGGAGTCATCCAGATCGCGTATGCGCTGAAGATAGTCTCAGCGACACAGCGGTATGAACCCTGGCTGGGTTGAGTTACAGGGCGTAGGCGCGCGCCAGCGACGGTGGTGGAGGCCACCGTGTTGGTTTGCACTGGGGCCGCTGTGGCCGGAAGTGGGTTAGGCACTGGGATGTTGAGTCCCATCAGTGCTGGAATGGGCTGGGGTTGAGAGGCCAGTGGTGCCTGGGTGGCATTCCGCTGGTTTAGTTTGCCCCAAGGTGAGGCTCTTTGGGGAGCAAGTCTTTGAGGGAGTTGCGAGGAGGGCAAGCTCACAGAGGGGGTTGCGCGCTGGAGGCGAGCGTTAAATTCCTTGGCCATTTTTGGCGCAAGTTTAGGGGCTTTTGGGCAACCCCGGTAGCTGGCAGGGTGCCCAGCTTGGCCACAGAGCACACAGCTGGGAGGCTCTGTGCAGTCTGCGCGGTCCTTAGGACGGGGACAGTCCTTGGTGCCGTGATCCCCCAAGCATTTAACACACCTGGGGGTGGCGAAACAATGGGCTTGTGAGTGCCCATATAGTTGGCAGTTGTGACACTGACCAACTATAGTGGGGCGGTAAGGCTTCTCTATTGAGATGCCTGAGAGGGAGCAAACCGATTTCACTCCGAAGATGGGGTTGTGGGACTCGGTAGGGCTGCATTCAACCACTACCATGTCATATTGCTGTCCACCTCTTGCTTTGTGCAAGCGGTGAACCGCTATGACCGGAATGTTTTGGGACAGGAGGTCCAGACGGACGTCCTCTGTCGGGATCTCCTTAGGGATCCGACGGATAACCACCCGGGTGGTCTTTTCCTCGGGGAGAGAATAGGTGTGGAAGGAGTACTTCCTCACTTTTAGAAGTCGGGTCAATTCCCGGTAGTCCCTGGAGGTTGGGACGAGGATCTTAATGCCCTGCTGGCAGGCGCGGGCACTATTGAAATGTATCCGGTTCTCCGAACACAGAGTGGATACGTTGGACCACTTTGCCTTATCCTGAAGGAATATCGGCGGCGGGGGCTTGATCTTCTTAACAGAAGAGGCCGGACCGTACTTCTTTTTGAGCTGAGGCTCGGAGAGAAGGATCTCCTGAAGGAGGTCGACTACTGCCTTAAAAGACATAGTCGACGTTATAAAAAATAAAGAGAGGAATTTTCCCCGGGTGGGTGCGCCCGGGGATGTGTGCAACCCTACCCTCCCAGCCGGGTGAGACTGGGAGGTGTGTACCTGGGTGAGCCCTAAGCTTGTTCACCTGTCAATCATCATCTTGTTAACGAGGGTTGTTGAAATGACACACGGTGTTTAGGTAGACAATAACTGTGTATTAGCAACTTATAAAAGGGAATGCAACGCGTCTTCTTGAAGCCGAGCGAGCGCGAGTGACCGCTGGGTCGGCCGGTGGCGGAATGGCCACGCACAGGCGCGCCGGCCGGCACCGCCTGGCGATGTACGGCGCGGGCGCGCGGCGGTGCGTTAACAAACTGGCCCCCTTGGAGCAGGAGCAGCATCCTGGTCCAACTTCATTGGTAGTGGACAGAGCCTGTTCCAAGCTCTGCGTAAAGTTCCTGAAGTGGTTGCGACGTCTGCCACCCGGTTAACGCCGTCAGTGCCAGGGTAGACTGTGGTGACACGGCCCAGCAGCCATCTGTTGGGAGGCAGTCGGTCGTCCTTAATGACAACCATGTCACCTTGCTGTGGTTGTCCTCTGTCTGTGCGCCATTTGTTTCGGATCTGCAATTCTGAAACGTACTCCTTGTAGTAACGATTCCAAAAATGTGTTTTTAATGCTTGTATCCTCTTATATCTGGAGAGCGTATGAAGTGGAGCCTGGTCGACCTGGGGCGTAGGCAGCATAGTGAGTGTACGTCCAATTAAGAAATGCGCTGGCGTGAGTGGAACTAAATCTGATGGATCAGATGAAATTGGAGTGAGAGGTCTAGAATTCAGTATTGCCTCAATTTGAACCAATACAGTGTTCATTTCTTCGTAATCTAGATGAGCCATTGACAATATGTGATTTAAATGTTTTTTAATTGATTTAACTGACCCTTCTGCTACGCCGTTAAAATGTGGGCTGTAGGCTGGACTAAATTTGAAAGTGATTTCATTTTCAGCAGCGTATGAAATAATATCATTAGATTGATTTTTTAGAAACTTAGCTATTTCGTTGCAAGCACCCACGAAATTAGTTCCGTTATCGGAATAGATTGTAGCTGGCTTACCTCTGCGGGCAACAAACCGATTTAAGGCTGCAATGAAGCCTTCAGAACTCAAATCGGTGACGAGTTCTATGTGCACTGCCCTCACTGCTAGGCAAACAAAAACAGATATGTATGATTTCTTTAGCTGACAGCCACGACCTTTTCTGGTCGCTATCATGATGGGGCCAGCGTAATCCACAGCTGTATTAGCGAAGGGATAGTCTGCTTGCAACCTTTGCAGAGGTAGATTGCCCATGATAGGCTGGTAAGTTTTACCTGCAAATCTAAGGCAAGATATGCAATCTCGAGTTGTTTTTCTACAAAGATTACGACCATTGACTATCCAGTATTTGTGACGTAATGTTGATAACAACAGCTGTGGTCCAGCATGTAAAAGAATTTTATGATAGTGTGCGACTAATATTTTGGTTATGTGATGTGATGCGTCGAGTAAGATAGGATGCTTTGTGTTGTAGTCGTAGTGTGAGTTTGACAATCTACCTCCTACTCTTATAATACCTCCCTGGTCAATAAATGGATTTAGTTTGAGAAGTTTGTCTTTAGGAGAACATGGGCGTTTGTGAAGTAACTGTAAGTATTGTTTACTATATGAATCACGTTGTACTTGTTTGCATAACACTTCCAGCGCAGAATTGAGCTCTTTGACAGTCAATGGACCTGTCATTTTATTGCTAGTATGTTGACAGTTAAAAATGAATCTGTTCACGTAAGCTAAGGTACGTTGTAATTTACTAAAATCCGAAAAATTATTGAAATAGTTAACATTGTGACAATGTGACTCATCTGTTGACAAATAACATTGATGTTTAATTTCCGGCAAACTAGTGATATTTATATTTTGTGGTTGTATAGGTAACTGCATGTCTGTTTGATGTAGGAAGTGGGGACCTCCCCACCACAAAAGTGAAGATTGTAATTGGGACGCGTTGAGCCCGCGTGAACCTATGTCAGCCGGGTTCATTTCTGTGGGAACATAATTCCATGAATTAGTGTCCGAACTGTTGGTAATCTCATTAATTCTATTGTAAACAAATGGTTTTAATTTTGATTTGCATGTTTTAATCCAGCCCAGCACAATAGTTGAGTCACACCAAAAAAATGTGGAGTCAATTTTTAAGCGTAATGAATTTACTACCTTTTTCATTATCCTTGTTGCTAGAAGAGCGCCGCAAAGCTCCAACTTGGGCATAGTTAGCCTTTGCTTTAATGGCGCCACTCTGCTCTTTGCAAGTAGCAAACGTACTTGTACATTTCCAGTGTCGGACACTGTGCGTACATATATACAAGCTGAAAAAGCCTTAATGGAAGCATCGGAAAAAGCGTGTAATTCGACTTTAACGTATAGATCACACAACACTCTACGAGGAATTTCAATTTTAGAAATTTCTGGTAAGTATTTAATAAAGTCATGCCATTGTGACTCAACTTCGGCAGGTAACTGACCATCCCATGTGATATTCTTAGCCCACAATGTTTGCAGTATAAGTTTTGCCTGTAACATGCAAGGATTAATTAAACCAAGCGGATCGAACACTTGAGCAATAGTGGATAGAATTGTGCGTTTGTTTGTGTTTTTATTATTTGAAATTTTATTAACTGAAAATAATAATGTATCTGTCTTACAGGTCCAGAGTAAACCTAATGTTTTTGCATGATCAACCTTGTTTAGGTTTGATAAATTATCTGTGGGTTTGTTTTCCTTATTGGGTGACAGGGGTCCTAAGGTACCGGTAAACCCACCGAAGGTGGGCCACCCACCACTTGTGTACCAGAGTCTGGTACGTAGGGGTAGAAACACCCTACCGTACCAGGTGTAGCTGTGGAACAGAGCAGGGGTTGGCTAGGCTATCTACCAAGGCCAACTGATCCTGCTCCCGACTCCTTCTGACTGCCGTGCTCTGAAGGAGCTTGGCGAGTGCAAGGGGCAGCACTCCACTTGGCTTCGTTAACACCGTAAGGTATCCACCAAGGACCACTAAGTCGTGGTTTTAACCCGGAAGGGGCCAAAAATGCCGGCGGCGCGCAGAGTCGCGGCACCGCAGTGACGTCACGCAGGGGCGCGACGAGACGGAGGGTGGGGGCGCGGCGTGGCGCGCGGTGGGGCGGCGAGCAGCAGAGCGGCGAGCAGCGGAACGTCCTCTCGAGGCGGACGGCAGGCGGTGAGTGTGCGCGGCCATTTGTAATTGTACCTAGATATATAAGTCCTATTTGTATTTTGAAAGTATAGTTTTTGTGGACCCTAAAAAATCTCATTGGATATAGAACTGTGACAAATCGAAGTTTACTAACTCAATATTTTATTTGATGTTCCCAATTTCAGTGCTTGATAAAAGTTGCATCGTAGGAAACATAAATAATAACGAAACAGGTTTCATTTTTGCATTTATTTATAAGCGTGATTCTGTTGCATTTGTATAATTTCAGCAGAAAAACGTAACTGCTGGACTTAGACCTCCCTTAACTTTGCCCCACTAACATTATACTCTAAACAAGTGACATTCTTTCAGCGGATTGCCAATCGCTATCGAAATATCATGCGACCAATACCTACATTCATCATCATCACCAGTCAGCTTTAATGTTCCCATTGCTGGGACACAGACCTTTTCTCTGTGAGAAGGAATGGGTCGTAATTCATTTAAATTTTTGATTTGTGTTTTTATTTTTATTTCTTCAGTAACAATTCACAATGTGTACGAACTTAATCATCAGTAGTAATGCATCTTTATTTTCAAAAAGCAAGTCAAAGAACACTATCTTTCTTCTATCCCGTGATCTTATATATTATAAGTATTTATTTATTTTATAGTAGTTATGTATTTTTATTATTTATGTATAATAATTTCTAGGCACTTATTGTACTTTTTTTTTATACTGTTTGTATTAGATAAGTTTTTTTTTCTTTCCTTGTAATTCTACACACTGTGTCTATGTTTCATATCCAACTCTCCTGTCGCAGGTCTGCTGGAAGAAATTTCTCTTGAAATAAGCAGCACCTTTGTGCTCTTCTATCTTTAAATGTATTTTTCTCTTTTAAGTGTTTTGTGTGTACATAAATGAATAAATAAATAAATAATAATAAATAATTAACAATCCACCACGAGGGCCCAGTGCAGGAAGGTGGATGTCACAAATGTCTTCGAATCTTTGGTTTTAGGACATGCTAGTTTCCTCACAATATTTTCCTTCACCATTTTGAGAGCAGTGGTGATGAAATAATTTACGCCAAGTTAAAACGCCTGCCTGGGTTCGAATCAACGACCTACAACTTGTAAGGTCACCACTGCGCCACGACTGCTCTCCTGCCTCCTGCATACCTATATTACGTTTTGAAAGTTTTACAATCGCGTCTTCTCCCACAGAGAGGAGGCTTGTGACCCAGCAATGCGAACATTAAAAGTCTGATGATAATGATGATTATGACAATCGATATTAGTGATAGAGAATGATAGTTGACAAAAAAATATCTATTCCGTCAGTTAGACAACCTAAAATTATTGGACACGTCTTTAATAAAAAATTATTCAAAAATCAAAAACCCGACTGCTTAAGAAGCAAACTAAAAAGACGTAAACAAGAATTGATTTAATTTTTGGATAATATTTTTGTGTTCACCAAAAATCTAAAGGTACATCTAAAATACTGATCATGCACCAAATATTAGTTGATCTACGAATAAATTATGGTCAAAGAATCAGTCCAAGAGCGAGCGAAGCGAGCTCGGTAACTTAGGGCACCCCGACACGGACAGGTTAGGTTACTTTTGACCCTGCAGACAGAAATAGGAGCCCCGCGCAGCGGGGCTACGTCGACTTAAATGAACATATTTTGGTGCACATTCAGTATATTTGGTGGAACACAGGCAAAATTAGGTAAATGAAATGGGAATAAATTGAAGTACTTTTAAATACCATCCTTAATTTTTTGAAATAAATTTTCATTTATTTATTACGTTTTAGTCGAATAAGTACATTTAAACATATAAGTACCATATATTTTTGAAATCACCTCTTAAACCCTTTATTTTGATATCCTACACGATGGGTTTGGAAGAAAAATTTTTTTAGACGCCACAATATGGCGTCCAAAATCTGCCACTTTTCAATTTTCCAATTTTAATGTAGAAGTTAAGACAAATCGATTGACGTAGAAATCATCATAATCGGCCAATGCGTTTGGTCTCTGTAACGCCACATAGGAATAAACAAACATACATAGACTGATAAACAATTTACCCTCCTTCGGTAGTCGGGTAAAAATTACACCTTATTTCCAAGCACTGTAAGTGCTTGGCAATATCGTGTGACGTCACGGTTCGCTACACTTTAAACAGACAAAGTGACGTCACAAGACCTCACTCCTGAATTTTGATGCGCTTTATCTTTGTCAGTTTTTATTTATAATATGATTATTATTTTTTGAGAACTTTTTTGAACTTTTCAGTACATGACGCGAGAGCAAAGGTCGTCTAGTGGTTTCGGCCCCGACTTACATGTATGTCGTGGGATGGCGGCGCATTACTTTGTGTAATTGATTTCACCAACTCTGCTCACAATACGATGAAGGAAACCATCGTGAGGAAACCGGCGTGTCCTAGAAAAAAAAAAAAACAATCATCTGATATCTATTAAACCACACTGAGCACACGTGGTGGATTATAGCCCATTCTCTCTCTCAGAGAGGTGGTCTGTGTCTCACCAGTGGTAAATTACCTATTGTTAAAGCATCACTTAACTCAGCGCAATTTGTAGACAATAAGACATTTTAGCTATAAGTGTTTTATCAGGCGTTACTATCTTACGGTCCAAGAATTCATGTACTGTCATTCGTAGTCGAATAAAAAAGGTGGATCACTGCGTGCTACATCCTGAGTTTTAATTACCAAAATTCCCAAGAAGTTCCTCCAGTTTTTATACATGGTCCATACGAACCGCATGATTATCTTCATACTAGCAAAGTGGAATAAGCTGGAATTGGATATTCTGGAAATTGGATATTGAATGAGTACCGGAGTGACGAGGTAACGGACACGTGTTTGGAAAAAAAGTGTATCGGACTATAAGTGAAATAAAACAGGAAGTTTTAAGCATTATATTATTAATCACATTCACCCAACACTCATTAATATTAAATCAGGTAAAATAAAATATAGGTATTAAGAACTTAAATAAGGTTAGTAAAATATTTTTGCATTACATTTACAAAGTTATGTATTTATTTTTTTATTATTCTTTTGTGTATTACTTAATTACAAGGAATTATTTACAGAGCATTAGGTTACATCACAGTTGTATAATATAGTTAACGTGTGCTTAAAATACAGTACAGTAGTGTTATTGTTAACCTACATTAGTTAGTTATTTATTTTTCAATATACAACTATTATTTTCTAATTTAAACCTTTAAAATTAATTGTTGCTTTGTAAACTTTTTAACAGACAGATAATTAATTTGTTTGTTACGTTATTTCTTAAAATAGTAAACCTTACATACTTTCCTACAGTAGCTATTATTAATATTTGCAGTGATACAACTTAACAGTTAAACTTGTACAATTAATAACTTGGGCTAGTTTTAGCTGACAATCTCATTAGTCACTACGATAGGTATTTGTTGTTACAATTTCGTTAATATTATAATTGTATAATTACAGGTCTACGACACTCTCCATTCGAAATGACTGAGATAAAAGAACTTAAAAGGAAGCGAAGCAGTTATAAAGGAAGGTTAACAGTATTTGGAACCTATTTGAGTAATCTACAAGATGCCGAAATAACCTCCTTTCAGGTAATGGAGTTACAATTGCGAGTCGCCAAATTAGATGATCTTTTTGATGAATTTAATGAGGTTCAATTAAAATTAGAATGCTTGTGTGATAACGTTGATACTAAGACACTCGAAAGAACTACAATTGAATCTCAATATTATGGGTTGGTAGCCCAAGCTAAAATTATGTTACGTAACTTTTCAAAATCTGAGCAAGATGAAATAAAATCGAATTGCAGTACTTCTAATGTTAAGCGTCAGTTCGTCAAGTTGCCTACAATCCAATTACCCAAATTCACAGGATCATATGATAACTGGCTTGAATTTCGTGATACCTTCGCAAGTCTCATTCATGGCAATGACGACATAGACGAGATTAATAAATTTCATTACCTTAGGTCATCTTTATCGGAATCTGCTGCTGTCGTGATCCAGTCAATTGAGTTTTCTGCTCAAAACTACAATGTGGCATGGGAGCTTCTTTGTGAGCGATTCGATAATGAAAGATTATTGATTGAGAATCACGTTACGGCGTTGTTCAACGTCGAGTCGATCGCTAGGGAGTCATCAACTGCATTAAAAGGTATAATAGACAATGTAAACAAAAATATCAGAGCGTTAAAAACATTAGGCGAACCTGTTAGTAATTGGGACACATTACTTATCCATATAATTCGACAAAAACTTGACACTACAACATTCCGAGAATGGGAGGAATACAAAGGACGTATCGATAAATCTAAACGAATCACCTTCGATCAGTTCATTGTTTTTTTGCGTAATCGGGCTGATTTAATAGAAACACTGGAAAAGTCACGTCATTCTACAACTAACATAAAACAGAATACTAAAATAAAAGCCTTTGTTACAACACAAAACACCAGTTGTTCTTCATCAAATAGTTGTCCAAAGTGTAAAAGCGATCACAACCTTAATTCATGTCCACAGTTTCTATCACTAAGAGTCAACGATAGAATGGCTTTACTACCTAGCTATAAGGTATGCTATAATTGTTTGCGTCACGGTCACTATCCAAATAATTGCAAGAAACCAGGGTGTAAAATATGTAAACGCAAGCACCATACGCTTATTCATAACACAGACTTCAAATCAAAACCTGTTTCAAGCAAATCAACTGACGGCACGACTGATAAGGCTAAGGTTGAGTCATCCTGCACTTTTGACACAAACAATAGTCACGTTTCGCTCTCAGCTAATATCTCTGCGCATTCGCATACGAGCAGCGCAGGCGACATCCTATTATCAACTGCGTTAGTGAGGTGCTACGATGTAAATAACAAAGAGTATATAGCTCGAGCGCTACTCGATTCTGGTAGTTCGTCGTGTTTAATGACAGATAACTTATTTAATAAACTAAATCTGCCTTATTTAAACACAGACAAATCTATTCAAGGCATAAATAAGTCCATATCGCGTGTGGAAAAAATGTGTCGTGTTCACATTAAATCGTTGCACGAATCGTACACTAATGATTTAATATGTTTTGTCTTGCCCACAATAACAGATAACGTGCCCGCTAGACAGGTACATGTGAATATACCGTCATACATTCACTTAGCCGATCCGCATTTCCACACACCGGCTTCTATTGATATTATTATAGGAGCAGACGTATTCTGGAGTTTATTAGGATCAAATAAGATTTTACTAGGTGATGGGAAACCAACACTTTATCAAACTAGACTTGGTTGGCTAGTTTGCGGCCCAATTAACGGCGGCTATAGTAATTATTCATCTCATCTTTCACCAATTAAATGTAATTTTACTAATGTTAACAGTTATTATGAAAGTTCTTCCAGTTCGATTGAGTTAGATGACATCCGAAACCAATTGTCGCGTTTCTGGCAGCTCGAGGAAGTTTGCCATGAGTCATCGACTTATTCAGCTGAGGAGAAGATGTGTGAAGAACACTTTATAAAAAACACAACGCGTTTGGCAGATGGCCGCTTTAGCGTTAAAATACCGTTGAAGGAATCTTCGAATAGTTTAGGCGATTCATATCATCGCGCAAAGCGATGTTTTCTGTCATTGGAGCGCAGAAATCTCAGCCAACCCTCACTCGATAAAATGTACAAAGATTTTATGACTGAGTACATTTCTTTAGACCATATGTCCGAGTGTACTATTCAAGAAGATCAGCGGTCATATTTTATTCCTCATCACGGAGTACTGCGCGAGAGTAGTAGTACAACCAAATTAAGGGTAGTTTTTAATGCTAGTGCACCCACCACCTCTGGTCTTTCTTTAAATACAATACAGATGGTGGGGCCTACCGTCCAGGACGATCTGACCGCAATCCTTCTTAGATTTAGAATGCATAAGTACGTTCTCTCTGCTGACGTCGAGAAAATGTACAGGCAGGTGTCTGTACATCCTTCAGATAGGCACCTGCATCAAATTATTTGGCGTGATGATGCTTCTAGTCCTCTTAAAACCTACCAATTGCATACAGTAACTTACGGTACGGCTAGTGCACCGTTTCTCGCTACTAGGTGCCTCAAACAGGTCGGTATTGAATGTCAGGATCAAAGGGTCGCAGAAGTTATCCTTCATGATTTTTACGTCGATGACCTTTTGACCGGTACAGACGTGTTTGAGGAGGCTCGAATGTTGCGTCATAAGGTGACTAATGCTCTTGCTTCTGCTTGCATGCCTTTAAGGAAATGGAAATCTAACGAACCCAGTTTAATTTCAGAACCATCTGGTGATTCTTGTTTTGATTTCCACAAGAAAAGTTATGTTGTCAATAAAACACTTGGTCTTAGTTGGCAAACTAACACAGATGATCTGTGTTTTCCTATAAATGTTCCTGAATGCATAGAAAATACTAAACGTGGCATGTTAGCAGTAATCGCGCGAATATTTGATCCTCTAGGCTTGTTAGCACCGTGTGTCGTGAGCATGAAGATGTTGCTTCAGAAACTTTGGCTGGACGGGTTAAAATGGGATGACCAGTTATCACCTGAGGTTGGAACAATATGGGCGAACATAATTAAAGCCTTGCCTTGCCTTCATAATTTACGTGTTTCACGTCGTGTAGTCTGTGACGCATACAAACAGGTTGAATTTCATATTTTTACTGACGCTTCGGAGCGAGCTTACGGCGCTTGTTTGTATATACGCAGTATCAATGAACAGGGTGACGTCGACGTGCGATTATTAACCGCTAAAAGTCGTGTAACCCCTATTAAACCAGTAAAAATACCGCGACTTGAGCTCTGCGCTGCTTTGCTTGGTGCACGTTTATATCAAAAGGTTGCTAGTTCCCTTCGCATTAAACCATTTAGTGTAGTTTTTTGGACTGACTCCATGATAGTTCTGGGTTGGTTAAAAATGCTACCTATTAAATTAAATACTTTTGTTCGCAACCGTGTTGCCGAAGTATTAGAGTTAACCGTCCCAGGTACATGGAGACATGTGTCGACACACGACAATCCAGCTGATTTAATAACCCGCGGGGCGGAACCTACCGCCATGCAATCACTGGATTTGTGGTGGTTAGGTCCATGTTTCTTAAAGCATGACAATGCTACATGGCCACATCCTGTTATGAATCCAGGCATCTTACCGGACATTAAATCTAATATTTTGATTAATTTAGCCCACGATCATGCTAATGCAGATTCATTTAAAGCATTAATCGAGTTTAATCGTTTTTCCAATTTAACTAGATTACAGCGTTCGATTTGTTACGTTTTTCGTTATATTAATGCATGTAAAAGACGTTCAGCAAATACATCCTATTTAAATGTTCAAGAATTACAAAATTCGTTAAACTTCATTATTATTCAATCTCAAAGGGAATCTTTTCCTGAATACAACTTATTATTAAATAATAAAAAGTTACCACATAAAAATCAATTATTAAGCTTAAATGTGTTTCTAGATAAAAATAAAATTATTCGTATAGGTGGTAGATTACACAATTCCGAATATTCATTTGAAAAGAAACACCCAATCTTATTACAGTCCACTCATCACTTTGTGAAACTTTTATTTAGATTTGAGCATATCAGATTAATGCACGCAGGACCTCAATTATTACTAAGTACAATCAGAGAGACTTATTGGCCACTGGGTGGTCGCAATTTAGCCAGAGCCTGTTATCGTCATTGCGTTCGTTGTCAGCGTCTAAAACCACAGGTTGTTGTCACTCAGATGGGTAATCTTCCATTGAGCAGACTCTCACCAGCTGACTTTCCCTTTCAAAGCGTAGGAGTTGACTACGCAGGCCCTATAACCTCGTCTAGTCGTCAAGGTCGTGGATGTAGATTAGTTAAGGTATACATCGTTATTTTCGTGTGCTTCACTACAAAGGCCATTCATTTAGAGTTGGCAGGTGACTTGACGAGCAGTAATTATTTACAAGTTTTACGTCGGTTTATGTCTCGAAGAGGAAAACCTCTTAACATCTACTCCGATAATGGAACGTCGTTTGTAGGAGCCTACAACGAGATAGCTGATTTCTTGAAACGCAATTGTGACTCCATAACTGATAGTGCGGCTCAAGATGGTATTAAATTTCATTTTATTCCTGCTTACGCTCCACATTTTGGTGGTCTTTGGGAGGCGGGTGTCAAATCGACCAAATTTCATTTGTTACGAGTGTTGGGCAATTGTCATCTAACATACGAGGAGCTTAACTCCGTTTTAATTCAAATTGAAGGTATTTTAAATTCTCGGCCACTCACACCGTTATCGTCAAATCCAGAAGACTTGTTGCCTCTCACTCCTGGTCATTTTTTGATTGGACGACCTCTCACGTCTCTTCCTGTAAAGGATATCCGGGACTACTCCACTCATCACTTGACGCGCCATCAACGCATTGAGCAGCTGCGGAAGCATTTTTGGTCAAGATGGAGCAAGGAATATGTCTCCGAGCTTCAACAGCGAGTAAAGTGGCATACCAGCAACGACAGCCTGAACCTGGACTCCCTCGTCGTCATAAAGGAGGATAACCAGCCACCGTTGAAGTGGAAGTTGGGCCGCGTTGTTGGTCTTCATCCTGGCACAGATGGCATAAGCAGAGTTGCCGACATCAGGACTCAAAATGGAACTATCAGACGGGCGTTCTCCAAGATTTGTCCATTACTGGAAGACAACTGTTGAAAGGCGAGCTTTCAACGGCCGGGGGCATGTTAAAGCATCACTTAACTCAGCGCAATTTGTAGACAATAACACATTTTAGCTATAAGTGTTTTATCAGGCGTTACTATCTTACGGTCCAAGAATTCATGTACTGTCATTCGTAGTCGAATAAAAAAGGTGGATCACTGCGTGCTACATCCTGAGTTTTAATTACCAAAATTCCCAAGAAGTTCCTCCAGTTTTTATACACCTATTAAGGCCGATTATGCTATGTTTTAAATACCTACGAACGATAGTAGTATATAATTGGGGCATCTGGATCACATGAGATCCAGACACCCCAATTATATCTATTCAAATAGATAAAAATGTCTATTCGAATAGAAGAAATATTGTTTTTTTGAATAGATGGTCTATTCATATATATTGTTTAATTCATTTGCACTAATCTATTCGAATAGATAAAAATGTCTATTCAAATAGAAGTTATATCATTTTTTTGAATAGATGGTCTATTCATATATATTGTTTAATTCATTGGCGCTTATCTATTCGAATAGATAAAAATGTCTATTCAAATAGAAGTAATATTATTTTTGAATAGATGGTCTATTCTAATATATTGTTTAATTCATCGGCACTTATCTATTCGAATAGATAAAAATGTCTATTCAAATAGAAGTTTTTTTTTTAAAAGGTGGTTGTTTCTAATATATTGTTTAATTCATCGGCATTTATCTATTCAAATAGATGAAATTTTCTTTTTGTTCTTGGATAGCTGTCTAAACTAAATGGCGTCATGAGGTAAGCAAAACTATTTAATTCATTACCATATTCGTCAAGCTATCTGATACCGGCGACTGCATGACGCCTAGCGCCTACCATGCATTGTTTACATAAGTTATTATTTTATCTTTTAAACAGTCTCTTTGATCAAGCTGGCGCAAATGCAAAAGTGGAAATGTCAAACATGAGGTTCTAGGTTCGATTCCATCCCTGGTCAGAAAAACCATTATTAATAGTTGTAACAACAGGATGTGTTAGTTTTCCATATTTGTATTTAAAGCAAAATATTATTTAACAGGGTATTAACAATAAAACGATTTTTTATTAATAGATATATATTTTTTATACAACATAGATACATAGTTATCCAATTTGTCAAACAAGTTATATTTATTATTATCGTATTTACAGTTACCTAGCTCTAATATAAAAGTTCCTTATAATAACATAATTTTTGTCTGTTACTTAAATTAATAATAACAAAATGAATAGTTATGTAGGATATACAGATTTCTATGATGTATTTTCTATTTCATCTTGAATTTTACTTATAATTTGTTTGGCACTGCTGTATATGTCATCAAATAACACAGTCTTAACCACATGTTGAGCGCACACCTCAGCTTCACAATTACACATAGAATTTTCAGATTTTGGGATATTATCGGCGTCGTAAATTTCAATTTTAATTATTTTTGTACCCCGTGTCACTGGTTTCTTTATGTATGAATATATTGATGGTTCTGTTCTTGCTCTCTTGCGGGCAGGTGGAACAAGGCCCAAGGATTTTTGTCCTGGTCTTAGAACAGCGGTCGACTGCTCCACTGGCACAAAATTGAATAGGTCTTCCGTATCCTGAAAAGAGAAAACAAACCTTTTAATGTATGAACATAAGAAGATAATATTTCTAATAAATAAATAAGTGGGAATATAGTGCTAAAATACCTACTGTAAGGGGGTTGCGTTGACTGGAAGTCGTGGACGTCACTCGTTCCGGCACACAGGAAAACTCCAGGTTTTTGGCAGAACTATTTATTTCAGTAATTTCCAAAGGATGGATGATTACAGAACAATTTGTTTGATGACAACAGTAAATATAATAGGTTTCCACCAACTTCACTACGCCCGCTTGGACGAGGGAGGCGGTAGATGACCTCTCACCCAAAAAGTATAAAATATGTAACGAAAACTAGCTAGCCAGAAAGTCTTACGCACTTTTCCAAGTAGGATGAAGCGGTAGGTGCAATTGGTTAGCAGAATTCTTCCATAAAATAATATTCGTAGCGAGAGTCATTAACTCGCGGAGATTTTTAACACCGCGATCTAGAAAACAGAGGTGAGCGAACAGCGACATCTAGTAACAGTCTTGCGAACAATTTACAATACAATCAATGTTAGTAACACAGTTAGTTAGCTACTCTTACTGATTGGTAATAGTTTACAGCTTTATACACAGATGGCGTTAGTGTTAGTAAATATGATGTGCTACAGTCTCCCCCTCAGTCCCCGAAGACGTCTCGGCGAGAGGGACTGGTTTGAGAGGAGTTATTGTTTCCTAGGACGTCCACGTCCTCGTCGTGTAACTGAGAATGTAGGAGATTTTAAATTCATTAACCACTTCAGGGCTTGATGGTCCGTTACTAGAGTCACGGGTGTACCATCGATGTAAGATCGAAATTTGTTCAGTGCCCACACGACGGCTAAAGCTTCGCGCTCAGTAGTGGAGTAGTTTCTTTCTGCTGATGTGAGCAATCTACTCGCATATTCTACTGGATGTTCCTCGTCCTTCTCCCCCTGGACGAGAACATCTCCGAGTGCGTAACTGCTGACATCAGTTTTTATAATATATGGTTTTGTTTCATCTGCTTGTCGTGGTACAGGGGCTGTACACAAACAGGTTTTCAGTGTAGAAAAGGCATCTTCTTGAATGTCCTTCCAGGTAGTGACTTGCTGTTTCACTTCCTGCCACCATACTGCAGCTTCACCCTTCAGTACAAGTGGTACACCAGTAAGTGCCTCTGAATCGCTTCTGTTTTCTATTTCGTTACAAGAAGCAAGGGAACCGTGTCTTCCAGGTGACAGTCTTGCCAGAAGTGCTTCAAACTGCGTGTCGGACAGGTTGACAGACATCTCTGCTTGCCTCCTTTTCACTGTTGTCGTAGTGATACGGCCGGAGCGGGTTCTGTATTTCGGCTTGCAGTCGTGCCCCACGTTGGGCGCCAGTTTGTAAGGGGGTTGCGTTGACTGGAAGTCGTGGACGTCACTCGTTCTACACAGGAAAACTCCAGGTTTTTGGCAGAACTATTTATTTCAGTAATTTCCAAAGGATGGATGATTACAGAACAATTTGTTTGATGACAACAGTAAATATAATAGGTTTCCACCAACTTCACTACGCCCGCTTGGACGAGGGAGGCGGTAGATGACCTCTCACCCAAAAAGTATAAAATATGTAACGAAAACTAGCTAGCCAGAAAGTCTTACGCACTTTTCCAAGTAGGATGAAGCGGTAGGTGCAATTGGTTAGCAGAATTCTTCCATAAAATAATATTCGTAGCGAGAGTCATTAACTCGCGGAGATTTTTAACACCGCGATCTAGAAAACAGAGGTGAGCGAACAGCGACATCTAGTAACAGTCTTGCGAACAATTTACAATACAATCAATGTTAGTAACACAGTTAGTTAGCTACTCTTACTGATTGGTAATAGTTTACAGCTTTATACACAGATGGCGTTAGTGTTAGTAAATATGATGTGCTACACTACTACAATAACTAATATATTGCTACAAGTTACCTAAAGATAATAACGATATTACTACATACATCAAATAATTTAAATACATGATAATGTGATTACTTACCGACATCCTGGAACAATCTCGCTAGGCTTTCCCGTTCAGCCTTCAAAACTGGAATGAATTCTGGTGGTATTTTCAGCTATTTATATTCAAGAATTTATTTATTTTTTGTTTAATAGAGTTCAAAATCGATGGTTTTATTGATGTAGACATTTCTCGACATAAAAGGTAAGATGAAATTCAACCCAAGCGTTAAACTATGTAGAGCAGAGATGTCGAACCCTTGGATCAAAGCTAAAATTAAGCGCATTATCATCATCGTCTTTCCGTTTGCCTGACTTGGATATCCTTACATTACATGCCAAACCACCTAACATTTTAATGACAACAGCATGCAGATAAGAAGAAGAAAAAGATTCACTATCTCTGAACAGTTTTACCTCTAATATACCTATAATAAATAACAATGTCTGTTTGTCCATTGATTTTTATCTTTTTAGAACTCGTATGTCAACATCAGTGTATAAAAGGATACTTACAGTAAAGAGAGTACCTAATCGAATTCGAGGGAGGGATTAAAACTAGTATAATTTAAAAATACATAAGAAGTACGTTTCTTTGTTATTAAATAATTAAATCTAACAAGCAAACCCAAGATATTTCTATAGTATGTGCAATTGCATCTGTTGTCGGGGAGTTTAGCCGAGTCAACAGTTTTAAAATCGTGTGCTCTCTCCATATTTGGGATTGTGACGTATAATAATTAAAAGTATTTAAGCCGTCGGACAGGAAGCTGGATCAACATTAGCTGTCCTGAAGGTGGTGACTTAACATCTTCTAATTAATTATCTACCTAATCTGAAGTGAAAAGTGATAAGTGAAACAACGGCATAAAATGTAAGTACCTATCTTTAAGTTATCTATTCAATAAGTATCAACAACTCTGTACTATTTTTGCAGAAGTTTATTTTATGAATAGAATAGCAAGTGCGACTGCTGAGCGTTAGAACCCGGGTTCGATTCCCTAGGTCAGTCAACAGTATTTTTCGTACTGCCTATGTCTATTCGATATTTGATCTCTGTCAATTTTAAGAAAAGAAATTGGGCAGTTCTCTAATATGTATCTGTTCGCAGATAGTTTCTTATCACATTTATTATGAATAGAATGAAAATTAATTATGTTATGAATAGAATAACTACTTAGCAAGTGCGACTGCTGAGCATTAGACTCTGGGTTCGATTCCCTAGGTCATACAACCGTTTTTATCATAATATTTAATTTTTACTAGATATTTGGTGTATATACAGGAAATAAATTAGACATAGAATGAAAATGAAATATGCTATGAATAGAATAACTACTTAGCAAGTGCGACTGCTGAGCATTAGACTCTGGGTTCGATTCCTTAGGTCATACAACCGTTTTTATCATAATATTTAATTTTTACTAGATATTTGGTGTATATACAGGAAATAAATTTGACATAGAATGAAAATGAAATATGCTATGAATAGAATAACTACTTAGCAAGTGTGACTGCTGAGCATTAGACTCTGGGTTCGATTCCTTAGGTCATTCAACAGTTTTTATCATACTACTTAATGTCTATTAGATATTTGGTATATGTATACACTGGAAATAATTTGGACAGTTCTCTGATATGTATGTGTATCTGCTCACAAATAGTTTCTAATCACAGCTATTTATATTATTTCAGGTCCAGATTTGCTGACGACCTCTTTCTGTCGGATGAGGACAAGAGCTCCGTGCAAGATGTGGTAATCAGCGAAAAAAAGAAAAAGCGGTTGAAGCCAAGCTCTGATTCGAGATCGGGCCATCAACCACCGAAAACAAATCCATCTACGTCGTCATCCTCATCTTCAAAGAAGATGAAAATTAATCCAGTCAGTATGCCTCATCTCACCGCAACAGATTTATTCGGCACCGACAGCGATGAAGAAGACGGGAACACGCAGACAACCACCGGTAAAAAACCCACCACTATTCTTCATTCGTCGATAACTCGAAGGCTGGCAACGGGCCATGCTCGCCAAAGCATGCCTATCAAAGTGGGTACGCATTACATCGAACTGAAGGTTTATCGGTGCGATGAAATCGAAAATGTCGCACCGATGAACCGATGGCGTCAGGCGGTTGTAGCTCTCAAAAACCGGACGGATGAGGGGACTGAGGCTTGGGGTCATCTGACTAAATTTATAAGCGCAACACGCAAAGAATTCAAATCTAGCTCTCAGACCTATATGAGTTCTTATTATTAGATACTAATATGAGTATTACTTTTAGACTATATCTACATTTATAATCCTAGTAGGTATCTAGTTATTATTTAAGCTAATCATGTAATCAAGTTTGTTATTCATATTATAATTATACAATTAAAGAATCATCATACTTATATAATCAATTTTGTTTTTTTTCCAGTTGCACCAACTACCAACACAATTCAAAAAGATATTTTAATAGAATGTGATAAATGTAAAATCGAATTACCAAAACAGAAATATAGATATCATGTGAGAACTAATATGCATAAATCAAACTGTTTGCTTAAAACTGAATTGAAAAACGTTGAAATAATTGCAACTGCTTTTCAAAACAGAATAAACACATATCGCCTAAATCCAGTTCCAGATGCGGAGTATTTAACTCCAGAAGCTTTTCTGACTGGGAATCAAAGCGATATTCTGAAACTTATTAAAATATTTTTAATGAAACATAATTGTATTAAAGTAAATTTCGAGCTATTTGCTTACTTCTTATTACCAAAAACAGATGAGCACCAGCTGAAATCTTTTAATACAAAATATGCCAATATTTATCTAAATACTGATCTAAATGAAATATACATGAATGCTACAGAGACTTTTCAGAGAAAAATGACTGAATTTAACCAACGTGATTCCGGTTGGTCATTTATTTCTATAAGTCACTTAGAAATTAATATAAACAAATATTGTCCAATGCGAGGCGGCACGTATATCGAGCTTCCTCCAGCTATAAGGAATACGAAAAGTTGTTTAAACATACAGAACAATGACAACCATTGTTTTCTATGGGGTATTATTGCTTCCTTATTCCCATCGAAGAATAATGTTTGTAGAACAAAATCATATCCTCACTACAAAGATGTTTTAAATATTGAAGGAATGACATTTCCACCAACCTTGGTTGATATAAAATTGTTTGAAAAAACTAATCCTAATATAAGTGTTAATATATATGGTTTAGATAAAAGGTGCCGTGTGACTGGACCTCTATACATGACAAGCTCAAAGAAAAACAAACAT
This sequence comes from Orthosia gothica, assembly GCA_949775005.1. Taxonomy (NCBI): domain Eukaryota; kingdom Metazoa; phylum Arthropoda; class Insecta; order Lepidoptera; family Noctuidae; genus Orthosia; species Orthosia gothica. The sequence continues at coordinate 29,121,944 of OX459048.1, forward strand.
GTAAATTTGTTGTATTTTGAGCGGAATGGTTCAGGACACTACTGTCTAATTAAAGATCTAGCGAAACTTATCCGTCGTCAAGTTACTCATCACAAAGGTAATTTTTTACTGTGCGATGCTTGTTTGCAAGTTTTTTCTAGTGATTCAAAATATAGCTCACACGACTGTTCTAAAGTGTTAACTATATTACCGAAAAAAGATACTATGATACAATTTAAAAATTATGAGAGACAACAAAGAATACATTTTATCATCTATGCTGATTTTGAAAGTATTTTACTAAACTGTCCTGATAATAGATCTAAAAATACTCAGAACTTAAAAGTGCATGAACCATCCTGTTTCGCATATTACATATGTTGTTCACACGATCCAGATTTGAATAAATATGTTACGTATAGAGGTTTGGATTGTGTAGAAGTATTTATAACGCGTTTAATTGAAGATGTCACTTACATAAATGCCATACTGTCTGAAAATAGACCCATGAAAGCTTTGTCTGTCAAACAACAAAGAGAGTACGAAGAGGCTACTCGATGCCATATTTGTAAACATTTGTTATTGGGTGACAAAGTTCGAGATCATGACCATGTTACATCTGAATACAGAGGAGCAGCACACTCTCGGTGCAATTTAACGTTTAAAATATGTCCGTTTATACCTGTTGTTTTCCATAATTTGTCTGGATATGATTCTCATTTCTTTATTGAAGAACTGGCTAAGTACGATGGTCCTATTAAAATAATTCCTAAATCAAAAGAAAAATACATGTGTATAATGAAAAGCCTCGCAATTAAGAACAAGCCTAGTTGCGTACAAATAAAGTTTATAGATTCTTATCAATTTTTAAGTTCGAGTTTAGATGAATTATCTAAGAATTTACATATACAAGATTTCGTAAATCTTTCAAGAGAATTTGACGATAAAGCCGATTTATGCTTATTGAGAAAAAAGGGTATTTATCCGTATGAATATATTGAGACATGGTCTAAGTATAATGAAAAATGTTTGCCACCTAGAGAGTATTTTTACAACACAATGAAATTGGAGCATATTTCTGAAGATGAATATACACATGCACAAAAAGTTTGGTATAGTTTTAATATCAATTCCCTTGGTGAATATACTGATCTTTACCTAAAATGTGATGTATTATTATTATGCGACATATTTGAACATTTTAGAAACACAAGTTTAGAATATTATAATCTTGATCCAGCATATTATGTATCCGCGCCAAGTTTAAGCTGGGACGCAATGCTTTTGTGTACTGGTGTTAAATTGGAGCTGATGCATGACTTAGAAATGTACAACTTACTCGAAAAGGGAATACGTGGAGGATTAGCGCAATGTTCCCTACGACATGCAAAAGCGAATAATAAATTTCTACCTTACTTCGATGATACTAAGCCATCATCTTTTTTAATATATCTTGATTGTAACAATCTCTACGGATATGCTATGACAAAAAGAATGCCTGTATCGGAATTTAAATTTTTATCAAAAATTGAAAGTGCTAACTTTGATGTTTTGAATATATCTGATGATTCTGAATATGGATATATTCTGGAAGTCGATCTGACCTACCCAGAAATATTGCATAATTCGCATAGTGACTTACCTTTCGCAGCAGAAAGATTTGTACCTCCTGGTGGGAAAACTACAAAATTAATTGCGAATTTATATGACAAATATAATTACGTCATTCACTACATACATTTAAAACAATGCTTGAACAATGGGTTGATTTTAAACCGAATACATCGCATTCTTAGATTTAGACAAGATCATTTCTTGCAAAAATACATTGATTTAAATACTCGTTTGCGTCAAGCATCTACCTCAGCCTTTGAAAAAGATTTTTTCAAACTTTTGAATAATGCTGTGTTTGGAAAAACAATAGAAAATAAACGCAAGCAAGTAAATGTAAAGTTAGTAACAATGTGGGAAGATTCTAATAATAAAACAAATAAACATATAGGTGCTGAAAAACTTATTGCACAACCCAACCTGAAAAGTATTTCAATATTTTCAGAAAACTTTGCGGCTGTTCAGTTAAGCCCTGAAAAAATAATATTGGATAGACCGATTTACATTGGTTTTACTGTATTGGAGTATGCCAAACAACACTTATATCAATTCCACTACGATTTTATCAAAAACAAATATGGCACAAAAGCTAAACTATGTTACACTGACACAGACAGCCTACTTTACTTAGTAGAAACGAATAATTTTTATAAGGATATGGTTAATAATATATCGGCATTTGATACCAGTAATTTTGCTGATGATAATCCATATGGAATACCTAAAATTAATGAAAAAGTACCAGGCTTGTTTAAAGACGAACTCGGAGGCTCAGTAATTTATGAATTCATTGGCTTGAGGGCTAAACTTTATTGTTTGAAAAGTGTAAAGGCAACATTAAAGAAGGCAAAAGGTATAACGAAACCTGTAACAAATCAATTAAAGCTTTCTGATTATAATGCTGCTCTACACAATAACAAAATTATCAAACGTAAAATGAATGTAATTAAATCAATTAAACACGTTATCTACTCACAACAAGTGAATAAAATTGCATTAAATAGAAGTGACGATAAAAGACACATACTTCCGAATCAAATTGAAACCTTACCATGGGGTCATTGCGATACGATTTCTTAAAATGTATTATTTAGCTAAATATTATATTTATAAAAGTATCTACTTTAAAAAGTGACAAATTATAGCCGTGTATTCATTCTACTACAAAAAATATGACTATGTTGAAAAGGTGTAATTTTATTAAATAAAATAGTTTTACCAAATTTTTGTCTTATTTATTCACCCATAAATACTATTCACGCATTTAAAGGAACTCAAATATTGATTCGATCAATAACTCTGACAAGAATTATAAATACTAGAGCCCGAATTATTTCATAACAGATACAAACATGAAGTGCGTCAAGCAACAAGTATCATTAGATGTTAAAAATATTGATATAAAGGAAAATGCACTACACCCGAAACACAGTGTACTTCTTCCAAATAATATTCGATGCATAATATGTGGTCCATCGAATTGTGGGAAAACGAATGTTATGATTAGTTTATTGATTCATGCAAACGGATTAAAGTTTAACAATGTTTATCTGTATTCTAAGACCAGCTTTCAGCCGAAATACAGTTTTCTAAAACAAGTTTTGCAAAGAGTTTCTGACGTAAAACTTTTTGTTTATAATTTTGATGATGATGTCATTCATCCTAACGAAGCATTGTTGAACTCTGTTATCATATTCGATGATGTAGTTTGTGAAAAACAAATAAACATACGTAATTATTTTACAATGGGAAGACATAGAGGTATAGACTGTTTTTATTTATCTCAAACGTATTCAAAAATACCAAAGCAGTTAATACGTGATAATGCAAACTTTTTGATCATTTTCAAACAAGATGAAGTTAACATGAAACATATATATGATGAACATGTTAGTTCTGATATGGAGTGGTCTAGGTTCAAAGATATGTGTTCTAAAATCTGGATGCATCCTTATGATTTTTTAACAATTAATAAGGATTGTGAATTCAACAAAGGAAGATATAGACAGTCCTTTGATAACTTTATTTATTTTGATTAATGGTTATATAAATTATGAACAAAATCAAAAAAAAACATTTGTGCATAAATACTTCTACAAATAAGTCGTATAATTGACCATAACATTAAAGATCAATTAATAAAGTCCGCGGACGCTATAAAGGAAAAGGTGAAACAAATGAAAGATTATGAATTTAGTACTGACACTCATCTGAAGTATTTTTTTAAACCTCTTGCTGACCCTCTTAATGCTATAGCAGCTAACAAGCAGTTTTCTATGATAAAAACTGAAGATACTTATGATGACAAATTTAAAAATACTGGTATATATTCAAAAATGTTTTTGCGTGATAAATCACATGATATGCACAAACATGAATCATCTGAATCAGAAAAGTTTTATTCTGAAGACGAAGAAGGTAACACATCTGAATCAGACAAAGTTAACAACATGTCGCTGAACAAAGAAGATATCTTTGAAATATACGATGATATGAATATACCATTTGGTGTACGTTCAGAGAATGATAAGCATATGATTGGAAATAAAATAGTTAATTTCTCTACCACTCGCGAGAAATCTGATAAATTGTATTTTATTCGCGTAGCTAACAAAAAGTATGAAATAACACCTGGTCTAAAAGAATTATTGCTTCGCAAGAAGCCTGATTTAAGTTTAGTCAATTTAAATGATAAATTAGTTTACAAAGAAATACTCATCACAACTAATGCTCATAAAAGAGACTTTGACCCTGCAGGACAAGTTAAAGGTGATAAGGGTATAAAATATTCTCAAGTGATCAAACCGTTATTTCCTGAGTCTAGTAAACGTTTACAAGAACCTACAGAAATAAAATCTAAACAAAAACGAGGTGCTGGCCTGCCGTTTCTTAAAAAATATAAAAAAGATACCGAACTTGTGTATTGGGATGATCCTAATGAATTAGTGGACCGGCTTAAACTGTTGATAGCATCTAAAACTGCAGGTAATACTAATCTGGACAACGAAATATTGTCAATTATAGAAGAGTTAAAGGAAGCGGGTGTAATAAAAGAATAAAAAGACTCATCATATAAACAGATTATCAGTATAATTTTGTAATTCAGAAGTGACAGTTGAGAAAATGAGCAAAGTGAAAAGTGACATTGTAAACGAAATTCATAGAAGTGCAAGAATAAATTTTCCTCGAAGACATGTAATATTAAAAGATATTGATGATCTTTGGCAAGCTGATTTAATGGATATGCAAAGTTTCTCCAAATTCAACAACAACAACAAATACATTTTAGCTATCATTGATGGATTCTCTAAGTACGCTTGGGCTATTCCACTTAAACAAAAAACCAAAGAAGCTGTATCTGAAGCTTTTATTACGTTGTTGAGTAGAGAAAAACGAATCCCTAGAAATTTGCAAACAGATCTTGGAAAAGAATTTTACAATAAAAGTTTTCAAAAAATATTAGTAAACAATTCTATCAATCACTACTGCACTTATTCAACGAAAAAGGCTTCAATTGTAGAACGATTAATAAGGACGATAAAGAGTAAGCTTTTCAAGGAATTTAGTTTAAAGGGGAATTATAAATGGACTGACAGGACACTTGCAAAAACCATCAATCGATATAATAATACCATACATAGAACAATTGGTTTACCGCCGGCTCAAGTAAATCATAGCAATAAAACAAAAGTACTACAGAGATATTTCAATTTAAATCGAACAAAAACAAAATGCTCTAAGTTACAGACAGGCGATTTTGTTCGAATAAGTAAACATAAAGGTTGTTTTGAAAAAGGTTACACTCGTAATTGGTCAACAGAGATATTCAAAATCAGTAAAGTTCAAAACACAAATCCTGTTACATTTTTATTACAAGATGTTAAACAGCAACCTATTTTAGGAGCATTTTACGATCAAGAATTACAAAAAACCAAACATCCCAACATTTACCTTGTTGAAAAAGTTTTAAAACGCAAGGGCAGAAAAGTTTTCGTGAAATGGTTGGGGTTATCATCCTGCGAAAATAGTTGGATTGACGATACCAATGTTTTATGAATGCTTTATCAATATAACATCATGGTCTATGACAGTTATCTCATTCTGTTTGTATACATGAAAGGAGAAGGACTTATTAATAATTTAATTAATAATTTACCATTTGAGCTCCATTTGCCAGGATATAATTATTGTGGTCCAGGAACTAAATTACGTGAAAGATTAGCTCGAGGTGATAAAGGTGTTAACAAGTTAGACGAATATTGTAAACATCACGATATTGCATATAACAATTCCAAACGTTTGGAAGATCGCCACAAAGCAGATATAATTTTATTAAAAATGGCAAAAAAGCGTGCTTTGTCTTCCGATGCAGGGACAGGAGACAAATTTGCTGCCAATTTAGTTAATAATATAATGTTATCAAAAGTAAGTTCTGGAGCAGGGCTCAAAAAGAACTTTAAAAATTTAGTAAACAATACAAAAAAATGCATTAAAAAGGTTAAACCGAAGTGTAGGAAAAAACTAATAGAATTGGCCTACGCTGCTGCTAGAGAATTGAATCGCGATTCATCTACCACGATTCCACGTATAATACCGATTCCTAAGACTGGAGGGGTTCTACCTTTAATACCAATATTTGCTGGTTTGTCCGCTGCTGGCAGTATTGCAAGTGGAATTGCTGGAATCGTCAAAACCATAAATGAATATATAGCTGCAAAAAAGCGTTTAGAAGAAATGAAAAGACATAGTAAGAATGTGGAAGGTGTACATATTGGCAACGGACTGCAGCTTAACCGTTACAAGGATGGACTCGGGATATATACAAATTCAAAGAAAAAAAACTAAATCATAGGCTACCTAATCGTGCTCTTACCAATATAGATATCTTACATTTTACCAAAAACATTCCCTATTTTCGCGGAGTGTATATGAGAGATACCTTACCGAATTCTCCGTTTTCTAAAGAGTGTGGAATCATAAATTTAGATAATTCAAAAAATTCTGGTACACATTGGGTAGCCTATGTAATTATAAATGAATATGTTGAGTACTTTGACAGTTACGGCAACTTGAAACCTCCAATTGAATTTGTTCGATATGTAGGTTCTAACAATATTAATTATAATTACAATAATTTTCAAAATAATAACTTATTCAATTGTGGACATTTATGCATTAAATTTCTTAAAGAGTTTTGGAAAAAATAATGGTATTATCAACTCATTAGGTACTTACACATGGTTTAAATGTTAGGTGTTGCTACATAAGACAACACATTGACATTGTCTGCCACAAGAGATGAATGTCAATTAGAATAGAGTGAAAATAAAATAAAAATATGATAGTTTACAATATAAAAACAACTGCCAAAGTTAATAGTTTTACTCCTTCTCGCACCATCAAAAGACGAAGACATATTATACGAACAATAAAAAAAATAACTAAAGGTAATAGATTATTTCTTCGAGCTTTGGGATTTAAATTATGAGTATTCTTCAAGTGAATGATTTACCACAATTCGACAACTCTATAGTGAGTTATGAAAATCATACTTATAATCCATATAGCAACTGTTTTAATGAAAATGATGAAATACGTATACCCATAAATCAACAAGATTTGTACGTATTACCTTCAGCCAGCTACATTTACGTTGAAGGTCGAGCCACCACGGTTTCGAAAGATGGGGCAGGAAAACTAACACGAAAGGCTGTTAATTTTACCAATAATCATATATCATTTCTATTTCAAGACATTCGATATGAAATTAATGGTGTAGAGATTGACCGAATAAAAAATGCAGGTATTTCTACAACTCTAAAATCATATGTTTCAATGAGCGAGGGAGAAAGTAAGGCTGCCGCCATTTGGGGTTGGAATTTGAAAGGGATTAAAGATAATGATGGTATTTTTAGTGCCCTTATACCTCTGAATAAAGTTTTAGGATTTGCGGAAGATTATAATAAAATTATCATTAACTGTAAACATGAACTTATAATTAAAAGAAGCAGTTCAAATCTTAATAGTGTTACACTTGATAATAATGACACTATTGAAGTAAATATAGAGAGACTGCAATGGCGTATGCCTCATATAAAAGTTTCAGATCGGGAAAGATTAACTTTACTAAAACATCTAGAAAAGGATCGTCCTATTCAAATAGCTTTTAGAAATTGGGACTTGTACGAATACCCTTTATTACCTAGAACTACAAAACATACATGGGTTGTTAAAACTGCTTCACAACTCGAAAAACCAAGGTATGTGATCTTTGGTTTGCAGACAAATAGAAAAAATATGAAAAGTAAAGACTGCTCAATATTTGACAATTGTAAATTAACTAATGTTACTCTTTTTTTAAATTCCCAATATTATCCATACGAATCGGTGAATGCGAAATTTTCAGATGATAAGTATTATATATTATATGAAATGTTCATCAAATTTCGTCAGTCTTATTATAACACTCGGTCTGAACCAATGCTTGGTTTAGACGAATTTAAAGAAAAGGCTCCTTTATTTGTAATTGATTGCTCAAGACAGAACGAAGCCTTGAAAACTGGGGCTATAGATGTGAGACTGGAAATAGAAAGTTCTGAAGATATACCAGAAAATACATCTGCCTATTGTCTAATCATCAACGACCGTCTATTCGAATATAAACCCTTAAGTGGTATTGTAAAGAAATTATTATGAACGCTATAGTTGATGTGCAAGGGTTTAAGACGGAAAGTAACGAGTTTATCGTAAAAGAAATAGCAATAGTATGTGGAAATCAAGTTATGGTTTTATTAATCAAACCACCATTCCCATTTTACAAACTTACAAAGAAAGAAAGATTACAAGTAAGTTGGATAGAGCGAAACCGAAACATTTTCTGGAAAGAGGGTTTTATACCATTCTTAAACTTGCACCGATATATTGTACCTTATCTGGAAGATAAAAACATTTACGTTAAAGGATGTGAAAAAGTGTTGTGGTTAAAAAACATTGTAAAACATGACAAAATATATAATTTAGAAGATAAAAACTGTCCAAGTTTACAGAAATTATTTGATGATTATGGAATGTCTAGTAATATATTAAGCTGTGTGTATCATTCGAATGTATGTGCTTTAAAAAATGTTACTTGTTTAAAAAAGTGGGTTGATAATACAAGTATTTTAACAGTAATTTAGATGATAAGGACTGCTTTGAAAAAATATAAGTTAGCAAGTAATTAGTATAGCTGTTTATATCATAACAATATATTGAGAATAAAGGTTTTTGAATAAATGTTTTCTTGTTTTATTTTATAACAAATAAATTAAGTACAGAATACCACATCGAACTGTGTTAAAATAATCTAAAGAAACAAAAAAACGTAAAGGTAAGTCCTGACTCATATGGAGCACATCTTGATAAATTGACAGCACCGAATACAATACTTCATTATGTTTTCATACATACCCGTATCAAGACTCATAAAATGATTCAACATTATTCCAGCCCGCGATATGAAATATATAATCAATACAAAATTCGATTATGTTCATTCAGACATTATTGGGCTACAGTAGATTCAAAACGAAGATTGGTGATGGAGATGGCTGATGCAGGTTTTTTTTACTGTGGAAATGGTTTAACCGATAAAGTTATGTGTTTTTCGTGTGGAGGTGTTATCGAAGATTGGGAGTATTACGATGATCCTTGGATGCAACATGCTATATATTTTCCTGATTGCTTTTATTTAAATGCTGTAAAAGGAACATATTATGTTGAACAATCAAAGCGTCTATTTTTTAAAGAAACAAGAATATAAAAAACTAAAGTGGAGGAGCATAGATTGATTGTCTGCTGAATAAGCTGCTAAATGTTATTAGTAAAGGAGTCACAAGTAACTATAAATTTACTTACAGACATTTTATGAGACATTCGGCTCCTACAATTGAAGTTAATAGGTTGAATTGTAAACTGAATTAAACAATTTAAAAATAAATTATATTAGCTACAATGCAAGATTCAGTGAAATATACTTGTGAAGGCATATCTAAACTTATTTTCAAGAATGCCAGTGGCGAGATTCTATTAAGTCAAGACATGACTGACCAAAAACCAATGAACACCAGTTCATCAAAACTTCAGGACAGTACAAACAAAAAAGAGCAAAACTCAGTAAAATCCACCTTTGAAAATACGCGATATCTCACAATCAAGAGTGATCACAATGAGCTACTTACATTTGTTCGAGTTGGCAACAAACATCCTAGTCCTGAAAAATCGGCTGAAAGGTCATCAAATACTCCGCCTGTCATTAAATTAGTAACAAGAAATATAGTGCGCGATATAGTGTTTCCTGATTCAGAAGTTATTCTATGCTATCAGATGCTGCCAGAAGATGAAATTCCCTCTTCAATGAATAACTGTTCTACATATAATCTAAATAGATAAACATAGGAGAAACGTATGTGCTTTAAAAAAATTACTTGTTTAAAACTATGGATTGTGAATAAAGGTATTTGTAATAAATTGATGATATTTTTTTTTTCGATTTTCCAAGTCAGGACCTCTATTATTACCATGATGAATTAACACAATGTTCTAGTGAGTATAGCTCATAAAATTATCTAATAATTTAACACATCTTTGACGACAAGTTAGCGCGAACAATGTGAATTGGCGGCATCTAGACAGGATTCCACCAGTTTGAATAGCTAATTAAAATCTAATAATATCTGATAGTCCTCCATCATTTCAAATCAACAAGAAGAAGAAGAACTATTCAATAAACATTAACCTATTTGAATAGAACAATGTAATTTCAATAGGGAGTCCATTTAGATTATACAATCTATTCAAAACGAAAAATATAAAATTTCATCTATTTGAATAGATATGTTCCGATAAATTAAACAGTATATTAGAATAGACCATCTTTTCAAAAAACAATATTTCTTCTATTCGAATAGACATTTTTATCTATTTGAATAGATATAATTGGGGTGTCTGGATCTCATGTGATCCAGATGCCCCAATTATATACTACTAACGATACCATAAAATAAGCAGCAGCATTTCGTGAAAACAGCACATTTTACAACAAACCAGAAAATTATCCTCAAATACAATTTTAGAAAACAAATACAGCTTTTATTTATTAGCTATTATGTTGAATTTATTCACAGCGGGAGCTGGTAATGTTGCAACTAGCAAGATTTAAATCTACGCTGTTCGTGAATTCGGTAAGCGGAAGCTATAATTCATTTCCATTAACTATTGGTTTAACTACAATTTTAATTCTCTGGGAAATATATTTTCAAGTAAAGTTTTTGGCATCCTACTTATATTAAATGCAATGTTTAGATGATTGTTACACATGTACGCCAGAACGGCTGAACAGATCTGCATGAAATTTGGTATATAGGCTTTATATCCCAATATAATTGGTATAATGAAAAAATATAAAATACGTTGCAGTGCATCGGGAATGTTTGCTGCAGCTCATACGGATGGCTTTCATGCTATCATGCGTAAGAAAGTGGCTTCCTTACTGCAACGCTTACGTGGCACTCGGAACGGCATACTGAGAATGATTGTTGGCAGAGTGGACTGCAAAGACACTGGGTGGAAGTAGATATAGGTTTATGTTAAATAGAATTAAGTACTAATAACACTAACATAGCATTTAAGCACAATCTGTTACTAACTTACAAGTTATGGACTGCTGTAGGTCTGAAATAAAGATATTTTATTTATTTATTTATAATTATCCACTAGGATAATAAAATACATGCCAGGTGGGCGAAACCACGGGCAGATCTATCCAAATTTTCTGATTTATAACATTAGTAAGATGGTAAGATAGGTTCTATTTAATATTTGGCTCTAATATAAGTATCATTCTTTTAGCAAAGGCAAATATCAAAATGCCAAAAAGTAAGGGATTTTGATAGCGCTTCGCAATCCCATAAATTTTTGACATTCACCAATCCCTATCGCGTCACTTTTATCAACAGAATATCTCTTGTCAAGAGGCCCGACACTATCAAACGAAAACTGCCTTAATTTCAATCACAAAATGTTTTGAGCAATATCTGAACTTAGTTTCAGTTACAAATGTCCAAAATTTCAGTTGCCCCGAGCGTGAAAGTGATTCTATTGAACATGCCAAACTGAGCTAGTCAAGCGGTTACTCATTGGCCTGTCAGATTCAGTGGCCTTTGTATTACTATTATGCCTGATTAAGGGGATAATAGAGTAACCAGCGTGTTTGGTGTGTGTAGTGATTATTTTTTTTTGGCTTTATATTGTTTCTCGTTTTGTAATTTCATAGTAAGGTATTACTAATTTGGCTGTCAAATACACCATAATAGTGCAACTTAACAAAACTAATACACAACATAAACGGCTAATAAACTGCGCAGTTAAAGTCGACAGTTAAATGTAGGTGCAATGGAAGTAACAACTTTAGTTTTCGTCTTTAATAGTTATCCTTGGGACTTTCTCGCTTAAATATAACATTGTTGGATCTTAGACTGTTGTGAAGAGTACCTTGGTTTTTTAGTCCGTAAATACAAATTTAATTTGTTTGATATGTCAAAATAAATGTTTTTTACAATGCATAAAATAGTGTTTGCACGGTATTTATACCGAGAGGGTTTTTCTGTCTGTCTGTTTGTGCCGGCTAATCTCCGAAACGGCTCGGCAGCAGTGCACGGTTAGCGCAGTGGTCGAGCGATTGACTGCTGCGCTGCGTGTCGCGGGTTCGATTCCCGCTTGGAACAAATATTTGTATGACCTACAGATAGTTGTTCCGGCTCTGGGTGTTTGTGTATGTGAGTTTATATGTTAGTAAACGCACCCACGATACAGGAAGAAATTCCTAGTGTGGGGCAACGTTTTTTTTTAAACAAAAAACAAAAAAAACAAACTACTAGTTAGCTATTTTTTTAAGGAGTAACCTTAATTTCAGAACAAGATATAGGGCTCCGCGCAACCCCTCCCTGTTTTTTTACAAGTTTGAGTTGTACGGAATCATTAAGAGATGTCTTCAGAACGGAGGGTTTCCTTACACTGACTGGTATTTTATTATTAAGAATAATATGCAATATTTTAATTTAAAATCAAATTCAAAATGAAACATTCGGAAACAATATAAATATGACATTAATTTACCGTCTATTAGCAATATGATGTATTATTGTACCTATGTTACTGCTATTCGTGTATACAATAAGTTACCGCCAGCAATTAAGAAATTAAATGGAAATATGTTTAAAAATAAAAATAAAAGATGCTAATTGATACTGTATTTTATAATCTGCATGAGTTTTTTGATAAAATAATATATTTGTAAGTACCTAATTTCTAAATACTATTGCATTATCCGACTTGGGTAGACTGTTGAAACTAAAAATGTAATGTTTATTAATAAGAACTTAATGTACACAGTTATGCAATAAATATATCTTTAACTTTTGACGGCAACGAAGTTGCGGGCAATAGCCAGTTGTATTTTAAGCCTGTATTATATAGGGACTCTTAACAAACTTTTGCTTCTTCAGAGCCAGGCGATAGATATAGCTTTTTATTACCCTGTATCTTTGTCCATAGCCAAAGTTGAAGATAACATGATGTCTCTTCTCAAAACATTATTTAACTTTCTACCCAGACATCAATTATAATGTCTATCTGCTATCTAAATATAAACATCGTTTGTATACTTATCGCATGTGTGTTTATTGGGAAGTTAAGGCGCAGATTCCCTTGAGTAGCTGATTTTAAAATGAGAATCACCTCTAAACAGCTAGTCGTAATTTATTGAAAAAAATAAATGTTATATTAGACCATTTTCTTAATAATTTCATCTTAGCAAATTTTGAGTTTTATTCGTATAACATAGTGTAATTAATTTGTAAAGTTATGTCTAAAACGGACAGAAACACGACAATCACAACAAAACCGCTGGGCGTATTTTAATGAAATTGACACCATATCAAAGACAATTAAATTATCTACATTTTGATCTGAATCTTTTTTTTTTAAAGTCATAGAATAATAAGAAAAGTACAAAAAACTACTAAATTTCGGGTCGCGCGGGTGAGAAACGAGGGCGCGTTTTGTTCCTTCAAGGTCGTTGGCGTTAGTCGTCGTCTTAAATTAATTGGCCCTCAACTTTATTTGTCTTTGAAGTTTAACAAATACCAATATGTCTATTTCTCATGTGTCTGGATAAACTTCTAACGTTACATGTGAAAATTATTAGTAATCGACATAATGTAAAGGTAAATAAGAAAATAGCAAATAATTAGTGCGGCTACAAGGCCGTGGAGTGGCCAAGGAGTGTGTACCAGAAGAACGCTTTCCACTAGCTTTATTCAAAAACTTCTTTCATTAGTTATCATTATCATTTCAGCCGAAAGACGTCCATTGCTGGACATAGGCCTCCCCCAGGCGTCGCCACATTGACCAATACCGTGCGTCTCGCATCCAGCGGATTTCTGCAACTTTAACCATGTCATCGGTCCACTTAGTGGGAGGCCTTCCAACATATCGTCTTCCGTTTCGCGGTCACCATTCCAAAACTTTTTCTCCCTATCGGCCATCCGTTTTGCGAGCCCTGCCCACTACCACATAAGTTTCGTAATTCTTCGGGTTTTCATTACTGTTCACAAAAAATTCAAACACAATTTTTCACTAGAACAGTTTGTAAACCCAGCATTAGGATACGCTCATTTGTTTACAAACATAATATATTATAGCAACTATAATATTTTAAAGCTGAGGAAGATAAGCAAATTAAGTATATTGACTTGGCTCACGAGGTTCTCGAAAAGTGTGATGTGGACTCAGTGAGATCATTATATCGATAGTCGTGTCAGCTAACGGACAATAGCCACGACCTGCAACCAACCAAACCAACCTTAGGATGCCTCCGTTAGTCAGTTGACTTGATTCAGAAAGCGGAACATGGCTCCTATTGTTAGAAGGTTCCTCTCAATGAAGCACTGACCGGACCCCGTTCCGGACCCCGTTCCCGACACTAGTGGGCTACTATTTTTTATATTTATTTAAGCTACCTATTATCTGAATAGGTCACAAACATTTGTGAATACACTGAATAATAATACCACGCCGTTACTGTCCCACTGTAGGGCAAACGCCTTTTATATTACTTCAACTACTATTATTATTTTTTGTTACTAACGGTTGGTTACAAGCGGGAATCGGGATCAAGTACATTAATCTTTAAGCGAAAGAAACCATTGGTTAACTTGGCTTCTAAAACTACAAAAATATAAAAGGAACATTCCACAGGAATTCTTGTAAAATGATTTGTGTGTTTGAACAAAATTTATGATCTTTAAACCAACACTGTAACTTGCGAACGTGCCTTCAAATATTCACCAACATAAAGTAGTATATCGATATCCTTAACTTTGGCACTCTGCCCGTTTTATAAATGCTCATACTACAGCATTACGTTGTTAAAATTCAGTAAGAGAACGTTTCAAATTAGGGCACAAAATATTGGTCTGGTCTTAGTCTGATGTTAGTATAGGATCGCAGTCAGAAGGACGCTGTAACAGTTTTACAATGGATGTCATGTTACCTCGCATCTAGGTTTTGGTGGTCAGATAGGTTATTGCTGTATGTACAATAATGGTATTCATCTGCATCCGACAAATGCAGATGCAGATGATCTATTATTTTGGAAGCCGACTCCAGCAAAATAGGATAAGGCTGCACTTGTCCCACCGCCGACGATCAACGAGTAGCGAGTAAAGCTAGAAACTAAATACAAGTTGGCGAGCAGCAAGTAGCGTGTGTGTAGTGGGCGATTACTCGCACCACTCGCTCGGGGCGGCCGCACTGTTGGTGGAAATGACCGCTGGTTGGTCACTCGGCGTGAGTTCTGACCGCCAAGCGAGCAAGCGTGCATCACTGAGCGAGTATTTCTGAGCGAGTATAATTTTGATAGCTCTTTTTGCTGCGACAAACTTCTGGGGAGAGAGAATTTGCCGACAGCGTGAACAGCCAGCGATCAACTATTATTATATGTGTCTATTTTATTGACGCGGGTTCCTGCATCTTTTGTTCGTTTCTTCAGCGAGAAAATAATCGAAAGCTAATTAATCGCTTTGTCGCCGGCGGTGGGTCAAGTTCCTTTCGATGGACACTGCTGAGCGATAGCAATTGGAAAAAAATAAGTTCAAAAACTAAAACCCGCCTACAAAAACATATCTCTAAAGAGAACCATATGCCACCTACCGTAACAAAAGAAAACGTGCTGCAAAGTAGCATACGACCACGACCATTTGTCAAATTATGATAAATAGTTTAGAGATTATGAAGAAATTTTGCATATAATACATTTCGGGGTTTTTGCAGAGCCTGAGGGAGTAAATAAATATAAATGCATACATACATACTTACTTACCAATCAAAAAACACTTTGCGACGGCCGTAGTTGGGGAAATATTAATTTTCATGACTTTGACGGCGGCATATGTCTCGCAAACGGTACGCTTGGCAAAACTATGACGTACCAAACGCTATCTTCATTTTAAAATACCTGATATTTGTTCCTGGCTTCGGGCCCCCTAGAGGGTGCCATATCCAATTTAATGTGGCTTCGCATAGCCTATACCTATACCAGCGGACAAACAAGACGCTTCCAACATCACCGCATTTGTCAAATTATAATAAGCAGTTTAGAAGTTATGAGAGAGAGAGTTATCAAGAACATAACCCTCAATTTTGCTTCGCCGTAGTCGGGTAAAATTCAGTGGACTTGCCTTCCTTTCACGGAAGTTAGAATCATCATCATCATCATTTTAGCTGTCTACTGCTAGACACAGGCCTCCCCCAAGCGTCGCGTCGCCACACTGATCGAATGCAGAATGTAGGAAACAATTTTTTTTATATCTTAAATAACTCAATTTATATTTTTCCTTGCCTGCCTTTCCCAATTATTTTAGTTTTAATACTAAAACGGCATGAATTCTTAACGATCTCATTAATATTTGAATACTCAAAACTTTTGGTAATAAAATATAATTGCTATTATAATAGTTCTTTCATTACTTGTAGAGAAAGTAGTTAAATGTTTTAATTACTTTGGGACCCTTAGAGCAGTTAAAAGTAACTTTTGTGTTATTTTAATCTTCCATTATTGGCACAAAGGAATAATTCTATAAAAATAGTTTAAGTACCTAGTAGAGTTTTATTTCTTGTTCAATTAATCTGTCTACCTTTTTGCCAACTATTGTGGTATCGGTTGCCAGTGTTACCGGATTCAGCTGAGTACCAGATTTTACATGGAGCGACTGTCTATATAACGTCAGCCCCCATTAATTGGTAAACACGATACCTTTTGTCAAGACAGGGGTTTGATTTAATGGCTTCTGACACCTGTCACAACTGTCAAAGATCTTAAAATGATAGCCAGGACCAAGCAATGGCTTAATCTACTTTCCGAGATACGGAGGAACAACGGTAAGTTAAGATGGTCATCAACAATTACTTAATTATGAAGATCGACCCGAGCGGCTGTTATAACGTACTCATGAGATTATCCTTTATTTCTTGTTATTAAGTTTATTTTTTGTTATTGAACGGATAAATAAAAGCAAGTAACTGAAACATACTGAATGGGAGTAAATTATATCGTTATAATTGACAGGGATGAGTGGAAACAAAATACGTGTAGTAACATGGGCAGAGCAAAAAGTGCAGAATTTCTTAATTAACCTAAGAACTTCGAGCGCAATATATCACCTAGAAAGATGTCGATTAGAAAGATTTGTTCGTATTAGACATACGTGTTGCTAGGCAATTTGCTGCGTCAAATATTTATCCCAGTTAAATCATCAGGAAGTGGTATCGGGCTATTCGGGGAAAAGTTTTGTACCTAATTGGCGATCAAAATTGCTGCTCTCTCAGCCTAAAATGAATAAACAATTTAGGATGTTGTTTTTTTTTGTAAGGCCATCAACGGTTCTTGAATTAATGAATGATTAATGAGTATGAGTGAGTCAAATTCCAGCCACATGAGATTAAAGTAAAAGCACAATTGTTGAACAAGATTGCCTTAATTTAAAACACTCCAGTTAAGTAACGATTTCATCTAAAATCTTACATGATTTACGTCTCATTTTTGTTAAAATCTCTTTATCGTCTTTTGAGAAACATTAGGGATTCAGCATGTAATCTCTCTTTGGAGAGACGTGGTTGACTAACAAAGTAAAGGAAACCTTCTACTCATTCCCAAGGGACCTAGCTGTCTATAATGTTGTGGCGAGAAGGCAAAGCACTTTTTTATTTGGCGTTGAAAATATTGGAATATAATAGACTAGTTTATGGCAGCGGCAACGCTCGCATAATTCTATTAAGTCCGTCAGTGAGATTATTATCAATATTGGACACGTATTTTTTGCTTTACTAAATTAATAAAAATTGACAAGGATAAAGCGCAACAAACTTCAGGAGTGGAGGCTTGTGACGTCGCTTCACAAAGCGATAAAGTATACTAACAGCGTGACGTCGATGACACGACATTTCAACGCATTATAACGTCGTCATTTTATGTTTCCTTTGGACATGTTTTTTTTTTCTGACGGACAAAAACAAATTTTCAGTTAACATCCCTATTATTTTCCAACTTTCTAACCTGGTGCTACAAATAAGGCACTATGACTACCTTTTTCTTTAAATGTTCAAAGAAAGTTAACAAACCCTGGACGGTTCGAGCTAATAAATTATTTTTCACAAAAAGACTATCCAACCCGGCTTTTTCACTACCTGATTGCACAATTTTCACTGAAAAAATTATATAAACTGCCAAGGTAAAATTTTATTAAGCCTGAAAACTGTTCGCCACAAAGGATATAAACCCGGCGAAGGTAGTAATGAAATACGTTGTGTACCCAAAAGAAGAATATGATAGGTGAATAATACATTACGTTTTGATTAAAACTAAAACGTATACCTTCTCTTGTTCAGGAGTATTTGTTTAGGTTAAGTCAAATATTTTTTAGGTTCGACATTATGAAACAGTGTTTTCATATATCACTATCAATTTTATTATATTTTTAGAAGTCTTGACCGATTTAAAAGTATTCTTTATTCAGGTTGTAGATCAGGAGCCAAGCTAAGTTAGTTTAGTTAAGCTTGTGTATACGATGTATTTTTACATACTCACATGGCTTGATTTCCTTTTTTTTATCTGTATTTAACTTGATTATTGTTTAAGAATAGTAATGAATGGTTTAAAATGTGGATGGGTGGAAAGGGAAGGGACGGGCAAAAAAAATATGGATGTGGACTGTGTGAGGAGTGTTAAGAAAATAAAAGGGAGTCAGTTATAGCGTGACGGAGGGTATGGAAGAAGAAAACGTGTTGCGTCTATACCAAGTAACGTGGGACAAGAGCAGGAAGGTGGATGGTTTAAAATGTCTATAAAAAGGCGTTTTTTTCATAAATTGTTTGCCTATTCGTATATAATGGTCAAATAAGTTCAAGAGCTCATTATTTGACCATTTGTGGCAATAGTTTGCGGTCTGCTGTTGATGGTTGTGTTGCACACAAGTATTACAAACAATTACCTCAGCCACGAGAGTTGAACTTAATTTAAATTAACTAAGCACCAATATAAGTCCAAGGTCTGCAAGCAGTCAAATGATGGTGGGGGAAGGCTTCTTTTCAAAATATCTGAAAGAATTTAGCGTTGCGTGTTTCATCATCAGCCATTCAACGTTCCCACTGCTGGGAGACAGGTCTCCTCTCTGTGAGAGTGGGAATGGACCATAATCCACCACGTCGATGTCACAAGCCTTCGATTTTTTAGTTCTAGGACATGCCGGTTTCCTAACGATGTTTTGCCTTCACAGTTTTTATAACAGTGGTGACGAAATAATTTACACAAAGTAATGGGCCTGCCTGGATTCGAATCCACAACACACAATCAGGGCCGTTACCACTGGGCGGAGCAGTGTCCGCGTGTTTATTGTTGCTTGAAAGTTTATAAATACCTCTGGCTTCTATTGATTAAAAAGAAACACCACAAGCCAGTGAAAACAATTTTAATCATAATGCAATACACAGCTAAGGATTATACGAATTAGTAATGAAAATAATACCAGTCTGTTACCATCCCAAACCTCTTCTCATACAGTAAAGGCACGAGCCTTATTCACCACGCTCGCTCAATGCGGGTTTTCAGTTTAGGACTTATATTAAGCAGCTATAAGTACAGTTTGGCTCCAGGCTTGGTTTCCTCACTATATTTTCCTACACTTTTGTCAGCGACGTCCAGAATAAATTTAGAAAATAAATAAGAATTGAAAAAGCCACTTTAGTTCTTACCTGGATTAGGATTCTCGATCTCAGAGCGAGGTCCTAGCTATTGGGCCACCATGAAAAATCTATAGAAATACAAACGAAAAAAAACACCACAAACCAGTAAAAACCATTTTAATCATAATTCCACACACAGCTAAGCATTCTACGAATTAGAAATGAAAATACGCGAGCATATTATGTCAAAACGTGCCCGCTACGGTAAGTGAATTTAATTTGTTCAGGCGTTTATTCCGACAGGTGAATTTATGTATTTACATAATTCATAACAGTAAATAGGCCTTCATTTTGTAAATATGGGCTTCTCTGTTGTAACAGCTACGTCGAACGATCTCATTGATTATGAATATTTAATTTTATAAGCATCGTTACTTTGTGGCGAGTTGTAAATCTGAATTATATACTGTTTGGTTGCCCCCTTCGCCCGATACCTTGTTCGCGAGAGGACGTGTGTCTCGTTTTTTAAATAATTTAATTTATTGTGCGTAAGCGACCTCAACCCATAACTACAAAGTATTAGTGGACCATATCGCATCTAACGCCCGCTTATCGCAGCACGCGGCCACGCGGAGTGCCTGTGGGAAAAGGACAGTGCGAATAATTTAATTTGCTTCTCGCTCGCGCTCCGTTACGTGTCGTAGCTAACTAAGATCAAGTGATAAGCCGTCGCTGCGACCGCTACGCTCAACTTAAAAGCTATCTACAGTGCAATACAACCCATTTTTAAACGCTCAAGCTACACTATGTCGGCAACACGGTCACCACCAAATTCGCCGGCACTAGCTTCCAACTTACTGCAAGCGAGATCCGACTCGGACATTCCACAGGCGGTATCCAGTAGCCCTTACGACAGTGTTAATATGACTTCACGTAGTAAACGCCCACGTTCAGAATGGTCACCCAAATCCAGTGAACTCCAAGATTTCAAACAAGAGATACGCCAGCTTCTCACTACTTGGAAAAAGGAACAACAGGAATACCTTACAAAAATAGCAACTGAACAAAACACCCAACTGAAAACACTTACATCTGAAATAGCGGCGCTAAAATCACAAAACAGTTCATTGCATAATTCAGTCTTAGAAATTGATAAGGCGGTCTCATTCATAAGTTAACAATATGAGGATATGTCAAAACAAATTGAGTTATTGCAGAAAGAGAAAAGGGCTTACAGAGACAGTATACAACACCTGGAAACCAAATTACAGGATCTCCAGCAACTATCTCGGTCATCCACCATAGAAATCCGCAACGTGCCTAATAAAGAGAAAGAATCCATAGCCGATCTCACTACCGTAATTAATAAACTTGGAACCACGGTCAACATGCCCATCGATAAAACTCTTGTACGCGACATTTACCGCCTACCAGGTAAGCCTGGCGCAGTCAGACCAATAGTTGTTGAATTTACCAAAGTGGAGACAAAAGACCAGATGATCACCTCGGTACGTAACTTCAACAAAAAACATCCAAACGAAGGACGCTTGAATACTATCAGTATCGGGTTGACCGGTGATCGCCGCCCGATCTACGTTGCTGAATGTCTTCCTGCCAGCTCTCGCAGGCTTTTCTTTGCGGCGAGGGAATTTTCAAAACGAATGGAGTATAAATTCTGCTGGACTGCGAATGGAAATATATTTCTACGCAAAGAGGAAGGAGCCAAACATCACCTCATCAAATCCGAACAATCCCTAACTGAACTGCAAGCTCAAGCAAGTGAATGACTAGATTACTTTATAACAATATTTACCATTGTATGTATATTTTTACTTCTTAATCTTAACCACTGCACATTTACAGAAAATTTAAAACATTTCATTAAACTTCTAACTAACTCTCAGTCACACGACCAACACAACAATTTATACACAACTACCACACAAACATTACACAGCAAAAACTCTACTTCCACCTCCACATCAATTAAATATAACATTATAATAAAAACACCTATAATTTATCAGTCCTTTTCATCTGCAAATATGTTATACAAAGATATAAGTTATTTACTTAGCGAGACTACCTGCACAACAATCCATACGACCGGCCACTTCATTACAAAACCCATTGTGAACCACACTCAAATTAATAACGAACCCGTATACACATATCGTTGCTTTATGTCTAATAAATGGCTGCCTTAAATAGCATATCTAACGACTTAGATGATATTGAAGTTTCTACGTCGTACACATGTCAACCGGGCCAGTGTAAAGATTATCTACAGCCCTCAAATGCACTAAATATTTTACACCTAAATATCAGAAGCATCACTAAAAACTTTGACGAACTTAGATGTCTTCTAGTCACAATGAAAATGGCATGCGACGTAATTGTGCTATCTGAATGTTGGCTTAAAAAAGCAGGAAATATCCCTATTTTGGATGGATATTCATCCCACCAAACCCGAAATGTAATTAACCAAAACGATGGCCTGGTCTTATATATTAGGAACAATCTGCGTCACACTATAACTGAACCAATTTTCACTGACGCTAGCTGCTTAATTTGCTCCCTAGATAACAACTTAACTATCATTGCCTTATATAGACCACCATCTCAGAGAAATATTGAACCATTCTTAGACAGCCTAAACAATGTTATCCTCAACCATAAAAATCACAATCACACCACAATTATTGGAGATGTAAACATCAATATCAGCCCTGATAACAATGATCCACGCTCTTATCAGTATCTAAACATGACGGCATCTCATGGATTTCTCCCAGCCTACCTTCTTCCTACTCGCCTGCACAACTGTATAGATCATATCCTATTAAAAACCAACCACAAAGCGACTACTTTAATATTAAAAACGTCGATTACAGACCACTCTGCAGTCTTGCTAAATCTCGAAAATAATAAACCTAAACCTAATAACAATAAAGTCCATACGGCTTCCCTTAATCTCGCAAGTGCTATCTCTGACATCGAAAACAGTGACTTCTCTATTTTAGATACAATAACTGACCCCAACCAAGCTACCAACGAATTATTAAATATAATCTCCCCCATACTAATTAAAAATACAATTTCTAGGACAATCCCATGCAAGCAAAGAATTATAAAGCCATGGATGACTACGGGACTTCTGAGATGCATACGTAATAGGGACAAAATACACTATGAAACAAATAAAGATCCAAATAATCATATTCTAAAACTAACCTATTTACGATATCGCAATTTTTGCAATAATTTATTAAAAAGGGTAAAATCGGACTATGAAGAAAAGGAATTTCACAAAGCTAAAAATAACCCAAAAAAAATGTGGGAAACTATCCGCAGTGTAACCGACACTAAAAGCATACGCTCGACTTCAACAGAACTCCTATCAATTGAAAAGTGCCCGACTAAGTCTGTCAACGCAATTAACACTTTCTTCGCAAATGTTGGTATAAATCTTGCTAACAATATCCCTAACCGAAATCCCACCCAGTCTTTTAACACCCACCAACAAAGTATAGCCGACTCAATGGTTCTTCTGGAAACAGACGAGGAAGAAGTTAATTCCATTATAAACAGCCTCCGGATTGACAGTGCTACCGGTTGGGATGGCATCCCACCAAAATTGCTAAAACACGCTAGCCACATCCTGGTCCCACCTATCACACGTATATGCAACCTGGCGATATCTACTGGTATATTCCCCAGTGCTCTAAAAAAAGCTATCGTACATCCAATATACAAGTCGGGTGATAAAAACAGGGTCACGAACTATCGCCCAATTTCAGTCCTTCCAGCAATCTCCAAAATTCTAGAGAGAATAATGTATAAACGCCTTAATAATTTCTTAAACAAACACAAAATTATCTCCCAAAACCAGTTCGGTTTTAGACGCGGATTATCCACAGAGGACGCGGTGACAGGCCTACTCGACTTTTTAGTGGACAAAATCGACCATAAGTTCAAGTGTCTAGGTATCTTCCTAGACCTATCGAAGGCGTTCGATACTGTGCCTGTTCCTCGACTTCTCTCTAAACTAGGAACCATCGGCGTACGTGGCATCGCTCACACCCTGTTTAAAAGTTTTCTTACTGATAGGATGCAGCTCGTTAGGATAGGAGAGTATGTTAGCGAAGCAAATCCTATAGTTGTCGGAGTCCCACAAGGAAGTTTGCTCAGTCCTCTACTTTTCCAAATCTACGTTAATGAACTCTGTCAGCTATCTCTCCCCTCCACAAAAATAATAGCGTACGCGGATGACACGGCACTTCTATCCTATGGCCATGATTGGACCTCAGCTAAAGAGACTGCCGAAAAGGGACTCGCCGAAGTGATGTTATGGCTAGAACAAAACAGTCTCACATTAAATATTGCAAAAACTAACTTCATCACTTTTGGCCTAAGACGTTCTGCCCTACCTCAAGATGGTTCATTACATATTAAAGCTCACAAATGCTCCAACCTTTTCCCCCACTGCACATGCCCCGCTGTCACTAGAGCACCGGTTGTCCGATATCTTGGTGTTCAACTGGATTCCTGTCTATCCTGGAAAGCACACATACAAACAGTATCTACTCGAATTCGCAAACTTATTTTTCTTTTCAAGAAGCTAAGGGTGTCCGCAAACAGCGAAATTCTCAAAATAGTTTATTCAGCACTGGGTGAATCAGTATTGAGCTATTGCATCACTGCTTGGGGAGGTGCTGCCAAGACCGACATGATTCAAGTGGAACGAGCTCAGAGAGCGGTTATTAAAGTGATTTTAAAAAGACCTTTTAGATTCCCAACGCGACAACTATACAGAGATTTCAGTACATTAACGGTCCGACAACTATATATACTCCGTACAATCATTCGTAAACACGCAACTCTTCCCTACAATAAAAATAGCAGCCCGACAGTAAGAAGAAGACCCAAACTGGTCTGTCCCACAACTCATACAAAAACTACATTTGCTAGACGCCACTACCCCTACCTAAGTGCCCATATTTATAACAAAATACAACAAAAAATTAATATTCATGCACTAAACAAACACAAAAGTAAAAAAATAACTAAAGAATACCTCCTTACCTTAGATTATGATGAAACAGAAGCACTGATTAAACTGCCATGCCAATAAATAATTATTAGTATCACGTACACGTACACCTACACAACAACATACACCGCAAATCACCCTCACACTCACGCTCCTTATAAACACACACTCCCACATAACACACAAACACACACTCCCACATAACACACAAACACACACCCCTACACACACCCACACACACCACACACTAACACGCATACCTCCACTACACAACATCACAAGCACACATTTTGCGCACGCGCTTACCCACATATTATTGCTACTGTTACACGTTTTTGCTTACAAATTTTTAAAATAACCATAACGGACGAATGGTTGGCCCCAATAACACAGGATTTTCCTAGCATCGGGGCCAATATTCACAAGATTGAGCAGAAATATGCCATAATAATATAGTAATGTAACATGAAACTATGTATTTCTTCATTTTTTGCTAAATAAATTATTGTTATTGTTACTGTTTGTTTGTTGAATTCGAGATAATGGACTGATTCAAAATAATGAATATTATTAATGCAAAATTGATTCTGTCCCATCCACGAACCTACCTCGGCGTTGCTTAACCTACGGTTCATGACATTCTGTCGTCGCAATAGATGCTGGAAAAATCAAATGATGTATGGGAATGCCAAGCGCTATCAAGATGTCACTTGATCAATCGCTTCGACAAATCAATCAATCCATTCTCCCATTTTCGCATTTCGATCATCGCCATCATTGCAATTGAATGACACTGTCGAAAGCCTCTTGAAGAGCAAAACGTGCCGCTGTTATTAGTTAGCCAAAAGCATCTCAAAAATTACATACAGTTTAATAATCGCAAAATACAAAAAGTGCCCTGTATTTCTAGTGTGTTTTGTCCCCTCCCAACTTATTCACCGTTCCCGCTCAAAGCAGTACACCGTACATCCTCACAGCCCACCACACTCCAGGGTGTGTTACGTTTAACAAAAGTTTGACAGCGCGCAAAAAGAACTGCTGCATAGGGACTAGAAAAACGCTTTGTTTTCGAACCATGCAGACTTTGTAACTGCGGTAAAAGTTTTTTGGTAATCGGTTTGTTGTACAAAGTATCTAGTTAAGGCAATTAATAACACGAAGGTTTGCTTGAAAGATTTTTTTAGCCAACTGAACCACCCAGAGGGGCTTTCCAACGCTGCGTCTCCCGATACGGGGTTACCATTTCAGAACTTTGACATCATGACTTCAAACACTTTCAATAGGCCTTAATTTGCTCACGGCAATTTTTATCTTCTTAGTTGAGTCTCATTCAGGTTTTTCCTGAGTTAGTAACAAAGTTATCCAACCATCTTTATCAGTTACCAATGTACCAAGTAATGATCCAAAGAACATTTCCGCTCCCCTCCCTTGTTTAGCAATCTTTGATTTTTATATTATTAATCCGTCCATTAGATACTCGACCACGAATGTTTTCCAAAAGTAACAGCCGGCCATCTTAAGTTTATTTATTATTTAAATGATTCAGAACATTTTCATGAACTTGAGTGAAGTTTTCAGCGACAAAGAATCATTTAAGCCTCTGCTGAGTGTTTTCATTAAGGGGGTGTCGTCAAGAATTAAATAAGACCCTACTAGCTAGGATTTTAACAGGACCTACATCTTTAAGAGTATTTTCGTATTTTAATTTAGTTTCCTAGTTATATTTCATATTTTTCAAAATATTTGGAATGCCGACTTTATAACTTCCATAAACATACCGAACCAGGTATTTACAGTTAAACAAATTATCAGTCGCCATTTACACAATGATATTACAAAATTGAAGAAGTAGAAACAGGTACTAATCATTTATTTATTTGGTAAAACACAAAAGAAACGAACAGATTCGTTCACTTTTTTTTTTGCATGGAGTCTGAAAAAAAAATTGAAAAAAAAAATATTTCATGAGATTTGACGCATACGTGGGACACGCAGAAAGTTTTGCGAAACTAAAAAAAAATGTTCTATACGTACATATATTTTTATTAAATCTTTTCAAAGTACTTTCCACCAGCCTCTATACAAAGATTCATGCGCCTAAACCAGTTTTCAAAACACTTTTTCCAGTCCGCCGCAGACACCTCGTTTACAGCCTGCTCGAACGCAGCCAGCGCATCTTCCGGCGACGAAAATTGTATCCCTTTGAGCTGATTTTTTATTTTTGGGAATAAAAAGAAGTCACACGGTGCTAGATCAGGGCTGTAAGGAGGGTGACCCAGGAGTTTGACTGGCGTGCTGTCCAGGAAGTCCCTCGTTTTGAGTGCGGTGTGCGCAGGTGCATTGTCGTGGTGGAGCAGTAGCCCGCGGAGCCCTGTGTTTGGTCGCTTGTTGCTTATAACAGAGAAAACTTCTGGCAAACATTTGGTAGTATACCATTCGGCATTAATGCTTCTTTGATCCCGTAAGGGAATTGATACCAAGTGGCCAGTCAAATTAAAAAAGCTAGCGATCAAAATCTTACCCCCGCTTCTAGATCGCTTCACTTTGGTAGGCGTTGGCTCATTTTGAAACACCCAAACAGTCGACTGGCGCTTGGTTTCTGGGTCGTATTGATAAATCCAGGACTCATCACCTGTAACGATGTCGTAAACACGCCGAGACGAGCCTGCTTCAAATTTGTTAAGCATATCACGGCACCATTCCACCCGGGCCTGCTTCTGAGCATCGGTGAGGTTGTGCGGCACCCAGCGTGATACTATCCTCCTCACGCGAAGATGGCTGTGTAGAATCTCGTGAACGCTTCCCGATCCAATCTTCAATATGTGTTGAATCTCCTGATATGTAATTCGCCTATTGTCTTGGATTAAATTTTTCACTGCTAGCACGTTTTCTTCGGTAACAGCCGTCAAAGGGCGACCGCTTCTTTCGTCATCCCCCAAAGTTGGTCGACCGCGCTTGAATTCTTTATACCAACGATACACGGTTGCCTTGGAAGGGCCTTCATCCATGAATGCCATTTGCCATCCGGTTTCAGGCGACACTTGAAATCGTATAAAATCATAGCTCTAAAATGTTCCCGGCGCAGATCCATATTTCAGTGAGACACAATACTTTGAATTAACTCGCAAAAAATGTGGAGGGAAATTTTGAAATTGGAACTTACTTATTTTTACTTATAAATAATCATATTTTCGAAAAACATTATAACTGGCCAGTCTCCCATATATAAAAACTTTTTTTCGCAATACTTTCTGAGGGGCCTGGTATAGTAAAATCATTTTACAATTTTATGCTACTAAATACCAATACCAGCTGAATCCGGTAAGACTGGAAGCCGACCCCAACATAGTTGGGAAAAGGCTAGGCAGATGATGATGATGCTACTAAATACCAAAATAAAAAACAACTATTTGGTTAAAAACTCATTTTAACCATTTAAACCTGATTTTTTCCCTCGTTTATATATGTTGTTTAAGTACTCGAATAATATATTTTAATTCAGCATGCAAAAACTCCTCTACTGTTTCCATTGTAACTGTATCCTTACCATAAAGAGTTACTCTCCCTTCCATCATAAATCGTTTGCCAGCCAACTATTACGACTTCCGTCACCTGGTCCTGAGGCACGCTTACGGCATTTCAGCCACCGGCACCGGAACCCTACGTCCCGTGCGCATACATCATCTTTACCACCGGCGGCGGTACATTAGTGGCCTTCATACCTTAGCGAGGGCTCTAAAGGTGATAACAAGTGCCAGCAACCTCGGTCGCCGGTTATTTGAATGAATTTACGTCATCCTTGTCTATGTCCGCAAACGTATGCGTCCTTACACACGTGTAGACCCGGCCTAGGAAGCATAAAACAGTCAAAAACGAACGCGCGCGAAATGGCGGGAACGCAATCTTATTAAGATTGCGTGACCGAATCCGCCAAAAAATTGGTAATCTTAATAAGATTGCGCGACCGACTAGGGGATAACAAACATGGTTCATACCCGCGTTACAAATACTAGTCGAATAAAAACTTTTCAACAAAAAAATAAATGACTTCTAAAGCAAAACACTACAAAGCGAAAAATTACTTTGGTCGGTGTTTTTGGACCCTATTCTTTTTCGTGTTTCGTCACCAACTTCGGAAAACATGATTATTTTTCGCTAATGAAAACCAACCATGTTTCTCATCACTTGGCGCAGGAAAGTGAGGACACCCGACCCAAATAAAGGGACCAGGGAAAGAATAAACGTTAACAAAAATCAAAAAATCAAAAAACCCGACTGCTTCAAAAGCGAACTAAAAAGTCGTAAACCAGGAAAAAATCATGCTGTGCAGTCGGAGGATACATACGCGCGAGCTGGCTGACCAAAACCAGATGTATCCTCCTCCTTAAACCCTTTATTTTGATACCCCACACGATGGGTTTTTTTTGGGCCCCCACAATATGGCACCCAAAATCCGCCATTTTTCTATTGTCCAATTTTAATGCAGCCTATGACACTCGCAGGATTAAGACGAATCGATTGACGTATGAATCATCAAAATCGGCCAACGCGTTTGATCTCTGGAACGCCTTATAGGAACTAACATACATACATACATACATAGACTGATAAACACATTACCCTCATTCGGCAGTCGGGTAAAAAGTTAAAAGGAAGTTAAGGAAAGGAAGGTAGGAAGTTTATTAATATATTATTTTTTTCTAAATACGATTACTAGTTGTTTAGACGTTATATCTATCTATAAATGTAAAAGGCACAATTGCCACAACTTACCAGGAGACCAGAATCCTGAAGTGAAAAAACCGGATCTGGAATCATATGTCTTAAACTACCAGAAGAACAGAAACTAAAAGATCTAGAAAATTACAAAATCTATAATAACCAGAGCAAAACTGGAGCCTGAAGCTAGTTCAATATAAAATAATTTAAACGCCGTATGTCTGTCCCTTAAGAGCCATTTATTTACTTGCCTAAAACCGTTGACAATGCCATCGCATATTGATGACGGTATCTATTGTAGCCTTTATGAATAAGGACGGAATTTATACCAAAATAGACAAGTTATTGAGTAGGATAGTGCGTAATGAAGCAGGGGGAGTTTTCGAAGAGGTAATGAAATCTGAAGTTATTGGTAATAATTTGTATTTCAGTGTTTCTGTCTTTCCATTCTTGCTTAATTAAAGAATCCAGAAGCATCTAAAGAAAGTTCTTGAGAATACTTTAGGGTACAAATTAGAATACAGTAATAAAAACTGTCGCATTTTAATCTCATTCCAAATTCGACTTTTTGTACATGAACTGTCAATCAGATAAAATGGCTGAACATTTTTAGTACCTACATTGGCTTTAAATTCTTAAATATTTGGTAAGCAAGCAGTGTGATCACAAAATCATCTTGCTGTTTCTAGAAACAGCAACACAAGAACGCAGGCTTATGATTATATAAGTTTAAATTAATAATATTCTTTTGTTATGCAAACATCGTCTACAAACCGAACAGTCAAGTTAAAACTCACAGGAAAGCCCCACAAAGAGGAACAAAAGATTTGACCTTTGCCCGCAGAATTTCAGCATAAAGTTACTTTTAGCTTCCACAAAATTTACGGTTTCCTTAGCTACCTTCCTGATGTCTCTACGTGATTCGATTTATATGACATATATATTTTTATGAATGATAGGCTCTCGTTTGTCCACTATCTCACCTAATGGTAAGAGATAATGTTGTCGACGGTGAAGCACCCTTGCCTAGAAGTAAACTACTCACTGTTAACTTTGATTTGACCCCCAAGTATTAGCTTTCAGGAAACAGAGTCCGGCAGGTAATGCCACTCCTTAGCTGTATGCACAATTAAAGTATTCCCAAAAAGTGCAGTGCCCGTGTGATATCACACCTATAAGTGATATTTAGAAAGTAAAATTGCAAGTACGTTCAGATGGACGCAGTGCGATGCAATTTGACCGATTCAAAAGATAAAAAAAAATTGTTAACGTGCGCGATATCGCGTATCGACACAATTTCTTTTTTGTTTCGTTTAATCTTTTCTCCCTCATGTCTCATGTGCGGGTCACAAATAAATATTTTTCTATCTGTATTTTCTTTAAATTTAAATAACGTCGCATCATCAAGAAGGTCCCTTACAGTCGAGTTTTTACCAAACAAATCAAATACGCTTTCCACCACCCGCTAATTATGTTTACTGCAAAGCCAAAAAGGTAGTCTGAGGACTGAGAATAAACTCATTAATTTATGAACGAACTGATTACTTGGGGAAATATAAATATAAGCTTTACCTACGTCCGGGTTATTATAAGTCATTAATTTCGGAGTGGATTGGAATATATGTTCTGCTTTGCAATGATTAATTGGGATGTAATGGTTGAAATATAATCAAAATAATATCAGCCTGTCACTGTCCGAATCTTCTCATACAGAGAAAGCACGAGCATTAATGTGTGATTAATGCTCGTTGGGTAGATACTTGCTCAATGTGGGTTGGCAAATTTAAACTTATATTGTCTATAAGTCCATGTTTCGTTACTATGTTTTTCATAATGGAAGTAGTATTCTTCAGAGTTGATCATTATCATCAGTTCAGCTGTAAGACGTCCACTGCTGGACATAGGCCTTCCCAGGCGTCGCCTCATAAACCGAACCCATGCGTCTCGCATCCAGCGCCTTCCCGCAACCTTAACCAGGTCATCGGTCCACCTAGTGGGAGGCCTTCCAACGTATAGTCTTCCGGTTCGCGGTCGCCATTTCAGAACTTTTCGGCCCCATCGGCCATCCGTTCTACGAGCAACGTGGGCACATTGCCCACTGCCACTTTAGTTCAGAGTTGATATCTTGTCTAAATTAATATTAGAATGAGGTATGTCTGTTTATATGTTGACCTAGTAAAATTACCAAATAATTTTTATGGATTGGTTTTATATATCCGGAAGACTGGAAGCCGACACCAATATAGTTGGGAAAAGGGCTAGGCAGATTGATTGATTGATTCGTAGAAAGCTATAACGTACGTCACTTAGGCCCTCATGCACGAAAATCTTTAATCAGAGTTAGTTGCCAACACGATGTTAAATTGACAATATTGTATGACCAACTGTCAATTTAATGTCATGTTAGTACACTGAGTTAAGTTTTTCACACAAGTGAGCCTTAGTAACCTTTCTACGGTGATTTTTTCCGTGAAATATACACTGCTATTATGAAATTGATCACGGAAGTAAAGGTGCGGAAAAAGGTTATTTTCTTTTTTTTTTCCTTAATAGAAGGCCTTAGAGCATTATCTTTAAAATCTCAAAACTCATTAAAAAGTAATTAACCCAGAATCACTTCAAAGATTCCGATACACTTTTACGACATGATTTTTTCTGATGCCCCATATTTCCCCAAAAACAAATATCTACAGGGTGTATCAGAAAGGGACGATCATATCTTTAACTAGTCTCTTCCAGCGGCTTCGCCCGCTTGAAAAATGTTTTCTTATTCCAAAGGTACATTACACCGGGATGAAAAATAGCGTAAGCAGATCCATCCAGCCGTTCTGGAGTGATTAAGTAACAAACATAAATCCATCCATCCAAAGTTTCGCATTTATAATATTAGTAAGAAGTAAGATACTGCTTCATCATCATCAGCCTTTTAACGTTCCTACTGCTGGGACATAGACCTCCTCTCTGTGAAGAGGAAATGGGCCATAATCCACCACGCGGGCCCATTACGGGTTGATGGATGCCACATGTCTTCGATTTTTTTGTTCTAGGATATATCGCCGGTATCCTCACGATGTTTGCCTTCACCGTTTTGAGAGTGTTGGTGAAGAAATAATTTACACAAAGTAATGCGCCTGCATGGGTTCGAACCCACGACCTATGACTCGTAAATCGGGGCCGTTACCACTCGGCCACCACTGCTCTACAAAAATATGTCTCCCGTACAAATTTTAGTCTTCTAGAAAAACCATTTTATTTTGAGGATTGGCTATGAATTTCTTGAAGAAAGTCAATCATATACATGGGCAGAAACAGTATTTAAAATATGATTGCACCTTTGCGTTACATCCTGTATAGATCAATACAATTTGCGTCTATAGATATTTATGTTAGGAATAAAAACCGGCCTTGAAAATTGATCCCGTTTACTTTGCCGAAATAAATCCCGTGGATCGGGCCCAGCCTTAATGGATAGACATTCAGATGGATCGCTGTAAGCTTATCTCGGCGTTTTTATATCGTTTCCCTTTTAGTTTTAGTTATTCTAATTTGTAGTAGATTTTTATGTGGGTGTTGGATTTATTGGCTGACTAACTTTTGACAGCGGCTTCGCTGGTGTGAAAGTCGGCAATTAAAATAAAATAATTTGACCCACGGGAACCGTATACGTTTCTCCGAAATAGCCTATGTGCTAATCCAGACTATAATGTTTCTCTGAGAAATATTTAATTGTGCAGTTTCATAAAGTGCTTGATGATTCACTTACGATACACAATAAAAAATAACTTGAAGAAAATCATTACTATGCCAACGGCACACATCACGGCATGCCAAGAACAAATAAATATGATTTATTTAGGCAATAGACTAGGAACAAATATAATTTTATAAAATAGAAAAGAACCGGCCAAGTGCGAGCCGGACTCGCGCACGAAGGTTTCCGTACCATCATCGCAAAAAATGCCAAAAACGTCACGTTTATTTCAGTTTATAGTATTTGTTATTATAGCGACATTCATCATCTGTGAAAATTTTAATTGTCTAGCTATCACGATTCATGAGATACAGCCTGGTGACAGACAGACATACAATGGAGTCTTAGTAATATGGTCCCGTTTTTACCCTTTGGGTACGGAACCCTAAAAAGCTTTGTGAATTGAAGAGAATCTGCCATTCAACATTAACTTTTCAGCAAAAATTGCTAGACATAAGCCTGTTCAAGCGTCGCTACATTGACAAGTCTGGTGCTTCTCGCATCCTAGCCCTAACCAGACCATAGCTCTGGCAGTCAGGTAGCGCTATTAGAAGTAAAGTTCAAGATAAAGAATATCAGCGTAGACATGCACTGTTCAAGGTTCAGTTGAAAACATTTAAAAGATAGTCAGGTAACTATGAACTAGTTGCCTGCCATATTGCTGAACTGGACCTATTTGGCGCAGCTGTACGGCACACGTTCTCCCAAAATTTATTTATGTACAATTTTTTTTGTTTCTTTGGCCAGATTTTTTGGACCTATGTAGCTCTAGTTTGTGTCAATAAATTTCTTTCCTTTCTTTCCTTTCTTTACTTTCTTTCCTTTCTTTCCTTTCTTTCCTTTCTTTCCTTTCTTTCCTTTCTTTCCTTTCTTTCCTTACTTTCCTTTCTTTCCTTTCTTTCCTTTCTTTCCTCCCTTTCCTTTCTTGCCTTTCCTTTCTTTCTTCCCTTTCCTTTCTTGCCTTTCTTTCCTTTCATTCCTTTCTTTCCGTACTTTTCTTTCCTTCCTTTCTATTATTTTTTTTTTTTCTTTCTTGTCTTTCTATTCTTTATTTTGTTTTGTTTTATATCTGTTTTTATTTCCTATATTTATAACTGCTTCTCTGTCGTTTCGCTCTTGGCAGAGCGGTCGTGATCACGTCGAGGCGTCAACGTCAGTGGTAGATGCGGACACAGCTCTAAGCATGATCTCCTGCCATCTCTCTCTTTTGGCGGTCTGCTTGACGCAGTCAGATATGCGGCCTTCTACTGCGGATTTCACTTGGTCAGTCCAACGCATAGATGACCTGCCGCGACCGCTACCTGCAATCTGGTTCCCTCCACTTTTCCCTTTACGACCAGCCGCTCCATGGAGTCACCATCCCGCCGAGAGACGTGTCTAAAGAATTGCAGTATGCACGACTGTACTATGTTCGACAGACGCTGCGTGATGCCTAGTTCCGAGGCAATCCAAACACGATATTCCGAGCATCTTTCTCCCGCACCACATCTCTAGAGCATTTATCTTCGCCCTTTCCAACTCACGCACTGTCCACGCCTCAGCCGCGTGCATAATATCCAATATGTACTGTTTACATATAAATTTAAATAGTCAATATTTGAGATTTATTGTCCCTCGTTCGGATTTGGCATTAATAGTTTAAAAAATATTTAGTTTAATTTTAAGGTGTTTTTGTTTTTAATGCAAATAAACTCATTTTTCTTTTCTTTATATACATCTGAATATAATATTAATGCTTTTCATGAAGGGGATACAATTAAATATGTATTCTTTTATATATTATGCATATTATATACAACAAAAAGCAAGAACACTAAAACTACAATTTATTTACGAACGTTATCAAAACCACAACTAAGTTAAAATAACCACAAAAACCAACCTAATTTCAATTTAAACTAAATTCGTAATAAATCTAAAACCTGCCTCGACATAACGCTCTTTTTGTTACGGGGAAGTTTCCGAAGACTAGTAATTAATGGTTCCGAGCTGAGTAAAAGTCTGTAAAGTAAGTCCGTATTACTCACGACATTTTTCTCGTGTGATTCCGCTTGAAGGCCTTATAATGATTGCTGTTAGATTCTGCTGCCTCTTCAGATAATTCTCCGATAGATAATAGAGCATACTGTGCCAGGAACACTTCCAGTTACGCCAGACCAAATCTCAAAGAAATGCATCCTTGAGAAAGTACAAATTACCTGAAAAAAATTTTTTAACAATCTACGTATGTTTCGTAGACCTTGCTACGCCCGAGCCTACGTAGTCGTAGAGGATATATAGCAACTAAAGTCGCAAAAGGACCCACAAAACCTTTTCTATTTTCAAAATAGACAGTTCAGTATTTTATTTAAGATATGTGAGAGTATTTGACTATGGTTGAAATTAGTTGTAAGTCTATGTGAAGTCAACAATAAGTCAAATATTTGGTAGAAAGCCTGTGTGGCGTAGCACGTAAATACACGTCATAATAAGACAAATAAAATTTAAAAAATATAACTTAATAGTAAGAACATACCTTGATCTTGGCAATCCATGTCACGAACACCACTCAAAAACAATGCAATTCTGAGAATTCACCGTTACACAAACAATATGTGCTAATGAGTTACTGATAAGGCAAGCGTAACGTAATGATGTGTTCACTTCGGAGGTCGAAAAATAAGAGATAATTAGGTAAAAATGGATGACACATTTAAATTTTTGGGTAGTTTGTTTATCGGTAAATCGTAATTGATGATTAAATTTTTGCATTTATGACCTAAGGCGTTACCGCCGTGCATGGGTGCGAAAGGACTTGATGATGATGCTAATCTTCGATGGCCCAGGTTTTCGACACCAGATTTTTCGTAATGAGACGGATTTTGTGATACAAGTCTGTGGACTCATATCTGTCTGCATGATACTCAAAAATCTTTGCACATATTGCGTAGGTAGTTATCATGATATTGTCTCCATTTGCGCTGTATTTGTGTGGACATTTGATTGAGAGCCTTGATATCGACGCCCGCTGTTTTCATCTTCCGGCGGTCTTCGACTAGCTTGAATGTGCCATCAGTCATCCAATGCTGTCTTTTGTGACTTATAATTGGTGGTGTGGTATTCGAAACAGTTGTAGTAATGAGTGACTTAGCTCTGTCCCATAGTGCATCGTGTGTTTCGTTAGCCAGATCCGCTTCAGACCACGGTGACCAGTTTTGCGCCACAATCGAACGAAATCTCAGAACATCTTTTACTTCAAACTTTCTTGGCTTTTTAATGATTGGGATCCGGGATGAAAAATAGCGTAAGCAGATCCATCCAGCCGTTCTGGAGTGATTAAGTAACAAACATAAATCCATCCATCCAAAGTTTCGCATTTATAATATTAGTAAGAAGTAAGATACTGCTTCATCATCATCAGCCTTTTAACGTTCCTACTGCTGGGACATAGACCTCCTCTCTGTGAAGAGGAAATGGGCCATAATCCACCACGCGGGCCCATTACGGGTTGATGGATGCCACATGTCTTCGATTTTTTTGTTCTAGGATATATCGCCGGTATCCTCACGATGTTTGCCTTCACCGTTTTGAGAGTGTTGGTGAAGAAATAATTTACACAAAGTAATGCGCCTGCATGGGTTCGAACCCACGACCTATGACTCGTAAATCGGGGCCGTTACCACTCGGCCACCACTGCTCTACAAAAATATGTCTCCCGTACAAATTTTAGTCTTCTAGAAAAACCATTTTATTTTGAGGATTGGCTATGAATTTCTTGAAGAAAGTCAATCATATACATGGGCAGAAACAGTATTTAAAATATGATTGCACCTTTGCGTTACATCCTGTATAGATCAATACAATTTGCGTCTATAGATATTTATGTTAGGAATAAAAACCGGCCTTGAAAATTGATCCCGTTTACTTTGCCGAAATAAATCCCGTGGATCGGGCCCAGCCTTAATGGATAGACATTCAGATGGATCGCTGTAAGCTTATCTCGGCGTTTTTATATCGTTTCCCTTTTAGTTTTAGTTATTCTAATTTGTAGTAGATTTTTATGTGGGTGTTGGATTTATTGGCTGACTAACTTTTGACAGCGGCTTCGCTGGTGTGAAAGTCGGCAATTAAAATAAAATAATTTGACCCACGGGAACCGTATACGTTTCTCCGAAATAGCCTATGTGCTAATCCAGACTATAATGTTTCTCTGAGAAATATTTAATTGTGCAGTTTCATAAAGTGCTTGATGATTCACTTACGATACACAATAAAAAATAACTTGAAGAAAATCATTACTATGCCAACGGCACACATCACGGCATGCCAAGAACAAATAAATATGATTTATTTAGGCAATAGACTAGGAACAAATATAATTTTATAAAATAGAAAAGAACCGGCCAAGTGCGAGCCGGACTCGCGCACGAAGGTTTCCGTACCATCATC
The DNA here is from genome assembly GCA_949775005.1 of Orthosia gothica. Taxonomy (NCBI): domain Eukaryota; kingdom Metazoa; phylum Arthropoda; class Insecta; order Lepidoptera; family Noctuidae; genus Orthosia; species Orthosia gothica. The sequence goes on from OX459048.1 coordinate 29,159,761, forward strand.
GCAAAAAATGCCAAAAACGTCACGTTTATTTCAGTTTATAGTATTTGTTATTATAGCGACATTCATCATCTGTGAAAATTTTAATTGTCTAGCTATCACGATTCATGAGATACAGCCTGGTGACAGACAGACATACAATGGAGTCTTAGTAATATGGTCCCGTTTTTACCCTTTGGGTACGGAACCCTAAAAAGCTTTGTGAATTGAAGAGAATCTGCCATTCAACATTAACTTTTCAGCAAAAATTGCTAGACATAAGCCTGTTCAAGCGTCGCTACATTGACAAGTCTGGTGCTTCTCGCATCCTAGCCCTAACCAGACCATAGCTCTGGCAGTCAGGTAGCGCTATTAGAAGTAAAGTTCAAGATAAAGAATATCAGCGTAGACATGCACTGTTCAAGGTTCAGTTGAAAACATTTAAAAGATAGTCAGGTAACTATGAACTAGTTGCCTGCCATATTGCTGAACTGGACCTATTTGGCGCAGCTGTACGGCACACGTTCTCCCAAAATTTATTTATGTACAATTTTTTTTGTTTCTTTGGCCAGATTTTTTGGACCTATGTAGCTCTAGTTTGTGTCAATAAATTTCTTTCCTTTCTTTCCTTTCTTTACTTTCTTTCCTTTCTTTCCTTTCTTTCCTTTCTTTCCTTTCTTTCCTTTCTTTCCTTTCTTTCCTTACTTTCCTTTCTTTCCTTTCTTTCCTTTCTTTCCTCCCTTTCCTTTCTTGCCTTTCCTTTCTTTCTTCCCTTTCCTTTCTTGCCTTTCTTTCCTTTCATTCCTTTCTTTCCGTACTTTTCTTTCCTTCCTTTCTATTATTTTTTTTTTTTCTTTCTTGTCTTTCTATTCTTTATTTTGTTTTGTTTTATATCTGTTTTTATTTCCTATATTTATAACTGCTTCTCTGTCGTTTCGCTCTTGGCAGAGCGGTCGTGATCACGTCGAGGCGTCAACGTCAGTGGTAGATGCGGACACAGCTCTAAGCATGATCTCCTGCCATCTCTCTCTTTTGGCGGTCTGCTTGACGCAGTCAGATATGCGGCCTTCTACTGCGGATTTCACTTGGTCAGTCCAACGCATAGATGACCTGCCGCGACCGCTACCTGCAATCTGGTTCCCTCCACTTTTCCCTTTACGACCAGCCGCTCCATGGAGTCACCATCCCGCCGAGAGACGTGTCTAAAGAATTGCAGTATGCACGACTGTACTATGTTCGACAGACGCTGCGTGATGCCTAGTTCCGAGGCAATCCAAACACGATATTCCGAGCATCTTTCTCCCGCACCACATCTCTAGAGCATTTATCTTCGCCCTTTCCAACTCACGCACTGTCCACGCCTCAGCCGCGTGCATAATATCCAATATGTACTGTTTACATATAAATTTAAATAGTCAATATTTGAGATTTATTGTCCCTCGTTCGGATTTGGCATTAATAGTTTAAAAAATATTTAGTTTAATTTTAAGGTGTTTTTGTTTTTAATGCAAATAAACTCATTTTTCTTTTCTTTATATACATCTGAATATAATATTAATGCTTTTCATGAAGGGGATACAATTAAATATGTATTCTTTTATATATTATGCATATTATATACAACAAAAAGCAAGAACACTAAAACTACAATTTATTTACGAACGTTATCAAAACCACAACTAAGTTAAAATAACCACAAAAACCAACCTAATTTCAATTTAAACTAAATTCGTAATAAATCTAAAACCTGCCTCGACATAACGCTCTTTTTGTTACGGGGAAGTTTCCGAAGACTAGTAATTAATGGTTCCGAGCTGAGTAAAAGTCTGTAAAGTAAGTCCGTATTACTCACGACATTTTTCTCGTGTGATTCCGCTTGAAGGCCTTATAATGATTGCTGTTAGATTCTGCTGCCTCTTCAGATAATTCTCCGATAGATAATAGAGCATACTGTGCCAGGAACACTTCCAGTTACGCCAGACCAAATCTCAAAGAAATGCATCCTTGAGAAAGTACAAATTACCTGAAAAAAATTTTTTAACAATCTACGTATGTTTCGTAGACCTTGCTACGCCCGAGCCTACGTAGTCGTAGAGGATATATAGCAACTAAAGTCGCAAAAGGACCCACAAAACCTTTTCTATTTTCAAAATAGACAGTTCAGTATTTTATTTAAGATATGTGAGAGTATTTGACTATGGTTGAAATTAGTTGTAAGTCTATGTGAAGTCAACAATAAGTCAAATATTTGGTAGAAAGCCTGTGTGGCGTAGCACGTAAATACACGTCATAATAAGACAAATAAAATTTAAAAAATATAACTTAATAGTAAGAACATACCTTGATCTTGGCAATCCATGTCACGAACACCACTCAAAAACAATGCAATTCTGAGAATTCACCGTTACACAAACAATATGTGCTAATGAGTTACTGATAAGGCAAGCGTAACGTAATGATGTGTTCACTTCGGAGGTCGAAAAATAAGAGATAATTAGGTAAAAATGGATGACACATTTAAATTTTTGGGTAGTTTGTTTATCGGTAAATCGTAATTGATGATTAAATTTTTGCATTTATGACCTAAGGCGTTACCGCCGTGCATGGGTGCGAAAGGACTTGATGATGATGCTAATCTTCGATGGCCCAGGTTTTCGACACCAGATTTTTCGTAATGAGACGGATTTTGTGATACAAGTCTGTGGACTCATATCTGTCTGCATGATACTCAAAAATCTTTGCACATATTGCGTAGGTAGTTATCATGATATTGTCTCCATTTGCGCTGTATTTGTGTGGACATTTGATTGAGAGCCTTGATATCGACGCCCGCTGTTTTCATCTTCCGGCGGTCTTCGACTAGCTTGAATGTGCCATCAGTCATCCAATGCTGTCTTTTGTGACTTATAATTGGTGGTGTGGTATTCGAAACAGTTGTAGTAATGAGTGACTTAGCTCTGTCCCATAGTGCATCGTGTGTTTCGTTAGCCAGATCCGCTTCAGACCACGGTGACCAGTTTTGCGCCACAATCGAACGAAATCTCAGAACATCTTTTACTTCAAACTTTCTTGGCTTTTTAATGATTCTGACTGTTGTAAGCTTAAGCTTCAGTTTAGAGATCAAAAGTTGGTGGTCAGATCCACAGTCAGCTCTAGGTAACATATTATGGGCATTTGTCACAGATGATTTTTCCATTGGGCGATACCCAAGTGTACAACCTACGAGGGTGGTGTTGGAAAAGACTATTTAACATCAGCAGGTCATTCTCCGAAGTGAATTGCATAAAGCGGTTCGCCTCTTTCATTACGCTTCCCAATTCCAAATCTCCTCGCGCTTCTACTCAGCTGTTGAGAGTTTTCTCCAATCTTAGTGATTAAATCTCCTAGGATGATAAGTAACTCCCCGTTGTGCACCTTCGCTATTGTAGATTCTAAATCGGCGTAAAACTTCTCGATTGCCTCGTCACTTGCGGTAGAGGTGGGAGCATATACTTGAACTACGTCAGTGGTGTCTCATCCCATACAAAGAAACCGTTCCGACGTACTGTACTGATTAAATTGATTATTTTTTGTTTATTAAATTGATTACATTGATCGCGTTCGGTTCCGTTTGGTTCCATTCTACGGATATAGATGGTGATCTATCTATCGCCGTGGAACGGAACCGAACGCGATCAATTTACATAAAATAATCAGATAGAAAACGCTAGTTACGTCAGCAAGGTTTTTTTGTATGGGATGAGGCATCTATATGCTAGTATTATATTATCTGTGACTACGTTAAGATTCATTGGTGAAGACTTTATCTTAATGCTGGTAATCCGGTCGTTTATCGGCTCGTATCCCATCACGCATTGTTTCATATGAATAGGTATTAAAAAGGCCACACCGTTGGTACTGCTGAAGTCGTTGTCAGACAAAAAAAAATACGTGGTGATCTGTCAATAAATGTCCGCTGCCCTTCCAATGTGTTTCGCTTAGACCACAGATGTTCAAACCAGTTCTGATTACTTCAATGTCTCTTTACCTCTACCATATTAGAAAATTTTCACAGCAAATAACTTAAGTCAATAATTCATGATCCTCTGCAAAATGTCGTTACCATTTCTTTTCCATAATTATCTGTAATTGATATTTATGACTAAGGTTTGAACACAGCGTCCCTAGTTGTAGCTGACCAAAGCACTGAGTTCAATATTCTTATTTAGGCACTTTAGTGTGGAAGGTTTGATGTAAATTGATGGAAATGATCTTATTTACCGATCTAGGGATATAACAAAGGGAATTTACGCATTCTTGTATTGTTCATGGAGAGAAAAATATGGCTAGGAACTAAAGAAATTGAGTAAATATCCTTAATTAATGTCTTTGTATAAGAAAACCATATTTTTAATGGAAATAAAAGGAATAGCTACAGACTAACACAAGTGTATACAAAAAAAATAAGTCTGTTAAAAAAAGTAGATACATACATACTAGAAGTAAAAAGAAAAATTGACAGTGTTTAAGTTTATTAAAGATAAACATAAACGTATTAAGAAAAATATAGGTTTAAAACAGGAAGGTTTCTTTACGTATAGTAAGAAAAAAACTTTTTTTACTAATATATTATCGCAAATCTACCGCCAAGAATCAGTTCTGTAGAAGCTAACACATGTATATACCACAGAACAGAAAAAACGCCTTCTTACGGAAAAAATATTTAAAAAAAAACTTCTTCTTGTTCGAAGATAAAAAAGTTCATCAAATTGGAGAAATTCCCTCAACAAACCATGTAACTGAATTAAAAAAGCTAATACAGAACGCTTAATTAATGTGCGGATACACCAAGTACTTAAAATTAATATTTGACAAACAAAAAGGCAACTTCTTAATAATCTGTGTATTTTGTCTTTAGCTGTTTTTACTTAGGTAATTAATAAATCCATTGTTTATTGTCAAAAGAGGTCAAAAGGCTAACTTTAGAAAAAATTAAATGAATGAGTAGACGCGATTTCGCACATAAAAAGATAAAAAGACAATAGCCTTCAAAATCCACAAAGTGTAATATTTACTTCCGACAAGTGAAAAATAAAACAGATTAACATAGCACCTCCTTTTATCTGAAGTCAGTTAAAAAGTGTTTTATGTGTTAGTCTGAATTCTGTGATCTACCTATATGCCAAAATTTCATCAAAGTAAGTTTAATCAAGCTAAACATAGTACGAGTGTAGCCATCATTTATATATCACAGATGATTTCAAACATAATAATATTTATCGAATGATTGTATTTTGTTTGAAAGTAAAACGGAATGTCGATAAATAAGTCAACGACAGTGGTACATCCCTAGAGGAGAACGAATTGTAATCACCTCATTACTCAATTCTATGTTACTAAAATTGTGGTTTATTTTCAAACAAGCTACGATTTATATATTTCCTACCTTTAAACCAATCACATCACAGGTTTTTTAGTATCACGAAATAAAATTAGTCTTTAAATGTGTGAATTTGGGTACGCTGGTTCCAATACTAATGAAGCGCTAAGCGACTTCTACTGTCTTTCTCTGTTCTGTGTATGTAAACTACACTACAATATACATACAGGTGGACATGTTTAGTTCACTTATTAACAAGTAGGTACCGAATTGTATCAAGAATCTTTCTAAGCAATCATGCTTAATATATGTCAGGAAATAATTTAAACCTGTTCGAGATTAAACATTGAGCAATTTACCACACGAGACTTAACATAGTTTCGTCGGGGAATCTGCGTAAAACACGGTGCAATCGATTATAAAGTTTTAATTGGACCCTGACGGAACAATAACGTCACGGTTCGCTACACTTTAAACAGAAAAAGTGACGTCTTACCTTTGTCAGTTTTTATTTATATGATTATTTATTTGGAGAACTTTTTTGAACTTTTCAGTACATGACGCGAGAGCAACGGTCGTCTAGTGGTTTCAGCCCCGACTTACGTTGTATGTCGTGGGATGGTGGCGCATTACTTTGTGTAATTGATTTCACCACCACTGCTCTCAATACGATGAAGAAAACCATCGTGAGGAAACTGGCGTGTCCTAGAAAAAAAAAACAATCATCTGATATCTATTAAACCACACTGAGCACACGTGGTGAATTATAGTCCATTCTCTCTCTCAGAGAGGAGGTCTGTGTCTCACTAGTGGTAAATTACCTATTAAGGCCGATTATGCAATGTTTTACAACCCCTACGAACGATACCATAAAATAAGCAGCAGCATTTCGTGAAAACAGCACATTTTACAACAAACCAGAAAATTATCCTCAAATACAATTTTAGAAAACAAATACAGCTGTTATTTATTAGCTATTATGTTGAATTTATTCACAGCGGGAGCTGGTAATGTTGCAACTAGCACGATTTAAATCTACGCTGTTCGTGAATTCGGTAAGCGGAAACTATAATTCATTTCCATTAACTATTGGTTTAACTACAATTTTAATTCTCTGGGAAATATATTTTCAACATTTTCAAGTAAAGTTTTTGGCATCCTACTTATATTAAATGCAATGTTTAGATGATTGTTACACACGTACGCCAGAACGGCTGAACAGATCTGCATGACATTTGGTATATAGGCTTTATATCCCAATATAATTGGTATAATTATCCACTAGGATAATAAAATACATGCCAAGTGGGCGAAACCACGGGCAGATCTATTCAAATTTTCTGATTTATAACATAAGTAAGATGGTAAGATAGGTCCTATTTAATATTTGGCTCTAATATAAGTATCATTCTTTGAGCAAAGGCAAATATCAAAATGCCAAAAAGTAAGGGATTTATTACGTACCATTTTGATAGCGCTTCGCAATCCCATACATTTTTGACATTCACCAATCCCTATCGCGTCACTTTTGTCAACAGAATATCTCTTGTCAAGAGGCCAGACACTATCAAACGAAAACTGCCTTAATTTCAATCACAAAATGTTTTGAGCAATATCTGAACTTAGTTTTAGTTACAAATGTCCAAAATTTCAGTTGCCCCGAGCGTGAAAGTGATTCTATTGAACATGCCAAACTGAGCTAGTCAAGCGGTTACTCATTGGCCTGCCAGATTCAGTGGCCTTTGTATTACTATTATGCCTGATTAAGGGGGTAATAGAGTAACCAGCGTGTTTGGTGTGGGTAGTGATTATTTGATTTTGGTAGTGTGAATGATAACGTGTTTTTTGGGCTTTATAGTGGTATTCTCGTTTTGTAATTTCATGGTAAGGTATTCCTAATTTGTCTGTCAAATACACCATTAAAGTGCAACTTAACAAAACTAATATGCAACATAAACGGCTAATAAACTGCGCAGTTAAAGTCGACAGTTAAATGTAAGTGCAATGGAAGTAACAACTTTAGTTTTCGTCTTTAATAGTTATCCTTGGGACTTTTTCGCTTAAATATAAAATTGTTGGATCTTAGACTGTTGTGAAGAGTACCTTGGTTTTTTAGTCCGTAAATACAAATTTAATTTGTTTGATATGTCAAAATAAATGTTTTTTACAATGCATAAATTAGTGTTTGCACGGTATTTATACCGAGAGGGTTTTTCTGCCTGTCTGTTTGTGCCGGCTAATCTCCGAAACGGCTCGGCAGCAGTGCACGGTTAGCGCAGTGGTCGAGCGATTGACTGCTGCGCTGCGTGTCGCGGGTTCGATTCCCGCTCGGAACAAATATTTGTATGACCTACAGATATTTGTTCCGGCTCTGGGTGTTTGTGTATGTGAGTTTATATGTTAGTAAACGCACCCACGATACAGGAAGAAATTCCTAGTGTTGGGCAACGTTTAAAACAAAAAACAAAAAAAACAAACTACTAGTTAGCTAATTTTTTAAGGAGTAACCTTAATTTCAGAACAAGATATAGGGCTCCGCGCAACCCCTCCCTGTTTTTTTACAAGTTTGAGTTGTACGGAATCATTAAGAGATGTCTTCAGAACGGAGGGTTTCCTTACTGGTATTTATTTACTGGAATTATATTTATTTGATAGGAATAATATGCAATATTTTAATTTAAAATCAAATTCAAAAAGAAACATTCGGAAACAATATAAATATGACGTTAATTTACCGTCTATTAGCAATATGATGTATTATTGTACCTATGTTACTGCTATTAGTGTGTACAATAAGTTACCGCCAGCAATTAAGCAATTAAATGGAAATATGTTTATAAATAAATGGAAAAAGATGTTAATTGATAATGTATTTTATAATCTGCATGAGTTTTTTGATAAAAAAATATATTTGGAAGTACCTAATTTCTAAATACTTGCATTATCCGACTTGGGTAGACTGTTGAAACTAAAAATGTAATGTTCTTAATAAGAACTTAATGTACACAGTTATACAATAAATATATTTATCTTTTGACGGCGACGAAGTTGCGAGCAATAGCCAGTTGTATTTTAAGCCTGTATTATATAGGGACTCTTAACAAACTTTTGCCCCTTCAGAGCCAGGCGATAGATATAGCTTTTTATTACCCTGTATCTTTGCCCATAGCCAAAGTTGAAGATAGCATGATGTCTCTTCTCAAAACATTATTTAACTTTCTACCCAGACATCAATTATATCGTTTGTAAACTTGTCACATGTGTGTTTATTGGGAAGTTAAATTAATTGGCCCTCAACTTTATTTGTCTTTGAAGTTTAACAAATACCAATATGTCTATTTCTCATGTGTCTGGATAAACTTCTAATGTTATATGTGAAAATTATTAGTAATCGACATGACTTAAAGGTAAATAGCAAATAAGTAGTGCGGCTACACGGCCGTGGAGTGGCCAAGGAGTGTGTACTAGAAGAACTCTTTCCACTAGTTTTATTCAAAAACTTCTTTCATTAGTTATCATTATCATTTCAGCCGAAAGACGTCCACTGCTGGACATAGGCCTCCCCCAGGCGTCGCCACATTGACCAATCCCGTGCGTCTCGCATCCAGCGGATTTCTGCAACTTTAACCATGTCATCGGTCCACTTAGTGGGAGGCCTTCCAAAACATCGTCTTCCGTTTCGCGGTCACCATTCCAAAACTTTTCAGCCCTATCGGCCATCCGTTCTGCGAGCAATGTGCCCTGCCCACTACCACATAAGTTTCGCAATTCTTCGGGTTTTCATTACTGTTCACAAAAAATTCAAACACAATTTTCCACTAGAACAGTTTGTAAACCCAGCATTAGGATACGCTGATTTGTTTACAAACATAACATATTATAGCAATTATAATATGTTGCAACTATAATATTTTAAAGCTGAGGAAGATAAGCAAATTAAGTATATTGACTTGGTTCACGAGTTTCTCGAAAAGTGTGATGTGGACTCAGTGAGATCATTATATCGATAGTGTCAGCTAACAGACAATAGCCACGACCCGCAACCAACCAAACCAACCTTAGGATGCCTCCGTTAGTCAGTTGACTTGATTCAGAAAGCGGAACACGGCTCCTATTGTTAGAAGGTTCCTCTCAATGAAGCACTGACCGGACCCCGTTCCCGACACTAGTGGGCTACTATTTTTTATATTTATATAAGCTACCTATTATCTGAATAGGTCACAAACTTTTGTGAATACACGGAATAATAATACCACGCCGTTACTGTCCCACTGTAGGGCAAACGCCTTTTATATTACTTCCACTACTATTATTATTTTTTTTTACTAACGGTTGGTTAGTAGCAGGAATCGGGACCAAGTACATTAATCTTTAAGCAATAGAAACCATTGGTTAACTTGGCTTCTAAAACTACAAAAATATAAAAGGAAAATTCCACAGGAATTCTTGAAAAATGATTTGTGTGGTTGAACAAAATTTATGATCTTTAAACCAAGACTGTAACTTGCGAACGTGCCTTCAAATATTCACCAATATACAGTAGTATATCGATATCCTTTACTTTGGCACTCTGCCCGTTTTATAAATGCTCATACTACTACATTACTTTGTTAAAATTCAGTAGGAGAACGTTTGAAATTAGGGCACAAAATATTGGTCTGGTCTCAGTCTGATGTAATTATAGGATCATAGACGCTGGACGCTGTAACAGTTTTACAATGGATGTCATGTTACCTCGCATCTAGGTTTTGGTGGACAGATAGTCTATCGCTGTATGTAAAATACTGGTATTCATCTGCATCCGACAAATAGAGATGCAGATGATCTGTTCTTTTGGAAGCCGTTCCCAGTAAAATTGGGATAAGGCTTAGGCACTTGTCCTACCGCCGACGATCAGCGAGTAGCGAGTAAAGCTAGAAACTAAATACAAGTTGGCGAGCAGCAAGAAGCGTGTGTTTAGTGCTGATAGTTTTGTCGCTCAGCTATTAGCAAATGTTTTTGTGCGACGGGCGATTACTCGCACCACTCGCTCGGAGCGGCTGCACTGTAGGTAGAAATAACCGCTGGTTGGTCTCTCGGTGTGAGTTCTGACTGCCAAGAGAGCAAGCGTGCATCACTGAGCGCGTATTGCTGAGCGGGTATAACTTTGATAGTGGTGAGAGAGTAATCGCCGGCAGTGTGAACAGCCAGCGATCAGCTAATATTATATGTGTCTCTTTTATTTCACGAGGAGAGTAGAGTAGACGAGGAGAGTAGTGACAGGTTTACAAACGTAAGTACCCAGTGCAATGAGGAATTGAGGAGTGCTTTGGAGTGTGCTATTCGGGAGTATCACCACATGCCACCCGAACTTAGGCCTCGTTTAACTCGTTTGTCCAAGCATAACAAAAATAGGGCGCTGGTGGCTGTTCTGGATTCGCAGTTGTCAAACTACTTTGATGACTGCGAAGACCTCACTTATACACATTCGATCATGAACTGCGCGGCTTTAGCGACATGTCGTATAGCCCACGTCAAATTTGCAGATGTCAAAGCTACACGACCGAAACCAGCCGTACTGGCTTGGCAGTACAGGATCGAGCGTCATGCATGTAAAGCGAGGGGAGATTGTGGAACCATAGGAATTCAACTCGCAGATTCCATAAACCTGAGATCCCTCTCTCCAAACGAAACCTATAAGTATTTGGGTATATCGGAAGCATTAGGTATCAGCACTACTGACATGAAGAGAGAGAGGCATGAGATTGTATATCCCGCGGAAGTGTGGAGGCTGAGGCTTTTTAAATTCCAAACACCTCCACGCGAGATATGCAATCTCAGGGAATATTTTCTACACACCGACGTGGGTATATATGCATCGAGATGTAGTAGCAGTGGACATGAGACTCACCCTGCTCTCCTTGGCGTATGAGAACTGGCGCAAGCCTGTAGTGCTTGACACTAACGACCGCAGGGAAGTATGGCAGATTAAGAAACTTCACGGACGCTTTTTCCGGGCCCTACATGTGTCCGATGTAGACAAAGCAGCGTCCGTAGCCTAGCTGCGTTTCGGTGAACACTTTGGCGAAACCGAAGGTTTTGTCTGTGCAACTATGGACGAAGTTATCATGACATGAGCTATTGCATAGCTTCTATCGCGAGCCTTGAGCGCGGGGCCGAATCCAGAAATTCCGTAACGAAAAAACCTCACGCTCTCTACTCCGACGGGCAAGGAGGTGTGGCTTGAAGGCCGTGCATCGTCTAACGTCGTTTCAGTTCGACAGTCTTCGACACGGCGTTGTGTGCGATTATACGTATTGTACGACTCTACGAAACTCGCACGAATCGAGACGAGCTGCTCCGAAATCGGACGAATACATAAGCAGCTGTTTATGAGAAAGTATATAGGTGTATAGGTATTTATGTACAACAGTGAATAAATACTTGTAAAATTTGTGTATAAAGTGTTTTGAATATGAATGAACAAAGTGCATTTATTATTAATGAAGAATTAATATCAAAGAAAAAGCAATACTGCATGAATAAAATAAATAAATAAATAAAAAAATATAATTGCATAAGTTGATACAAAATGCTATGCAATAGCATTACCGCGGCAGTCCCCGAGTGCCACACGTCTTTTTTTTTAATGCTTTTAAGAAATATTTAAAATGTAATATAATAAGAAAAAGATAAATAAACGACAAAACAATCATTTATTTCGGCAAAAATTAAGAAATACATAGTTTCATGTTACATTACTATTATATTATGACATGTTTCTGCTCAATCTAGTGAATATTGGCCCCGATGCTAGAAAAATAATGTGTTACAGGGGCCAACCATTCGTCCGTTATGGTTATTTAATAAACTTTGCAAGAAAAAACGTGTAACAATAGTAATAATATGTGGGTAAAGCATAACCCTCCCTTTTGCTTCGCCGTAGTCGGGTACTGCTAGACACAGGCGGAGGCCATGCCCAAGCGTCACCACACTGATCGAATGTACAATGTAGGAAGGAAATTCTTGGAAATTCTCAAAAACTCAATTAATATTTTTTCCTTGCGTGCCTTTCCCAATTATTTTAGTTTTAATACCAAAACGGCATGAATTCTTAACGATCTCATTAATATTTGAATACTCAAAACTTTCGGTAATAAAATATAATTGCTATTATAATAGTTGTTTCATTACTTGTAGCGAAAGTAGTTAAATGTTTTAATTACTTTGGGTCCCTTGGAGCAGTTAAAAGTAACTTTTGTGTTATTTTAATCTTGCATTATTGGCACAGAGGCATAATTCTATAAAAATAGCTTTTAGAAGTACCTAGAAGAGTTTTATTTCTTGTTCAATTAATCTGTCTACCTTTTTGCCAACTATTGTGGTATCGGTTGCCAGTGTTACCGGATTCAGCTGAGTACCAGATTTTACACGGAGCGACTGTCTATATAACGTCAGCCCCCATTAATTGGTAAACACGATACCTTTTGTCAAGACAGGGGTTTGATTTAATAGCTTCTGACACCTGTCACAACTGTCAAAGATCTTAAAATGATAGCCAGGACCAACAAATGGCTTAATCTACTTTCCGAGATACGGAGGAATAACGGTAAGTTAAGATGGTCACTCATCCTATGGACCAACCTCATCAACAATTACTTAATTATGAAGATCGACCCGTGCGGCTGTTATAACGTACTCATGAGATTATCCTTTCTTTATTGTTAGTAAGTTTATTTCTTGTTATTTGAACTTAATGAACGGATAAATAAAACCAAGTAACTAAAACATACTGAATTGGAGTGAATAATATCGTTATAATTGACAGGGATGAGTGGAAGCAAAATACGTGTAGTAATATGGGCATAGCAAAAAGTGCAGAATTTTTTAATGAACCTAATAACTTCGAGCGTAATATGTCACCTAGAAAGATGTCGATTAGAAAGATTTGTTCGTATTAGACATACGTGTTGCTAGGCAATTTGCTGCGTCAAATCTTCATACCAGTTAAATCATCAGGAAGTGGTATCGGGCTATTCGGAGAAAAGTTTTTGTACCTAATTGGCGATCAAAATTGCTGCTTTCTTAGCCTAAAATTAATAAACAATTTAGGATGTTGTTTTTTTTTGTAAGGCCATCAACGGTTCTTAAATTAATGAATGATTAATGAGTATGAGTGAGTCAAATTCCAGCCACATGAGATTAAAGTAAAAGCACAATTTTTGAACAAGATTGCTTTAATTTAAAACACTCCAGTTAAGTAACGATTTCATCTAAAATCTTACATGATTTACGTCTCATTTTTGTTAAAATCTCTTTATCGTCTTTTGAGAAACACTAGGGATTCAGCATGTAATCTCTCTTTGGAGAGACGTGGTTGACTAACAAAGTAAAGGAAACCTTCTACTCATTCCCAAGGGACCTAGCTGTCTATAATGTTGTGGCGAGAAGGCAAAGCACTTTTTTATTTGGCGTTGAAAATATTGGAATATAATAGACTAGTTTATGGCAGCGGCAACGCTCGCATAATTCTATTAAGTCCGTCAGTGAGATTATTATCAATATTGGACACGTATTTTTTGCTTACTAAATTAATAAAAATTGATAAGGATAAAGCGCATCAAACTTCAAGAGTGGGGGCTTGTGACGTCGCTTCACAAAGCGATAAAGTATACTAACAGCGTGACGTCGACGACACGACATTTCAACGCATTATAACGTCGTCATTTATGTTTCCTTTGGACATGTTTTTTTTTCTGACGGACATAAAACAAATTTTCAGTTAACATCCCTATTATTTGCCAACTTTATAACCTGGTGCTACAAATAAGGCACTATGACTGCCTTTTTCTTTAAATGTTCAAAGAAAGTTAACAAACCCTGGACGGTTCGAGCTAATAAATTATTTTTCACAAAAAGACTACCCAACCCGGCTTTTTCACTACCTGATTGCACAATTTTCACTGAAAAAATTATATAAACTGCCAAGGTAAAATTTTATTAAGCCTGAAAACTGTTCGCCACAAAGGATATAAACCCGGTGAAGGTAGTAATGAAATACGTTGTGTACCCAAAAGAAGAATATGAAAGGTGAATAATACATTACGTTTTGATTAAAACTAAAACGTATACCTTCTCTTGTTCAGGAGTATTTGTTTAGGTTAAGTCAAATATTTTTTAGGTTCGACATTATGAAACAGTGTTTTCATATATCACTATCAATTTTAATATAATTTTTAGAAGTCTTGACCGATTTAAAAGTGTTCTTTAATCAGGTTGTAGATCAGGAGCCAAGCTAAGTTAGTTTAGTTAAGCTTGTGTATACGATGTATTTTTACATACTCACATGGCTTGATTTCCTTTTTTTTTATCTGTATTTAACTTGATTATTGTTTAAGAATAGAAATGAATGGTTTAAAATGTGGATGGGTGGAAAGGGAAGGGACGGGCAAAAAAAAGATGGATGTGGACTGTGTGAGGAGTGTTAAGAAAATAAAAGGGAGTCAGTTATAGAGTGACGGAGGGTATGGAAGAAGAAAACGTGTTGCGCCGATACCAAGTAACGTGGGACAAGAGCAGGAAGGTGGATGGTTTAAAATGTCTGTAAAAAGGCGTTGTTTTCATAAATTGTTTGCCTATTCGTATATAATGGCCAAATAAGTTCAAGAGCTCATTATTTGACCATTTGTGGCAATAGTTTGCGGTCTGCTGTTGATGGTTGTGTTGCACACAAGTATTACAAACAATTACCTCAGCCACGAGAGTTGAACTTAATTTAAATTAACTAAGCACCAATATAAGTCCAAGGTCTGCAAGCAGTCAAATGATGGTGGGGGAAGGCTTCTTTTCAAAATATCTAAAAGAATTTAGCGTTGCGTGTTTCATCATCAGCCTTTCAACGTTCCCACTGCTGGGAGACAGGTCTCCTCTTTGTGAGAGTGGGAATGGACCATAATCCACCACGTGGATGTCACAAGCCTTCGAATTATTAGTTCTAGGACATGCCGGTTTCCTTACGATGTTTTGCCTTCACAGTTTTTATAACAGTGGTGACGAAATAATTTACACAAGTAATGGGCCTGCCTGGATTCGAATCCACAACACATAAACAGGGCCGTTACCACTGGGCCGCCACTGCTCCGCGTGTTTATTGTTGCTTAAAGTTTATAAATACTTCTGGCTTCTATTGATTAAAAAGAAACACCACAAGCCAGTGAAAACAATTTTAATCATAATGCAATACACAGCTAAGCATTATACGAATTAGTAATGAAAATAATACCAGTCTGTTACCATCCCAAACCTCTTCTCATACAGTAAAGGCACGAGCCTTATTCACCACGCTCGCTCAATGCGGGTTTTCAGTTTAGGACTTATATTAAGTAGCTATAAGTACAGTTTGGCTCCAGGCGGCTCCAGGCGGCTCCAGGCTTGGTTTCTCGTTCCTCACTATATTTTCCTAAACTTTTGTCAGCGACGTCCATAATAAATTTAGAAAATAAATAAGAATTGAAAAAGCCACTTTAGTTCTTACCTGGATTAGGATCCTCGATCTCAGAGCGAGGTCCTAGCTATTGGGCCACCATGAAAAATCTATAGAAATACAAACGAAAAAAAACACCACAAACCAGTGAAAACCATGTTAATCATAATTCCACACACAGCTAAGCATTCTACGAATTAGAAATGAAAATACGCGAGCATATTATGTCAAAACGTGCCCGCTACGGTAAGTGAATTTAATTTGTTCAGGCGTTTATTCCGACAGGTGAATTTATGTATTTACATAATTCATAACAGTAAATAGGCCTTCATTTTGTAAATATGGGCTTCTCTGTTGTAACAGCTACGTCGAACGATCTCATTGATTATGAATATTTAATTTTATAAGCATCGTTACTTTGTGGCGAGTTGTAAATCTGAATTATATACTGTTTGTTTGTTGAATTCGAGATAATGGACTGATTCAAAATAATGAATATTATTAATGCAAAATTGATTCTGTCCCATCCACGAACCTACCTCGGCGTTGCTTAACCTAAGGTTCATGACATTCTGTCGTCGCAATAGGTGCTAGAAAAATCAAATAATGTATGGGAATGCCAATCTATCAATGGAAATACAAAAGCGCTATCAAGATGTCACTTGATCAATCGCTTCGACAAATCAATCAAACAATCCTCCCATTTTCGGATTTCGATCATCGCCATCATTGCAATTGAATGACACTGTCGAAAGCCTCTTGAAGAGCAAAACGTGCCGCTGTTATTAGTTAGCCACAAGCATCTCAAAAATTACATACAGGTTAATAATCGCAAAATACAAAAAAGTGCCCTGTATTTCTGGTGTGTTTTGTCCCCTCCCAACTTATTCACCGTTCCCGCTCAAAGCAGTACACCGTACATCCTCACAGCCCACCACACTCCAGGGTGTGTTACGTTTACCAAAAGTTTGACAGCGCGCAAAAAGAACTGCTGCATAGGGACTAGAAAAACGCTTTGTTTTCGAACCATGCAGACTTTGTAACTGCGGTAAAAGTTTTTTGGTAATCGGTTTGTTGTACAAAGTATCTAGTTAAGGCAATTAATAACACGAAGGTTTGCTTGAAAGATTTTTTTAGCCAACTGAACAACCCAGAGGGGCTTTCCAACGCTGCGTCTCCCGATACGCGGTTACCATTTCAGAACTTTGACATCATGACTTCAAACACTTTCAATAGGCCTTAATTTGCTCACGGCAATTTTTATCTTCTTAGTTGAGTCTCATTCAGGTTTTTCCTGAGTTAGTAACAAAGTTATCCAACCATCTTTATCAGTTACCAATGTACCAAGTAATGATCCAAGAACATTTCCGCTCCCCTCCCTTTCTTTAGCAATCTTTGATTATTATATTATTAATCCGTCCATTAGATACTCGACCACGAATGTTTTCCAAAAGTAACAGCCGGCCATCTTAAGTTTATTTATTATTTAAATGATTCAGAACATTTTCATGAACTTGAGTGAAGTTTTCAGCGACAAAGAATCATTTAAGCCTCTGCTGAGTGTTTTCATTAAGGGGGTGTCGTCAAGAATTAAATAAGACCCCACTAGCTAGGATTTTAACAGGACCTACATCTTTAAGAGTATTTTCGTATTTTAATTTAGTTTCCTAGTTACATTTCATATTTTTCAAAATATTTGGAATGCCGACTTTCTAACTTCCATAAACATACCGAACCAGGTATTTACAGTTAAACAAATTATCAGTCGCCATTTACACAATGATATTACAAAATTGAAGAAGTAGAAACAGGTAATAATCATTTATTTATTTGGTAAAACACAAAAGAAACGAACAGATTCGTTCACATATTTTTTTTGCATGGAGTCTGAAAAAAAATATATTTCATGAGATTTGACGCTTATAGTAAAATCATTTTACAATTTTATGCTACTAAATACCAATACCAGCTGAATCCGGTTAGACTGGAAGCCGACCCCAACATAGTTAGGAAAAGGCTAGGCAGATGATGATGATGCTACTAAATACCAAAATAAAAAACAACTATTTGGTTAAAAACTCATTTTAACCATTTAAACCTGATTTATTCCCTCGTTTATGTGTGTTGTTTAAGTACTCGAATAATATATTTTAATTCAGCATGCAAAAACTCCTCTACTGTTTCCATTGTAACTGTATCCTTACCATAAAGAGTTACTCTCCCTTCCATCATAAATCGTTTGCCAGCCAACTATTACGACTTCCGTCACCTGGTCCTAAGGCACGCTCACGGCATTTCAGCCACCGGCACCGGAACCCTACGTCCCGTGCGCATACATCATCTTTACCACCGGCGGCGGTACATTAGTGGCCTTCATACCTTAGAGAGGGCTCTTAAGGTGATAACAAGTGCCAGCAACCTTGCGCGAGTATAACAAACATGGTTCATACCCGCGTTACAAATACTAGTCGAATAAAAACTTTTCAACAAAAAAATAAATAACTTCTAAAGCAAAACACTACAAAGCGAAAAATTACTTTGGTCGGTGTTTTTGTACTCTATTCTTTTTCGTTTTTCGTCACCAACTTCGGAAAACATGATTATTTTTCGCTAATGAAAACCAACCATGTTTCTCATCACTTGGCGCAGGAAATTGAGGACACCCGACCCAAATAATGGGACCAGGGAAAGAAGATAATTATGTTTTGTATAATAAACGTTAACAAACAGTTAAAAGGAAGTTATGGAAAGGAAGGTAGGAAGTTTATTTATATATATTTTTTTTCTTAATACGATTACTAGTTGTTCAGACGTTATATCTATCTATAAATGTAAAAGACACAATTGCCACAACTTACCAGGAGACCAGAATCCTGAAGTAAAAAAACCGGATCTGGAATCATATGTCTTAAACTACCAGAAAAACAGAAACTTAAAGTTCTAGAAAATTACAAAATCTATAATAACCAGAGCAAAACCAGAGCCGGCAGCTAGTTCAATATAAAATAATTTAAACGCCGTATGTCTGTCCCTTAAGAGCCATTTATTTACTTGCCTAAAACCGTTGACAATGCCATCGCATATTCATGACGGTATCTATTGTAGCCTTTATGAATAAGGACGGAATTTATACCAAAATAGACAAGTTATTGAGTAGGATGGTGCGTAATGAAGCAGGGGGAGTTTTCGAAGAGGTAATGAAATCTGAAGTTATTGGTAATAATTTGTATTTCAGTGTTTCTGTCTTTCCATTCTTGCTTAATTAAAGAATCCAGAAGCATCTAAATAAAGTTCTTGAGAATACTTTAGGGTACAAATTTGAATACAGTAATAAATACTGTCGCATTTAAATCTCATTCCAAATTCGACTTTTTGTACATTAACTGTCAATCAGATAAAATGGCTGAACATTTTTAGTACCTACATTGGCTTTAAATTCTTAAATATTTGGTAAGCAAGCAGTGTGATCACAAATCATCTTGTTGTTTCTAGAAACAGCAACTCAAGAACGCAGGCTGATGATTATATAAGTTTAAAATAATAATATTCTTTTGTTATGCAAACATCGTCTACAAACCGAACAGTCAAGTTAAAACTCACAGGAAAGCCCCACAAAGAGGAACAAAAGATTTGACCTTTGCCCGCAGAATTTCAGCATAAAGTTACTTTTAGCTTCCACAAAATTTACGGTTTCCTTATAGCAACCTTCCTGATGTCTCTACGTGATTCGATTTATATGACATATATATTTTTATGAATGATAGGCTCTCGTTTGTCCACTATCTCACCTCATCGTAAGAGATGATGTTGTCGACGGTGAAGCACCCTTGCCTAAAAGTAAACTACTCACTGTTAACTTTGATTTGACCCCCAAGTATTAGCTTTCAGGAAACAGAGTCCGGCAGGTAATGCCACTCCTTAGCTGTATGCACAATTAAAGTATTCCCAAAAAATTTAGTGACCGTGTGATATCACACCGATAAGTGATATTTAGAAAGTAAAATTGCAAGTACGTGCAGATGGACGCAATGCGATAGAATTTGACCGATTCAAAAGGAAAAAAAAAATGTCAATTTCTTTTTTGTTTCGTTTAATCTTTTCTCCCTCATGTCTCATGTGCGGGAAACAAATAAATATTTTTTCTATCTGTCTTTTCTTTAAATTTAAATAACGTCGCATCATCACGAAGGTCCCTTTCAGTCGAGTTTTTACCAAACAAATCAAATACGCTTTCCACCACCCGCTAATTATGTTTACTGCAAAGCCAAAAAGGTAGTCTGAAGACTGAGAATAAACTCATTAATTTATGAACGAACTGATTACTTGGGGAAATATAAATATAAGCTTTACCTACGTCCGGGTTATAAGTCATTAATTTCGGAGTGGATTGGAATATGTTCTGCTTTGCAATGTTTAATCAAAATAATATCAGCCTGTCACTGTCCGAATCTTCTCATACAGAGAAAGAACGAGCCCACGAGCATTAATGTGTGATTAATGCTCGTTGGTTAGATACTTGCTCAATGTGGGTTGGCAAATTTAAACTTATTGTCTATAAGTCCATGTTTAGTTACTATGTTTTTCATAATGGAAGTAGTATTCTTCAGAGTTGATCATCATCATCATCATTATCATCATCATTTCAGCTGTAAGACGTCCACTGCTGGACATAGGCGTTTTTTTTTTTTTTTATCTATTGGCTCGCGTTTGACCACTATCTCGCCTGATGGTAAGTTGACGTTGAAGCCCGCTTGCCTAGAAGTAACCAATTCACTCTTGACTTAAAGACCCCAAGGTTGTAGCTATCAGGAAACAAAGACTCCGGTAGGGAATTCCACTCCTTAGCTGTGCGTACAATGAAAGTATTCGCAAAACGCTTTGTACGTATGGGTGGGATGTCCAACATGTACCGGTGGCGCATTGCCGTACGCCTTGTTGTCCGGCATGGTGATGAAAAGGGCTAGGTGGAATCAAATTGTGCAGTTCCATCGAATCACACTTCATTCACACTCCCCGAAATGTAACCGATAAAAAACCGACAGACTGGCCACTTGGCGTCGATGTTCAAGGCTCTGGAGCTTTGAGGCGACCAGTGCATCGTTACCGATAAGCCTCTTGGCCCGTTTGTCAATCGACTCAAGTGCATCAAGTTGATATTTGGCAGATCCGTCCCAGAGGTGAGAGCAGTTGTCCATGCATGACCAAACTTGCGCTTTATACAATTCGAGCAGCTGTTCAGGCGTGAAGTACCGTTTCACCTTTGCAAGGATCCCCAACTTTTTTGCAGCCAACTGAGCCTTTGCCTCAATGAAAGGACCAAAATTGAGGGTCGATGTTAACGTAACACCAAGAAGGTCGAGATGGTCCGTTATCGGCACGGTTACACCACGGAAAGATGGAGCTGGGTGGAATAGGCTCTTTTTTGCGGAAAAAAAAGACACGCCTGGGACTTAGCAGCATTGAAACTGACTAGATTGGCATCGCCCGAGCAACGTGCAATGTGGGCACATTGCCCACTGCCACTTTAGTTAAGAGTTGATATCTTGTCTAAATTAATATTAGAATGAGGTATGTCTGTTTATATGTTGACCTGATAAAATTACCAAATAATTTTTATGGGTTGGTTTTATATATCCGGTAGACTGGAAGCCGACACCAATATAGTTGGGAAAAGGGCTAGGCAGATTGATTGATTGATTCGTAGAAAGCTATAACGTACATCACTTAGGCCCTCATGCACGAAAATCTTAAATCAGAGTTAGCTGCCAACACGATGTTAAATTGACAATATTGTATGACCAACCGTCAATTTAATGTCATGTTAGTACACTGAGTTAAGTTTTTCACACAAGTGAGCCTTAGTAAGCTTTCTACGGTGATTTTTTCCGTGAAATATACACAGCTTTTATGAAATTGATCACGGAAGTAAAGGTGCGGAAAAAGGTTATTTTCTTTTTTTTTTTTCCTTAATAGAAGGCCTTAGAGCATTATCTTTAAAATCTCAAAATTCATTAAAAAGTAATTAACCCAGAATCACTTCAAAGATTCCGATACACTTTTACGACATGATTTTTTCTGATGCCCCATATTTCCCCAAAAACAAATATCTACAGGGTGTATCAGAAAGGGACGATCATATCTTTAACTAGTCTCTTCCAGCGGCTTCGCCCGCTTGAAAAGTGTTTTCATATTCCAAAAGTACATTACACCGGGATGAAAAATAGCGTAAGCAGATCCATACAGCCGTTCTGGCGTGATTGAGTAACAAACATAAATCCATCCATCCAAAGTTTCGCATTTATAATATTAGTAAGAAGTAAGATACTGCTTCGTCATCATCAGCCTTTTAACGTTCCTACTGCTGGGACACAGACCTCTCTGTGAAGAGAAAATGGGTCATAATCCACCACGCAGGCCCAGTACGGGTTGATGGATGCCACATGTCTTCGAATTTTTAGTTCTAGGATATGCCGGTATCCTCACGATGTTTGCCTTCACCGTTTTGAGAGTGTTGGTGACGAAATAATTTACACAAAGTAATGCGCCTGCATGGGTTCGAACCCACGACCTATGACTCGTAAATCGGGGCCGTTACCACTCGGCCACCACTGTCTGCTCTACAAAAATATGTCTCCCGTACAAATTTTAGTCTTCTAGAAAAAACATTTTATTTTGAGGATTGGCTATGAATTTCTTGAAGAAAGTCGTTTATATACATGGGCAGAAACAGTATTTAAAATATGATTGCACCTTTGCGTTACATCCTGTATAGATCAATACAATTTTCGTCTATAGATATTTATATTCGGAATAAAAACCGGCCTTGAAAATTGATCCCGTTTACTTTGCCGAAATAAATCCCGTGGATCGGGCCCAGCCTTAATGGACAGACATTCAGATGGATCGCTGTAGGCTTATCTCGGAGTTTTTGTATCGTTTCCCTTTTAGTTTTAGTTATTCTAATTTGTAGTAGATTTTTATGTGAGTGTTGGATTTATTGGCTAACTAGCTTCTGACAGCGGCTTCGCTCGTGTGAAAGTTGGAAATAGAAAAAAAATAAAAAAAATTGACCCACGGGAACCGTACGTTTTTTCGGAATAAAAAGTAGCCTATGTGCTATTCCAGCCTATAAACTTTATTTGGGGCAAGTTTTATTCAAATCCATTCAGCGGTTTTGGCATGATTGAGTCACAAACATCCATTCAAACTTTCGCAGTTAGAATATTAGTAAGATAATAATAAATATAGTATGGGTTTGATCTTGTTGTGCAGTTCCTTAAAGTAAACAAAAAAAAATAGTTAAAGAAAATCTTTACTGTGCCAACGGCACGCTAATAATAAATAAATAACATTTATACCGGCAATGGAGAAGCAAATAAAATTTAAAAAAAATGTTTAACGCTCTGTGATATATATAATGAAATAATTGAAGAGAACCCGCCACTCAACATTATCATTTCAGCCAAAGATACTGGACGTAACGGTCTCCCACGCGTCGCTACATCGACAACTTCTGTGCTTCTCGCATTCTGGCCATCAACAGATCGTCGCTCTGGCGGTAAGGTAGCGAGCTGCCATTAGAAGTAGAGTTCAAGATAAAGAATATCAGCGTAGACTTGCACTGTGCAAGGTTCAGATGAAAACCAGCGTCAGTATTTCGTTTCTTTCTTTACCTCTACCATATTAGATAATTTTCACAGCAAATAACTTAAGTCAATAATTAATGATCCTCTGCAAAATGTCGTTACCATTTCTTTTCCATAATTATCTGTAATTGATATTTATGACTAAGGTTTGAACACAGCCTCCCCAGTCGTAGCTGTTCAAAACACTGACTTCAATATTCTTATTTAGGCACTTTAGTGTGGAAGGTTTTATGTAAATTTATGGTAATGATCTTATTTACCAATCTAGGGATATAACAAAGGGAATTCACGCATTCTTGTATTGTTCATGGAGATAAAAATATGGCTAGGAACTAAAGAAATTGAGTAAATATCCTTATTTAATGTCTTTGTATAAGAAAACCATATTTTTAATGGAAATAAAAGGAATAGCTACAGACTAACACAAGTGTATATAAAAAAATAAGTCTGTTAAAAAAAGTAGATACATACAAACTAGAAGTAAAAATAAAAATTTACATTGTTTAAGTTTATTAAAGATAAACATAAACGTATTAAGAAAAATATAGGTTTAAAACAGGAAGGTTTCTTTACGTATAGTAAGGAAAAAACTTTTTTTACTAATATATTATCGCAAATCAACCGCCAAGAATCAGTTCTGTAGAAGCTAACACATGTACCAGGCCCCTCAGAAAGTATTGCGAAAAAAAGTTTTTATATATGGGAGACTGGCCAGTTATAATGTTTTTCGAAAATATGATTATTTATAAGTAAAAATAAGTAAGTTCCAATTTCAAAATTTCCCTCCACATTTTTTGCGAGTTAATTCAAAGTATTGTGTCTCACTGAAATATGGATCTGCGCCGGGAACATTTTAGAGCTATGATTTTATACGATTTCAAGTGTCGCCTGAAACCGGATGAATCGTACGATAGACTTCAAATGGCATTCATGGATGAAGGCCCTTCCAAGGCAACCGTGTATCGTTGGTATAACGAATTCAAGCGCGGTCGACCAACTTTGGGGGATGACGAAAGAAGCGGTCGCCCTTTGACGGCTGTTACCGAAGAAAACGTGCTAGCAGTGAAAAATTTAATCCAAGACAATAGGCGAATTACATATCAGGAGATTCAACACATATTGAAGATTGGATCGGGAAGCGTTCACGAGATTCTACACAGCCATCTTCGCGTGAGGAGGATAGTATCACGCTGGGTGCCGCACAACCTCACCGATGCTCAGAAGCAGGCCCGGGTGGAATGGTGCCGTGATATGCTTAACAAATTTGAAGCAGGCTCGTCTCGGCGTGTTTACGACATCGTTACAGGTGATGAGTCCTGGATTTATCAATACGACCCAGAAACCAAGCGCCAGTCGACTGTTTGGGTGTTTCAAAATGAGCCAACGCCTACCAAAGTGAAGCGATCTAGAAGCGGGGGTAAGATTTTGATCGCTAGCTTTTTTAATTTGACTGGCCACTTGGTATCAATTCCCTTACGGGATCAAAGAAGCATTAATGCCGAATGGTATACTACCAAATGTTTGCCAGAAGTTTTCTCTGTTATAAGCAACAAGCGACCAGACACAGGGCTCCGCGGGCTACTGCTCCACCACGACAATGCACCTGCGCACACCGCACTCAAAACGAGGGACTTCCTGGACAGCACGCCAGTCAAACTCCTGGGTCACCCTCCTTACAGCCCTGATCTAGCACCGTGTGACTTCTTTTTATTCCCAAAAATAAAAAATCAGCTCAAAGGGATACAATTTTCGTCGCCGGAAGATGCGCTGGCTGCGTTCGAGCAGGCTGTAAACGAGGTGTCTGCGGCGGACTGGAAAAAGTGTTTTGAAAACTGGTTTAGGCGCATGAATCTTTGTATAGAGGCTGGTGGAAAGTACTTTGAAAAGATTTAATAAAAATATATGTACGTATAGAACAATTTTTTTTAGTTTCGCAAAACTTTCTGAGTGTCCCACGTATGTAACCACAGAACAGAAAAAACGCCTTCAAAAGGAAAAAAAATAAATCTTCTTCTTGTTCGAAGATAAAAAAGTTCATCAAATTATAGAAATTCCCTCAACAAACCATGTAACTGAATTAAAAAAGCTAATACAGAACGCTTAATTAATGTGCGGATATACCCAGTACTTAAAATTAATATTTGACAAACAAAAAGGCAACTTCTTAATAATCTGTGTATTTTGTCTTCAGCTGTTTTTACTTAGGTAATTAATAAATCCACTGTTTATTGTCAAAAGAGGTCAAACGTCTAAGTTTAAAAAAAATAAAATGAATGAGTAGACGCGATTTCGCACAGGAGTATCATGATAAAAAGACAATAGCCTTCAAAATCCGGGTCCGTGGCTTACGCCCCCAGTGGTCGATGCACCTGTGGCCGACGCCCCCGATTCGATTAATTTATTTCAAAGCAGTTTTTGTCATCAATTGTACTGTCAGGCACAAAAATGTTGTACAAAAATAATAAATGTATAAGTTTAAGTATAATATTAAATCATAATTATATTTATAACAAATAAATATTGGTTGAATTTTTTGAAAATGAAAGCCTTAGTTATTTTTCATTATTTATTTAAAATAGAAGAAAATAATAAGATATCTAGGAATAGGTCTAACGGAATCTCATGGCAAATGTGGAAATAAAAAATTGTTGTGTGCAATACTGGGGAAATTGGATTAAACGATCTTGATACTGTGTAATTTTTTTATGTCTTTAGTAATAATGAACATGAGGTACCTATATTATAGTAGTCACAGCGGATCTTTGTGTCTTTGAACTTGGTCCTGCCAACCATTGCGTAAGAAACAGTTTGTCATCGAGTATACTGCATAGAGTAAGCGAGATAAGACGATGTGACATACATAAGCGAATGAAAGAGACAGTTATACAATGCTATCTTCACCTTCAACATTGACACAAAAATAGCTACTGCGCGGGGTCTTGCAACCAATTCAGAGACACAAAGATCCACTGTGAGTATTATAGGTATATATAACTCACATGTATGAATAATGTTGTTATACATCGGGTTCTTAACATAGGAAAAATAAATCAATTGAATATTCAAAACCAATCTCTTTATGTATAAAGTCTGTAAAAAAAAAAATATGTATCATGTTACTTATAGTCATTCATCATCATCAGTCTATAATATATATACTTTTTTATGTAAGTTATATGGCCTGGTTGCTAGGACCTTTTAGCCACGTCTTTGGAACGAGTTTTGGATCTTATATTTATTCTTTAGTATGCATTAGAATGCGGATGTAACAGATTCTCATGTTTTTTGGAGTATTTGGCAGTAAATTGTATCGAGCCAGTCTTCCCAGTAAGCTTTGCAGAGGCAGTCAAACTACAATAAAATACTCCGCTCCACTATCCCGAGATCGCCTCTCTCAATGATTTTACAAATTGTCCAGTTGCGTAGACAGTTGGGACACAAAACTACACCAATAATATATCACAATATCCACTAGGAATCAATTTGCAAATAATATTAACAGCCACTGCACTTCACTCGACCAAATCCCGCTAAAAACTCCCGTCTGTATACACGTCCCGCTGCAGGGCGCAGATTATTACTTAATATTTTTCTTACGTCAAAGATTCTCAATCTCCGTTAAAATCAATATCTTGTCGAAGTATCGTAGTAACAGTTACATTGTTGCCATTTCCTTCCGGCCATGATTCGATGTGCCCTGTGTATTAACCATATAATAGTAATGGAAATAAATAAAAATTAAGTAAGAAAAATATAAAATAAACTGAAAGTATCAAAACAAGACAGTCCAACTTACCGGTCCACTCTACGACACACATTAAAATCAAAGATTGAGTTTGATTTACGCCTTCATCTTCCCTTATTTTATGATACACATTGAAAACAATATGTCTCGCTTGAGATCAAAGTGGGTTTTTCGACATTTTCACAAAAATAACAAATTTTCAAGATAATTTCAAAAAAATTCAGCATCGGTTGACACATCAAGTACTTTGATTTGAAAGGTGACAATTGACATTGCCATATGAAAATCACAATTTAAAAAAAATAAAAAATGCCATGAGATTCTGGTAGACCTATAAAAATCCACAAAGTGTAATATTTAGTTCCGACAAGTGAAAAATAAAACAGATTAACATAGCACCTCCTTTTATCTGAAGTCAGTTAAAAAGTGTTTTATGTGTCAGTCTGAATTCTGTGATCTACCTATATGCCAAAATTTCATCAAAGTACGTTTAGTCAAGCTAAACATAGTACGAGTGTAGCCAGCATTTATATATCACAGATGATTTCAAACATAATAATATTTATCGAATCTAGCTGTTGATTGTATTTTTAACCGACTTACAAAAAAGGAGGAGGTTCTATGTTCGACTTCTTATGTTTTTTTTTTTTTTTTTTTATTTATGTTCACCGATATCGCCGCCAATTGTGGACCGATTTTGAAAATTCTTTTTTTGTTTGAATGCTCATGTTCCGAAATTGGTCCCGTTTTAATTTGTTAAAGATCTGATGAAGAACTTCGGAGATATACAACAGAACTCTTCAATAAATAACGGCAAATCATTCGGGATTGCTTCAATCGCATGTCTGTTTATTGTTTATACCATTTTATAACATAACATCACGCCAGTATACTGAAAGTGGTACGCAGAACTCTTATTTCACCGGTTATGTTCAAGTTTCATGTTTTTCGGGTAATCTGTTCTGGCGTAATAGGTACTTACTTAACAACTTGCCTATTAGGTAGGTAAAACTAAAAAGGGAAAAATAAAAACATTTTTGCAAAAAAATACTACCGACTTCCAAATAAAAAACTACAAAGTGAAAAATAACTTTACTTTTGGAAGTCGGTGTCCATATCGCAAATAATAGGTATCTACGAAAGAGACCGACTTCCAAAAATAAAGTTATTTTTCAGTTTGTAGTTTTTTATTTGGAAGTCGGTAGTATTTTTTTGCAAAAATGTTTTTTGTTTGAAAGTAAAACGGAATGTTTATAAATAAGTCAACGACAGTGGTACATCCCTAGAGGAGAACGAATTGTAATCACCTCATTACGCAAATATAAATCTTAAATATAACGAAATACAGCTTTAAATTGAATGCATGTATTATAGTGACATTTAGCGGCGGGTAGCGTAACTTGCTCAATAAACAATTCCGTGTGCGCTTTGAACAGAAAAAGTAATAAATACCTAAAAAAAGTAGGCAATAAACAACTCTATGTTACTAAAATTGTGGTTTATTTTCAAACAAGCTACGATTTATATATTTCCTACCTTTAAACTACGAAATAAAATGAATCTTTAAATGTGTGAATTTGGGTACGCTGGTTCCAATACTAATGAAGCGCTAAGCGACTTCTACTGTCTTTCTCTGTTCTGTGTATGTAAACTACACTACAATATACATACAGGTGGACATGTTTAATTCACTTATTAACAAGTACCGAATTGTATCAAGAATCTTTCTAAGCAATCACGCTTAATATATGACAGGAAATAATTTAAACCTGTTCGAGATAAACATTGAGCGATTTACCACACGAGACTTAAGAGGCGAGTCCTTAAGAAACACCTAAAAAGGCACTTACAGTTTTCATTATTTCTAAAGATTCACCGCGCTGAATTACACAAAAAAAAATATGAAGAACCTTAACAGATGTGCCAACAGTTTCACCGCGAGATATTTGTAAAACCATACTAAATTTCTAAAAAAAAAATTGTTGAAATCTCTCAAAAACATCTAAATCGACCTATTCTATTTGCACTATTGTCATAATTCTAGAAGATTTTTTATAAATCTCTTTAGATATATCGTGACACGAAAGTATGAATATGACGTTCACCGTTTTATTTATCTAATAAGTCACACCAAATGATAGTAATCCACCTTTCAACATTGTTATTTTTTCTACACAAATTGTTTTCTATTCCCCATACATTTTAGTATGGAGAGTTACGCTCCAGTAATTTGTTTTATAATCGACCACGCGCGCGAAAAATTTTCAGTGCCGTCTTAGACTCCAAGGTGAGAGCACGTCCGTTTTTTTTCCGAGCCGAGTTCGCAAAACGTCTACGCACACATACACAATAGGCATAAGGGTGGGTCGCGAGTGTCGTGACATGACTGTAGCACTATTCAAGCAATAAGATAAAATGGACCAAATCATGTTTTTAATAATCATGTGTCTTGTAAGCCATACTATTGCAAGCAACTGAATTCAACAAATATAAATGGTGATTGGCACAGATAAAAAAAATTGCCGGTAATGAAAGCTTACACCTTTTTTATTGCCGTAATGAAACTTGTCTCAAGATTAATCAACAATGCTAAAAGCTTAATTTATAAAGTCAATAGTAATATAGCAGAGGTTTTTAAAATTGTTGTTGCAAAGTTCGTAGGAGGAAAACTAATTAATTTCTCAACTAGACAATCTTACGCAGCTCGTTGTGCAACGTGCGTTGTGGCATTTAACATTAAGCAGCCACAAACCTACTTGTACAATAAAATCATACACAAAATACCTAGCATATTTATAAGCCATCATGAGTTGAAAAAACCGGCCAAGTGCGAGTCGGACTCGCGCACGAAGGGTACTTGGTAAATTGCGGTTTACGATTTATGACGTATTAAAAAAAAACTACTTACTAGATCTCGTTCAAACCAATTTTCAGTGGAAGTTTACTTGGTAATTAATGTACATCATATGTTTTTTTTTAGTTTTATCATTCTGTTATTTTAGAAGTTACAGGGGGGGGACACATTTTACCACTTTGGAAGTGTCTCTCGCGCAAACTATTCAGTTTAGAAAAAAATATAATTTGAAGACCTATCCATAGATACCCCACACGTATGGGTTTGATGAAAAAAAAACAAATTTTGTTTCAGTTTCAAGTATGGGCACCCCCAAAATTTATTGTTTTTTTTTCTATTTTTGTGTGAAAATCTTAATGCGGTTCGCAGAATACATCTACTTATCAAGTTTCAACAGCATAGTTCTTATAGTTTCGGGAAAAAGTGGCTGTGAGATACGGACGGACAGACAGACAGACATGACGAATATATAAAGGTTCCGTTTTTTGTTTGCCATTTGGCCACGGAACCCTAAAAAAGGTTCTAGATCTAAGCAATAAAATAAATAAATTAGAGAACATCATTCAATCAAGCATTATTTTTTGTACTTATCATAATAATAATTTAAATGTTGTATTACATAAATAGTAATTATTTTTTCTAACAATCAAACTACACAACCGATTACACTGTGACCCCACCCTTTATTCACGACTATAATACTATGGGCACGCGTGCCGTGCGGAGCGGTGAATCAATAGCTAATACATTGCGCGTTTTTGAGACAAGCTTACAAATCCTTCAGAAGCGAACGCGCATTGAAGCTATATCATGCCCGTCGCGCCGCATAATTTTTCACTTGTTCTTGGGTGCGTGTACACTACAATGTGTGATGCAAATGTGTTAGTGAAAATGTCGATGTGTGGGTTCTAAAATAAGTTCTCACGCTCGCAAACCTGCCTCTTAACATAGTTTCGTCGGGAAATCTGCGTAAAACACGGTGCAATCGATTATAAAGTTTTAATTGGACCCTGACGGAACAATAATAAATAATAACGGGCAACTCGCATTAAATATAAAATTTTACTGAAAATCAGGCTTACTTCGTGTACGTAATGAAATGTAATGTTATCATTGTGTGTTTTTTTTTTCCTTCTATTGTTGGCTTCATAAGTCAACAACATTTGTTACTATATAGTTATTTCCATAATTACACATCTACCGCGTGAATTGTTGACCAAAGTAGCTAATCTAACTTAAAATACGCAGAATATGTTTTAACGAGCTAGACAAAATTGATAACCAATAGTCCACACTAGACTGAACTAGCGAAAAGCTTTGTTGCCCTTCATAGGTAACATTAATCACATTAAACACCCTATATTTTCACGTAGACAGGGACGCAGAAAAGCTGTTGCCTAATAAATTATTATTCCTATTTTATTTGTGTACCACTCGATACACTGCAGATTTTATATTATATTTAAAATAAATAAAAATTATGAAAAACTAAAAACACGCTTTTATAGAAAGTAGACAATAATTTTCAATAAATTTAAAGTAAGAATAGTGTGATTAACAAAAAAGAATAATTTTGTTGTAAAAAACCGTGGGGGCTTTTTAAGATATTTTCAAAATGATCTTTACCAATAGATGTCAATAAA
Organism: Orthosia gothica; assembly: GCA_949775005.1. Taxonomy (NCBI): domain Eukaryota; kingdom Metazoa; phylum Arthropoda; class Insecta; order Lepidoptera; family Noctuidae; genus Orthosia; species Orthosia gothica. The sequence continues at coordinate 29,191,446 of OX459048.1, forward strand.
ATATTAAAACAATAGACATCAAGTAAAAAAAATATATTTTTGTTTAAAAAAGCGTTGGTTTTACAATATTTTTTTTATGTTAATCACTCTACTTATTCTTAGTATAAATTTATTGAAAAAATATTTTCTAATAGTATCTAGTATTCAGTTTGTTGCTATTGCGTGCTATTTTTTTTTTTACTATTATTTAATTTTACTTTTTAGTTCAATCGCTAATCTTGTAGATCCTGATAATGATAATGGGACAAGCTATTTAAATTATTGCATTGTCATAGGTTCTAGATAAGTGTACAAAGTGAAAATCACGTTCAAAGATTCCTTTACATAGATACATACATACTAAGCTAAAACAAGCGTGTTAATAAGATCAAATCTTAAAATTTCAAACTTCTGACAAGAAAAACACAAACTCCATTCTATCTTTACCCATCTATTATAGCAAGCTATCTAAATTGAGTCATCAATCCGGGCAAAGTTCGCCGATATGGGCACAGTGTTATTTATTCCAGAAATCCCCACCGACAAATCCCCACCAGTGGGGATTATTACTTTTTTTCCAGAAATCCCCACTAGCTAAATAAACTCAGCCTAGTGGGGATTTTTTGAAAAATAAGTAACAATCCCCACCAGGTGTAGTTTCTAAATTATTAATTAAAAGTTATTTAATTATTATAATCAATTTTCATTATGAATTGTTTGCATTGAAACGAAAATAAAACATATTTACAACTGTTAATTAGATTCAAACCAAAGTTATTTAAACATTATAGGATAACGTAAATCGCGATTGTGAATTTATCACATTATTTAAAAAAAAAGTGGCACTGTTATGCTGCCATGCATTAGCTCTAGTTGAGCATCTAAGATAAACTGGTCTTTTTCTTTGCTTCTTTGTGATCGCGGGTTCCGACGGTGACTTTCGATAGCACTTTTTTCATAAAACAAAGCGTCTTCATGCAAAAAATGTATGAGTTTCAGTAAACTTGGTTTTTCTTCGATATAGCTGTATTAAGCTAACTATGCCAGCCTTCCAAAAAGTTTGTGGTTCTGTGCCTCTCACCGTAAACACATAACACTTTTATGAAATCTTCTTTTACCCATAGGCTTAACATATACCGGCGAAAATGGTCACTGTTATGATTGTCTGGGCTTTGGCAGGCAACATAGAACCAGCCTTACATTATTAGATTTTGCGGTAAAAGCGGTAGTACTGCAGCAAGTTCAATTTGCCTCTTCAAAATTTTGGATTTCGTCAGATACAATTCTCGCCCTTTTTTCCAAATGGCTTTTTTATAGTGAAAAAAGTTACCTCTAACAGTTACTTCCGGGAAGACCTCATGATTAATTTTTTTTGCTTAATAATTTAAAAACAACACCTGGTGAGGATTGATACTTATTTTTCCAAAAATCCTCACTAGTCTGAGTTTATTTAGCTAGTGGGGATTTCTGGAAAAAAAAATAACAATCCCCACTGGTGGGGTATTGTCGGTGGGGATTTCTGGAATAAACCATAATTTAGTTAATACGGTACTTATAAGTTCTGCAATAATAAAAATGCAAAAGTACTGGCCCAGTGATAACGGCCGCGACTTACAAGTTGTAGATCGTGGGTTCGAACCCAGACAGGCTTTACTTTTTGTAAATTATTTCATCACCACAGCTCTCAAAACGGTGAAAAAAAACATCGTGAAGAACCAAGCATATCTTAGAGCCAAATAATCGAAGACATGTGACATCCACCAACCCGCACTGGGCCCGCGTGTTGGATTACGGGCTATGAGGACAGAGACGATGCCTGCACGCACAAATGGGAGTCCAAGTACGAAAAAAATGTGTCCATCTATCCTAACCTAATAATAAAACTGGATTTGTAGTTCCATTATCATTAAGCCACACCCAGGCTTCGCCACATCTACCGGTCCTATGCGTCTCAAATGCAACGGATTAAGTATATTAAAAATATTAAATTATAATACTATAAATTTAAATTATATTTAAATCACAATCAACACCAAACCTTAAAATATGAAACTTCGAACAGTTAATAAAATAGTAAAGTACTATTCAACCATCTAACATAGCAAGCTATCTAAACTCGGACATATATCCGTGCAAAGTTCTCTGATACGGGCAAAGTGTTATGATTTCGCTAATACAGTACTTATAAGTTCTGCAGTAATAACAACGGGCTTGCAGTCTATTAAAAAGTTTAAATTGGACGGTACGATGGGAGTAATTAAAAATAATAGTCCCAGTGCGAGTAGTATGGGTTTTATTGATTCTCGTTTGTTTTTTGCTTTTTGAGTTCGGATTCGGGTAAGGGTGAATTAAACTTTATATTGTTGTTAATGGTTTAAATGGTGATATATGATGGGATTTTTTGTGAATTGCCAATCAAATGGTAATCTTTTGGTGTAGATTGATTGTAATTTGTAGCCATTTTTTTTTGGCTCGCGTTTCATCATTATGTCAACTCATGGTAAGTGATGTTGTGGTCGACGGTAAAGCACGCTTGCATAGAAGTAACCTATTCACTCTGACTCTGATTTAAACTCAGACCAACAAAAAAAGATAGACGGAGCGCCGTGAACATCAAAAGTGAAGCCACATTTTTATCTATGTGTGTTTGGAAGGGTTGCCATTTGGTATTTTTTTTTACCTATAAAATGGGTAATAATATTATTATGTGGGTAGGATAATATTGATTGAGTAAGATATTGTTGAGTATGGTTTTGTACCTCAATTGTTTAGATGAATTTCAATTTCGAAACAAAATAATTTTGTTACATATCAAAATTTATTTAAAATAAAAAAACAATTAACAAGTGGCTTTACATAATTATGATTTGGAGATCATCTTTTATGCAAGCCTTGCTTGTGATAGGAGACACTCTTCCGCTTAGCATTTATTTGCAATTGAATGCAAAACAAAATACAAAATATAAATAGATAAGTTTTAAATAATAGAAAAACAAACTATAAGTGAACAAGCGTTATACAGAGAAAAAAATGCGCGTATTTGTGTGATGTGTGGGGGTATAGGTGGCAGTGCGCTAATGTGTGAGGGTTTGTAGTGTGTATGAGTTAAAATTATCATATTTAGTTCTACTTTTGGGTAAATGTTTAGGTGTAAGTTAGCCCTGCCTGTGACAGTGTATTGGGATCGGAAGAAGTGAAATACAGCTTCTTCCTATAACCATGCTCATAGAAATTCTTTTATCTACTATATAAAAATAAGTCGTGTTTTCTTCCCTGACGCTATAACTCCAGAACGCACGAACCGATTTCCACGGTTTTGCATTCGTTGGAAAGGTCTCGGGCTCCGTGAGGTTTATAGGTAGGGTAGGGTAGGGTAGTGTAGGGTAGTGTAAGGTAGTGTAGGGTAGTGTAGGGTAGTGTAGGGTAGTGTAGGATAGGTAGTGTAAGGTAGGGTAGGTAGGGTAGATAAATGTTTGGTCTTTTTATGGCAATACAAAGTTTGCCGGGTCAGCTAGTAGGTTATAAGGTTGCTGAAGCGTAAATCATAACATCGTCAAGTGTATAAGTCATTATGTAAATTGTTTTGAAATAATATTAAATTAATTAGGTAATTATATTTTTAATCAACTTGGTCACAGGGCGAAGTCCACGATTAGTTGTGTAAAGGTCGTTATTTTCAAAATGATCGGAACAAACCACGCTGGTTTTCGATGGCAGCCATTTTGGATCATTCCAACTATTTCTTATAGCTACTATCCATTTTCTTTTAGTTTCATTATTATTTGGGAATCTAAAATATAAAAAAAAACATAAAAAAATAAAACAGGAATATAACTCCAAGTAAGAAATCATATTAATTGTTTAATCGAATGGGGAAATTTTAAATGACATTATGGCAACCCTCACGCTTTATTTCACTGCTTTCGTTCGTTGAGGTTTTTTGTTCCAAATTACGTAAAATTCATAGTATATTTAATAAATAAACGATGTTATTTCAAGTTCTTACATGTGAAAAGAGATTCCGTGAGACTTTTTATGTGTTTTGCTGTTGTTTTTACAAGTTTTTACTACACATGAAGGCATATTTAAATTTTTTAAATATATGTTTACTGAACGACGACTCGTAACCTACTAAGAGCGATGAGCATAGTTTTAGTGTAGGCGTGTGCGTGAGCGTGTATATTTACTCAGAGGAGCATAGTTTTGTGGCTTCACTTAAGATGTTCGCGACGCGCCGTCTATCTTTTTTTGTTGGTCTGAGGATTTTAAATACTCCTAGGTTGTAGGTATTAGGAAACGCCGACCCCGGTAGGGATTTCCATACCTAAGCAGCTGTACGAACTATGCAAACATTCGCAAAAGTCACGTTGGTTTAGGAAAATTATACAAATGTTAATTTGTGACCTATATTTTGTCATGTTAAGTACCTGTTGGACCATGAATCTGCCTGGTTTAATTTATCACAAGTCTTATTTGTCTTCGTCGTATGAAAGTTTTCACAAATATTTACGTCGTTTTTTGCCCGACTGCAAGGAAAGGGTTATGTTTCTCTCGTGTATCTTGTATGTATGCAGGCATATATGTTTGTATGTAAGAAATATTCTTTATTACCTCATATCTTTCAAACCTCTAAACAGATTTATATAATCAAGACATCGTTAGATATGGTGACACGGCTGTTAAAAATGTTTACAAACATTTTCTAACACTAATACATTTACTAACAAATTTTAGCAATTGTTTTATTATGTAAGGAATTGTTTAATGTTTTAAGTGTAACTTACACTGATGGAAAATGTTTACAAACATTTATAACATTTGAAAATATGACATCGGCTCGCAGTTTGGATTAACATACCGAGGAGTCTACACGAAAATGGAAGAAGATATGCTCATTGGATTAGCTTTATTTTTTTGTTAAAATAAAAAAGCACTCTAGCTGAATGCGCCACATAAACGCTAGAGAAAGGTATATTGCTACAGACTATTTCAAGGATTTGGGCAGTGACGGTTGCATAAATGTTTTGAATGAACATATTTTCTATATTTGAATGAATATCCACAAATAGGTAAACAGGACACTAATCTTGGAAAATCGGCACACATCATATCCGCTCGCAGTTAAAACATTTTTAACAGCGGTGTGGGAGCCCCAATAGCTCTTGGCCGCCCAATTGTTCTTAGATATGTGACGATAAAAGAAACAAACATAGTGGATATTGTAGGGGGTCCCAATTTTGTTTTCTTCCAAACCCATCGAGTGGGCATCAAAATTAAGGAATATTCTTTTAAATATATCACTTATATATTTAAAAGTATTTCGGAGGATACATATGGTTTTGGTCAGCCAGCTTATGAATATGAATCCTCCGACTGCACGTTTTTCTTCTTGTTTACATATCTTTAGTTCGTTTCTTAAACTGTCGAGTTTTTTTTTTTTTTACTTTTTTTCCGAAGATAATTATTAATACATTTAAACGTGCTTCTTATTCTTCACAGATATTTAATAATAAAACTCTTTTACTTCATAAATATACATAATAGATAATAAATTCATAACACTAGATACGTTTTTGAGTTAAGCCACCTGGCGGGTATAGGCCTCTTCCATCTGTTTCCAGGTTTTTCTTGTCTTCGCTTTCTTTGTTAAGTCTTCTCCAGCATTTTTTTTTAAATTTCGTCTATCCATCGTTTTTTTATGGCTTCTCTTCCCATTTGGCGCTAACCAATTAGTGGAAGGTGGAAAGAATTGGTCATACACATCGATCTATACGGGGTGTAAGACATTTCAGTTAAAACCATCTGATAAATAAATTAATGTCCATGCAATTTCAAGCGATTCACACTCGCATTGCCATAAAGACTGAATCCTTCACTCTAACGACGTCTGTTCACAAGTTTTATGGCCAATTATTAAAATATGTCGCTCGTTATTTGTTAGAAACACATTAGGGTTGCTCCATCATTGAAATAGACTGTGGATCATTGTTTTTAACTGCGGCGAAACCAAAAGCGGTGTTGCACAGACTACAATAAAAAAATCCCCAAAAAAAATGCAATAAAAAGTTTAATAACTAAAACCAGACAGCAAAAAACCGCGCTCTGAAAAATATGGAACAACAAAGAATTTTATAGGATAGCCGTGGTCGGCACCATTTTTTGTGGTTGGTTTTAATTTTTAAACTTATTTTTTTTAGAAACAGTGAGGCTCTTAAAAAATACTTTTATAGTTTTTTTATATCACTGTGTCATTAATTTTATTTCTGGCAGAGTTTTGGGTTGGCATCTAAACAATTGCCGTGCCATTGACAAGATTAAGAAGAAGAATTGCTGGTAAAACAATACCTTTCTATTTATACTACCGACAGTGACTGCTAGCCGTGAACTTTTATGGAATGATGAAGATTCGGATTCAATTTAAACAAAGTCATCACACAATATAATAGAATATACTTTATTTTAACAAATTATTAACACATCCCTAAAGGGTATACTGGTTGTAAGACTTTCTGGATTCTGACTTACGACTGTCAAAGATCTGGTTATCTAAGAAAATAATAATACCAGCCTGTTACTGTCGACTGAAGAACAAAGGCCTCTTCTCATACAGAAAAGGTCCGAGCATTAATCATCAGAGGCCCTAGACAGGTGACATTATATCATTGAAAGCGTGGCGATAGCGATTGCCAAAAAGGCAAACTTGTATGGGATTGACAAGCGCTATGGAAAAATCACGTCAACAATTCCTTACATTTTGACATTTCGACTATCAGCTTCGTAGATATCGATTGTCAATTGTGTAAAGCCGCAGACTTGCTAATGTGGGTTGGTTATTTCAGATTTAATTCAACTACAAGTTCAGGTTTCCTCTAGAAGTTTTCCTTCGCCATTACCACCAACTTAAAAAATACTTTTTTATATGTATTACATTATTCACTCTTGAATTAAAGTACCCGAGGTTGAAGCTATCGCGAAATACAGACTCCAGCAAGGAATTCCACTCCTTAGCTGTACGCATAATTAAAGTATTCCCAAAACGTTAGCACGTATAAATGGGGTGTCCACCATGTAAATTTAATTAAGAATTGTAAAATTGTTACTGGAACTTGCCCGGATTTTAACACAATACCTCGAGAATAGGAGGAGAGGTCTTAGCTACTGGGATACCACTTTTTATTAAATTATCTAAGCATGCATAGTAATAAAAAATCCCCTGCCTGATTATAATACCAATAAAAAATTCGAAAGTAACATCCTATCTGATTCATATCGGACAACCCTTATCACATTATGCATGACATAGTGTTATGAGTTTAACTTCGGAGATGTAACAATTATTGTGTTAATTTCGTTTGAGTAATGGCCCCAAGATTGTGTGTTAGATCATGTGATTTAGCATTCAAAAGGAAAAGTGGGTGTGTTGGTTATAAATGGAGTCGAGATGTATGTCTTTTCGAAGATGAGGTGTAATTTGTTTGCTAAAGAGGTTCGATTAGGTTTACCGAATTTAAAAAGATAACAGATTTAAATTGTAGCATTTTAAATGGATATGACGAGTAATATCTTGTGTCGAAATGAGAAAAAAGATAGTTCACTAAAGAAGTAAGTGTTGAAAGTGGCTATTAGTTTCGAGTTTTTTTTTCTAATAGGTATTTTGTTGAACTATTTCTGAAGAGACAGTCATCCAAAGGGCAATAGAGAGGGCTATGCTCGGAGTTTCCTAGCGTGATCGAATTCGAAATGTAGAGATCTGCAAGAGAACCAGTGTTACCGACATAGCTCGAAGAACTTCCAAACTTAAGTGGCAGTGGGCAGAGCATATTGCTCGCAGAACGGATGGCCGATGGGGCAGAAAAGTTCTGGAGTGGCAACCGCAAACCGGTATAAGTTGCGATGGAAGGCCTCCCACTAGGTGGACCGATGACCTGGTGAAGGTTGCGGGAATCCACTGGATACGAGACACGACCGGTCAATGTGGCGACGCATGAGGGAGACGTTTTGGGAATACTTTTATTATGCGTAAAGTTGTGGAGTGGCATTCCCTGCCGGTTTCTGTATTTCCTGATAGCTACAACCTGTCATTATTCAAGTCAAGAGAGAGTTTCTTCTAAGCAAGCGATCTTCATCGACAGCCACATCATCGCTTACCATCAGGTGAGCTAGTGGTCAAGTGCGAGCCTCCATCAATAATAAAAAAATGCCTAACGCTTCCTGGATCTTCCTCTGGATCTTCTCTGATAAGGGGTACTATTGTGAACATCTACCGTTCAACAAAAGGCCATGAAAGAATTCAACGCTACCCAATTTAAAACAAAACATCCTAACCAATGATCCGTAAAACTAGAAAACAGGACCATTTAGGTTTTTTTGGAACAATACCAGAATACAGCCTGAAAACACTAGGTTTAAAAAAAGTCAGATATTTTTTCCTGTGTTTGGACACAAACTACGCGATGAATCCGTTTCAATGGGCCGTGACTTCAGTAGCTATCCTGAAATGTAGAGTATACAGTATTTGCTTTGACTGTGGTTCCCTGCAGCGTAGTGGCAGAATTTTGGAAACTATACGTGTACAACGTTATTTAGGTTGTTAGACAAGCAGTCACGTGTGATAGTAATTACTTTAATAATTTATGTAAGAACAATATTTAGCTTAATTCTAGAATTCATAAAGCCAAAAGGTGGGTATGAGGTTCTGGTTCTGAGGTATTTAAGGGATACATAAGGGAGAACTATAAAAAAGCTATAGATTTGCGCCCACTTAGTGAAATAAATAGGCTTGCCTCCGTTAGATATAATTAAGATTTAATGAAACATTATTTTTTTATTTAGTAAAATACGTAGCCAGAGTGCTGCGCGGGCTGGTGCATCACCCAGATGTACTGGAAGCGCTGCGGCTGCATGTCCCAGTGTTAGAAATATATAGTGTAGGTAAACCAACCAATTTACAAAGTTGAGTCAAGAAGACTCTTTATATTAATCTATTACTTTTGGTTGGGTTACCCTTTTTAAACTCTATTGTTTTTGTACTGTTCGATGACGTCTGTCCTAGAATAACGATCTCTTGTGAAGCATGTCTTTTTACTACTTATTAAAGTACTATTCTAATTCATAACCTTTTCATTTACTTATCAATAGGTTATGGGCCCAGTGACCAAGTCAGCCCAGTAATGTAAGAAAGTTCAAAAATAAAGTGAAAAGACAAAAGAATACTGTGAGTGAAAAAAAACGGTTGACAGGTGAAAATTGCAACCGGGAAGGTGTAAAAGACAAGGAATTGTTGATCACGAGCAGGAAGGAAGGCAAGAGTAGCGATGGACGGTAACCTCAGCATCACTAAGTTGGAGGGATCCACAAACTGGAATGTTTGGAAATTTCAAGTGAGGGTCGTATTAAGAGGCCATGATTTATTGGATGTGGTCGAAGGAAAAATGGTAAAAACGAAAGAAAATGATAAAACTTGGGAAACGAAAGATGCTAAAGCACAAACGTTGATAGTCACACGTATTAGTGACGAAGCTATGATACACATATTATCATGCAGCACGTCTGCTGAAATGTGGAAAAAGTTGATTGCTGTGTATGAACAGAAGAGTGAAACAAACATACATATCATCCAGCAACGTTTCTTCCAGCTTAAATACGAAGAAGGAATTCAAATGTCGATATTCCTAGCAAAAATAAAAGAAATGCAAAACCAATTACAGCAATTGGGAGAAGAAATATCTGAAAGATTTGTTATAACGAAGGTACTGATGTCATTGCCTGATCGCTATAAACACTTCGTATCAGCTTGGGAGTCGGCCCCTGACGACAAACAAACATATGACAACTTGGTTGCAAGGTTGTTAGTCGAAGAAGAGCGGATGAAGGAACGAGGTGACGAGACACCGGGAGCATCAGCGTTTGTTGTGAAGAAAACAGTGAATAAAAAAAATGTTAAGTGCTATAACTGTAACAAACTTGGACATTATCAATCGGAGTGCAGAAACAAAGTTAAAGACAGTGATAAGGCGAATAAGTTTGGTAAAAAGTGTTTTTACTGTAATAAATCCGGCCATCTCAAAAGTGAGTGTAGATATCGTATAAATAAAGATAGTAATGCATTTTTGATGTTAGAAGCAGCCGATAATTCGGACAAACAGTATATGCATTCAAAATGGGTGGTAGATACTGGTGCCAGCGAGCACATGTGTCGTGATAAACAATTATTTATTTCATATTCGTCTCTTGATAAGAAATCAGTGATTGTAGGCAACGGAACGGCAATTAGTGCATTGGGTTTCGGACAGGTGGCAGCACAAGAATTTGATGGCCATGTTTGGATTGACACGACGTTAGAAAAGGTTTTGTTTGTACCAGAACTCAAAACTAATTTATTGTCTGTAAACCGCGTGACAGAAAAAGGTTATGTCATGAAGACCAATCAAAACAAATGCATTTTTTACAAAAACGAAAGGCTTTGTGCGGTCGCAAATCGAAGTGGAAACATTTATATAATGGAGTTGCGTCTAAAATGTAGTGCTGCAAATACAGCTCAAGTAAAATTGAACCTTAGCGAGTGGCACGAAAAACTCGCACACCAAAATATTCAACATGTAAAAAAGGTGCTTACATACAATAATATTGAGGCAAATGATGACTTTGGTGGTCAATGTAAGGGATGTTTAGAGGGCAAAGCACACCGTTTGCCTTTTAAAACGAGTCAATCGGCGACTTCAAAGACGTGTGAATTAATACATGCCGATGTATGTGGACCAATGGAAGAGAGTTCCATTGGAGGATCAAGACACTTTTTGCTATTAAAGGATGATTTTTCAAACTATAGAAGTGTCTATTTTTTGAAAGGGAAGCACGAAGTAAAGACCTACGTTGAAAAGTATATAAATTTAAGCGAAAATATAACTGGTAATAAGATTATGTACTTCCGAAGTGACAATGGTTCAGAGTTTGTTAACAAGGATATGAAGAGTCTGTTATCCCACCATGGAATTTTACATCAGACTACGGTTACATACACCCCAGAACAGAATGGGAAAGCTGAACGTGAAAATCGGACACTAGTTGAAGCAGCTAGATCCCTATTGCATGCCAAAAGACTTCCGAAGAAATTATGGGCGGAAGCTACAAATACTGCATGCTATGTACTGAATAGAACAGGTTTAAGTTCTGATAAAGTGAAAACTCCATATGAAGCTTGGATGGGCAAACGTTTTGATATACAAGACTTGAAGATTTTTGGTACACCTGTTCATACTCCGCAGGAGAAAAGGGCGAAGTGGGATTCTAAAGGTGAATACGGTATAATGGTTGGAAATGGAGAAGAAACCAAAGGATATAGAATATATTTTGATAAGAATAACATTGTTCAAATAAAGAGAGATGTGCAATTTTTGGAAGAGAAAACATATAAAGATTTGAAAATAAAACAGGAAAGTTGCACTACTGATTGCCAGCCGCAGCTTACTAGTAAAGAAATGGATAATGTAAGTACTAATGAAAATAATAACCTTAATCCATTGCTTGTTATAGATTCAACTGATTTGAATAACTCTGATACAACTACTTCTGATTGTGGCGACGATCCCAATGATGTCACATGGAATCCTGACATGGCTGTGGATCAATCATCAAGTGATTATGATGACACTGAAGAAAATGTTAACATTGTGATTGCCATGACAGCAATGAATGGTCATGAACCAGAGACCATAGCGGAAGCGTTGTCAGAAGCTGATAAAGACCAATGGAGAGAAGCCATTGAAGAAGAGTATAAGTCATTTGAAAAGAATAAAGCTTGGACTTTAACACTACTGCCTGCAGGAAAGAAAGCTGTGAAATGTAAGTGGATTTTTAAGAAGAAACTTGGACTAGATGGTCAGTTACTTCGTTACAAAGCACGTCTTGTTGCCAGAGGATTTACCCAGGAGTATGGCATTGACTACAAAGAAACCTACTCACCTGTGGTACGATACTCCACTATACGTACATTAATCGCCCTGGCAGTCAATTTAGACTTGAACATTGACCATATGGATGTTAAGACGGCTTTCTTAAATGGAGAACTACAGGAGACTGTGTACATGGAACAGCCTGATGGCTATAAAATAGATGGTAAAGAAGACCATGTATTTAAATTGAATAAAGCAATATATGGACTTAAACAGGCATCCAAGGCCTGGTATGATAAGATTGATAATGCTTTGAAAGACCTCCAGTTCAGAAAAACACTCAGTGAGCCTTGTGTTTACATAAAATCAGAAAACAGCGGCAACATCACTATATTAGCCCTGTATGTCGATGATATTCTTATTTTTAGCAAGGATATATCAGAGAAGAACACGCTGAAGGAGGAACTAATGAAGAGATTTGAAATGAAAGACTTAGGCCGAGCCACACATGTATTAGGAATGAGATTAAGACAAGAACAAAATAAAATTTCTCTTGATCAGAAAAATTACATACAAAAGGTATTGGAGAAATTTAATATGGTTGATTGTAAGCCTGTAAATACACCCTTGGAATGTGGCATGAAACTTGAAAGAGGAGATCAAACTGATGCTGACTCCAAATATAGAAGTCTTGTTGGATGTATTATGTACATAGCCGTATGTACTAGGCCTGACATTGCACATGCAGCAAGCTTATTGAGCCAATTTAATAATTGTCACTCAAATATTCATTGGAAAGCGGCAAAGAGAGTCTTGCGATATTTAAAGGGAACCATGGATTATAATATAGTATATCAAAAGTCTTCATTAGAAGTGACAGGATATGTAGATGCGGATTTGGCATCTAATCAGCTGGATCGACGTTCTTATACTGGTTATGTATTTACAATCGGTAACTCAGCAGTTTCATGGGAGAGCCGAAAACAAAGAACAGTGGCTCTATCAAGTACAGAGGCGGAATACATGGCACTGTGTGAAGGAGCAAAGGAAGCTAAATTTATTAGAAGCTTTCTTTATGAATGTTTAGGGAAATACCTATCTGTAACCTTGTATAATGATAGTCAGTCAGCGCAGAAAATTTGTAATAGTCAAATTAATCATAGTCGTAGTAAACACATAGATATAAGACATCATTATGTAAGACAGATTGTGAATGACAAAATTGTTACATTAGAATATTTGCCCACTGAACAAATGGCTGCAGATGTCTTGACTAAATGTTTGAGTAAAGATAAGCATTGTAATTGTGTTTCTCATCTTGGTTTGCAAATTTTTTAGTTTAAGGGCAGGTGTTAGAAATATATAGTGTAGGTAAACCAACCAATTTACAAAGTTGAGTCAAGAAGACTCTTTATATTAATCTATTACTTTTGGTTGGGTTACCCTTTTTAAACTCTATTGTTTTTGTACTGTTCGATGACGTCTGTCCTAGAATAACGATCTCTTGTGAAGCATGTCTTTTTACTACTTATTAAAGTACTATTCTAATTCATAACCTTTTCATTTACTTATCAATACCCAGACGGGTATGTGGGTGCGCGCCGCCGCCCCACTTTGTTAGATGTGCCATGGGCTGGGACAAATTTATTAAAGTTTGCCCCTTTGTCAAGAGCCGCGCGTATTATAAATAATATGCCATCGGAAAATAAGTTCCATAGCCTGCCGAAATTTGTGTCAGGAGCACAAAGGTGCATTGAAGGTGGCATACAAATTTGAAATGTTTCTTTTCTATTTTAATTTTTATTGTTAAATTTATATGTATATATATATGACTATAGTGTATATAACATTATTTATTCGGTATAACATCGTCTTGTAATACTGTAAGATGTTGTACTTATATGTGTAAATAAATAAATATAAATAAAAATTATTAACTCGCAAAACGTGAGTACTCATACAAATAATATAAATGTTTGTTTGTTTGTTACTATTCACAAAACGGCTGAACTGATTCAGATGAATTTGTATGGAGATAATTTGACACCCTGAGAAAGACATGTGATAGGTTTTATTCCGGTAGTATTCCCTTGGGGTTATAAAACACTTTTTACACGAGCGAAATCACGGGCGGCTAAGCTAGTGTCTACATAAAACTCTCTCTCCAAACCCTTTGAAGGAAACTTTATTTTATCATTAGGTATTAAGATTTGAAACAATGGTTTGAATAATTAATTTACTGTTCTTTTTTACGACGACATAAATCTTTTGTACTATTCGACCTTGCTCAAAATTAATTCCGCGAAAACCTGTCCGAAAAAAAATTAACAATGTTTTCCGGAGCCGATGTGCCAATTGCCGCCAATTTATTTGTGGTTATATTTTACTCACGGCTTCCCCTTTAGGAACCTTGGCAACTTGAAACAGATGCAATTGACAAGAAGGAAAAGTGTGATTTATCGTTTCTGATTAAGAGTAACGAGGGTTCGGTCTTAATTTCAACAGTGTCTTGGAAGTTTAAAAGCGGCGCCAGTGACAGAAAAGTTGAAAGGAAACCGTTTGCCCTGCTATGGTCATATGATGAACAGGGATGAAACGCATGTTACTAAGAGAGATATGAATATAAATGTGTATGGATGCAGAGAGAGAAGAAGGCCAAATAAAATATTGATAGACTGAGTGAGGATTTTAATGAAAGAAAATGGAGTCAGTGGTAGCGTGGTTGACAGGACGGTATGGAAGAAGAAAACGTGTTGCGCCGATCCCAAGAAACATGGAACAAGGGCAGGAAGATGATGAGTGTGTTGGAATTTTGAAGCGTGCAAACAACCTTGGGGTCTTTAAGTAAAGAGTGAATAGGTTACTTCTAGGCAAGCGTGCTTCACTGTAGGCCACATCATCGCTTACCATCAGGCGAGCTAGTGGTCAAACGCGAGCCTAAAGATAAAAAAATAAGTTAGTAAAACCGTTTGGCAAATAGCTAATTAAATATAGGTGTATAATAAGTAATGCAAGTTGTATATCACCTGATGAAACTTTCGTTTTGTATGCAAATTACATTATAAACATTAACATTGATGAGGATGTTTTAAAATGACAACATGTTTATGCAAATTTAAGGGGAGGCGAGTATGAGGACAATATGAACCGTCGCAAATTCTGGCCTGAAATAATTTTTACTCTAATATGACTACGAAATTGAAATGTCTCTCTATATAAATTGTGCTACCTTTTTATCCAAAAAAAAAATAGTAGTTAAAAAAAAAAACACGATTTAATAAAAAATCAAACTAAAAACACGCTAAACTAAATGTAGATATACAATTAAAATTAAGAATAGTGTAATTAACAAAAAAATACAACATGTACATGTTTGTACAATTTATTTTTTGTTAATCACACTATTCTTATTTTTTTATACTATTTGTTATTTTAACTTTTTAGTTCAATCGGTAATCCTAAAGATTCTTGTAAGGATAACGGGACAAACTATTTCAATTATTCCATTGTCATCGGTCCTTAATAAGTGTGAAAAGTTTCAAATAAATCCGATGTTTTGAAAGGGGTGAAAATCACGTTCAAAGATGCCGTTACATAGCTTGATATATATACATACATACCAGGCAAATAAAAGCGTCATGAAAAAAAAACAGATACAGTTTATTGCGTCGCTATTTCAGTGTCGCATCGCTTTCTATGGGAGTCTTATATCAAAAGTATTCCTCTGATCATGTATCGAATAAAAGGATCTGCCTCAAATATTTGAACGAACCAGCCGCAGCGCAGCAACTGTATTTCACATGATATAACTATCTATCTGACGATACTCTTTTTTTGAGCTTGAATTCATATTTTGTGGCTTCTGTATACTTGTAACGAATATCAAAGATGTACAAATGAAAGCCAACGGCTTAACGTGCTTTCCGAGGCATGGAGCAGTTTCGGTTTGTAATTGATGGTCACTTTTTCAGGGAGCAACCTCGGCAAGCGTTGCTTAACCTTGAAGATCCACCCGTGCGGCTGTAATTATTAAGCCAAAACCTTCTCCATTTCATAGGTTTAAAATGTCAGAATAAAAAGTGGCAAAACATTTAAACGCCTTATCAGAAACTCTCACCTCTCAGAAGCTTTCAATGAGTTCTGAGGTACGCGAGTCTTGATTAAAGAAAAATGAGTCTCATATGTTGCACGGGTTTTGTCAGGTAAAAGTATGTAGAATATCAGGACCATGTTGACAAAAGAATTGATGCGGCCAATATCTGCAATGTTGATCAAAATATTATAGCAGCTTTTTTGTTAACTGTTCTTTAACTTCTTTTTTTTTTCGGTCCCAAAATACTACTCCAAAAACTAATATTGTATTTATAGGTGGAATCTGGGACCACGGTTCAGGTCCCAAAAGCCCCACGATCCGATTTATCTCCTCATATAATTAAATATCAATAAAATTATACTCGAGCGCATCCCACATAAATTCGTCATACTTTAAAATCAAATTAGAAAGTAATTCGATTGTTATTCGCTTTCCTGTCGAGTATTTGAATCTAAATTAATTGAAATTTCGCACCAAGCGCCTGCCGGAAAGAAAAATAAAACTAGAGAATTGTTCGTGATAATGGATAGCTAATTGGATCTGAGAAACTTAACTTTCTTTTCTACACTACAAGTGAAATAAAACAACTGCAATACTGGTACTGGTTCTAAAGAAAATCAAGAAAGAATTTATGCCGCTAAGAAAGGCTTGCCAAGGAATTGAAGTAGTTTATGCACTTAGTGCAATTTTATTCATAATAGCAGAATGATGGAGTGCTTCCAAATGGATCAATGAAGCTAATTTCCACACTGCAAATGAATGAAGTACCGATTTTAGCAATTCTAAGTACCGGAAAACGATGTGCTATCCGTTACTCAATTACTTGAAATTCGGTTTGATAATAATTTTGTTGGCTATTATTATGGTACACTGAATTGACTACAAAAATATTCTCTTGGTACGTTGATCTAAAATGAATTAAAAGAAGGAGAATAATTGAAACGAGACGAACTGAAGATTTACTTGAATAATGTTTAATGGATAAAATTATACTTTTTGTCGGTGAACGTACTACAAAAATCTCTCCGTGAAAATTTAACTGGAGTGAGATTTAAGCGAATTCGATTTTACTTTACCTATAACTTTTCATGGTGAAGTTTTTGCCGAAGAATTACAAAAACTTAAAAATACTAATTCACTGTTAACAAATTTTGAACACATAGATACAGTGACTTTTTAAGTATAAAGGTACTAAATGTAATATCACGTGACAATACGCATCCAATGAGTCCAAACACGATGGTGTTATCTTATCTGGTTGAGGAGTTGCTTTGGCCACCTTCCGGCTCCATCACGAGAACTGCTCCATAGTACCATATTATTTCAATGTTTTCAAAGTTACATAAGTACGCTAAGTTTCAGCTTAATAAGAAGCTATGAAATGCTAGTAAAATAGATTACTTGTTGCTGGACGCACATAAAAAGCAAGGTATGTGAAGCTTGTGATAAAAAAGGATCGTACTGAGAGTCTATTTTCACAAGACCTGACACATCCAAACATTCAATCTCGTTCCATCAAAAAAGAATACACAAAAGGAACGTCTAAACCGTATTCTCAATGCAAAAATCATTTCTCTACCCACATCAGAGACTGGACATGTAGATTACCATACAAAGGAGGTCCAAGTATAGTGCCTTGCGGAAGGGCTCTCAAAAGCCACTTAATCAGAGGGTCTCTTTATATTTTCAATTTCCTTCAACAGAATAACAACATGCTTCTGCCTTTAAAAGGAACCGAGTCTATTATGTTTTCAGTCAACTTTGTGAAGAAATTGTGTCTTTATTAGAATTGTGACGCTTGAAGGTATTGTCTTAAGAAATGAAAAATGGAAGGGTTGTTTTGTCTCCACGACTCAATTCAATTTACAAGAATTGCGAAATGCAGTGGCGGCAAAATGTTTTGCTATGGTATTTAGAGTGAAGAAACTCTTAAGGCTTTTTGTCACTGACGAAAATCATGTTAATTATACTAATTATACCTTTGGTATCTTCTCTGAACTGAATAATAATATTAACTGCCTGTTACCGTCCCACTGGCAAGGCAAATGGATCTTCAATGCATAATATAATTTGAAAGTGATAATAAAACCTATTCATACACTTTCTCCTATATGATTGCAGAGTGCCTTAAAATATACAGAGCTATGTTATATCCAACTGTCTCGTCAACTACCTTAAACTTACATAAAATTCAATAATAGGTAAGGAGAACCGAGTAAATTATAACATTTTCATAACGCTAGATCAAACAAATTCAAAAATACTCGAACGTGAATGTACCCAATAAATAAAGAGAATGTAATAAATCTATCATTGTACATTTATTCCAAGAAAGTTATCGCTTAATCTACTTAATATTCCTTCATAAGTAATTCCGTATTTCCAAGTTGTATAATCTAATCAGGAAAATCAGACGGAAAGTTTTCCGTCGAACTTGGTACAGATACCAATTGACTTGGAACACTTCGGATGCTGAACCAATGAGCCGTTTTAGCTGAAGTCTTGACTTGGGATAGTCTTCGAATCGAAATCTTAGTTGGAGAGCTCGAGACTTGGTTGTGGTAAAGTGCTGTCGAGATTTGAAGTTTATAGTAATATTGTTAAGAGTGACGTTAGTATAAGTAAGATAGGAGTTTGACACACTGAGTGCGATAGTCTTTTGTTTCTCATGCATCTGACAAGAAATTGAGGTGCAGTCGCCATTTTATAAATACTATAAACTTGCGCTAATCTGCTCACCAACTAAGTTAGAGACTTGCCAGATGGCGCGACGTAATTTAAATTGCCTCGATAGGCGATATTGCGCAAGTATTTTAACCTTGTATTTTTGTTTTATGTGTATTGCAGAACTACTACGTGACCTGATTTGATGATTCTTTTTTTTATTTATTAAACCGGGTGCTTCTCATGTGGTACCATTTAAATTGTATCAAGATTTGATGAGTAGTTTAGAGTTATCCTTAATAATGCGTATTTTCTTGGTAAGGTAAGGTAAATGTACCAAAAATAAAAAGAGAATAATAAAAACTAAAAAAAAAAAAAAACCTTTTTCCAAAACACTACAAATTAAAAAATTACTTTCTTTCCGAAAGTCGATGACTTTGGTACCTATTTTAGTCGTTTTTAACACCGACTTTCGAAAATAAAGTACGTGCCCGACCCAGTTCTCGAAAATGGCAATGTCACGTTGTATTGGGATCGGTCTATCATCACTGACAGGACTATTGTTGCCAATAAGCCTGACATAGTGGTGATAGACCAATTAGAGCGTCGCGCAATGATTGTTGATATAGCGGTCCCCCATGACGAGAACCTCATGAAGGCTGAGAGAGATAAGAAAAGTAAGTATCTTGATCTAGCTCGCGAGGTTGTCGACATGTGGGATGTGAATACAGCAGTCATTGTGCCGATAGTCGTGACGGCCAATGGCATAATAGCTAAGAGTCTCGATGAACATCTGAGGAGGCTCTCGTTGGGCAGCTGGATCAAGGGCGTGATCCAGAAAGCGGTACTCCTGGACACGGCGCGTATCGTTAGGAGGTTCCTCTCTCAGCAGCCCTAACCACCGGTAGCTTGGACCTTGTTCCCGATACCGGTGGGCTACTAGTGACAGTTGCTGGAAAAAATATTCAAACACAGTCATCTTATGGGTGGTCTCTTATCTCTGTCATCGGTAACCAGGGCAGCGCTGCGCTAAAATGACGGCGAGGCCGGCGGCGGCGCGGCGCTCCAGGCCGCCAGCGCGACTGCGCCGCTCTCGGTCGCTATGCAACCACAGACTTTGTCATTTTGTTTATTTATAATTAATCATGTTTTTTTGAGTGATTTTTATAGTTATTAGTGTTTATACTTTTGTGATAAGTCTTGTGTAAGTGTACCTACCCTTTTCTATTTTATGATTGACGCCGGCTGTAGCGACGCCGGAATAATTAGTGCAAGTCAACCTGTCACATCACTGGATGTTCAGCTGGTAAGATGCCCACATTGCTCCCAGGCTCGTTTTTTCAAAGGCGAAAGGGGACTTAAGATTCACTATGGCAAGGTCCACAAACCTCATAGTTTACCTTTGTGCCCCCCAGCCACATCCCCGACATCAACTCCTTTTGAAGAAACTTTGTGGAAAACATTGTCTAAATTCAAAAATTCCACTCCAGTCCTAAAAAGAGTTCCCCGGGGCGCGAGGCACTCTGTTGCTCAAAGTTTAGCGCGATGTGTTCGTCACGCGACCCAGGAGAACTCACAACGTGCCTGGGAGCACTTACTCACCTTCCCCTATAGGATTCTGCATGTGCATAAAAATTTGGCAAATCAAAAATCATTAACAAACCAAATTAAAGAAAACTGCAACAATTCGGCCCACATTTTAGGCTCCAAATTACCGTTTTTTAATATTTCTCAGAAAGGCATTTGTGCTCATGTGGAATCCAAGTTAGGTGAGGGTGA
Source organism: Orthosia gothica (assembly GCA_949775005.1). Classification (NCBI taxonomy): domain Eukaryota; kingdom Metazoa; phylum Arthropoda; class Insecta; order Lepidoptera; family Noctuidae; genus Orthosia; species Orthosia gothica. Next base: position 29,211,852 of record OX459048.1, read on the forward strand.
CATAAGGGGGGCGGCCAGACTTCTGTTCAGCAGTGATGTGGTGGCGCCTTACTCTCCGGAGACTCTTGCAGCCCTAGAGAGTAAGCACCCAGCGCCTGCGGATGGTCTCACCTTCCCCGACCCACCCGTCCACCCCGACCCCCTCGTACAGGATTCATCTTTTTTCCAAATTACAGCCCCACAGTTGATCGCAGCCGTGAGCTCTTTCCGGAGTGGTTCTGCCGGTGGCCTCGACGGCTTGACTCCACAGCATTTGAAAGATTTGTTGAGTTCAGGCGCCGGGGAAGCTGGTGAGTCACTCTTGAAGGAGCTTGCGGTTCTGGTCAACTTAATGCTCTCCGGTGGCGTGAACGATGCCGTCGTCGATGTCTTGTATGGGGCTAACCTGTGTGCCCTGTGCAAGAGGGACGGCGGCATCCGTCCCATTGCCGTCGGTTGCACCTACAGGCGTTTGGCAGCCAAAATATGTTGCAAGATGTACAGCGAATCGCTTGCAACTAAGTTCCAGCCCCTTCAACTTGGTTTTGGTTCCAGAGGGGGCTGTGAGGCTGCCGTACATGCCTTATCCTCATTTCTTAACTCAAAAAAAGGTGAGGTCATTCTTAAGGTTGACGTCAAAAACGCATTTAACTCCGTGAACAGGGACACTTTGTTGGCTGAAGTCAAAAAAGTACTACCCGAAATTTATGGTTTTATGTGGCAATGTTATAGACATCCATCAAAATTATTGTATAAGGACAACATTTTGGAATCTGCAGTTGGTTGCCAACAAGGTGATCCTCTCGGGCCTGTCATTTTCAGTTTAGCTATTCATCCCATAATCCAGCAACTAAATTCAAAATTTAACGTGTGGTATTTAGATGATGGAACGCTAGGAGGTGATGTTGACACCGTTTTGAATGACCTGCAACTCCTCAAACAGAAATTTAAATCCATTGGCCTGGAACTTAACCCCTCAAAGTGCGAAATTTATCTCTCTGACGTTACTGACAGACAATCGACTTTAGATAAATTTAATGCAATAGCCCCGCAAATCAAAATCTTAGAAAAAAGTTCCCTGCACCTCCTAGGTTCCCCAATTTTAGAAGAAAGTTTTTCATCTTTCATCGAAGACAAAATCAAACACTTTAATGATATTTCGGATAGACTCTCCAAAATTAATTTACATTCGGCATTCACCCTTATCAGATATTGTTGTTTCGGTCCAAATTTTATGTATTTTCTCCGTTCTTCTCCTCTTTGGAAGAAACCACAACTTTTGGACAAAATTGACCAAATTATTCGCAACACATTAACATCCATTCTTAATGTGGCCTTGGACGACCGAGCGTGGCTGCAAGCCACCCTACCAATTCGTTTTGGTGGCCTCGGCGTCCGCAAAATTTCTAGTGTAAGCTTACCGGCGTTCCTGTCTTCTGTCCACAGCACTGAAAAGCTAACGAGAAAAATTTTAGCTCTTTCCCTGGTTGACTCCGAAGTGCCGTGCTTGACAGACGCAGAGGACGCCTGGAAAGTGGCTTGCCCGGATACGGATCGGCCCGAGAACCCATTTTCCCAGAGGCAGTGGGATGAGCCGCTCTGCAGGTTGGTACGGAATAACCTTATTAATACGTCTACCAATACTGCTGAGCGTGCCCGCCTGCTGGCTGTGGGTGAGTGGGAGTCGGGCCTCTGGCTTCAGGCACTACCGTCGCCTAACATAGGTACTATGCTAGGTGACACAACCTTCCGACTCGCTACATGCCTGCGATTGGGCGCTCCTTGTGGGGCTCCACATCGCTGTCAATGCGGTGAAGCAGTCGACTGCCTCGGACACCATGGCCTATCTTGTAGTAAGAGTGCAGGTCGGATTGCGCGGCACGCTAGCATTAATGATCTCATCCGTCGTGCTCTTGCCACCGCCGGGGTGCCAGCTGTCTTAGAACCCAATGGCCTGGCACGCGTCGATGGGAAGAGACCAGATGGTATGACCATAATGCCATGGAAGTTGGGTAGGTCTTTGGTATGGGATGCAACTTGCGTCGACACCCTTGCACCATCCCATCTTCCTAGCACGGTGGGCTGCGCTGGGGCGGCTGCTGCAGGTGCTGAAAACCTCAAACGGCGCAAATACAACAATTTAATTGGTAATTATGTGTTTGAGCCGTTTGGGGTTGAAACACTAGGGCCATGGGGTCCGAGTGCTCACATATTATTTCGGGATATCGCCAAACGGTTGGTCGACTCTTCTCGAGACCAGAGGGCTGGCCTTTTTTTTGGCCAAAGAATCAGCATTGCCATCCAACGTGGCAATGCTGCCAGCCTTCTGGGCACTTTTCCTGTTGACAGCGATGTGGACGAATTTTTTGACGCCCCGTAAATGTACATATTTTTATTCTTATTTTATTTCTAATATTAGTTTATAAATAATACTGTACTTATGTATTATATAAATATAGCTAAATAAATATTTTATTATGAAAATAAAGTAATTTTTTTATTTGTTGTGTTTTGGAAGTCGGTTTAAATTTATTAGTAATCGGTTTATTATCAAGTGCAAATCAGTTGAATTGCATCGCATTGCGTCCATGCGAATGTACCTGCTATTTATTTTGATATGATATAAATCGAATCGCGTTGATCTATAAGGAAGGTCGCTAATTACCTCACAAAATCATCTTCATTTTGAGACATATTCTGCCAACGTCAAAATCTTCAACATACTAAGAACGTAATTTATATTTTTGCATTGTCAAAACGAATGGGATTGCCATATGTGCCAAGTGTGTCAAGTAGGCAACTTGGAGATTTTCACACTTTTCAATGGGTTAATGGATAAATGCACAGCTTATAAGTGATAAAATAGTTAAGAGATACGTAAATCTCCTTACCTCTCCCATGACTCACATTTGTAACCTGTCAATCTCTACAGGTCTTCCCAGAGCTATTTAAAATAGCCCTTATCAAGCCAATCCACAAAGCCGGGCGAAAATTCATTATTGCAGCCTTAATAATGCTGGTTCTTAAAAACAAGCTTTTAAATAATAAAAATGCTTTATCACGAGAAACGAGCACGTGTGCAAAATTCCAGCTCAATCGGATACTCGGTGGGTCAATTGTAACTAACAAGATTTGATAACAGACACCGGGTTTATAAAGTAGGCAGGACTTTACAAGGCCCTGTGGAAAAAAGCAACGATAAACATTATCACCAGATAAAAATACACAAACAACAACACAGGAGTTCTTTGTAATGTTTAAATTCAATAGCTTACCAAGAATCAATACCTATACTGAAGCACTTGTATGTAACTGGTTTTAGCAACGTTTTATCTGAATAAATACGAATTCGTAGAAACACGGCTTTAAATGTTACGTATGATATATGTGCCAGCTGTAAATGGAAACGCCTGGAGATCGATAGGATTCTTCATAGTGGTGTACTTAACGGGAAATTTTGGGATCGAGAAAATCGGAACTTAATAGTTGAATAATCGGTTCAAAGAAATCCTGCTTTCTTTTAAGTAACATTTATGAGAAAATATTTTACTGGCCTTCTAAGAAGATAGTTTTCTTTAGGAAGAAATGTTAAGGATATGATATATGTAACTTATATTTTGTTATGGACATTCAATACTTAACTACCCGTATTTATTTAAAAACTGTGCTCGCGGCTTCGCTCCCGTCCAATGTCTACCCTACCCTGCTTACATAGTCTATGTATGTCATGTAGATAAGTTACCTAACTTATCTACCTACCCTACGTAACTTGCTACCTACCCTGCCTGCCAACTTTTTTTCTAGGGTTATTCTTCTGCGGAGAATTTTAATATCGCCTTTAAAAAAAAGACGTCAAATGACATCTATCGAATATGGAGTTCAACTGTCCGAGTATCTGAATTGCGTGTGTTGTGATATTTTACTTCTTGAACATTTTAAATTAATCTAACTTTTGATAGAGTGAACTGATTGCGATGAAACAAAAACAAATTAATACTTCATGTTACGTTAATTTTTATATGTAAAGGTTATCTACATTGATTTCGTACATTTTACGTAATGGGTACACAACTAATCAGACAAACAGATAAACCGACCAACAGTTCAAATTCCAGTCAGTTCTTCAGTCTATGTATGTTTGTTCCTACGTGGCGTTCCAGAGACAAAACGCGTTGGCCGATTTTGATGATTTTTACATCAATCGATTCGTCTTAATCTTGCAAGCTATGCTTTAAATTGGAAAATTTGGATAGAGTCAAGTGCCCCCCCTCCTTGCCAGCTAAATGGTTGCTTTACATACATTAAGTGAAAAAATCACGGCAGTAGTATAAACAGGGTGAGTTTTTTAAGTTGGCGTGGATGGCCAAATTAAACTATGAGGAATAGCGAAAAACGCTCAAAGGAGTCACGAGGTCGATTTTGATCAAAACCAAAATTGAATAATTGGTTTTTGGAAAAATCAATATTCCTAATCAGGAATCGAACCCGTTGATTTTGAAAAAAAAAGCTCAGACTGTATTATTACACCATCCGATAGTGACGGTAATAAGGATAAAATTCTGGAAAGTAATGTCATATAGCTGATACAGCAAACACGAGGAAATACCTAATTTTAACAAAATACTTTTGCCTCATAGTTTCAGATTTGGCCATCCACGCCCACTTGATAACTCACTCTGTATGACGAAATTAAAAGGAAATATATCACAGATAAGTAGGCTTTACAAGTTTACTAGTAATAGTCGACCAACTTATAAATTGTACTTGGAAAAGTAAAAAAATCGTCTTTTGACGTATGGGGCCAACAGTTTTCGAACTGAAAAGTTAATTTTGTCCTTTCCCTAGAACAATGTTCGGTGCTTTCATTGTTTATGAACGTTAGTAATGTTACCTATTTGTTTTCATGTATGTAGCTGTTTATACGGAAATCTTCGTGCGCGAGTCAGATTCGCACTTGGCTGGGATTTTTTCAGTGTAGTCATTCAAGCATGTCGGTTATGATTAGTAGACGACCTTTTAGTCGGAATAATTTTTTTTTGATCCATGATCATTAAAAATAAATACATCCAAAAGGATAGTATATAATCAGATAAGAGTTGATAATTATGCTGTTTGCAAACCATTTCATTACCTAAAAACATTTCAAATCCCGGGATACTATTAACCCATACAGCTCTATGCGTCCGGTCTCCAAGCGTTGATTGATTGCCTCGTATCGGTCCCGGCCCCGGCATACCCACATTTGTCACAACTTGACGAATACGACCGCTGACGAAGAATCCAGTTTTATGGAACTTTTTGCTACCCACTAGTACTTTGATAGACAGGCCTATAGCAGTTCTTGCTTGAGTTTGCTTCGATAATATTGTCGTGGTAAAGACTTTATTGATTGGATCACGTACGGTTTTTGTTTTAAGAGAATTTGCTTTGCTGGCAAAATGTGAAAACTTTTAAGGAAATTATTAGATTCCTTTTGTGTTTTTTTCTTACAAAATTGTTGATTTGAACGTTTTTACAAGATTATTTAAATATTACATAACATATTTAGATTTTGACTTGAAAGTACCATCTTTTAGATGTACGGTGGTGGAAAGAAGTCCTTTCGTTGGCCAAATATTTAACTGTTTTATTGTGAACTTAATTTCAGAATTTGTTAACGTTATCATATTGATTGGTAAAGCAATTTCTTTTTTACTTTTTAACCGACTTCAAAAAGTAGGAGATTCTCAATTCAACTGTATGTTTGTTACGCAATTATTTCGATTATGACGTGCATTTGATAATCCTTTTTTTATTTGACAGTTGGCCTTCTCATGTAGTCCCATTTAAATTTGGTCAAGATCTGGCAAGTAGTTTTTAAGTTATCCTTAATTATGCGTATTTTCATGGTAATTTAAGGTACCAAAAAAAACATAAAAAAAAAAAAAACCGACTTCCAAAGAAAACACTACAAGCGAAAAATAACTTTCTTATCGGAAGTCGGGGTCTTTGGTACCTATTTGTTTTCGTTTTTGACTCCGAATTCCGAGAAGATAGTTTTTTTTCGCTATGTAGTGTTTTGTAAAATCCTTTGGCTGCCAATAAGCTGTTGTATAACGTCATGTAATTAGTAACTACCAATATTCTCTCTTCCATCCCAATATTTTGCGACCGCGGTCCAGACTAATTAACAGTAAATTGTAAATTAAAGTGGCGATTCGTTAACAGCATTAACTTAAACAGAAACAATGCATTTTGTTCGTCGACGTCGCACGCTGTTTCGCGGTTAATTGACCATTAATATTGTTACTTCACCTAGTAAATCTACTTTAATGATATTTTTTTATGAAAGGAATTTTATAGTGATATATGAGTAAAATAATGGGCATGGGAATTCTCATGTACGGTGACACAATGGTGACTTACTAATGAAGATAGACAAAAGCGTCAATGTAGCGGTACCTCCTATTTATGCATGTTTACCTGCTACATCAAATGGTTTAAACAGGATGTAAGGGAATGATGTGATCATATTCTGACTTTTTTGCCTAAATAAATGAAAATCTTTCTGCAAAACAGTCATAGTCAATTCTCGAAAACCAATTTTAATATGCCATACAAAATTGTCATTATAATCATTTCAGCCGAAAGAAGTCCACTGCAGGACATATCAATGTACATTGACCGATCCAAACTTAACCAGGTCATTGGTCCACCTAGTAGGAGGTCTTCGAACGCGTCGTCTTTCGGTTCACGCTCGCCATTTCAGAACTTTGAAATTGTCGTCATCTGACCAAAATTTGTATAGCAAATACAATGGTTTTTTCGAGAATTGACTATGACTTCCTAAGATAAATTGTTCATTTACATGGGCAGAAGAAGTTCTTAAAATAAATTCGCAACTTTACATTACACCCTGTACAGATGTACTACGTGGGACACTCAGAAAGTTTTGCGAAACTAAAAAAAATTGTTCTATACGTACATATATTTTTATTAAATCTTTTCAAAGTACTTTCCACCAACCTCTATACAAAGATTCATGCGCCTAAACCAGTTTTCAAAACACTTTTTCCAGTCCGCCGCAGACACCTCGTTTACAGCCTGCTCGAACGCAGCCAGCGCATCTTCCGGCGACGAAAATTGTATCCCTTTGAGCTGATTTTTTATTTTTGGGAATAAAAAGAAGTCACACGGTGCTAGATCAGGGCTGTAAGGAGGGTGACCCAGGAGTTTGACTGGCGTGCTGTCCAGGAAGTCCCTCGTTTTGAGTGCGGTGTGCGCAGGTGCATTGTCGTGGTGGAGCAGTAGCCCGCGGAGCCCTGTGTTTGGTCGCTTGTTGCTTATAACAGAGAAAACTTCTGGCAAACATTTGGTAGTATACCATTCGGCATTAATGCTTCTTTGATCCCGTAAGGGAATTGATACCAAGTGGCCAGTCAAATTAAAAAAGCTAGCGATCAAAATCTTACCCCCGCTTCTAGATCGCTTCACTTTGGTAGGCGTTGGCTCATTTTGAAACACCCAAACAGTCGACTGGCGCTTGGTTTCTGGGTCGTATTGATAAATCCAGGACTCATCACCTGTAACGATGTCGTAAACACGCCGAGACGAGCCTGCTTCAAATTTGTTAAGCATATCACGGCACCATTCCACCCGGGCCTGCTTCTGAGCATCGGTGAGGTTGTGCGGCACCCAGCGTGATACTATCCTCCTCACGCGAAGATGGCTGTGTAGAATCTCGTGAACGCTTCCCGATCCAATCTTCAATATGTGTTGAATCTCCTGATATGTAATTCGCCTATTGTCTTGGATTAAATTTTTCACTGCTAGCACGTTTTCTTCGGTAACAGCCGTCAAAGGGCGACCGCTTCTTTCGTCATCCCCCAAAGTTGGTCGACCGCGCTTGAATTCGTTATACCAACGATACACGGTTGCCTTGGAAGGGCCTTCATCCATGAATGCCATTTGAAGTCTATCGTACGATTCATCCGGTTTCAGGCGACACTTGAAATCGTATAAAATCATAGCTCTAAAATGTTCCCGGCGCAGATCCATATTTCAGTGAGACACAATACTTTGAATTAACTCGCAAAAAATGTGGAGGGAAATTTTGAAATTGGAACTTACTTATTTTTACTTATAAATAATCATATTTTCGAAAAACATTATAACTGGCCAGTCTCCCATATATAAAAACTTTTTTTCGCAATACTTTCTGAGGGGCCTGGTATATATTATAGGTATACTTCTAATCTCTCCGTAATACAGATCATTGTGACGTCCGTATCCCAATTTATTTTGGGTGTTACACGTCTTCTTCTTCTTTATTTTTAATTTTTCTTATACTTCTCGTGTCTAAAGTCTAACTCAGTAGTCACTAGTCTGGCAATAATGATTTGACGTTAAATTTTGTTCCAAAAATCAGCAAACTAATTCAGTACGAAGATAAGTATACTTATTTAATAATAATGACTCAATAAACGTGAAAATAAAAATAACAGGAGAGTACGCAACACACCCATCGCATAAGTAATTTAATTTTGCTGAAAGAAACGACATAAAAGTAAAAATTACCCATAAAGTGAAGTGGGTGAATTAGGGTTTGGCGTAAGTTGTAAGAGCCACCTAATCAGGCGGCTGTACACACCGCGATCATCGCACGAATACACGACCGTCACGTTCATTTGTATGGTGAATCTGTCAGCGTGACGACGCGTTCGTTTTTGCCATACAAAAACCCACGACGGTCTAGGCAAAGTGTTATTCTATCAGCCATGGCGAGGGTTGATATGCCAAAATGTAAGAGCTAGATAGCGTTGAGCAGTCCTTTTTTTTGTCTAATAAAACCTTATATTTACTTGCATCTGTTCCGGTGTCTGTAATCAAATCTTGCAAATAAAATTTGAGCCACTTGCCAGTGTCAGCGTTAGAAGGCTTCCTTCTAGATGGAGCGACGACCTGGTCAACACTGCAAGAATCCAGTTGATGCGAGACGCACAGAACCAATCAGTGTGGCGAGGCCGATGTCCAGTAGTAGACGTACTTAGGCTGAAATGTTGATGATGATTGAGCTGAAATTTGTTTTTTCAATCGACATTGTAACGTTTTTGTTGATTGTTATGTCATAACCTGACTGAATCTTTGAAAATATATTTTCGTAAGTTGTTAATTTCAACATGTAGTTTACATTACTTTAGATAATGATTAGGCCGAGTTTAGGCCTGTATCCAACATATTTCCAACAAAACCATCCGTCAAAAATAGTTGTTGCTGTTGCGTGTTCCAACCCCAATCTCATAACAATAAACTAGTATAAATATAGCCTGAGTTAAATTTAAAATAAACGGAAGATGTTAGACGCTGGCATCATATTTTATATAAAGTTCAGGTATCTGCTGTAAAATCGGTAATCTTAAACAGGCAGCAGACAAAAATTTTCGTTAAATCGAAAAAGTCTGTAAGTATCCTTAAACTGACCAATAACCTTATTGGTCTTATGAGTTAAAGATATTTTAACAAAAAAATCAAACCGACTTCCATTACAAGAAGTGGAATAATTTATTATTTCATAATAAATTATTCCACTAATGGCTTCTGCAAAAAATATCGTTAGGTGCCGTATGCGGAATACCTCAGGTGCCATTAATTCAGGTGCCGTTAAAATAGATGCCCAATGTGGAATACGTCGTTTATTTATAAGTATTTGTTTCATCATAGTCGGTTAAATATTCGATATATCTTATACCCGTGACACTTAGCCTTAAGAATATCCAGTGGCCATCTGTAGTCTTCTTTATCAGTTCCACTTCACCAAATTATACTGTCTGAGTGCAAATGATGGCATACTTGACGAAAATACAAAATCGCTATATGTATGTCTATATTACTTGAGGCTTTCCCTCGATTTCTCCAGGATCCCATCATCAGAACCTGACCTGATGATCATGGATTCAATTGGGCATATACTTTCAAACAAAAGAAGAATTTTCCAAATCGGTTCAGGTGTTTTGAGTGGGGAAAACAAAAACAGACGAATTGAGTTCCTCCTCCTTTTTATGAAGTAGGTTTCAAACAACAACAGTGGTGATCTAAAGATTACTGCCCCCACTAACAAGTTCAAGGTCCTAGATAACTTAGGCAGGTGCAGCCAACTCCCTCTCACAGTAAGGGGGCCTGTCTCCAAACAGTGGGCATCAAATCTTTGGTTACTTATCTAGCATGAACCCTTCTCTACATATGCAAAATTGTCAGGTTGTTGTGTATACATTCTCGTGACCTCCTCTAACTTGGCCCAAAGATTTTACTAGAAAGTTAATGTCGCCGAATGTCATAATACCAACGTCTCAGTTATGTCCTACGTATTTCTGTTCGCGCCGTTTTATCGGCATCATGTAGATCTGGCCTTTCAACTTAATGCTTACTGTGAATTACCGAAACTTTATGGTCGATGGAAACAGCCAGTTTTAATTTAAAGATAGCGTGCAAAGTTTTACCGTGAGATATAAAATAGGAAACTAGGTAAGTTTTCCCATAGCTTTTGTGGTAAATAAAGTCCAAATTTTTCGAAATTTTCTTGGAGATTTTTAATGAAAATTTATCTAATAAAACTGTTCCACATACCACCCATACGCACAAAGCTTTTTGGGAATACTTTCATTGTGCGTACTGCAGCTGAAGAATGGAAATTCCTGCCAGAGTCTTTTTTTTCCTGATATCTACAACCTAGTTGTCTTTAAGTCAAGAGTGAATAGGTTACATCTAGGCAAGCTTGCTTCACCGCCGACCACTTCATCGCTTGCCACCAGGTGTATGATCAAACTTGAAGCTATATTAAAAATAAAACTTGTTGGTTTATTTGCCAGTGTTATTGATTGAGTTTCGTTATGATTACCGAATCGGGCAAGGCGTTCTTTCAAATTGTTCAGTAGCAGCTCTGAGTTTAGATTTGTATTTGGATGATGGCTATTACATTTGATCTTAACATAACTGGGGAAATGAGGGTTTACTAATTTAATGGTTCAAAAGAGTAGTCACACTCCACCAAGTTTATTTATAGAAGACTAGCTGCCCGCCCCGGCTGTGCTCTGGTTAATATAGATTTTGTTATTTCCTACTACTTTATGATTCTGATTAATAATTTTCTACGCGAGTTCGAGAAGCTTTACCACAAATGAGTCCATTTCCGGATATACTTATATTCTTTATATTTCTTTTCGTCTGATAGTTTGGGAATCACTACTCATGATTCCAGCCCTGGTTTTATGTTCCTTTATGATTCTGGTCTCCTGGTCAGATATGGAAAATCAAACTGAGCTCCCAGGTGGTCTTAAATTATATATAATTATTTAATCCTTTCGTAAATGACACCTACAGTATCAAACCAATATCAGCCCAATTTTACAAACTTCTATCATAATTGGTTTAGGCTGGGCGTTGATATGTCAGTCGGCCTCGCCGACTCACATATCGCTTTTTATATAATATATAAAAGGCAATATCCCGACTATACTATACTATAATATAAATCGTTAAATAGATAGATATCAATTTTCAAGGGTCACGACTGATTTAATCATGTCGTAAAGCACATAATCTAAAGTATAGACTAGTCGTGGATCATTAACCTCCTTTTATGAACAAGTTTTAATCACTTTAATGCTACTGCACTATTGACCATTCACTGTAAACCTCCATCATTTCTCTCTTCGGAAAATACAGGCGTATGTTAAAATAATAATATGTAACATGATTTTTTCCTATAATATCTCAACATATCACACAAGCTCAGAATATAAATGCATAAAAATAAAATAAGCCTTTATTGCTGTTAGATTTCAACTTATTTGAATAATGTTACTTAAAAAAATATAACAGTAGAGGTAGGAAACTATAAATTAACTTAAACTAAAACATAATATTCTCGGCATTCGGCTTATCTCCCCTCTTAACAGCTTGTCTTTCGACAAAGGCCTCCTCTAAGGATTTCCACTTGTTTCTGTCCTTTGCTGTACGTAACCATTCTGGCCCAGCTACTTGCTTCAAATCGTCTTCCCATCGCTTTGGCTGTCTGCCTCTACTTCTTTTGCTTTCTCTAGAGCACCATTCCGTTATTATTCTGGTCCACTTTTCTTTCTTTTCTCTCAACATATGTCCTGTCCAACGCCATTTCAATTTTCTGCATACTGATTGAACTTTTGCAAACTTAGTTTTTCCTTTGATCTTTTTTTTTTTTTTTTTTTAAATGTTAACTCCCTTCCAAATAAACTTCACTTAAAGTTCAAACAAATGAATGAAGATCTCTTACTATGTTCGCTCAACAATTGTTTTGTAAGAGACGATATCAATTAAGCGATGACGTCACATAAATTCGTTCACAACAGACGAGGTCGCGACATCGCACTACCTAGTACACTTCGCGCGCTCACTTTCAGATATCGCAAGAGACGTTTACAGGAGACGACTAGAACGAAGTAATGGTTTTATATGCATTGTCTAACAATCATAATTTCAGACGAAAGACGTCCTTTGGTAGACACAGGCCGTAGTTGTCGCCACATCAGTCGGTCCTGTGCGTCTCTCAACCAGCGTTCTGCAGCCCTCATCAGGTCATCGGCCCAAACATTTATTTATTTATTTGTTAAAACTTCATGCAACAAACACACAGGTATATAGGCGGACTTAATGCCTGACCTTTTTTAGGAGGCCTTCCAAAGCTTCATCTCATCCAGTCGGAATGTGTCATGCCTACAGCCAACTTAAGGTTGTCCTAGTCGATCATTCTTCCATACAAACGTAGTCTGGCGATTATTCCACTGTTTGATAGTGTACGTTCAAAATAAAAAATATATCAATTTCTCTCATCATTATCTATTCTGTATGGAAACAAAAAGAAAAATAAATATATTTAAAAGTTATGAGCGTTGAAAGTTCCATATTACAACACTTATTTTAACGCATCTTTGGGCGCAAATAAATACCTTGAGGAGAAGGCAAAATTGCAAAACAGTCACCATACACACACAACTACTAATTTATCACTGAGATTAGTTGTTCAATAATGCAAATAATTTTATTGAGTAGTTTTTTCGTGATATCCATATTCCCAAAGGTCTGTTTATAAAATTTCGCGCTCGTTTTCGTCCTAAATCATCATCCATTTCTCAACAAATTTTCAAAAGTGTGTATTCGTACGCGAACTAGCTTCTTACTGCTCATCACAGCATCTATCTCTTTCGCACGTGTTGTCGGATGAGATAGCAGGCATTTTAACCCCGCGCACAAAATAGTTCGTGCCGTCAACTAGTGCAACCTTAAGTTCGGTTAACCCTCGTTTTTTGTGGCATCAAAAATTATAATATTTTTACTAAGCAAATGTACAGATTTTTGTGCCCTAAGAATTTGTCAATAGGTATTGATTCTACAAAGTTATACATATAAGCGTGTTCAGAAATGCATCGTTCCAAGAAAAACCCGTAGCACTATCTTACACATGAACTCCAGATAATAATACCTCACAAAACTAACATTTCGTGTATTTATACCTAGTGATGTGCCCTAAAAGGCGTTGCACAGAGGTCTTTAAAGAGGTCACGGGGTTCCAAGCGCTGTGGTCATCACTGGGATGGTTTTCTGGACTTTTCCCCAAAATCTCCAGGCACTTTTTGAAGGTTTCCCCGACAAAAAAAAGGGTTATGTGTATTTATTGCAAATATTCTACCAATCGTATCGTATCGTAAAAGATCCAAGTCAATTCCTCACTCGATTTTACTCTTAATTTTTTTCCTACATTCGTATTCCAAGAATCTAGCACACAATTCAAGGATCGTATTGAAATCGTGCCGTATTCCACAAAGGAGCTCTGTAGAAGTGAATTTTCCGGAGACATTAGGCCAAATCGCACATTTCGGGGGCGAACAGATAAAGCAGCATAAAATATAATGCCAGACGCGAATGTTCCTCTCATTTTAGATAAAATTTCTGTATATACTGAACGTTAGTGGGACTGGAATAATGTGACGCAATAATTCAATAGATACCGAACACAATACACTTTTGGTATTTTGTTATTTACTGAAATATCTAATCTTTATTTACATTTCATCTTCAGTCCGAAACCACCTAATATTTTAATTTTCTTCATCTTCTCCCTGCTATCATAGCTTTGTCGTAAGAATATGATCTAGCCCGCTAGCTTATGCCGTTTGCATAAGTGGCACAAATTCTTCAAATCTTTGACATTCTACAATATTATATATTCGACTGTTCTGCCCTCCAGTCTTTATTGTTATAACATAACCATTTGTCATGCACATTTTTTGATACTACTTAAAATAACCTGTACTGACATGAAAATAAGCAGCACCCTTGAAATAAAAATAGCCTTTTCAAAAGTTATGCCGCATATCCGTACTTTAAAAAGGGTTTAAACAGTCCATAATGCCTACAAACACAAACAATACGAAATCAAAAAACCAAAATGAATATTAACGGTAAAGAAATTTGCGTTCAGATCACGTTCAGCAACAACGTGTTAATCTTTTTAAAGGAAATGAGAAAACTTCTGACTGCGCCCTGTTTAAACGTGGCCAACGTTTTTGTTATATTTTTGGGCTTTTATTTTATTGTTATTTTCTTTGTTTTTTGTTTTGTTTTCAGGAGGTCGTTTGTCTTCATTATGTCTGTCGGCTAGTTTATTGTTTAAGTAGTGTTGTTAATGTAGGGGACATGTTAGGCAATTAAAAGTTTTCTGAGTGTCGTATAAAAGGTGCTACGGGGCTGCAAGACGGACCAGTGAAAATTTTCAGAGGATCTAGACAAGTGACATCCTACCCACGAAAGCTTCAAAAATATATGCGATTACAAGCGCTATCGAAATGTCACGAGATCTATTCCTAACATTTTGACACCAAAACGCTGATGATACTCGTCTAGGGCCTAAGAACACGACGCCATGGCTCTATTTTTAAATCATAAAAGCGGATGGATTATTAGAGAACATAGGATTCTACACACAATTTTTTTTCTCATCTGGCTGCTACCAGCAATCATGCAAAGATCATCGCTTCAACTTGTCTAAAGGCATTTTACTTTAGTCTTTCTTCCTAACAGCCTGTAGTTTATAATATTATAGCACATTATTGTGGCCAATTTGAAGATGAACATTTTTGTTATTTATTCACATATAATATAATATACAGCAAATGCTTAAAGTAAGTATATCAAAGCATATTCATTAACTTGTCTTCTACCAACCAACCGATGCGATTTTCCTTACCTATCCCTCTTCCTCCTTTATATTATAATGAACATCCACCAAATAATTGCGTGGCTGATTCATCTCATCTATACACGCCGTACAAAACCGCAACAAGCATCTGTCTGCAAACAAAATGTTGTGTGTAAGCACTTATTAAAGGCGAATTTATCATTGTCTCGACGCTGCCTCAATTATCTCTAAGGCGAACGGTTTGAAACAATGATTAGGGAGATAGATACGACGGGGAAGGAAATATTGTTGCCTATATCTTTGGCCCAGTGGTAAAGGCCCCGACTTACGTGTCGTTGGTCGACTTTGTGTAAATTAAATGTTTAATCAACACTACACTAAAAACGATGAAAGAAAACATTTTGAGGAAACCGTCATGTCCTAGAAGCAAAAATTCGAACACATGTGACATCCACCAAAACACACGGGGCTCGCTTGCAGCATTGAGGCCCATTACCCCTCTCACAAAGTGGAGGCTTGTGTCCCACCAGAGGGAACTTAATAGGCTAATAGATAAGGTTGATGATGATTATGATGATTAGAGATGGAGACTTCGTAGGTTCGGCAAGCGTATTTGAAGATTTCAACAACAGAAAATAGGATAACTTTGGGCTATATCCCTCATGATTTTCGCTTTTGTTTAATTACGTTGCAAGATAAAGTACCAACCTAGTGCTAAGCTCGTTTTTAAAGTGTTTAATGGAAAAAGTTCTGGAGCATTCCTATGAATTTCTGCCGCTAAATAGCGCTGCTGTATCTGAATTTAAGTACAACTGCTGGTGTCATTACAGACACTTGAGAAATTATTGCTATATCTCAAGAAGTGCAAAGCACCTGCAATGTTTCAAGTATTGCAGATGTTTGTAGCCAACAGTTACCGTTACCAGGTATGCCGCCTGTTTGATTTGCTAACTAATTATACATAAAAAAGCCGTCATTTAAGACATCCGCTGCTGGACATACGACTCGCCTAAACGTCGCCACAATGATTGGTCTTGTGCGTCCCACATCTATTGGATTCACGCTGCTTTAACCAGTCGTCGGTCCACTTAGTCCTTTTAAAGTTGCATCTACCGATTCGCGGTTGTCACTCCAGAAATATTCGGCCCCATCGAATGATAGTTGGCTTATATTGTTCTATCCCATAATAGTAACAACGATTTACTAACCTTCGTCTATTCACGTCAACACTCAACATTTTCACGCAACATGTCCCACAGTTACATCCAAACACCTGAAGGTCAATGTACTTTACAGACTTTTATTACCTGTACCATTTACCTTGTCGTTACTCCCCCCATTTAACAACTCTTTGGTATTACCATCCACGGGCATAAATCTAACTAAGTGTCAATTAAGAAGAAAATACGGGAGGCGCGAAAACCTATAAATACGTCTGTTGTGACCTTTGGAAACTTTCAACGATTTCGTGCGAAGACGATCCTTCGATATGGTTCTTAATGAAGATTGAAGATCAGGAACCGATTTCTGAGATAGCGAACCTAAACGGAAGCACAGGGTTGGATAGATCTTTTAAAACAGGGTCAGGTCTTTTGTTTTTTTTCTGGGTTTTTGTTGAAAATTTCGTCTTCCTTTTACTTAAGTTATATAAAACAAAGTCGTTTTGTTTGTAAATGTGTTAGCTTAGTATTTGTAAAGTATCTATAATGTATACCTACTTGAATATTGAGACAATTTTCTGTACTAATATTATGAAGAGATAAAGTTTGTCAGTTTAGATGTAGGAGGTAATCTTCGAAACAACTCATCAGATTTAGAAATTCACTCACTGATGTCACTGATAGGGAAGGGAAAGGGAGCTACACCAGCACCATGAGTGTCATTAAAAATTAAAAATAAACAAGACACAAAAATCTCCAAAAAGTACTCGTACTCGTACTAGGGAAACTAAACTAAATAAAACACAAATACATAAAATCACGCCCTTTTTCCATGCGCTAAGGAGAAACTACAAAACGCCACCAGCTAAGATTCTAACAAAAAACCGGCCAAGTGCGAGACGGACTCGTGCACCGAGGGTCCCGTACATACCTCAGCTTAAAGGTATTATAGACCTGAGTATGTGATATAAATTTCAATTTAATAAGTCAACACGTTCATGAGAAAAGGGGTAGTAAGTTTAAAATTACTAAAAATATTTTTTTTAAATTTAAGGGCTTTTTGCAATTGTTCCTATAACTGTGCTATCTGACGCTGCTTCGTACCAAATTTCAAGATTCTGAGTTCACGGGAAGTACCTTGAAGGTTTTGATTCCCTTGCGAGAGTCGAAACTTTGCGGCAATTTGCGGCATAAACGGCTGTATCTTTTGATTGCGTCGGCGTTAAAGTTTGATTTTCACAGCATTATGGCACAGTAGACTTGAGTATTCGATATAAATTTCAGCTTGATACCTTCACGCGTACAGATAGACGGACGGACGGACAACAAAGTGATCTTATAAGGGTTCCGTTTTTTCCTTTCGATGTACGGAACCCTAAAAAGAGGTTTATACAAGCTTGTAAAATTATACGAATCTTTAACCCAAATATCAACCAAATTTATACAAGCCAAATCCAACTTTCACGTTACATTTATAATTGGTGTGAACAATATTATTTAAAAGACTTCCTAGGAATCAAAACACGGTGACGTCACAACATGGCCGCGTAAACATGTTTTTGTCGGCATTAAATAAGATTTATAATATTGTACTTTTGTAACGCACAACTGTCAAAGTTTGGAAGGAAGAATGATGAAGTTAATGGTGGTAAAAACTGTTAGAACCAGTTCCTTTACAAGATGCCACGCTATTATGAACTCTATGACTAGTGAGAGAAAAAACAAAATCGTTTTGAGAATTCTGGAGTACTTTGATGGTGTTATAAAAGGCTTAGTGACCATTAGGTCCTTAACCGCAACTGCTGAAGGACTTTTCAGTTTTTTAATTGAGAGAAACTTTGGCAACAACAGTTCTAATGCCTTTTTGTGAGCATCCTCTTTGTTGAAATTTTTACCCGGCTGCAAGGAATGGATTATGTTTTCCGCGCGTATCTTGTATGTATGTAATATTTTTTATTACCTCATATATTGCAATCCGTTAAATGGATTTTTAATAAGACATCTATAGATAGGTCTTGACCGCCCAAGTATTCTTAGATAAGTGACGTTAAAAAAAAAGAAATGTAGCGGCTTTTGGGCGCCATATTGTGGTGGTTCTAATTTTTTTATAGATTTAGTGGCACTATTACATATAAATAACTCTATTGCTCAGCGCCAATAGAAAGCTACCTATCTTCCTATTAGTGAAATAACTTTTTCAATTGGATCAGTATTTCCTTTTGCCGAGATTACCTTTAAAAAACATATTCTATACATCAACAAACAGTTTTTCCTCTTTATAATATTAGTTTAGATTGTCATATTCTTCTGTAGGTCCCAGCTGTAATTTGAAGATCTTTGACAGTCGTTACGGTAGTCAGATGCCAAAAAAACTGTCAGAAGTTTTGCCAAGAGTTATCGTGTTACCCAGTTACTGTGTTGTGGAGGTCTTATAGGCTTTCGCTCCATATAAAATACTGGTACCGAACCCAACATAAATGGAAAAAGGCTAGGCAGATCGATTGAGATTATTCTATCCTAATACTATCATAAACGTGAAAGTTTGTGAGGATAGATGGATGGATTAATGTTTGTTACTCTTTAACGCAAAAACTACTGAACGGATATTGATTAATTTTTTCAGAAATAAAACATCATCATCATCAGTATAACTATAAATAAATATAATAATAAAATAATTTATAAAGTTATTGGAGTAAGTACTAAAACCACGGGAGTGGAGCTGCGGCGGCAGCTAATATAAATAGTTGTATGTTTGTTACTCAATAACGCCAGAACAGCTGAACGTACCTAGATGATATTTGGCACAGGGGAGGGTATTTTTAGTCTGGAATAGCACATAGGCTTTTATCCCGGTATAATGTTTCTTTGGTATAAAAAAAACACTTTTCACGCGGGTGAAGCCGCTGGCAGAAGCTTGTACTTCCTAATAGCTTGCCCATCAAATACATTCACAATTTCTCATAAAGAAACTTCAGAACCTTTCACATAGAAAATTAAATTTCCCTCCCCACAAATTCTACCATTTCCTTGAAAATTCGAATCCATGCATCCATTTGAACACCGTTTGACACCAATACAGTATTGTACTTCAATGCACAACAAATTGATAGAACCGTTTCCGCAGTAACGTTGGAGAAAATTCTCGAATAAAATGGTGTTCTATGCGGACAATTTCGTAAACGTTTATAGGGTCAAATCTTTGCTGAAATTGGATGGAAAGTCTCGGCGAGTGAACTCACGGTGAAAATTTAATTTTGAAATAGAAGATCTTTTTGGATGTATCAACGAAAATAATACATTTGTTGAAAAATGGCGTTCTTATATTTTTTCGATGCCATGTTATATGAGCAGTGGTGGCCCAGTGGTATCGGCCGTGACTTACAAGTTGTAGGTCGTGGGTTCGAGCCCAGGCAGGCGCTTTACTTTGTGTAAATTATTTCTTCACCACTGCTCTCAAAACGTTGAAGGAAAACATCGTGAGGAAACCGGCATGTCCTAGAACCAAAAATTCGAAGACATGTGACATCCACCAACCCGCACTGGGCCCACGTGGTGGATAATGGCCCATTTCCTCTCACAGAGAGGAGGCCTGTGTCCCAGCAGTGGGAACATTAATAGGCTGATGATGTTATATGAAAATGTGAAAAGAAAAAGCGAAAAATTTACAAGCACGCTAAAAATGCCGAAATTATTCAAAAAATAAAAATGTTCATGAAGTTTTATGTATTTTAGATAACTCTGTGCTGAAGTTTGATGTTCTCTATCTCTCGACTAAAAGTGCCCATGTGGCCCTTTCATGGAAGCATAATATAACGCCAGTATTCCCCGAAAGATTAAGCAGAGGTGCTCTTGTAGTACATCCATATATCACAATTAATGTTTGAGTTTATGGAAGCATTATCAATTAGAATATAATAGAATAGAATATACTCTATTGTACACCAAAAATAAGTTACACATCTTTTCTACATTTTTTTTTATTAATAACAAAACATACAAATTATTATTATTTATTCATTTTTTTTTTTCTTAATTTATTTATATTTTATTAGAATTTGAATTGGCGCCTGACATCCGCTTCGAACGGCCTAACCTATCCATGTCGGGGTGTCCTAAAATCCCGAGCTCACTGCGCTCGCTCTTGGACTAATTCGTTGAAAACATGAATACAACCGAACTCACGCGCTGTACAGTGATGTCGCTTCATCGGTTGTTCTGCTATTTTCAAAAGTATTTATATGTTCAAATAGAACCCCAAATACAATTACGATATGTAACAATATTATAACCGCAGCTCACAAAAACCTCCATAAAGGTGTTAATCAAAGCGGATAAATAGTTACTTACTTGATAAAACAGTTGCCCATTCAGCATATTTCTCTCCCGGTAAATAATTTTCCATTTTAAAGCAGTTATCTTCAACCGATTAAGACGAAATTTTGAATACACGTTTGGTTTGGATGACAATGCACGGTAAACTAAAAAGCTTGTTTAAAAAAGCTTTTTTAATTGGTATAATGTTATTTTAATATTGCACTCATTAATTCTTGTAATTTTCTTATACCAGCCGATAAGATAGGAAAAGAAAACAGACACTCCTATTGTTTTGGTTATTTTTCGTATAAAAAGTAGCCTATTTTACCTTGAAATATATATACCGAATCGATTTAAACCTCTTTCATCACAAGTAAAATTTCACAATTTTAAAAACCCCGACGCATTTATCTTGCGAAAACACCCTGATTCAAACAGTAAAATGCCCATAACTTTTGAACGGCTGAACCGATTTTATTCAAACATAGCTAAGAACACTCTCGACAAAAATACCTTTTAAACAAAAAAACTAAATCGAAATCGGTTCATCCGTTTAGGCGCTATGATGCCACAGACAGACACACAGATACACAGCAACACACGTGAAACTTATAACATCCCTTCTTTTTCCGGCGGGGGTTAAAAATCGGCTCAGTAATTTGTGAATACGGTAAAAACTATGTTAATATAAAAATACAAATGCATGTATGTTTGTATTCACATGGTTTTCACTGACTGTTTGACCGATCATAACCGTCATAGTCAGGACTGTCATTGTCTGCTAAACCAAGAAATACGTATAAGGTCTTTGGCTAAACCAAACAGTCTTTTTGTTTTTGTCATAGTCGGGTCATAACAGTTTAAAGTATCGTTACACTGACCCCGGTTTCGGGCACTTAAATTATTGACGAGTCACAAATTGAAAGTAAATTAAAATCGATTACCTACCTTTTGAAACTTTCATCGACGACTCACTCAACTTTAATCACTGCATTTAGCGATTAACAATTTGACACAGTAATTATGAGATAATTTTCATCCCAGAAACTGGGCCTTACATAATTACCATGTAGCCCCATGTACAATCGCAATAACATAAGTAACAAATCTCCTACATTTCCTGTCCCCAGTTTCCTTTATTTAAGTTCCAAATTATTATAAAGTATATTTTATTTCCCTTGACACGAAATTTAATACCATTATTCAAGCAATTTGATATTAAACCTAGTCCAATTTAGGTAGGACTGACACTTAGGGAATACTTTTAAAACAACTGGAGTAATAAACTTCAAGTGAAAAATAAAAAACAAACTGATTTTCTTCAAAGTATGAAACGAGAAATATTATCGTTATGAAGTTGCGCTTTCAGTTTCAATTTTTCTGACGGTCTGTTGGTCGTCTCTTGGGAAATCATAGCGCGGGGTCTTAGCATTGTCTCCTGTAATACCAGCTCTTCATTAACCGAGATAGGAATTGCGAAAAAAAAAACTTTCGCAGTAATTAATCTGACGTTTTTCGAATAATAATTTTGGTAAGGTTTTGTTGATAAAATCTCTGATAAAGATTTCTTTTCATTTTATCTCTAGGATGCATACAGCGACATCATCATCATTATATCAGCCAATAGATGATCACTGCTGAACATAAGTCTCCCCAAGCGTCGCCACATTTACCAGGCTTGCGTCTCTCATACCGTGGACGCCCGCCACCCTAGCCAGGTGGAAGGCCTTCCAACGCATTATCTTCCGGTTCGTGGCCACTCAAGAACTTTTCGACCCCATCGACCATCCGTTCTGCTAAAATTGTTCCCTGCCCACTGCCTCTTAAGTTTGGCAATTCTTCGGGCTATGTCGGTAATCCTGGTTCTAAGTTATAAGTAGTAAATTTATTATGGTCCAGCCTACGGCTCTATAATCATGATCTAACTGGCAAATTTGCCAGCTATGTTGAAGTCAACTTGTGTGTTACACAATTACTGTATTATGGAGATCAAATAAGCAGTCACTTCATGTAACGTACTGGTATACAGCTGCATCTGTATAGACTGGGGGCCAACCAAATCATAGTTGGAAAAAGGCTTCACAGATTGATTTTTGGGGTTGGTTTTAAGTCTATCTAATTGCAGCCGTATAAGGCTTTATACCGTACCTTACATGTAGGGTCAGGGTCCACGCTTCTTTAATATTGAGCAAAAAAGAAGTATTAAAATCCTTAACAGACTTTTAAGACACTGTGATTGCTAATTAACGCTTAACAGGTTAGTTGAATATTTTTTTAGCAAGCTTTTACGAAAATCACAGCCAAAGACCCTGTCTTAAATATTACATTTGTAGAAAAAACGCGAACCAAAAGCGCCCATCAACTATTAATGAACGAAAACTCGATTCGCAGTGCGTCACTCTTCGTTAAAACTTTATTCGCATTGTGTGCGAAAATGTTCCGAACCCTAATCAATTGGACGTGTGAATTCGTAAATCTTTAATTTTTAAATAGATCTGAATTAGGTAGTTGGAATTGGCATTGATTTTGTTAGACTCTGAATAAAATAGGTAAGAATGTTTGGAAAATGAATTAGATATGCAAAATATTGACGGGGTCGCGGCAGACATAGACCGAGTTGGCGGGACGAACTAGACAAATTTTGCCAGAAATGGAAGACGGAAGCGCGGGCTCGCGAGAACTGGAACGCGTGGACAACCTTTGCCCAGAAGTTGGATGGAACAGGCTAGCAAAAAAAAGATTTTCCAATTTCAATCCAAGTTATTTTTATCAAAAGAAACTTTAGTCAAAAAAGTAAAGGTAAATTGGAGGCAAGATCTGCTTCGTCCCTATTGTTGGAAAGTCTGTTTTCTCCTGTCACGAAACAAACTATAACCTTTGGCTAGATACTTCATCATTTATCGGACAAGCTATTTCTCAACTATGTTGACGTAGGTTGTTCTAAACGGATGCAGTTGAGTATCCGTATTTCACATGGAGAGACTGAAAGGGGATAGTAATTATGCAATGGTAAATAGATTAGGTACCCAGTCAGCGAGAATGGAAACAAAGGTTACTGCCCAAACAGCTCCTAACCGAGTGTGATCCACTTTGACATCGTCTATTGATGCTAAATATTGCTCAGTTCCAAAATGTATCCTGTTTTACCGACTTCATAATAAGGAAATAATCCATTCGACAAGTATTTATGTATTTAATATTGTTGGAATTGCACAATATTCACATATGTTAATCTGTATGGGCTTCTAAACAAATTTCTTAAGTGTATATATGATTTTTCACGCATATCTCCAAAACCAGATCATGATTATTCTGGACTAGTGATTGGATCATGATTACTATTAGATTAGGTATCTCTCAACTTAGGAAACAGAAAAAGTTTAATCAAAATCAGTACAGCAGTTTTCAATGTATATTATTGAACATACAACCGAACTCTTTAGCGACAAACAGCACGAATGTGTAAATTAAGTAGTTATGGGTACTTTGGTCAATATTTAAGGTACCTTACTATAAGGTTTTCTCACTTTTCTCACTTTTTAGTGATACCTAGGGAACTAAAACTAAAAGCAGAGAAATAAATACTTTTTCACAAAAAAATAAAAAGACTTCAAAAGTAAACATTTAAAAGTGCAAACATAATTTTCTTTTCGTAAGTCGGTGTTAAAAAATGATAAAAACCAGAAGTACCAAAGACACCGACTTCCGAAACAAAAGTTATTTTTACACTATTTAGTATTATTCACTTTAGATATCGGTTATATTTGTTTTTTTTTCAGTCATCTAGATGGTGGTTATTGCAAGGTAGTTTCTAAGAAGATGCATGCTGACTATGATAAACTGGAGCTCTAGTAACAGTGACATATATTCTCTATGCGATAATAATTGTCAAAATATTTGAAAATGGCTACGTGATATTTCAATAGCGCATAGCAACTGCATATTATACATATTTTGTATTTGACCTATTCTTTTGCCCTCTGCTATTTTTCTAACAGCTTACTGTATATCACACTACTTAATAGTACAGTTATGAGCATAAATATGTCATGGTTTTCTCTCTTTTTTTAATAATTGTCGAAACCAAATAAAAACGTCGTTTTTCAAATTTAAAATTTGATTTGAATTTTCGAGGCAATCGTATTTGAATTTTCCATAAGTCTAAGGTATCTATGCTGGTGACAGTACAACCATATCCACTTAGCGCCCTTATAACTCCGCCATCTTTGCGGCGTGACGTCACTTGTTGTTATTCGTAATTGTAAAGTTTGTAATGTGCGTTAATGTTTATTTCGCTTGTTTCATCGTTTCATGGCTAACTTTGGTAATGAAATAAGTGGGTCTACTATAATAACGGGTAATGTTGAAGAGGATTTTGAGAGCACAGATTGAAACTCTAAACTCTATACAGAAATTTTATTTATTATTATTAGTTATTTTTGTATGTTTTTTGTTTGTATGGTATCTGTGATATGAAAGAAAAGGGAGTCAGTGATAGCATGACAGAGGACAGTATGGAAGAAAAAACCCTGTTCTACCGACCAAAAGTAAACTGGAACAAGGACAGGAAGATGATGATGATGATTATTTTTTTAATAAAATACTAAGCGTTGTAGATAGTTTACATCATCTTAGTTATCAGCCTAAATGTAATAATTATTTTACATAACACGTAGGCCCCGAACGGTTAGGCAGAGGTTTAATAAATATATATTTGTACCTACCAACATAACATTATATGCATTCAACCTGGTACAAATTCAGGCTCAGACTGCTTCTGAGAAGTTCCAGATGGAAAAGCTCAATAGAATGTGGAGCGGTCACAAGTATTATTTTTAGCATGGGCTAGAATAGTAGATTGTTTATCTAGGGAGCAAACAACTATTTCAAAGGCGATATTGTTTTTTTAATCCAGAGTGGAGCGAAGGATTTAGAGGCGAATCCTGAGCGTAGTGAGGGTTTCTAAAGTAGAATCCTGAGACCAGCGCGGGATTATAGGTACGTCACTCGAGCTTAAAATATTGTTGCTCCCGAGGTGGACACTCTATTTTTTATCACCCTCTATGTGAAAATAAGTAAGTGCAACGTATGAGCAAGAACTTTATTTTTTATTTATATACATAAAATTAAGAACAATAAGACATAAAACAAAATTAATTAGAGGCCAACATTTATATTTGAACAATCCAAATTCAAATCACTTTTTTATCACATCTATTCAAAAAGAGTTAGTTTATTCTTCGTAAACAGGGACCAAAACAGCTCATTAATCCCTTAGAGAGCAAAATAGATTTGAATTTGGAATGTGGATATTGTTAGTAAAGGTTCCAATCAGCAAAGAGATGAATCAAAAACCATGCAGGAACAATGTATTGTGTATGTGACTGGCTGAAAAACAGCGAGTGCACCAAATTAAAAAAAAAGTTGATAAAAATAAACAACGCGCAAAATTAAATGCATTCTGCCTTCGTTTGTAGTTGTTTCAAATTCAGATTTTAGAATTATGAAAAATGAGTGCATCTTCCTCAAGTGAGAATATTATAATCAAGTTCCTCAAAAAAAAAGTTAAATCAAGAATCAAAAAACCCGACTGCTTCAAAAGCAAACTAAAAAGTCGTAAACAAGAAAAAATGAATGCTGTGCAGGCGGAGGATACACCAGATTTTGGTCAGCCAGCCCGCGAATATGTATCCTACGACTTTTTAGTTTGCTTTTGAAGCAGTCGGGTTTTTGATTTTTTGATTTAACTTTTTTTATTTATACCTTTTTGGTTAGTTTTTTTTCGAATTAGAAACATTTAAGCATATAAGTGTTGTATATTTTTTAAATCTCCTCTTAAAACCCTTTATTTTGATACCCAGACGATGGGTTTGGAAGATTAAAAAAATTTGGGCTCTCACAATAAGGCACCCAAAAGCCGCCATTTTACTATTGTCCAATTTTAATGTAGCCTATGACACTCGCAGGGTTAAGACGAATCGATTGACGTATGAATCATCAAAATCGGCCAACGCGTTTGGTCTCTGAAATGCCATATAGGAACATACATACATAGACTGATAAACACATTACCCTCCTTCGGCAGTCGGGTAAAAACTACATAACAAATAGTCTCAAAAAACGGTGTCTCAGCCGTTTTTTGAGACTATTTCTAATTCCCAAGCTGTAAAAAAATCTACAATTGTAACGGATGACACTAATAAAATTATTACGATGCACTTCCTTAATTGTTCAAATATAAACATTAGCCTCTTATTATTTTGGTTAATGTCTTATGGTCTTTAATTTTATGTAAATAAATAAACGTAACGTTAACTTATTTTCTCATAGAGATAAAAAGTAGAGTGTCCACCTCGGGAGCAACACTATTTTCAGTTAGAGCGACGTACTTTGAGTCCCTCGCTGCACTCTGGATTCAAAAAACACTGTCTTGCCTTTAAAATAGTTGTTTGCTCCCTAGGTAAACAATCTACTATTAGTCCCTAAGGGATTAATGAGCTATTTTGGTCCCTGTTTACCAGGAATAAACTAGGTATTTTTGATGTGATAAAAATATAGCTTAAGACCTAGTGGTCTTAAGCTATATTTTAGACGCGTTGGTCTAGAGACCAACGCGTCAGTCTAAATAATTTAAACCTTTTAGTAACGAAATTTTAGTAACGGAACAATGTATTGTATGTAATGTAAAAAACATAAAATGGCAATTACGCAATGAAGTAAAAAAAACAAAAAAAAAATGGTAAAAAAAATTACTGAGTTTTAAACTAAGTATTTTTTTTCTAAATATCGTCAATAGCGTCAACCCTCCAACAGTGTTGTTTTAAAACGGCAAAAAAGGGGTGTTATAAGTTTGACGCATTTACCTGTGTGTTTGTGTATCTGTCTGTGGCACCATAGCTCCTAAACGGATGAACCGATTTAGTTTTTATTTTATTTGGAAGGTGACATTATCGGGCGCCTTTTTAGCTGTTTGATAAGAATCGGTTCAGCCGTTCAAGAGATATGGGCATTTTATTGATTGAATCGGGGTATGCGCACAAGATCGTGTCGCCGGTTTTTAAATTTTACTTGTTAGATATCAGTAAAACAAAAAGCACTTTAAGTGTCGTTTAAACGGTGAATAATTAATAATTCGGTAATTACCGAACCAATTAAAAAGCCATTGTGCCAAGCGTGTGCCCACGCTAGGCACAATTGGGCACGTTTCGGGCACTCAAGGGCTCAAGCGATGCTTCTCCTTGCATTTTATCAGCCAACACGTTTTAAAAAGGATGGGCTTCATGCGTTTCGAGCAGAAAGTTAATTAAATGTTATTATCTCTCATTCGTTAAATACAAATACTTAGATAGGTATGTAAAAGTATCTATATTACTAACTCACCATACCTTTTTGATAAAGTCTCCAGTGCTCTAGGTTCCGTATCCTCACTCTTCAACGTACACAAAACCGTCCGCTCCGCAGCTAACGCATTCAGTCACCGTCGTACCGGAATCTGTCTTATGCTCAGATTTCACGCCTGATCGGGCCAATAATTAAGCACGCCTGTGTACGATGTTTGCGTCAGCCATGTCAATTAGTTGTGACTGATAATAACATGGTGTAGTGGCACAAGAAATGGGCCACGCCAGTGTATAAGTGAGTGGCGTAATTATGTATTGATTGGTTGAGATATCCACGACGAGACTTGCTTATTTTCAATGTGTAAGTCGTTGCCATACTCATTTTAACCGACTTACCAAAAAGGAGGAGGTCCTATGTTCTACTTTATCAACTTTTTTTTTTTATACTCACCGATATCTCCGTCAATTGTGGACCGATTTAAAAAATCTTTGTTTGCTTAAAAGAGTATATTCCGAAATTGGTGCCATTTTAATTTTCTAAAGGCAAATCTTTCGGGATTGCTGCAATCGCAAGTCTGTTTATTGCTTATACCATTTCATAACATAACATCACGCGAGTATGCTCTAAAGGTATACGTAGTTGTGTACAGTTCAACTTGGTACAATTTCATTTCACCGGTTAGGTATGTTCAGTTTCATGATATTCGGGTAATCTATTCTGGCATTATAGGTACCTTACGTAACTACTTGCCTATTAGGTAGGTAAAACTAAAAACGAAAACGAAAAACAACTTTTTTACAAAAAGATACTATCAACTTCCAAATAACAAAACTACAAGTGATAAATAACTTTATTTTTGGAAGTTGGTGTCCATAACGCAATAAATTAGTACCTACCAAAGACACACACAGTAGTTTTGTTAAGTCGGTAGTATTTTTTTGTAAAAAGGTTTTTGTTATTTTATATATATAAAAAGTTTGGTGTTATTAAAACATTTTAGACATTGAAAGTTGGAAAGTGAGATGTCTGCAGCTTTTTTTGCATTTAAATACATAGCAAATGCGTTCTTCAGTTTCTGATTATTCCTATCGGATAAAGTTGTCAGTTTATAGAGAACTAGCTGAGTAAGTAGAACTAACTTTTGGCTTCGCTCCCGTCAAAATTATAGTCGAAAAAATTATAGGTGAAAGAATTTTTAATTCGGTCCAGTAGTTTCGGAGCATATTTGGTACAAACAATCAAACATAAGTACAAACAAACATAAAAATCTTTCCTATTTCTAATATTGGTATAACATATTGGTACAACTATAACATAAACATTTTTTTAAATGGTATTGATCATTAGCTGCGTTTTAAATTCAATATGAAAATTAAACGAGGAGGTCGAAAATACGAGAATAGATCTCAATTTTGTGGGAATACCTAATGAATGAGTTGAAGAAGAACCAGTAGGTATAAACTGCGTCGTACCATTTCAGTGAGTAAAACCAATATTGGACAGCACTCCATGATCTTCCTGCCCTTGTCCCATATTACTTGGGGTCGGCGCAACACGTTTTCCTCTTCCATACCATCCTGTCCCCCATCACGCTATCACTGACACCCTTTTCTTTCATATCACTCCCCACACAGTCCATCCATCTTTTCTTTGGCCGTACCCTACCTCTCCATCCACATTTATATTCATAACTCTTTTAGTAACATGCGTTTCATCCCTCCTCATCACATGACCATACCAGGACAAACGGTTTCCTTTCAACTTTTCTATCATTGGCGTCACGTTCAAACTTCCTCTAATATACTCTATTCGCACTTTATCCATTCTCTTCACTCCGCACACCCATCTCAACATTCTCATATCTGCTACATGCAATCTCTTTTCATCCATCTTTTTCACAGACCAACATTCTGATTCACACAATACGACAGGTCTAATCACGGACTTGTAAAATTTCTCTTGTAACTTGAGGGGCAAGTGTGGTTAGCAAGTTGTTCCAGCACTGTTGTCAGAAAAAAATGTACCGGGTAGCGTTCTGTAGTTTCTGCCTAACCCCATGCGAAAATGGCTTGTTTATGTCTGTATGTAAGAAAAATCCACATACAATCTGTTACGGTCTTCAGCTAATTGCCATGTCTAGCGCAACTGTTTGGCACACAATTATATGCCAGTTAAGGATGAAATCGGAACCCAAGGCTCTGTGCAGTCGATTGACTAAATCATGGATTGCACAAGGGTCCGGCAAAGCGGTTAGTGCGCAATTGACGACCAGTGTGGTTAACAATTTCGAGGGAGATACGAACAATAAGTCCAATATACAATATTTGTTTGAGATTATCAGATTACATACTCATGATTATAAACAGTTTTTTTAAGAGATGACCTCGGAAGTAACTTAAAATAAATCAGCAGTAGGAGTTTCGTTTTGTGATCGAATCAGAAATGAGGATATCTGTAGAAGACCCAAGGTTACCGACATAGCCCAAAGGAATTCCAAACTAAACTGGCAGTGAGCAGGGCACAGAACATATAGTGCATAGCTCACAGAACAGATGGTCGTTGGGGCCGATAAGTTCTGGAGTGGCGACCACGAACCGAACCCAAATAGAACTATTAAATGTAAAACCTATAGAAGTTTCTTAAGTACCTCTTTTATTACGTTATACAAATGACTATGGCTAATACTAGGTAGGATTCAATGAAGGTTCAATCACAAGCTTCAACGGAAACAACGTGAATTAAAAAAGAAGTTTTTAATAATTTTTTGTAAAGTCGAAGGAACAAAATCATGTGACTTAGTCTTGTTTAAAATGAAGCGTCCTTAAGAGGCAGGTTTGCGAGCGTGAGAACTTATTTTAGAACCCACACATCGACATTTTCACTAACACATTTGCATCACACATTGTAGTGTACACGCACCCAAGAACAAGTGAAAAATTATGCGGCGCGACGGGCATGATATAGCTTCAATGCGCGTTCGCTTCTGAAGGATTTGTAAGCTTGTCTCAAAAACGCGCAATGTATTAGCTATTGATTCACCGCTCCGCACGGCACGCGTGCCCATAGTATTATAGTCGTGAATAAAGGGTGGGGTCACAGTGTAATCGGTTGTGTAGTTTGATTGTTAGAAAAAATAATTACTATTTATGTAATACAACATTTAAATTATTATTATGATAAGTACAAAAAATAATGCTTGATTGAATGATGTTCTCTAATTTATTTATTTTATTGCTTAGATCTAGAACCTTTTTTAGGGTTCCGTGGCCAAATGGCAAACAAAAAACGGAACCTTTATATATTCGTCATGTCTGTCTGTCTGTCCGTCCGTATCTCACAGCCACTTTTTCCCGAAACTATAAGAACTATGCTGTTGAAACTTGATAAGTAGATGTATTCTGCGAACCGCATTAAGATTTTCACACAAAAATAGAAAAAAAAACAATAAATTTTGGGGGTGCCCATACTTGAAACTGAAACAAAATTTGTTTTTTTTTCATCAAACCCATACGTGTGGGGTATCTATGGATAGGTCTTCAAATTATATTTTTTTCTAAACTGAATAGTTTGCGCGAGAGACACTTCCAAAGTGGTAAAATGTGTCCCCCCCCTGTAACTTCTAAAATAACAGAATGATAAAACTAAAAAAAAACATATGATGTACATTAATTACCAAGTAAACTTCCACTGAAAATTGGTTTGAACGAGATCTAGTAAGTAGTTTTTTTTTAATACGTCATAAATCGTAAACCGCAATTTACCAAGTACCCTTCGTGCGCGAGTCCGACTCGCACTTGGCCGGTTTTTTCAACTCATGATGGCTTATAAATATGCTAGGTATTTTGTGTATGATTTTATTGTACAAGTAGGTTTGTGGCTGCTTAATGTTAAATGCCACAACGCACGTTGCACAACGAGCTGCGTAAGATTGTCTAGTTGAGAAATTAATTAGTTTTCCTCCTACGAACTTTGCAACAACAATTTTAAAAACCTCTGCTATATTACTATTGACTTTATAAATTAAGCTTTTAGCATTGTTGATTAATCTTGAGACAAGTTTCATTACGGCAATAAAAAAGGTGTAAGCTTTCATTACCGGCAATTTTTTTTATCTGTGCCAATCACCATTTATATTTGTTGAATTCAGTTGCTTGCAATAGTATGGCTTACAAGACACATGATTATTAAAAACATGATTTGGTCCATTTTATCTTATTGCTTGAATAGTGCTACAGTCATGTCACGACACTCGCGACCCACCCTTATGCCTATTGTGTATGTGTGCGTAGACGTTTTGCGAACTCGGCTCGGAAAAAAAACGGACGTGCTCTCACCTTGGAGTCTAAGACGGCACTGAAAATTTTTCGCGCGCGTGGTCGATTATAAAACAAATTACTGGAGCGTAACTCTCCATACTAAAATGTATGGGGAATAGAAAACAATTTGTGTAGAAAAAATAACAATGTTGAAAGGTGGATTACTATCATTTGGTGTGACTTATTAGATAAATAAAACGGTGAACGTCATATTCATACTTTCGTGTCACGATATATCTAAAGAGATTTATAAAAAATCTTCTAGAATTATGACAATAGTGCAAATAGAATAGGTCGATTTAGATGTTTTTGAGAGATTTCAACAATTTTTTTTTTAGAAATTTAGTATGGTTTTACAAATATCTCGCGGTGAAACTGTTGGCACATCTGTTAAGGTTCTTCATATTTTTTTTTGTGTAATTCAGCGCGGTGAATCTTTAGAAATAATGAAAACTGTAAGTGCCTTTTTAGGTGTTTCTTAAGGACTCGCCTCTTAAAGATTTTCTGTAAGTAACTCTATATTAGGAACTCAGTTTTATTATAAAATGGTGCAAATTATAGACTCTTGCGGTGCGCATTCATTTACCTGAAGAGATATGCAAGAGATGTTGCAGTAGGCTTGCTAAGTTTTGGTCTTTTTTTACCCGACTACGGCGATGCAAATGGTAGGGTTATGTTTTTGACCGGTATGTATGTTCATCTGTTCCCTCATAACTTCTTAACTACTTATCATAATTTGAAAAATGAAGGACAACCGTGGTCGTATGCCACCTACCGTAACAAAACAATACATTCTGCAAAGCATACGACCACGGTTATCTCCTGAACACCGCTATGAATAATATATGTATGAAATACAAT
Organism: Orthosia gothica; assembly: GCA_949775005.1. Taxonomy (NCBI): domain Eukaryota; kingdom Metazoa; phylum Arthropoda; class Insecta; order Lepidoptera; family Noctuidae; genus Orthosia; species Orthosia gothica. The sequence continues at coordinate 29,245,034 of OX459048.1, forward strand.
AAAATATTGATGACATGTAAGTTAATGCCCGATACATATCGAATAGTTTGTATGTAACAATTTCAGATGGCAATATTTTCTTGTTTCATACTTTTTAGAGCGTTATTTTTAGGGTTCCATATCCAAAGGGTAAAAACGGGACCCTATTACTAAGACTCCGCGGTCCGTCTGTCTGTCTGTCACCAGGCTGTATCTCATGAACCGTGATAGCTAGACAGTTGAAATTTTCACAGATGATGTATTTCTGTTGCCGCTATAACAACAAATACTAAAGTCGAATGAAATAAATATTTAAATGGGGCTCCGATACAACAAACGTGTTTTTTTGCCGTTTTTTGCAATAATGGTACGGAACCCTTCGTGCGCGAGTCCGACTCGCACTTGGCCGGTTTTTTTTTCAGTAATTGGGTTTTAGTTTTTGAACTCTTTTTCTACTTCCCAGGGTTGCCAGGTCTAGGTATCGTTTCCCGGGGCAAGCAAATTGTTTTTGGATTTTTCTATCTAGAATTTCTCAGTAATATACCGGGGTTTGGATTTGTTCCCAGTGGATGGGAATTGCCTCACCCCCTATTACATGGGGCTTAAACATAACTGGAGAAATGTGGGTGTACTGTAGGTGAACCTTAGAGTTACCCCAATTTGCGTGATATTATGTTACTCAAGTTATATGAAATCCAATTAACAACTGACTCCTGAAGTAAAAGTTTTGAATAGTGAATCTGCCTACAACCTTAAATAAATACTACTATTTAATCACTGCCGTCATCTACTTTGCAATTTTTAAGAGCATTTTACTGTTAGTCCCTTACCTGCGGTGATACCCGTGATAAACTGAGCATTAAGGAGATTCAGTGGCCATCTGTGGTCTTCTTCATCAGTTCCAGTTCGCCAAATGATAATTTCAGACTGCAAATGATTGCTGTGGTGATGAAAATACCAAAATCGCTAGTATGCCTATAATATTTGAGGAGTACACTCGATTTCTTCAGTATCTCATCATCTGATCCTGATCTGATAACCATGGGACCACCTGTAAAGTATACCTTTTCAAACGAAAGAAGAATTTTCCAAATCGGTCCAGGCGTCTTTGAGTAATCGGAGAAAATACATTAAAAAAAGTTTTCAACAAATTGGGAACCGCCTCCTTTTTTTGAAAGCGGTTAAAGAAAAAGAAAGAAAGGTTTAAATAGAAGTTTATACTTTTGCACCAACAGCCACGACGAGCGAACATGGCCTCAAACAAAATATCTTTAAATTTTTCCAACACCCGGGGTGAAAAACTCCAAATTCTTTTACATTGTTCCATTGCAGCGTAAAAAACAAAAGGGAATCCCGCTGTTCACTCATAATTCATATTTCTACACGTTAAGCAAGACTGGGTAGATGCATATTCATGGTTTCAGGCTACAAATATTTTGTTCTCACTCATCTTGCTGGCTTATAGATTTAGTGCCGACATGGGGAATTTTTGTTGGTGACATCATTTTCAGTTCAGTTCAAAACAAGAAAACAAAAACTATTTCGTTGTGTTTATTAGAATTTTGGCTTTTTACCCGACTGTGTAGTCGGGTAAAAAGCCAAAATTCACTATAACTAAAACACTGATAAACATCAGTCTATGTATACACAGAACATACATAGCGTTCTAGAGACCGAATGCGTTGGCCAATTTTGATGATTTTTACGTCCATTGATTCGTCATAATCTTGCGAGTGTCACTGGCTACATTAAAATTGGATAATCGTGTGGTGTATTAAAATAAAGATCATATGGTTTTGATTTTCTTTTTGTTTACGTCTTTTTAGTTCGCTTCTTAAGCAGTCGGGCTTTTTGTTTCTTATTTTTGCATTGTATATTAACAACCGTGCTTTTTTACCGTACAATTTGGTCATACTAGACAAAAGCGAGTTCGCCACGTGGTCAGTTATCTTTGGGAGCAGTGAATATGGTTGGATGGAAGGGCAAGCCATGAAAAGATTTATTTTTTTGAATGGCGTCTCGCAGTTCAACATAGTATTGTCTAAAGTAGAGCCTCCAGCCAGGGCAATTAAAACTTAGTAACTAAGCGACCGCGCTGAGGGCACCCCCTTTGGGGTACGGACCTCGGATCAGGGCTTCGCTGAGGAAATGGAAGCAAGGGATGTACTGGATCTGATCCCCTTCGGGGTACGGACCTCGGATCAGGGCGTCGCTGAGGGAATGGAAGCAAGGTATGTACTGGATCTGATTTTTGCATGAAAAAATAAGGATCTTTACTACTTAAATCCTTGTTGTAGAGCGCATCGTTCCCGAACGCATGTTTTAGAGTTTCTTTTACCACGTTGGTTGTATGCAAGATATGGCTGCCAACCTAACCGTGTTTTACCACACGCATCTCGAGATTTGCGCAGAGCGCAATTCGAGAATTCTGGTGCTTCTAAAGATATCGTATCATCAAAAAGGAAAACATAAGGACACAGTATATATCTTTCTACTTTAGTTTATGGAATATCATTTAAATTGGTTCAATATTCGCGGAGGAAATAGGCGATAGCTAAACCTCAAATTATGACTTTTAACTTAGGAAATTCAGTCGGATGTCTGCGAACGTAATTCCTGTTAACGTGCTTTCTAACGCACGGAAGACCCTCGTTTTGTTAAGGATGATCACCCATCAAATATCACTGCCATGTCCGAAATTAATTCCACGCTCATCGACAATAGTAAAAAGTATGAATAAAAATTCCTCAATGCACAAAAAACTTCAGCTTTACCGCCATGCATTTTAAATTGCAATAATAAAACGTAATAATTTCTCTGACCACGAATGAAATGATTACCTCGCTTTGAACTTCAAACGAAATTGTATTTAACTTCGTTTATAGTTTTTAAACTTCTCGATCATGGCAATTTAAGCCTTATAACGAAGACTTAAGAGTCACCTCAAAAGCAAGGGCTTTACTCAATCCCGACTTTTTCCGACTCTTGAAAACTAATTAGTGATTTAACTACACTTTAAATAGATTTTTTCTCTGCTTTGTAAAGAATGTCGGTTCAAAAGAGCTCCAGGTTTTTGTAGGTCATTAAAGTGAATGAAGATTGACTTTTTTTTATTTTTCAGACTACGGTAATGAATGAAAAGAGTTTTCTTTGGAAATGTTATATATTAAACTTTTAGTTGTCATGTTTCTTGAAAGATTATTAGACAATTTAAGCGTTAATGGCCATTCAACCGTGACGAAAGTTCAACCAAGTTCTAGGCAAGCGTGCTTCATCATCAACCACATCATCGCTTTCCATCAGGTGAGATAGTGCTCAAACGCGAGTATATCGACAGTTAAAAAAAATTACTTTGTATTATCATCATCTTCTTAATTTCAGCCGAAAGATGCTCACTGCTAAACAAAGGCTTCCCCCAAGATTCACCACATTGACTGGTCTCGTGCGTCTGACATCCAGCAGATTGCCGCAACCTTAAGCAGACCATCGGTCTAGCTAGTGGGAGGCCTCCCAACGTCATATCTGCCAGTTTGCGGTCGCCACTCCATAACTTCTATAAAACTGTAAATTTTAATTTCTTCATTTCATTCACACTCATGTTGAAATCACGGCACGTCACTAGGCATTCCAAACATAGAATCTATTCGATATATCGATTTTGATATAAAGCACGCGTGATCACAATAAAAACACACGAAAAAGGAAAATGGCGAGTATTTAAAGTAAATGAAAACATTCTAAAATTAATCCTTACTCAATGCGGTTTGGCGATTTCAAACTTATATTAACTAAGCTGACTTATAAGTCCTGCTTTCCTCTCGACGTTTTCCTTCACCATTATCAGTGATTTACAAGATAAATTTATACAGCGCATATGAATTGTTAAAAATTAAAAAGTCATATTGATACTTGCCCAAATTCGAAACCACGACCTCACGAGAGGTGCGGTCTTAGCCACTGGGCCACCACGACAGTTTTAATAAATGAATAATCTTATTTATTTTGTACGTTTAAGCTTCCAGATTGTTCAGCCAACCCTTCTCCCCTAAATATCCAGAAGGTTCACAGCGCCAACGATAAATTTTATCAGAATTCATGCGTTCAATATCTGTTAGGGTAAAAATATGTGACAATAAGATTGGGCGAATGCGAAATCATGAATTTAACCGAAGCCTAGAAACGATATTATAGCCATCTGCTCGGATAGAATTGATGACTTGTTTTGAAAGGATAGTGACCCGCTCTGACCTTAACTAAAACGTTGAGGTTATAGTCATACTGCTTGTACAAATAGAGAGAAATAATAAAAGGAACCCAACAATATTGAACTATTATATGGGCTTGATATCGACAAGACTGATCAACAATTGCCCTGAACCGGGAGGATTGGAATGAAACATTATCTTCAGATTAAATTATTCCACCATTTTAAATAGATAGTTTATTATTAACAAATATTAATTCTCAATAGAAGTAGTCTAATTTTATTTGGCTTTGACTCCATTTGGACTTCATGGGTCCGTGGATTACGGCCTAGACCTTCTCCCAGAAAAACGGCCTGTGTGAAATGGAAGCATTCTAGACTATTTTGCTGTGCTGTAACTATGTTGCTGGATCAAAACAAGAGAAGTATTTTGTTGAAAATGATGACCCAAAGGCTAATTGCTTAAATGAATTCGGCAAGGCAAAGCGCCAAGTGTATGAACGATTGATCAATCACACGCAAAATGAAAGACGCTATGTGGATTTCCGTCTATGTCGATTTTTCATACTCTTTGCGCTTTGCCTTGCCGAAATCAAGCTGCAGATAATTAATACAGCACTTGGATTATGTACCTAATCAAACAATTGCCGTCAAGAGATAAAGGCGTCAAACTGGATATGTCAAGCGCAGTGCAATAGTAAAGAATGCCTGTGATCATAGCTTCGGACATGGATGGGTTGATTTGTACTCTTTATGACTTAGTCCATTTACTTATACTCTCCAGGTCACAATTCATGGTGTCGATCGCCAAGTCCACATCAGCAAGAAGTGTCGGTAAAGCTGCAAATCGTCTGCGTAAAGATGGAAGTTGGAGGTGATAACCTTGGTAACAGTGTTTATGAAGATAGAGAAAAGAAGAGGAGAGAGAACGCCAGCCTGAGAAACACCAGCAGTGAGATCACAACAATCAGAGAACATCTCTTCAAGAAAAATACACTGCGAGTGACCCCGAAGATAAGATTCAAACCAGGCTAATGCAGAGGAAGAGAAGTTAATAGACTGAAGGACCCCATGCAGAATGTCGAAGTACACTAAGTTAAACGCACGACTGAAATCAAACAAGATTTATAGGATTTATTCTCCATAGCCCAGCGGATGTCGTTAGTGACCTTCAGAAGTGCAGTTACAGTACTGTACCTTGTGTCTACGGAAGCCAAATTGAAAAGGACAGATACGAGAATTAGACGAGAGGAATCTGTAAATTTGACCATGCACGATGTTCTCGAGAACTTTAGAGAGGAAAGAAAGTATGGATATGGGTCTGAACTGAGATAAAGAAAAAGGATTGTTTATTTTTAATTTGTCCTTCTCCGGCCAATCTGTCAAAAACAAGTCTAAATCATCAAGCCAGTGTTTCCGCTACTACTACCCAATATTATAGGTTCACAAATATATACGCTGCTATTCTTACAAAAGAGTTAACATTTTCAGTTTTATTTCATTCGTTTCAAGCGATTGCAATACCGAGCACGTCGGTCAGTACTCATTCTTTTGCAATCTGTACAGGAAAATAAAGAAAACCTTTCAACTCCGAGTTGAAATGTGCCATATTTATTGCTATCGCCCGCCAAGTATTCTCCTAACAAAATACTGTAAAGTGAATGTGAATTCAATGAAACTTGGAACTGTAAAAATGAGAAAGTGTATACTTTCATCGATATGATGTTCCTAGACGTCATTCAAGATATCTATATATTTAGGATAGGATAGATGGACCCCTTTTTCTGCACTTAGCCTTTCAGGTCCGTTGTGCGTGCAGGCCTCCTTTTTTTGAGGGGGAATGGGCCGTAATCAACCATGTGGGCTAAGTGAGGGTTTGTATATTGCATGTCTCCGATTTTTTGATTTTAAGACTTGCTGGTTTCCACAATGTAAAAATAATTTACACAAAGTCAAGCGCCTGCCTGGGTTCGAACCCACTACCTCCAACTTGTAAGTCACGGCCGTGACACCTGGCCCACTACTGCGCTTATAATATTAATTAAAACTTCATGCAACATAGAGGTAAATAGGGGGATTAGCCTTAAGCATCCTCTTCCAGTCAACCAAGGGTGATGAATAGGCATGTGCATCATCATAATCAGCCTTTTAATGTTCCCACTGCTGGGACACAGGCCTTCTCTCTGTGAGAGGGGCTGGGCCTTAATCCACCACGATGGCCCAGTGCGTGTTGGTGGATGTCACATGTCTTCGAATTTTGGTTCTAGGAGATACCGATTTTCTCTCGATGTTTTCCTTTACCGTTTTTAGAATAGTGGTGATAAAATAATTAACACCAATTTTCCTTGGTGTTAATTATTTTAATTAAACAAGCAAGCGATTTCATTTCGAAGAAAAAATAAAATTTCAAGTAAAAGTCAACAATATATTTAATTTATTGTTGACAATATATATTTTATTTTTACCAGAACATTCCAGATTTCCACCAATAATTTAAATAATGAAGAAACTCATCCAAAATACGTTTCTAATGTTTACATCAAACAATTGGATTTCAATTTATTCGTCGCCACGCTCAAAGGTGTTGAAACGACGAAACTTTTCCCCATTCCGTATTCTTAGTGTCCGCACTTCATCAAATTCAATTTGCTCTGTTTTATCATATTCTTTTACTTTACATTACTTTAATAAGCTAGTTCTATTTTGACGTTTATTTTTTTTGGGACTTTCAAAAGCTTTTATCTATCACGTTTTTATAGTTATTTGCACTGGGAAAATTTCAAATATATCTCTAGTATAAAGTTTATTCAGAGTAACTTAATTAAATGCTATCTTTAGCTTAACATATTGCTTATGTTGCATACACACTTGAAAGACCAGGTTGACTGGTAGAAAATGCCTAAGGCATTAAGTCCGCCTCTGTACATTTGTGTGCTTAAAGTATTAAATAAAGACCACCGATTGCTCCCTTTTTACCCGACTGCCGAAGGAGGGTAATGTGTTTATCAGTCTATGTATGTATGTATGTAAGTATGTTGTATGTATGTATGTATGTTTGTTCCTATGTGGCGTTCCAGAGGCCAAACGCGTTGGCCGATTTTGATGATTCGTACGTCAATCGATGCGTCTTAACCCTGCGAGTGTCATAGGTTACATTAAAATTGGATAATAGAAAAATGGCGGATTTTGGGTGCCATATTGTGGGGGCCCAAATTTTTTTTTTCTTCCAAACCCATCGTGTGGGGTATCAAAATAAAGGGTTTTAAGAGGTGATTTCAAAAATATATAACACTTATATGTTTAAATGTATCTAATTCGAAAAAACTAACTAAAAAGTTATAAATAAAAAAACTTAATTTAAAAAATCAAAAAACCCGACTGCTTCAAAAGCGAACTAAAAAGTCGTAAACAAGGAAAAAATCATGCTGTGCAGGCGGAGGATACACCAGATTTTGGTCAGCCAGCCGGCGAATATGTATCCTCCGACTGCACAGCATGATTTTTTCCTTGTTTACGACTTTTTAGTTCGCTTTTGAAGCAGTCGGGTTTTTTGATTTTTTTAATTAAGTTTTTTTTTTAGTATGGGGTTCAAATTCATCTCAATTATGTCTGGTTATAACCAAAAATCACTTATAAGAGGATAGTCATCTTAAATCTTCAGAATTAATTCCAATAATACATTCATGTCATAATCTACCCCTAACATTATAACAGATTGGTCTACAGATGTATCCAAACCACTATCGTACACAGCTATACCACTTTGCCAACGTGTTGCGGTGAATTGGACATTAGTAATTATAGTTAATTTTGGTTTGAACAACGAAACGTAACTTGTTTAACTTTGGTTTTTAGGAATCTAAGCAACCTTCCTTATGATTCGACATGATTTGATTTTTATCTCATCATCATCATCACCATTATCATTTCAGCCGAAAGACGTCTAGGTACTGATGAACATAGGCCTTCCTCAAGCCTTGCCGTTTGGACCGGTTTTGTACGTCTCGTATCCATTGGATTTCCGCAACCTTCACCAAGTAATCGGTCTATCTATTCCACCCAACGGAACGTCTTCTAGTTCGCGGTCGCTTAGTCGCTTCGTGCTGGTATAATTTTACACTAAAATTTTATCTTCTGTTCAATAAAAGTTGAAACTGAAAAAAATGTGGGTGGAAAACGAGTATAGGTGCCAAACCTTTCGGAATAAATTTAATCCGCATTATTATTATTAATATCAGTGTTTTATAAAGGAAGCCAGATAGGGAAGAATATAGCTGCAACAAGTTATTTTGAAAGTTTTGTGAGACGTGATTTTATACCAAAAGGACAAGTGAACATTTTCTTTCAAAACAAATTAGGAACATCGAAAACTTCAATTATTGCCCTCACCTATTGACAAAGAGCTACTAAAACTGAATCCACTCAATAAAAACGAAAACAATACGTACAAAGTCTTGAAACTTATGAACAAGTAACAACAAGTTTTAAGTAAAACGATTCAACAAGGCAGGAACTCCGTTCCATTCATTGAAGTTGTTGAGTTTCAAAGTGCACAGAATAGATAAGTACAGAAAGCTGGCTCTATACAACGAGCAAAAAGAGATGCACGCACACATAGACGTGTACGTATGACGATCTCAAACGCCAGTGCGCTTGCACTCGCTACGTATGTGAAGCATGACAATGTGTGCGTGCGTTTAGCTCCTAGTATGGAGTTGACCCAACTGCCTCATTGGTGTCGTGTTAGCAAGCACGAGTGCTGAGCAATGGGGTCCTGGATTTGATACCCAGCTCGGGTTTTTTTTACATGGGTTTTCCATCAGGGATTTCTAAGTGGCAGTCCGGAGTCCTGAAAGTTGGCGGTGAGGCACCCTCGTGCCTCGGTAAGCACGTTAAGTCGTTACCTGTCGCGCTAGATTTACAAACTCATTACACATTACCAACTACTAACACACACTCAGATAAAACACACAATCACAACTGTTTTTCTTGCATTATTCCTTATATCATTCATTTCTATCTATGTGTATTGTTAACATTTTTGGTATCTAAGTCATTGTTATAAATTGCCTCGTTGCGCTAGCAGGACACTTTAAATTACTAACTCTGTGTTTTGTCTGGGTCACCAAGATGCAGGCTGTGCCTAGTTTTAGACCCGTTGCTAATCTGTCAACGTCATTGTTAGTTCAACCAAGCTAATACAATCATCTAACATGTAACTGTGTAAGACATAAAAACGAATTTTATTTATTTAGATTAACATCCCATATTGGACTACGAGTGCACCAGTGACACACTTGTGCATTGTAATATTATTATGTCAGGCGTCGATAGCTACTCTCCACAGAGACTGGTCTGGTGTATGTAGTATATACTTAGCAAGTAAGATCGATGTTATAAAATACATTACATTAGTATAATACTAGCAGTTTTAAATTTATTGGTAATCTATCAGATTTAGTAGTTTCATTAACACTAGTTACCTACATGGCGTGGCATTTTAAGCGCATAGTGCTACGGCTCCAAAACATGTTAAAGAAATAATTATGTATTTTTTTTTTTGTCACTGGTCAAATAAAATGCTGCAGGATCGAACAGTGCCCATGTCGAAGATATGAAGATGCACATGTAGACTATCAGTATTGTGCTGCTGATAATTTGTACTCTTTTGGGTCTTAGCGCTGATTATTCAGTGTAAAAAAACAGAAAACCCGACTGCTTAAAAAGCGAACTAAAAAAACCCAAAACAAGAAGAAAATATTTTGTGCAGTCGGAGGATACATATTCGCGAGCTGGCTGACAAAACCAGATGTATCCCTTACGACTGCACAGCATGATTTTCTTCTTGTTTGACGTCTTTTTAGTTTGCTTTTTAAGCAGTCGGGTTTTTTAATATTTAGATTTTTTTTATTTATAACATTTTAGTTTTTTTTGGTACATTTAAACATTGGTATAAGTTTTGTATATTTATGAAATTATCTCTTAAAATCCTTAATTTTGATACCACACACGATGGATTTTTTTATTATTGTTAGGCTCGCGCTTGGTCACCATCTCACCTGATGGTAAGCGATGATGTGGTCGACGGTGTAACACGCTTGCCTAGAAGAAACCTATTCACTCTTGACTTAAAAACCCCGAGGTTGTAGCTATCGGGAAACAGAGACTCCGGCAGTGAATCCCACTCCTTAGCTGTACGCATAATGAAAAAAGAAAAAATTGTGGTCCCCCACAATATGGCGCCCAAAATCTGCCATTTTTCTATTTTCCAATTTTAATGTAGCCAGTGACACTCGCAGGGTTAAGACGAATCGTTTCGGCTAACGCCTTTGGTCTCCAGAACGGCACATAGGAAAAAACATACATACATACATACACTGATAAACACATTACCCTCCTTCGGCAGTAGGGTAACAATACAAGAAGTGTCACCGTTCTTGGATCAGGGCGCAGATTATACAAAAAACCTTACAACTATCATTCAACCGATATATAGGAAATCATAGAGATGATCGCCAAAATCAAAACCATGACCAAAATTCGGTAAAGAAGACTAGCCTACCTTCTGTACTTAACTCTCTAGTGTTGTACTCCTTCATGTAGCAATCACTTAGCTCAGTGACAATATATTTGATCGATTGAACTAATTGGATTGCGGCAGTTCCTGGTTTGCAAGTGATAACAATCGAGTGTTTGGTGAGAATCCATATGTTAGGTACTATCTGAAATGCTTTCAATGGGTTCAGAAAAGAATGTGTTTAAACTGAACCTAAGTTACCTTAAAGCTTTAAAAAAATAAGTTTCCTGGTGTATCTAAAAGGATTTTCTGAAGTTGCTGTAAAATTGGAACCTAAAGTTATTTTACACAGAACCGACTTTAGGTAGGAAATATTAGACTCACACTCACTTACTAAAGTAATTTTGACGCTTCTATTTTTTTGTTATTTATCGATTAACTCGCGTTTGACCACTATCTCGCCTAATGGTTAGCAATGGTGTGGTTGACGGTGAAACTATTCTATGTTTTGTATGTTAGAGTTTTAAAGGTATTTTAAATAAATTTAAGTTTAGTGTAAAAATAAGTTTTCACTAATCTCATTCCAAGATAATAACCTAAAAACTAACGTTAATTAAACTAAATTCACCATCTATAGACGATCGCGTGTCGTGCTATCCACTCAGCATATAAATCAAGCTGGCGGTGACACCTCATAATTCAGAGAGGAACCTCGTAAATAAGCGTAAAGCGTTATCAACAATAGCACCACAGTAACCCTTGAAGATAATATAAGACGTGGGTTTGATGTACGAAGAGAAAATGAAAGAACATGACGTGGTAATATTGAAGGATTTAAAAAGGATGACAGTGTGGCTTCGGTAAGAGAAAAATATAATCCAAGTCGGCTATTGTAAAAAATTGCTGGCGCTTCATGTGTTCATATTGAGTCGATAATCCGACGGTATTAGGATAGTATAGTAGATATTTGATTTTGTATTTGACTAGCAATTTGGTATTGTTAGATTTTCTTTAATATTTTAGAAGTACCTATGTAGAACAGGGTCTAGGGTAGGGTATCTGGTTAGATGGAGACGGAGTGGAAGGATAAAGAAAAGATGGTTGGACTGTTTGAGGAGTGATATGAAAGAAAAGGGGGTCAGTGATAGGGTGGCGGTTGATAGAACAGTATGAAAGAAAATAATGTGTTTCGCCGAGCCCAAGTAATATTGGACAAGGGCAATAAGATGTTGATGATGCGAAACAGGGTCTAAAGTTCTGCATCTCCTATAGCTGGTTGTCGGATGTTGCTATGCGGTTCGCACGAATAACTCTGCTTGCACGAAGTAAGGTTTTTGTGACATCAGGTATCAGTTCATAAAAGGGGGTAAAGACGCCGATACCTTATTGCGAGTTTCAGTAGTAAAAACATTTCCCTGGTTATAAAGTTTACGCAACGAAAATTTTCACTTAGCAGCCTAAAACCCAACTGAAACTACACCATTACGAGAATCATTTCAATAAAACCGCGGAGTTACACAAACACTCATATCCCAAGCCGTAAAACTACTTCAACAAAAAACCCTGCCTCCACAAAACATTTTAGTACAACCCTACCTGTTGTTGGACTATAAACTACCGCATCCATTTACCTGTACTCGACAATACCCTTTAGAAGCGAGTACAATGGCGAACAAAAGAGTTGTGCGTGACGAACTCCCAGAATGATTTAGTACAGTTGCGTGGAAGAGAACAATATACGCACTTCATCTCCTCAGTATACATTTTGATGTAGTGTGTAATGGAGTTGGTCAGGCTCGGTTATTTACTGGTATTTTCTTTGGAAGTTTTTTAAAAGAGAAAGAATGCGTGGTATACACCAACAATGGTAAAGCCGAGGTTGATGATGATAATTTGAATGCGATATTTTGTTTGTAAGTCCATAAAAAGAGATAGAACGTGTAAGACGTAGAAGGTGGTTAGAAGAGAGGAGTATACCAACAAAGATAAAATTGAGGTTGATGATTTGAAAATAACGCTACGATTATACGCCGAAAAGAGCTAAGAAACCTCTAGAGCTTCCCAACTAATAATTACGTGTGAATTCTTTAGTGCAATAAAAATATAATAATATGATCTACCATTCGAACCATCTGTGTACCTTAAAAAGATTAAAACATGAAAATGGTCTTCGAAAATATTTCTGGCTAGCTTGTCTGAATGAACTCCAGAAAAAATAACCAGCATCTAACTAACTGGCATCACGACTGTCTTCTCCGAAGACATCCACACTATTATATATTATTGTGATCAACCGGGCACAAATCTTGAGTCCAGGCTGCTACTGAGAAATCCCAGATGGAAAACCCAATAGCTCGACTCGGGCATAGAGCCCAGCACCTCATCGTCAACAGTCAAATTCGCAAGTGTCAGTAGGTCTCAATGGAGAAGAATTTGCAAGTAACGCCACGGACACTCTTTTTCATCAGTTTGAATTCCAATTTTTTGGTTACATTATTCTTGTTGAAAAAATACATATATGTGAGAACAATGTTAGAAAACCTGCACGTAAAATTTTCGAGAGTAACAAACAATTTCGAAAAAACAATAACAGACATACAGACAGACAGTCAAAACAAATTAGTAGTTTCCTTAAACCTGTCTCTTACCTGTTGAGTTTAAAGATCGTGGTAGAACAGCTTAAGATACTGACAGGCAGGGATTCTATTAAAGACTGGAAACTTATTACCTTCCGTATAAAGTTCTACAAAAATTTACTCGTCTTACGCTCTTAGCTCTCATTTTGAATGACTAGATTTATATTAGAAAGTGAAATAAATGTCTCTAGTCTAAAATCATTTGGATGAAAATAACCTATCTTTTCACCATGTTTTCTCGACAACGCTGCGATTCTGGGCCGGTTTATGATTTGAGTATTTTGAGTTCAGAACGTGTCAAATCGTTCTTTATTAACCGTTTTACCGGTTTTCAAGCTAGAGTTTGACAAATACTCAACTTCAAATTCTTTTCAGATTCAGAAAGCCAGGGTAAGTATATATTTGCTAAGTGTAGTAGTATAATTGCTAGCACACTTGCTAAAGTGCCCAAAGTGGACGTAAACCTACACTTTGCAGGACGTAATTAATGCTATTGACGCTGCAATAACGTGGCCACCTGCTGGGCCCTAAATTTTTAAAGTGTATTTCATCTACTTAAAAAGAATAAGTGTAGTATGTATTTAAAGGTACAGACACATTTCACTAGTTATTTTATCTAATCTTATACCTTTAAAAAAAGCAATTCTTGTATATATAATCTGAATCTCAGTAAACGGCTCCAACGACTTTAATGAAATTTAGTATGCAGGGGTTTCGGGGGCGATAAATCGATCTTCGTTCGGTTACATTTTTAGAAAACGTCGTTTTCTCTATCTTCACTCGAGCAGAGCTCGCTCGCCCAGGTACTTAAATTTAATAAGAGAGGAGCCTTTGCCATTAATTATTAATAATCTAATTTGTGATTCTATGTTTTAATTTGTGTTTTATTTATTTAATGTTTTGTTTTGTGTATGGATTTGACATCTGAAATAAAAGTATTAATAATAATAATTACCCATGCTGCTTAAAATAGACTCAAAGGTTCTACATAAAAATTCCCAATAAGAAAGCTCAGTACCATAAGCCTCCGTATCTATTTAAGAACCACATTGCCAAACTTTTTGTTTTGATGTATTCTTGTTTGTTTTACGTTCTTAAAATTTATTGTGTTGTACCTCCTCGCCCTGGTTCTAAGGTTCATGCTCTTATGCAGACCTCGGTCTCCTACTGAGGTATTCGTAACCGAACTCTCCTAATAAGTTATAATCCTGTCCTGATGATCAAACCCAAAAAAAACAATTTTATATTTTAATTGTAATTTTAATTTTATTTTCTATTTTAATTGTAATTTTAATTTTATTGATTTTATTTTATTTTTGTTTCTTAATTTTGTCTTATTTTGACTTGGATTTTAATATTGATTGTGGTTTGCTTTTGAAGCTTATTTGATTTAAATTTTGTTTTCGAGCTGAGATAAATTTTCTTTAGATTTTAATTTGATTTGTAACTCTATTATTTTATGGGGCATGCGGTGCTAACCTATAAGAGATTGTAATACTAACCTTAGAAATAAACAAATATGCAATTTTAATGTATCAGTAAATACAATTGTTGGTTGGCCAAATAAATAAATAAAACCAGCTCAGTAGATGATGGATGAGATGAACAGTACAATATTTGAGGTAAAGCGGGCGGAGGAAAATGCTATGTGTCTTATATCGTTTTGCACCAACATCCATTTTTAAAGAACTCCGGATCAAGCAGCGTCAATTGGCTGTATTCCAGGCTCGAACACTTCAGTTCTTTGGTCACGTGTTCCGTTGAGGCAAAACTCTATAGAGTGGCTTTTAGTCCAAGAAATGAGAGTCACAGAAGGTCGCCCGAGCGATAGAATGACCGGATAAAATTTGCTGTAGGTGATCCATTGCATGAGTGCACACGAGTCAAAGCCGACGAGATGGCATCGCATTGTGACGGGATTCATGACAGCCTGAAATCTCAATGCAACTAAGAATAAGAGAAAGCATGATACTTTCACCAACAAGGCAGTTTATCGACGAAAAACAACAATATTGATTCTTACGCCTAGGTTGTTGTTTCCCGGGGCACTGAACCTGCTTACCTAATTTTAAACTTCAAATTGCTTCGTCGTTAGTTCCGCCTGAAATTGGGCATTTGGAACTATTGTTTTGATTAGTTAGAAATATCCCCCAGTGGTTTTAAATGTAAATGTTATTTTGGGTCGGTCCAGGTGTAATAACTAGATTGGGACGAAGGCTCAATTGGGTTCAGGAAGGTATAGTTTGTTAAATGTTTTATCGTTTTGTTTGTAGGTCAATTTATGATAGCATTTGAATGAATGTTTAGTTTGAAATTTATATCAGTAGGGTGTACGGTCTCATCACCGTCAATTTTTCTGCATAACGTGTAACAGGGTTATTAGGAATGCAGGGTTGAGTACAAACAAATCTTTGAAGGATTTTTTTTTGTTTTAATTTCAACATTTTAGTAGGTACTCCAATACACTAAATTATTATTAGAAAAAGTAAAGATGATTTGTTTGAAATCAATAAAGTGGTATCAAAGTTAAAATCGTAGTCAAAGTTTTGTTCCCTTCCCATTCAACCCTGTATTCCTATTCACTCCGTTTTACCCGGTACTGGCAACCTACTTTAAGGCAACTATGTGCATGATAATATGGACCGTATAAAGCAACATGACAAAGCAACCAACGCTGATGATGCAGCAATGTTGTTATCCCGGATAGGAGAGATAAATAGTCGCCCTCCACCTCTATAATACTGTTATTAACCACCTGGTCGTCACAACTACTATCGCAAAAAAATTGTCTCGTATTCGTGTCGGGGAACAACCAACGTTTACAGCAGTTTATTTTATTTAATTACAAAAACCTCTCTCTAAAAAGCTAAAAAATAAGCGTCAACTCGCGTCGGGGAACCACTAAGTAGTAGACACGCTTCAATCGACAAACTATCAAAACACGTAATTATTACATCATTTTCCAAAAAAACGCAGGTTCAAAGAATAAAATGCGAGTAACTTTTGGACGGCTGATCCGATTTTAATCAAACATTGCTAAGAACACTTTCGACAAAGTCTTATTTCAAACAGAATCGGTTCATCCGTTTAAGAGCTATGATGCCACAGACAGACACACATATATACAGATACACAGACACACAGATACACAGCAACACACGTCACACTTATAACACCCCTCTTTTTCTGTCGAGGGATAAAAATACCTATAAGCAAACATTATGAGACCTTAAGGAAAACCATTTTCACTATAACAACAAAACAACAACAGCTCTTAACCACCGATCCAAAATACAAAAGCAAAGTTTAATAGTTTCCGATCCATATCCAGTTGATTATAATTAAATCTTCAACGAACTAGTGCCGATCAATCAAAACTTCGATTATGTTTAAACATGTTTAGCCACATGCTTATATGAGGGAAAAAGTTATCAAACTAATCTAGGAATTACATGACCTGATAACCATGCACTCAAAGACTTCAAAGTTCACAAGAGATACTGGGCTAACCTATTTATGATCTTGCCTTAAAATTTTCCTGCTCTTGTCCCATGTTTCTTGGAGTCAGCGCAACACGTTTTTGTCTTCCATTCTCTCTTGTCAACTGGCACGCTATCGTTGACACCCATTTCTTTCATATCACTACTCACAACATTGATTCATCTTTCCTTACCTACTTCTCCCACTTCCTACTTCTCCATCGAAGTTATATGCCTTTTATCCCTCCGTCTTCTGTTTTTGAGCTTGCCTATCCCTGAAAAACTTAGACAGCCTTGAGTTTGATTACAACAATGCTGGTAAATATGTCAGTATACTTTTTCAAAAATATGATGCGACTGGACTGGTTCGAGTTGGTGCGGGCAAAGATTGCGTGAAGAGACTTGAAGACTCAGCAGATGGGGCAGTAATTCCAAAGACCAAAAACAAAACTAAAGTAATTGAGGTGATTCAGAGAGTAAATTCAGCGATGAAATGTAAAATGCCCATCTATTAAACCACCTAATTAATTAAGAGACTGTTTTGTAGATACGAGAGTTTTTATTAGTCTCAGAATGGGAGAATACCCTTCCTGCTGCGAGCGCGTTCTTTAAAACGAATTCATTTTTAACTAACTACAAGCTTAAATTTTTATGCTCTACGTTTTGTGCATAACGCTTTTTTGTTTCGTTTTGCCCGCAGAGAGGTAGAGAAGATACCCGCAGGTGACAAAGGTTACCGTTATAGCCCAGAATAATTTCCAAACTTAAATGGCAATGGGCAAAGTATTAATTAAAGGCACACACATTAAAATTTGGGTGTTATTTAGAATGTCGACCGCGTACCGTACTGGAAGAGGCAGCGCTGGAAAGCCTTCTACTAGATGTTGCAATCAATATGCACACGCTTCGATCTATGTCCAGCAGTGGAAGTCTTTCTACTGAAATGATGATTATGACTTTTTGTTCCTAGAAAATTAATATAAAGTAACGAAAAGACCGAACAAAACATTTAAAGAGAAAAGGACAACACAGACCAAACCGTAAATATTATTATACTTAACACAAAACATACAAAGAAATTTACAACGGGCTTTCAATCGGGGGCTTCCAACAGAAACATAGCGAAATATACTCAACAATATGTCCCGAAAACCGAGAAGGACCGTTTCAAAGCCAGACTTCGTTTCAAATGGAAATCTGGGTGTGAATTTTCATGCAAATTTCCCAGAGGTGTTATACATGGGAGGCTATAACGCGGATGTTAAAATCTCAGCGTAAATTCTATTCATGTATGGTAACATTGTTATGAGGTGGATCTCTTTTGTTTTGGTCCCATAGATTTCACCGTCACTGTCTCTGCAGTAAATTCGGGAAATGTTGGTGCATTGTGAAAATAATCTTAAGAGAAATTGTCTTTTTTGAATGCGAAATTAAATGGGACATCACATTGTAAGGTTTCTTTCGCATGCCTGTAGAGAGCAAAAAAAGGTAGCGTATTTTTTTGAAGAGTATTTGCTACAACCAGTTATTTAGTTCAGTGATCTAGATGGATACTAAAATAGTTTTAATTTCTGGGATAACCAATTATGAAAACCTGGTACTGTATTGTATAACATGAAATAGGCTAGATGCAATCAAATTGTGCAGTTCCATCGCACACTCCCTAAAATGTAACCGATAGCTCGGCGAAACTCGGCGGCGATTTTCGATTCTCTGGAACTTTGAGGCGACCAGTGTATCGTTTCCAATAAGCTTCATGGCCCGTTTGCCAATCGACTCAAGCGCATCAAGTTGGTATTGAGGAGATCTGTCCCGGAGGTGAGAGCAGTACTCCATGAATGTCCGAACTTGCTCTTTATACAAGTTGAGCAGCTGTTCAGGCGGGAAGTACCATCTTACCTTTGCAAGGATCCCCAATTGTTTTGCAGCTAACTGAGCCTTTGTCTTATGAATGATCAACATTGAGGGTCGATGCAAACGAGCATGGGGTCCTAGGATCAATTCTCGGTGATAACAATGAAATATACGACTCAAACATAACTGGTAAAATGTGGGTGCTCTCTAAATGCTCCTCTGCCCTACGCTTTGGGGAAAACGTAAATAGTATTTTAATCGCAACTAATCCATACAAAACAAATATAATTTATTTTATTTATCAACTAGGTGTGCCCGCCACTTCGCTCCCGTCAACGACCTACTACTACAAATGCACAACGCCATCTATCGAATATGGAGTTCAACTGTCCGAGAGTGTGATACTTTACTTCTTGAACCCTTTAAATTCATCATTCTTTTGAAAGAGTGAACCGATTGCGATGAAACAAAAACTAAGTAATACTTCAAGTTACGCACAATTTTTATGTATAAAAGTTATCTACGTGGTTTCATAAATTTCACGTGATGCGTGCACAACTAAACAGGCAAACAGACAAAAAATCCAATGTTGCCGGCAATGGGTTCTGTTGGCTATCCTTTAACAAGCTGGCAATTTTTTTTGGATTTATTTTCGATGTACAAAACGAATTTTCTACAGATTTATTATATGTATTGATTGATATTTCTTAACTCTGAATCTAACAAATGATAGCTCATTTGTCATTGAATTTTGAAACCAATTAACTTTATGACAAGTGAAAACTATCCTCGTTAGTCACAACATTTTTCTGAACTTAAGCAAAGTTGAGTAAAACTAAAACAATAAAATAATTTTAGTCGTCGACCCCTCATAAAATTATCACTGTTTCCGTATTTTGACGGTGTTACTCATAATTTATAGGACAAGGACCTTTAGTTCAAAAGTTTTAGGATTGTGAAGTTATTTAATGCTATCCGGTTTTGGCGTTTTCATTTTGTCAAAAATTTGAGCAGAGACAAATTAAAGAGAAATGATTTAACGTTTGTGAGAGCTGGCTTCCGTAACCTTCCTTTTCATAAAAGCTCATGCATTCAAGATTAGAAGCGATACTGGAGTTTTCAACGAAATTTTTATTTTTAACTGACTAAAATGGAGAAAACTTCTTAATTCGAGTGTATTTTTTTATTTTTCTCTGCACTTTTACTAGGTGAACCAATTTTGATGATTCTTTTTAATTTGAAAGCTGGTGGTTCTCATGTAGTCATATTTTTATTTTTTCTTGATCAATATCTGACGAATAAATAGTTGTTGGAGGTATCCTTAATATTGCGTGTTTTCAATTTAAGATATCAAAATTAAGAAGAGAAAAATAAAAAACATTTTAACAAAAAAGTCCTATCTAAAACGGTACAAAGCGAAAAATAACATTATTTTCGGCAGTCGTTGTCAAAAACGAAAAATACCGATTTTCGAAAAGAAAGTAAGTTTTCATCTCCCCATCTCGGAAAGGGTATTTTTGCTCTTCGATATCTGAGTGCAAAAGCCATTTTTATGCGCTATAGGATAAAGTAAATTGAATTTAGAACATCGTGTGCAATAAGTTGTGAACCTCCATGGTGCCGAATTTATCATACAACCTTTTTTAATTTGTTTAAAACTCAGACTCGGAACCTCCTTGGTGTATTTTTTTTTATTTGCTTTGCGCGCGCCATTTTCTTATCACGACATATTGTTAAAACCTTAGGTTAAAAACAAGAAACTTGAAAACAAGTGAAAAACCTAAAATGAGTGATTCTAGCGACGACGAAGTTTATTTGACGCCAACAGAATTTACTGAAACTGTTAATAATGCGCAAATCAGCTTTATCTCTCAACAATCATGCGAGAAGTATTTGAAACAGTACGATATGTTTAACACGTGGCGACTAGCTAAAGAAGCCAAAACTTTCTTAGAAAACGTTTTGCTAGCATATTTTATTGAATTATCCGAGACCAAGAAATCAAGCACTCTATGGAGTGCGTGTCCAACTCTAAAAGCAACAATAGAAATGTAAAAAGACATACATATCGACACCTATGCTAAACTAGTGGCATTTTTTAAAAAGAGCCTCATTCGGTCATCAACTAAAAAAATCGTAGGTTTTCACAGCATCTGAAATTGAAAAGTTTCTTAACGAAGCACCTGATTTCATATATTTGGCGGCAAAAGTAAGTCAGTTGCACATTCAGTATCTATTCTACCAACTACCAACCACCTTTTTTTTTTTTTTTTTCTTTTTTCAATTTCCTACCGCGGACATGTGGCAGTCCGCGCTCTTTTTTATTGTGTTTATATTTTGTTTGTTTTTTTTTTTTCATAAGAATTACAATTGCTAGACTCATACGTTGGACATTATTTTAAGCTTACTTAACTAACTTAAGTCTACGTGAGTTCATCCCTCAATAAATACTACATATAGTACATATATACACATACATATTACACACTGGCATTACAATTTTATGTTTCTATTTACTACTTATCATAACTATTTTTTTTTTTTTACTTATTTCTATTGATAGGTACACTGCTTATGTTATTTACTATTTTGTTTACTTATATCTATTGGCACACTTTCGGGGAAGATGCATGGCAATGCGAGCAAACCAGTCCCGGCCGACCGACGGTTCCGGTTATAGAATCCCGTCGTTAGGACGTTAAGGTGAGTATGACTGACTCGCTCCACCATGCAGCTTTACCTATATATGTTTTTTTTTTTTTTTTTTTTTTTAAATTGGCTTACAGGGTTAGACAGGGTGATGGGTTTGGGCATGTGTTTGGGTTGGAGTTTTTGGATGGGACTTGTTAGGTGGTATTTTGGTGATGTCTGCTGACCAGGGACTTCGCTAGCGTGAGCAAGGCCTCTATGACGACTACGTCTCGATGCTGCATGGCCGTCTTAAGATTGTAGTTGACGACCGTTTTAGTCGGCGCATCCATCGCCTTCTTAGCAAGGCGGCCTGCGGCGTCATCGGCATCGTCAGTGTAATAGACACAACTGACTGTATGTCTGGACACTGCCACTACCGCGTGGGGGATGCTGTCGTGGACCTGAAGCCTCCTGGACTTGGTGTTGATGATGATGACGCTGTCGTAGGTCGACCCCTGAGCCTCGTGTATGGTTAGCAGGCGCGACCCTTCGCCGGAACCAAATCCCTGGCTCGCAAGAGAAGCTTTCTTCCCCTGCGTATGAACCAGGAACAGGGTGTTTTGGGCAGAGCTCGGTATTTGCGCCCCTGTGTAACCTTTCACCCTCAGGGAGTGGACCCGCGACAGCGAAGACTTGGAGGAGTATATACCGGGGTATATCTCACTCAGTGCAAACGCCACGTCCATTGGATTGCGGTGTGTGCAGAGAAACTCCTGGGTGATGCCAGCAACCAGGTCTGGACGGGTATACCTAAGCTCGAAAAGGTTCTCTCTGTCCAAAAATGGAAGCTGGTTAACGTCTCCGACGAGGACAAGCTCGCTTGCTCCAGACAACTTTACTGCCATGACTATGGCCCCAAAGTGGTTCATAAGAGCCTCGTCTACCGTAAGACGGTAGCATTTGTCCTGGCTCTTGAAACCATTTGCTAGGATTGAGGCCATAGTGCGCACCTTTGTCTTTGCTCGGTCTCCTAAGCGGCGCGCAAGCTTTTCCCTGAGATCCTTGGCAGCTTCTGTTGTCGTGGTGGCTATCACGTCCCTGTCCTCGTCGAAATGCTTTACCAGCCAGGTTGTCTTACCGCAACCCGGAACTCCGTTAATCCACCTGATATTGGGTACCTCCCAACTTTCCTGCGATGCCGGGATACCTGAGGTCTCTGAAATGGACTGTGCCATTTCCAGGATCTTATCATCCGGCATGATTTTGGTACATTTGGCGGTAACCACTATCGGGTCGTCATTTGGCACACTGAACTTGAGTTTGCCCGAGCGCTCCGTCTCCTCCCTGTCCAGGGCCACAAAACCACTCCTCGCGCTGTAGGCTGCCATATACGACCCCGTCATTTCCCCTTTGATGACTTGGGATGTGACGTTGTCGTACACCGCCGCCCCAGCTTCCTCGAGCAGTACCCTTATCAGACCTTCTGTGTCTCTCTGGAAGGTCTGCAGGATCTTCCTGCATGTCGTAAGATTGACCTCTCTGGTTACTCTTACGATTGCTACGTACACGAGGAATGCGCTTTTTACGTGGTCCGTGGTACCCGACTCTACTGCGAGGGTCGGCAGGCTGACTTGCCCTTTGTCGGCTCGTGTTGGCTTAGGCTTTTGCTGAGTTGGTTTCTTTGGTGTTTTTCTGAAGAACCTTTCCAGTGCTGTCTCCTGCTTGTGAGATGGTGATGCGTGGCTGGTGCTTGGGAGCAGTGCACTGAGGAAAGTGCCAAGACTTTCAGGCGACTCCTCGACCGGGCCCGGTCCTCTCGGTTTATGGTGTTGCACTGCTCCTTTGCGGCTTTTTCGGCTGCTGCCTTTTGCTGGGCCCTTTCCGATCCGCTTTGAGTGGTGGGGCTTATTGAGGGGCTCGTCGCGCTGGCTGTTGTTTGTCTGGGGGCTTTGAGGAAACTAAGGGTTTCCCCTCTGTCCTCGTAGACAACGACCTCATGATGTTCTGAGGCCTTTAGACAGCCAAAGCGGTCTGCGACGTCTCCTCTCTCCCCTCCCACCACCATTGCGTCCACACTTATGGTTCGGGCCGCGGCTGACGTGTAGTCTCCTGCGTCCCTGATCTTCTGAAGCAATGAGCTTGCCTGAGCAAATGGAGTAGCCTCCCCCCACTCGAGTAATGCGATTGTTTTCCCTTTAAACCGCATTAGACGGCATCGGTGAGTGGCCACTTCTACTTGAGGAAGTGCAGCATACTTGCTGCCTTTTATGCTTGTTTTGGTAGTGCTTCCGTTAATCAGGGCGGCAAGGCCCGGTGAAAGGTGTATTCGGGCCGCAGCTCGACTTGAGCCTATGCAGAAGCCTATGCCTAGCTTCTCCTGTTCCCTGTTCATGAACAGAGCGACGCCTCGCAGTCTGATGCCAAGGACTCCGTCTTCTCCGCATGCCAGGAATTGTGTGGTAGTCATGCTAGGGGCTGGTTGTAGGCTGGCTGTTGCTGCTACCGTTGATAATAGCCGTTGGTTAATGTGTGTGTGTGTAACTTGTGTATCCGTCAATGGTGTGCTTGTTGTTGTTTGTGTTGTTGTGGTTGTTGTTTGTGGGGTTGTTGGCTGTGTGGTTGTTGTTTGTGGGGTTGTTGGCTGTGTGGTTGTTGTTGTGGTTGTGTATGTTCGAATGTGTGGTCGACTTCGCAAGGTTACGTCCGTTTTGTTAGCCTTTGCTGCGATTGTGGCGACTTTGCTCGCGAATGCCAAGAATGGAATCCTAGTAGCCGGTCTCCCCATGATTGTGTGGAGAGTGGACTGGCTAAACTGGGTTTCGAATTTTACTTCGAGCTCCATTCTGTCTTGGCTGAACCTTGGGCACTCGAAGAGCAAGTGCCAGACTGTCTCTTCGCAACTTGGGTCACAGACGCACGAGGGACTATCTTTGAGATGGAAGCGGTGGAGATATGCTGAGAATCCGCCATGTCCTGTAAGGACTTGTACGTGGACCGGTGTGAGCACTGCGTCTCTGAGTGTCCACCTTATTTACTATCAACTACTTAACATAATCTAATACGTACTTAGTAGATGATGATAGGTATATTATGCATGAATATCAATTTTATTAATTTATCTTCTACGTTCTACGTTGCAGGTTTTAATGTAAAATTATTTATATCATTACCATTGTTAACCTTTTTTATAATTTTACTTTTGTTTACCATTTCTTGTTTAGGTTTTACCATTTCTTGTTTAGGTTTTACCATTTCTTGTATATTTATATGACTAAGATGATTTGATGAGTATTTTACCCTCTTCTTATCACATCTTATGCTCGGGAATATGTTCGGTACAATATATGCAACCGAACAGCTCAGCACTATTGCCTGCGTGCATTTCCATAAATGCATGTATCGCAACTAGTGTCAGTTAGTGCGTGTTCGGATACCAATCACGTAACTCGAATCAAACCATTTTAGTGCTACTTTAGCTTAGATTTAACATTATATAAACTAGTATTCAATATAGCTTTTAAAACCATTATTGCGTATCATTAAACCAGTGGTCGTAAACCAATAACCAAAACCATTACCATTCGAGTATAACGTCAATCAAATCAACCAACTCAGAGTTTAGTGCTAAACCAAGCAGGCGCTAAGTTCTACAAACTATTCCGCATTGTTCTGTTTTGTTTTGGAAGTTGCTTTAAGTTTTTTGGTAATAAGTTTTTTATTCCCCTATGAAAATGCGTTGTCGCATTATTTTTTTTATTGGGTCATGGGGTTCGTCTGCGACAGCCTTGATGCGTGTACTTGTTTGTGAGAGAAGATGCGTGTACTTGTTTGAGAAGTTTGTGGCTAAATAATAATAGCCGCACAGGTCGATCTCCAAGGTTAAGCAACGCTTGCCGAGGTCGGTCTGACTGGTGTCTGAACATATTTCACTGTGCCTCGAAAAGCACCCGTTAAATCGTTGGTCATGCTGTCATTTGTAGATTATATTTACAGACGTTACGGGTAGTCAGAATCCAGGAAATTTGACACCAGTCTTGCCAAAGGGGAATCGTATTACCCAGTAACTGGGAAAGTGAAGGTCAGATAGACAGTCGCCCATGTAAAATACTGGTACTTAGCTGCATCCGGTTAGAAGCCGACCCCAATATATGTAGTTGGGGAAAGGCCAGGCAGATTGTTTTATCTTACCACTTACTTATGAATAAGTAAATCAGGACCCTAATTGTGTAATTGCTAAGCTATTATAGTAGTAGTAGTAAAATAGTAGTGTATGCTTTCCTTGTGTCATCGTCATCTCTTTTAATATGTCATAAACCAATGACCGAATACTTTAACAAAAGCATTTGCGATTTCGCGGCCGATCGAAACCAGAGGCCTTAGTGCGAGTTTTTACTCACGGTTAATCGCGTTAACGTAAACGTCAATTTGTATTGAAATTGGATAAGCGCCGTCTGGGGACGGTAGAAAGAAACCTCTTTTATTGTATACATTTTGACATTAGTGATCGTTTACGCTATCACGAGTGAGTACGTTAAAAAACTCGCACTAAGGCCTCCGATCTATCCCGCTCCTTTCCTTCATTCCTTTTCCGCCATAATATTATGTATGCCTTTACCACGGCCCAGAGCGAGTTGAACCTTGACCGTGAAACGACTTCGTATAACCGCCAGCTCTTCATGCCACATGGCTGAAGACTGGTGCATCCAATTAGTTGGATTGCAGAGAACTTTATAAACTGTTTCTATTAACCCACTTCGCGGACATGTGAATTGTGGTAGTGTCGTGTGTGGAACGTCAATAAGGAGAAACCCACCAGCCGCCATTTTGAATTTGAAGAATCAACAGCTAGGGCATCAGGTTAGGGCACTATTCCCTCACTCCCATACTACAGTTAACCCGATTTTCAATCCATGAATATTAGTCTGATTTTTTCAACGACCAATTACCAGATCCTTTAAATACAGTCCAATATTTATAATAAGTACAAAGTTTAATGAGGTTTATCGAACCGTTTCAACACCTTGCATTCTTTGCTTCAGGTTCAAAAATCCATCTACTAGACCGTATAAAACACGCAATGAATACTGTTGAGTTATCGAAATGAATGAATGAGAGAATGAACGAATGAAGGGAAGGAATGCTTCATGCTGGTAAAACAGATACACAATTAGAGCGCAGAGCTATATAATTTCACTACAATCACTTATAGAAAATATTCGAATGATATTAGTACAGATTTTTACGTCTGTTTTTGTGCCCGTTAAGAACTTTCAATTATAACTTTCTTTGCTTCAGTTACTGCTACAATCCCGTTAAAAACTTTACTAAGAATGTCAGCTTGTCTCAATTTTCGCTCGCAGCTAAGTAAAGTTGAAGTGTTTGGAAGAAAACTTATAAAAACTTAGCAATAATAAAGTCGTAGTTTGGACGGTAACATATTACATTAGCTCAA
The DNA here is from genome assembly GCA_949775005.1 of Orthosia gothica. Taxonomy (NCBI): domain Eukaryota; kingdom Metazoa; phylum Arthropoda; class Insecta; order Lepidoptera; family Noctuidae; genus Orthosia; species Orthosia gothica. The sequence continues at coordinate 29,271,786 of OX459048.1, forward strand.
TAAAAAGGTCGACGATACGAGAAGTATTTGTGTCGAACTTGGAAAAATGTTATCCAAGTTGTATGAACGTTTTATTTTCCTTTGTGTTAGAGATGGCAACCAGCGTAGATAGAAAGAACACTAAATATTATTATTTGCTATTATTACCAGCCATTTACTGTGTCATTGCAGCGCAAAGGCCTCTTCTCATACAGAGAAGGCAAAAGCATTAATCGCCAACCTGCATTGAAGCACAATGCAGGTTGGCGATTTAAAATTTACCTATATATATCTATTCATGTAATTATATATAAAAGAGAAAGTATGTACATAATGTTCCTTGTAGACTCTGAAACAGCTGGACCTGCTGGCTAATTTTAATAAAATTGTCAGACAATCTTAAGATTGACCTAGCCAATAATCCTGTAAACAATTTTGTAAATTTTTTTTTATTTGAACGCGGGCGAAGCCGAGGGCAGAAGCTAGTTAACTATAAATCCAGGATTCCTTACGATGTTTTCCTATAAAGGTCAAAAGGCTGTCTGGTAGATATCGCTGTCAGCGATAATAACGCCATTATGCCCATAGTGTAAAGTTTTAATAAAAGAGATACCTATGTAACTATTTTGGTGTACAGTAAAGTATATCTATACTATTATATTCTAAACAACAGATCATTATTTTAATTCCAAAATTTTGTTTATAACTTGTAGTAAATTTATTAGGTACATACCAGAGACGGTACAAAGCGTGTGAAAAACATTAATGATTTAATCAGCTTTAAATAAAAAATATTAGTTACCTATCATATTTAAGAAAACTCATAAAATGCTATTTACTCCTTCTACCTGCTATTTACTCCTTCTACCCCTCTTTACCTCAAGGACCGGTTTCAGTTTATCTGCGATTCCCACACGAAATCTCTTAGGTCATCAGAAAACTTGCGACTTAAAATGCCTATGCATTCCACTACATTCTTGGATAAATCATTTACTGTCCAGGCTGCTCGTTTGTGGAATGCATTGCCTGACCCAATAAAACGTGCTCAGTCGTTGCCTGTCTTTAAAAAACTTGTAAAGGAACATTACCTGACTCTGTGATCCTGTCTTTGTGTTATGCTGTATTGTTTTCTTATTTGTTTATTTAGTTGTATGTATGTATTTATGTATCTATTATATTAGTTTGTTTTTAGTACCTAATTGTACTTAGTACCTAATACTTGTGGGATTTGAAATTGGCACCAAGTGCAACCCCATATCGTGTCCAGGCTATCTCTATCCATTCAAGGTTGCCTGGAAGAGATCGCAGAGCGCGATAAGGCCGCCTGTTGTATATTTGTTTTAATTTTAATGTTTATTTTTGTATTGTCTTATCTTGGTGTACAATAAAGTATATTTAAATAAATAAATAAAACACAATCATTGCGATTATGCGAAAGCCCAAATCGAGTTTTCTTCAGTCCAAAATCTTGATCCAAAATAAAATCTTGCTTTACACCGACAATTTCGTACACAAACTAAAACTTTATGATATTTCCGTAAAAATATTTTACGATATTAACAGGCCTATAAACGGGGTACCAAAAACTTAATACAAAGCAACTTACCGGAAACATACGTGACGGATTTTATGAGCTCGTTTACGACTTGGATCCAAACTTAGTTCGGACCCGAACCGTATTTAATAGTTGTGACCCACACGTCATACTGTATCCGGGTTCTTGTGATTAATGAAACTGGTGTGTTTAAATTTGATTGGTCGTAAAATTATTGGAAGTAGGTATACGGTAGAAATATCTACGGGTCAGCATTTATGGTCAAATTATGATCATCATTACTCAAACTGCCTAGCCTTTTCCCAACTATGTTGGGGTCGGCTTCCAGTCTAACCAGATCCAGCTGAGCACTAGTATTTTCAAAGATCTTCAAATGACAGCTGGGACCAACAGCTTAACGTGCTTGATAAAGCACGGAGGAAACTTGCTGTATAATTATAGTCACCCATCCACGGACCGACCTCGGAAAGCGTAGCTTAACCGGTCATCTGTCCACCAGACCGAATCGGATTAGAACAATGGTAATTTCTATTGTGTCTGGAAATGGACAGTTGAAGGTTTAATCTTGTGGCTGTTATTATTTAGCCACGAGCTTAAGTATAATCATCATCAGCCTATGCTGGACAAGCCTCTTCAATTGCACGTCATTTAGCTCGATACTCGGAGCAGTTGCTACCAGCTACCCTACGAATATAGAAAAGAAAAGTCTGCTTATGCTTTTTAAGTAAATAATCATTATGGCTAGTTTCCTAACCTTATTCCGACTGTATTATATATAATAAATAATACAATAGTACGAACATTTTGAAAAAAGAAATCGCTGCTGCTTTAACAAAATTCAAGAATAAAGATATAATTTTGTAACGTAACGGAGGTGGTCACCGGCCCCTGAAACACAGGTGCTGTTACCTAGCTCAGGGTTCAGGGTTTCACATTTTTTGTTTTTTTTTAAGGAAATAAACCATTTAATTTTTATTTATTAATATCCCTTGTACTTAAATCTTTCTTTTTCTCGTAGTCATGGTATAAAATATAGTATGCAACTCTTGAATAAAACGGATTTATATCGAGGGCCATGAATCACTCGCGTCGCTTATGATACTAACACTTGAATCACTCGCTATGCTCGTGATTCATCTATGGCCCTCGCTTTAAATCCGTCCTTTATTCACTAGTTGCATAATGTACTATTTAAGTGTTCATTTTTCAGACATTTTCACAAGCTACATTTAGGTACACCGGTATACCGTTAGTAATTTACTACCAAAAGTCAGCTCACTTTCAAATGACAAGCCATTTCAGCAAACGAAATTCCGCAGTGTTTCGAGTTCTCAAAATACGGTTACCACAAACGATTCGTTACAACAGATACCTTTCGTTTCCACATTAATTACTCGCGTGACTTGCTATAGATGTAGGGTTGGTAGAGGTATTGGAAATATAGGAGTCCAATAATATTCTTTTGGAATTCGTGCTTTACCGTCGACCGCAATGCTTACCATCAGGTAAAATAGTCGTCAAACGCGAGCCTATAGTAATCAATAATAAAAAAAATATATAACAAAAAAAAACTCAGCTCTCACAATCACAAAACTAGGGTAAAAATTGCGACTTAAATAATAAATTATTATACAAATAACACTTTTCAAATAATTTGCGAGTTACAATGTGAATGTAATATGTTATCTATACGATATTGTTTGATTGTTTGTACCGATTAGGCTCCGAAACTAGTGGACCGATTTTAAAAATTCTTTCACCTATGGAAAGCTACATTATTCCCGAGTAACATAGGCTATAATTTTGACGGCAGCTAAGCCGCGGAGGTCAGCTCGTTATCAATAAAGGTCGTCTTTGCTTTACCCTTCGGGTATTACTAATGCAATGTTATGATTTGGAAGGTTCATAAGTGCACAACATACAAACTGTTGTATTAAAAGTTCAGTCGTGGCCATCCCTGAATAAAAACAGCGTGTTCACAACAAAGCCAACGAAAGAAACACCAGCTAAATAAATAGGCCGAGTGGGAACCCTAAGCAAACAAGTCTGAACAGGTCGGAACGCGTCTGAAAGGTTCGCATTTTGAGCCTGAAACAATGGACCGGTTGTAATTAATTATGACAAGTATTACTTCTACGGGAGTACACGGGGTACATCACGCTGTATATGGAGTTCTCATTGTTCTTGTACGTGATGTATTTGTCACTTGCAATGCACTATTAATTGCGATGGAGTAGTGGGGGTTGATTCATGTGACAGCTTTGAAAGTGTACAGGAATCTGAAAATCAGTCTGAGAGCAATATCTAATGATGATGGAGTTTCTTGCAGGTTCTTATTCATAGAGAAATCCCTTTTTTCTGACGGCGCGACTCAAATGAGGGTAATGTGTTTATCAGTCTATGTATGTATGTTTGTTCCTATGTGGCGTTCTAGAGATCATACGCGTGGGCTGATTTTGAAAATTCTCACGTCAATCTCTTGCGATTGTCACTAGCTACATTAAAATAGAAAAACAAAAGATTTCGGCTTTTAGGCGCCATTTTGTTGAGAATCCTTCTTCAAAAAATTGTTTTATAAGGTGATTTCAAAAATATAAAACAGTTACATGTTTAAAAGTAAATCGAAAAAAAAATATAACTTAAAAGTTATAATAAAAAAGATTTGTTTAAAAAATAAAAATAAACTCGACCACATAAGAAGCGAACTAAAAGGACGTCAACAAGAAGAAAATCAAGCTTTGCATTCGGAGGATACAAAATGATTTTGGACAGTTTGATTACCCGTTACGACTGTTAAAGATCTTCAAACGATAGCCGGGACCAACGGGCTAATGTGCTTTCCAAGGCACGGAGGAATAACAGTATGCTTTTTTATTAAGATGGTAACCCATCCACAGACCGACCTTGGCAAGCGTTGCTTAACCTTGAAGATCATCCCATGCGGCTGTTAGGTATTCACTCGCTCCTCGATAAAAGCTCTAACAAAAACATCACTATAAAATATCGCTTAATTACAAGCGCCATCGAGTGTTTTCTTCCATAATCTTTAATAGAGGGTTGTCATCTGTCAACGTCGAGCTCGATCGACGAGGGCTTATCCTGAGAAATTGCACAATGTTACGGCTTTTGTAGATAAGAGATAGTTTTAAAGTAATAGTGAAAGGAAATGTTTAGATAACTTGCTTATCCTCTGATTTCTGAATTTGACAATTTGTTTATTCTACGAATACACGACTGGGTTCGAACCCAGGCAGGCGTTTTACTGTGTGTAAAATTTTTCATCACCACTTCTCTAAAAACGATGAAGGAAAACATCGTGAGGAAACTGGCATGTCCTGGAACTGAAAATTCGAAGACATGTAACATCCACTAACACGCACTGGGCCCGCGTGGTGGATTAAGGCCAGTTCCCTCTTTCACAGAGAGGTGGCCTGTGTCTCATCAGTGGGTACATTAAAAGGCTGATGATGATTCGTCAAACTCTTCTATATCCTGAAAACCTGTCAAGTTGGATTTGACACGCTCTTTACTCCAAATACTTAATTTAGAAAACAGCCCTATTATCTTCTACTACTAATATTCACTCTAAATCCATCAGATTTCGCTAAATTGCCTGCACTTACAAAACGGGCTGATGTCAAATCTATACGGTCGGATCACGACCTTTTATTGTAAGGACCCTTCCTGTTACATAGGCTCAGATTCGAACCCTTAACATTCCCATGAGTATTCTACGCCCTAATCGTTAGAATATTACTTTAAGTCAAGTTGCAGACAAGCCGCCTACTTATCCTAACGTAGGACAATTTTAAAAGCAGTTGTGGTATTCCCCCTTCCATTTCGATTTCTATCCTAAAGCCTCCTCTACACAATCGGCCATGATCGACACTCGTTGATCGTCTGTGATCGGTAAGGTAATCGTCACGATCATTGTGCAAGCATCTACACAATTGGGTTGTTGAATTTAAAAAAAAATACGATTGTTTTTTTGTATTTCGAAACTTTACATATCTTAAATTATAGTGTTGTTTCAAAAAACTCTTAAATATTTTTTTTCAATTTATTATTAGCAATTGAAAATCGATAAAATTTTGAAAAGAACCACGTGACTACAAACGGGCCAAAATTGGTTGCCATGTTGGTGACGTCATAACGTTCAAGGAAATCATGACAATATAGTGTCAACTACACGTAGATTGACTAAAAATATCCGAAAATGAGTGCAAAAATGTTATTAAGGATTTATAAAGGCTTATGTCGATAATATACCCACCTGATGGACGATTTGGAAGTTTTGAGCATAAATAAAGTAGTCGTAATGAATAATACGTGAGAGTGGACCGGTGTTAGTTATTGTTGTTTACCAGGTACATTAGGAAACATTATTGTCATAACGAAATCGTTTTTACATATGGGTAGTTGATATTGGTGTATAATAAAAAGTAAACTAACACGATTGTCGCGAAACTTTGACTTTGGATATCAAAAAACTTCATTAGATACCACTAAATATGATGCCTACACATATAATTTTCGGTAATTCCCATTATTTACATATCCCTTAATAGGGGAGCTCGTGGCTAAATAATAACCGCCGCTCTGTTCGATCATCAAGGTTAAGCAACGTTTGACGAGGTCGGTCCGTGGATGGGTCACCATTTCAACATACCGAGTTTCCTCCGTGCCTCGGAAAGCACGCTAAGCCGTTGATCCCGGCTGTCATTTGAAGATCTTTGACAGTCATTACGGGTAGTCAGAAGCTTGAGATCTAACACCAGTCTTGCCAAGGGGTACTGTGTTAGGGGTACAGTAACTGGGTTGTGTAGGTCAGATAGGCAGTCGCTCCATGTAAAACAGTGGTACTCAGCTGAATCCAATTAGACTGGAAGCCACCCCCAATATAGTTGGAAAAAGGCTCGGCAGATTGACAATATCTCTCAATAATATTGAACACTAATGTCTATATTATATATTTACAAACACTAAAGAGTTTGTAGAAAAGAAACGTGAAAATATTAACTTGGTAGATTTTCGTTACACTAATTCTTCAGTAAATATCTCTTAAATACGTTGACCGATTTTTACAATTCAAACAGAAATATTAAATTTACGCTTATATCTGTCATTTAAGTATAAAATAATGAATATATCACCATAAACAAAAAATCATGTTTTCAAGTTACGTAATTATTCAACAATGTCAACTTTGCTCGAAAGTTCCCTTAAAAATTTACTATTCTCAGTCTTTAATGATCAAAGTAAGAATTTCATACGAATTAAATACTAAATTAGAACAATATAAAAACAAAATTAACACATTATATGTAATTGGAATCTAGGTAGTTAGACGTAGAACACTGCTCAAATTTAGTAGATTGTTAGGTTCACACGAATCACATATATTTGGAATCTTTTTGTAGTATTCGTACGAAGCAAGCACGATAACTTTTAAGGTTCGATATTTATGGTCAATATATTTGATATTCATCAATATATTGACGATAATAACAAGAGTGAATCGGTTAACACTGTATCAGCTATGTGCTACAATGAGTAGAAATGAACGTTGTGACGACACACGGGCTCGGTTTTGTTCGGCAAACTATCGGGGTGTTTTCGGTACTGGATTCAAAAAATATTTTCAATTGGATTTTACTTTGTAATTACAATGAAAAAAAAAAACTAAAAATAGTTTTGTATGAAAACTTATATCTGATCTATTCATTTCTTCCAAAAAAAAAATTGGTTCAACAAACCAATTGTCCGTGAACATTTATTGAGCGGCAAGCCTTCAAGATGGACGTGGAGGTTAAGCTGCAGCTACCATTAATTTAATTTCCGTATACATCATTTTATCAATGTAGTTGAACGAAATGTTGTGAAAAAAAATGGAAGAAGAGGAGATGTTCCTTATTTTTATCTTTGTGATATTTATGTTTAGGATTCCATATTACTGGGTGGTTCTGATACAGTTCTATAAACTTGAATGTCTCTTCATTTCACCACCCAGGAGCCATTGTTTTGCACTCGCACTAACTTTTATTTAAAAACAACAAAACGAAGCGACGTACGCACGGCTCGCTGTCCTCCGGTGAATAAATGATCGGCGATCGTGTGGGCACGCGCATCCAACTATAAGCGATTCCCTTTGATGCGTGCCCGAAAAACTGCCAAGTCACCGATCACCGCGATCATGACGACGATTAAGGACGATGATGGGCGACTACAGGCAAGTAGCCCTTCTACACGATCGTGCTCGCGTGTAATCGCCCATCATGTCCGATTGTGTAGAAGAGACTTTAGACTATTAAGGCGGTACCCCGAGCAAAACGCCGCGCAAGCCGTTTTTTTGTGCTGTTTTTAGGAGCTATCTACTCGTTATTTAAAAAGAAATATCAATTAATAAAAATACATTAAATTTCTACATAATATTGATTTTAAAATGGTAGATTTAGTTTTTTTTTAAATGTTGTATATATTTCACTAATCTACTTCCAAAAAAACATAAAAATGAGAAATAATTATTGATATTATGCATCTCCTCGTAAAGTGTTCATTGATTATTTTTTGTACTAACACTACAATGGATAGACAATTTAATAACGAACCTTTTTGTAGAATTATTTTTTTCAAAAGACCGAAATTCGATTTTATAAAGATTTTATTCTAAAATCTGGGCGTATTCACTACTGTAATTCATGCGCCACCAGTGCCGCTAGACCAATAGGAACGCTCATATCTCATGCCGATTTTTTGGTCAGGGTACCGTCTTAAGTGCATTTTGGGAACTGAGTTTCCCAAAACAATTAATTTTCTATTGTGTCTGCTAATTAGCATTCAAGGGGCTAGACAAGAGCAATTCTGACAGCGAAAATTACTGCCAAAATGTATATGATTAAAATGCGCTATGAGGCGGCGGTGTGCTGTTACATAGTCGATCCTGTACTTTTTGACTTTTCATGAGGTTCTGAGTTTGATTCCCGGGTCCAGTAAAGAGATATTTTTGGATTATCTTGTGCAATTTCAGGCATTGCACTTAAAAAACCCAATATCTCAACAGTCCGCGCTTGGATTTATACCCAGTTGATGGTAATAAGCTCTTCCCCTATTACATGGTCATTTGAAAACATAACTGGTGAAATGTGGATGTGCTATAGATGCACTACTGCCTTGCCCTTCGGAGAATACAGGGGTTGAGTTATATCTAATGTAACAGTCCAGGTATTAATACAAGTCCTTTCAAGATCATATATCATACTTCTGTACAGGGTGTAAGAAAAAGTGCGATCATATTTTAAGAAATGCTTCTATCCATGTATTATGAACAACTTTCTCCAAGGAAGTCATAGACAAGTCTCGAAAAAGGAATCTCCTTCTTTTTGTTGATGTTATTAAAAAGAAAACTGACCGCTTCTTTTTTTTTTCTTGTACCACTCAAAATATTAAATCTCCCTCTAACGTTCCGAATACACAAAACTATAAAGTCGTATTAACTATAACGACACAGAATTTTATTTCGACACATACAAACTTTATCTTCGCGGAATCAGAGTAAAATTTTTATGTTCATCATAAAAACTAAGATATGAACCAAATAAATCCTAAAAATTTTTTGGTTATGAACATCGATAACATGGTGTTCTAGTTTAAGTCTGGAGCCATAAGTATAATGATAAGGTTCAAATTTAACTCAAAAAAGTCGTGGTAGGAATTTTACGAGTAAATTTTCGATGATAATAATTATTTATCAGCCCATTAACGTTCCCACTGCTGGGACACAGGCTCGTGTCTCCTGTGAGAGGGGGAATAAACCTTAATCATTCACGCGGGCCCATTGCGGGTTTGTAGACTTCGACATTTTTTGTATTAGAGCACACCAGTTTCCTCACAATGCAATATTTTCCTTAATCATCGTTGTCCATGTTCAAAGACAATATATGTATATATGCATATTTTATCTATGCCTCACGCTAGGATTTTCTACTTTTACGCTAATTACGTATTAAATTAGTATTAAATACGCTATTTATAATTAAATACGCTCTTAGTGTAGTTATTTTAAATAACACAACACAGGGCCACAACAGCAGGACCGTTACCTCGACTAGGCAACGAGATTGGTATCCATACTATAATATCCTACTAATACTCTAATAAATGACTTTGAAAGCTTGTAAGTATGTATGTTTGTAACTTTTTCACGCAAAATCAAACCAGTACCCGGATTATGACAAAGGATACTTCTCATCCCGGGGTGTAATGTTCCCTTGAGATAATGACACACTTTTCACGCGGGGTTCGAATGCTATTTGTCTATATGTTTGTAACGCTGTTATCCCTGAACCAATAGACCAATATTGATGAACCTTACAGAGAATAGTGATGAACATAGGATACTTATTATCCCGGGAGTTTTTTTCCTTGGGATTGTTCATTTCCACGCGGGTAAACAATCAAGTGATCAAGAAACTTAAAAAAAACTTTCCCATGTTAAGTCAACTTATAATCTAGACAAGTGATAGTTTTCTTGTTTTTTCGTTCTCCTCCGTTATTCTTTTCTGATGAATTTCGTTGCGGCATCTAAGACAGTTAAATTCATTCGCCGGGACTTCACCGAGCTTCATTGCCTTGGCGCTTTTCTGGTAGTAGCCACTATTGATTCTGGCTTTCAGGAGTTGCAATGGTTTGGGAATAGTGCGGTGGGATTGACCCAATAAAAATAAGTTGCATTTCATAAACGAAAGCGTCGCCATAGCGACTGCAAAAAGTCAAAAATGTATGAGAATGCCACCGGTATCGAAATTTTACGTGATCAATCCTTTAAATTTTGGCATTTCGTTCGCCATCGCTAATAGAAAGACAGCTTGTCTAGTGCCTCTTGTATATAATAACAAGCACTACAAAGCGAAAAATAACTTTCTTTTCGGTCTTTGGTATCTTTTTTTTCGTTTTTGACATAGACTTTCGAAAAGAAAGTAATTTTTCGCTTTGTAGTATTTTGTTTTGAAAGTCGGTTAATTTTTTTGTTAAAAATCTTTTTATTTTCTCTTCTAATTTTGGTACCTTATTATTACCATGAAAATACGCATTATAAATGATAACTCAAAAAATACTCGTCAGATCTTGATCACATTTAAATAAGACCACATGAGAAGCACAGGCATTCACATAAAAATGAATGACTGTAAAATGTTAAAAATAGAGGATTTTCTTTAGTTTCTAAAACAGATCACTAAACTAAGCTGTTTGTGGTATTGAACAAATTGCGTTAGTAGTAAACTAAGTAACTTTATGTAGTTTCGAGACAATAGGCTTTGTTTCTTGTAGCCGGTAAGCTTTGTATCTCATTGCCACAAACGTACACAGTTTTTGCACGGCAGATTGTTTTGTATTCGTCTTCAATATTTCCTTTCGCATGTAGGTATTCTAGGAGATTTCTTTAAAGTAAACATCATGTCTGTACCAATTTTTCTGTTCTTTTACCGATTTAAAAAACGGAGGTAATCATTAATCATTTCATCATTTCATTTCATCATTTTTTCATCATCATCAGGTAATCATTTTTTTTTCATTTATTATTGTTGGAATTGTTCAATATTCACAAAATTATGTTACTCTGTATGGGCTTCGAAACACGTGTGCCAAATTTCATAAGTGTATGTATGTTCGTTTATTTTTTTGTTTGTACGTGTGTTACGCGGTGCTAATCTATGAGGATCGCCGAGACAGCATCGACCCAAATCAACACTGCACACGGCTCGACCACGCAGTGCAGCATCAGCAGGAGCGTGCCGCGCGACGACGACAACAGAGGTTTCGCAATATCGGAAACGCGGACCCAGATTCACTTTTGATTCACACTTCGATCATTGTCAATCTTTTAGAAATAATTAACTTGTAACTTTTAGTATAATTAAATTCTATTAAATAACCTTTGCTTTTTTTTTGATCCTCCGGTTGTAGCCCACGTAATTGGCGCAGTCGGTAGGATACCAGTAAAGTAGAGTCAGTGTCGTATCGAACGATTAGTCTACGGGTATCCGAACCTACGGGAGCTGCAGTCCAGAGGAGAATCCGACTCTCGATTCGTCAAGAAGAAGCAATGCTGTAAGTCCTTGAATCTTTCAAGTCCTTGCCTACCTAACTCTTAAGTCTCCTTGAATATCTCAAGCCCTAAGTTAATCCTTACTATATTCTTATATCCTGTCCAATCTATGTTCATGATATTATTTTTTTTCTTATAATTTTTGCGTGTGTGTAAGTTTTAGCGTTCAAGATTTTCCATCCTATGGAATATCGATCTGATAGGTTAGAAAATAGTGACCGAAGTAGGAGTAGGCTCGCGGCTACAGACGAGAACAGGAATTTAGGCGCGATGTCGAGCGACGACGTAGACACGATTTATAAATCCCTAAGATTAGTGCCGGAGTTCGACGGAAACCCGCACGTACTAACCCGTTTCATTAGCATATGCGACCAGTTGGTAGTTACTTATTTTAAAACCGCACAAGGTTATGAACTAACGAATTTAGCCCTCCTTAACGGAATTTTGAATAAGATTACGGGACCCGCTGCTAGGCATATTAATTCCAATGGTATCCCGGATACCTGGCAGGGTATTCGATCCGCTCTGATCAATAACTTTGCTGACCATCGAGATGAGACCGCTTTATACAGCGACTTATCCTTGCAAACCCAGGGTTCCAGTAGCCCTCAAGAATTCTATGAAAGGTGTCAAAATTTATTTAGCACCATAATGACTTATATCTCGCTTCACGAGACAGTTAACACCACTATTGAGGCTAAACGATTGCTATATAAAAAGTTAACCCTTCAAGCTTATCTGAGGGGTCTAAAAGACCCCCTAGGCTCTAGAATACGTTGCATGCGCCCAGAGTCCATGGAAAAGGCATTGGAATACGTGCAAGATGAACTAAACACGCTTTACCTGCAACACCGCAATGAGGGAGGACCCAGTAGAAAGGACTGGGTTCAACCGCACCCAAATCATCATTTACCCTTGAACAATTTCACCCCCAAAGTAAACCCTTTTAACGTTCCTGTCATGCCTGGACCATCGAGACAATTTGCGTTCAATACGCCTGGCCCGCAGCGACAGCAGTCAATGCAGCCTTATGTTCAAGGATGGAGACCTAGCATGCCTACGCAACAGCAACCCCGTGGCTTAACTCGTACACAACAAATGATGCGCGCCCCCTTGCCAAATTATCACCCGCAAAGTAACGTTTTTAAAATGCCTCCTAGACCTCAGTCACAACCACAATCAAGTTATAATAACGCGCCTAAGCCAATGAGCGGCGTCAGTCCTTTTGTGCCCAAAACCTTGCCACCCTCAGGTCACGATTGGAGACAGTATGGTAATCCACCTCCGAACAACCATTTCAGGACACGCGAGATTAATTTCAACGACTTAGACTACGACTATGATTATAGTAATTGGTACTATGCCGATTACGAACAAGATTGCTATTATACCAACGAACAGTACCCCGAACCTGGATATTATGAGGATTCACATCCCTACCACGACACTCCTTCGGTAAAAGAGGTAGACCAAGATACCCAACCTACTGAAAAATTTTCAGTAGGTATCCAAATTAGAAAAACCAAAATAGAGCTCAACTTTCATATACAGAGGCAACTCGGGTTTATTCAGATCCAGGATCCACCACTTAAGTTACTAATTGATACGGGAGCTAATCAATCGTTTATAAGCCCAGAAGCCGTAAGCAAATATTTTAACCATATGCCACTAAACTATGAGCCATTCGAAGTAACAAATGTTCACGGGACGTCTAAGAATGACTATTCCATTACTTTGCCATGCTTTTCAGAATTAAACGAACATTCAGATGTTACATTATTCGTTTACAAATTTCATGATTACTTCGACGGACTCCTAGGCTTTGATTTGCTTGAAAATTGGGGAAGTAAAATCGATCTTAACCGTAAATTACTAATAACCCAGAATGCACAACTACCTATACAGATGTATGATTCACGCAATGCCAATTTGTACGAGGATATAATATCAGCTAATTCATCCAAGTTAGTTAGAGTACCTATTAATACGTTGGACGGTGAAGTAATGATCGAGGATCAGGTCATCTCTAGTTGCTTAATTTCAAACTGCATAACTAGTGTAAAAAATAACCGTGGCTGGGTGGAGATCACTAACCCAACGTGTAACGACATCATCTTTTCAATGGACCGCCCCGTAGAAGCCCAGTTATTTAACATTGAAGTTGAAGATACTGCAATTCCATCAGATCGTGTTAATGCCGTACTTTCTCGTCTTAGAACGGAACATTTAAACCCAGAGGAACTTGCTAACTTAAAAAACCTCTGTGCGAACTATGCCGACGTCTTTTATCTCGAAGGCGAATCATTGACATTCACAAATAAAGTAAAACATAGCATCCGAACAACTGATGAAATTCCAGTACACACTAAAACTTATAGATATCCCTATGTCCACAGACAAGAAGTCAGAGATCAAATAGGTAAAATGCTTGATCAAATATAATACGACCATCAGATTCGGCCTGGAGTTCCCCTATTTGGATCGTACCCAAAAAGGCGGATGCTTCTGGCAAGGTTAAATGGTGACTTGTCGTGGATTTCCGAAAAGTCAACGAGAAAACGATTGATGACAAGTATCCCATACCTAACATTACAGACGTATTAGACAAATTAGGTAAATGCCAATATTTTAGTACCCTGGATTTGGCCAGCGGGTTCTATCAAGTCGAAATGAACCCTGAAGATATACACAAAACGGCGTTCAATGTGGAAAATGGCCATTATGAATTCCTTAGAATGCCGATGGGGCTTAAAAATTCTCCATCTACATTTCAAAGGGTTATGGATAATATCCTTAGAGACCTAAACCACATCTGTCTGGTATATTTGGATGACATTGTAGTTTTCAGTACATCCCTGCAGGAGCATATTAATAACCTGGAAAAAGTATTTAAAAGATTGCGAGAATCTAACTTTAAAATTCAAATGGATAAGTCCGAATTTTTAAAGTTAGAAACTAGCTTTCTAGGCCACATCATTTGCAACGAAGGTGTCAAGCCAAATCCAGACAAAATTAAAGCCATAGAAAACTACCCTCTTCCTAAAACAGCAACAGACATCAAACGTTTTCTCGGCCTGATCGGCTATTATAGGAAATTCATCCCGGATTTTGCTAAATTAACTAAACCACTAACTCAATGTTTAAAAAAGGGTAGCAAAATAACTTTGGATCAAAAATACATTAATTGCTTTGAGCACTGTAAAAAACTCCTTACTAACGACCCTATTCTGCAATATCCAGATTTCAATAAAGAGTTCATTCTAACAACCGACGCATCTAACGTTGCGATCGGCGCCGTCCTATCCCAGGGAGTAATAGGCTCAGATAAACCCATAGCGTACGCTTCACGTACTTTAAACTCTAGCGAGTTAAATTACAGTACCATTGAAAAGGAATTGTTAGCAATCGTTTGGGCCACCAAATATTTTAGGCCATACTTATTCGGTAGAAGATTCAAAATAATTACCGACCATAAGCCCCTTCAATGGATCATGAACTTGAAGGAACCCAATTCGAGACTCACAAGATGGCGGCTAAAACTGAGTGAATTTGATTTTTCAATAGAATACAAACAGGGTAAATGCAATACTAATGCGGATGCTTTATCACGGCTTGAAATTAATAATGAAGAACTAATGTCTATTGTAGCTAACCCTACAGAAAATAATCCTGCCCTTGATGACTCTAGAACCATTACGGCTACGGAACCCGCGGATGACTCGGGTACCGCTACAGTCCACACAGATAATGAGAACCCCATCCTAGAGGTTCCCATTTCTGACGATCCATTAAACAAGTTTACGAACCAGATTATTTTTAATATAGTAGGAGATTTAAAGGGTCGAACAATTGTAACTAAACCCTTTGACACCCACACACGAATTAACATTCAGGTGTCAGAATCAAATCTAGAGGAGGAAGTAGTTAATGCGATAAAAGAATACGTCCATCCTAAAATTAAAACAGGGCTATTAATAAATCCAACTTTAGGCATGTACTCAATAATTCCCATTATTCAAAAGAACTTTAAAAATTCATCAATGAACTTAACGTTAACCAAAAAGGAATTGGATAACGTTAGAGAGTACTTGAGGCAACAGGAAATTATTAACAAACATCATGATGGGAAAACTAACCACAGGGGTATTAACGAAACTTACTTAGCTCTATCTCACAAGTACTACTGGCCGAAAATGCGCGAACATATAACGAAATTTATTAATGAATGTACTATTTGCGGCCAGGCCAAGTACGACCGCAATCCAACCAAACAACAATTTAAAGTAGTTCCACCAGCAAGTTAACCATTTGAAATAGTACACCTCGATCTATTAACTATTCAAAGCGAAAAGTTCCTAACGTTAGTAGACTCATTTTCAAAGTATGCTCAGGCTTATTACTTAAGAGATGGAACAGCTATAAGTGTAGTACAAGCATTTCTTAGCTTCTGCACTCACCATGGAATACCATCTACCATCGTTACTGATAACGGGACAGAGTTTACTAACCAACTAATTGCAGAATTCACAAGGTTACACAAGATTCAACACCATAAGGTAGCACCACATACCCCGAATGAAAATGGTATAGTTGAGAGATTCCACGCTACCATATTAGAGCACCTTCGCATCCTTAAATTTAGTCAAAAAGGTGAATCCGTGACTAACCTCATGCCCTACGCCCTCCTAGCTTACAATAGCAGTATCCATAGTTTCACAAAATGTAAACCTATCGAAGTTATTACCGGACATTTTGATCCCCGCGATTCCTTCGACTTAGATTTATCCGCTCATTTGCTACAGCAGTATATGACTAGTCATAAAGAGAAAATGACTACTGCATATAATGCAATTCACGAGCTATGTATCGAAACCCGCAAGGAGTCTACTGATAGTCGTAACCTTCAACGCGAACCAGAAGTCGACTACCCACCTGAACAACAGATTTTTGTAAAGAATCCATTTGCTTCCAGGCAAAAATTAGCTCCTCGATACACTCATGACGTTGTTATGGCGGACCTCCCTATCCACATCTATACAAGGAAGAAACGCGGTCCTGTTGCGAAGTCCAGGCTAAAAAGGGTTCCTAAAACCGCCCGATTGTTGCAGGAAGCTCCTGATCCTGCACCTGTTTCTGCGAACATCTCTGTCTCAAGAAATAAGACTTGAGAGCCTGGACGATGGACCCGGGATTGTACCCTTTAAATTAGGCCCAGCTAAGATCTTATCACACCACCATTCCTTCATACAATACGTTAATTTAGACACTTTACAAGATAAAATAAACTCTATTGATAGCCAACTACTAACCAGCAGCCCTAATCTTAATAACCAAACCAAATCATTATTCCAGCCTCATATAGACTATCTAAGATCCAAACTCAATAGCGTATCCGAACAATTAAAGTCCTTCGAGATAACTCGTATAAAAAGAGGGCTCATAGATGGCCTCGGTAGTGTTGTGAAAAGCATTACAGGAAATTTAGATTATACTGACGCATTACATTATAATCAAGCTATAAAATCTCTCGAAAACGATGAACACAAATTAGTTACTGAATTCAACCAGCATGTTAGTCTAACAAAAGAGATGTCCGCTCAATACTCTAAAATGATCGACGATATTGCAGTTAAACAGGGAAAAATGGCAGCCCTACTAAATAGAATTAACGAAAGCAACGCAGATAAAGATAATGATTTGATAAAGTACGCACATTTAGCCCAAATACTTATTATCCTCAGCGACAACGTAGATGCAATTTCACAGGAACTAAACCGGCTACAGAATGTTCTAGCATTTATAAAGACCTCTACAATGCATCATTCTATTCTCAGCATAGACGAAATACGCGCTATACTAAATAAATTAACAAGTTTATATAGCAGGGAGGAAATAGTAGACATAGATATAAGAGAATATTATAATATAATTAAGTTAGGTTCATATTATACGAGAAATAATATAGTTATAGTACACGTATATAAGTTTCCAATATTTCTACCGCAAACATACGATCTATATAAGTTATCAATAATACCTAACAAATATCACGAAGTCCTCATTCCATCCTCTCCTTTCCTAGCCACCTTCCAGAAAGATTCTAAGAACATAGAGGCTGAATGCCCGAAGACCAACAAGTGGTTCATATGCGAGGAGAAACGAAGTCTACAGAGCCATTTCTCACAAGATTGCATACACGAACTCATCAACACGCAAAAGAAAAGTTCTAAATGCAAACCTGTCGCTATCACCTTGGACCAGCCAGCGTACGAGGAACTTGACGACAGACACTACACCATCAGCTTCCCGGTTCCCACGAAGGTTCATCTCTCTTGTGGACAAGACCTGTACAAAGAAGTTCAAGGAAGTTACTTACTCACCATACCGCAGGACTGTTACATAGAGACACCACAGATCACTATCGCCAATAAGAAAAATCGTCTGAAGGGTCACGTATTGAAGATTATGGACCTACCTGTAGAAGACGTAGACAATCAGCCTCCAGTCCCGACACTAAAACTGAACTCAATAAACTTGGACCACCTACATGCAGCCAATATGAAGATAATGCAACAACAGCCACATATTCCAGCGACGAACGACTACGGAATCTACCACACTACGATTCCAATGTACATAGCACTAACCGGTGCATGTGCACTCATGGGTTACTTTATCTACCGACGGTACTGGTCAAAAGCCAAGAAGACTCCAGACGAGGAACCACAATGTCACCCAAGGCGTCCAGAAAGAATTTACGCTCTTCCAGAACCTAAAGAGAGGATAAGCTGCAACCAACCCCCACCTCAATTTACTACGAAAATCATCGGTGGTGGCTGCTCTTCGGGGGGAGGTGTTACGCGGTGCTAATCTATGAGGATCGCCGAGACAGCATCGACCCAAATCAACACTGCACACGGCTCGA
Source organism: Orthosia gothica (assembly GCA_949775005.1). Taxonomy (NCBI): domain Eukaryota; kingdom Metazoa; phylum Arthropoda; class Insecta; order Lepidoptera; family Noctuidae; genus Orthosia; species Orthosia gothica. Next base: position 29,290,350 of record OX459048.1, read on the forward strand.
CCACGCAGTGCAGCATCAGCAGGAGCGTGCCGCGCGACGACGACAACAGAGGTTTCGCAATATCGGAAACGCGGACCCAGATTCACTTTTGATTCACACTTCGATCATTGTCAATCTTTTAGAAATAATTAACTTGTAACTTTTAGTATAATTAAATTCTATTAAATAACCTTTGCTTTTTTTTTGATCCTCCGGTTGTAGCCCACGTAATTCGTGTGTTTGTATTTTTGTTTAAAAGTTTGTTTGTGTGTGTTTGTATGTGTCGGCGTTTCTAAAGATTTCGTTCTGAAGAGAGATATCGTTTCGAATGAATTTGACAGATATCAACTTGAGGTAACACTAAGCACTAGTTTTTGGCGCGAACCAGGGGCAAATTAGACAAGATATCGAGTAGGAATATGGCGGGTTGGATTGAGTTGTGAATTCGTGATAAAACCTTTGGGGAAATACAGTGAGAGTTACTGATTGTTCGTGTAGATCAAACTACATTTGATCTACACGAAATGTCGTTTGAATTACTCGCCAATACATAACGTGATTACATTGTGAGCCTACATACAAGCAAACAAGTTGATTTGTCTAGCCTAGCCTGAAAAGAACCCTTGCAAAAGGAACATTATTAAAGAATTTGCTCATTTTTAAATCCGACAAAAATAAATCAACTTCTAAAGCAAAATACTAAAAAGTGGAAAAATAACTTTCACCCTTTTAAGTTCCACTGCAAAGCAAAGGCTTTTTTTTCTCCAGTCCTGCAGGTTTTATGCAATCGTGGACCAAACCTGTCGATAGTCTTCAAGCTTGTCTCGCATTTTTTAAATATGTGTAATTGTGTATATATTATGGACCAAGTGATTAATAGGGCATTATCCACAATGCCCAGATAATTTGAAATATGGGTACGCAATTTGCTAAAAACTGTTGAAATAATTAAATTGACCGGGCTTTCTGAATAATGCCCATCAATTATTGGGCAAGCTAATAAAAAGATGTGTTTTATTAAATAATTTTAATAACGAATCAGTCGACGTATCCCTGCTGCGGGGCTACTAGTTCTATCATGCATCCTTGTGAGAAAAGGTCTTCAATGGAAGGAATTGCCTACAATATCGCATTTATCATCTCCAGGCATATTTGAATGTTGTGCTGTTGAACTTACCGATTATAAAACAATTGTCGTCTGTATATATAGAGTACCAAACGTGAATAATCTTAACTACTGTCTGGATAAACTTGAAACTCTTTTGAAAGAAATATCACGTTCACGCTATAAGAACATTATTATCGCTGGTGATTTTAATATAGATGTGCTTAAACAAAACAGTCACACACATACATTTGAATGTCTGTTAATGAGCTATAACTTGCAACTAGCATTAAGACAACCAACTCGTATGGCCAGCTTGACATGTTTAGACAATTTTGCGCATGATTTTAGTAAATCATCTAAAACTGATGTCTTAGAGTTTGCGTTGTCCGATCATACAGCACAGTTGCTTCACTGTCCAGTGCAAAAAATGTATGCTATAAACTATTGGTATGCGGCTAGAAGGGATTATATGATATAGAAAACATAGCGAAATTCAAAAATTACATTAAAAGCCTTTCTTTTTCGGAGATGTATGACACGGATGATCCAAATGTAGCATATAATAAATTTCTCGATACTTTCAAACTTATTTACGATTTATGTTTTCCAATCAAATTAATTAAAGTAGATATATTGAAGAAATTAAAATGGTTGTCTAGAGGAATCAAATTATGTAGTCGAAAAAAAAAGAATCTCTTGTGGCAGTTAAGATTAAATCCTAACGGAAATAATAAAACCAGATTTTCAAACTATTCAAAGTTACATAAAAAAATTATTAATTTGACACAAAAGGCACAAAATGACCACAAAATAAAATTATCTAAAAATAAGTCTAAAACAACTTGGCAAATTATTAATCGCGGAAAGTATAATTGCCCTAAACGTAGTATTAATAAAATTAAGGTTAAGAATCAAATTCTATCAAATCCCAAGTGCATCGCTGAGGCATTTAATAACTATTTTATAGATAAAATTCAGCCGAATCCAGATGTCACCAGCAAATCTAAATCTTTTAAAATTAACACCAATAACAAATCTATGTTCATGGCACCTAGTCTTCCAATAGATCACACACAACATAATAATGTCATTAAATAATACAAGCAGGATACGATGGTATTTCTACAAAAATATTAAAACACGTATCAATGGCAATATGTGGTCATCTAAGTCATCTAATTAACCTAAGTATTAGCGCAGGTGTCTACCCAGATGCCTTAAAAACATCAATTATAAAGCCACTTTTTAAGAAGGATAATAGAGAACTAATGGAATCTTATCGGCCCATCTCACTTATTCCCGTAATTTCAAAAATATTTGAGAAATATATCTATAAGGAATTGTATACATTTATTGAAAAATATAAAATTTTGTGTGAGGAACAGAAAGGATTTAGACTAAATAGGACAATTAATATGGCAATATTTGACTTCATATACAATGTTATTAACAATGTCGATAATCGTAAACCTGTCTGTGGCATATTTTGCGATATGACCCAGGCATTTGATTACGTGCACCATGCTACTCTGTTAAGAAAACTTGAAGCCTATGGTATTAGAGGCAATGTTCTTAATTTAATTGAATCTTACTTAATAAATAGAATACAAATAACTGAAATAAACCAAATTAATACAGCAAATAAGAAGGAAGAGGTAGTGCGATCTTCGAAGCGTCAAGTTAAGTTTGGAGTACCACAGGGGAGTGTACTGGGTCCGTTTATATTTATATTGTACATTAATGACTTACCTGAATGCATTGAGCACCCAGTCACACTGTTTGCGGATGATAGTACCGTCACAATACCTTGTAAAAGTGTAGAGACCTATGAAAGTGACATCAATAAATCTTTAAAATTAATTGTGAACTGGTTAGACGACAACAATTTAAAAATAAACTTGAGTAAAACAAAAGTTATACATTTCAGCCAACGGATACCTAGCATGAGCCTTAATGTACACTACAATAATGATGTTGTAGAAGAAACTGAATCTACAAAATTCCTGGGTCTCGAAATAGATAAACAACTTAATTGGAAATCACACATTAATATTTTATGTAAGAAAATAAGTAAATCCGCATATGCTTTACATACATTATCATCAATAGTACACACGGATGCACCCCTTACTGCCTACTATGGTATAGCAGAATCCCACCTACGATATGGAATAATATTTTGGGGTAACTCAACTGAAAAAGAAACAGCTTTTAAGGCTCAAAAAAGATGCATACGTTCGATGTTTAAGCTTAAAACTACCGATAGTTGCCTGCCATATTTTAAACAGTATAAAATACTGACACTGCCTTGTTTGTACATACTAGAAGTAGCTGTGTTTGTTAAGTTGAATCCAAATCGTTTTAAACGTAAACGCGACAATACCCTACTGTGTCATCAGTCCGCTAAGACAGCACTAATGCGCAAAAGTGTTTACTGCATGGCTCCGGTCATATATGATAAAATACCGAAAAGTTGGAAAGAATCGCCGCTATCATTATTTAAAAAAAGGCTTCGAAGCTTTCTGAAAGTCAAAGCATATTATAGCGTAACAGAATTCTTAAGTGAAAAAAAATTTGAAATTTGCTGTTAATAATGTTTAAAAATAAGAATAATGCTTGGTTTTTGTTTTTCTTTGTTTTGTCTGTATAAGTTTAGTAGATTAGTTTTTTTTGTTTTTAATTTTTGCATGCCTACTGGTAAAATATGGCTGGACTTATTCTCTATATCACCATTGTACTGTACCCATATTTGCAAAATAAAATATCTTTATCTTATCTTTATCTTTATCTGCAGGGTCTAAAGTAACCTAACATCCTCCTGCATCGTCCCCTCCTAATCCGTGTCGTTTGTTTGAAATTCGTTGTTAATAGTGGCACTGCTTACAAATGTTATTTAATGCTAACCGATTCTATAATCTTGAATATGAAAATAAAATTTTCTCAGATATTTCTTGCAGACCGAATATTTAAAATAAACAATATACTAATGTACAATAATTATCGAATTGCCCATCTGTATCGTAGCAATATTCATAATGGCCACACAATGTGATAAATAATAAAGTTTAAATCATTATTTATTACATTGCCTGATTTGACTTGATTATATTGTCCGGGCATTATACATAGTGCCTTGATTAATTACTAGGTCCATGACATATACATAAGCTGTTCAATAAATAAAAAACATCTGAAGTGCTCATATCCCAATCATTCTGTATCGGTTTTAGTCATTACTCAATCAGCGCTTATGTAATTACTTGCCGTAACTTGTGGTATTACTTGAATCCTAGGTAACCGATCAAAAAGTGTTCCGTAAATGTTAACAGGTAATTGCCTATCTGCATCCAATTCAACGGTTAAAGTGTAATGGAGTTTAAATCCTCCAAACTTCGTATTTCCAAGAAGTATTTCTGGGATAGCAGGATTAACTGCAGAAACTTCCGTAGGTTCAAGAACATCAACATTTTCGCAAACTTCAACGTCTTCAAAAGAACCTTGTAGATTGTTAAATTCTGCTGCTAGACTTGCTCCAGTACCGGCTTATCTTTTCCAACTAAGTAACTTGGTTCTTGCTAAAAACTTGCTTCATTCAAATCCAAGATGGGTGTTCCATGGAGTTGATTAACGTATTATCAAACTCCGAATCCCCGCTGGCTAGAGACTGGTCTGTGGTTGACCATTATTCTCAAAATTTGTAAGTTTCTAGACTTATCTTGGCCTTTGCTTCTTTGGATACTTTTAGATTGTGCGATTATGTTGTGACGAATTTATTTAATGCTAGTTGTTGCCCGCGACTTCGTCTGTATATCATTAGTACTTCGAAAATCCTGATTTTTATATCGCGCAATAATATTGTAGGTGTGTAAGTCGAATCACCTGGGTAATTAATATTTCACCATACAAACTTTTACCTTCCTTTCCATCGCTTTAAGGATCATTTCTAGGATAAAAACTATCCTTTATCCTGCCCAAGGTCTGAAACTATCTCCAATTTTTCTTTATTTATTACTTAGGCATTCTTGTTATGTGAAATGTCTATTGATAGTTTACAATAAGACAAAGTCATTCTCTTGTTCTTTTAAAAAACAAGAAAGAGACACAAACTTCTTATTCTGTAATTCTTCATTACTGATAATCTTCATTTTAGTAGTTGTCACTTCACGTATAGCTCAGTCGAATACGTAAGCCACGTTGATAAAAATATTTAAATATACACTAGAATAAATAAAAAGGATATTGGGTATAAAAATACGGGCCGGCTTCGCACGACGTGGGTTGCCTGAGTTTGTCAGCTAGGCAGGCAGCAGGACGGACAGAAACTCTTCATAGTAGTGGAATGCTCAAGCTAGGGAGGTGAGCCGGTACCACGACGGACTAGCAGGAAAACAGGCAGGTAACCAGGTAATCAAGTAGACAGGACGGCAGGCAGCAAGGTAATAGAATGAGCTGGGCTGTGGCATCTCAGGCAGACGGACAAGAAGGTGGGTTCAGAACCTGCGCGTGTTGCTGGCAGGCACGCTGTAACCGTGCGCAATGCTGTAGGCTTGACGGATGCAGCTCATGCACTACGTACCGGACTGGCACATCGATTACATTAGCAATGAAAATACATTTAAGAGTCCAGGCTATTAATTTATTGATGAATTATTATAATTATTGATAATTTACACTCATTCACTTGCTGTATATATTACAGTTTAAGAGTTTTCAGAACAGATTATACACTTGGTATTCTAGTATTCAGTCGTTAACCGACTTTTCACGTTCAGACTAGATTCTAAACTAAAAAGCTGACGCCCTTTTTTTACTCGTTCTGCCATCCCTTCTAAATTTCAAATTCAAATCTCATTAAGATCAGAACGAATAAAAAACGGCTTTACAAAGGCGGGTCAGTCTGTGCTGCCCTTACAATAATGTACAACTAGCTTAAGGAAAGTTCTAGGTAGTCCATGGTACCTTTGTTATAAAATAAAATAGACAGACAGATGTCATGTCAGATGAAAATGTTACAGTATAAATTATTCAAGAATTACAAATTAAATTTAAGTTTTAGATATTAAAACAATCAGAGATAACTAAAATATGATTTACAGGTACTAAAAAATGTCAAAGATTACATAAAAAAACCGGCCAAGTGCGAGTCGGACTCGCGCACGAAGGGTTCCGTACTTGGTAAATTGCGGTTTACGATTTATGACGTATTAAAAAAAAGCTACTGACTAGATCTCGTTCAAACCAATTTTCGCTGGCAGTTTACATAGTAATGTACATCATATATTTTTTTCAGTTTTATCATTCTCTTATTTTAGAAGTTACAGGGGGGGGGGACACACATTTTACCACTTTGGAAGAGTTTCTCGCGCAAACTATTTAGTTTAGAAAAAAATGGTATTTTTAACCTCTATATCATTTTTGAAGACCTATCCATAGATACCCCACACGTATGGGTTTGATGAAAAAAAATATTTTTAGTTTTAGTTTCAAGTATGGGAACCCCCAAAATTTATTGTTTTATTTTTATTTTTGTTTGAAAATCTTAATGCGGTTCACAGAATACCAAGTTTCAACAGCATAGTTCTTATAGTTTTGGAAAAAAGTGGCTGTGACATACGGACGGACAGACAGACAGACAGACAGACATGACGAATCTATAAGGGTTCCGTTTTTTGCCATTTGGCTACGGAACCCTAAAAAGAGTTATAAAAATTGATACAATATCAAAAGATATGAAGATGGTTTGAATAGTGTTGTGAAACGTAAGTAGATGTGGATTAAAATACCGCATGGTAGAGAGTTATTTTGGCATTTGTGTCATCAATCTTAGCCTTTTTGGAATAACCAATCGTGGTCGCCAAATGGGCCTTACCCTTACCACGCCTCTGATTGTCCTCTGATGATTGATATGTCCACTACATTAACGACTAATCGTGTAGTGTAAATAGCTTCCTCCGTTTAAATATTCAAATGTACACTGAATCCAAACTGAGTTATAAATAAATAATGTAGAACAGTTTTGAACTTTCCACAGTTTTGTGGTAATCCAATGGAATCGATTATTAGAAAATAATTTTGTATTTCATTATTAATGTGCTGCATATTCATTTTATTAATTTATTATGCAAAATTAATAACGCCGCTGAATCGTGATTTTATAACAATTAGAATTTAGATCTTTATGCTTAGTTGTAATTTTTTCATGTCCTTTCTATCTTGATGAATTTTCCAACATTTAATCTAGTTTAGTTTTTAAAGTGGGTAAATGCGATACACAAACCGAAATCAATTTCAGAGTTAGAAATCTCTAGAGCTAGATAAGTGACTAGAATTTTATAATTTCTTATAATTTTTCGATGTCTAAGAGGCTAATCTGATTAAGGCAATATATTTCTGTTACTTAGATTTCGGTTTACTGAGACTCTATAAATTGATTTGAAAATCCGATGTTTCATTTTCAACATTTCGCTCAACCTACTTGACAGGTTTTCTCAAGAGATAGATAAAAAATGGATAGATCTGTAGCCGTTTGAGCTCACCTCTCGTCTAAGATAAAATACCAATTTTCTGCGTAGTCTAGCTTTAAAATGAGATAAAGAATGTCCCTATAGTAAAGGCTAGAAGACTAAGTGCGGTTGAGGTTCAGCTCGGCAGAGCGTGAAGTCTGTGCAAATGGGTTGATCTTATACACATTTTAGACTGAGTATACGTGCTCGCTAGATGGTAGACGTATATTTCAATTTAAAATGCACAGAAGAGATTGTATATGCATTGGAACAATATATCTTAAAAAGAGTATTTTTTTATTTATTTATCTTACTTTTGAGTAGAATTAATATTTTGGTTAGTAGAACATACTGGCTAGTTTTGGGTTAATAAAAGTGAAATTACTGTGGTGCCTGTTACACGAAGAAGAAGAAGATATTTGTGATTTTTAAAAGGAAGTAGTGCCAGAAAAACATTTAAAAAAAAGTTTTTGCAAAACTGAAGAAGTTTTGCTTGCAAGAGAAAGATTACATAAAATAGGTCAGTAAAAGCTTATGACAAAATGGTTTCTAAGAACTGTCATAAAAAGATTACGTTATAAAAGTTGAAAAACATTTTCTTTTCGGTAACCTAATAAAAAAGCCTATGTAAACACCGAAAAGCGTAAACAAAATTATGAATGTTAAAGCAGACGGAATTAAGGCCCGCTTTTTGACCGCACCGTAAATTAAGACGAAATTCTGAATGAAAAAGAGTATAAAGAAAACCGACGAGGTAATTTGAGTCTTAAAAAGAAAGCAGAGTCTGGCATGAAAATAACATTTTATCACATATAAGTACTGAATGAAGACTTTTTAGAAAAGTTTAAGTAGCAAGACAATGCCAATTCGTTTCTTATAGCTATGTTATTGACAACAAAAATCATCAGTCACTTGAAGGTTCTAGACAAGAAGACATCCAATCAGCGATGATGATTGTTAAAATGTTCGAAATGTGATTGAGAAGTGCTACCGAAATGTCATGGTCAATATCAGACCTTTGACATTTTGATAATCGCTATCACTGTCATATTGACACTTTGTGTAAAGCCTCAGTTACTATAACTTATTACGATCAATAATTCAAACGGATAAAACTTAAAACATAAGTTGAAATTTATATGGGAAATTATTAACCGGGCGAAAACTATACTGAATGCGCGACTATTATACCATGTAGGTAACTTTTTAGCCGGTTAGAGTAATACCTTTTAGGAGGTTTTTGTGAGCTGCGGTAATAATATTTTTACATACTGTAATTATGTTTGGGGTCCTATTTTCTTTTTTAGCATATTATTATTCTTTTGAAAATATGGGAGTTCGGCAGTATTCGTGTTTTCAACGAATTAGTCAGTCATTAGTAGTAAGCACTTAGTAGGTTAGGTTTGAAAAGGCTCCCGTCATCTCTTTCATGTTAGATTACTTTAGACCCTGAAATAGGAGCCCCGCGCAGCGGGTTATTTTCAAGTCGTAGTTTTTAACATTTATAATCACCCACTGCTTGTCACCAGTATGACATATTCGGTATTTTTATTTTAGCTCGTTAAAACACTGTCCTATAGAAAACTTTAACAAAAAATATATTTTTTTAATAAAAAAACTTAACTTCATAGACAACAACTTCTTAAAATGGAAATGACAGGTACATTTTGAATTGGAACAAACTAGAAAAGGTATGAAGTATTCAATAATTGTATCTCTATCAATATTAGAAATCTCGGTTTTTTCTAGTATTTCCTATTATTTTTTCAATTTATATCTGCAGCCTTTTGTTTTTTTTTTTATTAACAAACAAGCTTCTTTTTATTAAATGATCTTCTTTCTTCAAACTGGCCAAAAATGCGAAGAACGCGGATTTTCTTAGTATTCTTGCGTTTAATCGTTGTGTCATCCTTCAAGTTGATTGTGGTCCGGTGTCCCTTATGAGTACAACTCAATATTTTAGGATTCAGTTTAAATATCCATTGCTCTTCAAAGTATTTTTAAATAGAACAATTTCATCCGTTAAGTGTACAGAATTGACTAAAAAACACCATGCATTTGAAATTCTATTAAATGGTAACAGAGGCAATAAAAATGCGATTCTTGTTAAATTTCGGCCTTCACTGTTGCCAGTCAAATTTAAGGGTTTAGCTATTCTCCATACATTTCTTTTAAAAAGATAAAACATATTATTGTTTGGCACTTGGGATATATGTTTTCTATTGGATTTAAAACAGCTATTTCAAAGTCGCAATTGAATTTACTTATAAAATATTGTAGTTTCGATTTAAATAGTGTAAATAATCTAACTCAAGTTGCCTCTGTTTTGTTCGGTAGCAAAGCGAAAATGATATGAATAATGTTTGTGGTGTTCTAATGTTAGAACACACCAGCTGTACACACTCCATGTGGAGTGTGTACAGCTAATAAAATTGCTGAGGGACACATCTGAACGTTCCATCATCGGTTTTCTATAAGTCTTCTAGAAATGCTCGAACAAAAAATTATAACTTTTTCTACTGGCGCGGTCTTAATATAATATGTTATATTATAACAAACGTTTTACCTAACCATCTGGAATAAAAAATATTCCAATCGCTTTAAAATTTGGTCGATCACATTGTTAAATATTTTTTTCCACTACCTTGTCTATTATGTAACACATTGCCTAAGAAATTTGTTTCGAAATAATAATATGAACATTTAGACACAAGATAAAATACTAAAAATGATAAAAAAAAACAAAATTACATAATGACAGTGACAGTAACGAAATGACTTTTGTATGGAGTTTTGATATCATTATATAACTACAACGTAATTATTTTTCTTTTTGGCGGCCAATTACGAGTGAAACTATTTGCAATTTAAAGAAAAAAAAGTGCGTAACTGAATAGGCTACTGTTGGTAGACGCAATCTGCCACTACGCCCGCGCTTTTTCCACCGCCCCATCAGGCAGAATGATACTGAACCTGTTACCTCTCGAAAAAGCGGGCGTTGATTGTGTGTATATAGTCTGTGGTTTTTAGTCTGAACGAAAAACTAAAATTTACAATTTATTCATTGTAAATTTTAAGTTGTTTCTAATAAATTGTTTTTGGTAGTTATATAGTAAACTGTAGTGGACAAATAATTGTTCGCGTCTCACAAAAAAAAGGCTTTATTTTAACACTCGTATGTAGCTTTCGACGAAATAGCTTAATAAAAAAATAACTTAATAACACTAGGTATTTAAACTTACTTAATTTTATTTTTAAAAACTGAATATTATTGGGATTTTTGCTCTCACTATACTGAGATAGTCATAACATGAAATGGTCAAAAACAGAAGTGGGCTTAACTAGAGCGTAACAAAGCAAATGATGAAATACAGAATCACTCAGATCCAGAAAGGGACATTTAAAGAAGTTGTCACAGACCGCCTAATCGCTAAGGTCTTGAGTTCAATTACCGGATCGGACAAAGTGCTACTGTGTTCGCAATCTAGAGTATCTCAGTAGCAGCCTAGAGTTTGGATTTGTGTCCGGTTGATGGGAAAAAGTACGCCACCATTACATGGGAATTTAACATAACTGGCTATATGTGGGTGTCCTATATCTCTGCCTAAACCTTCGGGGAATATAAGTGTGATGTTGCGTTGTGAGTAACCTAAGATGCAAGTAAGCCTTTATATTATGCAAGTAATAGAGTAAATCGTATTTCAATTAGTGCAACAATTGAAAACAAGTTTGGCTTCGTCATCTACAGTGTGATTAGAAGTTAATTAAATTGTACTATGTAGCGTGTGACGTCACTTGATGCAAGCAAGACCCCGGCAGATTAAAGTAGTGAGAGTCATTCAACTATTGAATTCAATTAGTTTTTGAGAACTATATCCAATACTAGTGTAGAATGATTGGAAAATTCTTTAGATTTGGCATTGACAACTAGATAAAAGACGATTATTGAAACCAAAGCCTAGTATCGAAATAATGAGCTTATTTAACTTATAGCTGCAGCTTATTACGTACCACCTCAGCTAACAAAAGCACAAGATATTCCTCCGTCCTCGAGTCTCTATTTGGTCAACACTTCGGGCTAGAAGCTCCACCTGACGTTGAAGGCTAAAACTATCGGAAAATGAACTCTTAAACGCACGTTAGCTAAGCTGCATCACCAATCGCATCGCTTGAGTTGCTTTTAACTTTTAACGCGTATTTTTATTTCTAGAAATTGAGTTATTCTGAATTGTTATTTTTTTTTCTATGTGTTGTTACAGTATGCCCCTCCCTCAATTCGATGTGCCTTTTGGGAAAAGCATCCTCTAGCTCTTTCCCCTCATTTGTTTCAGTACATCCTCCCATCTTCTTATCTGTTTCTCCTTGCTGCGTTTACTGTGCCTTTGATACCAATCAGTTATTACTTTACCAAATTTCTCTATAATCGTTCTCATTATGTGGCCAGTCCATCGGCATTTTAGTTAGTTTCGTTTTTACTCTCAACTTATTTATACGTAAATCATAAAAAAGTTGGCATAAAACCTATGATGTCTGCATTAAGTGATAAGGAAAAAAATCTTCAGTTCAGGTATTTAAACATTCACGAAAAAATAACCATCACAGCAGACACATGCTCTAATAAAGCCATTCACGTTATCAATGCCTACTCACCCTCCGTCCTTCGTGCACACAAGCACTCTAATTTTCCCCTCATCCCAAAAATCATCATGAAAATTTAACACGCAAAATTAACTCCAGCATTTTCTTGAGTTGCCCGTAGAACGTTTTCTCGCATCACTACCCTCAGCCAATCTCTGGGAAGTTAATCCCAAAACATCGTGCACTTGCGAGCTATGTATTTTAATTTAGCCAGTTCACGGCGTGACACGTACCTCTTAATTAACTCGAAAGCGAGTTTATTACCTACAACGTTTATTTTATCTTTGCGAAACGCGAAGAAAGTGCGCCTTGGGAGTGTTTACTGAGCACACTAAAATGTCATCTAGGTACGCGAGAAGCTAATGGGATACGTTGTTGTGCTGTTTTCATATATGAGATTGGTAATGAAGGGTAATTTGGTTGTTATAAACAGATCAAGTAAGGTAAGATGAGTTTGACAGCTCTGTCTTGGGTTTCATTTGAAAGTTATTAGTATTTTATATTATATTATTAGTTTATTTTAATATATTAATCATAACAATTGAACCTGATTGTTTCTCACATCCATATCTGTTTATACTAGAAGTACCAATATATATAATTGTGTACGGTCTTGGGAAAAATTCAGTCGGGCAAGTTTAATATTACGTACAGCACATCTTACTGTATCTGAGGCTCTAGACATGTGAGGTCATTGTGAGATTGGTAAAATATCAAATTGTATGGGATAGCCAAGCGCTATGAAAATGACACAGAGGCGCCATATGGTGAACAATAAAACGGTACCCTTTAATGACCTTACTGATACAATGACACTTGAGAGTCTCTAGTCCATGTTTCACACGGTAAACATTCTCGACGAGACCAGATTGATTCCCAAAAATACAACAGTAGTAAAAAGTTCGCCATTAACAACTCTAACCAGATAAAAACTCGAGTAAAATCATCCTACCACCTGTTTTCGCCGTAAAACCATACATTTTTGAACAATCCTTAACTTAGTAGTATTAACTTTCCAATACAAAGTGATCGGACCTATTAAGGAGGTGCGCTGGACAAATTTTCAAGTTTTCAGCCCCAGTAAGAACTTCTATTAGGTTTCACACGTGAAGAAACCTTAACGTTCCCATATTTATATTGTCAGACAATCAAAAATCAACCTTAACGTTTACTGTATAAGGTTTCTGTTCAATTTTTTTTCAACAGCAGTTTCTAATTTTGTCAAATCATTACACAGCAAACTTGGGAATGCTATTGAAAAACTATATTTTCGCTCTTATAGATTCAGCAATAAGGTTTCGCGGCAGTATAGTTTTCCTGAAGTCAGGTTCTGGTAGTCGATCGTTAATAAATTTTGTAAAACTTTTAATGGGCGCCGCCGAGAAGTTTTAATTTTCGATGGGTGCAAGTTTTTTCCCTTGACTTTGTACTTGGGAAACATTTTGAGCGATGTTATAATTTCGTGTGGTAAGTACTGACGATTCGGGCGAAGTTTTTAATTTAAATTTGTGATAGTATAAGTTTTCGTGTTATTAGATTTTGACGATGTAATTTGGAGATGTTGATGAGAATTTGTATGTTTGTTAACTTGAAATAGGTAAATATATATGGGAAGGTCCAGAAGATGTATTTTATGGAAAATATGCCGCGAAAGTTCGGACCTCCCTATGTATTTAATGTGGCCACTGCTGAGACACAGGCCTTTTTAATGTTCCTACTGCAGGGACACAGGCCTCATCTCTGTCCTCCCCCAGTGGGTTCCCACATTGTTGAGGCGGGGGGAGGGGGGGTTCAGTAGCTGTTGCTTTTTCAACCCAAGGAGAGTGGCCAACAACTCGGTTGTGGTGCCGCCGGGGTTATATCACAACTGAGGCGGGCCGCGATGTTGTAAGGGATCTCCCATACCATTACGATATCGCGGCCTTTTTTTTTTTTTTTTTTTTTTTTGATCTCGCTGGGAAAAAATGCATTACGCATACCCGCCCCTTGGGGGAATGGGGACGGGCTATGTGGGACTCCCCGAAATGTTCCGGTATACCCACTAAAATAACCCAGCGGCACTCCCGCATCGTCTGTTTGGAGGAGGACTGGGAAACTGGCACAGCCTTTACGCCCAGTCCTCCGCCGACGACCGCCCGCCTTTACAGCGGGGCCTTCACGCCCCTCCCTTAGTGGCCATACACGGGGTCGTTTGGCGCCCATGTGCTGGTTTGCTCCCTGGGGTGGTCACGGCGTACAGTGTTCAGGGTCGCCGGTGATGGGGGTTATCCCCAGAGGAGGGTTCGTGACGGATCACCCCGCTATAAAAGGCACAGGAAGACACCGCGGACTTTACGCATACTGATGCATGAGCATTTCTCAACGCAAAAAGGCCTCCTCTCTGTGAGAAAGGGAATGGGCCTTAATCCACCACGTGGGTTCAGTGCGAGTTAGTAGATATCACATGTCTTTGAAATGTGGGTGCATATTTGTGTGTATCTTCACGATATTTTACTTTACCGTTTTTAGAGCAGTAGTGACGAAATAATTAACACAAAGTAAAGGAGTGGTGGCCCGGTGGTAAAAGCCAACTTACGTGTCGTAGGAACCCAGGTAGGCTCTTTAATTTGTGTAAAATATACCTATGAAACTAGTTTTTTTTTCCACCAATCACATATAAAAATCATCTGCCTAATTATTACCTCAAAATTATTTTTACTAGCATTAGAATATTTTCCAGCGATCAGAAATTATTGCTTCAAAAGCGTGCGTGACTTCTTTTATAAACAAAAGAAACCCCCACAAGCTGCCATTATAAATATTATATGATTGTAGGCCCATAACATAGATGCAATAATCTAAAAATATGCGATGCGAGTGTATCATAAAGTTTTATTACGTCTTCGCATGACTATGAAGATAGTGTTTGAAAACTGCTTCGTAGGAAGTTTATATTTTATCGATAAGTTGATTTAATACTTCTCGTTATCCTGTTTTGTATGTTTCGTATGATGCGGATAAGGACTTATTTTTGTAATTTTATTCTTTAAATCGGATGCTAAACTTACCGAATCTAGGATTGGATGGTACGGGCATGTACTGTGGTGACCAGATGACCATATCGTGAAAATGCACCTTTCATTGACGAAACAAAAGAGAGGGAGAGATGGAATGATGGCATCTTGGATGACGAGTATCCAGAAGGACATGAAAAAGTGCGGTCTATCTACTGACGATGCTTATCAGTGGAACAAGTGGTGCCTCATGACTATGAAAACCCCGAGTAACGGAAAGTGGCGAGGTGGAAGAAAATGGTATACGTCATAATGGCATTAACATTTAAATGCTTTAGGATATAGGTATAGTCTATGAACATGTAATTTAATTTAATGGTATATTCGAGGTTATGACGGTATAAATATAGTCATATTAAAAGGCTTACGTTAAAATATCTCAGTAATAAAGCATTAAGAGAACTAAGGAAATTGAAGATGATGAAGCTATGCTCCGTTAATGAAGTGACTACTACAGATGAACAATGAACAAAAGATTGCTCAGTTATATAATTAAGCAAATGTCACAAAATACAGAAGCTTAACCACATCACTGCAGATAATAAAACAACGAGTTAGAAACTCATATACAACTTATTATGTAAGGAAAAACATGGCACTATTTACCATTTGTAAGCGGTAAACAGTACTCCGGAGGACATTTATAATACTTTATACCGCGGAACTAGTAAAGTACTGTTTTAGCAACGTGCAACCGCGTTTTTGGCTCCGCTGTAGAAAGAGGGTTTCCATGTTTAATGGGAATTTGGATATTTATAATTCGGTGACAGCCCAGCGTTTTATTTACTAGAATAGGTAGTAGATTCAGCTTTAAATAAATGTATTTGAAATACAAGTTAAAGAAATTTGAGGCAGTTTCTTCATCAAAATGGGTCTTTTCAACCAATTTTCCATGCTATCTCAATTCGTTTAGAATAAATATCGTCGCAGCATGATTTCTTGATATATACATCTCAGACTGCCCTCTTCTCAATATTCACCTATTTCTGGAAATATATCTATCTCACCATCCCGACATCGCTCCTCTGGTCTTGCTTCAAAGTATTTTTTTTACTTTATTTCACTAAGTGGCTCTTTTGAACGTCGAAGGTTTGAGTTTAAAAAATAATAATTGATTCTACTTTCCATTCGTAAAGGTAGATTGTTATGCAGAAGAACGGGCGGAAGTGTGAAAACTCCACACTTATTCTTTTAAATAAAAATGAAAGTGTTTTACAATATTTACATACATAATACGTATAGTATAACACTAATAGGTTAATAGCGCTAAATTTTATAAGCACTAACAGGTAAATTCATTCATTTAATAAATTGGAACATGGTCCTCACACTTACAAGACTTGGTCTTTGAAATACTTATAAATATAAAAGCTCTTATAACATTCATAATTTACCCATATCCTTCCTCACGACATGTTTTTCACATTTTTACTAAACTTGTTGTGCATGACGTAAAATAGCGTCGACATTTTCTATTAGAAAACTCAGTTATGGGTTAAGCTCGCCTTTGTACATATACTGTCCTATTGTATTTGTGTGTTTTATGTTTTGTCTACAATAAAAATTAAAAAGCCGTATTTATTTTTGTTTTATTTAAGTTTCTGCTATTGCCTCGAGAATGTTTGGTAATATACTGTAGAACTTTGTCGTCTCCTGCCCGGCGAGCATGGGCGTACCCAAGACATTTGTGACAAGACATGATAAATTGTGTTATGTCTTACAATTTGTCTTAAATGCTAGCACGGGTCAAACATGTGACATATTTTAAAGGCGCGACATGCCTTCCTTGATGCTTGCTGCCCGGCGAGCACAGCCTACTGTGACATTGCTTGAGTCACACATTTCATCGCAGTTTGGGCGATAAAGCCATTTTGTCTTAAATACTAGCACCAGCGGCGTGAGATAATTTCCTGACGTTTATTTGGGACTCATCGGGTCATAATTACTAATACGGGCGCACCCATTTTGTCACAAATGTCACATTTTGACAGATGATTAAGTAAAATGTATCACTTTCGTTCGGAGGTGGTAATAAAATTTTATAGATGAAAAAAAAAATATTTTCCTTCTAAATACTGCACCAAAAGGCAATAAATTTATTTGGTGATCAATGCTTATTAATTAATTGAAATGTTACATGATTATTTATTAATTTTATATTATTACTTCTTATAATTATATTTTTTTTATTGCTATTCTTTTTTTAAAATTATTATTTTTATTTTGATTATTTTTTTTTTTATAATCATTTCCTTTTGTTCTATATTGTTCTTTCTTTCTAAATTTTTAAATATTTCTTAAATAAAACCCTCAAAAACCTTTTAAAATAAAAAAAAATAGGGGCCCACCAGTATCGGGAACAGGATCCAAGCTATTATATTTTTTAAGTAATTATTAAAATTTTCACAATAATTATATCTTTCTAACAAACACTTACTATGTTATCAAACAAACAAAGAAAAATAAAGTGTGCATAAGTCCATGGTTGTAGGACAAATATTAATTTGTTACCAACAAAATAAAAAGTTGTTTATCTGTATGAACGGCACACTTTTATACGTATTATTTTATTTGGTCGTCTGTTCAGATTATGGCGCTTTTAAACTATGTCACATGGTTGTCCCGTGCTAGCATTTAAGACAAATTGTAAGACATGACATATTTTATCATAACTTGTCATGACCGAAAATATTTTCTATTTAGAATTTGTAGTTCATGTCGAAAACCATGAAAAGTAAAAAAAAAACTTTTCATATATTCATGTTGGGATGCTGCCTGCATGGAGGTTGCAAAAGGGGGGCAAAATTTTGGTTATTTTTTGCCTAGGACATACCGTTTTCGAGATACCATTTATTGAAATATAGAGCGTTTTTAAAAATAAATTAAGATTCGGAGGCCCATCATTCAGAAACTGTGTGTCTAGGCCTATGCTTCTCAGAACCTAAATGGTTTTTATGGCCAAGGTTAAATCGAAACTGCAATAAAATTGGAAAATTGCTGAAAAAGAGAAAAAAAAACGTCAAGAAGTTATGCCACAAGTCAAGAAAATATCTCACGCTGCCGTGCTAGCATTTAAGACTATATCGCCCAAACTGTGATAAAAAGTGTGACTTAAGCCATGTCACAGTAGGCCGTGCTCGCCGGGCTGCTGTTAGATATAGTTTTCCAGTTTCAGTCTCGCAGTTTTGTATTCACCACATCGATACTGGAAATATGAAATAACGTAAGGAGCATTTTGTCGAAAATGAGTTATATATATCGTTGAATTCGAAATTTCTTGCTCTATCGATTGGTATACTTAAAATCCCGATATCGCGAAAAAAAAGTCCCTTACATCACATATTTTCCGTAGGCCTAGGACCCTTTTTTTCTAGAAACTAGCTGTATATGACATTTCAAATTAATATTTGTATAAAAACTAATGTAAGTCTCTTTACTCACAGTAATTGGTATTTACATTTAAACAAAATCGTTAACATTTTACAACAGGTCACATAAGTTATGCCATAATTTTAGATGTTTTAGTATTGTCTTATACATTAAGTGTTCCCTGAGAAGGTACAAGTACATTGTCCCTTACATTAAACTGTGACTCAAATTATCATAATCATATTGGCCCTTACGTTAATTTGTCAGCATCGAAAATAATTTGACATGTCCTTTACGTCACACTGGACTGCGTGATCCGTACAATTCCTTAAAACTTATCTAAACGAAAATTATTAAGCGTCTCTATCACAATCGCTATGTCATAGCGATCGCAGTTTACACTACTGTCGAAGCCATAGATATATATATATTTTTGCGTAGCCCAAAAATTCTAAATCTATGCTCGAAGCGATCATCGTCGTCTTTTTGTCTTTTAATCGGCCCGCTCAAAGTCTGGCTATAACGAGATTAACTAACAAAATACGTTTACAAAACGAGGCTTTAATAGATTGAGTTCAAGTCCGACTAAAGAGATTTGATAAATCTAATTATCCTAATCATTTAAATGACGTAATCTAAATTGTATACTAACTAAAGCTAGTAGAGATATGAGGATATCAAACAAAAATTATAAGTTACGTTATTATTGAATTACGTACGTAGTACGTAATCGTACGTATCACGTTATCGTACGTAATAGGACCTAGTGTCTAGAACTGAGACTGCTGAACGTGGCATCTTGAATTCGATTCTCAACAGAACGAAAGAAGTGTCCATCGGCTTCGACCTCGTGAAAATTATTTTATTATCCAAATGTACTCGTAACATCATATCAGGATGTAAAGTAACCTATGTGCTATTCTAGACTATAATCTACCTCTGTGTCAAATCTCATCCAGATCCGTTCAGCCGTTCTGGCGTGATTGTGTAACAAACATACATCCAAACTTTCGCATTTGTAATACTAGCTTTTGCCAGCGGCTTCACCCGCGTGATATACGGAAATTATCCCACTGCAATCTATTACTGGGATAAAAAGTTACTGTTGTGCTCTTCCAGACTATAGTCTATCCCTGTGCCAAATCTCATACAAATCCGTTCAGCCGTTCTGGCGTGATTGAGTAACAAACAAACATCCACACATCCATCCAAACTTTTGCATTTATAAAATTAAAGTAAGATTTAAACTTATTAATGCTTTTATAAGCGACGATACTCAACCAAATGATCCACCCAGGCTTGTCTTATCAGCTCAAAAGCACTAATTGACAAAAAATATCAACAAGCACGGACTAAATTATCTTCATCACTTCACGTCATGAATTCTCTACAAGCACAAACGTGAAATGTTCGTATTTCATAAAACAAAGAATGTTTATATTAAAAGTTTTAAAATACTTCCGTAATAGCCTCAAAGTTAACTATGGAGGCTTCATAAAACGATCCTGAACGATGAAAATACTAAAACGTGTTCCGTGTACCGTTTATATACAATATCTTTAAACTATAAATTTTAAAGAAAAGTATGGAAACGATATTCTTGAAAGACTTTTAGGGATGAAGATTCTTGGAACAGGGTTTTAGATTAAATAGATAGAACAGCTCTATCTATTTAATCTAAAACCCTGTTCCAAGAATCTTCATCCCTAAAAGTCTTGAGAGATGGCCCAGTGGTAATGCGAGTCACTCACAAGTTGTAGCTCGTGGGTTCGAACCCAGACAGGATTTACTTTGTGTAAATTATTTCATCACTACTGCTCACAAAAAAGTGAAGGAAAACATCGTGAGGAAACCGCCATGTATTAGAACAAAAATTCAAAGCCTTGTGACCCGCATTGGACACACGTGGTGGATTACGCCCCATTTCCTATTACAGAGGGTAGGCCTGCACGCAGCACGGACCAAATGGGTGTCTAATTGCGGAAAAATATTTTCTGGTTATAGAGATTTTGTACAACGACCACCACATTGGTCTAGTGGTAACAAGTGCTACTGCCGAGCATGTGGTCCTGGGTTGGAAAATAAATCAGTATTTCCATCCGCATTCTTTTAATCAAATGGGCTATGTAACGGTGTATCGAGTTGCGAAGTATATAAGCTATCTGGCATTGAAGGTTCGGACTAAGTATGTAAGCAATTTACGTATGTGGATCAGTAACTACACACACCGGCAAAATTAGCGGAACATAATAAAAACGTCGGTTTTTTTTAAATATGATGTAATTTTGTAAAACTAATATTAATACAGGTTCTTACTTAAAAAAAACCCGACTGCTTCAAAAGCGAACTAAAAAGTCGTAAACAAGGAAAAAATCATGCTGTGCAGTCGGAGGATACATATTCGCGGGCTGGCTGACTAAAATCTGGTGTATCCTGCGCCTGCACAGCATGTTTTTTTCCTTGTTTACGACTTTTTAGTTCGCTTTTGAAGCAGTCGGGTTTATTGATTATTTGAATTAAGTTTTTTTTATTTATAACTTTTTAGTTAGTTTTTTTTCGAATTAGATACATTTAAACATATTAGTGTTATATATTTTTGAAATCACCTCTTAAAACCTTTTATTTTGATACCCCACTCGATGCGTTTGGAAGAAAGAAAAAAATTTGGGCCCCCACAATATGGCACCCAAAATCCGCCATTTCTCTATTGTCCAATTTTCATGTAGCCTATGCCACTCGCAGGGTTAAGACGCACCGATTGACGTAAGAATCATCAAAATCGGCCAACGCGTTTGGTCTCTGGAACGCCATATAGGAACAAACATACATACATAGATACTTACATACATACATACATACATGAGATCGTATCTTGTAAAATTTTTGTGTGAGTAACATTATTTTATGTGAAAACTGCACATTGTTCGTTCTTAAGGTACTACTCGTAAGAAAGGTTAAAAAATGTATTTAAAAATACTTTTACAATAAAAATAATATAACTTGATATTGAGTGTTTCCTCCACGTTCTTTTAATAAAGTTTCACCCACCTTGTTCAGAATAATGTTATTCGTTGTCACGCGTGGTAGTCTCAATCATTCCTATACAACGGCGCTTCGCAGTTCACCCATATTGACAGGTTCAGGTATTATGAATTTTAAGTTTTGTTTTAGCAGGTCCCAAATGTGTTCTAAAGGATTGACATCTGGTGATCTCACCAGCTATTCCAAAACTGCGACATTGTCATTTTAAGATAGACTGAAGTTGAAAAATTGGTATGCGGCCGAGCATTATCCTCGGTCAAAACGAAATGACCCCTAATAGTGGGACAAATGGTTCCACATTTTATTATTAAATAGCACTTCTACAGCGATCTGCAATACGATCTCCTCCATCCAAGTCCGTGCCAGCAACCAAACATGTTTTATGTTTTTATAAAAAAACATGTTCCAAATAAAACACTACAAAGTGAAAAATAACTTCAATTTTGGAAGTCGGTGTTCCTGTTTTCGTTTCTTTGTTTTTGACACCGACTTCCTGAACTTTTTTTTTTGTAAATGACTCTTTGTTACCTAAATACAAATACAAAGTTTAGAGTCTCCTCCATCTTCCTTGGTGGAAGGAAGTATGTCCTAGTCACCATTTTTCCTAGCTTTTCATTAAACAATACGCTTGCTGACACGCAAATTCCAGTCCAGTGAAGTGCACTATAACCAAAAAGACATTTCATCAAAAATAATGTGTGTCGAATCAATTGTCGATATTTTGGTAGCCAATGTCAATGCATACAATTTAGACCTAACAAAAATCGTTATTTGTGACAGATAGTTATTTTGAAAAGAGACTCAGGACTCGTTTACTCCATAGTTTGCTATGTCAGCAACTTCATATCTTTCTTGGATAATTTTATTTTGGCATATTAATCGATATTATCTATGTCAGAAATGATGATATCCGCAGGAGAACCAAAGTTACCGACATAGCCCGAAGAATTGCCAAACTTAAGTGGCAGTGGGCAGGGCACATTGCTCGCAGAACGGATGGCCAATGGGGCCGAAAAGTTCTGGAGTGGCGACCGCGAACTGGAAGACGATACGTTGGAAGGCCTCCCACTAGGTGGACCGATGAACTGGTTAAGGTTGCGGGAAGGCGCTGGATGCGAGACGCACGGGATCGGTCAATGTGGCGACGCCTGGGGGAGGCCTATGTCCAGCAGTGGACGTCTTTCGGCTGAAATGATGATGATGATGATGATGATTAATCGATAAAATCTTACAAAAGTTTATATCGTTTAATAGGCTCGTGCACTGATTTTTAAACCCCAAAACTTACCCGATGCCATTATTTCAATATAAAGTATCTGTTACCACATAACAATAGCCATTCGCTCATTCCACACTGCATTAACTAACCAAATACCATTCGTTTTTATTCCAATGACAACTGTATCAGATATTCATTCCGCATTCCATTCGTTCGAACATCGGTATGCAATAACAATTAAAATCCGAATCGTCACGAAGTTTCGTCATTTCACAGAAATGGATGCACCAAATTCATTGTGTACTATAAAATGTTGACTGAACTGAAACCTTTTGAACTTTAATATCCTGGATTTGTATGGTACTTATTAACGAGAATATTTTGTGTTATATTTTATTTTAGAGACTTTTATTTAGTTTCCTGCGCCTGTCCCGGTGTTTATAATCAAATCTTGCAAGTTAAACTTGACCTACTTCCCAGTATTTTATTGAGCTGTAATTTGGCACACACGCTTTCTCGTGACAATGCAATTATAAGTATAAAAGTTTGTTTAAAAATAATTATTTTAAATATATATTAAACTTCTTAAACTAAAAAAATATTTAACTAGCAATGCACGTATGAAACTGTGTTCGGGTCTAGTCTTGCAACTGAATTTTAAAGCAGTTATTCTCCACTGATTAAGATGAAATTTTGGTTTGGATGATAATGCACGGTAAGCTAAAAAGCAAGTAAGAAAAAAATATGGAAAAAAATATTCATCTTCATGTTTCCAATGTGTGTAAAGTTGAAGAATATATATATATGTATCTTCTTTTTGTTTTTGGAAATTTAATAACGGTCATGCTTGTTATGTTATGGGGGTTTGGTTTCCGCACTTAGTCCTTCAGCTGGACCATTGTGCGTGGGCCATGGCGGCCGTTGGGTGGATTATTCCAGCCAGCCCACCTCCCTCCAGAAGCTGATTAGGGCTCCTGGTTTTCCTAGAACGTCCGTGTAAGTTCTGGGCGACCCGAGTGTTTGTGTTCTTATATCGGTGACCCCTGTGCATTCGAAGAGAACGTGCGTGACGGTTTCCTCAGTCTCCATGCATGCCCTGCACAGAGGACTGTCCGTTATGCCTATTGTGTGGAAGTGTTTGTTAAGTGAGCAGTGTCCTGTGATGGTCCCCGTCATCAGGCGCAGGCTATTCCTGTCCAGGCGTAGTAAACGTCTGGTAAGTCTACTATCCAAAGAGGGCAGAGCTTCTTTGGACTGCCTACAGCCTGGTGCCGAGGTCCACCAGTTCTCTGCCTGTGTCTGGGTGAATTCCTGTAGCCACCTGCGTATTTGGTTGAAGGGGATGGGTACAACAGGCTCGGGTCCATAGACCGCCGTGCTAGATCCGCGTCTCGCAAGCTCGTCAGCCGCGTCATTACCCAGCGATCCACTGTGTCCCTTTATCCATTGCAGTGTTATCGTGTTACGACTAGATACAGTTATTTGTTCTAGTGCGTTGTGGCATTCTAGTATTAGTTTTGATGTAATATATTTTTTCCGTAAAGATTGGAGGACTGAAGCGCTGTCGGAGAGTATGCGTATGCGAGTATCCGTAACCCTCCTGGCTTCTAAGGCATGGACCGCTAGTATAATGCCCACACACTCCGCCTGATAGACGGTGTTGAACCTTCCTAGCGGTCTGGATATATTTATATTTAGGTCGTGTGAGAAGACTCCGACTCCGGTACCGAAGTTCGTCTTCGATCCGTCGGTGTATACTCTCATCTCTTTCGAGCCTGAGTAGTCACATCGTTCTTCTGTAAGTATTATGTTGTAGTGCCTATGAAAGTGGTGTGTTTTTGGGGCTTTGTCGCATGGTGACGCTAACATAGGTTTTCGCTTGATCGCGTCCTCCTTAATGCGTGTGTGCTTAACTCTGGAGTCTTTATTTAGGGTACCTGATAGATGGAGTCTAAAAGCAGCCAGGGCTGCCTCCTCCCGCACGATAAGATGCAGAGGTGGCAATCCCAGCATTGCCTGTAGGGCGGCCGTGGGCGTAGTTCTCATACTGCTAGTTATTGCAATGCAAGCAAACCGCTGCAGTTTTTCTAGATCTTTTTGTGCTGTACTGAGGTCTGTCCTGGGCCACCAGACCAACGAGCCGTATGTAATGATTGGTCGGATGACTGTGGTGTATAGCCAGTGGGTGACCATGGGGCTGATCCCCCAATTCCTGCCCAGCAGTCTTTTACACTGCCACAGGGATATGCTGGCTTTTGTGGTGATATAGTTCATGTGTTTCGCCCAGTTCAATTGTTTGTCCAAATAGATTCCCAGGTATTTGGTTTCAGTTGAAAGGCTTAGGGTTGTTCCAAAGAATTTTGGTAGTTGCATTGTCATTGGTTTCCTCTTTTTTGTGAAGAGGATTAGTTCCGTTTTTGTGGGGTTCACTGAGAGTTGGTGCTCACTGCACCATTTCTCTACCAGTTTTAGGGCTTGACGCATGAGATTGCATAGGGTGTTTTCATGGGTTCCATTTATTATTATTGTTATATCATCCGCGTAGCCGACAGTGAAATAACCTTTGTCGTTGAGTGTTTTGATGAGGCTGTCCGCTACCAGGTTCCACAGGAGTGGCGAAAGGACGCCCCCCTGTGGACAGCCCTTCGCGACGACGGCCCTTGTGGTGTTGTTAACCGTGACTTGGACCGCTCGCATTTTGAGCATGTTGGTGATCCAGCCTCCTAGGGTCGGGTCTATGCTATGTCTGTCGAGGGCCGTGTTTATGCTGTTGAACGTGGTCTTATCGAAAGCGCCCTCAATATCAATGAAGGCAGCCAGTGCTGAGCATTTATGGTCCACTGCGCATTCAATTTTGGAGACCACGTTGTGCAACGCGGATTCTGTTGATTTGCCTGTGGAGTACGCATGCTGTTGTTTGTGAAGTGGTTTTACCCGGAGAGGCCCATCGCGAATGTGCCTATCACAAAGTCTTTCGAGGGTTTTCAGTAAGAAGGATGTGAGGCTTATAGGTCTATATGCCTTGGGTTGTGTGTAATCAGTTTTTCCAGGTTTGGGTATGAAGGTGACTTTTACCTCTCGCCATGCAAGAGGTATGTACCTAAGTGCTATACTGGCCCGATAAATCTCCAACAGCCATGGTGTTAGATGATCTATCCCCCACTGCAGCAGGGCTGGGAAGATGCCATCCAGCCCTGCCGACTTGAAAGGTTGAAATGTGTTGATAGCCCATTTTATCCGGTCTACTGTTACTATATTTTGGGCTCTTGACCAATCTTGGTCCGTTGGAGTCCATTCGGTGTCAGTTTCCCACATCCTGTCCTCCAGGATTTGGCAGTCCGGGAAATGAGTTTCGAGGAGGACCTTGCTGGTCTCGTGATCATTTTGTGTGTATGAGTTGTCGGGTTTTTTCAGCGTGCCGAGGGTTCGGTCCTGATCGGTTGATAGTATCTTCCGTACCCTGGCGGCTTCATTATTAGTCTCAATGGATTCACAGAATTTCTGCCATGCCATCCTCCTGGCGGTTCTTATCTGTTTTTTGTATGCATATTGGGTGTCTTTGTATAACTCCCAGTCTTCCGGGAGTCTCGTGTTTTTTGCTCTGTTAAATTGCTTACGTAGCGTTTCTCTGAGTTTACCAAGTTCAGCGTTCCACCAGGGGTTCCTTTCGTTCCTGCTCTGTGGCGCTCTTGATTTACAGCATGCGTGGTAAGCTTCAATTAGGTATTTGGATAGTTGTGTTACGGTGTATTCTAATTGTGCTTGGTCCCTAATGGTTACCAGTGCTAGGTGTCCAGCTAAAAGCGAGGCCAGAAGGTTTTTATACCCGGGCACATTGGTGCGCCTCGGGTTTCGCCTCGGTGCGGGTTTTTTGGTGTTTGTAGTTAGTGTAAAGCGGATCCTTCTGTGGTCTGAGCAAGAAGGCTCGTCCGATACGTGCCAGTTTGTGATGAGGCTTGTCGCGTTTTCTGTAGCGAGTGTTAGGTCTATGATTGTTTGTCCACGGACCGTGACCCAGGTGGGTTCTGAGCCGCGATTAACAATGTTAAGATTAGTGGAGAATAAAAAGGTGGATAGTACCTCTCCTCTGGAGTTCGGTGTGTCGCTGCCCCAGAGCGGGTGATGAGCGTTAGAGTCAGTGCAGATGATCAGGTCCAAACCGGCGCGCTCACAGTGCTGCACCAGGTCGGCCAACTCCTTTGGCGGGCAGTCTGTGTCCTCGCCTGGCATGTATGCCGAGGCTAGTACAACGTCCGGAACGCTACCTTCAGTTTGGAGCCTGACAGCTGTCAGGTCTCTGGAACAAAATTGGGTCAGTGGCGTAAAGGGAATTTCTTTGGGTATGTAGATGCAGGTTCTTGGCTTATCTAAGCCCTGTGTGTCGAGAATTATCTTACCTCCGATGTTACCGAGGCCACATATTCTGTTGTTCCTGATCCACGGCTCTTGAATCAGTGCGATAGTTCGGTGCTTTACCTCCAGTGCCCTGCGTAAGCTAGCCGTGGCAGTCTGGCTATGCTGGAGGTTTGTTTGGATGATGTTGAGGGGTGTTGATGGAGGTGGAGTGGATTTAGTCGTGGACGGATCCATCGGATAAGCCTTCCATCTCCACCTCCCGGTATTGCTCATCGTCGTGTGTGTCCCCCGGCGACGATGCAAGAAGCTGCTCGTTCCAGCCGGGTGATGCGGGTAGTGTTGGTTCGGCGACATCAGCCATTGCCGCTCGGGCCATCTCCTCCTCGAGTTGGACAATGTCCGTGTCGCTCGTCTGTGTCGTCGTCGGCTCTGTCGCCTTTGTGTCAGTGCTGTCGGTCTGGGTGTCGGGGGGGCGGGTCGTGGGCCAGAAGCGCACGTATATCGACCCTAGTAGGTACGATATCCGTCGCTCCCGCCCCAGGACCCTTTCGGCTTCCTCCAGTGGCAGCCCCAGGGTCAAGTATGTCCCGTATCGGTCGCCACCGATGGCAGTCGCCCTATAAAGTGACCACCTCGCGATGTTGTACCAGGTATTCTGACGCATCAGAATACCGTGGAGTCTGCCCACATCACCTCTGTAGTGAGGGACGAAGAGAGAGGCTCGGACACGGGTGGGCACGTCAGTCTGTCTCAGTACCGTCAGCGTCTGGTCGTTATCGGGGAGTTTTATTTGGGGCACGTTTTGGGTCAGCCAGGTCAGGGCGTTCTCGTCTTCGCACCATATCTGCACCGTGCCATCCGCTATCCGTGGATATCCGCGGAAGGCCGGGAGTGGTGTCGACGGGTCCGCGTCCATGAGTCTGTCTTCTAGGGCGGTCTTAATGTGTTCGGCCTCCTCTCTAGTTAGCTCTCTACTGGGGTGGGGAAGGCAGATTGCTACCGCCAGCCGCGCAGGAATGTCCTTTGTGGCCCGCGCGTAGGTTCTCTGCCCCCCCTGTGCGGAGTGTGTTCTTACGCGCTTGGCGTTCCCCTGGAGCGTACTGGGTGAGGCCGTGTCGTCGGGGCGCGTCCTCTTCTCCGTCTTCCCCGTCCCGCTTGGTGCAGGATTCGGGTTTGCGGTGCCTGCCTCGGCGTTGGATGCTAGCAACGCCCGGCGTGAGGCATGGGAGCGCTTGCCCCTGCGTTTAGGTCTGGTGTGCGTTCTGTCGGTGTCTTGGGGTCGGGCGGCGGCCCCGGCAGGTGTTTTCGCTTGCGGCGGCTCTTCGCGCTGGGTTGCCCCTTCGCGTATCTGCCCCCGCTCGCTTGGGTCCGCGTCCGGCCGCTTTCCGCGCTGGGTTTCCCCTGCACGTACTTGCAGCTGGTCGCGTGGCCCCGCGTCCGGCCGTTTGTCGCGCTGGGTTTCCCCTTCGCGTGCTTGCGGCCGGTCGCGTGGCCCCGCGTTCGGCCCCTTTCCGCGCTGGGTTGCCCCTGCGCGTACTCGTGGCTGAACGCGTACCCACCCTTCAGCGTCCGATTGCGCTTCGCGCTGGCTGTTGCCTTCGCGAGAACTACGCTCTCGGTCGCCTACTTCTTTTACTCGGGCTGGGATTTTTCCGCGCTTTTCCAGGCGTACTTCATCGTCTACAGCCGTGAGAGTACTGCCAGGTCTGTCGTCCTTCCTCGTGTCAGTCTTTTCGTGTTGGTCAGTGTCTGCGTGGGTGGAGCCGCTCCGCGTAATGCTCTGTTGCCAGAGGTTCGCGGGGGGCATACACCGTGTCGTGGGTACTGGCGCGTTGGTCGCAGCCGGGTTTAAGGGCGCGTTAGTCGCTGCCAGGGTCGGGTTTGTGGGCGCGTTATTCGCTGCCTGTGGATTGGGCGCTAAATCAGCTGCCATCCGCGCATTGAAGCGCGGCATAAATGTATTGCAGTTTGATGCTCCCCCCATAATACGATGGGAGCTAACCGCCGAAGCGGTGTGGGATTCCCCGGCATGGCCGGGACCCACCTGGGTAGATTCTTTGTCATTCTGCATTTTTTTTTTTCATTTATTGGGGGGTGGGCTTTTTTGGAACCGAGGTTACCCTTCCTCTGGGAGCGACGGGATTGAGGGATAGGAGGGAAGGAATTTTATGGATACGGGTGTGGGTTCTTTGGGGGGTCACCCTAGGCGATCATGCTTTATTTATGCTACAAACAAATCAAGAGGTAAAAACCTTACTTTAAATAAATATAATCGAAAATCTGCTATTATCTCCCTGAAAAAATGTATGAAGAGGAAAAACTAAAAAAAACATAATAATTATAGGCTCTGTTTTGACCACTATGTCACCTGGTGGTAAATATGTGGTTGACGATTAGGCACGATTGCCTATAAGTAACCCCAATTCAATCTCGTAGATTTACAATATGAAAACTATTCAGAAACCAAATCTGTATAAATCTGGTATAAAGTCGTCACGTACCCAAATCGTGCCGTATAAACACCGGTATCGCACAAACCGCATGGGACTCGTACCGTTCGCCGCTGTTTTGGAAAAATATGATGCGATTAAAGTAAATTCTCTGCGAATGGTAAATGTTTAAACATCGGTGTTGTACGTTTTGGTTGATGTTAAGTGTTAGTGCACGGATCGTGTATTCTGGTTCTGTTTTTTAAGGGGTAAAACACACTTTTTTGCATCCGCTTTTTGTGATTTTCGATATTTTTTATATCCCGTAAGTCGGCGATTACAATACATTTTTTATAGACTAATAATAAATTTTATGTAGCTACTGGTGGAATGAAAAACCCATGAATTACCATTAGTTGACTTAATAATTCAAGAAATATTACAATAAGGTACACATATTAAAACACAACTGTATCTAACTATATGTTGCTGTCTCAACATTTTCCTTATAATATTATTATTATTTGGATGTTTATATGAAATTATGGTATTCATTTTACTAGTCGTATATCATCATGTCAATTAATTTTATTAAATACCACTTACATCTAAATTAAGACTAGATGTATAAGAAGAAAATACACTGTTTACTGTACACTTGTTTTTGTAAATGTTTGTCTTGTATGTTTTGTGGTGTACAATAAAGAAAATAATAAATAAATAAGAAATACTTCCCACATTGTGGACCTATGACTTAGTGAGAGCTGCGGGCGCGGATACAAGAGGGGCAACGATGCGCCACCGGTGTATGATTGACATCCCAACCGCAATACGCACTAAATGTTAAGGGAATACTTTCATTGTGCGTGCAGCTAAGGAATGGAATTCCCTGCCGGGGCGTCTGTGTTCCCCGATAGCTACGACCTAGGAGTATCTAAGTCTAGAGTGAATAGGTTTTTTTTAGGCAATCGTGATTCACCGTCGACCACATCATCGCTTACCATCAATTGAGATAATGGTCAAGCGCGTGCCTATCAATCATAAAAAAAGTTTGTTGATGAATTTATTAGGAGTCAGGCTTTTAAGACTAGGAAGCCAACTTTAACGATAGAATCAACTTTCATTACTTGTAAATTGTGTAAATTTGTGTTTGTCAAAAGTGCCGCTTATTGGCCGTGTTGAATAGATACATTTGACTTTGATTTGACTTTGAACTTAAAACAAAATATTCAAATTGAAGTCAATATTTCGTCTCTGCAACAATCGATGTGTATTTTTTTTCTTACGTTCTATAGCAGAAACGAATCAGCTACCACTATAACTATTTTTCTTAGATGACAACTTGTATTAAGTTATCTACTTTTGGCAAAACATACCAGAAGTGTGGCAGTCTATCTAGCTTATTACTTAAGTACAACTCTAAGAGGTATTAGTTGTAAGACCGACAACGCGGCTTATCGTAAGCTCATTGGAGAAAATTGGACAGTTTTGTCACCACTTAATATTATTACTATGTCGGCCTACATAAGATAATCTTTTTCATAAGAAGTGATTGAGGATTATTATTATATTTATTTTTTATTAGGGAGATAGGCTCGCGCTTGACCACTACTTCACCTGCGGGCCTAGCCAAATACAAATTGTTTCGTATTAATTCTAATTCTACAAACTTTAACGCCTTCTATGTGTTTGGCCTGACCACGTGACTCTACGTTCAGATGAGTCATTCCCATACATTGATTAATTTTCTAACAGCGTTATCGATTGTGGATTGTAAACATGGCTACAGGTGCTGATGGTGGCGATGATGTGGTCGACGGTTGCGGAGGTACGCTTGCTTTGAAGTAACGTAATCACTCTTGACTTAAATACCCCTAGGTTATAGCAATTGTAAAACACAGAGTCCGGCAGGGAATTCCCCTCCTTAGATGTACGCATAGTGAAAGTATTTCCAAAACGTTCCAATATTTGTGTTAAGTGAAACATAAGATCCGAGCGAGTAAGTGAGTTTCTCAGCAGCTCGGAATCTGGATTTCTGATCGGTTGATGTCATAGGATATCCCAAGTCAATTTAAATGACTTTCACTAGACTCAGTCGCCATGGCAATGGAGAAAACACTCGATATAGGTCACGCGCGAGCCTGTCTTCATAATCATCACCAGCCTACTAATGTTCGCACTGCTGGGACACAGGCCTTCTCTCTGTGAGATGGGTTGGGCCGTAATCCACCATACGAACCCAGTGCGGGTTGGTGGATGACGCATATCTTCGAATTTTTGGTTCTAGGACATGCCGGTTTTCCGATGTTTTCCGTCACCGTTTTTGAGAGAAATTATGATGGAACAATTTACACAAAATAAAGTGCCTGCCTGGGTTCGAACCCACGACCTACAATTTGTAAGTCGCGGCCAATACCACTGAGTCGCGGCCAATACCACTAGACTAGATAGAAGCGCGAGATAGAAGCCGATTATAAAAAATGAGAAAATAAAATAAGAAATAATTGTAAATTTGAGGATTCGAGGTGCAGTTGAGTTGGAAGACATGACTACGTAGGGATTAATTATAATTTTCAAACTGCGGGTATACTATGAGTACACATCTACCTAGAATGTCCTTGTAACCAAAAAAATTCAGACATGTGACAGCCCACTCCGTCATACACAGAGGAGGCCAGTGTAAGAACAATATCGACTGATTATGTGTTTAATGAGAGCTTGCCTAAAACATCACAAAGAATTTCAAATGTCAACAAAGCAAATCTACATATACTGAAAACTGTATAGTTTTTTCCGGTTAGCTAGCAAATAACGACAACAGCATACGAAACGTAGAAAATGCAGGTGCTCTATATTCACAAACACACCGGTCACATTTTAAAAGTGGGTTCGTTTTGCGTTGGCAACGTGCAATTGTACCAAGAATATATTTCATGATACTTTCTCAAAGGTAAATGAGGGTGACCGGAGCGGTAGCGGACGCGGTGGGCGAGAATTGCTGGCCATGTCACCGGATTATTTTAGAAAACATAAGTTCGTACCATAATCTTGCAAAATTATTCATAATCATCCTGCTCTGGTCCCATATTACTTGGAGTCAGCGCAATTTGTTTTCTTCTTCCATACCGTCCTGTCCATTCATCCATCCATCCTTCTCTATCTATCCACATTTATATTATTAACTCTTTTAGTAACATGCGTTTCACCCTTCCTCAACACATGAATATACTTTCCATAGTCACTTTACTAATAGACTATGTGAGGACCTTCTGGGTGCGTCAGTGAATGGTGTTGCTGTAGCTGAATATTGGGCCAAATAAAATATTTAAATATTGTATTTGCCATTGTCATGCTAAGTAAAAGAATACAAACAGCGATAAATTCATCGCAAGGAGTTCAACAATGAGTTCGAATGTCGATTGCTCTATAAGATTCTCGAAGTATCTAGAACAGTATGGAACGTTCTAGAAACATCTTCCATGCTATATAAAGAGCGGTCGAGTTCGTCGCGGATCATGCCTGGCTGGAGGCTATATAGCTTAGTCTCCACAGGTTCACCCGGTTAAGTATACGGTCACTCTGATTGAACTGCGAGACGCCACTCACAATAAAAAAAAAGTCGTGAATCAGTTTCGATTTGGAAGCGACACAGAGCGATTAGAAAACAAAATAGTGCGAAGTAATAGAATTTTTGAAGAAGTCTTTTTGTAATAAAGTGTAATTAATTGAAGATGAATTGAAGTCTGTTTTTTAATTAATTTATCCCTGAACTCCAGCTCGTAACAATAATAAAGAAAACAACATTTTATTGGAAATTATCTTAATATCCCTTTAAATAGAATCAAAATTAAATTAGTAAAATTAACAATATTTACTGATCTTTACCTGACAGACTAAAACCTTGGTTTATAAATTGTAAAATCGGACGGCAGATATCAAAATTTGTGAATGATGAATTTGAACTTCCACAGATATAAATCTAATGAGATGAGGCGAATGAATGTAATTAAATTAAAAAAGGGAGTAAAAGTGAGAGCAGTGCTCTTACTTGGGTCGGTTTCATTTAGCGTTCTCGACATCAACCGAAACCTAGATAAATGCCGAATTATTGGGCTGTAAAAACGTTACAAAAAAAGTTTCTTACATCGGTAAGTAAATTTGTTCTTAAATTGTGTGTAAACAATTTCACCGATGGTTTTCACAAAGATAAAAAAAAACAGATGGGCTTGCGATATCTTGTAGTTAAATTTATGTCTTTGTGAATTTCATTTTGAATTTTCATCATTCTCTGCTTATGAAATTATATTAAATTAATTAGAGATCAAGGTAGACATTACTATTTCCCTTTTAATTTCAAACATTTTGTAGAAAATGGAACTGTATTATTTGGAAGAGAAATACTTGTTTGTGGTTCCAATATTGGAGTAGTGATTGATCTTTGCTAACCAGCGTCTAATAATAAGTTATAAATAATTTACTAAACATACGTAGGTAAGTCAATAACTTTCGTTCTTCCTTATTAGTGATTTTTTTACGCTCCTTTCTTAGACCACTTTGTACAAGCTAAGAAAAGTCACCGGGCTTACGCAAGAATGAGTGTCGTTTCTACACACGAACTATATACGTACACTGCCTGGATGCTGAACAAAAAAACACCATTTTTGAGACTTTCACCACTAGATATTTTGGTACAGTATATAAAAAACTTTTTTTGTTTTTACTTTGATAATTGTGATGCTGAATGTCGCTTTGTCTTGCTAGAGGTTTATTTTTCATAGATCTACGTTTCTGTCATCATCACATCATCAGCCTATTAATGTTCCCACTGCTGGGACACAGGCCTCCTGTCTGTGAGAGGGAATGGGCCGTAATCCACCACGCAGGCCCAGTGCGGGTTGGTGGATGTCACATGTCTTCGATTTTTTGGTTCTAGGACATGCCGGTTTCCTTACGATGTTTTCCTTCACCGTTTTGAGAGCAGTGGTGAAGAAATAATTTACACAAAGTAAAGCGCCTGTCTGGGCTCGAACCTTGTAACTTGCGGCCGATACCACTGGGCCACCACTGCTGCTGTTTATTTTAAATATTTGTTTTTATTTGGATTCAAATGAAATTTGGAACAAGATTAGACTTTGGTCTATTTTAGAATACTGATAATTTTCATACCCGTACAACTCTAGCTAGCTGGCTTGTAATACATAAATGAAAATGCGAGTCTAGCGACAGGCCATTAAATATGTTACATCGCATTGCTTAATTAAACAGACCATCAAACCGATAAATTTTTACAGTCGAACAAAACATTGCCACAATTCGTCAATGATTAACATGCTTATTCAACATAGTGCGACTACATACGGAATTACCTGTGAAAATAAACAGGACCGCGGACAACAAAAGAGATAATCGCCATTTTGGTTTTACGCCGACCGCTTCCAATTTGTTACAAATCACTCGAGTGTTGCGGGTTCAAGTTAGTGATAAACTTTATCTTTTTTGAGGTCACTCGTTTATGGAATATGTGGATTTTTTCCTGTGGAGTATTTTTACCTTATTGGTCTTTGGATCTTACCTTGACTTACTTGACTTGACTTAATTTCCTATGTACCCTAGACGGGGCAGAGAGCGTCCACAGATGTCCTCCATCACGATCTGTCTTGAGCTTCAAGCTTCACTTCTCTCCACGTCATTCTGATGGTCGCTGCTTCTGCCAACTCGATGTGACGCCAGGTTTGACGGCGACGGCCACGTTTTATTTTCCCTAAGGGATTTCAGTCCAAAGCTAGTTTATTTTCGAAAAGAACTACAAAAACTTAAACCAGAAAAAACCGTCGGTGCTCCGTAGACCAATTCAAATTTGACCAATTGGTCTATGGGGAAAATTACATGTTTCCATCGTCCAATTACCAACTGGGCTATGGAGAACACTTAACGTAAACCAAAACTATGTTCCATTATAACATTACAAGCCCGAGTTCACACCATTTTCCTATACTTTGGGTTCAAAGAAGACTTTGTTAATTTTTTTGGTTCACAACAAACTGAAATCTAAAATACTATAAATAAAATTAAAATATAATATTCAATGAAAATATAGAAAAGTATATCATCATCATCATCATTCATATCAGCCGGAAGATGTCCACTGCTGGACATAGGCCTCACCCAAGCATCGCCATATTGATCGGTCTCGTGCGTCTCGCATCCAGCGGATCCCCGTAACCTTCACCAGGTCATCGGTCCACCTGGTGGGAGGCCATCCAACGCAACGTCTTCCGGTTCGCGGTCGCCACTTCAGAACCTTTCTGCACCATCGGCCATCCGTTCTGCAAGCAATCTGCTCTGTCCACTGCTACTTAAGTTTGGCAATTCTTCGGGCTATGTCGGTAGCCCTGGTTCTCTTAAAAAGTATGTAAACTGTTTGAAATGTCCAGTTCACCGAAAACTTTGTCATTATGTATGGTGTTAAGTGACAATGTATTAATTTTTGGATTATCTCGTTTGCCTCCCAGAAGGAAGAATTGACGTTTATTTCGTCGACATGTGGTTTACATTTAAAAGTTCGCCAATGCCGATAACTATATCCAAGGACTAATTCTTTCTATAACTTGCCAAATGACCGTATGTCTCCGGGATGAGGGTATTGCGAAGACTGTAGTCGCTAATTCTGGGATCCCAACGGACTCAATGAGATTGATTTGTATTGTAATCTTTGTATGTAATTAATTATAATAATGTTTGTATGTATGTAAAATGAATTGTTATGTCGTGATTATTCAGTAATTTATTATTGTTTCAAAAATTGATCTTGATATTTTTTTAAATACTTATGGACATGGCTTTACTATACTATTAAACTGGGCAGCGGAACATTTCTCAATTCTCCATAGACCAGTTGATAATTGGACGATGGAAACATGTAATTTTCCCCATAGAACAATTGGTCAAATTTCAATTGGTCTATGGAGCACCGACGGAAAAAACCACCGATTTGTCGATCCTAAGATTACAATTTATAATTGGCCAAGTTTTTGGAGTGGTGCGTAAGGATCAAGGGTTAATTGGCATGAGCAGTGATGACGGGGGACCTTGAATGGCAGTCATGACTCAAGAATAACACTTACAAACTCTCTCGACGATAACGTTGCTGGATGTAAAGTTTGTAAGTGTTTAGGAGGGCTAAGTTATAAGATGGCAGCGGTTATTTAATAAATTGAAAACAAGCTCCTCCTGCGGCTGCGCTTCCAACAGTAATCGTGCATATTTTCGAGAAAGATTCAACAATTGGCGGCAAAACTGTACCACTATTGTACATGAAGTTTAAATAAATAAATAAATAAATAAAATACAAAAAAAAAACATATAGACGAACACAGAACTTCTACCTCCTTGATTAAATAGAAGCTTTTAGCATTCAACGATAACACAACTCTATCAGTGTAAGATTTTTTGTAGTTGGTTAATATTTTCAGGTATTTACTCTAACAAAAAACTACACACTTTACCTCTTTATTATATAAGTTTAGATTTAGATAAAGACATCAACTTCAATCTGTATAGAACAAAACTGATACTGATCTCATTTGATTTGATTTGGTATTTCAGGTCTCGATTTCGTTGATTGTAATCCCGTCCATATAATTACTCATCTAGACATACATTCACACATAAGTACATTTTACATTATTTACTTGGTATAGTGCTCATATACAAATTGCCATTAGATTGCCTGATCTGCTTCTCTAAGTTTTCACTAAAATACCCTTTTCGTCATAATTAATATTAAAAAGATATTAAATGTAAAGATGTAATTATATAATTAAATGCATAAAGGATTTCACCTTATCGCGCGTTGGAGCTACGCGGGCAAATGTTGTCTGACCGATATGTTCGATATTTTAAAATTTGAGTGCAGTTCCTTACAAACAGCCAGTGTGTTTTGAAAAGATCTTGATAGAGTGATGGACGGTATTCTCATTCGTCTAATAACGTTGGCTAAGAGACCGAGAATTATAACCCGTCGCAAGCAACAAGCAACAACAAGCAACCCAAATACAGAAATTTTCATATTTATTATTTATTTATTTTTAACCCATAAAATCTTATAAATCTTCTTAGGCTATTGGAGCGAAGCCACGGATATAACTAGTTATAACTAAACTTATTATTTTCGTTTACCACATAAGTTATTGAATATCTATACAAATCTCTTAACTTAGACCATATTATGGATCAAAGTATAATTCGGGACATTTGGGAAGTAACAGTATTTTCAAAAGACAATAAGAGATTTCGTGAAGCCGGGAATATCGTTTAATACTTACTGGGGGTTTATTGTTAGGACTCTAAAGCAGGGTATGAGATACTTTCCATTGTGTATTCTTAAAATAATAGACAATAATTATATAACTTTTTGCCGACTGAAATAATTATGACTTTGATTTTATTTAATTTTTCAATTATTAATAGGCTTGCACTTGACCACTATCTAACCTGATGGTAAGCTATAATGTGGTCAACAGTCAAAAACGCTGGCTGAGAAATAATCTATTCAGTCTTGACTCAGACACCCCCAGGTTACAGCTATCGGGAAGCGAACTCCGTCAGGTATATACACTAATATATCCACTGAAGTTACTGAACATAATATAGAACACAATCAAAAAAACAAATCAATCATTTTGTACAAAACTTATATTTTCTAAATGCATTTTACATAAATGGTACTTTGGCATACATTTGGTCAAATATCTTAGACGCACAAAATACGTTAATACACATTAAACTCTTATTATTTTTACGCGTGTCATTAAACTATACATTACCACTGTGAATCCACTAACCCACTACGTAGGCACTATTTTAATCTTAACCTATATAGTAAATGTACGAAAGATACAACGTGAATAAAGTAGCAGATTTCCACATTTTTATACGGACATTAATATGGAAATAAACATTTATTTTTTTTGCTTGAATTTCGCGATTCAGGTTAAATTTATTTAATAAAAGTGTGTACTACGGCAATTCGATTTCTGTTTTACTTTGTACAAAATTACGTACCAATTACGATTCATCCATTCCCAAAATAATATCTTGTTATGTGGTTTATCGGCACTACCTTATTTATTTTATCTATTAATTCTACAGAGATCTTACTGCTGCATGTTCCTACAGCTTAATTTGCAAAACCATAAAATTATTACTGGGATATTGAACTTTAAACTTAAAACTACTTTTTACTTCTCAGTCTAACATATTATCAACCTTTCTTGAATTCTACCTTTTTCACAGTCCCTGTGCTTGTTTCGGTATCATTCGATGAGCCAGAATTAGAATGCTCCAGTTTTACTGAATCACCTCTACTTTTATCAATACTCATTTTACTCTTAGAACCACGGTTCAGAATAGAAGGCGTTCTTATGCTTTTTTTTTGTTTTACTTTAACGGCCTTTTCTGGTGGTCTATTAATACTGTCTGTCCTATGCTGCAGTTTGTTTAAACCAAAATTTGGCTTTATTTGGGCAGTTTTTTCTAAATCAATCACATCTGGCAAA
Source organism: Orthosia gothica (assembly GCA_949775005.1). Taxonomy (NCBI): domain Eukaryota; kingdom Metazoa; phylum Arthropoda; class Insecta; order Lepidoptera; family Noctuidae; genus Orthosia; species Orthosia gothica. The sequence continues at coordinate 29,329,603 of OX459048.1, forward strand.
AATAAATCACTTACGCATACATAATCATCTTTCTTTTTAGGAACTACAATACCTGGATTAATTTTTACTGGCACAATTTCTAATTTCTTCTCAAATATCGAGTCTGGGCCCTTAGAATCTAATACATCATCCATATTTGTTGGTGAATCAACACCACCAACCAATTCTTGTATAAGTTTATCTTCAAATTCTTCATCGATATCAATATCGTCATCGTCACCTTCATCAGAACAAAAAGATGAAAATGATGTAACTGATCCAGCTTGGAAGTGAAAATCAGCAGGAAGGCGAACTCTTGGTGTGTTTGTAGGTATTTCGACTTGGCTAGGTGATGGTGTGATTACGATTCTAGGTTCTTGTGATGAAGGAATGTCGCTAGATGCTATAATCACTCGAGGAAACTCTCTGTCTTTACCCAAGATAATAGTTGATTCTGGTTTACTACTAACACTACTATCAAATGATGCATTCCGTGAAGTAGCTGCAGAATATGGTGATAAATTATCAATATTTTCATAATTTTTAACCATAACATCTTCATTAATTCTCTTAACGCTGGAAGCGTCAAAAGAAGACAACGGTTTTGTATTTTTGTATGCAAGACGTCTTTCCAAAGTTGTGGTTCTTGGTGGAGGCTGTGGTGGAACCCTGGGACGATCATCCATAGACGAATAACCACGAAAAGTTTGCAATGATGTTGGTTGTAAAGATAACCGCTTTTGGGCTTTTGGCAAATCAGGTAATACTTTAGGGAAATTCCTCTTTTTGATGGTCAACAAGGCTTCTTCAGCTGTCATTGGGTTGGTTTGTGAACGTTCTTCACGAGAAGTCACGTTTATATCATTCCTAAAAGTGACAGGAGGTAAGATGTTGGCGAGATTAGCAGACTCCATCTTTTCTAGTAATTTATCGTAATTTACATCGGTAACTGGATCAGATGTGGAATGCTTGTGAGAAATAATCAATGGTTTATCTTGAACTGCTAGAGTTACAACGTTTGTGAATGTTTTTTCATCTTTTTTTGGTTGGTTATTATTCGCCTGTAACTCAACCTCAGTAGACTTTTCAAGTTTATTGGAATGTATTTGGTCACCAGCATCGAATGATGTACATAATTCGATAGGTTCTTGATTTAATATGGAGTGAGTTCGAGCAGCGGGTGTCGCGTCGATGGCTACTGACACCTTTTTAGACTTCATACTTTCAGTAGCTTTGCTTTTTATGGAATCATTAGATTTACTTGTTTGTTTAATACTGTTGAGTGATTGTTTATGACTTCCTATTGACGAGTGTGAGCCAAGTGCCGAGGTGGATGTTGTTTTCTCAGATGTTCTAGTTTTACTGTACGTTTTTGATGCTAAACTCTTCGAATTTACGCTGTCATTCATTTGCAGGCTGTCCTTTTTATTTTTCTTTGTATCTGAAAGCAGCTCTTCTGATCTTGTAAAAGGTTTCACTACAGTCATATGTTTTTCATTTAAATCGGAATTAGATTTTCTAAGTATGCCAGGAGAGCATCGATGCATCATTTCATTTGTAATCCAGTCCCTTACTTTAGTATGAGCATCCAAAGTACTCGTCGATAAGTGCCTTCTTAGCTTAAATCTCTCTCTAAACCCCCCTGAGTCATCAGATTTGGGCGTTTTACAGGGCTCAGATTTCTTTTTATGTTTCTTAGAATTGTTTTTCATTTTATTAAAACTCATCGACTTGATTACACTGCAACTGTTTTTTAGAGTTTGCAAAGCGCTTTTGTCGTCCTTGGAGCTCTTTTGACCGATTACATCCACTTCACCGATTTCAGCGCGCGGCTGATGAGAGCTCTCGAGTGTTTGTTCCCGAAGTCTGAGCTTACGTTTTTTGAAATACAATATAGAGCAAATGCCGACGTTAACGGCCAGAAAGAGAATTGCTAACGAGACTATCAATGTAATCGTTGCACTGGACGTTTTTACGGACATGTTGTTAACTTTCGGTTTAGGTGTAGTCGTGTAGTGGAAGGTATTTTCGATTAATCCCGATGGAACGGGTCGTGATGGCTTGTCAATGGACATAATCTGCTTGTATATACCGTTGGTGTCCGGCCTGCGAACTGGCTGTGAATATGGACGCATTTGCCCATATGTTGATGATGACGAACCGTATGATGGAGAATAGCGCGGCTTTTCCACCACTTGCGGCGCCCATATTTTGCGGATTTGATCTGTGAAATATAAAAGTTTTGATGAATATCGTGATGTATAGCTAAATCGTTTGATATGTTTACCGCGGCTTTGCTCTGTTAGAATATCCAACAGAAGCCATGCATGTTTTAAAGATGTGATTAAAAATGTAAAACTACGATAGCGTTTTAACAGTGATCTAATTGTCATAATTGGTTCATTACTTTCAGAGTACGCAGAAAACATTTGTTTTGATTTTTTATGATTAAATAATTTGTTCTATGTTTGTATTTTGCTTTCGCAAACAATAAATTTTACTTACAATAATATTACTCCAAATAACTAGAAAATCATACAAAAAAAAATAACATTTAAAGTAGCTTTACCTGCATTTCCTCCGGTATTCCCTGCACCAGTATACCCAGTATTTCTATGCGTAATTTTTGGTCTTGGCAAGGAAGGAGAGGGAGTATACTCAAACAGCGGATCAACTATGTATTTGCTCATCTTGTTGGGTAATGTGTCCATCCAAAACTTGGTGTAGTTGGATCGGTATGACGTATCTACTTCTGGTGGAATGTCTGCAAATAATAATAGTAGCTACAATAATGGTACTACTACTCGTAGCAAGAAATAAAAAGGAGCTAATAAAGAAACTGGCTTCTAAAATGCAAAAAAAAAAATGGCATCTAAAACAATAAAAGGTTATATACACTTACCAAACTTCAAGTAAGACTGTCTAGTACCATCATACTCTGGCCAATCGAGGTCGTACAAACTCCAATGTCTTCTATCCAAGTTATGGAACTTGACCGGAGCCTGTGAGTTTGGTGACCTGAAAAAAAAGCATTAGAATATGAATATGACTATGTCCTTAAAGAAGAAATATTGCGAACAAATTCCTATTAAAGTTATCTCGATAATTTCATATTTCGCGTCCATAACGAAATGAAACCGAGTACCATTTTCAAATTCAATTTCTACAATCAAAGAAAAATAGATCTAAAAGATTATTCGATTATGTCCTGCTTGAGATTATCATAAAAAAATGAAATCTGCTAACTTCAATCTTTTACCAAACGCCTCAAGAGTTTTAATCAAAGCTTATTTATTGGAATGAACTTTCTTAACGTGGGTTGCGGTAGTTTTGTAGACAATATAACATCACTTAAGATTTTGCGTTTTCAGTCAGCCGTCGGTGTCATTACCTATCTTTTATCGTTTTTGCCACCAACTGCCGAAACTAAAGTAATTTTTCGCTTTGTAGTGTTTTGTTTAGAAGTCGGTTTAGTATGTTTGTTAAAAAGTTTTTTTATTTTAATTTTTTAGTTTTGGTACATATATTACAATGTAAAACATTTATAGCCAAAACACGACTGGGATACATTGTTTTATTGAGGAGTTCCGGTGCCTATTTTCCAGTTTCATCACCAGAGCAGTTCGGTGGTACCATTTTCATTAGAACAATTTATTAAAATTTGCTTCATCACAGTAATTTTTATTATTCGGGATATCTTATACCCAATATATATATATAACATTGAGAAGTTCCAGTGGCCACCTGTGGTATTCTTTATCAGTTCCACTTTACCAAATGATACTTTCTGAATGGAAATGCATGCCATGTTGATGAAAATATCAAAATCACTACATTATGTATGTCTACAAAAGTTGAAGAGTTCCCTCGATTTCCGTGGGATCCATTGAGAGAGAATGAGACCACCTCGAGTGTATACCCTTTTAAACAAAACCGAATTTTCTAAATCGGTTCATAATTGATGGAGTAAAACAGCGTTCAGCTAAGGAGTGGAATTCCCTGCCGGCGTTTTTGTTTCCTGATAGCTACAACCTAGGGGTCTTCAAGTCACCCCCCCGGTGGGTTCCCACCCGGGTTGTCGAGACGGGGGGGGCTCAGTAACCGTGGCTTGGTCACCCGAGGAGGGGCCGCTCGTCAAGGCTTTTTCCGATTAAGCCGACGACGTAGCGGCCAACTAGTAGGTTGCGGTGTCGTTTTTTAACAGGCGACATCGCAACTGAGGCGGGCCGCGATGTCGTATGGAGCATCCCAGGTCCCATACGATATCGCGGCTGAGGGTTGGAGGCCGCGGCGGGAGAGCAGTGCCGGTATTACGGTGCGCCGCTCTCCCTACCTTCCGCGGCCTAGACGGGGTCGCCACCGTCTGATGGCGGACGCGGTGGGGCCACAGGGGAAGAGGAGTGTCGGTATATCGTTAGCCGCTCTCCCTATCCTCTGCGGCCGCCAAATGGTAGGTGGCGGGGCCATTGACCTTGACCCGTCACAGGGGGACCAAGGGTGCCATACAAGGGGTCGTCTGGCATCCATGTGCTGATTTGGTCCCTAGGGTGGTCACGGCGTACTGTGTGTTCTGGTACGCCGGTGATGGGGGTTACTCCCCCGAGGAGGATCCGGTGACGGACAGCCGCGGCGGGTTCGCGGTGAGTGCTAACGCGGGCCCGTGTTTCCGCCATAAGCGGCACAGGAGGACACCGTGGAGTTTTAGTGGGTTAGAGTCCCACATAACTGCACTATCTCCCCATGGTAGTGCAGTATGCATGAGCATTTCTCCAGGCAAAAAAAAAAAAAAAAAAAAGAAAGGGGTCTTCAAGTCAAGAGTGAATAGGTTACTTCTAGGCAAGCGTGCTTCACTTTCGACCACAAAATCACTTAACATCAGGCGAGAAAGTGGTCAAAGGTGAGCCTAAAACAAATAAAAAAAAAACAAAAATGAAACGTTAAGTCGCACATATTGGTTGCCGCTATGCCGCTATGCTTGACCCGAAAAATACCTACATAAAAGTTCCGCTATGCACGAAATCACATTCGCGGGCAGCGATGAAGACAATTGTAATATTGTATTAAACCGAAAACCTAGAATGTAAATTTTGTTACTTTCGCGAAAAAAAAGTCAGTAAACGTTAGGGTTCATCATACTAAGCACACGCTCCTCGCCGTCACTCAACATATCGCGTCATTCATATTAAAAACAAAGTGTCAACCCATTCCATGGATCTGTGGCAAACGAAACGTCTTTCCATAAAAGAGAAGCTTAACCTAAAAAAATTCAAACTAAGATTTAAATGTTTTTAGTTTAATTTCAATACTTTTCAGCTTCCTGCTTAATTTAATTGAATTCAAACAATTTTTAACCGACTTAAAAAAAAGGAGGAGGTTCCATATTCAACTTCTTGTATGTTTTTTTTTTTTTTTTTTTTTTTTTTATGTATGTTCACCTATATCTCCGTCAATTGTGAACCGATTTTGAAAATTCTTTTTTTGTTTGAAAGAATCTGTTTCGAAATTGGTCCCATTTTAATTTGGTGAACGTCTGATGAAGAACTTCGGAGACACACAACAGAACTCTTCAATAAATAACGGTAAAACTCTCGGGATTGCTGCAATCGCATGTCTGTTTGTTGTTTATACCATTTCAAAACATAACATCACGCCAGTACGCTCTAAAGGGGTACGCAGATCTCTCATTTCACCGGTTATGTTCAAGTTTCATGTTATTCGGTTAATCTATTCTGGAGTTATAGGGACCTTAAGGGACCTTAATAAACAACTTGCTATTAGGTAGGTAAAACTAAAAAGGGAAAAATAAAAAACTTTTTTGCAAAAAAATACTACCGACTTCCAAATGAAAAACTACAAAGTGAAAAATAACTTAACTTTTGGAAGTCGGTGTCCATATCGCAAAAAAATGGTTCCTACGAAAGACACCGACTTCCAAAAGTTAAGTTATTTTTCACTTTGTAGTTTTTCATTTGGAAGTCGGTAGTATTTTTTTGCAAAAAAGTTTTTTATCTTTCCAATTGTATCTTCCATTGTTTATGTAGAATCGAAGAATTTCGTACATAGCGGCAATTTTTAGTAGGTATTTTTCGAGTCGAGCATAGCGGGACTAGAGCATAGCGGGACTGACCGGAACATACTAACCTCCTCCTTTTTTGAAAATCGTTTAAAAAGAAAGGATTAATAAGTGCGAGCTCAAAAAGGCTCCTATCTCAGCATACGCAGCGACATTTATAAAAACCGGCCAAGTGCGAGTCAGACTCGCGCACGAAGGGTTCCGTACCATTATCGCAAAAAACGACAAAAAAATCACGTTTTTTGTATGGGAGCCCCACTTAAATATTTATTTTATTCTATTTTTAGTATTTGTTGTTATAGCGGCAACAGAAATACAGCATCTGTGAAAATTTCAACTGTCTAGCTATCACGGTTCATGAGATACAGCCTGGTGACAGACAGACAGACAGACAGACAGACAGACAGACAGACAGACAGACAGACAGACGGACCGCAGAGTCTCAGTAATAGGGTCCCGTTTTTACCCTTTGGGTACGGAACCCTAAAAAACCAGCCAAGTGCGAGTCCGACTCGCGCACGAAGGGTTCCGTACCATTATCACAAAAAATGGCACAAAAATCACGTTTGTTGTATGGGAGCCCCACTTAAATATATATTTTATGCTGTTTTAGTATTTGTTGTTATAGCGGCAACAGAAATACATCATCTGTGAAAATTTCAACAGTCTAGCTATCACGGCTCATGAGATACAGCCTGGTGACAGACAGACAGACAGACAGACGGAACGCGGAGTCTCAGTAATAGGGTCCCGTTTTTACTCTTTGGGTACGGAACCCTAAAAATAATAAATAACGCTGTGCTGGTATTCTGATAGCCCGCTTTTGATGCCTCGGACACACTCACGAAACATAGATTCAATAAAATAAAACAATGTTCAGGCATAAACGCACACCGCGCGCTCTTTCTTTCTTTCTCTTTTTAGTGAGTATGTATACGTGCAAGTATCGAAGCAGATGAGCAGATTAGTGCGTGGCCGATTGTAAACATTTTTATACAGCGGTGTGGGAGCACCATTACATACACAAGACATCCAGATTCAGAACAACTATCTGTAGACCAAACAAATATTGGATCCATGCGGGAATCGGACCCGCGACATGCAGCGCAGCAGCCGATCGCTTAGCTACTACGCCAACTGAGGCTAACTGTGTCGTCCAATTAATCTAAAGGTTATTTAGTCTGCAACTACTGTCATTATGAATTCTAACGTTTAAATATTTTCATTAATTCCTGTTTTATTTTTGTTTTGATTTCCAAATCATCATTGGTCTTATTCTATTTTATAGGCAACTCGCAACATATTGTCTCGTTCCAATAATTCTGTATCTTGCATCAAATCAGCGGTATAATTCGCTTACCCGTATTTTACAAAATTTGTCCACATCCTCATCACGACTTCACTGAGTAGTTTCTCCTGCTGCGTATATTCGGGATCAAAGTGGGTGTTCGTGGCTCCAAGTGGAACTCCGAAGACATACGGAAGCTCTTGACCTTGAACGCTTTTGTTGAGCTGGAAATAAAATCATAATCTTCATCATCCAAACATTCAAAACTTTTCATTACTATTATTGATCTTCGAATACTGTTAATGTTTTTTAAGTTACAAAAATATGGCAGTCAAAAATATTAAAATTCATTATTTTATTCGACTATGAATAACATGATGTTATAATAATTTGATGAGTTATGTGACTTAATGCTCTTTCGTAGTATTTTTGGTCGTTTGAGTAAAATACAACTTACAAAAATATACCGACCCACATAAATATAGTTAAAAACATAAGTGTAGTTGAAGAGAGCGTACTCAAACTTCTGATAACCAAGTAAGAGGGTCTAACGATGATCTAAGAATAGAGTTCGTTGAGTATAATATGTATATTAAACCAGTAGCTTATCTTTGATGTAACAGCTGATGCCAACACCTGGCCTCTAGTATCTTCACAGTAGTTTACGATATCATAATAGAAACTAATTTCATAACCCCAACTTGAAAGGCTTCTACCTCCATAGAACAAGTAAGTTGTATACGCAAGGGTACAGACTCATAAGGATACCAACATAGAACGCAGAGTCACCGCATGGCAGTGAATAGAAATTCCAAAATAATAATCGTGCTCAAGTGCTCAGCACAAGTTTCGGTTGTCATAACCATATCCCTGATTGCTGAACTGGAAATTCGGTCGCAGAGGACCGATTGAATACCCGAAATTAAAAAAAGTCGTAAACAAGGAAAAAATCATGCTGTGCAGTCGGAGGATACATATTCGCCGGCTGGCTGACCAAAATCTGGTGTATCCTCCACTTGCACAGCATGATTTTTTCCTTGTTTACGACTTTTTAGTTCGCTTTTGAAGCAGTCGGGTTTTTTGATTTTTTTAATAAATTTTTTTTATTTATAACTTTTTAGTTAGTTTTTTCGAATTAGATACATTTAAACATATAAGTGTTATATATTTTTGAAATCACCTCTTAAAACCCTTTATTTTGATACCCCACACGATGGGTTTGGAAGAAAAAAAAAATTTGGGCCCCCACAATATGGCACACAAAATCCGCCATTTCTCTATTATCCAATTTTAATGTAGCCTATGACACTCGCAGAGTTAAGACGCATCGATTGACGTACGAATCATCAAAATCGGCCAACGCGTTTGGTCTCTGGAACGCCACATAGGAACAAACATACATACATACATACATACATACATACATACATACATACATACATACATACATACATACATAGACTGATAAACACATTACCCTCCTTCGGCAGTCGGGTAATAAACACATTACCCTCCTTCGGCAGTCGGGTAAAAATAATAATTGAGGTTTGGCTCACGTCTATTTCTTAACCATTAAAAAAAGAAGGTATGAAAATGAAAGTAAACATTTAAAAAAAAACAGTAAATAACAATATATTAATAATCGTTTATAAAAAATAGAAGATTAAATAAGAATAACTTTGATAATAATGACACTCACACTGACTTGCTTGGTTGTTGTGATATTCTTTCAAAAAATATCCCTAGCCGCGACCGCCGAGGAGTTTCAATGCTCTATGGGTACTGCAAGGCATTAGTTTGCACAGTAGAACAACATTGTCAGTGAGTGCTTGTGCATGCATGATTTGTGTATTTAAACGCACTTAAGACTGCGCCACTCTGAATTCAATGCAGTGTAGTTGAATTGGTATGGTGCATTTGGGGTGACATCTCACATGCAGTTTTATTAATTACACGACCTTCTGCATAAGTCATGTACTGGACTCGTAATTTGTGAACCCTAGTCTTTTGAGCATGTGGTCCTGAGCTCAATTCCCGGGTCAATAAAAGTGTTTTTGGGTTTTTAACTGATTTCCAAAAGGAGGAGGTTTTTGTTTTGATTTTTTCTCAGAACTTTTTATTAGGTGAACCGATTTTGATGATTATTTTTTATTTGAAAGCTATTGCTCTGCTTGTCATGTGTAGTCCCATTTAAATTTGATCAAGATCTGATGAAGAACTTCGGCGATAAACAACGAGAGAGCTCTTCAATAAATGACGGCAAAACTCTCGGGAGTACTAGAAATCGCATGTCTGTTTATTGTTCAAGCCGGTACGCTCTAAACGGGTATCAGATGTGTTCAGTTCACCCTGGTACACTCAAATTTCACCGGTTGTGTTCAAGTTTCATGTTATTCGAGTAAGCTATTTTGGCGTAACTGTTGGCATTATAGTTATGAACCACAACTAGAAAGTGAAAAATAAAACACATTGTTTTACAAAAAAATACAACCGTCTTCGAAATAAAAACACTAAAAGCTTTTTAGTATTTTGCTTTTGAAGTCAGTATTTTTTTTTATAAAAACGTTTTTTTATTAGAAATTTCACAGTAGCAGCCCAGAGCGGATTTGTGCACAGTTGATGGAAATACGGTCGGCCGCTATTACATGAGACTTAAAATAACTGGTGAAATGTGGGTTTATTATAGGTGCATCTCTTCCCAACCTTTCCGGGAATAAAAGCCTGATGTACAATATAGGAGACGGATGCATTTTATATGGACGTTATATAAAAAAAAAACTTTTATATGTCTCTTCCTTAAAATGACTAGGAGCAAGTTTTAATTACTAACGTCTTTTCTCTCGGAGGAGTCTTGGTAATTAACCCATCCTCAGACCAACCTCAGCAAGCGTTGCTTACCCTTGAGCTCCTCTGTTAATCGAAATCAGTAGAAAATCACAAATAATTAATTCCAAACGATACTTATTACTTTGCTATCTACAGCAAAACTGTTTTATACAATTCATAGAACTTTACAAACGAGCTTTTTGACTACCTTTTGTTCAAGGAATGAAACGAAAGGTATTCACGATACCATTCTTGCAGCGTCTACAGTTTTCAACTCAAACGTGAAAGTCGATTTGATATTAGGAAATACATTTCCTTCTTTAAATCAAAATCAAATCTTTCTATTTGCATGTACTATTTTTCTTATTTTTCTCTTTGAGATTCTGCACAGAAATATTTTGCAACGATACTTTTAAATAAAGATCAGAGTGGAGTGAAATGTTATTCCATGGATCAAAGTATTGAGTTTGTGCTGGAATCCTGAACCACACCAAATGAGTTTCTTTGACCAGTAAGATATTATAAAATGTTCATGAAAAGCATAGCTTTTAATAAGAACTTCACTTTATAGCAACCTGGGGACCTGAAGGCGCCAAACAATTTAAATTTCGTCGATAGGCGATATCATGCACTTATTTTCTAAGAAAATGACATGTGCAAATAAGTCAAATTGCATTGCACAACATACTTGTGTTTCGCTAAGTGAAAATCACTTACTTCTGGAGATAGGCTTTCCCCAAGCGTCACCACAATGATTGGTGCTGTCTTGCAGCCACCGGATTTTAACAGCTGAAAAGTTCTGGAGTGGCGCCCGCGAACTGGAAGACGCAACATTGGAAGGTTCCTAATAGTGCCAGAAAAACCTAAATTGCTTCAAAACTCACCGTAGCATAATCGGAGCTGATGGAATTATGTCCGAAGACGTAGAAGTAGGACTGTCGGTTGGCCTTTGACTGGTAGTTTGCGAAGCGAATGACGGGGGCCAGGGTGCGAGCGTCACTGAACATGTTTAGAATGACGTCACGATTAGTCTCTACGTTCCAGCGTTGAGGGTCTAGCTTTGATGGCGAATATCTGGAAAATAGTAACGTTATTTTTGAATTAATATTTCCACAATTATAATAATCAGACAACTCTAACAGAGGAAAATGGTCGGCCAATTAAGGTGAGTATAGACACAGATATTGAGATGAGCATTTGTTTGGACAGAACAACGAGAAGTCACTGTTTGCGGTTTGAAATGTGGTGAAAACCAGTGAATGCTCGATGTTCTGTTACAAGTAAAGACTCTAGTCCATATTCACCATTACAGTTCTCAAAATATCATTCTATAAGTGACTTTTGGATGGGTTTGTACGCAGATGACAACGTATACACGTAGGTCACGGTCACCTGAGGGGGCCATTTGGTATTGAAAACCTATTTAAAGATTATTATTATGTTTCTGAAGTTTTTGTTGAATTGAACCATGGTATTGGTATGGTTGACCATACTAATATTAAAATTCTACGATTAGCGTTATGAACCAATTCAATAGTCCGAAGCCATTCAGAACCCAATGATGCCCAGGTTACAGTTTATAGGAATACAATTAAAACAAAAACAACTAAATTCAAATCTTAAGGAAACTTTACTAAATACTCACTCTTTCAAAATAGACTTCAATGTTTCATCTTCGGCACCTTCGAATATTATCTTGGCATACTTCTTGATAAACTCGTCTCTCTGATTCTCCAGAACTCCGTGTTCTAACTCTATGACACCAAAGTCGTGGTACCTTTCTATTTCTGTCACGCCACTTAGGAGCTGATATCTGCATAAAGAAAGATCATTGATATTAATTTGAACATGGTTATTTTATTATTGGCAGTTAGTTTGGTTTCTTATATAGTCAATCTTGCAGAAAACCTTGCTGGCTGAAAAACATTAAAACAGGGTGTCCCAGAATGTTTTTGCGTTTTTAATACATTAACTTTACTTTTGAATAGGATAACACCAGCATGCGTTAAATCTGGGTGTTTTGGGTTGCCATTAAAGTCAAGGAATTTTTGGCCCTTACTTTTTGAAGATGCTATACAACCAAAACTAGAACGATAAGTTTATAATGGTTCATATCGCTCCTATATTGGGGGTTATCCACTAGTTATCCATTGGGCTCAAAAGAGACAAGAGCGCTTAAAAAAAAGCCTGCGGGAAATTCCCAATTACACTTATCGTGATAAACGAACCTAGAGCTCCAATTGCTCCTCTAACAATGTTATCAATTACATTAAAAGTAAAAGGTTGCCGTGGCCGAAAACTGGGCCATGCAAGCATGATTTAGCTAAAAAGTTAGTCACCGACATGCTATGATAAAGAAAACAAAAGGTATGTATAACCCGTAGGATTATTACGTAACTTTTGCAAGAGCAAAACGATAGCGATCAAACGCTTTATGTCATAAAAGTCGGAATTAACTGCAGTGTAGGTATGGTAAGTCCTACACAATCGTTTGCTGATCGCTCGCTGTTTGTCAAATGCGCTTATTTAAATAGAAAACTGCCAACATCTCTAAAACTTTTGTATGGAAGATCAATTATTGCGCAAACATCGCTATCGTTTTGCTCTTGCAAAAGATCCGTAATAAGCCTGCCGGTTCATTAAAGAAACTATTCTAAATCGGCGGTGCTTATCATGTTCTCTCGCTTGCGCTCTAGTACCGTCTACAGTGTGCAAGCGAGACAATGTGATAAGCACCGCTATTTCAGATTCTTTTCTTTAATGAACCGGGTTACGGGTTATACAGTACAACTATTTTGTTAATGTCCCTCGGCAAACATCGTGTTTCGTCAGTCATCGAATTTCTATCAGTTGCTCTTTGCACTTGGTGTAGACCGGATGCTCTCAATCATCTTGAATGTCTGATAGAAATCCGACGACTGACGGAATACGAAGTTTGCTGAGGGACGTTATATAAAGAAAATAGTACCTTAATATGACTACAGTAACAGCTTTATAAACCTTTACTCAACATCCATATTTAGTCGACCTAAATCCCAATTTACTAACTCCAACTAACACACAGTATTAACAACGCAACTTACTCTCCCATTCCCAGATTTGGGCAAACTTAAGGCAAAACAAACAATGACTAACAAAACTATGGCCATCAATATCTGCCTGAATATAATGCGTTCCGTGATAAATTCTTCAGATACACGCCTCTTGGTTGCGATACAGTGTATTATTGTTAGCTAAGAGTGGTATTCCTTGCCGGAGTTGCCCGATAGCTACAACCTAGGAGTATTAAAAACAGGAGGGGTTAGGTTACTTCTAGGCAAGCATGCTTCACCGTCGACCACATTATCGCTTACCATCATGTGACACAGTGGTCAAGCGCGAGTTTATCATCAAAACAAATAATAAATCTGTAGAAAAGTCGTTGTACATCGAAAATATTTCCAAAAAACCGGCCAAGTGCGAGTCTGACTCGCGCTCAGAGGGTAGCGTATATAAACAGCTACATCCACGAAAATAGGTACATTACTAAAGTTCATTAAGAATGAAAGCACCGAACATTACTCTAACGAAGGGACAAAATTAAACTTTGCCGTTCGAAAACTGTTGTCTCCATACATATTTTTTTTTGTTTTTTACTATTCAAGTACATTTTATAAGTTGGTCGATTATTACTCGTAAACTTGTAAAGACTACTTAGCTGTGATAGTTTTCCTTTTAATTTCGTTATTTATGTACTAACTACAGGCGTGAATTTTTCACATTTCCAAAAGCAACCATTTAGGTGGCAGATGAGGGGGACACTTGACTCAACAAATTAAAGATTAATTTTGAATTTTGCGAACACGAATTCCTGAATCGAAAACCCGCCAAGTGCGAGTCAGACTCGCGCACGAAGGGTCCCGTACCTTTATCGCAAAAACCGGCAAAAAAACATGTTTCTTGTGTGGGAGCCCCACTTAAATATTTATTTTATTTTGTTACACAAATATTTATTGTATTTGTTGTTATAGCGGCAACAGAAATACATCATCTGTGAAAATTTCAACTGTCTAGCTATCACGTTTCATGAGATACAGCGTGGTGACAGAAAGACAGACAGACGGTCCGTGAAGTCTTAGTAATAGGGTCACGTTTTTGCCCTTTGAGTATTAAACCCTAAAAATGGTTTTCACAGACCCGTAATATTTTAGAATGGCCTATCCAATGATACCCTATAACATAGGATAGACGAGAAAAACATCCCCGCTTTACGTGTACAGGAAGTACCCGAAAACATATTTTTTCCGTGGTTTTATTTTCCTAATTTTTCGGCGTAATTAATATGTATATCAATGCCAAATTATAGCTTTCAGATACTAAGAGTTTCTGAGCTCAGCTGCAGATGAACAGATGGACAAAGCGAACTTTTAAGGGTTCCTTTTTGACTACGGCACCCTAAAAATGAAACCGCACATATTATTTAGGAGTTTTAGAGAGAGTTTGGATTCCTATGAACCAAACTACTAGATTAGGACTAGAACTTTTAGAAGAAAAAGGACCTCTTTTGCCATGCTAAATGAAACAACTCAATCGATTTCCCTAGCCATTCCCCAACGGCAACCAGCCGACCGTAGGTTTTCAGTCTAACAAGATGAATATTTGTATTTTAGATAAAGAGACTGCCTGTATTATTATACCTCCATGACCTAGTAATAGGGTACCTTTTGGCAAGAATCAGACGGACTTTTTGCCTAAATAACTAAACGACGATTGTAAAACCGAAACCTTAAACACATACTCGAATACCTACCGTATATCCTTTATTGGATCCACACACTCCTATGCAACATTATTTTCGGTAAAGTGAGGGAACTTAACGAAAAAAAAGAATTAATTCACCGTAGAGCAAAAAGAACTCAAACAATTCATTTTTCAAGGGAATTAAAGATCAATCTGGTAGAGGGATTTTAAATTGACAGATCAATTTATTTACGACGATAAGTCTTGGTTCTAATTTATTATTTTTCTAAGCTGATAGGATTGAAGCCATTATTAATGACTGAGATTTTTATAAACCGTTTATTTTGGTCCGGTTATCATGGAACCGAGCTTGAATTCATCGATTTAGGCCCGATTTTTCAATAGTCTGATAACTTTTATCTGCTGCATAAAAATGGCGGTTTGACAGGTTTTGTATAGAAAATATGTCAAACGGCCATTTTTATTCCTAGTTAAAATAGTCCCATAATAGATTATAATTCAACAAAGTGAAATATCCTGAAATAATAAACAATACCCTGATTTTGATCGAAATATCGAGGTTGTGCATGCGAGGGTATTCTATATCTATACTTCTATACTATCTATACTAATACCACTGGTCCCAGCGCAAAGAAAGAAAATATGGTTCAAATAAATCTCACTAGATGACGCGACTTGAACAAAAAAATTGTATGTTCTTGTTTAATCAACTCTCCTATGCACAAAAATATGGAATATTGTGCTCTTAATCTCATTTCTAGAATTATTGGAACGGATCATTTAAAATTGGTGCCAATAGATGGCGCGGTTTTAAATGTCTGAGGCATACCACTCTTATGTTAAAATTTGTAATGTAACACATTTTGGTGCAATAAAACTGTAAAAACGTGCAAAATAAAATATTGTAAAACAAATCTTCACTGTATTTAAAGAAAAATATTCATGCACCGAGAAAACCCTTTTACTTGCAAGCCGCTGCTAACCTCATCTATCTACCGCCATGGAACGGAACCGAACGCGAACAATGTACATAAAATAATCGGTTTAATCAGACGAAAAACACTAGTTACGTCAGCACGGTTTCTTGGTATGTAATGAGGCATTTGTATGCTAGTATTAATATCTGTGCTAATAATAATATAATATTAATATTATAAAGAGAAAAGATTTGTGTTTTTGTGTTATTGTATGTAACGAATAAACTTAAAAACTACAGCACCGATTCCAAAAAATCTTTCGCCGTTGGGAAGCTGCACTATCCCCGGGTTATAGGTTACTTTTAATCCCTGTATTCCCACGGAAACGGGAACAACGCGATTGAAACAGCGAGGCGTCCGCTAAGTTTCTTATAGCAAAAATCAAAATTTCGCCACTGCTCTCAAAACGAAGGAAAACATAATAAAAAGAAACGGGCATGACCTAAACCAAAAAGTTCGAAGACTTGTAACATCCACCAAACCACACTGGCTAACCGTGGTGAACTACAGCCCACACCTTCTCTCACAGAGAGGAGGCCTGTGACCCAGCAGTGGAAAACTGGTAACCTTGTAGGCATACAATGCTATGCTTATATTATCACTACTGTTGTACCTAATACTCACTTGCTTAATAGATTCGGGTATGACTCCATGGTCTTAGCAGGCTCGTTTGGTATGAAAGACCCAGCAACCACTGGACCTAGAGGTGTCTCGAACTCTCGTGCTAAGATCTGCACCTTTTTGATTTCTGATAATCTGAAATAAATATATATTTTACATTATAGCGTTTGTGGTATCCCAATGGCTAAGACCTCACTTCTCGTGCGGTTAGTCTCGCTATGTTCGACTGGAAAAATTCCTACTAAAAAGTGCCACTATGCAAGAAAGAAATTCCTGACCTAACCTAACCTAACCTAAACAATGAAAGGTACAGTTGGAAAGGAAAGTGGTTGAGTTCAAATCCGGATAATTTCCAATGTAACTTTTTCAATTTATATTTAATTTCTAAGTTTATATATAAAAGAAAAAGAAAGAAAGAAAGAAAAATATTTATTTGTGACCCGCATAGGAGACACGAGAAATAAGCATACAATTAAACAATAATAAAATAAAAACCCCGTGCGAGACGAAAATATATGACATTGCTGACAATGTTGAAGAAAACATCGTCAGACAAGTTGACTTATCAATACAGATAATAAATCTGTAGAAAATCGTCCTTGTACATCGAAAATATTTCCAAAAAAAATATAGCCAGGGTGTTAAAGAATAACCAACGAACACATTGCCACCATTTTTGATATTTTGGTATTTTTGTCTGTTTATCTGTTCGTCTACTGTACTAGTTACTTGAGAAGACGGTAAAGATAGTAAAACTTTATGGTGTACGATAAACATGAACTACCAGCATTAAACTAATCGCGATAAAAAAATACTTTACTGGTAACGGGAACGCCTTGACGTTCAAGTTATTATATAAAGAAGAAAAAAGTAAACGATGTCTGATTATCCCAAAAACAAGAAGCACAAAGGTCAGGCTTGTTTACAAAAATCCCTTTTGTAAGTACGTGAAGGTTGAAAACATTATTATTCCAAACTCTCATATAATTATTTCAAACACAGAAGAGAAATAACAACGTCAATTCGTTGTTACAAAATTTTATTTGAAAATTTTAACCAATTTCATAAAGTAGAAGGTTCTTAATTCGACTGAAAGTTATTTTGATATAATTTGCTTCATATCTTTGCTTAGGCATATTGATGTAGTTATCATTCAAAGAGGGGCCTGATAGCCGCAATTGTAGCGTGCCCAAATCCTTCGCTCTATAAGATCAATCACAAACGGTGTAAAGTTATTGTTATAGCCCGATACAAAAATATTGATCCATCAAAATTGAATTGTACCATCAACATGAAGAAGAAGAGATGAAACTGACAATTTACAGGATAGTGCAAATGCTGCGGTCACATCTTTGAATAGTAAAATGGTACTATTAATACCTAAGCACAATATGGTCCTTATTTATGATATGTTTGTAACCATATGAATAGTTAAAACAATGATTAGCAGATTCCAAATAAAACAAAAGAGGCGAAAAATGGGTGTACTGTAGGTGTATCTCCGCTTAACCCTTCGGGTAAGACAGTCATGAGGTTATATTATTTAAAGTTTAATAAAAAAAATCTATGACGAATTCGAATTTAGAATCTACTTCTTTTTTTCGTGTGAGGTTAAGGCCACATCTGGTGTCAGAGTTAATTAAGCCGCCTCTGGCAACCCCACAGGCCTCTGACTTGGCTATTTCAGACTTACATTAACTGTATAGGTCCAGGTTTTCTCACGATATTTTCCTTCAACGTTGCCTGTGATGTGAAAGATAAACTTAGATAGTACATATGAATTTGAAAAAGTCACATTGGTACTTGCCGGGATTTAAACCCACGACCTCAAAAACGAGTGGCGAGAGGTCTTAGCCACTGGGCCAATTCGACATCTATCATTAATCTGCTACTTACTGTTTTTAACTTCTCAGAATGGATAAACTCTTTTGTAAATTAGGCTGAATCTTACTAATATTATAAATGCGAAAGGTTTGATGGACGGATGTATGGATGTATGTTTGTAACTCAATCAGTCCAGAACAGCACACATACAACTTTTTATATCGGGAATATGTTCGCTCGGGATATTTTTCCACCATCACGCGGGCGAAGCTACTGGCAAAAGTTATTATCTCCGTAATCAGAATAACTCTGAAACAGGCTCAACTCACAAGCTCGATGCGTTGCTAATAAAAGCTGTTCGTTGGAACATTAAAACACGAATGGACTCTCTACATATTTTATAAGGCTTTTAAAATTTTCTATAAACGGTAAAAGCTTTTAACGCTTGAGATGAGGAATAGAAACTGCTCAATGGTGAATATCCCGCGGTTTATTTATTGTTCGTTTGGGTTTTAAGACCGGCTTTAAAGTTATTCTGATAAGTATGAATGGAAGAGGTTGTGGTTTTTAGTATTTTTTTGTATTTTGTACCGAAACTTCTAACGTAAAGAGTTTTCTTATCCCAAGGGATCATTTTACCGGGACGAAAATAACCTATGTGCTATTCCAGAGTACATATTATGTCTGTGCCTAACTTCATCCACATAAATAAGCCATTCTGGCGTGATTAAGAAACAAACATTCTTTAACATACATCCATCTAAACTTTCGCATTTATAATATTAGTAATTATGTTCAACTCTAGAAAATGTCGTAAGAAAACATTAAGAATTTGTATGTGGATTGCTTTACTACGGTAGTTGAGAAAAATATATATTTAGTCAGTAAGGTAACCTAAACTACTGGACACGTATTTTTATTTCGCCAGGTAAACAAAAATATACGACAGTACAGTGCGTTGAAATATACGCGAACTTATTTGCTTTACGTCAAAACCTTGCCAACTTTTATGCCGTAGACTATAACAAAAATAATCAAGTATTTTGATTAGGCAACTTATACATTTCTCTTTATAAGTCAACAACTCGGTGTCACTTAAGCTACCTTTTTAGCGAGTTTTAATTTATAATATGAAGGTGGTCAATGCCAAGCAAAGTTCATCTTCTTGTTCTTTAATTAAGTGACATCGGTAAATTCACTTACGGTTTCTTCTGCAAGCAATCCATCATGTTCTTAGAGCTAGGATTACAGCCCAAACTCTGGGCCACTTGTAATGTATACGGCGTTGGGTCTTTTGTCATCGCCCAATCCGATAGTGCTGAACCTGACATCAGTATTGCACGGTGGAATAAACCTGAAAAAATAGAAAAAGTAGTTTGAATCTCGTTTGGTGAGGCTCGTGGCTTAATAATTACAGCTACACGGGTTGATCTTCTAAGTTAAGCATCACTTGCCAAGGTCGGTCCGTGGATGGGTGACTCTGATCTTAAAAAACCAGAGATTCCTCCGTGCTACAGAAGTCTCAGCTGTCATTTATATATCTTAGACAGTCTTTACAGATAGTCAGATAAATAAATCTGACTCCAGTCTTGCCAAAATTATCAAGTTTATTGTGTTGTGGAGATCAGGTAGGTAGTAACTCCATGTAAAATACCGGTACTCAGCTGCTTAACATAGGCGGATTGATTGATTGGTTTGAATCATGTTTAGAAATTTGAGACACAGATGAAAGAAAAGATAAAAAACGAGTACACGTCGAAGTCACGACTATAATAACAACAATATTAAAGTAAAAGTGACTAAATCAACATCAAACAAACGTTTAATAATCGCACTACATTCTTGTATCAATATTTTGAGATCCTATCACGCTAAAGCTCGTTTAGCAGAAGCAAAATACTATCATGTCTTGAAGAGATGAAAGTATTTTCAGTAAGACCGTTTCAAAGGTAGTGCGATCTCGCTTTGAAAACATGGTGAGAAAACTCATACATCTTTCACAATAAAATATAGCTTGTGTAATGGCCCGAACACGATGATAGGTAAGTCTCTGAAGAATGAAACATGGGAACACGCCAAGTGCAGGGAATTAAAACTTGGAAAGCGGAATTTCTGTTTTTCTTTTCGAAGTTTCACAACAGCTGCGTAAACTACGATGAAGTAGAATTTGCAACAGAACTTTGGCAATTGGATCTCTTTTACTATACTGTGCATGTAGACATTGTGTTTAGATTTACGAGTATCATAATTTGACTGTGCGCGACTATTTGGTTAAATAATCGTTTTTGGGACTTTAAAACCTATGGCCAAGATGAAGGTACAATATTTAATAACAAAGCATCACTGACAGCTCAATCAGCTGACAGCTGGTAAGAAAATTTTAGGTTCACTCTAATCTAGATTAGATTAGACCTTGTCCTTGACCTTGGCAATTTTATGTTCTCAAACTATCTTTCATCTCATCTGTACCAACTCAGTTAAATCAATGTACAACAGATACAACATGTTATATAGTCTTCGTAAAAAAAATGCTGATTTACTTTGTTAGTAAACATTGTATCTTCAAAATTGATGGGGTATAGTAATATTGTCATGATTTAAAGCCATATGCCACAAGCAAGAATCCAAATTTCAGAATTGTACATACCATTTGATATTGGAGACAGCATCAAGAAGTTGACACAAGCAGCTCCAGTGCCATGGCCCATCAAGGTTACTGACGATGGGTCTCCATTCAGATCCTCGATATTGTCTTTGATCCACTGGAGAGCTGCTAATTGGTCTAGCAACCCGTTGTTGCCGTAAACGTGTTCTGTTAGACTTGGCTTCATGAAACCTGAAATTATGAAAGACAATCTATAGTTTAAGCACTTTCTGTACCAGCCTGAAAAATTGAGATGAGAATTATTTAATCTTTATTATTAAATTTTAATATAAAATTTAAATTTGGAAGGCAAGTATTTTTGTAATAGTTGTAAGATGTTGAGAGTGGTGTCGGTGATATCGTAAATGCTGAAGATGGCGGACTAATATATTTTTACTATCATTACCGTTGTCATGATAACCTAACCAGCAATGAGGCCATTAAGCGGCCTATGAAGTTTAAAAGTGCGGCACTTTAAAACGTCAAAAAATTTAAATTTAAAAGTAATAATAATTGATTCTACCATCTTATTGGGCAAAGTGTTATTGTGTTTTTTATCTGCAATTTCTGAGACTGGGGTCTGGATTTGTGCTCGATTGATGGCAATCGGCTTGCTCCCTACTTACCCCTGGCCAGATATACCTTGTAAATGAAAAATAAATCAATTATTTACTCATACTCACCCAATATCCCCAGTCTGAAATTGACAGTGATGACCATGACATTCCCATACGAGGCCAGGATCCTTCCATCGTACGGATTGCCAGAACTCCACTCGAAGGAGTCACCATGAATGAAGACCAGCACGGGAAACTTCTTAGTTTTTTGTTCTGTGGACAAAATAAAACATTTCGATTATGAATTAAAATGAAAAGTTCTGGCAGAGTTCCTTGGTCCTGATTATTTAAAATGGTAAACAGTACTATACTATGGGTAATCAACATGACGGTTTTACCTGGTAAACATTTTAAAACACTATACTCACCTGGCAGTTATACATGAAGGTTTCCCAACAATAAAAGGTCATCCAAATCAGAAAACTTAGTCATCCCCATCATGATCATCATATCAGCCGAAAGACGTCCACTGCTGGACATAGGCCTCCCCAAAGCGTCGCCACATTGACCGGTCCCGTGCGTCTCGCAACCAGCGGATCCCCGCAACCTTCACCAGGTCGTCGGTCCACCTTGTGGGAGGGCTTCAAACGCAACGTCTTCCGGTTCGCGGTAGCCACTCAAGAACCTTTCTGCCCCATCGGTCATCCATTCTGCGAGCAATGTGGCCTGCCCACTGCCACTTAAGTTTGGCAATTCTTTGGACTATGTCGGTTAACCTGGTTCTCTTACGGATCTCTACGTTTCTGATAAGATCACGCAAGGAAACGCCTAGCATAGCACTCTCCATTGCCCTTTGATTCACTATAAGCTTTCTGATAGGCCCATTGTAAGCGACCACGTCTCAGAGCCATATGTCATCACTGGCAAAACACACTGGTCATAAACGTTTGTCTTGAGACACTGTGGTAAGTTAGATGAGAAGACAGAGCGCAACATCCTGAACGCTTCCCGTATACTTAGTAGTGATTTCAAAACATTATGATCAATCAGCAAGCCTCACAAACCAGAACAGCTAGTTCAGGTTGATTTAAATATTGATCCTTCAATCAATTATTTAAATGGAGATTTTTTTTCATTGCATCAACAATTTTTTTCTTGCAATCTCTACTATCTAGCTTTATTAGGTAATTGGGTTGTTGAATTTAAAAAAAAATACGATTTTTTTAATTTATTTCGAAACTTTATATAACTTAAATTATATTGTCGTTTCAAAAAACTCTTAAATATTTTTTTTCAATTTATTATAAGCAATTGAAAATCGATAAAATTATGAATAGAACCACGTGACTACAAACAGGCCACAATTGGTCGCCATGTTGGTGACGTCATAACGTTCATGGAAATCATGATACTATAGTGTCAACTGTATATACGTAGATTGACTAAAAATATCCGAAAATTAGTGCAAAAATATTAATAAACAACAAATTTTATTTAGTCATGTGTGATAAAGGATTTATGAAGGCTAATGTCGATAATATACCCACCTGATAGACGAATTGGAAGTTTTGAGCTTAAATAAAGTAGTCGTAATAAATAATACGTGAGAGTGGACCGGTGTTAGATACTGTTGTTTACCAGGTACATTAGGAAACATAATTGTCTTAATGTAATCGTTTTTACATATAGGTAGGTGATATCGGTGTAAAATAAAAAGTAAACAAACACGATTGGCGCGAAACTTTGACTTTGGTGAACAAAAAACTTCATTAGATACCACTAAATATGATACACTTACACATAAAATTTTTGGTTATACCCATTATTGACATATCCCTTAATAGAGGAGCTCGTGGCTAAATAATAACAACCGCACTGTGCGATCATCAAGGTTAAGCAACGCTTGACGAGGTCGGTCCGTGGATGGGTGACCATTTCAACATACCGTGTTTCCTCCGTGCCTTAGAAAGCACATTAAGCCGTTGGTCCCGGCTGTCATTTGAAGATCTTTGACAGTCGTTACGGGTAGACAAAAGCTTGAGATCTGACACCAGTCTTGCCAAGGGGTACCGTGTTACCCAGTTGATTGACAATATCCCTTAATAATATTGAACACTAATGTCTATATTATATATTTACAAACACTAAAAAGTTTGTAGAACAGAAACGTAAAAATATAAACTTGGTACTTAGATTTTCGTTACACTAATTCTTCAGT
Organism: Orthosia gothica; assembly: GCA_949775005.1. Classification (NCBI taxonomy): domain Eukaryota; kingdom Metazoa; phylum Arthropoda; class Insecta; order Lepidoptera; family Noctuidae; genus Orthosia; species Orthosia gothica. The sequence continues at coordinate 29,353,350 of OX459048.1, forward strand.
AAATATCTCTTAAATACGTCGATCGATTCTCACAATTCAAACAGAAATGTTAGTTTTACGCCTATATCTGTCATCTATCTATACTTATAATAATAATATTATAAAGAGGAAAGGTTTGATTTTTTGTTTGTTTGTTTGTTTGTATGAATTGAATAGGCTCCGAAACTACTTGGCAGATTTGAAAAATTCTATCACTGTTGGATAGTCCATTTATCGAGGAAGGTTATAGGCTATATAACATCACGCTACGACCAATAGGAGCGGAGCATAAATGAAAAATGTTACAAAAACGGGAAAAAATATTCCTTTTTGAGAGCTTCCATTGCGTGCGCTGCGTAAATGGTTTAAGTTACGCAAATATCATGTATGATGGAATTGTTTCTCTTTAAAAGTTCTAAAAAAAAGTCCGTGACACCATATGTCTATCTTTTAAGGTGGACTCACAATAGCAAATTTTATGTTCTAAATTTTAATTAGATCAACGCTGCCGGTAGAAACAAAAGTTGGTTGCATTCGTATAGTAGTATATATATTATTTCTTATTCAAATAAATAGTTCAACAAGTTGGTAGGTAGATAGGGTAGGGTAGGTAGGGTAGGGTAGGTAGGGTAGGGTAGTGTAGGGTAGGGTAGGGTAGTGTAGGGTAGGGTAGTGTAGGGTAGGGTAGTGTAGGGTAGGGTAGTGTAGGGTAGTGTAGGGTTGGGTAGGGTAGGGTAGTGTAGGGTAGGGTAGGGTAGGGTAGGGTAGTGTAGGGTCGGGTAGGGTAGTGTAGGGTCGGGTAGGGTAGGGTAGTGTAGTGTAGGGTAGGGTAGTGTAGGGTAGTGTAGGGTCGGGTAGGGTAGGGTAGGGTAGGGTAGGGTAGTGTAGGTAGTGTAAGGTACGGTAGGTAGGGTAGATAAATGTTTGGTGTTTTTATGGCAAAACAAAGTTTGCCGGGTCAGCTAGTTTAAGTATAAAATAATGAATATATCACCATAAACAAAAAATCATATTTTCAAGTTACGTAATTATACAACAATGTCGAAAGGACAAACTTTGCTCGAAAGTTCCCTTAAAATTTTACTATTATCAGTCTTTAGTGATCAAAGTAAGAATTTAATACGAATCTAATACTAAATTAGAACAAGATAACAACAGAATTAACACATTATAATTGGAATCTAGTTAGACAGTTCTATGTCTTCATTGCTTAAATTTAGTAGATTGCTAGGTACTAGGCTATTGCGCGAAACACATATAATTGGGATCTTTTTGTAGTATTCGTACATAATGGTACGAAGCAAGCACGATAACTTTTAAGGTTCGATATTTATGATCAATATATTCGATATTCATCAATATATTGACGATAATAACAAGATTGAATCGGTTAAAAGTCAAAACAATGTATCAGCTATGTGCTACAATGAGTAGAAATGAACGTTGTGACGTCACACGGGCTCGGATTTGTTCGGCAAACTATCGGGGTGTTTTCGGTACTGGATTCAAAAATATATTTTCAATTGGATTTAACTTTGTAATTACAGTGAAAAAAAAAAAAACTAAAAATAGTTTTGTACGGAAATTTATATAAGATTTTTTCATTTTTTACAAAAAAAAAATTGGTTCAACAAACCAATTGTAGCTTGTTTCAAAGTTATATTTCACCAGCAAACTGAAGAAGTCATCATCTGCCTAGCCTTTTCCCAACTATGTTGGGGTCGGCTTCCAGTCTAACCGAATTTAGCTGAGTACCAGTGTTTTACATGGAGCGACTACCTATCTGACCTCCACAACCCTATAACTGGGTAACACGGTACCCCTTGGCTAGACTGGTGTCAGATCTCAAGCGTCTGACTATTCATAACGACTGTCAAAGATCTTCAAATGACAGCCGGGACCAACGGCTTAGCGAGCTTTCCGAGGCACGGAGGAAACGCGGTATGTTGAAATGGTCACCCATCCACGGACTGACCTCGTCAAGCGTTGCTTAACCTTAAAGATCGACCCGTGCGGCTGTTATTATTTAGCCACGAGCTCGTCCTATAGCCGGGCGACTTCTTCAGCAAACTGAAGAAGTCGACCTGCTATATTATCTGTCCCAAACACCAGACTTACCAATTAATCTACCCTGCATGGAAATCGAGGCATATTGTTCAAATATTCCCATGAAGTATGTAGCAGCAGATAACTCCAGCGTGGCCATACAAGAAATAAATGCACGCTTCGCAGATATTACTGATTTAGAGTCAGCGTTTGACCGATCGACCGTTTCATATGCGTTGCACTTCCGTCCTACAACTAGAGTGTGACTATCTAACAAAATCAAATTTTGGGTTATAAACGAAAAACAAAAAACCGCGATATAATAAAAATTATTGCTCATCATCATCAAGAACAAATCATATACGTGAGTTTCAAGTGTCAAAAATAAATCTAATTGCGCACTTTCGAATAGGCATATTTTTACTCGCATAATTATTACATTCTAAAAAAATATTATTATTTTTACCCGTAGTTTAAATCGCTACGCCTTACTATCGATTTAAACTAAGGATAACAATCCAGCTCCGCTTTAGTGACGTAAAATAGTTACTTTCTGCAGGTAACTCCATAGTAACGGTTTCGTTAAAATGTTTTAATAAATATATATTTATTACAGATTTATATATCTACGTTATTTGTTAAACAAGGTTTTTTCCTTAACAACACGACATTTTTTCGCTGGTTGCCTACTTTCGACTTAGATGTTTAAAAATATTTTTACACAGAAAAAATGATGATTAGAATGTGTTCTTAACCTATATAGGTAATGTAAATCAAAAAATATTTTGCAAACAAAACTGTCCAAAAGGAGGTCCAATATTGATATTCTGGCTCCGAGCGGGTGCACGGCCAGTACCGCGTTATTTTTATCAAAATAGGTTTGTATACATAGTAATTTGAGGTTTTTATGTTTTAGTCGATATCTATTGATGGTATAAAAATACTGCTTAGACAGATCTATAATTTTTTTTTTGCTGATTACAAAGCTATTAAAATCTCGAATTCGGCCAAATGTTATATAGTGACATTCTAGCTTTAGGACGGCAGTGCAGTGAAACTGACCCATTTATTTTTATTTTATTTACAAGAACTAGATTCGAAACAAATATTGAGCTATAGCATAAAAAGCCGGAAACTCAAGTTTTGAAGAGGTCGTTTGATATTGATTGGATGAACGTGAGTTTATTTCTGTTGAAATTTGTTTTTTTTTTGTGTTTCAGGTGCAGTTGGATAAACAAACAGCCAATATTTCAGGAAAAAAATACAAAATACAATAAGCTCGTAAAATTTAAATAATTATTTACGGTATTTTACTACAACACTGTGACGTGCAGCCTGATTTATTTTTAACTTACTATAGTAAAAAATATTTTAACTTTGTTTCTCAAAGTTATTTTGTTTTTTTTTTTTTCTTTGTTTGTGAATAATAACAAATTTGAGAAGTAAATAAATCTGTAACGAATAAATAAATGTTTATCCACTATTTGCTCATAAACCATTGAACAGATTGTGATGAAACTTTGGTGGCTTGTTCTGAGTACGCCCGCTAAGGTTCCTGGCCCAAAAAAATATATCCAAGCAGTTTTTCAAAGGTGAAGGCCAAAACCAGCTGATTTTCCAAATGGTTCATTTAATATAAAAAACGTATCCTGAAACTTTATTAAAAAAAAACAAAATTCTCACTGTAATTTTCTCCTTAAAAAGCTAATCCTTATTTATTTGATAATCTCCCCTCTGAGTGGATGAAAAGGGAAAAAATGTTTAGTTATTTTGTACCTAACTTATTTGACTTTGGATATTGTAACCTTATTTTCTTAGACATAAGGATTCGTATTGAATTGAAGTTGGGTTTATTTTATAGCTCTGCTAAATTGTAATCATTGCAAAGATCAAAGGAGCCTTTCCACAAATCAATCCTGTCCAACGTTTTTTCGTTTCTAAATAATGTTAAGGTATTGTTGCCATTCTCATTTCTTTTAGTATATTTACTTTTTTACCCGACTACGGTGAAGCCAAAAGGAAGGGTTATGATTTTAGCAGTCTATATATTTACGTATGTTCCTCTGACCCGCTTAAACTATTCATCCGATTTTGAAGAATATGGTGTCAATCGATTCGTTATTATGGCCCGGGTATTAAGTTTAAAAAAAGTAACGTAGTTGGGTTACAATTTTTAATTAAGCTTTTTTAGATATTTTATATGAAAAATGTTAAAATTAAATTTGTAATTGTTAAAATAACTATTAACTACTTTTACTTCAAAACATTGTGAGGAAACTTGAATAATATAGTTAATATAAGTTTGCAATCGCTAACACGTCTTGAGCATAGTGAACAATACTCATGCCTTCTCTATACGAGAAGTAGCTTTTGCCCTGTAGTAGGGCAGTAAAAGGGTGGTACTAGTTATTTCCGTACACGTTCCGTACCCAAAGGAGAAATACGGGACCCTATTACTAAGACTCCACGATCCATCTGTCTGCATCATCCGACATAGACTGTTGAAATTTTCACAAATCATGTATTTCTGTTGCGCTATAAGAAAAATCCTAAAAACAGATTACAATAAATATTTAAGTGGGGCCCCCATAAAACAAACGTGATTTTTCTGCAGTTTTTTGCGATAATAGTACGGAACTCATCGTGCGCGAAAAAATCCGGCCAAGTGCGAGACTGACTCGCATTTGGCCAGTTTTTTTTAATGCATTGTTCTCACCTAAATCCTTACAAGATTTATTTTTCCACGTCAGCTAAATTTAATCAAAATACAGAAATATCCTCAAACACAAGTAAGGGTTTTACCCAAAATACATTTTTAATGACTTATTTTTAAACACAGAAATGTTTGTAATGTTATAGCAATTCCGCAACGGATTTGGGCATTATAAACTTTTATAACATACTTCACTTTTAATTACCTATCTATACCCAAAATTTCCTTCGAATTGCGCGCTTTGGCTTAAAGTTGTAAGACTACAAGCGCTATCTAGTATCAGTTTGGTGAACTGCTGTGGGTGCCGTAAAGGTACGTGTAGAATGATGACGTGTAGTGAAGCTGAAAAAGGAGTTCCTTTTTCAGCGTTACTACACGGTGCAGCTTCAGTAGTGTTGCGTCTGGTTCATAGATGGCGGTGTTATAAAAGTATGTATATTTTATCGAATGTATAAATAATTATTTTGGTTTTCTATTTATATGTCGGCATCTCTAAAGATTTCGTTCTGAGGAGTTATGAATTAGAATGACTTTGACATATGTCAACTTGACGTAACACTAAGCACTAGTTTTTGGCGCATACTTGGGGAAAATTAGACAAGATATCGATTAAGCGTCTTACTAATAAACATGGAATAAAGTTATACCAGGTATAATAAAGGAATAATCATACATTTCCATAGGTTTATACTTTATATAACTATATTCTGTGTTTATTAGTAAGAGGGTAAGAATATGGCGGGTTGGATTGAGTTGTGAAGTCATGATAAAACCGGAGAAATATAGTGAGAGTTACTGATTGTTCGTGTAGATCAAACTACATGCGTAGTGGAATGTCGTTTATGTTGTTTGCTTATACATAACGTGATTAGTTACATTGTGAGCCTACATACAAGCAAACAAGTTGGTTTGTTTAACATCTAGCCCGAAAGAACCCATGCAAATAATTGCATTTCCTGAAAATTACACAGTCTTCCTTACAAATATAATGTTTGTTTTGTACATAAAGAGTAAAAAATAATAGGTCCTGTGCTTCTCGTAACTAATAGGGGAGGAGTCCCGCGGACCTTACCAGTAAGTATCAACCATGCTTTCATCTTGAATGTCTCACAACCTCTTGTGACTGCGCTAACTAAATCCTTTTCATCAAGTCTTTTTTTCGTGATTCAATGAGTGGAAAGATTCAACGAGGATTTCTTTACTACAATTGTTACGTAATGTTAAAATCGACTTGTTGTGCGCTGAACCGCAGAACATACAGATCCAATTTTTTATTGAATCAGTATCAGAGAAAGAATAAAATAATTCAAAGTAAAGTTTAACAGCAATCATTAAACCAACAAACAACAACATTAAAACTTAATTATAAAACAACTCACATATAAAATCCTGCCCATCCTCCCCGCAGGGTTAAGCAGAGCTCACCACCCCTTTCTCGTGGGCCTAGTCGTTGCAAGCACTACTGCTGAACATGAGCATAAATTAATCCAAGTTCGATTTACGAGTCTTCCAAATTACTTCTGAATGTTTCCTTCAAGAATTTGTCCAAAGTCTGGGGGTGTGCCCGGCGTTTTCGTAGAGATGGGTAGATTATAATATATTATATTTATTTAAATTGTTACTGTTTTAACTATTAGAATAACATTTAAGTATTTTTATCGATGAACTGGTCAAATATCTTTTTTTTTTAATATTCCCTATTATTTCGTAACCAGCAACCAAACTTATGATTACTGTTAACTAACCCCCATTGTAATTAAATTGGATTGCTGCACATTTGGATTAAATTCACAATAATCATCATCAATTCAGCCGAAAGACTTCCACTGCTGAACATATGCCTCCCCCAAGCGTCGCCATACTGATCGGTCCTCTGTCTCGCATCCACCAGACTACCGCAACCTCAACGAGGTCATCGGTCCACCTAGAGGGAGGCATTTCAACATTGCGTGCGACAATATAGCGGTCACCATTCCAGAACCTTTCAACCGCAGCGACCATACCATAATCAAGAGAGAGTAATCCTTACCCATTCCTAAAAACCGAACTATACGTTAGCTAAACACGCCTTGACTTAAAAGTGAACGCTTTAAAAAAGGAAATAAACCCGAGCACGAGTAACGCAAGCGGAAATGAGGGAATTCTAGCGGCGACGGCTTTTAGCACATTACCGTACCATAACTAAAGCCGCAGTTTGTTTTACGCGAGCACGACAAAGAAAATACCTCGCGAATGTAACTTGAAACGTTCACAATCGCAATGAAACTATTTTTAGTATAAGTTGAAACAGTTAAACGTGTATCTGGTGCAGTAGGGTTTGTTAAAATAAGATTTAAAGATGAGATGTTTGTTACAATTAGATAATAAAGTAATGATATGATCATAAACTTTTGGTGTCTCCTTTGTCCTTCCTGTAGTTCCTTTTGGCTTTAATTGCTTAAGTTAATTATTATTGTATCCGCTGAGAAAGTGCATCCTGTGTTATTATAATCTTCTGCATGTGTTTAGTATAGATAGGAGTAAAACATGTACCTACATAAGTCTAAATTACCTTCGTTACTAAAGTGGACTGAAATTTTAATTTCGACCCACTTTTAACGACTCCAAAAATGTAGGAGCTTAACTAACTTGTCTAAGTTATAAATAAAATATCAGCACAAAAAAATCTTAATGATCGCGTAAAACAAATGGCTCCCTCAAATTCCGTGAAACCGGAATATCTCTATCTTTGTCAGACATTTGAAAATAAACAAGGAAAGAACATTTTTACGAACGCCACGTAAATCACTGAGTCTTTTGTTCAAATCAAAGTGAGATTTTCTTTGACGAGTCAGCATTAAACCTTTGGCGTTTTAAGACTATTAAGGATTTCTGTATTTACAACTCAAATAGGGAACAATAAAAGAAACTGGAAATTTTTCAGGACATAATACCTGAAGAATGAAATATGAGTAACATTTTAATTATTCTGAGACACAGAAACACTTCTAGGAATTGTTGTTTCATTAGGATATCCCCTCATAATATCTACCTTTACATATTTAAATAGGCTAGATTTAGTGTTTTTGTACGAATTCATATAAGTATTTTTATATTTTATTTTGTTAAAATATTGATTTTGTTTTATAATTTAACTGACCCAATTAAATTACTAGGTATGGAAAATGATGGCATTAAACACTGGTTTGAGATAACCTAAAAAGGGCGGGTCATTACCAAACAGAAATGCCGGTTTATCTTGCAGTTGTACTTAAAAGTTTTAGTTATAGTTTGCATATAAGCAATATAAGTTTTTAAGCTGACATGGTCACAATCATTAGAATTAATATTTGTTTCGGGATATTTACCATGTATATTTTGCATTTGGTTGAGGGCTCGATATTTCGGCACTGTTACAAGCGCTATGATCACGAGAACTAAAGTCTTTGCTGGTGGGTGTTTTTTACGAACTGACATATCTGTCTACCCTCTTCACCTCACTCGTTTTTCACGCACGATACCGCTACCACCAGAACTCGTCTCACTAGTTTCTCGACATTGTTCACGACAGACGATACTCACTGTATCCACTTTTGACACTCGTTCAGTAGTTTTCCCGTCATCCCTATTGAAATTTTTGCACTTGGTTATTTCAATTGCTTCCCGAACCATTCTAGGTATGTAATGGGGTTCTGTCGAGATCACCTGTGGGTCATGTAAATCAATCCAGTGGTTTGGCCCTGATTCAAGAAGATGTTCTGCTATGGCCGATTTTTGGAGATCGTTGTTTTTCACTGCCCTAATGTGTTATTTGATCCGGCAAGCAACAGTTCGCTTCGTCTGTCCAATATACGATTGCCCACAGCTACAGATAATCTTATAAACTCCAGGCTTTTCCAAGGGAAAGTTATCTTTAGGCGAACGCAGCATTTGAGATACTTTCTTGAAAGGAGTGAAAAAAGTTTTTATGCAGTATTTACTGAGACTTTGACTGTCACTCCCTTCACGTAGTGCAAAAATGCTAGCTGTCTCTCGACCTTGTACTTCAATTGTTTATTTGATGACCCCCGATCATGTGGAAAGATCTTCATTCTGTATCCATTTCTCTGTAGGACTTGTTTAATATGCGCTAGTTCGCCAGTAATATGATCCTCGTCGCAAAGATCATAAGCACATAAGTTCATAAGTTCTCGTGATCATGGCGCTTGTAACAGTGCCGAAATATCGAGCTCTCAACCAAATGCAAAATATACATGGTAAATATCCCGAAACAAATATTAATTCTAATGCATATAAGCACTAATTACACCATTGGTTTAGAAAGTATACTACTGCACCAAATGTAAATTTTGTCAACGTTCTTACTTTTAAACAAATTATTCTTATTTTCTTTATTATATTAATATAATATTACACATGGCGATTCCAAACGCCCGGCGCACCCTGGACAGCTAGCACTTGGTAACACAGAGTCTAGCTGACTAATCCTTTCACTACGATGGTAAACTCAAAATGCCTAACTACTCAAAAGGCATAGCTTTCTTGAGGGCCTGTAGATAATCTTTCAACGGTACCGATTGTAAAACTTCCAAAATGTTGTTGATAAAATTTTGTATTTGTGGAAGAATGGAAGATCGTATTGTCTGAATATATGAAATTTTGTGAGCAGAATGTATTATACAGGTCTAGTGAGGCAAAGAAAATACTGTGGCTCCACAGACATTCCACCATCCAAAATCATCTTCCAACTGACTATTTTGAGCCTGCAGAAAAGCTCCCTGCAGGCCACCAACTTCCATGGTCAACCTGGAAATCTCTAAACCGACTAAGAAGCCGAGTGGGTCACTGCTGGCACAACCTACTCAGATGGGGGTACTCTAATGACCGGTAGTGTTATTTCGGAGTAACTTCCCAAACAATACCTCACCTCCTGTCGTGCTCTCTGTGCAACAACACCTGCACCCTAAAAGGCCTTTATGAGGCAAATTAAAAAGCTGTTGACGTGCCTGAATTCTTGTAAAAATCTGGAATCATCGATACGACGAACAATAAGAAATGAAGAAGAATGTATTACTGTTATTATTGATTCATGTACATTATTTTTTAAACAAGATTTTTTCGCGTGACTAATAGTTTTGCTTTAAAAAAAAAATATTTATTTCGCAACTTTTGGATACTCCTACAAAACGACTTCGATGTTTGAAAATATTATTACGCAGAAAAATTGAGGGCTAGAACTTCTTCATAACTGAAATAGTATTTATACTACACCTGCTCGGAAAGTACCTTGATAGTTTATCAAATTTACGGTAGAAAGTACGTCATTGCATATCGAACAAATATGCGGCGAGAAAACGCATCTGAGCGGGAGAGAAAAGTGTATGAAAATCCATTTCTTACGTGGTTTTCATTTTTAATTTTGGGTAAGACTATGCGCTGGTAACCTAAATATCAAAAGCCAAAAAGTTTTTACAGTGAGTTTTTATCTCCAAGTTCGCAAAATGACACTGGCCACTAGCTGTGTGTTGGATGGTGTCAAACAATTTGAAAAAAGAACATGTGAAAATTGCAGACGCCATTGGCGCCATTTTCAATTTGTGTGTTGTTTGAGGATTCAGTTTTAATTAGTAAAGATTTAGTTTTTTTGTTTTCCTCGTAGGTGTAGTATAAAGCACTATGTATCACTCGAGAGAAAATGCGATTCCCGATCTCGGGTGTTTTAAAGCCCTCGCCTACGGCTCGGGCTTCAAACGACACCCTCGACGGTAATCGGTCACTTTCTCCTCTCGGTGAACAATGTACTAATGTGAATCAAATAATATTTTGCACACAAAACTGTTCACAAGGAGGTTCAATATTGATATTTTGGCATCGAGCGGGCGCACGGCCAGTACTGCGTTTATATTGGGGCGTATATATCGCCTTAAGACGATGTGGCTATCTTTAGAGGGGCCTTTATAGAAAGTATGCGGCGAAAACTCGTCGGAATGATGGTCAATCTATCTACAAGCTTATGCCCGCCTATTTGGGGTCGGTTTCTAGTCTAACCGAATTCAGCTGAGTACCAGTATTTTACATGAAGCGACTGCCTATATGACTTGCACAACCCAGCCCAGTAACTGAGTAACACGATAACCCTTGGGAAAACTGGAGTCAGATTTATTGGCTTCTAACTATCGTAACGACCAAATTGCACAAAAAAGTCAAAGTCAAAGATTTTCAAATGACAGCCGGGACTAACGGCTTAGCGTGTTTTTTGAGGCTCTCGGTATGTTATGTAATGGAAGGTCCTTCATCTACGGACCAACCTCAGCAAGCATTACTTTATTTTGTAGATAGACTCATGCGGCTCCTATTTTTACCCTACTACGGCGAAGCAAAAGGGAGGGCTAAGTATTAGCCTCTGAAAATCGAAATCAGTGAAAATCACAAAACATTAGTTTGGTTAATACTTAATAGTACATCACTGCAGCGGCCAGAAAATGAGGCATTGATGGACATCGTGTAAAAGTGAGCCGAGGCGAAGTCGAGGCACACATACGTAAGTCCTGCGTTACAGAGTTCTTTTTTTTTTTTTTCAATAAACATTTTTTTATTTTCAAATTTTAATAAAACCTTTGATATATATGAGGTATATTTTGTTTTCCATTTTTTAAATTACACGACAGAGTGAGTTATGAGAATGAGTTGACTATGTAACTTATTTGGCCACTAAACCACGATAGAAATGGATTTCCATACAACAACCGGCCACTGCTCGCATGTATTTGGCCAGTACAGAAATTTCGATTTATCTCGAAGAAGGTGGTCAAAATGATGCTCAAATTGCCAAGCATGTTTGATAAAAATATTATTTGTACTTATTACTTTACCATCTACATTAAAACACGTCAATATAACTGTGCACTTAGCGCTGCCAAGTCGTCTGACATTCGACACTCGTACTGACGCACAAGGCGTACGCGGGGCGCCGCGCGGGTAGGCGGGAGTGGGGTCGATGTAAGTCGATGTGTACAGTTATTTTGACCGTGTTGTAATATCAACTAACTATTCTTCCGATGCCTAAGACCTAAGAATAAACTAGAAATAGGTTATGATAGCACTTGTTAGTAATGATCCATTAATTTGTTAGTACCTATAAACATTAGCGATCTCTAAACCAAACACATTCACTGCTGTTTATGCTAATCAAATTTCAGAAACAAGCCGTGTGGTCCTATGTAGTAGAAGAAAAGAGCCAAGAATTTGATCTCACAGGGGCCAGAGCGTACCGAAAGAAGCAGCGTTGTAAGACCGCTCTCCAGGTAAAGCGATGACTTGACCTGACCGTGGGAATCCGCTGGATGCGAGACGCACAAGACCGATCGATGTAGCGACACTTGGGAAGGCCTATATCCAGTAGTCCAGTAGACGTCTTCTGGCTGGAATGATGGGGCCATACTACAAAATGCCAATGCAATAATGATTCTGTTGTAAAAAGGAATAGTGTTGTCCTGTATTTTTCCATTCTCTCTCTTAAACCGGAATCATTATTTGTAGGGCTCCTAAGCAAAGGCAATAGGCTAACCCCAAACATATGCATTTGCGAACATCCCAACCATACGCATCAAGCGTTTTGGGAATACTTCAACTGTGCGTACAGCTAAGGACACGAAAAAGGAGAAGAATTCCCTACCGCAGTCTGTGTGCCTGATAGCTGCAACTTTAGGGGTATTTAAGAAAAGAGTGAGTAGGTTACTTCTAGGCAAGCGTGCGTCACCGTCGACCACATCAAAGCTTACCGTCAAGAGAGAGAGTGGTCAAACGCGACCCAATCACAATTCACACTAATATTATAAGGGCGAATGTTTGTGAGTGTGTGTGTGTTTGTATGTATGTTAATTGTTCACGCTCAAACGGCTGGATGGATATGAGTAGAGCTTATGGTACACCCACATTTCACCAGTTATATTTATGACCCACTAGCTACTCCCAGTGGTTTCGCCCGCGTAAAAGTCGAAAATTATCCCGAGGGAACATATTCCCGGGATCAAAAGTATTGTATGTGCTATGCCTGACTAAAATCTAACTCTGTGCCAAATTTCATCCAGATCTGTTCTGATCTGAAGTAACAAACATACAAACACACACACTCACAAACTTTCGCCTTTAAATAAGTAAGATGTAAAAGGGGGTAAACCTATTGTCATCTTTCGGTTCCAAGTCCATGTTCTGAGCTGCTACTGATCTGTGCTATGTTTGTATTCCAAAAAACTCAATAACACTTTGTTTGACCCGGGAACCGAACCCAGGACCTCATGCTCGGTACTAACGTTTGCGACCACTAGACCAACGAGGCAGTTTTCTTAATTACCTTTAAAAGGGCTGCTAATAATGACGTTAATGCCAAAGCTACTACAAAATTCTAAATATAAAACAGGAAATGTTTGTTTGAACTAATTCAAAATGTTTATTTGTAAAACATTTATTTACTGGAAATAGGTTAATTAGTACAGCTTGTAGGCAATTAGCCAACAGCCGTCTCCAATGATAAATCTTAAAGGGTTTAGGACATTGTATGTATGCCAATGTTGGCGATACATAGATCATGGTTGGTTCAACTCAATCATAACGCAGTAACTAGTGGAGGGAATATTTAGATTGAGCGACTTTTCTCCAAGTTTGTTCATGATTTTGAGCCAACAGTAACTGATTAGTCACAGTTTAAAATTCCTTTTTATTTAAATGTCTCCTTTTTGGCTGAGCTTAGGGGGTTACGATACAATCCCTAGCATTCGCTGGTCTATTTCATTAAAATATGGTGAGATTTTCAAATTATAGTTTTTTGATTATTTCTATAACAAAAGAACTTGTTGAAGTCAACTTGAAGTGAACTTTCATTCCACTTGGTGCTACGGAATAACAGAAGTGCTATTCCGTAGATCTCGTCGTGTACGCTTAGGTGAACTGAATTCGAAGTAAGCTGTTGTTTTACCTTAAGCTAGGGATTGACAGATCACTTCACCTTATTTCACGGTGAAAATTTTACTGAATAGCAATGCAGCTATTCAATTTTGTAGACATCTCCCCTTGTTAACCATGAAATGAGCTTGAAGCAAGCTGATATTCCAAAATATGCTGTGGTTAACAGCTCACTTCGAGTTCACTTCACATAAGTCAACACGGTGAGATTCTTACAGTATATTGATTTGTACCAACCGATGGATGCTTGGGATTAACTTCACACTTCGAGTTATCATTACCTATAAAGTCACAACCAACAATGAGAATTTAACAGAATAGCACTGTAGGTTCACTTCCAAGCTCTCTTCACCAAGTTTCCACTCTAAGGCTTTTACAAAATAGACTAGAGAAAAGTTATGTGAATACCCTATTATAACAAAAATAGGTGTTTCAATTTAACCAGATAATATTTTCTCAACTGTCCGCTTAAATTTTGGGGTAACGAATATGAACGCAAATGGCAAAATTTGCAGGTCACTTCCAAGCTCTCTTCTCTCTTCACCAATTTATAAATATAAGGTTTTACAGAATAGACTAGAGAAAAGTTATGTATAATAACCCTATTATAACAAAATAGGTGTTGAAATTTTACCAGATAATATTTTCTCCACTGCCCTGGGGTAACGAATATGAAAGGAAATGTCAAACATCAGGGAAAACCACAGGGTTATAATAAATTCTAAATGAAGTTAAATGTGCCGAGGAAAAGACATATTTTATATGGAACAACGTGCGAGGTGATTGCATTACTTTACTATGGTTTTTGACCCCCGTCGGAAAAAGAGGGGTGTTATAAGTTTGATGTGTGTTGCTGTATATCTGTGTATCTGTGTATCTACGTATCTATGTATCTATGTATCTATGTATCTATGTATCTATGTATCTATGTATCTATGTATCTATGTATCTATGTATCTATGTATCTATGTATCTATGTATCTGTGTATCTGTGTATATGTGTGTCTGCCTATGGCATCATAGCGTCCAAACAGGTGAACCGATTTTGATTTGGTTTCTTTTTGTTTAAAAGGTGACTTAATTGAGCGTGTTCTTAAATATGTTTGAATAAAATCGGTTCAGCCGCTCAAAAGTTATGGGCGTTTTACTGTTTGAATCGGGTTGTTTTCGCAAGATATTGAGTCTTAATAACGTGTTCAATAGATTGCCGATCGAAGCCTATCTACTATGTACTAGATAAATTATGTAGCATGAAATAAAATTGTGCGGGGGTTTTTAAATTTTCTTGATGTATACAGAGTTGTCGTCAGCTGATCAAATTTTGTATGGGAGATACAATATTTGTGGCTGGCTATAACTTCTTTGGAGAAAGTGCAGAAGCAGTTTATAAGTATGATCACACCAGCTTTCCGTTACACCCTGTTTAAGGTTAAGATGTACCAACTTTTTCAAACCCAATCGACTTACTAAATCTTAACTGACACATACAGTGGCAGATAATTACAGTTTTTTGGACATTAAAAACCAGATTAAAACAATAGTGTCGTACCCTTGCAGTCAACACGTCTACAGCGCATTGTTCGCGGATTTCTTTGTTCCTAACGGGCTTTTGTTTGTAGGAAAATTACGTGAAAATTTTACTTCGCCACTGTGCAGAGAATGGGAGTAGTACAAGTTACACGTTTTCTATATTACAAATAAATAAAATTGAAGTAGCTGTTAGTTATGTCAAAATAATAGCTTTTTAGTAAAGGCATATGAATCTATAAACGCTACTTATAACAAAAAACAATTTTAAATTCTTGTCTGTTGATTTGTTTCGGGTAATCTCCAAAACGGCTTGTTCAATTTTGACTGAACTTTCACTAGCAACTAGTTGATGTGATAAGTAGTAAGTTGATGTTTTTTGAATAATTCGGGTTAAGCGCAAAAAAGTTGAGTACCACTAGTTTATATGAAAAGGACATCCTGTGGTAACCTGGATTAATTTACTCACATTTTTGGGATCCAATTAAACAATACAATACCATGCAATTGCTCGTTTATTCAGTGTGGGAGTTTAAACGTATTTATCTAGCTATCTAGATCTGAATTCAATGTTTTCTAATTCAACTTCAACTAAATAACAGTGTATTTGACATCATCGTCATTTGCTGCTGAAAGACGATAACTGCGACTATTGCTGGACATATGCCTCCCCTAAGTGTCACCACATCGATCGATCTTGTGCGTCTCGCATCCAGTGGTTTCCTGCAGCCTTAACCAGGTCACCGGTCCACCTAGAGCGTATTAAGAAATCTTTATTCTAAAGACTAGAACAATATGGAACTTCTGATTTAACAATATCTTACTGACTCACGTTTGCTAGGTTACGTCTGGAGTTGACGGGACGTTTTTTCCCCCACACAAATTTAAACCTTAATCAACACCTTTCAGAGTCCAATATAGAATGCGGAACAAAATTTTGTAATCCTACTTTTTTCATTTAAGATTTTATCGAGTTCCTTATAACAAAGGTATTATGTTGAAGGGTGCTTGTAGTTCTAACGTTTGGTGAGTGAAGGCAATGTACCTACTCTATCCTAGACTTAACTAGCGTGTCAAGATATGTGTGTGTATTATTGACCGAAGGAAGGAAATGTCTGATTTTGATTGTCGTAGAAAATGTTTTTTTTAATACTACCAGAGAGTCCTTGGTTACATATCGCACGGCGACAACCAGACATCCTCAAAAGTCAGGTTGTGGTGAGAAAGGTGGATGGTAAAACACCATGTGGACGTTTACCTACTCGCTAGTCAGACCATAATATAAAAGCGACTACAGGACTCACGGCGACCACTGCCTTGAAGAGAACCGAACACAGAGTGGCGTGGAAGCAGCTCGTCAGCGACTCCGCAAAGCATTCCAAGACGGGCACGACCTTCAGAAATGAAGAAGAAGGATAGGAAGAGAGATAATGGATAATTTTTGGGGCATTCGGTTAGTAAATGAGTGACAGTGGATTTCTGTCATATTGTTTCTCCACTTTTGATAGAAAAGCCAAGTAGAGTACATCCACTGAAATTTTTTTATTGGAACTTGGGATTTTTCTTGCTAGCAACAGAACTAGTTTCGTATTTTTTATTATTTTTATTTCTATCTAATTAAAATTTAGAACATAAAAGCTGCTATTGTGAGTCAATCTTAAAAAATAGACATAAATGCTGTCGCGGACATTTTTTTAGAACTATTAAAGAGAAAAATTCCATCATACATGATATTTGTGGAACTTAAACCATTTACGCAGCGCACGCAACGGAAGCTCCCAAAAAGTAATATGTTTTCCCGTTTTCGCAACATTTTTGATTTATGCTCCGCTCCTATTGGTTGTAGCGTGATGTTATATAGCCTATAACCTTCCTCGATAAATGGACTATGCAACAAAAAGGAATTTTTCAATTCCAACTAGTAGTTCTTGAGATTAGTGCGTTCAAACAAACTCTTAAGGTTTATAATATTAGTATAGAGTATAAACAATTGAAGTTTGATTAAATTTATGTTAAAACAATATTATTATTTTATGGATAAATGTAGGTGTTAGCTAATAATAATTATAAGTTATTATTATAAGCTAATACCTAAATTTTTACAAATAAACTCTTAATCTAACTCCTAAATAAACCTTTCCTTTTAGCATTGTCGTAGACGGGTAAAAATGGCCACCATTTTGAATCCTGTGACGTCACGGCCTTCCCTTTTACGCTTATAATAAGCCACGTCAGCTGCGCACCAATTCCAAAGCTAATTCCGTTACTTCCGTCGCTAACTATCTAAATTCTACGATATAAATAGACATTTGGAACTATTAGAAGCGACGCGTGAAACAAAACTTTGTCGTGCATATATAAGTGTGTTAGTATTTTGAGACGCTCTCGTTGGTCTTGTGGTCGTAATTGGTACTGCTGAGCTGATAGTCATGGTTTCGAAGCCCGGGTTAGGCAACGTGTTATTGTGTTTTTCTATTTGGAATTTCTTAGTAGCAGCCCGGAGTCTGGATATGTGGCCGGTGGATGACAATAGGCTCGCCCCTATCACATAGGACTTAAACCAAACAGTGAAATGTGGGTAACTAAACAAATGTTACGAATAAACTCCATTTAAACCCTAAATTTACAAACCTTAACATATACGTACAACTAAAGTCATAGCTTTGCAATAGTCGTAGCCGCCATTTTGAATCCTGTGACTTCACGGCTTAGCCAAGTCAGCCGCTGCGCACCAACACCTTTCAGAGTCCAATATAGAATGCGGAACAAAATTTTGTAATCCTACTTTTTTCATTTAAGATTTTATCGAGTTCCTTATTACAAAGGTATTATGTTGAAGGGTGCTTGTAGTTCTAACGTTTGGTGAGTGAAGGCAATGTACCTACTCTATCCTAGACTTAACTAGCGTGTCAAGATATGTGTGTGTATTATTGATCGAAGGAAGTAAATGTCTGATTTTGATTGTCGTAGAAAATGTTTTTTTTAATACTACCAGAGAGTCCTTGGTTACATATCGCACGGCGTCAACCAGACATCCTCAAAAGTCAGGTTGTGGTGAGAAAGGTGGATGGTAAAACACCAAATGGACGTTTACCTACTCGCTGGTCAGACCATAATATAAAAGCGACTACAGGACTCACGGCGACCACTGCCTTGAAGAGAACCGAACACAGAGTGGCGTGGAAGCAGCTCGTCAGCGACTCCGTCAAAGCGTTCCAAGACGGGCACGACCTTCAGAAATGAAGAAGAAGAATAGGAAGAGAGATAATGGATAACTTTTGGGTCATTCGGTTAGTAAATGAGTGACACTGGATTTGTGTCTTATTGTTTCTCCACTTTTGATAGAAAAACCAAGTAGAGTACATCCACTTAAAAAAATATTGGAACTTGCGATTTTTTTCTTGCTAGCAACAGAACTAGTTTCGTATTTTTTTTTTTTTTCTATCTAATTAAAATTTAGAACATGAAAGCTGCTATTGTGAGTCAATCTTAAAAAAAATAGACATATGCTGTCGCGGACATTTTTTTAGAACTTTTAAAGAAAAAAAATTACATCATACATGATATTTGTGGAACTTAAACCGTTTACGCAGCGCACGCAACGGAAGCTCCCAAAAAGTAATATGTTTGCCCGTTTTCGCAACATTTTTGATTTATGCTCCGCTCCTATTGGTTGTAGCGTGATGTTATATAGCATATAACCTTCCTCGATAAATGGACTATGCAACAAAAATGTTTTTTTCATATCCAACTAGTAGTTCTTGAGATTAGTGCGTTCAAACAAACAAACTCTTAAGGTTTATAATATTAGTACAGAGTATAGACAATTGAAGTTTGATTAAATTTATGTTAAAAAAATATTATTATTTTATGGATAAATGTAGGTGTTAGCTAATAATAATTATAAGTTATTATTATAAGCTAATACCTAAATTTTTACAAATAAACTCTTAATCTAACTCCTAAATAAACCTTTCCTTTTAGCATTGTCGTAGACGGGTAAAAATGGCCACCATTTTGAATCCTGTGACGTCACGGCCTTCCCTTTTACGCTTATAATAAGCCACGTCAGCTGCGCACCAATTCCAAAGCTAATTCCATTACTTCCGTCGCTAACTATCTAAATTCTACTATATAAATAGACATTTGGAACTATTAGAAGCGACGCGTGAAACAAAACTTTGTCGTGGATATATAAGTGTGTTAGTATTTTGAGACGCTCTCGTTGGTCTTGTGGTCGTAATTGGTACTGCTGAGCTGATAGTCATGGTTTCGAAGCCCGGGTTAGGCAACGTGTTATTGTGTTTTTCTATTTGGAATTTCTTAGTAGCAGCCCGGAGTCTGGATATGTGGCCGGTGGATGACAATAGGCTCGCCCCTATCACATAGGACTTAAACCAAACAGTGAAATGTGGGTAACTAATCAAATGTTACGAATAAACTCCATTTAAACCATAAATTTACAAACCTTAACATATACGTACAACTAAAGTCATAGCTTTGCAATAGTCGTAGCCGCCATTTTGAATCCTGTGACTTCACGGCTTAGCCAAGTCAGCCGCTGCGCACCAATTCCAAAGCTAATTGCGTCACTTCCATTCTTTACCCTCACTAGTAACTTTAGCAGTTTCTTTGAAGGAACTACTTTTAGCAGTTCTTTTGAAAGAGATATTCAACAGAACTCTTCCATAAATTATGGCAAATCTCTCATGATTGCTGCAATCGCATGTCTGATTATTGTTTACACCATTTCATAAGACATGTACGCTCTAAGGGTACGTTGGTATATAGGAGCAACACCTATTTACAAAAAATACAACCGACTTCCAAATAGTCGGTGTCAAAAAACGAAAACAAAATACCGATAGCCGAAATTGAAGTTATTTTCACTTTTTAGGACTTTTTATTTTGAAATCCGTTGTTTTTTTTTGTAAAAAAGTTTTAAACAAGCAGAAACTTAAATAAAAGTAAATACATTGCTCTAATTCCGTTGAAGACTCAGTAAGCGAATGTCTACAAACTATTTCGGTTTTTCGGCCGACATTTGGCATGATTGACATATATTTACTCTTACAAATCTACGAGATGGCGCCAAAGTTATTTTTAACTGCGGGAACCTGTATTCGTTTTCTTTGCTAATGTTCTTTTTTAGTTTTTCTGTTGAACTAGTGGAAATTCGCGGGATTCGTAATGTGTATTGAAGTTTACGGATTCTATTATTGATGAGCTAAATGGAAAAAGAGTGTCATAATGATTTTTCTTACTTGGAAGATATTGTGGTTACGAATTGTTCAGGATTTTTCAATAGAAAATTCTCAAAAAAAAACACTCACGATAATTTTGTATGGCAAATCCAATTATTATTTTTTGGTAATTTTCTATTGAAATATCTTGAACAATTATGAGCCTATGACTTTTTTGGAGAAAGTTGTTAATTTACATGGGCAGAAACAATCCCACCGCACTATTCCCAAACCACTGCAACTCCTGAAAGCCAGAATCAACAGTGGCGACCACCAGAAAAGCGCCGAGGCAATGAAGCTCGACGAAGTCCCGGAGAATGAATTTACCTGTCTTGGATCCCGCAACGAAATTAATCAGAAAAGAATAACGGAGGAGTAGGAAAAATGAAAATTTCCACTTTCCTCCATATCAAGCAGGAGACAGAACAAACAAGGCCAATAGGCACAAAGGGTCATATACAACTGGGATAAGCCCAGTTGCCTAGCACCACGGATAAAAAATTAGCATTAATACATATTAATGGGTCCTAACATTGTGAGCTGTTATATTTGGTTATGGCAAAAACGCTTGAACGCACGGAAATTTGTTCTAGTTTCCACAAGGTCCGTATAGTAAAAAACTCCTGATGCAGCCTGTACATTATTCACATGGGCAGAAACAGTTTTAAACATCGATAGTCCTGCCTATTTCTATCCTACAGTAGGGATAATGACTAAAAAAATCTATTTAGTTCGTCAGTTAGATTACCTGAAAATATTGGCCACGTTTTTTTTTACCCTGTAAACTAAAATTGACGACTATACAGTGCATTGAAATTTCGTGTGACGTCATGCCTTGGTACAATTTTTATTGAGTAGTTACATCACAAGCCCCCACTCCCGATCTTTGATACGCTTTATTATGGTGATTTTCATTGAGAAAAAAATAAGTGTCAAATATTTTTTGATAATTTATCCGACAGACTAAATAGAATTTGCTTTCTCGTACCCCGTCATCAATTCTATTAACTTATTGATATACCAAGCTAGGAACTCTACAAGCGGCCTCCATTTGCACATTTTAGACCTGTTTCCTGCTTACAACTACACTGAAACAGTAATCAGTAACACATCCATTTTGCAGTCAACAAACATAGAGTGCATGGTGCTTGTCATAACTAGCAGATCAAAGACTTGTCTATAAGTAATGAACTGTTGCGATGCTAGCTAACATGAACGCGACCTACTGGAATTGGAATGTTTTGTTGTATATGCCATTTGTAACAACATAACACAAATGACACACGTAGTAAACAGTCGGTTTTAGTAACAATTTTATGCTTTTTTCCTTACGGAATAGAACTCAGTTGGTTGTCCAAGCTGTAAAAAGGGATTGTTTACATTTGTAATGTTATTTCAAAATGACTTGGTTCAGTTTTCGGTGATAAAAACATTACAGCATAACTGATTTGCAGGCTGAATAAAAATATAAATGAAAATCACTCACGTGGAATGTTTACCTATTACACGGTCAAAATTAATAAACTCTGACAACAGAGGTGGCCACGTCCTGACACGAAAAAGCAAAGACGGTCAAAATAACTGTGCACCTCAGATTGCGACCCCCTATCCCCCCACGCGACGCCCCGCGTTTGCCCTGTGCACCAATAAATTCAAACAGAGTCAGAGTGACGTGCCACCGCCAACTACACGGTTACTTACAGCAGAAGAATTTGAAGCAGTTTTTTTGCGGTATATATT
The DNA here is from genome assembly GCA_949775005.1 of Orthosia gothica. Lineage (NCBI taxonomy): Eukaryota > Metazoa > Arthropoda > Insecta > Lepidoptera > Noctuidae > Orthosia > Orthosia gothica. Next base: position 29,375,538 of record OX459048.1, read on the forward strand.
ATATCCAAGAAGTCAACGAACAGAGAGTGCATGGGGCTTGTCATAACTGGAACATCAAAGACATGTTCATATGTAATGAACTGTTGCAAAGCTATTAACTGTAGTGGTGCTAACGGGCGCACGACCACCGTGATTGGCTTGCTGATTTAGCTCAGTTTTAGGTTGTAAACAATAGTAACTGTACTAATTCCTCCACTAAATCCGAGTTAGTACCTAACACGCGGTCAATATATATAATTTTAATTTAACCTCGTGTTAGTAATTAGCTCTGGGTAAAGTATTAGGCGCAGTTGGACCTCAAGATCTAGAAAACTGTTCAAATATGAACATATTTTTTTTGATCGAGTGCGTGGCATAGCGTATTTTGCGTATAATCGACCCTCTGCTTGGTCGCAGGCTTTCTCTCTGTGATCGGGAATGGACCATAATCCATTGGGCCAATTGCGGGTTGCTAGATGTCACATTCTTCGAATTATTATTTCTGAGGCATGCCGGTTTCCTCACGATGTTTTCCTTCACAGTTTTGAGAGCAGTGGTGTTGGCATAAGTTACACAAACTAATGCACTTGCTTGGGTTCAAATCTACGACCTACGACTCGCGTCATAACCACTGGGCCACCACTGCACCACTGTAAGGCCGTTATGTAGTTAGAAAAAAAGGAATAAATGGGGAAAACATGGCTTACTTTTCAATTCTATTCTAATATGGATGGATATTTTCTAAAAAGATAGTTTTCAATTGACAATTGAATAGGAATACGCCTTGCGCCGACCCCAGGTAACATGTTAGAATGGTAATAAGATGATTAGAATGAATAAAAATGATTTTTCTCTGTTTTAAGTTCCGAATAGTCGTCTTCAATACAATACTGATGCCAGGATTTCATACATAACATCCAACAAGATTCCTCTTCATTCCTTCTAAGATCAAATACTACAAGTAAAATTTCACAATTTAAAAAACCCCCGACACATTTGTCTTGCGAAAACATCCCAATTCAAACAGTAAAATGCCCATAACTTTTGAAAGGCTGAACCGATTTTATTCAAACATAACTAAGAACACTCTCGATAAAATTACCTTTCAAACAAAAAAAACTAAATTGAAATCGGTTCATCCGTTTAGGCGCTATGATGCCACAGACAGACACACAGATACACAGCAACACACGTGAAACTTATAACACCCCTTTTTTTTCCGGCGGGGGTTAATAAAAGAACATCGATGACATTTCCAGCAAACATTCGGGCGAAATATAACCAAGAATAACAAAAACCACGAAAGATTTCCCACACAGTTGGAACCTTGAAACAAACTGAAAGTAAACGGTGATTATATTCCTTGACGAATGCGATACGATTAGGTGTACTTAAAACTTTTCGTCGCTCATTTCTGACGCTAAATAGCCAATCCAACTTTTTGATGAACACACCATCCATTAAGGCCTGTTTTCTGAAGGGATGCAAATTTTTGGAAGAGTGCTTTAACTTGTCTTTAAAACTAGTGAATAGAAATTAAATGGTAGTAAGTTTCAGGGTCTTTAGGTCTAGTTCAGCTTAGTTACTCGTATAGTCCCCGGAAAATGTTTGTGTATTTGTAAAATTTTCTATAGCAACTATTAGATTGTTTGTTAGATTCAAAATGAACAGAAAGATGAATGCAGAGAAAGTGGGAGGGGCACTTATTCGTGATGTTCTTCAGAAAGGCCAGGTGCGCTGTACTCAAAACCGGCGTGCGTGAATGACTAGTTGTGTGGTAGTAAATGAAGCAAAAGAAGTTTGTAAGGATCGTATCAGGTGGTTCGTATTCTTCTCACCAAACCCTTTCATTTGGTACCCATATCATGGCAGTGCACAAAAAATAACTATTCCGCCATCTTGGATGGTCCGCCATATTTAAATGACGTCATTTAGCTAACCACGCATTTTCATCTAAACTAAACGTGTATGCAAAATTTAATCTTAATCGGTGGAGGATAACTGCTTTAAAATTCAGTTGCAAGATTTGACCCGAATACACTTACAAACAAACATACATACATAAATTGCAAGTTAAATAAAAGCTTAAAAATAATATTTTATATTTTTGTTAATATACCTATGTTTGTAAATTTTAATCTCTCGAAAGAGGAATCCAAAGTATTTTACATAAATAAAAAGCTGCTATTGGAGAGTGTTATTGGTTATATATTTTTATATCTACGTAATAGATGAAGTTGTAGGCAGAAGCTAGTCAGTGATGTATCTAGAACATATAATTGTGCTGCACTTAGCATTTACGATATGTTTTGTCATTTCAATGTGACGATTTCTTTATTAACTTTAGAAATTTATAATATTTAGCTAAGTATGTGTGGGATGTGGCATTATTACCCATTGTTGTATGGACGTAAAATATAATGAGGAACACATTTATATAACTATCTTTCTTTATTTCATTTGTATAATAATTTTAACTCCAATTGAAAGAACAAGAGAAAAATTTACAAAGCATGATAATATAAATCAAAACTAAAAGACAAAGGTGACATTTTCAAATTGGATTTCAACACATGTTAGGCCATTCACATTCCTCGATGATTCATTCGCGGAATCTCAAAAATTTTGACGCGGGTGCCAAAGTTGTTTACCATTACTTTTCGAGGTGTTTTAGGAGGCAGGCAATTAGAGCGTAAATTGTATGGCAATAATAAATGTTTTTCTTTGAACCGTCCATTTTCTACGCATATATTTTTGATAGTTATTGCTACGGTTGTGATGATCGATATAAGCAATTTTCTAGAGTGATTTTAAAGACTCCGCTTAGTGCATGTAACAAGTGTGTGTCTTTAAGTCAAGAGTAAATAGGTTATTTCTAGGCAAGCGTGTTTCGCCGTCGACCACATAACCGATAACCAACAGGTGAGATACTGGTCAAGCGCGAGCCTACAAAATATAAACAAATACAATGGCTTATCCTTAGCATTGCCTAGCTCGGCCCTACTATGCTAATATTATATTATCTGTGGCCTTACATAAAAAGATTTTTAATGTATGTCAAAATAAAAATCTTACTGTGTATCAATTCACGATCAAATCAAAGTTTTATCTCTCAACCTCGATGCATATTGAGACAAGCAGCTCAAGCCAAGTGTCTTTTGACGTTAGCGATGGCGATGGTCGAAATGCCAGAATGGATTGATCATGCGACATTTTGATAGCGTCTGACATCGCTATCTATGTCACTTGTCCATGGCCTAAGACGCTTTAGACAAAGTTTCATTTTACAAGTAAAATTTCACTTGTTGTAGCTTTCATTTGATACCCATATTGTTACGACAATGAAAAAATTAAATGCGCCACTCGCGTTCGGAGGGGGGGTGGTTTTAGGCGGGCGCCAAGTTTAAATATTATCGAATGTAACGACACCTCATATATTATGTCATAATTGGTCAAGCCATTTGGGTTGTAGAGCGTGCCATAAAAATGCACATACACACATACGTTCGAAAAACATAACCCTCCTGCATCGGAACAGAAAAAGAAATATTTTCTGTGTCTATTCCGGATGAAATGTTTGAAATGTATTAGACAATGAGAGTAGTCGGCTCACAGAATAAGCAAGCTGAAGTGGCTATAAGCCGGCGTTATTAGCCGTAGAGCCATGATCATTGAGGTTAATGTGTTCTTGAGTGAAGGCCGCAAATCGGCTAACGTGGAGCGGGAAGCCCTCAAGCTAGTTGTGGGCAATGACTTTTGTAGTGTGGTAGATAGAACCTGTATTAGAGTAAAACACCCGGTGTTTTAACGACGTAACACAAATTCAGCTCAAGTCAAGTGCTATTGGCTGTTCAAAAAAACATTTAATAAATTTCAGCACAGCTACATTGAAAACAGTAATTTGATCTAGCGAAGTTTTTTCATATTGGCAACAGTTTTGAGAAAAATGTTCAATATAAAAGTTTAGTAAAATTTAAGCAGACTTTAGTTATTACAAAATAAACTTGAATAAAATATTACAAAACTGTTTATGTTGCTAGAAAGAAAAAGTTCGCAAGGGCAAATTAATTGTAGCTGATGGCTCGACGCGATTTTATATCACACTGATAGGCGATTTAAATTGCAATTATATTCACATAATCGCAATGCGATACAATTGAGCCGATTGGCACTTTTAATAGAAAATACCTTTACGTGATATTATACCAATATCTATATATAATTATATAATATATATAGATGACGCGATTGTATGTACTTCGCGTGCCAAAATATGGAGTAAAGTAATCGTAATCTGAGCATTTCATTTAGCACTATCCGCACCGGAAATCCACCGAAAAGTAGACAAATGCTTTATTATGCCATATTGAGCTGTAAAGAATGTATAGAAAAAGTTGGCCGAATCATTGGATATGTCTTCTTTCATTGCTAAGTAAATTAGTTTTTAAATTGTTTGTGAAAAAGTGGCGCGCTTGGTTTTCATACAGCTGGAGGGACTTGCGTTATCTTGTTGATTTATGTCTGTGGTAGGGTGCGATTGGATATGCCTATTATGTCCAGCAGTGGACAGTTAATAATGGAAAACAATTATTTTTTTAAAACCTTGTTATTTTGTCTTGATCCCATTATTATATTATTCATCCGGAGTATGTGAAAACTGTGGAACGCCTGCCAACTTATGTGATAGTACAAGCGATGTGTACTATTGCCAATAATAGGCGCCGAGGGGATTCTAGTTCAATAGATGACAGGCATTTTTAGAGCTTCATTGCGCAATGATAATCGTGAGCCGTGGTGGCCCAGTGGTAACGGTCACGACTAACAAGTTGTAGGTCGTGGGTTAAAACCCAGGCAGGCGGTTTACTTTGTGTAAATTATTTCAACACTACTGAATGATCACAAAACGGTGAAGCAAACTAGCACTATCCAGAACCAAACATTTGAAGACATGTGATTTCTACCAACCCACGCTACGATTACGGCCCATTCCCTCTTATAGAGTTGAGGCCTGTGTCCCAGCAGTGGTAACATTAAAAGGCTGATGATGATGATGATGAATCGTGCTTTAAGACCGAACATGTCGATGTTAAGATAGATATTGCAGTATAGTAAAAAGTTTTACACGTGGTGTGATTTTGGCCTTTAGTCAATCTCTATAAAAGTTAGAGATACAATGTACTGATATCATCATTATTTTAGAGATGGAATACATCGACTGGTGGACATAGTCGAAACCGTTTATAACGACATTAAAGGGACCGTTCAAATGCAGTCGTCTTAGCCGATAGTCGTTGTAAACATAAATAATTGTATATAGGTCCTAATAACGGGCACTTTTAATGTTGTTGTAATACCCAGTGCGTTGTTAGCGAAATCATTATAAACGGTTTTGACTGTATTTACTATAAGGGTCAAAAGTGCAGTTACACTCTACCAAAACAATAAAGGCAAAATATTAAATCAGTTGTGGATAATTTAACTCTTTCTACAAAAACTAGCCATTTGAGTTTTGGGAGAGTATGACTGCACTTTTGACCATTGACTGTACCTGTCTCAAGCGTTACCTCATCGATTGATCATGAGCTTCTTATATCCAGTGGAATCCCTAGTCCTCCACTGGTTCATCGGTTTACCTTGTGGGAGGCCTATATTGTGCTGACATGAGAAACCGCATAATATGGTCTAGTAATTGCAAGCTGACTTCATTATTGCCAAGTCACTCAATATTGTACTTACTTCCTTTTGTAAAATTTATAATATCTAGGCATTTTTTATGTATGGATGTGTGTGAGAGACGAACATTTACAGAATTGGGAAGACGACAATTTTTTTTTATCTCTCTCAGATAGAGTAATCAAAAGTATGGACACGAACTTTTTCGTAAAGATAAAGCCACCAATAAATTTCGACGTCAAAATGCGTTAAAATTTCGTGTGACGTCACGTAGTGAACTTTTTACTCAAAATTAACGTCACAACATCTGAACTCTGATGCGCTTTATCTTTGTCAATTTTTATTGATTTGATGAAATAAAAGATAAGGATACGATATTGGTTGACAATCTCACTGGCGGACTAGATAGAATTTTCTTTTTTCTACCCTCATCACTTCATCATTCAGCCGAAATTTCCGATTCAGCCAAGCCGAAATTCATCCGTTTTCTCCCATCGTTTTCATCCCTATTGCCAGGCAAATCACAGCAGTTTTCACACTTTCCTTTGTTCATTCAGAATCAACAGAAAGACTTACTATCGAAGCGAGCAGCGCCCACAGTGAAAATTGGTACCAAGAAAATAGTCTAAAGAGAACTAAAGTTTTCATAGCGAGAGCTAAATGTAGTTCCACATTAATCTGCCTAGCGTTTGCCCAACTTACTATTTTGAAGTCAGCTTGCAGTCTAAACAGATTTAGCAGACTGCTGAGTATACACTGGTAACTGGTTGAGTAACTTTCTATCTGGACTCCACTACCCAGTAACTGAGAAACACAATACCCCTTGACCAGGCTGGTGTCAGATTTCAGGCTTCTGAGTAACCGTAACGACGGTCATAGATCTTCAAACAACAGCCGGGACCAACGGCTTAACGTTGTTTCACATTCAGGTAGGATATTTTGGTTCAGTCAACTCTATGGAATTTACCTACTAAAAATATTTTTAGAAACTATTGCAAGCTGAGCGTGTTGGCATTTTCATTCACAATGCAGTTTTATCGCTGAGTGAAATGTCATGGAATAAGCAGTGTTTTACGTTAAAGTTTTTTTTTGTGTCTAGAATTAATTGTGTACTTACTGATTTAAAAGTGATAAATTGATTTGTTCATTTTGGGAAGTGGCTATTTATTTGTAAAACAAAGGTGTAAAATTTGTACATACTTAAACACTAAACAAAAGTAAAATATACAAACTTATCTATACACAAAAGACAGGTATACTTAGGCGTCGAAGTACTCCTCCACATCGCTGTCATCCGGGAACGTGCCCAGAAGACTGGCAGCATTGCTACGTTGAATGGCAATGCTGATTCTTTGCGCAAAGAAAGAGCCAGCCCTCTGGTCACGCACAGTGTCGATTAGTCGGCGAGAAATCTCCTTAAAAAGAAGACGTGCACTCGGGCCCCATGACCCAAGCGTTCATTTTTGATTTTAATATAGCCTTGATTATAAACTTTAATATAGTTACACTTTTAATGAAACAGTGTAGGTTTAAAAACGTTTCGACACAAAAAAAAACTTATATTAGCGAAGGAATTTGACTTAATACAGATTTTTGTCACCATATTATATAGAAGAATTTATTCTGATCAAAATTTGTATTGTTTCTTTTAAAATAGGTAATAGAATATATGGTACTAGCTGCAGCAAGTGGCTTCGCCTTCTTAAAAATGTTTTCTTATCCCAAAAGAGCATTATACCGAGATGAATGCATATATGCTATTTAAGACTATAATCAATGTATGTGCCAAATCTCATCCAGATCCGTTCAGCCATTCTAGCGTAATAGAGTAACAAAAATATACCAATTTGGATGTGTCCATCCAAACTTTCACATTTATAATATTAATAAGATTGAACTAAAATAAATAAATCCTATACAAACAAGTTTGTTTGACTTTTCAACGCAACTTTTCATGCGTAATTTTTCCAGTATAAGCGACTACATCGAATGTTTTTCAGCTAAACCAACATGAAAGTTTGCAAACAAATAGAGCGATATACAACGATATAACAAATATAACACGGATATTTAGTATATTTTTATTTTCAGTTGAATCTAGGCGACCTTGTGACGTCATTTTGGCGCCGTTTTATTTCACTCAGGCCACAAAATAGAAAAGTACGGCAAACCTACTTCTTGCTATTGTTTTTATTGTTGCTGTTATTTATTATGTCCATGACGAATTTTTTTTGCACCTATTTAATGTGTTTAATAATAGGTTAAAATAACTAGTAAAAATAAACGTGTTAAATATTGTCTAACTGATTATTTTAAGCACCCTCATATTTTAATATTTTGCATGCTAACTTATGACGAAATGTGTCTTTGTGTTATTATTTTTACCCGACTGCCGAAGGAGGGTAATGTGTTTATCAGTCTATGTATGTATGTATGTATATATGTATGTATGTATGTTTGTTCCTATATGGCGTTCCAGAGACCAAACGCGTTGGCCGATTTTGATGATTCATACGTCAATCGATTCGTCTTAATCCTGCGAGTGTCATAGGCTACATTAAAATTGGACAATAGAAAAAAGGCTTTTGGGCGCCATATTGTGGGAGCCCAAATTTCTTTTTCTTCCAAAACCATCGTGTGGGGTATCAAAATAAAGGGTTTTAAGAGGTGATTTCAAAAATATATAACACTTATATGTTTAAATGTATCTAATTCGAAAAAACTTTACTAAAAAGTTATAAATAAAAAAAGTTAAATCAAAAAATCAAAAAACCGGACTGCTTCAAAAGCGAACTAAAACGTCGTAAACAAGGAAAAAATCATGCTGTGCAGGAGGAGGATACATCTGGTTTTGGTCAACCAGCTCGCGCGTATGTATCCTCCGACTGCACAGCATGATTTTTTCCTTGTTTACGACTGTTTAGTTCGCTTTTGAAGCAGTCGGGTTTTTTGATTTAACTTTTTTTTTTAATACTATCTTTTGTACCGCTTTTAATGCAAATAATTGGCTTTGACTCTGACTTTGACTCAACTGTCTCGTAGGTAAAGTGGTCGCAAACACTACTGCTGAACATGAGGTTCTTTTTAATTTTAATTATATTTTTTTATCTTCTTCAAATGCTCATGCATACTGCGCTACCACGGTGAGATAGCGCAGTTATGTGAGACTCCAACCCACTTAAACTCCACGGTGTCCTCCTGTGCCGCTTATGGCGGGAACCCGGGCACGCGTTAGCACTCCCCGCGAATCCGCCGCGGCTATCCGTCACCGGACCTTCTTCTGGGCAGTAACCCCCGTCACCGGCGCACTGGAACACATTGTACGCCGTTCATTCCTTGGTTCCTCTTCGCTTCACCGTGGGTGACCACGCCACGGCTACTGAGTCAATTCGGGAAGCCACTGGGGGGGAACATTACATCCTGGGTTTAAATCCCAAGTTGGGTAAAGTGTTGTTGGGTTTTCTATCTCTCACTAGCAGTTTGGAGTCTGGATCTGTACCCAGATGATGGCAATAGGCTCGCCCTCTATTACATGGGACTTATACATAACTGGTGGAATGTAGGTATACTGGTAGATGTGCCTCTGCATAATGAAGCATTCTATCAGTGAAAAAATTGATCATCATCATCAGCCTTTTAATGTGCCCACTGCTGAGATGTCTCCTCTCTGTGAGCGGCAATGGGCCGATATCCACCAGGTGGGCCCGGTGTGGCTTGGTGGATGACAAATGCCTTCGAATTTTTGATTCTAGGACATGCCGGTTTCCTCACGATGTTTTCCTTCACCGTGTTGAAATAATTGTTGTTGTATTACATCTGCAAACAATTTTTTAAAACTGTTTTTAATATTGAGTTTAGTTTTATTGAGGTGAGAAATCGTCTAGGTACTAAGTAGAAATAAATTCTCACGTTTTCTTCATTCTGTCTTAATATTTTATTATAATTATTATATTCGATACATTTTTCAGACTACCGAATTAAATTAAATATACCGAGAAAAGAACAATGGTTTCCATTTTGAATTCCAAGAATATTCATTTCAGTAAATTGATTTAATTAGAGTACTCAAAGGTTTTCCTTTTATCGAAATGTATTGCTACCCTTTATCAGTATTTTTTGAACGGAAAGAAGTGAAGTTCCCTTTTACTCTAGGTGAGCAGTATTAACGTTATTTTTTTAAAGTAAAGTTGATATTTAATGGACTGTATTCAGCATCATCATCAGCCATTTTTGTAAGGTTTGCACTGCTGGGACACAGGCCTCCTCTCTGTGAGAGGGAATGGGTCGTAATACAACACGCGGGCCCAGTGCGGGTTGATGGATGTCGCATGTCTTCGAATTTTTAGACGACGTGTCGGTTTCCTCACGATGTGTAAAACCGTTTTGAGAGCAATGGTGATGAAGTTATCTACACAAAGTAAAGCGCTTGCCTGGGTTCGAACCCTTGTCTTGTAAATCGCGGCCGTTACCTCTGTGTCACCACTGTTCTCATCATTTAGTATCATACATTCACAATAATTTGTTTGCAAGTCATCTAAAAGGCAAAGTATATAAAAAAACTTAATTCAAAAAATCAAAAAACCCGACTGCTTCAAAAGCGAACTAAAAAGTCGTAAACAAGGAAAAAATCATGCTGTGCAGGCGGAGGATACATATTCGCGGGCTGGCGGACCAAAATCTGGTGTATCCTCCGCCTGCACAGCATGATTTTTTCCTTGTTTACGACTTTTTAGTTCGCTTTTGAAGCAGTCGGGTTTTTTGATTTTTTGAATTAAGTTTTTTTATTTATAACTTTTTAGTTAGTTTTTTTCGAATTACATACATTTAAACATATAAGTGTTATATATATTTGAAATCACCTCTTAAAACCCTTTATTTTGATACCCCACACGATGGGTTTGGGAGAAAAAAATAATTTGGGCCACCACAATATGGCACCCAAAATCCGCCATTTTTCTATTATCCAATTTTAATGTTGCCTATGACACTCGCAGGGTTAAGACGCATCGATTGACGTATGAACCATCAAAATCCGCCAACGCGTTTGGTCTCTGGAACGCCACATAGGAACAAACATACATACATACATACTTACATACATACATACATACATACATACATACATACATACATACATACATAGACTGATAAACACATTACCCTCCTTCGGCAGTCGGGTAAAAACTAAACATGGAGTTTACCTATGAGCTCGAATAAAAAATAAAGAGGTTTGTATAAAATTCAAGGCTACCGACGTAACCCGAAGAATTGCCACACAAAAAGGGGAATTGGGCAGGGTACATTGCTCGCAGAACGGATGGTCGGTGGTGCTGAAAAGATCTGGAATAGCGACTGCGTACCGGAAGATGCAGCGTGGGTAGGCCTCCTAAAAGAGCAGGCGAGGACTATGTGAATTTGCTGAATGCGAGAAGCAAAATACGGTTTATATGTATTGACGCTTGATGGAGGCCAATGTTCAGTAGTATTTTTTGGTTGAAATGATGAATAACAATAATTCTTGATTCTCAAAAATCTTCTATTTTGTTTCATGGTCCTTTTGTTCGCAACTGTTTTGTGGCACTAACAATTTATTATATCTGTTTACTAGATTTTATTTTAACTAAAGTGACGTAAATTGACTGGGTGTCTTTTTTTTATTTGTTGATTAATTTCAGACTGTCGACTAAAAGTTTGCGTCTTAATCAAATATTTTTCATTTTATGATTAATGCCAGTACGTTTCTTATTATTTAAAAATGAACTTGTTAATTTTTAGATATTCCTCCTATGTGATAGTTAGGTGTTATTTTCCCTAAGATGAGTTAAGATAAAAATGAATATAATTTGTCAATCTTAAAATCAATCCTTTTTCTCTCGCAATGTCATTTATCGAAATGTTTTAACACACATAAAAACACTAACTTGATCATTGACATCAACAGACCTCAGCAAACATAGCTTAACCTTGATGATTGACCCATGTGGCTGTAATTATTTAGCCACGAGTTTCTCCTCCTTCATGAGTTTAGATTCACAAGAAATATTTTAAAATTAAAAATATCATATAAACTTAAATTGCAAAAATAATAATTTAATAACTATTTATGTATAAATAATAATATCACCGGCTGTCACTTCTATCTCGCGTCAAATAGCCGCCATCTTTAAAAGTAAACAGACGTTACTTATTTATATTGATACTTCTCTAAATTACAGAATATCTGTATATTTATCTTAGATCAAAGGGAATATTAAAGAGGGACCGTTGGATTTCTCGAAGGAGATCAATTCTTATGGAACAGATGGATATTGTAAATATTTCTTTTCATTCAACGGTTTTTATAACGGCGTGCGTTGATTTACAGGAGCTCTTTGATCAACTAGGCCTACGCATTTTAATACTAAGGCCCAGATTTTTGATCCGTAATTAACACAACTAATGGCTAAATATAGTAGCCAGTGCCAATTCGGTAAATGGCCTTTTTTAGGTAAAAAGGCCATTTACCGAAATGTGATGTACCTACGGGAGGGTAATGTTTTTCGAGCGTATGTAGATATGTATGTCCATTTCTATAGCTTCACAGATTATGACATATGAGGTGTCGTTGGATTCGTCTCAATTGTGGGAGTGACAGAAACGATATAATTTAAAAGAATCCGCTCCCCCTAAAGAAAAAGGGGGTGATACATTTTTTTTCGTTTTCCTTATGATATGGGTATCAAATGAAAGTTTATAAATAGGCCATTCCAAAAATGTATATATTGTGACACTTTTGTGTTCCTATTTTGGTACAAATTCAAGATAAGCATAACGTTGATAGCAATCACTCACCGCCTGCCGTCCGCCTCGAGAGGACGTCCCGCTGCTCGCCGCTCTGCTGCTCGCCGCCCCACCGCGCGCCACGCCGCGCCCCCACCCTGTCTCGTCGCGCCCCTGCGTGACGTCACTGCGGTGCCGCGTCTCTGCGTGCCGCCGGGTGGGTGGCCCACCTTCGGTGGGTTTACCGGTACCTTAGGACCCCTGTCACCCAATAAAATTGGTGACAGGTGAACAAGCTTAGGGCTCACCCAGGTACACACCTCCCAGTCTCACCCGGCTGGGAGGGTAGGGTTCACACATCCCCGGGCGTACCCACCCGGGGCTAAATTCTCTTATTTTTCTCTTTTAAATTCGCCGACTATGTCTTTTAAGGCATAAGTCGTTCTCCTCCAGGAGATTCTACTTTCTGAGCCTCAGCTCAAAAAGAAATATGGCCCGGCCTTCAAAGCCGCTTCGGGCCCAATAGAGGAGCCAATTAAGGCTTTCAAGCCCTTCCCCGATGACGACACACCCAGGTCGCCTTCCGTTGAACCTAGCCAAGAGGCTAGGACACCCTCCCCTACACAGGCCAATGAGCCAGATTCCCGCCCCGACTCCCCTATGGAGCAAACTCCGTTTCCTGAAGAGGAATCACAGGAATCACGTGACGCTTGCCTTCTCTCCACCTCCTCAGAGGATGACGACTTTCAAGTCGTAGGAGGAAAGAGGAAGAAGAACAAATCCCCTTCAAATGCCACCAAACCCAAAAAAACTTTTGCGGCAACACCGTTTGCCTCTCCCGCTGCCTCCCCTTGCTCGTCTCCTGAGCTGACAGGCACTCTCGCCCCCTCTACCGCTTCCCAGCGGTCGCCCCCCTAGCCCCATGATTACAGCGACCACTAGGAAGCTGCCTCCTCCTCCTCCGATTTATCTCCAAGACAAGGCTAAATGGAATGTCGTGTCCAACGCTTGTGCTGAGCGTAGAATCAGCTACACCAAGGCCACTGCATGCCAACAAGGCATCAGGATAACGGTCCCCACATCCCAGAATTACCGAGACCTAACTCGTCTCCTAAAAGAAAGGAACATTTCGTTCCATACTTACACCCTTCCAGAGGAAAAATCCACCCGTGTTATTATACGGCGTATCCCTAAAGAAATCCCGACGGAGGAAATCCGCCAGGATTTACTAGCCCAAAACATCCCTGTATTAGAAGTCCACCGCTTGCATAAAGCAAGAGGAGGGCAACTTTACGACATAGTTTTCGTCGTGTGCTCCCCCACCGAGGGTTACCACCCCATTTTCAACATTAAAACAGTGTGTTCACTGTCAGGCATTTCAATAGAAAAGCCCTACCGTCCCCACCTCGTTGGTCAGTGTCACAACTGCCAACTGTATGGTCACTCCCAGACCAACTGCTTCGCGACCCCCAGGTGCGTCAAGTGCCTGGGCGAGCATAGCACACGTGAATGTCCCCGTCCCAAGGACCGTGCAGAATGTACGGAGCCTCCTAGCTGCGTACTCTGCGGCCAAGTCGGGCACCCGGCTAATTACCGGGGCTGCCCAAAAGCCCCTAAGCTCGCGCCAAAAATGGCCAAACGCTATGACGCGCGTCAAGCTCGCATAGCGCCCAAGCCTTCCCAAGCCCCCCCCCGTCTAGCCCCTCAAAGGACTTCCCCATGGGGGAAGCTGAACCACCAAAGTGTGGCCCCTCAGAATCGCCCCCAACCCATCCCGGCACTCATGAACCTTAACGTTCCAGTGCCTAGTGCAATCTCGGCCGCTTCGGCCCCAGCGCAAAACAACAAAGTGGCTCCCACCACCGCAGTTGCTGCGCGCCCACCCCCTGTAACCCAATCCGGCCCAAGCTCCTATCGCTGTGTCGCTGAAACTATTTTCAACGCATACGCATAACAAAAGAGCTAGACAGCCTTGTGTTTATAAACGGTGAATGGGTTCACAATTGAGAAGCAATTGCCTGAAACCCAGATCCCTAAAATTAGGTTTCTTCAATGCCAATGGCATTAGTAAACAGCGTGATGAGATCACCTTATTTCTTCGCGACCATCAGCTGGACATCTTCCTCATTCAAGAGACTTTTCTAAAACCCCATCATCGCGATCCTAAAATTGCCAACTATCGAATAGTTCGCAACGATAGGAAGAGCTCCCACGGCGGTGGCACTCTCATTTACTACAAAAATGAGCTCCACTGCAGCGTGATCACCCCACCCGATCCCATTTCTAATCTAGAATACTCTGCCTGTCGGCTAGGAATGACTGGTCATCCATCAATCACTATCATCTCCGCCTATTGCCCTCCACGCTCATCGTCATCGGGCGATAACCCAGACGGTCTCGTCAAAGACCTCACTGCCCTCTTCAGCATGAGTGACTCTGTTATCCTAGCAGGTGATCTCAACGCTAAACATCCAGTCTGGAACAGTACCGTTACCAACCCTAGAGGAAGGTTGGTGCTGAATCTAAGCACATCCCTCCATTATGATGTCTTCGCCCCGTCAGATCATACTCACTTCCCGGATATTGCTTCACACAATCCGGATGTCTTAGATGTAGCGTTACTTAAGAACATCAACCTCCGGTTTCGTTCCATCTTAACGCTAGACGAATTAAACTCTGACCACCGCCCAGTAATTCTGCACCTAGGTAGTCGCTCAGGCCTCCCAGATCTAGGACAGCCGCCCCCTATGAAGACGGTCACTGACTGGAGGAAAGTAAGCGAGAAGCTGAAATCCACCAAGTCACCGCACTTAGACTCAATCCCCGACCTCATAAACTCTATCGCTGACACGACGGCGGCGATCGACTCGGTTACAGCTCACGTACAATTCATCCTGAACGAATGTTCAAGGGAGGTTCCAGTACTGGACATCCAGCAAGGGAAACTCCCGGATGCTGTACGGAATCTGATAACCGAGAAGAACGCAGCTGCCCGTGCCTTCAGGAATGATCGTTGTACCGCAAACAGAGCTCACATGCGTAACTTACAGCTCGCTGTTAAGGAACGTACCGCTGAGCACCGTTCTGCGGTATTCAATAAATTACTGAGCGAATTAGAGCCCCTCCACCATGCCTTCTGGCACCTTCAGAGGAAGTTACGCTCCACTGAAGAATCAGCCTTACCCCCACTTATTCGCCCTGATAAGAGTGTCGCATTCGAAAATTCGGAAAAAGCCGAATGTCTGGCTGACAGCCTTGAAATTCAATGCACACCCAGCTCCCAACCAGTTGACCAAGCTCACCTAGACATGGTTGACGCTGAAGTCAAACTTAGGACCTCCCGTCCCCCCGTTGAAGACCCTGATGACCCGCTACCTCCCGTCACTCCAGACGAAGTAGAGGAGGTCATCAAAAGGCTTCACTCCAACAAAGCCCCGGGCCTTGATGGCATCACCAATAAGGTGTTGAAACTCCTCCCTCCCCAGATAATATTGCTAATGACGGCCATTTTCAACGCTGCATTAAGCAAAAATATCTTCCCTCAAGCTTGGAAACAGGCCACTGTGATAGGCATCCCCAAACCGGGTAAACCGAAATCGGAGCCTACCAGTTATCGTCCCATTAGTCTGCTCAATTCCCTCGGAAAGGTCTATGAGCGGCTTATTTATAAGCGGCTCAAAGACTTTGTCGAGCGAAAGAGCCTTATCCCTGACGAGCAGTTCGGCTTTCGAGCCAAACACTCATGCGTCCAACAAGTTCACCGCATCGTTGAACACACTAGTGCTGGTTTCCAGCGTGGTCTGATGACGGGTGCCTTGTTCTTCGACATAGCGAAAGCGTTCGACAAAGTCTGGCACAACGGCTTAATTTTTAAGCTATACAAACTCGGTGTGCCAGATCGTCTCGTGCTCATCTTACGAGACTGGATGTCGAACCGAACTTTCCAATACCGTGTCTGTGGAGAACTCTCCTCCCCTCACCCCATACGAGCCGGAGTCCCTCAAGGCTGCGTACTATCCCCCCTAGTTTTCACGCTGTACACCAGCGATATCCCTAAAACCAAAGAGGGCCAGTTGGCACTATTCGCCGATGACACGGCCCTCTATAGCACTGGCACAGTACCAAATGCCATCGCTCTAAAACTCCAGAGAGCCGCCAATGCATTGGCCAAATGGTTCCGCCTCTGGAGAATCGAAGTCAATCCCGACAAAAGCCAGGCTGTCCTTTTCTCGAGGCCTGACCAAAAATACAATAACCGTTTTAAAAACCCCCGCCCCCCCAAACCCATCACTATGTACGGTAAGCCGATCCCCTGGGAGCAGCAAGCCAAGTACCTAGGTGTCACCCTTGACAACCACCTCACTTTCGCCAAGCACATTAAGGCGGCGCGCTCGCGAGCCGCCTTTGCTATGGGCAGACTCCATGGGATGGTGAACGCAAAAAGCAGCTTGTCACTTAGGTGCAAGAGGCGCATTTTCATCGCTGTCATCCGTCCCATCATGACCTATGCCTGCGCTGTCTTCGCACACGCAAAGCCCCACCTTACCCACAAGCTTCAGGTTATACAAAACCAATTCCTCCGCAAGATCACGGGAGCCCCCTATTACGTTCGTAATCAGGAACTCCATGTCGATCTTAAAATCCCTACTATCCAGCAGTTTATGAAACGCGTTTCCAAGCGCAATAATTTATATTTCAAAAATTCGCCGACCGAGGCTCACTCTCGCCACCCCCGATGACGCCACTACCCTGTTCCAAGAGAGCAAGAAAGAGACCAGCACAATTATAAAACACAGACCGCCTTCGTTCCGTCCTCGCCGACGAGGCCCGCCGCGACGTCCTCGACAAGATATACAAGCCAGCCCGCGTATTGCTGCGCCGTAGTTAAATTCTAGTAGTCATGATTGAAGTTTCTTATCCGTTCTTCTCCACGTAGGCTTTTCCGAACGGATGGTAGAATCACTTTATTAAGATCCAGCCTAGTTAGCTGTCCCCCCAGCGACGCCCTGAGCCGAGGTTCGACCCCACAGGGGGTAGCCCTCAGCGTTGTCACTTAGGTTTAGAAATTTTGCCTGGCTGGAGGCTATATAGCTTAGTCTCCACAGGAACGCCCGGTTAAGCAGCAGTCGGTCACTTTGACTGAGCTGTGAGACGCCACATAGAAAAAAAAAAAAAAAAACGTTGATAGCAAAGTAAATAATTTTTATCTTACCACATAACTTATTTGGAGAACTCGTTCATTAGTTTTTTTGGGATAAAAACTGGGCCTTAGTTTAATACAAGTTCTTGAGAAGAAGCGGACGTCGATAAGAGTAATTTTGTTGTAAGATAAACGCAACGTTATACAGAAAGTAACAAATATAACGCAAAACCTGAAACGGACTCATTGTACACATCATTATCATTACCTACACCGAGGCAATTCGTTGGCGTCTTTTAAGTTTTCATATTTTTTTATTCGGTCCTTTTATATCTTCATACCCATCATAGTTTAATGTTATTTTTTTCAACCCTCTTCTAAACAAATTTGGTTAGTTCTCGGCAAGCGTGCTCCACCGTCGACCACATCATCGCTTTCCAACAGGTGAGATAGTGTACAAACAAAAAACAGCTTTGTATAGATTATCACATGTTTAAAAAAAGTTTTGTTGCGAAAAGGTAGGAGCTACAATGTAATAGTATATAATTTTTTTTCTCCGTTTCAAACTTAAACAGCACAATATTAGCTGTTTTGAGTCTCTTAGTATGATTTGGCATCAATAGTGATCGTGAGTTTCAAACTTGAGGTAGAAATGTCTTTTTTCGTTATGACTGCACATATTACAGGGTGACTTTTATGTCAATGTTTCAGGGAGTGAAACAAAAGTTATTCTAAAAATTACGTTCATTTTGGAAGTAGGTGTTTCAACATGATAAAAGGGTCGGTGTCTTTCATATATATTCATATTCTTTATTGTACACAAAACAAACATATACAAATATAGAAGGACAACTTATGTACAAAGGCGAGCTTAACCCACAATTGGGTTCTCTTACAGCAAACCTCAGTGTTATAGCGAGATTTACACAATTAGGAGAGTTAACAGAAGCGCACATTAAAAATAAAATATATACCTCTAGTATCAAAGACACCGACTACCAAAAAAATGTTAATTTTGAACTTTTTAATGTTTTGCTTTGGAAGTCAGTTTAATTTTCTTTGATTTTTCTATTATTTTTTTATTTAATCTTCACAAATCGATACTATTTTATATACCGGATCGACCGTCCACAAGATTTAAACGACAATTTTTTTACGCTTTGTTGTATCTAATGGAAGAGACTTACCTCTGTAAGGAACATAAATATTCAAGTACAGGCAATCTTCAGACTCATTGGTAAGGAACGCCTTCAGCTGGTTCATATAGTGCTGGCGGCCTGATGATGGAGGGTTTCCCTTTTTGATGGGAGGCAGCGACTGAGGACAGACGGGAGCAAAGCGAGTCGCCATCTTCACTCCCGGCCATGGCGGGGCGCTAACTGTAACAAGGAGTTTAGGGGTTAGTTTCTTTAGTATTTATTTAAAGTATTTAAATATATACTTTATTGTACACCACTTAATAAGTACAGAATCATCATCATCATCAGCAGCCTTTTAATGTTCCCACTGCTGGGACACAGGCCTCCTCTCTGTGAGAGGGATTTGGCCTTAATCTACGCGGGCCTAGTGCGGAATGGTGGATGTCACATGTCTTCGAATTTTTGGTTTTAGGACATGCCGGTCTCCTCACGATGTTTTCCTTCACCGTTTTTAGAGCAGTGGTGATGAAATAATTTACACAGGTGCCTGCCTGGTTTCGAACCCACGACTTACGACACGTAAGTCGGGGCCGTTACCACAGGGCCACCACTGCTTTAGAAGTACAGAATAAGTTGTTTTAGTCGAGTTAATGACGCAAAGTATACTATACACAAAACACGCCTTTTTAATGTCTGAAGGGTTGGGTGAAGGTGTCAGGGTCTAACATATTGTATAAAAATTGGAGACACTTCTTGGGAATTCATGGAATTAAAATAACTCAGGATATACCAGGCAGCGATTCACCTCTTTATATGACTTCAACTGACAGTACATGAATCCAAGGTCCGTTAGATTAACGCCCTATAAAATACTTATAGTTAATGTCTTACTGTCTCCATATTGTGCCGAGTTAACTGAAGCTTTAACACACATTAAACTAGTTATGTTTTGGGTCCTATTTATGAATGTATTGCATAGGCAGAAACTTGACTCCAGTTTCACCAAGGGTTATCGTGTAACCTAGTTACTGGCTTTTGGAGGTCAGATAGGTAGTCGTTCCATGTGAAATACTGGTACTCAGCTGCATCTAGATAGACTGGAAGCCAACCCCAGCATATTTGGAAAAAGGCTAGGCTGATTGATTTATATGTTTCGTGTTTGAATGAATAGCGTGCAATTGGAGAGTCCTATATCCAGCAGTAGACTGCTGTAGACTGATGATGATGACTCAAAAAATCCTAATTGAAACACAATATTTAATTTTAGGGATTGAATTTTTCTGGGTATCGAAAGTAGGACCTAAGCTTAAAAATCATGCTTATCTTGGCCGGCAACCCATTCGGAATTGATTCGACCCCCTCAAAAATAGGAATAAGCGACTACAATATGTACGACATTGTTCACTCTTAACGTTTTACAAATGTTTCAGACTGCAGATGATACAACAGTTTTTTTATATATATTTTGGCTTCGCACGGTGTGCATTTAGCCAGTGTCAAGTTTAGAATAGAAGTTTTAGTTTCTTTATATTTTAGTCCAATGTCCTAGTTAGACCCCAATAAAATGGCTGCAACTTTATTGGAAGCTTCTATGGAGTTTTGTCGACAACATGTACAAACTCTCAGTGTTTTACTTGCCCACACGTTCACAGATATTATTAGAATAAAAAACCACAATTTTACACTATTAATATTTAATCCAACACAATTTTAAGAAAATAAAACAGATAAGCAACGCATAGACGCTATTATGTTCCCGCCGAAACTCATAACACAGTTTTAAAAGCTACGAGTAAGCAGCGTCCACGTTAAAAATCATCGCAAATAAGTCAAACGACACAGAGACACGGTCAAAATAACTTTGCATTTGGAGTTTTCAATGTGACTCTGACCTTTGACTCTCGTAATTGGCATACAAGGCGAACGCGGGGCGCGGGTTGGCGGGTGTGGGGTCCCTAGACACTGATGTGCGCAGTTATTTTGTCCGTGTAGTAACACTTAAGCCCGTATTTGACAGCATGACTCATGCTCAACTCTGGCTCTAAAACTCACATTGACAGCTATACCTTGTTATAAATTGAAATTATTGTGCTCGATTTGAGTTCATCATGTCAAGCTAAAGAATCATCTGCCAAACTTATTGAAATCCGACAGCTCAGTCTAATACGACAGTGTCAAAAAATAGGAAACCATAACTGTCATTTCGACTTCAAGTTGGAGTTGAGCAAAAGTCATACTGGGAAATACACTACTAACTAAAACTACTCATTACTACCACTATTACTACCACTACTATCACTATTGAACTATTCATTTTGTACCTTGTAGAATAAAATGCCAATATTTTTATTTATTTAGAAAGAATATATCGAATCCGGGGAATCTTTAAAGCCCCACTAAAGTGTTTTGCTTAAACGACAACGGATTTTCTCGGTAAACTGCAGTACTTTTGAGATTTTCGTGATAAGTTCTTCGCTTTACAGGTTAGTTTTAGGAGTCAACGGAGTGGATTAAATGTAAGTATGCTCTGCTACATCATCATTAGATTTATCTTGTTCCTTTTCACTGAAATATATTTTTAGTGAACAGTTACTAAAAGTGTAGTTGCTGGTTACATAAAATGGGGACTAGCAAACTTTTTTCTTACCTTTTATATACCATATTGTAGTTTACTTAAATTTAAACATTTTAGCACACCTTAATTTTGTTTGCCGGTATGAAAAAAGTTCGTAAGTCACAATTATTTGTTTTGGAGTGTTGTGTAACCTTTACGCGTTTTAAATGCTGAACGGATTAGAATGAAACTTGACAGAACATTTTTTTTATTTTTCATCCCGGGAGTATATACCCTAGGAATTACTTCCAACGCACGAAGAATCACACATATAAAGCCGCTTGCAAAAGTTAGTAAAACATAATTACTTATATTTACACACATAACCCAATACTTTCGACCTTGCTTTAACTTTACAATAACTATGGTCTAATAATCACTCTAATAAGGTTTTAATTAAGCTTAAAATGTGTTGAGATAATAAAGACACTCTATACGTAACGCACTTCGTTATTATAACATCGTTATTTTGGACAGTGTCCAAACCTCTATCCCAAATTCAAACCAAAGTTAGGTAAGATTTAATAAAATATAGAGCTGTAAAGGTTTACACAGGTATTGTGGGATACTTACCTAGTGGGAACGGAGTTCCATTCGATATGTAACACACATAATAAAATAAAAAAGCTAAAAAACCATTTAAACTGATGAATGATATTCCCGTTCGTATAACATCTTGAGTACCTAAAACGTGGACCCACGTGAGATACAATAGCTTTTTATTTTTTAATTACGGCGTTTAACCGGCTGAAAACGTTGGAAAATCGAACGAGAATATCATCCATCACTCTATCAAGATCTTTACAAAACACACTGGCCATCAGTAAAAACCTGCACTCGGATTTCAAATATCGAATTATTACGAAGTAACATACTAAAGCAAAAGTGTTGTTCGGACACTTTCCCGTGTAGCTCCAATACGCATGTAAACGCGAGTTAAGGCTTTTAGTTCCAAAAACAATCAATCTGCCTAGCCTTTTGCCAACTATATTGGGGTCGGCTTACAGTCTTACCGGATTTAGCTGAGTACCAGTGATTTATATGGAGCGACTGCTTACCTGAGCTCCACAACCCAGTAACTGGGTAACACGGTAGCCCTTAGCAAAACTGGTGTCAGATCTCAAGCTTCTGACTACCCGTAATGACTGTCATAGATCTGTAAATGACAGCCGGGGCAAACGGCTTAACGTGCTTGCCGAGGGACGGAGGAAACTCGGTATTTGAAATGGTCACACATCCACGGATCGACCTCGTCATGCGTAGCTTAACCTTGATGATCGACCAGTTAGCCAAGAGCCCAAAAACATCAAATGAAAAATTCCAAAAACATCAAATAAAAACTGAAAATCCAGCACTTATATGGTTTTTTTACCAAACTGACAAACAAATCGGCTTACCAAATTATTAAGCCCAAAAATCATGATAAACTTATGGTAGACGCAATAACATGTTATCTAATGAGGGTTTTTGGAAAAATTCAAGCAACCAGTTGGCGCCACTTTTGCAAGAGAAAGGATCTCTTGCAAAAATGGCGCCAACTCTTATTTAACGCCATTGAAAACGTAACTTGTCGTCAATTTGACGTTGATGTCAATTTAACAAATATCAGAAAATATAAGCGTTTGGACAGGTGGCTGAACGTTTTAGTGCTGCCTCTTAATGTACAAAATTTCAGAAAACCCTAATTGAGAACTTTTAAGTATGATTGAGTCCGTACTACTAAACGTCCGTACGACTAAATTAGTCTTATAGTCCGTAAAGATACAAGGTAAAAAATGGAAATCCTGACATTAACGTTTATTTCTTCCTATTTATCCAAGCAAAAACGTAGAAACTCGCAAGCAACAATACAATATAAATGACTTAGCTCGCAATACTATGGTAAACAGTGTCTTGATAACCAACATTTTGCAATGCCAGGTACAGACCAAGCGAACGAGGGACCGAACGTGTACGGATGGGAGTCGCCTATGAACAACGCACGCTTGCTCACCATCTACCGAGTAAAGATTATAGAAGTATGTGGAACAAGGTATCAAGTTCTTCATCCTGTTTTGAACTCCTCCAATCAGATAAGTATCATCAGGTCCATTTTATAGTTCTTATAGGTATAGTTGAAATGAGTAAGTGAGAGGAAGTTTTAAAATCTCCATCACTGATAAAGTAAAAGAATATCCACATTGATTGGTACGGCCACATTCAGAAACGGCCAGATGATCAAGGGTTCACGGGCTGTTTGTATTAAGCGACATTTTTTGAACTTTACAGGAGAAGCATTAGCAAAGTTTATTTTTTTTTGAAAAAAAAAACATCTTACAAGAGTATTAATATTTTTACGAAAATGTGGTCTATGTTGTTTCCCTTTATAAAAACAGCACAATTTTGTCTATTTTAATTTTTTTAATCCTATAACCAGAAATAAATGTCGATTGACAGTCGATTGTCATAACTCGATATGTTGAAGCTTACTCTAAACGAGGACGCGGAACACCACCTGCCTGCACTGCCTGACGTAATGTGGTTGGTGACGTGTGACAAAAACCTGAAAGAAGTAAAATTGGACGCCAGCACAGGTTATGATCGTATACAGTGCAGAAAAAGGAAACAGATAGCCAACCCCTAGTGCATGGGATAAGATCGCAACAGAAGAAGAAGCAAGCGGGTATAGACCCCGCTACAATACCAAGCGAACGAACGTGGGCGAACGTGTAGTGTTCCATCTGCAATTGCCAGCTGTTCACTCATTCAGTTGGTATGTGCCCAGCATTACGCTATGCAGTGGCAAGCTCATTGTTTTTAATATTTATGTTGAACCTCGCTTCTCAGTTTTTATATTGAAGTTATAATTCAAGTTTATTTGATTCAATTTGCATCTGCTTAAGAAGTGTTTTCGCGTGGTTTCACGATGTATAATTTTTGTGTCTGTTATTTTTATTAGGAGTTGAATAAAGTGTATATTTTCTTAGCATTATAGTTACTTGGTAGATGTCTATAAGAAGCAATTAATGTGATAGACATAGTTAAAATTGTTTACTTATCACCGGAGGCTAAGCTTTTGAACGTACTGGATCGCGTTGACTTAAATGTTCGCTTACGTTAACTTGTATATATTAGTTTACCATAACTGTCACCAGACAGTGCTTATGCATAATAATTATTTATAAAAGTTGAGAGCCACTAGAAAAATTGTCGTTGAAAATAATAACACTTTCATTAAAGAGTTTTCCCCAAAGTTGTGGTGACATCTATGAACATAATTTAACAATGCTTTCATAGTTTATGAATTGCACAAATCTTCTGATACTACAAACGATTGTTTTCCATCTGTTCTTTCATAATGATGCCCTACTCAGTAGAATCACACGCATATTTTTAGAAACTCAGTTTTCCCCGAAATAATCTGTAAATCTTGGTGTAACCTGATTGGCATGTTTAAAATAGCTATAAAGTAGAATTCTTTGCATTCCAAAGCATGCATTTCCAGTGAGTTCTACAAACTTTGTTCTAAATTATACGCATAAGAGCAATCTAGTATAATGTAGAGATGGACCAACTAGTCGGGATAACCGACTTTTTCACTGGTCAACGATTAGTCGGCAAAAATCTGTTGTATTTAATGAACTAAAAAAACAGGCAATTAATTGACACTATTTTTATTTTAATTATGGTAATACTTTATATATTTTTAAATTTAATTCTTAATTATAATTGTGAAAGAACAGCGTGCATTATTAGACTATTGTAAACAAAAATAGATCGACTAATAGTCGATATACGGGCACGTTTATAGTCGGCGACTAGTTGGCCACTTGAGCGCCGAATAGTCGCTTAGTCGGCTAATACCATCTCTAATTTTATGGTGCATAAATTGTAAGCTGCTTAACTGGGAACGGAAGTGGAAAATGTATGAGCTTACAAAGTATTCAAATAATGACAGTAGGAAATTTGCAACCAAATTGCAGTGTAGAGGTAAATATGTACAGACTAGATTTTCTTCAGTTAGGTCGAATTTGCTATTGTTCATAGCCCCATTGTCCCATAGGAATTGTTCATTAAACGGGATAAAAAGTAACCCTTGGTACTCAGCAATAGTGACAAGTGATCGATCATTGACGAAAAATAAAGAACCAAATCAATGTTCCAAGAGATTACATGCCACAAACTAACTATTTCACTTATTTGCAATGTTTCTTTAGAAGTTTAGATTAGATAGAGTGTGCTATTCATTGTTTAATTTATATCAACCTGTCTTGCCTCTCACCCAAATTTGTTGAGGTTGGGTTCCAGCATAACCGGATTCAGCTTAGTACTAGTACTTTTTCTACATAAAGCAACTACCTATCCAACTTCAATAACCCACAATTGGGTATCCTATACCCCCCGTCAAAATTGATGTCAGATTTTATGGCTCCTGACTACCGGAACAATTGCCAAAGATCTTCGAATGACAAGCGGTACTGACGGCACGGAAAAGTCTGTGTATGTAACGGATGGTCACATATCCACAAACCAACCTCGGCAAACGATGCTTACCCTTGAAGATCGACCCGTGCAACTATTGTTACTTAGCAATGAGCTCTTGGTAAATTTACTACGTTACTAATAGTGTAAGTATTTATATTCAAATGTTGTGCTTGAGATATTGTGTGTACTTACAAACTTTAATGTTCATACAGTCATAACAAAACAACACTTTACATAAAATAATATTCAAACGTGTTTGCATAACAATAAACCCGTATGCGAATCGTATCGCTGTATCAGGCTTGACCTGGCACTGATCCCAAACTGATCTTATCGTGTTATGTTTTGAATGAAACTGCCATAATAAAGTTCTGGCTACCTACAAATCTTTGGACGATACTAACGTAATGTTAAGAAAATTTTTCTTTTGTATTCTTACCTGGTGGCATAAACCTTAGGGGCCCCATCGGCGGAGCAGCATAGGGTAAGCCAAGAAACATCTCCACATACTGAAAATCATACTGTCGACTTGGCTTCACTATCAATCCTCGCAAAGCACCCTGCCTCAGGTGGTACTCTCTCGTCAATCGTTTCCCTCCGTCATCGTTCGGAAAACTTCGGCTGTCACCGTACACATTCGCTGCACCTTCGTTTGCCATCGGCAATAAGAGCGAGACGAATATACAAATAAACATATTGTGATTTATAAACGAAGTCGCGTGCCGGTTAGTGGCCATTTTGTTTATGAGCAACGGTTTGCTCGTTTTATGTTCAGCGTTCTCAAAATAGTTGCCGTTTTATTGTTTGTTTGCACTCAGCTTTTATTGTCCACTGTACTTCTGTGAGTCTGCGATCTTAATCGCGATTTATTTTTAACTAGTGAACTATGATTTGATAATTCCACACTGCACTTAAAAATAAACTGACATATTTTCGAAATTCGAATTTGGAATTTTATTTTTTTTATCACAGATTAAAAATAAAATTGGAATAGAACAATTTTGAATTTATAAGATGACGAAATATTGTCACTGTCTATTTTTGTTTCGTGATTATTTTTGACGTTCGATAAACGGCGTTTGCGCGTTCCCGGCGCGTGATTCCAACTGGATAGCGTCCAAAGTTGTCCCCGCGAGTCTCTAATACCAAAATACTACGGCATGCGAAGCAGAGGGGATGTGCATTGCTGAGATTGTTTCTAAAGACGCGAACATTCCAATTGGTGGATTTTCTTTTGTGTCAATCTGGATTTAGTCATGGAAACAATTACTTCGAGTGCTAGATACTATTTCATTTGGAACTTCTGAGAGCACTTTGAGATGTCAAGCGGATACAATTTATTGTTTTGTTAAACCTAGTCATGTGGAATTTCAATGTTCTGCATTTGATATGGAAACCATCAATTTGCAATTTTGATAAAGATTATGCTTATTATATTGGTGTAATCAGCGCTTAGTATCAAATACTAGTATACTAATACTAGTATACTACTACAACTAGTTACTTTGTGATTGTTGCTGTTGTATTGTATCTCAGTCATATAAAATGTTTTCTATTAAAATCTAAAATAGATTTTAATAGAAAACATTTTATATCTACTTGTATATCTATACTATACAAATAAATTTCATTCTCATTTATTTTCAAACAGTTTACATTGTGTCGAACATAACTTAATTAAAATTACAAAAAATAACAATTATTACACTTGAAGATAATATAAATTATTAGAAAAATTAAGTAACCTACATTAATTTAAAATGTGTCTAAAGAAAATAGAAATGTCAAAATAACATCATTTCTACTAAATGTACGAAAGTACATACGGTACTTAAACCAAAAAGACAATATTTTATTTTTTGTCTGTCGATCAGTTTCTTCTGGCTAATCGCCGAAATAGCTGGACCGATTTTGACAAGACATTCAAAGAGACTTTTATTTTAGAAACACAATTAGGGTTCTAAGTATAAAAACAAAAACAAACTATGGTAATTTTTAGGGATCCGTAGTCAAATGGCAAAAAACTGAACCCTTATAGATTCGTCATGTCTGTCTGTCCGTCCGTATGTCACAGCCACTTTTTTCCGAAACTATAAGAACTATCCTGTTGAAACTTGGTAAGTAGATGTATTCTGTGAACCGAATTAAGATTTTCACACAAAAATAGAAAAAAAACAATAAATTTTGAGGGTTGTACTTGAAACTGAAACTCAAAATTTTATTTTTCTTCAAACCCA
This sequence comes from Orthosia gothica, assembly GCA_949775005.1. Classification (NCBI taxonomy): domain Eukaryota; kingdom Metazoa; phylum Arthropoda; class Insecta; order Lepidoptera; family Noctuidae; genus Orthosia; species Orthosia gothica. The sequence continues at coordinate 29,403,543 of OX459048.1, forward strand.
TACGTTTGAGGTATCTTGGGATAGGTCTTCAAAAATGATATTGAGGTTTCTAATATCATTTTTTTCTAAACTGAATAGATTGCGCGAGAGACAGTTCCAAAGTGGTAAAATGTGTCCCTCCTGTAACTTCTAAATGAAAAAACTAAAAAAAAAAATATGGTCTACATTACCATGTAAATTGCCACCGAAAATTAGTTTGAACGAGATCTAGTAAGTAGTTTTTTTTAATACGTCATAAATCGTAAACCGGAATTTACTAATACGGTAGGTACGGAAGTACGGTAAGTACGGAACCCTTCGTGCGTGAGTCCGACTCGCACTTGGCCCGTTTTTTAGTTTTACGTTTTTGCGAAGTCGCGGGGAACAGCTAGTTCTAAATAATATATTACTTCTATAGCATAATAATTATCATGAAAGCTTGATCCTGTTCATGATGCTATTATGTAGTGTTATTGAATACACATCATGATTATGTATTTGAAACCGTTTCGTTAATTTTACTATTAAAACGTATTCATTTCAAAATCAAAGCAATAAATTCTATAGGAGCCTGTTTAAAAGCTCTTTGTGAATGATCAATTAGTTTAAAAGCTTAAAATAATTTAACTTATATTTTGATGATGATATTATGCTCATGCCCCATTAAAATTATTTGAATATAAATTAATTACTTTTTTGTTTAACCGTTAATTTACGCTACAAAAAATGTATATAAAATTAAGTCATACTTAAATAAGTATTATACCAGGACAGCAACCCATCTGTAATTTAGACAGTGATTTAAAATAGAAGGTAAAATTAATAACTATGAAGAGATATACGACGACAGCGATTACGATGGTTGAAATGCCAAAATGTAAGAGATTGTTCACCAGACATTTCGATAGGGTTTGGCATCTTTCAACACTTTTGACGTTTTCCCAATCGCTATCGCCACGCTTTCGATAATAGAATGTCACTTTCCGTCACTCTAGCGTTTGCTATAGAACTCAGCACTGAGTTAAGCTCGCTTTTGTACATGTACTTTATTATCATATGTATGTAATGTTGTCTTTTGGTGTATAATAAAGAATTAAGAATAGGACTTGCAGGGCCTCTGGTAAAGGATTATTAACACGTAACATTTATCGACGCTTGATTTCATCCTTTTTAGGGTGCCGTACCCAAAGGGTAAAAACGGGACCCTATTACTGAGACTCCGCGGTCCGTCTGTCTGTCTGTCTGTCACCAGGCTGTATCTCATGAAACGTGATAGCTAGACAGTTGAAATTTTCACAGATGATGTATTTCTGTTGCCGCTATAACAACAAATACTAAAAACAGAATAAAATAAATATTTAAGTAGGGCTCCCATACAACAAACGTGATATTGTACCGTTTTTTTGCGATAATGGTACGGAACCCTTCGTGCGCGAGTCCGACTCGCACTTGGCCGGCTTTTACTTTTAGGCAAAGCGTTGCGATCGCTTTCATTGAGAGACTGTTACTTGCGTACAAGTGAAAAATACTTTCTGAGGGTCTAGACTTTAGACCCGCAGAAAGATTTTTTTTTATTTTAGTCTTCCAATCTGTAGTCCTATTTTTACAAGATTTCATTTACCGGTGTCTGTAATCAAATCTTGCATGTTAAATTTAACCCACTGTTCAGTGTCCGATTGAGCTGAAATTTTGCACATATGCTTATTTCTCGTGACAATACATTATTTTTATATAAACTTTTTTTAATACAAAAGATTGTTTCCTACATCCTCGACAGTCAAAACGTAGAAAATAAAAAAATCTAAACACATTCAATATAACAAAATTTACAACAAAAATACGAGTGTTATAACAAAATACTCGTGTGTGATTTTTGTCGTATGAGATGAGATATTATCTCGCGACCTGTCCCCACAACGTATGTGTCGTGCGGCCGCACCTCTCATAGTCGCGCGCGCATCTTTATAACCGTTGGACTAACGCTCATCTATTTATGTCCCCGCACGTGGCATTCCGGATAATGACCGGCCAGGAAGGAAACAATGCTTTGATCCGGATGTTTGGGGGTTTAAAAAGGGTAGACAGAGATGTAAGATAGTTAAATGAGAAATTGTGTCACCTTTTTTTAAATAAAAGGTTAGAATGAGATGGTAGAGATGTTTAGGTTTTTAGTATTATAATAGCTGTTGCCCACGACTTTGTCCGCATCAAAAAAGTCAACAAAAAAAAACACGGCAACTTAATCACCTTTTTCTAAAATAAATAAGCATAAGTTACTTCTTCTAACATTGCCGGTGAAATCCCCTTAAAATCATCCAGCCGTCCTGGTGAATATCCGATTACGAAACAAAGAATAAAAAAAGTGTTTTATTATAACTTCCTGTAATATTTTGTGTAAACTATCGCTTTCAGTTTGAAGATAAGAATGTGTTTACTTCTTTAGCTAGTAGCGTCCACATACGAAGTGAAAATATGACCTGACATCACACATGCCTTAAAGCAATGAATGCCATGCTATTTTAACATACTACTAAAACTGCTTCTACCCATGTTATTGAAAAACTTTCTCGAAGGAAGTCATAGCCAATTCTCAAAAAAAATATGCTTGAAAGGAAAAAAAGTTTCTAAAATTTGTTTACACCTTTTCCTTACACCCTATAAACAACAATCCGACAGCAACTATGCATCCGAAAGTTGCTCAACACAGACCCAACTCCCATCGTGTCGAAGGATCTTCCCTTTTCCATGCAGGTTGCAGGGCTTAAAACTTTGTTCCGCGTACATCCATAAGCTTATTATGAAACTCAATATTCCCTTTTACGTAATATGATGAAACTATTGGTAAAACTATTGACTAGCATCGGCCATTACCGTGTACAACAGTCCAGTTATTCCACGCTGCGTAGGAAGGTAACACCTGGCACACCGTTCCTTTGTTCCCACATCTAAATATTTTCTAGCTGTTAGGAATACTAATCTAATTGTGTGGGCAGACTAAATGTCACTCTTTGATTTACTGATCTTGTTTTATTTCTTCTCGTTTATCTGCAAATACGTAGGCAGCTCTCTGCTAATTGTTGGGTTCCCTCTGTGATTGAAGAACGTGTTAAGAATGGTATATAATGTGACATAGGATTGTTATAGGTGGTTCAAAAGGAAATTAATACTTATTTCTATAATTTATTAATAATTATAAGTGATCCCAATGTAAAAATATATAATAGGTGTACAGATAAATAAATAAAAGGTATTGTCCCGATTGGCATATCAACGACCAGCCTAAACCACAAATGATAAAAGTTTAAAATTTTGAGAGGATATTGATTTTATGCAGTAGGTATAATTTAGGACAGAATTTTCCAAAATGTATCCTCTAATGAAGTGAAATAGGGGATGAAAGTTTGTGGGGTCATTTTTATTTACTCTAATCCCGTCTTGGGTCCCGTTTTTACCCTTTGGGTACGGAACCCTAAAAAACAATGCTAAATATAATAATATTGAATACCTTCAAGAAAGAAAGTATGAGAGGATTATTATATTAGCTACAAATGCAGTGAGACAGTGTGGAGGGTTAAAACCTTATTGCTAATCCTGGCCGACTCCAATTTATTGAAATGACTGACATTGTGTTCTGTTACTTGTCAAAAATTGTTTTTTATGTCATGTCTTGTGCTTAATAAATTCTGCTTATATTTTACACCAAATATGTGTTTAAATATGATTTATATCAGGTTATGGTTCAGCAAAAATAGTGCAACGTTATTGTAAATATGTCGGAAACGAAAAATCATAGTTTTTCACATGAAAAATTACGCGGACGTGAAAATTACGTCGAGTGGAAATTTGTTATGAAAAATGCATTGATTCACGACAATTTATGGATCTGTATAAGCGGTTACGGTAAGGATGACAAAACAACGTCCGAAGTGAAAAATCGACGTGACGAAATTGCAAAATCTAAAATTTGCTTGAGCGTTGAAAAGTCATGTTTTTCACATTTGATGTCAGCGGATACGGCGAAAGACGCATGGAATGCACTGGACTGAGGACTCGGTTCAAGAGTGAGAACTCTTCAGAACTTGTGCGCTGTCAAACTGGAGAACTATTCTAGCATGGAAGCTTACGTCAATGAAGTATTGTCATTAGCGCAGCAATTGGCGAATATGAACAAACCTGTTGATGACGAGTTTCTTGGTGCGTTGATGCTCAAAGGTTTACCGTCAGAGTACGAGCCCATGATCATGGCACTAGAGCATTCGGGAGCTGTCATTACTGCTGATCTAGTCAAATCGAAACTGGTACAGGATCAACGTTGGACTAGTCGTGGAGATTCGAGTGAGTGCTTGTATTTTACAAGAAAAGGCGCTAGTACGAGTGACTCCTGGACGAGAAAAGCGCAGCAGCACAAGGATGAGTCAAAAGCGAAGGATAATTCCGCTAGAAAGAGAGAACCGTGGTGCTGGAAGTGCAGACAGAAAGGACATCTGAAGAAAGACTGCCGGAACGCGAAGGATTCTTCAGGAAACTGTGTCTTATCAGCATATAGTACTGGAACTGACTCGGAATCTTCGTGGTACATAGACTCGGGGGCTACAAATAACATGACTGGCAGGCGTGATTTGATGACAGACTTCAAATCGCGAGATGGTCACGTCACCATTGCTAGTGGAGATAAACTACGGTGTACAGGTATAGGTACTGTTAAGTTGTCGGATAGCGCGACGTTAACTGATGTGTTGTATATACCTAAGCTGTCTGTAAATCTCATATCTGTTTCGTAATTGATTAAGAATGGTTGTATTGTTAATTTTGATACTACTGGTTGTACAATTTCTAAGCTGGGCGATGTTTTGATTAAGGCAAATGACGTTGGAGGGGCTTACAGACTTCAGACCTGCAGTCTACGGGCGAATCTTACTATTAGCACTGCAACTTGGCATCAAAGACTTGGCCATTTAAGCGCCAACAATATGAAGCTTTTGAGGCAGGGACTTGCTAATGATATTAGTTTTCAGGATGACCCTTGTAAAGACGTTGCCTGTGAAGTTTGTTTAAAGGGAAAGCAAGCTCGGTTTCCTTTTCTCAGCAATCCTGAGAGGTCTGTGGCTGCAAAGCGGTTGGATTTAATCCATACCGATTTGTGTGGTCCGTTGCCGGTGAATTCGCTTGGAGGCAAGAGGTATATCCTGGCATTCTTGGATGATCATTCGAGGAAGGTGTTCGTGTATTTCCTGAAGCGTAAGAGCGAGGTGAGTGAATACACGAAAAACTTTATTAAGCTAGTCGAAACTCAGACTGGTGACAAAGTTAAAGTTTTGAGGTCGGACAATGGAACTGAGTATGTGAACAGAGACCTTGAAGGTTTTTTGAAAGGTAAGGGGATAGTCCATCAGGTAACTGTGCCTTATAGTCCTCAACAGAACGGCTGTGCGGAAAGGCTAAACAGGACTCTTCTAGAAAAAGTAAGGTGCCTCTTGTATACTTCGAACCTAGACCACAAGTTTTGGGCAGAAGCTGCCTGTACTGCTGCACATTTAATAAATGTGTCACCTTCGAAAAGGCTCTCAGGGCAAACTCCTGAGGAAGCCTGGACAGGTAAGAAGGTTAGCTTGAAACACTTACGTGTGTTTGGCTGCGAAGCTTATGCTCACGTTGATAAAGTGAAGCGGAATAAGCTTGAACCAAAAAGCAAGCGTTGTATATTTCTTGGCTATGACGGTAATGGATATAGGCTCTACGATTCGGCGAAAAATATAGTTTTTCGTAGTCGTGATGTTGTTTTTAACGAAACAATTTTTCCAGGTGTCAAGAGTAAACGGCCCGTGGAGATCTTCTTTCCGACTAGTGATGACGGAGATAACGTTGAAGATGCGGATGTTCGTGATCAGTCTGGGACTGAGCTTGAGGTGGAGATACCATCACTACCAACTGTAGAGGCTGAGGTTGAGGCGGAGAGACCGGTAGCGCCTGAAGTGTGGTTTGAGGCTGACGAGCAGGTGCCGAGTTCATCTACTGATACAACCAGAATGCCACGGAAGCCACCATCTGACGGACCAGCCTATAATTTACGGCCGAGAGTACCGAGGACGATGTCTGCGCTCGAGACAGAGTTGAGTGAGCCGACGAATGTCAAGGAAGCTTTGCAATCGAGTGATAGTAAGCTTTGGTGGCAAGCTATGCAAGATGAGATTGATTCGTTCAATAAGCATGAGGCTTGGGAGCTAGTTGACAGACCGGCAGACAAGAATATTGTCAAGAATCGATGGTTGTTTAAAATCAAATGTGACGCCAATGGCAAAGTGGCGTGTTATAGAGCGCGATTGGTTGCAAAGGGTTTTACCCAAAAGTTCGGAATTGACTACATGGATACTTTTTCTCCGGTTGTGCGACATAGTTCGTTGAGAATGCTGTTGTCTCTTGCGGTTGAATTAGATCTGAAGATTGATCACCTTGACGTCAAGACTGCTTTTCTGAATGGCAATTTGAATGAAGAAATTTATATGTCACAGCCTGAAGGTTTCGTCAAGCAAGGCAATGAGCATATGGTCTACAGACTCAAGAAAGCCGTGTACTGGTACGATAAGGTAAAGGAAGTTTTACTCGCAGAGAATTTCACGCAGAGCAAGTATGAGAGCTGTATCTTCAGTCGCCGATTGGGTAAGCGAACCATTATTATTGCTCTCTATGTAGACGATTTTTTCGTTTTTTACGACTGTGACGAGCTTGCTGATAAGCTAAAAACGTCACTGAAGTCTCACTTCACAATTAAAGATTTAGGTGAGATTAAACATATGCTAGGCATCAAAGTACAGCGCACTAGTCGTGAGTTGAAGCTGAGTCAGAAAACCTATATTGAAAAGTTACTTGAACGTTTCGGTATGAGTGACTGTAAAGTTGCTAAGACGCCCTTAGATGTAGGTCTGAAGTTTTCTGATAGCGCCACCCACGAGAGTAGACTACCGTATCAGGAGCTGATAGGATGTTTATTGTATATAGCTGTGACCTCAAGACCTGACATTTCTTTTGCTGCATGTTTCTTAAGTCAGTTTAATACTTGCTACACAGCGGAACACTTTGCAGCGGCCAAACGTGTATTGCGGTATTTAAAAGGCACAATGAATTTAGGTCTTGTGTACAGAAAAAGTGATGAACATGATAAATTTCATGTTTATGGATTTACTGACGCTGATTGGGCTAACGGGGCGGATCGTAAATCTTACACGGGGTATATTTATAAGCTAGGTAGGAATGTTATTTCCTGGGGTTGTTATAAGCAATCGTGTATCGCACTTTCGTCTACCGAGGCGGAGTATATAGCTTTGTCTGAAGCTGCCAAAGAGGCGGTATACGTCCGTGCGGTTCTTGCTGAGTTGATAGGTCAATGTCACACTGTAACCCTGTATAGTGATAATCAGTCTGCCGCGAAGCTGGCTAGTAACTCAGTGTTCCATAATCGAACAAAACATGTGGACATTAGATATCACTATATTCGTGAAGCTGTTGAGAATAGGGTGCTAGAACTGATGTACATGCCAACAGAGCAGATGACTGCTGATGTGCTCACGAAGGCACTGCCTAGCTGTAAGCACTTGTCGTTTGTACGAGATATGCTTGAAGTCCTCCAGGATTAAGAGGGCGTGTTGGAGGGTTAAAACCTTATTGCTAATCCTGGCCGACTCCAATTTATTGAAATGACTGACATTGTGTTCTGTTACTTGTCAAAAATTGTTTTTTATGTCATGTCTTGTGCTTAATAAATTCTGCTTATATTTTACACCAAATATGTGTTTAAATATGATTTATATCAGACAGCAGTGAGGCAAAATAGCTCACCTAAAAAAAAACAATATATACTTATATAAATAGGCTGACTCATAAATACAACACTAACATTCTATAAGTAGGTACTCGAAAAGCAAAACTTCTATTAAAAGAGCACGTAACGGAAGTTATAGAAGTAAAGTATAATAAATTAAATGTACTTATTTGTATGTAAACAGCTCTGTTCTTTGCGATGCTGGAAATAAATTGACAAAGAGTAAGATGTTTATTGATAGAATTGAATAGAATTTTATTTTGCAAATATGCGTAATACACAATAGTTGTTATGATAGGAAATCTCGGCTATATTTTACCATTTGGCATGCAAATATTTACATTATTTAGGCAACAAGAACTTACATTTAAAACCAGATAAATTAATAAATTATCATTATCATCCCAATCATCATTCAATAGATCAAAATTTAAATTATAGTTATCATTACAATTATCGTACAATAGATCAATTAAGAAGTTATCATTATCATTCAATAGATCAATTAGTCAACAGATATATTTTCTCCATCAGAAATTCCAGCCACACTGACTACAGTGATACGACTATGTAATATTTTAATTAATATGATGTACTAACATCATATTAATTAAAATATTACATAGTCTACTCTTAAACATCACTGTATTTAAATCTTTCCATCCACTTGGTAATTAATTGTAAATAATTGGGGCCATGCAATAAACACTGTTCTGCATCAAAGCGGTTTGACATAATACTTGACATATTTTGCTATTGTCACGCCTATTTCTTTGGAATACATCAGTTAAGCGTTCAAAACGATTTGGATTTTGCTTTACAAACACAGCCACTTCGAAAATAAAATACGAGGAAGGAGATAAACCCGATTATAACACAATTTAATCTATTACCGGCATTTCACATGTTCAAATCACATTCATATACAATATAAAGGCGACATCGGCCCGTTAACAAAAACAATACACTCTTTTTTTGGGCAATCGTGTAAAATACACTTTAGAGCAAAACTATCGTACAGGCACCCTATTTAGAACTTACATCGCAGATAATTATGAGAAAATAAAGCGTATAATTAAATAAGTCTTTTTATTAAGCTTTGTAGTACCTACGGTAAGTTCTTATTAGAAACAAATAAAAAAGAGTGTCGGTTCGAAGTTTACCGGATAATGTAGTAAATTATAAATATTTCAATACAGGCAAATAATGAAGAAAGAGGCAACTCCAAATATTGCGCTAGGATATGATTAGGTTACGATCTAGAGACAAATACGTGGGACACTCAGAAAGTTTTGCGAAACTAAAAAAAATTGTTCTATACGTACATATATTTTTATTAAATCTTTTCAAAGTACTTTCCACCAGCCTCTATACAAAGATTCATGCGCCTAAACCAGTTTTCAAAACACTTTTTCCAGTCCGCCGCAGACACCTCGTTTACAGCCTGCTCGAACGCAGCCAGCGCATCTTCCGGCGACGAAAATTGTATCCCTTTGAGCTGATTTTTTATTTTTGGGAATAAAAAGAAGTCACACGGTGCTAGATCAGGGCTGTAAGGAGGGTGACCCAGGAGTTTGACTGGCGTGCTGTCCAGGAAGTCCCTCGTTTTGAGTGCGGTGTGCGCAGGTGCATTGTCGTGGTGGAGCAGTAGCCCGCGGAGCCCTGTGTTTGGTCGCTTGTTGCTTATAACAGAGAAAACTTCTGGCAAACATTTGGTAGTATACCATTCGGCATTAATGCTTCTTTGATCCCGTAAGGGAATTGATACCAAGTGGCCAGTCAAATTAAAAAAGCTAGCGATCAAAATCTTACCCCCACTTCTAGATCGCTTCACTTTGGTAGGCGTTGGCTCATTTTGAAACACCCAAACAGTCGACTGGCGCTTGGTTTCTGGGTCGTATTGATAAATCCAGGACTCATCACCTGTAACGATGTCGTAAACACGCCGAGACGAGCCTGCTTCAAATTTGTTAAGCATATCACGGCACCATTCCACCCGGGCCTGGTTCTGAGCATCGGTGAGGTTGTGCGGCACCCAGCGTGATACTATCCTCCTCACGCGAAGATGGCTGTGTAGAATCTCGTGAACGCTTCCCAATCCAATCTTCAATATGTGTTGAATCTCCTGATATGTAATTCGCCTATTGTCTTGGATTAAATTTTTCACTGCTAGCACGTTTTCTTCGGTAACAGCCGTCAAAGGGCGACCGCTTCTTTCGTCATCCCCCAAAGTTGGTCGACCGCGCTTGAATTCGTTATACCAACGATACACGGTTGCCTTGGAAGGGCCTTCATCCATGAATGCCATTTGAAGTCTATCGTACGATTCATCCGGTTTCAGGCGACACTTGAAATCGTATAAAATCATAGCTCTAAAATGTTCCCGGCGCAGATCCATATTTCAGTGAGACACAATACTTTGAATTAACTCGCAAAAAATGTGGAGGGAAATTTTGAAATTGAAACTTACTTATTTTTACTTATAAATAATCATATTTTCGAAAAACATTATAACTGGCCAGTCTCCCATATATAAAAACTTTTTTTCGCAATACTTTCTGAGGGGCCTGGTATTTCTATTATAACCTAAACGATAGACTAGAATATAACAAAATTGGTTCCTCGCTCACAAAATGGGCCCAGTTACGACCGCGTCTCAAAGGTCTCAAAAACGGTGTCAACTTATTAAACTCATGTCATAAATATATCTCATCTGCATAATTTCGTAATTGATCATTGTCAAGGCGCGTCGCCATCTTGGATGTACGAAACAGAATTAATTTTGAGTTTGGTTTGAGTGCTGTGATTATTCATGTGAACAATCAAGAAATATATTTTGTTTGGTTTGTGGTTCATCGTTGGATTTCTAAGAATTTTTCGGTGTCTAGTGCCAATGAACTCGTAAAATAAGCTCATATAAATGTTTATTTTCAGTCATATTAAAAAAAATTATTAAAGATTTTCAGTTGTTGTCAAAATGCGTGGTTTTATTTAAATTTCTCACCATCTCAATAGAGTAACCCATCAACGTCGTCTGTTACTTCATGTAGTGCATGATAAATAGTTTCCACTGATACATTAATCTTCTGCTCCTTTTTCCATAACACATAACTGAATATCGCGAAATAATATCAAATAGATTTTAGAGTAAGCGAAGTGCTGTTCAGTAAAGTAAATGCTTTATATTTAAGTGAGAATAAAATTTCTAAGATGATTTGTGTATACGATACGTACCTAAACTCAAGCTCTAATCTCATGGGGGTAGGCTGAAACTACAGGACATCATCTGCTACGATCTTTACATGCTCCATTTGCTTCATTTATGTTTGTACATCTAGTTATACACTCACGCGGCCCATTTTTTGCACTAATCAAGTAGATATGTACATCTACTTAATTAGTGCACAAACTCATCAAATAATTGCCTGTTTTATCCGTACTGCTTCCGTCCTGCTACCTACTCCACTGCCTACCTGCCCGATTACCTGCTTATCTAGCTACCACCCATCTGCTTGACTGTCGTGGTGCCTGCACACCTGTCTCTCACGAGCATACCACAACAAAGAGTTAAGAGTTCCTGTCCGTCCAGCTGCTAGCCTAGCTGACGACTTTTAAAACAACCCTCGTCGTGCGAATCCGGCCCCTTTAGTTTTAATACTCAATATCCCTGTTCTAAGTTTTTTTTAAATAAGCCTTTTATTTTAATAAAAGTGGCGTGGCTTATGTTAAACTCGTCTGAGCTTAACTTAACTTTATAGTTCGGCACTTCTCAATTTTAATTGAGCTGTGCTGTCAATAATAGATTTAAAAAAGTCTTGAAAATTGATTGATTTAAAAACTGGCAAAAACAGCAGCTTTTATATTTGACTGAAGCATTTTTAGTCAATTAAGATACAACGACAAAAAATAGGCAGTGCTGGGTACTGCAGGCAGAAGACCGAACTTAAAACTTTGGAATATTTGCCGCTAATAATAAACAAACAAGAAACGCTGCGGTCAACACGTAATATTAGCATGTCGCTAATGCGGTCACTTTAGCATGTTGATGACGCGAACCCATAACCACCCATAACCTGCCATAAACCACTCGTCGCGGTTAAAGAAGTTTTCACTTCAAAAATAATACCATAAATTGCGTGAAAACTCAAGGCTCTAGACTAACCCTCAATTTCTGAATCAAGCATTTGAAGTTGAGTATTTGTAAAACTATAATTTAGCCTGAAAACCTGTAAAAATTTGAAACTGAAATATGGTTTGACACTTTCTACACTTGAAATATCGACTCAATTCAAAAATCGCCCCTGACATTTTATCAGCGATTGTCAAAATGTACAAAAAATATCGCTTAAATTTCGGGGAGTGTGCGACGGAACTGCACAATTTGATTCCGCCTAGCCCTTTCCATCATAGGACTACAAGACGTTCGGCCATGCGCCATCGGTACATGGTGGACATCCCTCCATACGCACAAATTGTTTTGTTAATACTTTAATTGTGCGCACAGCTAAGGAGTGGAATTCTCTTCCGGAGTCTTTGTTCCCTGATAGCTACAACCTTGGGGTCTTTAAGTCAAGAGTGAATAGGTTACTTCTAGGCAAACGTGCTTCACCGTAGGCCACATCATCGCTTACCATCAGGCGAGGTAGAGGTCAAAAGCGAGAATATCGACAAAAAAAGAAAAATATGGTGTGCTGAAATATCGTGAGGTCAATCCCGAACATTTTGGACACACAATATCACTTTGTCTCTAGGCCTTCTGGACTTACTGGTTTGAAAAACTAATTAGTGATGAATTCTTCATAAATGTTGCAAGAGGCCATCGCCACACCAAATGCTCTAGACAGTGACATTCTATAAGTGGTGGCGATGCTTGAAATACCAAAATATAAAGGATTAATAGCGTGACATATCGATAACGCTTGGCATTTTCATAAAATTTTGACTATAGAAAAAATATAAATAATATAGAATAAATTTTGACTATTTATCCAATCGCTATGACGATAAGGTTTCATTGATAGCAAATAATAATAATAAATCTTTATTCAAACTTAAATTAGTTAACTATATTAATCATTCTACGATATAATGTAGGTACGACAATTTTAGGTGCTTGTATTAGGTAATCCTGTATCACAAGCGGGCCAAGCGGGCCAAGCGGGCCAAGCGGCAAGGGCTCAAAAAAAATCTAACATTTTTTGTTTTAAATTGTAATGTCAACGAATTTCTAACAATATTTTCACTTGACTAGAGTGTCTTGTCTAGACAAGTCTCAAATGCGTGATATTGCCGCAGTCCAAAGAAAATGTTTTGAAACTATCGAATAAACAATAATTGGAAAAGCTAGCTAAAATCACCACCAAAAATCTTAGACTCTATACAAAATATTAAGTCAAGATACTTAAGCAACTGACAAATTGCTTTAAAAATAAGCAGTTAGAACATTGCGAATACCAGGTGCTTCATCTAAAAGGACAGGAATTGTCCCGAGGGAAGTTACAGATATAGCAGTTTGCGCATATGGCTTTAATTGTTTTTTTTTCTAAGACTTACTATGATTCATTTAAAGAGAATGATGGGACAGATATAACTGCAGTAGTAAGAATCGAAATGACTCATATTTTATTGTTTGATGATTCTTTTAAACCATCTGTTGTAATTGAAAAAAATATAACATAATATTTAGGATAGCTTGAACCTTAATGTTATTTTACGGTGATTTAACGAGATTGAAGCTTTAGATGGTAAAAAATAAGGTTATACATTTTCCTAGGATAAAATAATTAACCTAGTGGAAAACGTCCTTGTAGGTATATTACGGTGTTAATAGGTACACTTTTGAAAGCATATGCTAAATAACCAGATATGATTTGATAAATCCTCCGTAAGAGCCAAATTAATACAAAGGACGGGTTTATATTCGCAGTTGTACTTACAGGCATAAAAATAGCCAACATTCGTTGTATGGTTCCTTAAAAGTTTCTATACCCAACGCAATATGGACAGAAAGTAAATTATTTTCAAATAATTTGTTTCAATACAAGATAAGAAGATGAACATTCAATTCTAGTTCCTATTTTCCCGAATCACTACGAGAACAAAATGTTCCTTCACTTTGATTAATGTTCTTCCAAATATTCTCAACAGATTTCAAACTGACTAAGATCTCAGCAACTCTGACGGACAGTCACCTGTCAACCTGTTTTCATGCGTCGGCCATATAATAAGATGGGACAGCGCTGGCCCCGGATTTAGAAGTGTTTATGCTCGAAATATATCTACGATATGATGTTATGGTAGGGTGAAGGAACTTGCTGGGTTATTACCGTACAGATCTATTAAGTGACGTTTCCTGGATGAATGTTAAGTTTTATTTGTGCACTTGAGAATATTGTCCTCATTGAATTAAAATCTCTATGACACTGAAGTTTGCTGTAGGAAAACCCAATTATGGGCTAAGCTCGTTTTGTACATAAGCTGTCCTTCTATATTGTTTAATGTATCCTGATCCTCCTGTATCCTTATGTATAATATAAGATGCATTTTAACCCTTCTTATCAGAGTCATATGGCCATAGCAGGACAAACGATTCTCATTTATGACGCCACTTTCAAACTTCTTCTGATGTACTAATTTATCACTTTATCTATTCTAGTCTCTCGGCAACATTCTGATCTCCGCTACATGCAATGTCTTTGCATTCGTCTTTTACACAGTTCAACATTCTGATCCGGTCCTCTCCGTTATACTTACATACGATGCTATAACTTAACAAACACAGACAAAAATCGGAAATAATTGATGACACCAGCCCTGATTTATTATCCTTAACACCTGTCAACGAAATGAGATGCGCTACAAGGCAGAAAAACCAAATCAATCAAGTAAGTCTGGCAGAACCAAATTCATTCCCCAATCCGCAACGGAAAATCTGCTTCCAATAGCTTATCAAATGTTCGGACAAGGCAAACGAAACAAAAGTCCCAGCGTATGCATTCAGAATTTCAGAGCATCACTCGAGAAATCCGTTTCAAAATATCACGGGCTTGAAGGACACGAACAAAAAGTTATGTGGCAGTCGCCACAGCTGCTCGCTTCCAGAGATATCGATTGCAAAAAGTACAGGCAAACAGACAAGCTAACGGCTTGTACACAAAGGGGGATCGTGTTTCGTGTGATTTTCGTTTTTGGACTTTGCTTTGCTGACCATCGTTTGCGTTTTGGCATTGTTCTGGCCAATTAAGTGGTTGGATTAGAAGTATTTGAATTGCTTTTAATTTAATTATTCTGTGCTCATTTTGTTGGGCATCTGTGCTTTACAGGGGATTTGTTATTTATGATGTTTATTTAAGGTAAACTGTTACTGTGGCTTAAGCTGGTTTAAATGAATGCAGGGTTTGCATTGTTCATACTACTGTTATATGTATTTGTTGTGCTTTTAATATACATACATAATACATTAATTTTGAGGCAATTTTCGTTCAAGATACCAGTGTCTAGGACGAAAATTGTCGCAAACTTAATTTGTCAGTCGAGCTTTTTCTGCCGAGCTTAGTTGAATGAACACACTAAAGGTTTTGGAAATACTTTAATTGTGCGTACAGCTACGGATTGGTATTCGCTGCCGGAGTATGTTTTTCTTGTTAACTATAATAACCTGGGGGTATTTAAGTAAAAAGGGGATAGGTTATTTCAAGGCAAGCGTGATTCACCGTCGACCATATCATGGTTCACGTGAGATAGTGTAAAAATGTGAGCCTATCAATTAATAAAAATAAAATAAAATCGACATCCAATAACAATTAACTTTTCTGTTTAATTTGTGACACGTAGTTATTTTCTTTCCGAAAGCCGGATCAGCCTGCTTATTTCAATAAACCCACTTTCAGTTCTAAAACGCCGTCTCTTCTTCAAGAATATCGTCACTTTACTGCTACTTAGTTTGTTATTTGGCCTTAAGAAGAACCGTTGGTCCTGGCTCTGAAAAGAGCCGTTTTGATGTACCGTACCATCGTCGTGAAAGGATTAGTCAGCTATACTCTGTGTTACCTAGTGCTAGCTGTTCAGGGTGCGCCGGGAGTTTGGAAATGTAGTATTTATAACAAAGTCGCTCTGAGAGACTACTTTCATGCCAATGTTTCTGTTCAGACCTTGTCGCATTTGCTGGAGTGCCCCAAATGTCCGTTTATCTGCATCCTTGATAACTGAACAATGCTGCTATAAACTTGGCCAGCTACTAGGCCCAAATTGTATAATTAAAGTGTACCGTGACACTAAAAGAAGAAGAAGACTGCTTAGTTTAGGAAAATTCACAAAAACTGCATCTAAACTGCAATTTTTACAGCTGGCATGCAGTTCAATTAAAGCCTGTATGTTAAGAGCTTAGCGGCCTTCTTGATAGCACGACACGTTATTTTTACATCACACCTTTAAGTGACTTTTGTTAAACGAAATTGCAAGTTCGTTCACATATGGACACAATGCGAGCATTACACCGATATGCACATGAAATTTTCTAAGAAAATACTTTTACGATATTACTTGTTCACGCAATCAGAGGCGCCGTCAGAGGCTCTAGACATCTCTTTCAAAGCCGGTGATGACAGTCGAAATGCCCAAATGTAAAGAATTTGTCTCGTGACATTTCGATACAGACATTTCTATACATTTTTTACGTTTTCAATCACTATCACCACGTTTTCGATGATAGAAAGTCACTTGTCTAGGGCCTCACGATAGAAACTACTACCAAAATAGTTATTTTACAACCTGCCACCCTATTATTAAGAAGTAGCAATTACTACTCCACTTTAAAACCCAGACAACTTGATATAAGTACTCTTAACAAACTGTCAAAAACAGGATACTTAGTAACAAAGTTGTAACTTATTTAACTTTGATTTACTCTATTGCGGAGACAAACATTTCTGAGAACTTAATATCTTTACCAATATTAAAGGGGAAAGATTTTTTTGCTTGTTTGTTTGTTTGTACCGAATAAGCTCCGAAACTAAAGGACCGATTTTAAAAATTCTTTCACCAATCGAAAGCTACATTATGCCTGAGTGACATAGGCTATTTTTAATCCCGAAAACGGGTACTGTGGGGTGGCCCACGGGAGCGAAGTCGCGGGGAACAGCTAGTCTACTTATATTATTATTAGTTCAGTATGGAAGGCAGTAAAGACCGGTTTACTACATAATATTTTTCTCCTTATTCCGCCTCAATGGTCGCGACCTATTTAGATAGTAATCTTCTTTAGTATTTCGCTTTGGTTGTTTTATTTTTAGCTATTGTTACATTTATGTTTTATTTTAGTTAGTCTGCTAATAAGCAAGGATACAGGCCCCTCTGTATCCTTGCTTATTAGCAGACTTATGACTTATTATACGACCCATAACTTTAAAATCCAGTTTTTTTTCAAACGAACTTTAGTTAACAGATAATTTTTCATAAAAAGATTATCCAGGCTTGCAGTTTTGTATGGATAACAGCACCTCTCAAATGGTCTCCTGTTTATTGCCTAAAAATGCGATGGCTTTTTGTCTTGTTATTCAAGAAATTCGTGCTTATTCTTTAGGTATGCCTCTATAAAGTTCGAAATCTTTCTGCTTTTGCAATTGACCGCAAGTTATCTCTTTAAGTAAAATTAAATTTGCCAGTTTCACCAGGTCCACAGCAAAGTCTGGATCTGTTGAATCAGGTCAAAAAAATTCGAAACGAATTTGGTAATTTTCAAGTCACGTTGGAATTGTAGTTGATGTTAATGAAGTGTCCATAGTTTGCATAACTATCCACAACAAAACATTGTACTAAAACAAATCCCTAAAAATAAAGAATGGCCCAAACACCAGCAATATTTGGCCGCAAACCGAAATGGTACTTATAACAAAATTTAAATGTGCTTCTGAATTGGTCACCCTGTATTTTATTAAGATTTTATTTACCAATGTATCAAAGGTTTATGTTTCTATTTCTGGCGTCAAGTATTACGCCTACCATTTACTAATACCCACGCAGTGTTGCTTACTCTACTAATTATAAATGTGAAATTTTGTATGTTTGGAAATTGGTTACTCAATCATATCTAAAAAACTGAATAGTTATGGAAGAAACTTGGCACATGTGTAGACCATGAACAGATTAGAATGAAGTTATAATTTTTCATCCTGGTATTATATTGCCGTGATATACTTTTCGATGGACCGACTTTTTAAGTCGCTGACAAAAGTACCTGGTCAAAAAATGAACCGGTAATAAAATAGTCACAAGGTTTTCACAAGATTTTTATGTATTCTATTTTTGCTTTCTTGGTCTATGAGTATAAATCTACGACATTAGACACTAGACATACAGTAAATGACACACTATAAACAAAAATGCTTTAGTAAATTTTTCTTCATTTTCCGTAGGAGAAGAGGCGCACATAATAGCCTAAGATCCCACTTCGAAAATCAACAAGTAATTTATTTTTGATCAATAATAATACCAGCCTGTAAGCTGTAACTATTCTACTGCATTGCAAAGGCCTCCTCTCATACAAAGAAGGCATGAGCAGTTATTATCACGCTTGCTCATTATTTTTTTTTTTTTAATCTTTATTTTAATGATTGATACTTGATAGTTGAATACATTTAAGCAGGCTTGCCTGGAAATATCTACCCGCAATCACCGTTATTAAATAAATTTGAATGGATGATCGATAGCTAACCCCCAATATACAAGATGTTGAAGTGAATTCATCGATATTTAAAATACTGGTGTAATAAATAGATAAAACTTAGATTGACAGCTCTGAGAGCTGCAATACCTGAAAACCAGTTAAACCTGGCAACCCACGAATGGCGGTTAATTGAGAGCTAGGTGATGTAGCATATGCATTCACAATACAGCATAAATTCCTAGTGCAGGGAAAACTTTAAAAATAAAAGTAAAACTAGTTGCGGCCAGGCAACCCTGTGATATACGAACAAGATTCATTCCTAAAAATTTAATTATATCAAAAACCAATAAACGTGCAGTCTTTTGCAGTGGGATCTTGAGTTATAATGTATTTATTTATCAATTTATACAAACACACACGTAATATACAGATAAGAAGAACGGACAGAAAAATAGGTACAGAGGTGATGCTTCATCATCATCATTTCAGCCGAAAGACGTCTACTGCTGGACATGGGCCTCCCCCAAGCGTTCCCACATTGACCGATCCCGTGCGTCTCGCATCCAGCGCCTTCCCACAACCTTAACCAGGTCATCGGCCTCCGCCTTCCAACGTATCGTCTTCCGGCTCGCGGTCGCCATGGTGATGCTTATTTCTCATGAATTCACTGCCAGAAACCCAGCGTAAGGATAGATGATAAAACCGGCAAAGTGCGTGTCGGACTTTGCACATTTAGGGTTTCGTACCGAATGTAGAAAATATTGGTATTTTTTAGTAAAATATACGTAATAATAAACATTATCACCAAATTTCAAGTTTAAAGGTCAATAGGAAGTTAAAAAAATCACCGGTACACATTTTTGTGGCAGACGACGGACATACAGACTTACACATACAGCAATAGGGCTCAGATTGCACCCTTTAAATACAGAATCCTAAAAAGAGAAGTAGACACCCTATCTATGTGTACATAACTGTAGTAAAACAGCATCGTTTCAGTTTTCATTCTCAAGTATCCGATGGTTGTCAGCTACTATTGCAACCACAAGACGTATGTGGCGTTCAATTGAGGAAAGCTATATCATATATTATAGCAAGTGCAGGAAGTTTTCGTAAATCATTTTTATTACGTACTGTTCTACTGTATTTCACTTAAAAGGAAAATTTTGTGTCAATTTGTTCAGTGTTCAGGGTTCTATGGCAAAGTTTTGATGATCGAAGATTCGTAGGAATAGATTTTTTTTTTTGTTAATTTACACGTACATTTGTTTTTTTTTTAATTATTAACGATAGCCCACTATCTCACCTGATCGTAAGCGATGATGTGATCGACAGTGGAGCACGTTTGCCTAGACTTAACCTATTCACTCTTGACCTCGGGCATGTGCTCACGGGTTTTGTCACAGGTGACCAGTATATAGATGGGGAGCGCAGACGGTGCACGGTGCACTGACGAGGTAAAACTGGAGCTCTTCAGGGCCTACTGCGTCACGTTTTACTCGTGCAGCTTGTGGATTAGGTATACGCAGAAGGCTTACAACTATAATGCTTCTGAGGATATTGTTGGGTCTGCCTCTTTATTTATGGTCTGAAATAAAAATGTTGAATTTGAATTTAAATTAAAGACCCTAAGGTGGTAGCTATTAGGGAACTAAGACTCCGGCAGGGAATTCTACTCCATAAGTGTCCCCACATTAAAGTTTTCCTAAAACTCTTAATGCGTATGGGTGGTGAATGTGGGAATGTCCACCTTATACCGAATTGTTCATCATTGTACGTTGTAGTCCGATGAACACTACAACCCTTTCTACACTACAACGTACGTGGTATAAAATAATGAAATTCCATCACACATTTCCCAAAATGTAACCGATAAAAAAGTTAAGTTAAGACTCAAGCTAATATAAATGTACTCACAAATAACGGATAATAAAAGGTAACACTTCGTTCAGAAGCGTAACTGATGATACATTTAATTCCGTTTGAACTTTTAGGTTTTTGATAGGGCAGAAAATTGCTATAGAAATAGATATAGTAAATCAATCTTCAGCATGTTCAGGTGATGGTATGCGGATTGTTCCGAATGTACAGTTTTTATTCGGCGTTTTTCTGCAGACGATGGCTTACCTTTAATCTTTTCATTACATCACTTGCCATCCCATGTTATCTCATCATCGCCCTTGATTGACTGGTAGAGAATTCCTTAAGTCCGTCGGTGTATCTTTGTACATGAAGTTTAAATAAGTAAATACCCTGTTACCTTTTTTTATTCGTACCATCGAAATGTAAAAAGAAGGTAGTTACTTAAGTTAATTTAGAGATTTGGTGAGAAACAAGATAAGGAAAACAGTAAACCTCAGCTTTTTGCCAAATTAATCACTTCAGTAAGCAGACGTCTGTCTGCTAACTGAAACATCTACCCAATAAAACAAAGTACACCAAACAAAATAAAAATTAAACCAAGCCAAATCGTCCCAGAACTCCTAAGCCAAAAATCCGGTAAACACGAAACAGTCGCATAAAAATATAATCATATCTGCCGACAATGCCATATCAGCTTAAGAACAAATCCTTGTCAGCCATCTTCGCCAGATTGTACGCACCCTAATAGGATGGTATAATAAATATTTGCCCGCAGATTTGAGCAGATGCGTCGTGGGCGACCGCCTTTGCTTGGCTTTGATATGAAACATGCCTGAAAAAAGTCCGCTTGCTTCTGGGACAGATTATTTGGGTCCTTGACGAGGATTTATTTCATGTTTTTTTTGTTTGATAAATTGGCTTCTTCTATGGTTGGTGGTGTTATTAAAATTGGTACAATTATCTAGGGAAAACTATGCTACTCAGAAAATACTTATACAGATTAAATAAGGTGAGTCTACCGTGTTTTTATATCTATAATATTCATACTAATATTATAAATGCGAAAGTAACTCTGTCTATCTGTCTGTCGGTTACCTTTTCACGCTTAAACGGCGGAACTGATTTAGATGAAAGTTAGTTTGAGATCTGTGAAAGGACAAAGGCTACTTTTTTTTTCATAAAACACGCTGAACCGATTTAGATGAAAGTTGGCATGGAGATAGTTTGAAACTCAGGAAAGGACATCGGCTACTTTTTTTTTCATAAAACAGGAAGTTGATGAAAAGGGGGGAACATTTTTTTTGTATGTAACTTTTTATCATGCAACTCCTTATGATGATTTAGATGACATTTGGTATGGAGATAGTTTAAGACCATGAAGAAGGACATAGGCTACTTCTTTTTGCATAACACACGAAGGGGGGTAATGGGGGGAGGGGTAATTTTGTTTGTATCTCTCATATACATATCTTATCATGCAACTTTTCTTATTATGAACCGATTTAGATGAACTTGGTATGGAGATACTTTGAGACCCTGAGAAGTACATAGACTACTTATTTTTGTATAAAGTACGAAGGAGGAGAAATGGGAGGGGTTAGTTTTGTATGGAATTTCTTAATATCGGGATCAATTGACTTTAAACTTTCCGGAAATACTTCCATAACAAATAATTAAAGTGTATTGTTTGTTTTAACTACTCCTTATAAGGAGCCAACCCCTTTTGAGGGGTAGTTAAAATAAACAATAGTAGGTTGTATCGATAAGATGTACAAATTTTCATCATTAAACTGAATTTTGGCAGGTGGTAGTATAAATATAGTAAACGTTAGTTAAGAAAGTATTTAGGTAAATTCGAATTTTAAGAGGGTAAATGGAAAATGGGTAAATGTGGTGAAGCTTGGGGTAGGCCTTTGTCCAGCAGTGGAAGTCTTTGGTCTGATATGATAATGATGAAATGGAAAAAGCTGATCTTTGTATAAAACTTTTAATTGCGGCTTCCGATTTGGTTGAAACTTTGCAGGCATGTTTTTGATAACAAATGATTGAGATCTGCATATTTATTTATATTATGCAATAGGATGAGGCTTCGTATTACACAATAAGGGCAAAATATAATAGGTGCCAATATATTAACAGGTATGAGAAAAGGGGAAAGCGTGTTCATGCGTCGAATCCCAATCGTTTAACTATCAGTTCAATTCAAAAGACTCCAGTTTCCAATCAAACTTATTTTTGCTATTACTATTAACAAAGCTCAAGGGTAGCAGTTGGCGCATTTGGAAAATCCACACTTTACCTATAGCCAGCAACATGTAGCTGCTGATATTCGCGTATGTCCAAGGTCCAGATTGCGTGTGTATTAGCACAAAATGAAAGGATATACAACATAGTATATAGCAGCGTCCTAAAATGTTATACCCATGATTCAAAATCAAAAAATCAATAAATTTTTTTCACATAGGCCTACATGGGCACTTATAAAACGTCTACAAAAGGAGCACGGTTCGGGTTGGTCGTTTCCTATACTCTTTTAAAAAATTGTTTGGTTTTACAATATTTCCATGTTACAGCAGTACTTACGTACTGGGCGGACAACGCAAGCCCGACAATAAGTCGTAAGAAACAACACAAAAAATGATTATATA
Source organism: Orthosia gothica (assembly GCA_949775005.1). Taxonomy (NCBI): domain Eukaryota; kingdom Metazoa; phylum Arthropoda; class Insecta; order Lepidoptera; family Noctuidae; genus Orthosia; species Orthosia gothica. The sequence continues at coordinate 29,426,512 of OX459048.1, forward strand.
ATAAATAAACAAAAGATTGAAAAAATAAAACGAGATAAAATGTTAACAAGCATCTAGAAATCTAGAAGGCCTACAATGTTCTCACATTTACAAAACAATCGGTAAAAGAATCTATACACAGTATAACAAGACTAAATTTAACAAGTGGCACAAATTGTTAATCAGTGCTGTAACTATTCTTAGCAAAGGGCTATAAAGATGATTGAAAACCATTGTAAAAAGTCTTATTAAATGAAGAAAAAATGAGATTGAGAATAGTTAGAGACATTCACTTATTTGTGCCGTTTATGAGTTACCACGGAAGCTGCATGCGCGCAGAAGGAGCCAAAGCAATTTTTTTTTTTATCTTCAACGTAGTCCTTGGTTTTATAATATGCTTTTTTAATAAGGACACGTTTGATGTGATTTTTGAACTTTCCATCGGTCAGTTCTATAACTGACTTTGGCAACTTGTTATAAAAGCATATACTGTTTATAAGAAAATACTTGTTAGTTTTCTTTAATCTGAATTTGGGTATTACAATTTCGTGTTTACTGCGTGTATTTAAATTATGGAAGTCGCTTCTAGTTTTGAAAAGCCCTCTTTTTTATTATAATTAACGGCATAATTAAGGACTGTCAATTAACTGTAGATAAAAATTGATAGAGTGATAGTGAGTTTAATGATAGATAGGTTTCTTCAATTCGCAGCAAAGTAGAATTTATGACTCTGTAGTTTGTTTCCTTTTGTAACTATTTAAAATTTACCTGTATTGACCAAAGTTTTCAATTAAATCAGTTAATCGTTTTTACGTTAGTGCTTCTTTATCTAAACAGGCTGAGTTTCCAAGTGGGCTTGGAAGGCCATACCCTCACTGTGATGAATAACACAAAACAATTAAAGGAGTCAAGTGGCCGATTATGATTAAAACTAAAACTGCAACATTGGATATTTTTAACCTTGTATGTCGACAACCGCAATTGATTGACAATATCTATACTAACGTGGGCGAAGCTGCGGGTAACAGCTAGTAATATTATAAAGAGGAATGATTTGTATTTTTAAATGTAATAAACTTAAAAAGTACTGGACTGATTTCTAAAATTCTATCACCGGACCTTTTAAGGGATTGATCACGTGAAATTTTGATAGCGCTTGGCAATTCCATACATTTTTGGAGTTTTTCAAATCGCTATCGTGACGTTTTCGTTGTTAAGGCGGTACCCCGAGCAAAACGCCGCGCAAGCCGTTTTTTGTGCTGTTTTTAGGAGCTATCTACTCGTGTAGGAAGTGTTGTCGTGACGTCACACGTATGAAGAAAACACGGAGATGCTTGCAGGTTTTTATTTCAAGTAGGGCAACAGATACACTTTGTAACATTACTTTATATAAGTATAATAGGACGTAGTACACACACAGCCAAGTCCGCTCGGACGAAGGCGGGGTACTTAGCCCTCTAATCCAAAAAATATATTCCTTATGAAAGGATACGGGCTACAGAACCAACTAACAGAGGCGTCCTACGTGACCTTTCCAATTAGGACGAGGATCCGTAAATGCACCGTACTGCTAGGTGGGAATAGCGTTGACGAACAACAATAATCTGTCGAAGTCATTAACTGGCGGTAATTCTTAACACCGCGATCTAGAAAACGTCTGTCAATAAACAGCGACATCTAGTGGTTCCACTTCGAACCACTTACAATACCATCGATGAAGTTGCCTAAGTGAGTCCTCTATAACTTACGTTCCACAAAGGAATCGTAATCCATAACAGTTTACTACTTTATGCACAGATGGCGCTAGTTGTATGATACATTACAGAAATATTAATATTTATAGTAATGAGGTGTGTTACAATCTCCCCCTCAGTCCTCAAAGACGTCTCGGCGTGAAGGACTGAATAATAGGGCGTTATTGTTTCTTAGGACGTCCGCGTCCTCTCTTGTCTCCAGGTAAAGGCTTGTCGGCAACAATCTTCTTCCTGGGGCGTCCTCTTCTTCGAAGTGGTTGTATGGGTTCTGAGCTTGCTTGCTAATGGGATGCTCATCTTCCATCTCTCCCTGGACCAGAACTGCTCCAGGTGCGTAGCTACTGGCATCGGTCTTGAGAGTATAGGGCTTCGTTTCGTCTGCCTACCGCAACACAGTCGTAGTAGCGAGTTATTAGTGTAGAACAGGCATCTCTTCTTTCCTGCTGACACTTGTGATTCGTCCGGAACGTGTGACGTACTTTGGTTCGTCTTCTTGCTTCACGTTGGTCGCCAGTTTGTAGGAAGTTTTGCAGTCTTGCCCCACGTTGGGCGCCAGTTTGTAGGAAATGTTGCAGTCTTGCCCCACGTTGGGCGCCAGTTTGTAGGAAGTGTTGTCGTGACGTCACACGTATGAAGAAAACACGGAGATGCTTGCAGGTTTTTATTTCAAGTAGGGCAACAGATACACTTTGTAACATTACTTTATATAAGTATAATAGGACGTAGTACACACACAGCCAAGTCCGCTCGGACGAAGGCGGGGTACTTAGCCCTCTAATCCAAAAAATATATTCCTTATGAAAGTATACGGGCTACAGAACCAACTAACAGAGGCGTCCTACGTGACCTTTCCAATTAGGACGAGGATCTGTAAATGCACCGTACTGCTAGCTGGGAATAGCGTTGACGAACAACAATAATCTGTCGAAGTCATTAACTGGCGGTAATTCTTAACACCGCGATCTAGAAAACGTCTGTCAATAAACAGCGACATCTAGTGGTTCCACTTCGAACCACTTACAATACCATCGATGAAGTTGCCTAAGTGAGTCCTCTATAACTTACGTTCCACAAAGGAATCGTAATCCATAACAGTTTACTACTTTATGCACAGATGGCGCTAGTTGTATGATACATTACAGAAATATTAATATTTATAGTAATGAGGTGTGTTACACTCGTTATTTAAAAAGAAATATCAATTAATAAAAATACATTAAATTTCTACATAATATTGATTCTAAAATGGTAGAAATAGTTTTTTTTTAAATGTTGTATATATTTCACTAATCTACTTTCAAAAAAACATAAAAATGAGAAATAATTATTGATATTATGCATCTTCTCGTAAAGTGTTCATTGATTTTTTTTTACTAACACTAATGGATTATAGATAATTTAATAACGAACATTTTTGTAGAATTATTTTTTTCAAAAGACCAAAATTCGATTTTATAAAGATTTTATTCTAAAATCTGGGCGTATTCACTACTGCAATTCATGCGCCACCAGTGCCGCTAGACCAATAGGAACGCTCATATCTCATGCCGATTTTTTGGTCAGGGTACCGTCTTAATGTCGTGTCTAGAACTTCAGGTTATGGTCGAAATGTAAGGGCTTGATCACGTGACATTTCGATAGCGCTTGGCAATCCCATACATTTTTGGAGTTTTTCAAATCGCTCTCGTGACGTTTTCATTGTTAATGTCGTGTCTAGACCCTCTGGTTATAGTTCCATCAACGATGGAGATGGTCGAAATTTAAGGGACTGATTACGTGGCATTTTGATAGAGCATGGCAATCCCATACATTATTGGAGTTTTGCCAATCGCTATCGTGACGTTTTCATTGTTAATGTCTTGTTTAGAGCCTCAGGTTATAGTTCCTAGGAAGCACAGACTCCAGTACGGAATTCCGATGTAAAGTCGTACGTATAATCTAGTTGTTGTGAACATCTACTTTAATGTGTGCATATGGCTTAGATATCCTATCTTAATTATTACTTGTCAAGATGCTCCATTAATCTATACTATATATATATAATATTATAAAGAGGAAAGGTTTGATTTTTTGTTTGTTTGTTTGTTTGTATGAATTGAATAGGCTCCGAAACTACTTGGCAGATTTGAAAAATTCTTTCACTGTTGGATAGTCCATTTATCGAGGAAGGTTATAGGCTATATAAAATCACGCTACGACCAATAGGAGCGGAGCATAAATGAAAAATGTTACAAAAACGGGAAAAAATATTCCTTTTTGAGAGCTTCCATTGCGTGCGCTGCGTAAATGGTTTAAGTTACGCAAATATCATGTATGATGGAATTGTTTCTCTTTAAAAGTTCTAAAAAAAAGTCCGTGACACCATATGTCTATCTTTTAAGGTGGACTCACAATAGCAAATTTTATGTTCTAAATTTTAATTAGATCAACGCTGCCGGTAGAAACAAAAGTTGGTTGCATTCGTATAGTAGTATATATATTATTTCTTATTCAAATAAATAGTTCAACAAGTTGGTAGGTAGATAGGGTAGGGTAGGTAGGGTAGGGTAGGTAGGGTAGGGTAGTGTAGGGTAGGGTAGGGTAGTGTAGGGTAGGGTAGTGTAGGGTAGGGTAGTGTAGGGTAGTGTAGGGTTGGGTAGGGTAGGGTAGTGTAGGGTAGGGTAGGGTAGGGTAGGGTAGGGTAGGGTAGTGTAGGGTCGGGTAGGGTAGTGTAGGGTCGGGTAGGGTAGGGTAGTGTAGTGTAGGGTAGGGTAGTGTAGGGTAGTGTAGGGTAGTGTAGGGTCGGGTAGGGTAGGGTAGGCAGGTTAGGCAGGGTAGACAGGGTAGGCAAGGTAGGCAGGGTAGCCAGTTGACGGGAGCGAAGCCCCGCGGGTCAGCTAGTTAATAATATAATAACTTATTTAATGTGCTCTCTCTCTACTTGACAAAAGTTGGCTTAGTTATTTCATCAACTTAAGACTATGTTAGTTACACATGTCGCAGATCATATAAAAAAATTAAGTACAAAAGCTACTTTGCGAGAGCCTGGAGTCCGAACTAGGGAAACCCTGTATTACTGTCACTGTAAAAATATAACTGAATAACAATACCAGAAAACAAGTAACAACAGAATCACCAAAAAAAAAATTTAATTTTTTATTTATTTTCTTGCAATGACAAGAATATTTACTTTTTAAAGTATTATATTATTTTATTTTAATTATTGTGAATGTGAAGACTATGTGGATCATTATTTTGTTTTTTAATTTATCATAGTTTTTAATCATGGTCTGGCAGTTTGAGTAGTTTATGCGGCCTACCCGAATGTCCTTTCTTTGGTATTGTTCGTCGAATCGTTGAGCTCCTTAAATTCTGAGTTGAGCTGCTCGGTTATTGACAAATGCGTGCACTGACTGGACAGGTCCACTCAATCTGGCTGGTTCTTTCCTCAAAAGACCATTTCAGACATCAGTCTACATGGTCTTCACATGATCGAACCAAGATTTTGTCAGGACTTTAAAAGAGACTGTGACCTCTGAGTTTGTTTCGGCCTTTCTTCTCAGAGTAGTCAGATAGGAAACGCCGACCTCATCTAGTTTTATAAAAAAATATGTTAGACATGTAAAAGCGTTTGTACAAACCAACTTACAGAAATAAAATCATTTATCATTTACCAAGCAACATAGGTATATACATCATGAAACGACAAACAGAAGAAAAGTGGGTCTGTGGATGTGAGTTATTTAGTAGTGAAGAATATTTTTGTTTTGCGAGTTGTGTGTTCTCTTGTTTTTAACCAACTTACCAAAAAGGAGGAGGTTCTATGTTCGACTTCATCTTTTTTTTATGTTCACCGTTATCTCCGTCAATTGTGGACCGAAAATTCCTTTTTTGTTTTAAAGAGTATGTTTCTAAATTGGTCCCATTTTAATTTGGTGAATATCTGATTAAGTATTTCGGAGATATACAACAGAACTCTTCAATAAATAATGGCAAATCATTCGGGATTGCTACAATCGCATGTCTGTTTATTGTTTATACAATTTCATAACATAAAATCACGCCAGTACGCTCTAAAGTGGTACGCAGATCTCTCATTTCACCGGTTATGTTCAAGTTTCATGTTTTTCGGGTAATCTATTCTGGCGTTATAGGTACCTTACTAAACAACTTGCATATTTTAGGTAGGTAAAACCGACAACTACTGACTTCCAAATAAAAATTAAGAAGTGGAAAATAATTTTGGTTTTTGGAAGTCGGTGTCCTTATCGCGAAACAATGGAGAATAACAAAAACACCGACTTCTAAAAATAAAGTTCTTTTTCACTTTGTAGTTTTTTACTTGGAAGTCGGGCTTTTTTTGCAAAGAAAAATAGTTTTCATTTTGTGGGTTGGCGGTCTTTGTTATTTTAATATCCTTGATTATCATAATATTTCTTCTGCCTGTTGTCTTGAATTTAATTTTCAAGTAACATGACTATCAGCCTTAGTGATGCCAAAATGTAATGCTGGCACTATACTTGGCGTATTAATACAAATGTTTGCTCCATGATTTCTATCTAGCTAGTATTATTAATGTGAAAGTTAGGATGTGTGTTTGTTCGTTACTCAATCACGCCAGAACGGCTGAACGGATCTAATAATTTTCGTCCCGGTATAACATTTCCTTGGGACAAAAAAACACTTTTCACGCTGGCAAAATCTAGTTTAACATAAATATTCTCTAAATAAGGAAAAAGTTGTGTTCTTCACAGAAACTCTTTTATTCCTAATACTAGGAAGAAATAATTTACTAGTTCGTAATTTTGTTAGAAATAAGTTTGGGGAAAAACAAATAAACCACCAAATTGTCCTGGTATTAAGAAATTTTCTGATAGGAAATGATACCTAAATAATACAAATGTCTACTGATTGGAATTTTGTAACAGAGATTTATATTCTATGATAGGACAATTTAAAAGCATAATTATGTTGTTTTTTGATTTATTCTTCGTTCGGCCTTATGTGTTCTGGCCTATTTGGCAAATGGCGCCTCTACCTTCAGTAGAAATATTATTTTGTTAACAAACCATTGATACATTTGAATATTATATCAAATAGCAATCGCTCACAATGGGCATCATCAGACGTCCTAATGTCACCCAAAGGGCAATAGAGAGGGCTATGCTCGGACTATTCTTGCGCTATCGAATCAGAATTGTAGATATCCGCAAGAGAACCAGTGCTACTGACATAGTTCTAAGAATTGCCAAATATAAGTGGCAGTGGGCAGGGCACGTTACTCGCAGAACGGATGGTCGATGGAGGGCCTCCCACCGGGTGGACACATGTCCTGGTTAGGGTCCCGGCCACCCTAACTAGGACATGTATCCACTTGAATGTGAGACGCACGGTACCGGTCAATGTGGCGACGCTTGGGGAAGACCGTTGTCCAGGAGTGGACGGCTTTCGGCTGATAAAAATGATTATGATGATCACATATTATATGATCTTATTTTTTATATTAATATACTGCATGTAGTTATTTGTGATTGATATGGCTACTCGAAATAAATTATTATCTTACATTCATTAAAAAAAAAGGCAAATAAGTAAAAGCTATCTCCACATTTTTTTGCTCTATGGTCACTGAATTATTAAGTACACAAATCCCAACGGATCCAAAACTTTATCTCCACCAATAAGTATAAATATTCGCGAAAATTCTAGAATCGTTTGAATAAAAGCAAAAAACTAAAAGTAAGGCTCTGCGCTATCGGGCCACCGACCGCAGCCACCGGTGGTTGTCGCACGCTTTCGCCACATTTGTAACAGTTGCAGATGTGCGTGAAAGCCACCGGTATTCGAAATGCGACACGTTTCTATTGCTATATAGATAAGAATGTGAGTCCCAAATAGCGGGACGTAATTGTATTTCCTATATGAAAGTATCGATTTCCATTAAAGCGTCGTCGTGCGCCATGGTGACGCGTGCGATGCGTACTGTGCCTAAAGCCTTAATGCGCGGGGGTGTATCAACGCGACAGTGGTGGGCATCAGCGTCTTGTGTGGCCCGCAGCGACCACATGTGGCAAATCGTGGACATTGCTGCAGCAAATTGCCGCTACTGTCTACTTGTGTGCGGCATTGGAATATGGAAAAGTGTGTTAAGTCGCTGTCGCTGGCCACCGGTGGCAGTGGTTGGTGGTCCGTTTGTGTCGAGCCATAGAATTAATATTCCTCGACGTAATTGTTAATTAGGAGTTTTTATTAAAATTATGACAGAGTGGACAACAAAGGAGTTCTTTTTATCTTTTTTCGTTTCAGTTAGGTTCTTTGTTTGATTTTTTGTTTCGCTTTTTAATTATAACGCTGTTACAAATTAGGAAAGTTTCTGTACCTGTTTCGTTTGTTTTGTAATTGAAACTCGAAAACTGATAAATGAAAGAAAACGTATGGGAAAACATTAGTTTAAACTAGCTTCAGTCAGTGGCTTTACACCCACATAGCATTGCATAATCAGCCTATAATGTTCTATCTGCTGGGACACAGGCCACCTGTGAGAGAAAATGGGCCATAATCCACCACGCGGACCCACTGCGGGTTTTAATGGATGTTTCTCTTCACGTTTTGAGAGCAGTGGTAATGAAATAATTTACACAAAGTATAGCGCCGGCCAGTTTTCAACTTACAACTTGTAAGTCGCGGACATTACCACAAGGCAACCACTGCTCCAAGAGGGAGAAATTACCCGTGTTATATTCTCCTAAAGGAACTTATCCTATAACATTCTCCTCTCTTATCTATTTTCTTTGCCAAAATTGATTCAGTGGTTATGGAGTGAAAATGTAACAAACTAACAGACAGACCGACCGCGACAGAGCTACTTTGGCAATTATAATATAAGCATGATAGCATGGATATTATATAGTATTTTCAAAGAATCTGGCTATTGGGCAGAGCCAGCTCACGAAACTGAAGACCGACAACGGCAGAATCGTATCCGTCAAACCGGAGCTTCTGGGGGAGATCAAGACATTCTATGAGCAGTTCTACATATCAATCAGCAAGCCCGTTACGAATTTAGCAAACGACTTAGGAGCTAGATTGACACGACACTATACCGAAGATATCCCGAAAGTCAGCCTACACGAGATAAGGATGGCTCTAAAACAGCTTAAAAAGAACAAAGCACCACGTGACGATGGAATCACGGCCGAACTCTTGAAAGCGGGTGAGAAACCGGTCCTTAAGGCCCTTAAGGAGCTGTTTGATTTCGTCATACACGAGGGCAAAACGCCACAGGCATGGTGCAGGGGTGTGGTGGTACTCTTCTTCAAGAAGGGTGACAATGCCCAGCTGAAGAACTATAGGCCCATCTCACTTCTAAGCCATGTCTACAAGTTGTTTTCAAGAGTCATCACGAATCATCTCGCGAGCAGGTTAGACGATTTCCAGCCTTCCGAACAAACCGGATTCCGAAAAGGCTTTACCACCGTACACCACATAAATACGCTGCAGCAGGTTATACCGAAGAACGATAAGCTTGCCTCTCTGTTTAGCGTTTGTGGACTACGAGAAAGCCTTGAATTCGATCGAGACTTGGGCTGTACTGCAGTCTCTCCAACGGTGCCAGATCGACTACAGGTACATTGAGGTATTGAAGTGTTTGTACAAAAACGCCACCATGTCAGTCCGTCTTCAGGATCAGACCTCGAAACCAATATTTCTCCAGCGTGGCGTGAGATAGGGAGACGTCATTTCTGGAGGTTGTATTCAAGGTTCTGGACTGGAGCAGGCTAGGCATCAACGTTCATGGCGAGTACATAACTCACCTTCGGTTTGGCCACGATATAGTGGTCATGGCTGAGACCATGGAGAGCCTTAGTATATTGCTTGATGACCTCAGTAGATCTTCCGAAAGAGTGGGTTTTAGGATGTACAAAATCAAGGTAAAGTTGAATGCTCATGTGACACCAACTCCTATCAAGGTCGGACTATGTCTACCTGGGACAAACGATCCAGTTGGTTAGGGCCAACTTCGAGAAAGAGGTCAACCGTCGAATCCGACTAGGCTGGGCAGCGTTTGGAAAGTTGCGCGGTATCATCTCGTTCAACTTACCACAGTGCCTCAAGACGAAAGTCTACGACCAGTATGCGTTGCCAGTAATGACATATGACTCTGAGATGTAGTCGCTAACAATGGGCCTCATCAGAAAGCTTACAGTTTCTCAAAGGGCAATGGAGTGGGGTATGCTCGGCGTTTCCTTGCGAGAAATGCAGCGATCCGTAAGAGAACCAGGGTTACCGACATAGCCCGAAGAATTGCCAAATTTAAGTGGCAGTGGGCAGAGCAAATTGCTCGCAGAACGGATGGCCAATGGGGCAGAAAGGTTCTGGTGCAAAGGGGCGGACCGCAAGACGTTGCGTTGGAAGGCCTTCCACCAGGTGGACCGATGTCCCGGTGAAGGTTGTGGGGATCCACTCGTTGCGAGACGCACGGAACCGATCAATGTGGTGATGCTTGGAGGAGGCCTATGTCAGTGGACTTCTTTCGGCCGATATGATGATGATGGATATCTATCAACTGTACACTTTTTGCTTTGAAACAAAGCAATCATAATATTCAATTCTGTTAATATTCTTAAGCAATGAACAGGTTTATATATTTAGACAGTCTATGCCTATTTAAACCAAATGGCCAAAAACTACGAGTAGGCAAAACAAAATTGTATATTTTAAGTTTCACACACTGGCGTTCCAAAAAAGATAAGCGACAAAAATTCACCGAGACCGTTACAAGAAAAATATATGGCACTTAACCAAATAGTAGTATTTGGTATTCAAATAGAATTCAACAAAAATGATAAGAGGCGCAAACCTGGAGGTGTCAACTGGCCTCGAGATATTAAGCAACCATTACCGATGGTGGCCACAGATAAAACAGGGACAGAATTTCAAATGTCCCATTATAGAAACTGTATTTTTGTGCTCCCTATATTTATTCAAATTAATTGCTTTTTTATGGCGACCGCTGAAAATCTCCACGTTTTATTTTTTTGAGATGATATTTTTTATTGTTGGCTCGCGAAAATTTGTGGCGGATGTATAAAAGATTAAGAGGAATTTTGTGTTTTGATCTTTAACAATAACACTTAATTATGTATGGCTTCCTTTTTAAAATAGTTCCGTATTTTTGTTCATGCATACTCACTGATCGGAAGATTCCAAGTAATGTCCTTAAACTCGACTCTATAACAAGGCAAGTTGGTTGATCCGTTAGTATTTGTGGGTCATGTCTTGCAACTGGATTTTCAAATACTGATTCCGTACTGATGGAGCTCAAATTTTGAATACACATTTGCTTTATATGACAATTTGTTTAGTGACATTAATCGAGGATTAATGTCTTCGATTAATCCTCGAAAAATCGTCGATTAACGTCACTGAGAAAGGAACTTTAATTTTTTTTTTTTTGTATAGTTGTGTCCTTAATTCTTGCAAAAATTTTCCAGGCCAGAATTTTCAGCACAAAAAGAAAATAGAGCCCAATTTGCAGTGAAATTCCATTTCTATGAATAAAATAAAGAGTAAAAGATTAATTAGAATCCTAGACTAACTAAATGGGGTGTCCCTTTTTTACTTTAACTTCACAAATAAGTGTGTTTATTTTAATTTCTATCTAAATTAACCAGAGTCTATGAACTAAATAATTTAAATTCATTTACTTTCAACCCTCTCATTAACAATAATGTCTCCTAAAATATTTTTCTAAAATTAACTCTGTACCCTATTAAAATCGCCTACCCGCATTGAGCAAGCGTAGTGATTAACCGGTTGAATGCCCTAATTAACAAAACAATTAAAAAGGTAATCGTGTCTCGCGTGAATCCACGTTTCAGGCACACAAGGGATTAATGCTCAAGTTTTTTGTGTATGAGAAGAGGCCTTTGCCCTGCATTGGAACAATAGCAGCCTGTTATTAGCCAATTTGTTTAGTGACATTAATCGAGGATTAATGTCTTCGATTAATCCTCGAAAAATCGTCGATTAACGTCACTGAGAAAGGAACTTTACATTTTTTTTTTTGTATAGTTGTGTCCTTAATTCTTGCAAAAATTTTCCAGGCCAGAATTTTCAGCACAAAAAGAAAATAGAGCCCAATTTGCAGTGAAATTCCATTTCTATGAATAAAATAAAGAGTAAAAGATTAATTAGAATCCTAGACTAACTAAATGGGGTGTCCCTTTTTTACTTTAACTTCACAAATAAGTGTGTTTATTTTAATTTCTATCTAAATTAACCAGAGTCTATGGACTAAATAATTTAAATTCATTTACTTTCAACCCTCTCATTAACAATAATGTCTCCTAAAATATTTTTCTAAAATTAACTCTGTACCCTATTAAAATCGCCTACCCGCATTGAGCAAGCGTAGTGATTAACCGGTTGAATGCCCTAATTAACAAAACAATTAAAAAGGTAATCGTGTCTCGCGTGAATCCACGTTTCAGGCACACAAGGGATTAATGCTCAAGCTTTTTGTGTATGAGAAGAGGCCTTTGCCCTGCATTGGAACAATAACAGGCTGCTATTATTATTATATGTCTGTACCTACAAGTTGATACCCTTGATTTTAAATATATGGCTTTCAACTGACATCATCATTTCAGTCGAAAGACGTCCACTGCTGGACATAGGCCTCCCCCAGGCGTCGCCAAATTGGCCAATACCGTGCGTCTCGCATCCAGCGCCTTCCCACATCCTTAACCAGGTCATCAGTCAACCTAGTGGGAGGCCTTCCAATGTATCGTTTTTCGGTTTGCAGTCGCCATTCCAGAACTTTTCGGCCCCATCGGCCATCCGTTCTGCGAGCAATGTGCCTTGCCCACTGCCACTTAAGTTTGACAATTCTTCGGGCTATGTCGGTAACTTTGGTTCTCCTGCAGATATCATCATTTCTGACGTGATCACGCAAGGAAATGGCGAGCATAGTCCATTGCCCTTTGGGTGACTTTAAGCTTTCTGATAAGGCCCATTGTGAACGACCACGTCTCGGTCCCATAGGTGATCACTGGCAACACACACTGGTCATAGACTTTTATCTTGAGACACTGCGGTAAATTGGACGAGAAGAGGTATCTTCTCTCTTTTTCGGGATATCTTCGGTATAGTGTCGGGTAAATTTAGCTCTTGGGTCGTTTGCTAGACTCGCAAAGGGCTTGCTGATGAATGTGTATAACTGCCCATAGAAAGCCTCGATCTCCCTCAAAAGCTTCGGTTTGGCGGATACGATCCTGCCACGGACTTCAGTTTCGTGATCTGGCTCTGCCCAATAGCCAGATCCCTTAAAAATCCTTGAAGCCTTTATTTCGCTCAATCGCATCTTTAATACGCTCGGTATTAAAGCGGTGGAGGTCTCTTTTCAAGGATTTAGAGATCTGTCTATTGAGCTGCCGGTATTTGCACGCCGCATCTAAAGACTGCAGGATCATCTCACGCCACTCCTTCATAAGCTTGAGGGTAGGATCAGAGAGCTTTTTTATTTCTATCTATACGACGGGTTTTGAAAAAGTTAGACCCGACCGTATAGACAGCTTCCACGAACCCGTCGCTTTATTCGTCCACGGAGCTCCCTAGGCACTCAAAACGGTTCTGGAGTTCGATCTTAAAGCTCTCGGGGTTTTGGACCTGGATCTGTGCTGGACGGAGCGTGGACTTCATCAGTCGACACTTTCCAGGCTTAAATTGACATAATGTGACTTAAACACTCAATTAATTTTATTGGTCTCCAGAATAGGTCACCAAAGTGATAGTGGTGACCTAGCGTAGCGAAACATGTCCTAATCAAAGCTATCAGAAAAATCTCGGAATTGCAGTCAAGATCCCTATAGAAGAATCTCACTGTATTATGCTATCATTTTTTATTACTTTGTTTTTAATAAAACAAACTGCAAATGAGATAGACAGCAACAACAACAGCCGTACATTTTTAAGGTCAAGCAACTCATGCCGAGGTTGACCCGTGGATGGGTGAACATTCATTACATACCGAGAGTCCTCTGTGCCTCAGAAAGCACTTTAAGCTGTTGGTCCCGGCTTTCATAAGATCTTTGACAGTCGTTACGGTAGTCAGAAGACTTACAATCTGGTGCAAGCCTTGCCAAGGGGTATCAGTTACTGGGTTGTGGCGATCAGTAAGAGGGTCATTCCATGTAAATACTGGGCCGAACCTAACAAAAGTCTAGACAGAATGATTGAAACTGCAAATTAGGTTTATAAGTGGAATTTTCTCTAACTAGTTAGTTGAGGTGATAGACTGAAGCATTCACACTTTTTAATTTTGTTCAACGAACAGGGCCTTGGCCCTAAAGCTAAACATCGCTACGAACATTTTCACGATCATTCTAGCGAACACTCTATTGAATGCGAAATGCTCATGAAAAATGTATTTGGCAAGCGAGTGGTGTGGGCGGAGAGGGACGGCAGCGGAACAATGACGAAATTTCTCGGCTCGGCAAAAAGCTCGTAGCAAATTTACTATGCTCGCTATAATGCTCGCTAGAATGCTCGCTAAAATGCTCCTCGGTGTTTACATTCGCTTGAATGCTCATTAAAGTGAATGCTAAGTCTATCAGCGGCTTTATTGTCAAAGAACAACAAAAGGTAAGTATTTTAATTTCCAAACAACAATGTATATGATTCATTTTGTGATACATTTCTGGACAATATTATAGAGGTTTATAAACTAAAAAAAATACGACAAGAAAACAGCACAACAAATATTAACTTTGCTAGATACGAAAAAATCTAATCCCCTCCAATCCTATATCGACACAATCTAACGTAAATTGACTTTGAACAACGCTTTATCGGGAATCAGTAATTTCTATGGAATGAGTGAATAATCTCGTTCCTGTGTCGATTTAAAAATTGACGCATTTTGCACGTAGAACGATCTTTTTGTGCCGTAAAAGCTAAACAGTTGGTAAATAAATACGTAACATAAAAGTATGATGAGCTGGTCTGAGGTTTGAGGAAAGAGCGACAAAAACATTGCCAGACTGTGCGGGAAAAATCAACACTTTAGGTCGCATTTACTTATTATACATGCTAAGCAAATACACCAGGCTAACGCAATAATTTATGCTGTACACGATCAATGCATGCCAATTTTTTTTTAACGTCTGCAAACCGTCACTTTTTTTTAAGGTGGTAAGTCGTCCAATGACTTCTCCCGCTCTGGGTGAAGCGGAAGGGCTTGTCAGACTTTTACTGATTTAAAACCCACCCGTGTTCCTTCAGTTGCTTGTACCAGGGCCGCGGTAACTCTCTTCCACTGACCTAGCAGCCTCCGTCAGTTTTTGCTTACAACTCTTTGAGGCGCGCGTAGAACACTACGCGCTGTCGACTTGGACATGTTCCTTAACAGACGACGAGCTACCCATTACTCGCCTTCCGCAAGCCTGCGCCTACGGTGGCCGGGAATGAGCTTGCAAATCCCGACGCCCAGGGCGTCTCTTGCAGTGGATAGGGGCGTGAGGGCGTCTCCGTTGCGTCTCCCTCACGCGTTCCACCTCCTCTTTCGCGAGCATTACTGCTTCGCAGAAGGAGTTGACAGCTCTCCATGCCCTATCGTAACATGGCCTGAACCAGATCCGGACGCGAGAGGTAGCCACTGCTGATCGCCTCCACAAGGACACGGCGGTGCTCCACCCGAGTTATGTTCTCCACCCTGGGGTGAGCGTAGGGGTCAGACATTAACTGACTAAAACCACTTGGTGTTCTACTACTACCTTTAATTGCTTGCGCCTTTCGTCATGCGCCACCGGCGAGATCCGACTGTACGAAAATGGAACGTGCGCCATTGCTAAAATGATCAGAAAAAGTTTATCTGAAATCACTTATGTTTGCATTATAACCTAAATAATTTATAATCCGCTAATATCTTCTTACTTGTACCAAATCCAAACTCCTACATTGTCGAATCTTCATTACGTGAAGTTGTTTACTGAGGGCCAAGTAAACAAAGCATGCAATTTGACTGTCCGCCCACTTTTGTGTTTTTGCACTTGACAAGTTTTTAGCCATGGTACAAAACCAAATCTGCCTGGCCTTTTCCCAACTAGGTTGACGTCAACTTACAATCTAACTGAACATAGCTGATCTCCACAACCCAGTAACTGATTTATACAACACCCCTTTTTATAAGACGCCCGTCATTTTTGCTGTATTCTGTTTACCCGTAATGACTGCTAAAGATGTACATATAACAGGCAGGACCAACGGCTTGACGGGCTTTCCGAGATACAGAAGAATCTGGGTAGGTTGAAATGGATACCCATTCACGAGACAACCTCGGCAAGAGTTGCTTAACCTTGAACATCGACCCGCGGCTATTACTATTTAGTCACGTGCTTTTCGCCTGTTAGCCGTGCTATAGTGATGGATAATTACTGATAAGCTAAAATAACTTCAACAATGCTGGCTGGTTTGGTTAGCCACACAGACCTTTGCAAAAATTGAAGACCGTGTCTTTGGATAAACCAGCCATTAAAAGACTCTCGTTCTAGTCTAGGCCAGCCAAAAAACCGATGTTCAGCTAGTAACAGTTACTGGGAAAGTCTATGGCAAGTGCCATAGAGTTTGTAATCCATCTTCATTTTAGGTACAATAGGAATGTTTCCTAGGTAGAAAAATGGGGTAAGTAATATATGACATAATTACAAAATATTTGCTAGATATAACAACCGAATCTATAATTTTATTTGATATAATGATCAGTTAATATAATAAACGATTGACATAATTTTAAAATAAAAATATATATAAGCATAACATACATTGAATATAAAATCGTTTGATATACTACTCAAAAGACATAAAACCTATTTAGTCTAATATAATAAAACGCCTATGTGGTTTTTATTTCCCCGTAAAAAACATGCAAACAAGCATACACCATGCATTCAGCAGGCATGCAAACAAGCATACACCATACATGCAGCATGCAAGCAAGCATGCAACATGCAGCAGGCATGGTTTGTGTCACGGCTCTGGTGCTGCGGAGCTCCGGCGGTCCCATGCGAGCTTATCGTCGTAGATGTGTTTCACGCTCACCACCGCGACTTCGGCTTGCTGGCCGGCTTTGCCGACCAGCCTCAGCTGCGGCGGCGAGTGTTAAAACCACCTGCTCATCAGTTAGCGGGCCGCCTCGCCTCTCCGCGCCTACGCGATTTTAAATAACACTCTAGGGGTAGGGCAGACAAGACTACGTGGAGTCGGTTTTGTAGCGATTCGTTTCTGTCACGTCGCTCCCGCAGCACGCTCGCTTCACTCGTTCGCCTTTGCGCTGTTCTTACCAGACCTAACCCAAATTATTCACCAACATAGAGGGGATCTGGCACTCTGCTCCGCTCCTGCCTTAACCAGCTAACCTTATATAACCCATCCGAGTCAGATTGCTTTGAATCGGGGTGTTAACCATAAAGATGGTATCAATATTATATATTTTAAACGACAGGCCTAATCATTTTCGGTTAAACAAATGTTATATCCAATAACGTTATACGATATAAGTTTTAGAGTATATAAATGTTATATCTAAAGAAATTAATCAACAGTTGGTATAACTCACGTTTTTTATATCTTGTAAACGTTATTGAAATGAAAATATACCACATAACTTTCTATGATATGAGACGCATCCAGAAAAATGATAACTCTTTTTAGTCTATCAGTAAGAATATCAAATAAAATTGGACCTCTGTTTTTTGCTTTATCAAATAAATACGAATTGATAAAGATAAAGCCCATTCAAATTCAGGAGTGGGGGCTTGTGACGTCACTTTTTCAGTATAAAGTATAGCACACCGTGACATCACTCGTTATTTCGATGCACTGTATCGTCGTAATGTTTTGTTTACGTGGCAGGTGCAGTTTGTACGTATTGTAGCGTGATCGCTACAAGACGCTTTGCTTTAGCCTTTTATTTATTTGTCAAAGCAGGCTGGTTACATTTATTAAAATTTTCATATTTCGTTTGTCAATAAAACAGAAGACATTTTTTCTGGTAGGTACTGACAGATTGGATTTTATAAAAAATGTTTGGCTCTGAAATTATCTACTAAATTAATGATTGGTATTTTTTATAGTTACTGTTTAAAGTCTGTTTTAAAATGGCCAGCAACAGTATGACCACGGCCATGTCAATTCTTGTGCGGGGATGGCACATTCCTCGTCGTTAAGCCGAGGGTACGTGATATACAAGTCCACGAACGCGCCGGAGCTCGCGGACCACATGTCTTTGCTACTGAGCTCTGTCAGAGATACGAAATTATCGTTTCGCTACCAAGGCATGTCTCATAGTTGCCGTACGACAGACTGGAGGACTGGGCGGTCCTGCCAAGACTGGTGATAAGCTAAACATAAGAAATCTTGTCGCTGACATGAGTATATGCGTCATGAATCAAAACTGATATCAGTTGAGCCGACTTTAATTTCTACCCCCTGGGACAGAACGAATGGCCCATGGAGTACCTGCAGTCTTCGGGATTCCGAACATCTTTGAACGGGTTCCGTACATATTTTATTGTGTTTGGAGAGGAACTACCAGAGGCGGTTTTGTTCATCCAGCGTGGATTCCTGATGAATAGCTGTAATTATACTTTTAATTTTCTTTCTTTTAATTTTAACGTAGCTTACCTTTTAAGTTTTCGTAATTAAATACTTTTATTACCTTAATTATATCACGTTTTGGTTTCGTACTTTTCTTGTATGCTTAAGCCATCATTAAACCGGTTGCAACTGCGTTGAAGATGCACGTGAATTCAGCTTTTAACTTTAAACCTTTTCTAAATTCCACTTTTAAGTTTTATGTATACTTAATATTTAAAAATAATTATTACTATACTAGCTGACCCTGCAAACTTTGTTTTGCCATAAAAACACCAAATATTTATTTACCCTACCTACCCTACCTTACAGTACCTACCCTACCCTACCCTACTCTACCCTACACTACCCTACCCTACCCGACCGTACACTACCCTACCCTACACTACCCTACCCTACACTACCCTACCCTACAATACCCTACCCTACAATACCCTACCCTACACTACCCTACCCTACACTACCTTCCCTACCCTACGCTACACTACCCTACCCTACACTACACTACCCTACCCTATCCTACACTACCCTACCCTACACAAAAATAGCTTATACAATAGCAATAAAGCTCAAATTGGCTCTACGTTTTAATTAGAAAACTTTTGTATGGGAAAAAGAAAAAGGCTGTTTTTTTTTTTTTTTGAGGCAATTATTAGAATTTTTCTCCCCGTAAAAACCATCTTTGAACTTCAATGAACATTTAAAAAAAAGAATTGGCCACATTGGTCCAGGCGTTGTTGAGTTATGCGCTTACCAACACATTTTGCGATTAATTTTTATATTATACTAGCTGACCCGGCAAACTTTGTTTTGCCATAAAAACACCACACATTTATCTACCCTACCTACCCCACCTTACACTACCTACCCTACCCTACCCTACACTACCCTACCCTACCCGACCCTACACTACCCTACCCTAAACTACCCTATCCTACCCATTTTTTTTTTTTTTTTTGATCACGCTGGGAAAAAATGCATTACGCATACCCGCCCATTGGGGGAATGAGGACGGGCTATGTGGGACTCCCCGGAAAGTTCCGGTATACCCACTAAAATAACCCAGCGGCACTCCCGCATCGTCTCTGAGTGGAGGAGGACTGGGAAACTGGCAGAGCCTTTACGTCCAGTCCTCCGCCGACGACCGCCCGCCTTTACAGCGGGGCCTTCACGCCCCTCCCTTAGTGGAGGGGCCCGGGAATGACCACGTGCTCGGCCATTCCCGCCCTTCGAGGGTGATGACCAGTGCAATGCAGACGAAAGGCGCCCCCGCGCCTGTCGCCCGCTAGTCACCACCAGGAGGTGGGAGGAGACGATCGAACAACCGCCTTCTCCCACCCCTTCTCCGCCTGCGGAGCGGTGGCGCGAGAGGATCATCCTCCCGCGCACGCTCCGCCACCTCCTTTTGCGACATCACTACCTCGCAAAAGGAGGCAACCGCCGCCCAGGCCTCCTCACTCCCCAGCATTGAGTTGACCACACTGGGAAGTGAGAGGTCCTGCCCGACAACATCGATCAAGACAAGGCGCAGCTCCGCCCAGGCTGGGCACACCTCGAGGGTGTGCTGCGCCGTGTCCTCCTCCGCGCCGCAGTCGTGGCACGCCGGGGTTTCCTCCCTCCGGATCCGGTGCAGGTGCGTTCCGAAACAACCATGTCCGGACAACACCTGCACCAAACGGAATGAGAGGAAACCGTGGGGACGCTCGAGCCAGCCCTGCAAGACTGGACCGAGCGCGTCCAACGTCCGGCGGCCAAAGGTGGCGGTGGCGAGGTCCTCCGTCCAGTGGACGACTATCGCGTCCCTCGCCTCCCGCCGCACGGCCTCCCGCTCTTCCGCGGCGGGGCGCTCCCCGAGCGCCTTCCGCCGCGCCGTCCAATAGTACACTCTGGCGAGCACCCATGCCTCCAACTCCCACGGAGGCGTACCCGCCAGAGCGCACGCCGCCGCGAAGCCTACCGACCGGTAGGCCCTCGCCACCCGCTGTGCAATGGCCCGTTGGGGCCTGCGGATGGCGGTCGCGTTCTCCCTCCTCTGGAGGGAGTCGGCCCAGATTGGGGCCCCGTAAAGGGCCATACTCTTTAAGATGCGTACAATCGCCGGCATCGCGCCTTGGGCCCCCCCAGATTTGGCAGGAGCCACGACAGGGCATCGGCGGCCTTCAGCAGGCGCGTCGACAGCCCACTGAAATGTGGGCCGAAGCGCCACCTGCTATCCAGCGTGAGGCCCAGATACTTCATCTGGGCCCCGACCTCGATCCTGACGCCCTCCACGACTATGTGGGCGTCAGGAGGGCAGCGCTGCCGAGGCCCGTGAAAGAACACGGCCTCGGTCTTGTTCAGCGCCACCCTCAATCCTAGCCGGCGGATCCTTTCTGCGACCAAGGATCCGCCAGCCGAGGCCAGACAGGCCGCCTCCCTGAAGTCCCTCCCCCGGGCAACGAGGAGAGTGTCATCCGCGTAGCAGATGACACTCGTGCCCTGGAGGAGGATGCCCCGCAGAAGCCAATCAAAACCGATGTTCCACAGGGGTGGGCCTAGAACCGACCCCTGTGGAACACCGGACTCCGCGCCGTACCTCCTGACCGTGGCCGTCTTGTCAACAAGGAGGACCTATCGGTCCTCCAAGTAGCTGGCCAGGAGGTTCCGCAGGTATTGGGGCACTCCGTGGTACCGGAGTGCCTCCAATATCGTACAGTGGGGCACGGAGTTGAAAGCGTTGGCGATGTCGAATGACACCGCCAACACCCCGCCCCCCGACTCTACCGCCTCCTGCACTTGGCCCTTCAACAGGGCCAAGGCGTCGACCGTCGAACGCCCTTGTCGAAACCCGAACTGGGCGTCCGACAGGTCTGGCCCCACCCCCCGCAGATGGCTGTTGAGCCGGTTGGCGACTATCCCCTCGAACAATTTACCGACCTCATCGAGCAGAACGATGGGCCGGTATGCCGAGGGGGAGTCCGCCGGGCGTCCCTCCTTTCGGAGGAGGCAAAGCTGCCCCTCCCTCCACAGTTTCGGGAACCTCCCAGCCGCAAAGCACGCGCTGAAGAAGTCCCGAAACCTGTCCTGCATCTGAGAGGCAGCGATTGCCACCACCCGTGCAGGGACGCCGTCAGGCCCAGGGGCTGTCTTCTTCGCGCGGAGGCAAAGAATCTCCTCTTGGACTTCATCCACCGTCACCGGGGGAAACTCCTCCTCCGGCGAAGCTGCCTCCCGCGGAGGGTCCATCACTGGAGGGGCAAAGTCGGCCCTGCGCGGAAACAGGGACCGGACCACCCCATCCAGCAACGCCGGCTCTAGGGTCTCCGACAGAGGGGGTCCATAGGGCCGCAGCTGGCTCCGCGCCAGCTTATACGGTCTCCCGTTATATGGATCCCTGTCGAGACCCTGCAGCATCTCGGCCCTTGCCGAGTCCTTGGCGGCGCACATTGCCGACTTGAGGACCGTCTTTGCCTCTAGGTACGAGGCGTAGAGGCGGTCCCCCCCGGCCTGAGATCGGGTTGTGCGCCGCCGGCACCGCGTGTAGTCCCTCCTGGCCGCCACGCAGGCGGCCCGAAGCCTCGCCAACTCCTCCGTCCACCAATAGACGTCGCGACGGGGAGGCGGACGGCGTGACCGAGGCATGCTGGAGTTGCACACCTCGGTCAGGGACCCACGGAGCTGGACCGCTGCGGCGTCAACGTCCAGGGTCTCCACAGGGGGCGAGAGCCAGTCCTGGAGGACTGCTGCCTCCTGAGCTGCCTCCCGGTCCAGGCGGGTGAGAGCCCACCGCGGGAAGGGAGATTGGCCCGAGCGGGCTGTTCCCTCCCGCGGGCCCCGGGTGGAGATGTCGAACCGCACATAACGGTGGTCCGACATGGTCTCCACCATCTCAACCCGCCAGTTCACAACGCGGGCGGCCAGCACGGGGGTGGCAAACGAAACGTCAACCACTGACCCTCCCCGCTGCCGCACACACGTGTGAACATCCCCCCTGTTTAGGAGAGACACACCGCACGAAGCCGCCCATAATTCGGCGGCGTGTCCCCGGACGTTGCAAGAGGCGGCCGGGTTGCCCCAGGCCACCGACTTCGCGTTCAGGTCGCCTAACACGGCGACCTGGCGTGGTGCCGCCCTCCCGACGACTGCCGTTAGGACTTCGAGAAAGTTCTCGAAGTCCCTTAGAGGGCGGTTTGGGGAGAAATAGACCCCGACCAGGGCTATCTCTCCCCACGCGGCGGCCACGTATCCCGGTCCCCTCTCTAAAAGCGAGAGGGGAGGGGAGTCCGTGGCGGGCCGCGACACCAACGCCACCAAGCCGTCTCGATCACCCAGCCAACTGCCAGGTACCGAGTACGGCTCAGCGACCACCGCCACGTCCACCAACCACTCAGCCACGGTCTGCATCAGCAGATCCTGAGCCGCTCTGCAGTGGTTGGTGTTCGCCTGGAGGATGCGATGTTCGACTCTATGCATTAATCGGACATCGCACCCCCCTCCTCCACAGCCGCCGTGGTCCCAGTCTCTGGGATGGCGGTGGCAGTAACAGGCCGGGTCGGCGCCTGTACTTTGCCCCTCTTTAGGGGAGGACTGCAGTTCCTCCCCTTCATAATGTGGCCCGCAGGACGGCCACTGGCGGCACATACCGCGCAGTGCGGCGTGGCGGCCTTGCAGGAGGCGACTTTGTGCCCGTCTTTGCCGCAGCGGTAACAACTGTCCGTCCTGTCTACGCTGGACGGACAGAGGGCCCGGGTGTGTCCGATACCGAAGCACCGGAAGCAGCGCAGAGGCTGGACTTCGAGTGCCCGGACTGCACCCGAGCTGAAGCCAACGGCTAGCCGTCCCTTGGCAAGGACGGCTTTGGCAACGACGACTGGGCACTCCAGGCGGATGCTGCCCATGCCGCCGCGGCCGGGCCTGATGTCCCGGTCTTGCACCGCTGCGACATCGCAGCCCCCTATGGCTGCGACCGCCGCCACCACCTCCTCCTTGGTGACTGAGTCATCCAAGGAGGAGATCTCTATGGCCGCCGATTTCACCGGCCTGGCCACCTTGGCTGCGTCCGCGATGACCTCTTGCAGCTTTACTGCAAAGAGGTCCGCGTGTGCCCCACCCTCGGCCCCCGGGAACTCGAATATTCGAGCCCCAGCCTGCGTCCGGCGGCATGAGACCTTGCCGATCCCTAGTTTGGTGGGATCGGCATTCGCACGCGCCCGCATAATTACGGACGCATACGTCTCACCCCGCTCCGCAGCCTCCGTGGTGAGCGTCACCACGACGGCTGCGGTCTTTGGAGGAACCAGGTTCCTCTTGGCGCCGGCTGGGGGGGAACTTTTCCCCTTCCCCTTCCCCTTTCCCTTTCCCTGCGCAGTCGACTGCAACCGGCTGGAAGGGTTGGTGGCGGGGACGGCTGGGGGGGAGCTTTTCCCCTTCCCCTTCCCCTTTCCCTTGCCAGTCGACTGCGACTGGCTGGGAGGGGTGGTGGCGGGGATGGCAGGGACGGCCGCTGCCGCCTTTGTGGCCTTACCCTTCCCCTTGCCGACGACCCTCGTCCAGCCCTGCTGGTTGGTCGGGGTGGCGGAAGGGAGAAGGGGGTCCTCCTCCCTGTTTGAGGTCGGCGCCGGCCCACCCTTCCTCTTGTCCGAGGCAAGCGGCAGCCGGTAACTCTTCTCCGGCAGCAGCCTGTCCTCAATGCCTGCTAGGCAGGCTCGGACGAAGTCCCGCTCCTCCATTATGACCTTGCGGATGGTGTCCTCAAGGTCGGAGGAGGCGGAACCCTCTGC
This sequence comes from Orthosia gothica, assembly GCA_949775005.1. Classification (NCBI taxonomy): domain Eukaryota; kingdom Metazoa; phylum Arthropoda; class Insecta; order Lepidoptera; family Noctuidae; genus Orthosia; species Orthosia gothica. The sequence continues at coordinate 29,450,636 of OX459048.1, forward strand.
CGCAGGTCTGGGCTCGGATTGGGTTGGCCGGGCCGTGGCTTCAGCCAGCTTAAGATGCAGCTGGCTAACCTCCGACTGCAGGCGATCGACTCTCACCTGCAGTTGCCGCGCTTCATCAGTCGCCTTGCGCTGCATCAGCTCTGCGACGATGCCACGCATGCTCGCGGCCCGGCATTTCAGGGACTTTTGAAAGGTGCCCTTTAGGTGGGAGGACTTAGAGGCGACCACTATAATCTCCTCTACGTCCTCCTCAGCCATCCGCTCCAGCTCAGTCATTGAGTGGTCCGCGTATAAAACGCGGGACGAGCCGTACCCGGACTTGGCCCGGGCGAGTTGTGCCTGCTGCTCCTTGGCTGCCACCTGCTCCTCCAGGTCTTGCTGGAGCTGCTCCCGCCGAGCCAGGTCTAAATGACGTTGGGCGTCTGCGAGACCCACGTCGTGGGTGTCCGCCGCTGTCACCGGCTTTTTGGCCTTCGCCCTCCTCGACTCTTTCGCCGAACCTGAGGCTGAGCCATCGGAAACCTCCTTGAGGTAGTACCTCTTCCGCGAACTTGAGCGAGAGTCGACCTCCATCGAACTCGCTCTCGACCTCGACACTACGGACTCGTTGTCGGACTCGTCCGCCCTTCCTCCGTAGAAAGTCCTACCTTCCTCCGCCGACGCTGAAGCGTCGCGCTGGCCCTGAGAAGGGCCTTTTGGTTGGCCCTGAGAAGGGCCTTTGGGTTGGCCCTTAGAAGGGCCTTTGGGTTTTAAAAAACGCCCGCGGGTGTCCCGCGCAGGTCGCTGAGACATAATAAAATAAAATAAAATTCACCGCAGTTCGAAGCACTCAAGGCAATAAAATCAGATTCGCTACGATGCACAGTTCACTTTAGCCGTACCCAGCCTGCCACTCCGTTACGGTGGTCAGGACTGGGACGTTTCCAGGGGATACGACGTGGACGTAAGAACTGTGAGGGGATCCCCCACCCTATCCTACCCTACACTACCCTTTTTTTTTTTTTTTGATCACGCTGGGAAAAAATGCATTACGCATACCCGCCCATTGGGGGAATGGGGACGGGCTATGTGGGACTCCCCGGAAAGTTCCGGTATACCCACTAAAATAACCCAGCGGCACTCCCGCATCGTCTCTGAGTGGAGGAGGACTGGGAAACTGGCACAGCCTTTACGTCCAGTCCTCCGCCGACGACCGCCCGCCTTTACAGCGGGGCCTTCACGCCCCTCCCTTAGTGGAGGGGCCCGGGAATGACCACGTGCTCGGCCATGCCCGCCCGTCGATGGTGGTGACTAGTGCAATGCAGACGAGAGGCGCCCCCGCGCCTATCGCCCGCTAGTCACCACCAGAAGGTGGGAGGAGACGATCGAACAACCGCCTTCTCCCACCCCTTCTCCGCCTGCGCAGCGGTGGCGCGAGAGGATCATCCTCCCGCGCACGCTCCGCCGCCTCCTTTTGCGACATCACTACCTCGCAAAAGGAGGCAACCGCTGCCCAGGCCTCCTCACTCCCCAGCATGGAGTTGACCACACTGGGAAGTGAGAGGTCCTGCCCGACAACATCGATCATGACACGGCGCAGCTCTGCCCAGGCTGGGCACACCTCCAGGGTGTGCTGCGCCGTGTCCTCCTCCGCGCCGCAGTCGTGGCACGCCGGGGTTTCCTCCCTCCGGATCCGGTGCAGGTGCGTTCCGAAACAACCATGTCCGGACAACACCTGCACCAAACGGAATGAGAGGAAACCGTGGGGACGCTCGAGCCAGCCCTGCAAGACTGGACCGAGCGCGTCCAACGTCCGGCGGCCGAAGGTGGCGGTGGCGAGGTCCTCCGTCCAGTGGACGACTATCGCGTCCCTCGCCTCCCGCCGCACGGCCTCCCGCTCTTCCGCGGCGGGGCGCTCCCCGAGCGCCTTCCGCCGCGCCGTCCAATAGTACACTCTGGCGAGCACCCATGCCTCCAACTCCCACGGAGGGGTGCCCGCCAGAGCGCACGCCGCCGCGAAGCCTACTGACCGGTAGGCCCTCGCCACCCGCTGTGCAATGGCCCGTTGGGGCCTGCGGATGGCGGTCGCGTTCTCCCTCCTATGGAGGGAGTCGGCCCAGATTGGGGCCCCGTAAAGGGCCATACTCTTAAGTATGCCGGCGTACAACCGCCGGCATCGCGCCTTGGGCCCCCCCAGATTTGGTAGGAGCCACGACAGGGCATCGGCGGCCTTCAGCAGGCGCGTCGACAGCCCACTGAAATGTGGGCCGAAGCGCCACCTGCTGTCCAGCGTGAGGCCCAGATACTTCATCTGGGCCGTGACCTCGATCCTGACGCCCTCCACGACTATGTGGGCGTCAGGCGGGCAGCGCTGCCGAGGCCCGTGAAAGAACACGGCCTCGGTCTTGTTCAGCGCCACCCTCAATCCTAGCCGGCGGATCCTTTCTGCGACCAAGGATCCGCCAGCCGAGGCCAGACAGGCCGCCTCCCTGAAGTCCCTCCCCCGGGCAACGAGGAGAGTGTCATCCGCGTAGCAGATGACACTCGTGCCCTGGAGGAGGGTGCCCCGCAGAAGCCAATCAAAACCGATGTTCCACAGGGGGGGGCCTAGAACCGACCCCTGTGGAACACCGGACTCCGCGCCGTACCTCCTGACCGTGGCCGTCTTGTCAACAAGGAGGACCTCTCGGTCCTCCAAGTAGCTGGCCAGGAGGTTCCGCAGGTATTGAGGCACTCCGTGATACCGGAGTGCCTCCAATATCGTAGAGTGGGGCACGGAGTTGAAAGCATTGGCGATGTCGAATGACACCGCCAACACCCCGCCCCCCGACTCTACCGCCTCCTGAACTTGGCCCTTCAACAGGGCCAAGGCGTCGACCGTCGAACGCCCTTGTCGAAACCCGAACTGGGCGTCCGACAGGTCTGGCCCCACCCCCCGCAGATGGCTGTTGAGCCGGTCGGCGACTATCCCCTCGAACAATTTACCGACCTCATCGAGCAGAACGATGGGCCGGTATGCCGAGGGGGAGTCCGCCGGGCGTCCCTCTTTTCGGAGGAGGCAAAGCTGCCCCTCCCTCCACAGTTTCGGGAACCTCCCAGCCGCAAAGCACGCGCTGAAGAGGTCCCGAAACCTGTCCTGCATCTGAGAGGCAGCGATTGCCACCACCCGTGCAGGGACGCCGTCAGGCCCAGGGGCTGTCTTCTTCGCGCGGAGGCGAAGAATCCCCTCTTGGACTTCATCCACCGTCACCGGGGGAATCTCCTCCTCCGGCGAAGCTGCCTCCCGCGGAGGGTCCATCACTGGAGGGGCGAAGTCGGCCCTGCGCGGAAACAGGGACCGGACCACCCCATCCAGCAACGCCGGCTCTAGGGTCTCCGACAGAGGGGGTCCATAGGGCCGCAGCTGGCTCCGCGCCAGCTTATACGGTCTCCCGTATGGATCCCTGTCGAGACCCTCCAGCATCTCGGCCCTTGCCGAGTCCTTGGCGGCGCACATTGCCGACTTGAGGACCGTCTTTGCCTCTAGGTACGAGGCGTAGAGGCGGTCCTCCCCGGCCTGAGATCGGGTGGTGCGCCGCCGGCACCGCGTGTAGTCCCTCCTGGCCGCCACGCAGGCGGCCCGAAGCCTCGCCAACTCCGCCGTCCACCAATAGACGGCGCGACGGGGAGGCGGACGGCGTGACCGAGGCATGCTGGAGTTGCACACCTCGGTCAGGGACCCACGGAGCTGGACCGCTGCGGCGTCAACGTCCAGGGTCTCCACAGGGGGCGAGAGCCAGTCCTGGAGGAATGCTGCCTCCTGAGCTGCCTCCCGGTCCAGGCGGGTGAGAGCCCACCGCGGGAAGGGAGATTGGCCCGAGCGGGCTGTTCCCTCCCGCGGGCCCCGGGTGGAGATGTCGGGTGCCGCCCTCCCGACGACTGCCGTTAGGACTTCGAGAAAGTTCTCGAAGTCCCTTAGAGGGCGGTTTGGGGAGAAATAGACCCCGACCAGGGCTATCCCTCCCCACGCGGCGGCCACGTATCCCGGTCCCCTCTCTAAAAGCGAGAGGGGAGGGGAGTCCGTGGCGGGCCGCGACACCAACGCCACCAAGCCGTCTCGATCACCCAGCCAACTGCCAGGTACCGAGTACGGCTCAGCGACCACCGCCACGTCCACCAACCACTCAGCCACGGTCTGCATCAGCAGATCCTGAGCCGCTCTGCAGTGGTTGGTGTTCGCCTGGAGGATGCGATGTTCGACTCTATGCATTAATCGGACATCGCACCCCCCTCCTCCACAGCCGCCGTGGTCCCAGTCTCTGGGATGGCGGTGTCAGTAACAGGCCGGGTCGGCGCCTGTACTTTGCCCCTCTTTAGGGGAGGACTGCAGTTCCTCCCCTTCATAATGTGGCCCGCAGGACGGCCACTGGCGGCACATACCGCGCAGTGCGGCGTGGCGGCTTTGCAGGAGGCGACTTTGTGCCCGTCTTTGCCGCAGCGGTAACAACTGTCCGTCCTGTCTACGCTGGACGGACAGAGGGCCCGGGTGTGTCCGATGCCGAAGCACCGGAAGCAGCGCAGAGGCTGGACTTCGAGTGCCCGGACTGCACCCGAGCTGAAGCCAACGGCTAGCCGTCCCTTGGCAAGGACGGCTTTGGCAACGACGACTGGGCACTCCAGGCGGATGCTGCCCATGCCGCCGCGGCCGGGCCTGATGTCCCGGCCTTGCACCGCTGCGACATCGCAGCCCCCTATGGCTGCGACCGCCGCCACCACCTCCTCCTTGGTGACTGTGTCATCCAAGGAGGAGATCTCTATGGCCGCCGATTTCACCGGCCTGGCCACCTTGGCTGCGTCCGCGATGACCTCTTGCAGCTTTGCTGCAAAGAGGTCCGCGTGTGCCCCACCCTCGGCCCCCGGGAACTCGAATATTCGAGCCCCAGCCTGCGTCCGGCGGCATGAGACCTTGCCGATCCCTAGTTTGGTGGGATCGGCATTCGCACGCGCCCGCATCATTACGGACGCATACGTCTCACCCCGCTCCGCAGCCTCCGTGGTGAGCGTCACCACGACGGCTGCGGTCTTTGGAGGAACCAGGTTCCTCTTGGCGCCGGCTGGGGGGGAACTTTTCCCCTTCCCCTTCCCCTTTCCCTTTCCCTGCGCAGTCGACTGCAACCGGCTGGAAGGGTTGGTGGCGGGGACGGCTGGGGGGGAGCTTTTCCCCTTCCCCTTCCCCTTTCCCTTGCCAATCGACTGCGACTGGCTGGGAGGGGTGGTGGCGGGGATGGCAGGGACGGCCGATGCCGCCTTTGTGGCCTTAACCTTCCCCTTGCCCTTGCCGACGACCCTCGTCCAGCCCTGCTGGTTGGTCGGGGTGGTGGAAGGGAGAAGGGGGTCCTCCTCCCTGTTTGAGGTCGGCGCCGGCCCACCCTTCCTCTTGTCCGAGGCAAGCGGCAGCCGGTAACTCTTCTCCGGCAGCAGCCGGTCCTCAATGCCTGCTAGGCAGGCTCGGACGAAGTCCCGCTCCTCCATTATGACCTTGCGGATGGTGTCCTCAAGGTCGGAGGAAGCGGAACCCTCTGCCGCAGGTCTGGGCTCGGATTGGGTTGGCCGGGCCGTGGCTTCAGCCAGCTTAAGATGCAGCTGGCTAACCTCCGACTGCAGGCGATCGACTCTCACCTGCAGTTGCCGCGCTTCGTCAGTCGCCTTGCGCTGCATCAGCTCTGCGACGATGCCACGCATGCTCGCGGCCCGGCATTTCAGGGACTTTTGAAAGGTGCCCTTTAGGTGGGAGGACTTAGAGGCGACCACTATAATCTCCTCTACGTCCTCCTCAGCCATCCGCTCCAGCTCAGTCATTGAGTGGTCCGCGTATAAAACGCGGGACGAGCCGTACCCGGACTTGGCCCGGGCGAGTTGCGCCTGCTGCTCCTTGGCTGCCACCTGCTCCTACAGGTCTTGCTGGAGCTGCTCCCGCCGAGCCAGGTCTAAATGACGTTGGGCGTCTGCGAGACCCATGTCGTGGGTGTCCGCCGCTGTCACCGGCTTTTTGGCCTTCGCCCTCCTCGACTCTTTCGCCGAACCTGAGGCTGAGCCATCGGAAACCTCCTTGAGGTAGTACCTTTTCCGCGAACTTGAGCGAGAGTCGACCTCCATCGAACTCGCTCTCGACCTCGACACTACGGACTCGTTGTCGGACTCGTCCGCCCTTCCTCCGTAGAAAGTCCTACCTTCCTCCGCCGACGCTGAAGCGTCGCGCTGGCCCTGAGAAGGGCCTTTTGGTTGGCCCTGAGAAGGGCCTTTGGGTTGGCCCTTAGAAGGGCCTTTGGGTTTTAAAAAACGCCCGCGGGTGTCCCGCGCAGGTCGCTGAGACATAATAAAAATAAAATAAAATTCACCGCAGTTCGAAGCACTCAAGGCACAGATTCGCTACGATGCACAGTTCACTTTAGCCGTACCCAGCCTGCCACTCCGTTACGGTGGTCAGGACTGGGACGTTTCCAGGGGATACGACGTGGACGTAAGAACTGTGAGGGGATCCCCCACCCTACACTACCCTACCCTAACCTACACTTCCCTACCCTACGCTACACTACCCTACCCTATCCTACACTACCCTACCCTACCCTACCCACCCTACACTACCCTACCCTACACTACCCTACCCTACACTACCCTACCCTACACAAAGCAAAAATAGCTTATACAATAGCAATAAAGTTCAAATTGACTCTACGTTTTAGTTAGAAAACTTTTATATGGGAAAAAGGAAAGGGGCTGTTTTTATTTTTTTTCCGGCAATTATTAGAATTTTTCTCCCCGTAAAAACCATCTTTGAACTTCAACGAACATTTAAAAAAAAGAATTGGCCAAATTGGTCCAGGTGTTGTTGAGTTATGCGCTTACCAACACATTTTGCGATTCATTTTTATATTATAGACTAGCTGACCCCCGGGGCGTCGCTCCCGTCAACTGGCTACCCTGCCTACCCACTTTACCCTGTCTGCCCTGCCTACCCAACCTCCCCTGCCTACCCTGCCTACCGTGCCTACCCTGCCTAACATGCCTACCCTCCCGACACTACCTACCCTACCTACCCAACCCTACCTACCCAACCCTACCTACCCAACCCTACCTACCCAACCCTATCTACCCAACCCTACCTACCCAACCCTACCTACCCAACCCTACCTACCTACCTAATAGTAACTAATAAATTGTTATCTATCATCAATAGTTTTCTCAGCGCACGCCATAGAATGAATTTTATAGGCAACATTTTGCTACTTTGGGTAACATTATTGAAATTTTAATCTTATATCTCTAAATCTCCTTTTGAAAATATATTATAGCCTATTAAAAGAAAGCCTAGTGAAAGAATTTTCAAAATCGGTTCAGTAGATCCAGAGATTACCCCTAACAACGTCACAAACTCACAAACTTTACCTCTTTATAATATAATAGCTGACCCGGCAAACTTTGTTTTGCCATAAAAACACCAAACATTTATCTACCCTACCTACCCTACCTTACACCACCTACCCTACCCGACCCTACATTACCCTACCCTACACTACCTTCCCTACCATACGCTACACTACCCTACCCTACACTACCATACCCTATCCTACACTACCCTACCCTACACTACCCTACCCTACACTACCCTACACTACACTACCCTACCCTACACTACCATACCCTACACTACACTACCCTACCCTACCCTACACTACCCTACCCTACACTACCCTACACTACCCTACCCTACCCTACACTACCCTACCCTATACAAAGCAAAAATAGCTTATACAATAGCAATAAAGCTCAAATTGTCTCTACGTTTTAGTTAAAAAACTTTTGTATGGGAAAAAGAAAAGGCCTGTTTTTATTTATTTTTCCGGCAATTATTAGATTTTTTCTCCCCGTAAAAACCATCTTTGAACTTCAACGACCATTTAAAAAAAAGAATTGGCCAAATTGGTCCAGGCGTTGTTGAGTTATGCGCTTACCAACACATTTTGCGATTCATTTTTATATTATAGAAGAAGATTGACTATTGAGGTTTTTCTTTTTTTTAAAAGAATGTGTTTTGCCTTTTTACATTTTTTTATTTTTGGTGTATTTTTTTTTTTAAATTTAAAATTATACGTTATTGTTGCGATAAAAAAGTTTTATTTTTATTTTATGACGCTACAGTATCCAATATTTTAAAGTAATCTAACTGACGGACTAAATTGATTTTTGTAGTCAAGTACCCTATTCTCATTTAAAGACATATTTTATAATGCACTTGGCAATGCAAAAGACTTTAACAGATGGTGAAAAATAGTCAAACCATCAAAACCATCTTTGAACTTCAACGAACATTTAAAAAAAAGAATTGGCCAAATTGGTCCAGGTGTTGTTGAGTTATGCGCTTACCAACACATTTTGCGATTCATTTTTATATTATAGACTAGCTGACCCCCGGGGCGTCGCTCCCGTCAACTGGCTACCCTGCCTACCCACTTTACCCTGTCTGCCCTGCCTACCCAACCTCCCCTGCCTACCCTGCCTACCGTGCCTACCCTGCCTAACATGCCTACCCTCCCGACACTACCTACCCTACCTACCCAACCCTACCTACCCAACCCTACCTACCCAACCCTACCTACCCAACCCTATCTACCCAACCCTACCTACCCAACCCTACCTACCCAACCCTACCTACCTACCTAATAGTAACTAATAAATTGTTATCTATCATCAATAGTTTTCTCAGCGCACGCCATAGAATGAATTTTATAGGCAACATTTTGCTACTTTGGGTAACATTATTGAAATTTTAATCTTATATCTCTAAATCTCCTTTTGAAAATATATTATAGCCTATTAAAAGAAAGCCTAGTGAAAGAATTTTCAAAATCGGTTCAGTAGATCCAGAGATTACCCCTAACAACGTCACAAACTCACAAACTTTACCTCTTTATAATATAATAGCTGACCCGGCAAACTTTGTTTTGCCATAAAAACACCAAACATTTATCTACCCTACCTACCCTACCTTACACCACCTACCCTACCCGACCCTACATTACCCTACCCTACACTACCTTCCCTACCATACGCTACACTACCCTACCCTACACTACCATACCCTATCCTACACTACCCTACCCTACACTACCCTACACTACACTACCCTACCCTACACTACCATACCCTACACTACACTACCCTACCCTACCCTACACTACCCTACCCTACACTACCCTACACTACCCTACCCTACCCTACACTACCCTACCCTATACAAAGCAAAAATAGCTTATACAATAGCAATAAAGCTCAAATTGTCTCTACGTTTTAGTTAAAAAACTTTTGTATGGGAAAAAGAAAAGGCCTGTTTTTATTTATTTTTCCGGCAATTATTAGATTTTTTCTCCCCGTAAAAACCATCTTTGAACTTCAACGACCATTTAAAAAAAAGAATTGGCCAAATTGGTCCAGGCGTTGTTGAGTTATGCGCTTACCAACACATTTTGCGATTCATTTTTATATTATAGAAGAAGATTGACTATTGAGGTTTTTCTTTTTTTTAAAAGAATGTGTTTTGCCTTTTTACATTTTTTTATTTTTGGTGTATTTTTTTTTTTAAATTTAAAATTATACGTTATTGTTGCGATAAAAAAGTTTTATTTTTATTTTATGACGCTACAGTATCCAATATTTTAAAGTAATCTAACTGACGGACTAAATTGATTTTTGTAGTCAAGTACCCTATTCTCATTTAAAGACATATTTTATAATGCACTTGGCAATGCAAAAGACTTTAACAGATGGTGAAAAATAGTCAAACCGAAGATGAATTCAAATCATAACTTTTAACAATGAGGAATACGATCCGGAGAGGAGTTTGTCCAGAGTAAACCGTGATAAGCTAAGCTGATTGTCTGAAAGATATCCTGCAAGGTTCGAACTCCTAGCCAAGTTCAAAATGCGAAACTCACCGCAAGACCATCAAAACACTAAAACATGATTTATACTAACCACTTACTTTCCCAGGTTAAATGGCTTTTCTCATGCAGAGAAGGCACGAGAATTAATCACCACGCTTGCTCAAGATGGGTTGGCGATTTCAAACTTATATGAAATGCAAGTCCAGGTTTCCTCACGATGTTTTCCTGCACCGATGACAGCGATGAACAAGAGACACTAAGGCCCACTTTCACCACAAACTTAACTCAGAGTTAGATAACACGAGGATAAATTAAAATATGTCATACGAAATGAACCCGATTTAGCTACTAACTAGGTGTTAGTAAGATAACCCAGGTTGGCGCAACCGGGCCTTAGAAAGTACACATGATATGAAAAAATCACATTGTAACTCATAATCAACATCATCAGCCTTTAAATAACCACTGCTGGCAGACAGGTCCCCTCTCTGTGATAAGGAATGGGCCATAATCCACCACGCGGGCCCAGTGCGGGTTGGTGAATGTCACATTTCTTCGGATTTTTGGTTCAAGGATGCCATGCCGGTTTCCTCACGATGTTTTCCTTCACCGTTTTGAAAGCAGCGGTGATGAAATAATTTACACAAATTAAAGCGCTTGCCTGGGTTAGAACCCATGATCTACAACTTGTAAGTTATCACTGGGCAACCACTAGTCACTACTCATAATCAACATTAATTCACCAACTATAACTACAACTTCTGCCCATCCCTTCCAAACTATCGGCGCAACAGCCATCCCGAGTTAACGAGAAAAAGCGTAATAACATACACAAACAAACTGACCTATTTCTTATAGTCATTCGCGATATTACAGAAACTGGATGGCAAACACATAAATCTATGTTATGCTGTTACTTTTAGTTTAGGAGATAGTAGTGTACGAAGTTGCAGAAACGAGTATTCAAGTTTGCATGTTGTATTTTGTTAATGCAACTAATTACAGAAATTGTTATGGTGGTGTTCGAGACAGTCTGTGTTTCCCGATAGGTACAACCCAGGGGTCTTTAAGTTAAGAGTGAATTGGGTGCCTGGTGATGATGACGTTAAACACGCTTGCCTAGAAGCGTGCTCTACCACATCATCATCAGGTGAGACAGTGGTCAAGCGCGAGCCTATCTATAATAAATAAAAAACCGGTCAAGTGCGAGTCGGACTCACGCACGAAGGTTTCCGTATCATTATCGCAAAAAACGGTCGGTTTTAACTGTCTAGCTATATATATATAACTATAACTATCACGGATCATGAGATACAGCCTGGTGACAGACAGACATATGGACAGTGGAGGATTAATAATATGGTCTCGTTTTTACCCGTTGGGTAGAAAACCCTAAAAAAATATTTATGTTTTATATACATACATAAATCACGTCTTTTGCCACTAAAGTTGGCAGAAACTAGAGAACGTCACCATATCTTCTTTTTCTATGTGACGGTGATCCAAGTTCAATGGTTAATTTTTATATCATACTTGGACCAGAATTCAGCCACGTCGACTAGCGCTGGCCCCGCAAATTTCCCTCATGGTGCAGGGCAGCAGATGAATGAACGATTATGATGTGGTTCCACAGTCGCATTGCAGCTGATGGAGTACCTCCATCTGACCAGGTTGTCCCAACAGTGGCCCACTTGGCTTCGTAGCGTATTTATATATTTCCAGCTGGGCCATGGCGTGGAGCTTTACTGCAGGTTCAATATAGTCAGTTGGAGGGGCGTATTTGAGAAGTCACGGTTGTTTGCATGCTTGGTAGTAGGTAGGGTGGTAACCATATAATCCCGCTAATCCCGAAGCACACATCCTTGGTGGAAATATTAGATACCGCAATGTTTTCTAAACTAATTTTAAAATTAGTACTCATATTTTTACTGGTCTATTCGATGTTTTTCCATTAAACGGATGAAAGTCGAATAAATTACGGTTTTCGCTATACAAGGAATAATTAAAGAGTTGTTTGCTTATTTGAACTGTCACTCTTTCGAATAAGTTAAACTTTGCATCAATATATAAACAAAAAAACAGAATTTATACACTGGAGTTATAGTCATATTTTGTTTGTGACGAAATTCATAAAACGACAACTTTCTACGTGAATTTAATTGTTTAATCAAATCACTTATTTCAATAAGACCATTCGACAGCACTTTTGAATATCAAAAGGTAAAATACAAAAAAAAACTAGTCATCCATTCGTGACCTCCATATTCTGGCATCTAAATCTATAAATACATCTCAATCAACCAACTAGCAACTAAATTCTCAATATTACGGCACTAAACTGTCGAAACTCCACAAACGTCAAATTTTCACTAATACAATCTTCGAGAGGCGGTAACTTACAGGGCGACTGTCTCCCGTACTAGTCGTGTTTGGACGGCAAAGCTGCAAATCGACCGGATGGCTGAGTAATTATGTTGGATATTTTGCATGCTGAGATAAACAATTGCTAATATTGAGTGATCTGTTTAGCAGTAATAGTAGTGTTTAGGTAAAGGTAAACGCGCAGTAATATGTTGCTATTAACGTCAAATCATATAATGGGATATGGCTGAAGCATTTGAGATTCAAATTGATACACGGTGATAATAATTATGAACCACTAGCTTCTGCCAGCGGCTTCACCCGCGTGAAAATTAAGGTTTTAACATCCCAAGGGAACGTTATACCGGGACATCGACCACACAGCCACTGTGTGACACACACTGGGGCTGTGTGGTCGCTGTACCGGACAATAATCTATCTCTGGGCCTAATTTCATCCAGATCCGTTTAGCTGTTCTGGCGTGATTGAATAACAAACATACATCCTCCATCCATCCAAACTGCCGCATATGAAGGGTTCAGGCAAAGAACAGGGAATGTCACAAGTTTTCATTTTTCTATTTTTTATTGGCAAGCAAATCTTTATCTATGGTAGTTTTATTCCCAATCACTAACGGTTTAAAAAAGTAAACGTAAGGCGTCAAAAAGAAATTTTCGTTTATGGCCGAAGAGAAAAGAACCGGGAATGTCCATGACATGCCCGGTGATAAGGAATGTACATACCGGTATAAAGAAGAGAATTAAAATTTACATACTTCTAAACTTTTAGCTGCGTTTTTATCAAAATATTTTTTTAAGACATACTCTGTTTTTTAACCGACTTACCCAAAAAGGAGGAGGTTCTATGTTCGACTTCTTGTATGTTTTTTTTTTTTTTTTTTTTTTTTTATGTATGTTCACCGATATCTCCGTCAATTGTGGACTGATTTTGAAAATTCTTTTTTTGTTTGAAAGAGTATGTTTCGAAATTGGTCCCATTTTAATTTGGTGAAGGTCTGATGAAGAACTTCGGAGATACACAACAGAACTCTTCAATAAATAACGGCAAAACTCTCGGGATTGCTGCAATCGCATGTCTGTTTGTTGTATATACCATTTCATAACATAACATCACGCCAGTACGCTCTAAAGGGGTACTCAGATCTCTCATTTCACCGGTTATGTTCAAGTTTCATGTTATTCGGTTAATCTATTCTGGAGTTATAGGGACCTTAATAAACAACTTGCTATTAGGTAGGTAAAACTAAAAAGGGAAAAATAAAAAACTTTTTTGCAAAAAAATACTACCGACTTCCAAATGAAAAACTACAAAGTGAAAAATAACTTAACTTTTGGAAGTCGGTGTCCATATCGCAAAAAATGGGAAAAAAGAAAGACACCGACTTCCAAAAGTTAAGTTATTTTTCACTTTGTAGTTTTTCATTTGGAAGTCGGTAGTATTTTTTTGCAAAAAAGTTTTTTATTGCCTGTACCCTTCATATATAATACTAGCTTCTGCTAACGGCTTCACCCGCGTGAATGTCTTAAATTTGCCCAAGGGAACATATTCCCGGGATAAACAGTACGCTATGTACTACTCCTGACTATAATGTATCTCTGTGCCAAATAACATCCAGATCCGTCCAGCCATATATGCGTGAAGAAATAACTAACGCACAAACACACACACAATCGCAAACTATCACCTTTATAATATTAGTGTGATTAAAAAGAGTAAGATTATTAAGATAACATTACATCAGTCATCACTTCGGTATTTCTCGAAGGGTTAGGCAGAAATGCGAGCAGTCATCCATATATCGCCAGTTATGTTCAAGTTCCATGCAATAGAGGACGAGCCTATTGCCATCAACCATACTCAAGTCCAGACTCCGGGCTACTACTGAAAAATTCCAAATGGAAAACCCAATAACACTTTGGCCGACCCGGACATCGAACCCAGAACCTAACGAGGCACCTGTGTAATAGTGTTTAGATAAAGGGACACAAGCAGTGCGCAAGCAGCGTGTGTCACTAGCGGGGTCCCAATCGAAAATCAGCGCTGGGTGTCTGACGCCCAGCAAATGCCGAGATGGGAACCCTTTCGGTGTGGGCACGTCCGGCGCAATAATTCTTAAACCTTGTTTGTACTTTTTTTACTATTCTTTTATGTTAGTTTGCGATTGTTGTTGTTGTATTGTGTCTATGTCGAATAACTGTTTTCTATTCTATTTTATTCAGTGTAGTGTTGCTATTAGCGTCAAAGGATAAATGGAAGTTGACTGAAGCATTTGTGATTCAAACTCAATCAATATGAACCCCTACTTGAAGACTATGGACCCGTGATTCTGTTATTATGTAGTCACTGGCTCCTCATTTAAATTTGATACAATTATGGTAATATTATTATGAACCATAGGAGTATCTATATGAACTATATTGTGCAGCATGCCATCATAATAGTGCCATGATGCTTTCGAAAGGTACATGGTACATCAGCATATTTCATAATAGACAAGTAAAATTTCAAAATTTAAAAATCTCCGACACATTTATCTTGCGAAAAAACCGCGATTCAAACAGTAAAACGCCCATAACTTTTGAACGGATAAACCGATTTTATTCAAACATAGCTAAGAACACTCTCGACAAAATAACCTTTCAAACAAAAAAATACTAAATCGATATTTATCATCGAGGTTCATCCGTTTAGGCGCTATGATGCCACAGACAGACACACAGATACACAGCAACACACGTGAAACTTACAACACCCCTTTTTTTCCGGCGGGGGTTAATTAAAAATTAAATACTATTCCATGGATTGCAACATGTAACCACGCGTATTATGGTAGGCGTTTTATTTAGTCAGGTTTTTGGTGAAACTTTGTGTTCGCTCCTTTTACCCGACTGCGTGAGGGTAATGTTTTTCGAGCGTACGTATGTATGTCCATTTCTATAGCACGCTTAACAGCCCAAACGGCTTGACGAATTATGTATTTATGACATAAGATGATCGATGAAGATGTCGTTGGATTCGTCTCAATTGTGGGATTGACATATAATTTTTAAAATATAATAAGGCGGGGACAAAAAAATTGAACTTCCGACCAACAAACTTCCAACTTATGTTATAAATATGAAAGTTTAGATGGGTGGATAGATGTATGTTTGTTAGTCAAACAAGCCAGACTGGCTAAACGGATCAAAGTATAATCAAGGGCACGGTAGAATCAATTTTTATTCCTTGTAAATTTTTATTTTAATGTATCGTTCAAAAGTGGCGCTTGGTGGCCTAGTTGAAATAATAAATATCTTTGTCTCTTTGTCTTTGATCTGGATGGAATCTGGTCAACCAACAAAGTCACCTTTTATCCCAGTAGTATGTGCCCATGGGATAATAAAATAGTTTTTACTCGGGCAAAGCCGTGGGCATTGTAAAGGTCTACGTTCAGACAGCCTCTGGATAGTATAAATTTTTTAAAGTAACATCAATCACGAAGTAATGTCTCATATCATCATAAGCATTTAACGTTCTCACTGCTGGGAAACAGGCCTCCTCTCTGTGAGAGGGAATGGGCCTAAAGTTTGCCCTAGTTGATCATTCTTCCAAACAAACGTAGTCTGGCGATTACTCCACTGTTTGACAGTGTACGTTCAAAATAAAAAATGATATCAATTTTTCTCATCATAATCTAGCCCTACAAGTATATGTAAACAAAAAAGTAATAAAAAATATATATTTCAAAGTTATGAGCATCGAAAGTTCCATATTTCCACACTAATTTTAACGCATCTTTGGGCCGAAAAAATACCATATGAAGAACGAAAATGGCAAAATGGTCACCATACAGGGATAGATTAGTAGTTAAGCATTGCAAATAATTTTATTTTGTATAGTTACACATAGTCGATTTTTCATGATATCCATACTCCCAAAGATCTGTTTATAAAATTTTATGTTCTAGTTTTCCTCTTTAATCATCATCAATTTCGCTACAAATTTGTAAAAGTATGTATTCGTAAGCGAACTAGCTTCTTACTGATCATCACAGCATCTATCTCTTTCATACGTGTGTTCGGATGAGATAGTATACATTTTATCCCCGCCCTCTAAATAGTTCGTGCCGTCGACTAGTGCAACCTTTACGCGGGCCCAAGCGGGGTGTTATGTCTCATATCGTCTACCAAAAAAAAACCCAGCTCAATTTCGTATTACGTCCACTTTCTGCATTAAATACAACAAAAGAATATCATATATCACAGCTTATCCGTAAAAACAAACTGCCAACACACATAATTCGGCTCACACAGACCCTGTGACGTGATTGAAGAGCATTTTCCTTGAGAAGTCCGACAAAAGTTTGTTTCTTGTTAACTCTCAAAGTGGGATTTGTCGTAGATAGAGCCTCCAAACGACACGATAAGGACTGTCTTATCTGTCTCTGATTTAATATTATTCTATGTCTACCCGAGGGAAGGATCGTCGCTGGTTTATCAGATAATTTATTTGGTTTTTTTTAGCTTCACTTTTTGTAGTAAAGAAACCCTTGAATTCTTGGTGTTGTAGTGGGTTCCGTTTTTTATATATTTAGAGGGTTAGTTTTTTTAGTATTTTTATCAAAAAGATATTTGCAAAGCAATAATATAAGTATTGAGTAATATTTTTTTTGACAAGCTTTTGTACTGAAAGATATTAAATTTAATATCAATTTTCAATACACATACAATGAGCCCAAACACGATGGTGCTTTCTTGTCTGGCTGAGGATTTCCTATGGCTACCTTCCATGTTGAGACCAGCTCAATACTACGTTATAATTTCGAAAGTTACAAAAGTACGCCAAGTTTCAGCTTTATCAGATGCCTTCCTAGGATTGTACTTCCTAGAAATTGAAGGTTCGGGACTCAAATAAAGCAAGGTAATATAAACCTTGTTATAATAATATAAAGTTTCCTACAAGTAACTGAGTAAGGACTAGTAGTTTTGGAGAAAAATGGCAACATGGAATTTGTATTAGCACAAAAATCCTCTCACCCCAAACGCTTATACCGTCTCCGTTCCATCGTGGGTAAAAAAAGAGCTAATTCAAATGAGTTGATGAGCATGTTTCGTCTATGAATTGCATGAGGAGAATAATACAGAGATATAATAGCCAGAGCTCTATTTAAGGCGGTACCCCGAGCAAAACGCCGCGCAAGCCATTTTTTGTGCTGTTTTTAGGAGCTATCTACTCGTTATTTAAAAAGAAATATCAATTAATAAAAATACATTAAATTTCTACATATTATTGATTCTAAAATGGTAGATTTAGTTTTTTTTTTAATGTTGTATATATTTCACTAATCTACTTCCAAAAAAACATAAAAATGAGAAATAATAATTGATATTATGCATCTCCTCGTAAAGTGTTCATTGATTATTTTTTGTACTAACACTAATGGATAGACAATTTAATAACGAACATTTTTGTAGAATTATTTTTTTCAAAAGACCAAAATTCGATTTTATAAAGATTTTATTCTAAAATCTGGGCGTATTCACTACTGTAATTCATGCGCCACCAGTGCCGCTAGACCAATAGGAACGCTCATATCTCATGCCGATTTTTTGGTCAGGGTACCGTCTTAATATAATAATCCGATACATTTAGTCAAACTGATATAATTATATTATCAGCTAGCCTCTACCAGCGGCTTCGCACGCGTGAAAAGAGTTTACTTATCCCACGGGCACATTATACTGGGATGAAAAGCCTATGTGCTATTCAAGACTATAATCAATCTCTGTGGCAAATTTCATCCAGATTCGTTCAGCCGCTTTGGCGTGATTGAGTTTTAAACATTCATTCATCCATCCAATCTTTCACATTTATAATATTAGTAAGATGGTAACAATTTCACAACTGTTTAATAAATGTATGAAATAAATAACAAAATCGCCTGTCAGATTTATTAATTAGGCCTCTGGATTTTATTATGGCACTAGTTAAGCTGGTTAATATTATTATAAATCGGTCACAAATCCACACTCTAGGATAGTTGTCCTGATTTTGGGTTCGAACCCAACTCAGCAGACCACTGACCAATAAATTGTTTGTCCACTTTTTATTTTAACTTTTCATGCTGTTCAGAAATGTTTTTCTAAGCTCACAATATCACTGTGACAGTTTTCTATAAGAAGTGGCACTGATACTTAATTCAGAAGGATTCTGAATTAAGTGTGAGTGTTTGAATGTGAATTAAGTATACTAAATCAGAATGCCAAGATATAATTTATGTGGCAGAACGGAACTGCTTTCAAGTTCCTAGTAGTTGTAGTCAATTAATATCTACCCTTATTTGGTAGACACAGTTTCGTTTTACCAGTTGGACAGGGTTTATAGGAAAGATGACGTCCTATTTTACAAACTTTATAATCGCTTGCTATGTATGTACAGAAGGTGTAGTTCTGTAGTTTATGCCTACCCACATGGGTAAAAGGCGTGAGTTTATGTATGTATGTACAGTACAACTATTTTCTTAATGTCGCTCGGCAATCATCGCATTTGCGAATGCAAACGAATGTTAATTTCCATGTCCATCAATTATTAGATACATACTTACGTATATTATATGTTCGGGTCCATTCTAATCAAGTTATCACTAGTTGAAAAAACACTAGTGTTTTTTCACTAGAGGGCTCCCTCTAGTGTTTTTTGGGAGTTGACAATGACTTCTTTGAAGAAAGTTGTTCACATCCATGGACAGAAGCGGTTTTTAAAATATGACCACAACTATCCGTTACACACTGTATTCGAATCTGCTTACCCTTTCAGCGAACACAGGCGTGATGCTATGTTAAATCCCGTGTAAAAAAAAAACGGCGTTTCACCACCATTTACCGACTGACCTCAAAATGAAACAATTCCATTCGTAACCACCAACCCAAACTTTCTAGAACAAAAAGAGAAAAAAAAACAAATTCTAACACTAAATTGAAAAACGCACGAATCGTTCAAACGGCCGTGTTTCGTTGACAGTCGGGGAAAAAAGCGCTTTGTGTGTTCGTCAGTCAGCAACATAAGGGATGTTGATGAGGGTTCTCTGTGCGGCTGCGGCCGAGTTTTTATTGATTTAGACTGTACATGACTTGTACTGTTGTGTCTTAATCGCTGGCATTGAGTGGATCTGGTGAAGATTTATTTGAAAGATTGGGGCAAAATTTTAAAGAAAACTTGTAAGACAACTTATACGTACAAAGTTAAGGCCTCACCCCTTGAACTCATGGGTTCAAATCCGGGCATGCACCAATGTGACTTTCAATTAATATGTAATTTCACAGCTTATCTTGGAGATCGCTGAAACTTGGACGTATAGTTACGTAATGTATGTTTGAAATCACCAAACCGCATTGAACAAGCGTGGTTAATGTCTCTGTTTAACAAGAGGTTTTGCCCTGCAATGGGTCAGTAACAAGCTAGTATTATTAAAAAAACAATTTTAATTTTCTAATAACTATATGTATTAATTATGTAATTAAATTCTCGTGAAATTTCATAATAATTACCGTGGCTATAGGCTCAAACTGATTGGGATTTTATTGCACTACAGTGACAAAATTTTCCTGAAACATTACTGTGTAGATTTTACTGAAATGAGTATGTCAGTACCAGCGATTGAGTTGCCCGGGAGCCGTCGGTTATCGGCAATGTTCGTATTTTTCAAATTACCGAACATTTTCGGTTTTACTGACGTTTATTACGCTTTCAACTCCACGTGAATGTAATTGTTTTTATTTATTATCAGATCCGGTGTAATTGATGGCGACAACGGATGAAAACTGATCGTGGTTTATTTGTTCTGGTTGATAATTATAAATCAAATGTTATTAAAATTTCCCTATGTAATCGATCGACACTTCATAATTACAGCAGTATGAGTCGATATTCACGGCTTTCTGAAGTCAGTCCGTTTATGGGCGATCTTTACTCAGCGAGATTCATCCGTGCCTCGGTAATAACATCATGATCCCGGCTGTTAATTGAAGATCTTCGGCAGTCAAAACAAGCCAGTAGCAATCAGTAGTCAGAAACCTAAAATTTGACACAAGTCTTGCGAACGGACATCTTGTTACCAAGTTACTGGGTTGTGGAGGTCAGATAGGCAGTCAAAAAAACAAAATCGTCTTTTACCATGTAAAATACAGATACTGAGTTGAATCCGGTTAGACTGGAAGCAGACCCCAATTGATGATTGGGAAAATGCTCAGCAGATTGATTGAATGGTGTTTTGATAAAATCTTGTTTTCTCTTTTATGTTATTTTTATATCTCTCGTTTTTATTTTAAAAGTTTGTAGATTTTCTATGATTGTTTGGACATGTTGAGAGGATTAATGAAAGGCGACTAACAAAAGGTATTACAAGGCAGACGTGAATGAAAACGCTGGGAGGGGACACCCTAGAAAGGCACACATAGGTGTTCTTCAGAAAAGCCAGGTGCGAATAAATAATATAACTTACATACATACAAATATACAAGATACGCGCGAAAAACATAACCCTTTCCTTGAAGCCGGGTAAAAAGGCGTGAGTTTATGTATGTATGTAGATTTTGCGTATTTTTACTTATCTATCGTTTCTCATAAGTTATAGATTAATTAAATCTATCTCCATAGTCCAAAGTAATCAAAATCAAGTATTGTAAAACGTCCAATATTTCATTGTCTAAGATGGTAAACCTTATCTAGTACTATTAAATTTTGAACCTTCTCCTAATTGAAATAAAGGTGGTTTCATTTGAAGTCCCTTATAATTAATAGAGGTTCAAAACTTTGCCCACTTTGCGACATTTTCTTTGAGAATTGACGATTGTACTTGTCTCAGAAATTAATGTGACCTATAAAAGAAATATTCGTGTGGGGTGAGGATTGAGTTGATAGCGATTTAGAAATTATCTTCTAAGAATGGGAAAACCAATAAAATTATGTTTTATGTTGTAAAAAATCTTAAAGCTGACAATGATTTTTGAATCACAACCATAATTAAGGTTCACCATTATTTTCCCAAAACATACAACGAAACGAACAAAACTGAGATAATATGGGTCAATCGCTAATGTATCTCATTTATCAATAACAATTAAATAAAAAACACTTTTGAAGAAATATTAATGTAAATTGGTATATTGATAAAAATATTGCCATAGTAGTCAATAAGACGTTTAGGAGAATTTTAAACATGAGAGTTCGAACAGTTTCTTTTGGTTTGCTGGTTCTTAATTCCTGAAGCGTAAATAGTTTTATTTAAGGGTTGAATGCAAGATAATTTGTTTCATTTAAGCATGCCAAGATGCCACATAATTATAAATATATTTTGTAACTAGCTTCTTTATATACAGTGTTTTATCATCACAAGTGAATACAAACTATCCTTTATAGTCCTTCCCAGGGTCTCAAACTATCTCCATGACAAATTTCATCTAAACTGGTTCATTCAATCCAGAGATCCCTGCAACCTCACAAACTCACAAACTTTACCTCTTTATAATATTACTAATATAGATGTACACACAAACATTAATTTACCTATAGAAAACACATCAAGACAATAAAGTACAAAGATACTGCTTATTTCTTAAATGAAATAGTTCATTTTCCAAAATTTGTAAGTTCTTATAGCATTTGTTGCAATATCGTGTTGTAAGCTCTTCAACGTTAATTGTTCCATTCATCATTCTTTACATAATCTCTTGGGTCTATTTCTCTTGCGGATTTCACGTTGTTGTTTGTATCTTTTTCATAACTTGGACCATTAAAATTTCTAAGTCGCCGGAGAACCCCAGAGTTTTGGCGGATTAAGATAATTAAAATACTTGATGGCAAAGTTACGCTCCCGCTGCTGAGATTAACGGAAACATGTATTTTTTATCATCCAACATAAAATGTGAGTGGATAATATTTTTGGAACGGTAAACTGCTTTTCTTGAAGATTATTGAGCTGTTAATATAAGGGTTAAAGATAAAAATAATGGCGTAAGCGGCAGAATAATTATTTTATAAGGTTTTTCTTAGAGTGAAACGAGTGTTTTATAGTAAAAAAGCTTTGTAATAGTTTATATAAAAGTTAGCAACATTAATAAAACTCTAGATTATTCTCTATATTATAATATGATGATGATATTTACGGTATTAAATCCAATTTCGATATATCAAATAGCATCAAAACCGAAATGATTAAGAGAAAAGAATCTTTCTAGGCAATTGAACTAAGATATGTCTATAGAGTGTAAAATTAAATTTATCTCAGCAGTTCAACACACATTTTAGCAAACACAAAAGAGAACTTTTTACAAAAAAAAATACTTTTGTACTAAAATTACAACCAACTTGCAAACAAAAACACTACAAAGTGAAAAATAACTTCAATTTCGGCAATCGGTGTTCCTGTTTTCTTTTCTTCGTTTTTTGACACCGGCTTTCGAAATTGAAGTTATTTTTCACTTTGCAGTGTTTTGTTTGGAAGCCGGTTGTTTTTCGTTTTTGTAAAAAAAAAAAATATTTGTCGCGTTTTAGTTGTAGTACATAATGGACCAGTTCTATAGGCTAACTACCAATACCTATACCCAATAACATGAAACTTAAACAAAACTGTGGAATGAGAGTATACCAGGGTGAACTGTTCACACTTGCGTACCCCTTTAGAGCGTACCAGTGTGATATTATGTTATGAAATGGTGTAAACAATAAACAGACATGCGATTGCATCTATACCGAGTAATTAGCCGTCATTTATTGGAGAGTTCTGATGTCTATCTCCGAAGTTCTTCATCAGATCTTGATGCAAATTAAATGAGACTACATGACAAGCACCAGCAATCAAATAAAAAAAGAATCAGTTCACCCAATAAAATGTTCTGAGGTTTCACACATTAAAAAAAATGTTGTCGAATTGATAACCTCATCCTTTTTGCGAAGTCGGTTAAAAAATAAAACGGCTTCCAAATTAAAACACTAATAACAAAGTGAATTTTTAAATATTAGGTAGCGCAAGTAATTTCCTGGTTAAAATTTTGGAAGTCGGTGTTTCTGGTTTCATTTCATCCTTTTTTGACACCGAATTTTGAAATTGAAACCAGGAAAGAACCAGGGTAGGTTCTTTCCTAGTTTCAATTTCAAAACACAAAAAAAAATAACAAAATTGGCCTACAATTGACAGAGAAATCAGTGAACATATAAAAATTGGTTTATACAGTTGAACATAAAACCACCTTCTTTATGGGAAGTAAGTTAAAAATAACTGCACATCTCAGCGGATTGAAAACAAATAAAACAAGAAACAGACGAAACGAAAGGGTCGGGTTAAAGTGACGAAGTTGAACACAAAGTGACGTAATGAATACGTCCCTCCTAAGTGGAAAGTGACGAGAGAAGGGTCATGGAGGTGACCTTAACACGTATTGATAATAGTACAAGGCAAGGGTTTAAGTGAAAATTGGGACTGAGATGCTAAACTTGTGTTTGACATTGAGTGACCTTTGGACATTGCTTTGTTTAGCTCGGTACCTTCATCTCTGTCACTCCGATGGCTCTTGTAAGGTAATAAACAAGTCTTGACAGTACCTACCAGTCGTAACGAACCCGAATTTCGGGCACAAAATTTGTAGTGAAACTCAGTCAGGATGCCACATCGTCCCACTCCTGGGTAAATCCATCACCTCATTGTTTCTATCTTCTGCGATAATTTATTTATAACTAGTTTCTGCCTGCCGCTTCACCTGCACGAAAAGTGTTTTATTATCCCGAGTTTATCGAGTTAAAAATAGGCCTTTTGCAACCTTTTCCATTCGTTTCTTTCTTGGGCCACTCTGTTGCACATAATTCCTGCCACTATTCTGATGTTGACGTCCCACTTTTCATGACGTACAATCGTGTCACAGTTTTACTCCATTTGTCTGCCATTTGTCTTCTCGAGTTAAAGGAAAACTCTTTATACATTATTTGGCGCAGTAGGTTGCCACGCCGATTGCGGCATCAGTGCAAGCATTAGGCCTTCCAAAGTGTGGAGCATTACAGTGCATCAAAAATGATATGTAGAGCTTCGGTATGCTTTTCGTAATTCTGAGTGAAGTCTCTTTCTAACTCGCGATGTTTCATTTATTTACCCCTGATTAGTGTACCTAATGACTTTTCCTTATTCGATTGTCTGTGTAAATGCCATTCACAATAGTTTACTCTTTTGTTTTACCGATATTATTGTGTTAATAGTTTCAAAGTTCAGACGCTATTAGAAATGTAGACTAAATTTTCTCTTAAATGCTGCAGATTTTTTTTGTTGCTACATAATGTATTTTAGCATAACAACACATTACGCCTTTATTGGTTAAAGGATAAGCAGAAGTGTAGGTACCTATGGTTGACCTCCATTACACCATTTCGTTTTTTCATTAAGAATTTCTTAGTAGAATCCCGGCGTATAGATTTGTGCCCGTGGTTACTGACAAAAGAATCCTCCTTTTACATTTGGCTCAAACATAACTTGAAAAAGCTGTTTTAAAAACTTTTTAAACAATAGAGTACAATGTATTACAGGTATAGTAAATTAGGATTCCGTACTATTCTATTCTAACAAATCTGTAAAATAAACCAAGCGCCTATAAGTATTTTGTTTATAAAATCTTAACATTATTATAAAGAGAGAGAGTCCGAATTTTCTGAGAATGTTAAGACATGTAGCGTAATCTCAGGAACCACTACACCTAACTTTAAAACTTTCGCGTTTCATAATTGAAAAACAGATTTATTCTTCGTTCGGCCCACTGATTTTCGGCCTAAAACAATATATCTCGGAAGTTTAACGCGATGATTTCAATTGTTTATTTACCTATTTCGCCCGACGTTTCGGCCGTGTAGCAACGACCGTGGTCCAGGGAAGACTGGTGTCTTGGTGTACTGGCTCCGTTGGGGTAGAAAATTTATCCACTACCCTCACATTTCTACACACTACAATGACCGTGTCCGTATTCTGTAAGTTTGCCGACTGCACAAAACAAGGTAATGAACAGTACCGGTGTAGAGCTTTTGGGACATATTTATAATGCATGTGAGGATAAGTGCGATGCCTTGGGAATCTTTTGTGGTTTGTCCAAAGCATTTGATTGTGTTCTTCATGAAACCCTAATCAGGAAACTCCGCCACTACGGGATCCGGAACAGCGCTCTGGATCTTCTTACTTCATACTTTAGTAATAGGATTCAGAGCGTTGACGTTAATGGAAAAAGATCTCCCGGATCTATAGTAACAATGGGAATCCCGCAGGGCTCGATTCTTGGTCCTTTCTTGTTTCTTATTTATATTAATGATTTGCCTTACCTCATAAAGGATAACCATGATATAGTGTTGTTTGCGGATGATACTTCACTTTTGTTTAAACTTAAACGTCAGCAGCTGGTTACTGACGATGTAAATAACGCGATCTCAAAAGTAGTTCACTGGTTCAATGTTAACAATTTACTTTTTAATGCAAAAAAAAACGAAATGCATTAAGTTAACCGTACCTCACGTTAGGCCGGTGAAAACTGATGTGCTGATAAAGAGCGAAGAGTTGAATCCTGAAAATAGCACAGTATTCTTAGGTTAAACACATGTAGATAACTTGTCAAAGAAGCTAAGCTCCGCAGCATATGCTGTTGGAAAAATTCGTAATTTAACGGACATAGAGACAGCCCGTTTAGTATACTTTAGCTATTTTCATAGTGTAATGTCGTACGGTATTCTGTTGTAGGGAAATGCCGCCGACATCCAGACTATATTTGTTTTGCAGAAAAGAGCTGTTCGATCAATTTATAAATTAAGCCCAAGACACTCTCTCAGAGAGAAATTTAAGGAGATTAATGTAATGACTGTGCCTTCTCAGTATATTTATGAAAATCTTTTATATGCCAATAAAAATATAAAATTGTTTAAAAAATACAGTGATATCCATAATATAAATACTAGGAACAATTACAAATTTGTAGTACCTACAACAAGGCTCAAGAAAATAGGTGGCTCGTTTAGATGTCAACGTGTACGCTTTTTTAATAAGATTCCAAGCCACGTACAAAATCTAAGTCTTAATAAATTTAAATCATTCATTAAACGTAAGTTGTGCCAAAAAACGTTATAAAGCATTAAAGATTACGTTGAGGATAAAACGGCTTGGGAGTGAGCTGCTCTAATTAATTTAGTTTTTTTTTAATATTTTGCACCATAAATTTTGTTATTTTTTATACTTTTATTTTATTTGTTTTCTTGCAATGACAAGAATATTTACTTTTTAAACTATTATATTATTTTAATTATTGTGAATGTGAAGACTATGTGGATCATTATTTTGTTTTTAATTTATCTTAGTTTTTAATCATGGTCTGGCAGTTTGAGTAGTTTATGCGGCCTACCCGAATGTCCTTTCTTTGGTATTGTTCGTCGAATCGTTGAGCTCCTTAAATTCTGAGTTGAGCTACTCGGTTATTGACAAATGCGTGCACTGACTGGACAGGTCTACTCAATCTGGCTGGTTCTTTCCTCAAAAGACCATTTCAGACATCAGTCTACATGGTCTTCACATGATCGAACCAAGATTTTGTCAGGACCTTAAAAGAGACTGTGACCTTTGAGTTTGTTTCGGCCTTTCTTCTCAGAGTATTCAGACAGGAAACGCCGACCTCATCTTGTTTAAAAAAAAATATGTTAGACATGTAAAAGCGTTTGTACAAACCAACTTACAGAAATAAAATCATTTATCATTTATCATGTTTTCTTCTTCCATACCATCCTGTCCCCTGTCACGCTAACACTGACTTCCTTCTCTTTCATATCAATCCTCCCACAGTCCATCCATCTTTTTTTGGCCTAGCTCTCCCTCTCCATCCACCCACATCATTTATATTTATAACTCTTTTAGTAACATGCGTTTCATCCCTCCCCATCACATGACCAAACAGTTGTCTTTGTTAATACCGCCAGATTCAAACTGCCTCTAATATACTCATTTCTCACTTTATCGACAACATTCTCATCTCTGCTACATGCAATCTCTTTTCTTTGCATCTTTTCCACCCATCATTCTGATCTGACAGGTTTATACTCCAGGTATTCCAGAAGGTTATATACTCTATAAATTATTATGACTCAGGCAAAGCCGGCGCAGGCTACTAGACTAAATAAATAAAACAAACAGAAAAAATCGAACGTCCATTCAGTGAGCAATGCCCTTTAAACACTTGGGTGGCTAAATCGAATTTGTCAAAGTTTCTCATCGTGAAACGTTATCAATCAAAAACACTGAAACTAACTTACGAAGAGACAATTTTCTGTTCGTTTGGTAGGAAATTATTAATAAATCCTTCGAGTTGTGGCGGTAAATATTTATAAGGAAGATTGAAAGTCGCAAACAGAATTATGTGGCGAATGATTAGCTCGTTATGAATCTATTGGATGATTCCGTATCTTTGTAGATAACTTTATTTTTATAGATAATATAATAAATTGGCCTTATTTTTATTATAACGACTATGGATCCTTTTAATTAGCTGTAGGTTTTCTAAATAAAATAAAATAAGATCTTTTGGCATATGAATGTTCACTTATAACCAAAGAAAGAAAAGAAAAGATTTTATTTTTGTTGTTTTCTTTATGTGTTTACCTACAAGGTCTCTAGTTGACCGAGCAAGCGCGAAGAGCGAGCGAAGCGTCTCGATTCAGCTTGGGCAAAAATTATTTCGTATGTCCGGATGTCCAGCTGTTCTCCTCTGCAGGTCACATTTCTCAACCGATTCTCTTGAAATTTTGTGACCAGGTGCGAACCTACACCATTATTGATAATTATATAGATATTTTTGATCATTAAAAAAAAACAAAATACTGAATCAACATAAAATCATTAAGACAGTCTTGCGAGGTCTACAGCTTAAAGGGCCACGAGTTAAACTAGTTTTTGGCCGAGCGAGCGCGAAGCGTCTCCATTTCAGCTTGTATTAAAATGGTATATACAGTTGGTGTGATGTCTCAACCTATTCTCTTGAATTTTGATGAACAGGTTCAAAAATGTTTACTGTTTTTTTTTTTTTTATTTCAAAAATCGGTACCGACACCTTCATCAATAAGACATTCATTAGGTCTACAGCTTACAGAGCCACTAGTTTAACTAGTTATCGACAGAGTGAGCGCTAAGCGTCTCCGCTTAGCGCTCACTCTGTCGTTACAGCTTGGATAAAAATAGTCTACAGGACGCATTTCTCAACCGATTCTCGTGCTATTTTGTGAGCAAGTTCGATAAATATTTGGAATTTTTTCTAAGAAAATTTCCAAAAACTGAATCGACATAAAATTCTAAAACATAGACTCGCGAGTCTACAACTCACAGAACCACTAGTTCACAAATTTTTAGCTGATAACAAAATAAATAATAGAAACATAAGGCTAAAAATCTTTTGGACCGGCAGCTACTACTAGCAACTGCATTCCAGAAAGCTTCTATTTTATGTTGCAAAGCGGTCTAAATTTGGACGAAGGACCTTCAGCCTAATTAATGAATTCGGCTGGACAAAGGGTGAAAATCCATGAAAGAGTAATTAGGTATTGCCAAAAATTATTGAACGCATTAATTGGTGAAGAAACTCTTTTCGAAAGAATCCAATAATTTTTACCTTTTACCCTGCCGAAATCATTTACGCAATTAGGCTGCTGTTGAAGCGGAAGGTTTGCAGTGTGTGCTAACGCGTGCCCTTGTTCCCGCCATAAGCGGCACAGGAGGACACCGTGGAGTTTCCCACATAACTGCACTATCTCCCCGTGGTAGTAGCATAAACATTTGTCCAAGCAAAAACAAAAGAAAAGAAGACGGCTGCTGGTTGAGCCACTTGAATTCGTTTGATGTGAGAAGCTCAGGATTTCTAGCCGTAGTGGTCTTTCAGCGTCTCTCAACTGAAATAATAATAACAACCCAGCTGTTCTTGTTCGTTAGACTAGCATTTTTTTTAATTATATTTGATTTTCTTTGTTCATAGCTTGGTGTAATTTCCCAATAAAAGAGAGTGCGACCATATCTATCAATCGATTTCTTTATTTTAATAAACTATTAACTACACTGGCTTTCAAAACTTAGTACCACACTATTGGTACCACTCTTTGAAAATTGCAATTTCTCCCATACTTCATAAAAGATAGCTTGATCTCTGCGACAGCAGTCAGGATCAATATAGTAACAATAGCGCTTGGCAGCCTAACAATAACGAATATATCAGATTGACATAATATGTCGCAGAGATGAAGCTATGAAGTATAGCGGTACCAAGTTTTGAATGCCAGTGTATTTTAAGAGCCGCTCATTAATTAAATTCACCCGAACCAACGGTTAATTTTCACATTTTCAGTATAAACTTGCCACAGCACTATTCGAACTTGAGATCTTAGCTTTGGAATCTACATTAAAGCGTCAACTTCTAACTTGGGCGATAACGATAGTTCTGCCTGGCCCACTTAGTACAGTAAATAGACCAAGATAATGTTAAGAAACTTGCTTTGAGAACTTAAGATTTGTACTGGATATGCTTGATTTAAAATATAGGTATAGTTAATTTAGGCTTTTTGGTTTTAGTTTTGTTGGAGCAGTTTGTGGTAATAATAATAACAGCAGCATGGGTTGATGTTCAAGGTTAAGCAACGCTTGTCGAGGATCGGTCCGTGGATGGGTGACCATCTTAACATACCGAAATTCCTCCATGCCTATGAAAACACGTTAAACTGTTTATCTCGATTGTCAGAAGGCAGTAAATCTAATACCAGCTTAATAATAGGGTCATAAAGGTATTTTTTTTTGTGTTTCTCGGGACCTAAGGGTCCCGGTCTTTTAAAAAGCGTGCGGGGAGCTGAAGCCAACTCGTTATGCATTTATCAGGAAATGTGACATCAACCGACGATTATCTCTGTAAGCACTACGCAACTGCACCCAACGACAGTTGGTGCAGGACTATTGCAAATTATGGAGAAAAAAATATTTATCTATGGGGTTTTGTAGGTTTAGTTTATCGATTGCTCAAAACTATAGGAGGACTACCAGCCCCTGCCCGACCACTATTGAACTAAACGACTATATTTGTTATTATTACCCTACCTTTGACTTTTTTTTTCCTCCTGTGGCAACACTACAGCTAACAGCTGATTTGAATTTGTCCTAACAATTTTAATTTTAAATATTAATTTTCCTTTATAATAAGGCCTATTTCCAATCTATTAACTAGTTTAATACGTAATTAAGTGTATTGTGTAAAATTTTGGGCACCAAGTGCAAAATAAGTGTAAAAATTTTCATTGTGTTTCGTTGACAGTTACCGGCTCAAGCGATTAGTGAATGTTGTATTTTTTCGTCGCGGTATCAGGTACAATACTATATATTTTACTTGATATTGAATTGCTTACGTTCTAATATTTTGCCTAAGATTCATTGGATCACTTTTATTACGGTTACAAGTTGATGTCGGTGACCTATAAAACGTAAACATAACCTTAATTAGTTTGGTGACAGAACTTCTTTCTTTACTATCTAAATTTCATTTTCCGTTCAACTAATCATCTGTTACTCAATCAACTACTCTTTTCCAACCTCTTTTCTCTTCTCTTTAATCATGATTATGACTCGCAGCGCGCGGGCTCGCCTAGAAGAGTCCAAACTCAGTCAGGCTTTGAGCGAATTAAAAGCGTCTAAGGAGCTCTGTGACCAACTGATTAGGGAAAAGGATGAGAACGAAATAGAGTTCCTTAGTGTCCTTGACAGGAATAGCAAACTGAAAACAGAAATGGCTCAGTTATATACTCAACACACTGATGCCATAGCAGCCCGGGACAGGCTCCAAGTTGTTGTGGACGGGTTCAGCCAGTGTAGCAATGAGTATGAACAAGCTCTTAGTCAAATTTTTTTATTACAACAGCAGCTACATGAGGCTCAAAGTCAGATTGAACAACTAGAAACTACAAATTTAAACATCACTGCCTCGTTGAATCAAAGTCTATTCAATGAATTGGTGCCTGTTGCCCCATCAATGGTTACTGCAATAAACCCCTCTTACACAATAGATTTAACAGGTCATGATGATTCAAAATCAATTAAATCATTGAGGGTAGTTACTAGTAAAAATAAAATAAAAAAGTACATTAAAATTAACAAATACATAGTTAAAACCAAGAAAATGGTCAACAAACAAAGGTTCTTCATCAAAAATGTAAAACTTAATAGAGAAAGATTGCATCTACTTAAACAATTAGATATGTATTCATATAACTTAGAAAAAAGTAATAGGAAACACCAAACTGACACAGAAGACTTGCAGTATGAACTTGACCTACTACAGGAGAAACTTAGTTCTATGACCATCAAGTATACAGCCTCTGAAAACCAAATGAGGGAATATGTATTGGCAATGAATGAGCTGGTGAGCTCACAAACCAACAAATGTGATCAGTGTCAACCACCATCTGTTGAACCCACGCCGGACCATTCATTGACAATATGTGATGCCACCATACCGCAGTCTAGTGCCAGTTTGCCATTAGAAATTACTAACTGTTTGCCTAAAACTAATGTAAATACAGAAATAGTATTATTTTGTGATGAAATTGGAAAGGATCTAGGCCATTTGTTGACAAATAAATATCCAGGACACTCAATTATGAACTACTGTATGCCTGGTTGTTCTTTATTTGACATAATGAAAAAAGTTATTAAATGTAATTTTAACCAGGATACTACATTATTAATATTTATTGGTAATAGGGGTAATGTGAACAAAGGAGAATTACTCCAACATTATAGATCTTTGTGCGACCTTAGTTTAAAACAAATTGTGATGTTCACTTTCCCATACAGCCAAAGTTTGCCACAGGAAGAAAACAATCTTAGATTTGAATTGAATAGGACATTACATAATTTAACATATAGTAGTAATTTATTCCATTTAATTGACACTAACAATTATGTTGGTAATAACTTTTATTTAACAAGAGATAGATTTTTCATGGATAGGTACTTTCTTTCAAAGTATTGTAAACGACAGATAGCTGTGTCGCTATCATATTATTTTTCTATTACAGCCAAGAATTTGGCTAAACAACTTGCTTCTATTGAGCAATGCCAAGAAGTGTTTTATAATTCAGCCAATAATTTGGTATCAGAAATTGATATTGATAGTAATTTAAATTACAAATTAGGACAATAGGGACAACCTCTTGCAAAACTGTACATAACGAAAATTGCAAAAAAGAATCAAATAAAAGTTTAAAATCAGTAAATAGTATTAACCTGGTGCATCAAAATATTCAAGGATTTTTGAACAAAGATTTAGAAGTAGATTTATTTATGAATTTTAATAGCATTGATATTCTTTGTATAACAGAACATTGGCTTAAAAGCCACCAGTTTTTGTTCAATTTTAATAATCACCAGGTTGGTAGTTCATTTAGCAGAGTTAATGCTATACATGGTGGCTCTTTGATTTTAGTAAGTAACCAGCTTAAATTTAAGGACCGTAAGGATATTGTGAGCCTATCTGTTGAGCGGACAGTTGAAATAGCTTGTATAGAATTGGAGCAGTTTATTGTATTAAGTGTATACAGACCCCCTTCAGGATTGTATGACTGCTTTGAAAAGGTAATGGATGAAGTGTTACACAAGATTTGTAACTCAAATAAATTCATAATCACTTGTGGTGATTTTAATGTTAATTTATTAGAAAACTCAGGTTCTTGTAGTAAAATAATAAGTCTGTTTCAGTCCTACAATCTTGTAAACCTATTTTTGGAGCCCACAAGAATAACCCCTACTAGTGCCACATGCTTAGATAATATTTATACTAATGTTATACCTGTCCACAAAGAAATTATAAATTTACTAGATTCTGATCATTGTGGGCAGAGGATTACTATACAAAACCTAAACAACAAAGTGGCTAAAAAGGATATCACTGTTAACCCCAAAACTGTAAGTCGTTTGGCAGCTTTTAAGGCTAAACTTATTAATAAATTACCAATTTTGTCAATTCATGCTGATCCTAATCACCTATATGATGATTTTTTTAGTATATACTGCAAACAATTTAATTCGACCTTTATTCCCAAGAATATCTCCGTTAATAGTAACGCATCATTCGGTGATTGGGCGACCATTGGTATTCATAAAAGTAGAACAAGGCTTTATGAGCTGTACAGTGAAAGGCCTTATGTAAACACTGCTGAATTTAATTTATATGTTAGAAATTATTCAAAATTATTTAAAAAAGTTTGTAGTTTGGCCAAGTCGCATTATTTGAGTTCGAAGATTAAAAACAGTAGTAATGTTATTAAAACGACTTGGAATATTATTAATAGTGAAACGGGAAGATCTGGTAACCGAAATACTGACTACAGCCTGTCTATTAATGACAACATCATAAAATCAGACTCACAAGTCGCAGTGGCCTTTGAAAATTTCTTTTCGGATATTCCCATTTCAACTACTAAATCCCTAAACTCATCACCTTCTGTTGCTGAGTCTTTGCTAAAAGAAAATGTTAATGTCTGCGATACGGAATTTCTTTTTGAACATATTACTTGTAGAGACATAATTAAAACCTTTCACACTTTAAATGTTAAAAAGACTGCAGATCTGTGGGGTCATTCTGTAGAAGTTGCTAAGTCTATTATTGATGTTGTCGCACCTAGTTTAGCTATTATCTTTAATAATTGTATCGACTGTGGGGAGTTTCCTGACCTAATGAAGAATAGTAAAATAATACCTTTGTTTAAATCAGGTAGTACATCAGACCCAACAAATTATAGACCTATTTCAGTACTACCTACTTTTAGTAAGATATTTGAGAAATTAATTTTAGAGCAATTGCAAAGATTTTTTAATAAGCATAAATTATTACATAGCAAACAGTTCGGTTTTACAAGGGGTCGTTCAACTACTGATGCCGGTGTTGAGCTTTTAGGACATATTTATAATGCATGGGAAGATAAGTGCGATGCCCTGGGAATCTTTTGTGATTTGTCTAAGGCATTTGATTGTGTTCTTCATGAAACGCTAATCAGGAAACTCCGCCACTACGGGATCCGGAACAGCGCTCTGGATCTTCTTACTTCTTACTTGAGTAATAGGATTCAGACTGTTGACGTTAATGGAAAAAGATCACCCGGATCTATAGTAAAAATGGGAGTCCCGCAGGGCTCGATTCTTGGTCCTTTCTTGTTTCTTATTTATATTAATGACTTGCCTTACCTCATAAAGGATAACCATGACATAGTGTTGTTTGCAGATGATACTTCACTTTTGTTTAAACTTAAACGGCAGCAGCTGGTTACTGACGAAGTAAATAGCGCGATCTCAAAAGTAGTTCACTGGTTCAATGTTAACAATTTACTCCTTAATGAAAAAAAAACCAAATGCATTAAGTTTACCCTACCTCACGTTAGACAGGTGAAAACTGATGTGTTGATAAGGGGCGAAGAATTGAATCCTGAGAATAGCACAGTATTTTTAGGCTTAACTTTGGATGCTAAGCTTCAGTGGGGCCCACATATAGATAAATTGTCAAAGAAGCTAAGCTCCGCAGCATATGCTGTTAGAAAAATTCGTAATTTAACTGACATAGAGACAGCCCGTTTAGTATACTTTAGCTATTTTCATAGTGTAATGTCGTACGGTATTCTGTTGTGGGGAAATGCCGCCGACATCCAGAATATCTTTGTTTTGCAGAAAAGAGCTGTTCGATCAATATATAAATTAAGCCCGAGGCACTCTCTCAGAGAGAAATTTAAGGAGATTAATGTAATGACTGTGCCCTCTCAGTATATTTATGAAAATCTTTTATATGCTCATAAAAATATAAAATTGTTTAAAAAATACAGTGATATCCATAACATAAATACTAGGAACAAACACAAATTTGTAGTACCTACAACAAGGCTCAAGAAGATAGGTGGCTCGTTTAGATGTCAATGTGTACGCTTTTATAATAAGCTTCCAAGCCACGTACAAGATCTAAGTCTTAATAAATTCAAATCATTCATTAAACGTAAGTTGTGTCAGAAAGCGTTTTATACTATTAAAGATTACGTTGAGGACAAAAAGGCTTGGGATTGAGCTGCTCCAATTAATTTTGATTTTTTTATATTTTGCACCGTGAATTTTGTTTTTAATTTTGATATATTTTTTTTTGTTTTCTTGCAATGACAAGAATATTTACTTTTTAAAGTATTATATTTTTTATTTTTTTATTATTGTGAATGTGAAGACTATGTGGATTTTTGTTTTTTATTATAACTTAGTTAGTTTTTACTCATGGTCTGGCAGTTTGAGTAGTTTATGCGGCCTACCCGAATGTCCTTTCTTTGGTATTGTTCGTCGAATCGTTGAGCTCCGTAAATTCTGAGTTGAGCTGCTCGGTTATTGACAAATGCGTGCACTGACTGGACAGGTCCACTCAATCTGGCTGGTTCTTTCCTCAAAAGACCATTTCAGACATATGTCTACATGGTCTTCACACGATATAACCAAGTTTTTGTCAAGACTTTAAAAGAGACTGTGACCTCTGAGTTTGTTTCGGCCTTTCTTCTCAGAGTAGTCAGATAGGAAACGCCGACCTCATCTAGTTTTAAAAAATATGATCGACATGTAAAAGTGTTTGTACAAACCAACTTACAGAAATAAAATCATTTATCATTTATCATTTACCAGGGTTATCGTATTACCCAGATACGGATAAAGGCAGTCATTCGGCAGCTGCTTGCGTTAAGACTGGAATATAGTTCGTCAAAGACTTTGCACATTATTTCTAGAAGTATGTTCTTTATTTCTTTTTATTACTAGCTTCTGCTAGCAGCTTTGCCCGCCTGTTTTTTTTTATCCCAATGGAACATAATACTGGGATGAAAAGGAGCTATGTGCTATTTCAGGATATAAATGTATCTCAATGCCAAATTTCAATTCGATCCGTTCAGCCGTTCTGGCATGATTGAGTAACAAACACACATTCATCCATCCTTCCAAACGAACTTTTGCAGTATAATATTAGTAAGATGTATAGTAAGTTGTATCTATAACTACGAATTTCATAAAGATACATCTATCTAATTCGGAATTAATTTATGTATTAATTTTCTACGTCTAACAAAGTTCTCTACCGTATCTGATGTAAACGGTAGATCTACAGATTCCGAAAGCTTACCATTCTAGGATAGAATGAGCTGTCAACTTGTCAATAACATTCTTTTACGTTCTAGAATGTGGGGCTATCAACATGACGACAAAATGCCATCACACACAATCTTACTGCTTATAAAACAAAGCCCGTTGTAAAAGATCTTTCTTATTATTTTTTTATGTGCGAACTTCTGTTTGACTTGAAATTACAAGTTCAAGAGAACTTTATTTATGTGGCATGTTATTTCATATTAATTTTTTTTTAGTCACTCATCCACGAACTGACCGCAGTAGTCTTAACCTTGAAGATCGATTCGTGCACCTGTTACGGAAGGCCATGATTTCTTTGCCCGTAACTATAACAGTAGCGAGCTGAAACCACCTACATCATCAAAATGTACTTCCCACAAAGTATAACAAACCAAATTACAAAATGTAAAATGTTGAGCTGTGTGCCTTACACAGTAAAAACGTCCCTTAAGTCCTAAATAAACTTCAAGCCATGAAATTATGCAAGCGAACAGGTAATAATTAATTTATTCTGTGTTGTTATGCAAAGAGCTATAAAACTTGAACGGTGGGTACTTCGGGCTATGTTTATTTAAAGAAGCCCTTAGTAAGTATCTGGAAACAAAGAGAAAATAGCCCTTTCCATCATCGGACGTACAGGGATGCGCTATCGGTTCGCATCGTGGACATCCCACCCATACGTACTAAACGTTTTGTGAATACTTTCATTGTGCGTATAGCGAAAAGTTAAGGAGTAGCTTTCCCCGCAGGAGTCTGTGTTTCGTGACACATACTACCTGGCGGTCTTCAAGTCTAGAGTAAATAAGCAAGCTCGGTGAGATAGAGATCAAACGCGAACAATCAGCAATAAAATAAAATGTAAAGATCTTTAGAATCACTATATTTGTTACTCGCGCCTAATCTCTTCCTGTTCGTGTTGAACTATGAGAGTGATGGAAGAAGGAGTACAAAACATGTTAGCGCACACACGCATATTTGCACTTACGTGCACTATAATATTTCCCACGTTCTTGGCTATATCTTAAATAGAGTGAATATGCAATACTTTATGCAATACTTTACGTCTGGACAGCTTTTAACTCTTTACTAGGCGCAAGTTCGATCCTGCATGGAATATTGCAGTCACCTTTGGGATGGCTCAGTTACATATCAGCTTGCCGCATTAGACTCGATGGAACGCAAAGCTAAGAGGTTAATTGGCGACTTCAAACTGGTGGATGCCAAGCTTCACAGCTTGGCTCATCGCCGTAAGGTTGCCTTTTTGTCGATCTTCTACAGACTGTACTTCGGCGAGTTTGCTTATGAACTCCACGACCTCATCCTACCGGCTCCATCCCATCGGATATCTAGACGCACTGCAAGTTACCATCCTTGCCTAGTTGCCATTCCGCTAATTCGCACCAAACGCTTCCGCAGCAGCAAGCAAAAGAGTGGAACTCATCACCTGAGTCTTTGTTTCCGAACGCATACAACCCAAATCCCTTTGGGCTTCTTCTAGGTAAGCTAACTCCATTGTCGACTTTGTCTCTGTCACCTCTGACCTTGACTAGAGTAAAGAGCAAAAAAATAAAGAAATGGCTAGTCTCTGTTGAGATTCAGATCAGGAGGACTATATTATCTAATTCATACCTATCGTAAGCTGCATTAATGCTCTAAAAATCTGAAGAAAAACGCTTTCTGACTGAGCTGAAGACAGGCAAAGTTAACAGTGGAGATTTATTTTTCATTCACTCTTTAGATTGCCAACCTAAAGAGCCAGGGTCGTTCCAAACAGAGTGTCATTAATTCTAATAAATAGATCACAAAAGTTATGTCCAAAATCATGTGAAATGTGTAAAACTTTGCCAATATCCGCGTCTTGGGTGATGTAGGTGGCGAACTTACACATAAAATGTTTCTATTCGCTAATAAACAAGCTTGGTTCAGTTCATTTGTCAGTGGTGCCACGGCATCAGTTTTGGGCTGGTGCGAGTTATAAGCATTCGCGATTTGAAAACTTCACAGTTAATAATCCGTGATTTAATATATATTATTATTATTAGCCTGTTATGTCCCACTGCAGGGCTTAGGCCGCCCTTCCGTCTTTAATATTGCATGAGCGAAAACATGAAAAAAAAGTTCATATGGGCCAGGTATGACGCATCCAAAGAATTACAAAAAAATAATAAGGAAACACTTAAATACAAACAGGGAAAGTATGTACCATCGCTCAACATAATGCTGGGAGTCACGTGTGAGACAGAGTGACAGCGCCACACCAGCGATAGCTGGTGTCGACTGGATAACTCCGAACCAATTAAACATAGGGGCAAGTAACAGCTTTACATTTAAATAAACAAATGAGAAAACTTAAATAGGTAAACATTACCTAATAGGTGGTAGTATTTTTATAAATACTTTTGTTTTCTCTATTTGCGCTTTCATTTAGTTGACCTTGCCAAGTTTTATCTCTGCGCCACTCGAAATTTGACTGGTAGAAAATGGCTAAGACATTAAGTCTGCCTTTATATGTGTGAACTAGCTGTTGCCCGCGACTTCGTCTGCGAAGCATTAGTAATTCGAATAGCTTATTTTTTACATCGTAGCATAATATTGTGGGTTTTCCATACAAACTTCTACCCCTCTTTCCACCCCCTTAAGTAAGATTGCCGGGATAAAAACTATGCTCTGTCCTGCCCAGCGTCTCAAAATATCTCCGAACCAAATTGCATCTAAATCGGTTCAACGGTTTAAACGTGAAAAGGTAGACGGAGAGACAGACAGAGTTACTTTTACATTTATAATATTAACTCCGCCCGCGACTTCGTTCGTGTGATGGCAACCAAAAATAAGCTGCTATTAAACCTGAGACAAACGGTCCAGATCGGTAGTTCCAAATCGATGTAGAGGTCCCCATCCTAGTACCATTTGATTCTTTAAAGAAACTTTGACACCCCTAAATCGTCTTCTGGGGGTAAATCCGAAAAACTAATGATGTCATCCTTTATTATTTTGCCAAAGGAATAAGATTTTTATACAAATAAATGTCTCCCTTTTAACCCTTTAAAAAGTTGAATTTCCAAAAAGCCCTCCTAAGTGATCCCCAACGCCATAAAAAGAAGCTTTGTGCAGTAAAAGTAATCAAAAATCTTTACCACCCCGAAGTCGTATTTTAAGGGTAGTTTCGAAAAACTAATTATTGAAAACCTTTATTGTTTATTTAGGTTGGTATTTATGTCAAGTTTCATGTTTATTAACCCAAGAAATCAGATTCTTCAAAAAAATTAACATCCCCTAAATCTTTTTTTGGGGGTAGTTTCAAAAAACTGATAATAACAACCTTTATTGTTTATTTAGATTAGTATTTATGTCAAGTTTCAAGTTTATTAACTGAAGTAATAAGATTCTTCAAAAACACTATAATACCTCCTAAATCTTCTTTTGGGGGTAGTTGCAAAAAACTAATAATGGCCTACCTTTATTATTCATTTAGATTAGTATTTATGTCAAGTTTCAAGTTTTTTAACTGAAAAATAAGATTTTTCAAAAACTCTGTAATACTTCCTAAATCGTCTTTTGGGGGTAGTTGCAAAAAACTAATAATAACAACCTTTATTGTTTATTTAGATTAGTATTTATGTCAAGTTTCAAGTTTATTAACTGAAGTAATAAGATTCTTCAAAAACACTGTAATACCTCCTAAATCTTCGTTTGGGGGTAGTTGCAAAAAACTAATAATGAAAGTCTTTATTGTTTATTTAGATTAGTGTTTATGTCAAGTTTCAAGTTTTTTAACTGAAAAATAAGATTTTTCAAAAACTCTGTAATACTTCCTAAATCGTCTTTTGGGGGTAGTTGCAAAAAACTAATAATAACAACCTTTATTGTTTATTTAGGATGGTATGTATGCCAAGTTTCAAGTTTATTCACCCAAGAAATCAGATTCTTCAAAAAAACTAACATCCCCTAAATCTTCTTTTGGGGGTAGTTTAAAAAAAAAATAGCAACCTTTATTATTCATTTAGGTAAGTATTTGTGGCAAGTTTCATGTATATTCACCCAAGAAATCAGATTCTTCAAAAAAAATAACATCCCCTAAATCATCTTTTGGAGGTAGTTTCGAAAAACTAAAAATGAAAGTCTTTATTGTTTATTTAGATTAGTATTTATGTCAAGTTTCAAGTTTATTAACTGAAGTTATAAGATTCTTCAAAAACACTGTAATACCCCAAGTCGTCTTTTGGGGGTAGTTTAAAAAATAATAAGAGCAACCTTTATTATTCATTTAGGTGAGTATATTAGTGGCAAGTTTATTGACCCACGAAATCAGATTTTACAAAAAGACTGTAATACCTTCTAAATCGTCTTATGAGGGTAGTTGCAAAAAACTAATGATTACAACCTTTATTGTTTATTTAGGATGGTATTTATGTCAAGTCTCATGTTTATTCACCCAAGAAATCACATTCTTCAAAAAAAATAACAACCCCTAAATCGTCTTTTGGGGGTAGTTGTAAAAAGCTAATAATGACAACCTTTTTTATTAATTTAGGTTAGTATTTGTGGCAAGTTTATTGACCCAAGAAACCAGATTTTTCAAAAACACTGTAATACCTCCTAAATCGTCTTTTGGGGGTAGTGGCCTAAAACTAATAATGACAACCTTTATTGTTTATTTAGGATGGTATTTATGCCAAGTTTCAAGTTTATTCGACCAAGAAATCAGATTCTTTATAAAAACTAACATCCCCTAAATCTTTTTTTGGGGGTAGTTTAAAAAAATAATAATAGCGACCTTTAATATTAATTTAGATTAGTATTTGTGGCAAGTTTCAAGTATTGACCCAAGAAATCAGATTTTTCAAAAACACTGTAATACCTCCTAAACCGTCTTTTGGGGGTAGTTGCAAAAAACTAATAATCACAAACTTTATTGTTACTTGTACTTATTTAGGATCGTATTTATGTCAAGTTTCATGTTTATTCACCCAAGAAATCAGATTCTTCAAAAAAATTAACATCCCCTAAATCTTCTTTCGGGGGTAGTTTCAAAAAATAATAATAGCGACCTTTATTATTCATTTAGGTTAGTATTTGTGGCAAGTTTAAAGTTTATTGACCCAAGAAATCAGATTTTTTCATACAAATTTCAACAACCCCTTAATCATTATTTGGGGGTAGTTTCGAAAACCTAATAATGTCAATCTTTATCATTTACTTAGAATACTATTTGTGCTAAGTTTCAAGAATTCTGGTCGAAGGAATTAGATTTTTCATACAAACTTTTCAACCCCATTTTTACCCCCTTAGGGGTGGAATTGCCAAAAATCCTTTCTTAGTGCACACTTACGTCACTTGAGGAACCTTTCTGCCAAATTTCATGCTTCTAGGCTTAGCAGTTTTGGCTGTGCGTTGATTGATCAGTCAGTCAGTCACCTTTCGCTTTTATAGATATAATAATAGAAGAAGATAAAGTTTTAATAAATAAATAAGTGTTTTAAAAGTTCAGATATTTGTTTTTTTATTAGGGGATTTTTTTTTTTAGCTTCAATTCATAAATTAGTGGAGGCACTGATTCAATAGGCATGCTTGCACTACAAAATATAAAGAAAAGGTTTACCTTTGGTCGAAAGCGCGTTTCTTATTTATTTCTATAAAAATGCATGCATTAAGTTCCACAACTTAATGCATGCATTTTTATAGAAACCGTGTTGTTGTTGTTGTACTTACGTAAAAATTACCTCTATTTGTTGATATAGAGGTAATATTAAGGCAAGTTCAATATTAGCTACAACACGGTCAAAAAAACTGTGCACAACAACCATCATCGACCCCACTCCTGCCTACCCGCGTGGCGCCCCGCTCTAGGCGTGAGCGCCAATATCGAGAGTCGAACGTCAGCTGGCGTCACATAGTCAAGTGCAGAGTTTGGGCGCACGGTTGGCGCAGTGGTTGAGCGATTGACTGCTGCGCTGTGTGTCGCGGGTTCGATTCCCGCACGGAACAAATATTTGTATGACCTACAGATAGTTGTTCCGGCTCTGGGTGTTTCTGTATGTGAGTTTATATGTTTGTAAACGCACCCACGGTACAGGAAGAAATTCCTAGTGTGGGGCAACGTTTTTCTAAAAAGAAAAAAAAAAAAAAAAAAAGAAAGTTATTTTCACCGAGTAGTATATTTTTGTTTTGCACTTATTGTGTCATATTCGCATCAATGAAAAAGTTCTATGACATTAAAAATAGAACGCTGCGATATACTTTAATACGTTTAGCGCTGAACATATTTATTTCTTCAAATAATTTACAGAACCAAATCAATTTCTTAAAGTTTTATAGCGCATTTTTTTTTGTTGCAATTTTTGGTTTTTTATAAATATTTGACATAGCTATTTAATAATAAAAATGTTTTTAAATTTTGCAAAATACAACTGAAATATTTCTTGTTCTGAATACTATAAGCTTTAGTATAAATAACACAACACTAGTGCATACTTTGATAATTCAAACACGTTTAATTTTAGACTAAGCACGCGCGAGGCGGTGAAGCTACCAAAACGGGTAACAGTTTCATTGTCATTAACATACTCTGAAAGCTATTAAGACCCGATCCTATCAGTTAAGCTTTAATCTTCTAACTTGTACCATGAAATAAACACAACGGTGCGGTCTCGGTCGCGTATGTGCAAATTACACTTGAAAATTTATTGGAACATTCGTTTCAAAATTATTGTAGCTGTTTTTGGTTTCAACTATAATGTACGTCAGAAATCTGATGCTAATTCTACAGCTGTATTTATTTAGTTCATTAACACATCGTGGTGTTTAATTGAGTAATTTTGCCCTGTGGTTAGTGTTTAGGAAACTATAGTAGTATTAATGGGTAGTGATGCTTTTGAAATGCTAATTTGTAATTTAAATGTGATTGATTCGTAATCATAGCGTTCTACGCAAATTGGATTTGAACTCTGTTTGTTGATTTACGCTAATTGTTTCTACGTTGGACATAGATTTGAAATGTATGATTAAGGTTCTGTGATTGGTGTTTAGAAAATTATAGGGGTAAATAATGTTAAAATTATGCCTTGTTCATGTTAATTTGAAATTAAATTATGCTCGACTGCTAGTAATAATTACATAGGTGTTTAGATTCTGGACCATATTTAGGTACCCTCTTACAAATAAACGCAGAATAAAGTTATACCAGGTATAAACCTATGAAAATGTATGGGTATACCTTAGTTATACCTGGTATAACTTTATTCCGCGTTTATTAGTAAGAAGGGTAATGTTTTTTGTTGGTAAAGATATATATCGATTTTATTATAATTTACCATTTCATTATTTTATTGGAAGTGAAATTGGTGTATGGTAACTGAGCGGAAGAAGTCTACCGAATGCGAAATTAAAGAAATACAGGGCTGGTTGATATAGCAACGTTTGCGCGAACGCATGTCTAGCAGTGGACGTTTTTCGACCAAAATGATGATGGGATGAATGCAAATTCAGATTTTGACTTTGTCTTAAAGTACATTATAATTGTTGTGGTAATAAATTCTACTTAAAGAAAGTCTGTCAACTTTAATGCGTTGTATTATTTGTGTACATTAGCTTAATTCGTTTAAAACAGAAATATCTTGTATTTTATGTTATATGTTTAAATTTCTCACTTATGTATTGCTAATGTAAACCGAAAGAGTGGAAATACCTAATACAAGCAATTGTTTGCTTCTAAGGTACTTTCTATAATTATATTGTAATGAAGTATATAAGTTGTAGAAATAAAAGATATATTTTTATTATTATTTTTATATTTTTATTTATAATAATTCGGTTGGTAAGACTAACCACGTTACAACTCCGTTAGAAAGAACTGACGCTAAACATAACACGACAAAAACAAAAAATACGCAGATATGTAACAGTGGATCACCATTGCTTCATCGAACAACAGTGATCCACGAAAACACAGTCTAGGCTACGAGAAATCATGTTACCTGTTGGCGCTATTTAGAGGGAAGTGGCCTTTTAAGTATGGCTGTGTTTATACGCCACTTGCTTGTGTTTGCACTACCAAGTGCAGTTATGTGGGGCTCTAACCCACTAAAACTCCAG
The DNA here is from genome assembly GCA_949775005.1 of Orthosia gothica. Classification (NCBI taxonomy): domain Eukaryota; kingdom Metazoa; phylum Arthropoda; class Insecta; order Lepidoptera; family Noctuidae; genus Orthosia; species Orthosia gothica. The sequence continues at coordinate 29,495,207 of OX459048.1, forward strand.
GGTGGCCTCCTGTGCCGCTTATAGCGGGAACACGGGCACGCGTTAGCAATCACTGCGAACCCGCCGCGGCTGTCCGTCACCGGACCCTCCTCGGGGGAGTACCCCCATCACCACCAGAACACACTGTACGCCGTGTCCACCCCAGGGACAAAACCAGCACATGGGCACCAGACGACCCCGTGTATGGCACCGTTGGTCCCCCGTGACGGGTGGAAACCAAAAATTCGAAGACATATCATATGACATTCACCATCTCGTAATCCGCCCAATCTCTTTCAAAGTGAGAAGGACTGTGTCCCAGCAGCTTTAAAAGGCTGATGACTGCTGATGCTGGATAGCCCCAACAGCATTCTAAGCGCATTTAGCAAACACAGATAATAGGAAGCTTTAAAATAATACAGACCAATTACATAACACAAAATCTTCTTAGCAAATAAAATCCAGCAAAATTATAATGCCAACAGCTTTTAGATTATTTTTTGCTGAATCTAAAGTTCAGAAGTGACTCTACAGGCTTAATCTAGAATTAATTACTGAGCGTTTGTGTTTAGTGCAAACGCAATTAAAGGGGCCGCATGCCCCGCATAATTGCGGAAGTAGGGATGTGCTCTTAGGTTAGGTGCTTAGTCGATATTTCTAATCGATAGTTGCGAGTTTGGACAAATGACCTGGTGAGGGTGGCGAGGGTTCGCTGGATGAGAGACGCATGGGAACGGTCAATGTGACGACGCTTGAGAGAGGCCTATGTTCAGTAGTAAATATCTTTCAGCTGAAATGATGACAATCATGAGTTGCGAGTTTGTGGAGAAATTAAAACAGAGGCTCGGATTGATCTTCCAGGTTAAGCAAGATTTGCCGAGGTCAATTCGTGGATTGGTGACGATTCTTGATATAGCGAGACATAGAGCTCTTCCATGCCTCAGAAATTCGACTCTCATTTATAGATCTTTTACCGTCCAGTCAAAAGAACATTCGAAAGTTATTTTTGCATTTTTTTATGTTGCTCATACTACGGATATAAAACCTACCGCGGCACATCACTACACGGAAATGAATATCCGCCCTCTCCTGTTTGCTCCCGGGTGTTTTATTTTTTAATTCAGTGCACCTTTAATATGTTACTATGTGGTTTATTATCTTAGCTTTTAATTTATTTATATTAATTGCTTTTGTGTTGTACACGGAAAAGTAATTTTCAAGCTTGGAATTCCCTGAAATGGCCTCTAGTTAAATAAACTTAATGCAATAGCGTAAATAATGCACCAACGTGTCTTGGTGGTCCAGTGGCTAAGACTTCACCTCTCGTGGGGTGTTGAGTTTAAATTCGGCCAAGTACCAATATGGTTTTTTTCAATTCATATGTACTCTTTCTGAGTTTAACTAGACATCGCTCATAACGGTGAAAGTAAACATCGTAAGGGACACTGGAGTTGTAGTTAATCCCATTAAAATTATTATTATTAATTATTATGGCCGTTGCGCTGCAGTGGGACAGAATAGGCTGAAAATAAATAAATCATTATTAACCGACTTCGTTTATCTTTTAAATAAGTGGTCGACATTATTGTGTTCTTCTAATGTAAAACCAAGTTGGTTAATTTACTTGTTTGTAACCTAATTAATATGGTTACTGAATAAATTATCTGACTTAGTTTTACATTGGATCTCACTACTTTTTGCGGTAGAAGAACTGCGCCGCGAGACTTGTGTTTTTTTTTCATGTTATGTTTTTGATGGGATCTCATTTCGTTTTGTAATCGCACATATTTAGACTATTTTTATAGGAGAATGTAAGGATTGTAGCAGGTGGCGTTCTGTAGTTTCTCTCTACCTTCATGGAGAAAAGGCGTGTGTTTATGTTTGTATATATTTATATAGGATTACAAAGTTACTTATGCAGTTTGTATATCTAGGAAACGGGATGGAAATTGCGGGACGTTTTATTTTTTCCTTTCTTCATAGGCTAAACACGAATTGTGCAAAAATTTTAAGCTTGTGAGAGAACGAGAATTTTGATGATCGGGGGTGAGTCCATGAGTGACAAAACTAAGGAATTTTGTCTTGCAATAATTCCTAAACTACAAGTTCACATTGAATGTAATTCGGGATTATGCCATATTAGTAACTTTAATATATTAGTTATATTATGTTCACTTAGACATTGAATTTTTTTTCATTAGAATGTATTTTCACAATATTTTTAATTATCAGTTGTTATTTTTGTGACAAAATAAAAATAAATATTTTTCTAGATTTTCTAGAGCAAACTTGTGAGGTTTGTACTTTATATTAGGATGAAAATTACTACGTTCCCTGACGTTATTAGATAGAACTTAAAATTTGGCGCCATTTCAGGCCAGACCCGGGGTTTAATATAGAACAGCATTTAAGTAATAATACAACACCGAAAACACATTTAACTTGGTACTGCAATAAGTGGTATTATCAATGAAAAAAAAAAGTATGAAAATATGCATTAACGTTAAACAATTAGGGTTTTATTAATAATTATACAATCTTTTCACAATGGTCTTCATTGTGAAAAGATTGTACTATTTTTTTTTATAATTTTGCATACCTATTTTTGGGTAGAATGTATGGCTCACCTTTTCCTTCCCGATCTTATTTTAATCACCAAAATTGTAGCAAATAAATGATTTGAAGCAGTAAAATCATGATAAAATAACTAGTGTATGGCTTACAAAATACAGACCTCAACTATCGAATTTCCTTCATAACTTATATGATGCTGACTGCAGTTACAATGAGCATTTACCCGTCGACATACCAGCCAGTCCTGGGTCCCACGAGAAATAAAGCGAAGAGCAGATGTACTACAGTGTATTACTTCAACCGTGTTTATTCTGTATTGGTTATTTGAAAAGTCGGGCGAACGTTCTTTGAAAATGTATGTCCAGAACGGGAAAAACTTATATTGAAGATAACTTTAACGGTGCTGAGGCTCTAGACAAGTATCATATCGACGATGGTCGAAGTGCCAAAATGTGGCATGGCTTGATCACGTGACATTTCGATAAAGGGTGTTTGACATTCCCATACATTTTGGACATTTTTCCAATCGCTATCACCATGCTTTCAATAATAGAAGGTCACTTGTTCGTGTGTTTGCATCTTTCTCGCCTTATGTTCCTAGCGCGTTATGTCACATGATGGTTCATCGGTATTTTTGACTGAAAACGTTTAAAGAACTATGTGAAATAACTCACATGTTTTGAAACAAAATAATCTGAAACAAGTGACTATCATCACCCAGTACCACCATCCGCCGTACCCCGTTACCATTATTGAAAAATAAGAAAGATTGCAAAAAAAATATATTTATTTGTGACTCGCACAGGAGACATTAAAATAAAAAATCCCGTGCGAGACAAAAAGGTTTCCTATCTCAGCATTTGCAATGTTTGAAACGAATAAATATCGCCGCGCTGGTATTCTGATAATCACAGAGAGGACGCTGACGCTAACTCAAATCAAATTATTAATGTAAATACTGTATGTGAGCCTTCAAATACTTCAGGAATTAGGATCAACAGCAAAGAGAAATCGCATTAATTACTCAAGTTTGACCGCTTTAGTGAAAATTCAAATTTGTCAACCATTAACCTGGACATATAGTCTTGTATCAAAATTGGGATAAAGATATACAGTAACCAAATAAGTATATCAAATATGACAAAATCCACTCCAATTATTAAGTAGTCAAGGTAATATAAAGCTTGTAGATAAAGCTTCCTTAATAATTACAATCGAAATTCAAAACCAATTGAATCTAAACCATCAATCCTCTTGAACTCTTGACTCCCAAAGATAAATCCTTACTATTAACAAAAGTCTTAAACAAAGAAAGTCTTTCATACATTCTTCCATATCTCACTGGCAAAGATAATTCAACGCCACTTACATGTATTTCCTTTGGGAAACGATCGTTGCACCGTGTTACATGTAGAATTTTTCCTATATTTTATATAAGTCATAAATTCAACATTGATTTCTTGATCAAAAATTTAATTTCAGATAGTGATGTTGGAACCTTCGAATATTCAATGAGAACGGACATAGTTGTACCAAAGTTCTGGGGAATATATGGGATTGTCGTCTGCAGGTTTGTCAAGCGTGCTTGAACTATCTTCTAGTTCAAACTTAGGTGTATGAGCAGCTTTAGTTTTTATTTTAGATATTCAGTTTGCATGAAAAGCACGCAGAGAGAAGTTATTGCGTGTGTTCCATGAACTATGCTTTTTTGGTAATTATTGTTAGATTCTTGGAACGAAGATCCTTGCGTTGTTGCTTGCGTTAGTTGCCTTGTAAAAATCGTCACGTTACGAAAAAGCCCTCGAGACGTTCGGTTCCGTCCGACACAGTTTGGATATAATCGTCAAGCGCTGGCTGCCATACCTGTATATATTATGATTATATTAGTTGAATGTGAGTTTTGTCTGATGGTTAGAGTAGACGACTACAGTCACCAACAAACTTGAGGGAACAAAACGCGCTCGTATTTCACACCCGTGTGACCCAAAATTCAGTATTTTTTTGTACTTTCCTTATTCATCATCATCATCATATCAGCTGAAAGACGTCCACTGCCGGACACAGGCCTTCCGCAAGCGTCGCCACATTGACCGGTCTCGTGCGTCCCGCATCCAGTGGATCCCCACAACCGTCACCAGGTCATCGGACCAACTGGTGGAAGGCCTTCCAACACAACGTCTGTCGATTCGCGGTCGCCACTCCAGAACTTTTATGCACCATTGGCCATATAAGTTCTGCAAGCAATGTGGCCTTGCCACTGACACTTAAGTTTGGCAATTATTCGGGCTATGTCGGTAACCCTGGTTCTCTTGCGGATGTCAACATTTCTGATTCGATCACGCAAGGATACTCCGAGCATAGCCCTCTCCATTGCTTTTTTGGTGAATGTAAGCGTTCTGATGAGGCCCATTGTGAGTGATCACGTCTCAGAGCCATAGGTCATCACTAGTCAGACATCAGTTTCGCGTTGAAGTCTCCCATGACAACGGTGAAGTGAGTTTTGAAACCATGCATGGCTACAGAGATATCCTCATACATGATCTCTACCTTGTCGTCGGGGCGTAGACCTGTATGACCTTCAGCGAATATCCCGAGGATATTCTGAGTATAAGGTACGCCACCCTGGTCGACAGACTCTCGATCTTCACCACATTGTTCACAAGGGACTTGTGGACGGTCAACCCAACACCACCCTGGGACTGCCGGTCACCCTCGCGGAAATAGAGCAGATTACTGGATTTGAGGATTATTGAGTCCTCCCCCTCTCTTCGGACTTCAGATAACCCTATAATACTCTATCGTAACCAGCTCAATTCTTCTTTGAGTTCGGTTATCTTCTTGGCGGTATTTCCTTATTATTCTACGACTTTAAAAAAATAGCCGTAGATCAAAATGTAGATCATTAAATTGTCTTTCAGATGGTGTCAATGACATAATAGTCTCGGCGGTTGTGGTGCGATTGTCGTGTTAGATACAACTTTACAAATTAATTACACTATGTTATACGAATAAAACCCAAAATTTTCTGAAATAGAATTACAAATAAAATGGTCTAATGTAACATATATTTTTGCAAAGAAATACGACTAGCCGTTAAGACGTGATTCTCATTTTAAAATATTTCCAAAAAAAATGAATGGCCAGGGTGTTAAAAGATAGCCAAGAGGACCCATTGCCAGTTATTTGGATGTTTTGTAAAATCTACGAAACCAATGTACACATTAAAATTGTGCCTATAAAGTATTACTTATTTTTTGTTTCATTGCAATCGGTTCACACTATCGAAAGTTAGATGAATTTATAGTGTTTAAGAAGTAAAATTTGACAAAACACAATTCAGACACTCGGGCAGTTGAACTCCATATTCGATAGTAGGCGTTGTGCAGTTGTCGTCATTTTCTGAATGGCGGTATTAAGATTCTCCACGGCAGAATGAACATAGGAAAAATATGTAGGTACGTAGAGTAAGTAGCAAGGTAAGTAGGGTAGGCAGGTAGATACGTAGAGTAGGTACCTAGGTAGTTAGGTCTAAGTAAGTAGGGCAGACTAGGTAGGTAAGTAGGGTAGGCAGTTGACGGGAGCAAAAGCGCGGGCACAGCTTGCGTAATTATATTAAATATCAAGTGAGAAAAGGCGTGAGTGACTTCGTTCGTGACGCCCCAAACCGCAAACCTTTGTTTTTGTTTTTTCATCCTGAGTCTTTAGGGTTAACGACACATTTATTGTTGTCTTCTTCTTCTCTAAAAACGTCTCTATCTTTCAGGCCAGTGTGACAGGTATACGAAGCTTTAAGGAGTGAGACTGACCGTAAATCAAATAGAAACCTTACACTAAATTTATTAAAATCATCATCAAAGTAAGCGTAACTGTCAAGATTTGTCACGAAAACAAAAACGTTATAAATTAAAGCGACACCATTAACCTCATTTTAGTTCAAAAACTTGTTAAAATCTGCTTACCATTCATAGCGGCATAAAAATAATATGCACCTCCAGCTTGATTGCGCCCAAATTAAGTTTAAACAAGCGAGCTTTATGACTCTGTGTAGCACATAATAGAAATATGCAATTGTAATGGTTGGAAGAATTCTGAAAGAGTTTCACTGAAATAATCTGGGACCACAGTTGATATGAAATTAATGAAAATAGTTCTAATGGTGATGTTTTCAGGGTAGAAAAATAACAATTTTGTTTAGTCCGTTAGTGAGATTATCAATTAATATTGGACACGTATTTTCTGCTTTATCAAATCAATAATAATAGACAAAGATAAAGCGCATCAAAATGAAAGAGTCCCGGCTTGTGACGTCATTTCTCAGTATAAAGTGTACCAACGCATGACGTCACACGATATTGCAACGCTCTGTATCGTGGTCACTTTATGTTTACGTGTCAAAATAAAGAATACTTTTCCAATATTTTTATATGAATCTACCTTTCGGACAAAAAATATGTTTTCAGTCAACATCCTTAGAGTTATACCTAAAACAGAATATTTGTGCAATATCTAATTATGGAGATTCGGTAGCAAACCATAATGATGGAAAACGCGCTTGCACTTGTAAACTTGGATAATAACTAAAATAAAAAGCTTTTCCTAATAAAAATTTGTCTACAGTGTCTAGTCGAGTCTTACAGTGTTGTCAACATTTCATATCATAGTGTGTCATAGACATTAAAATTTTTCAACGATTTCTAGGTCTCCGAGGTAAATCTTAGGTGTTACCAAAAAATCCTAAGTTCTATCGTAGTTCGGTCTTTTCTGTCATCGTTATTAATCATCAGTAATGAAAGATATTAAAGGTAAAATATTGTATATTAACAGCAATTATAACAATAAGTACAAATTGACTTTCTCAAGGAAATAAAACCAAGAGCATTCGTGATATACGACTAAACTTAACATCCCACCCGGGAAGCGATAAAGTGGTCTTCTCGACAAATTATACACGTTTGAAAACTTAGTTTAGCTCTCCCCAGACAAGAATTCCAGGAGCGTTAACATTATGCCATTCTACGTACAACAAGTGAAGTTAGTTCGTATATTATGAACTAAGAAAGTTGATACATGTGCAGTGAATGGACGTGAGACTATCGCGGCCTCACACTATTTAGATGTAAAGTACTATCTGTTCTCGAAAAAAACATTCCTCTTATTTTTCAGTTTCATCATAGTCATGATCATCAGCCTTTTAATGTTCCCAGGCTGGGACACAGGCCTCCTCTCTATAAGCGCTGGGACACAGGCCTCCTGTCTTTGAATGAGATAGTGGGCCTTAATTTAACTCGCGGGCCCAGTTTGGGTTGAGGTTGTTGGAGTTTATCAAAAATAATTCAATACTATTCAACACTAAAGCCTTCTCTCTCTCTAACCATTAATTATATAGTTTATTATTTGAGCCCTTGTCAACACTTGAAACTGAAATGCTAGCTGGTCACGGTACAGTATTCCGTCAACCATAGTTAGAACCGCATGTGCTACACACACCTTTCGATATATAAAACAAAGGGTAATTAAACTGTTATTATTCAAACCCTAAAACAGTTATTTTCTTTGGTGTCCACCTTATTAACCCCAACAGGTTATGGGCCCAGAGCGCTAAGCCACAGTGAAAATAATTATTGGACACTAAATAATAAAAACGAGTTGTGCATCTAGTGAAACAAATAAAAAGGTATAAGACTTTTTAAAATCAAAAGGAGTAATATGAACATTTAACATTTTTGATGGAAATAAGTAAAGTGTGTAGACATTTCAAATATCGAAAATTATTAAGTGAACTTGAAGTACTTACCTACTGAACGTTATCGACAGTGAAGTTCCAACGAAAATATATGCTGAAGTGCGACGTAGCTGTCTCTTGAAAAAAGATTGCTGAACTGTAAGCTACAAGTGTAAAGTCAAAGGAATTCTTAAAAGTTATAAGCCTTTTTCATGACTTTAGCGAATGCAAAAAGCAATATTGTCACCGCAATCGAGACTGAATGACAATTGACTAAAGATAATATAATACTAGCGTTTGTGAAAACGAGATTGTTCGATCATGAAATCAAACTTACAAAGTGAAGATCATGATCTAAGTCTAAAAGTACTTCAGGCTGCAATTTCGAGGCCATAAGTCACATTTCTGAAACAATTAAAGAGACCATCAACAAGTGCAAAAGTCAATAAACCGTTCAAGAACCCGAGAGATGTTAATTCATTGGAAACAAAAGAAGGAACAATACAACGGTGCTGATGTTTAGTTCAAAACCAGAACCACATGATATACGTCTGGATTTGCCTTCGTGACGGGCAAAGATTACTATTATATACTGGGTGACGGACAGTCATGATGGCGCGTTTATACACGCGACGAAGGGAGGAGATTTGCCGGATACCTGTAAGATGGGCGTTCCAGGTGTGCTCCAGAATGTATTTTTCTGCGAGATTCCATAATATCGGTAAGCAAAATGCAGCAAGCAAACTGTCGTTTTTGATAAAACGGCGGCGTCATTGTGTTCAAAGATGTTAAACTGGTAATGAAGGGTAAGTCTTTGAATAATCTAATTGACGTTCATTGTCTGCATTTTATAAACGCTTTAATTTGCAAATGTTTGTAAATAATTTCGTAAATATTAATAATAATTACGATTTAATGTGGAACGAAATGTAAGGCTATAAAGGCAAATTATATTAAATAGTGATGCAATTAATAATATTGTGCCCTACGAAAAATTGTGTGAAGCTTGTATTTATGTGAAACAAACTTGTTTGGCAATTGACAAATTGAAAACAAAAGTTTTGTTAAAAGTAGATATTTAAAGTGCTCACTGATGAGTTACGACACTTGAGTCTATTGAAAACAAAAACTGAGTTTTGTTGTTTTTGTGATAGGCCATATGTTTTTGTTATGTTTCAGGATTTAATTTTGATCTGAGCATTATTCCTAACTTATGTTATGATAATCAAGCGGAAATTGTATCCATTTAAATGAAAGAGTTCTGAACTCGAAATGGTATTAGTTACCAATACAGTGCTTTGTATAACGGCATTGAATAGAATTGTCGAATGGATGATAAGAACAATGAATAATATAGAACGGAGTCATACATGTAATTAGTAATAAGTTTTAATTACTATTAGGGTCTTAATGTGTCAAATAATTTAGGGATAAGATTGTTCTGGAGAGCACTGAGGTTAATAACACACCTTATGTGTTATGGCATAATAAAACGCCACAAAAGTATTTAAATGTTTTGGTTTTACTGTTTACTTTGTAATAAGTAGAAGAAAACGAAATTTGGCAGTGTTGTCAATATGAAAATAATTCGTTGGTTATAAACGAAATGGTATACCTAAGATGTAGGTTGTGGTAAACAATTAGTTTGTGAGAGTCAGTGATGTGATAATGGATCTTATCAAATAGGCCAGTGAAACCTGAGCCCGAACGGATTATGGCTAAAAGTAGCAATAACTCTGTTGATAATTCTGACTTGGTTCACCCTGGCAAAGTGGTGTGGATCTAATAAGAATATATCAGATTGTACATGTAAATTAATAGGATTTAATTCCTGGCATAACTACATGCGATTGGCATGAGTTGGTACACCCTGGTGAAGTGGTGTGGATCTGATAAGAATAAATAATATTCTACATGTGAATAAATATGATTTAATTCCTGGCATAACTACATGCAATCGGCATGAGTTGGTACACCCTGGTGAAGTGGTGTGGATCTGATAAGAATAAATAAGATTGTACATGTGAATAAATAGGATTTAATTCCTGGCATAACTGCATGCAACTTGCATGAGTTTTTACACCCTGAGGAAGTGGTGTGGATCTGATAACAATAGATCAAAATGTATATGTGAATAAATAGGATTTCATTCCTGGTATAATTGCTAATAAAACTGTTAAAGAAACAGTGGAGCATTTGAACCGATCTTCATATTATCAAAATAATTATGAGTTAACTTTACCATAAAATAATGAAACATAGAAAATTTAAGATTAAGTGTTAGGATGCAAAATAAGTTATCTGTTTCAAATAATTAATATTATGTAGACTGTATTTTTGGTAAATATTATCTACTGATTTGTTGTGTGCTCAATCTTTACTTATTCAAAAATTGAATCTATATATAATAAACATGTATGGGAAAATATCAATCAGGAATATAAATCACTTATTGTAAATAAATGTTGCCTAATGTATAACACTAAAATCATGTATAATAAATATTTTGATCGATTGTAAGTGGGGCATTTACAATTAAAGATGATGAGTTTGGAAAACCTATGAATAAATGGCTAGTGGTTTTAGATTACTTACAATTCAATTTAATTTACTAGTACATCTTATGGGTGTTTAATAATTTTAAATGGAAATTTATCAAGAAAAGTACATATTTATTAATAAATTTCCAAGCATATCCTGACTGAATATGTTATACGTTTATATGTATATGCACTATGTCCATTGATTGATGCAGTTTGCAAGCTGTTAGTTCCGAAACTTCTAAATGTTGGGACAAGCTTTTAAAGTAAGGGGTTTTCATTACTCATCAGTAAATCGGTGCATTAACATTTTTAATGCAAATAAAGTAAAGCCTAGAGTCTGGACTTGTGCCCGGTTGGCGGCAATAGACTCGCCCCTATATCATAAGACCTAAACATAACTGGTGACATGTTGATGTACTATAATGTACTATGTTCATCTGCCTAACCCTTCGGGGAACACAGGCGTGATGTAATGTTAAGTTATGTTTTGAAAATAATTTATATAACTGAACACAATGTGTGTGTATTATAATATAGTGTACTAAGCCTCTATCTAACCGTTTTGGTAATACAGACGTGATGTTATGTATGTTAAGTTATACCAGGCCCCTCAGAAAGTATTGCGAAAAAAAGTTTTTATATATGGGAGACTGGCCAGTTATAATGTTTTTCGAAAATATGATTATTTATAAGTAAAAATAAGTAAGTTCCAATTTCAAAATTTCCCTCCACATTTTTTGCGAGTTAATTCAAAGTATTGTGTCTCACTGAAATATGGATCTGCGCCGGGAACATTTTAGAGCTATGATTTTATACGATTTCAAGTGTCGCCTGAAACCGGATGAATCGTACGATAGACTTCAAATGGCATTCATGGATGAAGGCCCTTCCAAGGCAACCGTGTATCGTTGGTATAACGAATTCAAGCGCGGTCGACCAACTTTGGGGGATGACGAAAGAAGCGGTCGCCCTTTGACGGCTGTTACCGAAGAAAACGTGCTAGCAGTGAAAAATTTAATCCAAGACAATAGGCGAATTACATATCAGGAGATTCAACACATATTGAAGATTGGATCGGGAAGCGTTCACGAGATTCTACACAGCCATCTTCGCGTGAGGAGGATAGTATCACGCTGGGTGCCGCACAACCTCACCGATGCTCAGAAGCAGGCCCGGGTGGAATGGTGCCGTGATATGCTTAACAAATTTGAAGCAGGCTCGTCTCGGCGTGTTTACGACATCGTTACAGGTGATGAGTCCTGGATTTATCAATACGACCCAGAAACCAAGCGCCAGTCGACTGTTTGGGTGTTTCAAAATGAGCCAACGCCTACCAAAGTGAAGCGATCTAGAAGCGGGGGTAAGATTTTGATCGCTAGCTTTTTTAATTTGACTGGCCACTTGGTATCAATTCCCTTACGGGATCAAAGAAGCATTAATGCCGAATGGTATACTACCAAATGTTTGCCAGAAGTTTTCTCTGTTATAAGCAACAAGCGACCAAACACAGGGCTCCGCGGGCTACTGCTCCACCACGACAATGCACCTGCGCACACCGCACTCAAAACGAGGGACTTCCTGGACAGCACGCCAGTCAAACTCCTGGGTCACCCTCCTTACAGCCCTGATCTAGCACCGTGTGACTTCTTTTTATTCCCAAAAATAAAAAATCAGCTCAAAGGGATACAATTTTCGTCGCCGGAAGATGCGCTGGCTGCGTTCGAGCAGGCTGTAAACGAGGTGTCTGCGGCGGACTGGAAAAAGTGTTTTGAAAACTGGTTTAGGCGCATGAATCTTTGTATAGAGGCTGGTGGAAAGTACTTTGAAAAGATTTAATAAAAATATATGTACGTATAGAACATTTTTTTTTAATTTCGCAAAACTTTCTGAGTGTCCCACGTATTTCAAATTGTATTTAAGTTTTACGTGTGGATGATCTTGTGACGATCGCTGCTTTATAAATTCTTGATTATAGATTATTGAAATATGTACTATGAATAGTTTTAAAACATTCTGACTGAACACTCAGTTATTGAGAAGTTTAAATATGAGTAATGTAAATAAGTCAATACTTGTACCCAAAGTGGAAAATAAACCATATTAGGAAGTACGAAATATTAGAGTCGTGTGAAATTACAAGTGCCCTTATAGAAATTTCGTAGAGTGCTTGAAGCTTATCATGGCCACTTAACCTGACCTAAGTTTTTCTATAAACATTCTGAGTCAGTATGCAAGCAAAAACAATAGTTCATTATGGTCACACTTCAAAGGGTCTTGACTCTTGAGAAATTTTAAACGAACCATAAATCTCAAGTTAATAACCAAATTAATTTATTGGAAGTGGCTTTGTTCATTGTGACAAAAGGCTATGACGTAATTGATAGAAAAGTACTACGGGTTAATTGTAGTATTTGATCATTGCACAATGTGATTTGTATGCCACAAATATACAGTAAACATGGAAGCCGAGCAGGTACATACATAGTTCAATATGAAGTTGTAAAGGAAACTTTGTGGTTAAAGTAGGTAATTGATGTCGAGTTTTGGCATTGTGCTATTAGATTATAATTAAATTGTTACAGACAATAATGGATGCAAAATCATCAGCAATCCAACCAGTCACAGACGATCTAAACACATTTAAACTATCAAAATTAAGTTCGGGGTGTTGTTGCAAATATGTATATGCAACATGGTAATAAGGATATGTTAATTAAGAGGCTTGGTTATAATAAAAAGGATAAGTTAATTATAAAAGGCTTGGTTATAACTACAAAGATGATTACTTACATAAGTAGATAATGTGTTAATAATAAAAGCTTTGTTATAATTATACGGATATTTAATTATAAGTATTTGGTAATAAGTAGATGAATAACTTTAATATTTCATTAATTACAAGAGATGAAATGATTGATTGGTCTGATTAGGTTTTTCTGGGTTTCCCTAATCCTGCGCAATGAATGTTGGACCATGATGATATTGTTTTCCCAGAAAGAAAGGTGTGTGTTTTATTATTGTATAAAGATGGTAGGAGATACGTATTATTACGATGATGTTTTTAAAGAGAAAGGGATTTATTTTTGAGGGGGCGTGTTGGAGTTTATCAAAAATAATTCAATACTATTCAACACTAAAGCCTTCTCTCTCTCTAACCATTAATTATATAGTTTATTATTTGAGCCCTTGTCAACACTTGAAACTGAAATGCTAGCTGGTCACGGTACAGTATTCCGTCAACCATAGTTAGAACCGCATGTGCTACACACACCTTTCGATATATAAAACAAAGGGTAATTAAACTGTTATTATTCAAACCCTAAAACAGTTCTTTTCTTTGGTGTCCACCTTATTAACTCCAACAGAGGTATGACACATGTCTTCAAATTTTAGTTCCTGCCGTATTCCGCACGGTGTTTTCCTTCACCGTAATTAGAGCAGTAGTGATTAAATAATTTACACAAAGTAAAGCACCTGTTTGGGTTCGAAGCCACGAGCTATGACATGTTAGTTGGGGTCATTACCTTTGCGCCACCACTGCTTTTTCGGTTTAAACTACGGAGTCATCGCAAATCCAACTGCCATGTTGATCTATTGTACGGACACGGAACGGACGGCACTTACGGAAGTGATAATACTCAGCATGAGGTTCGATTCCCGAGTTGGGACTAAGTGTGATTGGGTCTTTCATAGGAATTTCTCAGTAGTAGCCCGGAATCTGGACTTGTGTGTGGTTGATGGCAATATCCTCGCCCTCTATTGCATGGGACTTAAACATAACTGGCGAAATGTGTGTATAGTCTAGACTATACACACATTTCGCCAGTTATGTTTAAGTAAAAAAAAAAAGGTTCCGACTGCTGGGACACAGGCATCCTCTCGGTGAGAGAAGTAATAGGCCTTAATTCGAAACGCGGACCCAGTGTAGAGTTGGTGGATGTCACATGTAGGAATTTTTAGTTCTAGGACATGCCGGTTTCCTCATGATGTTTTCCTTCACCGTTTTAAGAGCCGTGGTGATGAAATAACTTTCAAAAAGTAAAGCGCCTGCCTGGGTTCAAACTCACGACACGTAAGTCGCGTCCGTTACCACTGGGCCACAACTGCTCTCTGAATTTTAGTAGATTTATGAAAATCTGCTGCGTATAAGAAATCTAATGTAGGTACGTAAATAGTAAATTGAACCTTTTGGACCAATCATCACCAATGATCATTTATTACCACTTGCTTATTGGATGACCACTTGCTCAAAAATTTCGTACTCAATAAAACTGATTTGGCCCAAGAAATATTCTCAATCCTACATAATTATCATGTTGATATTTATTATTGTACTCGTTTTGGGTTCTTATTTTTTGTATTTAACTATAGGCTCGCGTTTGATCACTATCTCGCCTGATGGTAAGCGATGATGTGGTCGACGGTGAAGCATGCTTGCCTAGAAGTAACCTATTCACTCTTTACTTAAAGACCCCAACCCATCAGGAAACAAAGACTCCGGCAGTGAATTCCACTCCTTAGCTGGCATAAAGAAAGTATACGCAAAACGCTTTGAACGTATGGATGGGATGAAATGGTTTCAACTAAAAGCTCCACAGCCTTGAGGCGACCAGTGCATCGTAGCCGATAAGCCTCTTAGCCTGTTTGTCAATCGACTCAGTGCATCAAGTTGGTATTAGGTAGATCCGTAACAGAGGTGAGAAATGTACTGCATGCATGGATCCCCATTTTTTAGCAGCCAACTGAGCCTTTGCCTCAATGAATGGATCAAAATTAAGGGTCACTGTTAAGGTAACACCAAGAAGGCTTAAATGGCTGCCTATCCAACTCAGGAGGTCCCTCAGATCTCTCTGCTTGCTCTTCACTATTATGAACGATTCTTGTGCTCCCGATTATCTAAAAACTTATTTCAAAGTATTGGGCAGTTCTCACAGTCGTAACCTTCGAGCATTCAAAAATCTACTCCTCCAAATTCCTTCACACCACACCGGTTTTAAGGCCAATTCATACGCTGTCTCAACAATTAAGCTCTGGAACGCGCTACCCTTTGGTATTAAAAAGGCTGAAAGTAAATTCACTTTTAAGAGAAAAGTTCGTAACCACTATTTGTGTCAGCACAATAGCTCTCATCTAGAGACAGAAGTCTAGTCATAATAATTATTAATAGGTTTCTCGTTTTTTTTTATTGGTATTTATTATCTTATTATTGGTAGTCATTATTGTTATCTATTTTATTTGTATATTATTAGTATATATGTAAGTATATACTTTTTCGTATACAAGTTGTTTTTTAAATATTATTTTGTACCCGTTCACAGCGTTGTTCTTTTTAACCCAAAGGTTGACTGGTAGAGAATGCCTTGTGGCATTAAGTCCGCCTATGTACCACTATTGTACATGAAGTTTAAATAAATAAATAAGGTCGAGATGGTTCGTTATCGGCATGGTTACACCACAGATAGTTGGAGCTTGGAAAAGGTTCTTTTTTCGGAAAAAAAGGCACGCCTAGGTCTTAGCTACATTGAAACTGACTAGATTGGCATCGCCCAATTCCGAGACAGGTTCAAGCGCTCAACCATGGCCTTCCAGGAAGATCGGATCTGAGGTCCAGTAGCCCGTATCTCTCAGCAACCGTGCTGTTGTCTGCTTACCCAAAGGCTTGATTGAATAACAAAAATTCTTATATCCATCCAAATTTTCGCATTCATAATATTAGTAGGCTTAAGACCTACATTACCAAAATCACACGAATAAATGTTTTATTTTGATCTGGTTTCACATAAGATATCATTTTTAGATTTTTATACCAGTTTCTCAAACGGCGATATATAAATCTTTGACAAAAAACTTAAAATTATAATCTCGATCGAAATTCACAGAACAAAACCTTAGTAGCTACGTCTTCGTTGCAAGTTTCAATGTAAGCTTGTGAAAGGCGTCTCATGGCTAAAGTTGTAGATAAGAAGTTGGGACGAACACGTGAAGAGAATACTCTCACAACTCCTACTTTTTGAGAAGCCGCATGGGTAATTAATTTTGCCCCAATATTTGTTTGTGTTTATGTTCAGAGTTATTGTACGTGTTTGTGGGCTGTTCGGGAATGTTTATGAGGAGGTGTGCTTATATATTTAGCCTGTCTTGTTAGTTATTGAGTTTTCTATCTGAAATTTCTGAGAAGTAGACCGGTGCCTAGATTTGTGCACGGTTGATGTCAATAGACTCGCCCCCAATTACATGGGACTTAATCATAACTGGTGACTTGTGGATGTACTATAGGTACACCTCTGCTCAACCATTTTTCCTAATACAGAGAAATGTTGAGTGTGAGATCTTGGGGCCTATTTTCGGCTCATTCCAATTTTTGGACAGAGATACAAGAACTAAAAATAGGTAAAAAAAGAGGATGTCTCATGAGCAGGGTGATTGGAACGAAGTTCGATTCATTAAATTGTAACAACAACACATTTCATGCTCAGTATAAACACAAAATAGCGGCTGCTAGCTTAGGTACTGTATGTGTCTAGTCAGCGCGCGCTCGTACGTCTTCGGTTTTCTTCGTGCGCCTCTAGCTCTCTGCTCAGCCTCTCCCTTTTGTGCCTGATATTCGCTTGTACTATCTTGCATGCAGCATGCTGAGCCTCGCACAATCTATCACGCAAAAATGATTATTTATAATTATTAATAAAAAAGGGTATTTAAACGTTAAAATTATAAATACTTTTGTATGTTTAAAAAAAAAAATTTTAGGATACGGATCGGATTTAGTGCATCACCCCTTTTATCCCCAAAAATTGCAGAATTTTAGCAATAGCAATATAAAATTATAAAAGTCGTTTAAAAATTGACCTTTATGGCTAAAACAAACATATTATAACATATTAATATGTTTGTCTTTTGTGTGTTAATTAATTTTTTTTTACTCAGATTATCTATGCCATGTCCCTAAAAATTGTATTAAACGTACGCCTCTGACAGACCTAAGACCAAAGTTATGGTTGTTAGAGTATTTGAATATCGTAATAAGTAAGTCAGGTACAAAATTTTCTCTATATTTGAGGGTATAGTGATTACACCCCTTTTGTGGGATGTTTGTATCGATAAACTTAAAATATTAATACATAAACTTCTTACTACATGCCCGGACGTATTCTGTACTAACCAGTACAAATCGAATTTCTAAGCTAAAATAAATTGAATTCTCAGCATTTAGAACTGCAAGTATTTGTGGTAACATCGCCCGGGCGTGGTTGCAGTTTATTCCCGAGCGAATTTGTTACCGTTTTACAGTATTGTTTCAGAGGTTTTACATGCTCTGTTTTATTTATTACCTACAAGATGAATCTAGTTTAATTTCTAAACCAAATGTTTTAAAATAATAAGACAGAAGTGAAAATAAAACTTCAACATAAAAAGAACAGACTTCCAAAGAAATGAAAACATTACAAAAATTGTGGAAGTTGTTTACTTCTGGACATACGGTTCCTCCAAGAGTTACCAAATCGACTAGTCTTGTGCTTCTCGCATTCAGCCAATTCCCAATGCCTTTACCAGGTTATCGATAAGCATTGAGGGATAGAAAAAATGTGGTACGGAGGAAAGTTTCGGTATATCAAGAATGATCACCCATCCGTACACCGACCTTGGCAAGTGTTACTTAACCTTGTTTTTTTTTTTTATATGTATAAGGGCTAGCGTTTGACCACTATCTCACCCGTGCAGCTGTATTTATATATACAACATACCATCAAAATAAAAGGAAACAAAAACACAAACAAAATTACCAGGAAAACATTTCAGAACAAAACTACGTAAACTAAAGACCCGCACAATGGCTGGGGAATAAAAAAAATAAACAATATGCTCTGTTACCGCGGCAAACTTTAGATTTCTCCAGGGACAAACAGTTGAAAAATATGATGCCTAAATGTCTTGGAGACTCCTGAATTTACTTCTGAAAGATATCTAATGTAATGAAGAAAGGGTTAGGTACCTTTTAAGATGGCTCACCCTGTCTAGTCAAGAAAAATAAATTATTACCTACTTATCACATTTATCTACCGAATTCAGTGCAGACTTAAGTTGTCTGTAAAATAAATTATTTTCATGAGAAGTAGCTGCATTAATCACTCAGTGTGAATATCTGCTAAAAATACTTAATCCCATCAAAAACTTATCAAATAAACAAGTCTCGCAGCGCAGTTCTTCTACCGAAAAAAGTAACGTGTTAAATATAGTGAGATCGAATGTAAAACCAAATCGGATAATTTATTCAGAAGCTACCTCAATAATTAGGGTTGGTTTTCTTTTACATAAGGGGCTGACATTATTCTGTTCTTCTAACCGACATTATTGTGTTCCTTACCTGTACTGTAAAAGTAGCTAGCGCAGGTGATAAGTAATTTTACAAACAGTGTGTTTATTAAATTCAATTCTTCTGTTCCTGTGACTGATCGGCTCGAGCTCCTAGGCATGGAGTTGACATCCAGTCTCAACTTTGGCGCCTCTATTGAGTACAAAGCCCAAATTGCGGCCAAAAAACTGGGCATCCTAAATAGAGTGAAGCGACACTTTACGCCTGGACAGCTTTTAACCCTATACAAAGCGCAGGTCCGAGTATTGCAGCCACCTTTGGGATGGCTTAGCTAAGTATCAGCTTGCCGGACTTGACTCAGTGGAACGCAGAGCCAAGTGGCTCATCGGCGACGTTAAACTGGTGGATGCCAAGCTTCACAGCTTGGCTCATCGCCACAAGGTTGCCTGCTTGTCGGTCTTCTACAGACTGTACTTCGGTGAGTGCGCTCAAGAACTCCACGAGCTCATCCCACCAGCCCCCGTCTACCATCGGACATCTAGACGCACTGCAAGTTACTATCCTTACCTTGTTGCCATTCCACCAATTCGCACCAAGCACTTCCAAACATCCTTCATCATACGCACAGCGAATGAATGGAACTGTCTACCTGCGTCTGTGTTTCCAAACGCATTCAACCCGAATATCTTCAAAGTTAGAGTGCACAGGCTTCTTCTAGGTAAGCTCACTCCATCGTTGACTCTGTATCTGTCACCTCTGACCTAGACTAGGGTCAAGAGCAAACCCATCACAAATAAAAAAAATACTAACCCAACTAAATTTAGTCTGCTATAAGATTGTTAAGATCATAATCTAAACGCTTGCCTTCGACATACTGGGCTGAGTCTTAAGTATAGTATAGGTATTAGGTATAACAAAGGAGACATCGTCTGTGACTTACTATAACTAGCTATATTCACTCTTCACCTACCTACCTAGACGATCAGATTAGATGACGTACAATTGTATGAACTGTAAAAGTAACATTGTAATCCCTTATATTTGATGACTATTTATATAGGATTACAAAGTTACTTATGCAGTTTGTATATCTAGGAAACTAGGAAATTGCGGGATGTTTTAGTTTTTCCTTCCTTTATAGGCTAAACACTAATTGCGTTCAAATTTGATGCTTTCAATACAAGCGGTCCTTATTAAAAAAAAAACAACTTCCAGACAGATATCATAACGTTAAAGCCTTTTAACGTCGAAATAAAACTAAAATGTATGCCATTAGCACTACCACCTTCCACTTAAATGTTTACCCACACTTTTAATAAACGAGCCGTGGTCTGTGATAAATATTATAACGCCTTTACAAAGAGCAAAGAGCTGCTCGAGTTCCATCCATTAATCATGTTAGTTCGCGAACAAATGCCAGCTGGAGCGAAGTTGGCGTGACTATTCAATATTGGTACACATACCCTACATGATCGACACAGCCTAAAAACGATCCAAATAAACAATGGTTCAACTGGAAATAAAATGAAAAAAAAATACGTTATCTTTTTTATGCTGTGGCCACCACGCGTGTAGGGTAAACGCTCGTGTTATAGGCTATGTGTAGAAATTTTCTCGATCACGACCGCAAACATACCGTCGTGCAACTCCAGCCATGATGAATTGCGACAGTTTTGTGTGGATTTATTTATTATTTCATTCATTCGTGTTTTTCTATGTCTCGTATTTCAAGTGTTTGCGTGACCGCCGTGTTATTTGATTAAAAATTAAATTTATTTTCTGAAAAATTTATTACGTATTTTTATTCAAGAATGAAGACACAGCATTTTCAAAGTTTCAAGGCAAGGATTTATTGCGACTGAATGTGTGTACGCGTGTATAATTTCCTTACGTGAGCAGAATTCCAAAGGATTCTAGAACAAATTGCTTTGATATCGCTGGAGCCACGTACGGTAATAATATGCTATGTATGCATGGAGATAGTTCATATGGCATTCATAGGAGGCTCTATGGAAGCTATTAAAATATTTTATTGAAAGGTTATATCTAAGATAACTGTAGAGTTAAATCTTTCTGCTTATCCATCGAAATTAGTTCATTTCTACTTAGATTTAATCACAGCGTATACGAATAGGGTAGCTGCGCCTGGATCTATGAGATATTTATTATATTTTTATCTATCCATACCAGTATTATAAATTCGAAAGTAACTCAGTCTGTCTGTCTGTTACCTTTTCACACTTAAACCACTGAATCGATTTAGATGAAATTTGTTTGGATATAGTTTGAGTCAACGTAGTAAGACGGGATAATTTTATATGAAAATTCTTGTTATGCCATCCGATTTACTTCAAAATATAAATTTAAAGTTTATAATTATTAAAGATTGGATATTTGTTTTTTTTTTAACTACCCCTAATAGGGTGTTGGGGTTGTAGAGATGAGATGTAGAAATTCTCTTCATGAATCTGAAATTTGGCAGATGGGTAGTTTATAGATGTTAAACGTTAGCTAAGAAACCATTTTTGTAACTTCACATTTTAAGTGGGGTAATGGGGGAAGCTGAACTTTGTATGAAACTTTTTACTGCAGCTCTCAATTAGATTGAAGTCTGCATTTTTATTCAGACTTCTCCTAGAAGGGGGTGAAGTGGGTCCTAAGAGTTTATTTGGTAAAATTAGGATAACCAGTTATGCTTATGCGAAATATTGATGCACCCTGATTATGAAATGGGATGAGGCTTCATATTAAACAATAGGGGCAAAATATAATTGGTCTCACTAAATAAACAGGTATGGGCAAAGGGAAAAGCGTGTTCATACGTCGATTTGCAAACATTTTAATTCAAAACACTCCAGTTTCCAATAAAACTTAGTTTTGCTATCAATATTAACAATGCTCGAGGGTAGCAGCACCCCTTCAGCTTATGGAAAAGCCATGATTCACCCATGACCAGCTTATATGTAGAATGCTCGCGTATAATTATCATAGGAAGGACACAAAACATAGTATATAGCAGCGGCCTAAAATGTTGTGCCCACGATTAACAGCATAATTAAGGAAACTGAGTGGTTATCTGTGAATCTTCAATTCGTGGGCAAGCAGAACCTATGGCTGACCAACGTCTAGAATTAAATAAGTTAATTGTTTAATTACATCAATGCTTCCTGTACTATACAGGCTTAATTTCCATGTTGGCGTGGATGGCCAAATCAGACACTATGAATAATAGCGAAAAACACTCACAGGAGCCACGGTACCTTTTTTAATAAAAACAGCAATTTTGGTTTTTCCAACCTGTACACCGATAACCAGAATGGATATACAATATCTATACACAGGCGAGCGAAGACGCGGGCAATAGCTATTGTAAATATACATCTATGCTTATCATGTTTAATCTTCCATAAAATGCCCAATAAACCACAAAATTCATAAAAATATAATCACGTACACACAAATAAGTTTCAATAAAAAGCCAGCACGTTACATATCACGACACATTTGCAATTCCCGTGAATTCGTATGAACTTACCGTTCGCGTTGGACTAAAACTTGTAAAAAGTCACGTATCAGCCGAGCCCGACAAAGCATTTTTATACGTTTTTAAAAACTGTGCAATAAAATTAGAAAAAGAAGACCGCTGTTTCACAGTGTTGCAAATTTCGCGTGACATTTTATGTTCTCTATTTGAATTTTATCTCGATTTTATTCTTGATTTTTTATGTTTAAGTGGACAGTTGCTGGTGTTTTTACCTTGTTGTTTGATATTATTTTTCCGGAAAAGAAAGAGGAATAGTGTAGCATTTGATCATCTTCCCACGCTAATTGAAGGATTTCATTGAGAAAAAAGGTTATTCGTGTTCCTTTTAAGGAACGTGATACACGTGTATTGGTCTTTTTCAAACGTGGCCGTTATACGTTGTCTTTTTATGTTTATAGGATAACGAGATTATAAGGTAACAGGCATTTTTAGCATCTTGTTTCAGTAACACATTTTCGATGGCCGTTTACCAAAAAGTTTATTTTTCAGAGACTAAATGTTTCAACCATGATCTAAATTCAAACGGGAAATTATATGTGCGGCAACAAAAGTTTTCTTTAGCACCTGCAACCTAGCGTCTTTTTTTATATGTGGGCGACGAGTTAATAGAACAGCTTCAATTATATTAATTCATCATCTTTACTACTCCAACAGAATATCAAAAAACCAGCGTCAATTTACGAGCGTAAATTAATATGACTCCGAGCTACCGATAAATATATTTACTTCTGATTTGATAACTCAGCGACTAATGTTGTAAGTGAGCTACTTTATATATTTTAGAGATTCAACATCTGTCTGCTAATAAAATCAAATTCCAGCCTCAAAATTAGCAATCAAAGTTTTTCATTCAACAACTAAATTAATAAATCATATTCTTTTTTCGTTAAAGTTTGCAACACACAAATTATTCAATTAAATATAAAATAAATGTGAATTAGTCCAAGAGCGAGCGAAGCGAGCTCGGGAGCTTAGGGCACCCCGACACGGATAGGTTAGGTTCGAAGGAGATGACGGGAGCTGAAGTGAGCGAGCAAAGCGAGCGAACTCAGCTCCCGTCATCTCCTTCATGTTAGGTTACTTTAGACCCTGCAGACAGAAATAGGAGCCCTGCGCAGCGGGGCTCCGTCGACTTTGTTTCGTTTCCCCCCCTCCCTTAAAACTTAAATATTTTGTTGCACTCGAAGAATTATTAGATTTACTTTTAGTTAACAGATAGTTATTCAGTAAAACAGTTAAGCTTTAAAGATCTAGCAGTATAGTATAATTCATTTATTTGATGAGCAAATTTAGTGTGCAATTCAGTATTTTTGGTAGTAATTTCGAATATTTTGATTGAAAAAAGGGGAATTACAGTTAAAGTATTAAATACCACCCTATTTTTTGTATGTTCATTTGGGTAGGTATAATAGTCAATTACTTATGGTAACATTATAAATAGATAGGCGAATACATGAAATTATAGCTTTTATTGACCATTATTTGATGACAATAATAAGGAAATTTTATGTTCAAATATAGTAGATTCACTCATCAATTACTTATGCTAAAGTATAAAAATAAAGGTGACTCTATGAAATTAGAGTACGTTGATATTATTTTATAGATGAAGTTGATACACTTATTAGAAGCTAGCAATGAGTAGACATATCACAAATTTAGTTGCTTAAGAATTATCACCATGTTGCGTCATATTAACAGTAGCTTGTTTTACAATATATGGTCGCTTATAAACCATTTATTAGACGCTAAAAGTTTGTCGCTGACCTATTAATTAATTAGACAACTAAATATATTTGCAGACGAGAATGACATTTTAAAGAAGCTGCCTTAATTAGCACCCAATTCAAACTAAATTCATATATATTTTTTAATCAAATTCCTTTTCACCCTGAAGATTAAAAAATATTTAAAAAAAAACCGAGTTAAAAAGCAAAAGCTTGTAGTGTACAAAGCGAATTTTTTTTACGAAGTCGGAGTTTTTGTTATCTATTGTTTTAAATTTTTAGAAACCGACTTTTCTGATTATATACATTTTTAAATATTAAAATAAAATAAAACATTCAAAAATATAAAAAATTGAGGCCCACCGGTATCAGAAACAGGGTCCAAGCTACTGGCAGCGGTCAGAGTGTCCAGAAGTACTGCCTTCTGAATCAAGCTCTTGCCCCAACTTCCTAACGAGAGTCTCTTAAGGTGTCAAATTAGCATGACGATGACGCTCATAACACATTAGAATGTGGATGACGCTATCACATTAGCATGTTGAAGACTCTGTCATATTAGCATGTCGATGACGCTGACACATTAACTTGTCGATGACACTGTCACATTAGCATGTCGATGACACTGTCACATTAACCGTTTAGCAAGTCGATGAAGCTGTTACATTAGAAATTCAATGACGCTGTCACGTTAACATATCGATGACGCTGTCACATTAGGATACCGATAAAGCTGTCACATTAGTAAGTCGATGAAGCTGTCACATTAGCATGTCGATGACGCTGTCGCATTTGCATGTCGATGACGCTGTCACATTAGGATATCGATGAAGCTGTCACATTAGTAAGTCGAGAAAGCTGTCACATTATCATGTCGATGACGCTGTCACATTAGGATATCGATGAAGCTGTCACATTAGTAAGTCGACAAAGCTGTCACATTATCATGTCGATGACGCTGTCACGATAAAATGTTGATGACTTTATCACATTGTCATGTCGTGACACCAAAAATCACTTAACGCGACTAGAGGAGTTCTTTCTCACTTCAAAAACTTATAAATAAAATATTATGTAACACCATCTTTCAACAGACACTATGAAGTATCACTAGATACTGAACTCCATACATTAGTATGGGCGTGCGTCGCAATCACTGCTGATATATATTGAGTAGGGAACGTAGCACGTGAGAAGACTATCTCAAATATACGGCCTTGTATTCTGCATGACGAACGCTTTTAACGTGCATGTCTTTTTACAAGTTTCTTATTGCCTTGCTTTCGTTTGTGTGTTTGGCAATTATAAATCGATTTTAAAGCACTTTTTTATTGTTACCTAGTGACCCTCGCCAGCTTCGCCCGTGATAAATTATTCACTAAAACATTCTCGTTTCTCACTATTTCTATTGTTGAAAACTGCATGAAAATCCGTTCAGAGTTTATTGCGTACAGACGCGGTAAGGGACTTTTTTAAATTATTTAGTGATAGTGATGTAATGATAGGCTCGCGCTTGACCACTATCTCACCTGATAATGAGCCATGAAAGCGAGCCGACGAAGGCGCACGCTTGTGTAGAAGTAACCTATTCACTCTAGACTTAAAGACTCCTAGGTTGTAGCTTTCTAGAAATATTGGTTCCGGTAGGGAATTCCACCCCTTAGGTGTACGATTAATAAAAGAATTCCAAAAACGGTACTTCCTAGCATCCAATAAAATTAAACTTGGCTTACTTATTTAACTTTGGAAACATGGTAACTCCTCAACCAGAGAAGATAGCATCGATAGATCGTATGTGAGCTGTGGGCCGAGGCGAAAATATATTGTAATAATTTATTGATTGAAAATACTGACCTTGTGTTTCTTGCGCGTTCTTCTCTATAGATATCTTAATAGTTATAATACTCACAACGGATCCTCGTGTCTCTAAATTGGCTGCAAGACCCTGCGCAGTAGAATTTTTTTATCAATGTCGAAAGTAAAGATAGTATTGTATAACTATAACTAACTCGCTTAAAGCAATGGAGAGAGCTGTGTTCGGCGTTTCCTTGCGTGATCGAATCAGAAATGTAGAGATCCGTAAGAGAACCTGGAATACCGACATAGCCCGAAGAATTGCCAAACTTAAGTGGCAGTGGGCATTGCTCGCAGAATGGATGGCCGATGGGGCCGAAAGGTTCTGGAGTGGCGACCGCGAACCGGAAGACATTGCGTTGAAAGGCTTAACACCAGGTGGACCGATGACCTGGTGTAAGTTGCGGGGAGCCGCTGGTTGCGAGACGATCGGGACCGGTCAATGTGGCGACGCTTTGGAGAGGCCTATGTCCATCAGTGGACGTTTTTCGTCTGATATGATTGATTAAGGTTGACTCACGATTATCTAAATAAATATTTTACTCAACTTAATTGTTTAATTTAGGGCAAAATTGCCGTTTACACCATATCATTTGGATGGAATCTCTTGAAGATAACACAAAATTAAAACAACTCGTGCAACCAAATAATTCGGCGGTACTACAAAGGCTAACCTAATTTAGCATTGAATGGCAGAAAAGGGGCTTACCTTTGCATATTGTTTTTCAATTAAACACACATGCACCCGTGCGAAACTGGGGTGGGTCCCAAGTATTATTATAAAGACTGCTTCTGCCCAAGTAAAATCCAGTAAAACAAAAAAAAATACCTTCCAGACAAATTTTTGTTAGTTGACGACAACTTGTGTTTTTTTTGTAATTTTTGTAATTCAACTTTAATTAAGAAATTTTTCTTCTTCCCCTCACAATAAAAGCGTTCCCATACGAAATCCCTTTCCGTATATTCCACGAGCAGGTAAACACGCTCCGTCTGATGCCTCGCCAAATTTGAATTGACGCCGTGCTGATAAAGATGCCATAAATCATGGCAGAAAAGAATCCCCTTCTAATCCTGCCACTTGGGTATTATTCGCCAAGTTACCGCATGAAGAATTTATTACCTGTATGTAATAAATGTTGCACGAGTATGTACGATGTTGAAGTCAGAGTCAAATCATTTATTTAAACTTATTAAGGTTGGTAATCGGTAATGGGTCGAGCTAAATGCTAATCGATTTTTGCATTTAGTCTGGATTCATGCACGTTTGATGGCAATCGGCTTCAGCAGTTGTTGTTTTGCTTACTAGTTTTTTTTTAAACTTTGCCCCAAATTCGGAAGGACTCCTGTATGAATGTTTGTCAAATTCACATACACAGCCAGACCCCGAAGAACTATATGTATATATATATAAATATTTCTTTCGTGCGGTAATCTAACCCTCGACACGCAGCGCAGCAACAGTTACATGCTGGGGCTTAAAAATAACGAATAATTTACTATTGGACCAACCGCGGAATTGTGAAAACAAATCAGAACCCCATAAATGTATCTTACTAATACTCATACAGTAAATTGGAAAGTTTGGATGGATGTTTGTTTGTAACTCAATCACGCCAGAACGTCTGAACGAATTTGGATGAAAATTCGCACAGAGATAGATTATAGTCTGGAATAGCACAAAAGCTACTTTTCATCGATAAATTGATCCCTCGGGATAATAAAACACTTTTCACACGGGCGACGCCGCTGGCAGCAGCTAGTGTTTCCATAAGTCGATAAAGTATAAAGAACGTCTGATTTTTTTCGCGTTTTCAGTGCAGTTCCTGTAGTAACTTGTTCATATGCATAAGTACAACGACTTCTTTTCAAATTATGCGATTAGCCTTTTACACGTTGTATAGGTAGGGTTGTACACCACTATATCTCTTCCCAATCATTCGGGTATTACTCGTACACGCGTTCTATTATGTAACAAAACTTTTTTACAAAAAAATACAAGCGACTTCCAAATAAAATTTTGTTTTTATTAGGAAGTCGGTTGTATATTTAACCCCCGCCGGAAAAAGAGGGGTGTTATAAATTTCACGTGTGTTGCTGTGTATCTGTGGATCTGTGTGTCTGTCTGTGGCATCATAGCGCCTAAACGGATGAACCGATTTCGATTTATATTTTTTGTTTAAAAGGTAATTTTGTCGAAAGTGTTCTTAGCTATGTTTGATTAAAATCGGTTCAGCCGTTCAAAAGTTAAGGGCGTTTTGCTGTTTCAATCAGAGTGTTTTCGTAAGATAAATGTGTCGGGGGTTTTTTAAATTTTGAAATTTCACTTGTATCTTAAAAGCTTTTATTTTCCTTTTTTGTTGTGATACATAGTTGGCAATTCTATGGTAATGTACAATAAATAGATATGATTGCATCATCCCGAGAGATTTGGCGTCAAATAATGAAGAGTTCTGTTGTACATATCCAAAGTTCTTCATCAGATCCTCTCCAAATTTATATGAGAGCACCTCGGGCAAGACCCTTCCAAAGACAAAAATAATGTTCAAAATTGGCCCACAATTGAAAAGGAAATCGGTGAAAATACATAACAAAAAGAAAATAGTCGAATTTAGAAACTCCTCCTTTTTGAGAAGCCAGTTAAAAAGTACCTAGATTCTACATTTTTTTACCTGTCCTGATCAATATGCAAATTGAGCTTTGAACTTAAGACTCTAGTCCTTTTTATGTGTCTACCTCAATGAATATTTACTGAGCTGAAAATTAGATTTAGACTTAACGAAGACTAAATAAAATATAGGGACTAAGTTAAATCAATTTAGCTATACGATATTTTATTAACACAAAAGAGTAGGTAATATAGTTAGGGCCACGATATTTTACTTTGATTTTAGTTTGGTTTGGCGCACAGTAATATAATTATATCAGTTTGTTTGATCAAATTATCTGATGCAGTGTTCTTAGGATTGATTGATTATTGAAAAGACAGAGATTAAGACAAGAACGTCTGTCTATAGATTATTGGCAGATAATTTAACTACATATTGAATTGTGTGGAAAAGAATTCAACTATTCGACGACATGACGAATTTAATTTGACAACGTGATATCTCTGATCCCCAGGATAATTATGTATAGACAAATGTTTAGTTTGGACGTTCACATTTGATTCATTTTGATTTGATCCACCAATTTTCACTGAGAGCTTGTGGCTCTATGTCCATCAGTGGGAAGTTATATGCTATTCATGTATTAGTTACATTTACAGTATTTCAATATGATCTGCACTAAGTTAAGAAATATCTGACTCTTTGGGAATTAATTATTATTTTACTAAATCTGCCTGCGACTTTGCCCGCGTAAAAAGTGACATATCATCCCTAAAGAAAACACTGCCGGGATAAAAACTATCTCCATACCAAATTTCATCTAAATTGGTTCAGCTGTTTAGTCATGAAAAGGTAATAAACTAACAGGGTTACTTTCGCACTTAAATATTAGCATAGATGGATTATAAAATTCAAAACTTATTCTTTATCGAATAATTTAGACAAAATTATTTCTACAATTTCCAATATTTCCCTCTTGTGCGAGTTTCTCCTAGTTTCAAAAACTTATTTTAACATTTTAGTTAAAAAGTGAAACTCTAAGTTCAGGTTCCAACTCAACTTAGACGCAACTTTACAAACTTGGACGATCGTTTCTCGTCGGTTAAGATACGGTGTAACTGTATGTTAGGAGTGTCTTGTTAGCATTTAGAAATACCAAGATCAGTGGTTAAGACTTCGCCTTTCGTGCTTTAGGTCGTGAGTTTGAATTAGGGCAAGTACCAATGTGAATTTTCCAAACACATTATACTCGTACATGAAGTAAATCATCATCATCATCATATCAGCCGAAAGACGTCCAGTCCAGCTGGACCAAGTGTCACCACATTGACCGGTCCCGTGCGTCCCGCATCCAGCGGATCTCCGCAACCTTTACCAGGTCATCGGTCCACCTGGTGGGAGGCCTTCCAACACATCGTCTTCCGGTTCGCAGTCGCCACTCCAGAACTTTTCTGCCCCATCGGCCATCCATTCTGCGAGCAATTTGCCCTGCCCACTGCCATTTAAGTTTGGCAATTCTTTGGGCTATGTCGGTAACCCTGGTTCTCTTGCAGGTCTGTACATTTCTAATTCGATCATGCAAGGATACTCCGAGCATAGCGCTCTCCATTGCCCTTTAGGTGACTGTAAGCTTTCGGATGAGGCCCATTAAAGTAAATAATGGATTGGAATGGAAATAAAGTATTTGAAAAAAAAAAAAGTTAACTTTTTCAATATATAAGCAAACGGTTATAGTCCACTCTTCACGTGACCAGGCTGGGCTTTTCTTCGACCAGAGAATCAGTATTGATATCCAACGTGACATTGCTGCCAGTGGTCTGGGCACTTTTCTCGATTTGTTCCGGTCGGATCCCCTCGATTTGATCCCCTGGGGGATTCGTTGACAACGACATGGACGAATTTTTTTACGCCTTTCCTTTTTATACGCAGTCGTAGTTTCTGACTAAAATATATACATTTTAAGTAGGTATTATACATATATGTTATACCTATATATATATAAAAAAGAAAGTATGTACGTATATATTATTTTCCTTATAGACTCTAAAACGGCTGCACCGATTTTAATGAAATTTTCTGACAATCTTTAGATTGACCCACCGGATAATCCTGTAAAGTTTGGTAGCGATCGAAATTTATTTTTTTAACTTTGAACGCGGGCGTAGCCGCGAAGAAGAAGCTAGTATTATATAAGTGTTAATTAGTCCAATGGCAGCATATTACTTTTAAACTTAAAAAAATGTATTTTTTAACTATCTCCTAAATTGTGCATGCTGTGTTCACTATTTTAGGGCATGCAGTTTCTTGTGTTTTTTTTATAATTTACCTAGTACCAAGCAAATTCTATGTCAATAAATAAATGTCCTAGTTTGTCTTGGACATCACCAACAACGGTGAAGGAAAACATCGTGAGGAAACCTGGACTTATTGGTGATCAATGCTCTTGTCTTTTCTTTATGAGAAGAAGCTTTTCCCCTTCAGTGGGGCAGTTACAGGCTGGCATTATGGCAATAGTCTTATTTTAGTGTCGATGGTTAAATTCTTTATGTGAGATCATGTTTTAGCATAAGAGCCGATAGTAAAATCTGTTAGAATTGTTTGTATAAATCTCGAAGTCCTTATCCGATTACGAAGTGAGCTGATGGAGAACTACACTATTGCTGAATGTTATAGACTAGTTTATATCAGTTGAGATAAGCCACAGAACAGAGTAGTTCACAATAATACACCAAGCAAGAATATAAAACCGCAAACTAAATAAAACTGCAAGACTAAAATAAATCCAGTCTTAATCCAACAAACATTAAATGCGCTAAAGAAATATTTTAACCCCACACGACAATAAAAAGAGAATTAAGTATGAATAAGTTACATTGTGCGTGCGAGACTATTCCATATTCACAAGGAAGGAGACATAAAAATCCCCGGCTTTGCTAGGAGTGAAAATGCAATCTCTGAGTAACTAAAAAGTTTTCAAGAAAACGATCTTGGAGCAGCGCCTTATGTGATACAAAGGTGTTAAAAGTAGCGAACGTGATTCTTTTTCAAGTATCTTAAATGTTCTTTTTTTCAAGCACTTCTTTTGAAAAAGTTTGCTGGTTCTTCTAAGGCTTTTTTACGCTTTTAAACTGATGACTACTGAGAATGTAGTTGTATTTGGAAACTGAGCCATCATTTAAGTGTGTTTTTTCTTTTAATCCCCGCGTTCGGAAGAATATTTTTGGGACTTTCGACTTGCTGGTTTCTGAATTCGAATAGATCTTTCCTATTTCATAAAACCATGATGATGAAATGTGGGAGTAGGTGCTGTAACGAATTTATATATCCTTTCCATGATACTGGCAACAGACACAATGGGTTTTGAAAGATCAGATTTCGAACATGCCACGAAATTTTCCTATCATTTTGAGCAGCCCCCATCACTGTTATAACACACTCTACCAATCCAACAGAGAATAAAGCCATTATTCATCATCATCATGCCAGTCAGTGGTGTCCTCTGCTGGCAATAATTATGTATGGACCAATCCCAAGTATGCACACATTGACCGATCCTGAGCTTCTCATAACCTGCCAATCCAGCCAAATTAATATGTTATGGGAGTAGCTCATCATTGACTGCCAAAAAAACATTAAATTAATTTATGTTTTAACCTTGTACCAGTCAATCAAGTTGACTGGAGGCATGGAACAATCGGACTTCAACTCGACTCATCGTAGTGTCAGTTAATACTTGTTATTTGTTGACGTCAATTGAGGGTATTTTCCGTTGTAATGGTGACTGAGTGGAGTGTATCTCTTTGTTTATAAATAGGAGCTGGTCTCCAAGATGCAGTTCGATATCTAATCCACCCGTATGTCACATGTAAAGTCGACCCGCCAATGTTTACAGTAGACTTTGAAGGGGAAAGCTTTCACATTGCCTCCAACCTTTCTGTTTGCCACCTCGCGATTTGTGTTGTACCATATATTATGTGTATGTGTGTAGTCAAGTGGGCTTAAGCGTGTTTGTTCAGGAATATTATAAGGATCTGTTGTGGGGAAAGGCTGTTTACCTACCTTGTGTAGCTAGCGTCACCATGAAACAGATACTTTTTTGCAGTTAAGTTAACGCTGAAATGTGAGAGGTACGAAACCCGTATTTCCATAGTATTTTTTTTTTATTATTGTTAAGCTCGCGCTTGAACTATATCTATCTCCTGATGGTAAGCGATGATGTTGTCGACGGAGAAGCACGCTCGCCTAAAAGTACCCTATTCATTCTAATCTTAAAGACCACTAGGTTGCAATACTTTTAAGCAGTATGCTGTTCAAAGCAATCGTGACAATATTTTCTGTCATTTGGGCACATTTCCTTTGGCATACATGTAAATCCAAGCTAGGGATGAAAATGAATCAATCAAAGTAAAGTAAAACTGGATTTGATCAGTTTTATTGGTAAACACTTCAGTTACATAGCCATTAAACTAACAAAATCCATGAAAAGCTATATCCCACCATAAAAAACTTTTTATTAACCTCTGAAAGTGTAAGGGCGGTCGCCCACGGTAACTTTTTGACGATGCAGATTCGATATAGTTGTCGTGTCTTTGTAGCTACTTTTACGGAAGCAGCCACAGCATAGATGTGCGCAACGTAAAAATTGGGTGCACCTATATAATAAATAACCATCATGTGATAGCCATTACCTAACAACGTTTCAAGAACTAATAAAGTACATGAAATAATTTAGAAAATCCTATAGGATGTCATGCTGAATTAGTAGAGTCGCGACTTTGCTTCGATACAATCGCGCGTTTCCATTGATACAGTTGCGTGTATGCATCGATACAGTCGCAATGCTGAATCGAAACAGTCGCGCATTGCAAATGAGACCAACGGCCAAAAGTAGCGATGCAGACGTACGCTCACGAAACGCGGGACTGCATCGCTCCAAAAAAATACTGTGGGCGACAGCCCTAAGAGCTTTAAAACATATTACCAAATTCAGAGATCCCAACAGGTGATGTGGGACGTCAGCCAAGCGCGCTATAACAGCAATGTTTCTAGCTCAAATATTAACGAGAATGCACTTACTAGCCCGTAAACTAACGGGCTTGCCTCAAAATATATAAAGCTTGCACTGGTGGTATACTGGTATTTGCAATGTTTTCTGAGACAAGAATACCATTTTTTTTAGGTTGTCCTTAGGAGCAGTGGTTGCCCAGTGGTAACATCTGCGCCTTACAAGTTATATATAGGTCGTGGGTTCTAACCCAGGCAGGCGCTTTACTTTATGTAAATGATTTAATCACCACTGCTCTAAAAGCGGTGAAGGAAAACATCGTGAAGAAACCGGCATGTTCTAGAACCAAAAATTCGAAGACTTGTGACATCCACTAACCCGCACTGGGCCCGCGTGGTGGATTAAAGCCCATTCCCTCTTACAGAGAGGAGCCGTGTGTCCCAGCAGTGGGAGCATTAAAAACTCTGATGAGGAATGGCTGTCCTTGATGGTAGTGTCAAAAATAAAAAGGGGCCTATTTTATGTAGACCAATTCTGACCGACGCAGAAGGAAACCATCATCAAACAAGGGGCTTTGTCAATTTAATTGGAGTCACTGCTGGAGTCGTTTTCTTCTATACATCTCTATTTGCTGGCTTCTTTCATCTTGGCCGTCTACTTAGACAGTATATTCCTATTACAATTCTTGTAATGTTAATTTATTCAACAAAGGTTGGCCTTTGGCCGTGTTATGTAAATTTATACTGCATCTATTTTAAGATGGCGTTCCTCAAAAGAAACTCTTAGGGCGGTTACGCACTACACGTCCGTGTCCGTAATCGGTGTCAGTGATTTGATTTCCGTTCAAAATGTTCAGAATTATGACAGACAATGAAGGATAGAGTTCTGATGTAGTGCATAAGCTTCACTACAAGAAGAACTACGGCTACTTCGGCACCTTAATTTCACGGACACGGATCGGATGTAGTGCGTAACCAGCAAGCACCGTTAGAGAGCAAGTTCCCAAACGCCCAAGACATTACTTATAGCTCCCTATACAAAATGCGTGTTAGTAAAAGTAGATTTGTATTTAGAACGTACACTTTCCTTAAAGTTTGTACACTGATATGTATGATAATTTAGCCAATAAAATACCAGGCCCCTCAGAAAGTATTGCGAAAAAAAGTTTTTATATATGGGAGACTGGCCAGTTATAATGTTTTTCGAAAATATGATTATTTATAAGTAAAAATAAGTAAGTTCCAATTTCAAAATTTCCCTCCACATTTTTTGCGAGTTAATTCAAAGTATTGTGTCTCACTGAAATATGGATCTGCGCCGGGAACATTTTAGAGCTATGATTTTATACGATTTCAAGTGTCGCCTGAAACCGGATGAATCGTACGATAGACTTCAAATGGCATTCATGGATGAAGGCCCTTCCAAGGCAACCGTGTATCGTTGGTATAACGAATTCAAGCGCGGTCGACCAACTTTGGGGGATGACGAAAGAAGCGGTCGCCCTTTGACGGCTGTTACCGAAGAAA
This sequence comes from Orthosia gothica, assembly GCA_949775005.1. Classification (NCBI taxonomy): domain Eukaryota; kingdom Metazoa; phylum Arthropoda; class Insecta; order Lepidoptera; family Noctuidae; genus Orthosia; species Orthosia gothica. The sequence continues at coordinate 29,530,595 of OX459048.1, forward strand.
ACGTGCTAGCAGTGAAAAATTTAATCCAAGACAATAGGCGAATTACATATCAGGAGATTCAACACATATTGAAGATTGGATCGGGAAGCGTTCACGAGATTCTACACAGCCATCTTCGCGTGAGGAGGATAGTATCACGCTGGGTGCCGCACAACCTCACCGATGCTCAGAAGCAGGCCCGGGTGGAATGGTGCCGTGATATGCTTAACAAATTTGAAGCAGGCTCGTCTCGGCGTGTTTACGACATCGTTACAGGTGATGAGTCCTGGATTTATCAATACGACCCAGAAACCAAGCGCCAGTCGACTGTTTGGGTGTTTCAAAATGAGCCAACGCCTACCAAAGTGAAGCGATCTAGAAGCGGGGGTAAGATTTTGATCGCTAGCTTTTTTAATTTGACTGGCCACTTGGTATCAATTCCCTTACGGGATCAAAGAAGCATTAATGCCGAATGGTATACTACCAAATGTTTGCCAGAAGTTTTCTCTGTTATAAGCAACAAGCGACCAAACACAGGGCTCCGCGGGCTACTGCTCCACCACGACAATGCACCTGCGCACACCGCACTCAAAACGAGGGACTTCCTGGACAGCACGCCAGTCAAACTCCTGGGTCACCCTCCTTACAGCCCTGATCTAGCACCGTGTGACTTCTTTTTATTCCCAAAAATAAAAAATCAGCTCAAAGGGATACAATTTTCGTCGCCGGAAGATGCGCTGGCTGCGTTCGAGCAGGCTGTAAACGAGGTGTCTGCGGCGGACTGGAAAAAATGTTTTGAAAACTGGTTTAGGCGCATGAATCTTTGTATAGAGGCTGGTGGAAAGTACTTTGAAAAGATTTAATAAAAATATATGTACGTATAGAACAATTTTTTTTAGTTTCGCAAAACTTTCTGAGTGTCCCACGTACTTGCCCCTACATATCGAAATAGGTTGCGGTCAATTTACCAACTGCAAATAAATTAATAATATTTTTCATTGTAGGTATCAATTCACGAGTCTTTTATTTACTTGTGCTGTAAGTCATTGCTTCGTGCAGAATTTCATGATGCTAAGTCAACGGGAAGTACTCAATAGGTTTTGATTCCCTTGCGATTATCAAAATAAGCAGCATCAAAGGCCGTATCTTTTGATTGCATTGACTTAGAAATTTTAATTTTTCATAGCAGTAAGGGATTGCAAACTTGAGTATTTAATATTAATTTCACTACCTCCACGTGTTTCTGAGAAAAATTTCTTTGTTGTCTTGAGAAACTGACAGACAACGAAGTGATCCTATATAGGCACGAGTTCGTAGGCGACTGTAGACAGCCACAGCAGACATGTCGCTGCGACTCTACTGATTTCTGTGAAATACCTTTCGCAATTAGGGACACGTCGCACGATCGTATACGACGTGTCGCCCGACCACAGATTAGTAGTGACCAGTGTAGTGAGTGAGTGTAGTCAGACATCTTCTATCACGGAACACTCAGAACCAATAGGAATATGGCGCTACTGTCTGCTGCTGCCGACTGCATCGGATTCGGTATCATGACTGCAGTTAGATGTCGTAGCGCCACGACGTCTGCTGCTGCTACGAACTCGTACCATAAAGGACCATTTTTTCTTATGAGCAACGGAACCCTCAAAAGAACAATAATGATAGTCTAACAATGATCTTAAAGGCGCACATAATATGAAAATCCAAGCAAAGTTTTCACATCCATAAACCAGAAACAGAAAAAAAACATCGCATTAAAAGCTTTCACATTCACACACTTTAATTTAAATTTTAACATGAAAACTGTTGAGCAAAAATCTCGCTTAAAGCCCTGTGAAACAATAACATGACCTTAACGTAGCGAGAGACCGAGCACAAAAGCGGGCACTAAATGTGTTTCCTGATATATGAAACGCTCTTCATTACCGACTCTGTGGTTAGCTGGATACACTTTGCTGGTGACTTTAGCTTTGCTTAGTTAATCTACTGGTTTTGGTGAGACCGCTGCGTACTGTGTTGTTTTTTAAGTTTGCTTGCTTATTATTATTTTATATTATGTCTCTTAACATCACAAGACCATGGAGTTCTTGACCATTTAAAGGCGTGTCATGGGTCAAAATCAACATGTATAGGCCTTGAACGTCAATTTTAAAAGATATGACCACACAGTTGAGCGATCGGCTGCTGCGCTGCGAGGCTATACAAATATTTGTATGGCCTACAGACATTTGTTTTGGACTGGTTGTTTGTGTATGTGAGTTTGTATTTATTTGTAAATGCACCCAAAATACAGGAGAAATTCCCAGTGTGGGGCAAGGTTTAAAAAAAAATATGTTACAGCAACTGACGATTGCATTAGAAAGACTAGCTTCTGCCAGCGGCTTCGTCCGCGTGAATGTCGAAAATTATCCCGAGGGAATATATTCCCGGGCTAAAAAGTATCCCATGTGCTATTCCAGGCTATAATCTATCTCTGTGCCAAATTTTATCGAGATCCAGATCAGTTCAGCCTTTTGAGCGTGAAGAAGTAACAAACATACACACTCACAAACTTTTGCCTTTATAATATTAGTGTGATAATCTATCTCTGTATCAAATTTCATCTAGATCCGTTTAGGCGTTCTGGCATGAATGAGTTATAAATAAATAGCCATCCAAACTTTCGTATTTATAAAATTATGAAGATGTCCAATCTGTTCTTGAAACAATTCTGTGTGGAAGCTGTCACAACAATTTCCGGAAGCATATTCCATGCGTTTACAGCTCTGTTACGTACGAAATGCTTGAAAGAATTCTTCTTTGACGCGAATGAGGGTACTCATAGCTTGAAGGAATGTCCCCGCAAGTGCTTGTTGGCATTCAGTGTCTATAAGTCGTAAAGGCTTGCTATTTGTTCTATTTTGATTTTATGTTTTATGCCTATCAAATTTTAAGTTTCTCCTTGAACTGCACATGAGTTGGAAATACAATTATTATAGCAAAATTACTGTTCAGCCTTTGTATATTTTTAACATACGATATAAGCTATCAATCCTGCCAAGGGTTATCGTGTTACCCAGAAACTGGGATTTGGAGGTCGGATAATAAGCTGCATTCGGTTAGATTGAAAGCTAAGATGGTCTTACATTTGAGAAATCCGTAGGCACATAATGACATGTATCTTCTTGATAAAAATTACTGCTACTACTACTGGTTCCTTGAAGGCCCAAAAACGGTTTAATAATAAACGGCAGCACACTAAAAAAAATAGAGTTCCGTTACGCAAAAGAAAATAAGGTACCTTTATAGGATCACTTCTTTGTTGGCTGTCTGTCCGTCTGTCAAGATCTCAGGAATGCGAAGAAGAATGATGTTAAAATGAAATATATTCTACTCAAATCAAACTTCTAAATCAACACAATAACAAAATATGGTCGTTTTTGCCGCATATTGCCCGTTGCCCAACAAACATAAAATTGGGCATGAAGCAATGTATTGTAGCACAAGTAAAGAAATGAATCCAAATACCGTTAACTACCTGAGAAAACGTGGTAAATTAAAAAAAACAATACTAGTAAAAACACAATATTGCATTGACCGCGACCTACGTTGATCTATCTATAAGTTTTCCGATGTCAAAGTTAATTTTGTCCTATAATCTACTTTATCGTTTCCTTAGAGCAATGTTATTGAACTTCAGTAATGTTACCTAATTGTATTGGTATATATAGCTGTATGCGGAACACTTGGTGCGCAAGTCTACATCACACTTTTAATATTTTTTACTACCGCACTTTTTTACTTTCACATAAATAATTATACACCAAAAAGTATTTTTAAGGTTCCGTACCCAAAGGGTAAAAACGGGACCCTATTACTAAGAATCCGTGGTCTGTCTGTCTATCACCAGGCTGTATCTCATGAACCGTGATAGCTAGACAGTTGAAATTTTTACAGATGATGTATTTCTGTTGCCGCCATAACAACAAATACTACAATCAGAATAAAATACATATTTAAGTTTGGCTCCCATACAACAAACGTGCTTTTTTGTCGTTTTTTGCGATAATGGTACGGAACCCTTCGTGCGCGAGTCTGACTCGCACTTGGCCGGTTTTATTTTATAACAAGATTTTTTCGTATTCTTCTCAGCAAACCCTTTCATTTGATATCGATATCATGGCAGTGCACAAAAAATAACTAGTACGCCATCTTGGGCCGTCCACCATATTAGATTTAGAATGACGTCACTTACCATTTCATCTTAAGCGGTGGAGGATAACTGCTTTAAAATTCAGTTGCTAGATTTGACCCGAACACACTTACGTACATACATACATTGCAAGTTAAATAAACGCTTAAAAACACGAATACATATAAAAAAAACAACAAAAAAACAAGGTCCAGAAACAAATCCCATTTATTCCCACACTCAGATGAAATTTCGACCAAATATTTCATCAAATTACCTGTACAACTGATCCTTGCTCACCAAACTACAAGGATATCTCGCGCAGATGTTTTATTCAGGGCGTATCTACGTCATAAAGTATGCAGTAGGGGTCCAGTTATGTTGGTTTTATCCGTTTAATATCTTATGGCCACGGGTTAATAAGCTGAAACGTTAAATATAGATTCGCAATCGTGGAAGTTAGAAGGCTCAAGTAGAAGGGTGGTGAGTGGTGGAGTTACTTAATGATTGACGGTGATTGGGAAATCTATACAAATAAATAAAATTGGAATATCTGCCTGTAATACCAAAATAATAGCTTATTAAGGCGGTTCCCCGAACAAAACGCCGCGCAAGCCGTTTTTCGTGCTGTTTTTAGGAGCTATCTACTCGTTATTTAAAAAGAAATATCAATTAAACAAAATACATTAAAATTCTACATAATATTGATTCTAAAATGGTAGATTTAGTTTTTTTTTAAATGTTGTATTTATTTCACTAATCTCCTTCCAAAAAAACATAAAACAGAGAAATAATTATTGACATTATGCATCTTCTCATAAAGTTTTCTTTAATTATTTTTTGTACTAACACTAATGGATAGACAATTTAATAACGAACATTTTTGTAGTTTTTTTTTTTCAAAAGACTAAATCTCGATTTTATAAAGATTTTATTCTAAAATCTTGGCGTATTCACTACTGTAATTCATGCGCCACCAGTGCCGCTAGACCAATAGGAATGCTCATATTTTATGCCGATTTTTTGGTCAGGGTACCGTCTTAAGTAAATGTATTTAAACATATCTATAACAAAAAGTCATTTTATAACCGACTTCAAAAAAAGGAGGAGGTTCTCAATTCGTCGGAGTCTTTTTTTATGTTATTTTTTTTTTATATTTTTTTGTTATATTGTATGTTCACCGATTGCTCCAAGACGCCTGGACCGATTCCAAAAATTCTTCTTTTGTTCGATAGGGTATACTTTTTAGTTGATTCCATAGTCATCAAGTCAGGATCTGATGATGGAATCCTAGAGAAATCGAGGGAGGTCCTCAAATATTATAGGCAAACATATAGCGATTTTGGTATTTTCATCAACAATGCAATCATTTGCACTCAGAAAGTATCATTTGGTGGAGTGGAACTGATGAAGAAGACCACAGATGGCCACTAGAACTCCTAAATGCTAAGTGTGTCACGGGCATAATATATCTCGAATAGTTAACCGACTATAATGAAGCAAATACTTGTAAATAAATGGTACTGATGAAAATGGCACCATCGAACTGATCTGATGATCAAGCCGGAAGGTAGGCACTGGAACTCTAAAATAAATCAATGTATCCTAGTCGTGTTTGGGCTCATTGAAATCGCCATGAGATGTACTTTGGCCATAAATGAGAAAATAAAAAACTTTTTAACAAAAAATCAAACCGACTTCCAGAACAAAAAACTACAAATTTAAAATAAATAGCTTTTCCGAAGTCGGTGTCGAAAAACGGCAAACAATGGGTAAAATAGACAACGACTTCGGAAAAGAAATTTATTTTTAAATTTGTAGTTTTTTTCTTCTGGAATTCGGTTTGATTTTTTGTTAAAAAGTTTTTAAAATGTCTGACAAAATATTTCCTCTTTAGAATATTGGTATAGAAAAATAATTAGGAATTCACGTTAAAAAAAACGAATACCCTTGATTTTTTTAGTTAAATGGGTTAGATGCGGATGAAGTCGCAGACAACAGGTAGTGGACAATATATCAGTATTCTAGTTAAGTACCTGCAACATTACCTATTGAATAAGCTCATGTATTTGGAAAAAAAATGGCACACAGATAGACTATCACATAGATTATCTCGGACATAATGATTCGTATTATCACTGTGCTTCGTTGCCTCGCTGCCTCGTTGGTCTAGGCCCTAGACCAAGACTCTAGGGGTCTCAAGCGCTACCGCTGAGCATGAGTCTCGGGATAAAAAAAATGTTATTCGGTTTTTGCATTTAGAATTTTTAGTAACAGCTTGGAGTCTGGCTTTGTGTCTAGTTGATGGCAAGAGGCGCGAGCATTTTTGTGTCCCATATTATAGGGGCGATCCTTATAAAAGTAACTGGTGAAATAAGGGAATACTAGAAAGGAAGAAACCTCCCCTAATCCTCCGGGTAATACATGCCTGTATTAGAAATTCTTAGTAACAGCTTGGAGTCTGGATTTGTGTCTAGATGATGGCAATAGGCGCGAGCATTTTTGTGTCCCATATTATAGGGGCGATCCTTATAAAAGTAACTGGTGAAATGAGGGAATACTAGAAAGGAAGAAACTTGCCCTAATCCTCCGGGTAATCAGGTATGATGATAAGTATTAACGTATTTCAGTGGTATCTAACCGTCTGTCACCAGGCTGTATCTCATGAACCGTGATAGCTAGACAGTTGAAATTTTCACAGATGATGTGTTTCTGTTGTCGCTATAACAACAAATTAAAATGAAAAAACTTTTTTGCAAAAAAATACTACCGACTTGTGCCGATTGTAAGTCGGTGTCTTTCTTTTTTCCCATTTTTTTGCGATATGGACACCAACTTACAAAAATAAAGTTATTTTTCACTTTGTAGTTTTTTATTTGGAAGTCGGTAGTATTTTTTTGCAAAAAAGTTTTTTTTATTTTTCCCTTTTTAGTTGTACTTTCCTAAAATAGGCAAGTTGTTTAGTAAGGTACCTATAACGCCAGAATAGATTACCCGAATAACATGAAACTTGAACATAACCGGTGAAATGAGATATCTGCGTACCCTTTTATAGTGTACTGGCGTGATGTTACGTTATGAAATGGTATAAACAATAAACAGTCATACGATTACAGCAATCCCGAATGATTTGCCGTTATTTATTGAAGATTTCAAAACATACTCTATCAACAAAAAAAGAATTTTCAAAATCGGTCCACAATTGACGGAGATATCGGTGAAATACATAAAAAAAAAACATACAAGAAGTCGAACATAGAACGTCCTCCTTTTTGGTAAGTCGGTTAAAAACAGAATAAAATAAATATTTAAGTGCGGCTCCCATACAACAAACGTGATTTTTTGCCGTTTTTGCGATAATGGTACGGAGGAGCTCGTGGCTAAATAATAACAGCCGCACAGATCGATCTTCAAGGTTAAGCAACACTTGACGAGGTCGGTCCGTGGATGGGTGACCATTTTCAACATACCGAGTATCCTCCGTGCCTCGGAAAAGCACGTTAAGCCGTTGGTCCCGGCTGACATTTGAAGATCTTTGACAGTCGTTACGAGTAGTCAGAAGCTTGAGATCTGACACCAGTCTAGCCAAGGGGTACCGTGTTACCCAGTTACTGGGTTGTGAAGCTCAGATAGGCAGTCATTCCATGTAAAACACTAGTACTCAGCTGAATCCGGTTAGAGTGTAAGCCGACCCCAACATAGTTGGGAAAAGGCTAGGCAGATGATTGTACGGAACCCTTCGTGTGCGATTCCGACTCTCATATGGCCGAACCTGCGCTGAACCTCTTAATAAATATAGCGCGGTAGGTACGTAAAAAATTTGTGCACGACACTTTTTATAAAATTATATGAGCAGTGACATGTAGAATCTTGTACGTGCTATGGTTAAACGTGTAGGCGATTTCAAGGCGCGACTGCGGCAACATCGTTACTAGATTTTGCTGGAGGCTTCGACCGTAGAAAAGTCTAAATTTATTCTAAGAGAACGTTCAACCGGTTAAAATTCCGTATCCTAATCCATTCAGCTGTTGCCAAATGATTGAAAATTTTCATATTTGTAATATTAATACAAGAAAACGTCCAATACACACATCAATTGAATATCATATAGAGCCATTTATTGAAAAAAGTCCTACTACTGTTATAAACGCGAAAGCTTGTTAGGATGGATGGATGGATTTTAGTTACTCTTTCACGCAAATACTACTAAACGTATTTTGATAAAACACTTCAGTAATATACCTTATATATCAGAACAACACATATGTTATAATTTAGTTTTTTATAATATAAAATAATAATATAAAACAAATATAATAAAAATAAAGGAAGAAAATAAATTTATTTAGCACAGACCAAAAAATCACACATTTATCACATTTTAGACAAAATAACAAAAATAAATAGGAACAAACCAAAATAAAACATGGGAGAAAGTGTGTCACGGCTGCGCCAAACAAGTCCAGTTCAGCAAAATGCGCTGGTCTTCACCTGAACCTTGCGAAAAGACGAAACAATATGATCCCCTATATCTAATCCACGTCAAAAAGAAATCACATACATTAAACTAACTTGAAATATTTAATTTAAATTTTTAATCAAATTATCTACCTATTCACATTTTATAATTCATGGTTTTATTAAAATGGAAACGACATGGAAAATTATTCTAAAGCACAACATAAACTAAACTAAGTTATAAAATCACTAATCCTACTAATATTAAACTTGCGAAAGTTTGGCTGAATGGATAGATGTTTATTACTCAATTACGCCAGAACGGCTGAAAGGATCTGGATGAAATTTGGCACAGAGACAGATTATAGTTTGGACACACACAGGGCTCCACATAGGTCTGCACATGGGCTACTTTAAAGGCTAGTATAATGTTCCCTTAGGATAAGAAAACACTTTTTACGCGGGAAACCGCTCTGTTTTGTCTTCTTCTGGCAGAAGCTGGTAACAAAATAGCCAGTCCCGTAAATTATAAATACCTTTTACGTTAGGAATATCGAGTTTGTCGAGGAATCATTGGCAGCTCTTAGCGGCAAGGGGTGTGACCGCAACTCGATGGTTACTCCACCACTTGTGAAGCCCTTCATGGCCGGGGTACTACGTCGAAGACTGTAATGAACACTCGAAACATCGATAAGTAGCGAGGTATTAGCGGTATTACTAAGTAGCTGCCTGATCTTCCGTATAGAATAAGAATAAAGATAGAGGTGTTCTTTTTCGCCTAGCGTTATGAATGTTTAGAGTTATTGTTGAAGGTTGGGTAAGGACACAACAACGGTTTTCTAAATCTGTGGGTAAGCGACTTAAGAAGTTCCCTTAGACTCAAGCTTAAAACTTAGGTTTACATAATTAAAAGACGTTACAATATTTTTCTCAAAATTCGACGACAATCATTAAACTCATGATGCAGTGTAGAAGGAAAAACCTACTCAAATTATAATTGATAATATGTATGTTTACATAATATATGTTAATCAAGCCCTTATCAGTCAAGAAATTTTCAAAATTTTTATCGAATCGCGTCGGGCCTTCAGGAAGGTCGCATAGTTGCTTACCACTGATTTGAGTCATTTGACTCCCAGCTTCCCGAATGAAAATTATTGCGGACAATCGCTTCTCAAACTCACCTTTATAACACACTTGTTTATAGCAATTTTACCTCTTTATAATATTATTAATTTAAATTGCTACGATGTGGTGCTTACGAACGTAAGTAGGTATAAATAGGGTGTCATGCAACAATGTAAGCCAATGTTTGATAAACACAAAACAAGATTTCTAAATCTCCGTCTATTCATAATACAGTTCGAAATTCAAATTCAAAGCAACAACGATTATCATAACCATAATTATGTCTTCTCATTCATAACCATGCACGAGTCATGCATGGAAATACGAGTTAGTTATGAGAACATGAAATGCCTTTACACACTGTTCCAAATTTTGTAGTCTAGATTCGAGTCGTCTTTTTAGTAAGAGGAAATTTAGCAATCTTTAACTATTAACCATATCTATTATTACCTATTCTAAATGCAAAAGTATCTCCGTGTGTTTGTTTGTTAGTGTTCCGGCCTGCACCTGGCAACACGGCCGGGAGCCAATCGCGAGCGTGACAGGACCTGTTACGTTATAAATACGTCGTAAATATACCTACATCGTCGAAATTCGTCAAGAATCGTCGAAAATCGTCAAGAATTTTCAAGAATCATCGAAGATCGGCGCATCGGCGCCGCGTGGAGCAAGTGCCGCAGCCCGCCATCCATCCAGCCGGGCTGCGTAATCGAGCGAACGGGAGAAGAAGGACACGGACGAGCTGCTTAGGGAGCCCGGTGAGGACGGCGAGCGACACGTCAACCGAAGGTCTAGCCCAGGAGAGTAAGCCCTGATCCTTTCTTCATTCCTAGCTTTTTAATCTTTCTCCTGTGTGTCCTCGCGCTGTGGAAACAGTGGGCGGCTTGCTATTCAAGGTCAGGGGGCCATAATAGTGGTGCTCAATTGCCAGTGCACGTGGGCTTGAGCCGGGGCGGCTGGGTTAGGTGCTAAGGAGCAGTTTCCTATAAGAGATTTATTTTTTATTTTTTTGCACATACCTACCCGCATAATAATCGGCGCCCACGCTACGCATAGCCTCATTTATATTATTGCCTTGTTAAACGCAAGTTGGCATTCGAGTTGCACGCATTATTTTCATTTTATTCGTTTTTTTATTGTCATACCTACCTTCATAAGGTACCTAAACTTAAAAAATCTGCACCCACGCTACGCATAGCCTCATTTTATTTTTCTTTGTTCAACGCAAGCTAGCATTCGAGTGGCACGCATCATTTCAAGGTTATTGCCTATCTACCTACTACCTATTCTAAGCTGTTCCGCATGAGTGTGATCCAGCTGTGCGTACTATTGCTTGCTTGGTGATTCAGCAATCCGGCTGACTATTTCAGAGTTCCGGCCATACGGCAACTGTTCCGGCCCAGCCTCACTGCTCAGCCAGCACCAGCGGACTCCCTCGGCGCCCCGAGTACATCGCATCTGTAGCTGTCAACGCGGGCAGTCGTGGTCGAGTCGACCACGTGCTGGAGCGGCACTTAAGCTTGTCAGGTTCACTGCACATTTATTTATTTGGCTCATTGCATTGCATTAAGTAGTATTTCGAATAGATAAAGTAGCACTATGACCGATGCAGAGGTCGACCTAAAGGTCAAAATTAAAGATTTAATAAAAAGGCGTGGCACTATAAAGGGTAGATTAACAAAATTCATAGACTATCTAAGTACCATTCAAAACTTGAAGTCTAGTGATATAACAAGTGTTCAAGTTAAAGAGCTGTCGTTGAGATTAGCCAAATTTCAAGAATTATTTAAAACTTTTGATGAGTTGCAGTCAGAATTGGAATCATTGTGCACCGATGTAGATGAACAATTGGACGAAAGAGAGGCCACTGAGAGTCAATTTTACTCGGCACTCTCTGTAGCTCAAGAATTGATTGAGGCTACCCCGTCACAAAGAAATAGGGCAAATAGTATTGAAGGACAAAGTAACTGTTCGCATCAGCAAAGTTATTGCTCTCATTCCTTTAACGGAGTGAAATTGCCAACCATACACCTTCCAAAGTTTGATGGAAACCTTTTATCATGGTTGGAATTTAAGGATACTTTCGATTCAATTCTTAACTGCAATAATTCAATTCCAGAGATCAATAAATTCCATTATTTAAGATCAGCTTTGGAAGGGAGTGCTAAGGGGGTAATTAAATCCATAGAGTTTACCTCACATAACTACAAGTTAGCATGGGAACTACTGTGTGAGCGGTACGATAATAAGAATATCCTCATAAATAATCATCTTAAAGCTTTAGTGACTGTAGAAAAATGTAGTAGGGAGTCCTACAAGGCATTAAGGTATTTAGTGGACCATATTTCGAAAAATCTGAGGGCGCTGAATACTCTAGGTCAGCCGACTGACAAATGGGACGCCCTAGTTCTCTTCATTATAGCTTCGAAATTAGACACTGTCACCTATACCAAATGGGAAGAGTACAGGTCTGCGCTACCAGATTATCATAAATTAGAAAACTTTACAACATTCTTGAGAAATCGGGCAGACATATTAGAAACCATGCATTTCGCAAGCATGGTTAACACCGATAGAGGTGACCAAAGGTCAAGTTCGAGTAACCAGAAGCAAACTAGCAAAACTAATAAGGCATTTTTAGCTTCTAGTGAAAAGGGTACGACTTCAAGGTGTCAGGTATGCCATGATAACCACCAGTTACATGATTGTTCCAAATTTAAAAATATGGACATTCAGGATAGATTATCTGAAATCAGTAGGTTAAAACTATGTAGAAATTGCCTCAAGGGTGGGCACAATTCATTCCAGTGTAAATTAAGGCCTATGTGTCGCACATGTAACAGAAAACATAACTCATTAGTACATCAGAATGAGCCCAATGTCACTTGTAAGACAACAGACTCTCCAGAGCCGTCTAACTTACCTGTGTCACTATCAGCTGCAACGGCAGGCCAAGTTCTGTTAGGCACCGCGCTAGTACACATAAGTAATACGCAAACTGGCGAAATCTATCAGGCAAGAGCCTTGTTAGACACAGGCAGTCAAATGTCATTCCTATCCAGTGCAATGAAACAAAAACTGGGTTTAATTTGTGACACATCACGTCCAACCTATGTTTCTGGAATAAATAACTCTATTTCTAATCTTTCTGAAAGGGTAAATATCAAGATTAAATCACGTGTGAGTAACTTCTGCATTCCGATTGAATGTCTTGTTGTACCAAATATTATAGGCACGTTGCCCAACCTTCGGGTCAATGTCCAGCACCTACGTATACCAAAGGAAGTTAAGCTAGCTGATCCCACTTTCTATGAACCGTCAGAGATAGACATTTTATTGGGTGCTGACGTTTACTGGTCCATTGTGAATTCGAATCACAAGAGTTTAGGTAAAAATAACCCCACCTTACAAGACACTAAACTGGGTTGGTTAGTGTCAGGCCCTACAGGGCATGGTAGCCTAAAATCCCCCAAGATAACCTGTAACTTTAGTCAAGAAATACAGGATTGCCTAAAAAGGTTTTGGGAAATCGAAGAGGGTCATTCTGAACAATTTGCTCGTTCACCCGATGAACATTTTTGTGAAAAGCACTTTGTTGAAAACACTAAACGCCTAGCTAACGGTAGATTTTCAGTGTTAATGCCTCTAAAGGAAGCACCTAAGAGTGCCCTGGGAGATTCTTATGCTATGGCTAGGAAAAGGTTTCTAAACTTGGAAATTAGGTTAAATAAGAATCCTCAATTAAAGGAAGCTTACTCAAATTTTATTAATGAATATAAAGAGTTAGGTCACCTAACTGAAGTCGCACAGCCTCAGTTTGGGTATTATTTGCCCCACCATTGTGTTATTAGAGAACATAGTGAGACCACTAAGGTTAGAGTAGTTTTTGATGCGTCTGCGAAAACTACGTCGGGCAAGTCGCTGAACGATATTCAAGCAGTAGGTCCAGTCGTCCAGAGTGACTTAATGTCTATACTGTTACGTTTTCGAGAGCATAGGTTTGTTCTCACCGGAGATATTGCTAAAATGTACAGGCAGATTGTTATAGACGAGTCTCAACGCCATTTGCAGTTAATACTGTGGCGTTGTGAGAAAACTCACAACATTGTAATATATCAGTTGAATACAGTTACTTATGGTACCGCATCTGCGCCGTACCTTAGTACTAGGTGTCTTCAACAACTAGCACTAGAGTGTGATGACGAACTTATAAAGAAGATTATGCTAACTGATTTTTACATAGACGATTTAAGTACCGGTTGCGCCTCAGAAGATCAGCTGACACACATTTACAAAGGTACCACTCGAGTTCTAGAGTCTGCTGGGTTCATACTTCGAAAATTTCGTACCAATTGTCCTCAGATATTCAAGAAGGAACAATTGAACAGTGATGCCTTAGATCTGTGCAAGGAATCAGCTGTGTTAGGATTAAACTGGTCTCCGGTGAGTGACACAATTCAATTTTCTACCAATGTACCTCTTGCTTCTCAGATAACTAAAAGAACGATTATCTCTATGACATGTAAAATATTTGATCCATTAGGACTATTGAGTGCGGCCATTATCAAACCAAAAATATTACTTCAGAAGTTATGGTGTGCCAAGTTAGATTGGGATGAGCCAATACCAAATAACTTAGTTAAGGATTGGCTAAACTTTAGTAATAATTTATCTTATCTGTATAATATACATCTACCTAGGTATGTCTTGTGTGAAATGCCACAATGCATTGAATTGCATTGTTTTGTTGATGCCTCACAAGCTGCATATGGTGCATGTGTCTATTTAAGGTCTAAGAGTAGAAATCAGTCGTATACCTCACGCCTGTTATGTGCAAAGGCCAGGGTAGCACCCATTAAACCAATGACCATTCCTAGATTAGAACTATGTGGAGCGCTCCTCGGGGCTAGACTTTGTCAAAAAGTCAGTCAGTCCTTAAAATGTAAAATAGATAAGAAAACTATATGGACAGACTCCATGGTAGTATTAGGATGGTTAAAACTGCAGCCAAATTCCCTGAAAACTTTCGTGCGAAATAGAGTAAACGAAATTCAGGAGCTAACAGCTGATTATCAGTTGCGTCATGTTCCAACAAACTTGAACCCTGCTGACATGGCTTCTAGAGGGGTAGAGCCCAATGTTTTGAAGTGCTCTACTCTTTGGTGGGAAGGCCCTGCCTTCTTAAAACAAGAAGACTGCGAGCGTTCCGACCAGCTACCTATATTAGAGGAAGAATCCATACCTGAGTTAAATTCCCGCGCCTCGTATTCATTTGCTGCAACCGAGAGGGAAGGTTTGGGTGGCGAGTTTTTAGATTTCAGTAGGTTTTCAAATTTTTCACGACTAAAAAGAACAGTTGCCTATGTGCTAAGGTTTATTGGTAATTGTAAAGGTCTAAAAAAGGTGAGTCAGGCTTTATCAGCTGAGGAGCTGCAAAAGGCATGCACTCTTCTAGTTAAACTCAGTCAGTGTGGGACATTTCACTTGGAAATTGAAACATTAAGTAAAGGGCATCAGTTACATAACAAATCTAAACTATTGCCACTTAATCCCTTTGTAGACTCGGAACATGTGTTACGAGTGGGAGGCCGTCTTGGAAACTCTGACTTTGATTATAATAAAAAGCACCCTATTCTCCTAGATGCGAAGCATAGTTTCACCAAACTGTTATTTAAACATGAACACTTACGCTTATTCCATACTGGTCCTCAGGCACTGCTGGCAGCCATTCGTGAAGAATATTGGCCCATAGGAGGGAGAAACCTAGCTCGCACTACTACCAAGCAGTGTGTAGTATGTACGCGCCTGCGAGGTAAACCTTTTGAACCAATCATGGGTGATTTGCCGTCAGTAAGAACTGACAGCAGTTTTGCCTTCAGTTCCTGTGGGGTCGATTTTGCGGGTCCTTTTAGAATTTCAAGCCGTAAGGGCCGAGGAAACCGCATAACAAAATGCTATTTATGTTTGTTTGTGTGTCTAACCACCAAGGCGGTTCACCTAGAAGTAGTCAGCGACCTCACTTCCGAAGCATTCATCCTATGTATCCGTCGTTTTGTGGCTAGGAGAGGTAAACCCTATGCTATCTATTGTGATAATGGTCGAAACTTTCTCGGTGCATGCAATGAGCTAGGTAGAATGTTGCAGAAGAGCCAAGAGTCGGTCTTCAATTACTCGGCCAATGAGGGAATCCGCTTCGTGTTCGGACCTGCATATTCGCCTCATTTCGGGGGAATATGGGAGGCGGGTATAAAGTCCTCTAAACACCATTTAAAAAGAGTAGCGGGGGAGGCCTGTTTGACTTTTGAGGAGCTGGCCACACTGTTTTCGCAGATTGAGGCCATACTAAATTCCCGTCCCCTTTCTCCCCTCTCGTCAGATCCAAATGATCCTTGTCCCTTAACCCCAGGGCACTTTCTAGTGGGCAGGCCGTTGACCGCCGTCCCATCGCCACCCATCACAGCTCTACGACCTAATCGCTACGAACTTATTGAGAAAATCCGTCAACAGTTCTGGTCCAGGTGGCAGAAGGAGTTCCTGGCGGAAATGCAGCAGCGATCCCAGTGGCGAACACAGCAACGGGGCATCGGCCATGGTGACCTCGTGCTACTGCGGGAGGCAAACCTGCCTCCGCTCCAGTGGCGCCTGGGTCGCGTCACGCGCCTACACCCCGGCCCCGATGGGGTCAGCCGGGTGGCTGAAGTCACCACCACCAAGGGGACGGTCACGCGGGCCGTCCGCACGATGTGCCCCCTCTTCTGGGACACGCCGTCTTCCAGTTGAACTCTTCAACGCCTGGGAGGATGTTCCGGCCTGCACCTGGCAACACGGCCGGGAGCCAATCGCGAGCGCGAGACATCACGCCACCGACGCGAGCCAATGGGAGCGCGCGCGGGCGCCCGAGCAGCGTCCGCCATGCGAACCTGGCGCTCGGCCACTTGCCTCCACGCACCGCCAGCGAGCGGTCGACGATAAACTGCCGTAAATAACATATGTAACGGGTCCCTAAAAGTATTCCTGTAACCTTCAGATTTTAATATAATTAGTAAGTGATTGTCTAAAGGATTTCATTTCATTTAACAACCTTACACCAACGCAAAGGCGTAAACAGTTAGTTTTTCACGAATACACAGATGAACCGATTTAGATGAAATTTGGTATGCAGATAGTCTGAAGCCATTGGGAAAACATTGATAGTTTTTATCGCTATCGTGACGCCTTCGTTAGTAGAATATCATTTGTCTAAGGTCTCTGGTAGATGCAGATAGTCGAGCATCATTCTAACATCTACAGTAATGTTACGAACTTTTGGTGCTCGTATCCCAAACATACAATTTGTAATGACTTCTCATCAAATACAGAGGCTCTAGAAGTCTATCACAAATATTCGTGGTCTGCACTCCAATATCACTGCAGTCCACTACCATCTAGAGGCTGAGAAACCAGCGCTCTTTTTCCTTACGGAGACACAGATAGCGAAACCGTCAGACGTGTCGTACTTGTCTTACCCAGGGTTCACCCTGGAGCACAATTTTAGACCACGGGCGGGCGTATGTATGTATGCCCGTGACGACGTTTGCTATCGGCGTCTCCGTAACCTTGAGGACTCCAGATTCTCAACGCTCTGGGCTCTGGTGGACACAGGTTTGGATAAAGTTATCTACGCCTGTGTCTACCGTTCGCACAGTGGAGATCAGGAGACATCCAGGCTCACAGAGTACCTCAGTGAGGCGGCTGATGCGGCACAGCAGCGGTACCCTTCCGCCCAATTAGTGTTACTGGGGGACTTTAATGCCCACCACCAGGAGTGGCTCTTCCCATACCAGTGCACTGACCATGCTGGACGGGAGATGCGTAAGCTTGCGCTTGCGCTAAACCTCACCCAGCTGGTCCAGGGGGCAACGAGGGTACCGGATGTTGATTCGCACACAGCGAATTGCTTGGACCTTCTGCTGACAATAGATCCGGACAGATACTCTGTGTCGATAGCTTCACCTTTGGGTAGTTCCGACCACTGTCTGGTGAAGTCTGTGTCCGTCTATTCCCCGCCCGATCCCAGCCCAAGAGGCACCCGGCGGGTTTGGCGGTACAGGTCGGCAGATTGGGATGGTATGCGATCATTCTTCGCATGCTATCCTTGGCAGCCTACTTGCTTTTTTTCGACTGATCCATCGTCGTGTGCAGACGCCGTGACCGATGTGTTGCGTCAGGGAATGGAGTACTACATTCCATTCTCTGACGTAACAATGTCCAGCGTTGACCGGCCATGGTTTGGCGCCGAATGTAGGCGCGCTGACGCGCTTAAACATGAGGCGTACCTGGCTTGGGTCGGAGCTCGATCGCGCAAGGCGAGTGACGTGGCTCGGAAGAAGAAGGCCTTCAACAGGGCTGCCAAGTCCTGCAAGCTGGTGTTGCGAAGGGCTCGTTTCGATCACATTGGCCGAATAGGGGCCAAATTTGCTTCTTACCCAGCAGGAAGTAAAGCGTTTTGGTCCCTGGCTAAGTCGGTCGAGTCGAACTTTTGCCGTCCCTCACTACCACCACTGCTGAAACCCGATGGGTCGCTGGCACACTCCGCTGAGGAGAAGGCAAATTTATTTGCCTCTCTTTTTGCGGAATCTTCACGTCTGAATCCTGGTGACGCGCAGCCCCCTCCTTCTCCTGATGGATGCGAGACGAGTATGTCGGACATTCGTATCCACCAAAAGGACGTCCGTAGGGTGCTGAGCCACCTCGACGTGAACAAGGCTAGCGGCCCTGATGGCATTCCAGCAATTGTTCTTAGAACCTGTGCGCCTGAACTGTCTCCGATCTTGACACGCCTATTCCGCCTTTCGTATGAGGCTGGAAAAGTGCCGAATGCTTGGAAGCAAGCTAACGTACAGCCCGTGCCCAAGAAGGGCAGTCGAGCTGACCCGGCCAACTACAGACCCATATCTGTAACCTCCATACTCTGTAAGAGTATGGAACGTGTACTTAATATAAAGCTCCTGGCATACCTAGAAGCTAACGATATCCTTAGTGACCGCCAATACGGCTTCCGCCGAAATCGGTCTACTGGGGATCTTCTAGCGTATACCATTCACATCTGGAGTGAGGCCATCGAGAAGCACGGGGAAGCGCTTGCCGTCTCCCTCGACATCTCGAAGGCTTTTGATAGGGTCTGGCACGAAAGCCTTATTGGTAAGCTTCCTTCATTCGGTTTGCCCGGTGGTCTGTGTGATTGGATTGCAGACTTCCTGAGAGGTCGGTCCATTCGGGTGGTTATAGATGGCTGCTCGTCGGACCAATTGGATATCAATGCCGGGGTCCCTCAGGGGTCGGTACTCTCAGCAACTTTATTCTTGCTGCATATTAACGATCTGCTAAAACCCGGCACCTTTGGGTATGCAGACGACAGCACTGTTGCTGAGAGATACATGTCCAACGCTCGTGCTACCGGACCTCAGATCCAGTCTCTGCGGGAGGCCATGGTGGAGCGCTTGAACCTGTCCTTGCAGGCAGTCTCCGAATGGGGCGATGCCAATCTGGTCAGGTTTAATGCTGCTAAAACCCAGGCGTGTCTTTTTTCCGCTAAAAAGAGCCAATTTCAACCGGCTCCAACTTTCCGAGATGTGACCGTGCCAATAACTGACCATCTTGAGCTTCTTGGCGTTACGTTGACATCGACTCTCAATACATTGAGGCAAAGGCTCAGCTGGCTGCCAAAAAGCTGGGGATCCTTGCAAAGGTTAGAAGGTACTTCACGCCAGAACAGCTGCTCAGCTTGTATCAAGCGCAAGTTCGATCATGCATGGAGTACTGTTCTCATCTCTGGGACGGATCCGCCAAATACCAGCTTGATGCACTAGAGTCGATCGAAAAGCGGGCCAAAATGCTCATCGGCGATGAGGCACTGGTTAAGTCTAAGCTCCAGAGCCTTGAACATCGTCGCCGAGTTGCCAGCTTGTCGGTCTTTTATCGGTTACATTTCGGGGAGTGTGCGATGGAATTGCATGATCTAATTCCACCAAGCCCGTTTCATCATCGGACTACAAGACGTACGGCGATGCGCCATCGCTACATGGTAGACATACCACCCATACGCACTAAACGTTTTGGAAATACTTTCATTATGCGTACAGCTAAGGAGTGGAATTCCCTGCCGGAGTCTGTGTTTCCCGATAGCTACAATCTAGGAGTCTTTAAGTCAAGAGTGAATAGGTTACTTCTAGGCAAGCGTGCTTCACCGTCGTTCACATCATCGCTTACCATCAGGTGAGATAGTGGTCAAGCGCGAGCCTATAATATATAAAAAAAAAAAAAAAAAGTCTAGACAAAGTATCATTCTATCAAAGATGGCGATTATTGAAATGCCAAAATATAATGGATAAAGTGCTATCGACTTGTCAATCATGGCAAGCATTTTAGTCATTTTATCAATCGCGGCACTTTCGTTGCTCGAATGCCTCTTGTCTAGAGCCTCAGGTATAATCAATGTAGCACATATTATTCTGCACCCAATAAATCTTCTAAGAGCGCACTTCTTATCCATAAAACATGATGGTATCGCTCTTTGAGATTATCCAATGTTTCGTCTATCCGCCTCATCCGGTCAATATTGATAGATAACTTACTGTTATATATAGTTTTCCATCTAGATTTTGTGAATAACAGTCCGAAGGCAGGATTTATGCCCGGTTGTGCCTAATTCTTCGGGGAATACAGGCACAAATTTGATCAAATCACTTGCTTTCTTTAGGGAAATCACCCCACGGAGAGAACATCTTCCATGCGTTGATCATCTACGATAGGGATTTGATCAAATCTCCAGTTTAGTCATCCCTCTGCAAATAGTATAGTTCCTTATTGAGAAGAAGGAGAAAAGAGATTACAATTTTACGCGATTTATTATAAACTTACGGTGTTTGCAATAATCCGGTGATAGTCAGTCATCACATTACTAAAGACGACCTTGTAACCTATAAATTATTTCAGTTGAACTGCAACGACTAACTCAAGTATCCACCGTACCAAGTTTAAATCAACTAGAGAACGCTAATATACGACGCTAAATACTTATGCTCGGATTCGGGTGCTCGGGTGCTCCCATAATTTGCAAACATTAGTTAGTCTTGACAAATTCAATGGCAAAATACAACGCATGTAGCTGAAACGCTACGTATCTACACTAACATAAATTCATTTCGATGACACTGCTCAGCGGCTATGTGAATAGAGATTTGCAGCGACGGCACGAACTATTTTGTGCGCGAGGTTAAAATGCATGCTATCTCTCTCATCCGACAACACGTGCGAAAGAGATAGATGCTGTGATGAGCAGTCAGAAGCTAGTTGACGTACGAATTAGCACTTTTACAAATTTGGATCGAAATGGATGATGATTTAGGACGAAAACGAGGATGGACGAAATTTTATAAAGAAGAGAATTCTTTCTCCTTTGGGAGTCTAGATATCATGAAAAAATCATTAATTGTATATTTTCAAAATAAAATTATTTGCATTGTTGAATTACTAATCTATCCCTGAATGGAGGCCACTTTGCAATTTTCCTTCTTATTACGTTCTTGATTTCCGCCCAAAGATGCGTTAAAATTAGTGTTTAAATGTGGAACTTTCGACGCTCATAACTTTCAAATATTTTTTTTCTTTTTTGTTTCCATACAGGGCTGGATAATGATGAGACAAATTGATATATGTTTTTATTTTGAACGTACATCATCAAACAGTGGAGTAATAGCTAGACTACGATTTTTTGGATGAATTTTCGACTACACTCTTTGCGCTGTAGCAGCGGGTGACAGTTTCAATATTACTATTTACGCATAAATGTATACGCATTTTTTTAAATGTAAAATAAAAATGTTATTGAAACTGTCACCCGCACCATGCTACAGCGCAAAGAGTATAGTGTAACCTTAAAATGAAGACATTAAAATGTATTTGGTACAATACAGCACGTCAGTACAATAAAAACCATGAGCAAACCAAACCATCAACATCGTCATTTCAGCCGCAAGACGAACACTGCTGAACATATGCCGAACAGAAAAGTAGGCTTCGGATTCTATTGAAACTCTGTACTTACTACGCTAGGCCACCTCAAGGTTTAAGTGTTACCTAACAATGACGAGCTGCTAATTGGACCTACCTTAATGCAAAATTATAGGTGTGATCCAAGAAACCGTGATAAAATGCGTCAAGCCTATCACAAAGGCCGTGTGGCAGGTTAGCTCGTTTGATTCGCACTTAATTATTGTGAGACATTTTTGACTTTTAAGCGGGAGAAGCCGCTTGCCGAAACTTGATTTTTTATGTATAACATCGAACTTTTTGATGCCAAACACTATTATTAATATAAGCAATAAATCGTACCTCACAAAAACAGCCAAATATACCTATTAAGTAAAAGCAGAAGCAATAAACTCAGTAAAGAGAACGTCTGGCCTGGCAAACTGCTTCGAGAACCGAGTCTCAGTTTTATGTGATGTACGTGATTCCTGAAGCTATATTTTTTCTTCATTTAAAGCAGAATCATTCGGACGAACAAAAACCGGCCAAGGGCGAGTCTTAATCGCGCACAGAGGGTTTCTAGATGGTATAAATAGCTACATTCTTCAAAATAAATAGGTAACACTACTTCTTATACAATGAAAGCAGCAACCATTGCTTTAACGAAGGGCTAATAGGGCCGTCCCCATACCACATACAACATTTACACTTTTCTTAGTACATTTTATAAGTTAGTCGACTATAACTTGAAAACATAACATGAATACATACATATTGTGCAGCTAATCCATGTCTTTTTCCCATGGCAGAAATTACAGAACGCCACCTTCTACAGTATTTATTTATTCCTTTTTGTTCGTTTACATTTTAATGAATAAATAATTGAATTTAATCTAGAAGAATATCGACAGAACGGTTAAGACAATATAATCCATTAAGAAGATAGTTGAAAGGAAGATAATAATACCAGCACGTTTCTGTCCTAGTCCAGGACCAAGGGCGTGCTTTCTCATATAGAGAAGGTACCGTAATTAATCACCACGCATGCTCAAGAGGATTTGTCGATTTCAGGCTTATATTAACTATAATCCACGTTTCCTCATGATGTTTTCTTTCACCATGGACCATTTTGCAATCGATATCTAAGACCAAGTCCGCTTTTGTACCTTTGTGCACGAATTCTAAATAAATAAAGTACTTAATGAATTGAAAAACACACGTTGGTAGGTACTTGCCCAGATTTGAACTCATGACATCAAGCAGGAGAGGCGAGGTCGTAGCTATTGGGCCATCACGACAGTTTCATAAAATTTATAGTAATCATAAAAGTGTGCTGACTGACAAACTACTTTATTGGTTTTAGATATATTCTATAGCTGCAATGCTAGTTGGTTCAGATAGATTGCAAATCGTGCTTTGTATTTGGAACAGGACGGTCTCTTCCTTTACTGTCTTGATATATAACTGTTCATATACTTCCGAGATTCTTAAGAACCACGGTGAGTTGGAAATTTGCTTCAGGATGTAATTTTGAAGTCTCATGTTTATGACGAAGTCACATGCTGAACCCCATTGTCCGATCCCATATATATGGGTATGGGTTTGGGCATGGTCTTGTTGTCTAGGGATAACTTGGAGTTCCGGGCGAGTAATCAGTGAAGTCCACTATTTATTTCATCCCTTTTCTTTTCCATGTAAGTCTGCGGTCTAGGTGCATACCCAAGTATTTGGCTAAATCACCTTGTGGAAGAAGATTATTACGCATTGAGCAGTGGGCAGGTGGGCAGTTTCTGGTGGACCGATTTATTGGTACTAGCTCTTATCCTCTATTTGTTCAGCCACTTATCAACGTTATTTAAAGCCTCTAAGCCCATACCATATAGCGGCTGAGGGTTGGAGGCCGCGGCAGGAGAGGAGTGCTGGTATTGCGGTGCGCCGCTCTCCCTATCTTCCGCGGCCTGGACGGGGACGCCACCGTCTGATAGCGGACGCGGTGGGGCTGCAGGGAAGGAGGAGTGTTGCTATAGCGTTGGCCGCTCTCCCTATCCCCTGCGGCCGCAAATGGTAGGTGTAGAGGCCATTGACCTAGACCCGTCACAAGGAGACCAAGGGTGCGATACATGGAGTCGTCTGGCGCCCATGTGCTGGTTTGGTCTCTGGGGTGGTCACGGCACACAGTGTGTTCTAGGGCGCTGGTGATGGGGGTACTCCCCAGAGGAGGTTCCGGTGATGGACAGCCGCGGCGGGTTCGCGGTGAGTGCTAACGCGTGCCCGTGTTCCCACCATAAGCACAGGAGGACACCGTAGAATTTTAGTGGCTTGGAGTCCCACATAACTGGACTATCTCCTCATGGTAGCGCAGTATGCATCAGCATTTCCCCAAGCTAAAAAAATTAAAAAGAATTATGGAAGCCAAGCAGTTGAGCAGTTTATGATGATGGAGAAGAAAACATAATTTTATGGTGTAAAAAGAAAAGGTATGTAGACACAAAAGGCAAGAAACAACAGCTGCACCAGATAGGTCCTAAACCTGACAGTTCGTTGTTGAACGTTAGTTTTCAACAAGAAACTGATGATGTAATGATGCTCTTCAAGAAAATCAAAATCATTACCATAATCGGATAAAAATAAAATAAAAAACCTGTATCAACGCCTTCCTGCCTAAGGCACGTATAGAAATTTTACACTCTTTTTCTTTATTGGGTCGACAAAGTTATAGCGAATTTACGAGTACGTACTGTGACAGAGTGGCTCTAAAGCACCTATTTGTTTGGTTTAGTGTCCATAATTTACTTGCGCAATGTATCTGGGTCACAGGCGGATTTGGAAATTTTCGGGGGTTTAGGCTCCTTGTAAAACTTAGGGTGATACGAGATTTTTTTAGTATTACGTTCGATCTTCTTTTTTTTGTTTCATTTTTAAGATTGTTTATATTTCATTCAAACACTGTGAAAATTTCATTTATTCATTTACAAATCGTTATGCAAGTTGAATGGTGTCTTTGCTCAAAATGCATAGCTTCATTGTATCATTATCATAATTCAGACGAAAGGAATCCACAGCCGGGCAATAAACGTCTTCAAGCATCGCACTATTGTGCTTTTCACAGTATTGCCTACCAACCTCATTGTCAGGGCTGTATTTTTTTGTGTCGATTGTCTACTCAACTACAAAAATTATGTCCAAGTAGTATGTATGAGGCTACATAAGAGCGGTGTATTTAAACACGATTTATAAAATAATAGTTAACCTGCCAAACGTTGTTTTGCCACATACATTTTGCACGCACTGAGTATTATAGTATTTTTAATATCTCGTTTAATAATGGAATGATTTATATAGGTGTGGTATCCTATAATAAACGACAGAGCAATACGTGCCTGCGTCTACATATTTATTAATTATTAAGTTGTCACCCACATCGGTGACAGGACGTATCCATGTGGAGCTCTGTGCTTACTGATAATTTGAGTGTATTATTATAAACCCCAACCCCTAATTAGTGAACACCACATTGGCGACGAGTAAAAGCGCAGTGAGTAAAGTGATTATATCAAATAATGTCCCACTTACGGAAATTGGTCAGCAACAAAAGTATTATTTTATTGCATGTGTTTTGGAAAAAATAAAAGATAATGAGGGTAGTAAGTAATGAAAATGTGAAATTTAGCAGAATGTTATTTTTATAATTATTTGCCTATTCATGAGCGATCCGCATCGGCGATTAGCTGAGGGATGTGCTACATAAATCATTGAAATCATTACTTGACTTGTGTAAATAAACAAAACCGTGTACCGAAATGTGGTTATGAAATTCAAATAAAAACTACATTTCGACAGCAATAAAAAACTCAAACCCGGTTTAATCCGGTTGACCAAATCCGTTTGCTAATAAAGCGATGGAGCGTTACCAACGTATATAGTTATAAAACGATCCATCGCACAAAACAATAATCATTGGTCCGAAGAGCAGCCATCGATAACCACTCGAATGGACCGATCTCTCAGGAAGTCTGCAATCCAATCACACAGACCACCGGGTAAACCGAATGAAGGAAGCTTACCAATGAGGCTTTCGTGCCAGACCCTATCGAAAGCCTTCGAGATGTCGAGGGAGACGGCAAGCGCTTCCCCGTGTCTCTCGATGGCCTCACTCCATATGTGAATGGCATACGCTAGAAGATCCCCAGTAGACCGATTTCGGCGGAAGCCGTATTGACGGTCACTAAGGATATCATTAGATTCTAGGTATGCCAGGAGCTTTTTGTTAAGTACACGCTCCATACTCTTACAGAGTATGGACGTTACAGAGATGGGTCTGTAGTTGGCCGGGTCAGCTCGACTGCCCTTCTTGGGCACAGGCTGTACGTTGGCTTGCTTCCAAGCATTCGGCACTTTTCCAGTCTCATATGAAAGGCGGAATAGACGAGTCAAGATCGGAGATAGTTCAGGCGCACAGGTTCTAAGAACTATTGCTGGTATTCCGTCAGGGCCGCTAGCCTTGTTCACGTCGAGGTTACGCAGCACACTACGAACGTCCTTTTGATGGATGCGAATGTCCGACATACACGTCTCGCATCCAACAGGAGAAGGAGGGGGCCGCGAATCACCAGGATTCAGACGCGAAGATTCCGCAAAAAGAGATGCAAATAAATTTGCCTTCTCCTCAGCGGAGTGGGCCAACGACCCGTCGGGTTTCAGCAGTGGTGGTAGTGAGGGACGGCAGAAGTTCGACTCGACCAACTTAGCCAGGGACCAAAACGCTTTACTACCTGCTGGGTAAGAAGCAAGTTTGGTCCCTATTCGGCCAATGTGGTCGAAACGAGCCCTTCGCAACACCGACTTGCAGGACTTGGCAGCCCTGTTGAAGGCCTTCTTCTTCTGACCCACGTCACCCGCTTTGCGCGATCGAGCGTCGACCCATGCCAGGTACGCCTCATGCTTAAGCGCGTCGGCGCGATAACATTCGGCGCCAAACCATGGCCGGTCAACGCTGGACATTGTCACATCAGAGAACGGAATGTAGTACTCCATTCCCTGACGCAACACATCCGTCACGGCGTCCGCGCACGACGAAGGATCAGCCGAAGAAAAGCAAGTAGGCTGCCAAGGATAGCATGCAAAGAAAGATCGCATGCCATCCCAATCTGCTGACCTGTACCGCCAAACCCGCCGGGTGCCTCTTGGGCTGGGATCGGGTGGGGAGTAGATGGACACAGACTTCATCAGACAATGGTCGGAACTACCTAAAATTGAAGTTATCGGCACAGAGTATCGGTCTGGCTCTGTTGTCAGCAGAAGGTCCAAGCAATTGGCCGTGTGCGAATCAACATCCGGCACCCTTGTTGCCCCCTGGACCAGCTGGGTAAGGTTTAGTGCAAGCGAAAGCTTACGCATCTCCCGTCCAGCATGGTCAGTGCACTGGTATGGGAAGAGCCATTCCTGGTGGTGGGCATTAAAGTCCCCCAGCAACACTAACTGGGCGGAAGGGTACCGCTGCTGTGCCGCATCAGCCGCCTCACTGAGGTACTCTGTGAGCCTGGTTGTCTCCTGATCTCCGCTGTGCGACCGGTAGACACAGGCGTAGATAATTTTATCCAGACCTGTGTCCACCAGAGCCCAAAGCGTTGAGAATCTGGAGTCCTCAAGGTTACGGAGACGCCGATAGCAAGTGTCGTCGCGGGCGTACATACACACACCCGCGCGTGGTTTAAAATTGTGCTCCAGGGTAAACCCTGGGTAAGACAAGTACGACACGTCTAGCGGACTCGCTATCTGCGTTTCCGTAAGGAAAAACAGCGCTGGTTTCTCAGCCTCCAGGTGGTAGTGGACTGCAGAGAGATTTGAGTGCAGACCTCTAATGTTGGTGAGGTGCACTTTGTGGGGGAGGGGGTGCAGCCGCTGTTGAACTCCAGTATTTTGTTTCCTTGCCATGATTGTGTGTGAGTGAAGGGAGGAGAGGAGATGGAAGTGAGACGAGGTTCCACGCTGCTAACCTACAGACACGCACTGAAAGGACGCCATCATTGGGGCACTAGTCTGGAGACTGCGGGGACGCCCGAGCCCCCCCGGAATGTCCATCGGGCCCTCCCCATCTGGTCGCCAACCAGCACGATGGTGCATTCCGGGATTTTTCGACAGTTGGCGGGGCAGCCTTTCATGTGTGGCTGGCACACTACTTGGGCCCCCAACTACCTGCGGTCGGCCAGCGGTGCACCGTGCCTCGGATCCCGCTACCCTCCGCGACCAGTCTCCCGATACGTCCCAAACAGCGCGCGTCAGAACTAGTCAGCTTGCAGTGGAACAGCTATCTCGACCCAACTCCTCTAGTGGCTACACCGAGCATCGTACCGGAACACGGCTAGGCCGCTTGGCGGTACGTCTTTGCCCGGTGGGTGGTCACAAGCCTTCGGCCGAAGCCTACCACCAGTAAGTGTCACCTGATTTGCACCACCCGGGGACCACGTGTAGGGAATCAAAGGGTACACTCCTACGGACGTGGGTGACTCGGCCCCCATTTACATTTTTTTTATTACTTTTAAATTTTTTTTTTATTACTTTTAATTTTTAGTTTTAATTTATGTGTTTTTCTGGGCTGTTTTAACCCTACTAAATTACCATTTTTCTTTCAAAGCCAATAATATATCATTCAATAAGGTTATTATTTCATCATTTACGCTCATTGTTAAGGTTATTCAAAAATCTTCTAGGCGATATATGGTTCGAATTGATACGTTCCATATTACCTAAAATATTAACCATTACACGTGATAAAGGAAGTGGCTCGATTTATTTGCTGCCAAGTGTATATCGACAAAATACAACATAAGATAAAAATGGTTGGTAGGTACTTACTACTAGGACACATGAGGGCTGTAAAGCAAAATGATGAACAAATACAAGAACACTTCCGAATAGAAAGTTATTGATTTAAATATGAATACAATGTCAGTCGCTTATCCTTGAATGCAGGGAAGCACGTTGCGTAAACACGTGATGTGATAGAGGTACTCGAAAGTGTTTTGATAAAGGACATATATGTATGTGTAACTGATAACATCCTTATCAAGGTTAGGTCAAGGGTAGGTTATTTTTGAATAACCGTGATAAAAATGTTATCAGTTGCTAAATAATAAACTGAACTTGCAGTTCTGTTAATTATTTAGCACCCAATTTTGAATAATATCTTACTAATATTATAATTATTATAATGCTCATAAAACCATAAAGGCTTAAGGAGAACGTGGCGTCTATATATTTCATGCCATTTCAAAACACCTAGTTCATCTTCTGAGGAGGTTGTACAAAGAAAGCACAGCCTCGGTACGAACAGATGACATTCTGTCCAGTAACTTCCACCCCAATGCAGGTGTCCGCCAAGGATGCATTATATCGCCACTCTTATTTAATACCTACACGGAGCTTATAATGCGCATAACCTTGGAAAATTGGACAGATGGGGTTGCGGTTGGTGGCTACAACATTGCGAAACTGCGCTACGCAGATGCCACCACTCTTTTTGCATCTAGTGCTCGCCATATGGAAGAACTAGGAGTTCTTCCATGTTGCAAAATGGAACAAGTTAACCTTGAATTCGGATTAAAGATTAATCGCAGCAGGACCAAGGTGATGATTGTGGACCGTGCTAACAATAATTTGCCAGAAGTTACTCAGATCGCGAAACGTGACGTATTCCAATCCTACGTATATCTTGGAGCTTTAATCTTGAATAACGGCGGCTGCATTGACGACATAAAGATGCGTATGGCAAGAACAAGAACTGCAATGGACAAAATGAAAAAAAATATATATAGAGGAACAGAGACATCACCAAAGCCACAAAGACCAGGCTCGTGCGCACTATAATTTTACCCATATTTTTGTATGCTGCAGAAACGTGGACGTTGCGGGAGGTAGAAAAAAAAAGATAAGCCCTCTGGAGATGTGGTGCTGGAGAAGAATGCTCGGAGTGTCGTGGTCCTAGTTCCGCACAAATGTCTCGATACTCCAAGAACTCCACATCAAGCAGCGTCTGTCCGCAATAGTACAATCCCGAATACTCACTTTCTTCGAACACGTTTCAAGGTGATTCAGTCAGTCCATAGAGCGGTTAGTCGTCCAAGGATAAGTTGAAGTCACTAGACCGCGTGGTAGGTCACCCATGCGTTGGACCGACCAGATCAAGTCTGCTGTGGGCGGTATCTTGCCTAAATAAACCCGGATGACGTTTAATTGGGAAAGGGGGCACATTAGGAAAAAGACACTTTTCCCAAAGAGGGTAGTTCTATATTGACTGGATAGGTTATTATATAAACGACTTCTATTTCGCGATCTGAGCTCTAATGTTAATAGTGATAGATGATGTCTAATAAACAAGGCCATTTCAAAAATATATAAAGATGGCACGGTAAGTATTTTTAATTTTTTAAAGTATTCCTTGCAGCTGTCAGTTCTGTTGAGACCACACATTGCTCGCAGGCACCTTTTTTGACATTTAAAATCTTTATCCCAGTTTGTAGTATTGCCCCAGAATATGATTGCATATCTGAGTCTGGAAGAAACATTACTATGATATGTTGAGAAGAGCTGTAGTGGTGCTGTGACCAGGATGAAAGCCGGACTGGAAGGGATTGAGGAGATTAGTTTTGGATAGGAATGTGCTTATTTGATTATGAATTAACCGTTCTAGGACTTTGGACAAGAATGGTAAAACGGATATTGGACGAAATTCAGAAAAGGATGAGGGATTGGACTTTTTTGGTAAAGGAATTACTTGCGCATCTTTCCATGAGGATGGGAAGGGACCGCTAGACGCTGAAAAGTTAAGGATGTGGCAAATGACGGGAAGGATAATGTCCAGCACCGGACGTAACATTTAGCAAACATTATTAATTTAATTAAAGATGAAGCTTGTCCACCCACTTCATGGGCTTTAGGTCGAATTACCTCTGTAAACATTAACAAGACAAATGGCCTATGTACATCTGTAAAGATTCGAAATAGTGAAGAAGAATGTACTAGACCTGTTAATAAAATAATATTGCTACCAAGCAAAGATTTAAACTAAAAAGTATCTTAATATGTGTATTTTTTACTTGTGTTAACATATACCTATGTGTAACTTTCTATATTATACACATAAGTGTGTGTATATAATGGTTGCTAAGACTTAGATTTAACCTAGATTGTGTTCATGTTGTTCATTTAACTTCTATGTTCTCAAGAATGCTAAATTGTTAGATTAAAAATAATAAATAAATAAATGTTTATTTCCAATAATTAATTAACAAAGGTTACAAGTGCAGTAATAAGATACAACATAATGTGCATAAGGTATTATCTCCTGGATCCCAAACTAGGTTTATAGCCTGTGACTTGGGGACCAGTGATTCCATAAGGGTACATAGAAGGTCAAACATCTGTTTTCACCAGTAACATTGCTAACATAACAATATAATGACTACTTATGTGTATAAAAAGATAAGAAAAATAATAAAAAATAAGACATGAGTGAGAGTGAGTGTGTTGTGGTAGGTGTAGTATGTGGAGTGTGTGTGGGTAAATGTGAAATTGTGGAGTATGTATGTGTGTGTGTGTGTTTTATATAATGAAATGAGGGGAGTTCTGTCTAAGGCATATGGGAAGAGCAATTTTTCCGTTTCGTCATACGATTTCTCAATCAGCCATTTTTTAACTGAATTTTTGCATTTAACTTTTTTACTTAGCTAAACTAATAATTTTACTAAACTAATCTAGTACCTAATTAATTATGTTTACCCATGTAACTTATCTGATAAGTAAATACTTACTTATGTGTTAAATGTAAGAAATAAAACTACTAACTAGGTGATGCTATACTATAATATAATTAATGCTATATGCCCTAACTATACTTACTTCATATTATTATATAACTATTTTCTGCTCATAGTAAGGCTCTAAATACCTAACGTACCTAAATGTTATATTTAAATTCAATATTTTTTTATCATTGTGCTAACTTAGTTATGTACCGAGGGCTTTTCTTTGCTTTCTTTGGAGGCTAAAAGGGAAAAATACTTAAATTTAGGTAGTCGTATTCCTGTTTTCGTTTCTTCGTTTTATGACACTTTTTAGTTGTGGTACATAATGTACCAGTGTAATGTTATGTTATGAAATGGTGTATACAATAAACATACATGCGATTGCAGCTATCCCGCGTGATTTGCCGTCATTTATTTTAGATTTCTGATGTATATATATATCTCCGAAGTTCTTCATGAGATCTTGAAGAAATTTAAATGGGACCACACGACAAGCGCCAGTTTTCAAATAAAAAAGAATCATCAAAATCAGTTCACCTAGTAAAAAATACCGGGGCAACACACAAAATAAAAAAAATCGATTTGATAACCTCCTCCATATTGGAAAGTCGGTTACAAAGTATCGATTCGTACAATTTGGGCGAGTTAAATTCGTGCGAATCGTCCGATAACCTTACTATAATTGTGTGATGTAGACTATTTATTATTATCACAAGCTATATATTACCTTGAATTCGCAAGTGTGTCCGGCAACTAGTAATCATTTTTCTTGCACTTTCTGGCATCCGAGTAAGCTGAAACTTGGCAAACTTACGTAACTTTGGAAACATTGTAATGATGGTATTATAGAATTGATCTCACGATGGAGCCGGAAGGTGGCCGTAGCAACTCCTCAACCAGAAATGATAGGACCATCGCGTTTGTACTCATTTGATGTGTATTAATAAGCGACATTAAATTTCGTACATTTTAGTTCATAAAAAACTTGTTAAAAAAAAAAAAAAAATATTTACTTCGGTTGGTAAAATAAAAAGCAGTCCTTTGGGATAAGTCAAAGGAACAGACTTGTATTTTATACAGCAGTGCAGAGTTATCAAGAACTAAAACCACAATAGATCCTAATGGGTCGAAGTGTCCGAGCTGCTTCTCGGCTCCTCCATAAGATATCAAGAAGTAAAACAAAAAATGTCGTGCACATAATATTTTAAGTTCATTTAGACACTGCAAGTTTGTGACCTACACTCGATGATATTCTACACGCAGCGTCATATCGTACGTCCCTGTCATTGTTTCCTTAAATTGATTTGTGAAGTGGAGTTTGATGATGATTTGAAGATGTATTTTTAACCTCAGTATATTAATTTTAATGTAACCAGTGACACTCTAAACTCTCAAACTTACCACCACTTTTGTCTCAAGACAAAAGTCTATGACCAGTGTGTGTTGCCAGTGATGACATATGGCTCTGAGACGTGGTCGCTTACAATGGGCCTCATCAGAAAGCTTACAGTCACTCAAAAGGCAATGGAGAGGGCTATGCTCGGCATTTCCTTGCGTGATCGAATCAGAAATGTAGAGATCCGTAAGAGAACCAATGTTACCGACATAGCTAGAAGAATTGCCAAACTTAAGTGGCAGTGGGCAGGGCACATTGCTCGCAGAACGGATGGCCGATGGGGCAGAAAGGTTCTGGAGTGGCGACCGCGAACCGGAAGACGTTGCGTTGGAAGGCCTCCCACCAGGTGGACCGATGACCTCGTGAAGGTTGCGGGGATCCGCTGGTTGCGAGACGCACGGGACCGGTCAATGTGGCGACGCTTGGGGGAGGCCTATGTCCAGCAGTGGACGTCTTTCGGCTGATATGATGATGATGAGTGACACTCTATCTCTGTGCCAAATTTCATCCAGATCCATTCAGCCGTGCTGGCGTGAAGAAGTAACAAACGTACAAACACACTCACAAACTTTCGCCTTTTATAATATTAGTGTGATGTGTTACATTAGAATAACACAAATAGGCTATAATTTATAAAGATATTGAGATAAGTACTTAAGTAACGCGGGTCGCAGCTAGTGTATATATATTTGGATTACATGGTTGGCGCAGTGGTTGAGTGCTCGGGTAACTAAATATTTGTATGACCTACAGACTATTTTGCCAGTTTGTTTGTGTATGTAAAATTGTATGTTTTTAATGCATCCAAGAAACAGGAGAAATTCCTAGAGTTAAAAAAATGAATGTGTGTTGCAGAGACTTATCATGCCGACATAATAAAGATATCTATAAATTGAGGATTAAATGTGGATATGACTAATAAATAACCAAATAAAGATAAGGTACTAGGTAATATAAAGTTTTCATATTAATGCCTACAGTAAATTAGTTTAAAGTAAAGTTTTCACATTAGTTTAATCCATTGTATCACACAATGGATTAAACTACTAGAGTTAGAGATTGAATAAAATAAAACAGAAAATACGGTATAATAATAATGACAATGCCTCCTTTATTCCTTAATATTAAAAATATCAATTTTTCTTAAATTCTTAAATATTATTTTGGTTACTATAAAAATTTTGTAAGTAGTATTTTAGTGCTTATATATATTTTAATGTTTATCGACGAGTAATGGCTTCCTCAATTTTTCCCTACACGGTTCTATCCTTAAGAAAGTTTACTTTTTGATTTTTTCATAGTCTTCTGGGTCAACATCTTTAAAATCACGTTGAATTTGTTCTGTCCAGGCCAAAAACTGCTTGCTCCATTTACGTGAAATTCTGAAATTCATGATGTTATCATTTCCTGGCGGATGCGGTTCTACAGAAGGATATGTCTCTCTCTCTCGTTCATAAATGTCCCCTAATTTATATGAAACACTTGGTTTTTTTGCACCTTTATAAAATATTTTTCTTACAGCACTCCCATGATATTGCATATCATCCTTGTCTGGCTTTTCA
Source organism: Orthosia gothica (assembly GCA_949775005.1). Lineage (NCBI taxonomy): Eukaryota > Metazoa > Arthropoda > Insecta > Lepidoptera > Noctuidae > Orthosia > Orthosia gothica. The sequence continues at coordinate 29,565,104 of OX459048.1, forward strand.
AGTATGTCAAAATATGCATAAATACTGTCAGCACATAGGACATCATCAGACAAACTGACGTTCAAGTTATTAAGCTCCCGCTTGAGAATGGGAAAATCAAAGCTTTTACCATTATGGGCAACGAGGCACACCGGTGTTTTTTGTTTGTTTAAAAAATCCTTGATTGCGTTGTAGCTATCCAAATTAAATCCATCTGGCAAGAAATCCAGTAGTAGTTTTTCACTTGGTTCTTCTAAGTTTGGATCAAGATACAGAGCGCGAGGTACAGACAAAAGGCCCACTTCAGTCACACGACTTCGATCACCAAAAACCGTTCCGAAATCTATAAAAACGAATGTTTGTATAGGCGCCATTTTGATCACTGAAAACTGCAGGAAAATGCACAGTATTTATAGGTTAATTTTGTCACTGAGTGCACTAGGGCGTGCAAAACCGGAAGGTCTTCAAAACCGGATTTGAATTTCGGGTTTGATCACCAAAAACTGGAGACCGGTTTTGTCCCCGGTTTCGGCTACATTTTTTTTAGATTTTGTATAGTAGAATTTTAACAAGAAATCTACAAATATAACAAATTTTAGCGTATATCTTTTTTAATCAACCATTTATGCCTATGCCTACCAATACCAAATAGACAATATTAATAGTTTTGGCGCACGGTTGGCGCAGTGGTTGAGTGATTGACTGCAGCGCTGCGTGTCGCGGGTTCGATTACCGCATGTTACAAATATTTGTATGATCTACAGATAGTCGTTCCGGCTCTGGGTGTTGTGTATGTGAGTTTATATGTTTGTAAACGCACCCACGATACAGGAAGAAATTCCTAGAGTGGGGCAACGTTTTTAAAAACAGAACAGAACGGTTAACTACCTGAGTTCAAATCAACAACAAGTAAGTTTGTGGCACCTTTAGTAGGTACCTTAAAATTCTGTTATAAAGAATAATATATTTTAAACGTAAAAAACACATTCATGATCTTATGATACTAAAAACAACCACAATTACTATACGTTTCAATTTCTTGAATCTTGAGCAACAGTAGCAACATTATTATGGGATTCATAATATTCCTATTTGACTATTTTCATATAATATAATAAAACGAGATCAAATTAATCGTGTACCGAACACTAATTTAAATAAACAATAATATTTTTTTCCAAGAGACAACCGTTCTTGATAATGTGTTCTTAAGAATAAAAGTGCATCGAACATTTTATCAGATAGCGTACTTCTTGTTTTGTTGCAAAAGTACCCAGCACTCAAAAAGGCCCTCTCACTCTCAACACCTAATTGTAGTACACAAATACTTGTAAGCTTCTGTGAGATACACACCCCGACGCCCTCCGCTACGTCTTCGTACATGTCTTGCTCTACCTTGACAAACCCTGCAAGGTCGAAATCAGACCGATTCTTGGGGGTTTTCCTGCATTTATCCAATTCCTTATCAAGCTGCTCTTGAAGAGTTAGCTCATCAGCAACAACTTCAGCGTCAGATGTTGACGATAACGATGGCAACGATGGCACGGACCACTCAGAGAAAACTACGGGGATGTATCAGAGTCCTTGGGCTTATATTTTAGCTGCTACAATAAGTTTGTAATAGTATCAGATATGTCAGCACCATTGGGTTTGGGAAACGTATCATCGTCATCATGTGTGGAAAAGTCTTTCCAATCATGCAAATAGTGCACGAAACCTGCTAATAGGAGACGCCTTCTCAATTTGCTTCATAGGACTTCTCGAGTTCATCGCTACTTTGAAGCTCAAAACACTGTTATGTTCATCAGGTTTCTTGATCATGAATTTTAATGTTGTGTCAGCTGTGTGATGAGTAGCATCACGTCGGTACAAGGACGAGAGACAGGACAGCGAGTTTGACAACATTCACGCTGTTGTGAATTTCAGACAGAGTTCGAATTTCGTCTTCGGAAAAACATAATGTCTCCGATTTCCAATCTATCAGGGCTTTAAGGACTGAGTTTTTAATCTTCAATATCACTCCGATCATATCAGACATGCTTGACCATCGCGTGCGATAATCTTGTTGTAATTGTATGTTTTTTTGTGTTCCTGCAAGACATAGTCCCGCAATGCATAAGCTTTTAGAGGAGATTTTCTTATAGATTTTACCAATTTTCTAACTTTTGTGATTGTTTCCCTATATAATGCTGGATTTGCTGGTACGGCTGGGGTCTCGATTTCTAGACTTGCACTGAGATCTTCTTCTGTTCGATCGTCGTCACTATCACTTTCTGATTCAGAGTTCTCCTGTGGATGTATATGTCGCAGGGATATGATGAAAACAGGGAATTGATCAAATCTCTAAGCGATTTGATCAAATCACGGAGGATGTTAAAATAATAACACGTTTTTATCATTTCCCTAAACAAATCTGGTGATTTGACAAATCCCAATAAAGAAATCTAGTGATTTGAACAAATCTCAAAATTGGTTCAGTGAAATGACAAAAATAACTTTTCTGTAGTAATTTAAAGGTTTATTTTGTACTTTGCTTTCCGAGGTAATCGGCTGCGTTATGTTATATGGTCAAAGAATCAGTCCAAGAGCGAGCGAAGCGAGCTCGGGAACTTAGGGCACCCCGACACGGACAGGTTAGGTTCGAACGAGATGACGGGAGCTGAAGTGAGCGAGCAAAGCGAGCGAACGCAGCTCCCGTCATCTCGTTCGTGTTAGGTTACTTTTGACCCTGCAGACAGAAATAGGAGCCCCGCGCAGCGGGGCTACGTCGACTTTGTTACATGTTTTATTATCTTTTCACTGAATCAATTTAGGGGTTTGTTCAAATCACTAAATTTTTTTTGTGAGATTTGTCAAATCACCAGATTTGCTTAGGGAAATGATAAAAACGTGTTGTAATTTTAACATCCTCCGTGATTTGATGAAATCGCTTAGAGATTTGATCAATTCCCTGTTTTCATCATATCACGACGACATATAGACTGAATAGACGGTAGGTCGCGGAGGGAGTAGTTTAAGTGAGTATAGGTTGCGTTCGGATGTATTTAATGACGATGATGATTAAATATTTCTTGAGTGCGTTCGAAAAAAAGTTGATTTAAATCAAAATGTAATTAAATAACGGAAAAACCGGAGATAACTTCGGTTTTGCCTCTCAACCCCGGTTTTAAGAAATTTGTAAATTTTGACTGTTTTCCGGTTTTTTAGCAAAACCGGAAAACCGGTTTTGCACTGTGCTCCGCATTGCAGTAGAACGTGATTAGCAGGTACTCGAAAGTATTTAGATAAAGGAATAATTATGTTTATCATGGTAATGAGGAAATGGGTAAGTGGTTAAGAGGAGACTCTAGTCCACAGGAATTTGAAAAATAGGTATTTGAAGAATCTATCGCCGTCGTGCAGTGCCCGATCAAGCGAGCTATCAATGTGTGAACGAGTAGTGTATTAGTGTGCGTAAGAGCACGCCGCAGCGGCCGACAGATTTCGGTGCGCGCGCCCTCGCCCAAAGTACAGAGTCGCTTTACACTTTACCATTTTTTTTTTTTCGTAAAGTGTAAAAGCGTCTTCTCTTTTTCTCTCGATTGCAGAAACGTGGACGTTGCGGGAGGTGGAAAGAAAAAAGATAGACTTTCTGGAGATGTGGTGCTGGAGAAGAATGCTCGGAGTGTCGTGGTCCCAGTTCCCCACAAATGTCTCGATACTAAAAGAACTCCACATCAAGCAGCGTCTGTCCGCAATAGTACAATCCCGAATACTCACTTTCTTCGAACACGTTTCAAGGTGATTCAGTCAGTCCATAGAGCGGTTAGTCGTCCAAGGAAAAGTTGAAGGCACTAGACCGCGTGGTAGGTCACCCATGCGTGGGACCGACCAGATCAAGTCTACTGTGGGCGGTATCTTGCATAAATGCACCCGGATTATGGTCTGTTTCAACAGCTTAAGACAAGTTTCAGTTAACTTATCTGAGGTTCTAGATAAAATGTCATACTAGCAGCGACGGCAATGGTCGAAATACCAAAATGTAAGCGATTGATCAGAAACCATAGACAAGTGACTTTCTATAATTGAAAGTGTGTCGATAACAATTGTAAATAATTGTATGGTAACTATGTAGTGATAAAGTAATTTCGTCCAATTTAAAAAACAGCTTTTTTAATAAAGCTTTTTAGCTTACCGCGAATTGTCATCCAAACCAAAAGAGTATGCAAAATTTCATCTTGATCGATTGAGGACAACTGTTCTAAAATTCAGTTACAAGATTTGACCCGAACACAATACTTATACATTTCAATTAATACAATTTATATTATTTTAGACACGATTTTTTCGTATTCTTCTCAGTAAACCCTTTCAGTTGATACCCATATCATGGCAGTGCACAAAGAATAACTAATCCGCCAACTTGGACCATCCACCATATTGGATTTAGAATATTGTCACTTAGCTAACCATACATTGTCATCCAAACTAAACGTGTATGTAAAATTTCATCTTAATCGGTGGAGGATAACTGCTTTAAAATTCAGTTGCAAGATTTGACCCGAACACACACTTACATACATACATAAATTGTAAGTTAACTAAAAGCTTGTAATAAAAAACCGCCGTCACTGACATCAAATGCCACATGGCTTGTGTAAATGATGATGACGATATATCTCCATACATATAAACACTCGAAAAACTTACCATCCTTTCTTCTGGGCAGTCTGGTAAAAAGGCAAACCTTTACAAAAATGCTATATACAAAAAATATAAACACAGATACTATTTCTGAAATAGGTTCACAAAAACCATACAGCAGCGTTCTTAAAATATCTCCAAGCAATTTAAGTTAGTTGCAAACTGTCTCGCTCCGAATTTATGTTGTATTTCACGCAAGCCTGAGGGCAAGGGCGCTCACTCTGCCATGATTTATTTTGTTACATTTTAATTTCACCAAGCTATCTCATCACCGACCCGTTTTCGAGGAACGGCAAATTTATAACCCACCCGAAATTCGCTTTAGGGTGATTTTCCACCACAGAAGTGCAAAGTAGCTAGGTAGTACGCGGAGCAAATATCCACCAATGGGACCGCTTCATTTTTTTAGCACGGCTAAGCGCCGCTCTGGTTTATAAAAGGTAGCAGGTGATAGATATTTGTACATATAAAAAAAATGGAATGCGAGTAAGGAATGTATACGCGCATAGCTGACAAGAGTCCGCTACGAATCTTCGCACAATTCAGCTGCACACCGTCTCACCGGTTGGCTTCGCATACTGCGAAAGCACACATTGTCGCACCACCAATTAGCTACCTCACACATCTTTGCTGGCAAATCGCCCTAAGGGTCGTACATGAAACTAGTATACGAGAAAAAAATACATGAGATGAAATTGTGTATTTTAGAACTGATTTGCTGAACAGTTGATTTCACAGCGATATAGTGCGGTGATTTCTTGATTGATTAGAAATTGAATTCGATTTCAAATCAATTTTGTTGCTGCGATTTAAAAAGCTGTGGGTTGGAATCTACCAGACTATCAGTTTGAGATACATAAGGGGCCTGCACCACTTTTTTGCCTTTTTTCGCGATCTAAAGCATACTCCGGCAAGATTAAAATTTGAAAATAAAAAAATACTATTAATTCATACGTACGTTATTTAAGGACCATGATTTTTTCGTGTAACTAATAGTTTGCCTTTACAAAAATAATTAACAACACGATATTTTTTGGTTACTTTTGGATACTCCTCCAAAACGATTTATATTATTTATTATTATTATTACTTTCAGCCTGCATTGTCCCACCGCAGGGCAAAGGCCTCCCTTTCCTCTTTCCATTTCGCCCGGTTTTGGGCAAGTGTAGACCAGTCCTTTCTGTAGGTGTTAAAACGACTTGGATATTCAAAATATTTTTACACAGAAAAAATTATGGCTGGAATTGTTCAAAACTGAAATAGCAAATGTAAATCAAAGAATATTTTGCAAACAAAACTGTCTAAAAGGAGGTTCAATATTGATTTTCTGGTTCCGAGCGGGGGCACGGCCGGTACCGAGTTAACATTAGGGAATATATACGCCTTTAAAGAAGAGGGTTTACTCGCTGACGCAACCGTGAGTATAAACCGGATTGTCAAAGTTTTTATTCCTGACAGCTTCATTAGGTTTTGCCTATAATTTATTCGCCAGTGATAGAAAGACTTACGTGTCGTTGGTTTGATCCCAGGCAGGCACTTTACCATATGTCAGTTTTTCATCACCACTGCTATAAAAACGGTGACGGAAAACATCGTGAGGAAACCGGCATGTCTTAGAACCAAAAACACAAAAGAAATGTGACATCCAACAACCGCACTGGGAGGATTCAGGCCCATTTTCTCGCAGAGAGGATACAGGTCCCAGCAGTGGGGACATTCAAAGGCTGATGATGATGATTAATCTAGGGTCTGAATTAAACCTAAAGTTAATGATTGATAAGCGTACTAATCAAACTTCTACCAATCCCTTCGCTGAATAAAATGAAGCGCAATTAACGTACACAAAAGAATGCCACAAATAAACTTCTACCAATCCCTTCGCTGAATAAAATGAAGCGCAATTAACGTACACAAAAGAATGCCACAAATAAACTTTTACGAATCCCTTCGCTGAATAAAATGAAGCGCAATTAACGTACACAAAAGAATGCCAAAAATAAACTTCTACCAATCCCTTCGCTGAATAAAATGAAGCGCAATTAACGTACACAAAAGAATGCCACAAATAAACTTCTACCAATCCCTTCGCTGAATAAAATGAAGCGCAATTAACGTACACAAAAGAATGCCACAAATACGATGCACAAAAAAAATTACTAATAAGTAGAAAAAAGAAAAAAATAATTAAAAATACAAAAAACTCGACTGATTAAGCGAACTAAAACAACGTAAACAAGAAGAAAATCATGCTGTGCAGTCTGAGGATATATATATATATATCATCAGTTTATAGGATATATATATATATAGAAAGTCCCGTCCAAATCGGTCCAGCCATGTTAGAGATTAGCCGGAACAAACAGCAGACTCATCATATCATCATCATATCAGCCGAAAGAATTCCACTGCTGGACATACATTGACCGGTCCCGTGCATCTTGTAAACAGCGGATCCCCGCAACCTTCACCAGGTCATCGGGCCACCTGGTGGGAGGCCTTCCAACGCAACGTCTTCCGGTTCGCGGTCACCATTCAAGAACCTTCCTGCCCCATCGGCCATCCGTTCTGCGAGCAATGTGCCCTGCCCTCTGCCACTTAAGTTTGGCAATTCTTCGGGGTATGTTGGTAACCATGGTTCCCTTGTGGATCTCTACATTTCTGATTCGATCACGCAAGGAAACTAACTCCGAGCATAGCCCTCTCGATTGCCCTTTCAGTGACTGTAAGCTTTCTGATAAGGCCCATTGTAAGCGACCACGTCTCAGAGCCATATGTCATCATTGGCAACACACACTGGTCATAGACTTTCGTCTTGAGACACTGTGGTAAGTTGGACGAGAAGATACCGCGCAGCTTTCCGAACGCTGCCCATCCGAGTCGGATTCGATGGTTGACCTCTTTCTCGAAGTTGGCCCTACCCAATTGGATCGTTTGTCCCAGGTAGACATAGTCACCCACAACTTCGAGTGTAGAGTCTCCAACCTTGATAGGAGTGGGTGTAACATGGGCATTCAACATCAACTTGGTTTTGTCCATGTTCACTCTAAGACCCACTCTTACGCAAGCTCTACTGAGGTCCTCCATGGTCTCAGCCATAACCACTTTATCGTCAGAAAACCGAAGGTTAGTGATGTACTCGCCATTGACGTTGATGCCTAGCCCTCTCCAGTCTAGAACCTTGAAGACATCCTCCAGCGCAGTGGTAAAAAGCTTCGGAGATATGACGTCTCCCTGTCTCACACCTCTCCGCAGAAGGACGGGTTCCGAAGTCTGACCCTGAAGTCGAACTGACATGGTGGCGTTTTTGTATAAACACTTCAACACTTCGATGTACCGGTAGTCACTTTGGCACCGTTGGATAGACTGCAGTACAGTCCAAGTCTCGATCGAACCGAAGGCAGGAGGGGCAAGAGAGGCAGGTTGTACTCTTCGGTCTTCTGTATAACCTGCCGCAGCGTATGTATACGTATGTGGTCTACGGTGCTAAAGCCTTTGCGGAATCCGGCTTGTTCGGGAGGCTGAAAATCGTCAAACCTGCGCGCAAGCCGATTCGTGATGACTCTTGAAAACCGCTTGTAGTCATGGCTAAGGAGCGTGATGGGCCTATAATTCTTCAGTAAGGCATTGTCACCCTTCTTAAAGAAGATTACAACCACACCCCTGCACCATGCCTGTGGCGTTTTCCCCACGAGTATGACAGAATCAAACAGCTTCTGAAGGGCCTTAAGTACTGGTTTGCCACCCGCCTACAGGAGTTCGGCCGTAATTCCGTCATCACCCGGTGCCTTGTCGTTCTTAAGTTGTTTCGGAGCCATCCTAATCTCATACAGGCTGACATCCGGAATAGCTTCGGTATAGTGTCGGGTCAATCTAGCTCTAGGGTCATTCGGTAGATTCGCGACGGGTTTACTGGTTGACGTGTACAACTGGCCAAAAAATCTGTCGATCTCCATCAGAAGCTCCGGATTGACAGACACGATCCTGCCATCATCGGTCTTCAGTTTCGTGAGCTGGCTCTGCCCAATAGACAGATCTCTTGCAAAGACCTTGGAGCCCTTGATTCACTCAATCACACACACAAACACACAATCACACTCAATCACTCATCTGAAAGTATTAAAGCGGCGGAGGTCACTTTTCAAGGACTTTGCGATCCGTCTATTTAGCTGCCGCATCTATTATCCGTATTTCACCGCATCATCTGAAGACTGCAAGATCATCTCACGCCTCTCCTTCATCAGCTTTTTATTCCTATCTGTACGGCGGGTCTTCAAAAACTTGGACACGACCGTATGGACAGCTTCCACGCTCCCATCGCTGTATTCGTCCACGGAGCTCCCTAGGCACTCGAGCTAAAAGCTCTCGGGGTTTCGAAACTGGATCTGTGCTGGACGGAGCGTGGACTTCATCAGTCAAGACCTTTCAAGCTGAACATTAATGTTCAATGTGCCTCTTACCATACGGTGATCGCTCCCAGTTTTCACCGAATTGATCACAGAGACATCTTGAATATTTGCTTCTTGATTGACATGATAAAGTCGATCTCGTTTTTAGTTGCACCATCGGGGCTTTGCCAGGTCCACTTCCTGTGCTCACGCTTTCTGAAGAAGGAGTTCATCATGTAGAGGCTTTCCTTCTCCATAAAACTGGCCAGTAGGTGACAGACAGCAGACAAAAAGCCAGAAATAATAAATATGCCTTTTTTGTTATTAAAAGTACCGTAAATACTTTCCTTAGGAATTAGTAAAGAGATGTTCTTAGGGCATTAAAATAGACACTTCAATTTTATACGCTCAAAGCTGGTTTTTCTATTCTCAACATGACCCTGATCAAAACAATCATAAAACTAAGTCAAAGTTTAGCCCAAAAGTTAGAATTTTTATAAAACTGTAAACATTGGTTGTTCCGAGCGTACCTTCAGGTGGAAATGAGGCTTGTTCTTTTATTTAGATGGAAAAAATTGAGAAAGTTTTTATTTAAATCTCTGCAGGTGAGTGATTTCAAGGAAACTTGTTAAATTTAAAATAAGTATTACGAGATACTACTTTTTTAGAACTGAAATGTATTAAATGTTCTATTATTTGTGAAAATACATCTAATAAGCCTAAATACGATGGTGTTATCTTGAGGCGTTGTTGTGACCACCTTCCGGCTCACATACCGGACATCATTGGACCATTGCTTCTTGGTTGACATGATGAAGTCGATCTCGTTTTTAGTTGCACCATCGGGGCTTTGCCAGGTACACTTCCTGTGCTCACGCTTTTTTAAGAAGGAGTTCATCATATAGAGGCCTTCCTTCTCCATAAAACTGGCCAGTAGTTGACAAACAGCAGACTAAAAGCCAAAAATAATAAAAAATGCCTTTTTGTTAAAAGTACCATAAATACTTTCCTAAGGAATTAGTAAAAAAATGTTCTTAGGGCATTAATATAGACACTTCAATTTTATACGCTCAAAGCTGGTTTTTCTATTCTCAACATGACCCTGATCAAAACAATCATAAAACTAAGTCAAAGTTTAGCCCAAAAGTTAGAATTTTTATAAAACTGTAAACATTGGTTGTTCCGAGCGTACCTTCAGGTGGAAATGAGGCTTGTTCTTTTATTTAGATGGAAAAAATTGAGAAAGTTTTTATTTAAATCTCTGCAGGTGAGTGATTTCAAGGAAACTTGTTAAATTTAAAATAAGTATTACGAGATACTACTTTTTTAGAACTGAAATGTATTAAATGTACTATTATTTGTCAAAATACATCTAATAAGCCTAAATACGATGGTGTTATTTTGAGGAGTTGTTGTGACCACCTTTCGGCTCTATTATAAAGCCAGCTGCATAGTACCATTATGTTATTGGGGTTATGCGCACTTCGTCCTATTCGCACTTCGTCCCACGTTCGCAGTAGGTCCCAAAATGACATAACTACGCTATATTTGAGTTTAATCCAAGAAGTGCTTGAAAAATTGATTATGAGTTGCCAAATACACATTCAAAGAAGGCAAGGTAATAGAGCAGTGGTGGCCCAGTGGTATCGGCCACGACTTACAAGTTGTAGGTCGTGGGTTCGAGCCCAGGCAGGCTCTTTACTTTGTGTAAATTATTTCTTCACCACTGCTCTCAAAACGGTGAAGGAAAACATCGGGAGGAAACCGGCATGTCCTAGAACCAAAAATACGAAGACATGTGATATCCACCAACCCGCACTGGGCCCGCGTGGTGGATTACGGCCCATTCTCTCTCACAGAGAGGAGGCCCGTGTCCCAGCAGTGGAAACATTAATAGGCTGATGATGTGATGTGATCTGAAGGTAATATACGAGCTTGTAATAAAAATGAAGTTTAACCTGTTGAATTTTGGTGAGAAACTTGATAAGCTTCTAAACCCACGGCAAGGCAGGGCATGCGGAGCAAGTTAAAAGGTGCTCAATAGTCTGCGGAGAAAGAGACGCCGCACAATCACCAAAGATCAGAAACAGAACTCGGGGAGATTGTCTTTGCTGCAGCAGACCTGAGAGAAGGAAAACTTTAAATAGACTGCGCATCTATTTAAAGTTTTCCAGATACATACATAAACTCACGCCTTTTTTCCATGGGGTAGGCAGAAACTACAGAACGCCACCTGCTACGATCCTTACATACTTCTTTTGCTTCACACACATTCATACATCTAGTCATACACACACGCCGGTTATGGGTACTGCGCACTTGGCCTTTCTGAAGAACATCACATATAAGGTCTATATATGTCTTTCTAGGGCGTCCACTCCCGGCGTTTCCATTCACGTCTGCCTTGTAAATACCTTTCGTTAGTCGCCTTTCATTCATCCTCTCAACATGGGCAAAGCATCTTAACATACTCTTTTCAATTTTAGTCACTACATCTTCTTTTAAACCACAACGTTGTCTGATTACCTCATTCCTCAATCTATCATTTAAAGTTACACCACACATACTCCGCAAGGAGCGCATTTCCAGATATGCCACGTTAACGTGTGCCCAGGCGGATAGTTATCTGAATGCTCGATGAAGTGGTCAGGAGGTTTCTTATCACACCTCTCGGAGTTTGCGCTGCCATACTTGATATTCATTTCGTGTTATGATTGTTGCAGTTTCTTGAAATATTTACCTTACTGATGGGTCCGCGTGTGTCCACTATTTCAGTGTTGGTAAATCATGATGAAGTCTACGATGAAACACGCTTTACTAAAAATACCAGATCACTATTGACATAGAGAGCCCCAGTTGGAGCTATCAGAAAACATACATGTTTCTAAAGCCATATTTTCTTTTCTCTAGTCTTATTCAGTCCAGTGACAAAACAAAGTCCAAATCACACTGATAACAGAAATAATTAGAAATAATTTCTAACCCGAAATTAATCATTCGAAATTAAATATAATATTTAAATGATTTCCTTATAAATCCAATAGGTATTGAATGTTATTAATCCCCTAAAATTTTGGAATGCCGCTCCAACACCTGTCCAAAGAATGAAATCCTCGATGCGATTCCTGGGTAAGGTTTTTTTATAGTTGATAGGCTCGCATTTGAACACTATCCCGACTGATGGTAAGTGGTAAAGTGGTGACCGACGGTGAAGCACGCTTGCCTAGAAGTAAACTGTTCACTCTCGACTTATCCCCTTGAGTGCCTTAATTAATGAAAAAATTAAAAAGCCATGATGTCTCGCGTGGATCCACATTTAAGGAACTCAAGGGGTTATAGATCACCTGGTTGTAAGTAGCTATCATGAAACACAGACTCCGGCAGGTAATTCCAAATATTATGATGGACCTAGAATAAGGAATTATTTTGGCGACCGAAAAAGAGTCAAAAATAATTAATTAATAATAAATTAACCTAAAAATAATAATGCCAAAAAAAAAATATAATACAAAAATTATAAATATTTTTAAACAACAAGTTCTTAGGAAAATGGTTTGTAGATTGTTGAGGCAGAGCAAATAAGTAATTTAGTAGTTTTCTATACTAATATTATAAAGAGGAAAGATTTGTATTTTGTATGTTTATATTTTTATTTGTAACGAATAAACATAAAAACTACTGGACTGATTTCAAAAACCCTTTCACCGTTGGGAAGCTTCACTCGGGTGACATAGGCTACTTTTTATCCCTGTATTTCCACGGGAACGGGCACTACGCGGGTGAGACCGCGAGGCGTCCACTATATAAGATAAAAGTAATATGGTTTTATATATTTTTACTATTACCTTTTAGAACTAATACCTAAGTAGTACATATCAGTTCTAAAAAAAGTAATTTCTCTTAATACTTATTTTAAATTTATCAAGTTCTTTTTCTTTTTTACTTTTCCTTGAAATCACTCACCTGCAGAGCTTTAAATAAAAAATTTCTCTATTTTGTCCCGTCTAAATAAAAGAACAAGCCTCATTTACAGTTTTTTTTATTCTAACTTTTTGGCTAAACTTTGACGTAGAATTATGATTGTTTTGAGCAGGGTTATTATGATTAGACCAAAAAAATCAGCTTTGAGCGTATAAAATTAAAGTATTTATTTTAATGCCCTAATAAATCGCTTTACTAATACCTTAGGAAAGTATTTACGGTAATTTTAACAAAAAGGCATTTTTATTATTTTTGGCTTTTATTCTGCTGTCTGTTCCGGCTAATCTCCAAAATGGCTACACCGATTTCGACGGGCTTTTTCTAGTAGAACTGATGATTTAAGAAATAACTAACACTACTTTTATTTCCGAAAAAGAATTTATGGGTAAAATATAAAAAAAACATGGTTTTTAATTTACGCGGCAGTAAATTAAAACCCTTGTTTTTTAGTATTTGGAGTTTGACGTGGACAAAGTCAGGAACAGCTGCTAGTTTTGGAATAAAAAGGAAACTAGTACATGAAATTATTTCCACAAGCGGGCCTCTAGACAAAGTGACAAGTGCGAGTGATATGTCACTTGGTCTAACCGAAAGATAATGAACTTTTGAAATTCAAACATTACATGAAATGGATGGCCACAAAATCAAATCCAAATATTTTATTTCAAATAAACCATTTAAAGGTACTTTTGAAATGCCAAACAAAAATAAATTAAACTAGTTGCACATTCGCAAGCGTCAGTAGGTCTCTATTGAGAAGAACGTGCCAGAAACTCCACGGACACATCAGGAAGTGATAAATTTCTTAAATCTGGCCACGACATATACAACCAAACATTCAATATTGCTTCTTTATTAAGAAATGAAATCTAAAACTTCTTTTGAAAAATAATAGTATCAGAAAAACGGTAACACTCGCGTCCTTACTTACCCGTCTCCTGCACTGACAAATCTTAGAAGACGGTTGCACCATAAATCAAGTTTACCGAGGACTACCCCACAAAGAGGTAGCACTTTATTCCTTTGAAAAACTGTAAGAGCTTCCTTGACATTCGCATGTGAAATGAGCTCTTTTGTACCAAAGACGTTTTTGCTAGACGGGTCTCAATGGAGATCGAATTCACGATCCTTTTTGTCTGTCCTCTAATGTGGGACGGACTGATACGTTACTGTGTAGCGATCTGTCTTTTTGGAAGGGGTGAATAGGATAGGATGTATGAAAGTCTCCGTGTCTTGTTGTTTAAATGTAACTTGAATTTGGTATTGATTTATTTAATGTGTAGTATTCCATACTTGGCTTCACTCCAAAATTTAATGAAGCTAAGATTGACTATCTAAAAAAAATTTAAACCCTCGCTTAGCAGTCACCCTTGCATTCAGTTATAAAATATCACAAACATTTGCCGACAAGATCTTAAATCATAATAAAATATAATACATACACATTCTGGGCCTTGAACATACGCGAACATCAGCAGCTATATGTAGCTGGCCGTAGGTAAAGCATAGCTTTTCCAAATACGCCCCTGTTACCCTTGAGCTTTGTTAATAGTAATAGCAAAACTAAATTTGATAGGAAACTGGAGTCTTTTGAATTGAACTGATAGTTCAGTGGGGATTATTGGGATTCGACGTATTAACACGGTTCCCCCTTTTTTCATACCTGTTACTATATTGGCACCTATTATATTTTGCCCTTATTGTGTAATACAAAGCCTCATCTCATTACATGATCTAAATAAATATTCAGATCTTAATAATTAATTATCAAAATTATGCCTGCAAAGTCTCGGCCAAATCGGAAGCAAGTTTTATACAAAGATCAGCTTTCCCATTTCATCTTCATCATCATATCAGCCGAAAGACGTCCACTGCTGGACATAGGCATTCCCCAAGCGTCGCCACATTGACCCATTTTCTATTTACCCCCTTAAAATTCTAATTTACAAAAATCCTCTCTTAACTAACGTTTACTATCTTTTTGCTACCACATGCTAAAATTTAGCTTCATTAATTAAATTTGTACATCTAATCTTTACAACCCCAACCCCCTTTTAGGGGTAATTAAAACACTTTGATTATTTGTTACGGAAGTATTTTCGCAAAGATTGAAGCGAATTGATCCCCATAATGAGAAATTTCATACAAAACTAACCCCTTTCCATTTCTATCGCTTCGAATTTTATGCAAAAAGAAGTGTCTCAAACTATCTTCATAACAAATATCATCTGAATCGGTTCATAATAAGAAAAAGTTGCATGATAATAAGTTACAATCAAAACTAACCCTCCCCCATTTCTCCCCCTCCGTACTTTATGCAAAAAAAGTAACATATGTCCGTCTCAGGGTCTCAAAGTATTTCCTTAGCAAATTTCATCTAAATCGGTTCATAATTTAAAAAAAAATGTGCCATGTCCCACATCGTGTGAAGGCCTTTTGGAGCGTATCGGAATATGTGTTCCTAAATTAAATGCTCGGAGAAAATGCAGGCATTTGTTTAGTGTCTCCCGTTATAAACCGAATCTTGGGCCGAATTCCCCTATGGCAAGGCTTCAACGTACAATGCTTGGTGTGAGCTACTTGACCTTGACATTTTTCATGACCGCCCCATTCGACTCAGATGGAAGATCTTGGAAAAGAAAACGAAATATTTTTTGTGATCTGTGATATATTTTATTTGACTCAAATTTTAATTTAATAGATTTAATTTTTTTCCTTGTATGTTTAATTGATGATGTATTTTATTTTACTCTAATTTTTAAGTTAATACAATTTCTGTTTTGTATTGTTTTTTTAATATTTAATTGATAAATTGATTTTTATATTCAATGTATAGTTTATATTGTAATATTGCTTATTTAATATTCATTATTTTTTGTTAAATTAGATTGTGATATTTTATGTGCTTTGATTTTAGGGAATGCTGTGCACGTCTGTAATTTACATAGACACTAGGATAAGACCCCGAAAATATGTAATATGACCATGCTTGTGTTTGTGTTGTTGATGTAAATAAATAAATAAACAAAAAAAAAAAGTTGCATGATAAGAAGTTACATACAAAATTAAACCTCTCTCCATTTCTCCCCCTTCGTGTTTTATGCAAAAAGAAATATTGTATGTCCTTCTCTTGTTCTCAAACTATCTCCATACCAAATTTCATCTAAATCGGTTCATAATAAGAAGGAGTTGCATGATAAGAAGTTACATACAAAATTAATCTGACCCCCTTTTCTCTCCTTCGTGTGTTATGAAAAAAAAAGTAGCGTATGTCCTTTCCCAGGTCTTAAACTATCTCCATACCAACTTTCATCTTAATCGGTTCAGCGGTTTAAGCATTAATAAGAAGTTTCATACAAAACGACCTCACCCCCATTTCTACCCCTGGTGTTTATGAAAAAAAAAGTAGCCTATGTCCTTTCTCGGGTCTCAAACTATCTCCATACCAACTTTCATCTTAATTGGTTCAGCGGTTTAAGCGGGAAAAGGTAACAGACAGACAGACAGAGAGACAAAGAGTTACTTTCGCATTCATAATATTAGTATGGATAAATACGTTCCGTATGGTGTCGGACGTAAAGAATCTCACCATCCCATATCTTCCCGTGGGTGTCGTAAGAGGCGACTAAGGGATACACCAGAGAATGGGCAGCAGCGTTCTCTGTGCTCTTCAACAACAAACTGCGATCGCCAACCCGCCTGCCAAGCGTGGCGATTAAGGCAAACCCCCCCCAAACCAAATGAATAGCACAAATAAAAAACGGCCCCGAGTACCCGGCAGCCCGTCTACCCTCGACTACGGTAGCGGTCGAGGCGATGGCGTGGCAAGGGGTGCGAAGAATCCCCGGAGTGAACCCGGCTACCCCAATAAACACCGACGACTGGCCCTGGCAACATACAACACGCGAACACTCCGGACCGACGAGAAGATAGCCGAACTCGAGGAAGAATTGAGCAGGTTGCGATGGAGTATTATAGGGTTATCTGAAGTCCGAAGAGAGGGGGAGGACTCGATAATCCTCGAATCCGGTAACCTGCTCTATTTCCGAGAGGGTGACCGGCAGTCCCAGGGTGGTGTCGGGTTTATCGTCCACAAGTCCCTTGTGAACAACGTGATGAAGATCGAGAGTGTGTCGACCAGGGTGGCGTACCTTATACTCAGAATATCCTCGAGATATTCGCTGAAGGTCATACAGGTCTACGCACCGACCTCGGCACACCCCGACGACGAGGTAGAGACCATGTATGAGGATATCTCTATAGCCATGCATGGTTTCAAAACTCACTTCACCGTTGTCATGGGGGACTTCAACGCAAAACTGTGCAAACGAGACGAGGATGAGCTGCAAGTGGGGCAATTTGGAGTTGGACGTCGGAACCACCGGGGTCACCTACTGGCCAGTTTTATGGAGAAGGAGGGCCTCTACATGATGAACTCCTTCTTCAGAAAGCGTGAGCATAGGAAGTGGACCTGGCAAAGCCCCGATGGTGCAACAAAAAACGAGATCGACTTCATCATGTCAACCAAGAAGCAAATGTTCAATGATGTCTCTGTGATCAATTCGGTGAAAACCGGGAGCGATCACCGAATGGTAAGAGGCACATTGAACATTAATATCAAGCTTGAAAGGTCTCGACTGATGAAGTCAACGCTCCGTCCAGCACAGATCCAGATCCAAAACCCCGAGAGCTTTCAGCTCGAACTCCAGAATCGTTTCGAGTGCCTAGGGAGCTCCGTGGACGAATACAGCGACGGGTTCGTGGAAGCTGTCCATACGGTCGGGTCTAAGTTTTTCAAGACCCGCCGTACAGATATAAATAAAAAGATCTCTGATCCTACTCTCAAGCTTATGAAGGAGAGGCGTGAGATGATCCTGCAGTCTTCAGACGATGCGTTGAAATACCGGCAGCTTAATAGACGGATCTCAAAGTCCTTGAAAAGCGACCTCCGCCGCTATAATACTGAGCGTATTAAAGACGCAATTGAGCGGAATAAGGGGTCCAAGGTCTTTGCAAGAGATCTGTCTATTGGGCAGAGCCAGCTCACGAAACTGAAGACCGACGATGGCAGGATCATATCCGCCAAACCGGAGCTTCTGAGGGAGATCGAGAAATTCTATGGGCAGTTGTACACGTCAACCAGTAAACCCGTCGCGAATCTAGTAAAAGACCCTAGAGCTAGATTGACCCGTCACTATACCGAAGACATACCGGACGTCAGCCTGTACGAGATTAGGATGGCTCTTAAACAGCTTAAGAATAACAAGGCACCGGGTGATGACGGCATTACGGCCGAACTCCTGAAGGCGGGTGGTAAACCAATACTTAAGGCCCTTCAGAAGCTGTTTGGTGCCGTCATACTCGAGGGGAAAACGCCACAGGCATGGTGCAGGGGTGTGGTGGTACTCTTTTTCAAGAAGGGTGACAATGCCCTGTTGAAGAACTATAGGCCCATCTCACTTCTTAGCCATGTCTACAAGCTGTTTTCAAGAGTCATCACGAATCGTCTCGCGCGCAGGTTTGACGATTTCCAGCCTCCCGAACAAGCCGGATTCCGAAAAGGCTTTAGCACCGTAGACCACATACATACGCTGCGGCAGGTTATACAGAAGACCGAAGAGTATAACCTGCCTCTCTGTTTAGCGTTTGTGGACTACGAGAAAGCCTTCGATTCAATCGAGACTTGGGCTGTACTGCAGTCTCTCCAACGGTGCCAAATCGACTACCGGTACATCGAGGTGTTGAAGTGTTTGTACAAAAACGCCACCATGTCAGTCCGACTTCAGGATCAGGCCTCGGAACCTATCTTTCTGCAGCGAGGTGTGAGACAGGGAGACGTCATATCTCCGAAACTGTTCACCGCTGCACTGGAGGATGTCTTCAAGGTTCTGGACTGGAGAGGGCTAGGCATCAACGTCAATGGCGAGTACATCACTCACCTTCGGTTTGCCGACGATATAGTGGTCATGGCTGAGACCATGGAGGACCTCAGTATAATGCTCGATGACCTCAGTAGAGCTTCCAAAAGAGTGGGTCTTAAAATTAACATGGACAAAACCAAGGTTATGTTGAATGCCCATGTAACACCCACTCCTATCAAGGTTGGAGACTCTACACTCGAAGTTGTGGAAGATTATGTCTACCTGGGACAAACGATCCAGTTGGGTAGGGCCAACTTCGAGAAAGAGGTCAACCGTCGAATCCGACTCGGCTGGGCAGCGTTCGGGAAATTGCGCGGTGTCTTCTCGTCCAACTTACCACAGTGTCTCAAGACGAAGGTCTATGACCAGTGTGTGTTGCCAGTGATGACCTATGGCTCTGAGACGTGGTCGCTCACAATGGGCCTCGTCAGAAAGCTTACAGTCACGCAAAGGGCAATGGAGAGGGCTATGCTCGGAGCATCCTTGCGTGATCGAATCAGAAATGTAGAGATCCGCAAGAAAACCAGGGTTACCGACATAGCCCGAAGAATTGCCAAACTTAAGTGGCAGTGGGCAGGGCACATTGCTCGCAGAACGGATGGCCGATGGGGCAGAAAAGTTCTGGAGTGGCGACCGCGAACCGGAAGACGATGCGTTGGAAGGCCTCCCACCAGGTGGACCGATGACCTGGTGAAGGTTGCGGGGATTCGCTGGATGCGGGACGCACGGGACCGGTCAATGTGGCGACACTTGGGGGAGGCCTATGTCCAGCAGTGGACGTCTTTCGGCTGATATGATGATGATGATGGATAAATAAATGCTAGGTTTTCTTTTCTGGCCGGTTCATCCGATACAAACGACGAAATGAAAAAAAAAAACACAAAAATAAATGAAGGCGACTTTTGTTCTAAAACAACACAATTTTAATTTTTTCGAAACCGCAAATATGTTGGTTGGAATTTTGTTCTTCGGCCTTCACCTTAATCATCGTGTCACATGTATTAGGAATAGTTAGGGCTGTGTTGTGTATGGACGGTATGGACATTGACACCAAGGTCCTCCGGCATGCTCTGGAAATAATATTCTTGTAGGTTATGCCAACTTCGATGGAGTGTTTTGGAATGCCCTTCATTATGTTTAATCTACGTAAAACCATGTATGTGTAAGATAAGATGATATTTATTTATTTCTGAGTATGGAGTTTTAGGTTAACTATAAAACGTAATGTAACGTAACGTTTAAGTTTATTTTCTAAGATGTTTATGTTTTTTTAACTTCAGGAGGTGTTCAGTTATGGCCGACCGTTCACTTAGAGCCAACTGTTCAGCCAGGGCCGACTGTTCGGTCAGGGCCAATTGTTCGGTCAGGGTTGATTGTTTGGCTATGGTTGACTGACTGCCTGGCTGAGGCTTTCTGCCTGAGGCAGGGCTTCGTCGTGTGGAATTGGCTGGCTGGTCTGCGCCCTTACCAAGCGACAGGCATTCCGTTTTTATTTTGTTCTTGAACCCTCAACGTAAAGATATAATTTGACCAGCTAACTTATTTTACTTTAAATATTTTTCATAATGACGTGTTTTACAATACAATTTTGCGCTTTATTTACCCAAAGCCAATCCAACATTACATAGGGAAGTTAAAACTAAACAATCATGGCTAATAATAAAGTTGTTTTGCATTAGTATATTTGCGTTATCAAATGTTGCGGCTAAAATCCAGGATATTTACTTGTAAATTAATACCTATTAATTCCAAAATGTGGTGAGTTGTGTGGTTTGACATTTTATAACTAAGAGTATTAAATTATTATCACTTGTTTACATTTAAAATGTGAACCAATTTATGAATCAGAGCTAATCATGGCATGCTATTTATATCTATATATAGATTATTTACAACAGATTGCAACAAAAATAAAATTATAAACTAAACATAACATACTTATAGAGGTACAAACTATATACAACGCGTAAAAAAGGGGAGGGCTCATCGCTCACATCGTAGTCGACGGGAAACGTGCACCAGAACGCTATCAGCATTTCCAGTTGGATAGCAATGCTGATTGTCTGGCCGAAGATAAGCTCAGCTCTCTGGCCATATGAATTGCCGACTAACCGTTTAATTAGATCGGGAAACACTCGATGAGCACTCGGACCCCATGGACCTAATGTTTTAATCCCAAACGGCTCAAAAATTAACTTCCAATAAAGTTTCTGTATTTGCGCTGAAACGATCTTACGTAACAATTAAATCAAGATAGTTTCGATTTTTTTACCATCATTCAAAAGTTCTCCATGTATAATTTTTAGGCAAAGAAATATTTTTTGCAAAAACAAATTAAAAAAAAGAAAAGAAACTGCCGTTCTTATACCTAATTACAAAGATTTTCAAAATCCAGAATATAAAGTAGCGTATGTTATAGTTTCGGAAATTTCGAAACTTTAACAAACGCTACTTTATATCCCGGCAAAATTAATGGGTCTAGCAGGGTCGGCCAATGGATCAAAGCCGCGGCAAAAAGCTAGTATAATCTATAAATATCTCTGTATTTCCTTGCCGAGAATGATCAGGTTTCAGGCACCATACTTTCAAATTCAAATTCAAATTCAATCTTTATTTGCTCAAACATGAGTACAGTACACACAACAAATTGCCAATATGTAAGAGATTAATGAAAAAATAATAATACAGAGCGTCATGTTTGCCTTAAATAATGGCATGCAAATATTAATAATAGAATAAAGAATACATAAAATTCAAATCAAAATTAATCATTCAGAATGTCATATCATACTTAGTCAAGTTAATAAAAACAAAAAACAATAAAGTGCATATTATTTTAAAATTATCCTTCTAGAATGTCAGTATATTTAAAAATGTCAAAATATTAAATGTCAAAATTATTCAAAAATGTCGTACAAATGATACTAACAATAATGTAAATTATAATAATTAACGTTCTAGAACGTCAGAACAAAAATATAAAAAATAATAATATTTAAAAATGTCAACTTAAAACAACAAATCAAATCCAGATTATCAATCTAGCAGTAAATTATTAAAAGTGTCAAGAGTAATAAAATAATAATAAAAAATAAATTAAAATCTTTCATTTAAAAACTCATTCAGGTTATAGTAGGCTTTATCTGCTAGAAAACTCTTAACTTTTTTTTTGAATGCTAAATCACTTAACTGCTTCCAGCTTTTTGGAAATTTATTGTAAATTTCTGGAGCCATGCAAAAGACACTTTTACGCATAAGTGCCGTTTTGTGCTGATGTTGACAAATTTGTGTATTGTCTCGTCTGTTAGAAAGAAAGAAAAAGAAAAAGAAAGAAAAATATTTATTTGTGACCCGCACAGGAGACACGAGAAATAAGCATAAAATTAAACAATAATAAAATAAAAACCCCGTGCGAGACCAAAAAGGCTCCTATCTCAGCATGTGCAGCGATAACCAAAAAAGGTAACGCTGCGCTGATATTCTGATAGGGCCCACTGTTGATGCCACGGACACACTTACGGAAACGAGACTTGTATAATAAAAAAAATAAATAAAATAGAAGAATATATAAATAACAAACAAAATAGAAAAATAAATACTTAAGGTGGGTCAAAGTATGTGCAAGTATAATACAAATATATAAATAAAACATATTAAATATAGGTAGACCCAACCATCTTTACCGTGGCAATACTCAATGATCGAGGAAATATACTTGTAAAAACTATCATAGTTCCACTGTGAAAAAGGGACAGTGCTATTTGTCTTGTATAACTCCGTCTCTCTCTCTCACCATGAAAGTCTGGACATGTCATGGTACGGCCCCTGATTCTACATTATTGTTTTAATGTAGGTCATGACACAAGAATGTATGTAAAATAACTCTGTTATAGAGCATTTATGACTCAACAATAACATACTATACTCTAAAGTATGTCATAATTATTTTAGTATCGACTTTGCTATCACATAAAAGGGTATAAAATTGATACATTGAAATCACTACTTTGTGTCTTATACAGATTTATTTATAGTTTCACTAGCTGTTACCCGCAGCTTTGCCCGCGTTAATATAGATTTTGTTAATCAATTCTGGTTGATGATGGTTGAGACAAATCCAATGGTGCAGTTTTAGTTTAAATCAAAATGGGACCGTTGATTCCTTTGATTGTTTTGTATTATTCTTCATAGTGATGATTTGGCCATCCACACCCACTTGGAAAACTTAGCCTGTATAGGTACAGGAAGCATTAACGTAAACACGAATAACTTGTTATTTGAAGACGTTAGTCAATACAGGATAGGTTAAATAGTTACAAAAGGAAACAACTAAACTA
This sequence comes from Orthosia gothica, assembly GCA_949775005.1. Classification (NCBI taxonomy): domain Eukaryota; kingdom Metazoa; phylum Arthropoda; class Insecta; order Lepidoptera; family Noctuidae; genus Orthosia; species Orthosia gothica. The sequence goes on from OX459048.1 coordinate 29,588,390, forward strand.
CAGATTCAAACGTTCTGTTTTGCTGCAAATTGAAGATACCACTCTGTCATAAATTGTATATATTTAATTGACATTCCTTAATAAAATAAATAAAATGGGTACAATATGTTAAGACGCTGCTACATACTATGTTGTCATTTGATGCTAATACATACACATTCTGGGCCCTGGACATACGCGAACATTAGCATCTACATGTAGCTGGCCGTGGATAAAGCATGGCTTTTCCAAATGCACCTCTGCTACCCTTGAGCTTTGTTAATAGTAATAGCAAAACTAAGTTTGATTAGAAACATGAGTCTTTTGAATTGAAATGATAGGTGGCGATTATTGGGATTCGACGTATGAACACGCTTTCCCCTTTTCTCGTACCTGTTCACAGAACATATATACCCTAAAGGGAAGAACGTCAACTTCATACTTTAGAAATGCTTACAAGAAGCACACTAGCGCTGCCGTGTATGCCATCGGTAACTTTTGATAAAGCGGGAGATTTGAACAGTGTTTCAATCTCTTAGTTTTAATAGATTTTTTTTTATATTTCGAAACCAAAACTTCAAAAGGCGTAAAAGACGATCAATTAATTGGTACATTTCATTAATTGTCACTTACGCCTATTAAAATTCCGGCATCGAAATATAAACAAAAACCGTTTATAAATATTTGTTAGAATTTTCGTTTCCGGTTTCTGCACATTTATAAAAAATAAAATAATATTGTGCAAAAACATCAAACGAAAATTCTTAGTGTATCTAGGGAATTTCAAAGCGATGCCAAATAATACAAGCTTTTTAAACATGTTTTAATATATTTATTTTCCGTAATAATGATTTCTTTGAGGCTTCCTCAACAAATCCTCGATTTTTAATTGTACAAAACCGTTTTAGGCATATTGTAACTGTACTATCAATTATGTTTTTAAAATTGTTTTCAAAATGTTCGTCACACCCTTTCAGCCAATCTTTATTTAAATTATTACACTTTTGTAATAATTTTCTTTTTATATTCGTATCATGCGAATTTTCTTTTAAATAATTATTTATTAAATTTGCAGCATTTTCAACCATTTCACAGAAACTGGGCTGGATGTATTTTAAACTGCATCTTAAGTCGTCATATTCCTTAAAGGATGTAAATAAATGACATACCTCAGTGTTCGGATCAGCAAGCATAATTTTTTTACATTGCTCGCAATTAGTTCCCATTTTTTTTGCTATAAAGCCACACACATATGCACATGCTTGCATTTCTCCAGAACATTGAGGTACATCTAACTCTTCTACACCTTCAATAGAAACATTCAATGGAAAAGGTGTAGAAGAGTTTGCATCTTTTATTGACTGTTCACATCCTTTATGGAGAAACACCTTAAAATTATTTAATATATCATTATTATCATCCAGGCAGTTTCTGTTTTTATTATTATTAATTAAATTTGTTATAATGCTAGTTTTCAATGCTGCAATAAATTGAACTGAAGTAGGGTTCGGATTACAACCACAGTTACTTCGAATGCACCCAAAACAGTTTTCAAGAGGATCTTGATTGAGCCTTCGGACACATAATGTGTTAATATTATATTTTTTTAAATTTCTAAATATGCGCTCAATTGCGTTCATCGTCCTTAACCAGCCATCTTGTGAGGGGGGCTTACTTCTTGCCCCTAAAAACTTCATTTCCGTGAAGAAAACTCTCATTTTATTAAAAAAATCTAAATGAGGGCTGGTTGAGGACATGTTTGTTAAAAATTGTTTTCCTCTTTTTTTGTCCGGTGTATCACCATTCATGGCGTCAAACAAATTATCTAGATTTGAGATCAGTGTTGCAGTCCCCACAGCCTCTTGTGGTAATTCGTCTGAAAATAAAGAAAACAACATCTAAATGTTAATAGGAATTTCTGCATCTTACATGACATGACACTCATGACCATTATGTTTAATCGGATATGCGTAATAGTGGTGCCATTTTGCATTCTTGTAATTTTCAACAACAGTCATTATGACCAGTCAGTCAAAAGCTAGCAGCTATCCTCATCTCAAGATAATTAGTATACCAGTAGCTCGCGGTACTAAATAGGATTCCAGAAGCCCAATATTCTGGTACACAAAAAAAATGAAACAATTATTTCTTAGGTTTGGTTTTTATTCCAAATTACAATATTTAATTTTATTTTTCTACCGCGAGCTATACTAATAATATCTTGAGGTGAGATTAAGTGGGGAGCAGTGGTGACCCAGTTGTATCGGCCACGACTTACAAGTTGTAGGAGGCCTGTGTCCCAGCAGTGGGAACATTAATAGGCTGATGATGTGAGATTAAGTGCTGTTTTTTTAATCGTCTTTTGTCAATATCAGTTTACTTGTATAATCTTTATGAAGGAACATAAAAATAACTGATATGAATCATATTCACAAACTCGTGAGAAAAACATGACCCTCCTTATTATTATTAAGGGTATTGGTCTTGGCACAGTCGGATACAAAGGCTAGAAAGATGATAGATACGACATAATTATTATGATGAAACTTACTTTGAGCTACTTTAGCAAATAATCCTGCTGCAACAGAATGACTCAAAACTTGAGCAGCTAGCCGAACTTTCATTTTTTGTTTGCCATTCGGCTGAAGGTGTTGCTGAGTCAATGCTGGAGCAAAAACGAAGTTAGGATTTGTTTTATCCATATTAAAAAAATCTTCAATTTGGCTCCATTTAGCTACTCCTGCAACAAAAGATGATAAATCAATGAATATTCTAGTTATTTAAAGATAAAGATATTAACAGAAAAATTAATACCACTGGTTGGTAGTTTTGTTTTTAACTTTTAGTATGTCAATACTGTCCAAGATAGAATGACTAAGATGGATATAATATAATCATACAGTCTTAAATAACTATCTTATAGAGGCCGAGGTATAAAATCGATTCTAGAAGTACTTCAATAAAATGGTGCAAAGAACTTAAGTCAGTTCTTTGCACAATTTCATTACTTAGATAATAGACAATATTTTCGCAAAATGTTTCTTGATTCTTAAAGCGCTTACACTACACGGTATTCAGGGCCCTTAAAATCAAATTTAGGGTGGTGTAATAACTGTTAGGGAATGAGGGTCCCCAAAATATTGACCTTAGCGACTCGAAATTCAGGCCTCTGAATACCGTGTAGTGTAATAAGCGCTTTAGACAGGTTTGCCTACATATTTTAGGGGCCCAGAAAGCTGACAATAATTTGAATCTTGGTAATACAACCCACTGTTTCCATATGCTAAGTACTGTGTTGTTGTTTTTTTATGTAATAATAAAGTTAAATAATAATAAGCAATACCAACCTATTCTTCGTTGACGTTCTATTTGTACATCTTGTAAATATTGTACATTATGTTTTAAGAAATTGTTTCTAAAACATTTAAGCAGGTGGGGCGGATCTAAGATGGTAACAATTTCATGTCCCTCATGGTCAAAAAATGGTCGATCTCTCGATGATCCTAATAAATTTATTGCCCGTAAATTGACGCCATCCAAATCACATACGACGCCAATGACTTCTAATCCAGCACCAAAACAACTGCTCAATACCTGAAAATTTATATTTATTTTAGTTAACATCAATGATATTTTTATAATCAATTAATAAAGGTAAGTAGTTTAAAGCTAAGTTAATTTAATAAATATAAGAAACAAACAGAAGGCTCACCTCCTTAATGAGTACAGATAATCTGTCAGCTGTGACGCAGTCTCCTGAAAAATAGAAGGCTATCGGCTGCTTCCAGGCTTTCCTTACTCCAATAGCCATAAAAGTTAGGGCATGGCTTGCAATTTCTTGCGTTCGACCCTGGGCAGCATGATCCTGGTATCCATCTAATTGGTCTAGTTTTGTATTATAACTTAAGTTTCTTCGTATTGACATTTCGTCAAAAGACACAACACACAAATTGTCACTGATTGACCTCTGTTTTGTAATTTCTTTTATTGTTTCAATCACTTGATTGTTTATTCCACACATCATGGGTATTTTATTTAATAATGCCTTTAGTGAACTTACACTAGGCAAACAAAATAGTCGACTTAATAGCCTATAGCATGAGCTAGACTTTTTATACATGCTTAAGGCTAAAACTTTGTCGTCTAGTGTCCATCTGCGCCCAGTTAACTTTCTTGGCCCATTTTGTAACTGGCTTTGCAATAACAAATAAAATGAGCTGCTTAATTTGCTTTTCAACATGTTGTTGACTGCTGTGTCATTATGCAAAGAGCTTAAAACATCCCTATTGCATTTTTTAACCTTTTTAAATTTTCTTCTAAGTCTTAAAATTTCTGTTAAATTTTTTCTGCACCTTTTATATAATTTTTGTTTTCTGGGTGTTAATTCGGCAATTTTTTTTACATCCAGGTCCTTTAATATGCCTTTGCTTTTCGATATTTCCTGAAAAAAAAAAAATAACCATGTCAGAGCTTTCAATGGGCTTAAGTTTTAAGACATACTTTACAGTTAGGAACTAAACATTAATAGTTTTATGAATTAATTATAACCATGTTATAATTATATAGTATGACTTGTAACATAATGTAACAATTACCAAATAAAATTTAAGTATATGTTAAAAACAAAATACATAAATTTTATTTATCCATAGAATGAATTTGGCTTATTCAAAGAAAATATTAATCTACCCTTATGTATTATTACTAATTGAATTACCTGGGTCAAATCTGGGCGTTGAAGGTTATATTCATTTAAGTGTTCCAAAGATGTAGAACACTGAGAAGTACTGGCCGTAGCTTCCAAATCCATCTGGATCGGTACAGTCTCCTGGTACTGAAACATTTAATGCATATTTGTCAACTTTTTTCTATGAAATCTTAATTTATTTTTGCTTATCTTACTATAAAATTAGGTTTAATGAACCATCAAGAGATTTTATGAGAATCCAATCAACTAGCGAGTTCCATTCTTCCAGCTGCCATCCGCTGTACCTTCCTTCGGTAGTCAGGAAAAAATAACAAGCTGTTGCTTAATAACACTAATGCGAGCATGTCTGGTGTTCTGTGAGAGAAAGTATGAGAGGGTGTCCACTGTTGCATGATAATTGTATTTTTATATTTGAATGATTGATTATGTATACTGTCATTCCACTGTGCCATGTTATATATTTGTATTGTTATTTTTGAATTATTATTTGGATTGATTATATTGGCATAACACTGTTCATTGTATTGTTAAGTATATTATTGATTTTATGATTTTATGTGACACAACTGTCAACATTGTTATAATCTATTTCTATGTTAATTATTGTAATTGGTCTTTGTGTCGTCTTAATTAACTATAAATAAATAAAAAAATAAACACAATACTCACTTGACATTTACTTGCTTGTGCTTCTTTAGGTGGCTGTTCATCTCGTAATTGTGCCAAAATATTTTGAGCTTCTGTTGGAATGGCAAACTTATTTAATCTCATTCTGGCACTGCTAGTAAATGATGAATCATCAAAATGATTGCCACATAGCATCTTATGCTGCTTGTACAGCTTCACTAATGATTCATTTGAAGTCCAATCATCATTGGGAAAACAAAATTTTGCCCAAACTCTAGCCCTGAAACAGTTATTATTGTATTATTAGAAAAGTTGTGTGACAAATGTTTAATTATAACTAAAAACTGTTGAAATGTTTGCTGGCCTTATAGGCAATACAGCGAGTTGACAAAACCGTATCTGTTATAATAATGAATGTTTCTTTAACATGATATACATGTATGTATATAAGGATCTGTTTAGATGTTTATCAGATTATTTATTTTATAATTTTAAGTAATCAGAATTTAGTATGATTTAGAGACTATTTTTAAAGACATAGTGTAAGCTAGTAAGTATAAATTAGTGCAAAATAGACTTACTTTAGGGATCCATGCATGGACGGGAGCGGAAACCTGTGAAAGGTCAAAGAAGAATTTTCCTTTGACGTTATACCGCATTTAGCACACTTAACACTCTCTTTTCCAACCATGGTGAAAAAGAAAAACAACACAAAAGCGTCAGTATCGCACAGGAGTCTCTATCTCGTAAAAAAGCGTCAATTTCGCACAGGAGTCTCTATCTCGTAATTATTGAATTCACAACACATAAAGCGTCAATTTCGCACAGGAGTTTCTATTTCGCTATTCAAAAAAACAATAAACAAACTGGATAAACACAAAATCAACAGTTGAACTTGAAACTTGAAAGCAGAGAAAAAAAATACAAAGTGAAAACCCGTCAACAAGACTAGTAAAATTGCCATCACGTAAAAATATAATTCTGTTCTGATAATTTAAGATTAATTTGTCAGAAATTGAAATTTTAAACAAAGACAATATTGTAAAAATCAGGGTGTTAAAATTTAAACACGGTGATTATCATTCAAATTATTTTTTTAAAAACTCAGTCATCTATATTCTTCCATTAATAACAAAATCTACCAAATTGGTAGGTAAGTATTGACTCTGGCATGTAAATTTATGATACGTCTATTTCATTCTATCATAGTGCTTTCCTTTTTTTGCAAATTCTGCCGGAGTCGGCATTGGCTACATAGAAAGCTGACCACCCCTGTACCTGTTAATATATATGGGCGTGAAACCGTTAGTCGATTTAATGTTTCTGTTTTATTTTTAATATTATAAAATTCTGTTGACAGCTAATAAGGATTTAATTTGACCATTGCCTTTCTTATTATTTAAAATGTTGCGATCTCCGGTTCAATATATATAAAGCTTTAATTTGATCAAATCCTTTATAATTCTTTAAAAATTAAGGAATTTCCAGTTGACTTTTTATAAGGATTTAATTTGACTGTCTTTAAAATATTATAACATCCGGTTTTGTTTAAATAAGAATTTACTTTGACAACTATTTTTCTATTTATTTATTTTAAATATTTCTCTACCGTCGGAGTAAGTAAGGCTTTATTTTGATAACTTCCTTTTTGATGTTTCGCGCCTAAACGTTATGTTTACCCGCTTAATTTTAATAATCTTGGCATCCGCTGTCAACTTTATGCTTTTTATTTACGGTGTATAAAAGCCGATGTAATTGTGGAGGAACTCTTTCGCTACCATGGATTAAGGCGGTACCCCGAGCAAAACGCCGCGCAAGCCGTTTTTCTTGCTGTTTTTAGGAGCTATCTACTCGTTATTTAAAAAGAAATCATCATCATCATCAGCCGGAAGACGTCCACTGCTGGACATAGGCCTCCCCCAAGCGTCGCCACATTGACCGGTCCCGTGCATCTCGTAAAAAGAAATATGGATTATTAAAAATACATAAAATTTCTACATAATATTGATTGGTAGATTTCGTTTTTTTTTAATGTTGTATATATTTCACTAATCTCCTTCCAAAAAAACATAAAACCGGCCAAGTGCGAGTCGGACTCGCGAACGAAGGGTTCCGTACCATTATCGCAAAAAACGGCACAAAAATCACGTTTGTTGTATGAGAGCTCCCCTTAAATATTAATTTTATTCTGTTTTTAGTATTTGTTGTTATAGCGGCAACAGAAATAAATCATCTGTAAAAATTTCAACTGTCTACCTGTCACGGTTCATGAGATACAGCCTGGTGACAGACAGACAGACAGACAGACAGACGGACCGCGGAGTCTTAGTAATAGGGTCCCGTTTTTACCCCTTGGGTACGGAACCCTAAAAATGACAAATAGTTATTGATAGCATGCATCTCCTCGTAAAGTGTTCATTAATTATTTTTTGTACTAACACTAATAACGAACATTTTTGTAGTATTTTTTTTTTCAAAAGACCAAAATTCGATTTCATAAAGATTTTATTCTAAAATCTGGGCGTATTCACTACTGTAATTCATGCGCCACCAATGCCGCTAGACCAATAGGAATGCTCATATCTCATGCCGATTTTTTGGTCAGGGTACCATCTTAAACACCCTATACTGAACCAAAGTTTTTTTTTTTTTTTTTTATTTATTTAATCCAATAAGTTACACCTTTTATAATAAACATCAGCTGCCAAACTGCAAAGCAATTTGTCGGCAGTAGGTTCTCGAGGACTTATGACTAATCTTTGTTTGGTTAAACAAAAATAAAACTAAAGTTAAACAAAAGAACAAAACTAAAGTCAAAATCAAGACCATATCCATGGCTCTGCTGGCAAACACTCCATATGTTTAAGTATTTCTTTATTCACCATTTACTCTAACTGTGAACACTGTGTATAAATGTTGGTGCAAACCAATATAACGGGTGAACTTAACAACGATGGCGACCACGCGCCGATATATATTATTGGCACCTATTATAACTTGCCCTTATTGTGTAATACGAAGCCTCGTCCCATTACATAAACTAAATAAATATGCAGATCTTAATCACTTGTTAACAAAAACGTGCTTGCAAAGTAACAACCAAATCGGAAGCCACAAAAAAAGGTTTCATACAAAGTTCAGCTTTCCCAATTTACTAACTTATTTTTTTTTTACAAAAATCCTTTCTTCTTAAAGAAGAAGTTTCATGATAAGAAGTTAAATACACAATTAACCCTCTCTCTCCCATTTCTCCCCTTTTCGTGTTTTATGCAAAAAGAAGTAGCCTATGTCCTTCCCAAGGGCTCAAACAATCTCCATACCAAATTCCATATAAATCGGATCATCGGTTTAAGCCCTATTAAGAAGTTTCATATAAAACTACCCCATCGCCCATGTCCCCCATCGTGTTTTGTAAATCAGAAAGAAGCCTATGTCCTTGCTTGGGTCTCAAACTATCTCCAAACCAAATTTCATCTAAACTGGTTCATAATAAGAAGAAGTTGCATGATAAAAAGTAACATACAAAATTACCCCCGCCCTATTTCTCCCCCTTCGTGTTTTATGCAAAAAGAAGTAGCCTATGTCCTCATGGTCTCAAACTTACCTCATACCAAATTTCGTCTATATAATTTCGTAATAGGAAGAATTTGCATGATAAAAAGTTACATACAATATTAACACTCCCCCATTTCTCCCTCTTCATGTTTTATGCAAACAAAATATTATATGTCCTTCTCAAGGTCTCAAACTATGTCCGTACCAAATTTCATCTAAATCAGTTTAGCTGTTTAAGCCATAAGCCAGCTTCAGTTTCATATAAAACTAACAAACACCCCATTTCTCCCCCTTTGTGTTAGAAGTAAAAGAAACAAGTAGCTTATGTTCCTTCCCGGGTCTCAAACTATCCCCATACCAACTTTTATCTAAATCGTTTAGGGGTTTAAGCGTGAAAAGGTAACAGACAGACAGAGTTACTGCATTTATAATATTATAGTATAGTATGGATTTCAAATTCAAATCTGTATTGCATATCACAAGACGTGTTAAACAAGATCTTATTAATAGTAATTTTCGACAGTTGGCGCAATAATAGCATGAATTTACTGTACTTTGAATAATGTGCCATATTGAAAATATACCATTTAATGAATTTGTCATTTTGAGAATGTGCAGTTTTTAGAATCGGACATTTTGAGAATGGATCTTGGTTAAATTCTGTTATTTTCTGAATCTTCCATTTTTAGAATGTGCCGTTTATAGAATCTTGCATTTAAAGAATACGCCCTTTACCTAATCTGTCATTTTGAGAAATTGCCGTGTTTAGATTCTGTCCGGTCATCTGTCCATCAGACCGAATCGGATTAGAACAATGGTAATTTCTATTGTGTCTGGAAATGGACAGTTGAAGGTTTATTATGGGATCTGCAATTTTTGTAATGTGCCGTTTTTAGAAACGGCCATCGAACCCTTCCGCCGATGGGCGCCCTGATTAGGATGGCAACAAAACGTAAGAAAACTATATCTAACCTGTTCACACACACACAAAGTGTAAAAGGTAAGATAAGGAAGGCATTAAATCATTGGTTATCTACCTAACACAGACCAGCGACAAATTATTAAGAGAATATTATGCCATTTGAATATTCTGTCCTTTTGAGATAGTGTCCTTATAGGGATACAATATTTTTTTATATATACTACTCAAAATAAAATAAGAACCACTCGGTATTTAAGGTATACCGAGAAAATTACAAGATTATAACATTGTTTACTTTACGTAAACATAAAACAATGTTATTGTTTACCGTGTAGGCTAGTAACTGTTGAAATTTATTAATTAATAAACATGTTTATTAATTTTTTTTTATAAATAACAATTTAGGATAAAAAGCATAAATAAAAAAAAGTCACTAAAAACTAAAAAAACTTTTTACTTCTTTTTTTATTCCTTAATAACGGGTAAGGCCTCCTCTTTTGGCTATGCACTCCTGTAGCCTGGAATGCATGTTCTCTATGAAATGCCTCACTGTTTCTGCTGGGACCTCTTCCCAGTTATTTCAAAGCGTCAATCAGTTGCTGGTTGTTGTAGATCTCTTGTGCACTCTCTCTAATCCTTCATTTTAATTGATCCCACGTGTGCTTGATCGGATTAAGGTCCAGACTGTTTGCTAGCCACGGCAACACTTGAATGTGAGAGCCTTCTGGTACTGACTGGGTCGCTTGAGCTATGTGTGCAGGGGCATTGTCTTGCTACAGGAAGAATCCAGGACCCATTCGCTATGCAAATGGGATCAAATGAGGCCTGATGACTTCCCCAATGTAACGCTGAGCAGTTACGGAACCCTCATTTAAAATTGCGAGTTCAGTTTTGCTAGGTAAACATATTCAACTTCGTGAATGCAGGCTTCCGAAAATTGCTCGCCACGTCACCTCCATACCCTAATGCGCCGATCGTCATTAAAAAACTTTTCTTTGCACTCGTTAGTAAAAAGCACCATGCCCCACTGGTTTATGCTCCAGTCCAAATATTGACGGGAGAACCTTAAACGATTTGCACGTTGAGCCCTGGACAAAGGAATTCGAACAACTCGACGTTTTGATGTTTGCTGGTCTTCACGCAATCTTTTACGGATCGTTTGTTCACTGATATTAGTACCCGTTGCCAATCGTAGGCGATTTTGTAACTTACGAGCCGGCACTATGCGATCTCGGCGGCCACTTAACCGGATGTATCGATCCTCATAAACAGTTGTAATGCCAAGTTTACTCGAACCAAGTCTTCTTGCAACACTGCCAGTCTCATGGAAGCAATGCCAAGCATTTTGTAAAGCTTTTCGAGAAAAACCCAGTTGCAAAGCCGGAAGCCAGACCGCAGCGAACTTCCTTCTTGGATCATTGTAACGGCTCTGGTTGCAGTAACTGCGTCCATATATCTTCTTACTGGAAAATTAACATAATATGCTATTTAAACAAATAAACCAAACAAAATTACGATTATTTCAGATTACCATGAAGATAATCAAAACAATACATAAAGAAAAATCAAAACAAAATGACAAGAAAATTTCAAATTCATATTTTTTATGTTTGCCAGTATTTTGGTCTTAAGAACAAAATAAAAAGAGGTTAAATATCGAAGAGCTTATAACTTAACTATTTTTGCTACTTAATAATGAGTTAATCTTCATTAAATTACATTGAAATGTGAAAAAATTCAACCTCCACCGCTTTTATACCGAAAGTATTAAAGACGCGATTGGACGGAATAAGGGCTCCAAGGTACTTTGCAAAACTGACTATTGGGCAGAGCCAGCTCACGAAACTGAAGACCTCCTATGGCAGGATCATACCCGCCAAACCGGAGCTTCTGAGGTAGATCGAGAGATTCTATGGGCAGTTGTACACGTAAACCAGTAAACCCGTCGCAAATCTAGCAGAAGACCCTAGAGCTTGATTGACCCGTTACTATACCGAAGACATTCCAGTACTTAAGGATGTTCAGAAGCTGTATGATTCAGTCATACTCGAGGGAAGACGCCACAGGCATAGTTCAAGGGTATGGTGGTACTCTTCTTTAAACAGAGTGACAATGCCCTACTGAATAACTATAGGCCCTTATCACTTCTTAGCCATGTCTATGTGACTGTTTTTAAATGACTCTAGGCTAATAAAAAATTAGTTTTTCCTAAAATGTCCTAGATTTGGTGTTAAAGTCAGCTCTTTTGATAACAGAGGTGCAGCGCTTCGCAATTCCGCGGTGCACAATGAATTTCGTCACCTGGCTTGGTCATTTCTCTTCCGACAAGTGAATTCCAAATTATGTTTTTGTTTGTTTTGGAATTCACAGTTATAAAATTATAACTTGGAAGTGGTTTAGAAGGATAAAATATAACTAAAGGGATATAAACTAAATTGTTATAATTAACTAAAGCTTGTGTGAGAAACTCTATACACTAATGTATAGAGTATTTAAATCAAAGACCGAATAATGGTCGCGGATAATGAATTTACATTCATGAATTACTACAAATACAAATAACTAAATTAGAAATTAGCAGAGAGTTTAACTCAGGAAGTAACTGGAGTTGATAATATCAACTCACCTACAGACAGCCCCAAAAGCGCCCATCCCGCCATCATTTCGTAGTGTAATAGCTGGTAAGAAGAAATGATGAAACAAACTTTCCAGCACACATTTCTGTCTGATAGCCTTAAGGGCTAAATAAGTAAAACAATAGTGAAGTATGAAGTTAATTAGACAAAAGGATTGCAAAGTGCATTATTTACCTAACGAAAGGGAGTTGGTAGGATCGCTACGCTTGCATTGATAAATAAGTTTATTTGAATTACGTTAATGAGTACTTTGACAAAAGTCTAGACTTCCCACCCAAGTGACGTGAGACCGCTTTTTAGCAGCAGGTCCGTCGTAACTTTTACTACCCGGCCTAGACTGCATTTTTTTGTGAGAATCTGCTGCGGCTCCAAGAGTACAGGCTCCCTAAGCTCTAGCATGCCTTGCCCAGTCCTAAGACAGTGGTCAGTTTTGTGCCTATTTGCCTCTGCCATTTGAGCGAGACATGCTACCAGATACACTGGACGCGGGCTATAATAAGTAGCACTCTCTCGGCCTATTCACCCTTTACTAAGACAATACAAAAATAACGCAAGCGTACCGTAGACTCAGTCTGCAGCAGAACTCAATGCGAAAGATACTTGCCATACGCCGGAGCGGATTTTTTCGTCGCTTCTCATCTCCTTAAACTGCCCATTAAGTGGATTTTGGGACCGTCAGGGACGGCAGCCATCCAATAATCGTGCCTCGCTAAATAGTGACGATTTAGTAATTGCTTACAAAACGGCTTGGTGTGGTTTTAACGAGACACGTTCCCTAAGCGTCATTAGACGATGTAATTTGGGGTTCTTTGTGAAGCCTACCGGCTGGAGCCTACCCCCACTCCCTGGAATCTGAGCGACAGCAAGTATTTCGCGAAGTGTTCTGAGCTAGACCTTCTTAGGAAACAGTATAATTTAACAACTAACATTTGGTTCTTCTACGTGCTCAATTAAGAGCGGCCATATTTAGCCTATTTTATACAGTAATGAGTATTAGCGGTTCCGCCTTCTATGTATGTAATGTCAGTTAACTCTCAATTAAGGTCCTTAATCAAATGTGTAATTGTTTAGTGTATAAATGGTGAATTAGGGTATGAAAGTGTGAAAGAAGACTTCACCGCGTCCCTAACCCAAATATTAGCCACAAATATCTGCCAAAGGGTGGAATTAGGAAGTAAATACAAGAGTTCGCCACGCTAGAATAAATAGTACATTAGTCAATTATCCCTACCTATGTAATACAAAGATTAAAAACTTACCTCATTCATACTGGCACTCACTCACACCATATTAATACGAGATTAGACTAAATTAAAATTAACTTAATAATTAACTTTGTCACACGTTAACTACTACGACTCGACTTTAGATTATTCGTTTCCAAAGCTAAACCCTATGCCTCTAACACTCTGGTATCATCACTCGTACGTCTTCTTCCGCTCCTCAGAATCAGACCGTCCTCTCTCCCTTTTTTTTTTTTGATCACGCTGGGAAAAACTGCATTAAGCATACCCGCCCATTGGGGGAATGGGGACGGGCTATGTGGGACTCCCCGGAAAGTTCCGGTATACCCACTAAAATAACCCAGCGGCACTCCCGCATCGTCTGTTTGGAGGAGGACTGGGAAACTGGCACAGCCTTTACGTCCAGTCCTCCGCCGACGACCGCCCGCCTTTACAGCGGGGCCTTCACGCCCCTCCCTTAGTGGAGGGACCCGGGAATGACCACGTGCTCGGCCATTCCCGCCCGTCGAGGGTGGTGACCAGTGCAATGCAGACGAAAGGCGCCCCCGCGCCTGTCGCCCGCTAGTCACCACCAGGAGGTGGGAGGAGACGATCGAACAACCGCCTTCTCCCACCCCTTCTCCGCCTGCGGAGCGGTGGCGCGAGAGGATCATCCTCCCGCGCACGCTCCGCCACCTCCTTTTGCGACATCACTACCTCGCAAAAGGAGGCAACCGCCGCCCTGGCCTCCTCACTCCCCAGCATGGAGTTGACCACACTGGGAAGTGAGAGGTCCTGCCCGACAACATCGATCAAGGCACGGCGCAGCTCCGCCCAGGCTGGGCACACCTCGAGGGTGTGCTGCGCCGTGTCCTCCTCCGCGCCGCAGTCGTGGCACGCCGGGGTTTCCTCCCTCCGGATCCGGTGCAGGTGCGTTCCGAAACAACCACGTCCGGACAACACCTGCACCAAACGGAATGAGAGGAAACCGTGGGGACGCTCAAGCCAGCCCTGCAAGGCTGGACCGAGCGCGTCCAACGTCCGGCGGCCAAAGGTGGCGGTGGCGAGGTCCTCCGTCCAGTGGACGACTATCGCGTCCCTCGCCTCCCGCCGCACGGCCTCCCGCTCTTCTGCGGCGGGGCGCTCCCCGAGCGCCTTCCGCCGCGCCGTCCAATAGTACACTCTGGCGAGCACCCATGCCTCCAACTCCCACGGAGGCGTACCCGCCAGAGCGCACGCTGCCGCGAAGCCTACCGACCCGTAGGCCCTCGCCACCCGCTGTGCAATGGCCCGTTGGGGCCTGCGGATGGCGGTCGCGTTCTCCCTCCTCTGGAGGGAGTCGGCCCAGATTGGGGCCCCGTAAAGGGCCGTACTCTTTAAGATGCCGGCGTACAATCGCCGGCATCGCGCCTTGGGCCCCCCCAGATTTGGCAGGAGCCACGACAGGGCATCGGCGGCCTTCAGCAGGCGGGTCGACAGCCCACTGAAATGTGGGCCGAAGCGCCACCTGCTATCCAGCGTGAGGCCCAGATACTTCATCTGGGCCCCGACCTCGATCCTGACGCCCTCCACGACTATGTGGGCGTCAGGAGGGCAGCGCTGCCGAGGCCAGCGCCACCCTCAATCCTAGCCGGCGGATCCTTTCTGCGACCAAGGATCCGCCAGCCGAGGCCAGACAGGCCGCCTCCCACCGTCCTCTCTCCCTGCCTTAAGTCAAGTATCCCTACCTCTCGCCTCTACAAGCCCGTTCCCAACCTTCTTTCATCCGCAAACCATCTGCTTTCTCTTTAGTTCAGTTTTTTGTGCAACGCTTAATTGCTTTGTGGCTGGTTCGTGTTAGAAATCAGATATTCCAAGACTCTTTAGAATATTACTTTTATCTTGACAGCTTTTACTTAAAAAGGCAATTTATGAGTTTCTTTAAAAGGGTCGGTATTGTTTTATCCCTTTAAAATGAATAGAATTTCATAGTTTATGAAATTCCCTGCCAAACCATAATTTAAACCCGAAGGTCCGTGTCCTATTGTGTTCACCACATCTGGCCGGCAATGCGTAGTTTTTGAATATTAAAATACAGAGATAAATGACGTGTAGTCACATCTACAAGCAGTTTTCATTTTCAAGAGTCGTCACGAATCACCTCGCACGCAGGTTTGACGATTTCCAGCCTCCTAAACTAGCCGGATTCCGAAAAAGGTTCAACACCGTAGACCACATATATTATGACAATAATATATAATAATAATAATATATAATAAAAATAAAAACTGAAGAGTACAACCTGCCTCTGCTTAGCGTTTCTGGACTACGTTAAAGCTTTAGATGCGATCGAGACTTGGGCTGTACTACAGTCTCTCTAACGGTGCCAAATCTTCTACATGTATCTCGAAGTGTTGATGTGTTTGTACAACAACGCCATCATGTCAGTTTGACTTCAGGATCTGACCTCGGAATATATCGTACTGCAGCGAAGAGTTAGACAGGGAGACGTGTCACGAGACGAGTCATAAATCTAACTAGATAACGCAAGTCCCTCCATCTGTATGAAAACCAAGCGAACCACTTTTTCACAAACAATTTATAAACAAATTTACTTAACAATGAAAGGAAACTTTTCCAATACCTCGGTCATTTTTTTCTTTACATTTTTACAGTCTAATATGGCATACAAAGCATTTTTATAGATTGCCGGTGCCGATAATGCTAAATGAAAAGCTCAAATTACGATCATTAGTAACTTTACTCCTTTTTTTGGCACACGAAGCACATACAAAAAAATACGCGTCATCTAGTTAGATTTATGTATGTGGGGAGACTACATAACTCCGAAACTATACATCGCTGCATTGGACGATGTGTTGAAGGTTCTGGATTGGAAGGGGGCTAGGCATCAACGTCAATAGCGAATCACTCACCTTCGGTGTGCCGACGATATTGTGGTGATGGCTGAGACCTTGGAGGACCTCAGTAGAATGCTCGATGACCTCAGTAGAGCTCTCAAAAGAGTGGATCTTAAAACGAACATGGACAAAACCAAAGTGATGTTGAATTCCCAAGTTACACCCAATCCTATCAAGGTCAGAGACAGAAAGTCTAATATTAATAACGTTATTATATTATTATCGTCTACACTCGAATTTGTGTGTGGACGCCTATGTTTACCTGGGAAAAATGATCCAGTTGGGTAGGGCCAACTTCGGGAAAGAGGTCAACCGTCGAATCCGACTCGGCTGGGAAGCGTTCGGGTAGTTGCGCGGTATCTTGTCGTCCAACTTACCACAGTGTCTCAAGACAAAAGTCTATGACCAGTATGTCTTGCCAGTTATGAGCATTAGAGAGCCATCGCTCTGAGACGTGGTCGCTCACAATGGGCCTCATCAGAAAGTTTACAGTCACCCAAAGAGACAGGGCTATGCTCTTGCGTAATCGAATTGAATACGGATGACACGTTAGCGTAGTGGTTGAGCGATCGGCTGCTGCGCTGCGTGTAGTGAAAGGATAAAAAAAAAAACAGAAATGTAGAAATCCGCAAGAGAACCAGATTTACCATAGCTCGAAGAGTTGTCAAATATAGGTGGCAGTGGGCAGGGCACATTGCTCGCAGAACAGATGGCCGATGGGGCTGAAAAGTTCTGGAGTGGCGACCACGAACCGGAAGACTTTGCGTTGGAAGGCCTTCCACTAGGTGGACCGATGAACTGGTGAAGGTTGTGGGGAATCACTGTATGTGTGACGCATGGGACCAGTTAATGTGTCGACTATTGGGGAAAGCCTATGTCCAGCAGTGGACGTCTTTCGGCTGATATGATGATGATGATAATGAGGTGGACTGATCACCTGGTGAACTTTGCGGTTATCCTATGGATGCAAGAGGCGGGACCGGTTAGTGTGACGATACTTGATGTGCCTATTCACACGCCCCGGTTGCCGGGTAACCGGCCCTGGCTTCCCGGCAACCGGGGAAGTAGGTAAGTACCCTACTTACCTGGTAGGCCCTACTTACCGGGAAGGGTAGGGTAGGCAGTCGAAGGGTGCGAAGCCGTGGGCACAGCTAGTACCTAATAAATTATTAATACAAAATTGACTTCGTATTTGTGAAAAGGCACTTAGTGACTTTTCATATGCCTTGGTTGGAAACGGTGGCGAATGTATAGCCATGTACGCCAGCTCGTGTAAAAGCTAACCTACATGGCTATACACTTCGGCGTCGGGTACCTGGCACTGGCTACCCGTCAACCGGGGCAGTAAGTAGGTAGGGTAGGTGTTGTGGGAAGATAGGGGAGGCTAGGGTAGGCAGTTGAAGGGAGTGAAGCCACAGCCTTTGCTAGAATCTAATAAATTATTAACCGTCTGCGACTGACGTGGTAGTACCACAGACACCGCTAAATCGAAAAATATGTCCTGAGTCGCTATTTTATATAGTACGAATCCCGGGTTCTCAGTACCTTCGTGTCGCACGGCCATGCATCAATCAGTGTGCCTTGGGCAGTCAAGACAAGCTCATGCGCCATTTTACGCGGGAAGGTGTCTACCAGACTACCACGTCAATGTTAAGGTATGTGTCTAATAGACAACCACCTCAGTAAAATAGTTATATTTGCATAGTGTTTCTTAGACAAAACGTCAGTAAAATAGTTATATTTTCATAGTGTTTCCTAGACAAACCGTCAGTTAAATTGTTTCCTAAATAACATTTTATCAGATGTCTCACTCAAGTTACAGCCAACGTCCACACGGTTCCAAAAGAACTTCGGCTGGTACTTTTAAAAGCCATGACCAGCTTATAGAAGAGTGGTTGGAATATGTAAGTGAGCATGAGTTCAGCGATCTGGACTCAGAAGATGACGACCCGGTCTTTCAACCAGAAACCCAACACTTGCAATCCGTTGAAGATTCTGATGATAAGTCTCAGAATCAAGAACGATCTGAAGAAATGCGTCGGCAAACGTTGAAGAGGTGCGTCAGGATACATCGGGTAGGCCATCTGAAGTGTCTGAAGAAATGCGTCTTTGGCCTATGACAATTTTTCAACAAATAGCTTTGTCTTATATCAGAGTCTTCAGATAGGGATGAGAAAATGAGAAGAGGGGACATTTATTCTAAATATAGGAAGACATTCAGTGCAAAATCACTTGAAAACCCGGGTAGACAACGAAAGATTGCTTAGAGAACTGTGTATAGTGTGTAATTAGTCGAGTTTTGGAGAAGGACCTTTCCCCTCGACCTCCAAAAATTCGATCTCTTCCAGCAAGTGGAGGGAAGTTATGTTATCTAAGCCCAACTAAAATAAAAAAGTAACATGA
Source organism: Orthosia gothica (assembly GCA_949775005.1). Classification (NCBI taxonomy): domain Eukaryota; kingdom Metazoa; phylum Arthropoda; class Insecta; order Lepidoptera; family Noctuidae; genus Orthosia; species Orthosia gothica. The sequence continues at coordinate 29,607,343 of OX459048.1, forward strand.
TACTGTTGCTGTTATTGTCTAAAGTTGAAAAAAAAAAAAACTTTGAGGGCTAATAACTCTCAATTGAACCAATAAATATTCTCCTAATTTTCAAGTATAGATTATGATAAGTGTTGTCTTTGATAAATATAAAACATTCTTAAGTAAAGTGATATAGATGATTTGTTAAAAATATTTTTTTGTAGACTAAATTTTTGTAGTTCTGATTTATGTTAAGTGAATAAAACCTGTTAAGTGGACAATGCTTTTTATTTTAAAACTTTTATTTAATTAAAATAATAAAATATGCTTTAAGTTAGTAAAAAAACGTCACGTCACTAGGAATTTTAAAGTAATTATTAATTTATGACCAGTCAAAGTGGTGTCTAGTATACTACCACATCAGTGGAATAGTAAAAATTACGGCACGTCAGTCGCAGACGGTTAATACGAAATCGACATCATATTTCTGATACATTCATGTTTAAGTTTGCTAGAATCTAGGCGATTCTAGTCTAAAAGCCTGAAAATTAAATACGTTGTATCTTTCACACTTCCACTAAAACCAATCAGAAAAATAAACATAAAGGAACCTTATCACCCCATACGGCTCTCTAAACAGTCTATTTATAGCAGTTACAAACTCAACAGCCCCGCCCATCTCACCGAATTGCTGGCCACTCGTGATACGAATGTGTTATCGTGCATCATGGTACGGGGTACTGCTTTCAATTTAGCTTGCCCAGTTCGTGTCCATTAAAACGGTAATTTGGGCTATAAATATAGCCCGGCTTGCCACTGGGCTAATCGCAGCGTCCAAAATGCGTTTTGTGGTCTTAAATATTAATAAGGACAGGATATATGGCGCGGTGTGCTGGTACGATAGTTCCGTTTGGGGTGAATTGTTTTGTAGAGGTCTTCGTGTATGATTTGGTTTTCTTTTATAGGAATTCTTAATTCTTTATTGTACACAAAAAATATATATTTATACAACATGAGTTCAGTAATAGTGTAATCTGTATTGTAATGGTTAGAAGTAAATCATTCTGCTGCTCTCGCCGGTCACAAAGCTTTTTATTTTAAAGATTTATTTTAAGAAGCTTCAGTAACTCTCAAAATATCTTAAGGGCCTTCCTTTAGATTCGTGTTTACTTTTTGTAACTCACTCACCCTCTCTTTTAACTTAGACTTTTGACTAGATTTTTCAATAAATATGTCTGCATCCAAGTACCTGCAAAAGAATCGCAACATACTTCCATCTTCACCTCTCAAAAGTAGGTTAAAGACATTTCCCTGCCTTAGAGACAAGACACAGGCTAAAAAAATACCCATCGATTGTTAAAATGTTCTGACAGCGTTGAATCGAAAATATAGGAGATTAAATTAAACTGTGTCGTTATATATTAAGGGACAACCTCGTTATTTAGACCCCGATCAGATACAGCGTGCTAGGACCCCCCTTTTTTTTGCTCTACATAAATGACCTTCCGAGGCAAATAAACCACCCCATGGTACTGTTTGCCGATGATAGCACCGTAATCATTAAGTGTGATGATCCCAATAATTATGAAAATGAAATAAATATGACATTAAATAGAATTATATCATGGTTTGACAACAATAATCTAATTATTAACTTGGAAAAGACTAAAATCATGCATTTTTATCAAAGGATCCCAAATAAAATCCTTGACATTAGCTACTTAGGGACAAAAATAGAATCAACTACTGCTACTAAATTTCTTGGTATTAATATAGACAACAATTTGACATGGAGACCCCAGACAGACGAAATATGTAAAAAACTTAATAAATTTGCCTATGCTCTCTATAAGCTATCAAAAATAGTGAGCCTAGAATCCGTACTTACAGCCTATCACGGCTATGTTGCATCAACACTTAGATATGGCGTAATATACTGGGGCAATTCAGTAGATAGACAACTCGTATTTAGAGCCCAAAAAAGATGTGTCAGAGCTATGTGTGGCCTTAAAAGCACAGACAGTTGTCAGCCTTTCTTTATACGTCTAAAGATTCTTACCTTGCCATCGCTTTACATATACGAAACAAGTATGTTTGTCAAATCTAACATTTCATTATACAAAATTGCTACTAAAAGTAACTACAGAAAATTACGCGATAAAAATAAGTCAGAACTTGAAGTGACTTATGGGAAAACTGCACTAATGAATAAAAGTACTTTCTGTATGGCCACAAAAATAGTCAACAAACTACCTGAAAGAATAAAAACGTTAAATCGGGACAATTTCAAAACAGAACTATTGAGAATTTTGATAAATAAATGTTATTACTCGCTACAGGAATATTTGGACGACAATTCTATAATTACTGCTTCAGACAATTGTGCGCCACCTCACCTATTTTGACGATTTTGAATTTTGTTTGACAATAGCATTAATATGACATGTAACGTAATATATTTGACATTTATATATAATTTTATTCGCAATTGACTGTATTCTTAAACTCGACAATGTTAATTAAAATATTTTTGTACACTTTGATTGATTTTGAATTTTGTTTGACAATAGCATTAATATGACATGTAACGTAATCTATTTGACATTTATATAGAATTTTATTTGAAATTGATTGTATTTTAAACTCGACAATGTTAATTAAAGATATCTGTACGCCCTGATTGATTTAGAATTTTGTTTGACAATAGCATTAATATGACATGTACAATAATCTATTTGACATTTATATAAAATTTAATTTGAAATCGATTGTATTAAAATATATTTGTACGCCTCTGTGCAAAACATAGAGGATCTACCTATCTGTAACATCTCGCACTCTGTTGTAATTTGACCTATGTTTACAAATAAAGCATTCTGATTCTGATTCTGAAAAAAAAAAAAAAAAAAAAAAATAAAATACCCGGGCGCTGTCGTAAATCATGGATAATGTATTTGACAGTAAAATATGCTTGAAATGATAGTACTGTGTTTAACTTGGTAAATGGTAAATAAATGTATTTTTTTTGGTGCAGTGCTTGCATACATTTAGATTTTAAATTGTTTTAAATAGAAATAAGAAACCGAAAAATTGACAAACTTAAGCTTACTTACTGCACTAGGTGGATTGATGACCTGGTGAAGGTCAGGGATCCCCTGGATGCGAGACGCACAGGACCTTTGGCCTATGTTCAGCAGTGGACGTGCTTTCGCTGAAATGATGCTAATGAAGATTATTTTTTATTTGTCTATAGCAGGCTTTCCCAATCTTTTTTATACTGTGACTCCCTTTACATATTGTTCTTTTTTGCGACGCCCTTATATAAGGTACAAGGAAGTCACAAATTACGGCGTATTGATTATTATCTGTTATTTCGAGTTACTTGGAAACATATTGATAATTAAGAAAAACAGTAGTCAATGAGCTCGCTATTTTGAACAGTCAAATCAGAGTTAAGTTTGAAAAATTAACCTCCTTTTATTTTCTTAATTGATATGTAATCTGTCAGCATGATCATCATCATCAGCCTATAACAGTCCATTACTGTCTTGTAATCTTCTTTTTCTTGTACTAAAAAACGACTTAGTTTCTGTGACACGACATATCAAGCGGTACTAAGAATCTTCAGTTCCTAGATTTGGATAATCTTGGTATTCTTACAAAAAAAAATACATTGTATTTATCGAATAGTTCTATTAGTTTTTATCGAGTAGTATTTGGTAGTTTCAGGCTCGTATCACATACACCTCATAGTTCCAACAGCTGTTCTTTCCTGTAAATCTTCGACGCCCGTGAGAGAGCTCAACGACGCCCATCTTCTTTTTCTTGTACTAAAAAACGACTTAGTTTCTGTGACACGACATATCAAGTGGTACTAAGAATCTTCAGTTCCTAGATTTGGATAATCTTGGTATTCTTACAAAAAAAAAATACATTGTATTTATCGAATAGTTCTATTAGTATTTATCGAGTAGTATTTGGTAGTTTCAGGCTCGTATCACATACACCTCATAGTTCCAACAGCTGTTCTTTCCTGTAAATCTTCGACGCACGTGAGAGAGCTCAACGACGCCCCGGGGCGTCGCGGCGCATGGTTTGGAAACCCCTGGTCAATAGACTTGCGCTATCTTACCTAATGGTAAGTAGTGATGTGGTCGACAGTGAAGCACGCTTGCCTAGAAAAAACCTTTTGACACTTGACTTAATGACCTGAGATTGTAGCAATCGGGAAACAGACTCCGGCAAAGAATGCCACTTCTTAGCTATACACATAATAAAAGTATTCCCCAAACCATTTAGTGCGTATGGGTGGGATGTCCACCATCTACCGATGGCACATCACCGTACCTCTGGTAGTCCGATGATGTAAAAAGCTAGGCGGATGATATCTAGGTAGGTACTGTTTGGTTTATGCCACAATTTTCGTTGGTCTCGTAATATCTACTGTTTTATTTATCTTTCCTTCTGCCAAAAAATCCTGTAACATTAAAACAAATAGGTGCCGCAACCGGTTCTCAATAACATTCATGTGTTTCGCTTCTACTCCAAAAGTACTTCCTTACACAGTAAAAGTAGTAATAATTTTCACTTTGCAACTTTATACAAATATAAGCAGCCTTATTTGGCGCCGCTTCATTTCTGGGCCATTCTTTAACATCTGGAACGTATCCAGAAGCTATTAGAAATAGTTTCATAGGCAACCAGTTTTAACAGGTGCATTGAACCTTATTAAACTATTCTTCGTATTAAATGCTCAATTTTTTGTATATCCTGGCATGTCGTACACAGATCTTATTGGTAAAATTCTCCAAAAAGCCAGGTGTGCAATACTCACAATTGGCGTGCGTGTATGAATAGATGTATGACCACAAAGGCGTGAAAACGCATCGTAAAAAGAGTATCTAAGTAATTCTCGTAACGAATGGCATTCTGCAGTTCTGCCTACTGCCAAAGGGTTAAAAAGGGCGTGAGTTTATATGAATGTGTTTTTTATAGTTGGAGAACTTCTTTGGATAATTGGTAATAAAAGAATATAATGGCTTTACTTGTACTGTTTAGAGTAGGAGTGCATTAAAGCGTGTATCACCGTCGACCACATCATCGCTTACCATCAGGCGAGATAGTGGTCAAATGCTAGCCTATTGTTAGTAATAAAAAAAAAACAAACAAAAATGTTAAACTACAATAAAGCTAACAATACTTCAGGAATAAATAAACCGGTTCCATCATCGGGAAACAAGAAGTACAGCAATACGCCATCAATACATGGTACCGTTGAAATAGTACGTAAGTACAAGTGAAATCCAACTTGAAGAAGCCTGTTTTTATAACAGCAACTCTAGAATACCTTCTAGGTAAGCGTGTTCCGTCATCAACCACATTATTGCTTACTAACAGAGGCTTGAGAGTAGTGGTGGCCCACTGGTAATGGTCGCGACTTTCTTGTAGGTCGTGGGTTCAAACCTAGGCAGGCGCTTTACTGTGTGTAAATTATTTCATCACCACTGCTGAAGTGTGAAAGAAAACATCAAAAAAATTGAAGACATATGACATCCACCAACCCGCTCTGGGCCCGCATGGTGGATTAGGGCCCATTCCCTCTTAAAAAGAGGAGGCCTGTGTCCAAGTAGTGGGAACATTAATAGGCTGATGATGATGATGATACCGAAGGCTCTAGGCAAGTGATATTCTATCAACGAAAGCGTTGCGATAGCGATTGGTAAAATTAAAAAAAAAAATGTACAGGATGCCAAGCGCTATCGAAATTTCATCAGAAGGCTTAAAGTCACACAGAGGGCTATGCTCGGCAATTCCTTGCGTAATCGAATCAGAAATAAAGTCATCCGCAGGAGAACCAAGTTTACCGACATAGCCCAAAACATTGCCAAACTTAAGTGGCAGTGGACCGGGCTCGCAGATAGGATGGTCGTTGGGCCTGAAAAGTTCTGGAGTGGTGACCGCGTATTGGAAGACGTAGTACTTTTGAAGGCCTCTATCTAGATGGAGTGATGACCTGGTCAAAGTTGTAGGAATCCGGTGCGACTCTTGGGGCTCGGCAGAAATGAAATGATGAATGATGATTCCCTTACATTGAAGCATTTCGACACCTGCCATCGCTGACATCGAATGCCTCAGTTTAGGTACTAGTCAATTGAGCCTATGTAATAATGCTCAATATTATCTAACCGTCTACTTTGAACTACAAACTCTACCCTTTTTAGTTTATGTCCTGTGTGTTGTCCCACAAAACAAAGTTCAACACTAACTGGTCACATTATTATAAATATATACTTCATTATAAGCAACGAATAGCTACCTTTTCGGCTGCCCTTCACGTTATCGGTAACCGATATTAAAATTTTGTGTATTTGCATATTAGGGTATTTTATTATATGTGTAGGTAATTCAATTTACCTTAATATTGACCATCCTGGGGTTATGTATCTAATATTATTTTGTTCCTTCAAAGTATTGTTGTACATGAAAGCAATGATATTAAAAGGACCACACAGCACAACGTTAATGCGTAGTATTAAACTAATGACGAGAATAAAAATAAACCTTAAGATCAATTCAACTTAAAAGCAATCAAAAGAAATCAGGTACCTACCTAACATAGAGCTGTCAGATCCAAACATCCGTTCTTAAAATCTTAACGTAATCCAAGGCTCTTAGAAAAATAAGTCCAAAAAGCGTTTGAATGTAAGTGGGGGCGTCAATACTAACTTAGAAAGTTTTATCTGGACCAATCCAACTTCTTAATTAGCGTTCGACCGAGAACAAACGTTATCGAATCAGATTTGACGTGAAATAATTGGAGTTTTTGTGGCCCCCACTTAGGGTTGAGGGGTGGGATGTCATTGTAACCGGTACCAGATGGGTGGGTTTAATTACATCTGATATTTTGTTTTTGACTTCGCGTTTAATGGTTTTGGCTGCAATGAGACCTCCCTTTATTGCTCGTAGGTTCAAATCTGGCTGATATTGACTCAGTTTTATTATATTCCGGCAAATTTCAGTTAATTTTTGCAAAAAATCACGCATGTAACTGCCTTCGTAAATCCCCTTAGATCTTTATCATCCTCGATCCTGACGCCACACCATTAATTCAAAGAAAAAAATTAAGTTCTTGCCGTATCCTTGGCAGTTTTTCATTGAATACCGCAATGACAGTATCACAAAGGGTCCCGGTAAAGCGAACCCGCATAAATCGCTATATGTCATCTCTATTCCTTTTGTTCGCAACAAAACTTCATTTTGTACTAAAAACCAGCATAAAATGATCCCTATGTAATTTGTCCCTTGGCTTAAAATAGGTTTTAATAAACTGGTTCGGAAAGTAAATTAATCGGGTGGATGTACAGGTATTTCAGTTGATAGCTATTTCGGGTTGTTGTTTGTACAAGAATTTGTATTCATTAGATTAGGACTTTGTTTCACTCCAAGATATAATGAAAAGAAATTAACAGTACTTATAGTCTCGAAATAATAAGTACCTATCAAAATAGGAATCGATTTAGAATATTTTCCTGTTTTAATAACGTAACCAACTTTGAGGGAAAGCTAAATCGTCGAATACGACTCGACTGGACGGCGTGCGGCGTTTGGGAAGCTGCGCGGTATCTTTTCGTCTCACAACAGCAGTGTTTCAAAATAAAAGTCTGACTAATAGACTGGAGCGTGTTGCTAGTGACGACATATTGCACTTAATGCCCTACAAGTTGAGTAAGGAGCGATCTTCACCCATCTGTTTAATAGATAAAAAGCATTGTATATCAAAAATTAAAAATTGTTAAAAAGATATATCGCAAATGGGTTGTCTAAAATATTCCTGTCAAGACTATAAACATTGTTATAAAAACTGATAGCCGATGGAGTTCTGGAATGGTGAGCGCGTAAGGACTGCGCGATTTGCTTGCTCAAAGTGGGTTGGTGTTTTCAAACTATTGTAAAGCCTATGTGTTCGCTTATTTGATTGATGTCACAGAAGTCTAAGATAATCGTAGAAACTGTAGAAAGTGCATTAGACTTGATAAACTGCTACAGTGCATGATCCTTCACACAATTTCATTTGGTACCCTTTAAGCGAAATTACAATCACAATACCACAGTGCAGTGTGGTCAAAGATAATACATTTCATGACCCCATTGGGCAGTATTACCAACAGAAAAGTCGGGCATATTTTAACAAGCTTTCACATCCTGCTTTGTACGTATAACACAAAGAGATTTTAATCCATTACACGCTTTATGTTATCATCGTCTGGACGGGTATGCGTTTGTGGAGAGAAAAATTCTGTGGCTATGAAATGAGCGGATAGTGTACGGTTTTTGAGGACATCCAATATATTTATTACAGTCTTCTTCTTATTTTCTAAAGAAAGAAGTCTTCTTCTGATCCCCAAAGTGTCACCACATCGATGGATCTCGTGCATCTCTCATCCAACGCAACGTCTTCCAGTCCACGGTCACCATTCCAGAACATTCCAGCCCCATCGACCATCCGTTCTGCGAGTCATTAACCCCCCTCCCCCCCCGCAACTGCCACTTAAGTTTGATAATTCATGGGTCTATGTCGGTAACCCTGACTCTACTGCGGATGCCTTCATGTCTGATTCGTTCACGCAAGGAAACTCTAACTTTTCGTGTTGATGGACTCAACACTAGGCAATCTGCAAAGTTATATTATTGTCCTCGTTTATTTTTGGAAGGTGCAGGTGGTTGGTCAAAGTGAGGTGACGCATGTCTTATGACGGGGTTTCACACTCGCGCTGTGCTAAGGATGGGTGGAGAATGCTGCATTTGATTTGTACAGCGGCTAATCTGAGTCCTTAATCGGTAAATAAATTCCAGAATGGTCACTTAAGTACTAACTTAAGTGACCATTCTGGAAAAAAAAGACAAAATTTTTCTTTCCAACAATTTTTTCTTGTTTTCGACTTTTTAGTTCGCTTTTTGAGCAGTCGGATTTTTTGTTTTGTGTATTTTTTTTTATAATATAGAAAACGAAACGAAAGTTTGTAGGCTGATCGGATTGGAATGAAATTTGGCACAGAGAAAGATTAAAGTCTAGAAAAGCACAAAGGTTACTTTTCATTCCGACAAAAACAATACGAGTACTTCCACGCGAACGAAGTCGCAGGCAACAGCTAGTTGAACATCATCTGTTAAATCTCATGTGAAGCAACCAAAGTTGCCAGTGTTTTTTTTCATGAGAAATGGCAGCGTGTTAGTTATTAAGGGTTCTGCATCTAAAGGGTTTGTTTTTAAAGTGAAGAATTATTGGCACGTATTTTTAATTTCCCTCTTTTTATTGCACATTATTTATCTCCCCTTTTACTCAGTATCGCCATTGTACTGGCCCCAATGTTAGGGAACAGTGCATTATTGAATTAATTTTATTTACTTTGAAGGACTAACCAACTCCGAAATTATCTTTGTTTATTTCTACGACGTCAGAATTGTTTATTTTTGTCCTAAAATAACAAATTTTGGGTTAGCCTTAGCCATAACAAACAGGAGGTCGTATTTTGTTAGTAAAATACTGTTTTAATGACCCAAAATGGCCGATGTTAAGGTTTGTTTTAGAATTAAATTTTCTAAATAGTATGCACCATTCTAGCCGCAAATAAATAGTTTTTATTTCTGCCGATATTTCTCTGCATTCAAAATGATTTTGTCGAAACCATAAACCAATATTCAACAATTTACTAACACCTAAAATAAAAATGGAAAAGCAAGTAAAACCACGCGTCAAGCACAAGCCTCGACTCGCTATCAGTTGCGAATGGCACACATACAGTGATCGATGAAATTGGGAAATATTTCATTTTCATACACCACCCTGTTTTCGTTACATCAAGCGTTCAATTTGTAAATTTTTGGAATACCGTAGGACGTGAGCGAGAACGATCATAAGTAAAATTTTTCTCACAAAAGATTATGAAGAAATAATAAAGTATGTAATTAAATTGTTTGGTATCTAATAAGAAATATCAGCATTAAAAGTTATTAAATTATATGGCATGAATGAACGAAGAAATTATTTTCGCTGGCAATAACGTTCATAACACAAAATAGTATGAAAGAGAAATAAAGTCATTTTCGAATTTAAATCTGTTTTACTTAGGATGTATGCAGTCCAATCATTATACAAATTTTAGAGCTACGGAAAAATTGCAAACGCACACATAATATTCAGGATATTATGTGTGCGTTTGCAAATTTTTTGGTAATTTAACGTTTTGTTTGTGTCCGCCTCATAACGTTATACCAAGGAAGTTATGTTAGGCAAAACATTGACTCAACTCTTTGAAACTATTACGACACACCAGCTAAAATATACAATATTAAACACTATTTTAACTATTAGGACGCCAGTATTTTTCATGAAACGGCTTATTTTACTTACTCGCAATTATAATGGCTACCACAATACCTCTTGGGCTTTTGAATACCCGTAACAACTGTCGCAGTTCTACAAAGGCCAGTCGGGACCAACGGTTTACCGTGCTTTTTGAGTCACAGAGGAGTCAAGAATTGTCTCTAATTCACGGAGTGACATCGCCAAGCTTAGCTTAAGGGCCTATATACCCTTTAGTGCTGTAAAACGGTAACTTTCTAAAGCATACTCCTTATCAACAGCCAGGTTAAAAGGTTTGAAAATAAATCTATATTTATTATTAATTCATATACATAATTTTGAACACAAGGATTTTCGTGTAACTAATAGTTTTGCTTTAAAAATAATTAAAAACGCCATAATTTTTTGCAACTTTTCGAAACTCCTCTAAAACAACTTGGATGTTTAAAAATTGATGGCTGGAATTTCTTCATAACTAACATAGCATACAAAATCAAATAATATTTTGCAAACAAAACTGTTGAAAAGGAGGTTTAATATTGATATTTTGGCATTCAGCCGGCGCACGGCCAGTACTGCGTTAAAATTGGGGCGTATATAGCGCCTTAACCTTTGGTCGGTACTAAATGCATTCCTTGCAGTAGTAATTTAGTGCACTCCGTAATGGGGCTATCTAATTTGCAACGATTTTGACGCCGATAACTTGCCTTTACGCGGTCAAATAGATAAAAGCTAGACCCATGTGGCTAGACTAATCCAGCATTGTTATTTTACTGCTAAATAAGAATCGTTTCAACTAATCGACTGACTCCTCAAGGAATTCCGAAGGAACAAAAACACTCTCAAAGTGGGACGAAGTAATTCATCGCGTATCGGGAAATAAAACTCTCGGATTGGGCTCGTAACACTCCAAACATATATAATGCATACAACGAATCTAGTTTCCTTATGTTTTAGTGATGGTGGACGTTGATTTGTGTGGTATCTTTAATAATACGTGAACAGAAAACGTACAGCATATTGCGTGCACGGAGAAGTATGACATTTGGCATGTTTAGTTAAATTTTATATTACGGGACTTTTTTCCCATTACTCTGGATAAAGAGATCAGCGATAATTAAGTATTTTCAGTATGAATGGGATGGGCCAAGTGATATTTCAGTACTTACCGCTTTTTGTCTTGACACTGAGAACCTAGTGATACAATTATGTATGTTAAATGGATTCGTAAGTCTTGACTTATACTATTAGACTATTTTAGACTGCTGAAATAGTGTCTTAAGAAGGGCATCATACATTTTTAAATAAAAATCCTTTTTTACAAACACATACATCCGGCTGCCAAATAAATACACTACAAAGTGATGTGTCTGTAGAAGAAGGTCGTAAGTATGAGCTACTTGAAATTGAGACTGCACTTCAGATCGTGATGGCACCTTTTTTTTATTTAAGTCATCCAATGACTTCTCCCGCTCTGGGCGAGGCGGGAGGGCGTGTCAAATTTTTGCAAAACCCACGCATGTTGCTCCAGTTGCTAGTGCCAGGGAAGCGGTAACTCTCTTTCAAATTTATCTGCGACCCAGACAGGCATCGGCCATAGCAGACCCCGTCAGTTTTTGTTGAGATCTCTTTGGGGCGCACGTGAATCCTACGCACCGTCGACTCGGGCCTGGTCTTTGTCGGAGGGTGAGCTACCCATTACTCGCCGTCCGCAAGCCCAAGCCTACGGTGGCGGGGAATGGGCTTGCGAAAACAATTTCCCTTGTCTTGTTCCAAAATAATAATAATATTTTTAGAATTCTCCATTTACCGAAAACGAGCTTATCTTATCTTGTGGAGGGGCCGAAAAAATACTCGGACACTTCTACCCATTGGGATCTATTGTGGTCCCCTAGATAACTTACTCCTCCCCAATCTCTTTGAAAACTCTTCATGAGTTTTACAACGTCTTATGGTTTTGGAAATCCAACCCCTAGGCGACTCATTCGCTTACCAGCCAGTGCATCGCATGTGCACAGAAGGTGCTCCATGCGTTCCGTATGTTCCCTACACAACCTGCACATGGGTGTCGTGGTTAGACCAATATTCATAAGCATGTCGTTGGTTCCAAAGTGCCCAGTAAAGACCCCAAGCAGGTAGCGGATTTGCCTCCTCCTAAAATTAAATGAGTTTTCTTTCCATAAGTAACATTATTTTTCCGTTTACTTTATTGCTGTTTCATTTCACGGAAAAACAAGTACCTGGATTATTTTTCAATTATCATTTTTTTTTTCCAAATGATTCTTTGACCGACAAAAATGTTTGGACTTGTAACTAGTTATCATCTTGCTGTTTGAGTTCTTTTTTTCCCAATCGCACCATGATAGTTTTGACACGTCATGGTCGGGGGCAATCCCAACTTTAACGCTTACGATATTGATCTTGCTGGTGATCACTGTCGTGGTCTGTCTAACATTCGATACTCCTCATGTTCATAAATAAAACAAGAAGAACTAGTAACTGTAACATTCTTGATTTAAACCAAAATTGTTTCAGTAGTATCATGTCGACCTTAAATAATCACTGACGATTTGATGGAGGTGTTGTTATAATTGAATCAAGTCGTAACCGTATCCATTTAAAATTAAATCAGTTCGATACGTTATAATTTGCAATTTGAACATTGCATAGGTATACCTACGTAGTTGTAAGCTTTTAACCGCTTAAAGCAATATTGCGTATATTGCTTTAAGTGGTTAAAAGCTTACAATTTTTTGTTAATGTTTATTTATTTCAACCTAAATATTCGCACATCCTACATATCAAGATACTTGATTTGCTTATTTTTCTCGGATTTCACGAGGTTCCCGTCATGCGGTACAGTTATGTCAACGATCATTGAATGCCTCTCGTTTCGGTCTGGATTTCACGAGGTTCCCATCATGCGGAACAGTTATGTCAACGATCATTGAATGCCTCTCGTTTCGGTCTACCACTACTATAATAGGTGTATTAGCTACAATAGTCCAGTCAGTGATAACTCATAAAGTGATAACGGTCTAAGTCCGCTGTGTATGTAGCCATACAGGGGGAGTTTGGAGGGCGTCGATTGCCAAAACCAAAACTGTAAGGATTAGCGAAAAACACTCAAAGGAGTCAGGGGCTCGATTTTGATGAAAACTATAACTGCATCATTGGATTTTTTTAAATCAATTTTCCTAGCCAGGAATCGGACCCGTTGATTTTGGAATGAAACACACGCTGTTTTATTATTACACCATCCGATAGTGTCGCAAATAAGGATAAAATACCTTATTATTCGTCCATTGGAAGTTCTGCAAACTGCCTTGGAACATGTAGATAAAAGTGTGTAGGTCCTGGCAACCTAATGGGACGATTTGGTTAGATTACTAATGCAAGGCATAGCATTCATCTTTTGGCTTCATTTATGCGTGTATCCACGTTTCAGGCACTCAAGGGGTTTATTTCACCGTCGTCTCCTCGACACCGGCTATCGCTGAAAACAAGCGGTGTAGCTCTGTCTCGCCCCGAGTACCAGCATTATGTTGAGCAATGACCGTTTTGCTTGGTTGTGACGCATTCTTTGTATTTAAGTTTTTGCTTGTTTTTTGTTAATTTTTATGGTATGTGTCATGCCTGGCGCAAATAAACTCTTTTCTTTCTTTCTCTGTTCTCTTCACTTCAAACCGTTGCGCAATTTTCATGCAGCTTACGTATCTGCTTATCCTTCAAAACATAAACTCCGCAGTGATTATGTTTTGTAACTTTAAAATCGCAGTTTAAATCAACTTTCTTATATCATTTCAAGACCTGTTTGCTTTGCTCATTGTCCTTGTTTTCTAAACCATAAGGTTGCTTTTCATGTGGTTTGAAGTTATTAATACAACATTTGCAGAGTGTATTGTTACCGCGACTATTTACACTGAACTTGAGATTGCTGCTCTTTTTTCGGATGTTTGTTGCGAAAACGATAACAAAACGGTAATGCAATAAATACACGAATAACTTTACACTGTCACCATCATCTACAGCCCGACGTCGCCTACTGCTGACCTCATTCTTCTTGTACCATACCCCAAGTTCCTGTGCCAATCTCATCCAGGTCCTAACCGCGATGGTAGCAATGCTATCTGCCCATCTCGCCGCTGATCGACCGAACCTAACACTTTCGCTATCTATAAAGCAGATACGGGACTGAGTTGTAGTTGCTCCCAATGGGTCTCATCAGACAGCTTAAAGTCACCCAAAGGGCAAGGGAGAGAGCTATGCTCAGAGTATCTTTGCGTGATCGAATGACATAGAAGACATCCAAAAGAGAATCAACGTTACCGACATAGCCCGAAGAATTACCAAACTTAAGTGGCACATTGCAAGCAGAACGGATGGCCGTTGGATCCGAAAAGTTATATAGTGGTGACTGTATACAGACGAAGACGCAGCGTTGGAACCTGGTTAAGGCTGCGGGATTCTAGTGGATGCAAAACGCACAGGACCAATCGGTGTCCGACGCTTGGGGCATGCCTATATCCAGCAGTGAACGTCTTTTGGCTGAACTGTTGATTTATGATGAAGCAGATACAATAGTTACAGTCAATGGGACCGGGCATTGAGCCTCAGCGATGGCGAATGCCGAAATGCCAAAAGGTACTGGATTGATATCGTGACATTTCATCTATACATTTTTAACGTTATTCCAAACGTTGCCGCAACGCTGTCGTTGATAAAATTAAACTAGTCTAGATCCTGTGGATATGAAAAGAGTTAAGATTCCTATCTTAGGCCCGCTTGGGTCTGGATTCTCTGATTTAAGCAGAGGTAGCAGCTAACTCGGGCCCATTATGTATGGCATATTTTAATTTAACCCCTTGTTAGCAACTAAATCTGTGTGAAGTTTGTTTTAATAAATTAGTGGTTTAACATCGCTTTTTAGTTTACGCTTTTGTGTGAGTGAATCTGAATTAGTGTAAGTCCAATGAGGTTTTATCAAAATAAAGGTAGAGACTAAACTTGGCGACACAGAACTTTTAGCGAATAATATTTTACTTCTATGAGTGATTGCGGAATTATGGATAGATGGATAGGTGGATGGATGGATGGATGTTCGTAACACAATCACGCCGAAACAGTTGAACGAATCTAAATAAAATTTAGCACCTACGGTAGTTTATAGTCTGGAGTAATACATAAACCATATCATTTTCAGTCCCTTTGGGCAAAGACAGCAAATATATATTACATTATCGCGTGGGGGAACCGCCAACGTTTATAGCAGTTTATTTTATTTACTTAGCGGTTCCCCGAAGCAAGTACGAGGCTTTAACTTTTTAAATTTTCATTAAGTTTATCTTAATGATTTTAAACTACACTTTATATACCTAATTGTAGACACACTTCAATCGACAATCTATCGAAACACGTTATTATGATCTTGCAAATAATACCCAGAGTTAAAGAGTAAAATGCGGATAACTTTTAAACGGCCGAACCGATTTTAATCAAACATAGCTAAGAACACGCCCGAAAAAGTCAGTTTTCAAACGAAAAACTAAATCAAAATCGGTTCATTCCTTTAGGAGCTATGATGCCACGGAAGACAGCAACACTTGTCAAACTTATAACACCCCTCTTTTTTCGTCGATGGTTAAAATTAGAAAGTTTATATGGGTGAATGGATCTTTGTTGTTTGTTACGGCAGCACGGCTGAACGGAACTGAATGAAAGGCAAAAAAAAAGATAATAGCATAGTCTAAAATAGCACATAGACTATTTATAAAGTTTATATACATACAGCCAAAGTAAGATACTAATAAAAAAACTAATTTTCTACCTTTCACATTATAAACGTCACAGATAAAGCAAAGTCACGTTTTCATACCATATTACAATCGTTCCTCAGAATACCCATAATTTGTTTGGGGACAGAATTTATTTTTGTGTTTGTCCCGCTCAGCAAACAATGTGCTCGGTCTCTAAGTAATGTAAAAAAGCAAAAAACGCTAGCTACCTACCTCTTTTTCACAAAGACGAGATAGAATCTGAAAAATATGACAAGTTTCACTTGATTTAAGGCCGTTTCAGACATCCTGGGTTATCTTACTAACTCCGATTTAATATATGACATAATTAGTTGTTATTTTACCTCGTGTTAGCATCAAACTCTGAGCAACTTTTGAGACAAGTGAGCTTTTTGCGTTGTATTGTTGCTGGTAGATACTTCCATTAGAATAATAACGCTGTTGAAGTGGCTGAAATTTAGTGAAATTCATTTGAATTATAATACGAAGAAAAACACGAAGAAGAAGAAAAAATTACCAATCACATGCGAGATGATAGAAGAATGAAAAAAAAACGGATGTGGTTTCCGTCTATGTGTTTGGTCGATTGTTCATACTCTTATGTGGGATCCAACCGTTTGCCTTACCGAATTTACTTACGCAATGAGACTGTTGTTAAATAAAATCGCCCATTTTTAACCGACTTCAAAAAAAAGGAGGAGGTTCTCAATTCGTCGGAATCTTTTTTTTTTTATGTATTTTCTCCGATTACTCCAAGACGCCTGGACCGATTTCAAAAATTCTTCATCTTTTTGAAAGGGTATACTTTGTAGTTTTTGTTCTGCAAGTCGGTTTGATTTTTTGTTAAAAAGTTTTTGACTTAACAATCCCACTTAACATACTATTGAAAATT
Source organism: Orthosia gothica (assembly GCA_949775005.1). Taxonomy (NCBI): domain Eukaryota; kingdom Metazoa; phylum Arthropoda; class Insecta; order Lepidoptera; family Noctuidae; genus Orthosia; species Orthosia gothica. Next base: position 29,624,354 of record OX459048.1, read on the forward strand.
ATTAAGAAAAACATATTTTGTAACAAGTTTTTTGAACTTAAAGGAGAACAAATACGATGGTGCAATCTCGCAATCTTGTCTGGTTGTGTAGTTGCTATGGTCATCTTCTAGCTCCAACATGAGACAAGCTCCATAGCAACATATTATTGCAATGTTACGAACGCCAAGTTTCAGCAGGAAGTGTTTGAAAATGAATTACTATTATCTGGACACACATTTATAAGCAAGGTTATGGATAGCTCGATGTCAGTAAATATACTTCAGATTGTTTAGTAAATGGTTTAGAAACATCAAAGGGCTATTCATATCTTTGAAGGATTTGCCGTTACAAACCAACAGGTACAGAATAGAAACGATACCTGGTTGAAAGATATTAATTCTTTTTAGTCTGTCAGTTTTCCATGACGACACAAAAGAGAGGTAGAGGTAACCGCTGCCTTCTTGGATCGCGAGTGTATAAAAAACATGAAGAAGAGCGGTCTATCTACTGACGATGCTTATCAGCGAAACAAGTGGCGCCTCATGACCAGGAAAGCCTACTCCAAGTAACGGAAAGTGGCGAGGTAGATGAAGAAGAGTCCATCAGTTAGATTTAAAAAAAAAATTGGATAGGTAGGTATTCTTTGCTATATCAAAAAAAATACAAAGAAAAAGCGCATTTAAGTGGGCTTTTGATGCCAATTTTGATTAAAACGCAAAATAAAACGTGACGTCGCGCAAAATTTCAAAGCATTGTATCGGCTTTTTTTTACAGACTAAATCGTTTTTAATCGTCATCCCTATTGTCACACTCGTAGCATTCATCAATCTGTTCTATCCTAGAGGATACTTCATTGATCCAAACTGGGGATTCAAAGGCTTCGTTTGAACCTCACAAGACGTGACAAACGGATTAAGCCAGGTGGATAGGCAACGCTGTGCATCTACCATATACTGGCACACTAGGCCCCTTTACTCTGAAATGACTGTCGCCCCACATCAAAATAGAAACATAGGGATTTTAATAATTTACCACATTAACACTTTACACACATAACTAAATATGTAGTTGGGCGCACGGTTGGCGCAGTGGTTGGGCGATTGACTGCTGCGCTGCGTCTCGCGGGTTCGATTCCCGCACGGAAACAATATTTGTATCACCAGTATTGAAACAGATAGTTGTTCCGGCTCTGGGTGTTGTGTATGTGAGTTTTTTACTTTGTTGACGCACCCACGATATAGGAAGAAATTCCTAGTGTGGGGCAACGTTTTCCAAGAAACAATATATATATATATGTATAAAATTTTGTAGATACTTGAATTTTTTCACCATTTGTGCCCCGTTTTCACCTGCACTATTAATCCATTGGAAATAACATTAGAAACAAAAAGCCTCTTTTCAGTGAGTTTAACTGAATTTGTTTTTTTCTTTTCCATAAAAATAAGGCTGCAAAATCACCTCCTTTTGGGAATAATCCAAAATTATAAAAACAAACCCGTATGGTGTTTCAACAGCAGAAACCTTCAAGAGGATTCATGATTCATATTGAAAACGCAAAAACAACCTACAAAACCTACCACCTACCAACCTACTTATGAAGTTTATTTATAATTATTTACATCAAAATGTAATTGTAGCTAATATGAGGATGATACATACATGCGGAAACTTCCAAAAACATGCATCACTGGTTAATTATAGATATAGTTATTCATTAGTCTGCACAAACAGGAAAATGCATAACGATTTGTCATCGACCACAACAGATAAATACAAATTTTATTTATAATTATTAACGTCGAACAGTATTTTAAGATAGTATGAGGATGGTATGTACATGTGGAAACTTCCAAAAACCTGCATCACTGTTTAATAATATAGTTATTAATTAGACTGCATAAACAGGTAAATGTAACGATTTGTCATCGACAACAACAGATGCATACAAATATGTCACGTTTTATCACCAAGTGCTTGCGCGCTAAAAGGATATGGTACTTTAAATAATTGTTTGTCTACTGTGTCTGCTAATTAGTACTCAAGTGGTTAATAATACAGACAATGTATGAAAGAAGGTTGTGACATTGTATGATAGTCCTGACCTATATAGAATAGAATAGAATAGAAGTAGAATAGAAGTTTATTTCTCTCAAAAAGGTACATTTCGTTAAAGGTCGTTAAATCTAGGTTACAGCAGATTCAAACCTTAGTGAGAGCTGGAGTCTATACTGGGTTCGAGACCTGTATGACAGATCTCCAGGCTCACACCCTTAAAAAATACAATATTATGGTGCACTTACGTACTACAACAATGTGAAAGTATCAAATTGAGAGGAGGAGATAATTATACAAAAACAAAAGGAGATGTGCCATGTGTGTCTTTGGAGAGTGTTGTGTCCGTGAGTGCAATATAAGTCCTCACCCCAGCGCCCATGAACACCAGGCATGAGCACTTACTTGCCCAAGAGTGTGTGTGTGTGTGTCTGTGTGTGACAAGGTGAAACGCGCTCCAAGGATGAAGGTGAATATTTTCGGTAGGCGAAATTATTGTGAAATACTTAGTATATTTTCGGTCTCTGCATAATATATTGTAGCATGTTGATTTTATAAGCCCATTATTGATAGCGTGGCGATAGCCATGGTCAAAAAGGCAAAATTGTATAGGGTTGACAAGCGATATCAAAAAATCACGTGATCAATCCCTTACATTTTGACATTTCGAGTATTGCCTTCGCTGACATGGAATTCCACTTGTCTAAAACCACTGTCTCTAAGGCCCTAGACAAGTGACATTCTTTCAACAAAACCGTCATGGCACCGATCGGTGCCGTGGCGATTTCGATCGGAAAATGTCAAAAATGCACGAGATTGCTAAACGCTACCGAAATTTCACAAGAGGCTCTAGACAAGGTGCATTCGAAGTCGTCGTAGGCGATGGTCAAAATGTAAAAATTTATGGGCTTAATCACGTGATTTTACGATATCGCTTGTCAATCCCATACAATTTGTATTTTTAACTGACTTTCCAAAAAGGAGGCGGCTCTATGTTCTATTTTATGTTTTTTTTATGATTGTTTTTTTTTTGACGTGCGTCTACGCGTCTGTGTATAAGTGCCAATCAGTCAAACCAACATGGAACAACAATTGTCAGCAAATAAGCTTTCATTTATTAGTATAGGTAAATCATTCTGACTGGCAAAAATAATTAATTTACTTACGGTGGGTGGCGTCCATTCTAGCCCCTGCCGAAATTTGTGCTACCCGATAGCTACAAAAATTTTTTTTTGTTGTCTTCAATAGGCGAGGAGCTCGTGGCTAAATAATAACAGCCGCACTGGTCGATCATCAAGGTTAAGGACGAGGTCGGTCCGTGGATGGGTGACCATTTTAACAATACCGAAATTCCTCCGTGCCTCGGAAAGCACGTAAAGCCGTTGGTCCCGGCTGTCATTTGAAGATCATTGACAGTCGTTACGGGTAGTCAGAAGCTTGAGATCTGACACCAGTCTTGCCAAGGGGTACCGTGTTACCCAGTTACTGGGTTGTGGAGGTCCGATAGGAAGTCGCTCCATGTAAAACACTGGAACTCAGCTGAATCCGGTAAGACTGGAACGACTATATTGAGGTCGGCCCCAATATGGTAAGGCTAGACAGCTGACTTTAAGTCAAGAAAGAATAGGTTCCTTCTAAGCAAGCGTGCTCCACCGTCGACCACATCATCGCTTACAATCAGGTGAGTATGTGGTCAAGCGCGAACCAATCTACAATAAAAAAATTGTTTAGTCAGATTTAGCTGGATACTATTTAGTAGTGTTTTACGTGGAGTGACTGATCTAACCTCCACACCCCATGGACGCGTGTCACGGTCGGGTCGGTAGGTGTCATCAAATAAGAAAAGTCACGCCTTGGCAGGACCTGGTGTCAACTAGCCGTATCGACTGACTAAGAACTAAAAATAAAAGCCGGTACCAACAGTTTAACGTAGAGTAATCTCGGTAAGTTAAGAACGGTCACCCATCCACGAACTGACCTCGGCAAGCGTTGCTTAACCTCGAAGATCGACCCGTGTTATTATTTAGCCAAGCACTCTTTCACTCACTTTTCAATATGCGACTAAACTTTTTAGATTTGCGTCGTTATTTTCCCTAACACCGTGGCTTGTGTATTTCAAACTAAGGGCCCAACCCTTTGTCCGATGGCCCTGTAAAACAAGTTAACAAGATAATCCGGGATTATCGTCACGTTGCCTTTCTAATAGGGATCGCTTAACCGTCACTTGATTAGGCCCTTGCTTCATTAAATTGTTTTATATTTTAACGAAGATTGGGGTTTAAAAATGTGTACGGGCTTAAATTACAACTGACTTATGAAAATGTTTTGGGAATAATCCTGATGAATTCATGTAAGTAAAGTTATAAATACCAAAATAATATAATAGAGTGGAAACTTTATTTTACACCAAAAAATTTACACGTCTGTTTAAAAAAAACTTAATACTAATAATTAGCGATATGAGGCTCTTATGTACACAGGCAAAATATTATCTAATTACCTGATTCTGAGTAATACTTGTCTTATATTTAATTGGACAAAACCTAAAGGTGCGATTTCACCGCGCGATTGCAACGCGAGAGCAAGACCGAGACGCACAAAAACTCTCCTCGATTTTACTCGTCAAAAGCATATATTTTTGAAAAATATTATTTCATATTGTAAAGGAAAGCCAAGTTACCAAGTTACTGTTGGAAAAAAAGAATACGATGACATAATAATTGGCACACACATTGTTTCGTTGTTGTCGAATTAGGTAATTTACCTATTTTTGCAAGATGCATGAAACCATGTTCCTATTTATCCAAGGAATGAATTTACCTGTTAGTGCTTGTAATACTTTATACCTATACGTAGTATAAAAGTGTTAATCTGGGGTTTTCTTCGAAGTGCACCAACTTTGAACCACACCAAATGAATCGCAACAGAAGTATTCCTCGAAGCGCACCAACGATGAAACATAGAGAAGAGCATGAAGGATTCGTAACAAAATTATTTTGATAGACGTTTTGTTAAATTCAACTATCCTAATTGTTTATTTATTAAAACTACCAGGAAAGCAGAAATGAACTGGAACTAGGTACTTAAGCAATATACTACTTAGCTCAATAATGGCAAAAATACAGGTTTTGAAATTGAATTATTTGTTAATTTGAAAATACCAAATGATAGAAATGAACAGAAAATACCACCGCCGGGCACATTAAGAGGAAACGGGAGCAGAGAGCGCCTACTGAATCTCCTAAGCAAAAAGTCATAATTCGAGGTTTGGCTCTCGTCTATTTTCTAAACGGTTGTAGCTTCAAATTTTCACAGCATATGTATCTTGTTTACCCAAAGACATGCAAACTTTGAAACACTATTCTTAAATGTTTTTAAAGTGTCTCCCACAGAGCTAAAGAGGGGCGTGAATTACCTACCCCATCAAGTGGTGTATAGTTTAGAGCGTATGAGTACAGTATTTTTTGTTTTAAAAGATATTAAAAATCAAAGGAATGAGAAACCCCCAAAGTAAACTTTTTTTTTCAAAATTTCGTTGCGAAGAATTTTTGACTATCCATTGACCTATGAACTTGAAATTTTGTGAAATTGTTTATTATTACGTAAATTTTACTAAAAATTACCAATATATTGATAAATCAGATTTTTTGGTTTAAAATTACCTCATTTTTCCTGTTAAAATCAACTTGATTTTGCGGTTTGGTACGGAACCCCAAATGTGTGAAGTCCGATACGCACTTGACCGAGTTTTTTTAATTGGGTTTGTGAAAAACAATGTACAGCTGCAATCTGACAGCTCAAGTACCAAGTGTTTATTCATAGCAAATAATTATGTCCGTGTAAGGATAGAGGAGCCACTTTTCGTATCTTAATTAAATTAATATACAAATTTAGTAATAAGTGTAAAAATAAATTTAGTTGTAAGTGTAAAAAACCATCTATCTATGGTTGGCTATTTTACTTAAACGGAAAGTCAAACAAAAAAATCATTGCAAACTTGGAGAAAAACTGTCATCTTGAAGCGTGTGTCGGCTGCGTAAATATTATGTGTCGGCAATACTACATTATTACAATATTATTGTTTATTTTAACCGACTTCCGAAATTTAAATTATTTTTTACTTTGTAGTATTTTTTTTGAAGTCGGTTATTTTTTTGTAAAAGTTTTTATCATATTATTTCTTATACAATCTATCTATTGTATTATACATAAAAATGTTCATGAAGTTTTACTTCAATATTTTGGTTAATATTATGTAGTTTAAGAATCTCAAAGTTGCAATATTTTGCCTCAGTTGTTGCTCGCGATGAGTACAATGGCAGCCGGTGAATAGGACTAAATATAAAGATTATTTTTAAAGTTTTAAATTGAAATTACGCCTCATGATTTTTAGATAGTTAATTTTCCTATTTATTTATCGTTACAAGTGTATTTTTTATTTTGATATTGCACCTGTAGTTAGCAACGACGGGTGTTTTTGCAAGCGGTCAAATAACAATCAAATCCTGGCGGATGAATGTTTTTTTTGTTTCGGGTACCATGTCACCCAGCGGTACTTGCGTGGATGCGCTGGCCTGGCGATTCCGTGGCTTCTTAAAAGTAAACCTAGATCCGAAGCTGTTTAAATAGATACCTAGTTGATTAAAATTATTTATAAAAATAAAAAGACTTCGAGTATATTGTGTTGTATATTTTAAAATAAATTTCAGATCCGTGTAAAACCAGGTTGAGCTGCTATTAAACGATACATTATATAAAACAAAATAGATATAATAGTTTCATACTCTTTTTTAGAGAATACCAAAATTAAAAAAATGAAATCGATCAAACATTGTTTTAAACACACATATACAAGTATCCAGGGCGGGTAGCTACTCAGAAAATACACGATTTATGCAAACATTTTTACGTAAGGTCTGAGGAAATTATAAATACTGTTAAGACTTTTAAATCATATTTTTTACAATTATTGTTTTTTATACAATCAATATGACTATACTTTACAGATTGTAACGTCCAAATTATTTTTCTATTAATATACCAAATGTGGATAATTCACCTCTACATATCGGATGTAGTTATCATTTATCATCACCAAAATTAGGGACTTCAACGCATTCGTTAGTGGCAGAATCTCTTTCCGTGCCAGGAAGGCAGCCTGCATAATATGCACTTGCGATTCGTCTGGATACTATAACAACGCATTCACCAGTAGTAGCATCTCTTTCCGTGCCGGGAGGACAGCCTGCTTTAAATATATCTGGATCTGCGTCTCGTCTCAAATTATAAGTATAATAAACGCCGTTTCGTCGGTAAGCTTCCCCATTATCAGTGTAGTAGGGGTTGTTCAGACATTTGATTTCACTTACGCTTACCATGAAAACTAGGACATCAGCACGAGCAGTTTGCACATTTTTCATTAATTTTAACGTTTAATATCACTGAATGATTGATAAATTTTGAAAGGTGTATGCTATTTATTCAAAGTAATATGAATCAATTCGAGGCACCAATAAATTTATAATATCAAAGTTTGTTTCGGCAGTAATGATTTCTTTATTTATTTTAATCTTGTTTTTGCCCACGGCTTTGCTCGTTTATGAAATTTTCACCCTAGATTAATTATATCAAACAGTTTCCTATATTTATAAGCTTTGTCACACCTATTGACCTCCGCAGGGTTTGAATTTCGTATCAACCTTCCTTGGTTCATGTAGGCATACTCTCTCTGACTCTTATAGGTTTTATAATCTAAAATCAATGATTGTTTATTTCCATACTATATCACACTTAGACACATCACATTATATATATTACATAAAAAAACATTTTTACAAAAAAATACTACCGAATTCCAAATAAGAAAACTACAAAGTGAAAAATAACTTTAGTTTTGGAAGTCGGTGTCTTTGGTAGATTCTTTTGTTGGTAGGTTTTTTTTGCGTTATGGACACCGACTTCCAAAACTAAAGTTATTTTTCACTTTGTAGTTTTCTTATTTGGAAGTCGGTAGTATTTTTTCTAAAAAAGTTCTTTCATTTTTACTTTTTAGTTGTACCCACCTTATAGGCAAGTAGTTAAGTAAGGTACCTATAGTGCCAGAAACTGAACATAACCGGTGAAATGAGAGTGTAACAAGGTGAACTGTGCACATCTGCGTACCCCTATAGAGCGTAATGGCGTGATGTTATGTAATGAAATGGTATAAACAATAAACAGACATGCGATTGCAGCCATCCCGAGCGTTTTTCCATTACTTATTGTAGTGTTCTTTTATATATCTCCGAAGTTTTTTATCAGATATTCACCAAATTAAAATGGGACCAATTTCGGAGCATACTTTTTCAAACAAAAAAGAATTTTCAAAATCGGTCAGCAATTGTCAGAGATATCGGAGAAAACACAAAAAAAAAACATACACAAAGTCGAACATAGAACCTCCTCCTTTTTGGTAAGTCGGTTAAAAAGCGAAAAGTCAGTCACTCACTCATCACGAAATATCGAAAACCGCTTGATTTATAAAGATGGAATTTGGCGTAGTCCGATGATGAAACGGGCTAGGTAGAATTATATCGTGCAATTCCATCGCACACTCCCCGAAACAAAACCGACAGGCTGGCAACTCGGCGACGATGTTCAAGACTCTGGAGCTTTGACTTGTCCAGCGCCTCATCGCCGATGAGCCTCTTGACTCGCTTTTCGATCGACTCTAGTGCGGCAAGCTGGTATTTGGCAGATCCGTCCCAGAGATGAGAACAGTACTCCATGCATGATCGAACTTGCGCTTGATACAAATTGAGGAGCTGTTCCGGTATGAAATACCTTCTCACCTTTGCAAGGTACCCCAGTTTTTTGGCAGCCAGCTGAGCCTTTGCCTCAATGTAAGGGCCAACATTGAGAGTAGATGTTAACGTAACGCCAAGAATCTCAAGATGGTCAGTTATTGGCACGGTCGCATCTCGGAAAGTTGGAGCCGGGTAAAATTGGCTCTTTTTAGCGGGAAAAAGACACGCCTGGGTTTTAGCAGCATTAAACCTGGCCAGATTGGCATCGCCCCATTCGGAAACTGCCTGCAAGGACAGGTTCAAGCGCTCCACCATGGCCTCCTGGAGAGACCGGACCTGAGGCCCGGTAGCACGAGCGTTGGACAAGTATCTCTCAGCAACAGTGCTGTCGTTTGCATACCCAAAGTTGCCGGATTTTAGCAGATCGTTAATGTGCAGCAAGAAAAAAGTTGCTAAGAGTACCGACCCCTGAGGGACCCCGGCATTGATATCCAATTGGTCCGACGAGCAGCCATCGATAACCACTCGAATGGTTCGATCTCTCAGCAAGTCTGCAATCCAATCACACAGACCACCGGGCAAACCGAATGATGGAAGCTTACCAATAAGGTTTTCGTGCCAGACCCTATCAAAAGCCTTCGAGATGTCGAGGGAGACGGCAAGTGCTTCCCCGTGCCTCTCGATGGCCTCACTCCAGATGTGAATGGCATACGCTAGAAGATCCCCAGTAGACCGATTTTGGCGGAAGCCGTATTGGCGGTCACTAAGGATCTCGTTAGTTTCTAGGTATGCCAGGAGCTTCGTGTTAAGTACACGCTCCATACTCTTACAGAGTATGGACGTTACAGAGATGGATCTGTAGTTGGCCGGGTCAGCTCGACTACCCTTTTTGGGCACGGGCTGTACGTTAGCTAGCTTCCAAGCATTCGGCACTTTTCCAGTCTCATACGAAAGGCGGAATAGGCGTGTCAAGATCGGAGACAGTTCAGGCGCACAGGTTCTGAGAACTATTGCTGGTATTCCGTCCAGGCCACTAGCCTTGTTTACGTCGAGGTTGCGCAGTACCTTACGGACGTCCTTTTGATGGAAACGAATGTCCGACATACTCGTCTCGCATCCATCAGGATAAGGAGGGGGCCGCGCGTCACCAGGGTTCAGACGTGAAGATTCCGCAAAAAGAAAGGCAAATAAATTTGCCATCTCCTCAGCGGAGTGGGCCAGCGACCCGTCGGGATTCAGCAGTGGTGGTAGTGAGGGACGGCTGAAGTTCGACTCGACTGACTTAGCCAGGGACCAAACCGCTTTACTACCTGCTGGGTAAGAAGCAAGTTTTGCCCCTATTCGACCAATGTGGTCGAACCGAGCTCCTCTCAACACCTTTTTGCAGGACTTGGAAGCCCTGTTGTAGGCTTTCTTCCTTTGACCCATGTCATTCGCTTTGCGCGAACGAGCGTCAACCCATGCCAGGTACGCCTCATGTTTAAGCGCGTCGGCGCGATGAAATTTGGCGCCAAACCATGGCCGGTCAACATTGGTCATTGTTACGTCAGAAAACGGAATGTAGTACTCCATTCCCTGATGCAACACATCCGTCACGAAGTCCGCGCACGCCGAAGGATAATCCGAAGAAAAGCAAGTAGGCTGCCAAGGATAGCATGCGAAGAAAGATTGCATGCCATCCCAATCTGCTGACCCAATGTACCGCCAAACCCGCCGGGTGCCTATTAGGCTGGGATCGGGCGGGGAGTAGACGGACATAGACTTTACCAGACAATGGTCGGAACTACCCAAAGGTGAAGTTATCCATACAGAGTATCGGTCTGGCTACGTTGTCAGCAGAAGGTCCAAGCAATTGGCCGTGTGCGAATCAACATCCGGCACCCTCCTTTTCCCCTGGACCTGACCTGAGCTGGGTAAGGTTAAGCGCAAGCGCAAGCATACGCATCTCCCGTCCAGCATGGTCAGTGCACTGGTATGGGAACAGCCACTCCTGGTGGTGGGCATTAAAGTCCCCCCGTAACACTAATTGGGCGGGAGGCTACCGCTGCTGTTCCGCATCAGCCGCCTCACTGAGGTACTCTGTGAGCCTGGTTGTCTCCTGATCTCCGCTGTGCGAGCGGTAGACACAGGCGTAGATAATTTTATTTAGACCTGTGTCCACTAGAGCCCACAGCGTCGAAAATCTTTGGTCCTCAAGGTTACGGAGACGCCGATAGTAAGAGTCGTCACGGGCGTACATACACACTCCCGCGCGCGGTTTATAATTGTGCTCCAGGGTAAACCCTGGCAAAGATAGGTACGAAGCGTCTGACGGACTCGCAATTTGCGTCTCCGTAAGGAAAAAAAGAGCTGGTTTTTCAGTCTCCAGGTGGTAGTAGACTACATAGAGATTTGAGTGCAGACCTCTAATGTTGGTGAGGTGCACTTTGTGGGGGAGGGGGTGCAGCCGCTGTTTAGATCCTGTATTCTTTTTCCTTGGCATTTTCATGAAATTTAGGTTAGAAGAGTGAATGGAGGAGAGGAGTAGGAAGTGAGACGAGGTTTGACGCTGCTAACCTACAGACACGCACTGAAAGGACGCCATCATTAAGGCACTAGTGCGGAGACTGCGGGACGCACGAGCCCCACCGGAATGTCTATTGGGCCCTCCCCATCTGGTCGCCAACCAGCACGATAGTGCATTCCGGGATTTTTCGACAGTTGGCGGGGCAGCCTTTCATGTGTGGCTGGCACACTACTTGGGCCCCCAACTACCTGCGGTCGGCCAGCGGTGCACCGTGCCCCGGATCCCGCTACCCTCCACGACTTGTCTCCCGATATGCCCATAACAGCGCGCGTCTGGCTGGTCTGCTTGCAGTGGAACAGCTATCTTGACCCAACTCCTCTAGATGGCTACACTGAGCATCGTAACCGGAACACGGCCAGGCCACTTGGCGGTACGTCTTTGCTCAGTGGGTGGTCAAAAGCCATCGGCCGAAGCCTACCACCAGTTGTGTCACCTGATTTGCACCACCCGGGGACCACGTGTAGGGAATCTAAGGGTACTACTCTCCTGCGGACGTGGGTGACTCGGCCCCACAAAATCCGGTTTATCGGAAAATCTTAGAATTTATTTATGATATTTTACATTGAAATAATTATAAAAAGTCAAAATACACTAGGCCTTGAAGTTAGAATTTAATTGCATACAGTATGTACAAATCGATTCGTGATTATTGCTTTAACGAAAGCATAACTTGCGTGAATAATATTTTATTGAAAAATTTGCACGGCAATCATGAAAAGATTTCCATTGTGCTGAACGGTACTCCATTTATCTAAAGGAATATTATAAAGAGTAAAGATTTGATTGTTTTTAAGTTTGTTTGTAATGAATGACTTAACACAAAAACTATTAAACCGATTTAAAAATCTGGAATAGGAAAAATATAATAAAATAATAATAAAAGAAGAAGTTATCATGACGAAAAGCTACTGGAGATTTATTGTGAAGGATGGCACGGTTGACATCTGTCGGGCATTTCACCGGCCGGGTGAATCGTTCCGCCACATTATCTCTGGTTGTTCTCGTCTAGCTAACGAAGAGTACTTGCATAGGCACAACCTTGTAGCCAGGATTATCCATCAGCAACTTGCTCTGAAATACACTCTTGTGGCATCGGAGGTGCCGTACTACAGGTATGTGCCCGACCCAGTTCTCAAGAATGGCAATATCACATTGTACTGGGATAGGTCCATCATCACTGACAGGACTATTGTAGCCAACAAGCCTGATATAGTAGTGGTGGACCGAATCGAGAGGCGTGCAATGATTGTTGACATTACCGTCCATCATGACGGGAACCTTGTGAAAGCCGAGAAAGATAAGCAAATCAAGTATCTTGACTTGGCTCGCGAGGTTGTCGACATGTGGGTTGTGGACACAGCGATCATTGTACCGATTGTCGTGTCGGCCAATGGCTTAATAGCCACAAGCCTCGAACAACATCTTTGGAGGCTTTCTCTCAGCATCTAGAAAGCAGTATTGCTAGACACGGCTCGTATTGTTAGGAGGTTCCTCTCTCTGGAGCCTTGACCGCCGGTAGCTTGGACCCTGTTCCCGATACCGGTGGGCCACTATTTTTATATTTTTAAATGTTTTTCTTTTTTGTATGTGTTTTGTAAAATATTTAAAAATGTTAAAATAAGAAATTAAATTAAATAAAGGACATAATAATCATACAAATATACATACATACATACATACATAAACTCACGCCTTTTTCCCATGGGGGTAGGCAGAAACTACAGAACACCACCTGCTACGATCCTTACATACTTCTTTTGCTTCACATACATTCATACATCTAGTCATACACACACGCCGGTTATGGGTACTGCGCACTTGGCCTTTCTGAAGAACATCACCTATAAGGTCTATATATTTCTTTCTAGGGCGTCCCCTCCCGGCGTTTCCATTCACTTCTGCTTTGTAAATACCTTTCGTTAGTCACCTTTCACTCATCCTCTCAACATGGCCAAACCATCGTAACATACTCTTTTCAATTTTAGTCACTACAACCACAACGTTGTCTTATTACCTCATTCCTCAATCTATCATTTAAAGTTACACCACACATACTCCGCAAGGAGCGCATTTCTACTGCATTAATCCTACTTTCATGTCTTTTTAGCCATAACCAACCTTCACTGCCATACATAAGTGTAGGCACCAGCACGCTGTTGTGAACGGCGAGTCGAGAACATCGACTTGCTGGTCACAACTGCATGTATAGCACCATTCACTTTATTCCCTGCATTCACTCTCCTTTCCACATCCTCTTCAATCTGTCCATCCCTTGTGAACATACTTCCCAGATATACAAACTCGTTCACTTGCTCCACACTCTTATCATTTATTTTCACTTCACACTTTGATACATCGTCTTCTCTTTCAAAAACCATTACCTTAGTCTTGTTCACATTTATACTCATCCCTTTTAACTTAAAAGCTTCATTCATCACAGTCACCATGTCTTGCAACTGTTCTGCTGACGATGCAAGTAGAACTTGATCATCTGCATAGAGAAGGCATTTGACAGGCAACTCATTCATCCTCAATCCGCACTCATGCTCTTTCAAACCTATCAGACAACTATCCATGTACAAGTTGAACAGCCACGGTGACGCAACACAGCCCTGTCTAACACCCCTTGAGATGGTAAACCAGTTCGTATACGCCCCATTAATCCTAACACAAGCACTGGAATCCCTATATAGAGATTTCAGTGCCCGTACCAAGCGCCAGTCTACACCGTACCCGGATAGCGTCGACCACAGTTCATCCCTGCACACACTGTCATAGGCCTTCTCCAAGTCCACGAATGCACAGTAGAATTTTTTGTGCTTTGCCAGATGTTTTTCAGCTATGCTTCTCAAGGAGAAGATCTGATCCATACAGCCCATTCCCTCTCTAAATCCTGCTTGCACGTCCCATAATTGTTCATCCGTCACTTTTACCACTCTATTTATTAAAACTTTCGTATATAATTTGCCGACAACACTCAAAAGACTAATGCCGCGGTAGTTTTTACACTCCTGCTGTGAGCCTCTTCCCTTATATAGTGGTACGATAACAGCCTTGCACCAGTCATCCGGCACGCGGCAATATCTCCAACACATATTAAAGATCCGGCACAACAGGCTTGCTACCACCCCGTCACCGCCCTTCAGCATTTCAACAGATACTCGGTCATACCCTGCAGCTTTACCAATCTTCATCCCACTCAGTGCTTTTATAATCTCATCCATTCCTATTTCATTATTTTGCTCTTCGTCCGAGTTTGGGTCTTGACAACTGGCCTCTGCCCAGTTACCCACTCCTTGCACACTATCCTGACAACTAAATAAACTTTCAAAATATCCCTTCCAGCGTTCCAAGACCTTACATTCTTCACTCAGTAAGCACCCATCTTCTGCTCTTATTCCATTTATGCTCGATGTTTACGTCACTCCGCGAGCCAATCTTACCTGTTTCCAGAACAGCTTAACATTGGCCCTGAAGTTATACAAATATACATCTTCAAATATCCTAAGAATGTAACTGCATGCCTGTATTCGTCGAAAGGTTAAGCAGAGACGCCCACATTGCTTGGCTTGTATTTAATTCCCATGTTAGAAAGGCCTATTGCCATTGACCGGGCATAAGTCCAGACTGGACTGCTACAGAGAAATTCCAAATGGAAAAATCCTATTACACCTAGCCCTATCCGGGATGTGAACCCAAGACCTCATGCTCAGCAGCAGTGCTTGTGACCACTAGACTAACAATGCCAACATCAGATCTGTGAATACAAACCAAGAATATTGAAGTTACTATATCCTATTATTTTAATCTCCGAAGAAAAAATAGATGAATACGTTTTGTTTATCTGTGTCTTTCAGTAACATCATTGTTTCCAAACGGATGAATCAATTTCGATTGAATTTTTGTTTTTTATTCTTTTGATTTCACCGAAATAATTAATAAACCATTGTGTGTCGCGTGTATCCACGTTTTAGGCTCTCAAGTAGTTAATAAGCTAAAGCTAGCTATTATGTTTCTTGGAGGGTTTTAATTTAAGTTATTTATAGTTATTTTTAAATTAAGTATTTAATTAAATATTATAAACTGTTAATCATTGGGGGAGGCCTATGTTCAGCAGTGGACGTCTTTCGCCTGAAAATATTATGCTGATGAAACCGTTAAAAGCATTTTTGTAGCAGGCCAGGAGATCTTCTGTCTCTCCGTAAGAGATGCCAAGTAGATGTTCAAGGATAGTCTTTTTACATCTAAAATAATTTAATTTATTCATACTTAATTTTCTATTTAATCTATTAGTATTTAATTTTCTTTAAATATATTAGTAGTCATTAAATTTAATTTTTATGTTATGATTATCACAGATCAGTTCAGTTATTAACATTAAATCTTGGGTTTTACCAGCACATATTACGATTTACCGTAGTCCGGGTTTTTTAGTTAAAGTAGAATCTGTTGACGGGTACGCCCGCGTGAAAAGTGTTCTATCGTCCCAAGTAAACGGACTATCGGGGTAAAAACTATTCCATGTCCTTTTCAGGGTCTCCAACTATCTCCATACCAAATTTCATCTAAATCGTTACAGCGGTTTAAGCGTGAAGAGATAACAGACAGACATACAGAGTTACTTTCGCATTTATAATATCACTAGCTACTGCCAGCGGCTTCGCCCGTGTGTAAAATTATTTTTTTTTATCCCAAAGGAACATTATACCGGCATGAAAAGAAACCTATGTGCTGTTTCAGACAATAATATATCTTTATACTAAATTTCATCCAGATCCGTTAAGCCGTTCTTGCGTGATTGAGGAACAAATATACTTCTATCCAAACATTCGCATTCATAATATTAGCAAGATCAGTATGGATATACACATCATATATTTCAGTTTATAAAAACCTATAAGATACATAGTATACTAATACATGGAATAAGGAATGTTGTTCTGAAATCCAAACACTGGGGAGGAAAAAGGTGTGACAAAGTTTATAATTATGGGACTTTTAATTTTTTGGCAGATTTTCTTGAATTTTGGTCTCAAAGCGGTTTGATATAATTAATTAAACAACTATGTCAGCATTAATGGGTGCAACTTTCATGAACGAGCAATGCCGCGGACATAAAGTAGATTGCAATAAATGAAGAAATCATTACTGCCGAAACAAACATATATATTATAAAGTTATTGGTGCATCGAATTGATTCATATTGCTTTGTATATAAAATAGCATACACGGCCTGAAAAATTATCAATCGTGTAGTGAACTTCTTTTTCTTCTAAACGCTAAAATCGAAGAAAAATGTACAAACTACTCGTACTGGTTTTCCTGGTTGTCATGATGAGCATGAGTGAAATCAAATGTCAGTACAGCGACTACCGTGATGAAGGGGTTATACCTTACAGACGAATTGTAAGTGCATATTCTGCAGGCTGTCCTCCTGGCAAGGAAAGGGATTCTGCCACTGACGAATGCGTTGAAGTGATAAACAAAAAATGATAAGCAGAGGAGGATTATCCAGGCACAGCGGTACATTTGTTGTATTTTTCAATCCTTACATATTATCCCGTACATATTGTTTGTAAAAATAAAAACAATTTATTCTAAAAATATATGATTTAAAAGTCTGATCAGTCTTTATCATTTCCTCAGAACTTACATATTAACCCTTGGTTTACCTGGTGAACTCAAATCACAAATCATAGTGTGCAATCGGACGAGACATAACGCCAAAATCGGATCTATCCTCCGACTGCACAGCATGATTTTCTTCTTGTTTACGTCTTTTTAGTTCGCTTCGTAAGCAGACGTGCTTTTTGTTTTTTCTTTTTCTTTTATTTATTACTTTTTAGATAGGTACATTTTAAAAACATATAAGAGTTATATATTTTTGAAGTCAACTCTTAAAACCCTTTATTTTAATACCTAACACGATTGGTTTGGAAAAATAAAATTGTTCCCACGCAAAATAGTTCTCAAATTGCGCCTGGATTTCTTAGAGACTTGCGCCGCTTACATGGAGCGACTGCCTATCTGACCTTCACAACCCAGTAACTGGGTAACACGATACTCCTTGGCAAGATTGGTGTCAGATCTCAAGCTTCTGACTACCCGTAACGACAGTCAAAGATTTTCAAATGACAGTCGGGACCAACGGCTTAACGTGCTTTCCGAGGCACGGAGGAAACTCGCTTTGTTAAAATGGTTACCCATCCACGGACCAACCTCGGCAAGCGTTGCTTAACCTTGAAGTTCGATCCGTGCGGCTGTTATTTTTTAGCCACGAGCTCCTCTAGTCAGTCAGTAGAGAGTCAGTATAGTTAATTTCAAAATGCTAAATTAAAATCGGATTATCGGATCTAGACTTGTTATTTATTTTTAACCGACTTACCAAAAAGGAGGAGGTTCTATGTTCGACTTCTTGTATGTTTTTTTTTTTTTTTTTTTTTTTTTATGTATGTTCACCGATATCTCCGCCAATTGTGGACCGATTTTGAAAATTCTTTTTTTGTTTGAAAGAACATGTTCCGAAATTGGTCCTATTTTAATTTGTTAAAGATCTGATGAAGAACTTCGGAGATATACAACAGAACTCTTCAATAAATAACGGCAAATCATTCGGGATTGCTTCAATCCCATGTCTGTTTATTGTTTATACCATTTCATAACAAAACATCACGCCAGTATACTGAAAGGGGTACGCAGAACTCTTATTTCACCGGTTATGTTCAAGTTTCATGTTTTTCGGGTAATCTGTTCTGGCGTAATAGGTACTTACTAAACAACTTGCCTACTAGGTAGGTAAAACTAAAAAGGGAAAAATAAAAAACTTTTGTGCAAAAAAATACTACCGACTTCCAAATGAAAAACTACAAAGTGAAAAATAACTTACTTTTGGAAGTCGGTGTCCTTATCGAAAAAAATGGTATCTACGAAAGACACCGACTTCCAAAAATAAAGTTATTTTTCACTTTGTAGTTTTTCATTTGGAAGTCGGTAGTATTTTTTTGCAAAAAAGTTTTTTAATAGGACGGTATATGCCTTCTTTAGCCTTTTTATTAATTTTATCTACACTCTATACACATCTATATTATATCGCTTTACATCGGTATACCTATTTTATATAAATCTATATATGTATCAAATTTGTACAGTAAACTGGAGCATATGGATTTTCGTTATCCTCCTGGATCCATACATACCTTCCCACGCTACTATGACAAATCATTATAGCGCCATTTTTGTATTTTCCAATTTTAATGTAGCCAGCGACACTCGCAAGGTTAAGGCAAATCGATAGACCTAGGAATCATCCAAATTGGCCAAAGCGTTTGGTCTCTAGAACGCCGTCGGCGTCGTCTCCGAACGTCTCTTTTACGGTCCAGGCTGCTCGTCTGTGGAATGCATTGCCTGACTCAATAAAACGTGCTCAGTCGTTGCCTGTATTTCAAAAAACTAATCAAAGAATACCTATCGCTGTGATTGTGCTCTTGGTTTTTTGACATAAGGTGCTATGATTGTCGTACATCATAATATTTTCATTGCCAATATATTAAGTATGTATGTATTCATGTATCTATTATTTAGCATATATATGTATTTTTGTTTCTAGTAAGTTACTGTTGTATCTATATTATGTAAAATGTTGGTATTGTCACACCACTGACAACATAATTATTATGCCCAGGTAATCTCTGTCCATTCCAGGTTGCCTGGCAGAGATCGCGGAATGCGATAAGGCCGCCCATTGTATGTTTCTAGTATTAAGTTATTTTTCTTGTTTATTATGGTGTACCGCGAACTGGAAGACGATACGTTGGAAGGCCTCCCACTAGGTGGACCGATGACCTGGTTAAGGTTGCGGGAAGCCGCTGGATGCGAGACGCACGGGATCGGTCAATGTGGCGACGCCTGGGGGAGGCCTATATCCAGCAGTGGACGTCTTTCGGCTGAAATGATGATGATGATGATGATGGTGTACAATAAAGTGTATATAAATAAATACATTCATAGACTGATAAACACATTACCCTCCTTCTGTAATCGGGTAAAAATAACATCGTTTTTATTTACAAGACCTATCAAGTAGTTTTAGCTGTCGTTATGGGGTCAAATTAAAAATATACATAAATATAAGTCAGAAAATACTGAACGCCACCTACTACGATCCTTGCATAATACTTTTACTTCAGTTACGTTCATACATACGGTTACCAGTACTGCAAATCTGGACTTTCAGAAGGACATCATCAATAAGATCCGTGTATATCCTTTAGGGCGTCCTCGCCCAGCGTTTCCACCCACCACGTCTGCCTTCCCTACCTTTTATTAGTCCCCTTTCATTCATCCTCTTAACATGACGAAACCATCTAAACATCCTCTTTTAAAATATTGTCTTATCAAATTAAATTAGGTAACCAAAATTGACTTCATAACAAACTTTCACTATTGGGAAACAAAACATTGAACCCAATACAGAACCACTTTCCATATTTTGTTAGCTGAATAAACTGAACTACGGCTAAGGGTTGACCGCCGAAGTGTGGCCAAGCCTTACGCGGATAAAAGTCCACAGAAATTTTACTAATGTGTTGACAAGGGAACCCGGGAACGTTCTACCGAAATTATTGGGGTACACGGGTACCCCAAAGTGAAAAGGCAGTAACTGCTCGTGTTAGGAACTATAATCTGTGTGTTACTGTTTTTATTCGTGCTCCTATAAAGTGGGTGATTAGGTGGGTTATCTCATGGCTTTGTAAAGATATTATAACAGTCTAGACACTAGATTATTACAAAATATTTGTGGAACTAACACGAAAATTCACACGGGTAAGTTTAAATTTGCCCTGATTCAAGTAGCTTAGAGCGCGATTGTAAAACGTTCAAAATGTATTGAAGAGAAGTGCTACAGAAATGTTAGTGATCAATCCCAAATATGTTGGTATTTCGAAAATGGTTGATAGAATATTACTTTGCCCTTAGACAAATGAATTGAGCCTCTAAGGCCGGTATTCCAGATGCTCAACTCAACTCAAACTGACAATGGACAGTTGTGATTGGTTAGCTTGTTTTTTTGACATTAACGTGCTCATGTCCAAGATTCTAGACGCCCCAAACGTAACCGAAATATTTAATACAAAATTTGTGAAATTGAATAGTGCTATCAAGTACATGGAATGAACTCGTACTTTGTAATTTGGATTTTCATTCAATATCTACCACACATTTAGTGTACAAAAAATTATGGAACGTCTGGAGCATCTGAGCTCTTGCTCTATTGAGTACACATAATAATGTCAAATCAGATGCCAAAATCGAGACGTAGATTGGTTGGATGTCACGGTATTTTGACAATCGATAACGTTTAGAGAATATCTCTTTACCTAGAGTCCATGGGCCGTTTTTGTTCTTTAGACGGTTGGAAAATAAACTAGAATATACCTAAATAGAATCGATACTATATTTTAAATGCATAAGTAACTCTGTGTTTTTAGGGTTCCGTACCGAAAGGGTAAAAACGGGACGGGACGGGTGAAACTTCACTGTCCAATGTCTGTCTGTTGAAATTTTCACAGATGATGTATATTTGATGTTGCTACAACAAATACTAAAGAAATAATAAAATTAATATTTAAGTGGGGCTACCATACAACAAACTTGATTATTTGCCGTTTTTGCGATACTGGTACGTTCAGGCCGAGTCCGATTTTTTTTATTATCTATTAATATATAATAGTTTATTTACAGTATCCGGTAGATAGACTCGCGTTTTGACTTCTGTTTGTCTATTATCTTTTCACGCTAAAACCGTTCAACCCATTTCGATGCAATTTGGTATGGAGTTAGTTTGATACCCTGAAAAGGACATGGGATAGTTTTTATCCTGGGAATATATTTTTCTTTCCGACTTTTTTTTTTCACGCGGGTGAAGCCGCTGGCACAAGTTAGTTATTTATAAATTGACAAGAATCACGCTACGGTTTACTGAAGGCGTCAAATAACTGCTAGCGTACCCTACATTTTACTATAATTTTCCCGTCATAAATGTGGAAATATCAGCTATAATGTTGAAAAATGAGGGTCCAAACTTATGAGGGTAGGGTCAAACCTACGGCAGTGTTACCTTGTTAATAACTGTCTTTATGGTAACTATTCCATTTTAATAACTTGGGTTTTATTTGATAAGCAAATTCTGGTTATGTTCATAAAACCAGGGTCCTCATTTTGGAGCGCTTCTGCTGAGTATGAGATCTTGAGTTCGATTTCTGGGTCAGGTAAAGTGGTATTGAGTTTTTGCATATGCGATTACTTAGTAACAAAAGCGAGTTTGGTGCGCAGTTGATAGCAATAGGGACACCCTCTATTACATGGGACTTAAACATGACAGGCAAAATGTTGGTATAAGAGCACCTCTGCCTTATCTTGCGGGGAATACTAGGTGTGATGTTATGTTGCTATTTTGGAAAGGATTAGCTTTTTGGGCGAAATGACTTCTAAAACACTTGAAATTGAATGTTGCACTCGCAATTTCATCGATTGCCACCGAAGTGTCAACAATAAATTGTTAGTCATAAAATAAAATACCGGCCAAGTGCGTTTCGTACTTCGCATATTTAGAGGTTCCGTACCAAATGTGGAATACATTGGTATTTGTTAGTAAAATATAAGTAATAATTAACATTATCACCAAATTTCAAGTTCATA
This sequence comes from Orthosia gothica, assembly GCA_949775005.1. Lineage (NCBI taxonomy): Eukaryota > Metazoa > Arthropoda > Insecta > Lepidoptera > Noctuidae > Orthosia > Orthosia gothica. The sequence continues at coordinate 29,646,435 of OX459048.1, forward strand.
GGACAATGGGAAATAAAAAATATTTAGAACAAAATTGTGTGATAGACGACGCACAGACAGACAGATGGACACGTGAGTGACAGCAATAGAGCTTAGTTTGGACCCATCGGGTAAAGCACTGAGTTGCCCGTTCAGTCACATAGGTCCTTTGCATCCTTCTCGAACCTTTTGAATCTATTCAAACATCAGAACCGACGGGAAATTGTGGCATCTACTTGCTTTGAGTAGAGTTAGGTACAGTCCCCATACAGTAACTGATTCGGTGCTAGTGGGAACTAACTGCTCAATTAGTCCGGCGACCGAGTTGGACACGGCTAGTGTTAGACTAACGAGCTGTGGCCGTCTGTCCTGTTTGTTACACTTTTTATGCTTTTTGTGTCTCGCATAGGACACAGTGTTAACTGGGAATTAATTCTATATATGTGCGAGTGTATGTATACGGGTATTTACTTTATAAATTGCACAGTAGTATGCTTAGTCTGGATTGGTTGGGTCAAACAACTTGGAGCTTGGGGCCCTTTGGAAAATACAGGAATGATCTTTTTTATTAATATTATAAATAAAAAATTTGGACGAATGGATGGATGTTTGTTATTCAATCACGCCAAAATGGTTGAACAGAACTGGATGAAATTTGGCAGAAAGATTATTTTCTGGAATGTAGAATATTGGCTACTTTTTAGGGTTTCTTACTCAAAAGGTAAAAAAAGGAACAATTATAAGATCACTTACTTGTCCGTCTGTCTGTCTGTCCGTGTGTCACCAACGATTTTCTCAGGAACGGGCGGACCTAGCAAGTTGCAATTTATACCAGATACTGAGGTCTATAGTCCCTATTAGGTGTATAAAAATCAAGGTCCTAAGTTAACACGATAAAAATATATGAGCAAATTTAGATTTTCGCGAAAACTTTTAAGTACCAAAATTTACCTTATTTTTCAACTTTTTTTTTTTTCGGTATTTTCACTTTACTTGTGCTGTAAGACCTAGCTTTTAACCAAAATTGACAATTTTAGGTCAACCAGAAGTACCCTATAGGTTTTGGTTCGAAAACCTATATGGTAGTTTACGTTGCTCTAGTTACATAATTATGTTGGTGAATGTAGCTGTTTATATGGAACCCTAGGTGCGCGAGTCCGACTTGCACTTGGCCGTTTTTTATTCCTATAGATCCATTGAGTTACCAAAACTTATTTTACGAGGGCGAAACCCCGGGCGGTAACTAGTAAAATAAACACAAGAAACATCTTCATAGAAAGCTACAAAGCTTTTAAAATGGCCAGAGATCAATCACCTTTTAACAAAAAAAACCAGCAGCTACAAATGAACGAAAATTCATAAAAAAGAACAACATTTGTAAACAATTACACATGGCGTGAAAGATGTCTGATATGAAAAATGTACAACGTAATGGAAAAGCAAAAGGAACGTTAACAATTTGAATAAATAAAACAGAGTACGGGTGTGGGTTCCGTATATAGGACCGGTCGATTTGGTGACTCTTGGGGGAGGCTTAGTTAAGCATGCCGTTAGTATTTCCATTATTTTAGTCTTTCGACTGCAATGTTGGTAGATAGTACTAGGTTCGAGACGTCGGTTGTAGCCATTAAAATCTTAAAAGACAATATGTAGACCTCATACCAACATTGTCTCCGGGTTGCAGGCACTAACCCTTGAGACTGTCTGCCCACCGAGTAACCCCAGGAAACACGGTGGCACAGTACACACACAATGTGTGTGTGTATCATAACGAAGCTCAGGGAAAAACCATTACCAGTCTCCCCAGGGATGAGCCTTAGCAGACGTTGCACAGACAGGGTTGCAGGGTAGCCTTCAATAGCTCATGGGGCTCCTTTAATGGACGATGGTGATCGCCTGGATGGTTTTAGTGAGGTTAAAATCCCACATTCCATGACCTTACCTCCAAAAGTTCAGGCACCTTTTGAAGTTTTTCAGCGTAAAAAGGCCTCAATATTGTATGGCAACTGTAAATTCGTGTGTGCAATATTGCGTACCTTGCTGACTGAGGAATAATTCGACTCAAAGTAACGGATTATAATATGAGCTTTAACGGTTTTGAGTCACATAAAAAAAACTTTTAAACAAAAAATCTAAACCGACTTCCAAAACAAAACACTACAAAGCTAAATATAATACTCTTTTAATTTTTGACACAGACTTCCGAAAAGATATTTAGTTTTCGCTTTGTAGTGTTTTGTTTTAGAAATCGGGTTAGTTTTTTTGTTAAAAAGTATTTTATTTTTATATTTTTAGTTTGGTACCTTATATTACCATGAACATCATTTATAGCCTACACGACTGGGATACATGTTTTATTATTACGGAGTTCCGGTGCCTACCTTCCGCCTTCATCACCAGAGCAGTTCCATGGTACCATTTTCATTAGAACCAGTTATTATTCTACTTACTTAACCTTCATCACAGTCATTATACAGATATCCCGAGTATTTAACTCGGGATATCTTATACACAAAACATACTTAACATTGAGAAGTTCCAGTGGCCATCTATCCAATGGTCTTCTTCATCAGTTTCACTTGACCAAATTATACTTTTTGAATCCAAATACTTGCCATGTTGATGAAAATCGTTATATGCACGCCTATAAAATTTCAGTAGTTTCTTCGATTTAAATGGGATCATATTATCAAATCCTGACTTAGGAACAATTCAACCACCTCAATAGTATATTCTATCAAACAAAAAAGTTTTTTTTTTCAAAATCGAATCATAATTAACGGAGTAATCGATGAACATACACAATAAACGAATTAATTTCTTCCTACTTTTATGCAGATGATCTGCAAATTTACTCACGAGTTCCTCTTGGAAATCTATCTGAGGCTATCTCGACCATTAACAGTGATCTGGCCCGTATATGCGACTGTAGGAAGAGTCTGGACTTAAGGTGAACCCCATAAAGACGCAAGTTTTGGTGGTGGGTAGTTCAGGAACGGTCTCAAGGATCGACTGGACGAGTCTACCCCAAGTCTCTTTGACAACTTTGTTATCCCTTTTAGCGAGAAAGTTAAGAACTTGGGTATATTCCTTGACAAAAGCTTCTCTTGGACTGCCCAGCTACAGAAAGTTAGCCGCAACCTAATTGCATCTGCCGGATCTTTGAGAAGACTGCGTAATTTTCTGCCGACTGCAACCAAGATTGCGCTTGCACAATCTGTTCTGCTATCCATCCTTGATTATGCTGATGCCAACTATCTTGACCTCACTGAAGTGCAACTTGATAAACTTGAGTGGCTTCAAAATCTTTGTATAAGGTTAATATTTGGTTTGCGCAAATATGACCATGTTTCTGCATTTCGTGTGAAACTCAAGTGGTTGCCTATTCGCCATTGCCGGAATTCTCATATTCTTTCTCTCCTGTATAATATTCTCTTTCTTCCTTCTACCCCTCTTTGTCTCAAGAAACGGTTTCAGTTTCTGTGTGACTCGCACGTGAAAGTTTTTAGGTCATCGGATAATTTGAAAATTAAAATGCCAATGTACTCCACTATCTTCCTAGACAAATATTTTACTCTCCAGGCCACTCGTCTATGGAATGTATTGCCTGAGACTATAAAGCACCCGCAATCACTGCCTGTTTTTAAGGGACTTGTGAAAGAGCACTACTTGTTACTGTGAACATAATTTTATATAAGCTGAATTGTTTTCTTGTCTGTATATTAGTTGTATGTATGTATTTATGTATTTATATTTTTTTGTATTTAGTACCTACTTTCTTAATAAATTAATTATTTTCTTAAAATTTGCACCAAGTGCAACCCCATATTGTATCCAGGCTGTCTCTTTCCATTCTTGGTTGCCTGGAAGAGATCGCGAATCGCGATAAGGCTGCCTGTTGTATGTTTGTTTTTGTTATAAGATGTCTTTTTGAATATTTTTTGTCTTGGTGTACAATAAAGTGTAAATATAATAACCTCCTTCTGGATAGTCGGATAAAAATGTAGCAATTAAAAATAATGTTACATTTAATTACGAAGTCAGCAGCGACATTTAGTGCCAAAGATGGGAATCATTTAGGTGTGTCACTATTTGACCGTGTTTAGGTCAGATGGCGTTGGTGTCTCAGGGGATTAATTGAATTTGATTTAAAAATATATTAGAATTGTGTGTTATAATTAATTTAACAAACACACAATCCAACACATAAAAATAGATTAAATCTTATATTGGAGTTAGTAGCATAAAGTAAATCAGGGACAGCGGTCTACTAATCTATGATCGCTGAATGTCTATGGTTTGCAAGGATGACATTTATTTTTGGATTGTGCAACTGGGGTCGGTAGAGTGCGCGCAAGATAAGTCATCGCGCGATGGGTGGCGTGCTTAATGTGGCCAGTATAACAGATCTTTTTTCCTTCACATATAATCAATAGTCAATTTTCATTACTCGAAACTTAAAGTAATTTAAGTTAAGCATAATTAATTACTAGCTTTTCTACTTGCATAGAATATGTTGAAAAAATCTTCATGAAATTATTGTTAATCTTTTATTGAATACTTAGTAGTACTTACTGTTAAATTTGGTCTAACAAGTGGCTAATACCGTCCATTTCATTTTAATTTCTTCTCCAACAATTTATGAAGAAGCTGCTGCCACATAACCCTCTTGAGTTATTTGGGTGACGGTGCGTTCAGAAACGCCTTAAACAAAATAACAATGATGCATTATATTATATGATGCCGGTACTGCCCCGCTGCTATATTTATGTACCACCCAAAAACCAAAACTCTAACGCACCGGTAGTACGAAAATTTAGGGAAATTTTAGTATAATGGTATCCCTAAAAGTTACCTGTCAAATAAGCAAAGCAGGCTCTATCTTTATAAAATGGTACTTACTGTAGGCCCGTTATTGTCTTGTTCACTTCAAGAAAACATCCCAGCTAGCACTTTAAAATACTTTTGGCATGATTATGGCGATTATTTACTTCGGAAACGAATAAATATACAGAATACTAGACACTCTCTTGACACCTGACATAAATGACAACCGATTAGTTCCTATATTGGCCGCGCGCAGACTTATCTTGCACGCACTTTAGCATCTACTTTGAATCAAAGAGAAACCTATCAAATCTTGATGACACTAGGATCAAAGGTGGCTGGCGTCAGGATAAAAGATTCCATTTGAAGTAATGGTTCAGTGGGCGCTGTGGATATTAGTTTGATTTGTCTAAATTGCCATGCTTTTGAAGCATATGCGTGGTGATGCTTATCATGGTTTTTCCTTCTTGGCAGGGCTCCTTAGGTTAATTTTATAATACTTATACATAAACATAAAAATGGTCAAGTCATCATAAGATCTACATCCAACGACTTCAGCAGCAGGCTCCGAATACACATGGCATCTTGATCTGCACGATGCTTGAACAAAGCTACACGGACTAAACAATGCTGTTTGAGATAGCTTATCTCCAGTGTTGAATACTAAGGGTAAATTTATCCCATTTAATGTAAGTTGTGCTTACTTATTAATACTCAAGAAACTTCAGTGATGGATTTTATGTGTGCAGATGAAATTAGTTGACCTCATGCGAAACCATCCTTATAATAGTCTTATGCTACTTCCTACCCCTGGATTAGCTGGTATGTAGGGTAAAAATTCTACCTTACAAAACGAGAAAGAAATAAAATATAATAATACAAAACTTCAACAGTAATTAAAATTGAAACCCGTGCGAGACCAAGAAGGCTCCAATCACAGCAAGTGCAGCGATATTTAAAAAAAGATTATTTTGTATTCCGAAAGTGTTAAAAAATGCTATCAGGCATGTAACGACATACATTCCTTTTTTTAGCTTGCCGAACCCTAAAAACCGACGAAAAGTAAAATGTTGAATTATTCAAGCGATCCGGGTGACATCCACGAGATTGCGTGTTAGTTAAAAATGTAAGCCAGTCCTTATCAACAGTATTAAATCTAACCTTACCGTGTAAGCAGAAGACTAAGCCATGTAAGCAGAATGTTGACACCTTTTAAAGAAAGGAATAAATAACTTATACAAAAATTCAACCATCTTGGAAATTAAAACTTTACAAAGTGAGGAATAACTTCAAATTCGAAGGCGGCGTTCTTATTATCGTTTCTTTGTTTTTGAAACAAAACCATACACAAAAAAACATACCGCTGAACATAGAACTTCCTTCTTTTTAACTAACTTTCCAAAAAGGAGGAGGCTCTATGTTCGACTGTATCTATGTTTTTATCTATACCAATATTATAAAGAGGTATTTTTTTTTTGTTTGTTTGTTTGTACTGAATAGGTTTCGAAACTACTGCACCGATTTTAAAAATTCTTTCATCTGTGGAAACCTACATTATTTCCGAATAACATAGGCTATAATTTTGACGGGGGAGAAGCTGCATTAGCTAGTGTTTATGTAATTTTACCGATTTCACCGTCAATTCTTGGTAAATCGGTTAAAAGTGATCTAATTAACCACAGACCCACATTGGTCTAATTGGTTGCAAGCGCTGCAGCGGAGAACGAGGTCCTAAGGTTAGATTCCCTTGTCGAGCAAAATGATATTGGGCTTTTCCATCAGGAATTGCCCAGTAATTGCCCGGAGTTTCTGGATTTTGTGCCCTTTTGATGGCAATAGGCTTGCCCCCTATTTTTTTTATTTACTATTTGGCTTGATTTCAGAACCCAAAACTTTAAGTTCAGAGCAATGGAGCGTAGCCTATTAAAAATTAAACCCACCGATCGAATTCGCAATCCCATAAAACACTCCAAGACAGGCAGCACCGATGTTGGCGATAAGTCTGCGAGGCTGAACTGACTGGACTGGGCGGCTCACACTTGTAGGATACATCGGAACCGATGGGCCAGGATCACGTACAGTGGGTGCCTGAGGACGGATGTCTTAACCGAGGCAGACCAAAGAAACGCTGGCGGAACGATCTGGGCTCGTTTTTGATGGATTGGCCAGAGAAGGCAAAATTAAAAAAGCGTTGAAAGGCTATGAGGCTATCCCTTTGCCCACCAGTTGGTCAATACAGAATAATAATAAAAATAAGACTTGGTAAATATACTGGTAAAACCTAGGATTTATTACTGTATTTCGGGCTTATACAGCAACATCAACACTAAACAAACTTCAGTTATGATTACAGTCTACTGACTGACTACATTAAAACTGGCTTCCAGTCTAAAAAGATTAAGATAATCTTGAGCGAACCCTTATTTCTTGAGCAAAATGTAAAGCAGATATAATGTAAGGAGACCTATTTTATCTTCAGAAACATCCAACCCATTTCCAAAAAGGACCAAATATTTCATTGTCCTCAGCCGATCTATAAATCTATCCTTTACAAGACAGATAGATGTTAACAAATCCGATGTGGAATTACTGAATAGTTCTAATGTCTCTCTGAAACCGTGCAGCCATTCATTGGGCTGTTAAGGGATCCGCTTTGAAAAAGATTGATTGCCAGTCATCATTGACGATGTTAGGTAGTGACAGCCAATTGTCTTCTAAATTACAGAATCCTGTGTTTCCCTATCTGGATGATTTAATCGTTTTTGGTAATTATGTGTTGGCTAATGGTTCTTGTTGCTATGGGGATTAATGTTTTTTTAATACAACAGTGTCAATAGAGGATAATATTGTAGAGCGGAGTGAAGCTTTGCCGTCGTTTTCTGATTGCGAATTTGCGATGTTGTTTTTTCACTGGACGGCGTATGTTTATCATTGTGTGCTTTACTTCGTGTACAGACTGTTATAATATAATAATAACAGGTCATTTAATATTAAATATTAAATATCCTGTTAACTAAAATTATTTGCTTTCGCTGACTAAGTTCACATAATATTATTTTTTCCTTTAAATTAACAATTACTTATTAGAAAGCACTTTAGTCTATTTATTAAGGACTACTCGACAACTGTTGGCTATTTCCATTTCTCTCCAATTGTTCTTGTCTTGGTCTAATATAATTAATTAAGTCTTCCCATATTTCATGAAGGCGACATCTCTTTAATTTACCGGGAGAGCCAGCCCATGTATTAATTTAAAAAGCATAATTTTGCCCTTTTTCTTAGAATAGAGTATACATACATTTTATTCCACACATACATTACACAAAAGCAATAATCAAATCGTAACAGAGAAGAATAATAAAAACAAGGATCAAGAAATATTATTATTATATTTACTTTTATAATTTGATATAATATAAAAATTTAAAAAATGGTTATTTAGCTGTCTCGTTCCTTGCCTCTAAATTTCTGATTAAGAATACTTCTCTGCATGGCTCTCTGGTATGTTTTAATTTTTCCTCTCCTACATCGTTAAAATAAATTTCTAATGCTCCTTTCCTTTGCTGAAATTTGGACACATTACAAAAAAACCTGTAAAGGGATTGTTTTTCCAACATTCGGTAAGGTCCGCTAGTCACTTGGCCCTTTCACGCTTCCTTGCACCGCTACGTAAGCGACAAAAACAAACAGCTTTTTCCTTAGACTATGCAGGAACGAGATATTATTGTAATATCAAATATGCTTTCTATTAAACGAATTATTGTATAGAAACGGCCGAAAGGAACATTTTCTTAGTTTTAAATTCGATAACTAGTAACTGTCAGGGGCAAATTAACAAGTAAGTAAGAAAAGACATCGTCACAATCATCATCATCCACCAGCTAGAGAGAGGCCTCTCTAATCGCACGCCATTCATCTCGAGTCTCAGCTACTCTCATCTTCGCTCTACCTAACCTGATAAAAGATAGCATCCGCGTCATTCTTATTCTCTCTAGACTTCAAATTCTCAATAATAGCCAGAAAATCTTATAAAAATAACCCAAAAATACCAGCTCACATCCTCCATACATCAAATGGAGTACAAGTACCAAAAAAAGTTGTACAATTAAATTTTCAGGAGAGACAATTTTAAATAAATTCGTGTGATGGCTTCATTTAACTTTTCACATGTGGCTATTAAAACTCACGCAAACTTTTCCGACGAGTTGTAATTACAAAAACTGTGCATTGCATTGGTCAACACTGCCCACTATTTTGTGCTAATGTCCTACATTTTTGTACTTTGTACCATTTGAGGCATTTTTTGTTGCTGGCAATTGTGTTCTATGTAGTAGCCAGATAGGGTTGTTTTTAAAAGAAGTAACATAGCAAACAGTTTAAAAACAAGAGCGAGTCGTACTCGTGCACAGGGCAGCTGTCGCAGAGATCAAGCTATCTTTTATAAGGTAAAGATACGAGTATGTTGGTGAATGTATCACCAACATATCTTTACTTTATACAAGTAAAATTTCAAAATTTAAAAAAACCCCGACATTCATCATCATTAATCTTTTGTACACACCCTGATTCAAATAGTAAAACGCGCATAACTTTTGAACAGCTGAACCGATTTTATTCAAACATAGCTAAGAACACTCTCGACAAAATCGCCTTTCAAAAAAAAAAAATTAAATCCAAATCGGTTCATCCGTTTAGGCGCTATGATGCCACAGACAGACACACAGATACACAGCAACAAACGTGAAACTTATAACACCCCTCTTTTTCCGGCGGGGGTTAAAAAGATAGCTTGATTTCTGCGACAGCTGTCAGTATCAATACAGTAACAATAGTGCTTGACAGGCTAACAATAACGTAAAAATAACGTATACGTCAGTTAGAAATATGTCGCAGAAATACAGCTATGTTTTATAAAGTATAGGTAAACATACTGAAGTTCATAAACAATGAAAGCACAGAACATAGCTCTAACGAAAATTATTTTTTTTACTTTTCCAAGTACATTTTATATGTTGGCCGAATATTACTCGTAAACTTATAAAGCCTACTTAGCTGTGATAGTTTTCTTTTAAATTCGTTATATTATATACTAAAAAAGAAAGAAAGAATAATATTTATTTGTGACCCGCACAGGAGTCACGAGAAAATAAGCAAACACTTAAACAATAATAAAATAAAAACCCTGTGCGAGACCAAAAAGGCTCCTATCTCAGCATGTGCAGCGATATCCAAAAAAAGTAATAACGCTGCGCTGATATTCTGATAGGGCCTACTGTTGATGCCACGGACACAATAACGGAAACAGGACTTATATAATAAAATAAAATAGAATAATATAAAAATAACAAACAAAATAAAATGAAACACTGAAACACATACTACTACAAACACATATTAGGTAGCGTAACTAGTCTTATTTTGATACATTACTAACAGTTTTTATTTCATTATACGTATCATAAACGCCCTAGAATATGTGTGTGATTATACTTTTACTCTATCAATATATCATGTAAGGGGCACATCCCTATGAAGTATATAATATGTCAAAACGTATCCATAAATTTTTGTTATTCTTTTTATTTCTAAATTGGAAACTAGTGACACATATTGTTTAGGCAGTTGTTTCTTTCTGTTTATGTATGGAGAACTAATTTCATGGACACTTCCTGTTTAAAAGGAGCTCGTGGCTAAATAATAACAGCCGCACTGGTCAATCGTCAAGGTTAAGCAACGCTTGACGAGGTCGTTCCGTGAATGAGTGATCATTTCAAAATACCGAGTTTCCGTGCCTCAGAAAACACGTTAAGCCGTTGATCCCGGCTGTCATTTGAAGATCTTTGACAGTCGTTACGGGTAATAGAAGCCTGAGATCTGACACCAGTCTTACCAAGGGGTATCGCGTTACCCAGTTACTGGGTTGTGGAGGTCAGATAGGCAGTCGCTCAACGTAAAACACTGGTACTCAGCTTCATCCGGTAAGACTGGAAGCCGACCCACAGACAGATGATGATATACTACTGCCTTGGTTTGTTTTACATATCCAAAATCAACCATTTAGCCGACAGGAGCATTTTGTTAGAGTCAAGTTTCCCCCACACTTGATTCTAACAAAAATTAGCAATTTAAAGTTTAATTTTACGTAAACGCATCCCTGAATAATTACCTCTCTCACAAAGAGGATGCCTGTGTCCCAGCAGTGGGAACATTACGAGTATAAGGCTGATGATGAGGCATCCCTGAATCGAAAAATAGTTTTCACAAAACCGTAATATTTTTGAATTGCCTATCAAACGATACTATACAACATGAAATGGACGAGAAAAAAACAAACCCCCTTTACGTGTACTGAAAGAGCATAATTCTTTTTTCTCATTATTTTATTTAACCAATTTGTCGGCGTGATTAATATGTATATCCACGCCAAATTATAGCTTTGTCGTACTAAGAGTCTCTGAGCTAACCCGTGGACGGACGGACAGACGGACATGTCGAAACTATAAGGGTTCCTTGTTGACTACGGAACCCTAAAAATGAGCAAAATCATGCAACACAACTACTGACCCTTAGGTTCTGGGATCGATTCACAGGTTAGACAAAAATTGTTATTGGAATTTTTCATTAGGCATTACTGCAGTCCGCGCTGCGTTTGGAACTTGGTGGTATAACACTCCTACGCCTGATCTCTACCCAGTCGTGTCGAATTGCCGTTCCATAGGACTATGATATTAAAGGAACAGAGAATGCACTTGTGTTTGCCTACAAATTTGTGCATTATAATATCTGCTTCGAATTTGCATTATATTCGTTGATATTGCACTGCCAAAATTTGTTCAGGATGATTATTTTTGACGCACGGTTGCCGCAGTGGTTGAGCGAGTGACTGCTGCACTGCGTGGCGCGGGTACGAGTCCCGCACGTAACACATATTTGCATGACCTACGGATAGTTCTGCCGGCTCTGGGTGTTTGTCTATGTGAGTTTATAATTATGTTTGTAAACGAACCCGCGATACAGGAGAAATTCCTAGTGTGGGTAAATATAAAAAGAAATCGTCCAGATCTACAAGAGTTGTACTTAAAAGGAAGAAGATTAGTGTTTCCTCTGGAGAAGCAGATACCACTTGACTCTGTTTAGATAATTATAACAAGAGTCATTTAATGATGTCATTTAGTTGGTTTATATCTGTGTATAGGTACCAACCTAAAAAAAAAACAAAAAAAAAAATAGATTTTCTTGGATTTTTTGTGGTTGCATTTTCTTCGCAATTTTAATCCAACTTTACGACCTTGGTGCTAAGTGCATGTACTCATAAAGGTTTTACCACAACTTGTCAGCTGTCTAGAGAACTTAGTAGCTCCACCATGTTCCATCCGACGGATAAAAGCATTTTGGATGTTCCCGTTAGCTGTAAGCAGCATTGGATGTTCCTGTTAGCTGTAAGCAGTAAGAACAAATTCTCACGAGTAACTCATAATTATTAATTGAACTAAAATACATGTTTTACTCTTCGAATCGATACAGCTTCTTGAAAAAAAAGTTGTTTATTTGTGCCGCTGTGCTTTCTCTGTGCCAAATTTCATCTTGATACGTTCTGGTCTGATTAAGTAACAAACATCCATCCATCAAATTTCAAAACGAAGAAATCCACAAGACAGACTTAAGTGGCAGTGAGCAGGGCACATTGCTCGCAGAACGAATGGTCGATGGGGCCGAAAAGATCTGGAGCGGCGGCCGCAAACCGGCAGACGTTGAGTTGGTAGGCCTCCCACAAGCTAGAATGATGACCTGGTGAAGGTTGCAGGAATTCGCTAGAATCGAGACGCACGGGACCGATCAATGTGGCGACGCTTGGGGGAGGCCTATGTCAGCAGTGGACGTCTATCGAATGATGATGATGATGATGAAGGATATCAAATATTCTCCATGAGTCTACAACGTTACTCGCCTCACACAGTGCTTAGAATGCAAGGCTTTTATCGACCATAATCAACAACATCTGAAGGTTTATACTATCATCAATCATTTGCATAGGATGGATTTCTACATAATCTTCAAAGGCGTGACTGATACAAACAATGTCCTGGATATTTAAGTATATTCTGGACGATGAACTAGCCCCCTAAAAGTGCGCGGTAAGACTTGAAATGCCCGAACATTTTGTCATTTTACAATTAAAGAACCATTTTTTGATTGACTTCCATATTAAAAATTATATTTTTTGGCATCTGAACTCCATTTGAAATAACATTAGAAATTTTTACAAAACCTTTTTCAGTCCGTTCAACCGACTTTGAGTTCTATAACGTAATTATAAGGATGGCATAAAAAGCATAAACGTGTTACCAATACTAACTGATTAATACAGCTGCCATTTGTCATATAACCAACGCAATATGAGTCAAAATCGGTTGAACGGGCTGTAAAATGGGATTATTTAAATGTCTAATGTTATCTCAAATGGAATATAGTTGCATTTCATTCGTTAATAGGCAATCTTTGTTTATTTTAATAATAATAATATAAAATCATTGTATTCTTCTTCCTCCAATAGTAACTTGATAACTTGGCTTCCCTTTACAATCGTCATCATCATCATTGCAGCTTAAAGACGTCCACTGCTGGATATCGGCCTCCCCCAAGCAAATGGAGTGAGTACCTGTCGCGGTCTCGCCCCACAGTACACCATCGAACACCGCGACGCGAACTCGCACCCTAAGACCATGTTACACATTGATAGTATATAGTTAGCGACCTTCCTAATTACTCTACACGATCCTTTATATAGCACCGATTAGCGATTTCACTAAGCAAAAGTGCAAGTACGTTCTCATGGATGCAATGCCATACTATTTGACCGATTTGCAATTATTTATCTTTTGGAAATTACGTGCGTGAAATCGCCAATCGACGCAATTTAAATTCGTCACGCCATCAGAAAAGCCCATTTGATTACTCTAGTCTTCTAATTCTCAAGCAATTTTTTAAAAATTCTTCTTTGTATCAGTTGAAAGAGACTCAATGCTGAAAAATTGTTCCACAACAATACACGTGTTATTATGTAAAAGGAACAAGCATTAATAACCGTGCTAGTTATGTGTAAGTAATTTGATGATTTTAGACCATTAGTGTATTCATGGAGTAAGGATTTTAAATAAGAAACTCAGTAACAGCTCAAATTTATGGTGAATAATAGGCAATAGGCTAAATACTGGCGACATGGGGGAGTACGATGTACCTACGCTTTTTCTGGAAACGGCAGGCAAATTTTACCCAAAACTTTAACTTTTTATTATTACAAGGTTTATATTACCATGCTTTCGTATGTGTGTCCAGCAACTAGTAATCCATTTTTCAAGCATTTCTGGCATTTGATTAAGCTGGATCTTGGCGTACTGATGACACTTTTGAAACAGTGAAATAATAATTATGGTACTACATAGCTGGTCTCAGAATGGAGCAAGAAAAATTAACATTCTTTTCAACTAAACCTTAGAGGTACTTTTGAATTCTCAAACAAAAAAGATGAAACTAGTTGCACAGTCGCAAGCGTCAGCTCTATGGAGAAGAACTAACAAGAAACTCCACAGACACTCTTTTCCATCAGATTTAATTACAAGTATTTGCTTACATCATTATTGTTGGAAAAATACATATGTGAGAACGATGTAAAAAGACGTGCACGTAAAAGCGTCAACAATTCAAAAACCCCAAATTAATAACAGGCCGAGGCAGCCAAGTTATTTTATATCCCAACTGATAGCGCCCTTTCACGAACAAAATGCATGGATTGGCATCACTCTGGTGCTGGAAAGACACTATAGCAACTCCTCAATCAGACAAGATAACACCCTCGTGTCCGGCTCATTGGATGTGTCTTGAACAGTGATATTACATTTAGTACTTTTTATTTAAAAATGGTGGTTTAAAAAAAAATCTTTAATAAATAATGTCTGATTTTTTCTTTCGCCGGCATTTTTGGCATTTGATTAAGCTGGAACTTGGCGTACTGATGACACTTTGGAACAGTGAAATAATAATTATGGTACTACGTAGCTGGTCTCAGAATGGAGCAAGAAAAAGCAACATTCTTTTCAACTAAACCTTAGAGGTAATTTTGAATTCTCAAACAAAAAAAGATGAAACTAGTTGCACATTCGCAAGCGTCAGTAGGTCTCTATGGAGAAGAACTTACAAGAAACTCCGCGGAAACTGTTTTCCATCAGTTTTAATTACAAGTATTTAGTAACATCATTCATGTTGTAAAAATACATATATGTGAGAACGATGTAAAAAGACGTGCACGTAAAAGCGTCAACAATTCAAAAACACCAAATTAATAACAGGCCGAGGCAGCCAAGTTATTTTAAATCCCAACTGATAGCGCCCGTTCACGAACAAAATGCATGGATTGGCATCACTCTGGTGCTGGAAGGAAACTATAGCAACTCCTCAATCAGACAAGATAACACCCTCGTATCCGGCTCATTGGATGTGTCTTGAACAGTGATATTACATTTAGTACTTTTCATTTAAAAATGGAGGATTAAAAAAAAATCTTTAATACATAATGTATGATTTTTTCTTTCGCCGCTGGTGGACAAAACTTCATTTTGAAAGTCAGATTACAGTTTGTAATCTAAGTCACAGATAATATAATACTAGCATACAGATGCCTTATCAAATACAAAGAAACCGTGGCGACATAACTAGCGTTTTTCATCTGATAATAAAGATTATTTTTTGTAAATATCGCGTTCGGTTCCGTTCCACGGCGATAAATATATCACCATCTATATATGTGGAACAGAATCGAACGCGATCGATGTACAAAAAATAATCAGTATAATCAGAGCAGTACGTCGGGACAGTTTTTTTGTATGGGATGAGACACCACTGTCTAAGTTTTGAACGAATTCACTTTCAATGTTGAAGGCAAGTATCAAAAGAGTATTTACCTCGATTTTCCGATGCAACAAACAACACTTTCTGTTTGCTGGCACATACAGAGGTAGCAAACTTTTTGTAATTTAGCTGTTTGCACGCAACAACGTGACAGCGATGTTCCCATAATATGGTGTGTACGCTGTAGCCAGCCTATTGGGCGCCATAGAACATCACCAACAACACATAATCCCCGGCCAAACGAACTGAAACTTTATCTTGATCAATATAAGGATATTGAGACTGCAAAGCTATTTTTGCACCGTTCATTGACTCAATTTCTTGAGCAAACGAATCGTCGAGATATCTTTGACCTGACTACGGAGGGTGCGTGATTTCTGTATTACGTTTATCAGGCATTGATTGTTGATTAGTTTATTGGGAGAGATTGTTTCACTGTACAGATTTAGAATAAGATTTTTTATAGTGCAATTTCTGATTAAGTTAGACATTTTCAGCGTTAAATATAATGAAACATTAATCGTTTTTTTGTGGTTTTAATTGGCATATTTCAAACGTTGCTACCTAGTAAGTTGACCCAAAAAGATTATAATCAAAATACTAACATAAATAATTTTAGTATCTTGCATGTTCTTCTCTCAGTTACAATTAACCTGAAGAACAATTTAACAATATTTCGCAAGACAATGCAACTTCAGCCCACATTAAACCCGGAGAGCAAACAATACTAAGTAAATTCTATCGTGACCTCACATCCAACTAGTTTGGGAGGTCCTAATTGATTTCCAATGTTTACTGAATTTAGTCCCCCAAACAATTGCGTTGGGTAAACACGGATACGCGGATAGTGTTGGAGATCTCGCTTCGGGTATTTCATGTCTGATTAGAACGGTTGGCTTTGTTTTGTTCTATTCTCTTATTTTTTTAAGAACGTGAAACGAAGTCAATAATAGACAGATCAGGGGCCCCAGACAAGTGACATTCTATGAACGTAGGCGATAGCGATTGGAAAAATTTCATAAATGTATAGGAATATCAAACGCTATCGAAATATCAATCCCTTACATTTTGACCATAGTCATCGCTGACATCGAATGACACTCGTCTAGATTCTCAGGGGCCTTACCATAAGCTCTTAGTGTCGCCGCACACGGGCCACACGCGACAGCCACAAACGCCGCCAAGAGAAGGTAGAAGCGTGTAGCGTGTGGCGGCGACCGGCGTCTACCGTGTGCGGCGACTCCATACAAAATGTATGAAAACTATAGGAAATATGCCAGTGGCGGCGTTTTGTGGTTGTGGCCGGTGGCCCCGTGTGCGGGGACCCTAAGAGTAAGATTATTATCATTCATTCATTATGTTGTGTTGTGTGACAGATGTAGTACAATGGAAATAACGTAAGTGAGTTTGTATGTTTGGTAATGCACCCACTCACTATACAGGAGAAATGCCTAGTGCGGCGCAACGTTTACAAAAAGTACCTAGCTCTAAGAGCTCATGGTAGGACCTCAGATCTAATTTGGTGTTGTCGTAATTATGTCTAGCTAGGAAATCTCAGAAAGAGAATTAAATCTTAACCGTAAAAGGACGTTCGTATTTTACCGCCAGCTCTTCATGCCTCACGGCTGAAGACTGATGCATCCAATTAGTTGGATTACAGATAATTTTATAAACGGTGTCTATTGCTCACTGCGCGGATATAAAAACTGTGTGGTGTAGTTTCGTGTTAACGTGAATAAGCAAAAAGTCGTCAGCCGCCATTTTGCACTTTGAAGAATCACCAGCACGGCAGTCTTCGCATTCCCATGATCACCCGGTTTTGATTCCGTGAATAATTGCCCACCTTTTTCAACGAACAATTGCCAGACTCTTCAAATACAGTTCAATAGTTATAATAGCCACAAAGTTTAATAAGGTTTCGAAACCGCTGTAACATTGTCACGCGTTGGGTAGATACAAGATAAGGAGGAACCAGCTATTGAGATAGATGTATGTAACATAACATCACGATTGTATTCCTCGAAACTCGAACGCTAGTTATGTCGGCACGGTTTCTTTGTTCTTGATGAGGCATCTGTATGCTTGTATTATATTATCTGTGACTTAGATTACAAACTGTAATCTGAGTTTTAAAATAAAGTTTTGTTCACCAGCGGCGAAAGAAAAAATCATACAATAAGTATTAAAGAAAAAATGTTTAAAATAAATAACATATTCATAAAACTCAACTGAAGAATACTAAGACAAAAACATTCACATGAGAATGAGTGTAGGTAATAACAGTTAAATAAAATAGTAGATTCTTTATCTAGGGAGCAAAATAGTTATTTATGCTACAAGTGCGGACGGTAGGTGATTTCCGATGAGTGGCATTTTTATTCACGAGCGAGCGAAGCGAGTGAGTGGATAAATCGACACGAGTCGGAAATCATCTTACGTACGTGTATCATACAACATTTTACTATGCATTGTGCGAAGAAAGAAATTAATTAATAAAATGAAATTAATCAATGGCGGGCTTATTCAAGCGCGTTCAGTATATCCACAGATTAACTAATAGTTGCTTGGTCATATCTACTGCGCAAGTGCGCATTTGCAAATAGCTGTCACATCGTAACGCAATAAGGCACGAGCAAAATATACGTTCTGCCAAACATATTTAATGAATATTTAAAATTAATTTATTGATCCAAATCTAAATCTAGAGTAATTAAAAACGCCTAAAATGAAGTATTAGTTTTATTTTACCTTTTATAAGAATGATAATCTGTACATAACTAATTTGTAAAAAATTCCTCAAATAATAAAAACTCTATGCGTCGCGTCGGGCCGACGTTGGAGTTAAAAATTAAAAAAATACAGGAAAGTAAAAAGCACTAGAAAAAAAAGTGACACTTTCCGCACAGTTTAGCTGCTTGGAAAACGCTCTTTTCGAGGACATGCATTGTAATAGTTATTTATGCTACAAGTGCGGAAGGTAGGTGATTTCCGATGAGTGGCATTTTTATTCACGAGCGAGTGAAGCGAGTGAGTGGATAAATCGACACAAGTCGGAAATCATCTTACGTACGTGTATCATACAACATTTTACTATGCATTGTGCGAGGAAATAAATAAATTAATAAAATGAAATTAATAAAATGGCGGGCTTATTTAAGCGCGTTCAGCATATCCACAGATTAACTAATAGTTCCTCGGGCATATCTACTGCGCATGTGCGAATAGCTGTCCCATCGTAACGCAATAAGGCACGAGCAAAATATACGTTCTGCCAAACATATTTAATGAATATTTAAAATTAATTTATTGATCAAAATCTAAATCTAGAGTAATTAAAAACGCCTAAAATAAAGTATTAGTTTTATTTTACCTTTTATATAAATGATAATCTGTACATAACTAATTTTTAAAACTGTTCTCAAATAATAAAAACTCTATGCGTCGGGCTGACGTTGGAGTTAAAAATTAAAAAAGTACAGCAAAGTAAAAAGCACTAGTGAAAAAAAGTGACACTTTCCGCACAGTTTGGCTGCTTGGAAAATCGCTCTTTTCGAGGACATGCATTGTAATAGTTATTTATGCTACAAGTGCGGAAGGTAGGTGATTTCCGATGAGTGGCATTTTTATTCACGAGCGAGCGAAGCGAGTGAGTGGATAAATCGACACGAGTCGGAAATCATCTTACGTACGTGTATCATACAACATTTTACTATGCATTGTGCGAGGAAATAAATAAATTAATAAAATTAAATTAATAAAATGGCGGGCTTATTCAAGCGCGTTCAGCATATCCACAGATTAACTAATAGTTCCTCGGGCATATCTATTGCGCATGTGCAAATATCTGTCACATCGTAACGCAATAAGGCACGAGCAAAATACACGTTCTGCCAAACATATTTAATATTTAAAATTAATTAATTGATCAAAATCTAAATCTAGAGTAATTAAAAACGCCTAGAATGAAGAATTAGTTTTATTTTACCTTTTATTGAATGATAATCTGTACATAACTAATTTTTAAAACTTTTCTCAAATAATAAAAACTCTATGCGTCGGGCTGACGTTGGAGTTAAAAATTAAAAAAGTACAGGAAAGTAAAAAGCACTAGTGAAAAAAAGTGACACTTTCCGCACAGTTTGGCTGCTTTGAAAACCGCTCTTTTCGAGGACATGCATTGTAAAACTATTTTTCTTCCAACTACGTAGTAATGTTATCATTAATCACTACAAAACTGATCACAAAGAACGTATTTATTGCTTAGAACCAAAACAGTGCAGAGAAGTTATATGAAATCTCATTGTTGCACTGTTTTACTTTAATGCACTGTTTTGTATTTTTAGAGTAAGTAGAATAGGTAGAAAAGGTATAGAAGGAAGCTAGAGTAAGTAGAGTAGGTAGAGAAGGTAGAGTAGGTAGAGAAGGTAAAGAATAGAGTAGGAAGAGAAGGTAGAGTAGGTAGGGTAGGCAGAGTAGGTAGAGAAGGTAAAGTAAGTAGAGAAGATAAAGTAAGTAAAGTAGGTAGAGTAAGTAGAGTAGGTAGAGAAGGTAGAGTAAGTAGTGTAGGTAGAGAAGGTAGAGTAAGTAGAGTAGGTAGAGAAGGTAGAGTAAGTAGAGTAGGTAGAGAAGGTAGAGTAAGAAGAGTAGGTAGAGAAGGTAGAGTATAGAGTAGGTAGAGAAGGTAGGGTAGGTAGAGAAGGTAGAGTAGGTAGAGTAAGTAGAGAAGGTAGAGTAAGAAGAGTAGGTAGAGAAGGTAGAGAAGATAGAGTATAGAGTAGGTAAAGAAGGTAGGGTAGGTAGAGAAGGTAGAGTAGGTTAAGTAGGTTGAGAGGTAGAGTAAGAAGAGTAGGTAGAGAAGGTAGAGTAAGAAGAGTAGGTAGATAAGGTGGAGTAAGTAGAGTAGGTAGAATAGGTAGAGAAGGTAGTGTAAGTAGAGTTGGTAGAGTAGGAAGAGTATGTAGAGAAGGTAGAGAACGTAGAGTAAATAGAGTAGGTTGAGAAGGTAGAGTAGGTAGAGAAGGTAAAGTAAGTAGAGAAGATAAAGTAAGTAAAGTAGGTAGAGTTAAATTTACATTATAAAACTTTGATAGGTAGGTACTTCATATTTAGCAAGAAAAGTATAAAAAATGGAAATAGATGAGAGGTAGATTGGTAGTTGAAAAGTAGATTACGCGCCTCGCTAAAGTGAGTAATTAATGCACTCGTGTTAATTTAGTGCCCTCGCATGCGCTCGGGCACCAACATAACACTCATGCATCAATAACTCACTTTGCGCTCGATGCAACAATCTACTATTAAAGGTGAGTGTGTTTTTTTTTTGTAATCTAGATCGCTCCGGCGAAGGATTCTAAAGTTAAATCCTAAGCGCAGCGAGAGCTTCAAAGTACATCACTCGAGCTTAAAATAGTGTTGCTTCCGAGGTGGACCCTCTACTTTTTATCACCCTCCATGACAAAATAAGTAAGTGCAACTTTTGAACAAGAACGTTACGTTTATTTATTACATACAATTAGGAATCATAAGACATAACATAGAAATAATTATAGGCTAATGTTTATATTTGATCAATTATGGAAGTGGATCGTAACAATTTGATTAGTAATATCTGTCACAGTTGTAGATTTAGTTTTTAATTTAGCTCTCGCGTGGTTTTGTAGCCAATCACTTGTTCAATACAATGTTCTCGTACGATCTGAAATAAAATTATAATCGCTCATTAGCCATTCACCTCATACATTCGTTGTAATCGATTTTAGCGATGTAATCCTATTTTGGACCACATGTTTTGTGATTCACCTGTTTGCTGATTAGAACCTTCCAAATACAAATCACTTTTAGTCCCTAGGCATTAATCAGCTATTTTAGTCCCTGTTTACGAAGAATAGACAATTTTTTTTCTAATAGATGTGATAAAAATAACATTTTATTTCAAAGTCCAGAGAACTGACGTGTCAAAACTATCATGGCACCACTCTTCTTCTCGTGTTGATAGCAAATACAGTTTTTAGGGTTCAGTAGTCAACAAGGAACCCTTATAGTTTTGCCATGTCCACCTTTCCGTCCGTCCGTCTTCAGCCTAGCTCAGAGACTCATCGTACTAGAAAGCTATAATTTGACAGGCATATACATACTAATCACGCCGACAAAATGGCAAAATAAAATCAAGTTTTTTTTTTCGCAACCACTATCTGGTGATTTGTTCCACTTTGAGAGAGAGATGGAGATATACGGGACGAAGAGCTTTATCGCTTTTTCAAAGCGGAATCATAATGGCTTTGACACCTTATGGTACGGTCCTGATATTCAACATTATCATAAGCTAAATATAGAAGAAATTTGAGAATCCTACGAATATTACACGTAAATGAGAAAGTTTGGTTGGATGGATATTTATTACTCATTAACACCAGAACGGTTGGGCGGGTCTAGATGAAATTTGGCAAATATGCTATTTTTAATATATAATATATTATAGCCTAGAATAGCACATGGGCTTCTTTTTATCCCAGTAGTATATTCCTGTGGGATGATTCGCGACACCCACACGGGCGAAGCCACCCCAAAAGAAGGACCTATATTCATAACAGATATTGAGAGGGCGCTGGCAGTCCGTTGTAACATCTTGGCTCGCAGGTTGAAGCAAGCCAGTAAAAACAACGCTTTCCTAAGCTTGTTGCCAAGTATTTTACATGTGCAGTCTGTGGACTAACTACACGTAGGGGACCATCGGCATCCTACGGGTCCAATATAGTACGGGCATGTTAATAGGGCTTTCCCGTTTCTGCAGAGCATACTATGTTCGCGGTATTTCACGTCGATGATTTCCATGCCATCGCCAGACAGAAATCTGCCTGTTCACTTTAAATTTTGTGTAACAAAATTTTGTTAGATGATAGTTAGTTCTATCCCCGTAGATAGATGACACTTCACACAGCTAAAAAAATCCAATCAATCAAAGAACATCCTTTGCACCGTACAATTTCAACATAGCTGCATATTTTATTAGTATACTACTTAGTCGTGCAGAAAGTTTTATAATGATTCTGGAACTCTGCCAGATACGAAGCGAGCTTGCTATTATATCGTATAACGTTCCCGTTTTAACCCGGTGCCTTATTGTGAGCAAACTTGGTGTTACTATTTTGTGATAGTTGCGTGACTGTTACTACCGGCATTGAGGCCCTAGTTAAGTGGCATTCTACCAACGAAAGCATGGCGATAGCGATTGGGAAAATGTGAAGAGGCCCTAGACAAGAGTCATACGATCTTAGCGATGGTGATGTTTGAAATGTCTAAATTTAAGAGATTGTTCACTTGACATTTGCATCGCATTTGATATTTGCACCATGCTTTTGATGATAGAATGTCACTTTTCTAGGACCCAAGAATGTATGGGAATGTCAAGCGCTATCGAAAAGCCACGTGATCAATCGAATGACACTTGTCTAGAGCTATAACCCTATTTGGAGGATACCAAACAAAACTTCTAATATGGGGTGAGGATAATTATTTATTTATAAAACTTGCACAAGTACAAAGGCGTACTTAATGTCTCAGGCATTTTCTACCAGTAAACCTTAGGGTGGTTATGAGATAAAAGAAACTGTTTTTTTTCTCTTTTGGCAGATGGTTATTTTACTACTTAAACTACAGTTAAAGTTTTATGGGGTAGTTAGAAGACTGTTATTTCTTTGGGATGCCTTAATCTAAACTAAAAAATAAGTGGTATTTGTAAAGTCAAAACAACCGCTTTTTACTAAATGAATATGAATGTAACTTTTTTTTATTTTTGGTAATAAGTACCGTATAGGCACTTTTTAAAACATAAAAAATTTAGAAATAAATCTGCTTGTCAGTTCGGATCGATTATGCCCGATTTTCACGTTCAGATCGGATTAATCTCCAAAGAAAGGCGGACTTATTTTGATGGGAATTTTACTGACATTTAGTTTATGTTATAACGATTAACTTAAGGTTACTTACTCACTTTTATTTAAGAAAAAAAAATGGTTTCACGCCAAAATAAAAACTATATTGTTATAGTTATAAGTGTCTGACGCGACTGAAGCCGCGGGGAACAGCTGGTAAGTAATAAAAATTAGGCCTGTTCTTACTCGGACACTGAATTGAACGCTCCGAACTAGTACAATCGTTGAAATTAACTAGTTCGGACTTCTAGGACTATTAGTTCATTTTAGTTCACCGTTCATTAAGATATTCTTTTGCGCCAGATCGGTCATCGAGATCGTACGTAGACAGAGCAAACTGTACTAGTTCGTCGTTCATCAGTCATCACGCTCGCGCGCACGCTTCTCAAATATCTCTCAACTCGTTCACTCGCTCAGACTCAGACAATCGTAGTTCGTACCGTACTAGTTCGTTCTGATTCAGCACTCGAGCGATCCGATGTCGCTTGGATCACTGTACTAGATGAACAATTAACGACCGAAACAGAATAGTTCGTTCTCGTTCACCTAAAGGAATTGCTTCCTAATAGTTCATAGTACATGTACTACACAAGCCTAATAAAAATGATATTAAGATTCAAAAGCGAGGCTGAATAAATGAATGATGAAAATCAAACAAAACAGAAAACAAGTTACGAAACAAAATGAAGCAATTGACAGTCAGTCAATGTTATATCATGAAACCAAATCTGAAACGATCCAATGTAGCGAAGTAATAATAGCCGAGCTGAAATCGGAGAGATCAAAATACAAATGAACGTCGACGGATTGACGATACAAATACGGATTGGAGTTGAAGCAGTATTCGGTCAAAATGTTTTGCTCGCATGCGATATTGACTTACAGATTATGATACTGGATTTTAGTACGTTCATAAATGAAATGAATGAAGTAAATTCTAAACACTTATTACTTTGTGGTAGGGTTTAGTATTTACAACATAATTTAACAAAAAAATAAGACTAATAAACAACATCATCATCATTTCAGCCGAACAACTGCCACTGCCACTGACTGCATTGTCTGCTATCCACTGCTGAACATAGGCCTCCTCCAAGTGTGGCCACATTGACCGGTTCCGTGCGTCTCACATCCAGGCGATTTCCACAACCTTCACCAGTTCATCGGTCTGCCTAGAGGGAGAACTTCCAAAGGAACGTACATAAATAATGAAATACAAACAAAGTGTACAAGCGCGTATTAAAAGGGCAGAGGGAAAGAAGCTCATTGCCCAACAAAAATTTAAAGTACCCAGAACGCTGGCAGTAGCCACGGTGAATAGAAATGCTGATTCTCTCATCGAAGAAAACCCATTATTGCATTAGGGAATACTCGTAAAGTCTCCAAATATGAATAAATCAACAATTTAATCATTATGAGAGTATACAATGCATAATCAAAGCAAAGATTTCTTCGGCTAAACGGTTTCTCGGGGAAACCGTTTAGCCGAAGAAATCTTTAACACTAAACTTAGGATTTTAATAAAAAAGATGTTCGTTTTGTTACCCAGGTAAGAAATATTATAGGAGGAAAAAAAACAATCTAATCATGTAAAATTAACTTTATTCAAAGATAAAATGCAGATGTAACACTTGCATTTTAGTACTGATATAATATACTCTAAACTAAGAGTTACTCTAGACTAAGGAGTCTTAAAATTTTTAACGTAGCTGCAGTCACTTTCTATGTGGCCAACCGTAACCTTCTCGTGTGGAACTTTTCTGAAGTCTATTTATTGGTACATAGTAAGCTTCTAGCATCTTTGTATGTTGAAACATTTAGAGCGGGAGGACATGCTACCCTTGAGTTAACTGGATATACAGCTCGTCTATTCAGTAAAGCACCATTTAGTAGTGCAAAGGAGCTTATTCTGTGAGGTTCAGTCCACGGTAATCTGCATTCTGGCACCATACTTCACTCAGATATACCATGCAGACAAAAAATACCAGTGGTTTAAACATTTGGCTCTCGCCCTTAATTTCCACTGGAAGACTGATCGTAAATTTGCTAGACCATATATGCATATTTATATAAATAAAGCTAATAAGTTTAATCAGACCCCGTACCATGACGTGTCAAAACGGTGTCAGCGCTAAAATCCAAATTCGCGATTTTCATATAATAGTTTGTCTCATTATCCTTACCAGGATATTTAGGACTAGCAATTTTTTATATCCGATACCCGGTAGTGTCTTTGTGCCAAGTACCATGCCGCGTGCTTAGGCATGCGTATGGTTTAATTTTTTGTTATATCCGAAGGCAGAATAGAATTTTTTGTTATGGCGCAAGGAACTACCGTGTCTACCTGCCAAGTAGGTACATGTATTAAATAAATTTTCCGGAGAGGAGGCGCCTGAGAAACGGCTCAGCGTGAACGACAAAGCGTCGGGTGCTTGATGTCTATTGACAGCTATTGGTGAAAGAAGAGTCAATTTGAAAATTATCTTAAAAACCACCCCACGATTTTTACAATAAAATACTTTTTTTATTAATCACACTATTTAAATTAATTTTAAATTTATTGAAAATAATTTTCTACTATTTTGTTTGGTTTTCTATTAAGGCGTGTTTCTTAGTTTTTTAACTATTTTTTTTACAACATTTGTTTTGTCTTTGAATTTTTATCATCTTCGCATTCGTGACGCATAATTCTATCCAAAGAGTTAATTATATTATAAAACAAGTCGAATTACATTTTTTTGTCTTTCTTGGGGCCTTAGGGTACCGGACCTTTGAAAGGCGAGCGAGGAGCCGAGGCCAACTCATAGAGGCCCCGTTAGGCATGTATCAGGAAATTTGACACCTAACCGACGATTATCCCTGTATGCACTACGCAACTGCACCCAAGGACAATCCCCGGTTGGTGCAGGATTATTGTAAACTAGCTGTCCCACGCGGCTTCGCTCCCGTCAACTGGCTACCCACCTATCCATCTACCCTACCTGCCCTACATACCCCTCCCACCCTACCTACCCTACATACATGATTGCTGCGTAACTAAAACCGTTTACGCAGCGCACGCAACGGAAACTCACAAACAGGTTTTTTTTTCAGTTTTAGCATCATTTTTTATTTATGCTCCGCTCCTATTGGTCGTAGCGTGGTGTTATATAGCCTATATTATATAACCTTCCTCGATAAATAGACTACCCAACACAAAAAGAATATTGCAATTCCAACCCGTAGTTCCTGAGATTAGCGCGTTCAAACAAACAAACAAATTCTTCAGCTTTATAATATTATATATTAGTATTAGTATTATGGACAAAAAATGTATTGGACAATGGATTTGGTAGGTTTAGTGGATCGATTGCCCAAAACTATAGGAAAACTACTGGCATTGTTGAACTACACGGGTATAAAATGGCAGGGGGTGTAACGTTACGTTTAGCTCTTCTGAGCTAGACGTAACGTTACACCCCCTGCCATACAAACCAAGTTAGTAAAATATTATTAGTATAAATATTTAAATAATGAAAAAAGATATTGAGTATAAAACTAAGGGCCGTCTTCGCACGACGTGGGTTGCACAGCTAAGCAGGCAGCAGGACGGACAGGAATTTCACAAGACGAGGAATGCTCGAGTTAGGTAGGTGAGCAGGAACCACGACGGACAAGCAGGCACACGGGTTGGTAGGCAGTAAAGTAAGCAGCAGAACAAATAGGCTGTTAAAACGGCAAGTAGGAAGTAATAGGCAGCAAGGGGTGTGGAGGCCGGGCTGTGGCATCATACGCTGAACAGCGATGCCTTTGATGCGATGAGATGACCGATGAGGATAAAGTTCCAATGAAATAGCTCTCTTTAAGGTACCACACACAATATATTTTAATTAGTTCACCTCAGAGATTTAACATACATACACAGGCAGAAGGGTTAAAAGGGTTTGAAGATAAGAAAATACTCTTGGTAATCCTACGTAATAAGCAGACTTAACTGACTAAACCAAACTAAAAAAAATAAATAACTTTTTTGCAAAAAAATACTACCGACTTCCAAATAAAAACTACAAAGTGAAAAATAACTTTATTTTTGGAAGTCGGTGTCTTTCTTTTTCCCATTTTTTTGCGATATGGACACCGACTTCCAAAAATAAAGTTATTTTTCAATTTGTAGTTTTTATTTGGAAGTCGGTAGTATTTTTTTGCAAAAAAGTTTTTTTGTTTTTCCCTTTTTAGTTGTACCTACCTAAAATAGGCAAGTTGAAATTTCGAAATCGGTCCACAATTGACGGAGATATCGGTGAACATACATAAAAAAAATAAAAAACATACAAGAAGTCGAACATAGAACCTCCTCCTTTTTGGTAAGTCGGTTAAAAACTGACGACCGTTTTTCCTCGTTCTGTGTCATATCTTCTGAAGTTCTAAGAAAAAGGCATGAGTTTATGTATGTATGTAAGTTAAATTATGTGTAGAACAAAATATATTACTAAGATTTTATTCTGATTGTACTTAGATATTGGCAATACTAATGTTCCGTATGGTGCCGGACGTTAAGAATTTCACCATCCCATGTCTTCCCGTGGGTGTCGTAAAAGGCGACTAAGGGACAAATCAGAGAATGGGCAGCAGCGTTCTCTGTGCTCCTATAACAACCATACTGCGAT
Organism: Orthosia gothica; assembly: GCA_949775005.1. Classification (NCBI taxonomy): domain Eukaryota; kingdom Metazoa; phylum Arthropoda; class Insecta; order Lepidoptera; family Noctuidae; genus Orthosia; species Orthosia gothica. The sequence goes on from OX459048.1 coordinate 29,674,720, forward strand.
CGCCAATCCGCCTGCCAAGCGTGGCGATTATGGCAAAACCCCCCTATGAATAGCACAAATAAAAAATGACCCCTAGTGCCCGGCAGCCCGCCTACCCTTGACTACGGTAGCGGTCGAGGTTACGGCATGGCAAGGGGTGCTAAGAATCTCCGGACGAGATCCGGCTACCCCAACAATCACCGACGACTGGACCTGGCAACGTACAACACGCGCACACTTCAGACCGACGAGAAGATCACCGAGCTCGAAGAGGAATTGAGCAGGTTGCGATGGAGCATTATAGGGTTATCTGAAGTCCGAAGAGAGGGGGAGGACTCGATAATCCTCAAATCCTGTAACCTGCTCTATTTCCGAGAGGGTGACCGGCAGTCCCAAGGTGGTGTCGGGTTTATCGTCCGTAGGTCCCTTGTGAACAACGTGGTGAAGATCGAGAGTGTGTCGACCAGGGTGGCGTACCTTATACTCAGAATATCCTCTAGATATTCGCTGAAGGTCATACAGGTCTACGCCCCAACCTCGGCACACCCCGACGACGAGGTAGAGACCATGTATGAGGATATCTCCAGAGCCATGCATGGTTTCAAAACTCACTTCACCGTTGTCATGGGGGACTTCAACGCGAAACTGGGCAAACGAGACGAGGATGAGCTGCAAGTGGGGCAATTTGGAGTTGGACGACGGAACCACCGGGGTCACCTACTGGCCAATTTTATGGAGAAGGAGGGCCTCTATATGATGAACTCCTTCTTCAAAA